>CAKXYN010000057.1:0-4800000 GCA_935064755.1 Tragelaphus eurycerus | reverse complement strand
TCCTCCGGTTAAAACTAAGTCATTGATAAAAAGAAATTCTGCCTCAGACTCACGACTGCATTCTCGGCTCCCATTTGAGTGTCCAGCCTGCTGACCTGCTCTGCAGTTCGAGACTTCCCAGGTGGTGCTAATGGTGAAGAACCCGCCTGCCAATGCAGGAGGTGCAGATTTGATCCCAGGGTTGGGAAGGTCCCCTGGAGGAGGGCACGGCAACCGTCTCCAGCATCCTTGCCTGGAAAATCCCATGGACAGAGGAGCCTGGGAGATTACAGTCCATGGGGTCACAAAGAGTTGGACACGACTGAAGAGACTCAGCACACATGCAGTGTCCACAGTGGGACGGCCAATTTCTTAAAATGAATCACCTTCTGTGTATACACATCCTGTTGGTTCTGTTTCCCTGCAGAACCCCATCTAATACAGAGGGCTTCACACTTAACTCAGGGGGTTGGTAGGCATGGGGTCCTGGTCACATGCCTTCAGAAAAGACCACAGAACACGCTGTCACTGGGGAGGAGGTCAGCCCAGGGCTGCCTCTCTGTGTCTTAGCTCCTGCTGGCCCATAAACTCCGGGGTGTGATCAGATCCCAGGGTGCTCTGGCACCTTGGGCAGCGTCTGGTCCTAAGACCCCAGTTCTCCCCAGCCGTGGCCCTCCTCCCCAGCTCTGTTCCTGTGTCCAGTCCCAAACTGCCACTTGGAGTGCCTGTCAGCCCTGCCCCTAGTGTTTGTATTGGCATATGGCATTGCCTCATTGTTCCAGGGTGCCTCAGTAGGTAGATCCACAGAACAGACTGTGGTTTGCCTGTGTAGGTTTGCGTTTAGAGTCTCAGGAGAAATGTAAGACACTAGATGTTAGTGTCTCTCCCCATTACCAAGGGCATTGGGCCAACCACTGGTCACAATACGTTATAACTAACTGTGGTTTCCCCACAACCCACTCCTGGCTGAAGGAAATAAATCGGGTCTTTGTCTTGATTACTGTCCCTAGTGTCTGGCACAATGCCAGAATATAAGAACTGCTTCAATAAATGCTCGTAAAGTATCAATAATGGATGAGGCTGAAGCCAGTGCTGAATACATGTCAGACCCTGTTCTGTGCACATAAGATGTGCTCATTTTGTCCATCAACAGATGAATGGATAAGAAAGCGGTGGTACATATACACAATGGAGTATTACTCAGCCATTAAAAAGAATAGATTTGAATCCGTTCTAATGAGATGGATGAAACTGGAGCCTATTATACAGAGTGAAGTAAGCCAGAAAGAAAAACACCAGTACAGTATACTAACACATATATATGGAACTTAGAAAGATGTTAACGATAACCCTATATGCAAGACAGCAAAAGAGACACAGATGTATAGAACAGTCTTTGGGACTCTGTGGGAAATGGCAAGGGTGGGATGATTTTGGAGAATGGCATTGAAGCATGTATATCATATGTGAGATGAATCTCCAGACCAGGTTCAATGCATGATACAGAATGCTTGGGGCTGGTGCACTGGGATGACCCAGAGGGATGGTATGGGGAGGGGAGTGGGGAGGGGGTTCAGGATAGGGAACACATGTACACCCGTGGCAGATTCATGTTGACGTATGGCAAAACCAATACAATATTGTAAAACAATTACCTCCAATTAAAATAAATAAATTTATATTTTTAAAAAAGATGTGCTCATTTAATCCTCACCCCAAAATCTTACCTGGTGTGTGTTACTATCATTCCCACTTCACAGAGACCAAAACTGAGGCACTTGGAGGAAGACGATCTTCCTAAAGTCACATAGAAGAGGCAGAGTCAAGACTACACCCGTGCTCCAGAGCCACACCCCCAACAATGAGCTGCTGACGTAAACCCTGTGTAGTCTGAACCGACCTTGATGATGCTGGAAGTCCCCTCTCCTGCCTCCCCTCCCTTCAACTTCCAGGAGTAGAACTGGAAGAGCCTGATCATCCTGAGCACTATTCTGAAAGGAACTCCCAGGGGAGAATTAGGGACCAGGTGCTGGCCTACTGCAGGGCTCTGAGACTCAGTCTCCTTATTTGTAAAATCACCGACTTGAAAGGAGGGACCTCTGGGGTCCCTTGGTTGCCTAGACCTCCTGAGCGGCTCTGTCAGCTCCCTGGGGCTCTTCTGCCTGTCAAGTCCCCGAGGCAGTGTGGCTTCTCCAACCTCAGTTCCTCCACAATCCCTCTGGGGTGATTTCCGTAGCCCTTTGGAAGCTGTCAATCCCTCTGAGAAGTCAATGAAAGTTTACGCTAATCCTCTGAAGAAAACAACGCACATTTTTATTTCTTTAATTTCTTTCACGTAAAACTGATTTCCAACGTTGTATTAATTTCTGCTGTACAGCAAAGTGACTCAGTTATACATGTTGCTAGTCATCCATTCGTGCCCCAGTCTTTTGAGAGCCCATAGACCGTAGCCCATCAGGCTCTTCTGTCCATGGGATTTTCCTGGTAAGAATACTGGAGTGGGTTGCCAGGCCCTCCTCCAGGGAATCTTCTTGACCCATGAAATGAACCCAGGGCTTCTACATACGCAGATTCTCTACCATCTGAGCCACCAGGAAATCCCATGTGTATATTCTTTTTCATAGTCTTCTCTGTTATGCTTTATCACAGGATATTGAGCATAGCTCTCTGTGTTATACAGCAGGACCTTGTTGTTTATCCATTCAATATATGTAGTTTGCCTCTGCTAATCCCAAACTCCCAACACACCTCCCCCAACTCCTTCCCCCTTGGCAACCACAAGTCTCTTCTCTATGTCTGTGACTCTATGATTGTTTCACAGATGGGTTCATTGTGTCGTATTTTAGATTCCACATACAAGTGATATCACATGGTGCTTGTCTTTCTCTGACTTCACCTAATATGATAACCTCCAGGTCCATTCATGTTGCTGCGAATGGTATTATTCTGGGTTTTTTTCCTGGCTGAGTAGTATTCCATTGTGTCTGTATATACCATATCTCCTTTACCCATTCATCTGTCAAGGGACATTTCTATGTCTTGGCTGTTCTGAATAGACAGTGCACATTTCTGTAACCACACCTCTCAAATATGACTTCAAGATATCCCAGACCCTGTCCATCCTTAAGGCCCCAGGATAAAAACCTCCTGCACTAGCAGATGAGCAGGAAGTCAGCGAAGTTGAAAACTGCACAGATGGAGGATGTGCCGGGAGGGAAGGGCGACCCTGGCTGAGTGCGCTTCGGGGCTGCAGTTGGGGGTAGCAGGGCTGCCCGTGCTCATCCAGAGAGGGAATTGAGCAGGACGAGGGAAGGAAGCTGCAGAGCGCTCTCCTGTGCTGCCTGATTCTCCTAGAGACACTCCTGGAAGGGGCGAGCCCTGTACAGTCTGCACATAATCAACAAGGGCCTACTAGATAGCACAGGAGCTCTACTCAACAATCTCCAGTAACCTATATGGGGAAAGAATCTGAAAAAGAATAGAGATTTTTTTTTTGAAGGGTTAGTCATTCAGTCATGTCTGACTCTTTGCAAACCCATGGATTGTAGCCCACCAGGCTCCTCTGTCCATGGGATTCTCCAGGCAAGAATACTGGAGTGGGTTGCCATTCCCTTCTCCAGGGGATCTTCCCAACCCAGGGATCAAACCTGGGTCTCCGGCACTGCAGGCAGTTTCTTTATCATCTGAGCCAACACATATTTAGACTTCCCCTATGGCTCAGCGGTAAGAATCTGCCTTCAGTGCAGGAGACGTGAATTTGATCCCTTGGTCAGGAAACTCCCCTGGAGGAGGAAATGGCAACCCACTCCAGTATTCATACCTGGAAAATGCTGTGGATGGAGAAGCCTGGTGAACCTTGGGATTTGAAAAGAGTGGGACACGACTGAGCAACTAAACAACAACCACGTATGTTATACATATGTGTGTGTGTCTGTGTATGTATTTATATATACATACATACATTTATGTATTCAATATACACGTACAACTGAATCACTTTGCTATACACCTGAGACTAATACAACTTTGTAAATCAAGTATACGCCAGTATAAAATAAAAGTTAAAAAATAAAAGACTGCACAGGCCCCTCTCCTGATCAATTTATCGCAGGAGGGAAAAAGACTGCCAACAGCAACAGCTCCCCGCTCCTCCCCAGATGCACCTGGCCCCCTCCAGATATGTCCCAGCTTGTGTTCTGCATGCGTGGCTGCTGTCTTTAGCTCGGGAAGCTCTTGTTTTTAAAAGTAAACTCACTTAATTTAATACCTTAAGGTCCCTTAGGCCAAGAGATAGCCGTTTAGATAAAGCTCCAAGGCTCTCAAAGCTTTTAACTTAATTGCTTCTAAAAATACCTTTTGGAGACACATGCTGAAGTTCAAGGTAATTCTTTCACACAGACCTTAAGAAAATGCCCTATCCTTCTCAAACACTGTAATCTTCCGATTGTCTGTCTCTCGTTCTGGGTCTTTATCCTGGATTCTGTAAGGTATCGCTATAGCTTATGCAAAGGCACTTACTTGGAGAGCAGAGACTACTTACCCATTGCTCCCAATAACTCAGCCCGTCAGCTCTTCCAAACTGTCTTTTGTTCTTGGGGGGACAAATAACCCATCTTTCTGGAGCAGCAAAATCTGCCTCTTTATAGATTCAAGCACTCTTGTTTGCTGTAGAAGAGAACATGCACAGGAGACCTCAGAAACGAATGTCAATATTAGAAGCTTAAAGACCCGTAAGTAAACGAGGGGCTGGCTTTCCATTTGCGTGTTTGCTTTGAGTTGCTTGCTCTGAAGTATTCCTCTCTTTGTGTTTGCTGAGGAACGGTTATTGTTTTCTTAAAAACAGACCGTGAAAGTTCCCCTAAGTTTTTAAGAGCATAATTATTTGCGCAAAGCTATTCATGTGGATGGGATGTGTGTTCGGTGATAAGCCAGAACAAAGCCAGGGATAACACGGGGCTTGCCTGGGAAGGGCCAAGTATCTGACCAATATCTCACCAAAGAGAGCACCTAGAGTTCCATCCCACCAAATGCATGATTATGTTTAACTTTATTGGTTTTGGGTTCAGCAAAGCCTGAGTGCATCTCATTCTGGGAAAACACAAGTCAGGCAAGATGGGCTGTTGAATAAGTAGGTATTACGAGCATGGAACTTTTATACTAAGCAAACAATATCATTTTCTTAAGGCAGATATTTTCTAGTTTACTTTTTATGCTGCAGAATTCAGCCTGTCTGTGACAAGTTGTGACCTAGTTCCAGGCTGTTTGTGGAGGTTAGGGGAGGCACCTTTAAATACTGAGGCTGTCTTGTGTTTTAAAAACGCTCCCTTTTGTTCTCAGTCCTCTGGGTGGATTGGGTCTGTTTTGTTTATGGCTGCTCGCCTTTTGTCCTTGGAGTGGCTCCTTTGAGTTCTGGGGAACAAGTGCCCTCTTCTGGACATTCCACTAATTGCAAATTCAGGAAGCAGCCGCCTGGTGAGCAAACAGGGCCTGCTGTTGCCAAGTCGCTTCAGTCGTGTCCAACTCTGTGCGACCCCATAGACGGCAGCTCACCAGGCTCCCCCGTCCCTGGGACTCTCCAGGCAAGAACACTGGAGTGGGTTGCCATTTCCTTCTCCAATGCATGAAAGTGAAAAGTGAAGTCGCTCAGTCGTGTCCGACTCTCTGCAATCCCGTGGACTGCAGCCTACCAGGCTCCTCCGTCCATGGACAGGGCCTACTCTGAATTTACTTGGTAGAGAACACAAAAGAAATTTAATAGGTCCTGTGTAGTCAAAGGGTCTACTTTTATCTTAGAAGATAAGACATCTTGCCTTGTAATTTTCAAAGTGACTTTGAAAGACAAGACACCTTACTTAAGTAGTTTTTCCTTAAAAGTTATAACCTCAACAAGCACATGAAAAGAAGCTCAACATCACCAACTATTAAAGAAATGCAAATCAAAACTACAATGAGGTATCACCTCACATGGGTCAGAATGGCCATCATCCAAAAGTCTGTAAGTGACAAATGCTGGAGAGGGTCCGGAGAAAAAGGAATCCTGGCACCCTGTTGGTGGGAATTTAAATTGGTACAGCCACTGTGGAGAACAGTACGGACATTCCTCAAAAAGCTAAAGATAGAGCTGCCATATGATCCTGCAATCCCATTCCTGGGCATATATTCAGAAAAGATGAAAATTCTGATTGTAAAGATGCACGAACCCCAGTGTTCATAGCAGCACTGTTTACAATAGCCAAGACCAGGAAGCAACCTAAATGTCCGTCAACAGAATAATGGATAAAGATGATGTGATACGTATATACTATGGAGTATATCAAGGCTGTATATTGTCACCATGTTTATTTAACTTATATGCAGAGTACATCATGAGAAATGCTGGACTGGAAGAAACACAAGTTGGAATCAAGATTGCTGGGAGAAATATCAATAACCTCAGATATGCAGATGACACCACCCTTATGGCAGAAAGTGAAGAGGAACTAAAAAGCCTCTTGATGAAGGTGAAAGAGGAGAGTGAAAAAGTTGGCTTAAAGCTCAACATTCAGAAAACGAAGATCATGGCATCTGGTCCCATCACTACGTGGGAAATAGATGGAGAAACAGTGGAAACTGTCAGAATTTGTTTTTCTGGGCTCCAAAATCACTGCAGATGGTGACTTTAGCCATGAAATTAAAAGATGCTTACTCCTTGGAAGGAAAGTCATGACCAACCTAGATAGCACATTCAAAAGCAGAGACATTACTTTGCCAACAAAGGTTCGCCTAGTCAAGGCTATGGTCTTTCCTGTGGTCATGTATGGATGTGAGAGTTGGACTGTGAAGAAGGCTGAGCGCCGAAGAATTGATGCTTTTGAACTGTGTGTTGGAGAAGACTCTTGAGAGTCCCTTGGACTGCAAGGAGATCCAACCAGTCCATTCTGAAGGAGATCAGCCCTGGGATTTCTTTGGAAGGAATGATGCTAAAGCTGAAACTCTAGTATTTTGGCCACCTCATGTGAAGAGTTGACTCATTGGAGAAGACTCTGATGCTGGGAGGGATTGGGGGCAGGAGGAGAAGGGGACGACAGAGGATGAGATGGCTGGATGGCATCACTGACTCGATGGATGTGAGTTTGAGTGACCTCCAGGAGTTGGTGATGGACAGGGAGGCCTGGCGTGCTGCAGTTCATGGGGTCACAAAGAGTCAGACACGACTGAGCGACTGATCTGATCTGATCTGATCTGATGGAGTATTGTCTGGCCATGAAAAAGGATGAAATAATTCCTTAGAGCAACATGGATGGACCTGGAGAATAATCATACGAAGTGAAGAAAGTCAGACAGGAGAAGACAAGCATCATGTATTGCTTCTGTGTGGAATACAAGAAAAAATCATACAGATGAACGTATTTACAAAACAGAAGCAGACTCACAGACATACAGAACAGCTACACTTCCATAAGGAAAAACTAGAAGTTTTAAAATTAAAGCAAAAATGTTTAAAACCCTGATGTCCAAGCCACACCCTAGAATGATTCCATCAGTGCCTCTGGGGAAAAACCTAGGCTTTTGTACTCACTTGCAGTCCCGAGTGATTGCAATGTGCAGCCAAGTGTTATTTATTCACTAATAAATACTCCTTTTAACTTAAAAAGAAGTTTTATTGTTATGCATCAATATGGGTCACTGATTTAAAATTAGGGCTTCCCTGGTAGCTCAGTTGGTAAAGAGTCCACCTATAATGCAGGAGACCTGGGTTCGATTCCTGGGTTTGGAAGATTCCCTGGAGAAGGGAATGGCTACCCACTGCAGTATTCTTGCCTGGAGAATGCCATGGACAGAGGACCCTGGAAGGCTACAGTCCATGTGGTAGCAAAGAGTTAGAGATGACCGAGCGACTTTCACTTCACTTCACTGCATGGGTCACTGATTTAAAATTAAGCTGCTTGGAAAAGTGGATACTGTATACACTTTCAAAGCTTGGTTTCTCTGTTTTGACTGAGATACTGTCTTAAAAGTTTGGATATTTGGGGTTTCCCTGGTACCTCAGTGGTAAAGAGTCCTCGTGCCAATACAGGAGACACGGGTTCAATTCCCCTGGGAAGATCGCACACGCCATGGAGCAGTGGGATCTGCAAGCCTGTGCACCACAACGCCTGAGCCCTTGCTCTAGAGCCGGCCCTCTGCAACGAGAGGCCAGGGCAATGCAGCTAGAGAGGAGCCCCACTCAGGACAGCTAGAGAACAGCCCAGACAGCAGAAAAGACCCAGTGCAGCCAAAAAATAAAAAAGTTAAAATTTTTAAAATCTTTAAAAAATAGTTGAGTTTCACTCTCACAAAGTATAAGAAGTGTGTGTGTGTGTGTGTGTGTGTGTGCGTGCGCACATGCGAAGTTGCTTCTTTGCAACCCCATGGACTGTAGCCCACCAGGCTCCTCGGCCCATGGGATTCTCCAGGCAAGATACTGGAGTGGGCTGCCATTTCCTTCTCCAGGAGATCTTCCAACCCAGGGATCAAACCCAGGTCTCCTGCATTGCAGGCAGATTCTTTACCACTGATCCACCTGGGAAGCCCCACATAAGAAGTCTATCGCATTAGGTTTCTGGGATTTAGCCAAGTCAGTCCCAATATCCTTTTTAAAATATCATGAAATTTCTATAATTTCTTATGCATAATAAAATATTTTTAAAACTTGGAAGATAAGTAAATAAGAGGTTATAGCCAAAATTTTATTTTAAAAACCAAATGACATTCTCTTTTTCTGTATAAAATTTGTAAGCATATGATTTAAAACTTCTTCCCTTTTAAATATTAGAAAGAGGATGAATAGCAAGGGGATAGAGCGCATTTGCTTTCAGTAAAGAGAGCTGGATATTTAAAACCATGAGAAGAGGAGAAATAAGTTTTTGTAAATCTCAAATTGAATTACTGGCTTGTGTACCGGTCACTTATCACAAAATGCTTAGCACAACTTTACTCCCCTAAAGTGCTATTGGGCAAGAATGAAAGAGTGCCTTACACAATTTCTCCATAATGAATATCAGAGAGTAAATACTCTGTATTTTTTTTTTTTTTCACTCAGCAGAGGAGAACAAACATGGAGATGGCCTTGCTCCTTCCTTAACTTTATTTGTGGTAATATTTGGTTCGTGTGTCATATCTCTCATTGACTTAAGACCTTGTTCAGGTTACTTAACTTTTGTAAACACTCAGTTTCACCATATGAAAAGTGGGAATAATAGTGGTGATGATAGTGAGAATTAAATTAGATATTCTTTATCTAATCAGTGGGCTTCCCTGGTGGTTTACTGGTAAAGAATTCGTCTGCCAATGCAGGATCTCTGAGTTGGAAAGATCCCCTGCAGAAGGAAATGATAACCCACTCCAGTATTCTTGCCTGGGAAATCCCATGAGCAGAGAGGAGCAGGAGAGGCCTAGTGGGTTAGTCCATGGCGTATCACAGGAGTCAGACATAACTTAGCGACTAAACAACCACATTACCTAATCGGTAAGTGTGCAATAAATGTTATTGCACCGCCATCATCAGAATCACTCCTTCTGTATTCCTCTGCTTCCCTCTTTTTCCATTTTTTATTGTAAAATCACACATAGAGAAACCCCTTACATAAATGCAGAGTTTTAATGAGTCATCATTAAGGTGAACCCCACGTGACCAAAAGCACTGACCTCCCAGACCCCTCTCTGTGGCCCTGTGCCGACCTCAGCGTCTCCCTTCCCTGGAAAGTAACCACCATGCTGACTTTTATTAGAATCACCTCCTGGTTCATGGTTTTATCAACCAAATACTCAGACACACTGTGCCTCGTCTGTGCCCCTTATGCCTCTATGCCTTCCTCCTTATTTTTCCACTTTGTATCTTTTGAGTTTTATCTACAAGCTCCCCCTGTCCCTTTTGTTATTGAGCAGGGTTCTTGGTCTCCTTAATCAATAGGAGTTGATCAGAGGGCAGACAAGAAATTCAGGCCAGTCTTTATTGGTGTGCCTACTGCAGCAGAAAGGGAATAAAAACAAGCAACAGGTTCCTTTGCTCACTGGCCTTCCGAGGGGAGTCTCGGTGGTACTTTACGTGCCTTGAGGATGGGAGTAGGTCCGGGGGTCAGACTGGAGCGGGGGCTTAGGGAGTGCGTCCAACTGCTTCAGTGCTGTGTTCCGGGGGGCTGCACCATACCCTGCTTTTGTTCCCACGGCAGCTGGATGTTTCAGTCTTTTTGTATCTCGTCATCCCAACTCTGCACACATGCGGTTATTTCTAGTTCCTTAAAGTTTCTCTGTATTTTTTTGCTCAGGGAGAGGTTTGTCCAGGTATATGCACTGCAGCAAAAGGTCCCAGGTCCCAGCCTGTCTCTCTTTCCTTTTCAACTGATCTGTTAATGAACCTGGGGTGTTTGGCCTGCAGAGCCCGTCAGAGTCTGTATTTCCCTAACCTTAGATTCATGGGACAATTCAGTATCCCTGCCTTCTGACGTCTTACACATTGGTCCCTGGTCGGAGGCTGGATCAGATGGTGTTAACTCCCTTATGTGGGACCCCAGATGGCGGTGTCTTCTTTCCTCACAAGGCTGGTTGTCCCTCCTTTTATGGGGTAACTTACTATTGCTACTCAACATCTAGTTCCATTGATTCACTGGAATCTGCAGATTGGTGATATTCTAATTTCATCATTTATTTTTCATTTATTAGTTGGATATTTTTGTAAAGGGTGCCTCCCCTTCATATTATGTTTGGTTCCTCAGTGGCACCATTCACAAAGCAAAAACTATATTTTCTTTGCTTTAATCATCAGTTTTTGAGAAAATGAATTTCTTCCTGTGGTGAATGGTTTTAAAACATGGTGGAGCCTATTATACAGAGTGAAGTAAGCCAGAAAGAAAAACACAAATACAGTATACTAACACATATATATGGAATTTAGAAAGATGGTAACAATAACCCTGTATACGAGACAGCAAAAGAGACACTGATGTACAGAACAGTCTTTTGGACTCTGGGAGAGGGAGAGGGTGGGATGATTTGGGAGAATAGCATTGAAATATGTATAATATCATATCTGAAATGAGTCGCCAGTCCAGGTACGATGCCTGATAACGGATGCCTGGGGCTGGTGCACTGGAACGACCCAGAGGGATGGTATGGGGAGGGAGGAGGGAGGAGGGTTCAGGATGGGGAACACATATATACTTGTGGCGGATTCATTTTGATGAATGGCAAAAGCAATACAATATTGTAAAGTTAAGCAAAATAAAATTTAAAAAAATAAAATAAAACATGGTTGTGAATTCTCTGGCACTTCCAAGTTTAACAGGTAGGATCTGTGTTCCCTCCCATTGAATCTTGGAGGGCATGTGACCACTTCAAACAACAGAGTATGGAAATTTCATGGTGTGACTTCCCTGAGTCATAACAGATCATGCGATTTATGCCTTGTTTCTTAGAAGGCATGCTCTCGGGGCCCTGAGCTGCCTTATACCAAATGCAGCCACTCTGAGACGACCGTGTTACAGGCTCTCCGGGATGACCCCAGCTAAGCACAGGCTTGGCTTCAGTTTAACCCAGGCCCAGACATACAAGCAAAGTAGCCTCCAGATAATTTCAGCCCCAGCCATTTTGTTTTCGCAGATGCACTCCCAAACTTTATGGAGCTGTACCCCCAGACCCTGTTGAAGGGGGACTGAAGTGTAGACTACACAAGCATAACACAATTGTTGTTTACTAAGTCTTGGGGGGAGTTTGTTATACACAATAGTTAATCAAAAAAGTTCCTTATCACCCTCTGAGGGTGGCCAGTGGGAAATTTTTGGTGTCCTTATGAACCCACGGGTTTAAAAATTTTTCATAATTTTAGTTGATAGCATTTGTTACGTGTTTTTAAATTCTTTTTTATTCTTATTTTATTTTTGTGCATTAGTTGCTTAGTTGTGTCTGACTCTGTGACCACATGCACTGTAGCCCACCAGATTTCTCTATCCATGGGATTCTCTAGGCAAGAATATTGGAGAGGGTAGCCATTTCCTTCTCCAGGGGATCTTCCCAACCCAGGGATCAAACCCGCCTCTCTTTTGTCTCCTGCATTGGCAGGCAGGTTCTTTACATCAGTGCCACCTAGGAAGCCCTCATCTTATTTTTCAGTTCAGTTCAGTCACTCAGTTGTGTCTGACTCTTTGCAACCCCATGAACTGCAGCAGGCCAGGCCTCCTTGTCCATCACCAACTCCTGAGGTCCACCCATATCCATGTCCATTGAGTGGGTGATGCTATCCAACCATCTCATCCTCTGGTGTCCCCTTCTCCTCCTGCCCTCAATCTTTCCCAGCAGCGGGGTCTTTTCCTTACTTTGCATCAGGTGGCCAAAGTATTGGAGTTTCAGCTTCAACATCAGTCCCTCCAATAAACACCCAGGACTGATCTCCTTTAGGATGGGCTGGTTGGATCTCCTTGACTTCCAAGGGACTCTCAAGAGACTTCTCCAACACCACAGTTGAAAAGCATCAATTCTTCTGTGCTCAGCTTTCTTTATAGTCCAACTCTCCCACCCATACATGACCACTGGAAAAACCATAGCCTCAACTAGATGGACCTTTGTTGGCAAAGTAATGTCTCAGCTTTTTAATATGCTGTCTGCTGCTGCTGCTTCTGCTAAGTCACTTCAGTTGTGTCCAACTCTGTGCGACCCCATAGAGGGCAGCCCACCAGGCTCCCCCGTCCCTGGGATTCTCCAGGCAAGAACACTGGAGTGGGTTGCCATTTCCTTCTCCAATGATGAAAGTAAAAAGTGAAAGCGAAGCCACTCAGTCATGTCCAACTCGCAGCGACCCCAGCGACTGCAGCACCAGGCTCCTCCAACCATGGGATTTTTCCAGGCAAGAGTACTGGAGTGGGGTGCCATTGCCTTCTCTGAATATGCTATCTAGGTTGGTCATAACTTTCCTTCAAAAGAGTAAGCATCTTTCAATTTCACGGCTGCAATCACCATCTGCAGTGATTTTGGAGCCCAGAAAAATAAAGTCAGCCACTGTTTCCACTGTTTCCCCATCTATTTGCAATGAAGTGATGGGACCAGATGCCATGATCTTCGTTTTCTGAATGCTGAGCTTTAAGCCAACTTTTTCACTCTCCTCTTTCATTTTCATCGAGAGGCTCTTTAGTTCTTCTTCACTTTCTGCTGTAAGGGTGGTGTTATCTGCATATCTGAGGTTATTGATATTTCTCCCACAATCTTGATTTCAGCTTTGGTCAAAGATGCCTCTTCAGTTTGGTTTCTGAGTCTTTTTGACATGACTCTAGTGGTCTTTGATAGTTTACTCATATTCTGTATGACAAGAGTCCAAACTAATAGTGTACCATGATTGAAACATTTTCCCAGGAAACTTTGATTTCCTTTAGTTGGTAAACAGTATTTCAAACCACAGTCTGGGTCCTGGAAATGTTTATTGCAGCTGGATTGGTTGATTGTTTATAGATTTCTTTCTGCAGTTACATTGTTATTGTTGCTCAGTGGCTCAAGTCCCTTCCGACTCTTTGCGATCGCATGGACTGCAGCACGCCTAGCTTCCCTGTCCTTCACCATCTCCTGGAGTTTGGAGATACGTAGATAGATACATGCATACATGCATGCTAAGTCACTTCTGTGGTGTCCGACTCTTTGTGACACTATGTATGAATCACAGCCTGCCAGGCTCCTCTGCCCATGGGGATTCTGCAGGCAAGAATATTGGAGTGGGTTGCTGTGCCCTCCTCCAGGAGATAGGTACATACATATATACAATATATACGTGGATACATAGATTGATAGAAATAAAATATCTCATAAATTCATACTATTTCCAATTCAATTCCAAACTTCAGGGTTTTTACATCATCTCTTATCTGTTATAATTGGATATCCTTAAACACAACAAAAGAAGAGAAGCAAAAAGTTAAGGAGAAAAGGAAAGATATACCCATTTGAATTCGGAGTTCCAAAGAATACCAAGGAGAGATAAAAAGCCTTCCTCAGCAATCAGTGCAAAGAAATAGAGGAAAACAATAGAATGGGAAAGACTAGAGATCTCTTCAAGAAAATTAGAGATACCAAGTGAACATTTCATGCAAAGATGGGCTCAATAAAGGACAGAAATGGTATGGACCTAACAGAAACAGAAGATATTAAGAAGAGGTGGCAAGAATACACAGAAGAATACAAAAAAAAATCTTCATGACCCAGATAATCACAAAGGTGTGATCACTCACCTAGAGCCAGACATCCTGGAATGTGAAATCAGGTGGGCCTTAGTAAGCATCACTACAAAGCTAGTGGAAGTGATGGAATTCCAGTGGAGCTATTCCAAATCCTGAAAGATGATGCTGTGAAAGTGCTGCACTCAATATGCCAGCAAATTTGGAAAATTCAGCAGTGGCCACAGGACTGGAAAAGGTCCATTTTCATTCCAATTCCAAAGAAAGGCAATGCCAAAGAATGCTCAAACTACTGCCCAATGGCACTCATCTCACATACTAGCAAAGTAATGCTCAAAATTCTCCAAGTCAGGCTTTAGCAGTACATGAATCATGAACTTCCAGATGTTCAAGCTGGTTTTAGAAAAGGCAGAGGAACCAGAGATCAAATTGCAAACATCAGCTGGATTATCAAAAAAGCAAGAGAGTTCCAGGAAAACATCTATTTCTGCTTTATTGACTATTACAAAGCCTTTGACTGTGTGGATCACCACAAACTGTGGAAAATTCTGAAAGAGATGGGAATACCAGACCACCTGACATGCCTCTTGAGAAACCTGTATGCAGGTCAGGAAGCAACGGTTAGAACTGGACATGGAACAACAGACTTCTTCCAAATAGGAAAAGGAGTACGTCAAGGCTATATATTGTCACCCTGCTTATTTAACTTATATGCAGAGTAGATCATTAGAAATGCTGGGTTGGATGAAGCACAAGCTGGAATCAAGATTGCTGGGAGAAATAACAATAACCTCAGATATGCAGATAACACCACCCTTATGGCAGAAAATGAAGAAGAACTAAAGAGTTTCTTGGTGAAAGTGAAAGTGGAGAGTGAAAAAGTTGGCTTAAAGCTCAACATTCAGGAAACTAAGGTCATGACATCTGGTCCCATCACTTCATGGAAAATAGATGGGGAAACAGTGAAAGATTTTATTTTGGGGGCTCCAAAATCACTGCAGATGGTGACTGTAGGCATGAAATTAAAAGAAGCTTACTTTCTTGAAAGAAAAGTTATGACCAAACTAGACAGCATATTAAAAAGCAGAGACATTACTTTGCCAACACAGGTCCGTCTAGCCAAGGCTTTGTTTTTTCCAGTGGTCATGTATGGATGTGAGAGTTGGACTATAAAGAAAGCTGAGCACAGAAGACTTGATGCTTTTGAACTGTGGTCTTGAGAGTCCCTTGGACTGCAAGGCAATCCAACCAGTCCATCTTAAAGGAGATCAGTCTTGGGTATTCATTGGAAGGACTGATGTTGAAGCTGAATCTCCAATACTTTGGCCACCTGATGCGAAGAGTTGACTCATTAGAAAAGACCCTGATGCTGAGAAACACTGAAGGCAGGAGGAGAAGGGGACAACAGAGAATGAGATGATTGGATGGCATCACCAACTCAATGGGCAAGAGTTTGAGTAAACTCTAGGAATTGGTGATTGTCAGGAAGGCCTGGCATGCTGCAGTCCATGGGGTCACAAAGAGTCGGACATGACTGAGCGACTGAACTGAACTGAAACAACAATCCTGGTTTTGAAGGGATGCTAGAATTAGTATCCCATAATGTTCATTTGCTTTAGGCCACATTAGATGTACAGCAGTCTTGGAAACATTATTACCATCACCAATAAAATTATTGAGAATAGTCTAAAATTTTACATACTCTCTATTCTCCTCCATTATTTTTATACTTGTTCTATATTTGGATTGTTTACACTTTCAGCCATGACATACTTTATACTCTTCCTTTTAAACCCTCCCTAAGATTTAGTTCTATATGTTTAATCTTTTCCCATCAGTCCATATATCAATGAATCTCTAATCATTCTGGATTTTTGAAAGTCTTTCTCTAATCAGTTCCTCAGAAAAAACTCATGGGAACAATATTCTCTGATGTTGATAATAGTCTGTACCTTTTACCCGAAAGTCAGTTTTGCTGGATATAAAGTTTTCTTTCCCTCAGTAAATATATTATTATCTATTTAAATAATAATAAATATATTTATTAATATAAAAATAGTATTCCACTTTCTTCCAATGAAAACCTAATTCTTTTCTTTTATAAGCCACTCATTAGTTTTGCATGAACAACAACAAAAAAAGGATATCTTTCTTTTTTTTTAAGTCCAGTAATGTTACTAAAATAGATGTTGGTGTCAGTTGTTCTATCAATATTCAAGATATGTGCTATGCTCTTTCAATATATAATTTCAAATCTTTTTTTATTTCAGGAAAGTTTTCTTGAATTATAATTTTCAATGTTTGTTCTCTTCTCTTGATATTTTTTCTTTAGAAACTTCTGTTCTCTATATGTTGGATCTTCTTTATTTGCATTATTTGTCACTTTCTCTTGAATATTTTGAATGTTTCATTTTCCTTTGATTTTCAAAAATTTCTTCCTTCTCATCATCTATATCTCGTAAAGAATTATCTATAGATTTTATTCAATCTGTTGTTTTTTGTAGTTTATTCCTCATTTCTGAAATGATATTTTTCTTTTATTTCTAACTCTTTCTAAATTCTATCACCTCATTTCTGAGTTTGTTGGATTCTGATTCATACTGTTCTTTTATGTCTTTTATAATTTTCTTCCCTTAAGTACTATGTGAAATAAAATTTTCATACCATATAATCTATTTATCTAAAGTGTACAATTTATAGGAGAAGGCAATGGCACCCCACTCCAGTACTCTTGCCTGGAAAATCCCATGGACGGAGGAGCCTGGTGGGCTAGAGTCCATGGGGTCGCTAAGAGTTGGACACAACTGAGTGACTTCACTTTCACTTTGCACTTTCATGCATTGGAGAAGGAGATGGCAACCCACTACAGTGTTGTTGCCTGGAGAATCCCAGGGACAGGGGAGCCTGGTGGGCTGCCATCTATGGGGTTGCACAGAGTCGGACATGACTGATGCGACTTAGCAGCAGCAGTACAATTTATTGGCTTTACTATATTCACAGAAATGTGCAACCATCACAATTTAGAACACTTGATTATTCCAGAAAGAAACTTTACACCCATGATCAACCACTCCCCATTTCCCTCCAGCTCCTGAGGCAACAACTATACTACTTTCTGGCTTTATAGATTTGCATGTTCTGGGCATTTCATACTGTGGAAATCATTCACTATGTTGTCTCTAGTGTCTGGCTTTATCACTTGAGAAGGAAATGGCACCCCACTTCAGTACTCTTGCCTGGAAAATTCCATGGACGGAGGAGCCTGGTAGGCTATACAGTCCATGGGACTGCAAAGAGTCGGACATGACTGAGCAACTTCACTTTCACTTTTATCACTTAGCATATGTTCACCCACGTTGCAACAAGTATCAATACTTCATTCCTCTTTATGGCCAAATAATATTCCATTGTGTGGATATACCACAATTTGTTTATCCATTCATCAATTGATTGTCATTTACTTTGTTTCCACCTTTGGGCTCCTATCAACAATGCTGATGTGAATACTCATGTTCAAGTTTTTGTGTGGACATATGTTTTCATTTCTCTTGCGTAAACACCTAAAAGTAGAAATTCTGGGTCACATGGTGACTGTATGTTTAACTTCTTGAGGAACTGCTAAACTTCTTGAGCCACTAAAGTGGCTCCCCCATTTTATGGTGCCAACAGCAGCGTATGAAGTTTCCAGTTTCTCCAAATCCTTGCCAACAATTAGTATTATTTTTTTGATTATAGCCATCCCAATGACTGTGAAGTGACTTTTCACTGAGGTTTTGATTTGCATTTCCCTGATGTCTAATCATATTTTCATGTGCTTCTTGACTATTTCTGTGTTTTCTTTGGAGGAATGTTTATTCAGCATTATTTTCTGAATGTCTTTAGCTCATTTTGAAAGAGAAAGTTATAACTGTGATCATTCCTGTGAACTTTTTTCTGCCGCCCTTTCAACGTTTGTATATTGTTCTTCTGAATTTGCTCTTTGTTTTCCCCCTTAAAAACGTCATATCGAATTTGACTTTGTTTTTCTGTTGCCCATTTTTACCAAAAAAATTAGTTTTTCTTAAGAAGGAGGTAGGGTAGCTTTTGCATCTTCACAGAACTCCCTCCTGCTTTTGGAACGTGTGAGTGTGTGTCTTGCATTCTGAGAATTCTTGGCTCTGCTCCCTTTTGTTACTTTCATCTGGACTTTCTCACTCCTTGTCTTCGTTGTCCGTGTCCTGTTCTATTTTGACTGCACAGTTTCTCCTCCATGTGGAGCTCTGTGTCTAAAGGGGGCTGCGGCTGGACTGTTTGGTCATTCATGACTGGGCTTACAGTGGCCCTCTTAGACCCACACACAGTCGGGCTGGACGGACCCCATCTGGTTCCATCTGACCCCTCAGACTGCCCCATTGTGCCATCAGAGAACACCTCGTGCTCTGGGGACTCTCCTGTTCAGAGGTCTGTCAGTGTTATCCTCTTGTAGTTTGGGGCTTGTCATAATGGTTTAAGTTCCAGTTTCACTGTAAAGGTTGTTCGTGGGTTTTTGGTTTTGCTACTTAGTTGGCCTTTCTGCTTTCATGGGGGAATTCGGTGTCATGAAAAACCTATGCTATCACCATACTGCCTTTCAGACCATTTCACAATGAAGTTTAATTTGCCTTTCAGTTTGCTATTTGCTTTGACTTGATTCATCTGCATAGATGGATTCAGGTCAAGGCTGGCAATCATATTGGGGATTATTAGTTATTTCCAATGGTGTATGTTCTTCCTCACTGTGGTTAATTAGAGCTGAACGCTATGGGAGCTCGGGGTTCTTTCAAATCACATTCAGCAATCAGCCACCCTCAGTGATGCAGCAAGTCAACCTAAGGCCTCTGATCAAGAGCCGAGCTGCACCAGGTCAAGCTGTGGCTCATCTCTCCTGGTCCCTTTGCATGTCTACTGTGCATCTTGCTTCAGACTACATCTACTGAAAACTTACTATGGGCATGCTTTTCAAAACTTTCAGGATGCCCCCTCTGCTGCTGCTGCTGCTGCTAAGTCGCTTCAGTCGTATCCGACTCTGTGCTACCCCAGAGATGGCAGCCCACCAGGCTCCGCCGTCCCTGGGATTCTCCAGGCAAGAGTACTGGAGTGGGTTACCATTGCCTTCTCCATGCCCCCTCTAATCCCACATATTAAATGTCTAGGATCCCATGAACTCTTGACTCACAAACTTGCAGCCCGTAGAGCAAGAATAGCCCCAGTCTAGACTAATCTGCTCAGAACATGCTGTTCTTGTAATCACTCCCTCAACAGGCACTTATCAAGTGCCAAGTACGCACCAGGCAAACCCACCACACTGAACGCTCAGAAAGCAAAGATAAATGGGTCCTGCTCTCTCCCCTCTAGGGGCAAGAGAGAATGATACACAAAAATTAATTGTGGTGTAGAGAAAAAATTGCTAGAATAGAAGCATGCATTATATGATACACTTGAGGGGCAGTGCAAAGAAAGAAGCCTCTGTCAGTAGGAATTCCTATGTCAGAAATAAAACTGTATGTTTTCTATGACTTAACATGCAAAATGCATGTATTTGGCAAAGGTCAGAATGGAACGCTCAACTACGAAAACAGTTTTTACATTAGCAGAAGGATAATGGTTATTTTGTTATTACTTTTCAATAATGATGTTATTCTGTACATATGTACACAGACACACATGTATGCATGCAGACATATGATCCCTCACTATTTTTCTGATGCATTTTCACATAAGCAAAGCTCTTGGCACAGAGAGTAGACACCATGAGGATTTTTATTCACTTTCCCTCCTCATATGTGCTAGTGTGGGATTTCAAACTGTCACCAGCATGATGATTTTCAAAAGAGAAAAGAAGTAGGAAAAAAGTGACTAGGAAAATGATTGTGGCATAAATCCCAGACACATCATTTTGAAGCAGAAACTAAAGCAGGGAAAAGCCAAGCAGGTGTTTCCAGAACCATAATGAGGCGTTCAGCAAGTGCTAATTGAGAGACACCCAGGGAACTGCCCACGTGGGTGGTGGGGTAGCAGCAGGAGATTCACAGGCCTTTGCCATGGGGGGCAGGAAGATGGTAGATGTAACTGCCCCAGAAGTCCACCAAGGACAAGGATGCACCATACGCATAGGATTTTAACAGGGGTGGAAGTGAAGCTGTGCTTCAGAGGAAGTGGGCCATTTGCCCTCTTCAGGGAGAGACATTCGCTTAATCTTGGACTTAATCTCAGAAGACTGTCAGCCAGTGCGTCAGCAGATATATCTGCCTCTGGTCCTTAGCATCTGGTCCGTAGCATCACTAAAAGTGCCGTAAAGCCTGGCTCCTAACTCCCACCACCTGCCCCCATTTCCAGCTGTGTCAGGACACAGAGCAGCGCCAGGAGCTGCAGGGAACTCCTTCCCTACCTAGGGGGACTACGTCTGAAAACCATAAACGAAACTCTAGGAGCCTCCTGAGTCTGAAACTCTCTAAACCCTGCTCTCCTGGCATATGCCCCGCCTCTCCCTAAACTTCAAAATGAGGAATTGCAGATGACTTAGTACTCTTGCCTGGAAAATCCCATGGATGGAGGAGCCTGGTGGGCTGCAGTCCATGGGGTCACTAAGAGTCAGACACGACTGAGCAACTTCACTTTCACTTTTTCGCTTTCATGCATTGCATTGGAGAAGGAAATGGCAACCCACTCCAGTTTTCTTGCCTGGAGAATCCCAGGGGCAGGAGAGCCTGGTGGGCTGATGTCTATGGGGTCACGCAGAGTCGGACACGACTGAAGTGACTTAGCAGCAGCAGCAGCAGGATTCTCAGGCAGTTGCCAGACAGACCATGGCGTCTACTCGGCTTCACACTTTCCAGGTGACAGATACAGAATTGCTGTGTGTCTAAAAATTGGAATTTTCCTCAAATTCTATTTAATATGTCTTGAGGGAACTTTTTACGTTTTGTAAAAATGATTTTGTGGGGGGAGTGCCTCGGTTCTGTCTTGCCACAGCAAAGATTTGAAACAGCAGATCAGTGTTACAGCTCCGAGCTTTATTCAGCAAAGATCTTTGTTGGTGGGCCAACCCCAAAGGAGAGGCCCCAATCCGGCTTGGCTTCCTCCGTTTAAACATTTGTCTCCTCTCCGCTTTGAGCCTGCCCTATGCAAATTGGGCCCGCCAAGAAGGGGGCGTGTTTGTTTCACCTGAAGTTCTCACTCCAGTCGGTGGATTTTCCTTTGTTTCCTTTTTGGGGGCTTTTCTCTTTCTTTGTCTTTCAGCCACCAGCATTTTGGACTCCTTTTTCCTATCCTAACTACCTAACAGCTTCAACAGGAGAAAGAAGGAAGGGAAGTTTTCAAAGGAGGTGGCTTTCTTCCATTACTTTATTGAATTTTTAAGAGGTGTTCCCCTTCCCAGCGTGAATTCAGTGACAGATACACAGTAAGTACTTAACATCAGAGACCCTGAGGCTGTTATTAGGAAGGAGCGTCTGGGGAGTGAGGTTGGAAGAATGCTGGTGGTGGGTGGGGAGGTGTGGAGGAGGGCAATGAGGGTGAGAGCAAGCCCTGAACCCACAGTGACGGGGCGGACAGAGCCTCCTCAGGGAGGAAGGCGTGGGTCCTGCCCTGCACTCCACGGACCGGCAGCATCTCCTCGGGAACAGCCCAGGGTCCAGTTCCAGCCAAGAATACAGACAAAGCCTGGTGCCGGTGGCAAGGGAGAAGCCGAACAATCTCATCAGCATCACCCTCAGAACTGCTTTTCAGGCTTTATTTCATTTCCTGCTCTGGTCATGTGCAGCCCTAATCTGAACACGGATGCCTGCCCCAGGCCCACTGGTTCTGGTTGGTCGGTGGCTGGCAGCTTATCTAAAAGGACAGAAGGCTTCTATGACTCAGACAGCTAAGTGCCTCTTCTTTTCAACAAAAGGATTTGGTAGCAGAAATGCTCTCTCTTATCTTCTACAGACAGTGATATACATGCTCTTCTTTCCAAGTTCTAAGGATTACCATATTGGGACCGTTGTCTTGACAATGAAATGTTAAATGTGCCACAAAATATCTGAGGTGAATTGTATGAAAAAGTGTGTTACACTTACTATCTGATAAATTTAAAAATGTCTGAACGTATACAGAATGAAAAGAATATGGTCCAGTCATCTTTAGTGCTGAATCTTTCTCCTATCCCTGAAAGGTTCTATCAAAACTCCTTTTACAGGTTTCTAGAAGTTACCTTGGTGCTGGCTCAGATGGTAAAGAGTCTGCCTACAATGCAGGAGACAAAAGAGACATGGGTTCGATCCCTGGGTTGGGAAGATCCCTTGGATGCATGGCAACCCACTCCAGTATTCTTGCCTGGAGAATCCCCATAGACAGAGGAACTTGGAGGGCTACAGTCCATGGGGTCACGCAGAGTCGGACACAGCTGAGGCACCGACTCTTTGTACTCTGATGACAAGAAAGAGCTCTGACATTAGGTAGGGCTCTGAGCTCAAGTCTGGCTCTGCCTCGTGTACTCGCTGGGATCTGGTGTGAGCTACTGGGTCGCTTTGTGCCAGACTTCCTCAAGAGCACTCTGAGCAGAGGGCTGCTAGGATGACTGCCTGAGACAAAGCAGGAGAAGAAGGCTAGCCAGGTGCCCAGTACAGGGAAACCCTCTGGAGACATTAGCTGTGATCATCAGGCTTAACAACTGCTCACTCTTTGGGAATACATCTGTAGCACAGAATCATATCTGTAGCATGCGAGTACTCTGGCCTCTTTTGAGTCAATTTCTGATTTTTACAAACCAATGAATACAGAGTTTAGGAGACATGAACAGGGATCTTTCTTATACCCGAATTAAAGGAAGAAACCAGATGCTATAAAACAAAGGCAGTCTCTGTTTTCACCCTGAGGGTTGTTTCCTACCATGGGCTGCTGGAACACAGGAAATTCTTTGCTTCCAGCATCTGCAGGAAAGTAATTTGTGCCCAGTGTCTGCCCCCGCGATGCCCATGTTGCTGGAGCTCAGCACGTGCACTGTGCATTCACAGGCCGGGCACTGATGAGCCTTGATGAGCGTCATGTCTAAAATCACAGGCATGGGCAACAAGGCTTTCCTAGGAGGCACAGGGCAGAGCCAAGGCTAACCAGCTCCTACTGCACCCACCCCCTCGGGACCGGCCGGGCTTCAGGAGCTGGGGGTGGGGGTGACTTAGGCTTAAGTGGGCCTAGGGGGAGGCGGGGAGCATGTGGAGGAGGCCACAGCTAAAAGCCCAGGCTCCAGACTCCTCGGGTGCGACTATAAAAATCACAGGGCCTAGACAGAAGTCAGTGAAGAGTCTTGATAAACGCATGGGTAATCAGCTTTTTAAAAGGATGATAAAACATGCATAACGAATAGTTTACCGTTTTAGCCATTTTTTGGTGTGCAGGCCCACGTCCACTCACATTGCTGTGCAATCCATCTCCAGAAAGGCACATTTTTATTGAGGCTGTTGAAGACAGGGAATGGAGGATGAAGTTTTATTAAACAAAACGTCGTAAATCCACGAAACGCATGTCCATACAACCAGGAGAAACGAGGTCTAATAGGAATTGGAGGGAGGTCCTGCTGAGTGGGAAGCAAGCCGCCAGCCGAGCTCCAAGAAGCAGCCCTCTGCGGGCACTCCTCACCGGGCAGCTCCTGCTGGCTTTGTTCCGTTAGGGCTGTGGTCACTTTGGACAGAATGGAGGGAAAATGAGTTTGCTTTTGCTTCTGACACCTTATCGCATCACGCGTCCCTTGTCGCGCCCTGCATCCCTCACCCCGCTTCTTGCTCCTGACTCCAGGCCGTGGTCCCCTTGGCCACTCCTCCTGCTCCAGAGTGAAGCCTGGAAGCCTCTTGTACCCACGGCCCTCCCCTTTCTCACAGCGCCCTCCCAGCTGTCCCTGGCCTCAGCCCTGGCTCTTCCCTCGCTGGCAGAAGTCAAGACGTCTGTTTCTCCCTCCATAACGTGGGAATAGGGCCTGCCTCCCAGAGTGAAGGAGGCTGAAATACAAGACCTGCACCCAGCGCCTGGGCTAGGCGCTCCAGACACGCCCCTCACCCGGCTGACCCATCAGCCATGCTATGCGGCAGGCTGCCATTCACGTTTTTTTCCCTTTCTTCTATTAAAAAATTACTGACTCAATGCACTGGGCCAATGCTATGCACTCTTTGAACTACAACAATGAGAAAAGGAACATAGAAAAAAATGGAAAAATTACGCAAAGAAATACACACAGAGTGGAGCACACAGTAGGTGTGCAGCCACACACTAAGTCTATAGTCTCAGCTCCGAGCGACAAACGGTGGGGAGGTGACAGCTTCCCCAGAGGGAGCTGTGTCCTTCAGAGTGAGAGGGAGATGGTAGGCGAAGAGTGTGTAGGATTTGGGCAGATGGGATGGGAGAGCAAAGTGTGGTCTTCAGAAATCAAAGATACCCACCTCTGCACCATGTTGACGCCTCTCCTCCTATGCGTCTGGCCCTGAGAGAGGATTAGCAAAAGAGGGGGATCCACTCACAGGCAGGAGAGTGCTTCGGTGACCTCAGGCTGTGGCAGGGAAAAGCGATAATGACTGACTGCTATTTGGATGAAGTGTTGGAATGATCTGAACGAGGGTCAACTTGAGAAGAATCTGGAGTACTGGATAAGAACAGGGATGGGACTAGGGCCCAGCTTGATCACACACGTGCTGTGTGATCTCTCACTTAGCCACTCTGAACCTCAGTCTCTTCATCTATAAAATGGAGTTGAACTTCATAGGTTTATTTGGGAATCAAATGAGATGAAGCATATGACAATGTCTGACATACAGTCAGATCAGATCAGATCAGATCAGATCAGTCGCTCAGTCATGTCCGACTCTTTGCAACCCCATGAATAGCAGCACGCCAGGCCTCCCTGTCCATCACCAACTCCCGGAGGTCACTCAGACTCACATCCATCGAGTCAGTGATGCCATCCAGCCATCTCATCCTCTGTCGTCCCCTTCTCCTCCTGCCCCCAATCCCTCCCAGCATCAGAGTCTTTTCCAATGAGTCAACTCTTCACATGAGGTGGCCAAAATATTGGAGTTTCAGCTTTAGCATCATTCCTTCCAAAGAAATCCCAGGGCTGATCTCCTTTAGAATGGACTGGTTGGATCTCCTTGCAGTCCAAGGGACTCTCAAGAGTCTTCTCCAACACCACACTTCAAAAGCATCAATTCTTCAGCGCTCAGCCTTCTTCACAGTGCTTAATAAATCTCATCTATAATCATTTAAGAAGCAGAAGAGAGAAAACATGAACTATTTGTTCAGTAAATGCTGATCAATAAATGTAATTTTCCTCGTGCTCAAATCACTTATGAAAGTTTTAAAATAAAGACAGCAAATCAGACCCTGAGGATCTGTTTTGCTTCACAAGTACCATACATTTTCCATGCTACCGATGTTCTTTAGAATTAGTTTACATTTTGAGGGTCCAATCTTCTCAGGTAGCTCAGAAAAAGCAGTAAAATATGCCTCTTTTCCTTTGTATCTCCAGTTTTTCTCCTTGGCCTTTTCTAAGCTTTTGCTTTGAGAATTCGCACAGACATTCTACGCTGCATCACAGCAGAAAAGCCTTACAAAGATCAGGGCCATTGGGCAGCAATCAACCTGGTGTCTGCATATCTGAATTCTGAAAGCTTGAAAAACAGTTGCAAAACTTCTGTGAGAGATCTATGAAAAATCTAGGCAAAATAGAACTTTGAAGAACAGTCAAAATGATATTCTAGTTTTAATTTGAGCATTAAATTAAATTTAAATCTTTAAATTTAATTTAAAGCATTTTGAGCATTTAAATCTTTAAACTAAGTCACATTTTAAAGCTGTAAATGACAGAAAACTGAAATCAGGTTGCTTTAAGATAAAGGGAGTTTACTGATTCAGTAGTAACTGAAAATCTAGAGATACTGATTTCAGGGGAGGTTTGATCCAGCAGCCCAAAAGACGCCACCTCCGGCCAGGTTTCTCTCCTCCCCATTCTGCCTTCTACGGTGTTGGCATTATCCGCAGGCTCCGTGAGGTGGACCCAAAGGCAGCTCCAAGGTCTCCCTTAATGGAAAATAGCTACAGCAGCTCTAAAAGTCACATTCTCATACCATACTATCCGCAGTAAAAGAGATAGTCTCTTCTCCCAGAACTGCTATGAGAAAAAAGGCTTATTTGCCCCCAAAGCCTCAGCCAATATCTTTTCCTGGCTCACTGGCTGTGATTGGCTTAGAGCCAATCCAGGTGACTTGAGGGCATGAGTGGTATGCCCCCAAGTTACCGTTTAAGATTATAGGGCCCACTTTTGGAATTTAGTTTCCATCCCACCCAAGTCAAGTTTCCTCTGAAAATTCAAGGATCTATTGCCAAGCTGGGGGAATAAACGCTGGTGAGCAAATAACTCGTGTGCACTATATTGCATTTTTAAGAGGGAGCACTGGATTCACACAATTTGTGGTTACAGATTTGTATACTAAAATCAAAGGCAAGGGACTTCCCTGGTGGTCCAATGGTTAAGATGCCATGCTTCCCATGCAGGAGACACGAGTTCAATCCCTGGTTGGGGAACTAAGATCCCACATGCCCTGTGGCAAAAAGAATAAAAATAATAAATAAATAAAATTAAAACAAGGGCAAGGGAAATGTCTGTTTCTCAGTTGACTTGCCCTTTTGATAGACTACAATAACCAGGAAGGCTTTTAGTGCTTGGCAGTGCTGTACCTTGCTCTGTCCTGGAAAGGAGGAGGCGAGTGTGACATTTACAAATAAGTAACCAGAGGCCAAGGTCAAATGAATGGAGGGCCTAATGAGTTCCCTAAACAAAGAAACCTGTCCGCTGCCTTCCTGACCCTGCTCCCCTCTGAGGGTGCTGTTGGCCCTAGACCAAAGGGCTCTGTGTTCTTTGGCTTCTGTTCACGTTAATGAGATCACCCGATCTCAGATGACATTGTCCTCTGTCTAATGCTAATAGACATATATTTTTAATGTTTACATGGATCATGTGTACCTTAAAAGGAAAAGAGAGTTTAAGGCTTGGAGTGAAAGACGGTGTTTAGCCTGCTGTGACCAGAGAGGACTGGAAACGGCAGGAAATGGGAGTAGGGGTTGGCATGGCGCTCACGCAGGCAGAGCAGCTCAAAGCCTCCGCCTCAGTTGCCTACTTCCCCCCTCTCAGCCCATGTGGTGACACTCCGAGTGCACCCCGGGCTTCCAGCCCGGAAAAAAAGGAGCCAGGATAAGTGGTTTCTGTAACGTAATGGGGCTAAATGAATGGTTTCTAACTCCCAACTTTCAATTACAGTTTAGACATGGTTTTAGTAATAGAATTGAAGGTAACAAGAGATCAACTGGAAGAAAGATGTGGAATCAGATTTTCCAGCGTTCCAAATTGCTCAGGGAAAGGGGCTATTCATTTATTCATAAAATATTTTTGTCATCCAACAAATATTTATCCAAGGCCCACTCTGGGCTGGTCTGGGGGTACAGTGGTGAACATGACCCAGTCCACATGGGATTTATGGTCTAGCCCAGAAGCTGTAAGCAATAGCCAAGTGATCGTGCAATTCCACTGAGAGTAAGGATTTTCAGTGGAATTGCACATTTAGGCACAGTCAAGAAAGTCTTAGATGAATTTTGTGGATGAAATGATTAGAAAAATTTTCAATATAGAACACTTTTAAATGCTGGATAAAATGTTAAAAAACTATAATCTTTTTCATCAGTTTTGTTCAGGTATTATTTACATATAGTGAAATTCACTGATTTTAATTGAACAATTTGATGAATATTGACAAATATATAGAGTCATGTAACTAGCACCACAACCACGATATAGTACATT
Source organism: Tragelaphus eurycerus (assembly GCA_935064755.1). Taxonomy (NCBI): domain Eukaryota; kingdom Metazoa; phylum Chordata; class Mammalia; order Artiodactyla; family Bovidae; genus Tragelaphus; species Tragelaphus eurycerus. Next base: position 4,772,010 of record CAKXYN010000057.1, on the reverse strand, counting down.
TCCATCAACCTACAAAATCCCTGTGCCCCTCTATATTCAGTTCCTTCCCCTCCCCCTAAGACCCCTGGCAACCACTGATCCTGTTCCTATAGTTTGCCTATTCTAGAACTTCATATCGGAGAAAGCAATGGCACCCCACTCCAGTACTGTTGCCTGGAAAATCCCATGGACGGAGGAGCCTGGTAGGCTGCAGTCCATGGGGTCGCTGAGGGTCAGACATGACTGAGCGACTTCACTTTCACTTTTCACTTTCATGCATTGGAGAAGGAAATGGCAACCCACTCCAGTGTTCTTGCCTGGAAAATCTCAGGGATGGGGGAGCCTGGTGGGCTGTCGTCTATGGGGTCACACAGAGTCGGACATGACTGAAGTGACGTAGCAGCAGCAGCAGCAAAACTTCATATAAATGAAGACATACAGTGTGTAGTTTCTTGTGTTTGTAAGAGGAGGTCATCCAGAGGACCTGGGCAGCTGAAGGTCCCTACCTGCTCCCCTGCCCTTGGAACGTGAGCTCTGCCTGCTTCCCCATTCTAGAAGCCGCCCAAGGATGCAAGCCTGGAGATAGTGATGTGCGGCTGAGCCCACTGAGACAGTGTACGTGACCAAACCCAGCTAAGGCCTCTGTATATAAATTGTTAAGAATCTGGCAGACAGGTGTGCAGATGTACTCGTCCGTGGCTGCCCCAGACAAGCCTTGGATGTTTCCTTGGTGATTGAACCGGTCACCTACCAATCTTAAGTGCTCTGCCTCTTTCTTCAGTCTGTCCCTGCCCTCTGTGCACAGGAGCCAGTTTCAGATTTCAGAATAAAGCAGATCCACAGTATTTGAAATCTTCCTCTCGGTGCCACGCTTTGGAGATTTCTCCATGCTGTTGTGCATGTCAGGAGTCTGCTTCTTTCTACTAATGAGCAAGCAGTGTTCTACTCAATGGATATGCCACAAAACGTTTTATTAATTTAACTCTTGATTGATATTTGAGCTCTTTCTAGTTTTTGGCTGTTATGAATAAGTGAATATAAACATTCACCGACAAGTCTCTGAGTAGACATATATTTTCACTTTTCTTGGGTAAATATTTAGGAATGGAATGGTTGGCTCATATGGCATCATAAGCAGAATTCTACGGAAGACTCCCAATGACCTCATCCCTGCTTAATTCCCTCCCCTCTAAGTGTCAGTGGAACCTGTGAATATGATGAGCTACTGCCTCCATGACTGCCTCCTTTACATGGCAAAGGGAGATTATCCAGGTGGGTCTAATCTAATCATGTGAACCTTTTAAAAACTTTTAGACAAAAAAGAAAATCAGAGAGATGTAAGCACAGGGGAGATTCAATGTGTCCTCACTGATTTGAAGACTGAAGGAAGATGGACAGCCTCAAGGAGCCAAGAGAAGCTGTCAGCTGACATCCAACAGAGAAGTGGGGACCTCTGCCCTGCACCCACAAGGAACTGCACTGTGCCAGCACCTCTGAGCTTGCAAGCAGAGGTCATCCTAGAACCTCCAAAAGAGGACCCATACTGGTGAATATCTGACTTGAATCTTGTGATACCATGAGCAGACAATCCAGCCATACCATCCCAGACTTCCTATTTTTACAACTAACGCGCTAGTAAGAAATGTAGTTTTAAGGCCCTACATTTGTGGTTTTGTTACAGCAATAAAAAGCTAGTACATTCAGTGTGTCAAGTTTAACTTAAGAAACTGCTAAATTGATTCCCGACGTAGCTACACCATTCTAAGTGCCTACCAGCGATGTCCGAGGGTTCCAGTCGCCCCACATTCTTGACAACACTTGCTATTGTCGGTCTTTCAGCTCTTCTTGTGCAGCGCCACTTCATTGTGGCATTTCAAAATTTGCTTTTCCCTGATGACTAATGATGTTCACATCTTTTCGTGTTCTTATTTGTTATCTATATATCTTTTTCAGTGAGATGTCTGTCTAAATGTTTTCCTTATTTTAAAAAATTGAAAAGAATTTGTCTTACTCTTTCAAAGTACTACAGTACTTTGAGCACTACAAAGTACTGTAGTCCTTTGGTGGTAAAGTGAAGGGAAGAGAAGGCAGAACTGTGAAAAAGCTTGATTGTCACCCGCAAAGTGAAAGGAAAGCAGGCCTTCATCGAGAGAGAAGGAGACGGGGTGTCTGCCAACCTGAGTCTCAGTTTGAATGACCGCATCCAGGAGGTCGGAGATGAAAAGCATTGGGCTTAAGTGGGGTGGGATGCCAGAATTCCTGAAACATAACACAATGGTAACACAACCTCCCTGCTTAAGGAGTTGTTACCTACCTCAGCCTTGGCACTGGAAGAAAACTCTGCCCAAAGTGCTTCTACTCAAAAGTGTTTGAGCCTGAAATTTACATCTCCTACATGGACTTCAAAACTTTAAACATAAAATTTATTTTGAAGTTGTCCCAAGTTGAAAGTGCTCCTACCTCCCCAGCCCACCTACCTCCCACCCACCCAGCCCACCTAACACAGGACTCAAAGGGACCCCACTGATAAAGTTCCAAGGTATATGAATTCACAATAAATAAAAATAAGTAATAATGAAGGAAATAAGAGTCATAAGAGATAAACTGCTGGGTCAAACCTATAAAGACTAGCAATTCTGGATGATTGGGCATAGACTATTAAATAAGTGTGTTTAATATTTTTAAATATTAGATAAGATAATGAAATAAAAGCGTAACAAAGAATGAAACATTCCAAATTGACAGATAACCTATTAATAGAAAAAACTGAAAATTATATGACTGCTGATTCCTCAATAGCAACAGTGAAGCCAGGAGACAGTGGAATATCTTCAAAGTGCTGATTGAAAATAGGCATGAACCTAAAATTATATATCAAATGCAACCATATTTCAAGGACAAAAATCAAAAGAAAGACATTATCAAGCCAAGCTTCAGATCAGATCAGATCAGTCGCTCAGTCGTGTCCGACTCTTTGCGACCCCATGAACTGCAGCACGCCAGGCTTCCCTGTCCATCACCAGCTCCCGGAGGTCACTCAGACTCACATCCATTGAATCAGTGATGCCATCCAGCCATCTCATCCTCTGTCGTCCCCTTCTCCTCCTGCCCCCAATCCCTCCCAGCATCAGAGTCTTCTCCAATGAGTCAACTCTTCGCATGAGGTGGCCAAAGTACTGGAGTTTCAGCTTTAGCATCACTCCTTCCAAAGAAATCCCAGGGCTGATTTTCTTCAGAATGGACTGGTTGGATCTCCTTGCAGTCCAAGGGACTCTCAAGAGTCTTCTCCAACACCACAGTTCAAAAGCATCACTTCTTCGGCGCTCAGCCTTCTTCACAGTCCAGCTCTCACATCCATACCTGACCACAGGAAAGACCATAGCCTTGACTAGGCAAACCTTTGTTGGCAAAGTAATGTCTCTGCTTTTGAATATGTGATCTAGGTTGGTCATAACTTCCCTTCCAAGGAGTAAGCGTCTTTTAATTTCATGGCTGCAGTCACCATCTGCAGTGATTTTGGAGCCCAGAAAAATAAAGTCTGACACTGTTTCCACTGTTTCCCCATCTATTTCCCATGAAGTGATGGGACCAGATGCCATGATCTTCATTTTCTGAATGTTGAGCTTTAAGCCAACCTTTTCACTCTCCACTTTCACTTTCATCAAGAGGCTTTTTAGTTCCTCTTCACTTTCTGCCATAAGAGTGGTGTCATCTGCATATCTGAGGTTATTGATATTTCTCCCAGCAATCTTGATTCCAACTTGTGTTTCTTCCAGCCCAGCGTTTCTCATGATGTACTCTGCATATAAGTTAAATAAACAGGGTGACAATATACAGCCTTGATGTACTCCTTTTCCTATTTGGAACCAGTCTGTTGTTCCACGTCCAGTTCTAACTATTGCTTCCTGACCTGCATACAAATTTCTCAAGAGGCAGATCAGGTGGTCTGGTATTCCCATCTCCTTGCAATGTAACAAAAACCCTCACTATGAATGTTCTTAGGGATGTACTTTAAGAGAAAGAAGAATGATCCCAGAAGGGAGTTCTGAGAGGCAAAAAGGAATGATGAGAATATAGGTAAAGACTATGGGAAAATATGGGGCTTCCCTGAGAGCTCAGCTGGTAAAGAATCTGCCTGCAATACAGGAGACCCCAGCTTGACTCCCGGGTTGGGAAGATCCCTTGGCAAAGGGAAAGGCTACCCACTCCAGTATTCTGACCTGGAGAATTCCACAGATTGTATAGTCCATGGGGTTGCAAAGAGTTGGACATGACTGAGCAACTTTCACTTTCACTTTTCATGGACAAATATACAAACAATGCACATATAAAATAACAATGTCTAATTGAAGTGTCAAAAATATCCAATATAGAATTAAAATCATGGGGAAAAAATAACCTAACAATTGGGGTTCATATATTTGCTGGAATGGACACATTCTTCTACATGCCAGGCCCTGTGCTATGTACTCTTGAAGTCTTACATCACTTAATCCTCCCAACCACCTTACGAGGAAGGTGGTGTTATTAGCCTGTTTTTCAAATGAGAAAACACACAGAGCCAGGAAGTATCAGCTGGGACTTAAGCCAAGTCTATTTGATTCTGAGCCTCTTCTCTCAAACAGTCTACCACACTGCTTTCACTGGTAATATTTGTTGTGAAAAATATCAGCAAGTGTAAAGGAAATATAGACACGTGACATAGGCAAATGTAAAGCCAAGAATTTCCCTGCATCATCACTGTCATATGTACAAATACACACATGCATAACTTTGAAAAAATTGGGATCATAACTATCTACTGTTTTGCATTACAGTTAATATTACTAAGTAATATAATATTTTAAATATAATCATCTTGCTCTTTATTTTTGGAGCAAAAATTTTAATGGTTCATTGTATAGTGTTTTTTTTAACCTCTTTATTGCTCCATTGCTTACTTGTGTCCCCCTCTTTAAGACCCCGTGGACTGCAGCATGCCAGGCTTCCCTGTCCTTCACCATCTCCCAGAGTTTGTTGAGACTCATGTCCATTGAGTCAATGATGTCATCAACTATCTCATCCTTTGTCACCTGCTTCTCTTCCTGCCCTTAATCTTTCCCAGCATCAGGGTTTTTTCCAATGAGTCAGCTCTTGACATCAGGTGGAGCTTCAGCTTCAAAATCAGGCCTTCCAATGAATATTCAGGGTTGATCTCCTTTAGGATTGACTGGTTTGATCTCCTTGCAGTCCAAGGGACTCTCAAGAGTTATCTCCAGCACCACAATTTGAAGGCATCAATTTTCCAGTGCTCAGTTTTCTTTATGGTCCAACTCTCACATCCGAACATGACTACTGGAAAAACTATAGCTTTGACTAGACGGACCTATGTCAGCGAAGTGATGTCTATGCTTCTTAATACACTTTTTAGGTTTGTCATAGCTTTTCTTCCAAGGAGAAGTGTCTTTTAATTTCACGGCCGCAGTCACCATCTGTAGTGATTTTGGAGCCCAAGAAAATAACGTCTGTCACTGTTTCCATTTTTTCCTCATTTTTGCCATGAAGTGATGGTACCAGATGCCATGATCTTAGCTCTTTGAATGTTGAGTGTTAAACCAGCTTTTCACTCTCCTTCTTCACCCTCATCAAGAGGTTCCTTAGTTCCTCTTCGCTTTCTGCCATTAGAGTGGTATCAGCTGAATATCTGAGGTTGTTGCTATTTCTCCTGGAAATCTTGGTTACAGTTTGTGATTTATCCAGCCTGGTATTTCCCATGACATACTCTACCTATAAGTTAAATAAGCAGGGTGACAATATACTGACTCGACATACTCCTTTTTAACACCTTTATCCCTATTCTTCTGTATTCTACAGTATTCACTGTTAATTTTTGTTAGATGTGAAGATAATCTGCTTGATACTTTTATTTTCTCAAACTTGAAATGTAGTAAGAGAGAGAAGTGGATGTCTATTCTATTGCTAAATATACATTTTTTGTTTTAGAGATCTTTTGCAAATAACATTGCAATCACATGATTCCAAAATTACGTGCTTCAAAGCAGATTTAGGATACAAAATGTGGATTTTCAAAACATGTAAATTAAATAGTTATTCTTGATCAAAGTCTTTGCTTTATGACAAAAATAACTTGTATGTTTTCTTTCACTTAAACTGTTTTCTTAGAATATAGAAATATCATTTCCTTTATGAAAATTAGGCTCATGTGGAACTTTTAATAGAAACGCATTTATGACTTTTAAAGAGCTGTGTTTGTGTGTACACACACATATATATACAAATATGTATTTCATTCTCAGCCCAGAGATTGATTAATATCATTATATTATTACAATGTATGTAGTAAAATCTCATCAGTTCAAATATACCACTGATTTCAAACTTAGATTTGAAAAATAGAAGAGTAAGGAGAAACCAATATGGGGTATGTATGTTTGTTTCTGCAATCCTATAATGCCTTGCACAAAGCACATCAACTTGCTTCACTTTACTTTTGAATACCTACTTGTGGTTTGACGAGTATAAAATGTCCATACACAAAAGTAACAGGATGGAGTACTAACACTGAACGAACCTTTGAACAAATATGAAGAGTCTCATCCGCACTTCTCCTTTTCCCCACCCAAACCATCGCCTGAAATAGTTTAATTTTGTAACCATGTGTTTATCGTAACCTACTATTCACAGAGACCATCTGCAGTCAATTATTATTCCCAATAGGTCTCCCCTTGGCGTCACTCATCTTTGTGGGCCTCTCCTTCTCTTTACCCGGAGCTGGTTAGTGCTCAGTCTGTGCAAAATAACTTTATAGTATCTTAAGCAGAATAAAGAAAAGTAATCATGCTGCAGAGAATGATAGACCTGCTTCTAAAACCAAGTATGAACTCAGTGGGGGTGCATGGGGGAGCTACGCGGTCCGCGGAGTCTGCGTTGTCCTTTAACTCCACCCCCACGCAGGCTCCCGCGGCTCCGCCTCCATTCCCAAACATCGCTCACTGCCCTCCTGTTTCTGCCCTCCCGCCTTAGAGAATCTCTTTAAAAAATCTTTGATTTAAAGCAGGCGTCCATTGCCACCCTCGGACCGCCTCATGCTAGGTCGCAGTTGTCCCGGTAACAGCGTGGCTGAAGGAAGAGCCGGCTTCCGGAGTTTCCACGGAAACCACTCCCGGCAGAAGCAGGTGCGGCGGGCGCAGCCGGGTGGCGCTGGAAGGCGCCCTCGGGGCGGGGCGCGGAGGGCCGCCCCCTGCGCCTGGTATAGGTTATATATGCACCATATTTTATTAAGCACTATCTTCGGTGGGCTATTTCGCTGGCAGAACAGAACCACTAATTCCTTCCGTCTCGATACAAACCCAGTCGCTCTCGAGGCGCTGTCCGCGCTTTATGGATGGTCCAAATCGAGGAGAATCTACAAAGGAGCCCTCCCCTCTCCTCCCCTAGTAATAATTCTGCTGGCCAGTTTTCTGGCCAGGAGAGGCTGGAGAGTTCGTGTGCGCGACAGAACATGAGGGAAACCCAGGTTGATGAGCTTCCTGCCCTTTGCATAGTGCCAGGATATTCTGCCAGTGCCCAGAAAAATCAAGTATTAATAGGTTTGAAGTTTGCTGTCTTGCTCTAAGTAAGCCCCCTTTACATTTGTGACGCAGGTTAGGTTAATTGGAAAGACACTAGTCTCTTGTTTTGTTTTACAAGTATCGTTGGGAAGAGTATCAGATCTCTGCTCAGAGCGATTAGGAAAGAACTGAGGTTTCTGGACAGTTTCTAGGTTAAGGCTGGCGTTTGACCCTTCTCCTGGCCCTTGCCTGCGCAGGCATTCTGGCTGCTGCATCGCCCGAGCTGAGGCAGGATGAGCCGCGGCCGAACGTGCGCTTCTTGGTCCCTAGCCCGTCATCTTTGTGTCTCTCGGGGCGGGAGGGGAGGGGCTGTCTGACACAGTTATTAAACCTGGCAGCTGCGTTGGCGGCACCGAGGCGCATTTTGAGTGAGCTTGCAGAAAATGAGGGGCTTTCAGCCGGGCACCAGCTTGTCACTTCTCGCTGCCTGAAAGGCGGGTTTCAGAGCGCTTTCTCTGGCTTCTATTAGCAGTGGCCACTGAGAGCGCACGCACTTGGCGTAAACAGTGGGAAACGTGAGTATTTGTGGCTCCGCTCCGCGGGCCGGCGGCTCGGCTCCTAAGGCTTCCAGCCGGGTGGCGGGGACGTAGAGGCGGCGGAGGAGAGGCCGGCGCGCGGGGGACGGACTGTGGGGGGGCCGCGCGCCGCCACGCCTGGTCTGTAGGTGGTGCGCGCCGGCGCGACTAGGAGGCGACAGGCCGGGCGGCTGCAAGAGAAGGCTGGAGCGCCCGGTGTCTTGCGCACGCTTTGGGATCTGGGCCTGTGGTTTGGAGCCAGATGCACAAAGACGTCGGGCCTAGGCAGCCAGTGTAGACAGTCCTGTGCTGCCCCAGGACCTACGGTCCTTTTTGAGAGAGAGGAGAAGCTGCATTTTACGATTGGCTCGAAACAATGAGGTTAGGCCAGTGTTTCCCCGCCCCGGAGGACCTTTGCGCGCTGGCGGTGAGCATCTCGCCATTCCCATGGGGACCCCGGTGTGGCAGCGCCGCCGGGAGCTTCGCGCGCCTCCAGAGGTCGATGCGTCCGGATCCCTTGGGGATTTCAGAGCCTCTTGGGGCTCAGGCCCCAATCCCTGAGCGAGCTCCCTCCCTTTTCCTCCTCGAACACTGTGTTCTAACTGGGCTGACATTTTACGAAGACCTTAGTAAGGCAAAGAGACCTTAACTCTGTCTTTTCTTCCCAAAGTTATGAGTGTGAAGAGGTGTGGTGTTTTTCCTTACTATGGATTGCTAGAGGAAATCTTGAAGTTCAGCATCGGATATATATATATGAGAAGGCAATGGCACCCCACTCCAGTACTCTTGCCTGGAAAATCCCACGGACGGAGGAGCCTGGTGGACTGCAGTCCATGGGGTCGCTAAGAGTCGGACATGACTGAGCGACTTCACTTTCTCTTTTCACTTTCATGCATTGGAGAAGGAAATGGCAACCCACTCCAGTGTTCTTGCCTGGAGTATCCCAGGGACAGTGGAGCCTGGTGGGCTGCTGTCTATGGGGTCACACAGAGTCCGACACGACTGAAGTGACTTAGCATAGCATGTATATATATATATATATATATATATTTACATATATATATATTTACAATATATATATTTACATATATATTTCTGGACAAGATTTCCCATATTACAGAACTGGGATCATACCAGGATCTCTCAGTGGTCTGTGTATTTCTTTAAAAACCTTGGCTTTCCCCTAGGGGTTCCAAGGAGTGTCTTAACAGCGTCAGTTGACACCAGAATATCATGTTTACTATTTCTATGCATTTCCTCGTCGACCTGGTTCAGGCTGGAACGTGGGATACTGAGAGGTAGTATCTCAAGCCTTTCTCCTGCCGCCTCTGTGGCTGGCCTTCTAGCTGTGTTGTCTGGCCTTCTAGCTGTGTTGTCTGGCCATCAGTGTCAGCATCTGATGGCCATGGAAGGGGTCACCATCCCCAGGGACTGGCCAGAGCCAGGACTCATCGAAGGTTAGGTGTGTTTGGGCAGTCAGCTGTGCTGCTGCTGCTGCTGCTAAGTCGCTTCAGTCGTGTCCAACTCTGTGCGACCCCATAGACGGCAGCCCATCAGGCTCCCCAGTCCCTGGGATTCTCCAGGCAAGACCACTGGAGTGGGTTGCCATTTCCTGCAAACTGCTAAAAGTTTCCAGGCCTCAGTTTCCTAATCTATAAAGTGGGCATGACAAAGTAACACAGAGATGCACTGAGGTTTGTGCTGGTCTTCAGATCTCACCCCACTAAATAGTTTTTCTATTATAACTTGATAGTTGAGATTATCTTAGTGAAAACAAAAAGAAAGGAAAAGCCTACAAAATGGAAGAACTTGTAAATAGCCCTAAGAAAAGCAGTTATCAAGTTAGCTTAGAAATTTCCTAAAAACAGTCTAGCCTGTTGGTTGTAAATTACTTGATTTGTAAGTAAAGAAGTAAAACTGTCATAGACACGCATATGAGCCCTTTATTTCTAGAATTTCTTTTTGCCCAACCTGTGGGGCTTGAAGGACCTGTTTGCCAACCAGGATTGATCCTGGGCCATAGCAGTGAAAGCCTAAAATCCTAACCACAAGGCCACCAGGGAACTCCCCATATGCCTTCTTTAATTTTACATGATCAGATTGTGACCATGAGGAAAGTTTGACATCTAACAGGAAAATAAAGCTTGCTTTTCTTTGCTCCCAGACTTGGTTTTCCATCCTGCAGTGTGGTTTCTCGGGCTTCTGCAAATGAGTTTCTTGTTAACAAAAACCAGATGATAATTAAGTTTTTTGTGTTTTTTTTTTTAAGTAAATTAATGTGGTTCTGAGATGTTAAGTACAATATGATAGAACTGGAAATAAATACGCCTACTGAATTCTACTTTAGTAAAATAAGGCTTTAGGTGTTATTTTTAATTTTGTCCATTGTACTTTAAAAAGAATATGGAAAAACTGGAGGAGGAGTTCAGAATGGAGCAACCAAAATAACTTAATGAAGCAGAAAAAGGAGAAGCTTAAAAACAATTTTTTTTTTTAAATCCTGAGGCTGGGTGAGTTTCTGAAAAGAATGGAGTAGAGAAAACCAGGTTTGATAGAACAGAATGAACTTCTCAAATGGTGAGAGATTAAAATGAGGAGCTTCACAAAGAAAATAATTTCCCATCTGCCCTTCATGGTCTAGCCCCAACGCTCCCTAAACTGTCTGCCTGTTTGAATCACGTGGGGACTTTAAAATCCTTTTAAGGCCCGGGTCCCTCCCCAGGCTGAGATTCTGATTTAACTGGTCTGAACATGAGTGTGGATATTTTGTCAGAGCTCCTGAAGTGAAACATTAGGTAGGAGAACCTTGGTCATGCCTAAGAGGGCAGAGTCCATGGCTGCAGGAGCAGCAGGGAGCTGACGCAGCCACAGGAGAGAAGACAGCTGTGATCCATACAGGCTGTCAGCCAGCTTCACCAGACCCTGTTTCATCAAGGGTTTCTGGAAATCCAGTTATTTACTGATAAATATGGAATCTTCAAATCTTTAAGGGTTGCAACTAATTAAGAGTAAAACATTTTAAAGTGTATTCTGCTTGCCAAACAAGACACATCTGCTGAAACTGGTCCCCTGGCCAGATTAGGCAACCTCAGCCACAGACATCTGCCTTCCCTTCAGGGAGGAGCCTGGCTGGACTAGGGGCTATTCTGGGGCCTCTTCTAGTTTGAGTTCTGTTGTTTTGCTCTGTTTTGTTACTGTAGTAAATTTGTTTATTCTTTTAAAATTATTTTTAATTGAAATACAATTGTGTTACAGTGTTGTGTTAGTTTCAGGTGTATAACAAAATAATTCAGTTTTGTGTGTGTTTGTGTGTGTGTATCTATTTCAGATTCTTTTCCCTAATAGATTATTACAAGATATTGAGTATAGTTCCCTGTGGTATACAATAGGGCCTTGCTGGTTATCTGACTATTTATGACCCCATGGACTATACAGTCCGTGGAATTCTCCAGGCCAGAATATTGGAGTGGGTAGCCTTTCCCTTCTCCAGGGGATTTTCCCAACCCAGGTATCAAACCCGGGTCTCCCAGATTACCAGCTGAGCCACAAGAGAAGCCCAAGAATACTGGAGTGGGTAGCCTATCCCTTCTCCAGAGGATCTCCCCAACCCAGGAGTCAAACTGGGGTCTCCTGCATTGCAGGTGGATTCTTCACCAACTGAATCCCATTTTATATGTAGCAGTGAGTATATGCTAATCCCCAACTCCTAATTTATCCCTGCTCCCCTTTCCCTTTGGTAACCCTGAGTTTGTTTTCTATGTCTGTGGATATATTTCTGTTTTGTATATAAGTTCATTTGTACCATTTTTTTAGATTTCACTTATAACCAATATCATGTAATATTTATCTTTGACTTGTTTCCGTAGTATGAAAATCTCTAGGTCCATCCATGTTTCTACAAGTGGTATTAATTCATTCTTTTATATGGCTGACTGATATTTCGCTGTATTAATATATATGCCCCACATCTTCTTCCACTCATCTGTTGATGGATACGTAGGTTGCCTTTGTGTCTTGGCTATATGAACACTGGGGTGCGTGTATGTTTTTGTATTATTGTTTTCTCCGGATGCATGCCCAGGAATGGGATTGCTGGGTCATACGATAGCTCTATTTTTAGTTTCTTAAGGAACTTCCTTACTCTTCTCCATAGTGACTGCATCAATTTTCCTTCCCACCAACAGTGTAGGAGGGTTTCTTTTTCTCCACACCCTCTCCAGCATTTATTATTTGTATACTTCAATAGATCTCTCTTGATTATTTGAATGAAGAAATGTCCTCTAGTTCCCTAAGCTTCCCCTGGATATAAGTTAAGGGAGCTAGCGCTGAGTACTTTTGCCTGGAAAATCCCATGGATGGAGGAGCCTGGTGGGCTGCAGTCCATGGGGTCGCTAGGAGTTGGACATGACTGAGCGACTTCACTTTCTCTTTTCACTTTCATGCATTGGAGAAGGAAATGGCAACCCACTCCAGTGTTCTTGCCTGGAGAATCCCAGGGACGGGGAGTCTGGCGGGCTGCCGTCTCTGGGGTCGCACGGAGTCGGACACGACTGAAGTGACCTAGCAGCAGCAGCAGCAGCGCTGAGGATTGGGAAGGTGATCATGGGCCCCTGTGGTAAGAGGTTGCCAGTGTCCTCTCTGCCCAACATCTCCCACTCAGAGTTTCTGGCTCTGCTGATTATGAAGGTAAGGTGAATGATGACTGGGAGGCTGGCTCCATTCTATGGGAGGTCTGGCAACTGTCCTGAAGCTGCTTTTTGGCATCACTTGGGTTAGGAGGGGCATGGTCTGTGCATATTAGCAGCTCTGATGCTGAAACATAATTTTCAAAAGTTCATTCATCTTTTGAATTTCCCTCTCACCTTCCCTAAGCTGCACAAACAACAGAAACGTGTGTGTCTCCATGAGCAAAGGGGAGGCACTCAGCACCACTTTCCACAGATGAGAACCTAGCCAGAAGTAGAGAAATTCAGACCTGAAAATGTGACTTGGCAGGATGCTCCCTGCCTCTTCTCTCTGGATTAGGACTGCTGTTATTGTTGTGTGAATGTAGGGGCAGGTGAGGTAACGGGAAGTCAGGACACCTGCCCTCTCTCCGGCTGTCAGCTCCCTCCCTGCCCCGTAGTGCTGAGACCAGGGTGGTACCTCCCTTCCCAGAAATGAGGCAGCCTTCCAGGCTAACACGGAGACCTGGGTGTGCACAGTGGCAGGGATTCAGCACAGAGGAGATGACCACTTAGCCCAGGGCAATGAGCAGATGCCAGCTTTGTTCAAAACAGCTTTGTTAGGCCAGGTGGCACTGTACATAAATGGAAAAGGCTTTCTTTAGCAGCTGCCATTTTCCCTCCCCATAGGCTCTGCAGAACAGGCAAAACCAGAGTGATTGAACAGATGCGTGGCTCCACTCTACAGGCTGTGAAAACCCTCCCAGAGCCATGACCATGCTGTCTTCAGTGCTTTTGCCAGCTTCTCAGTTCTCCAGGCATAGAAACAACACCTGAGACTTCCATGATGGTCCAGTGGTTAAGACTCCAAGCTTCTAACGCAGGGGTTTGATCCCTGGTCGGGTAGCTAAGATCCCACATGCTATGTGGCATGGCCAAAATTTTTTTTTTAAAAAAAGCAGCATCCATGATCAAAGATTTCACTATCAAGGAAAAACGAAAGAGAGATTTGAAGTTAAAATGTAGAAATGGCCCAGAGAAGGGGGAAGGAGACAGGATCCAGGTGCTTGGCTGGATTCTGGATGCCAGAACCCAGAAATGTGTTTTGTAGAGGGACAGAAGCAACGTCAACTCAAGCCACCAAGGCCTTAGGCTGTGGCAGAGATGCTCTGCCCTGGTATAATCTGCATATGCTCGGGCTCAGGCGTGTCCAACTCTTTGCAAACCCATGCATTGTGGCCCCCCAGGCTCCTCTGTCCATGGGATTTCCCAGGCAAGAATACTGGAGTGGGTTGCCATTTCCTCCTCAAGGGGATCTTCCTGATCCAGGGATCAAACCCACGTCTCTTGCATTGGCAGGCAGCTTCTTTACTACTGAGCCACCTGGGAAGCCCCTAATGCCTGCACGAAGAAAAAGTGGTTGATTCTCCTAGAATCCCATATGAACACATTCCTCCCTGTCAGTCTCTGCCACTAGCCCGGGGCCAGCTTCAGAAGAGCGGGGTGTAAGGCGGGGTGCTGTGAGGTTCCTCTGAGGGTCTGACTCACACCACCATGCATCCCAGAACTGTGGTCCAGCAATTGGCTGTAGGTAAGCCTGCTCCCACTCAGGTTCCTTTTAGTCCTGGGACCAAACTGCAGTGTGTACTTTGAATGTCTGTCCTCCTTCCGGCCGTAGCCCAGGCTGACTGTTACATATACCAATCGCCTGCTCTCCAGCGGCCAGAACAATGAGTCTTGTCCATTTCTGGCCCGATAATGACAGGTTGCCTATGGAGCAGCCTGGCCCGTGCATGCTGTTGACCAGGGTGATGCAAGCAGCTGTATTTTCCCTTCAGGTAGTTTATTCCCATTCTAGAAACTTCCTGTTGGCTCTTTTTAATAAATTCACTCTTCACAGAAGATCTCTAAGTGTGTCCAGGGACAGAGAGTCCTCGTGTGTCCATTCCACTTTTTTGGAACTTCTTCAGGATGATAGTAGAAAAATTGATTAAGGGGAAATTTGATACTGTTGGCTAAAATGAAGCTGTATATTCATGACTATTCAATTCATCTGTCTTGCATGATCAAATATCCTTGTTATATGAGATTAATGATAATATTAGTCCTAAGTTCAGTTATACAATGATATGAACTATGAGTTGAGTTGCTGAGTGAAGTTGCTCAGTCGTCACCGACTCTTTGTGACCCCATGGACTGTAGCCTACCAGGCTTCTCCGTTCATCGGATTTTCCAGGCAAGGGTACTGGAGTGGGTTGCCATTTCCTTCTCCAGGAGATCTTCCCGACCCAGGGATTGAACCTGGGTCTCCCGCATTGTAGGCAGACACTTTTACCGTCTAAGCCACCAGGGAAGATTCGATTTGAGCTATAAGGGGTTTTAAAAGAGCAGTTCCATTGGAAAATTTAAAGTACAGCATTCTCATATTGTAAAGTAAATTCTCCTAATGTGGGTCTTCCCTAGTGCTCAGGTGGTAAAGAATCACCCTGCAATGCGGGAGACCAGGGTTGGGAAGATCCCCTAGAGGAGGGAATGGCAACCCACTCCAATATTTTCGCCTGGAGAATCCCATGGACAGAGGAGCCTGGCAGGCTACAGTCCATGGGGTCACAAAGAGCTGGCCATGACTGAGGGACTAACACTTTCACTTTTACTATAGTTATATATAGTAGGTGACCAAAGATGCAGAACATTTCTTATTTTTTAAATTTTATTCACATATAATTGATTTACAATATTGTGTTAATTTCTGCTAAATACAGCAAAGCGATTCAGTTACATATATATATATACATATATACACACACATATTCTTTTTCATACTCATTTGCATTATGGTTTATCACAGGATATTGAGTATAGTTCCCTGTGCTGTGCAGTAAGACCTTGCTATTTACCCGTCTTACATAGACTAGTTCACATCTGTTAACCGCAGACTCCCAATCCTTATCTCCGCACCCCCTTGGCAACTACAGGTCTGTTCTCTGCGTCTGTCTCTATTTTCTAGACAAGTTCGCTTGTGTCATATTTTAGAGTCCACATTTGAGTGATGTCATATGGTGTTTGTCTTTCTAATTTACTTCACTTAGTATGATAATCTCTAAGTGTTGCCAAAATGCAGAAAATTTTAAATTAAATCTATGAAATAGTTGCCCTGTTCCTCCCACTAAGTATGAAAAAATAAGAAAGCATATGATAACTTTAAAAACTAGCTCTTTCCATCTTTTTCAGAAGAAAGATTTACACACACAAAAAAACAAACAGTATAATGAAGAAAGTGTCAGGGGAAGTGCTAGACTGACTAATCCAATGTGGGAACCAGTGACAGAGACAGTTTGTTCTGTGCCAAGGCTAGAAAGGGGGACACTGATGTTTGTGATTATAATCATGGACTCTGTGATGGCTCCAGGGCTTTGAGGAATGGTCTAGAACTGGAAAGGTAAACAGAGAAGGTGGAGATATTTTTCATGTAAAGGCAGACAACTTAAGCAATGGCTCAAAAGTCATGGACTTGGCAGCTTACTTCTTTAAAATATTGAAGTATAGTTGCACATACAATACTGTGTAAGTTACAGGTGTAGAGTATAGAGATTCAAAAGTTTTAAAGGTTATATTCCATTTATAATTATTATAAAACATGGGCTATATTCCCCATGTTGTACAGCATCTCCTTTTGAAAAATCGTTTCTGTTTAGGGCTGTGCCGCAGCATGCAGGGTCTTAGTTCCCCACCCGGGGCGAGCCTACACCCGCTGCGGTGGAAGCACAGAGGATTAGCCTCTGGGCCACCAGGGACGTCCCTATGATGTATCCCTGTAGCTTATCTTACACCTAATAGTTGTATCTCTATTCCCCCACCTTCTGTGTCCCTCCGCCTTTCCCTCTTCCCATTGCAAACCACTGGTTTGTTCTCTATTTCTGTGTTTCCTTTTTGTTATATTCACTCATTGGTTGTACTTTTTAGATTCCCTATGTAAGTGATATCGTACACTATTTGTCTTTCCTTGACTTATTTCACTCAGCATGATGTCCTCCAGGTCCATCCATGTTGCTGCAAGTGGCAAAGTTTCATTCTTTTTCATGGCAGAGCAATATTCCATTGTGTATATAGACACATGAACATATATATCTATATATAGTATAGTGAGTGAAGTCGCTCAGTCGTGTCTGACTCTTTGTGACCCCGTGGACTGTAGCCTACCAGGCTTCTCTGTCCATGGGATTCTCCAGGCAAGAATACTGGAGTGGGTTACCATTTCCTTTTCCAGGAGATCTTCCCAACCCAGGGATCGAACCTGGGTCTCCTGCATTGGAGGCAGACACTTTAACCTCTGACACCAGGGAAGCCCATATCTATATATACCACGTTTTATTTATACATTCATCTGTTGGTGGACACTGAGGTTGCTTCCGTATCTTGGTTAATTGTATATAGTGTGGCTATGTGGGATGCATTTGTCTTTTTGAGTTAATGTTTTTGTTTTTTTCTGGCTATATACCCAGGAGTGGAGTTGCTGGGTTATATGTTATTGTTTTTAGGTTTTTGAGAAACCTCTGTACTATTTTTCCATAGTGGCTGCACCAATTTACGTGCACCAATTTATGTGCATGAGGGTTACCTTTTCTCCACACCTGAACCAAAATTGGTTGTGTTCCTTTTCTTTTTTAAAAGGTAAACAGTTCATAATTATTGGAAGGAGTTTTTTCTTTCTTTATCTTTCTTGTTTCTTCTCTTTTTTGTGTGTGGGGTGGGGAATGATGGCCATTCTGACAGTTATGAGGTGGTATTTCATACTTCTGATTTGCATTTCCCTGATGATTGGCGATGTTGAGCATCTTTTCACTTTGGCAGTTCATTTTGGATGGTTAATGGAGAGAAAGAAAACAGGTCTTCTCTCTGGAGGCAGATAATCAGGATTTGTATCCCAAAGATGTACGACCTTGAGCAATTTGCATAACCCACAGTCTCAGTTTCCTGGTCTAGGAGTGGAGACAACCACTGCAGTATCTTAAGGAATAAATTGATATAAAGGGTCCAGCATGGTTCATGGCACTCAGATAATTAACCTTTAGTGATTATTGTCAGCAACAAAGACATAAGATGAGACTCTACCCAACTTCAATATCAGAAGGAAGACTTTGAACTTGTTCCCAAAACAGTATGGCACCACTGTAGAATCTTTTAGGAAACAGAAGCTTTCTTGTTGCTGCTGCTGCTGCTGCTAAGTCACTTCAGTCGTGTCCGACTCTGTGTGACCCCATAGATGGCAGCCCACTAGGCTCCCCCATCCCTGGGATTATCCAGGCAAGAACACTGGAGTGGGTTGCCATTTCCTTCTTCAACGCATGAAAGTGAAAAGTGAAAGTGAAGTCGCTCAGTGGTGTCTGACCCTCAGTGACCCCATGGACTGCAGCCTTCCAGGCTCCTCTGTCCATGGGATTTTCCAGGCAAGAGTACTGGAGTGGGGTGCCATTGCCTTCTCCGGAAGCCTTCTTGTACCACTATACAAAAAGCTCACTAGATTATTACAGATTCTTATATGACCATTTGAACCTCTGCTTGGATTTGTTTTCCCTTCCTTTTTGTGTTTGTGATTCAAACTTAAAATACTTGAACAAATTAACCAGAATACACTCCCCTAAATCTTTGAGAAACTCTGATCCATGATGATTTGTCAGCAACCTGTGCACTCTCTGGTGAGCGTCGTATTGGCCTCCAGCCCTTCTGGAGAACTAACAGTAGCTCTGAGTTTAATGATGTGATAAACTCTGTCAATTACTTCTTTGACAAGTGAACCTTGTGAAAATTCAGTATTCAAAAAGTTTTATTAAATACATAGGAATGCCTAATTGCAACTAGTAGACTCTTCTTGGACGTTTTCCCAGTTCCCTTCCTTTTTAGCTCTTTTAAGTAAAAGTTATAACTCTACTATGCTTTTGGTTTGGCAATGAGCAATATGTTTCCATTGTTATATCTCTATTTTACAATTTTCCAGAATTGTTTGGTGCAGTTTTTAGAATGTGAGTCACTTGCTGTCTTCACACTGTGGTTTTGAAAGTGTTTTTATAACTCTTCTGAGTGGAATGTTTCTCTGAAATTTTGCTCCCTACTCCTCCCCTCCTTCCTTTCCCTAATTCCTTTGAGTTTGTCTTTGTTAAACATAATCTTGAAGTGGAGTAAACTGTGTTATCTGACTCTCCCTGCTCACCAAGGTCCTAGAAATAAGCATTTCTGAGATAATCCAGGGGTGGGGGTGGGGGGGAAGCCACTGATGTCATTAGCTTTCCCAAAGGAAAATAAATCAGTTTTGTGAGGTAATATTGGGATTTCTAGAAGATGATTATATTCCACGCTTTGTTTTTAAAGGGGGGAGGGTGGCTGGGGGCCAGCTCTCTGCCTAACAAACAGTAAAGGCATCCATTTTCTTTTCTTTCATTCGAATTTATGTTTCTCCAGGAAGGAGAGAGACCAGGCACCATCTTCTTAACAATGTGAATTAACTCTTCATTGACCAGATTCTCTGGACATCCACTTCCCACCCATTAGTTTTCTGAGTAGCAAAGGTTTTGTTGTACTTGGAACTAACATGGGTCTTTTGTTCAAAAAGCTCAACACAAAATTTTGAAATGAGAACTGTAATCCTACACTTTGCAAGCTGATTTTTATAACCACTCCCCGCTGCTTTTACAAGCACAGAGATGGATCAAAGATCCATCAACGCTGCAAGTTAAAAGGTAACCGCTGTGGGTTAGCATGTGTGATCGAGAGTAGAAACTCTCCTTGTCACCATGCACCTGTGATCCCACTGAGTCCTAACAGGAATCCTATGGGAAGGTGTTTGGTCCTCATTTCGAAGGTCAGAGAGGTTGGATCAGCTCTCCAAGGTTACCAACTACTAAGAAGAAGGTGCAGGGGTTTGACTCAGACCTGCCTGACTTTAGTATACTCTATATACAGTA
Source organism: Tragelaphus eurycerus (assembly GCA_935064755.1). Taxonomy (NCBI): domain Eukaryota; kingdom Metazoa; phylum Chordata; class Mammalia; order Artiodactyla; family Bovidae; genus Tragelaphus; species Tragelaphus eurycerus. Next base: position 4,752,283 of record CAKXYN010000057.1, on the reverse strand, counting down.
GATACAGAGCAGAATCCTTTGGAATAGTCTGTTCTCCAGTTTGGAGTTCTCTAATTTCATTTGAGTTCTCTAATGAGGGAATGTAATGCACAGGGAAGCCTGGTGTGCTGCAGTCCATGGGGTCGCAAAGAGTCGGACACGACTGAGCAACTGAACTGAACTGAACTGAATGAGTGAATGGTTCATGCTCAAAGAACTCTCACAGACGAGACCAGTACTGGTTTTCTTTGAATCATCTCGTTCTCATAAACCAACCACTACAAGGCAGGTCCCACACGTTTCCTGGATGACTGACTGTTGGGCAGTCATGTCCGAGTCTTTGCGACCCCATGGATTGCAGCCCTCCAGGCTCCTATGTCCGTGGGATTTTAGTGTGTGGGGGCTCCAGTAGTTGCAGCACGTGGACAAGATTACTGGAGTGGGTTGACATTTCCTCCTTCAGGGGATCTTCCTAACCCAGGGATCAAACCCACATCTCCAGCATTGGCAGGTGGCTTCTTTACCACTGAGCCACTTGGTTAGGAGAGATTTTTATTGTCATAATTAGTGTCAGATTTCTAAATTTCCAAGGATAAGGACCATTGTTGTACCTGTTTATCCTGGCCCGTAGCTTGTTGCTTGGCACACAGTATATGCTAAATCAACATTTGTTTGAATGACTGTATTAGGGTTCTCCAGAAAAACACAACCAATAGGAAATTGATTGATTGATTGGAATTGGCTCACTTGACTATGGAGGTCAGTAAGTCCAATCTGTAGGGAGGAAGCAGGCTAGAGACCCAGGGAGAGCCAATGTTGCAGCTAAAAGCCATCAGGCAGGAAGCATCAATACTGCAGATGAAGTCCAAAGGCAGTCTGCCAGAAATTTCTCTCTTACTTGGAGGAGGGTCCATCTTTTTGTTCTATCCGGTCCTTCAACTGACTGGATGAGGCCCACTGACAGTATGGAGGGCAATGTGCTTTACTCTATCAATTAAAATGTTAATCTCATCCAAAAACACAGTTGTAGCAACACCCAGAATGATGTTTGACTAGCTATCTGGGCACACTTGGCCAGCCAGGTTGACACATAGAATTAACCATCACAGTGAGTGAATGAAAATCCACAGTTTCTGGACTGTGATAAAGCAAGTGGAATGTCAGGCATTGGTCTCTTACTGCAGACTTCAGTTAAAATGACATCTTGCTAATAAAAAGGGCTCTTCTTCCTGTGGGGCAGCTCCAAGAGACTTCATATTCTGATGCCAAGGTTCTGAGAGGACCTTCTTTGGGCCCCTTGGACCCAAGTGATCAGTTACCACTGAATCAAGTGAATTAAAGGGGTTGATACAGGTCCCATGCTCTCCAAATTAAGGGGTAAGCATTTTTTTAGGAGTCAGAATCATAAAAGCATGTTAAGAACCCAGCTTTTACTTTATGTTGCCCAAGTATACATAGCCATTTTTAGACTACTTTCTTTAGTTGTTTTAATGCAATTTGGTGGTTACTGTAGACCTCTGAAATTTGTAGATTATGTATTCTCTAAAATCATAACTCGTGTCATGGGATCACATGTTAAAAATGTGCTGCAAAGTGAAGAAGCTGAGGAACATGTCCTTTCTTTGAGATTTAAGTAGTATTTCTTTTTGTTATTCACATACAAATTCACTTTCTAGTGCACCTTTTTGGACAAAAAGTGATTAGAGGAAAAAGTTTTATTAAGGACATTAGCATTTTGCTCACTCAGGGTTGACATCTGCATAAATTCCTACTGTAGCCAGTTTTAAATCACCTCACCAAGTTTACCTCTATAGTTGTTCACATATTCTAAAATTATTTTAACTTTTTATGTATATAAATACCTACATGTAATTTTAAAAATAAAATTAAATTTTTTAAAGCTTATACCTATAATGCATACAGCAGTCTCTTATCTTCCTTTTACCTCGTCCCCCAGTTCTCCTCCTTAAAAACAACCCCTCTGAACAGTCTTACATTTTTCTATTAGTTGTTTCCTGTTTCTAAAAAATGATCCTCTTTCTGCTATTTCTCTTTTATTTCTTGTCTTTATTCCAAAAGGTAATATATCAACATAGTTCAAATGAAAAAGGGTAAAAACAATAAAGAGTCTCCTTTCCCTGCTCCTGAATCTCTCTGACCCCCTCTCTGCAGGCAGCCAGTGTCCCTCACCCCTCAGATATTTTCCTGAGACGGTCTTCACACGTGCACGACTGTTTACTGGTCAACTTAGGCAGCATCTGTTGACTCAGCCACAGGAGATGGGAATTGAGCTTTCTCTCTCATACTCTGTTTTCTTGCTTTCCTTCTCCACAACTTAGTTACAGGACAAGTCCTCATTAAATCATTGTTTATATTATAATGACTGTATAAAAGTTGTCACTCCCAAGCCACATAGTTTATATCCTGCATTTCATTTTACCCAGAGCTAATAAGCACTTCACTTTTTTCTCTAGATTTTCTATGAGCCTATTGTTAATATTTTTTCCAACTGTTCCAGCAGATGTGTCACACGGCCTGTATTCTACTCCAAGTTGGACTGGTTTTTGTTTTGTTTTTCTTGTTTTTTCTCCGCTCCCAGCGAGCTGTTGTTTAGGGACTTGCTTTCGTCAATTCTCCCACATTGGCTTCTCTTTTCCTGGACCCCAATATCTTTTTCTTTCTTGATTTGATTCTGTTTTTTCCTCAAGGGGTTTTTAAAGAAAGGGTACACGCAACGTACATTTTGAGTCCTTGTATCTCTCAAAATGTCTTTATTCTACCCCAGGCATTTCATAGTCTGGCTGGGTATAAAAATCCCTATCTGAAAATAATTTTTCCCAGAATTTTGAAGACTCCTCCATGACCCTTTCTTGCTACTGAAAAGTCCTTTGTTGTTCCCTTCCTCCATCTCTTTCAGTGTTTTTTCTTCCTATGTATTCTGCTCTTTCACAGTGATTTGCCATGATTTGAGTGCTTTTTCATCAATTATTTTTATTATTTGGCCGTTTTTAATATGAAAACTCATGCCTTTCATTTCTGAGAAAATGTATTTTATTTTCACTTAACTAATTCCTTCCGTTTCATTTTCTCCTGTTTTCTCTTCTGGAACTCTACTTAGCTGAACAATACACCACTTAAATTGATCTTCTGATTTTCTTTCCTGCTACTGAGATCTTTGTTTTCAAATTTTTAGTTTCCAAAATGTCATTCTTGTTTTTTTAATTGTTAAGAAACTATCTAGTCATTTCATGGGTGCAGTCTCTTCTTGTTTGGCTCTGAAGATGTTAAATAGGGTGCGTTTTTAAAACCTTTTTCTCGTCCCTGTGTTGTTTCTGTGACCTCTGAGTCCCATTTTTTCAATTTGTTTGTTTGTTTCAGACTGTTCTCACATGTTTGGAGAAGTTTGACTGTCCACATGCCATTAAGAGTGAGGCTCTGAGACCTTTGATCGCAGGCTTTGTGTGATGGGCTTGGTAATTGGCAGACCTTCTTTGAAGAATGGTCTGGCGGTGAGCCAAGTTTTTCTTTGAGAGACTCCTAAAGGCAGTGTGGGAAGGATTTTTCTTTAATGGGCATATTTGGTTTCTTCTACAACTACATCTCCTAAGAATACTTCTGCTTTGGATAGATACAATTAATTTCCACCGTTCTGAGAGCAAGAAAGAGAATGGAATCTGGAATGCCTATCATTTGGTATACAGACTTCATTTTAATCTTCAGCTTTTCAGTTTGGTGTGCTCTGACCCCCCATGAGTTAGTCTGGTGACCTCAGATTATTCACTCCTTGTGAATAATAATTTTTTAACTGCTTCCCTAGCCGCAAGACTGGGTGTGTGTAGTAGAACTAGCCATATAATAATATTAAGAATTTGGACTCTGCAGCCAAAAAGTTTGGGTTCAAATCTTGGTTCCAGTGGTTACCAGCTATGTGACCTCCCTCAAGTTTCCTAAGTCCTGTAGTTCATGACTCCATGCTAAATGTTAACAGTGCAATGCCCAGGGAGGAAAAAGAGCATGTTGAGATTTTATTTCTCTTTAACCTGAATTATTGATTTTATATTTTTAAAAGGATTTCTCTTGTACAACCAAACCAATGAAAGCACAAAGGAATACAACCGCACACATGATCTTTCTGCAAAGATGGTGTGGAGTTTCCCACTGAAGCAAATCATTGTTCACAGAATTTGGCAAAAAGAAAAGGAAAAAGTCTCCAAACAAATAGCCCATTGAGAAATATACCATGACACGAGGATGATGCAATGGCAAATTGCAACATGGAAAGAAGCCCTGAATGAAAATTTTGTGTTACAAAAGGATCAAAAGCAGTCCAACAAAATGGCAAGGAAACAATATTTATTTTGAAACCTTACTCGTTTTTCATATGCAGTATTTTTAACAAGTCGTTTGTTTCCAGTTCACCACTACACTCCGTACTTAGATTTATCATGGGCAAGTCCTCAGCTGCTGAATCCCTTTTGCCTCTGGGAAAGGTGTGACTGTGGGCTGCGGAGAACCCGACATGGAGCACAGCAGAAGTGGAAGCAGAGTACCTGCCGCCAGAGAGTGCAGGAGGGCGGAGGCGCAGGCAGATCCTGGCCAAACCCCCAACACCACAGTCCAAGGGGGAGACAGGCCTGGGGCTCTGTCCCGCAACGAGCCTAGGCTGAGTGCTGAAAGTGGCCCTAAGCCCCTCGACCTAGAATTTCTCTTCTGCAGATTTTCTGGCTTAGAACCATAGAAAATATGAAGGGCTTGAATGAAATCTAAAATGTGAAATCATGTACCTTCTAAGGCTCATTTGTTAATTTCTTTGTCACTTAATTTTTTATTTATGGTGATGAAAAAAACACAAAAATATAGTGAGCTGCTGCTGCTGCTAAGGCGCTACAGTCGTGTCCGACTCTGTGTGACCCCATAGACGGCAGCCCACCAAGCTCCCCCATCCCTGGGATTCTCTAGGCAAGAACACTGGAGTGAAAGAAAGCATTTTAAATAAGAGAACTTTGAAAAGGTGTTTTTACAAGGATATTTTCCCATTTGTTTATAATATTGTTTTACCCACATTAAGGGGTTGGTTAAGTAACTTATGCTACATCCATAAAACAGCATACTCTGCAACCAGGCACTGAAAATTGGGCTTAGAGAACCAAACAGTTCCATAAGGGAAGTTATCCATGACATGTTATTGGTAGGATGTGAAAGAAATGATAAATTACTGTGAATTATGTTGTTTTAATAAGCACTTTTTTAATAGTATGTTTGACTAGAAAAGCATATAACATGATGTTAAATTGTCTAGTAATCATTTCTCTGTGGTAGGATAATAGATGATAGTTGAATTTTTGCAAAGAACATTTATTGCTTTTGAAACTAGAAAAAAATGTATACGGCTAAGAAGTGACCAAAGGCTGGCAGCACAAAATTAGAAGAAAATGACCTTAATATACACTTAGTGGAGAATCATGACTGAAATTAAAACCATAGAAACTTCTTTGAAAGAACTTAAAATGTTCATTTTCCATTTTCTCAAACGAAATCGGTTTAATAGGCTTAAAGATATAAAAATAATGTTTCTTAAATTACAAAGTCTAGTGATATACAGTGGTTGATTCAGTCGCATTGTTAAAAAATCTTTAAACGGTATTCCCAAATTATTGGTTTTCCAATTCTAATCTAGCACTTACTCAAACTTCTTTAAAAGATTTTCATTTGATACAAATTCTGTGCATTGCGAGCACTTTGTTCTCTTCGAGAAATCGATCCACGCTGAAGGGTGGAGAGGTTGCTATTTTGACATAGTTCGAGCCAATATTTCAGGCAGATTCTTAGAAGAAGTGTGTCATTGTGAGTGGTATGCCTCAGAATACAAACTCACACACTTAATATATATTTAACATTTCTTGTTTGCTGTTTAAAATTATCCCTTGTTATCTGGAAGGCAGTAGTCTTAGTAATTTACTCAAAGAAAAACCCTGGTGGTTCAGTGGTTAAGACTGTGCTTCCACTGCAAGAGGTGCGGGTTTGATCCCTGCTCAGGGAACTAAGATCCCACATGCCTCTCGGAGTGGCCCCCCCCCCCAAAAAAAACCCTGTGTAATATGCTGTGCTATTACAATCTACCTTAGTGCATGAATTTGAATTTATTTTCATTTGACTATTTGAGGAAACATTTTTTATCTGTTATTCTTCTGATGTAATCCAAAATTTATAGATGTATATGTGTATGTGTATGCTTAGTCGCTCAGTCATGCCCAGCTCTTTGCAACCCCACGGACTATAGCCCGCCAGGCTCCTCTGTCCATGGAATTCTCCAGGCAAGAATACTGGAGTGGATTGCTGTTTCCTTCTCCAGGGGATCTTCCCAGCCCAGGGATCAAACCCAGGTTTCCTGCATTGCAGGCAGATTCTTTACTGTCTGAGCCACCAGGGAAGCTCCATCAGTTCAGTTCAGTCGCTCAATTGTGTCCGACTCTTTGTGGGCCCATGAATCGCAGCACTCCAGGCCTCCCTGTCCATCACCAACTCCCGGAGTTCACCCAGACTCACGTCCATCCAGTCAGTGATGCCATCCAGCCATCTCATCCTCTGTCGTCCCCTTCTCCTCCTGCCCCCAATCCCTCCCAGCATCAGAGTCTTTTCCAATGAGTCAACTCTTCGCATGAGGTGGCCAAAGTACTGAAGTTTCAGCTTTAGCATCATTCCTTCCAAAGAAATCTCAGGGCTGATCTCCTTCAGAATGGAATGGTTGGATCTCCTTGCAGTCCAAGGGACTCTCAAGAGTCTTCTCCAACACCACAGTTCAAAAGCATCAATTCTTCGGCACTCAGCCTTCTTCACAGTCCAGCTCTCACATCCATACATGACCACAGGAAAGACCATAGCCTTGGACTAGATGGACCTTTGTTGGCAAAGTAATGTCTCTGCTTTTCAATATGCTATCTAGGTTGGTCATAACTTTCCTTCCAAGGAGTAAGCGTCTTTTAATTTCATGGCTGCAGTCACCATCTGCAGTGATTTTGGAGCCCAAAAAAATGAAGTCTGACACTGTTTCCACTGTTTCCCCATCTATTTCCCATGAAGTGATGGGACCAGATGATATATACAAATGTATATTTATTTATAGGGCATTTTACTAGAAAAGATAGCCCTAACTCATAGTATTTGTAAAGATGTTAATATTAACGAAGGCTCCTTATAATCCTTGGTCATAACAGTGACAGAAGCACCAACCTTGTGAAGTATTCCTCCAGCCTTCCAGATAGTCTGTAATGGATTTGAATTTCTGACTCCCGAATGTCTGCATGTGGCATCTGTCCCTGCCTGAATACGGTGCACATGAACCATGTCCATTTCCCCTGCAGCCCAGTGCTTTGCACGGATGAGGCACATGTCTCTTCACAAAGGCATCCCCTCAGGCAGGCTCTAGCTTCATCTGCATCTCCAATACAGATGCGCGTTTGTTTGACCGCGGAGGCATTGATGGTGCCTGCAGCTGGGATGTGGCTGGTACATTTCAATCCACCACGTAGCAAAATACGCGCTGAAGTGAATGGCTTGATTGGTGGTGCTAACGCGGTTTGCCTTTTAATTAAAGTTGAAGCGGGGGAAGGATTGGGAGGAAGGAGAAGAAGGAGAAGAACAAGGAGACAAAACAAGGTGTAATCAGGCCCAGTGATAAAGTAACTTTCATTCCCAGTGAAACAAGCAATTAACATACATAAACCATTAGTCTACATTAGTCACTGTTTCTGTTACCATCACTGAGGAGAAATGAAAACACAGTTTTAAAATGCATGAGGAGGATTGAGCACTAGCAATGGCATGTTTAACAGGACCCCAGCTCAGTGAGGTGAAGGCTGGTGGTGGAAGAAGAAGGCTGGTGGTGGAAGAAGGCTGGTGGTGGTTTGCGGGGAGTTAGTTATAAAGTACCTGCGGGTGGTTTTTTTCTCAACCCAGCTATCCTGCTGCAACAACCACCAAACACAAGTTGGTCAGCGCCAAGCCTCTGCTTTTTGAGTGCTAAGCACATTCTTCCACAAGCTCAGTTGTAGGCAAGCTCTGGAGCTTTCCTTCCTTCTGGGACATTTGATGGGAATCGGGGTGGGTCAGGGAAACATCTTCAGAGGCCCCACATATGAGGTACAGATGGAGCCCTACACAAGGGGCTAAGACCAGCCAAGTCCTTCATCCTTGTTCATGGCCCTGAGAAAAGGGCACTTTTTCCTGATGGCTCAAAGAGCTATTGGTCAAAAACACGCTGCTCTAACCAGCTCACGATGCTAGCTGTCGTCACTGGCTCTAGCCTAAGCAGACACTTGGCTAAGCCTGTTATTATCTTACTTAATACTCATAACCAGCTCACGAAGTGGTCCCTACCATTAATAGCTTTTTATCAACGAGGAAACGGAGGCTTAGGAAAGGTAAGTGGCTTGTCCAAGATGGCCTGGCTAGTAGGGGGTGTGGCTAGCTTTAGAATGGAGGCTGCTGGCTACAGATGAGCGTACCCAACTTCTGGGAAGAGTCAGGGATTTCTGTGCCCAGGTAGTCAAATATAAACCATCGGAGATGTTTACCCTATACATATTTGATATTGATCTTGTTTACATAGCTCTGAGTGTTCTTGCCTGGAGAATCCCAGGGACGGGGGAGCCTGGTGAGCTTCCATCTATGGGGTCGCACAGAGTCAGACACGACTGAAGCGACTTAGCAGCAGCAGCAGTAGCAGTATCCCTCACAGTTCCTACCTCAATGCTTTTTGCATAGCAGAGTTTCAGTAAATATGCATTAAATTAACTAACAGAAAAAAGATAGTACATCTTGGTTCAGGGGTTGGAGATTGTGAGTTCTGCTTGTAAAATGTTTTTCTTTTGAAAGGTTTCAAAGTTACGTAAAAAGTAAATTTATACACAACATAGAATAGTATAATGAACCTACATGAATTCAAACCCAGTGTTGATAATTAGCAACATTTTGCCAGCCTTGTCCATTCCCTACCAACTTTTTGCTATTTTGGTTTTTGCTGATAAATTTTTTTAATTAATTTATTTTTATTGAAGGATAATTGTTTTACAGAATTTTGCTGTTTTCTGTCAAACCTCAACGTGGATCATCCATAAGTATACACATATCTCCTCCCTTTTAAAATTCCCTCCCATCTTCTTCCCCATCCCACCCCTCCAGGTGGATACAGAGCCCCTGTTTGAGTTTTGGGTTTTGCTGATATATTTTAAAGTGAATCCCAGGTAGGTCATTTCAATTATAAATGCTCAGTACAAAGAACAAAGACTTATAAAAACAACATCGTAATTACCATGTAATTATCATACCTAATCACATTAACAATGATATTTTCATATCATCTAATACTTTAAACTGGTTGTCACAAGGGCATTTATCTGTTTTGGGCTGTGCCCGGTCTTCGTTGCTGTGCTCGGGCTTTCTCCAGCTGCAGCAAGCAGAGGCTCCTCTCTACGTGGTCCGCAGGCTTCTCTCTGCAGTGGCTTCTCTGGTGCAGAGCGCGAGCTCCAGGCACACGGGCTTCAGTAGTTCAGCACACAGTCTCAGGAGTTGTGGCTCACAGGCTTTGAAGTTGCCCTTTGGCTTGTGGAATCTTCTCGGACCAGGGATGGGACCCATGTCCCTTGCCCTGGCAAGCGGATTCTTATCCACTGGACCACCAGGGAAGTCCACCAAAGCATTTTTTAATACTTAGTTTGTGGAATCAGAATGGAACTTAGCTGCACATCACACGCATTTGGTTGTCTTGTATTTTTTTCTCTCATACCCCCACCCATGCCTCTATTTTTAGAAACTTACTTTTTCTTTTTTTCCTCTCTTCCTTTTTCCTTCTTTCCTTCCTCCCATTCTCCTTTCCCTCCTTCCCTCCCTTTTTCTTTTCTATTTTCCCTTAGAAACCCGGGAATTTGTCCCATTACGGTGATTTTCTTTCTCTTTTTTTTTTTTTACCATATTGTGTGACATTCAAGACATTAGTTTCCTATCAGTCGAACCCACGCCTCATCCTCTGCAGTGAAAGTGTGGAATCTTAACCAATGGACCACCGAGGAATTCTTCTCATTCCAGTGTTTTTGTTTAAAGTAACACGCATTTGTTTTTTGATATTTATTTGGCTGCATTGGGTCTGCACTGCGGTGCCCAGGCTCTTCTTTGGGGTGCACGGCTCCTCTGGTTGTGGCCCCTGGGCTCTAATTGTGACACGCTGGCCTGGTTGCCCTGAGACATGTGGGATCTTAGTTCCCCAACCAGGGATTGAACCCATGTCCCCTGCATTGGAAGGTAGATTCTTAACCACTGAACCGCCAGAAAAGTCCGCCCATTTCAGTGATTTTTAACTGACTCTGGAAACACTTCCTAGAGGGTATTGATGGTGCCCAGTTGCCAGGAGTTTTTCACTCCCAGTATCTCTGGGACAGTGTCTCTGTTGATGGGGTTCTGGGTTAGCTCATAATTGTTCCTCCAGCACACAGATGTGTACTGGAGGCTTCCATGTGCCCGCCCTGTATCAAATGCAGGAGATATAGCAGCATCTCGGTGGGGCTACAGCTGGACGGAGACAGAAGACAGAGCACCCGTGGCTCCATCATTAAGTTCAAGGCCCTCAAAAAGGAATACAGGTGACACATTCTCATGGTGGTCTTCAGGAAAATCAGACCTGGAAGTGCCAGGTCACAGGTGTGAGAAGCCCGCCACCCCTCTTTCCTCCACCTTCTGGCCCTGATTCCTGCTCCCCTCAAAGCTGGCCTGGGTGCCCTCTCTGCAGCTACAGCAGAAACTGCTGTAAGGACAGCCTCCTTCTCAGGAGAGACATTTGCGTTCACCATCTGCTCACCCACCTGGTGATTCTGAATCAATGAAACTGCAGTTTGAAAATGTGACAGTGATTATGCAGATGGTGGTCTTCCCAAAAGCGCAGTCAGTGCATTTCATTTGCCAGAAAAATGACCCTCCCCCTCCACCCCTATCTTTTCCAGCTTCAGCCTGAGACCCAAGTTCAATGGAGACAGACAGTGCCTATGTGTCTCCTCGGCCTGTCGGGTTATCATTGGATGTGGTGCTTCCCAGGCTCATCAGCAGGATCCTTTCAGGGTGTCCGAGGGAGGGAGTCCTTGTCAGCCTGTTTATCAGGTCGCCAGCCTCCCTACAAGGTGGTAGCCAGCCACTACCACTCTGTTCCTCAGGAACTGTTTCCTGGGAACAGGGTGATCATTTTAGTAATATACTCACCTATACCTTTTAATAAATTTCACTATTTAAAAAATCCTATATTTTCTTTATATAAAATGCAAGGAATTGGCTGGTGCCTAAAGAATAAGCCCACTGAAGGTGCAGAGAGCTCTGCTGTACATCAGCAATGCAATGTCGGCAAGTGTGATTCTTGCTATAGAGACAGATACAGCAGAAATAAACCCTCAAGGACGAATAAATCATACCTCCTAAGTCAACCTCATCAAATGCATTCAAGATATTGATTGCTGCTACATCTGAGCAAAGCTCAGACAACTGTTTAATGGCCGGTTACATCCAGGAGGCCTCCCCGTGCCCACCTCGTTGTAAAGTCCCTCTGCAACTGTTTCCAGTGCATTGAGTCCATTAGGCGGTTATTGGAAATGGTGTGCATAATGAGGTGATCTCCTCTCTTGACACTCCGTCTGTGAGAATTTCTAACACTGCAATTACCGTGGCCTCGCTGTGACCTGGACGGGCAGAACTCCTGGAAGCAGGATGGGGAATAATGGGGGAAGGAGATGTGGGTAGATCTAGGGAATCACACTGGGATGAGCTGGGGGTGAGTGGGTGGTGCTGTATTCACGGATCTATAATATTTTTTTGTCCTCTGAGTCATTTTCTTTGGATGCATTACGTCCCTAGAAAAAGAAACCAAGGATTTTCCCTCCTGTGTGTTTTCATCTTGCTTCTTCATGATCCATGATGTCAGTTGAGGTTGTCAGTACAATGAAACCAAACTAATGGGATGGGAGACGGTTATTTGGCCATTTTCCTGGATCTTTGAGATGCACATCAAATCTGGGGCTGACCACTCCACACTTACTTAGCCTGCCTGTGAGGTTCACAGAAAATTTCCCAGCTCTGGGATCATCGATGATTTCAAATTAGCCAATACTACCATGCCTCTGAGAGTTCTCAGAAATATGGTGGAGAGTTCTAACAAAACATGGTCCACTGGAGAAGGGAATGGCAAACCACTTCAGTATTCTTACCTTGAGAACCCCATAAACAGTATGAAAAGGAAAAAGGATAGGACACTGAAAGATGAACTCCCCAGGTCAGTAGGTGCCCAGTATGCTACTGGAGATCAGTGGAGAAATAACTCCAGAAAGAATGAAGAGATGGAGCCAAAGCAAAAACAACGCCCAGTTTTGGATGTGACTGGTGATAGAAGGTGGAGAAGGCAATGGCACCCCACTCCAGTACTCTTGCCTGGAAAATCCCATGGATGGAGGAGCCTGGTAGGCTACAGTCCATGGGATCTTGAAGAGTTGGACACAACTGAGCAACTTCACTTTCACTTTCATGCATTGGAGAAGGAAATGGCAACCCACTCTAGTGTTCTTGCCTGGAGAATCCCAGGGACAGGGGAGCCTGGTGGGCTGCTGTCTATGGGGTCACACAGAGTTGGACACGACTGATGCGACTTAGCAGCAGCAGCAGGTGATGGAAAGAAAGTCTGATGCTGTAAAGAACCATATTACATAGGGACCGGGAATGTTAGGTCCATGATTCATTGTAAATTGGAAGTGGTCAAACAGAAGATTGCAAGAATGAACATCGACATTTTAGGAATCAGTGAACTAAAATGGACTGGAATGGGCGAATTTAACTTAGATGACTATTATTTCTACTACTATGGGCAAGAATTCCTTAAAGAAATGGAGTAGCCCTCATAATCAACAAAAGAGTCTGAAATGGAGTACTTGGGTGTAGTCTCAAAATGACAGAATGATCTCTGTTTGTTTCCAAGACAAAGCATTCAATATCACAGTAATCCAAGTCTATGCCCCAACCAGTAATGCTGAAGAAGCTGAAGTTGAACAGTTCTATGAAGACCTACAAGACCTTCTAGAACTAACACCCAAAAAAGATGTCCTTTCCATCATAGGAGACTGCAATGCAAAAGCAGGAAGTCAAGAGATACCTGGAGTAACAGGCAAATTTGGCCTTGGAGTACAGAATGAAGCAGGGCAAAGGCTAACAGAGTTTTGCCAAGAGAATGCACTGGTCATAGCAAACACCGTCTTCCAACAACACAAGAGATGACTCTACACATGGACATCACCAGTGGTCAATACCGAAATCAGATTGATTATATTTTTTGCGGCTGAAGATGGAGAATCTCTATAAAGTCAGCAGAAACAAGACCAGGAACTGATTGTGGCTCAGATCATGAACTCCTTATTGCCAAATTCAGACTTAAATTGAAGAAAGTAGGGAAAATCGCTAGACCATTAAGGTATGACATAAATCAAATCCCTAACAATTATACAGTGAAGATGAGAAATAGATTCAAGGATTAGATCTGATAGAGTGCCTGAAGAACTATGGATGGAGGTTCATGACATTGTACAGGAGACAGAGATCAAGACCATCCCCAAGAAAAAGAAATGCAAAAAGGCAAAATGGTTGTCTGAGGAGGCCTTACAAATAGCTGAGAAAAGAAGAGAAGCCAAAGGCAAAGGAGAAAAGAAAGATATAAGCATCTGAATGCAGAGTTCCAAAGAATAGCAAGGAGAGATAAGAAAGCCTTGCTCAGTGATCAGTGCAAAGAAATAGAGGAAAACAATAGAATGGGAAAGACTAGAGATCCCTTCAAGAAAATTAGAGGTTCCAAGGGAACATTTCATGCAAAGATGGGCTCGATAAAGGACAGACATAATATGGACCTAACAGAAGCAGAAGATATTAAGAAGAGGTGGTAAGAATACACAGAAGAACTGTACAAAAAAGATCCCAATGAGCCAGATAACCACAATGTTGTGAACACTGGATTAGAGCCAAACATCCTGCAGTGTGAAGTCAAGTGGGCCTTAGGAAGCACCACTACGAACAAAGCTAGTAGAGGTGATGGAATTCCAGTTGAGCTATTTCCAATCCTGAAAGATGATGCTGTGAAAGTGCTGCACTCAATATGCCAGCAAATTTGGAAAACTCAGCAGTGGCCACAGGACTGGAAAAGGTCAGTTTTCATACCAATCCCAAAGAAAGGCAATGCCAAAGAATGCCCAAACTACCACACAATTGCACTCATCTCACATGCTAGCAAAGTAATGCTCAAAATTCTCCAAGCCAGGCTTCAGCAATATGTGAACTGTGAACTTCCAGATGTTCAAGCTGGTTTTAGATAAGGCAGAAGAACCAGAAATCAAACTGCAAACATCCACTGGATTATCAAAAAAGCAAGAGAGTTCCAGAAAAATATCTATTTCTGCTTTATTGACTATGCCAAAGCCTTTTGACTGTGTGGATCACAATAAACTGTGGAAAATTCTGAAAGAGACGGGAATACCAGACCACGTGACCTGCCTCCTGAGAAATCTGTATGCAGGTCAAAAAGCAGCAGTTAGAACTGGACATGGAACAATAGACTGGTTTCAAATAGGGAAAGGAGTACCTCAAGGCTGTATATTGTCACCCTGCTTATTTAACTTATATGCAGAGTACATCATGAGAAATACTGGGCTGGAAGAAGCACAAGCTGGAATCAAGATTGCTGGGAGAAATATCAATAACCTCAGATATGCAGATGACACCACCCTTATGGCAGAAAGTAAAGAACTACAGAGCCTCTTGATGAAAGTGAAAGAGGAGACTGGAAAAGTTGGCTTAAAACTCAACATTCAGAAAACTAAGATCATGGCATCTGGTTCCATCACTTCATGGCAAATAGATGGGGAAACAATGGAAACAGCGAGAGACTTTTTTGTTTGTTTGTTTGTTTGCTCCAAAATCACTGCAGATGGTGACTGCAGCCATGAAATTAAAAGATGCTTGCTCCTTGGAAGAAAAACTATGACCAACCTAGACAGCATATTAAAAAGCAGAGAGGCTACTGACACAGGTGTGTGTAGTCAAAGCTCTGGTTTTTCCAGTAGTCATGTATGGATGTGAGAGTTGGACTATAAAGAAAGCTGAGCACCGAAGAATTGCTGCTTTTGAAGTGTGGTATTGTGAGAAGACTCTTGAGAGTCCCTTGGACAGCTAGAAGATCAAACCAGTCAATCCTAAAGGAAATCCGTCCTGAATATTCATTGGAAGGACTGATGCTGAAGCTGAAACTCCAATACTTTGGCTACCTGATGCAAAGAACTGACTCATTAGAAAAGACCCTGATGCTGGGCAAGATTGAAGGAAGGAGAAGGGGATGAGAGAGGATGAGATGACTGGAATGATATCACCGACTGGATGGACATGAGTCTGAGCAAGCTCCAGGAGTTGCTGATGGACAGGGAGGCCTGGCGTGCTGCAGTCCTTGGGGTCGCAAAGAGTCGGACACAACTGAGTGACTGAACCAAAATGAGCCATGCTTCATTATCACAGTTGGAAACCTGATGATGACTTTGGAGTGTGGCCTGATAAGCACCTGGCAATTGCCTCTCTTTTCAGCATTGCTGGTATTCTTGAGAGCTTCAGCCAGGACATTCATGCCCACTGTTACAGCAACAGGGAAAGATGGCAGGAAGCAGAGGTCTAGAATTGAGCTTGACACAGGAGAATGGCAGATTCGTGAATTAGTAAAGAGGTGCTAGTGGCAATAAGCGGAACGGATATGCAAATAATCTGATTTCTTTTTAATTTGGATTTTTCTTTTTTCTTTCTTTTTTTTTGAGAAATATTCCCTTTAAAAATGGTTATCTGAGATGTGACAAATAAATACATGATTCTAATTGGATCTTGGACTGGGAAACACATTATTGAGGCAGTTGGTAAAATTGGAATATGAACTCTAGATTAGATAATAGTACTGTACCAGCAGCCCTTCCCAGATGGACCTCCTGGTAAAGAATACACTGGCCAGTGCAGGAGACGTAAGAGATGTGGGTTTGATCCCTAGATCAGGGAAATCCCCTGGAGGAGGGCATGGAAACCCACTCCAGTATTCTTGCCTGGAGAATCCCTATAGTTCATAGGGTCACAAAGAGTCCTAAAGGGACTTAGCTTGCATGCACTTTACCAATAATAAAATTCCTGACGTTGGTGACTATGGTTATATGGGAGCTGTGTTAACACTGAAGTATTCAAGAAAAAAGGAGCATGATGTACATGACTCCTTCTCAAATGGTTAAAAATTGTGTGTGTGTCTATGAAGACAAAGCGAGACCAAGAGATGTGACAAAATATTAACAAATCGGTATATCTGAGTAAAACGTATACCAGAATTCACTGTAATAGGCATGCTACTTTTCTGTAAGTTTAAAATTATTTCTCAATGAAAAATATTTTAGGCACTATATACTGTACGCTGCTAAGTCGCTTCAGTCGTGTCCGACTCTGTGCGATCCCATAGACGGCAGCCCACCAGGCTCCGTCCCTGGGATCCTCCAGGCAAGAACACTGGAGTGGGTTGCCATTTCCTCCTCCAACGCATGAAAGCGAAAAGTGAAAGTGAAGTCGCTCAGTCGTGTCCGACTCTTAGCGACCCCATGGACTGGAGCCCACCAGGCTCCCCCGTCCATGGGATTTTCCAGGCAAGAGCACTGGGGTGGGGTGCCATTGCCTTCCCCCTATCTACTGTATAGTTAAGATGCAATTCAACTGTTATGTAAAACCCAGAATAGCTTAATCAAGAGGAAAATATATATCTTTCTCAGATAAAAGGAATCCAGAGGTGAACAGTCCAGTTCATAAAACTGCCGGAGTCTAGGGCTCCACTGCTTATGTTTCTTGGGTACCTTCAGTAACTGTTTCCCACCTCGTGGACCAAAAGGGCTTGAGTACTAGCCATTTCCCACATTCTAACCAAGAGGAAGGGAAGGGCTTGAAGTAAAAACGGGGAGACAAAAAGGTTTTTATCACCTGTCCTAAAACAAGATTTCCTGGAAGCCATCACTCAGTCTTTCTGTGTACATCTCATTGGTGGAAACATAGACTCTGGCCACACCTCGCTGCAAGAGAACTTGTGACATGAAGCCTGTATTATAGCTATTCCTGGATCCATTTAAAAATCAGGGCTTCAAATATATGAAAGAAAGTGAGAATGGACAGTGGGCAAACAATTAGCAGTCTTCGCCAGATGAGGTCACCTGACAAAGACAACATCTGCCCAGCAATCTCCATGAACTTGGGGCCCAAGGGCCTAGCTGGGTGAGGCAGGCCCTCCTGGATATAATTCAGCTAAGGCACTGGGTGATATTTGCAGGCTTTTGGTACCATAATCCTCTGCCACTTCAAACAGCACTCCACCAACCCCTCAAGCCCACTCAGCCAAACTGTATTTGTAGGAGACTCACTTGCCAATGACCGATTACTCTGATTATTCCCTGAAATGACTTTGGTCTAAGAGAACAGACTATTAAAAAACAACAACGAAAGAGGATTTCCTGGGTCAGAATAAAGGCTTCAGTGCCTCCTGGCTGCCTGCCATACTTTTGGGGCAGAAGAGGAATATTTTTCTGGCTGTTTACAAAGAAATGAGAGTAATATTCATTTTGCAGTTCATAGAGGGTGAAAAGGCCTATTTTGTGGGAAAGTTTGCTATGCTAATAAGCAGTTTTTATAGTTCCTTGAGACATTGAGTTTGAGGCAAGGGGAATGAAAAATGATTTCTGGTCAAACAAACTTGAGGATCATGTACTCTATAATCTTCTGCTAGAGGGTCACAATACATAATAATACACTAAGGTCTGAGACACTCTGCAGTAAGGAAGTCCCCAGCCTGAAATGGTGTAACTCAGATTGGGACTTGCCCACAGTCTTTTAACTGAGATAACACCGGGTCATAGGACTTAATGAAGCTTGGGTTCTTGATGTCTCATCGCAGAAAGAATTCAATGAGAGACAGTGTGATAGTTAAGAAGTGGATTTATTTAGAGGGAAACACACTTCACGGAGTGTAGGCCATCTTAGAAGGCAAGCACTGCACCAAAGCATGAGGTGGTCAGTTTTTACAGGAGTGCATAATTTCATAGGCTAATGACTGGGAGGAATTGTTGTTCAGTCACCCAGTCATGTCAGCCTTTGAAACCCTGGGAATTGCAGCACACCAGGCTTCCCTGTCTTTCACTATCTCCCCAAGTTTGCTCAAACACATGTCCATTGATTTCATAATGCTATCCAACCATCTCATCCTCTGTCATCCCCTTCTCCTCCTGCTCTCAATTTTTCCCAGCACCAGGGTCTTTTTCAGTGAGTCAACTCTTCGCATCAGGTGGCCAAAGTATTGGAGCTTCAGCATCAGTCCTTCCAATAAATATTCAGGGTTGATTTCCTTTAGGATTGACTGGTTTGATCTCCTTGCAGTCCAAGGGACTCTCAAGAGTCTTCTCCAGCACCACAGTTTGAAAGCATCTGTTCTTCGGTATTTGGGAAAGGGCCGGGGACTTCCAGGAATTGGGCCGCAGCCCCCTTTTTGACCTCTGTGGGACCGTCACAGTCCCGCGTGCCTGTGGGCGTGTCATCTATCTTACCGATGTGTTCCAGTGTATATATACTGAGGCTCAAGGTCCGGCGGAAGTCAGCTTGTTCGCCGACTTTGGCCTGTTTGGTTCTGGCTAGCCTCTGTCTTGTCTTCGAGCTCTGGCCTTCTTTTAAAGGTTGTGCTCTGCCCCCTTGCCTCCTGTTTCAAGCCTTCTTGTTGATAACTTTTTATTTTTCCTGCTGTCTCTTGTTTGCTTCTGTCCTATTGAGCCCACCTTGGAAAATCAAGGATGCTATTGAGTCATGAAGCCCTTACTAAACTGCTGTTAGCTTCATCTTAATACAAAGATTCTGGATTCTCATGGTACATAGTGTGCAGAAAATGAAGCATAAGTCACTTTTAAAGCATAATGACAAGATTTTTTCAGATGGCTGAATTTGGAAGCAAACAGAGGCTGCAATCCTGTGGGCAAGGTCGATTGACACTTCAGGGGTGTTTAAGGAGTGTGCAGAAGATTGCCACCTGTTTGTGGCAGTGTACAGCAAGGCCAGACACCTGGTGTGCCCAGCACACCCACTGGGGACCACAATGGGGATGGCTGCGCCTGTTGCAGGATGCCTCCCTGGGGGGAAGACAGCCTTATCTGTAAGACTTTCCTCACCAGATCTCTAACAGTTAACCCGACAAGCAAGGAAGCCCTGGAATCTCTTCCAAACTGTGTCCAGTGTTCAGAATGCATACTGAAGCTGGTGAGGAGAAGAGGACAGATCTATTCAACCTGCATTTGAAAGCTGCAGTGAGTAAGTGGATTTGCTTTATCTTCAGAAAGCTAGCTGTGAACACTGTACCCTTGCCTCTGGGAAGGGAACTGAACAAGGGAATCCTTGATCTTCAGTAAATGAACAGCCCCATTGACTCAATGCATTTTGGGTTACATGTTAAATAATGTCACTTTATATTAAGTAATAATTATAGTAAGGTTTTCTTTTTTGAAGCTCATGGCACATTTCCTGTGTCATCTCATTTTTTTTTTTTTTTTTTGACCTAGGATTGGGCATTATTCTTCTTCTCAGGAAAATGAGGCTCTAGACAGGCTCTGGCAATACTTGGGACATGGCAGTAAGCGAAGGCGGGTTCCTGGTCCCAAGTCTTAGCTGTGCGAGCACAAAGCCTTTGAAAGGCAGCTTGAGGGGTGCAGTCTTGCCTATAAATTAAAAAAGCAAAAATAATCCCTTGGGTAAAATACTGAGTACCCACTCCTGCTAGATTCTAGGCGTCCTGCAGAAATCTGCATTCATTCATTCAGTAAATATATACCAAGTGCCCGCCGTACCAGGCATTGTCCTGAGTGCCAGTGGTGCCCAGCCCTCAGAGATGTGCCCGTCACTTGTCCCAAGTGTCCCATAGAGCCCTCTGGGGGTGTAGAGTGTGACAAGAGTTGAGGAAGAGGACCACAGGAGAATGAACATTTGTGATTGTAATAATCATAACAAGAGCTAGCCATCATATAACAAGCCTTGCCCCTTCTAAGTTCCAACTTGTGTGTTCTCATCACAACTCTCTGAAGTGGATCCCATGGCTAAATCCACTTTACAGAGGAGGAAATAGAAGCCCACGAGGGTTCAGTGACCTGCCCAGATCTCAGAGAAGAGATGGGATCTCATCTAAACAGTTCCCATTAACCACTCAATCATACTGCCTCTCCAGAAAGCCCTTAAGAGGCAGGCTAGGGGAAGGAGGCAGTTCTGGAGGCCCTGTGAGCTCCGATCTCAAGTGTCAGGCCAGGGCAGTGTTTCCAGCATGCAGGCAGGAACCGTGTGATGGCCAAGGTCTGAGTCTGATTGGGAAAGCCACTGAGCAGGGTGAAGGGTCACTGCCCAGGGACTTCCCCTGTGGTCCAGGGGCTAAAACTCCAGGCTCCCAATGCAAGAGACCTGGGTTCGATCCCTGGTCAGGAAACTTGATCCCAAGTGCCACAATGAAGAGTTGGCATGCTGAAACTAAACATCCCACATACTGCAGCTAAGACTTGGTGCAGCCAAGTAAATATAATAAAAATATTTTTTAAAAAAAGATCCACTGCTCTTTGTCTCCCTGAGGACACATCAGGCAGACTAACCCCAAACAAAGACCTGCCAGATGCTGTGGCCCCACACCCTGCCACCTGCCAGTCTGAAGACAGTTTTCAACCTTTCCTCATGCACTGAGGGTAAGCAGCAGAGGCCAGTAAGACTCCGCGCTCCGAGCGCAGGGGCCCTGGGATCCATGAAATTCCACACGCTGCATCTAGGAGCTCACATGCCACCGTGAAGCTCCAAGATCACACGTGCTGCAACTAAGGCCTGGCATGGCCAAATGAATAAACATATTAAAGAAAGAACTCAGGGCCAGGATGCCGAAGGTGGAGATGCGGCAGTGATGAGTCCCCAGCCCCCCCGCAGACCAAGGCTGCAGGTGGCAGACGCATGGCTGCCCGCTGTCAGATGCTTGGTGGCCGCCCTGCCCCTTCCGGGGCCCAGCCCATGGCTACTGCCTGCCTGGCCCCAGATGACGCCGGGCAGCCTGTGCCGGGGGAGGTGCCGCTCAGGAGTCGGGAGCCGTGGGTTTCCCCGCTCCAGACAGTTGTCTGCCATCTGCTCCCCACCCTGAGGGTCTGGCAGTGCAGCACTCTGCCTTTAGAAATGAGCATTCTCTGGGAAACGGTGTGACTGGGTCCTAACGAGCAGCTTGCTTCCTCTAGGCCTCTGACCCCTTCTGGTGTCAGAGGGGAGAGCTGGGGAGGGTCTAAGAAGGCTCCCTACCCACTTGGGGACTCACAGCAGCCTATTTTACAGCTGACACTGAGACCCTTGAACACATGATGAGTGGCAGCAGGTAAGGAAGAAACCCTTTGGTTCAGAATCAGAAGTGGAACCGGCGGGGCGCCAGGATGGTGAGCCTCCTGAACCTGTAGCCTGAACCATTGCACTGAGTACTTTTTGAGATCATAGAACTTGGAAATAGTGAAGCAATTGGAGTGCAGACACGCTTCTTGATGTAACTGCCCTTCTCCAAGGGCCTTAGAGGAAGACGTGAGAGGTGGTGTGATGACTGAGCACAGGCACGGGTTTGAGCCCCTTTTGCCGTTCCTCAGCCTTGTGACTTTGGGCAGTGTGTGCCTGTAACTCAGTATTCTCCTCTGTGAGTGGGGCCCACCACTTAGGGCTGTTATTAGTATTACGAGAGCCATTAAATGAAAACAAAGGCAGAGAGCACAGAGCCCGCTGTGCAGTAGGCACTCACACAGTGTCAGCGTTACTCAAGAGGAACTGGTTCTCAGAATCATGCCATTTGCAGCAACATAAATGGAGCTAGAGATGATCATACCAAGTGAAGTTAAGTCAGACAAAGGCAAACACCAGATGATACCACTTATACACAGAATTGAAAATTTGTCCCAAGTGAACTTCCCTAAGAAATGGAAACAGACCCACAGACGCAGAACCATGACTGCCGTGGAGGGCTGGGGGAGGGCTGGGGTGGGAATTTGGTTATATGTGTGTATGAGTCCCAGAAACACACAACACTGTAAATCAACCATATTTCAATCAAATTTTTAAAAGTTCATTTTCAGTATCTGGGGTGAGTACAATATAGAATGGTTCATATAGATTTTGTGGATTTCCACCTCAACCCATTAGGTGTTTCAGAATAATTTAATTCTTGAGTTAAATTAGAAAAACTGTCTTCCAGCACCATCAACATCTTTGTGTTCCTCACGCTCGAAAAAGGTCTTTCCTAGCTGAGCCCTGCTCCTCCCCCTGGCTGCTCCTGATGCAGCCCTGCCTCCTGGGCCCTCGATCACATCAGCCTGGTTAGTCCTGCAGAGCCCTTGTCCCAGTCTGCGGTCCAGACACAGACTGAACTGTTGCCTGACTTCCCCAGGGAGCTTGTTCACTGCTGCATAGCCAACACTCAGCACAGGACCTGGAGCATAATAAAGATTTGATGCATGAATGAACGGATGTCTTTCCCCGAAGTGTGGGCCCCACCACATGATGATGTCTCAGAGCCACTTGCTCCGGAACCTGTCCTGCCTGTGCTGGCGCACTGCGACCCTCTCTCTGATCTTGCAGTCTTTGTGTCTGGGCCATCTCTGGGACACGATGAATGGGCCGCTTCCCCTCCTCACTCCTGTCTGCATGTTCCACCACTGCGTTGTTTCCCATTCCCGTGACAAAGCCCTATGGCCCCAGCAGGATGATGAATGTTCTTGGAGGGTATGCAATGTGCGAAGTAGAAGAAAGAGACGTCTGCTGAGGGCGTCCATGAGGGCTGGAGGAGGGCTGCGCTGAGAAGGTGACGAAGGTCGACACAGGGATGGAGACCACACCTTCGGCTGCAACTCTGCATGCAGGTGCTGTGAACCTGGGCTACACCCAAGGGGTAAGGCAGGATGGTCCAAAGGGCTGAAGAGGAAGGGAGAGGATGGTGCGGGATCAGGGTCAGATAAGTGCAATCTGAGTCTGCAAATGTGTGTAGGAAGCTTAGTTAGGAGAGAGGCCAAGGAATGCAGGGGCTTGGCCTGTGGGTGAGAGAGAGCTTAGGGCACCCCATGGAGGAATAAGCAAGAAAGTCAGAGATTCACAGTGAGAAAGACATCCCAGCAGAGGTGCCTTGCAGGTGTGGGTCAGATGACCATAGGCGCTTTCACAGCTGTGTTCTGTGTAATTCCAGCTCCACCACACAGGTCAGTCTTATTTTGGGAAACTTTCTTAACTGTTTTAAGCTTCATATTCCTCATCTGCAAAGTGAGGATAGCAGTTGCCAACCTCACAGAGATTCAGTAGAACATCAGGGTAAAGCATGAAGGACCACTCAGTAGTGTAAATTCTGGGCTGCACGGTGATGAGCTTCTGGAGTGGAGTAGGGCAACCAACGGTCTCTTACTTTGGGCAGGGGTTCTGCCTGGACTGTATTTGTTTTCTAGGACTACCATAACAAAATACCACAGCCTGGGTGGCTTAAGCAACAGAAATTTATTTTCTCACAAGTCTGAGATCTGGATGTCTGAGATCAGGGTACCAGCATGGCTGGGTTCTGGAGAAATGTCTCTCTTCCTGGCCTGCAGATGGCCACCTTCTTGCTGTGTCCTCAGTGGAGAGAGAGAAAGCAGAGCTCTCTGCTTATGAGGACACTAATCCTGTCAGATCAGGGACTCACCCTTTGACCTCTTTTAGCTTTTATTACTTCCTTGAGGATCCGTCTTCAAATGTAGCCATACGGGAATTAGGGTTTCAGGGTATGAAGTGAGGAGGGGGAAACAAATATTCCACAACCATGAGGACAAGGAGTAGCTTGAGGAGCAGGAGGTCCCCTGGGCACTTGGAGGGGCTGCATTGGCTCTGGATCCCGGGTGTGAGGATGGCTGGGTCCAACACTGTGCACCATGCTTGACCTCACAGTGATAGTCCCCTGTGTGCTTGGCAGGATGGGCGCTCTAGAGCCCAGGAAACTTCCAACAGTGCTGCTGTTCCCTGTCCTCAGGAGGTGGTGTGGAGTCTCTTGGACACGAGACCCTCAGCAGACGCGCAGCCCCCTCCTCACATGCTGTGTCGCGTCACCACGCCGAGCACCGTCTGCCCCATCGTCGTCTTCCCTGTGGAGGGGATGCCGTGCCTTGTCTGGGGAGTCAAGTAGTGTCCATTTTCAGTGACCGTCTTCCAGAATAAATTGTCCAGCTGGGCATTCTGATGTTGTCTCAGCAGCACAGCTCCACAGTGAGCCAGGGAATTATACATACATTTTTTCCAAGTATTTATTCAATGAATTTCAAAATGAATGGGTGAATGGAAAGATGACTGAATGAACATTTCTTTCATTGGCTGTAGTCTCCTGACAGCAGAGTTCCATACAAGCTTTCTGACCAAAAGAACACCTAATATAGTGACACACTCCTCACTGTACAGCTATTTGCTTAGCATCAGATCAGTCGCTCAGTCGTGTCCGGCTCTTTGCGACCCCATGAACTGCAGCACGCCAGGCCTCCCTATCCATCACCAGCTCTTGGAGGTCACTCAGACTCACATCCATCGAGTCAGTGATGCCATCCAGCCATCTCATCCTCTGTCGTCCCCTTCTCCTCCTGCCCTCAATCCCTCCCAGCATCAGAGTCTTCTCCAATGAGTCAACTCTTCGCATGAGGTGGCCAAAATACTGGAGTTTCAGCTTTAGCATCATTCCTTCCAAAGAAATCCCAGGGCTGATCTCCTTCAGAATGGACTGGTTGGATCTCCTTGCAGTCCAAGGGACTCTCAAGAGTCTTCTCCAACACCACAGTTCAAAAGCATCAATTCTTCGGCGCTCAGCCTTCTTCACAGTCCAGCTCTTACATCCATACATGACCACAGGAAAGACATAGCCTTGACTAGGCGAACCTTTGTTGGCAAAGTGATGTCTCTGCTTTTGAATATGCTATCTAGGTTGGTCATAACTTTCCTTCCAAGGAGTAAGCGTCTTTTAATTTCATGGCTGCAATCACCATCTGCAGGGATTTTGGAGCCCAGAAAAATAAAGTCTGACACTGTTTCCACTGTTTCTCCATCTATTTCCCACGTAGTGATGGGACCAGATGCCATGATCTTCATTTTCTGAATGTTGAGCTTTAAGCCAACCTTTTCACTCTCCACTTTCACTTTCATCAAGAGGCTTTTTAGTTCCTCTTCACTTTCTGCCATAAGGGTGGTATCATCTGCATATCTGAGGTTATTGATATTTCTCCCGGCAATCTTGATTCCAGCTTGTGTTTCTTCCAGTCCAGCATTTCTCATGATGTACTCTGCATATAAGTTAAATAAACAGGGTGACAATATACAGCCTTGACGTACTCCTTTTCCTATTTGGAACCAGTCTGTTGTTCCATGACCAGTTCTAACTGTTGCTTCCTGACCTGCATACAGATTTCTCAAGAGGCAGATCAGGTGGTCTGGTATTCCCATCTCTTTCAGAATTTTCCACAGTTTATTGTGATCTACACAGTCAAAGGCTTTGGCATAGTCAATAAAGCAGAAATAGATGTTTTTCTGGAACTCTCTTGCTTTTTCCATGATCCAGCGGATGTTGGCAATTTGATCTCTGGTTCCTCTGCCTTTTCTAAATCCAGCTTGAACATCAGGAAGTTCACGGTTCACATATTGCTGAAGCCTGGCTTGGAGAATTTTGAGCATTACTTTACTAGCTTGTGAGATGAGTGCAATTGTGCGGTAGTTTGAGCGCTCTTTGGCATTGCCTTTTTTTTGGGATTGGGATGAAAACTGACCTTTTCCAATCTTGTGGCCACTGCTGAGTTTTCCAGATTTGCTGGCATACTGAGTGCAGCACTTTCACAGCATCATCTTTCAGGATTTGGAATAGCTCCACTGGAATTCCATCACCTCTACTAGCTTTGTTCGTAGTGATGCTTTCTAAGGCCCACTTGACTTCACATTCCAGGATGTCTGGCTCTAGGTCAGTGATCACACCATCATGATTATCTGGGTCGTGAAGCTCTTTTTTGTACAGTTCTTCTGTGTATTCTTGCCACCTCTTCTTAATATCTTCTGCTTCTGTTAGGTCCATACCATTTCTGTCCTTTATCGAGCCCATTTTTGCATGAAATGTTCCTTTGGTATCTCTGATTTTCTTGAATAGATCCTTAGTCTTTCCCGTTCTGTTGTTTTCCTCTATTTCTTTGCATTGATCGCTGAAGAAGGCTTTCTTATCTCTTCTTGCTATTCTTTGGAACTCTGCATTCAGATGTTTATATCTTTCCTTTTCTCCTTTGCTTTTCGCTTCTCTTCTTTTTGCAGCTATTTGCAAGGCCTCCCCAGACAGCCATTTTGCTTTTTTGCATTTCTTTTCCATGGGGATGGTCTTGATCCCTGTCTCCTGTACAGTGTCACGAACCTCATTCCATAGTTCATCAGGCACTCTATCTATCAGATCTAGGCCCTTAAATCTATTTCTCACTTCCACTGTATAATCATAAGAGATTTGATTTAGGTCATACCTGAATGGTCTAGTATATGCACTTGGAAATCTCAGGAGTGATTTCATTTTTGCTGTTTTGGTCTTCTCACCCGAGGTTCACTCAGTTCCAGCCTTATTTACATCAAGTGAAAAGAGAATGTCACTCTTGGAGGCCTTACCCACCCCCGCCCAGCTCCCCCGCCCCGCCCGGGAGCGCAGGGCCCGCAGGGTCCCGGATGGCTCTGTGGGCCTTGAGCCGTAGTGGGCTGCCCTTCAGTCCCTTTCCAGGGGGTGATCCTTTCACCTTCGCTCTGATATCCACGTGTGATCCAAGCGGCCGTGCCTTTGTGTTTGAACAGAGCTGAGCCTCCCTAAGAGCTGTTTAGCCAGTGGCCTTGGTGCGTTTCTGCTTTGTCCCTCGCCCTGAAGGCAGTAGGGGCGGCCGTGGGATGAGGTACACCCTCAGGGAGGGCACACCCCCACTCCCCGGAGCTCAGAAAGGCATCAGGGAGGCTGTACAGAGACAGGAGGCCATGTGAGCAAACCTGACTCCCACCGGCCTCTGAACCCACCCAGGGCTGCCTCTCACTGAGGAGCGGCTGGATGAGAAAGGCTGGGTTCCGTTAGCAGTTGGCTGGGGGAAGGGGCCTCCGGAAGGGGCACTTGTGGAGGCAGCCGTTGTCGTGTGTGTGTTCGCCACTCGGTCGTGTTCGACGCTCTGTGACCCCATGGACTGCATCCCACCAGGCTCCTCTGTTCGTGGGATTTTCCAGGCAAGAACACTGGAGTGGGTTGCCATCCCCTTCTCTGAACCATTGTTATTTATTTATTTTTAAAGATTTGTTTCTTTATTTGACTGTGCCTGGTCTTTGTTACAGCATGTGGGATCCTGAGTTGTGGCATGTGGGGTCTAGTTCCCTGACCAGGGATGTAGCCCAGGCCCCCTGCACTGGGAGGATAGAGTCTTAGCCACTGGACCACTTAGCCACAGACAGCCACCAGTCGTCATCAAAGTCCCATGAAGACTGTTGTCATTAAAACTGGGCATCCCTTATCACCGTGGGCAGAGGGCCGACGGAATTGCTAGACCAGTGGTTCTCAGCCAGGGCCGGTTCTTCCCGCACCCCCGTGGGGCATCGGGCAGTGTCTGGAGACATTAGCTGCTGCCATGGAGGAGGGGGAAGAGGTGTGAAGAGGCCAGGGATGCTGCTAAACATCCTGCGGTGCACGGGGCGGTCCCACAACGCAGTTCTCCAGCCCAGGTATCAAGAGCCCTGGGGACAGCCTGGCGAGTCTGCAGTCTGATCCGACCGGTGGGAACCAGGCCACTGGGCCTCCCTGGGTCACGGTCTCCTGATCTGTGACGTGAGGGCCTCTAGGGTTACGTTTGGCTTGGACATTCTGTGATGCAGGGAGGCTGACTCGAACTGGAGATTAAAGATGGGATGTGATATCTTCACCATTTTTGAAGCAGAAGAAATGTGGAGGGTTAAGGAAACAGTGCTTCAACCTCAGGCGAATCTATAACAACTTGAAGCATATCCTCTTTATAAAACCTGTAAGAAGCACTGGAAGAGCTTCATTCTCATGCTTTGTCACTGTGGAAGGAGCTCTTGTTAGGGCTCCGGGGACAGCCCGCGACAGACTCTTCTAGAGTTACACAGAATCTAAGATGCCGCCAGTGCAGCTGAAGGCAGCTTTTCAAGTGCTGCCCCAGCTGCCAAGGCACTGGAAGGGAACACAGCTCTCCCGAGCCAGGGCCTTTCTTCCCTGAGTTCTGACTGAATTGGA
Source organism: Tragelaphus eurycerus (assembly GCA_935064755.1). NCBI lineage: Eukaryota > Metazoa > Chordata > Mammalia > Artiodactyla > Bovidae > Tragelaphus > Tragelaphus eurycerus. Next base: position 4,723,917 of record CAKXYN010000057.1, on the reverse strand, counting down.
GGCACTCCCTGTCTGCCACCCGTCTCTCTTCCTATCTAAAGGAGCCTGCTCTTCCAGACCCTAAGAAAAAACCAGAAGAGAAAGAATGAGAAAATAAGATTTGCCTACATGGAGAAGCTGGTCTAAAGAATACATGAAATGTCAGAGTTGCCCAAATAAATTGATGATATGACATTATTGGTACTTTTCAGAAAAAGCAATTAATTCTAAGAAAATTCCCTTGCCACAGAAAGCTATAGTGAAGGCTGTTCTTGTACTAAGATCATGATATCTGGTCCCATCTCTTCATGGCAAATAGATGGGGAAACAGTGGAAACGGTAGCTGACTTTATTTTTCTGGCTCCAAAATCACTGCGGATGGTGAGTGCAGCCATGAAATTAAAAGCTGTTTGGTCCTTGGAAGGAAAGTTATGATCAACCTAGACAGCATATTAAAAAGCAGAGACATTACTTTGCCAACAAAGGTCTGTCTAGTCAAGGCTATGGTTTTTCCTGTGGTCATGTATGGATGTGAGAGTTGGACTATAAAGAAAGCTGAGCGCCAAAGAATTGATGCTTTTGAACTGTGGTGTTGGAGAAGACTCTTGAGAGTCCCTTGGACTGCAAGGAGATCCAACCAGTTCATCCTAAAGGAAATCAGTCCTGGATGTTCATTGGAGGGACTGATGTTGAAGCTGAAACTCCAATACTGTGGCCACCTGATGCAAAGAGCTGATTCATTTGCAAAGACCCTGATGCTGGGAAAGATTGAAGGCAGGAGGAGAAGGGGATGACAGAGGATGAGATGGCTGGATGGCATCACCGACTCAATGGACATGAGTTTGAGTGAACTCTGGGAGTTGGTGATGGACAGGGAGGCCTGGCATGCTGCAGTTCATGGGATCGCAAAGAGTTGGACACGACTGAGCAACTGAATTGCACTGTTCTGATACTGTAAAAAAAAAAAGTTTCCAATATTAAAAATTCAAATCATGCTTGTAAAGCATGCTGTTTACAAAGAGAAAATTCTATGTGATGATAACTCTGAAGGATCTATTACCATGTCATAAAGATGATCCATTTGAATTTCAGAGTGTTGGAGTAGTATTTTCATGGAAGTATCATGATTTGTTTGTAGATATTTATGGTCACCAATCTTATGGATGTAACTAAAATGCCAACACAGAATGCTTTCTGTATCAGTGAGATCAGAGGCTCCGAAGGTCAAGAAAAAATCAGTAGATGCTACCCACACTCAGGAGCAAAAGCAAGGTAAGCTCTCTGGGATGGACATACGAAGGTGGGGGCTTGCCTGTCTCGTGGCCCTCAGCCTGTCACCCACCACGAGGCCTTCTTTGGCTCTTCAGATCGGTCATCAGTGTGTGAGCCTCCCTGTCCAGCCCCCACCCATGGCAGAGGGAGGGGGTGCTTCCTGCTCACTTTATACCACATGACAAAGGGAAATTCGAGGGGACTCGTTTGAATTTGACGCTCATCCCAAATGCTCTAAGAGCCTAAGGACTGGCGTGAGAGCAGAGGGAGAGGGAGACGGTAACATCAGGGATCCTGCTGCCCCCCAGCCATGGGGCCAGCCCTTCTCCCCTGAGGGTCCGTGGGAGCCGTGTCAAGAGGCCCTGGCTTCAGAGAGGATGATTGGGAGAGGAAGAGGGGTCGGGCCTTGACAAAGGGAGAGTCTGCGTGAGGCTGACCCTGAGTGACGCAGCCCTGATGCTCAGCAGCAGCCACACCATGGGGATTCCAACCGGGGCTCCCAACCCAGCAACCCTCAGGCCCCTGCCTCTGCCAGGCCCCTAGGGTACCAGTGTCCTATTCTATCTGTACCAGAAGACTGTGACCATCTTTCCCCAATTCTCCCTCCTTGGGGTAATTCTAGAAGGTCAGAAACCTCACAAGCACTGGGAGAAAGAAGTACAATCTAGAAGAAGAAAAAAAAAATTCAGTCTTTCCTCACAGCTCCACTCAGGTTTCCAGGATGAAAGCATAAAGGAACCAGGGAAGGAGAAGCCCTAAGTAAAGCAAGGAGTCAGAGTGATTGTCATCATGCTGGAAGAGGTAAAATTGCCTCTGTTAAGAGGTCTAACTTACAATAAACTGCACCTGTTTTTGGTGTGTAGATCACTGAGCTTTGACAAGTGTATGTCACCTGAAAAAAGAGAAGTATAGCCTATAAGTGGAGGATTATGTTTTATTTGGTAGACCAGCTGAGGACCTAAGTCTGGGAGCCAGCCCCTCAGATAGCTCTAAGAGACTGTTCGGAAAAGGGAAGGGAGGAGCCAGGAGGCCTCGTTTTTTTTTTTTTTTTTTCCAATCTTAAGATATTTTATTCATCTTTCCATAACCCAAATCAAACACCTTCAATCATGCTTGTGTTTACATAATTATGTCACCAATCTGCTAAGTCTTTTTAAAAATAAGGCCCCAATCACATCTCCGGCTATATTTCATAAGACTGTTACTCTGTTCAACATTAAAAGCAAGTAATAGCTGAAAATATAATAAAATTCATTGCAAGAAAAAAAAAAAGAATGAGGCGAATGCATCCCTGGCGACATAGAAAGATCTCCAAAATAGGAATAAAAAGGCAATCTTAGGAGTGTGTGTTTGTGTATGGTATTGTACTATTAAGCATCTCTCACTTTAAAAAATGTTGGAAGATTACGCACCAACCTGACAGTCTGTTGCTATTTGTTGTTGTTTAGCCACTAAGTTGTGTCCAACTCTTCCGTGACCCCATGGATCATAGCCCACCAGGCTCCTCTGTCAATGGGATTCTCCAGGCAAGAATAGTGGAGTGGGTTGGGATGTCTAGTTTTTGCAACAAAAGCCAGGTAGTCGGACCATCAAAAAAATTATTGTTGATTAAAGAAAAACAGACATCTCAAGTTAATGAACTTAGTGCTTTTCTATATAGGGGAAGATGCAAGAATCGGGGCTTAGTTGAGGTCATTTCTTGGAGAAGAACCTAGGCATCTCGAGCCAGTGTCCTAGTTTCTCCATCCCAGACCCCTCCGGATGCCCAGATGGGGGTGGCCGCAGTGCCTGGTGGCTTGATGGCTGTCGCATCCTTCGTTTACTCCTAGAGCAGGTGGCGTTCTTTGTCCACCTGTCTACACCTGCGTGCCCACCACACCGTCAACACACAGTACTTCCGCCATCCCCCAAAGTCACCTGTGCCCCTTGACTGCCATTCCACATCCTCCCCCAGCCCCGGGTAAGCACTGGTCTTCTCCCTTCTGCCACTGCAGGTTAATTGGCATCTGATAGAATTTCATACAAATGGACTCATACAGTATGTACTCTTCTGTGTCTGGCTTCATTCACTCAGTGTAATATTTTTGAGATTTATCTATGTTGTGATTGTCAGCAGTTTCTTCCTCTTTATTGCTGAATAGTGCTGTATTGCAAGGATAGACCATAGTTTATTTTCCATAATGTCCTCTTATGGATGGACATCTGGGTTTTTTCCAGACATGGGCTATGAACATTCTGTTACAAATCTTTATTAGACAGGATTTTATTTCTTCTGGGTAATTACCTAGGAGTGGAAATTGTTGGGTTGTATGATACATATGTGTTCACCTGTATAATAAATCATCAAAATATTTTCCTTTAGTGGTTGTGTTATTTTCTATTCCTACAAGCAGTGTATTAGAATTCCAGCTCCACATCTTTGACAACTTTTGGTAATGTCAATCAATATTAAACTTTTAATTTTAGCTATTCTAGTGGTTACCATCACTTCATGGGAAATAGATGGGGAAACAGAGGAAACATGTCATACTTTGTTTTTCTGGGCTCCAAAATCACTGCAGATGGTGACTGCAGCCATGAAATTAAAAGACGCTTAGTCCTTGGAAGGAAAGTTATGACCAACCTAGATAGCATATTCAAAAGCAGAGACATTACTTTGCCAACAAAGGTTCATCTAGTCAAGGCTATGGTCTTTCCTGTGGTCATGTATGGATGTGAGAGTTGGACTGTGAAGAAAGCTGAGTGCTGAAGAACTGATGCTTTTGAACTGTGGTGTTGGAGAAGACTCTTCAGAGTCCCTTGGAGTGCAAGGATATCCAACCAGTCCATTCTGAAGGAGAACAGCCCTGGGATTTCTTTGGAAGGAATGATGCTAAAGCTGAAACTCCAGTACTTTGGCCATCTGATGCGAAGAGTTGACTCATTGGAAAAGAGTCTGATGCTGGGAGGGATTGGGGGCCAAAGGAGAAGGGGACGACAGAGGATGAGATGGCTGGATGGCATCACTGACTTGATGGACGTGAGTCTGAGTAAACTCCGGGAGTTGGTGATGGACAGGGAGGCCTGGCGTGCTGCAATTGATGAGATTGCAAAGAGTTGGACATGACTGAGCGACTGATCTGATCTGATCTGATCTGATTCTAGTGGTTATGTAGTGGTATCTCTCACTGTAGTTTCAATTTCCATCTTCCAGATGGCTAATGGTGTTGAAAATCTTATGTGCTTACTTTTTAATATTGTTTATTTATTTTTGGCTGAGTTGGGCCCTAGTTGTGGCATGCAGGATCTCTGTTATAGCTCGCAAGCTTCTCTCTAGCTGAGGATTCGTGGAACCAGTAGTTGGAGCAGGCAGCTTTATTTGCCCCAAGGCATGTGGGGTCTTAGTTCCCTGGTGGTGGTGGTTTGGTCACTGTCATGCCCAGCTCTTGAGACCCTCATGGGCTGTAGCCCGCCAGACTCCTTTATTCATGGGATTCTCCAGGCAAGAATACTGGAGTGGGTTGCCATTCCCTTCTCCAGGGGATCTTCCCGACCTAGGAATCAAACCTGGGTCTTCTGCATTGCAGGCAGATTCTTTATGGACTGAGCTACAAGGGAAGCCCCTTAGTTCTCTGACCAGGGATCAAACCCGCGTCCCCTGCGTTGGAAGGCGGGTTCCTAACCACTGGGACTCCAGGGAAGCCCCGTTATGTGCTTCTTGACCATTCAACACTCTCTGTTGCTAGTGCCTATTCAAATTTTTTGTCCAATTTTTTTTTATTGAGTTATTTGTTTTCTGATTATTGGGCTGTAAGAGTCTTCATATGGTCTGGATACAAATTCTTTGTCAGATAGAGTTGCTAATATTTTCTTCCAGTCTGTGATTTGCCTTTTAATTTTCTTAATGGTGTCTTTTAGAGACTAGATTTTCTTTTTTAGCCACTCTTCACAGCTTGCAGGGAATTTTAGTTCCGTGATCAGAGATTGAACTTGGGCCACAGCAGTGAAAGTACAGAGTCCTAACGAATGGACCACCAAAGAATTCCCCAGAAGACCAGTTGTTTTTAAATTTTGATACAGTTCTATTTATCAGTTTTTCCCTGTTATTGTTTGTGCTTTTTGCTTTATAAGGCATTCAAATTACTGAATGAGATTTTCCTGGTATTAAAAATGCTCAGCAAACCTTCACCTATTTATTTTTTATATTTGTATTTTTAACTTTTTGGTAAAATCCATATACATATGAATTTTTTTATTTCAAATTTAATTGTATTTACAACTACACTTTTACATTTAATTCTTCTTTGATTTCTCTACTCTTTTTTGGTTTTTCCTAAGTTAATTTAATTATTATGCTTCTTTCTTTGTTGCTTCTTGCAGAAGACTTTTATGAATGATCTAGCTCTGATTTTCAGTGCACTCTGTGTTCTTTTGAAAGATTGGATTAACATGGGTTATATTTTCTCCCTTTCCATTTCTTTTTTTGTTAATTAATTTATTTTTTAATTAATTAATTTATTTTAATTGGAAGCTAATTACTTTACAGTATTGTAGTGGTTTTTGCCATACATTCACATGAGTCAGCCATGGGTGTACATGTGTTCCCCAGCCTGAACCCCCTGCCACCTCCCTCCCCATCCCATACCTCAGGGTCATCCCAGTGCACCAGCCCTGAGCACCCTGTCTCATGCATCGAATATTGTGATGGCTTTTGCCATACGGCGACATGAAATCAGCCACATGTATTTTAAAGTTTTACCTGTACAATGTTACACTTCTAACACTACCTCATAAAGTTGTGAGGTGGAAGGGAATAATGCTTTAGGGATCTCAGAACTGCGTGATGCACAGTAGGGCCTCTGTGAACACGGACTATTGTCAGAAGTGTTCAGTTGCCTGCTTGTGACTGACAAGCTACCGAAGATCTGCCAGCGAGCCCAGCCGAAGGCCGGGAAAGACCAGCTCCCTCGGGGGCCACCGCTGTGTCACAGGCCATTCCAGAGAAGGAGAAATGACTATGAATTGGGCCGCTACCACCAAGTGGATGTCTAAAACACAATAATGAGGAACATGGGCATCTTTAAGCTTAAATTTTTTTAAATTAGAATTGCATAGTGTATAACTGATTCAGTGTACCACAGAGGTTCAGTGGAACTCCAATAAGCTATACTTGGAGAAATGTACTCAGATTTTCTGCTATTGGGCAGAATTCTGGGGAGATGTTAGCTAAGCTTCCTATTCTTGTTGTTTTTAAATGACTGATTTGCTTTATAATACATAGCTCTGGAAATAATCTGATAACAAGGTTAAAAATTATGGATAGAAATATATGTGTTTGTGTGTGTGTGTGTGTGTGTATTGAAAGGAAGGGGAATGCATATATATTAGAAAAGACATTGATGCTCGAAAAGATTGAAGGCAAAGGAGAAGAGGGTTGCAGAGGATGAGATGGTTGGATGGCGTCATTAACCTCAATGGACAGGAGTTTGAGCGAGCTCTGGGAGACGGTGAAGGACAGGGTAACCTGACATGCTGCAGTCCCTGGGGTCGCAAACAGACACAGCTGAAGCAACCTAGCCTCCTTTCAGTAATTTTAGAGACTGGGAGTCAGTCTGCTGTGTTTTTGTTTTTGTTTTGCTTGGTGGTTGTTTTACAAGTATCCTTAAAGTCATCTTGCTGCAAGTTAAGCCAATTTTCTTCCAATTTGTTCTCAGTGGAAATGGATAAGAACACATAAGCATCTCTGCTTTCAGCTAAGTAATTGCATGCTCGGCTCGTAAAATGTCCCCTCTGAATTTATTTTCCAATTCTTTTATTATTGTAGTTACTCTGTGCCAAGCTCCTCAACTATCTCCAAATTCCTCTTTGGATGCAGTCAGCCATCTAGTGAGGCCCTGGGGATAAGAGCATCATTCCTAGTGGCCCTGCTCGCCAGGCGTCCCAGCACTGCAGTGGTGTGTAACCACAGTGCCGTGGTTTCGTCTCACTGCATTTCTAGGGCACCATGTCCAGCGCTGTATCTGTATGCTGAAAAGTGTGGAGACTCTAAATTCCATCAAAGTCTCAATCTCTAAACATTTGGGGGCGAGGTGCAGAATGTCAAAAGACATTTTTAAATGTAAACACCAAGGTCAAGCGGTTCCAACAGCACGTAGAACATATGAAATGAAAAGTCAGCAAACTGTCCCCCTCCACAGTCAGCCAAACCACAGTGGCCCCAGACCGCTAGGTGCCAGGGCCTCTGGGCCTCTGTCCCTGTTATTTCCACTGCCAAGGATGCACTTTCCACAGACAGCCCATGGCACCCTCCCTGAGCACATTCGGGTCTTCCCTCAGAGAGTGCCTTCCCAGCAAGACCCCTCCCAAGTGACCTAACTGCAGCCCTCTTGTTCAGCCCAGTCCACTCCAACCCACGCTTGGGAATTCCAAGTCCTCCTCTTAGACTACTATATATTTCCTCGTAGCACTTAACAGACATGGTCTGTATTTTTAGTTGTCAATTCGTGTGTTTGCCCTCCCTAGTAGAAAGTAGTTTGTTTTATGTTGTGTTCTCTGCTTTATTCCGCAGCTCTTAGAAGAGTTCCTGGCACAGAGAGACTCTCAATAAATAATCTTTGGATGAATAAATCTGTGAATACAAATAGAATTATTTGTGTTGAGAAAGAGCACCTGAACATTTATTTTATGGAAAACATATATAATGCTTTGTTGTGGTTCAGTCACTCAGTCATGTCCAACTCTTAGCAACCCCGTGGACTGCAGCACGCCAGGCCTTCCTGTCCATCACCAACTCCCAGAGTCCACCCAAACTCATGTCCATTGAGTTGGTGATGCCATCCAACCATCTCATCCTCTGCTGTCCCCTTCTCCTCCTGCCCTCAATCTTTCCCAGTATCAGGGTCTTTTCTAATGAGTCCACTCTTCACATCAGGTAGCCAAAGTATTGGAATTTCAGCTCCAGCATCAGTCCTTCCAATGAATATTCAGGACTGATTTCTTTTAGGATTGACCAGTTTGATTTCCATGCTGTCTAAGGACTCTCAATATTCTTCTCCAGCACAATTTGAAAGCATCAGTTCTTTGGTGCTTAGCCTTCTTTATGGTCCAACTCTCACATTTGCACATGACTACTGGAAAAATAAGCTTTGACTACATGGACCTTTGTCAGCAGTACTTATTAAGTGCTAAACACTGTTCTAAGTTATTCACAAATAAATCTCTGATCCTCACGATGGCCGTATGAAGTAGGACTATCTCCGTTCCCAGCCTGTTAATGAGGAGACAGGTGCCCCACGCCCACAGCTGGGACACGGCGGCCTATCCCAGGATCGGCACTCTCGAACACCACCATGCTGCCTCTCTTAACTAAGTGCGGAGATATATCCAGCAGAAGCCACAGACTGTGTGGATGTGGACTGGGGCCAGCAATAGGATGCTTTCTGGGCAAGGCTATTGAGCATGGGTACTGGAGAAGAGGCAGTGGACCACATCCAAGTGCTGGCGAGTTGACGTAGGCGACTCAGAAGAGGAAAATAGAAGGAAAGAAGGCCTTGCAAGTGAGAGCAGGGGTGTGGGGGACCCAGGCAGACATGGGGAGAAGGGCAGGCCTCAGGAGAGGCTGATGAGAAGCATCTAAATGAGGTTTCAACTGCCGCCTAACTGGGACCCTTCACTCCAATTTGGAATCTAGCAGCAAATGGCCAGCATTGGGCCAATGGTTGAAGCAATGAGGGCTGGGGAAAGAAGTGTGGGCATGGCCTGAGCATGTGAGAGTAACCTGTAGGTTAGGCAGGGAGAGAGAGGGAGGAAAGAAAACCCAGATCAGATCTGAGAAATTACCCTTCATGTTCCCTCATCTCTCCTCCAATCTTGCAATATCAGATTAATTCATTAACTGAAAATCTTTTAAGAAGTGAGTAAACAAACTGTGCTGTGTTCATATAATAGGACAATTAAAAAAAAGTATGAACTATTGATATCTAACAGAAGCAGAAGAGATTAAGAAGAGATAGCAGGAATACACAGAGCTATACCAAAAAAGTCTTAATGACCCAGATAACCACAATAGTGTGATCACTTACCTATAGGCAGACATCCAGGAGTGTGAAGTCAAGTGGGCCTTAGGCATTACTACTAACAAAGTGAGTGGAGGTGATGGGATTCCTGTTTATTGTCACCCTGCTTATTTAATTTCTGTGCAGAATACATCATGTGAAATGCTGGGCTGGATGAATCACAAGCTGGAATCAAGATTACTGGGAGAAATATAAATAACCTCATATATGCAGATGATACCGCTCAAATGGCAGAAAGTGAAGAGGAACTAAAGAGAGGGTAACAGAGGAGAGTGAAAAATCTGGCTTACAACTCAACATTTAAAAAAACTAAGATCTCAGTGATCCTATATGCAAGGCACTAAAAGAGACACAGATGTAGAGAACAGACTTCTGGACTGTGGAAGGAGGCGAGGGTGGGATGATTTGAGAGAATAGCATTGAGACATGTCTATTACCAAATGTAAAGTAGATCACCAGTGCAAGTTCAATGCATAAAGCAGGGCTCTCAAAACTGGTTCTCTGAGACAACACAGAGGGATTAGGGTGGGGAGGGAGGTGGGAAGGGAGTTCAGGATGGGGGACACATGTACACCCGTGCTTGATTCATGTCGATGTATGGCAAAACCCACCACAATATTGTAAAGTAATTATCTTCCAATTAAAATACGTAAATTAAAAACAAAAAACTAAGATCATGGCATCCAGTCCAATAACTTCACAGCAAATAGAAGGAGGGGAAAGCAGAAGCAAGGACAGACTTTATTTTCTGGGCTCCAAAATCACTACAGATCGTGACTGCAGCCATGAAATTAAAAGACACTTGGTCCTTAGAAGGAAAATTATGATAAACCTGCTGCTGCTGCTAAATCACTTCAGTCATGTCTGACTCTGTGTGACCCCATAGACAGCAGCCCACCAAGCTCCCCTGTCCCTGGGATTCTCCAGGCAAGAACACTGGAGTGGATTGCCATTTCCTTCTCCAATGCATGAAAGTGAAAAGTGAAAGTGAAGTCACTCAGTCATGTCCGACTCTTAGCGACCCCATGGACTGCAGCCCACCAGGCTCCTCCGTCCATGGGATTTTCCAGGCAAGAGTACTGGTTAAACCTAGACAGCATATTAAAAAGCAGAGATTCACTTTGCTGACATAGGTCCCCATAGGTCCCTATAGTCAAAGCTATGATTTTTCCAGTAGTCAAGTACAGATGTGAGAGTTGGGCCACAAAAAATGCTAAGCATTGAAGAATTGATGTTTTCAAATTGTGGTGCTAGTGAAGACTCTTGAGACTCCCCTGCACTGCAAGGAGATCAAACCAGTCAAATCCTAAAAGAAATCAGCCCTGACTATTCACTGGAAAGATTGATGCTGAAGCTGAAGCTGAAGCTCCAGTACTTTGGCCACCTGATGCGAAGAGCCAACTGATTGGAAGATACTCTGATGCGGGGAAAGATTTAGAGCAAAAGGAGAAGGCGGCAGAGGATGATAAGGTTAGATAGCATCACTGACTCAATGGACATGAGTTTGAGCAAGTTCCAGGAGATAGTGAAGGACAGGGAAGTCTAACATGCTGCAGTCCATGGTTTCACACGACTGAGTGACTGAACAACTATTGATACTCCCAACAACCCAGACGAACCTCAGAAAAATGCGGAACAAAAGTGGCGGATTCATGGTGATATATGGCAAAACCAATACAATATTGTAAAGTAATTAGTCTCCAATTAAAATAAATAAATTTAAATTTAAAAAAAAAGAAGCTTCTGTGATCTGAATGTCTTCTCCCCTACCCAATTCGTATGTTGAAATCCTAATGCCCAATGTGATGATGATGTTAGGGTTGAGACTTTGCGGGGTAATTAAGTCATGAGAGTGGATTAGTGCTAGTATAAAAGAGTCCCCTCAGACTTTCCTACCCCCTTCCACCCCATAAGGATACAACTAGACCTCTATGACCAGGAAGAGGGCCCTCACTCGATGGTGCTGCCTCCCTGATCTTGGACTTCTAGCCTCCAGAACTGAGGGAAAATCAGTGTCTGTTGTTTATAAGCCACTCAGTCTGTGGTCGGAGAAGGCAATGGCACCCCACTCCAGTACTCTTGCCTGGAAAATCCCATGGATGGAGGAGCCTGGTGGGCTGCAGTCCATGGGGTCGCTAAGAGTCAGACACGACTGAGCGACTTCACTTTCACGCATTGGAGAAGGAAATGGCAACCCACTCCAGTTTTCTTGCCTGGAGAATCCCAGGGGCAGGAGAGCCTGGTGGGCTGACGTCTATGGGGTCACGCAGAGTTGGACACGACTGAAGTGACTTAGCAGCAGCAGTCTGTGGTATTGTTCCAGCATCCTGAAAGGACTAACACAGAAGCCAAACAGAAAAGTATGGTCTGTATGATGACACCTGAAACTAAAATAGCAGATAAGCAAATAAACCAATAGTAACACAAAGTAGATCCATGGTGAGTTGGGGCTGGGGCTGGGGTGCAGGAAGGGGCAGGAAGATAGATTATGGAAGCTTTTGGAGGCAATGGAAATCTTCCTGTCTTGATTGCGGTAACGATTTCACAGGTGCACATTTATGTCAAAACTATCAAAATAGACACAAGAAACTTCTGGGAATGTTCAAACCTATAAATCTGTTATTTGGGGTTGTTTTCTGAAGGCTTTTCCTAAGGTTCAATAAATGATTTCTTTTCTTCTTCGTTTTTTTGTTTTTGATTTTTAGTTTTGGATTTAAGTGGTAGAAACAACGTTGAGCTTCCCAGGTGGAACCAGAGGTAAAGAATCTGCCTGCAGTGCAGGGGACTTGAGAGACGTGGTTCGATCCCTGTGTGGGAAGACCTCTGGAGGAGGGCATGGCAACCCGCTCCAGTACACTTGCCTGGAGAATCCCATGGACAGAAGAGCCTGGTGGGCTACAGTCCATGGGGTCGCAAAGAGTCAGACACGACTGAAGTATTTAGCACACATGCACACACGCCCACAGAAACATCTTTGCACAACACTTTTCCCCTTGTAGAGGGTTGAGGACACTTGCCCCTGAATCCCTTTCTGATAAGAGGAACCCTCCCTGACCCTGGAGATATATTCACTTGGAACCTCAAATATGACTTTGGAACTTCCCTGGTGATCCAGTGGCTAAGACTTCACGCTCCCAATGGAGAGGGCCGGGGTTCCATCCCCGGTTAGGGAACTATACCCTGCGTGCCACAGCTAAGACCTGCCACAGCCAAATAGATGTACAAGTATATAAATACATACATAAATATTTTAATATGACCTTATTTGGAATAAGGGTCTTTGTAGCTACAATTAAGGTAAAGATATCAAAATGCAATCACTGTGGATTAGGGCCCACCCTAAATCCAATAACACGTGGTCTTAAAAAGACATCAAAGGAGGAGACGCAGGTGAGGGGAAGGCAGTGTGAAGACAGGCAGAGATTGGAGTGACGTGGCTGCAAGCCAAGAGCTGCTGGCACCCACCGCAAGGTGGAGAGGCACGGTACAGATTCTCGCCAAGCCTCCGGAAGAAACCAACCCTGTCAACATCTTGGTTTTGGACTTCAGGCCTCCAGAACTGTAAAATAATAAATTTGTGTTGTTTTACACTTATAGAAATGTGTTATAACAGCCCTAGCATATTAGTGCAGAGCCCCTAGGTATTTTTATTCCTTACTATCCTTAGTTTAGTTCTAACCCTATCTTATTTCTCTCTTTTGGTGGTGTTTTTTTTTTTTTTTTGGCCTGTGCTGCGCAGCTTGTGGGATCTTAGTTCCCCATCAGGGATTATGGCGCCAGGGTACCAAGTCCTAATCATCAGACTGGCAGGGAACTACCCTCCCTCCCACCCATATCTTATTTCTGCTGTTTGTTTTTCCTTCTCTGAATTAGTCCTGTTAGAACTTTATTTTCTTAGCATTTGGCTGCTTGTCCTAGAGAGTTATTCATTAACCTCTCTAACCTTCAGTTTCCTTGTCTGGGAAATGACTGTGAGTTCCTGCTGCCTGGGGCTGGCTGGGAGGGTTGAACGAGTTAATGCATATGTATGTTCCTGTAATAGCACCTGGCCTAGAGCAGATGCTGTGCACATACTGTTCCTCATTATGAAGTTCTGCTCCTATTTTTTAACACATGTTTTGTCTGCACCAGGTCTTAGCTGTCGCCTGCAGGATCTCTCAGTTGCAGCATATGAGATCTAGTTCCCTGACTGGGGAGCGAACCCAGGACCCTGCACTGGGAGCACAGTTTTAGTCACTGGACCACCCTCTGTTCCTGCTTCCGAAGGGATGGGTCAGCTTGTAGTCTCCTTAAAATTAATGATACATTTGCCTCCAGTATGTGGGTTATTGGTGAAAACGCTGCACTATTCTTAGAAGGACCTTTCCTGATGGGCCCTGGATTAACTCTGAGCTAGGTTTCCAGTGAGGCCCCTCTGGATCTTCACCTTTGTGGTGTCAAAAGTTGCCATGATTTAGCTCGGTGGACTGGGTGATGGCAAATGGACCCAAGGCCATTGCTTGGTACACCATATAAGTTGATTTACTGGTCATTTCCATGGCGAGAGTCTAACTTTATGCATTATTTTGCAAATGTGAGCCATTTGGCATTTGGGGACAGAGCAAAAGACTATGGGAGGCTTGTAACAATCTACCACCATGATAGGAAAAATAAAGTTCATTCATGTTGATGTGTGGTTAGCAGGGCCCTCTTAATGGCCTAACTTCATATGAACTGACTTTAATCTTTACAATAGCTGTCTTTCTCAGAGAAATACAAACAATTCATATACAATAATAAATACGGAATATCCACATATTAGTCATAAACTGCTTCATCTGCAAATAACAAATGTATCTGAGGATGATGAAAGTTTAGTGAAATGTGTTTAGAATTTTTACCTCTTTAACAGGTTGTGCGCAGACCAAAGAATGAATGGTTTTTGTCTGTAACTGACAATGCATTGAGGAACAGCTAAGCAGAACAAAATCAAAAGCCTTGTCAAGTCACGATTTTAACTCTCATTCCTTCTCTCTGCAAAGTCCTTCAGTGCCAGTGATGGGTAGCCCTTCAGCTTCTCCTCTTTATTAAGCCATGTTGTTAATACCTATGCACCACTTTATTTCCATAAAAAAGAAAGTAAAGGATTTAGTCTGAGAAGTTTATAATTTCCAGAATCTTCTGAAAAGACTTAAGGAATCTGATCATTCATCCATATTTTATCCAAAGGACCTCTGTTTTGACTACTCAGTTCCATTAACTATATGCTGTCCTAACATGAGAATCTAATATTATGTGTGCATCAAAAAATCTAATATTATATGTGCATTAAAAAATGTATATCAGAACTTCCTAGGTGGTCCAGTGCTTGAGACTCTGTGCTTCCCCCTGCCCCGCCCCATCCCTGGTGAGACACGTTCTTCGTGCCATGTGGTACAGTCAAGAAAAAGAAAATCAGTAGACAGTTTAGTAGTTTCCCCTCAGTACAGTGCTTTTTGGCAACTCAGGAGCTTGATAAGGAGGGCACTGGGGGATGTTGAGCTAAGTCAGTGATGTGGGGCTTCAGCTCTTCAGAGGGTTGGGTGACGCGCTCTCTGCTTGTGCATAATTGAAGCTTAAGGTTGCCAAGAGGTGGATGACTAAGGGGTAGCTGTTTTGGATCAAGGGTAAAGTTTTGACTGGATGATGAGCATTCTCAAAGCGTATATGGCAATTTTCTGAATTGCATAACCAAGTGATTTGAAATGTAGAAAGTAGTGATGTCATCTCCCCCTCTTTTGAAAGAATGTGCATCTCTCTCTGTAATTATTTTGTGTTTAATAACAGCAGTAGGCCAGTGCCGAGGGCTGTGGGGGTCAGGAAAGACCAGGCCTCAGTAGGGTGTGGGGCCATGTGCTCAAGGGTCTTCAGTCCTGTGTGGTTGTGTTGTCTTGATGAAATTCCTGGCAAAATTTTCTTTCTATGTTGTCAGAGCCTACTGCTTCTCCGTGTTCTCAGTTCATTTCCTGTTCCCAGAGGCTTACCTGTGTTAAAAACAACTGACTCTGAATATAGTCCTTCCCAAATTATAACTTGTGAATTGCCGTCTTCTTTATTGGTGTTTAACAAAGTATATGAAGAAAGAAATAGTAGACTCTTGGAGAATGTTGTATATGTGCTGTAGGTCATTACACTTGGAGTTTATAGAGAGTAGGAATTATTATGTCTGTTAATTTATAGAGAGGTAGAGAATTTGAGATCTGCTCAGATCAGATCAGATCAGATCAGTCGCTCAGTCGTGTCCGACTCTTCGCGACCCCATGAACCGCAGCACGCCAGGCCTCCCTGTCCATCACCAGCTCCCGGAGGTCACTCAGACTCGCATCCATCGAGTCAGTGATGCCATCCAGCCATCTCATCCTCTGTCGTCCCCTTCTCCTCCTGCCCTCAATCCCTCCCAGCATCAGAGTCTTCTCCAATGAGTCAACTCTTCGCATGAGGTGGCCAAAATACTGGAGTTTCAGCTTTAGCATCATTCCTTCCAAAGAAATTCCAGGATTGATCTCCTTCAGAATGGACTGGTTGGATCTCCTTGCAGTCCAAGGGACTCTCAAGAGTCTTCTCCAACACCACAGTTCAAAAGCATCAATTCTTCGGCGCTCAGCCTTCTTCACAGTCCAGCTCTCACATCCATACATGACCACAGGAAAGACCATAGCCTTGACTAGGCGAACCTTTGTTGGTAAAGTAATGTCTCTGCTTTTGAATATGCTATCTAGGTTGGTCATAACTTTCCTTCCAAGGAGTAACCGTCTTTTCATTTCATGGCTGCAGTCACCATCTGCAGTGATTTTGGAGCCCAGAAAAACAAAGTCTGACACTGTTTCCACTGTTTCCCCATCTATTTCCCATGCAGTGATGGGACCAGATGCCATGATCTTCGTTTTCTGAATGTTGAGCTTTAAGCCAACCCTTTCACTCTCCACTTTCACTTTCATCAAGAGGCTTTTTAGCCCCTCTTCACTTTCTGCCATAAGAGTGGTGTCATCTGCATATCTGAGGTTATTGATATTTCTCCCGGCAATCTTGATTCCAACTTGTGTTTCTTCCAGTCCAGCATTTCTCATGATGTACTCTGCATATAAGTAAAATAAACATGGTGACAATATACAGCCTTGACGTACTCCTTTTCCTATTTGGAACCAGTCTGTTGTTCCATGACCAGTTCTAACTGTTGCTTCCTGACCTGCATACAGATTTCTTAAGAGGCAGATCAGGTAGTCTGGTATTCCCATCTCTTTCAGAATTTTCCATAGTTTATTGTGATCCACACAGTCAAAGGCTTTGGCATAGTCAATAAAGCAGAAATAGATGTTTTTCTGGAACTCTCTTGCTTTTTCCATGATCCAGCGGATGTTGGCAATTTGATCTCTGGTTCCTCTGCCTTTTCTAAAACCAGCTTGAACATCAGGAAGTTCACGGTTCACATATTGCTGAAGCCTGGTTTGGAGAATTTTGAGCATTACTTTACTAGCTTGTGAGATGAGTGCAATTGTGTGGTAGTTTGAGCACTCCTTGGCATTGCCTTTCTTTGGGATTGGGATGAAAACTGACCTTTTCCAGTCCTGTGGCCACTGCTGAGTTTTCCAAATTTGCTGGCATATTGAGTGCAGCACTTTCACAGCATCATCATTCAGGACTTGGAATAGTTCCACTGGAATTCCATCACCTCCACTAGCTTTGTTCGTAGTGATGCTTTCTAAGGCCCACTTGACTTCACATTCCAAGATGTCTGGCTCTAGGTCAGTGATCACATCATCATGATTGTCTAGGTCTTGAAGCTCTTTTTTGTACAGTTCTGTGTATTCTTGCCACCTCTTCTTAATATCTTCTGCTTCTGTTAGGTCCACACCATCTCTGTCCTTTATCGTGCCCATCTTTGCATGAAATGTTCCCTTGGTATCTCTGATTTTCTTGAAGAGATCCCTAGTCTTTCCCATTCTGTTGTTTTCCTCTATTTCTTTGCATTGATCCCTGAAGAAGGCTTTCTTATCTCTTCTTGCTATTCTTTGGAACTCTGCATTTAGATGTTTATATCTTTCCTTTTCTCCTTTGCTTTTCGCTTCTCTTCTTTTCACAGCTATTTGTAAGCCCTCCCCAGACAGCCATTTTGCTTTTTTGCATTTCTTTTCCATGGGGATGGTCTTGATCCCTGTCTCCTGTACAATGTCATGAACCTCATTCCATAGTTCATCAGGCACTCTATCTATCAGATCTAGGCCCTTAAATCTATTTCTCACTTCCACTGTATAATCATAAGGGATTTGATTTAGGTCATACCTGAATGGTCTAGTAGTTTTCCCTACTTTCTTCAATTTCAGTCTGAATTTGGCAATAAGGAGTTCATGGTCCAAGCCACAGTCAGCTCCTGGTCTTGTTTTTGCTGATTGTATAGAGCTTCTCCATCTTTGGCTGCAAAGAATATAATCGATCTGATTTCGGTGTTGACCATCTGGTGATGTCCATGTATAGAGTCTTCTCTTGTGTTGTTGGAAGAGGGTATTTGCTATGACCAATGCATTTTCTTGGCAAAACTCTATTAGTCTTTGCCCTGCTTCATTCCGTATTCCAAGGCCAAATTTGCCTGTTACTCCAGGTGTTTCTTGACTTCCTACTTTTGCATTCCAGTCCCCTATAATGAAAAGGACATCTTTTTTGGGTGTTAGTTCTAAAAGGTCTTGTAGGTCTTCATAGAACCTTTCAACTTCAGCTTCTTCGGCGTTACTGGTTGGGGCATAGACTTGGATTACTCTGACATTGAATGGTTTGCCTTGGATACGAACAGAGATCATTCTGTCATTTTTGAGATTGCATCCAAGTACTGCATTTCGGACTCTTTTGTTGACCATGATGGCTACTCCATTTCTTCTGAGGGATTCCTGCCCACAGTAGTAGATATAATGGTCATCCGAGTTAAATTCACCCATTCCAGTCCATTTTAGTTCGCTAATTCCTAGAATGTCGACATTCACTCTTGCCATCTCTTGTTTGACCACTTCCAATTTGCCTTGATTCATGGACCTGACATTCCAGGTTCCTATGCAATATTGCTCTTTACAGCATCGGACTTTGCTTCTATCACCAGACATATCCACAGCTGGGTATTCTTTTTGTTTTGGCTCCATCCTTTCATTCTTTCTGGAGTTATTTCTCCACTGATCTCCAGTAGCATATTGGGCCCTTACTGACCTGGGGAGTTTCTTCGGAGAAGGGAATGGCAAACCACTTCAGTATTCTTGCCTTGAGAACCCCATGAACAGTATGAGATCTGCTCAGTAGAAGGTTAAACCGGGATTGGTTTCTTAATTTTGCGTGTGTGGCATAGTAGAAGGAACGCTGGACTGGGAGTTAAGAAACTTGACTCCTAGCCCTGGTTTTGCTGCTATTTTGCTATGTAACTTTGAGCACGTCACTTAATTTTGCAGGGCATCAGATTTCCCATCACAAAAATAAGGGTATCTGATCAGATTACTTAGAAAATCCCTCTGTGTCTAAATTTATGTGGTTGTTTTCTGAAAATGAAACTTTCTGAGTAAGTCTTTGACAATTTTATTTTTTTCCCTGGTTTGTGTCTTTATCCCAATAGAAAGAGAGCCACCCTGCTTTTTTTTTTTTTTTTTTTTTAATGTCTAAAATGCTTCTTAGTAAATTTAAGTCGTTTATATATTTTTCCTTCTGCATTGGAAATGGATTCTGCTTCTCACCTCTGCTCAGGGAGCAGCTGGCAGAAGAGGAAGAACCTGCTCCAGGGCCTACAGGTGGGGTGACTTTGGGGAGGCAGTTAGCTCTGATTCTCAGTTTCTGTCTCCATAATATGGGAATAATCGCTCCTACCACCTCCACTCCCGGTGGTTCTGAGGAGTAAATGAGATCAAGTGTGAGATAACCTGGCAGGTCCCAGCCGTTTACCCAATATTCCTTCCCTAACCCTGCCTGCCACGTTCCTTTCCCTACTGGATGATCCTGCTCTTTCTCAGCTTTAATAGAGAAGGTGCAAATTGGTCTCCTGGCACTCACGGCCCCACAGTATCTGGTGCTTAACAGATACTGAACAATGCACAAATAATGATTGAATAAATCTTAAAAAAAAAATGTTCAGTATACTCATGGATGACGTTTCAAGGAAGCCTCCTGTTGAACCCAGAAGAAACTATAAAAAGTAAAATTAAACATAAAATTAGCCATCTAAAGGGAACAGTTTAGTGGCATATAATACATCTGCAGTTATACAATACTATCTCTATCTGGGAGAAGGAAATGGAACCCCACTCCAGTGCTCTTGCCTGGAGAATTCCACGGATGGAGGAGCCTGATAGGCTATAGTCCATGGGGTCGCAAAGAGTCAGACACGACTGAGCGACTTCACTTTCTTTCTTTCTATAGTTGCTTTTGGAGAGGGAAATGGCAACCCACTCCAGTGTTCTTGCCTGGAGAATTCTATTGACAGAGGAGACTGGCGGACTGCAGTCCACACAGTTCCAGTCGGACACAGCTGAAGTGACAGCACGCACACACGCATGGGTGTGTAGGTTGCGTCTACCTTGAGACTACCTGTGAATAATGTTGCTATGAACATAAGTATACACGTGTTTGTTTGAGTACCTGTTTTCGGTTCTCTTGGCTATATACCCAGGAGTGGAATTGCCGGGTCACATGGTGGTTTTATGTTTGACGTTTTGAAGAACTGTAGGACTGTTTTCCACAGTAGCTGAGCCACTTTACATTCCCACTGCTAAGACACTTCAGTTGTGTCTCACTCTGTGTGACCCCATAGACATCAGCCCACCAGGCTCTCCTGCCCCTGGGATTCTCCAGGCAAGAACACTGGAGTGGGTTGCCATTTCCTTCTCCAATGCATGAAAGTGAAAAGTGAAAGTGAAGTCGCTCAGTTGTGTCCGACTCTTAGCGACCCCATGGACTGCAGCCCACCCAGCTCCTCCATCCATGGGATTTTCCAGGCAAGAGTACTGGAGTGGGGTGCCATTGCCTTCTCCATTACATTCCCACTAGCAGTGTGCCAAGGTTCCAGTTTCTCCTTATCCTCCTCGACACTGTTTTTGCTTTTTTTTAATAGCCATCCTAATGCTTGTGAATCAAATCCCTTGTGATTATACAGTGGAAGTGAGAAATAGATTTAAGGGCCTAGATCTGGTAGATAGAGTGCCTGATGAACTATGGACGGAGGTTCGTGACGTTGTACAGGAGACAGGGATCAAGACCATCCCCATAGAAAAGAAATGCAAAAAAGCAAAATGGCTGTCTGGGGAGGCCTTACAAATAGCTGTGAAAAGAAGAGAAGCGAAAAGCAAAGGAGAAAAGGAAAGATATAAACATCTGAATGCAGAGTTCCAAAGAATAGCAAGAAGAGATAAAGCCTTCTTCAGTGATCAATGCAAAGAAATAGAGGAAAACAACAGAATGAGAAAGACTAGAGATCTCTTCAAGAAAATTAGAGATACCAAGGGAACATTTCATGCAAAGATGGGCTCGATAAAGGACAGAAATGGTATTGACCTAACAGAAGCAGAAGATATTAAGAAGAGATGGCAAGAATACACAGAACTGTACAAAAAAATCTTCACGACCCAGATAATCATGATGGTGTGATCACTCACCTAGAGCCAGACATCCTGGAATGTGAAGTCAAGTCGGCCTTAGAAAGCATCACTACAAACAAAGCTAGTGGAGGTGATGGAATTCCAGTTGAGCTATTTCAAATCCTGAAAAATGATGCTGTGAAAGTGCTGCACTCAATATGCCAGCAAATTTGGAAAACTCAGCAGTGGCCACAGGACTGGAAAAGGTCGGTTTTCATTCCAATCCTAAAGAAAGGCAATGCCAAAGAATGTTCAAACTACTGCACAATTGCACTCATCTCACACACTAGTAAAGTAATGCTCAAAATTCTCCAAGCCAGGCTTCAGCAATACGTGAACCGTGAACTTCCAGATGTTCAAGCTGGTTTTAGAAAAGGCAGAGGAACCAAAGATCAAATTGCCAACATCCGCTGCATCATGGAAAAAGCAAGAGAGTTCCAGAAAAACATCTATTTCTGCTTTATTGACTAGGCCAAAGCCTTTGACTATGTGGATCACAATAAACTGTGGAAAATTCTGAAAGAGATGGAATACCAGACCACCTGATCTGCCTCTTGAGAAACCTCTATGCAGGTCAGGAAGCAGCAGTTAGAATTGGACATGGAACAATAGACTGGTTCCAAATAGGAAAAGAAGTACATCAAGGCTGTATATTGTCACTCTGCTTATTTAACTTCTATGCAGAGTACATCTTGAGAAATGCTGGGCTGGAAGAAGCACAAGCTGCAATCAAGATTGCCAGGATAAATATCAATAACCTCAGATATGCAGATGACACCACCCTTATGGCAGAAAGTGAAGAGGAACTAAAGAGCCTCTTGATGAAAGTGAAAGAGGAGAGTGAAAAGGTTGGCTTAAAGCTCAACATTCAGAAAACTAAGATCATGGCATCTGGTCCCATCACTTCATGGGAAATAGATGGGGAAACAGTGGAAACAGTGTCAGACTTTATTTTTCTGGGCTCCAAAATCACTACAGATGGTGACTGCAGCCATGAAATGAAAAGACACTTACTCCTTGGAAGGAAAGTTATGACCAACCCAGATAGCATATTGAAAAGCAGAGACTTACTTTGCCAACAAAGGTTCGTCTAGTCAAGGCTATGGTTTTTCCAGTGGTCATGTATGGATGTGAGAGTTGGACTGTGAAGAAAGCTGAGAACCGAAGAATTGATGCTTTTAAACTGTGGTGTTGGAGAAGATTCTTGAAGAGTCCCTTGGACTGCAAGGGGATCCAACCAGTCCATGCTAAAGGAGATCAGTCATGGGTGTTCTTTGGAAGGAATGATGCTGAAGCTGAAACTCCAGTACTTTGGCCACCTCATGCGAAGAGTTGACTCATTGGAAAAGACCCTGATGCTGGGAGGGATTGAGGGCAGGAGGAGAAGGGGACGACAGAGGATGAGATGGCTGGATGGCATCACCGACTCAATGGACATGAGTTTGAGTGACCTCCGGGAGTTGGTGATGGACAGGGAGGCCTGATGTGCTGTGATTCATGGGGTCACAAGAAGTCGGACACGACTGAGCGACTGAACTGAACTGAACTCTCCTGAATGGTTGTGAAATGGTACCTATTTGTATTCTGATTTGAATTTCCCTAATGACTAATGATGTTGAGTATCTTTCATGTGCTTGTTGGCAATTGGTATATCATTTTTGGAGGAATCTCTATACAAGAACTTTTATTTCTATTTTTGTTGTTTAATTATAGGAGTTCATTATACAGTCTGCATACTAGACCCTTATCGGATATATGATGTTCAGATATCTCTCCTGTGGGTTATCTTTTCACTTTCTTGACAGTAGAATTGATGCACGGAAGTTTTTAATTTTGATGAAGTCCAATTTATCTATTTTTCCTTTTTTTCATACTTTTGGTATTTTTATGACAGGGTCTTAATTAATATTAAAGGAAAACTAGATCTTTTCCAGAAGGTAACCTTTACTTTAAAATCCTGAGCCATGCAAATACAGATGTAACAAGCTCCTTTATAATCAGTGGAAGAACAGAAGGACCCAAAGCAGCCTCAAAGCACTATTTAGATGAGGTGCCAGGGGAGTCTCACTTTAAGTGAGTCACACTTCAGTTTAAGGAGTCTCACTTCCCAGGTGGCGCTAGTGGTAAGGAAGCTGCCTGCCAACGCAGGAGACACAGGTTGGATCCCTGGGTTGGGAAGATCCCCCTTGAGAAAGAAATGGCAATCCATTCCAGTATTCTTGCCTGGAGAACCCCATGGACAGAGGAGCCTGGCAGTCTACAGTCCATGGGGTCGAAAGAGTCAGGCAGGACTGAGCGATTTAGCACGCATGCACGCACCACAGGAGTCTGACTTTAATATAAATTAAACATCAGTGGCAGAATCATAAATATTTTTAAACTACCATAGATCAGAAAGGACAGTGTCTTTGGATTAGTCTTTTTATAATCAAAATCAGAAAAGCCGGATAAAAAATTTGTGGAAATGCTTATATTTCAATATTTTCCTGTTTCTCTGCTAGTCATTTTGGTAGCTGTTATGCTTCCTTTATAAATAAGGGAACTATTCCCAATTGTAATGACTGTGCTTTTCTCAAAGATTTTATGTCTGTAATTTACACAATACCACAAATCAGCCAAATAGCTCTTAACCTTATTCTTACTTCAGTGTATTATTTAGAAATTTTATTTTAAAAAGCCACAGTTTATTTTCTGGTTCTTGGTTATTATCATAGGGTTTTGACAGTTTAAGCTGGCCTAGTAGCTTTGCAAGTAGGATTTAGTTAAGTTCAGAAGAGAGAAAAAAGCCATTGCCTTTGCCTTCTCCCCTATACACTGAGTTAACTCCTGTTTTCTTTCTGCAGGTATGATCAGATTGTGAGCTTTTTTTTTTTTAACATGAGGCATTTATATTCGGGGAATAAAACATGCCCACTTCTCTGAGTTCTGAAGACAAACCAATCAAATCAAGCATTTTTTCTGTAAATGTAGTAAGTACTTATCTGATATTCTATTTAATAAGATAAACATGTCATAAAAGCATCTTCCTTGGACTTTGTTCCTTTCCTTTGTTGTTTGATTGAAAAAGTCCTTTCTACCCCAGTGAATACTATATTTATTAAGCCCAGGAGACCAGTGATGGTTAATGCAACACGAACGTCTGTGACTTCTAAAAATTTGCATTATTTTGTG
The DNA here is from genome assembly GCA_935064755.1 of Tragelaphus eurycerus. Classification (NCBI taxonomy): domain Eukaryota; kingdom Metazoa; phylum Chordata; class Mammalia; order Artiodactyla; family Bovidae; genus Tragelaphus; species Tragelaphus eurycerus. The sequence goes on along the minus strand of CAKXYN010000057.1, from coordinate 4,699,826 downwards.
TGAGGCATCAAACTCCTCCTTGAAAATTATCTTCTGTGAGCAGTGATTAAACTTTTCAGCTCGGACCCCTTTCATGCTGCGGGGCTGGCCCTTCTTATTCGGCGTTCCTCGCTCTCTGTCTCCCCTTCTTCAAAATGAAACACGATATCCTCAGCCAACAGAGCCCAGAGAGGCTGGTCATTGGCGCCCATTGTCCCCTGATGCTGCAGCCCCGCCCCCTTGGCTGGCGCTGACAAGCTGTTTATATTTTTCTAAGGGCCACCCTTTAACTCGGCGGCCTGATGACTATAATGGGCCCGATTGTCTGTGGGCTGCAGAGCGCCGAGGCCCCACATCCAAGGAGGCTGGGGCCCGTCTCTGATGCACCGGAGAGGCGGATATGGAATACCGGTAAGGGCGCTTCTAAGGGCGCGGGGATGCCTTTTCTGGGCTCACAGGTGGCTCCTGGGCGCTGTTTTGGAGAAACGAGTTGTGATCGAGTTGCTAGCTTTTTCCTGGTTTTAATTTTCTGCCTGCTCAAGACGGAAGGAACAGATTGGATCTCTGGATTTGCTGACGAAGCTCATAGGGATCCCTGTGGACCCAGGCAAGAACAGAGCAGGGAAGCAAAAAGCCAGGGAGAGACGCACGCAAGCGGGTTTGACACCGAAGCCACATGGAAGAGGCAAAGCGCAGGGCTGCCTCGGTGATGCCGAGACTCAAGGACTGTTTTCTCTTCTGACTTAGCTGTTCGCAGCCAGAATTTAGCTCTGCCACTGTGGATTTCTGTAAGCCAGTTGTTGGCCAGTGTAACTCGGTCAGCCCCCTTTGAATGCGCCTAGGATCTGCTGGGGTTTTCAAACGGCGAACCGTAGTAATCTTGTGTGCCATAAATAGTTGTATTCAGAAACGTGAGAACGGTTTAGAGCTGCAGGCTGTAAAGTTTTTACTGCCCCATTAAGGTGTTCAGAGGGTACTAAGGCCAGCTGCAGTGGGGCTCGGGAATGAGGGAAAGCCTGGGGCGATGAGAGCATTTGTCCGTGTCTAGCCGAGAGAGAAACCCGGGGGGCCTGAGGACCTCACGTGAGAGGCGGGAGCGAGCCCTGAAAGGGGCTGCGCCGGCCCTCCTGGGGTTCTGTCTGGTTTCCGCGTGACTGAGGGAGGGCGGAGAACCGTTCAGGCATCCGCCTCTGGTCCCGGATTGCAGCATCGTGGATGCCCCCCGCCCCGCTTAGGCGGAGCAAGGCACCTCGCCTGGGGCAGAGGGTCACAAGGAGCAAGGAGGGAGGAGGTGCGCAGTTACTGGGCTGCGGGCAGGGGCGAGGGGCTGGGCCGTCTAAAGCCCTGGGAATTGCTTCAAGAATTCCCGCCTCCTGCTGAACAGAAACTCACTAGGGCAGCTTTGATGGGAGGCTTTTGTCTCTTTGCCTTTCACAGGAGCCTCACGGTGCAAAGTCAGTGAACCCAGTCTCTGCTTGATATGGACAGGAGCCTGAAAAGGGAAAGGGGTATGGCTCAATTTTTAGACAAAACAAAGGGTGAATTATGGGGCTTTAATGCATCTAGTGCTTTATAAATCTCCCCACCTCACCTAATCCCCAGCCTCAGTACTTATTATCCAGACACAGCATGTTTAAAACCAACATGATGTAGGGCTCCTGGAAGACTTAAATCAGATGCAAACTTTTTTTTAATGAAGTTGACCCAGAGCATCATGAGTGTTTCAGCACAGTGTGTGAAGACACCTGGTGATTTCCAAATGCCCAGGCTCTCCTTCCGTGGTCTGGGTGCCTGAGGAAGGGGGCGAGTTGCCCTGTGGGTGCTCTCGTCCAGCAACAGAGCTTCTGGCCCTGCCAATGCTGCCCCAGAGAAGTGGGGCTCTCAAGTGTGAATCACCCTGTCCTTCTGCCTCAGGCCTCCCAAATCCTGGCTTCCTTCAGGTCATCGTATTCTCCTGTTTCTACCCCGCAAGCACCCCCAGGGGATGGTGAGAGAGGAAGAACCAGGTGGAGGTGGTGAGAGCCTGGGGTGTATTCCAGGAGATCCCAGTAAACAAAGGCAGCCTCTGCCTGCCGTCTTTTATCTGCCTGCCGTCTTTTATCAGAATGGTGGGCACGCCAGACTCTGGAAATCTCAGACACAGCATCATTTTTAGGTACAGAATTTCTGCTCATGATAAAAATAGAAGATTTACAATACAGAGTAGTATTCCTCTCTGTATGCGTGTTAGCCGCTCAGTCGTGTCCGACTCTTTGCAACCCCATAGACTGTAGCCTGCCAGGCTCCCCTGTCCCTGGAATTCTCCAGGCAAGAATACTGGACTGGGTAGCCATTCCCTTTTCCAGGGGATCTTGCCCACCCAAGGATCAAACCTGAGTCTCCTGTATTGTAGGCAGATTCGTTATCGTCTGAGCCATCAGGGAAGCTTTCTAAAGCTTTTCAATACTGAGGGCTATTATGAAACCAAAGAAACAAGCCTGTGTGGATGAAATGCTATGACGATGACAAAGTCTAACAGAAATAGTACCTCTCATTTATTGAGCACTTACTATGTGCCAGGCCTTTTTGCGCATTATCTCACTCAGTCCTCCCTAATCCCTTTGAAGTACAGTTCTCATTTTACGAAGAAAGAAACTGGGGCACAGAGAGGTTAAGTAACTGGCCCAAAGTCACACATCTTATTAGTGACCTGAAATGTGAGGTACACAGCACATCACCTTGTGTTATGAAGTGAGGGGTTTCTGTTGAATAGAGTTGGCATTCATATGCACAGTTTTTCAGGAATCCATCTCCGCAACCAAAATGTGACCTCCTGTGGGAACGTAATTGGTGGCTGGGAAAGAAGGGCAAGAACCACTTCCTTTAAATGAGCGAGAGCACCAAAGAACAGCAGCCTTGTCCAGGGAGCCAAGTGCCAGGGAGGGCCAGCTGTGGGGCTGGGGGCCCTTGAGCCTGGCCCTGCCACACCACGGTGGGCCTGTGCTATGTCGCACTGGACCCCGGGAGGAATGAAACAGCAGAGGAACCAAAGAACACAGCTGAGTCAGACACTCCTGGTTCCAGCCTGTGATAGAAACATGTGTGAGGCCCAGTGAAGATTGGAAGAAGCACCTTTAGCCAGACTGGGGACATCGGTGAAGGCTTTGTAGAGAGGGGGGATTCTAGAAGGAAGTCTTGAAGAATGAGAAGAGTGGGTCAAGCGGGCGTAGAGGGAAGGGTGCCTAGCGCCAGCAGTTTCTGACATGGTTGGTCAGTGGTGGGTCTTGTGGGCAGCTGTGTACCAGGGTTGGAAGCAACCGAGTCAGAGGGATCAACATGTGCAAAGGCCCAGAGTCAGAAAACAACTAAACAGCTTGTTCAGTCTGGTTGAAACCTGGCATGTGAGTGGACAAGTCGTCCTGGATGAGACAAAGCTGATAGAAAATGAGGCCAAAGAAAACTGTTCTGTAAGCGTCAAGATCTTGACAACTGTTTTATCAGGGTGATGGATGTGTAGGGATCCATCATCTACTTCTGTTTGTTTACATTTTTGCTAATAACCTTTGTAAAAAGTAGGCTAGCCCATAGATGCACCAAGACCAGAACATAGCTCAAACAGAGCAGAACTTGATCCAGGTCTCCTGGATCCAGGTCTACTGGAGACCTTGCCCAGTCACTGGACCTCTCTAGTTCTCCTTCTCCTCATCTGAAAACGGGAGTAATAACGTCCACCTCACTGGGCTGTTGTGCAGATTGAAAAGATAGACCATACAGACATCCCTCCATAGAATGTCATGGAATCATCCCTCTTCCCACTCATCCATTCTGACTGAGGTTTCTAGATGATGCTGTAGAGAGTTCCAAACAGAGAACCTCAAAATAGTCTGAAAGTTCCAGAAGCAAGAACATGCGAGGCAAGGTCCGAGCTGGAAGCAAGTCTGGGGCTAGTTGAGTGGCCTGAGAAACATCCACACCACAGATATGTGAGTTTAGAAAAGTTAGCTCTGCAGGTGGCTGAAGAGCAGGAAACCCCGTGACCTTGGCTGTCCAAGGCCTCCCTACCTAAAGCACGGAGCCCCATTTGATTTGTTTATAAGCCCTTGCATTTCATGTAGTTTCTGCCTAAATTTTTAAGTGAGATGCCACTCCCACCATCACTCCTGCTTAATGAGCATGCGGTTTGGTCCTTCTGGATATTAAAAGTGTCCCAAGGAGAGAGAGGGAAAGGGAATCAGAGCAGTAGACTGAGATTTCATCCCCTGGGGGCCCCGGAGCCATTTAGATAAGCATCATCTCATCTCAAGCCGCACCTGGGAACACAACCCCTTATCACACCCGCAGTCTCCTTTCAAGGACAGCGTTTCCTGGTATGTGAGTGTTTAGCAACCAGGTATGTTGTACATTCTGGTACCGTTCCTGAGGAGTTGACTCTGAGGGAACAGCACACGTCACGTTTCGCAGCTGTTGTGCAGAATAGAAAGTCCCTCGAACTGTGGACTCTACAGAAACCGCAAGAAGCCAGAGGGCCAACCTCTGACTTCACAAACACCAGAGATGCTTCTTGACACCAGCCTCTGCAACTAAGGTGGCAAGTGCTGTCCATCCTTAATGGGTGTGTAGGAGGAAGATATTTAAGCCTGCAGCATCCTCAAAGCCTTGGTATAAACCTGGCCAGGGCAGGCCGTGTCCAAAAAACGTGTGCGTTTTTTGAGGTGTCAGGCAGCTAAGTCTATCCTCGCTGAGATTCCTCCAGAGGCCCTCCAAAGACAGAGTTCTCACTGCATGCTTTTGCCCCACTCCGACTTCTCCTGCTCCAGAGAGGTAAAACTGAATTCATGCTGAACTTTGAAGCAGTAAGTTGGCCTCAGAACTACGTGCCATGAGGAGCACTCATGTGTTTGAAGTGAAGTCACTCAGTCGTGTCCAACTCTTTGTGACCCCATGGGCAGTAGCCTGCACCAGGCTCCTCCGTCCGTGGGATTTTCTAGGCAAGAGTACTGGAGTGGGTTGCCATTTCCTTCTCCAGGAAATCTTCCTGACCCAGGGATCGAACCCAGGTCTCCCGCATTGTAGACAGATGCTTTACCATCTGAGCCACCAGGGAAGTCCTACTCCTGTGTTTACCAAGGTCATTTCAAGTCAGTATAGTTTCCTTGGTTGCAGCACTGGGTGATTTCATTTTAACGACAGGAGCTTTAAGCAGACTCTTGCTGAGGAGCCTCTGTCCACACAAGTCCTGTGAAATGTGCAAGGCAGCTCCTTCCAGGGTCCTGGAGGGTTCCAGGGACACCAGGACCATCTCTGCGTTTCTGGGAACGCCCAGCAGAGTTGAATCCCTTTGCTGTGTCACTTGGAGAAGGCACTGGCACCCCACTCCAGTACTCTTGCCTGGAGAATCCCATGGATGGAGGAGCCTGGTGGGCTGCAATCCATGGGGTCACTAGGAGTCAGACACGACTGAGCGGCTTCACTTTGACTTTTCACTTTCATGCATTGGAGAAGGAAATGGCAACCCACTCCAGTGTTCTTGCCTGGAGAATCCCAGTGACGGTGGAGCCTGGTGGGCTGCCGTCTATGGGGTCACACAGGGTCGGACACAACTGAAGTGATTTAGCAGCAGCAGCAGCAGCAGCTGTGTCACTGACACACAGGCTCTTCCACTGTGGACCAAGAACCAGGGCTCTGGAATACAGGAATCTTGCTCCATGCTCATCACTGCTGGATGAGTCTATTATCTTAAGAGCATTTTTTTTTTTTTTTTTAGAACTTGACATATCTGATTTATGTCTCATGCCAGCATTATTCTGTGGCAAAAGTACATGATATTACTGCGATGGGTTTTTTAAGAATTTTAATTGGAGGCTAATTACAATATTGTGGTGGTTTTTGCCATACAGTCACATGAATCAGCCATGGGTGTACATGTGTTCCCTATCCTGACCCTCCCTCCCCATATCTTAAGAGCATTTTTTTTAACAGAAAATAGCAGCCATCAGTGATTTCGTAGAAATGTGGCACATTTCAGGATACCCTCAGGGAGGCTAGCCATTGTCTTCTGATAGTCTCTGTGACTTGGGAACGCACGGGGTGAAGCATAAATCTTAATTAATACTGGACCATTAGGAAAAGAAAATGGAAAGACTCTTGGAAAGTAGCAGTGACCCTAAAAAGCCCCGAGGCCGTGCTGGAACTGTGGCAAGGAAAGGCAGGGGCAGCCCGAGGAAAGCAGTGATCTTCCCACTCTCAACCCAGGCACTGGACCAGCGCTGGAGGGGCCCTGGGCCGCGCCAAGCTCCCCCCATCCAGGTGGGCCTGGACATTCAGGAAACACCGGCCTCCTTGCCAGTCGGGGTTGCCACGTTGCTGTCTGCACACAGACCTGGTGCGCATGTCGAGGGGCAGGGTCCCCGGGGGGCGGGGGTGGGGGATGCTGCTGCTAGGGAGGAGACCCGGGCTCAGCGCAGAATCAGACCGGGTGGAAGCGGATCCTTGACCCTGCTGCGAACTGAGCTCAGGGAAACTTCTCCGTACCTTCCGGGTTTCCAAGATCAGATCAGATCAGATCAGTCACTCAGTCGTGTCCGACTCTTTGCGACCCCACGAATCGCAGCACGCCAGGCCTCCCTGTCCATCACCAACTCCCGGAGGTCACTCAGACTCACGTCCATCGAGTCAGTGATGCCATCCAGCCATCTCATCCTCTGTCGTCCCCTTCTCCTCTTGCCCCCAATCCCTCCCAGTATCAGACTCTTTTCCAATGAGTCAACCCTTCGCATGAGGTGGCCAAAGTACTGGAGTTTCAGCTTTAGCATCATTCCTTGCAAAGAAATCCCAGGGCTGATCTCCTTCAGAATGGACTGGTTGGATCTCCTTGCAGTCCAAGGGACTCTCAAGAGTCTTCTCCAACACCACAGTTCAAAAGCATGAATTCTTCGACATTCAGCCTTCTTCACAGTCCAACTCTCACATCCATACATGACCGCAGGAAAAACCATAGCCTTGACTAGACGAACCTATGTTGGCAAAGTAATGTCTCTGCTTTTGAATATGCTATCTAGGGTGGTCATAACTTTCCTTCCAAGGAGTAAGCGTCTTTTAATTTCGTGGCTGCAGTCACCATCTGCAGTGATTTTGGAGCCCAGAAAAATAAAGTCTGACACTGTTTCCACTGTTTCCCCATCTATTTCCCATGGCTGGTGCTAAACCCGCTCCTGTAGAGTGGAGAACACGTCCGCCTGTCCACATCGCTGAGGGCTCTAGGAGCCGGGTGGAGAAGCGGGTCCCGTCAGAGCTGCTCCCAGCCCTTTCCATGGATGCTGTCACTGCGCACCCCCTCCCCCAGGTGGACGAAGAACCTCTCACAGCCCAGCCCCAAGTGACGGGGGCTGGGGGCGGGGCGGGGGTGGGAGAGGAAAAGAGGTGGAGGCGGCGGGGCTGGAGGGGAGGAAAGCCTTCCAGCTCCTTCCTCTCGCCCGGGCTGCCCTGTGGCTGCGGTGGGAGTTTCTGTTTGGGCCCTTTCTTCGTTTGAATGAAAGCAATCCGTTCCGGTGCTGCCCGCGGAACGGCTGCCTCCAGTTGGTAGCCCCAGGCGGAGGCCTGAGCCTCTGATTCCTTCTATTCACTCCAGGGGAACGTGGGTTTTGTTCTCATCTCCTCCAACTCTAGGCACGCCTGTTCCCAGACCTGGACCTGGAAGCTTTGTGTGTGTGCTAGATCGCCGGGCAATCGGGCCGCAGCTCTTGAAACGGAGGGACTAACGCTGATTAAGCACCAGCTGTATGTTAGGGACTGTTCTAAGTGTTTTATGTATAAGAACCGGTTAACCTTACAAGGGAGGATTCTCCTTTGTTTTCAGATGGGGGAACTGAGGCTCGGAGAATTAAGAAAATTGTCCAAGATTTCACAGCTGGTCTGGGGCAGACTGGCATTCTGGTTCCAGAAGCTGCGTTTTTAACCACTATGTGATACCCTGGGCGGGGGGCGCGTTATATTCTTTATTTTGTTTGTATTCCGACTCCTACTTCTGATTATTTAACTTCTTTCAAAATTTTCCCTATTGTTAACAATGTAATGATGAGTGTTTACATAATAATAGCTAATAATTCTTAACATTTATTGCACTGCTAACGGTGGCAGGCCCTGTTTCAAGTTCTGTTGAAATGCTGTTTCAAGCATTGTAACTAATTCAGTGTCTGTGACTACTATTAGTACCATGGAACCAATGAGGAAACTGAGGCCAGAGCAGCTGGTTAAGTATTTTGTCCCAGGTGGCACGATTAGGAAGTGGCAGAGTTATCTCAAAGCTTTTGTTCTTAGGATGCTGTCTGTACATTTATCTGTGACCATATCCCTGATACTGCTTCAGGAAACATTTTGAAGCTGGAATGACTAGAGCATAAGATAGAAGTATTTTGAAGGATCTGTATACATATCTCAGAATTATTTTTCAGAAGCCAAGGACAGTTAGCTAACTTGTGTTCCCATGAATGCTGTCCAATTGACTAAGGAATCTAAAAATTGGATGAGCCCCTGAGCAATGTGTCTATGTACCTTTTGGACTTTTATCAGTTAATCTGGGCATTAACTATTGTTAATATTATTTCTAAGAAAATAAAATACATGTCTGGCTCAAAACTCCATCTTCAAGCAAGCATCTGGGGTGCTGGCAATGTTCTATTTCTTGGTCGGGATAGTGTTAACCCTTTGTGGTTTCTTGTAATCATTCATCAAGCTCTTGCCTTGGGACTTGTGTACTTTTCTGTTTGTGATTTATACTTACTAAAAGTACCCTGCCCCCCAAGGCCTCTGATTGAAGCCTAAATTCTTTTTGTTGTTGTTGTTTTTATTTTTTTATTTATTTTAATTGGTGGCTAATTACAATATTGTGGTGGTTTTTGCCATAGATTCACATGAATCAGCCATGGGTGTACATGGTTCACACATGGTGTACATGTGTTTCACCCATAAAAGTTTATTTTTAAACAATCAAATATAACCTTTTGGAAGTTAGGAGATAGAATATATTGGAATCCATTGTAAAGAACAGGAAAATGACTCAGTTGCCATCATATTTTCTCCACATTTTGGCTAAAAGGAGATTTAAAAAGAAAGTTTCATGATTTCTTCTTTCTTTCCACTTCTAATGCAAGAATTAGACATTAAACCACAATAGTACTAAGAAATGCAGTTCAGAAAAAGTCCCTTTTTTGTCTTTGTTTTCTCCAAGAAAGTTTTTTTGTTTGAAATTTCCAAAGTATGACACATATCTAAAGTATGCAAGGTTATGATGAATGAGGTTTGGCAAGGACTTGAGAACAGTGGTTACAATCCTAGAGAGAGTTGTGCTCTATCTTGTTTTTCTAATAAGTTCTTCCTTAATATTTGGTTTTGAGGTGGTAGGTTCTGTAATATGGCCTGATGCATTCAGTAATGTCCCTAAAGACTCAGGTACATCTTTCCATGGCTAATGGATCCAGCCCAAGAAGATCAGTATATCATCCTTTCAAGAAAACATTCTAAGGAAGTACGTTCTTACTCTAAACGAAGCCAGTAGCAATTTCCTTAAGTTTCCAATTGTTTTAAAACATCATTTTAGTGCTTATTTCCCTCTGATGACTTTATGTTTGATATAAAACTAATTGTTTAATCCCATTCGATTTCTTAGTTCCTGGACTCTAGTTGTAATTTTCATCAGTTTTTATTCCTCTGCCAGAGGACCAGAGTGGCTTCAAGATGAGGGCCTTTCATGAAGAGACAAAAGAAGCCATGTTTCCCAATTCTTCCTTTAGTTTCTAACCCCTCAGTGTCTCAACATGAGATTCTCTGAGTTCTTTAATTGAGTTACCAGTATTCCTTTATTTGAGCTGACTTTCTTCCATTTCTGCCTAACATCTCACCATTACCTCTGTGTTAGGCTGCCGTTGCAAAACACCACAGGCTGGGTGGCTTAAATAACAGAAATGAATTTTCTCTCAGTTCTGAAACTGGAAGTTCAAGATCAAGGTGTCTCCGGGAGCAGGTTCTGATGAGAGCCCTCTTCCTGGTTAGCAGAAGCAGCCTGCTCACTGTCTTCACATGGCCTTTTTGCTCTGGAGAGAGAGAAAGCTCTGGTGTCCCTTCTTCTTCCTATAAGGACACTAATCCTATTGGACTAGGACCTCACCTATGACCACATTTAACCTAATTACTTCCCTAAAAAGCCCTATGTCCAAATACCCCTGCAGTAACTGGGGTAAGGGCTTCAAAATATGAATTTATGGGAAGGCACAACTCAGTCCGTAGCCTTACCAGAGTCACTGCTAAGTTGCTTCAGTCGTGTCTGACTCTGTGTGACCCCATAGACGGCAGCCCACCAGGCTCCTCCATCCCTGGGATTCTCCAGGCAAGAATACTGGAGTGGTTGCCATTTCCTTCTCCAATGCATGCATGCATGCTAAGTCGCTTCAGCCGTGTCTGACTCTGTGTGACCCCATGGACAGCAGCCCACCAGGCTCCTCTGTCCACGGGATTCTCCAGGCAAGAATACTGGAGTTGGTTGCCATTTCCTTCTCCATACCAGAGTCACTACAATTAAAGCTAAGCTTTGTTTCAGGGACTTCCCTGGCGATCCAGTGCTTAGGACTCAGTATTTTCACTGGTAGGCTCAGGTTAAGTCCTCATCAGGGAATAGGGTCCAGCAAGCCAGACAGTATAGCCAAGAACAAACAAACAAACAAAACTTTGTTTTCCCTTTCAAAGTAACATTTTTTTTAATTAAACCTTTTTTGCCTAGTGTTTCTGTTATATAACATTTAATTTTTAACTTTGTAAAACATTTTTTAATTTCTGCTGACTGTACTAAGGGAATCCAGACATGAAGACACGGACGCTGCTCAAGTAGATGCCTCCAGGAGTCTATAAAGAAATGAAAGAGATGAACTGCATGCACAAAGAACCAGAACACCTGGGAGACTGGAGATACTTTAAATAAAATGCAGGGTGCTATGGAATTCAGAGGAAAAGGGTATCTTCCTCCAAAGGCGACCACCTGAGCTTCACAATCAGGGACAGACAGACTGTGGACTGGGGAAGGTGTAGACAAGACCACACCAGGCTCAGCGGACACCATGGAGGAAGGAAAGTGCAGTTCGGTTGAGACTGAGGAGTCAGGAGGGAACACTGTGAAGTCTGCTCTTATGGTATAAAGTGATCTTGCTCAGTCATGTCCAACTCTGTGACCCTGTGGACTGTAGCCCACCAGGCTCCTCTGTCCATGGGATTCTCCAGGCAAGAATACCAGAGTGGGTTGCCATTTCCTTCTCCAGGGGATCTTCCCAACCCAGAGATCGAACCCAAGTCTCCCGCATGGCAGGCAGGCGCTTTATCCTCTGAGCCACCGGGGAACAATGGTATAAGAGGAGGTTAATTCTGAAATCAGCACTTAAAAAGAGTCACTGGACTAAGTTGCCCTTGGTAGTCTGGACGTTTTGTCTCAATAATCCTAATACCATCAGTTTTTCCTCCAGTGTTACAACAGACCAGTTTCTCTGATTGAGCACCAGATGAAGTGTGTAGCTGGCCATGCTTCGGGGGAGAGAGAGAAAAATGGAGGGAGGGAAAGAAAGAGGGGACGGAGAGAGGGAGAGAGAAAAATGAATGGATAGGAGTGCATGGCAGGGTACTCACCCAAGGAAGTCACAGAGCACCAAGACTGAGAGAATGGTAGATTCTTTCCAAGTTTCCTCCTCAAAATGTGTATTTCATTTACAACACTTGATGTAAATATATGAACTGGCAACATAAAGGAAATATTCATGGAAAGGAGCATATTTAAAATGTCCCCATCACTAATGATCAAGTAAATACAAAATTTAAAATCAATGAATTACTATTTTCTCCTTATCAGATTAGCAAACATCTTAAAATAATACTGCTAGTGAAGGAGTGTGTCTCATGGGACCCCTAACTGATGGGAATGGGAACTGGCACAGCCTTTCTAGAAAGTCACTGTGCAGTGTTTTGCTCTCTCGAGTGCCCCAGAAATGTTAGTATACCTTGATTTGGTAATCCCACTTATAGGAATCTATGCTGATAATACAGAGGAGTCGACAAAGGTGTGTGTTTAAGAATTCCATTGAAGTTTAATTTATAATAATTGGAAATTTAGAAGCAATCTAAACGTGAACATTTTGAAAACTGGTTGCATAAATGATATATAAATTAATGGAATACTCCAGCTGTTTAAAAATGTATTTTCAAATAATTTTACTGATAAGTTTGCATATTATATGTTTTTTAAAAGCAAGTCTCAAAATCATGTATGTAATAAAAATATACTTGAGGAAAAAAAATTATATTTATTTATATTACAAATACTTGTTATGCATATTATATGTATGGCAATGTATTTATCTGTAGGTAGTGGCACTATAAATGATTTCTATTTTATTCTTTATACCTTACTGGGTTTTCCAAATTTTTAGATCATTTAATTGCTTTTTATTCAAAAATAGCATTTTAATAAAACCTGTTGCATCTTTTAGGGCCCAAGTCCACCCTTTCATAAAGTATTTCCTGGGCTAATAGGAAAGAATCTCTAGCTTTTCTGTGATTCTTCTATACTGGTGTTAACGTATATGGTCTTGAATTGCAGCTGCTGTATGTATGACATTCATCCCGACTGGTTTGGGAGCTAGCAGAGAACAGGGATTATGGCTTAGAGGTCCTGAGTTTCTGAGCAAAAGCCTAGTTCTCCTTCCCCACATTCCATAAAGCCTTTCCTACTACTTGAAAAAGTGGGTGATTTCCTCTTCCCTTGAGTCTTCAAAACAGCTTTTTATGCCTCTTTTACTGGAGGCCCATTCTGCTTTGGATGATCGTTAATTGTGTCTGTCTTGACCTTCTATTTGTCGCCCGACTCCTAACCATGGGAAACAAGTCTTGGTCCTCTGTGTGCCCGGAGCAGTGCCTTGTATGATGTGTGTGCTCAGTAGACAGCTGGGCCTGTGCCCCCATGTGTATGGTGTTAGAGGATGTTCTACGTTCCTCTGTGTGCCGGGGGCAGTGCCTTGTATGATGTATGTGCTCAGTAGACAGCTGGGCCTGTGCCCCCATGTGTATGGTGTTAGAGGATGTTCTACGTTCCTCTGTGTGCCGGGAGCAGTGCCTTGTATGATGTGTGTGCTCAGTAGACAGCTGGGCCTGTGCCCCCATGTGTATGGCATTGGAGGATGTTCTACGTTCCTCTGTGTGCTGGGAGCAGTGCCTTGTATGATGTGTGTGCTCAGTAGACAGCTGGGCCTGTGCCCCCATGTGTATGGTGTTAGAGGATGTTCTACGTTCCTCTGTGTGCCGGGAACAGTGCCTTGTATGATGTTGTGTGCTCAGTAGACAGCTGGGCCTGTGCCCCCATGTGTATGGTGTTAGAGGATGTTCTACGTTCCTCTGTGTGCTGGGAACAGTGCCTTGTATGATGTGTGTGCTCAGTAGACAGCTGGGCCTGTGCCCCCATGTGTATGGTGTTAGAGGATGTTCTACGTTCCTCTGTGTGCCGGGAACAGTGCCTTGTATGATGTTGTGTGCTCAGTAGACAGCTGGGCCTGTGCCCCCATGTGTATGGTGTTAGAGGATGTTCTACGTTCCTCTGTGTGCCGGGAACAGTGCCTTGTATGATGTGTGTGCTCAGTAGACAGCTGGGCCTGTGCCCCCATGTGTATGGTGTTAGAGGATGTTCTACGTTCCTCTGTGTGCCGGGAGCGGTGCCTTGTATGATGTGTGTGTTCAATAGACAGCTGGGCCTGTGCCTCCACATTTATGGCGTTGGAGGATGTTCTACGTTCCTCTGTGTGCCCGGAGCAGTGCCTTGTACGATGTGTGTGCTCCGTAGACAGCTGGGCCTGTGCCTCCATGTGTATGGTGTTGGAGGATGTTCTACATTCCTCTGTTTGCCGGGAGCAGTGCCTTGTATGATGTGTGTGCTCCGTAGACAGCTGGGCCTGTGCCTCCATGTGTATGGTGTCAGAGGATGTTCTACGTTCCTCTGTGTGCCCGGAGCAGTGCCGTGCGCAATGTGTGTGCTCTGTAGACAGCTGGGCCTGTGCCTCCATGTGTATGGTGTTGGAGGATGTTCTACGTTCCTCTGTGTGCCCGGAGCAGTGCCTTGTACGATGTGTGTGCTCAGTAGACAGCTGGGCCTGTGCCTCCGTGTGTATGGTGTCAGAGGATGTTCTACGTTCCTCTGTGTGCCCGGAGCAGTGCCGTGTGCAATGTGTGTGCTCCGTAGACAGCTGGGCCTGTGCCTCCATGTGTATGGTGTTGGAGGATGTTCTACGTTCCTCTGTGTGCCCGGAGCAGTGCCTTGTACGATGTGTGTGCTCCGTAGACAGCTGGGCCTGTGCCTCCATGTGTATGGTGTTAGAGGATGTTCTACGTTCCTCTGTGTGCCCGGAGAAGTGCCTTGTATGATGTATGTGCTCAGTAGACAGCTGGGCCTGTGCCCCCATGTGTATGGTGTTAGAGGATGTTCTACGTTCCTCTGTGTGCCGGGAGCAGTGCCTTGTATGATGTATGTGCTCAGTAGACAGCTGGGCCTGTGCCCCCATGTGTATGGTGTTAGAGGATGTTCTACGTTCCTCTGTGTGCCCGGAGCAGTGCCTTGTATGATGTGTGTGCTCATTAGACAGCTGGGCCTGTGCCTCCATGTGTATGGTGTTAGGGAATGTTCTACGTTCCTCTGTGTGCCCGGAGCAGTGCCTTGTACGATGTATGTGCTCAGTAGACAGGTGGGCCTGTGTCTCCATGTGTATGGCATTAGGGAATGTTCTACTTTCATTCTTCACATTTAGTTGTCCAATTTTCCCTGCACCATTTATTGAAGAGACTGTCTTTTTTCCACTGTGTATTCTTACCTTGTTTGTCATAGATGAATTGACCATAGGCACATGGATCCATTTCTGAGCTTTCTATCCTGCTGCATTGATCTGTGTCTGTCTTTGGGTCAGTACCCTACTGTTTTGATGACTGTAGCTTTACAGTATAGTCTGAAGTCAGGGAGCTTGATTCCTCCCGCTCCAATTTTCTTTTGTGTGATTGCTTTGGTAATCTGCAGTGTCTTTTGTGTTTCCATAGAAATTAACAAATTTTTTGTCCTAGTTCTGTGAAAAATGTCGTTGGTAATTTGATAGCACTGCATTGACTCTGTAGATTGCCTTAAATAGTATAGTCTTTTGACAATATTGATTCTTCCAGTCCAAGAACATGATGTATCTTTCCATCCCGGTGTCAGCTTCAATTTCTTTCATCAATGCCTTATAAGTTTTGAAGTATAGGTCTTTTGCCTCCTTAGGTAGGTTTATTCCTAGGCATTTTATTTTATTTTAATTGAAGGATAATTGCTTCATAGAATTTTGTTGTTTTCTGTCAAACATCAGCATGAATCAGCCATAGGTATACATATGTCCCCTCCCTCCCATCTACCTCCCCACCCCACCCCTCTAGTTTGATACAGAGCCCTGTTTGAGTTCCCTGAGTCATACAGCAAATTCCCATTGGTTACCTATTTTACATATGGTAATGTAAGTTTCCATGTATTTTATTTTTGATGTGATGGTAAATGGGATTATTTCCTTTCTTTCTCTTTCTGATCTTTTGTTGTTGGTGTATAAAAATGTGACAGATTTCTATAACTGAATGAACATGGGCTCTTTCCGCCTGTTTCCAACAGTACCCAGCAGTCAGTGCCTGCTCTGAGGAGCTGAAGACTGCTCTACAGGCCGAGGAGCAGAAGGCAAAGGTTAGAGATGCCCCAAAGCACTGGGCAGTGGCAGTCAGGAAGCCCAGCCCTCCAGAAGCATCTGCCAGGGAATACCTTCACCTTAGACACATGATGCGTCAAGTACTACTTTTTACCTCCTCTCTGGGTTCTGAGAACTTTATCTGTGAAGTTTTACCCTCTTTCACCATTTCACAAACTTGTAGAGATTAATGCCCCAGAGAATTCCATTTCACCAGTCATAAATTGAACAACATATATTTGCCCTGCAACCCATTTCAGATCCCCCAGAGGTGTTCATTTAGAGAAAAGATTAAAATCAATGACTGCATAAATATAATTTTAGAATAAAACAAATAGAGTAAGGAAATAAGGCACAAGATTAAGTTCCTTTGAACATGTGTTTACTGTGCTGCCAGTTTTCACAAAGCCTTGTCTTGGGCGCTGAGGATGATCCAAAGATTAAACAGGACATCGATCTCATTCATTAGATCCCGAGAGACTATAGCCCTATAGCAGGAAGGGAAGGACTGGAGAGGGATGGAGGCATATGTGTGTTTGAGGTGGGGGTAGGGGGGTTACCGCACAGGACTGCAGGCGTCTGGGGTGGGACCAGAGAGAGGTGAGAAATAATTGGGTGGTGGAGACACAAGAGACTTGGATTCAATCCCTGGGTTGGGTAGATCCCCTGGAGGAGGGCACTGGCAACCCACTCCAGTATTCTTGCCTGGGGAATCCTATGGACGAAGGAGCCTAGTGGGCTACAGTCCACGGGGTCGCAAAAGAGTCACACACAAGGGTCCTGAGCACAATTTGCTACATTCGTATGGGGGTGGGGGGTGGGCAGCAGTTCCTACCACCACTACCACCAAGCAATTTTCTGCAACACCAGCAGGGTGTCCTATAGTTCAATTAAGTTCTGACACTGATCGCTGGAGGGAGCATCAGAGCCCACAGGTCAAGGGTTTGGTCTCACAAGACCACATCCTCCACTCCCACTCCCTTCTGAAGCCAGTCACAAGTCCAGGTTGGCACCTGTGCTTCTGGTCCACCGGCTATAGATGGGGGTTTAAATGACCCCCTCCTTAGGTCAATTCACTTGCTAGAGCAGCTCACAGCACTCAGAGAAACACTTTACTTACTAGATCACCAGTATCATGGAAGGATATAACTCAGGAAGAGATGGGTGGAGAGAGAGACACGGGGCAAGGGTGGGGGAAGAGTGAGGAGCCTCTGGGCCTCTCCAGGGACACTCTTCTCCCTGAATCTCCATGTGTTCCCCAGCCTGGCTCTCAGAACTATGTGCTTTTGAGTTTTTATGGAGGCTCCATTGCATAGGCATGATTGGTTAAATCAAGGGTCAGTGGAAACTGATCAACCTCCAGCCCTTCTGTCCTTCCTAGAAGTCAGGGTATGGGACTGAGCATTCCAGCCAGCCTCCATCCTTCTGGTGTGATCCAGAAGTCACCTCCTTAACATAAGACACACTTATGGGTCTTATCACTCAGGAAAGTTCAAGGGTTTTAGGAGCTCTGTGCCAGAAATGGAACAAAGACCAAATGTGTATTTCTTATTATAAATCACAATATCATAGAGTGGGATTCAGATAGAATAGGAAAGGCTTTAGGAAAAATAACAAAACCCAAAGTTCTAAGTCAGTAATGCATATAAGATGTGATATGAGACAGGTTGTTTTTTGGGGAAAAAATGGAAAAAAATGGTATTTAACCCAACCCAGTGCATCTGTCAATGTTCTTAGCTACTGACAACGCTACTCTAGTTAGTTAGAGCATGAAGGGAATTTATTAAAGAATTTTATTAAAACACCCTCAAGACAGTGAAAGAACAACGTACAGGATGAGAGGAAATATTCTCAAATCATTTTCCATTAAGAGACTTGTTTCCAGGATATAAAAATTAAACACTAAAAGATAAATTTAAAAAGACAATTAAGAAAGGGCAAAGAATGATAATTGCACAACAATGTGAATAAATGTACTTAATATCACTGAACTGTGCACTTAAAAATGATTAAAGTGGTCACTTTTATGGATTTATTTTAGTAAATTTACAAAATTCAAATGGGTATGATGCAGAAAAGGGGACCCCTTCCAGGGCCTGAGGGTTGGCTCTTGCCTAACACTTGGAAATGAATTGTTCAGAGAGACCCTCGTGCTGACAAAGCAAGAGCATTTATCGGAAAAGGCACGCGCAGGCAGAGAGCAAGAGGGTGAGGGGACCCGGGAGGACTGTGCTGCCACGAGGCTCAGTCTCGGGTTTTGTGGTGATGGGGTTAGGTGCCGATCATTCTGACTCAGGGCTCTTCTGAGGGGAACAAGCATCAGTCAGGATGGATCCTAGCCAAGAAGGATTCTGGGAGGTTGGCAGGACATGTGAACTGGCATCTCCTCTGTCCTTTGGACCTGTTCTGAATTCTTCTGGTTGGTGGCAGCCTCTTTGTTTCAAGTTCTTTACCAGAAGCTCCTGTTGCAGGATTACTCGTGCAGGTGGTTACTGTGGTACCTGGCCAGGTCAGGTGGTTTGGATAGTTCCCCTAACACATAAAGGATTTTAATAGACATTTTTTCAGAGATGATACACAAATGGTCAAGAAGCACATGAAAAGATATTCAGCATTATTAGTTATTAGGAAAATGCCAATCAAAACCACAATGAGATACCACCTTATGCCCACTGGGAAATGAGAACCCTAGTGATGGTGTAACATGGTGTAACTGCTTTGGAAAACAGTCTGGCAGTTCCTCAAAATTTTCAACATAGAATTATCACATGACCCAGTAATTCTTCTCCTAGGTATATACCCAAGAGACATGAAAATATATGTTTATAAAAAAACTTGCACACAAATGTTTAAACAGCATTATTCATACTAGCCAAAAAGTGAAAACAATCCACTGATGAACCAATAATCAAAATGTAGTATATCCAGACAATGAAATATTATTTGGCAATACAAGGAATGATGCACTGATTCATGCTACAATACGGATAAATCTTAAAAATTTTTTCATCAGTGAAAGAAGCCAGAACCAAAAAGAGCACATGGTATATGACTCCATTCATGTGAAATGCCCAGAACAGGCCAATCCCTAGAGACACAAAGTAGATTAGTGGTGGCTCGGGGCTGGGAGGAGGGGAATGGGGAGTGATCACAGGCGCACGTGAAGCTTCTCTTCAGGGTGATGAAAACGTCCTGGACGTAGACAGTGGACTGAGATGCTTGCACAACCTTGTGAATATACTAAAAGCCACTGGGTTGTACACTTTTTTTTGAAGATTCGATTTTTAAAAATTGAAGTATAGTTGATTTACAGTGTTGTGTTACTTTTAGTGTCTAGCAAAGAGATTCAGTCATACACACACACACACACATATATATATCGTTGGTTATCTATCTTATATATATATGGATTACACAGTTTAAATGGATGAATTTTATAGTGTATGAATTATATCTCAATAAAGCAGTTTTTTTTTTTTTTTTTTAAAGACTATTACATGGCTCAGAGAATCTTCGAGAAATCCACAGAATTAGACTTAGAGGTTACCCCACTGAGAAAGAGGCGTAAATTGTATCACAGGAAGGTCCGAGTGCTGGGTATGAGCCCAGCACTGTTCCTCTGGGCATGCGTGTCTTGGACCTTCACCCAGCACTGTTCCTCTGGGCATGCGCATCTTGGACCTTCACCCCCGCTGGCCCCTGGGCCTCCATATCTTTCTACCAGATTCCACCACCTCACAGAAAGCAGCTTCCTTAGAGTCTGCTTTCCCATATGGCTTCCATCCAGACTGAAGCCTAGCAACTATCTACCTGACTGCCAGAGCCTAGGCCACGGTTTCAAGCCCCAGCTGTAAAGGAGGCTGAGAAAGCAGGCTGGGCCTGCGGACGAGTCAGACTAATGTCCACTACCCCCAGCTCTCTCAGGGAGTTTGCTGGATAATGGTATGTTTTTTTTTTTAAGATTTATTTTTTATTTTTTGAGATCCTGTGCGGCTTGCAGGACCTTAGTTTCCCAACCAGGGATCAAATCCAGGCCCCGGCAGTGACAGCACTGAGTCCTAACCACCGGACCCCCAGGGAATTCCCTGGGCAGTGATTTTAAAATCACAAAGTATTGGAGCGAAGTGTTTGAAGCTCATGTGTTCTGACCATTTGGTCCAATGACTAGCACACTGCGAGAGGCAATGGCAATTTCTAGCTCTGTCGGGCCTGACTTGGGAAGCACCTGGCGATGTTGACGACTCCTCTCAACACGTCTCTTCATTGTGTCACCCTTCTTGTACCTTCTAATCATCTTTTTCTCACTTTCCACCTGGATCTGCTCTTTTAGCCACTTCAAACCGGTGTTTCTCTACAACTCCGTATTGAATCCCACTCGATAACTTAATTTGCACTGTGAATGTTATGGGTTGAATTGTGTCCCACTAAAATCCCTGTGTTGAAATCCTCACAGCCAGTACCTCAGAATGTGGCTTTATATGCAAATACAATCATTTCAAAATAGAAATAAGGGCAGATGTAACTGGCTACAATGAGTTCATACTGGAGTGGGGTGGCCTCTAATTCAGTATCCTGGGTGCGTGCTGAGTCCCTTCAGTCATGTCTAACTCTGTGCAACCCTATGGACTGTAGCCCGCCAGGCTCAGTTGTCCATGGGATTCACCAGGAAAGGAATACTGCAGTGGGTTGCCCTCCTCTAAGGGATTTTCCCGCCCCAGGGATCAAACCTGCGTCTCTTAAGTCTCATCCCTTGCATTGGCAGGCAGGCTCTTTACAACTAGCACCCGCTGGGAAGCCCCAATCCAGTATCACTGGTGTTTTTATAGAAAGGGGACAATTGGATGCAGACACACAGGGAGAAGGTCCTGTGATTGAAGTTATGCTGCCACAAGTCAGGAAACTATCAGAAGCCAGGGGAGAGTCCTGGCACAGATCCTTCCCTGGGGCCCTCTAGGGAGCATGGCTCTGTTCACCCACTGAACTTGGATCTTTAGCCTCTAGAACTGTGAGACAATAAATTTCTGTTGTTTAAGCCACTCCATTGGTGGTATGGAAGCTCTAACAAATGTTGTGTATTTCCTTTACTCCTATACTTACCTTTTTCTTCTAAGTGGTGTGTGTAGGCATGTTCAGTCACTCAGTTGTGTCCAACTGTTTGCGACCCTATAGACTAGGGCCCACAGGCTCCTCTGATGATGGGATTCTCCAGGCAAGAATACTGCAGTGGGTTGCCATTTCTTCCTCCAGGGGATCTTCTGGACCCAGGGATTGAACCAGAGTCTCCTTGCGCCACCTGCATTGGCAGGCGGTTTCTTTTACCACTGAGCCACCTGGGAAGCCCTCTTATGAATGGAAAATAACCTAATTTATATTTTTAGCCCGTAATACCCCAAATACACTCCAGTATTTTGGCCACCTCATGCGAAGAGTTGACTCATTGGAGAAGACTCTGATGCTGGGAGGGATTGAGGGCAAGAGGAGAAGGGGACGACAGAGGATGAGATGGCTGGATGGCATCACTGACTCGATGGATGCGAGTCTGAGTGACCTCCGGGAGCTGGTGATGGACAAGGAGGCCTGGCGTGCTGCAGTTCATGGGGTTGCAAAGAGTCGGACACGACTGAGCGACTGATCTGATCTGACCCCAAATACCACATAGGTCCATGTGGCAGCCTTGCCTGCTGCGACATTTGCAGTTGGATAGCCCACAGAAACCAGAAACCACTTGTTTCCTTGTCTTCATTTGTCTCTTGGTGAGGGGCACCCTCCATCTACCCTGCTGGCCATGTCAGAAGCCTGAGTGCCTGCCTACAACCCTGCTCCCCCTTGTGTCTTGGCAACAAATCCTAAAGGTTCCACCTGTAGCACATCTTTGGAGTACTTCTCATCTATCCCAGCCCCACCTCCATTCCTTTCCTAGACTGTCTTCCTTCTAGATGCCTTCCACAACCGATCTCTCTGAAACGCAAATCAAATCAAGTCACTTACCTGCTTTAAAATTCTTCAGAGAGGCCTCTCCGCGTGCAAAGGTCAGAAATGAGCCAATAAGATCTTTATGATCTGACTCCTAGCTGTCCTGCATAATCCCGTCTCTCAACATTGCACCTCTCACCTGCTTTCTGCAGTCATACAGATGTTCATATCTTCCTCTTCATTCGACCTGATGCCCGTTCAGTCTTCAGAACTCAATGGCAGCCTCCTCTGGGGAAGCCTGCCTTGATCCAGCATGATTCAAAACCCATTTCAGTGTTCTTGTAACCCTCTGAACACGGACAATTCCAGCAGTTTCACAACCGCTGAAATCATTGGTTTCCACTCCCCTTCTCTCTCCCTGCCCTGCTACTAGTTAGGCACTTTCGAGTAGAGACCTCAGGCTTTTTGCGTCAGTGTTTCCCCAGCCTCGTGCCTGGCACAGAGGAGGCACACAAATGTTTCTAGGCGGAAGGAAAGGGAGGGGACGGAGCGGGGAGATTCCCTTCCTCGATCTAATTTACAGAATAAAATGGAAGACCTTGAGACACAGTAATTTCTCCTCGTTTTCCGTGCTCATTGTCAGAATTTACTTAAACGCAGAGATTTTTTTTTCCCCTCTCTCCCTTCGGGGGTTGTGATCGCTTTGAATAATGAGCCATTCTGTTCTGGAGGCTGGTCCTTTACAGCCGCGTCAAACTTAAGTCATTCCCCCGAAGGGACAGACTTTGCAGCGTGTTTACAGAGCTGGGGGAGGAAGCGTGAGCGGGAGCAGCCCCGAGGACCGCGCCCACCCTTCCCCTGCCCCATGGCTGCGATCGGCCCTCCCCCGGGAGCCGGCCGCCGAGCCCGCAGTCTGCGCGCTGGGGAAGCTGTCTGGACCTGGGCGCCGCATTGCGTGCGCTTCGCCTGCCTTTTGTGCGGGGATTAGCGCCGCGCCGGGGCCGGGAAAGCGGCGGGCGCCGGGCGGCGCGTAATCCAGGATTTGCCGGTGCCGCGCGGTTGATGGAAAACAGATGTCTCAGCCCCGGGCCTGAGCACGGGATGGAAGTGACCGACCCGAGAGCCTGCTGGAAGCGAGGACGCCGAGTCCAGGCCCTCGGGGATCCAGCAGGGAGGCGGCGCTCCCTCGGCTCGTCCGCTTTCGCAGCTAAAATTTAGCCTAGAGTCCGAAATCGCCGGCGGGTGCGCGGCTTCACCCGCCGCGGGCCGGGCACGCCGCTCCAGTCGCCCAGCGCGTCGCCGTCGCGCGGTAAGTCGTGGTTGCTGGACGGCGGCCCGTGCTGCGCGTGGGCGGCTGCGCCCGTGGGCTG
The DNA here is from genome assembly GCA_935064755.1 of Tragelaphus eurycerus. NCBI lineage: Eukaryota > Metazoa > Chordata > Mammalia > Artiodactyla > Bovidae > Tragelaphus > Tragelaphus eurycerus. Next base: position 4,676,815 of record CAKXYN010000057.1, on the reverse strand, counting down.
GGCCGCGTCACCCGGAGCCTCCCCTCCGGGCGCCGGCTCGGAGATCGCGGTGCGCGGGGCCGGCGGAGACTCGGCTTCCGGGCCCTGGTCCGCGGGCCGGGGCGGGGGCTGGTGCTGGGGAAGCCGGGGACCCGCCGCCCGCCCCGCGCCTGCCCGGCTCTCCGGGGACCGGGACCCTCCGCCAGTCCGAAAAGGGGCGAGCCCAGCTCGCTTTTCTCGTCGTTTTGCAACTGAGAGAAAAAGATATTCTGTAACCTTACAGCGCGCGATTTAATAACTGTCGAAAAGATGGATTTCCTTGTCTCTGTCTCGTTACATTTCGGTTGTTTTCCTCCAACCAACTCCTGAAACCGGATTCCTTCCTAATTAGCTTCCACTCTGATCCTCTGCCCAAGTTGATACTGCAAGTCTGGCTTCTTGGAGGGGAGAGATGTTGATTTTTGAGGGTTTTCAGGGCTTTTGTGGATTGATACCTTCTGAAAATACATGCCCCATGTTGAAAACCGCATGCTGCGGACAAATTAGGTAAGAGTGGGAGTGGGGAGAAAGGCTGGTCTCATAAAGTGCCTGTCAGATCCCAAGTTTCTGTGAACCCTAAATTAGTTTCCACCTGTAATCCAGTCCCACAGGAAGCTAGTTCTCTCTCCACCCTTTCCCTCCCCTCAGGATTCACCAACCTTAAGAGCAGAGACAGCTTAAGATTCAAATGCTTTTTAAGTGGTTAAGTTTAAGCACCTAGACATTCAAAGAGTAGGTGAGCCCCTCAGGTGGGAGGGACTATTGTCATAGGAACAAGGCTCACCAATGTTTTTTTCCCTCCGTTAAATAGTTTTTAGCCTATTTTCTTATAAAAATTGAGAGTAACTTTTGCTTCAATCCATAGGATATAGGGTGGGTTTGTTGCGCGACTCGTTGGTGTTTCCGGGTCCTTTGTCAGGGGTTTGAAGATGGACTGTGCTTGCCGGGTTCACTACCTGTCGTTCTCTTGACCTCCGGTCTCAGATGGCCACGTGATTTCATCCCTTGCAGATTTAGTTGCCTTTGGATTGAAAGGAACAAAAGAGCAAAAATGACTCAGAACCCTTGGGCTACCACAACCTTAACCAAAGATGCGAAGGATTTGATTGAATTCTTTATGACGCACATTACCTTGTTTCCTTCCTCTTCAAATATATCTAGCAATTAAGAGTCAATAATGGACGTGAATTTGAGCAAACTTCAGGAGGTAGTGGGGGACAGAGGAGCCCAGCATGCTGCAGTCCATAGAGTCCCAAAGAGTCGGACACAGCCTAGCTGCTGAACAACAAACAGCAACAATTTTAAAAGAATACTGCCTCCTTCCTCCCTTAGGGTAAACCCAGATTTGGTTGAGTGGCGCATGGCCGCTTACACTAATGAAGTGTCTTTATGGTGGAGATAATTCATATTTTGGGCCGGGGAGGGGTGGGACTGCACCAATCTCACTCACATTTGTACATTCTTTTCTGTGGACCCTACCTTTTTCTTTCTACCATTTTTTATACTATCTTATTTAGGTACACACCATGACTCTATTTTGGCTCATGGAATCTAGGATATCTACCTTTTAGAGGCAAGTTTGTTTAGCTGACTGTGTCCCCTTATGAGTATTAGAACATTTTCCCAAATCCTGCATTTGTTTTCCTGGAAAACTCTTTATCAAATCCTCCATTGGAAATTCCATTGTATCTTTCAAAAGTAAACCTGACCCAGCGATTGAACCAGTATCTCCTGCATTGCTGGCAAATTCTTTACCATCTGAGCAACCAGGGAAGCCCTATGTGCCATAGGTCTTGAATTATTTTTCTTGCTCATCATTTTAATGTTGACTTGCATGGTTTCCTGATTGTCTGGTCAGCTTTTTGTTCCTGCTTCATAATGAAACACAAATGGAAAGAACTTCTCACATTTCTTCTCACATTTCTTCACACTGAACAGAGCATACACACTGACCTTTTATTTGGTTTGTCCTTGGGTTGAATTCTGTCCTTGGAATTTCTGTCCATTGCTTACTTTAGAAAGAGGCTGGATATTTACCCTGGGGCTCAGGCGTGATATGTTTATTTGCCCTTGTCTGAGCAGCAGTAACTCATCACCACTCCAGCTATTGCTTGATGAGAATTCGGCCTAGTCAACAGAGATAACCCAGTCTGGTAATTGGCACTTTCAAAGTGCCATTCTGAAATCCTAAAACCTGGGAAGATAACATGATCTGAACCTTCTCCTTCTCTTATTACTGAAAATGACACTGCTTGGTTTACTGTAAATCCATCTTGGATTGTAAATCCCCCAAAGACGACCTTAGTTTGATTTGCACAGGTTTCTAAAGGTTGATGCTGGCAGGTGTTGGCCGCGTCCTTTTGATGCTGCTGCTAGTGAGGCAGATAGAAACGGTGATGGTTTTCCTTTGGGGTTTCATGAAAAAATGCCTTCGTGGATATCTGTTTGCGAGGCCTCTCTGAGACTGTTATCTTAAATATTTTGCGTCAGGGCTGAGGCACTGTCGTTTTCCGTCACCAGCATTATTTCTTATCCTCTTAGATATCAGATCTTAAGACTGGCCTGCCAGTTGACAGGTCTAAAAAAGTCAGTGCAAGTTATCTAAGAGTTTATTTTCTCTGCAAGAAAATGGTAAGTCTTTGATATGGCTAGTATTTGTTCCTAGAGTTAGAAGAATTGGTAAATGCAGCCTTAGAGATAAGTAGCTAGAGAGGAAATGAAGGGGAGTAAATGACACTGAGCGAATTGTTTACCAGCCACTCAGCTTTTATGTATTTTTGAAGAGTGGAGTGGTAATTCCACCTCAGAAAGTGAGCTCGTTGGCAAATACGGATACTGGCTCCTTGCTATGTAAAACTGTTAGTTTTGCATATCATCTCTTTGAATCTCATCTTGATCCTAGAACTGAAATATCCTCTCCCTAGAATTTACAATACTTTCTTTTTTTTCATAACATACTGGATGTCTGGATGAAATTTATTTAGGCAGAAGAGCTGGCCAGAAAGATTAGGATGTGTCCTTGAGTCAAACAAAAACGCCGTGTCGGTCAGCGTCTTTATTCATTTATGACAGTGTTGAAAGTCTCAGATAGAAGCTGGTTCGCTGCGGCCCTACCTGCAGTAAAATGATCAACATGCAGACTTCTGGAACCAGAGCAATTTGCACAAATATGCTGGAGGCAGTTGGAGTTCTGAAAGTTGATTAGCCATTTAAATCACTGTATCTTTATGGAAAATGTTTTTCAGGTTTCAGAATGTCTGCTGTTTGAGCAATGTCTTTTTTGGTTTCAGTTGTTGTAAACCAAAATATCTAGAGAGGCATAAAGTCTGGCCAACCTGCTTGTCCCCCTCTAGGCTCAGGACTGGCGTTTTAGAACTTTCATTGCCGACCTTCAAGGATGCTGATTTTAAGGACCAGGAAACAAACAACTCGGGAAGGCTCTCAGGTTAAGATTCCTGAAAAGAGAGATCTGATAGAAGACCAAAAACGTGAAAGATTACACCCAGTTTTGTTTTAGAATGTTCTGTCCAATCAGGTAGAAGAAAGGAAAGCTGTTTTTCAAGCCCCATCTGTCAACCAACAGGATTTGTTGAACAAATATTATGTTTCAAACCCACTGCTTTATGATCTAAGAGGTACAATAGTGTAAAGGGCAGAGCATGAGCCGTGAAGGAATTTTCAAGCTTTGGTGGTGCTGTTAGACATCAGTGGGCATCCTTCTCCCACCTGTTCACTGATTTCCTTACCTGGGTAACCAGGTCTAGGGCTGGGCTAGGAGCCCCCTCTATAATTCAGCTCAGATGCCTGCGAGTTGATTCCTTTGGCAGCAAAAGTTGTGTTCTTGGCCCTTCAACATGACCTGGATAAAATGACACTTTCTGTTGATCCCCAATTCGGTACATGGCTCTATTCCTGTGATATTCCTTCCCCAGCCATCAAACAGTTCATTAATATCAAAATAGCCCATAATAGGGGCATAGCTATCCTTGAGATTTGCCTTAATTTAGAGGACAGGATCGGGTCTCTTTTATCTTGAAAACAACCTCTCAGACTAAACAAAGACAGAATGTTCTCTTTTGCTGACCACATGCAATTCATTTAAATTAGTGTTAAACATTCGACCAAGGTGTCAAAGCTATATTATAAACCCCATCTGAAAGAATGAGTTTTCTGGGCCTTCACTGAGGGATTAAAAAAAAAAAAAAAGCATTAGCCACATTGCAGGGGATTTGCATCTTGTTAGCTTGCCTGGACGTCCTCCCTGTTGGGCACAATGGCAGGGCACCTGGCTGTCTTTGTAGCTGGACAGCCTGCCTCAGTTAGAATTCTGCTGGGAGTGAAGATAGTGAACTGGAGGCACAGGAAGGGGAAGGGAAATGGCAGGAACCTGCAGGACTCAAAAGAAGGGAAGCTTGGGGTCAGTTCTGACCCCTCCCTTTTTGTGTAGTTCAAGGTTAACACAGTTTCCTTTAGTTTTAATATGTTTTTAATTCAAGTATAGTTGATTTGCAGTGTTGTGTTCATTTTTGCTGTACAGCAAAGTGATTTAGTTTTGCATATGCATACATATATGTACATTTTTTTAAATATTCTTTTCCATTATGGTTTATCATAGGATATCGAATGTAGTTCTCTGTGCTATAGAGTAGGACCTTGTCTATCCATTCTACATATAAAAGCTTACATCTGCTAATCCCAACCTCCCACTCCATCCTTCTTCCAAACCCCGCCCCCTTGGCAACCACAAGTCTGCTCTCTAAGGCCATGCTTATGTCTCTGTCTCATAGGTTATTTGTGTTGTATTTTGATTCCGCATGTAAGTGACATGGTATTTGTCTTTCTGACTTCCTCAGTATGGTGATCTCTAGGTCCATCCAGGGTGTTGCAGATGGCCTTATTTCATTCTTTTTGTGGCTGAGTACTACTCCATTGCATATATGTGCTATGTCTTCCTTTCTATTCATCTGTTGATGGACATGTAGGTTGTTTCCATGTCTTGACTATTGAGAATTTTCTGCTATGACCATGGATGAGGTGCATGTATCTTTTTGAATTACAGTTTTGTCTAGATATATGCCCAGAGATCGGAGAAGTCAATGGCACCCCACTCCAGTACTTTTGCCTGGAAAATCCCATGGATGGAGGAGCCTGGAAGGCTGCAGTCCATGGGGTCGCTGGGAGTCGGACACAACTGAGCGACTTCACTTTCACTTTTCACTTTCATGCATTGGAGAAGGAAATGGCAACCCACTCCAGTGTCCTTGCCTGGAGAATCCCAGGGATGGGGGAGCCTGGTGGGCTGCCGTCTATGGGGTTGCACAGAGTCGGACACGACTGAAGTGACTTAGCAATGCCCAGGGGCGGGTTTGTTGGATCATATGGAAATTCTATTTTTACTTTTCTGGGGAACTTGCATGCTGCTTTCCATAGTGGCTACACCAACTTACATTCTCAGCAATATAGAAGGGCTTCCTTTTCTCCACATCCTCTCCAGCATTTATTTGTAGACTTTTTATTTATTTTTAATTATTTTTATTTTTCTGGCTGTGCCTCACAGCTTATAGGATCTTAGTTCTCCAACCAGGGGCTAAAACCCTTACTCCCTGACTACCAGGGAATTCTCTGTAGACTTTTTGATGATGGCCATTCTGACGGGTGTTGTGGTTTTAATTTGCATTTCTCTGGTGATTAGGGATGCTGAGCCTCTTTTCATGCAGCACAGCTTGCTTTAGTGGAAGCACAGGCTGTCTCGGTGTGCAGTCGTCTCCCTCATGTTGGTGAGTGAATTGTCTCCTTGTGGAGCTTGGGGCCACTGGCACCCTGGCGTTGTTCAGCATATGTCCAGGGCTCCCTCTGCCTATCTCCTGCATTGGATTCTCTTTTTTTTAATTTAATTTTTATTTTATAATGGAATATAGTTAATTTACAATATTGTGTTAATTTCAGGTTAATTTCAGCAAAGTGATTCATTTATGCATATACATATATACATTCTTTTTCAGATTATATTCCCCTATAGGTTATTATAGAATATTGAGTAGAGTTCCCTGTGCTATACAGTAGGTCCTTGCTGTTTATCTATTATCTATTTTATATATACTAGTGTGAACAGTAAGTCCCCTACATATCAAGTTCCATTTTGAGAGCGCATTTGCAAGTCCAGTTGATTTTGTAAGTCCAACAAAGTTAGCCTGGGTACCCAAGCAACACAGTGGGCTATATAGTACTGTACAGTAATAGTTTTATAATACTTTTCACACAAATAATATATAAAAATGCAAAAAATTTTTTTAACTTACAGTGTAGTACCTTGAAGTGTTCAGTAGTACAGTAAACAGCTGGCATACAGAGTCTGACATGGAGTAAACAGGCAAGGAGTTACTGACTGGAGGAGGCAGAGGAGGGCGGGCGTTGGTAGAGCAGAAGGACCATCAGCAACAGGAGTGAAGGGCAAGCTGCAGTTTCATGCCTGACATTGTTGGAATGCGTGATCACATCTTTGAAAGTTCACAACTTGACAGTTTGTAGGTAGGTAGGGGACTGATTCGGGGAAGGCAATGGCACCCCACCCCAGTACTCTTGCTTGGAAAATCCCATGGACGGAGGAGCCTGGTAGGCTCCAGTCCATGGGGTCGCTAAGAGTCGGACACGACTGAGCGGCTTCACTTTCACTTTTCGCTTTCATGCATTGGAGAAGGAAATGGCAACCCACTCCAGTGTTCTTGCCTGGAGAATCCCAGGGACGGGGGAGCTTGGTGAGCTTCCGTCTATGGGGTCGCACAGAGTCAGACACGACTGAAGCGACTTAGCAGCAGCAGCAGGGGACTGATTATATATGTTAATCCCAAACTCCTAATTTATCCCTCCCCTATCTTTCCCCTTTGTAGCCATATTGTGTGAGTCTGTTTCTATTTTGTAAGTAAGTTCTTGTGTATCTTTTTATTTTAAAATTTCACATGTTAGTGATATCATATGATATTTGTCTTTGACTTACTTCACTTAGGATGATAATCCATCCATGTTGCTGCAAATGGCATTATTTCGTTCTTTTTTATGGCTGAGTAATATCCCGTGGTGTATATGTGCCAGATTTTTATCCGTTCCTCTGTCGATGGACATCGAGGTTATTTCCATGTTTTGGCTATTGTAAATAGTGCTGAGATGAACATTGGAATGTATGTATCATTGAGAATTATGGTTTTCTCTGGATGTATGCCCAAGAGTGGAATTGCTGGGTCATATAGTAGCTCTGTTTTTAGTTTCTAAGAAACCTCCATACTAGTCTCCATAACAGTTGTGTAATTTACAGTCCCACCCGCATTTATTGTTTGTAGGCATTTTGATGATGGCCATTCTGGCCAGTATGAAGTCATACCTCATTTTGATTTGCATTTCTTTACTAATTAGCGATATTGAGCTTCTTTAAATGTGCTTTTTGACCATCTATCTGTCTTCTTTGGAGAAATGTCTATTTAGGTCTTCCTGCATTGGAGTCTGCTTATGAAAAGCAAAATAATTGCCAGATTAGTCAAAGAAGGAGATAATAAAAGTGAACCTCTTAAGGAATGTGAGCACAAGCTGGGATATCCCCCTTCTTTTAGCATGACCAGTCAGAAGTTACCCACGGGAAGTGGATAAAAAGATACTCAAATAGGCTGAATGTTTGTGTCTTGATAGCAGCAGAACAGAAATGGCAAAAATTATATGTCTTTCTCTGGTAAATCATAGCCAAGGATGAAACCACTGATCAAGGACAAACTTAACACATAGTTACAGAATGCAGCCTCTGGATACCTGGTGCCATGAAGAAAAGTATTTTTTCACTAAGTTATTTCCATTTTAGAGAAGCAGTACCCATCAGCCTGTTGTGCCACACACCCTAGAACAAATGAGCATGAGATGACAGATACTTTCTTTCATCCCAGATCACACAGAAGTCACACAGTCCTGCTGTACAAGGCAGTGATGTGACTGGGTGCCATTTGCTTAGAAGGATGAGCAGGGGCTAACGGGGGTGGGGTGGGGGGTGGGGGTGTCTTCTTTGCTGTTTTTGCCTATTTTCAGCCATCAAGTAGCATTTACCCTTCAAGTGTCCTTCATCCCCTTCCTCCCCAAACATCTCAGTCCAGAAATCTGAAGTACAAAGTAATTGATGCCTAAAGGCTACAACCCACTGGAAGCTGCCAAGCCACGCCCCCCCCCCCCCCCCCCCGCTCAGACTACACAGAAGATCTAGGAGCTTGAAACAGGAAGAAGTGGGAGGGTGGTGGGGGGAGGGAGTCTGTGCAAAGTATTCCTTTTTCCCCCCGTGACGTTTACTCTAATGTCTCTGCTTCAGCTCCAGACCCCACAGGGGAAGGTATGTTTTATTCATTTTTAAAATGATCTCATTGAAAGAAAAAAATCAGTTGGATCTCTCTGGGATTTCCTCTATAAGGCTTTTACTTGTAATCCACCTAACTGCTTAAACAAAATTTCTGAATTTTTAATAAGCATCTATTACAGATCAAATTCATACTACTTTCTAAAAAGCCTTTGCATGTCAAGAATGGGAAATAACTAAGAATTTGCTTTGAATAGTTAAAAGCAGTTTCTGTAATGGGAGAGGGCCAGATATGTTGAGTTATGAAATTCTGAATTCTGTCTGCATGAGAGCTGGTTTTCATTTGTAACGTAGTACAAGATATTCTTGGCATGTTTGGGGCTCATTCCACACAGGATGCTCCATGCTGGAACTAAATCTAAGTAGAACTAAATAGATTTCTTTTCTTAGATATTTTTCCGAAACCATTTCCTCTCCATCAAGTCCCTTGGATAAAGGCATTCACCAAAGCGCTGCCAGGTCTGGGTCTTTTAGTGTTCACTCTGCATTATTCAGCCATTCAGCGGGGACCTGTTGATAGGCGGTCTGTAGGGACAGGAGGTCAACAGACCGGAGGGATGGAGTCACTTCCATTGGAGACACTCAGACCTCCTACTTGTCTCCTAGATCTATTTTCCAGGCCGTAGAGACCCAAAGCCCAGTTTTCTGAATTTTACACATAAAAAACAGCTGCAATACTTACTAACATGCAGTCTGTATTTGGCATCTGAAACTTCAGACCGACCACACAAAATTGTTGGCCAAGGTTTAAAGTTTGTGAAACAAATACCAAAGGTGAAGTGAAGGAAGGAAAGTTAATTTAATCCCTTTTAAAAAGAAACACTCAATTAAGAAAAACAAGTCTAAATTCATATGGCTGGGGAAAGATGGCTGGTCTAGGAATGTGAATACTCACCAAACGCATCGACTCCATGTAACACCACAGTGCGTCTTCTTTGGAAACTGGACTTCGGCTCTTTTGATATGCTCCTGGAATGGACATATTGAGATTCTAAATTGACAGAGGTTGACTTGTTTTTTTGTTTTTTTTTTTTTTTAATATTTATTTATTTGACTCTGCCGGGTCTTAGCTGTGGCATGTGGGATCTAGTTCCCTGCCTTGGGATAGAACCCATGCCCCCTGATGTGGGAGCTTGGAGTCTTAGCCTCTGGACCAGCAGGCAAGTCCTCAACCTGCTTTTTGTATTTCAGGCATTTTTCGCAATTCTTGATTAGCTTTCAGTCATAAAACCAGTAGAACTAAATAACCAAATAAAAGCAGAATGCAGTGTTAAACCTCTTGACTTGGGGATGACGCATTACCTGTGGATTTATTGCACCAGAGCTGTGTGTCAGGGAGAAGCTGGGGTACTGCATGCCCTCAGGGGGACTGAGGTGACTGCACACCGTCTGTCTTTTCTTTATGAAGATAACCCTGCTGACCCCTGGACGTGCTTTGTGGTTTGCTCCATCCTTCCTCCCGCTCTATTAGTGGTGAAGTTTATTGCCCACTGTGGCACAGATCCAGAAGAGCCAGCTCACTTGGCCCAAGCCCATGATTTCCTCAGCAGGGCAGCTAACTAGCTGAGCTAACCTGCCACTGTGATAATAATGATTTAATCTCACATTTGAGCAAATCTTCACCTTTTAAAAATCACTTTCATGTAAATTGTTCCATCTTATCTTTACAAGGACTGTGAGAAGTAACATTTTAGAGGTAAGGACTTTTTGAGGAAAGGAGAGTTCGGACTCACAGCTTTGATGTTCCTCATTGACCCAAATGCTCAGTAATGTCTGATCAGATGTTATGTAATAAAATAATAAGAATTGTGGGAAGCTCTGGTCAAAAAGATGTTTTATTGAGTAAACAAATCTAGGGAGGTGTCTGGAAAAGTGATTTCCAATAGGGACTTAAAATTTAACTCAAATATTAACTTAAAAATTTAAGACCTGAGAGCATCACAAAAGAAACCATTAGGGAACTGTGTGAACAAGGTGTGATTGGGTGTCTGTTTATAAGATATAGATGACTTGACAATGACAGTTTAGAGAAAGGCGAAAAGGCAATCGGCCGAAAGATCGGTGACACTGTAATGGTGGGAGAGAGACTGATGTTGGAGGCTAAAGAATGTGTGAGGTTTTGATGGCAGAGAGAAGCAGGTGGGGGACATCACAAGCAAAGGTGGAGAGCCATTTTCAGATAAGGACTAGAGGGGACGGGGGAGCCTGGTAGGCTGCCGTCTATGGGGTCGCACAGAGTCGGACACGACTGAATTGACTTAGCAGCAGCAGCAGCAGAGGGAGACATGTCTGATTGGTGCAGAGACTGACCTGAAGGCCAAGTAGGGAACTTGCGGGAATAAAGGTTGAATGGGGAGGGAGGGGTCAAATTAAAGATTTTAAGGCCAAACAGAGACGTGGCAGATGATGTGTGGGCAGGGCTGGCCCCCTTCTGAGGAGTGGGAGTGAGTCTCTGGCTCCTAGCAGCCGTAGGCCTCCTTGGCTTATGGACGGAGCTCTCCCTGTGTCTTCACATGTCTTCCTTCTCTGTGGCCAAACTGTCTTTTTTTTTTTAAATTTATAAGGACTTCAGACATATTAGGGGCTTCCCTGGTAGCTCAGCTGGTAAGAATCCAGCTACAATGCAGGAGACCTGGGTTCAGTCCCTGGGTTGGGAAGATCCCTTGGAGAAGGGAATGGCTACCTTCTCCAGTATTCTTGCCTGGAGAATCCCATGGACAGAGAAGCCTGGCAGGCTATAGTCCATGGGGTTGCAAAGAGTCAGACACCACTGAAGCGACTGAACACGCACACACCAGACGTATTGCATTAGGGTCCACTTGACAGCTTCATTTTCACTTTGTCACCTCTGTGAAGATCTGTTTCCAAATAAGGTCGTATTCTGAGGTGCTGCTGCTAAGTCGCTTCAGTCGCGTCCAACTCTGTGCGATCCCATAGACGGCAGCCCACCAGGCAGCCCACCCGGTCCTTGGGATTCTCCAGGCAAGAACACTGGAGTGGGTTGCCATTTCCTTCTCCAGTGCATGAAAGTGAAAAGTGAAAGTGAAGTCACTCAGTTGTGCCCGACCCTTAGTGACCCCATGGACTACAGCCCACCAGGCTCCTCTGTCCATAGGATTTGCCAGGCAAGAGTACTGGAGTGGGCTGCCATTGCCTTCTCTGATTCTGAGGTACTAGGGGACTTCAGAAACATATCTTTTGTGGGGAGGAGATGGGAGACGCAGTTCAACATGTAACGAGAGCCTTTAAAGAGTCTTGAGCTGCAGAGTAAGAGGGGGAAAGGTTATTTTAGTAAAGAGACAACAGAGCCCACAGTACACTGGGGGAAAGGGAGAGGGATACAGATGGGGAGTGAAGGCTGGAAAAAAATTAGGTGAGACCTACAGACGTATCAAAGGAGTATTTGAACAGCTTTTAGGAGTGGAAGTGATAATCATTCTAGAACATGGCAGTTCACAGAGCCTTTCTGCTGCGCTACGTGCGTTGATCTTGATGAGCGTGTCTGGAATCCCAGGCTCTGGCCTGGGAGGAGGACCAGCGGGGAAGTCATCCACACCGGTGAGGGCAGCGGCGTGTGCCAAATGTGAGGCAGTGACCGGGCGGAGGCACCTGCGGGGTCACGGGGACCCAAGCCAGCTGTCCTCTCTCTCGATGTGGATTTGGACGTCAGGTACATGCACGCTGGCTTCTGACCCGGGAGACAGGGTGAGATACCCGAGGGAACGGACACAAGGGGAGCATGGTGGGCTGGGAATTCTGGCATTGCTCATGAAAAGCAGCAGCGAGTATAGAGGTAGAGGACAGACAGCTAGGTTCTGAAGAGAAAGTTGCAGCGCCATGCACTGTAGAGGGCAAGAAGGGAACTGGGGGAGAGCTGACCCGGGGATCAACCTGGGGAAGACTTGGATTTTTGTTGTTCTTCAGTTGCTCAGTCATGTCCGACTCTTGAGACCCCGTGAACTGAAACACGCCAGGCTTCCTTGTCCTTGTCCTTGTCCCTCTCCTGGAGCTTGCTCAAACCCATGTCCATCGAGTCGGTGATGCCATCCAGCCATCTCATCCTCTGTCGTCCCCTTCTCCTCCTGCCTCCAATCCTTCCCAGCATCAGGGTCTTTTCCAACAAGTCAGCTCTTCAAATCAGGTGGTCAAAGTATTGGAGCTTCAGCATCAGTCCTTCTGATGAATATTCAGGGCTGATGAATTCATTGGAGAGAGCAAGTGTCAAGGAAAAGATGGAAAGAAACAAGATGGTGGCCACAGGGCAGTAGGATTCAGAAAACAGTCGGGCATTTTATTTTGAAGTCAAATTTTTTTAAGATACTGATTACGAATAGAAACCACCACCACCACCCAAAGTACCACAATCAAAATAGAGAACAGGTTCTGCTCCCCTAACATTCTGTCCTGCTGAGGGACTTTCTGAGAGGAAACCGGGGTCCATATAGACAAAGCTGTGGTTTTTCCAGTAGTCATGTAGAGATGTGAGAGTTGGACCATAAAGAATGGATGCTCTCCACATTTGGTGCTGGAGAAGAGTCTTGAGAGTCCCTTGGCCAGCAAGGAGATCAAGCTAATCAATCTTAAGTAAATCAACCCTGAATACTCATTGGAAGGACTGATGCTGAAGCTGAAGCTCCAGTACTTTGGCCACCTTTTTCCATTGAGTCGGGAATAGCCGACTCAATGGAAAAGACCCTTATACTGGGGAAAATTGAGGGCAGGAAGAGAAGGGGGCGACAGAAGAAATGAGATGGTTGGATGGTATCACTGGATGGACATGAACTCGGGCAAACTCTGGGAGATGGTGACGGACAAGGAAGCCTGGCATGCTGCATGGGGTCATGGAGAGGCGGACATGACTTGGCAACTCACCAACAACAGGGTTTGTTTGAACTCAGAAGGGAGGGAAATTATGTTAAAGGAGAACATGGTGGCAGTAAAGATGAAGGGTTAACTGAGAGCATGAGACCCTGGAGCCACTCAGAAGGATTTAATTCTACTGAAAAGGAACACTCCTCTCTTCCTATGGAGCAGCAGGAAGAGTATGTACATTCAGGTTCTGTGATATATCTGGGGAGTGGATTCTTACAGTCCTGCCGGCAGAATCATTTCCTGCTGAGCAAGATGTTAAATGCCATATTCCATAACTTCCCCCTTGGAGGTATGATTTCCTATTGCAATTACTGTCTGCAAGAATTACATCAAAGTGAAGGGCAGGCACAGGGCTGGTTTGCTGTGGGCTGTGTGCCCACAGTCTGCTGCCACTGAATACTGTAGCAACTTTAGAGCTAACAACTTCATCATTCTCCAAAGTCAAGGCCTCAGCATCTTTTCCTGTCCCATACAGTGGAAACACTTGGCAGCCAAAAAAAGCTTCCATCCCTATAAACGTGTGTTCCAGCCAGTGGATGACTCACTGCCGAAGGGCTGGCTCCCACAGACGTGTCCTCAGGGTGTAATTTGGCGCAAGAGAGTCATGTCTCATCGTGTTATGCTTTTGGCTCAGAATCACCGTGCAGTGCATTCTCTCCTGTGGTCTGGGGTGTGGCTGACACCACTCCTCACCGTTGTGGTCCCACCTCGGCCGCCTGATTCAGGTGCGGGAGGCAGTGGGTGTGGAACAGCTGTTCTCAAACTGTAGGTTTCATGAGCAGGTTGCAAACCAAGTTGTGGGTTGCAGGCAGCCTACTTAAAAAAAGAAGCAGGGTGAAAGACAGCAGGGAACTAAGTGTGATATCATGAAACTTTTGTTTTAGTGAAAAATATGTGTCTGTGAGCGACTTCACTTTCCCTTTTCACTTTCATACATTGGAGAAGGAAATGGCAACCCACTCCAGTGTTCTTGCCTGGAGAATCCCAGGGACTGGGGAGCCCGGTGGGCTGCCGTCTGTGGGGTCGCATAGAGTTGGACATGACTGAAGTGACTTAGCAGCAGCAGCAGCAGCAGTACTGGACCCCAATGTAAAATGTGTTTGTATTGCGGATCACTGTCATGAACGTGTGGGAGACTGAGGTGCAGTATTATTCCCTTACTAATAATGTGGCCCTTGGCAGGTCACCTAATGTCTTTGTTGCTTAGTTGGAGCCGTAGTCTGTAAAATGGGCATGTTAGTAATAACAGTATTTGTTTCATATGATTGTGGAAAAGATTAAAGAGAAAATGCGTGCAAAGCGTTATGGACTGCTCCTGGATAATAGTCCACAATTATGATACTTTCTTTTTCTGCCTAGATCTGTAGCCCAGTCCTTTGTTTCCTACCCAGACCTTTCTTCTGAGACTGGAACTATGAGCCCAACAGTCCAAACTTGAACTCATCAGCACCTTCTCTCTCCAAGCCACTCCTTTCCCCCAACTGCCCCATTGCCCCTGCCCCCAAACACAGGCTCCTCTGCTCTGGAATCCACTCTGCCATCACTGCCTTCTCGGGCTGTCTGAGCATCATCTTACTCGTTCTTCCAGGAGCAGAATTCCGTGCCCAGGTCCCCATCAACCCTCGCTGGGTTAGTGAGAGTCTGCCCACAGTCTTGCCCTGCTCACCACACCTTGCCTCTTGTGTATCCACCGTCCCTTCCAGGCTGTCCTGTCTATACGTCTTCAGTGGCTCTCACGGATTCCAAGTTGGTGTTCACACCATTCAGCATACAGAGCGAGGTCCCCCACGGCCTGGACCTCATCTCTCCCACCCAGCCTCATGCTTCACACAGCCTGCCTGGTGAGCTTCTTCTGCCCATGCATGCATGCATGCCTTGAGGTTTCTTGTGCCTAGAATGCTTGCTCCACCTTTCTATTCTACAACTTTTACTTGTCATTTGGGCTCAAGGTTGGTTTTCAAAAGAGAAAGACTTAGGTTTGAATCCCCTAGTCAATAGTTAACAGCTGTGTGATTTTTTTAGGTCCTAAAAAGAATTTTTATTTTGTTTTTCAGTTGTTTTGGTTGCTTTATTATTATTATTTTTTTAAATTGGAAATTGAAAGTGGAAGTGTTAGTCACCCTGTCATGTTCGACTCTTTTCAACTCCACTGACTGTATAGCCCACCAGGCCTCTCTGTCCATGGAATTCTCCAGGCGAGAATACTGGAGTGGGTTGCCATTCCCTTCTCCAGGGGATCTTCCTAAGCCAGAGATCAAACCCAGGTCTCATGCATTGCAGGCAGATTCTTTACCATCTCAGCCACTAGGAAGCCCATTTTATATGCAATATAGTTGATTTACAACATTGTTAGTTTCATGTGTACAGGAAAGTGATTTATATATGAATACATATATTTATATGTATTCTTTGTCAGGTTCTTTTTCCATATAGGTTGTTACAGAATGTTGAGCAGAGTTCCCTGTGCTATACAGTAGGTTATTTTTTTATTATTGTTTTTATATATAATTGTGTATATGTTCGGAGAAGGCAATGGCAACTCACTCCAGTCCTCTTGCCTGGAAAATCCCATGGATGGAGGAACCTGGTGGGCTGCAGTCCATGGGGTCGCTAAGAGTCAGGCATGGCTGAGTGACTTCACTTTCACTTTTCACTTTCATGCATTGGAGAAGGAAATGGCAACCCACTCCAGTGTTCTTGCCTGGAGAATCCCAGGGACAGAGGAGCCTAGTGGGCTGCTGTCTATGGGGTCGCACAGAGTCGGACACAACTGAAGCGACTTAGCAGCAGCAGCAGCAGCAGCAGTGTATATGTTAATCCCAATAGCCGTGTGATTCTGAGAAGCACACTTCTGAGGCACTTGAAGTCAGTTTATGCATCTGTAAAATGGTAATAGCAATGTCTCCCTCATAGAGTTATAAGGATTAAATGAATGTGTATAAAGAACAATGCCTGGCACGTACTAAGTGCTTAATGAATAAATGGCTGTTCACTGTTTATTTAATATAATTATTGTTATAATTATATAACAATATAATTATTTAATATAAATTTTTAATTAAAATTCAGTTTACCTCCTCTGGAGCAGAGCTTCTCGCAGACCCGAAGGTGTCTGGTTGTCTGAGATTAATGTCTGCATCGGCTGTTCTTCTGACCAATTACCCTTCCCATTCTTCTTCCTGCAGCTGTCCCTCAGTACTTGCAGATACCTGACAATATAGTGATGGTTCGTGAATGTATCCTTGACTACTGAATGGATGTAATTACTTCCTGACTGGTGTTCCTGCCATCTCTCTTTCAGGAAACTCATTCTGTTAACTGCAACTGTATTAGTTCTCTTAGAGTTCCTCATTCACCTGTGCTTCTCACATTTCTCCAGTCACTGTACTCTGCTAACATTAGCAGTTAGGACCACCCCCGAGACAGCTTCTGTTTAGTGTTCCAGACTTTTCTATTTTTTTCTCCACCTTATGCCATGGAAAACCAGGCTGCTTGCACTGCCTGTGTGCTTATCCATGCTGGCTGTTTCTGCCTGGAAACACCAAACGCCTTAGCTGCTGACTTTTCGTCCCCTCGTCTTTACCTCTTACCATCCCACAAACCCTGTGAAGCCTCCTTCAGTTTTACTGCATGACAATCCTAGAACCTCTTCTGATCCTTTTTTTCTTTTTTAAATTTTATTCCTTTTTTCTCTGTGGGTGGCGCTGGGTCTTCGTCGCTGCTCGCAGGGTTTTCTCTCATTGTGGCGAGCAGGCTCCTCTGGCCCTGAGCGCATGGCCCAGGTGGGTGTGGGGCAGGGGCTTCGGGCTCCTCCGGCCCTGGGCGCACTGGCCCTGGTGGGTGTGGGGCAGGGGCTTCGGGCTCCTCCGGCCCTGGGCGCACTGGCCCTGGTGGGTGTGGGGCAGGGGCTTCGGGCTCCTCCGGCCCTGGGCGCACGGCACCGGTGGGTGTGGGGCAGGGGCTTCCTTGTTCTGCAGCATGTGGGATCTTCGGGGACCGGGGATCAAACTTGCGTCCCCTGCGTTGGCAGGCAAATTCCTATCCACTCTGTGACCAGAAAGTCCCTCTGATCCATTTTTTAAATAAAGAAAAGTGAATTTGCTCCATCCTCTTTTGCACCCTCGACTATCTGCTGTGGTTTGCAAACTGTCTCCTGGAGAAAGTTGTCGATTGTCCTCTGTTCAGCAGCTTATCTGCATATTTGGTTTTGACAGCAAGTTTATTGAGCCCAAGAATTGGGTCTTAAACTTTTATGTAAACTTACCAGCATCTGGAACATCAAGTTGCTTGTCATTTCTCTTGTTTGAGGGAATGAACAGAAATGAGAATCAGCCAGACTGGGCCCTCTGCCTGCTTGCTGCTTTATCTTTGGGGGTTAGGGTAGGAGAGATTAGAGTTTAACTCTTGCCTTTGGACTCTTAAATGTAATTCATCTAGCTGTACATTGGCACCATGTTATAACCACATTGTACTAGGTGTCAATAAACACGTTTGATAAGTTAATGATTAATTGGTGGTTTGGTTACTTTTAGAACTAATATACCTTCAAGTCTACTGTTCATGGGCCTTAGTGACTTAGGAGCATAGTACTAATAAAACAGAGTAAGAGTCAAAGTATGTGACGTGTGACGCTGTTAATACACACATACATTGGGGGTGATAGTAGTATATGCTTATATACACGTATATACTCTATATTGGAGAAGGCAATGGCACCCCACTCCAGTACTCTTGCCTGGAAAATCCATGCACGGAGGAGCCTGGTAGGCTGCAGTCCATGGGGTCGCTGAGTCGGACATGACTGAGCGACTTCACTTTCACTTTTCAGTTTGCTGCACTGGAGAAGGAAATGGCAACCCACTCCAGTGTTCTTGCCTGGAGAATCCCAGGGACGGGGGAGCCTGGTGGGCTGCCATCTGTGGGGTCACACAGAGTCGGACACAACTGAAGCAACTTAGCAGCAGTAGCAGTAGCATACTCTATATTGGGTTTCCCACGTGGCTCAGTGGTAAAGAACCTGCCTGCCAATAGAGGAGACATAAGAGATGTGGGTTCAGTCCCTGGGTCGGGAAGATCCCCTGGAGGAGGGCATGGCAGCCTACTCCAGCATTCTTGCCTGGAGAGTTCTGTGGACAGAGGAGTCTCATGGGCTACAGTCCGTGAGGTTGCAAAGGGTCTGATATAACTGAGCACACACGCACACATCCTCAACATTATCAAGCAAAAAGTTGGAGGATCAGGACAGTCTATGAATGGCTTACCAACATTGAAACCTTTTTTTTTTTCTTTTTCCAAGAGTAGAAGTTCCACTGGTAGTTTGTTCTCCGATTCCATCCTCCTGTGATCTACAGCTTCCTGGTTGTGTGAAGCTTGAGGTGTGATGGGTGATCTGCCATATTGAATATGGCAGAGGGATGACCTTCAGAGCTGGTCTGGCTGCAGATGATCTGAAGCTCAGTTTCTTTAATCCACAAGAAACTGAACCTCCTTCCTCAAAGCAAAAGGGCCAGACAGCTGGATTTTCTCATTTGTTTGTCCTTCTGCCCCTCTTTCCATCTAACCCCTGAGAAACAGTGAGCCTTAAGGTGCTGATGGCTATAGCTTTTGTGTGTCTGAGTCCAAACAAGACTCAGGAACAAGTTTACAAACAAATTAACCAAATCTACAAACCCAATTAACATATAATTCTTAAGGAAAGTTTACCAGTTCTAAGTTGTGTATACGTTTTGATGAGTCAGTCCTAACTTCCAAAATTATTAAGGCATGCTGTGTGGCATAACACATTTCACAATTTATACCCAAGCAGATTGTGAAATATCACATCTGCCCTTAATGACAGGAGTTGTTGTATTGTGTTAGTTGCTTAGTCATGTCTGACTGTAGCTCTCCAGGCTCTTCTGTCCATGGGATTCTCCGGGCAAGAATACTGGAGTGGGTTGCCATTCCCTTCTCCAAGGGATCTTCCCAACCCACAGATTGAACCCAGGTGTCTGGCACTGCAGGCAGATTCTTTACCGTCTGAGCCACCAGTTCAGTTCAGTTCAGTCACTCAGTCGTGTCCGACTCTTTGCGACCCTGTGAACCACAGCAGGTTCATGGGGTCCCTGTCCATCACCAACTCCTGGAGTCCACCCAAACTCATGTCCATTGAGTCTGTGATGCCATCCAACCATCTCATCCTCTGTCATCCCTTTCTCTTCCTGCCCCTAATCCCTCCCAGCATCAGGGTATTTTCAAATGAGTCAGCTCTTCACATCAGGTGGCCAAAGTATTATTTCAGCTTCAACATCAGTCCTACCAATGAACACCCAGGACTGATCTCCTTTAGGATGGACTGGTTGGATCTCTTTGCAGTCCAAGGGACTCTCAAGAGTCTTCTCCAACGCCACAGTTCAAAAGCATCAATTCTTCTGCACTCAGCTTTCTTTATAGCCCAACTCTCACATCCATACCTGACCACTGGAAAAACCATAGCCTTGACTAGATGGAGCCACCAGAGACATGTAGAAATGTTGGTGATAACCAAAAAACAACCTCTTTGTATTTCTGATGTTGGTTCTGGGAGACCACAAAATCAGGACAATAACGGATTATTTATCTGGGCATCTGAACACCAGGAGCATCCGAACAGTGGAATTATTTTTAAAGAAGTTTTTCATCCAGTTTTTAAAATTATGCCAGTGTGATAATTGAAGAACATTTGCACTAAGGCACAATATGAGTGGGGATGCTGTGATCTACCAGCTTCCAAAGACAAATGGGTGGTGTTGTAACAACACAATCCTCTGAATGCAGGGTGGACTGGATCATGGTGGGCCACTCCACTGACAGCAAGGCAGTCTTAACTGTCAGTGCAAAGGTGGTTCTTGGTCATTTACATGTTTTGGTAGGTCCAAGCTATGCTAAATGTTAAATTTCAGTCATTCATACACACATGTTACTTGTTAAAGCACCATTTAAAAATTTGTTGTGTTAATTTCTGCTGTACTGCAAAGTGATTCAGTTTTGTGTGTGTGTGTGTGTGTGTGTGTGTGTGTTCTTCTCATATTCTTTTCTACTGTGGTTTGACACAGGATACTGAATATAGTTCCCTGTGCTGTACAGAGGGCCTTGTTCATTCATCCTGTATACAGTAGTTTGCATCTGCTAATCCAACTCCCAGTCCTTCCCTCTCCCCCGCCTTTCACAGCCACAAATCTGTTCCCTCTATCTGTGGATCTGTTTCTGTTTCATGGGTAGGTTATTGGTGTCGTAGTTTTTAATGTTAATTAATTAATGTATTTATTTATTCATTCTTGGCTGCGTCACATCTTAGTTGAGGCATGCAGGCTGAGTTGCCCCATGGCATGTGGGATCCCGGTTACCCAGCCAGAGATTGAACCTTCTTCCCTCACACTGGCGGGCGGATTCCCTACGAGGGAAGTCCCTGTGTCATATTGAAAGCCTACGTATAAATGATATCATATATAATACTTGCCATTTTCTTTCTGACTTATTTCACTTAGTGCGATAATCTCTAGGTCCATCCATGTTGTTAAAATGACTTTATTTCATTCATTTTATGGTTGAGGAGTAGTATTCATACACACACATACACACACACACACACACACACACTCAACATCTCTATCTGTTTCTCTGTTCATGGACTTTTAGATTGTTTCCATGTCCTGTCTATAAATAGTGCTGCAATGAACATAGGGGTACATGTATCTTTTGTAATTATAGCTTTGTCTGGATATATGCCTAGGAGTGAGATTGTAAGGCCCCATTTTCAGTCACTGCTCTTTTGGAGTTGAGATAACTAAGTGCTTCTCTGGGGGCTCAGTGGTAAATAATCTGCCTGCAATGCAGGAAACCTGGATTCAATTCCTGATCAGGAAGATCCCCTGGAGAAGGGCATGGCAACCCACTCCAGTATTCTTGCCTGGAGAGTCCCATGGACATAAGAGCCTAGCGGGCTACAGTCCATGGGGTTGCAAAGAGTCAAACATAACTGAGTGACTAACATTTTAACTAAGCTCCAGAAATATTAATCCAAAATAGATCAAATCGGTCCCTAGACATTTTGAATACTCATTTCTAATAAGATGGTTCTTTAATCTCCGCTTTACCAGACCAGCAATTCCTGTCTTACAAATACATCTTAAGAATAAAATTGGGTGTTTAACATAGAACCTTGTCCATAGTAGGTGCTAAATAAATGTGAGTTCCCTTGCTCTTCACATACCATGAACCAGAATATATATAAGGGAAAAGTAATATTTATTGAATGACTGCTATTTACTGAGGACTTACTTATATCTAGACCCTGCTATATTCAGGGATAAAAAGATGAGTAAGACTCAGGCCAGGAGCTCACTCTCTAGTAGGAGAGACAGACATTTAAACCAGTGATTGCTTCAGAGAGTGGTAAGTACAGCGATAGAAGTCCTGGATACATACCAGGAGGGCTGAGTACCTTGCCTGAGTGAAGGGGCTCTCAGGGAGTTTTCAGTATAGAAATGACGCATCAATTGAATGTCTAGCAAGAGAAGAAAAGGATTCCAGGCAGAGGGAAAACATGGGAAGGTTTAAAAGACGCAGGGAGGCTCTGGAGGCCTAGAGCGAGCGCAGTTACAATCCTTTATAGAGCACTTGTTAGAGGGCAAGCCTGGGATCACCAAGTGTAGCAAATCCAACCCCAGTCACACGCACTGCAGCTGCTGTGCGTAGACATCGTGCAGTAGGTCGTGGGCTCTTAGTGTGTCCAGTGACCCGAAGTGGTTTGGATGCTTCAGTCACCACAGTGGTGGTCGGATCCAGAGGCCAAAGAGGTCCAGACACTCTCGTACAAAATCTTAGGGCTCCTGTAATGGACTGAATGTTTGATCTCCCCAAGATTCATATTTGGAAGCTGTGACCCTCTAATATGCTGGTACTCAGTCATAGATGGGACTTTGGGGAAGTCCTTAGGATAGATGGGTCATGAGGGTGAGGCCCTCATGGTGAGATTGGTGATCAATCTTCTAGTTAGAAAATAACTGATTTTCACTGAATTGTTTTCAAGATGAGCTTCCCAGGCAGTGCTGGTGGTAAAGAACTCGCCTGCCAATGCAAGAGACATAGAGATGTGTGTTTGATCCCTGAGTCGGGAAGATGCCTGGAGGAGGTCATGGCACCCCACTCCAGTGTTCTTGCCTGGAGAATCCCATGGACAGAGGGGCCTGGGGGGCTGCAGTCTCTAGGGTCGCAAAGTATCCGACACAACTGATGTGACTTAGCATGCAACCTGCATGCCTCTTAAAGGTAGCTCTTTTTTTCCCTTTGCCTTTCTGTTTTTTTAATCTCTCTCTAGTCCCTTCTAATCTATAGAAAAAGTTACTTGCTCATTTGTACTGATCAAAGAATCACCTTCATGCTGTTTTGCATCCTCTTCCGTGTAGAAGCCCCTTGTGCCTGGTAGATGACGTCATTGCTGGATGAACGTGCAGGCAGGGAAGGGATCGGTGGCCGTCGTGTATCAGTGGCCTGATCTGTGCTCCCTTCTCCTGTTCTCTTTACTTTCCTCTTTTCAACAAAAACATGACTGTTATCAAGTAATATCGCCCTTGTTCATCTTTAGCTTAATCGGAAGCAGAGTTTGATTTACTCTTATTATTATTATGATGCTTTTATTTTGGCTGTGCTGAGTCCTCTATGCAGTGTGTGGGCTCTCTCTAGTTGAGGCACTGGGCTTAATTGACCATGGTGTGTGGGATTTTAGTTCCCTGCGCTGGAAGCCAGATTCTTATCCAGTGGACCACAAGGGAAGTCCCGAACCAAAGTTTTAGAGCAGCATGAAATGCATCTGAACTTCCTGCCATGATAAGATCACTAAATAAAAGCTGAATTTCACATCCATATTTCCTCATTTGGCCTAAATATAAAAGATTATTACTGCAAGACTGTGCATAAGGATTGCAAGGCTATTTTTGAAAATGTTTCCCTTTGATAAGATTACAAACACTTAAGGGCGCGCAATAAAAACAATGAGGCACGACATCTTACTTGATAGTGTTTTCTTTCCAATATGTTTTTAGGCTCCCTGTTTAGAGAAAGAGGTTTTACACTGTAGTTTGAACAACTCTTTCAAAGTGATGTATTTGCCCAAGCAGTAAGTATTTTCCTCTTACTTAAAAAAGCAATATCAAATATTAATAACTTTTAATAATTAGGCTACCTTCACCCACTGTGAAAGGACTTAGTCTGGAATCAGTGGTATCTCTTCCTCTGCTGCTTCTGGGACTGTGCATGTTGAGAGGGCTCACTAATTCAGAATACATGAAAAAGCAAGAGTGAGTTACAGAGTATCAAAAAACCTGTTTACTTTTATTGCTCCCAGTATTTACATGTATCCAGTAATCATGTAGGGCTTCCCTGGTGGCTCAGATGGTACAGATTCCACCTGTAGAGCAGGAGACTTGAGTCTGTTCTCTGGGCGGGAAGATCCCTTGGATAAGGGAATGGCGACCCATCCCAGTATTCTTGCCTGGAGAATTCTGTGGACAGAGGAGCCTGGCAGGCTATGGGGTCACAAAGAGTCAGACATAACTAAGCAACTAACACTATCACATTTATCAAAATTCAGTAATCATGTAAATGTGTTATAAAGCATACTTGTTTTGAATTTATTTATTTATGTATTTATTTTTGGGCTGGATCCTGTGGCATGGGGAGTCTTAGTTTCCAGACCAGAGATAGAAGCTGTGCCCCTATAGTGGAAGCAAGGATTCTTAACCACTGGACCACCAGGGAAGTCCCACATACCTTAAGGATCAGGTGAAAACATTTTCAGTAAGTGATATGAAACTCTTTTCCTGGAAAGTAAGTAAGTAAACTCTTAAGCAGGTTAGGCTGTCCTGATCACCTGTCTTGCTTATACCATTTCCCTGACAGATCTCTTCTATAAATAAAGCTCAAAAGTATCTTTATTTTTTTTTAAGTTGGAGCATAATTGCTTTACAATATTATGTTTGTTTCTGCTGTACAATGAGGTGAATCAGCTATATCAAATGTAGCAGAGGTTCAGTCATAACAAGTATTTCTGAAGGCATTTTACAGGAGAACCAGGCCAGCGAGACTGTTCTCCGAGGCACGCTGGTTCAGCCAGGGAACTTGTGGGCAGGCTGACTCTTGGTTGGTCTTCATCCTGTGGTTTTGGAAGCTACATGTCAGGACTGCGCGTGTGCTGTGGCATCGCTGGGGTAGGACGCTGTCCATCATTAGAGTAGGACCTGTCCCCATGGAGCTTACAGGTTGGTGGGGAAGGTGGCTCTAAGCAAGCGTGCAAATAATTATGTGTCATTACAAATGGTCATAATTGTCATAAAATTGTCTCCTCTCAAATTCCACCACAGTAAAGTGCTAAAAAACAAATGGTGGGGAACACCCACTTATGATGAGAGGGTTGGGGAGGCCCCAGCGAGGAGGCATCATTTGGGCAGAGAGCCGAGGGTCAGGGACAAGCTTGCATCTGGAGGTGGGGGCTCCAAGCAATAGGGCACTGGGCACAGCATGCCCTGAAAGGAGCTTACTCTTCCCTCCTGAAGACCTATTTTGCCATTTACCAACGAAAGGCAGCCTCTTCCTCTGGCCTTGAAATCTCAAAATTTGAACAGGAGGTGATGAATTCACTGGCTTTTGAAAAGCCAGCAGTCATGGAGAGAGAATGATGGAGGGAAGAGCAGAAACCTGATGGCATGGGAAGAAAGGTCCTAAAATGCTGCTAGGAGAGCCCTGACTGTTAAAGAAATGAAACCTGTTTTTATCATGAATCAGCTTTATGGGCAAGACTAAATTAAGACTAGGTTCTTCCATTTCCATTTCTGGGGGCAAGCAAGCATGCGTTAATGGCTTTTTAAAATAGAATGGAAATTCTACTGGGGCCATCAGGGAACAGAAGAGAGAAGGGTCGGAACACACTGGCCGTCTGATGCCAACCACACTCTCTTGAGTAAATCTGTGTGTGTGTTTTTACCACTTTATGCTCCTCTCAAACTTTCTAGCTTACAAGGCTTCCTGAGCAGTCTACACAGCAGCTAACGATTTAACTTCCACTCTTCTGTGTTTATTTTAGTGTCAGATTTTTATGGTCAAGGTCATCCTGAAGATACACACCTTCTTAGCTGTGCAAAGTTGGTCGATATCCTCTATTATGTCTTCTATCTTTTTTTTTTCCTTTCTATTCCCAGGAGCCTGCCTCCTCTGTGAATCCCGTTCCAACAGGATGTCGTGGTTTATTTTTTCCCTGCCCTTTGCCAAGTGGACGGCCAGCGTTTTAACCTTTTAGTATTCTCATCCTTTGAGGCGGCTTCCTGTTTCTCTGCTATCTTGGGAACTCCTGCTGTTTGACTGCAGGGTTTGCATATTCATAAATTCTGAACCTTTGACTCTTGAAGCAGGCCAGCTGTAGTATGAGAGCTGTTTGTTATTGCTTGGTATAGTTTTCTATTTTCACTTGCCAAGAAATACACCTGTGCTTGTATTTCCAGTCATCTCTGTTGGGATCAGCCTCCAGAAGACTAACAGAATCATGATGAAACCTGGTAGGATCATAATCAAACCCGGGCAGCCTGCAAAATGGCTCCGCAGGTCTGGCTGTGTGGAGAGGGCAGGGGGCAGCTGGAGAGACAGAGGTATGCCCAGGGTCAGGCTTTGCCGCGCTAACTGTATGGCCTGGGGGGAGTTTTGTCACCTCCCCAGGCCTGTATCTCTGTCTATATGATTTTGATCTGGAGTGGATATTGCCTTGCTGTAGGGACCACAGAGCTCCAGGTCCCTGACCCGAACAGAGGAGTCAGGGACCCAGCAAAATGCGAGGCAAGCATGTTGTCAGGGTCCCTAGGATCAGGATCAGGTCTTTAGAGAAAGTATTTTGCTGCTTTGCAACTATGGGACTGAATCATCTCTCTGGTCCTTTCCTACTGTTTTATATATATATATACACACAATTTTATTTATTTACCTTTGGCTGTGCTGGGTCTTTGTTGCTGTGCGGGCTCTTCTCTGTTTGTGCAGGGGGCACCACTCTCTAGTTGCAGTGGATGGCATGCTCGTTGCAGTGGCTTCTCTTGCGGCAGAGCATGGGCACCAGAGCGTGCAGGCCCTAGTAGTTGCAGCGTGTGAGCTCAGGAGTTGCAGCCCCCAGGCTCTAGAGCACAGGCTCACTAGTTGCGGTGCATGGGCTTAGTTACTTTGTGGCAGGTGGGATCTTCCCAGATCGGGGATCAAACCCGTATCTCCTGCATTGGCAGGCGGATTCTTTATCCCTGGACCACCAGGGAAGCCCTCCTTTCCAACTTTAAATACCTCTGATTCTATGAAAGGAGGAGAGTCTTGTGCCTTCCTGCTTCCAGTCACTGGTGGAGCGCCTCTGCCAGGGCAAGACGGAAAGTGGACCAGGATTCAGGCCAAGAGCTGGGCTGACGACCTGAGCCCCCAGTGGGACTAGAAAATGACAGTTTCTGCCCTTGATCCAGGTCATGTGACAATCTCTATGACAGAGGGATGGCTTATGTCCCTGGAGAGAGAACCTGTGCCGCGCCCTGTGGTAGGGAGAGGTGAAGGAGAAGGCCAGGTTCTTTGACCTCCCACTTGTGCTCACAGGTGGGGAGGGGAGGGATATTGGTGCAGTCTTGGCCAAGGTTCCTTCCCAAAGCCCAGCTTCTCAGTTTTTTCTTTCTAAAGAAGCCTTGCTTGCTTTCCACATTAGAGAGCAGTTAGACAGGCAGTTCTGCAGGGAGCCAGCAGGTTAGGGATGACTTGAACTATATACGTGTCTGTGGCTGGGCTGTGCCCCTCCCAAGGAGAGTCCCCACCAGCTAGAGGGTGTTAGCATGACACCTGACCTTGAGGACCAGTCAGCACTTCAGTGGGTCAGAGTTAGTACATACTTCATCCAGTAATGAGAGCAGAACATAGATAACACAGTCTTGTTTTTGAAATTTATTTTTTATTGAGCTGGCTCAGACCATGAACTCCTTATTGCCAAATTCAGACTTAAATTGAAGAAAGTAGGGAAAACCGCTAGACCATTCAGGTATGACCTAAATCAAATCCCTTATGATTATACCGTGGAAGTGAGAAATAGATTTAAGGGCCTAGATCTGATAGATAGAGTGCCTGATGAGCTATGGAATGAGGTTCATGATATTGTACAGGAGACAGGGATCAAGACCATCCCCATGGAAAAGAAATGCAAAAAAGCAAAATGGCTGTCTGGGGGAGGCCTTACAAATAGCTGTGAAAAGAAGAGAAGTGAAAAGCAAAGGAGAAAAGGAAAGATAAACATCTGAATGCAGAGTTCCAAAGAATAGCAAGAAGAGATAAGAAAGCCTTCCTCAGCGATCAATGCAAAGAAATAGAGGAAAACAACAGAATGAGAAAGACTAGAGATCTCTTCAAGAAAATCAGAGATACCAAAGGAACATTTCATGCAAAGATGGTCTCGATAAAGGACAGAAATGGTATGGACCTAACAGAAGCAGAAGATATTAAGAAGAGATGGCAAGAATACACAGAAGAACTGTACAAAAAAGATCTTCATGACCCAGATAATCACCATGGTGTGATCACTGACCTAGAGCCAGACATCCTGGAATGTGAAGTCAAGTGGGCCTTAGAAAGCATCACTACAAACAAAGCTAGTGGAGGTGATGGAATTCCAATTGAGCTATTCCAAATCCTGAAAGATGATGCTGTGAAAGTGGTACACTCAATATGCCAGCAAATTTGGAAAACTCAGCAGTGGCCACAGAACTGGAAAAGGTCAGTTTTCATTCCAATCCCAAAGAAAGGCAATGCCAAAGAATGCTAAAACTACCGCACAATTGCACTCATCTCACACGCTAGTAAAGTAATGCTCAAAATTCTCCAAGCCAGGCTTCAGCAATATGTGAACCGTGAACTTCCTGATGTTCACGCTGGTTTTAGAAAAGGCAGAGGAACCAGAGATCAAATTGCCAACATCTGCTGGATCATGGAAAAAGCAAGAGAGTTCCAGAAAAACATCTATTTCTGCTTTATTGACTATGCCAAAGCCTTTGACTGTGTGGGTCACAATAAACTGTGGAAAATTCTGAAAGAGATGGGAATATCAGACCACCTGATCTGCCTCTTGAGAAATCTGTATGCAGGTCAGGAAGCAACAGTTAGAACTGGACATGGAACAACAAACTGGTTCCAAATAGAAAGAGGATTACGTCAAGGCTGTATATTGTCACCGTGTTTATTTAACTTATATGCAGAGTACATCATGAGAAACGCTGGACTGGAGGAAACACAAGCTGGAATCAAGATTGCCGGGAGAAATATCAATAGCCTCAGGTATGCAGATGACACCACCATTATGGCAGAAAATGAAGAGGAAAGAAAAAGCCTCTTGATGAAGGTGAAAGAGGAGAGTGAAAAAGTTGGCTTAAAGCTCAACATTCAGAAAACTAAGATCATGGCATCTGGTCCCATCACTTCATGGGAAATAGATGGGGAAACAGTGGAAACAATGTCAGACTTTATTTTTCTGGGCTCCAAAATCACTGCAGATGGTGACTGCAGCCATGAAATTAAAAGACGCTTACTCCTTGGAAGGAAAGTTATGACCAACCTAGATAGCATATTCAAAAGCGGAGACATTACTTTGCCAACAAAGGTTCACCTAGTCAAGGCTATGGTTTTTCCTGTGGTCATGTATTGATGTGAGAGCTGGACTGTGAAGAAGGCTGAGCACCAAAGAACTGATGCTTTTGAACTGTGGTGTTGGAGAAGACTCTTGAGAGTCCGTTGGACTGCAAGGAGATCCAACCAGTCCATTCTGAAGGAGATCAGCCCTGGGATTTCTTTGAAGGAATGATGCTAAAGCTGAAACTCCAGTACTTTGACCACCTCATGTGAAGAGTTGACTCATTGGAAAAGACTCTGATGCTGGGAGGGATTGGGGGCAGGAGGAGAAGGGGACGACAGAGGATGAGATGGCTGGATGGCATCACTGACTCGATGGACGTGGTTCTCAGTGACCTCCAAGAGTTGGTGATGGACAGGGAGGCCTGGCGTGCTGCGATTCATGGAGTCACAAAGAGTTGGACACGACTGAGCGACTGATCTGATCTGATCTGATAGTTAATTTACAATGTTGTGTTAGTTTCCTGTGTACAGCACAGTCATTCAGTTATACATGAATATGTTTTTTTCAGATTCTTTTCCTTTATAGGTTATTTAAAAATATTGTTGAGTAGCATTCCCTGTGCTATACATTATGTTCTGTCGGTTATCTATTTTATATATATGAGTGTATATAGTTTAAAATTTTTTTATTGTAGTAAAAGTCACATAATATAAAATATACTATTTTAACCATATTTAACTGTACAGTTCAGTGACACTGAGTACATTAGTGTGTATAGTTTTTAAAAGATGCACAAGAACAGATTGGATTCTTGGAATGGCTTTATAAGAAAGCCTTTGCATTTCCTGTGGAGCAAGGGAAACAAGTTTAACTGTTAACTGCAGTATACCTGGAATATGGTCTTTTTACAGCATCGAGAAAGATTGTCTGGCCTGCAAGGAATTTGATATGATCTAGGGTTCTTGCCTGGAGAATCCCAGGTACGGGGAAGCCTGGTGGGCTGCCGTCTATGGGGTCACACAGAGTCGGACACGACTGAAGTGACTTAGCAGAGAATAAAATCTATCCTAGATCGCAGTGGAGAGTGAAGCACAAATTCCTGTTTCCATCCTTAGACACTGAGGAAGTTAGGGAGGAGGCGGGAGAGCAGGGAACTAGGGATTGCCCAGCACGACTCGGGGCCTCTGACTGTTGTACAAGTGGATCATCTGCATTTTGATCTGCAGGGGGCCTGGGACTGGGCCTGTTTTCCTGTGGGTCCCTCCTGCCTGCCCTCATTTTCCCCAGCCTTCTTCACTCATCATCCATTCTGTCGTCTTTCATCCTCTCCGTGTAAAATTTAGGGGTGTTGTGACCCTCTGTGACATTTCCTACAGCTGGGTGTCTCTGCACCCAGCCTTGAGAAGTGAAGTACACACAGGGCCAGTTCTCGCACCTGTGGAAACAGCTTGCCTTTGTCCACAAAGCACAGGGAGATCGTGTATCTAAGGAGGGAAATTGTCTCTTCTATCTTTGATCTTACTGCTACTGCTACTGCTAAGTCACTTCAGTCGTGTCCGACTCTGTGTGACCCCATAGACGGCAGCCCACCAGGCTCCCCCGTCCCTGGGATTTTCCAGGCAAGAACACTGGAGTGGGTTGCCATTTCCTTCTCCAATGCATGAAAATGAGAAGTGAAAGTGAAGATGCTCAATCGTGTCCGACTCTTAGCGACCCCATGGACTGCAGCCCACCAGGCTCCTCTCTCCATGGGATTTTCCAGGCAAGAGTACTGGAGTGGGGTGCCATTTCCTTCTCCGTCTTTGATCTTGGGCACTAGTAAATTGAAGGTATTGTTTACTTGCTTGTGCACAAATAAATTGTAGGTATTGTTTTTCCTTTATGAGGTTTTCCCTGTCTCTGGGTTGGTCTGTGCCCTTGTTAAAGTTAGCCGGGCTTGAAGTAGACACTGTCTATGGGCATTACGGACCTATCAACTAGATTTCCCTTTGAGGCAAAATCCGTGAAAGGAAGTGCCAACCCTTTCATTAGGCTTGCTCCCGGGTGCCCAAACCAAGGCCTGCGGGCCACATCCAGCCACTGCGCTGTAGTGGTTCGTGAAAAGTCAGAAGAAAAGTAATTTTCTTTGTGTGTGAAATTTACAGATGTTATCAGAGTTTATAAAGGCTGTTTGACTGGAATACAGCTATGCCCCTTCACATACTGTCTGTAGCTGCTTTCACTCTATGGCAGGGTTGAGTAGTTGTAACAGAGAACAAAGAACTGTGTGGCCCACAGAGTCTAAAATGTTTCCAGAGAAAGTTTTCTGACCCCTGCCTGGACTTCAGTAATTAAAACCACCACCATAGCGATGTCTTTTGAGTCTGACTATGTGCCAGGCACCGTGCTCAGCATCTTTCAGGCATCTACTTATTTTATTCTCATAACAACCCTACAGGTGTAACTCTTCTATCGCTATTTTGCAGAGAAGGAGAAAGAGGATCAGAGAAGTTGTGTAATTTCCCCTACATCACATCCCTGGCCCGTGTCAGAGCTGGATTTGCACACACATATGTCTTGGCAACCCACTCCAGTACTCTTGCCTGGAGAACCTCATGGACGGAGGAGCCTGGTAGGCTGCAGTCCATGGGGTCACAACTGAGCGACTTCACTTTCACTTTTCACTTTCATGCACTGGAGAAGGAAATGGCAACCCACTCCAGTGTTCTTGCCTGGAGAATCCCAGGGATGGAGGAGCCTGGTAGGCTGCAGTCCATGGGGTTGCAAAGAGTCGGACACTACTGAGTGACTTCACTTTCACTTTTTACTTTCATGCACTGGAGAAGGAAATGACAACCCACTCCAGTATTCTTGCCTGGAGACTCCCAGGGATGGAGGAGCCTGGTGGGCTGCCATCTATGGGGTCACACAGAGTCGGACACGACTGAAGCGACTTAGCAGCAGCAGCAGCAGCATGTCTGACTCCAGAGTCTGGAATATCATCCAGTGCAGAATGTCATCCCAGTCAGCTGGACACCCATAAGCATCCTTGCTGGGTCTGAGGTGGAGGCCATAGATAAAAGTTGTTTGAGATCAAATTTATTTTTATTTTCAGTCATTTATGTTTGAGACTTTATGTTTGCATTACATCAGAGTACACAAGTCCCTTAAGGATGGTGACTGAATGTGGACCCCAGCACAGCACCCAGGACATAGTAGAGGGAAATTAAAAGCTAGTGGAGTAAAGGAAGTGGGTGGGCAGTGGGGAGAGGGCAGGAGAACAGGGGGGAAGAGAGACAGGAAGAGGAAAGACATTATCAAGGAAGAGTGGGGATGCCCCTGGCATTCTGTGGCTGGCATTCATCTGTCAGGCTGTGGATGGCTCCACCTGGTACCAAGCTGACTCTCACCAGATACAGGGTGCCCTGGACTTGCCAGGCCTGGCCTGACCCATGCATACACCCCCTCTGCTATGGTCTGGCTGCTCCTGCTCTCCTGCCCCTGCTCCCCTCACCTCTGGGGGCACTGTGGTTTCCTGGCACCCAGCCCAGACACGCTGCTGACTGCTGAGGGAGAAAGCTGGATGAGTCAGTGTTTAGAGCAGGTCCATTCAGTGGAGGACATGAAGTGAGGGCCCCCATTCTCACATCTAGAGAGGATGGCTTTCCTCAAAGGGGAAATGTGGACTCTGGAAAGGTGCCAAAAGGAATCCTTTTTCTTCTTATCTTTCCAAGAAGGCTACTGGTCTGAAGGCAAGCAACTGACCAGTGAGAGGACTCATGTCCACTGGCCGTCAACCAGCAGAAAGTACCAGGGCTCGCTCTTTCTCACAAGAACAAGCCAGAGGGATGGGAGCAGAGACCTTCTTCCTTGCTGGGCTGGCCTACCTTTAAGAGTTAGTGTGAGGACTCACCCAGAGCAACAAAGTAGCGCTGTGGCCTCTTGCTCAGATGTGTGAGAGCCAGTGGGAGACACCACTGCTAAGTGGCTGAGGCTGAGGGAGGCTGTGTCCTTCCAGGATGATAAAAGTGGAGAGATACATCGTTTCTGATTTTCCATAATTCTGCCCACTCTCGTTTCCTGACTTGTTTTAGTTGGCATCAGATCAGATCAGTCGCTCAGTCGTGTCCGACTCTTTGCGACCCCATGAACCGCAGCACGCCAGGCCTCCCTGTCCATCACCAGCTCCCGGAGGTCACTCAGACTCACATCCATCGAGTCAGTGATGCCATCCAGCCATCTCATCCTCTGTTGTCCCCTTCTCCTCCTGCCCTCAATCCCTCCCAGCATCAGAGTCTTCTCCAATGAGTCAACTCTTCGCATGAGGTGGCCAAAATACTGGAGTTTCAGCTTTAGCATCATTCCTTCTAAAGAAATTCCAGGATTGATCTCCTTCAGAATGGACTGGTTGGATCTTCTTGCAGTCCAAGGGACTCTCAAGAGTCTTCTCCAACACCATAGTTCAAAAGCATCAATTCTTCGGCGCTCAGCCTTCTTCACAGTCCAGCTCTCACATCCATACATGACCACAGGAAAGACCATAGCCTTGACTAGGCGAACCTTTGTTGGTAAAGTAATGTCTCTGCTTTTGAATATGCTATCTAGGTTGGTCATAACTTTCCTTCCAAGGAGTAAGCGTCTTTTAATTTCATGGCTGCAGTCACCATCTGCAGTGATTTTGGAGCCCAGAAAAACAAAGTCTGACACTGTTTCTACTGTTTCCCCATCTATTTCCCATGCAGTGATGGGACCAGATGCCATGATCTTCATTTTCTGAATGTTGAGCTTTAAGCCAACCTTTTCACTCTCCACTTTCACTTTCATCAAGAGGCTTTTTAGCCCCTCTTCACTTTTTGCCATAAGGGTGGTGTCATCTGCATATCTGAGGTTATTGATATTTCTCCCAGCAATCTTGATTCCAACTTGTGTTTCTTCCAGTCCAGCATTTCTCATGATGTACTCTGCATATAAGTTAAATAAACATGGTGACAATATGCAGCCTTGACGTACTCCTTTTCCTATTTGGAACCAGTCTGTTGTTCCATGACCAGTTCTAACTGTTGCTTCCTGACCTGCATACAGATTTCTTAAGAGGCAGATCAGGTGGTCTGGTATTCCCATCTCTTTCAGAATTTTCCATAGTTTATTGTGATCCACACAGTCAAAGGCGTTGGCATAAGAAGAGAATTAACTTTTCATCCAAAAAATAAATGTTTACTGAGCCCCTACATCAGTCAGGCTCTCGGAATACAAAAGAGAGTCGCTAGTCATTCCTAAAGGAGCTCAAGCCTAGGAGAGGGGATACTGCCAGTGCCTCTGCTCTCCTAGTATGTGAACGGACTCCTTGCTGTGCATCAGGCACTGGGCTGGGTTCTCTTCATAGACTAAACCATTCAGTTCCCACACAAACCCAATGAGCCAAGTTATTGTGCCCATTGTATGGATGAGGAAATTGAGGCACAGAGAGGCTCAGGGACTTGCGCAAACCCATCAGTGGCAAAGTGGGGGCTCAGACCCATCCTGGCACTGCAGCCCGCACTCCCCACCACTGCCCTCGTCGCAGTGACTTGAGATCTGAGCGTGTTGTCCGCTGAGCTTGGCACTCAGGCCCCTCCGTGCTGTATCATTGAATCATCACAACAGCCTTATGAAGTGACAGTTCACAAAGGAGCTTACAGAGGCAATGAGCAGCCTGAACACAGAGCAAATACAGATGTGTCTCCAGAGCCAGTGCCTAAATTACAGCTGCATGCTGACTTCGGCAGTATGATTCTAATACAAGTGACCAGTGTGGCGTGCGCCTCGCAGGCTGCTTAGGAAAATACTCTCCTCTGGTTACAGGTGTTGGGGGAGGCAGCCTCCTGCGGGTGGTGCCAAGTTTCACCGTCCTCAGATTATTCCCTCTGCCAAGGTGCCCAGCTTCCTCCTTGAGTACCACCCTTCGCGTTAGGGCACTGACCTCAGGAAACTCAGGCCTGTGAACGGAGAAAACCCCACCTTGACCCGGTGGCACCTTGGTTAAGACAGCTCAGATGCGGAAGCCTGCCGGCCTGGAAGGCTGGAGAGGCGAAGCGCAGCCCAGAGGACTGAAAGAGCCGCAGTGGGCGCACCTACATTGCGGGAGGGGCAGGCCTCGGTGGTCCCTGTCACAGCGTTGATTGCTGTCACCGCAATAAAAAGCCTGAGTCTCCCCGCCCTCCTCGGCGCTGACATCACCACCACATGAATCAGTTATTTCACACAGTGATCTTGCCTCCTGGTGAGAAATAAGGTTAGAAAAGGACGCCTCCAGGGAGAGAAAGAAAGATTCAGAGTACAAGCAGAGCGGTGGATGCTTCTACAGAGCTGGCCGCCTCGGGGCGGAGCCTGTTGCCATAGGAACCACGGCTGGGCTGCGTCTGGACTGCTGGCTGTTTTCCGGGCACCGCCTAGCCTTGGAAGCCAGGCTCTGGGAGATTGGCCGCCACCTGGGATTATTTCCTTAGACTTAGAGTTCAGGACGCGGAAATACTTGGTCAACAGACATGAACTTTTGTAAGGTTCTCTCTGAATTATATCTTGGTTAAAAAATAATCCTTTTTATGGGACAGAGAGAAAGGAACGCAGGGAAGAGGGAGTCAGGGTCCAGCAAGGAGTTACCAGCAGCGCAGCCGCCCCGGGACCTTCAGGTCAGGGCTGTGTGCCCCTCCCAGCTCAGGTCTTGGCTGGGCCTCAGCCCCAGCCTTGGCAAGGCAGTCACCGGGGGAAATTTGCCACCTAGAATCCCTGACTCTAAATCCCAACCTGGTAGTCAGAGCTACTGCAGTGATTACTTAAACAAGGTAAACCTCTGAGGCAAGCCGGAACTTGGCACTGCCTTGGGTTTAATTGTCCAAATGAAAAGTGTGATTGTGAAACTGGCCGAGAGAAAAACAACCCTCAGCCTTGATGTGCTCACCAGTATGCACATCAGTAATTAGGGACCCGAGTTAGGACTGGGAGCTTCTCTTCCAGGGATGCTCGGGACAGATGATCGACTTAAACTTAGTGAGGCCAAAGAACAGTAAAACAAAAGAGCATTTTGTTTGCTTGCTTTTGCTTGTTATTTTTGTCATAGTCAGAGCAAGACAAAGAATAAGGAAGGGTTAGTGTGCTGCTGGGATGTCTGATGGATTGCAGAATCATGTTCTGCTTCAGTCTTTTGTGTGAAGGACATCTTTGGGCTGAGAAGGGGCTTTTGAGGGCAAGAAGAAGAAACTCAGATAAGGAAAGGCCAGCAACACAGCGTGGTTGTGGGTTCAAGCTGCCAACCAGACCCACAAGACACAGAGATCTTAATGTAATAGTATGGTTAGTAATCATCCGCACAGGAAGCAAAGCAGGCAGTGTAGCACCTTCACCGTGTTGCGAGGCTCAGAGCTTCTTGCCCCGCTCCCCTACTTGGGATGTGTACTGGGGTAAAAGCCCGCGGAGGAGAGCACAAGTCGTAGCCCCCTCTTCCACTCGCCTTTTACACCACTCCAGTTGTGCAGCCACCTCGGAGTTCTGCTCATGCGCACCAGAATGAGGCAGGTGGAACGTTCTCCACGTATCTCAACTCTGTTCATGAGAGAGCGGTGCTACGGGAAAGCCAGGCCCTTCTCAGGTGGGTCTGCATCAGCCCAGGCCTTGTGGTAGCCAGAGAGGCTAGGGGTTGAATTACATCCCTCAAAAAGAAATGTTCAAGTTGCAAACCCCACTACCTTTGGGTGTGGCCTGTCTAGGAAGGGGCCGTCCTGAGACCTGAGACCCAATCAACATGCCTGTGACTTGGAGGCAGGAAACTCTGTCCCCAGGAGTGCTTTTGAGAGGTTCTGCTCATGTCTCATGTATTTTTGGGTCATCACTGCCTAGTACACCACCTGGCACATAATTATATGTAAAATGTATGACATTAAATGGTAACGCCCGCTCCGCCTCCCCCCCGCAAAAATTAAATGGTAATTCCAAGATGAGTTCTGGTGTGAGTTCCTGGGCTGTAACTGGGTCAGCTGGTTCTGTTTTCATCTACAGAACCCCACTAGGTTAAGGCCAGCTTGGACCATCTCTCTTTGCAAGGACACTTTTAAAGGGAAGCTTGTTTCTGCTTTGTCAACCGTTATTTTCAAACAGTCCTCTTTGGTATAGGACCTCTCCACCCTACTGAAGAATGACTCCTAGACTCCAGGGTGAGCGGTCTGTGCCGCCTCTGCGAAAGGAGAGGAGAGGACTGCCTCCTGGGGTCCAAGCCAAACCATTCACCCAAGTCGGTTTCCAAGAATCTGGACTGACAGGAAGAGCCTGGTTCTGAGGGGTCACTTGTGGGGTGCTGATCTGTAAAATCCATCCTAACAATATCTCTTCTCCAGTCACTCAAGCCTGGACTGGAAATAATCATTCCTTATCATCTTCTTTCAGAAGACCATTTGGCAACAATATTCAGAAAGGATTTTGAAAATAAAGATTATAAAACAAAACAGCTAAACTAAATGACGATTATATTAGGTTGATTATAGGCTCCCGGTTTTAGGCTGCCTCCTCCTAGTTGGTTGCATTTATCTTTCGCTGAAAGACATCCCCTCTCTAACCAGCTAGCTTTGTTGCACTGTGGCATTGGCTGCTCCCTGTCCCGGCCTTTGCCCACCCTTGAGGGGCATTGTGGCACCGGGAAAGAGGAGCTATGCCAGCCAGAAGGCCTGAACTCTAGTTCAGCTCGCTGTCCAATGGCCGCTGCACTCTGGGCTGGTCTTGTAAACCCTCTGAACCTCAGTTTCCACGAAAGTAATAAGATAACCTGCTCTTGTTACTGCCCACAGCGTGACAGGCCAATAAGTAAGGCAGGTTGTTGGGGCAAGGAGCAGCAACTGTATTCAGAAAGCCAGCAGGTCAAGATGATGGACTAAGGCCCCAAACAACCATCTTCCCCAAGTTAGAATTCAGCCTTTTTTTTTTTTTCAACAGAGTCATTATTTTGTTTTATTTATCTATTTTTTGGTTATACCATTCTGGCTTCCCAGGTGGCTCAATGGTAAAGAATCCGTCTGCCAATATGCAGCAGACACAAGAGACCCAGGTTCAATCCCTGCGTTAAGAAGATCCCTTGGAGGAGAAAATAGCAACCCACTCCAGTAT
This sequence comes from Tragelaphus eurycerus, assembly GCA_935064755.1. Classification (NCBI taxonomy): domain Eukaryota; kingdom Metazoa; phylum Chordata; class Mammalia; order Artiodactyla; family Bovidae; genus Tragelaphus; species Tragelaphus eurycerus. The sequence goes on along the minus strand of CAKXYN010000057.1, from coordinate 4,638,794 downwards.
TCTTGCCTGGAAAATTCCATGGACAGAGGAGGCTGGTGGGCTATAGTCCATGGGGTTGCAGAGTCGGACAAGACTGAGGGACCTCAGTTTCCTGATGGGATCAAGCCCAGGCCCTCAGCAGTGAAAGTGCAGAGTCTTAACCACTGAGTGGCCAGGGAATTCCCCAGGCTTCTTCTCTACTAAAAAGGGAAGGGGTATGGTTGGTTGCAGCAAACCTTTTGGTGCCAGAATCCTTTGTTCTTGCAGCTATCCAGTCAAAATGTTCCTGTAAACCTCCTAAAAGACATTATTCTCTGTTCTGCAACTTTTTATCTTACATGAATGGAAAAGTGTTATACTTTTAAAGGCCAGAGCTTTGAGAATGGGCCATCCTGTATATTTCAGGCTGTAGACAGCTTTCTTAATTTAGAGCAAAGACAATAGAAGACAAAAGTTAAAGCAAAAGAAACAAATCCGATATGGAGTCAGATTTGTCCTTCCCTGTTAAATTCTGTCTCTGGGTTTGCTCTGCTTTGTATTATGAAGGTGCTTTCTAAATTCTAAACCACAAAGCAGGTACGAAGAATTGTCTTTCCATAATGGTCTCTGATCCAGCTATTTCCCAGTTCTGAGATGAGCAGAACCTTTACATGATGTTATATCGCTCATCCGTTTGCAGGGCTTCTGTCATTGCACATCTACTTCCTGGCTGCTTGCTACGTGACAGGCACTGCATAGGGGCTGTGGGGTTAGAGGTAAGTGATGGAGCTGGCAGTAGTTTCCAGCAAGGAATGCCGTGGAGTTTGTGAGCAGACACCCAATCCACATGGAGATGGGAGGGTCTGGGATGGAAGGAGGGTCTGGGATGGAAGGAGCCACAGGGAATCCTTCCTAAAATGTGGCTGTCTTTGTGGAGTTCTGGAGGACTTGAAGGAGTTAACCCGAGAGAGGAGTCAGAAGAGCCTGCGCGTTCCTCTCAAAACAAGCGGTGTGTTTCTTACACTGCTCTCAGCAGAGTGAGGGGACAGAGATACTTGTAGGAGACCCTCTCATGTGCTGGGGGATGGCAGGCATCCGGCCTCAGGCACTAAACCTCAGTAGTATCTCCCCACCTCCAGCCCCCAGACACATAATCAGTAAAATAGTCAAAAATGCCCCTTCCCATTCCTGAATGCGTACCCCACCGCTCCATCAGGGGGATCCGTGCCCTTCCCTACTTGAGAAATTCTGCTTAAAAACGAATGGTGGCATGACTTAGGAACCAGAGTGTGGCTGGGGAGGCTACAACAAGGAAAAAAAATGTGGAAGGCAGAGGGCAGATCATAAATGGCCCTAAATGCCATCCTAAGAGGTTTATGTTCTAGCAGAGATGTCCTTGATTGGAGATAAGTAGACTGTACACAAAGGACTTTGAATTGAACCTGACACATAATACATGGTCAGTAAAGTTCAGTTCTCTATCTCCCAGGGTCCTGCCAAGCCCAGTTCTATTAGCACCTCTCGTGTTCTTACATATGTGCACTGTCTGTATACTTCCTGAGTGACCGAAGTCCAACTGGCTGAGGACAGTTAGCTCTCTAACGTCTATTCAACTGGAGGGAAACACTGGGGAGGGACAAGACAGCACCACGAAGTCTGCACGGCTTGCAGCAGACTCAGCCCCAAGGATATTGGGCTCATCTCTGCTCTTGAGGCTTTACCCTCTGGCTGCAGAAGGTCTCAATGCAACTCCAACCCAGAAAGAAACTATAGTTTCTTTCTATAGTGGTTTCTAAAGAAACCACTAGTCAAGGACTTATCACTCCCAACTGCAATTGTCTGCTTACTCATCCATCTCCCACTCTGGACTGTGATCTTCCTGAAGGCTGAGCCACCGCTCTGTTTGTCTCTGTATCCTCAGAGCCTGCTCAATGCCTGGCACATGCTAGACATTCAATGATTGAGTGAGTAGGTGAAGCTTCTCCGACTGCAAGCCAGGCAACAAGACCAAGGATCTCCCACTTTTTCACCATCCTGTGAGAACAGAGACCCACTCCAAGTGTGTGCCCCACAGTTTGGGTTGAGTGGAGGGGTCAGAAGAAATGATGTCAGAGGGGAGGACTAGATTTCGATGAATTTGGCTATTGGATTCATCATGGTCGGTAAATTTCATCAGAAACACATATGAGAGGAGAGTCCTATCTTAGGGAGTCAGGGACTGTTGTGATAGCCTGTCTTAGGAAAAAGACGTTGTAGCTTGGCATGGGATGTGCCTGCCTTTAGTTTCAAGAGTGGATTCTAATTAAATTGTAAACTTCTAGCAAACACCTAAATATGAATGTTTATAGCAGCATTATTCATAACAGCCAAAAAGTTGAAAGAACCCAAATGTCCATAAACAAAATATCCATCTGCTTATCTGTACAATGGAATATTTTTCAGCCATATAAAAGAATGAAGTGCTGAGACAAGCCACATGGGTGAACCTTGGAACTGTTCTGTAAGTGAAGTAAGCCAGACCCCTAGATCCACATTATTATATGATCCCATTTATATAACAGGCCAGAATAGGGAAATCTGTAGGGACAAAAGACTGAAGGCAGGAGAAGGGGACGACAGAGGACAATTTAGCTGGACAGCATGACCAACTTGATGGACATGAATTTGAGCAAGCTCTGGGAGTTGGTGATGGACAAGGAAGCCTGGTGTGCTGCAATCCATAGGGTCGCAAAGAGTCGCACACGATTGAGCGACTGAACTGAACAAATAGAGACAAAAAGTAGATTCGTGGTTGCTTAGGACTGTGGGGGATGGGAAGGTAGGGAGTAATAGCTGAAGGGTACAGCTTTAAAAAACTTTTTTTAAATTGAGGTATAGTTGATTTAGAGTGTTGTGTTAGTTTCCAGTGTGCTGAAAAGTGATTCAATTATATTTGTTTCAGATTCTTTTCCATTATACTTCATTACAAGATGTTGAATATAGTTGCTATGCCATACAGTAGGACCTTGTTGTTTAACTATTTTCTATCTGCTAATAAAATCGTATGTGTATCTGCTAATCTCAGAGTCCAAACTTATCTCTCCTTTGGTAACCATAAGTTTCCTGTGTCTGTGAGTCTCTTTGTGTTTTGTGAATAAGTTTATTTGTATCATTTTTTTAGATTCTATGTATAAGTGATATCACATGATCCTTGTCTTTATCTGGTTTATTTCACTTAGTATGATCATCTCTAGGTCCATCCATGTTGCTGCAAAGGACATTATTTCCTTCCTTTGATAGCTGAGTAGTGTCCTGTGGTGCATGTATGTGTGTTATGGACCACATCTTTATCCATTTGCCTGTCGATGGGCGTTTAGGCTGTTTCCATGTCTTGGCTGTTGTCAGCAGTGCCGCTGTGAACATTGGGGTGCATGTATCCTTTCAAACTAGAGTTTTCTCCAGATCAATGCTCAAAAGCAGGATTGCAGGACCATATGGCAGCACTATTTTTAGTGTTTTAGGGAGTATCCATACTGTTCTCCATAGTGGCTACACCAGTTTGCATTCTCAGCAGCCGTGCTGGAGAGTTGCTTTTTCTTTACTCCCTCTCTTGCATTTATTATTTGTAGACTTTTAAATGATGAAAACTGTACACTTGAAGTGGGTGAATTGTGTAGTATGTGAATTATACCTCAATAAAGCTGTTAAAAAAAAAAACAAAACAAATCTTCTAAAGCAGGTGTTAACTTGGGCTTTTGAGAACTGTGTACTATGCTAGTTTGGGCATGTTTCTGAATTTTTCTGGATTTGTCAAGTTCACCGAATTCTTTGTGACCTTCCCCTCCTGTCCCTCTGCAGAGCTGAGTGCCCCTTCACCGGGCTTGCTGCAATGCCTGATTACATGGAAAGGATTTAATGAATATTAATGTTATTAAACATGCAAATTCAGTTTTTATCATTTAAATAAAATAATTAGTGTCTGCTTTTAAACTAGTAACTAACCAAGGAATAGAAAGCAATGCATTTCCCTGCTCCACTACTATAGAAAGGGAGTGATTATGGATTCCATCCTGATACATAGGATTTTTATATTCTAAAGTATTGTTTGTAATATGAAGACCTAACTTTTTATGTGGCTTCTTGCTGGTCATTTTTGTTACCAAAGCCTTTTCAGGATCAGTTAAATGACCTGATAGAGGAGTTATGTTAATATGTCAAGTTTGACAAGTTCCTAACCTTTGAGAACTTTGGCGTCATCAGAAAAACAAAAGGTTCTGTTGGCCCCTTGAAATAAATATTGACTTACATGATTTTTTTCTGAATGATTAGAACGACAAAAAGCAGAGAAATATCATTTGCATGGTTTGACTTTGAGGAACTGTATTTTATAGACCCTTTCCTGGGTAAGACCAAGAAGAGAAAAAGTAGAGCCTTGTTGAACTGGGCTGTTTTGCATTTTTTTAAAAAATTTGCATTGGTGTTTCAAGCTAGTTAAAAAAATCTAAGGAAATAGATCTTTTTTTTTTTTTTTTTTCTTACTAAGGGAAGTGAGTTTGTGCTGTTACACTCCACCCAAACAATCTTCTAAATTCGAACTTTTCCTACTGAGCTCCGGCGTGCCTAATTTCTTCCTGGGATCTTTCGCCACTGCATCCCCTTTCGCTTGCTTAGCGGCACACCCTCTCTCCGGTTGGTAAGCCTGTCAGCTGCGGGCGCAGGGAGCTGTGCACAGACAGTCCTCCCCCTGGTAACCGTGCAGCCCGGTTCTGGTGATGGTGCCGCGGCCCAGCACAGGAGCGTGGAAACAGCTGACTGCTGACTCAGAGGGGAGCGCAAGCCACCCACGAATCTCATTGCAGCTCGCTGCTGCATCCCGATCCCATAATCCCTTGCTTGGTCTGCTGCAGTCTTTTCAACAGACGCTGAGTGAGAAAAAGATGTCCTGGGAGATAAAGGTTGATTGGTTTGAATACCGAAAGGGGTCTCCCACTTGTTAATGACCCAGAAACATCCCTGCCGACTTTCCTGAGCCTTCTCTTGTCTCCTCCATTTTTCTCTTCCTCTCTTCTGTTCATGAGCTGGCACATCACTCCATAGAGCAGAAGATATGCTGGGCTGCTGATGATGGCTGCACTGCATGGTAGGGAATTTTAACCAGTCTCTTTGCATGGTGCTTCCAGACTCGAGACGTGAGCAGAAATGTGCATTGTTCTTTTGGGTGGCTGCGGGCTGCAGCGCCAGGTGGGGGAAGATGTCGTTCTTTGCCTCGTTCATTAGTCTGTCTGCAGAAATGGGTAGGTCCTCGGTGTTCATGCTGCTTAGTCTTAGGCCAGGGGAATAACTAATTCATCCTGCTGCCTCTGTTCTGGCGTTTACCCTTCTCTTCTCTCTAATGGTGATGTTGTATGCTCTGTAACTATCAGACAGAGGGAGACCCACTCTGCTTAAACAAAAGCATCAAATTAGCAAGAATAGGGCGATCATCATGCCAGATTTTTCTTATCAAGTTTCAAATGTGATCTAACTGGATCTTTATTTTTACTAGTTTTATTTTAATGTGTATATAGGCCTATTTTAAATATAAGATTTTTTTTCCCTGTGCATCTCGCTGTTGGGTACAAAAATGGGGATGAAATGTTTAATTTGCAGGATTCCTTCCTCAGTACCCCAGGGTAGAGGAGACTGTGTGATTCAACCCTCCCCCACTGTGTCCTCTGTTAGGGAACCCTGGGGTTGAGTGCCACAGTTCCCAGTTACCATTGGAAACCCAGTCATTCATAATGCATGACTCGACCCTCTGAATTCTGAATGCCATTGATGATCAGAAAATATGCAGGAGAACATTTGGGGCCTTTTCTGACTTTTTTTTTTTTTTTTTTTTTTTGCTGCCTTTGAAATAGACTCAAATCTGGGTGGAGTTCAATGGCAGCACTACATAGAAAGGGGAAAAAAAAAATCTTGGGTTGGACCTTAGGTTTGCTTCCTGAAACAGTAGGCATCATTTTTGTATCCAAGAGCTGTTTGTGCAACGATGCCCCACCCTGCCATTATTCCTTATTGGGGTGGGGGGCAGGGGATTAGGAGAGCAAGTAGGAAGGCTATTATTTTAAATTAAAAATTGAATGTTAATTAGTATTTCTGAACCCAAAGGTAAAATGATATTTCTGTCTTAAGAAAAGATGGTTTCACTATCCGCTTTAAGGAACAGGTCCATAGATTCAGAACGAGGCATTTTAAAAATTATTAGTTCAATTCTTTGGTTTAGATCATCTTACAGTAGTTTTATTCCTCATGAGTAAATTGTGAGCGCTTTTTTGTTCTCGGCTTTGTTTTAATCAGACTGTGTAAGGAAAGCCATTTGTTTGCCCAGATTCTTGAATCGATTTCTTAAGTACTAGGATTCACTCCTGCCCACTGTGGACCTATTTCCTGGTGACTTTCAGTATTTTTGGACAAATGCTTTAGCAGCATCCTTCCTAACCCACTGTGTTGTTAAATGATGCACGCCCCTCCAGAGCGAGCACACAATGAGAAGTTTCCTGTGTGCTGTGGTGGAGAAAGCAGCTTTCTGTTGCAGAGATGTGCGTAGTGGCCTTTCCTAAACCTCCAAGTGTTTCTTTCCAGTTTTCTCCTAGAAAGACACGAGGGGCTGGCAGTGGATGGGTTAAAACACTGCTGAATGTAAAAATGTTCTCTGGTAGAATGTGCTGTTTCAAGAAACAAGAATACAGCGTCTATATGACCCACACGTTTTTAAATGGAGAATAAAATCTATACATATTTTCACCGTAGTTAATGTTATAATCCTGGGATAACTTGATTTTTTTATTTATATGATAACAAAAGTTGAGTGATTTTGTTGCTTGTGAAATATGGTAAAAAAAAAAAATACTCATTCTTTGTCTTACTAAAGTAAAAATGTCCTTCACTTGGATTTCTTTAGACATTAATTTCTCTAAACTCAGGACTTTCTTTTACCTATCCTTATTTAGTAGAAAAAAATCCTAAATATGTAGCTGTTTATTTAACTAAGCTTAATTTTTAAGACTCCTTGTGCTTTTTTTTCATTACCTCTCTGATAAAACTAACACTTCAGCCAAATATTTATGTGTATTATTGAGATGTATAGGAGAGAAATGCTTCCAAACTTAAAAAATTGCCACAAATTTTTTACTGTCATTTTTTTTCTTTTAAAAAATATGACCAAGTTACTTCTAATTATGGTAAAATTCTCATTTGTACACACCTGTGATTACTTTTCAAAAAAAAAAAATTAATACCATCTGTGTCCCTTTATTACTTATATAAGAATTTTAGTGTAGAGTTATAGGATCTGCTCTCTATTAGGGTTCTTTGAATATCATTATTATGCAGTTTATCAGAATTGACCAGATCAGACTTCCTCGAAGAATTTGCAGATTCAGATTAGACCAAATACTGAGGAAAAAGAAACCAAATATAATTATTCAAATAACATCATTGGAGGAGATATTCATTCCTGCTTTTTACATGCCAGTCTCCCCTTTTCTACTTTACCCACTTCTGCCTTCATATTCTCTATTGAGAATTCCATTCTTCTAAGTGCTTTTATTATTATTGGAAACTTATTAGTTTAAGTAAACATTTATTCTAATCAACAACAGATTTAAATAATATGCTTCAGGGGGAAAAACCGTATTGTTGCTATATACGCCTGTGTCTTTTGAAGTTCCGACTTAGAATAGATTTCTCTTCCCCTTTCTCGCTAATCTCACCCACCTCCTGGGGTTAGGACCCTGGCTGCCCTCTGCCTTTTCCCAGAATATTCAGCCTCTTTGTGTAGTCCCCAAGGAAAGCAACGGAAGAGACTTGGCAAGGTGATGGATGTGGGGAGAGGAGACCCCACTCACCCAGGGCACTGTCAGATGAATGTCAATTAGCCTGACCACTTAACACTCCCCATCACACAGACCCAGCCTTCTGGAACTTAGAAAACCCAAAGCACATCTTAAGAACTGACTACGGAAGGTGAGTACTTTCAGGAAGAAGGCAATGGCAAACGTTGGCAAACTAAAGAAAGAGGTAGAGGAAACAGACATAACTGTCATATCACAAGTTGAGGGCTTGGCTTAAAAAATCAGCTTCCATATGATCAAGCTCAGCAGTCTGGGGGAGCTGTCATACATCTGACCCTGGGAAGGAGAACCCTTGGAAAGCTTGGGCACACGCCTCCCTGGAGACAGAAGTTAAAGCCTATGGCTTCCTGAGGCCCCCTGCCCTGCCTCCATGCACACTCCCATTCCTCCCGTCAAGAAAGATACTGCATCTGGCTTTTCTAATTTACAAAATGGCCCATTTGGGATAGAGGCTTGATTGAACTGGAAATAGGTCACCCTGTTTTAATTTCACTGAAGATTGTCCTCTTTTCTTTCCTCCAGTTGAGCCCTCAGTAACAGTGCAGATTTCATTGCAGGTGGATAATAATATGGTCATAAATTTGAAAAATTCAAAGTACCTTGTTTTTTGAATTGTATTTTAATCTGTACCTTGAGCTCCAGGTACCACCTGCTCTGGCAGGTAAAAGGTAGTTTACTGTGAGTTTATAGGTAATCCCAGTAGTTCAAGAGCTCCTTCCTATAAATGTAAAAGAAGACTTTTAATTTTGGGGGAAGTTGATTTAAGTACATCTGCCCCATTGTCATTGGTCCAAGATAAATTAAAAAAACAAGTAGCAATATTAATAAATAAATTCAATTAAGTTCCACAAAGAGAAGCCATAATCCAGGAATGCCATAAAATTAAACAATGGAAATGGAGTCTAGTGCCTTTAGAATGACATATAATCAAATATGCTGCCACTTACCCACAAATCACATGTTAAAATTCGGTTTTGCAAAGGATTCTTGACCTGTTTCCCAACCATATTTCTTAGACCAGCCAGACAAGCTTTCACCAATCTCCCTTTCTCCAGAAGACGTTTTCAGTCTGTTTTTCTCTTCTATCCTCTCTCCCTATTCTTCATTACTCTACTGTCAGAAATAAAGGGTTTGGATAGTTTTCTGATCTCAGTGGTATAATTTGGAGTGGGAGATACGGTTTCAACTGTGGAATTGTGGGTGCAGGCATTTTTCTTTCATTTCATCTCCTCCTATCAAATTCTTCTTTTCCATTTGGTTGTAATTTCCACCAAGTTGTAGATTTGAGAAAGTGAATCTGGCAAAATACCAGAGATGATGTGGGGAAGTAAATGCTGGGGCAGGATTTTTCTATGCCCAAGGATTTCGTTATCTGATGGTTACATTGTTTTTACCCATACAAGCTGTGTTTAGTTGGCAGGTCCCCACTAACATGGAATTTATGTGTCAACCTTCTTAGATTTTTTTTTTATTTCCATGCGTATGTGTCTTTAGTAGTTCTCAATTTCTTTTCCTGCATTTGTAAGAGTGTTTAAATATGTCACTAAATATTTAGCTTCTGGATCATGGCTTATGTTGCTAATCATTAGACTTATATGGGGAGGCAGGTAACGTCTGATTTCAGGTGAAAATGTTCAAATGCCCGGTAATAACCATGCTCTTCATCTTGTAATTTAGCAAGTGCTGCTCTTTTCTGCTGGGACTGAGTCTATTCCTGTGTTACACATTCATTCAGTCCACTTACAAAAATGTGTCAAGAGACTCGCAGACTTAGAGAACTAACTTGCTGGGGGAAGGATGGGGAGAAAGGATAGGGAGTTTGGGCTGGACATGTACACACTGCTGCTCTCTGCTGCTAAGTCGCCTCAGTTGTGTCTGACTCTGTGCGGTCCCATAGATGGAAGCCAACCAGGCTCCTCCATCCCTGGGATTCTCCAAGCAAGAGTACTGGAGTGGGTTGCCATTTCCTTCTCCATATTAAAATGGAGAAGCTATATTTAAAATGGATAACCAGCAAGGACCTACTGTGTAGCACATGGACCTCTACTCAACGTCATGTGGCAGCCTGCATGAGAGTGATGGATACATGTATATGTGTAGCCGAGTCCCTTTGCTGTCCACCTGAAACTATCACAACATCTTAACTGGCTATACCCCAATACAAACTAAAAAGTTTTTTTTTAATGTGTGTACTATGTACCAAGCACAGTTCTGGGTGCCGGGACTACTGCAGAGCAATCAGATAAAAATCCCTGCCTTTGTGAATCTTATGTCATAGTGTGGGGGGTGGGGTGGGTAGGAGGCAATATTTGCAATAAATACATCGCACCCTGTATTGGAAAGGGACCAGGGCTAGGGAGAAAAACGGAGCAAGGACGGGGGTACTAAGTGCTAGGAGACTGGGGCAGGCATCAGTTTTAAAGAGTGGGCAGGCTGAGATGGGGACATTAAAGCAAATATCTGAGTGGGGAGCGAGCCCCGCTGTGAGCAGCACTGTTGGTTTTCCACCCGCAAGGACCCTCAGCTAGTCTCCCCACACAAGAGCCCTCACAGCTGGCTCGTGTCGGTGCTACACTGACGTTGGCTGTTGGTGTGGTTTTAAAATGGCTCGCTCTGCCCTGGCGTCCGTATCAGTTCCTCTCTGCCGGCCTCCTGTGAACAGACGCTGCTGGTTCCTGCATCCTGAAGCCTGCTGGCTCCTGCAGAGACAGAGCACAGCCAGGTGTGTTCATGTGTGTCTTGCGGATCCCCAGCCAAAGAGTAGTTCTGTATTCTGATTTTCATTACCACACTCTTAATTTCTGCTGGTTATGTGTGTAGGAAGGATCTCAGACAGTTCAGAAACCAAAAAGGGGAAAGGAGAGTAGCTGAGGATCTAGATAAGTATTTACATGCGTGTGTGCTAAGTCACTTCAGTTATGTCCAGCTCTTTGGGACCCCATGGACTGTAGCCTGCTAGGCTCCCCTGTCCATGGGATTTTTCAGGCAAGAATTCTGGAGTGCCCTCCTCCAGGGGATCTTCCTGACCCAGGGATCGAACCCATGTCTCCCATGGCTCCTGCACTGCAGGTAGATTCTTTGCCCCTGAGCGACCGGGGAAGCCCAGTAAGTATTTCCAGCTTTTCTAATCCAAGGTGACCAGAATCTGCAGTTGTGCCCAGACGCATTGATGGAGAAATGCTGTCCGATGATTCGTGGATACTCCTTGTGGCATATTCAGATGGTTGGAAGCTTCCCACAGTGCTTACTAGTGCATTTTGTGCCTCGGTTTTTCTAAGCACATTCTCCCTCCAGGAGCAGTCAAATTTCTTTCTACTGTGGCTATCCAGTTATATTCAGGGAATGATCATTATCTTGGCAAAGTCTTGGTTTGGAGCTCTTTGGGGGTTGGAAACCTTTTGTGTTGATTCTGGGAGTCCTGAAAATCCAGAAGTCTTCAACAGCTCGCTTGTGACTGATTGTGACGTTGTCATGATTTTAAATTACTATTAATGAATAAACTTAATTTACCATGTAAATTAACAATACTAACAAAGCCTCCCTCTCACCCACTACAGTAATTATCATGGAATTAGAGTGACAATTAGACTGAAATGTTTTTTATTTCTTCTTTGGAGAATAAAAATGTCTGCTCAGGAAACTTCATTTAGTCAGCATAGATCATTTGATTAGAACAAATGTTTTTTTCTTGCCAAAATTGAAAGTTTAAGGTTAAAAAAAGAGTAAAATCCAGTTTGATCTTTTCTTTCTGCTTACTTCAGTACTCAACATGACTGATTATTTCAAAGAATATGCTCTTTGGCTTGACTGTGCTCAATGACATTATTATTATTTAGTCTCCTTTGACTGATTTCCTTTGTTCCAGCATATCTCACTTCTCTGATTGAACTTATTCTTTGACTAAAGTTTTCCGCAGGCAAAAGGCAGGCAGAGGACACGACGGGGGCAAGGACCATTTGATCCTGCTCCGTTTCAGCATGAACATTTCCAAAAGCTATTCAAAATAAAATTCTTTTTAACTGATTTTAACTGAAAAGTTTGGTATGATTTTTAAAATTTTATTAATTTATTTTTATTATTTATTTATTTAAAAAACTTTTGATTTTATTTGGCTACGCTGTCTTAGTTGTCACATGTGGAATCTTCAGTTGCGGCATGTGGGATCTAGTTCCCTGACCAAGGATTGAACCGGGGCCCCCTGCGTTGGGAGCGTAAAATCTTAACCCTTGGACTGGCAGGGAAGTCGTATTTATTTTTTAATTGAAGGGTAATTGCTTTACAGAATTTTGTTGTTTCCTGTCAAACCTCAACATGAATCAGCCATATAGTATGATTTAAAATGTATATATATGGAACATTTGGTGTGTCATGCTTGCTCAGGGCCTAAACCAGTCTTCTGTATTGTTCCAGTATAAGTGCTGCTGAAAGAGAAGTCTATAATCTTTATAAGTCACACGCACACACCCCCCAGTAAAGTGTTCAACTTGCTCACGACTAGGTAACATGAACTTATCAGAAGGCAGAAAACTTGCAATCCGAACTTTCTGATTCACTGATTTTACTGAATGACCTTGGACAAGTCATTTAAACCCCTGGCTTTGGTTTCCTTATCTTAAGTCCAGACATATCCATCCCTTCCCTATTCTTGGGGGTATCTTAGGGATGCAGTCAAAGAAAAGTAGATGATGTGCTAACACTTTGAGCTCCTGAGAAAAGAGCTGCATTTAATTCAGTCAATGGGTATCAGTCTCTACTCTGGTACTTTCATTCTATGAAAGTCTAGCAGATAATGCTGGTTAATTAGATCTGTCACACCTACGCCATTTAACTAATGCAGTGAGTTCCATTGGAACGTGACACTTGTGCAGCAGGTGCTTTTACGAGCCCAATCTATTTATTAATCATGCTCTTTAGAGAACTTCGGGGAAGGCAATGGCACCCCACCCCAGTACTTTTGCCTGGAAAATCCCATGGACGGAGGATCCTGGTAGGCTCCAGTCCATGGGGTCGCTGAGAGTCGGACACGACTGAGCGACTTCACTTTCACTTTTCACTTTCATGCATTGGAGAAGGAAATGGCAACCCACTCCAGTGTTCTTGCCTGGAGAATCCCAGGGATGGGGGAGCCTGGTGAGCTTCCGTCTATGGGGTCGCACAGAGTCGGACACGACTGAAGCGACTTAGCAGTAGCAGCAGCAGAGAACTTACCCAGAAGGCATAGAGCTGGAAAATGGGCATGTCATGTCTGTATCCGTTCTCCAGTAGATTTCTGCAGGAAAGTTGACATGCCTTTTTAAAAGTTGATGATTTAGTGGGGAGAAAGAAGAAACACCATTTGTACTTGGAAAATAACGTTTCTTTTAGAAATTGTGAAATTGTTGATTCTGCGAACACAGGTCCTGGATCAAGTTAAAATGTATGTAAACCAAGCTTCCATAGCACAGCCTTCTGAAAACCCAAGTCTAGGAGACACAGTGGTTTAGAGGGTGAAAAGGTCATGGGTTTGGCATTCTGGCAAACTTCCTAACTGAGCCTCAGTTTAAACAATCCATAAGTACTTCCCTACTTCCCACCTAGGGTCATACTGTTTTTTTGAATAGAGCATTTCTACTGGGATTTGGGGCGGGAGCTGTGGACACCTTCGCAAATATTAGACAATTAGTAAGTGAATTTTAGCCCAGCCTCGGTTCACCCCTGTGGGACAGAAGCCAGACATTCTTTAAGGTGATAAATGGAGTTGTGTTTTATGTTATAATTTTACCCTCCCCTATTCTTTTATAACCCTCTGCTTTCTTTGTTACCCTCTTCCAATTCTCTTTTGCTGACCTGAACTGTCACATTTTGAAACCTCCTCTGGATTAATTCACTTCACCAGTCCCTCAGATACCCCCACACGAACACCAACAGACACTGCTTAAAATAATAGAGATTGCCTCTAGCCTTTGTTCCTGCTTCATGACAAATACATACCAGTATGAAGCCTATGAACCTTTAGTTCTAAAGAAAATGCTCTGAATTACATACAAAGTTTTTATTGAAAACTTCTAATTATTCCATTCCTGCATGCTAATAGTATATAGGGAAGGAACCATTTTTCTTCTATACACTTAAGTTCATACCTGAAGCCTGTGAATTAAAGTGGCAAAAGACAGATATCAGAAGAAAAAGATATACACATTTTATTGATATTTCATTTTTTCAAGATAAAATATGTTTTGTTGAACTTTATCAATTTAATATTTTAAATTTTACATTGATAGGAGTTTCACAGAATAGAAGAGGCAATTAGACCCAAGAGCTTGTATACTGTTTCAGTAAAAGACCACAAACTGGAGAATTGGCTAGACAAAGGAAAAGTTTGGACTCCTAGGGACAGTAAATTGTGGGAAGGTGACCAGGATGCATATGGTGGATAAGGGTTGTTTAGTCAAGTCTGTTGTGCAGACTCCACTCTGGTGACTAAGAGTCTTCTTCTCTTCCTGGTACTGAGGATACCCGGCACCTTTACAAATGGGAGTGTGCCGGGAGCCAGCTTGGATCAGTGCTCCGCCCATGACAAAGGTCATGAGGAAGGAGGCTCGGCGATACGCAAATGCGGGATCTAGCCTCAGGAGCCCCCTGGAAATTCTCGAGCATCTACCCCCAAAAAACCAGAGTCTGCCTACTTTCTGCTTTGTGTTCTCACCTATACCTCTGACTTTACGGGGGGCTGTCCCCCACTACCTCTCTGAAAAAAGAGTTAACTTACAGGTCCAGTTAATAAAAATTCCTGGGTGTGACAGGAGTGTTTTAACCCTGTCTTTGTAGACAGTGTTTTAAGCCCTGCCTTTGTAGACAGATGGCAGAGGGAGAGAGCTCTTCTTCATCTGCTATTTCTCAATTGACTCCAGCTCAAAATAATCCTTAGGTCAAAGTGGCTTATTTGGAGGTGGCATTTTTTGACCCCCTTCAAGTATAATAATTGAGAAAACACATTCTGTCCTAATAAGACTATTCTATTTAATATAGACTATAATAGACTATATTTTAATAAGACTATAAATATATATTCAGATATAGTCGAGGCTGAAGGCGTGAACAGCCAGAGCTATGTGAGTATCTATCCCTTCAGCTGCCCCTGCTTTGAAATCCAGCAAGATGCCTCTTTTTTTTTCTTGTAGCAACTTAATTTTTAATACAATTTTTAAAGGTTATTTTCCATGTACAGTGATTACAAAATATTGGCTACATTTCCCATGTTGTACAATACATCCTTGAGCCTGTCTTTCCCTCAATAGTTTGTACTCTCCACTCCCCCATCACTGTATCAGTATGTCCCCCCAGCCTCTCCCCTCACTGGTAACCACTGGTTAGTTCTCCACATCTGTGAGTCTCCTAGAAGGCTACCTTATTCTAATTTTTTTTGTCTGCCTGGCGGACATATGATTATTTTATTGATTTACAAAACGGGCCCCTCACTGTACATGCTCTGTAACACTGCCAGTTGGTTACGCCAGGGTCGCAGCATGGAATCCTACCCATATCCAGAGCGCAGTGCCCCTAGCAAATGAAGCAATGATTGATTTGTATTTGCAGATTATTACATGTGTTTCCGTTTTGGTTTTTCTGTCTGACAGCAGCAGCGTGCAGGGTCAAAGACAGCCGGCCCCCCATGTCAGTGGTCTAGGATGGCCAGTGAAGCCACCAACATCCCCAGTCCTGTGGTGCGCCAGATTGACAAGCAGTTTCTGATTTGCAGTATATGCCTGGAAAGGTACAAGAATCCCAAGGTTCTCCCCTGTCTGCACACTTTCTGCGAGAGGTAAGCCTCTGTGCTCGGAGAAGGGGGTTTCACAGACTGACTTTCTACAACCTGCCAAAGGGTGCTGTCCAGAATTCTTCAGTTACCTATGGGAGATGATAAGTCTTTTGTGCTTCTGATAGACATCTAGAAACGTAATCATGAGTTGCAAAGAATTTACTTTCAAGGAACTACAAGCGGGAGGAAGCAATCCAATAGCTACTGATTTATTTCCACGGGAGATGGAGCATTACATATTTTAAGATTCAGGTTTTTAAAACTTTTCCCTTTGTTCTTTGTGAAACCATTTTTGCCCTCATAGAGAATCTTTGATGAGGGCCAATTAAAAGTCTTCCCAGCTGCTCAAATGGTAAAGAATCTGCCCACAGTTCAGGGGAAACGTGGGTTTGATCCCTTAGTTGGGAAGATCCCTTAGAGAAGGGAATGGCAACACTCTCCAATATTCTTGCCGGAAAATTCCATGGACAGAGGAGCCTGGTGAGCTACAGTCCATGGGGGTCACAGAGTCAGACACAACTGAGTGAAGAGTTTATATTTACATAATTAAACATGTATCATTTTCTCCAGCATAACAAATCAGGTAATATACATGCGTATATGAGGGGTTAGTTGAAAGGAGGGCGTTTTCTTCCGGAAATACTTCAGAATTGAACATGATGATGTTCCAGATGAAGAAAAATCTATATATGTGTGTGTGTGTGTGTGTGTGTGTGTGTGTGTGTGTGTGAAATAACTGTAAATTACCTGAATATTCTTTCTTGAATAGTTTTTTCCACTGAGTTAACCAGTTTTCACAATATATTTTTACTCTCATGTTCAGCTTACCCCATCAGCAATTAGGCATAAAAAATATTGTTGGTAATTAGTTTATCTGTGATCTAATTTTAGTATTTCCCTAGTAAGTGGGCATATTTTTCTTAACAAATGTTAATTATGTGTTATAGCATTTAGTAAGTACATTTTCTTTTATTCTTTAATACACGTAATTAAAATTTTCTACCTCCTATCATAGAACAGAAAATTGGTGTTTTCAGTGGCTTCACATCAATGTTAATTACATTTGCCATCCAGTTCAATGTACACTTGTTGTCTCCCTGAACATGTTTTGAGTTGATTTCCTTTGGAAAGTCTCAGTTACAGTAGGATAGCCACATCCTTGGTGGTGACGGATGGATGAGAAAGTGGATTTGTTACTGGTGGTTGTGGTGTTCTGTTGCTTTCTTTGTTTTGGGTTGTTTTGTGTGTGTGTGTGTGTGTGCATGCATGCACACAAGTGCATGTACAATTTTTTGTTTGTTTTAAGCAGTGGTATATAGGACACTGATACTTTGTACTTTATTCATAATTTCATAATTATGAACATAATTACAAGTACTGAGTACTTTGTAATTCATATTCCAAAATGGCAACAAGGAGAGTGATTTTTCTCCCTGACTCAATGGACATGGCTAAAACATGACTACCAGCTAACTGTGCACATGTCCCTGGACTCACATGGGAAGGTCATATGTGATATTCAGGAATCGGTACAGCTGGGCACTCTTATGCTCACTGCTGAGAGCCACATGGCCTGAGCCTGGCAGAGCTGCAGGGCTTCGGTGCCTGCTCAGGCTGGTGTCTGGTTCCCGTTCCCTTGCTCTGACCAGTGAGAAGCAGCACTTCCAGACTGCCCTGGCTGTTCCTCTTGCTCTGTCTAAGTCTAGCCCAGGCCACTTCCACTCCACATCCAATAGCTAGTGCTGGAGGTTTTCAAGAGCCAGCCAGAGCAAGTCCCTAGGGAATGCTAGGTGAAAGTTGTTCGAGCATCATGTGCACTGAACTGATTTCCTTTGCAAGGTGTTGGCAACTTTCCTTAATGAGAACATTTTACGTAGAGACAGAAATTCACGGCTTGTCTCACTGCCAGAGGAGAGGAAGACCCAGGACCATTGTCTCCACCTCTTGCTGGGCACAAACACTGGCTGCTCGGTGGACAGCCACTCTCTTATTCTCATTTCTTCCAGAATGCCATCAGTGGGGCTTGGAGGATGCAGACACAGTCCCTGGCTTTATGAAGCTTCCAGCCAAGAGAAGCAGCCAGTCATTAGCTACCTATTCACTCAGATTAATAGGAAATTAAACCAGTCACAATGGCCACATACCTGAAGTACACAGGCAACCATATAATAGGAAATGTGGCTCTAATGCAGAAGGCTTCCCTGCAGAAGCGATGATTAGGCAGAAATCCCAAGGATGAAGAAAAATTAGTTTAGCAAAGCAGAGTAAGCAGAAGAAAAGAATTTCAGGTATGTTGCAGAGGTGTAGAGTGAGAGGGACCATGACACCTTTGGAAGAACTTAAATAAACCTTGGGTGACAGATGTGCAGCAAATTAGAGGAAGACAGAAAAATGCAGATGCCAGATCACATAGGTGCGCAGTCCACATCACACGTGTGGATTCTTGTCTTGGCTGTAAGAACAGTGGAAGCCATGGAAAGGGTTCATCTTAGATATGAGGGGAGGAGATTAAACTTTACATTTGGGGAAGACCACTCTGGTTAGAATATGGAGAAGGATGAGGGGGATACAAGGTAGATGACAGTATACCAGGGGTAGGGTGACTGCAGAAACCTAAGCAAGGGTGGTGTGATACAGATGAAGAGACCTGGGAAGCCTGGAAAGATACTTTCAGGCTTCAGTGATGGGTTGGATATGAACAATGAAGACCAGTAAGGGAATTCTTACTGTTTTAAGAACCACTCCTGGTTTGGGTTTGCTTAGATGAAAGGATGGAGATGCATTTTACTGCTAAGAAGGAGGACAAAGAGTGTGGGAAGATCATGGATTTGGTTCTGGACACGTGGAGTTTTAGGACCTGTGAGATCTCTAAGAAGAGATGCAAGAGAGCAGTTGGTGTACACATATGGGGCTCAGAGGAGGCATCCATGGGAGGAAATGTACATAGGAGAGTGTTACGCTTATTGTTATGTAGTATAATACCCCAGGGAGAGAAGAGGGCTTATGATAAGCCTTGATGAAGTCCAGAGTATACTGACTCTCAGCAGGAGAGAGATAGCAGGCAGAAGGAGAGCCAGGTGAGTGTGGTATCATAAGGCAAGCAAAGATAAAAAAGGAGTGGGAAGCGGGGGAGTGGACAACCTTGATGAATAACAGAATTGAAAAATGTGTGTTATATTTCAATGTTGCTGGTGACTTTAGCAGAAGTTACTTCATCCCGGATACTGACTTAGTGCTATCTACTTGTGTGACATGTGTGCATGCGTGCTAAGTCACTTTAGTCGTATCCGACTCCGCAACCTCACCAACTGTAGCTCACCAGGCTCCTCAGTCCATGGGATTCTCCAGTCAAGAATACTGGAGTGGGTTGCCATTTCCTCCTCGAGGGGATCTTCCCAATCCAGGGATCGAACCCACATCCTTATGTCTTATTGGCAGGCAGGTTCTTTATCATTTGGGCCTCCTGGGAATCCCCGTGTGACATAGGGAGTCAGTTAACCTCCTTGATGTCAGTTTTCCCATCTGCAAAATTAGAGAAATGGGGAGAAATAAGAGGTTTTCAAATTCTGTTTGTCATAGAAGCTAGGAAACATTGTAGTTATGGCAAACTTAGATTCTGGTGCCAAATCGCCTGGGTTTGGACATCTAAGTCCCTTGGGCAAGTAGCCTACCCTCTCTCTGCCTGCGTTTCTTCATACATTTAAAAGTGATCACAGGATCGTTGGAAGTACAGTTGACCCTCAAACACATGAACCACGTGAGTTTATCACTTGCAGATTGTTTTCAGTAGTTAATAGTAGTTAATACTACAGAATGACAAGTTCTGCAGATGGTTGAATCTGTAGGTGTAAACCCTGGATGTGCAGGAACTGGCTAATTGAAGGGCTGGCTCTGAGTCATGGGTGGAGTTTTGGATTTTCCACTGCACCGGGGGTCAGCTCCCCTAACTCCCACATTGTGCAAGGGCCCACTATACTTTACATTTAGTGACAAGTGTGTGGCTCTGTCATTATTAATGCGGCGTAGCTCAGTAAGTAAAGCTTCTGCCTGCATTGCGGGAGACCTGGTTTCATTCCTGGGTGGGGAAGTTCCCCTGGAGAAGGGAATGGCAACCCACTCCAGTATTCCTGCCAGGAGAATCCCATGGATGGAGGAGCCTGGCGGGCTCCTGGCAGGTTCATGGGATCACAAGAGTTGGACATGACTTGGTGCTCTCTTTGTTTCTTTCTTTGCTGATTAAGTGAATGAAATTGATGGCTCTTAAGGAGCGGTAAGAAGAGATGGTGTGTCCCATCCCCATTTCAAACAAAGCGTTTCCACGTCGATGTGTTTTTGATATCTGCAGTCTGCTTATGATCTTGTGTGTACAGAGTTTCAAAGCTAACAAGAAAAGTGACATGTTTCTCCCAATTTGTGGGCTATGTTATGCTATGCTAAGTCACTTCAGTCGTGTCCGACTTTGTGTGACCCCATAGACGGTAGCCTACCAGGCTCCGCCGTCCCTGGGATTCTCCAGGCAAGAACACTGGAGTGGGTTGCTATTTCCTTCTCTAATGCATGAAAGTGAAAAGTGAAAGTGAAGTCGCTCAGTTGTGTCCGACTCTTAGCGACCCCATGGACTGGAGCCTACCAGGTTCCTCCATCCATGGGATTTTCTAGGCAAGAGTACTGGAGTGGGGTGCCATTGCCTTCTCTGCCCAATTTGTGTAAAATTCCACAAATTCGTGAATGCCATACCAGCTGCTCTAGGCCAATGCTTCTTAACCTCAAATGGGCACACAGATTGCCCGGGAGTCTGATCCATCATGCCTGGAGTGGGCCCTGTGAGCTGGAGTCTGATCCATCATGCCTGGAGTGGGCCCTGTGAGCTGGAGTCTGCATTTTTTCCAAGCTCCCTGGTGAGGCCAGTGGTGCTCACCATGGACCATGCTTTGCTTGTGTGGCAAAGCTCTTGGAAACAGTACCAAACTAAACTAAACTAAACTGAAGTTGCTCAGTCATGCCCGACTCTTTGTGACCCCATGGACTGTAGCCTACCAGGCTCCTCTGTCTATGGGATTTCCCAGGCAAGAGTACTGGAGTCAGTGAAATTTTTCTTGAGCATCATTTGTTCAGATGGCCAACCAGTCCAATGTAATGTGACCTGTGGACTTCAGAAATGCACTTTTTCTAGCGAAGGAGACCACAACGAGAGTTTAGGCAGAGCAGCTTTGTACCTACTGCAGGAGCCCTACTATGCTGACAGCCCCACTTCTACTCCTGGACAGGTGCCTGCAGAACTACATTCCCGCCCACAGCTTAACCCTCTCCTGCCCGGTGTGCCGCCAGACCTCCATCCTGCCCGAGAAGGGAGTGGCCGCGCTCCAGAACAACTTCTTCATCACAAACCTGATGGACGTGCTGCAGCGATCTCCAGGCAGCAGCGCTGAGGAGTCCTCCATTCTGGAGACCGTCACCGCCGTGGCTGCAGGGAAGCCTCTGTCGTGCCCAAACCACGATGGGAATGTAAGTGAGGCCCGGCAGGCCCAGTCCTGGCTGAAGGGCTGCTTGACCTAGGGAGGCTTGGGGCAATCAGAGGGTATCAACTCTGAAACAGGACTCCACCTGCAAAAGGAGTGGTTAACAATGCCTTTACCATCCTCAGATTATTTTGCCTGCTTCCTTTCTCTTACCAAATTTATGTGAATAATAAAATCAATCTTCATTGTGTCCACTTTGCACTAATTGTTGGTTTCCCCAGGAGGGCAAACTCACAACTATTTGCCAGTTGGGCATACTTTGACCCACAGAAACGTCTGTGTTATAAATTATGGGTAGAGATTAAATAGTAGATAAGTTCTGCAAACTGAGAATGATTATTAGAATGTTACAGTGTTTTATTTTTCTTGCGAGGGAAATTTTTCTCATGCTCCATTAGATCCTGTTGCTGCTGCTGCTGCTAAGTCGCTTCAGTCGTGTCCAACTCTGTGCGACCCCATAGACAGCAGCCCACCAGGCTCCCCCGTCCCTGGGATTCTCCAGGCAAGAACACTGGAGTGGGTTGCCATTTCCTTCTCCGATGCATGCAAGTGAAAAGTGAAAGTGAAGTTGCTTAGTCGTGTCTGACCCTTAGCTACCCCATGGACTGCAGCTTACCAGACTCCTCCATCCATGGGATTTTCGAGGCAAGAGTACTGGAGTGGGGTGCCATCGCCTTCTCCATAGATCCTGTTACTTAATCATAAATAATCTGAAGTTATGTGAATCCCTAATAAGAGATTATAGACTGGAGTCCAGACTGTGTCCTGCTACCAGCAAGCATAGTAACTGTTACATATGCAGGAGGACCTGTGTGTTCATCAAAAGAGGAGTCACAGGAGCTGTGTAGCCTGAAGAGGCAGCATTGCACAGCAGCTCACAGCCAGCTGATTCAAATCCTGCTCTGCAACTCATTACCTATGTCAGCTTTGGCAAAGCTTTGACAGATTTACTAAACTCTCTGTTCCACTTCCTCATTGGTAGAAAGAAATAGTAGTCTACCATACAGGATTAAGTAGAGAATTAAATATTTATGTCCTAGAAAATAGACAGTAAGCTCTTGATAAATATTAGCTATTAAAATTATTTCTAATTAATGATGGCTTCCCTGGTGACTCAGACAATAAAGGGTAAAGAATCTGCCTGAGATGTAGCAGATGTGGATTCAATCCCTGGGTTGAGAAGATCCCCTGGAGTGCTACCCACTCCAGTATTCTGGCCTGGAAAATTGCACGGCCAGAGGAATCTGGCAGGCGACAGTCCATGCGGTCACAAAGAGTCAGACACCACTGAGCAACTAACCTACATACACAATGACTTATTTCACTTTTCAAAAACATAGTGACCACTTCAAAAGTGTGTGAAACTGGGACTTCCATGGCGGTCAAACGGCTAAGACTTTGAGCGCCCAATGCCGAGGGGTCCAGGGGCAACTGATGCTCCCACATCCTACAACTGAAAAACGAGATTGCACATGCTGCAGCAGAGATGGCGCTCCCAAGTGCCGCAGCTAAGCCCTGGGGCGGCCAAACTCATGAATAGATAGATGGATAAGTTGTCTTCAGAGTGTTTCAAACTGCAACTGAGGCAACAGAGGTTGTTAGCAAAGCAACAACTATGAGCCATAGCTATTAATTGTTCCTTTACTCTTCCCGCTGCGCCCCAGTCTCACTGGCCTCCTAGAACCTGCCGAGTGGTTTCCCACCTCGGGCCCTTACTGTTCTCTGGTCCTTTACGCCTGGAATGCTCTTTGCCCCGTTTGTGTGGCCAGCTTATTCTCACCCTCTGGGCCTCAGCTCACAGCTCTCTGCCACAGAGCAGTGCTGTCTAGCCCACCATCTGAGGCAGACACCCAGCTGCCCGCTGCTCACCACCGTCTTGGTTTCCTTCATGACATTCACAGTGTTCTGCCTGCCTCCATCTGTGTATTTGCTGGCTCTCCTTCGAGAGTGAGCTCCCAGAGGGAGAGGCTGTGTTGCTCATCATAGCGCTAGCAGTCAGCACAGCGTCTTACACGTGAAAGTGTATGTATCGAAAGAGGCCAACCAGATGAGGAAAAGCAAAGGCCACTTAGTCAGCACTTGCTGAAACAAAGAGCAGGACCACCATCACGTGTGTTCTGTCAGCGTCAGGCAGACAGGTGGGAAAGCTCTCTGTAGAAAAAGGAGGAGGCTTCAGATGTGCCCTGATGGGGAGTGGCTAGCCGGGGAGGCGGGAGGAGGACTAGTGAGAAGGGGGCACTCTGTGTGACTGCTCAGGTGCAGATCTGACTTTCTCTGCTTGGTCCTAAGTTGAAGGCAGAGACAAAAACTACAGAAGCTATTAGTTATAACTCCTAGCCTTTGGGGGCCAGTTGCTGCAGAAGTTATCATTTAGCTTTTGGGATTATTGCCAGAGAAGCAGTGTGACTTATGGAAGCCTGGCTTCCTGGGTTGTTTCCTTGTGGATACAGGGGTTGGTGTGGGTTGTTTCCCTATGGATACAGGGGTTGGTGTGGGTTGTTTCCTTTGGATACAAGGGTTGGTCTGAGGTATTTCCTTAAGGATACAGGGGTTGGTGTGGATTGTTTCCCTATGGATACAGGGCTTGGTGTGGGTTGTTTCCTTGAGGATACAGGGTTGGTTCGAGGTGTTTCCTTGAGGATACAGGGCTGGTGTGTGTTGTTTTCTTGAGGATACAGGGTTGGTTCGAGGTGTTTCCTTGAGGATACAGGGCTGGTGTGTGTTGTTTTCTTGAGGATACAGGGTTGGTGTGGGTTTTGTCCTTGAGGATACAGGACTTGGTGTGGGTTGTTTCCTTGTGGATACAAGGGTTGGTTCGAAATGTTTTCTTGAGGATACAGGGCTGGTGTGGATTGTTTCCTTGTAGATACAAGGGTTGGTTCGAAATGTTTTCTTGAGGATACAGGGGTTGGTGTGGGTTGTTTCCTTGAGGATACAGGGCTGGTGTGTGTTGTTTTCTTGAGGATACAGGGCTGGTGTGTGTTGTTTTCTTGAGGATACAGGGTTGGTGGGGGTTGTTTCCTTGAGGATACAGGACTTGGTGTGGGTTGTTTCCTTGAGGATACAGGGTTGGTTCGAGGTGTTTTCTTGAGGATACAGGGCTGGTGTGTGTTGTTTTCTTGAGGATACAGGGTTGGTGTGGGTTGTGTCCTTGAGGATACAGGGCTTGGTGTGGGTTGTTTCCTTGAGGATATGGGGCTGGTGTGTGTTGTTTTCTTGAGGATACAGGGCTGGTGTGTGTTGTTTTCTTGAGGATACAGGGGTTGGTGTGGGTTGTGTCCTTGAGGATACAGGGCTTGGTGTGGGTTGTTTCCTTGAAGATACAGCGGTTGGTGTGGGTTGTTTCCCTGTAGATACAGGGCTTGGTGTGGGTTGTTTTCTTGAGGATACAGGGCTTGGTGTGGGTTGTTTCCTTGAGGATACAGGGGTTGGTATGGGTTGTTTCCTTGTGGATACAGGGGTTGGTCTGAGGTGTTTCCTTGAGGATACAGGGGTTGGTGTGGGTTGTTTCCCTGTAGATACAGGGCTTGGTGTGGGTTGTTTCCCTGTGGATACAAGGGTTGGTGTGGGTTGTTTCCTTGAGGATACAGGGGTTGGTGTGGGTTATTTCCCTGTGGATACAGGGGTTGGTATGGGTTGTTTCCTTGTGGATAAAGGGGTGGGTCTGAGGTGTCTCCTTGTGGATACAGGGGGTTGGTATGGGTTGTTTCCTTGTGGATACAGGGGTTGGTCTGAGGTGTTTCCTTGAGGATACAAGGGTTGGTGTGGGTTGTTTCCCTGTGGATACAGGGGTTTGTGTGGGTTGTTTCCTTGAGGATACAGGGCTGGTGTGGGTTGTTTTCTTGAGGATACAGGGGTTGGTCTGAGGTGTTTCCTTGTGGATACAGGGTTGGTGTGGGTTTTTTCCTGTGGATACAGGTGTTGGTGTGGGTTGTTTCCTTGAGGATACAGAAGTTGGTGTGGGTTGTTTCCTTGAGGATACAGGGGTTGGCTTCTGGGCAGATTGTGGTCAGAGTTCTATTTTTCATGGTCCAACCACTGTGCATTGTAGTGTTCAGTTTCTCAGAAGACAAGAGTACGTATTTTTAAACAAGTGACCAGACACCATGCTTGGTTTGTCACACATTTCTTTGTGTAAAGTAGGTATTGGTTCCTTTCGTTTTATAGATAAAGAAACTGAGAATTGACCAGTTTAAGTCACACAGCTAGTTGACACATCATAAATGCTAGACCAGAGGAAATAGCATCCTGAGTTTTTTGGTAGCCAAAACAAGAGAGACATTATGTTTTACATTTTTAATTATCTAACTGAAAGCACACCAGGCTCTCAATAACTATAGGTTTTCTGTGCACTGTACTCCAAGGGAGCATTACCATGTACATTTTGTAAAGGGAACTTGAAGGGTGCCTTCTTATAACCACAGCTCTTAGTGAATGCTAAGGCTGTCTCCTCCTGGGGCCCACATTCTAAATTCTATGAGAAGTATTATTTAGTCTTATAGTCTTAGTCTAAATAGTCTGAGAAGGTGTCTCTATCACATAAAAGAGTTTCCTTAAAATGTAGTCCAGGCAAGGAACTTTCTGGAGATCTGACTTGATAGAGAAGCACAGTTTTCTAACATTAGGAGACTGCTGTAGACTTGGGTCCAAAATGGGGTGTAAAAGACAATCGTGTGGAATGATAAATAATGGTAGGTGAAAAGATTACATCACTAAGGAACACCGGGTGTGGCGTGGGATTCAGGAACGAGCTCCCAGTGCAGCACAACTGGGGCACGGCGATGCGCCCGTGTGGTGGAGCACTGGTGGGCCACAGAACACAGGTCTGAGCCTGGAGAGAAATTGTGATGGGCTGGGGGTGTCACCAAGGAAAGGTCTGACCTACACTCCATGGGCAGTGAGGAAGCATTCAAACCTTTTAAACAGGAGATGCTATGTGGCATTGTGGAGGAACACAGCAGCAGAGATTGGAGGCTGCAACCCCAGTTCTGTTTGGTACTCAGTTGTCCAAATGAGAGATGATAACAGAACAAGAAGGGCATTAGTGGATTTGGAGAAGGAAGGATGAATTTTGGAGAAAAGAGTAGTCTTTTACTTGATCATCTCTGCGTGTGTTTGTGCTCAGTCGTGTCTGACTCTGAGTCCCCATGGACTGTAGCCCGCCAGGCTCCTCCATCCATGGAATTTTCCAGGCAAGAATATTGAAGTGGGTCACCATTTCCTACTCCAAGGGATCTCCCATACCCAGGGATCAAACCCACGTCTTTTTGTCCGCTGCATTGGCAGGTGGGTTCTTTACCTTTGGCACCACCTGTCCCCCGAGGGGGACCCTGTCATTCCTAAAACACTTCCATGATGGTGAGCAGGAGGTTCTGGATTAGCCTTCCCCGCTTTGGATGAAGTTCTGAGACACTGAAATGTGAAGAGAGCAGTCAGAATTGTGCTTTTTCTTCCCTCCTCTGTCTGTCAGGAAAGAACGCTGCATCCAGTAATGCCTGCCCATTGCTACCATTCAGTTTCTGACTTCCATTCTGACCTCTCCTCCCATCAAGAATTTCAGACTTGTTCTTATATCTGTGACGTGGAGTGAGTTTTTTATTTAACCTATCTATCTAGGATCCTTGAAGCATTTTTTTTTGTTGTCTTTTTAAAATTCCTGTCTCATAAACACGTGTACACTGACATATGAAAGTTTATTTACACTCCTTTTTTTTTTTTTTTTTTTTACTTTTTACTACTAAGTAGCTTAATTTTTAAAAACAAAATCTGTGAGGTTGAAAAATCATTGCTCTTCTACATTAACCGTTTTCCTTGCAGGTTTGACATGCTGTAGCTTTCTTTTCCTGCACTGATAGCTGCTTTGTTCTGGTATGAGTTGTGGAAAAGAGTTGAAAACAGCTTCCCATCTAGCCTAAAATCTCCAGTACTTGGGCACTGAATTAGGGCAAGTTTTAAATACGAACATGTAGTTCAATTTTAGTCCTTACGGCTAAGCATGGCTTTCTAATCCCACAGCCTAAGAAATAAGAAACACTCACTCATAAGAATGCATTTGGCAACCTAAAAAACATTTGTTTCAACCTAGAACATCTCACCGGAGAAGGCAATGGCAACCCACTCCAGTACCCTTGCCTGGAAAATCCCATGGGTGGAGGAGCCTGGTAGGCTGCAGTCCATGGGGTCTCGAAGAGTCGGACACGACTGAGCGACTTGACTGACCACCTGGGAAGCCCCTTTAGAATCTATCCCCCCACACACAAATAAAAAGGCATATACTAAAATCTGTTGAACTATTAAGCTATTAAGATGGTGAGAATTTGAGCAACTCAAATTGATCATATAAGTCACTTTAAAAAATTATTTTATTTTCTCTTGTATAGACCAAGTTCCCACACCACAGTGAACTAAAATTACATTAGCAACATATATAAAGAGACTTCAAATATTTTTTAAAAGCTTATAATTATTTAACCAAAGAAAATAGAAAAATTAGACTATTTACAAAATATTGAAACTGGAAACTTTATTAAATGTATAATATAAAGTCATATCTATACTCAGAAAATTTTATAGGTTTAAGTATTTTCTTTTACTTAAAAAATTCCATTTCAAGAAGTTAATAAATATATGGAACACAAAAGAAATGAAAATAATAAAAACAACCTTGGAGAGTTTGAAAATCCTGAAACAATTGTGTTGATGAATAAATCCAAGAGCCGAATTCTTTTTATTAAATAATTTGATAGCGCACCAAACAGTAAAAATAAATTAATTGAGACTAATACAGAGATTAAAAGATTTTAAAATTAGCAAGTCAATTCTCTGCTAAAGACTAAGATATTGAAAGCCTGAATGAAATAGATCATTACCTAGGAAACTACAAATGATCAAAAAAAAACCCAAGTGGACCTAAAACTTTAAAAAAAAAAAAAGAAACTGGTGAGAGTTAATTTAAAACTGAATGCTTTCGGGACTTTCCTGGTGGTCCTGTGGCTGGCACTCTGCCCTCCCAGGTGGAGGTGGGGGGCAGTGCCGGAGTTGGGGTGGGGCAGATCCGATCCCTGATGGGGGAACTAGATCCCATAGGCAACAACTAAGACCCAGTGCAGCCAAGTAAGGAAAAGTATTAAAAAGAAACAAACACTGAATGCCTTCAAACTTGTATAAAACAGACATGATTCTGATTCATATTATGTATACTTCTGAACCATAAAAAAGGTAAGGAGCTCCCAAATTCACCTATGATATACTCATAACTCTTGACACCAAAATCTAGTGAAGACATAAGAAAACTTTGAGTCACTAAGTTTATGAAAGTAGCTGTACAATTCTTACTTTTACCATGTAAGAGCACTTATTAATAAAGAAAAATATGAATATCACAAAAGGAAATGAGCACAGAACTTTAAGAAAGTCAGAAGAGATATGAACATTTGATAATCGGAGGAGGAAATAAATGTTAAGCGTCACAAATAATTCTTCAAGATTGTTTTCTGATCATGCCTAAGCAATAGAGACCCTTGGATGCCACAGGCTGCTAAGAAGAAACACTCTCAGATATGCTAATTCCAGCAAAGATAAAGAAGCCTTTGGGTGAAACTTTCCCTTGTTTCTCTACCAAAAGTATCACATCACATCACATTGAAAATTAACTCTAAAGAGTCAGATCCTCCTGGAGGTGTTTTGAGCACTTTCTCTCTGCTGAGGCATTATGATTCTTTGGAATCGTAAGATGTGTAAACCAGCAAGAGGCCTTGGAAAAATTAACTGCGCTTCTTTAATCATTCTATTGTTCCATCATGGATCGTAGGAGTTCACCGCTGCTGCTTTGAAACAGGGGTCCTCATTGCATATTCAGGCCAAATGCATGCAGTATTACAGATAATTGGCTGTGGTTAATTGCCATGGATAAATCTTTAAAAACAATTCAAGCGTCTGAAGGTTAATAAAATCGGGTAATTAACAATGAAGCAGGATGTTGCCGTCATAAACTGCCTGGTGCTGGTTAGCACATGTGGATGAAAGCCTGTCGTTTACGTTAAGTGCTGTGACACTGTCTTCTAATTAAACTGCCACCGCTGCATTGTTCAGATACAAAGAAAAATGGGAATAAAGGTCAGTGATTTAAGAGGTTCTTTGCACTTAAACCAGACATTTGAGCGCATACCTTAAAGTCCCAAAGCACAAATAATCCTTAAGCCCTGTTGTTGCTGGCTTCAGGGCCTTACTAAGGAGGACGTTAAGAGGTGTGAAGGAGAGATCCTCATGAAGAATGCCTTGCCAAGAATCAGCCCCCACTTCCAAAAGCCTCTGGGTTGGCTGCAAGGCCCTGACCATCCTTTACAGCTTGTTATTATGCATGTAGTCCTGCCATCCTCTCTTCTAATGAACCCAAACGTTGACTACCTGTCAACAACCACAAGCTCATCCAGGCCGCCCAGCACTGGGAGCGCCAGGGTTATCTCACCCAAAATGGACGAGCTCCGCTGGGTCGCTCACTCCTACAATGAGGTCTCAGCTTGAGTCAAGCTGTCAGAACCAAGGACAAGCATTAGAGAATAACTAGTTGTTGATGTTTCAAAATGATTTCAGGGCCTTTGCTTCCCATAAAACAACTAGGACTTGGTACCAGGGACAGTTAGGCAGGTCTGCTGCTGTCTCTTCAAAGATACAATTTTTTAAAATTGAGGTAAAAAATCACTTACCATAAAATTCAACTTTCTAACTACTTTATTAATTTTTTAGATTTTTACTTGATGTGGATCTTTTTAAAAAGTCTTTACTGAATTTGTTACAACACTGTGTTTTATGTTTTGTCTTTTTGGCCAAGAGGCATGTGGAATCTTAACTCCCTGACCTGTACCCTCTGCATTGGAAGGGTTGACCGTTGTACTGCCAGCGAAGTCCCTATTCTCATCACTTTTTATTTTGGCTGCACTGGATCTTCATTGTGGCGAGCGGGGGCTACTCTTCATCGTGGTGTGTGGTTCTCTCATTGCGGTGGCTTCTCTTGTGGAACAGTAGCTGCAGTGCGTGGGCTCAGCTGACCCGCAGCACGTGGGATCAGACCCACAGCCCAGGGATCAAACCCACATCTTCTGCATTGGCAGCTGGATTCTTTACCACTGAACCACCACTGAAGTCCTTCTTAGTATATTAAAAAGGTTGTGCAGACATCACTACTATTTAATTCCAGAAGTTTTTCCTTATATCCTCCAAAGAAACTGTGTACCTGTTAAGCAGTCAATCTTCATCCCTCCTCACCGCCCCAACCCTGGGCACCCATCACCTGCTTTCTGTCTCTAAGGATCTGTCCATTACGGACATTTGATATAAATGCAATCCTACAATATGTGGCCTTTTGAGTCTAGCTTCTGTCATTTAGCATAATGTTTTCAAGGTTCATCTATATTGTAGTGAATATTAGAACATCATTTGTTTCTTTATGGCTAAGTAATATATCACAATTCATTTATCCATTCATGAGTTGATGGATATTTGGGTTGTTTCCACTTTCCACTTTGAGCTGTTATGAATAAAGCTGCTGTAAACATTTATGTACAGTTTTTGTATGTACATATATTTTCAGTTCTCTTGGGTTGCTGGGTCATATAGTAGACTTGAACATCAGCAAAGCATGAGCATTCTGATTTTCCATATTCTTACCAACACTTGTTATTATCTGATTTTTTTTTGAGTCTAGCCCTCCTAAGTGCTGTGATGTCTCACTGTGGTTTTGATTTGCATTTTTTTAGTGACTAATGATGTTGAAAGTATTCTCCTGTGAAAACTGGCCATTCATTTAGCCTCTTTGAAGAAATGTCTATTTAATTCCTTTGACAATTTTTGAATTGGGTTCTTGAGTTACAGGGTTTTTTTATATGTTCTGGATACTGCATCCTTGCTGCTGCTGCTAAGTCGCTTCAGTCGTGTCCGACTCTGTGCGACCCCAGAGACGGCAGCCCACCAGGCTCCCCCGTCCCTGGGATTCTCCAGGCAAGAACACTGGAGTGGGTTGCCACTTCCTTCTCCAATGCATGAAAGTGAAAAGTGAAAGTGAAGTCGCTCAGTGGTGTCCGACTCCTAATGACCCCATGGACCACAGCCCACCAGGCTCCTCCGTCCATGGGACTTTCCAGGCAAGAGTACAGGGGTGGGGTGCCATTGCCTGCATCCTTACCAGATGTATAACTAGGAAATATTTTCCCTGTTCCTTTTACGTTTCTGTTACAGCCCTCTGATACACACGTTTCTAATTTGATGAAGTCCAATTTATCTTTTTTATTTTGGCTTGTCCTTTGGTGTCATATCCAGGAATCTGTTGCCAAGTCCAAGGTCATGAAGATTTAACCCTATGGGTTTTTTCCCAGGATTTTTATAGTTTTAGCCCTTACATTTAGGTTGTTAATCTATTTTGAGTTAATTTTTATATATGCAGTGAAGTAAGGTTTCAGCTTCATTCTTTTACATGTAGATATCCAGCGCCTTTGACATTATTTCTTGAAAAAATTGTTTCCCTCACTGAGTGGTCTTGGCATCCTTGTCAAGAATCAATTGACCATAGATGTATTGTTTTACTTCTGAACTCTCAATTCTATTCCATTGATCTATATGCCTGTTCTTATGCTGGTAACACACAATTCTAATTGCACTAGCTTTGTAGTTTCAAAATATAGAAATATGAGCCTTCCAATTTTGCTGATTGTTTTGGCTATTCAGGGTCCCAGTGCAATTCTCTATTAGTTTAGGAACAGCTTGTTCACTTCTGTGAAAAAAGAAGTTAGAATTTTGATAGCTGTGTCATTGCATTTGTAGATCAGTTTGGGGAACACTGCGCTCTTAACAATATTAAGTCTTCCAAGGCATAAGCATATCTTTTCATTTATTTCCATTATTAATTTTTTCCAACAATATTCTGCAGTTTTCAGTGTATAATCTTACACTTTCTTGGTTAA
The DNA here is from genome assembly GCA_935064755.1 of Tragelaphus eurycerus. Taxonomy (NCBI): domain Eukaryota; kingdom Metazoa; phylum Chordata; class Mammalia; order Artiodactyla; family Bovidae; genus Tragelaphus; species Tragelaphus eurycerus. The sequence goes on along the minus strand of CAKXYN010000057.1, from coordinate 4,606,690 downwards.
ATTTATTCTTTAAATATTTTATATTCTTTTGGATGCTATTATAATGGAATTTTCTTAAATTCATTTTTGATTTTTCATTGTTAGTGGATAGAAATACAACTGTTTTTTGTTTGATCTTGTATCCTAAAACTTTACTGAATTAATTTGTTAGATCTAATATTGTATTGTATGTATGTGTGTGCATGTGTATATTCTTGGGGACTTTCCATATATAAGTCATCTCTGAAAAGAGAAATCTTTACTTCTTTTCCAATTTGGATGCATTTTATTTATTTTTCTTGCCTATATGCTCCGGTTAAAATTTCCAGTACATTTTTAAAGAAGTGACAAAAGTGAAAAAAAAAAGAAATGGCAAACGTGGACATCCTTTTCTTATTTCTGATCTTAGGGAATTACCATTAAAGAAGCTGTGGGGTTTTGTAAATTCCCTTTTTCAAGTTGAGGAATTTTCCTTCTAATTTGATAAGTGTGTTTTTTATCATGAAAGGATGTTGGTATTGTCAATACTTTTTTTGTGTTTGCTAATATGATCATATGGGTTTTCTTCCCTTCATCCTATTACCATGATGTATTACATATATTGATTATTGTATGTGGACCACCCTTGCATTTCTGAAATAAATTCCACTTGGTCATGTGTTTAGTCCTTTTAATATGCAGCTGGATTAAGTTTACTAGTACTTTGTAAAGGATTTTTGCACTTATATTCATAGGCAATATTAGTCTATAATTTTCTTTTTCCATGATGTTTTTGGCTTTGATGTCAGTATACTACCAGCCTAGTAGAATGAATGAATGTTCCCTTTTCTTCTATTTTTTGAAGACTTTGAGGATTGGTGTTAATTATTCTTAAATGCTTGGTAGAAATCACCAGTGAAGCCATCTTGACCCAGACTTTTCTTTGTTGGAGGTTTTTTGAATATTGATTCGTCTCTTTACTGACTATAGGTCTATTCATATGTTCTATTTCTTCTTGGAGTTAGTTTTGGTAGATTCTGTGTTTCTAGGAATTTCTCCATTTTATCTAGGTTATTTCTAGGTTATTTAATCTGTTGACCTACAAACAGTCCATAGTATTATGTCAATTTTGTTGATCTTTACAAAGAACCAACTTTTGGTTTCATTGATTTCCGATTGTTTTTCTATTCTCCACTCTGATCTTTGCTTTCTTTCTTCTGCTTGCTTTGGGTTTAGTTCTTCTTTTTCTAGTTCCTTCAGGTGGAAGCTTAGGTTTATTGATTTGAGATCTTCTTTTTCAATGTAGACTATAAAATTTGCTCTGAGTACTGTCTCTCAAATTTTGGCATCTTGTTATTTTTAAATAAAAAAAATCTCAAGCTATTTTTTAATTTCCGTTGTAATTTTTCTTTGACTCATTATTTAAGTGTATGTTATTTAATTTCCACATATTTGTTAATTTTCCAGATTTCCTTCTGTTACTGATTTCTAATTTCATTGCATTATAGCCAGAGAAGATACTTTATATGATTTCAGTCATTTTAAATTTATTGAGACTTTTGTATATGGTTTATTGTGGAAAATGTTCCATGTGTACATGGCAAAAATGCATTGTTATTGAACAGAATGTTCTATATATGGATGTTAGATCAAGTTGGCTTATGTTTTTCAAGTTCCCTATTTCTTTACTGATCTTCCATCTAACAGTTCTATTGTTACTGAAAGTTCAATATTGCAATCTCCAACCATTATTATTGAACTGTCCCTTTCCCCCTTCAGTTCTATCAGTTTTTGCTTTGTTAATAATTGTCATCTCCTCTTGACGGACTGACCATTTTGTCATTATTAATGTCCTTATTTAATTGAAGTCTAGTTGATAGTCCTTTTCCGTCTGTTGTATCCCTGGAGAAGGAAATGGCAACCCACTCCAGTACTCTTGCCTAGAAAATCCCATGGACAGAGGAGCCTGGTGTCCATGGGGTTGCAAAGAGTCAGACACAACTGAGTGACTTCACTTTCTTTCCTTTCTTTCTTTCTTTCTGTCTGTTATAACAACTTTTGTCTTACAGTCCATTTTGTCTAACATTAGAATAGCTGCTCCAGCTCTCTTTTGGTTACTGTTTTCATGGAATATCTTTTTTATCTTTTTACTTTCAACCTAAAGTGAATCTCTTATAAACAGCATACAGTTCATACATTCAGCAGTATTATTATATACCTACTATGTGTAAGGAATTACCTACGCTCTGGGTTGAGGGTGTTTCAGTGCTCAGTAACTTAAAATCTTATATTTCATAAAAGGGATATGAGTAAAATTGCTTTAGTGGGTGCATTTACTTTAAGAAAAAAATCAATCAATCTGTGTTAGGATTTATGCCATTTTTTTTATGTGTGTTGTACTTCAAGAAAAAAATCCCCCCCTTCAAAGTGCTGTGGGAATTCAATATTGGAAGAAGTTATTTCCAGCTGAGAGAATAAGGGGAATGCCTTCACAAAGAGACTTTCAGGCTTTACGTTATATTATTACCAAGAGTTCATCTTTAATCAGGATAAAGTGCTTTTATTTTCAAGTAAGCAAATGATATCATCATCATTATCATTGCTGCTACTGCTTAGGAACTTACTGTTTGTCAGTGCCAGGCATCATCTGAGTGGTTTGTGCAAATTACTCTCCTGAATCCTCACAGCAGCCCTGTGAAGTAGGTTAGTAGGTTGCACAATTGTCTCCATTTGACAGAGGGAAAATTGAGACACGGTGAGGTCATGGACGTGGTGGAGCCAGGATGCAAAGTGTTCTGTCCTGCTCATCTCTTATCCAAACAGCAGCAGTTCTCAAGGTGCCATCCAGGATCTCTCATGGGTCCCCAGACCACTTCAGGGGATCCACAGCAACTGTATGATAATACTAAGCATTAGGATCCACAAGATCACAATTGTATGATAATACTAAGCATTATTTACCTTTTTCACTCCCAATCTCTTGAGTATACAGTGGCATTTTCCAGAGACTGTATGGCATATACTTTCAAGACAGACTAAATACAAACAGATATGAGAATCCAGCTGTCTTTTGTGAAGCCAGACCCTGAAGAGATTTACAAATACGGAAAGCAGTGCCATTCTTCTCACAGGATTTTCTGTTTTGCAAAAATATACTTTTTATAAATCATATTATTTATGTTCACATTTAATGGGGCTTAGTTTTGCTTTCGGAGAAGGCAATGGCACCCCACTCCAGTTCTCTTGCCTGGAAAATCCCATGGATGGAGGAGCCTGGAAGGCTGCAGTCCATGGGGTCGCTGAGGGTTGGACACAACTGAGCAACTTCACTTTCACTTTTCACTTTCATGCATTGGAGAAGGAAATGGCAACCCACTCCAGTGTTCTTGCCTGGAGAATCCCAGGGACGGGGGAGCCTGGTGGGCTGCCATCTATGGGGTCGCACAGAGTCGGACACGACTGAAGCGACTTAGTAGTAGTAGTAGTAGTTTTGCTTTTGATGAATTAATATTTGGAATGTTTCTCAGTTTCCACTTTTAATATAAGCAGCTGTAGACATAACTCACATAAACAAAAAGCATTTCGAGCTCTCAGTCATTTACAAAGAGTGCAAAGGAGTCCTGAGACCCAAGTATCTGAGAACCACAGCACTGCGCTATTCTGCCTTGGGGCAGTGGCCAAGTACAGCTGGGTTTGTGCCTGTAGAAGCTGCTCTGGAATCCCGTCCACCTCTGTTTGAGACCTTGCACACAAAAGTTTATCTTCCCTTTTCTCCTGTGATGCTGGATCCTGGGGAGGCTATGGGAATTACTGCGCGCATGCTGGGGAAGACCCAGCGCCTGGTCAGCGCTCAGTCCGTGGCCGAGAACGGGAGCTGCTCTTGTGTCGCCCGCAGGTGATGGATTTCTACTGCCAGTCCTGTGAGACCGCCATGTGTCGGGAGTGCACAGAGGGGGAGCACGCGGAACACCCCACCGTCCCCCTCAAGGACGTGGTGGAGCAGCACAAGGCTTCGCTCCAGGTGCAGCTGGACGCCGCTAACAGAAGGTGTGCACACCCGCTCTGAGCTCAGGGCCAGCCGCCTGCGGCCTCCCGGTTTCATATCCCAGTGGGATAGAAGGTTCATGTCACCTAAGTAGGGGAAGGCAATGGCACCTAAGTAAATTCTCCTTTGATCACAGCTCAGTGGTCATAAACTATATGAGCTATAAGGGCGATCCCCTGCTCCTTGGTAAAATTCCAATCCCCTTGTTATAAGTAGGCTTTTCTTTCAGCACCTTCGTATGATTAAATGAACAAAATATACTTGAGGAAAATGCTCTCAGATCTCTGAAATTTGTGCCTGAAACCAGGCTGTCTGAAGAGCCTTTCTTAGCTACTGTTCTTGACTCACTGACAGGCCAGTATGCCCACTGTGACTGGCTCCTCTCTGCTTGAGCCCAGCAAAATGGTCTTGATCAGCGACTGTTCAGTCTTCCTGCTGCTTCCTTGCCTCCAGGCTCTTGATTTGGCAAGGAGATGAAGGAACAGGGTAGCTGTGTGATGCATGAGAAAGATCAAAGGGAGGAAATAAACAGCCAGCTGAAAATAAATCTTTACCAATAGTGGAAGTGAGAAAAGTGTGGCTGTTCTGTACTAATTAAAAGAATTTGGAAACTTGCAAGAAGTTCACAGGAAACTCTGAGTTTGGGTCAGTTTTTCATGTGATTGGGGAAAAAGATATAGCTGTCTGTTTAGAACAGTGGTCCTCAGCCATGGGCCATGATATCCCCTAGGAGACACTGGCAATGTCTGGAGACAATTTGGTGCTCCAGCTGTGTGTCGGGGAGGAGTAGAGGAAAAGGATGCTGTTAAACATCCTGTAAAGCATAATAATCTTTTCCATTTTGCTTTATCATAAGATTTTTAATATAGCTCTTTGTGCTATACAGTGGGACCTTGTTCTTGTGCACTGTAGAGTATGCCCGATGTATAGTGGGAGAAAAAGCCGAGGGGTTCTGAGAGCTTTGAGGTTTTGTACCATCAATTATTCAAAATAAATGATTGAGGTAGATTGAAATGACATGGATCCTCAAAATCTCTTTTCTCAAAGGCAGTGATTATGGCACGTCTTATGATTCTGTTCTTCAGTTTTTACTTTTTAAAGATGACAAAAGGCATAGAAAATGTTTCATGGCAAAATATAGTGTTTGGATAGTTTTGTTTTTGTTTTACTATTTCCCTGTGGATGTTACTAGAATAACGACCTCTGACCACTGTCCTCCAGGCTCCCAGAAATAGATTCAGCTCTTCAGTTCATCTCAGAAATCATCCATCAGTTAACCAACCAGAAGGCCAGTATTGTGGACGACATCCATTCTACCTTTGATGAACTCCAGAAGACTTTAAACGTGCGCAAGAGTGTGCTGCTCATGGAGCTGGAAGTCAACTATGGCCTCAAACACAAAGTAAGACCCCAGCCATTCTTAGGACATCCCATAGGAGGCTTGATCCCGGGCCTCCCTGACGCCAGCTTACTGTTCCACCAGCAGCCAAGGGGACTCAAATGGCTTCTTAAGTGTCACTGTTGTTTGGTAAAGAGCAGCTTTTACTTAACAGCATATTTTTTCCTGTTTCCAGCTGTTTTCCTTCCTGTTTTCACCAAAACTATGATTCCGTGGCCTTAAGTACCACTTTATAACTTTACTACATAAAAGGCAAGGTTGAATATCAAGTAATACTTTAAGGATTTAGGGTTAAACTGGATTGTTTTCCTTCCTTAATTATAATGTCTAATAGTCTCTTGATGACTCTCTCACTCACACCAACCTGTTAGTCAACTTCAGAGTGAACCCTGACTGCCGCCTCTGTTTAACTCTGCACGTCCCATCACAAAACCAGGGATAAAAGCTTCTGATATTCAGATGTGGAGCTTTCATTTGTCTGGTTTCTGTTCCTTGAGCTGACGATAGGGGAACTCCGAACACTAGGGAAAGAGACTGAGTAATGAACATTTCAGACGTCAGGCATAGCACTCTGGCTGCCACGCTCTGGGTGACTTTCAGCTCACCCCAGACACATGATCCCAGAAATATGTGTGTGGGAGAGATGAGGCGAGGAGGACAGGAAAGAGAAGGGGCTGGGAGGGCGATTTAGGATTTAGCATTACAGCCGGGTTCCCTGGGTTAAACGGAACCTCGCTCCGGGGCACGCCGTGGGCGGCGCTCAGCGGCTCGCTTTCCCCGCAGGTCCTCCAGTCGCAGCTGGATACCCTGCTCGAGGGGCAGGAGAGCATCAAGAGCTGCAGCAACTTCACGGCGCAGGCCCTGAACCACGGCACGGAGACGGAGGTGCTGCTGGTGAAGAAGCAGATGAGCGAGAAGCTCAATGAACTGGCGGACCAAGATTTCCCGTTGCACCCGCGAGAAAACGACCAGCTGGACTTCATCGTGGAGACCGAGGGGCTCAAGAAGTCCATCCATAACCTCGGGACGATTCTGACCACCAACGCCGTCGCCTCCGAGACGGTGGCGACGGGCGAGGGGCTGCGGCAGACCATCATCGGGCAGCCCATGTCTGTTACCATAACAACCAAGGACAAAGACGGCGAGCTGTGCAAAACGGGCAACGCCTACCTCACTGCGGAGCTGAGCACGCCCGACGGCAGCGTGGCCGATGGGGAGATCCTGGACAACAAGAACGGCACGTACGAGTTCCTGTACACCGTGCAGAAGGAGGGCGACTTCACGCTGTCGCTGCGGCTCTACGACCAGCACATCCGCGGCAGCCCGTTCAAGCTGAAGGTGATCCGCTCGGCGGATGTGTCCCCCACCACCGAGGGCGTGAAGCGGCGCGTGAAGTCCCCTGGCAGCGGCCATGTGAAGCAGAAAGCTGTCAAGAGGCCGGCCAGCATGTACAGCACCGGGAAGCGAAAAGAGAACCCCATCGAAGACGACCTGATCTTCCGAGTGGGTAAGGGGCGGGCGGCGCTGCGTCTGCACGCGGTATTTTGCTTGGCTCAAGGGGGGACTGAGGAAGTGTCGACTTGCAACTTGGCAGGTCGCAGCTCGGGCTGATGGTGTGGGAGATAAACTGGTGTATTTTATTAGGTGAGCTCACGCAGGCTTCTTCTCCGGAGAATGTTTGTGTCTTTCTCTTCCTTCCTCCTGCTCCCTCTTCCCTCCTCCTTCCCTGTTCTCTCTTCCTCCCTCCCCTCCCTCCTTCTTCCTCTCCTTCTCCTCCCCTTCACCACGCCAGCTCTGCTATTTATTATGGAAAATCAGAAGCTGAAAATAAGCAAAAAGAGAGTTAGAAAAATACAGCACTCATAAGCTGGACTTTTTTTTTGGTAGCAGTTTTTTTCTTCTTTTTTAGCCTTTTATTTCATATTTGAATGTAGGTGATTAACAGTGTTAGTTTCGTGTGTACAGCAAAGCGATTCAGTTACATATATACATGTATCTATTCTTTTCAGATTCTTTTGTTACATAATACTGAACACAGTTCTCTTTGCTATGCTGTAGGTCCTTTTTGGTTATCCATTTTAAATATAACAGTGTGTACATAATCTGCACATTTTAAAGGAAATGTTGGCAATCTTTTCCCCCACCATGGGAATAATGTCTTTAGAGTTCTTCTGCCTAACCCAAAGGCAGACATGCTTCTATCAGATAACTTCATGGTTTCTCTGGAATGTGCCAGCGCAGGAGGTAACTGTGGGCAGAGGGTCTGATACTTGTCACTGCTTCCACATTGTAAGACCTGGGGACAAGGGGCATGGTGCATTGCAAGCTGTGGTATGTCCATTTGCGTGTAGCTGGAGATCAGCCTCAAGAGCAGAGGGTGGGTGGAAACCTGGAGAATAGAATGGGGTTGGGATGGAAGCAAGAAGGCTTAGGATGAGCCAAGAGATTTGGGAATGCAAATTGTCCTTCCCTTGTCAGCTTTATTGCCTCCGATTTTTTTATGCTGTTTATTTTCTAAACAAACTAAATGTAAACAACCACCACTGTACTAATTATTTTATTATATATTAAAATTTTCTTTTTTATTTTGTGGCATGCCACGTGGTATGTGAGATCTAGTTGCCTGACCAGGTATCGAACCCAGGCCCCCTGCGTTGATAGCATGGAGTCTTAAGCATTGGACAGCCAGGGAAGTCCTCACAATTTGATAATTCTTAAGAAAAAAAAGTCTACACGTTAGCTACTGTATCCAAAAGTGGCCTCCGCTTGCTTCTCTTTCTGCCTCTTCGGTCCTCCACTGCGGTATCTCTAAAAAGGTCTTCAAGGTGTGGCCACTGACAGAGGTAGAAAACAGTTCTGTGGTTCAGACAGATTGGGGAAAGCTTAGCTTAAGTGAGGGAAACAGATTTTTTTTTTTTTGGCCGCAGCACCTTCAGAATCTGCTGACGTGCCCTGCAAGTCTCACAGGCAGTGGAGGGATAATAGGCAGCACTTCCAAGCTCTTCTGACCATAGCACTTCTCCTGTGGACATCTTGGGAAAATAAGGCTCCTAGGAACATTCTTGGGCAAGAGCTGCTCTACTTACTCATTTCTCTTTATTATTTAATACTCTATATTGCTTACTATTCTTTAGGATAAATCTTGGTAAAGACTGTGATACAGCAAGCAGACTGCCTTCTCAGCCTGTGGCGGCCCTGGTCCATTCACTGGCCCTTTGTGCAGTTGGGCGCAGAGGCTGTTGAGACACTTGCCAAAGCGGAGGGGGTGGGCTGGGTGGCACAGGATTGGAGCCTCCCAGGCCTGCCACTCCGGTTCTGCCACTTGCTTCAACTTTGGGCAGGTCTCCCAGCTTCCCTGGGCTTCAGTTTCCATGTCCATAAAAAGAAAAGATAAAAATATCTGCTTCTCAGAACTGTTCAAAGTTCCAAGCTTAGTGCCTGGCATGTTGGAAGAGCTAAATCATCCACAGCCATTGTTTTCGCATGAGCTGTTATTAAGGCTGTTAGATGTTCCCTGCTGCCCTTTCTTCTAAAACAATTGACCTTGCTGCTCCCCACTGGTCTGCATCAAGAGCAAACTCAGTCTTGCATTTGGAATCTCCCCTCCCCCAGCCAAGTTCCTGGGTCCGCTTCCCCAGGCAGTGTGCAGGGTGGAGAGAGGGCCAGATCTGGGCCTGATTCTGATTCTCCCTTCTTAATCCAGTTTCCTCCGGTAAAATAAAGGGAATGAAATCTTACCTAATTCTTCAGGTTGCCGTGGGGGTTAAACAAGCAGGAATTCTTAGGGCTGGCGTTTGCCTATGTGCAGTGACTGCTGAGTTAAAGGTGGCCGTCCTTCTACTATCTTCAGTCGTCACCATTCCACTGTGAGGCTCACCCGAGGAAAGAGACATATCTCTTAGGGGTTTTTCCCCAGTCATGTTATGAATGCCCAGCCCCGCCCCAGGGGAAGGGGATCCCCTCTTCTCCCCCTCCTACCCGTTGAGACACGCACCCTTGGAGATTCACTGGCGCTGGGGGAAGGTGTTTAAATGTTTAGACATTTGTGAGGCACTTGGCACGGTCCCTGGCATACAGCACTAAGTCCACGTTTGTTAATGAAGTAGAGGTGATGTCTAAGTTTGCTAGGGCCGCCACAACAATACCACAGACTGGGTGGCAAACCGGAGGAGACCGATTTTCTCCCAGTTCTGGGGGCTAAAAGCCAGGCTCAAGGAGGCGGCGGGCTCGGTGTGCCCGGAGGCCTCTCCGCCTGCTCGCTGCTTTGCCCTCTGAAGGTTCCCCCTGTGCTCACACACTCCTGGGGTTTCTCCCTCTTCTCATGAGGACACCAGTCATACTGGATTAGGGCCTTGCTTTAAGTTAATCACCTCTAAAGATCTTAACTCCAAAAGCAGTTCCATTCTGAGGTACTGGAGGTTGAGACTGGACTTTAGCATATGAATTTTGTGGAGATACAGTTCAACTTATAACAGATACGTAAGGGCAAATACATGACAGATATGCTGTGTACATACCTAAACATCTGTGTGTATTTGTGAAGGTGAACGATTACTTTCTGGATAATAGAAAAGGTCTTCCAGGGTAGTTTTGACTTACGTTTTCCCTCTCGTCCCTCTTCACCCAGCCCCTAGTTAAATGGGACTCTGCTGTTTAAGCTTCTGCTGTGTGCCCGACACATGGCTGGGCAGCGATGTAGAGAGAGGGATCAGAGCCTGACTTAGGGGAGACCACAGTCTAGAAGGGGACAGACATGACCGATGTGGTGCCTTCAGAAGGAGCACCTTCAGAGGCAGGCAGAATGGGGAGGCTGACAGGTAGCAGGGAGTTAAGGAAGGTTCTAGAGATGACACCTAAACCTAAGCCAGCTTTGGAGGACAAAGAGTCTGCCAGTTAGGAGGAGGAAAGGGGAGATTTAGGTGAAGGGGAAGATCACACACTGAGTAGTTCGAGGAACCATAATGATTCCATTACCTGAAGCATGAAATAAAGTGAAGAGAGCAAAGAAGTTCTGTTTCCTTGCTAAGCAGAAACTTTGATCTATATACCTGTGTTTCCCATAAACCACTTGAGTTCCTTGGGGTGCTTGGCAAAAATGAGAATTGCTGGATTCCAAGCTGCATTTACAGAATCAGAATCTCTGGGGAAGGGACCAAGAATCTACCTGCCTCCAGCCCCGCAACCCTTATGAGCACTGAGATTTGAGGACCGTGGCGGTGTGGATCATGGGCAGGGCACTGAACAGTGTGGTGTGATGTGGTGACTTACTGAGATACTGATTTCCAGAGAGCCTAGGGATCTACTGGCAGTGTTCCCGGGGAGGCAGGGGGCTGCTTCCTGTTGCAGCAGTCACGTGAGCTCTTACAAGTGCTAAGATTGAGTGATGCGGCAAGTAGAGAAGAAATGCAGATTCCTAACATCCTTAGGAGGGAGCAGGCAGGACTTGAGGACCCAGCTGAGCTTCTGGCTGTTTGACTCCAGTGATGCAGGGATGCGAGCTTGAAGAGTGAATGGTCAAGGCTGTGGGCGTCGGGGCTGGATGGCCCCGGTTCCAGCCCCAGCAGCGCCACTTTCACAACCACACAACCAGGGAAGTTCCTTCATCTCCAGCGGCCTCTCCCCTACCCTCCTGCCTCTGGTAACCACAAGTCTGATCTCTTTTGATGAGTTCTGTTTTGTTTTCATTTTATTTATTTATTATTTTTGGCTGCACTGGGTCTTCATTGCTGCTCAAGGGGTTTCTCTAGTCGTGACAAGCAGAGACTACTCCCTAGGTGTGATGCCCAAGCTTCTCATTGCTGTGGTTTCCCTTGTTGCAGAGCACAGGCTCTAGGGACGTGGGCTCAGGAGTTGCCGCACGCAGGCCCCAGAGCGTGGACTCACTTAGTTGCCCGGCAGCGTGTGGGATCTTCCCAGACTGGTGATTGAACCTGTATCCCTGTGTTGGCAGGAGGATTCTTAACCACTGTACCACCAGGGAAGTCCTGTTTTGTTTTGCTTTAGATTTCACGTGTAGGTGAGATCATACAGTATTTGTCTTTGTCTCACTGACTTTCTTCAGTTAGCATAATGCATTCGGGGTCCACTCATGTTGTCGCAAACGGTAGGATTTCCTCTCTTTTATGACTGGATAGTAGTCACACTGTTCAACCAGACATGGAACATACCCAGAAGTGGAAAAGCTGGATCATATGGTAGTTCTATTTTTACTTTTCAAAGATCCTTTATCCAGTTTTTCCATAGTGGCTTTACCAGTTTACCAAGAGGGCACAAGGACCATCAGTGCACATCCATGCCACCGTTTGTTTAATTTGTTTGACTGGGCCAGCTCTTCATTGCAGCGTGAGGGAGCTTCAGTTGAGCGTGCCACCATGTTTTGTCTCTTGTCTTTTTGATGGTGACCATTTTAACAGGCATGAGGGGCACCTTATTGTGGTGTTAGTTTGCATTTCCCTGATAGTGATCTTGAGCTTCTTTTCATGTGAGCTTTGTGACTGTGCTTTGGAAAAATATCTATTCAGGTCTTTCCCCCAGTTTTTAATTGGATTATTTGGGTTTTTTGCTGTTGAATTGTGTAAGTTCTTTATATATTTTGGATATTAACCCCTTATTAGATACATAGTTTGAAATATTTTTTCCCATTCCATTTTTTGGTTTTTCACATTGCTGATGGTTTCTTTTGCTTGCTAACAACAGCTTTTTAGTTTGATACGGTCCTGCTTGTTTATTTTTGCATTCTTTGCTTATGCCTTAGGTATCCTATCTAAAACATCTTCACCAAGGCTCATGTCAGGGAGCTTTAGTCCTCTGTTTTCTTCTAGGAAGAAATAAGACCTGATTTTAGGACTTATATTTAAATCTTTAATCGCTTTCTAGTTAACTTTTGTCTATGATGTAAGACAGAGGTCCAGTTTCATTCTGTGAGGATTCAATTATCCTAGCACCAAAATATTAGCTGACTTTGTATATGTGGGTGTTTTTTCTGGGCTCCATTCTGCTCTGGTCTGTTGGTTTTTTAATGCCAGTACCATGCTGTTTTGATTTCAATAGCTTTGTATTATAGCTTGAAATCAGGGGATGTGAGGCCTCCTGTTTTGTTCTTCTTCCTCAGAATTTCTTTAACTATTCAGGGTCTTTTGTGGTTCAATATAAATTTTAGGGGTGTTTTTTTGACATCTGTTAAAAAATACCATTGGACTCTTAATAGGGATTGCATTGAATCTATAGATGTTGTTTGGTAGTATTGACATTTTAACAATATTAATTCTTCCAATTCATGAATATGGAATATCTTTCCACTTTGTGTCTTTTTCAATTTCTTTCATTAATATCTTGTAGATTTCAGATAAGAAATCTTTCAGCTCCTTAAATTTATTTTTAAGTACTTTATTGTTTTCGATGCTATTATCAGTGGAATCAAGTTCTTTCTTTTTCAGAAAATTCATTGTTAATGTATGGAAACGCTACTGAATTTTGTATGTTAATTTTGTATCTGCAGCTTTACTGATTTCATTGATATCAGCCATAAGGGGAGCTGTTAAACAGTAGAAAGGGCTAGTGGTAGAAATCAGAACTCCTCCCCAACCCTACAGCTCTTGACCCTCATGAAGCAAATTACCAGGACAACATAGAATCATCCTTAGCTTTGAAGGAATGGAGGCTTGGGAGAGCCCGAGTAGGAACCAAGCCACCTGTGACTCTGAGGCCTCTGCCTTTTTAATTGCACAGCAGTTCCTCTTCATCTGAAATGTCCTTCAACTTCCGCAGTTTTCCAAAGTTGAGATACTTGACACCTCCCACACGTGAAACGTAACATATGCCCACAGTGAGTGAATTATAGTCTTACTCTTCCTGATGTTCAAGCTGATTTTAGAAAAGACAGAGGAACCAGAGATCAAATTGCCAACATCTGCTGGATCATGGACAAAGCAAGAGAGTTCCAGAAAAACATTTATTTCTGCTTTATTGACTAGGCCAAAGCCTTTGACTATGTGGATCACAATAAACTGTGGAAAATTCTGAAAGAGATGGGAATACCAGACCACCTGATCTGCCTCTTGAGAAATCTGTATGCAGGTCAGGAAGCAACAGTTAGAACTGGACATGGAACCACAGACTGGTTCCAAATAGGAAAAGGTATACATCAAGGCTGTATATTGTCACCCTGTTTATTTAACTTATATGCAGACTACATCAGGAGAAGTGCTGGGCTGGAAGATGCACAAGCTGGAATCAGGATTGCCGGGAGAAATATCAATAACCTCAGATATGCAGATGACACCACCCTTATGGCAGAAAGTGAAGAGGAACTCAAAAGCCTCTTGATGAAAGTGAAAGTGGAGAGTGAAAAGGTTGACTTAAAGCTCAACATTCAGAAAACGAAGACCATGGCATCCGGTCCCATTACTTCATGGGAAATAGATGGGGAAACAGTGGAAACAGTGTCAGACTTTCTTTTTCTGGGCTCCAAAATCACTGCAGATGGTGAGTGCAGCCATGAAATTAAAAGACGCTTACTCCTTGAATGAAAGTTATGACCAACCTAGATAGCATATTCAAAAGCAGAGACATTACTTTGCCAACAAAGGTCCATCTAGGGAGGCTATGGTTTTTCCTGTGGTCATGTATTGATGTGAGAGTTGGACTGTGAAAAAGGCTGAGTGCCGAAGAATTGATGCTTTTGAAGTGTGGTATTGGAGAAGACTCTTGAGAGTCCCTTGGACTGCAAGGAGATCCAACCAGTCCATTCTGAAGGAGATCAGCCCTGGGATTCTTTGCAAGGAATGATGCTAAAGCTGAAACTCCAGTACTTTGGCCACCTCATGCAAAGAGTTGACTCATTGGGAAAGACTCTGATGCTGGGAGGGATTGAGGGCAGGAGGAGAAGGAGACAACAGAGGATGAGATGGCTGGATGGCATCACTGACTCGATGGACGTGAGTCTGAGTGAACTCTGGGAGATGGTGATGGACAGGGAGGCCTGGGGTGCTGCGATTCATGGAGTTGCAAAGAGTTGGACACGACTGAGCGACTGAACTGAACTGAATGCTAAATTGAAAACAAACCTGAAGGAGTCCAGGGGAGTGGCTTAGCGCATCTGTTGATAAAGCCTTAAAACATCAAGAAATTGTTTTTTCCTGCACTGTCAGAGTTTGCTGACTAAAAGCCATGAGCTGGTTTTGTGAGCTATTTAAGAAAAGCAATGAACAAAGGGGAAGCTGAAGAGGTGGGAGGGAATAAAAGAATTACAGATGAATTGTTTCAAATTATGCCGTTCATCCACCATACCTTAATGAGTCCTTGGGAAGTGGTGAATGAGCCATTCATTCGTACTCTTGATCCGTGTGCTTTCTTGTGATAGCAGATGGCTGTATGAAATCACTTAGCATGAGTTCAGAGGCTTTACAGGAAGATATGATAATTTATACCCCTCTTTCCTGCCTCATTTCTGCAAGGCGTCATCTTCCCTCTCTAAAATCCCTGAGGACAGAGAGTCTGCTAAGTTGGCATCTCAGGTTTTTATAGGAACCCTGACCTACTTCTTGAGAAACTCATCCTTGGGAATGTCTCTTGCATTTCACACGTGTAAAGATGCCACTGCTATTTACCAAGTACCAGGCACTGTGCTGTATTGTAAGCTGCAGCAGAGAACAGGACAGATGTTGCAGCTTCCCCTGGGGAGCTCGTAGTTTAGTGTGGGAGACAGTGAACCAGTTAACACAGAATTTCCTCAAAGATTTTTATGGAGCAAGCATGGCTCGTGTGAACCCAAAGAATAATTGTCCTCACTTCAGGAAACCTGATACCCATTTAGAGAGAAGCAATATATGTATTAAAAATATGTATTTTGTAAAGGGTTAGGAGAACCAGGTTTTATTCATTGCCCTGTCTCTTTGGTAACTCCGTGATATGTCTAGCTTCAATTCCTCATCTTTAAAATGGAATGATAATATTTATTCTGCTGATGACTCTTGGGGTTGTTACAGGGAGTGCATCAGAGAATGTATATGAAAGTGCTATTAGTATTACTGAACACTTCCTTTTCCCATGACATAATGTAGGTTGTCATTTACTCAGTCATTCATAATTCATTTAGAGACCCATTCATTCAGCAAATGTATGTTAAGCACCTACTTGGTTGAAGATCCTGTGTTAAACCCTGTGTCTGGCTGTTTCGTCCTTTTGCGTTATCCGAGTCTAAGTATCTAGGTTTATTTAGTGTTAATTTTCTTACTAGGTTGGAGTGGGAGTGGGAAGAAATTTGCAGTTGTGATCACCTATTTCAGCCCAGGAACTTATTACCTTACTTCTGTAATCTTCCTAGAGGCATGGGCAGGAGCATGAATAAGAAGTTGATAAAAAGTCATTCTGTGCTTTATAGGCTAGTTTAAAATCTGGGGGAAACCAATATAATTATCTTATGGAATTGTTACCAAATTATTTATAATTACTTTAAAAACTCACATTACTCATCTTACTAGCCCAAATGTAGCCATTAGACAGGGAAAGATTTTATGATGACTATATTTGTTTGATGCTTCACTTATATTTGTTATGAAAGAACTGGGTTTCCTTATTTATTTAGAATACTTTGTGGCGGGCTAGAAATTTTTCTGTGGACTAAATAGTATTTACTAAATATATTGAAGAGGAATGCATCACTCCAAATTATTTCTAACTTCTGGAATTTCTGTTTACTTTGGACCCAAGACACTTAAACACTTGGACTTTGGGCATTTCAGCATAATGATTCTGTGTGTATCACTACTCAACATTAAGATTTTCCTTGTAAAAACAGTCAACATGAGTTGTCCCTCAAGTATGCTGCTGGATTTCCTTTAATCCTCAGGAAATAACAATGCCTGTTCCATCTAATTTTTTAAAAAATATATAAGCCATCTAACAGATGTGCCTCCAGCGCTTGGATTTTATTGACATGTGGGGCAGCGGACTCAAGCTCTCGTTAACTTGAGACCAAGAGTGACAGCTGGGCCAGCACATAAGCCTGGGGTGTGGTGGGGGTGGGAGGACCTGCCCCAGCAGGGTGGGCCTCCACATTGTAGATGCTTTCCTCTCAGAGCATGTACGGAGCATCGCGCATCCCTTTCAGACTGGCAGAGTCTTCTTTCCCCTTGTTCCAAACGATATTGATACAGAGGCCAATTATACGTCTGACTGAATTTTAAAATTATGGTCCCCCACACAGTTGTTTCCCATTTCTACTGACCCTCAAAAATGTGTGTTTATTTCTGCAGAGCAAAAAAAGGTGTCCATATTTTTTTGCTCAGATATTTCCCTCCTTCTGCATCACCTCTATTTTTTCAGAAGGACAATTAAATCTTTTTGACAGAGGAACTGCTGAACATCTACTGAAGCACTAGTCTCTATTTTTTCCTTCCTTTCAAACCTCAACTGGTGCTGCCTGTAGATCCTTCTCTGAATAGAAGAGGCTTTGTCTTAGCAGAATAGGGTGGCTCAGCTGGTAAAGAATCCACCTGCAATGCGGAAGACCTGGGTTCAATCCTGGATTCAGTCCCTGGGTTGGGAAGATCCCCTGGAGAAGGGAAGGATACCCACTCCAGTATTCTGGCCTAGAGAATTCCATATAATCCAGGAGGTTGCAGAACACGACTGAGAGACTCACACACATTGTTAGCAGGATGGGCCAAAAGTTAAATAAAAGAGGGCAACAGGCAGGTTTAAACAGCAAACCAGTGCTCGTCTACTCTGTCCAGGTGCTTCTTACTCCCGTCCTGTTTTCAGTATTTCTCTCCTCTGCCTGCATGCCCTCTGGGCCATAGGTAAACTTGCAGTCTTACAAAACAGCCTGAGTTTTCTTTACAGTTACTTCTTTTCCAGTCCACTGGTAGGACTCTTTTTTATTATGTTTCTTTATTTGGTCCTCAGTTCCTTATCTTGCCAATAAGTTCTGTGCTTTTGTTTATTAACGTTTTTGATAAATTAAGCTTTTATTCTTGCAAGACGCTGGCCTTGCCTCCACTGCCTTTTAAAAAGTACAAACTGAGCATTTTAGAAGAATTTTTCAAATTGCCAACATCCGCTGGATCATGGAAAAAGCAAGAGAGTTCCAAAAGAACATCTATTTCTGCTTTATTGACTATGTCAAAGCCTTTGACTGTGTGGATCACAAGAAACTGTGGAAAATTCTGAAGGAGATGGGAACACCAGACCACCTGATCTGCCTCTTGAGAAATTTATATGTAGGTCAGGAAGCAACAGTTAGAACTGGACATGGAAAAACAGACTGGTTCCAAATAGGAAAAGGAGTCCGTCAAGGCTGTATATTGTCACCCTTAAAACTTCTCTGCAGAGTACATCATGAGAAACGCTGGACTGGAAGAAACACAAGCTGGAATCAAGATTGCCGGGAGAAATACCAATAACCTCAGATATGCAGATGACACCACCCTTATGGCAGAAAGTGAAGAGGAACTAAAAAGCCTCTTGATGAAGGTGAAAGTGGAGAGTGAAAAAGTGGGCTTAAAGCTCAGCATTCAGAAAACGAAGACCATGGCATCTGGTCCCATCAGTTCATGGGAAATAGATGGAGAAGCAGTGGAAACAGTGTCAGACTTTATTTTTCTGGGCTCCAAAATCACTGCAGATGGTGACTGCAGCCATGAAACTAAAAGACGCTTACTCCTTGGAAGGAAAGTTATGACCAACCTAGATAGCATATTCAAAAGCAGAGACATTACTTAGCCAACAAAGGTCCGTCTAGTCAAGGCTATGGTTTTTCCTGTGGTCATGTATTGATGTGAGAGCTGGACTGTGAAGAAGGCTGAGTGCCGAAGAATTGATGCTTTTGAACTGTGGTGTTGGAGAAGACTTTTGAGAGTCCCTTGGACTGCAAGGAGATCCAAGCAGTCCATTCTGAAGGAGATCAGCCCTGGGATTTCTTTGCAAGGAATGATGCTAAAGCTGAAACTCCAGTACTTTGGCCACCTCATGCAAAGAGTTGACTCATTGGAAAAGACTCTGATGCTGGGAGGGATTGGGGGCAGGAGGAGAAGGGGACGACAGAGGATGAGATGGCTGGATGGCATCACTGACTCGATGGATGTGAGTCTGAGTGAACTCCAGGAGTTGATGATGGACAGGGAGGCCTGGCGTGCTGCGATTCATGGGGTCGCAAAGAGTCGGACACAACTGAGCGACTGATCTGATCTGATCTGATCTGATTTGGTCCTCAGTTCCTTATCTTGCTAATAATTTCCATGCTTTTGTTTATCAACATTTTTGATAAATTAAGCTTTTATTCTTGCGAGACCCTGGCCTTGCCCCCACTGCCTTTTAAAAAGTACAAACTGAGCATTTTAGAATTGTTGCTTTTATTCTATCCTTTCATTTTGCTGTACCTGTTAATCAGCTGTTATTCAGATTTCAGAAGCAATGCCCCAAAGCTAATACCATGTTGGCACATAGGTCTTTCAAGGGCCTACCGCCTCTTTTCCTGCTCCTACCCCCAACACAGATATCAACACACCATTTTTAAAGTATTAGCTGATCCCATGGACCTTCATATTCAAGGGATTTTGTGCAGATCAAGTATAAAGATTGTCTTTTCTGAAACATCTGAAATTAAATAGAACCGTTTGTCCTACAGCGTGCAAGATATTCTTTTGAGGATCAGGTTTTTATTTCATGTTATAAAAAGAGACAGATCATGAGTCATCGTGTTAGGGCCTAGGATCTCAATAAAACAACTGTCTTGTGGATTTGATAAGAACCAGCTGATAAGAAGATTCACCTAGCGATTCTGTGGTCGATTTTGTTCTAAGTTTAATCTGTCAGTTTCACTTCGTAAATGCAGAAACCAGTTTCTGAAGACTCTCCCTGTTCTTAAGCACCCTCAATAGGGCCTTGACATTGGCCACTGGCAGCCTGTTTTTGCTCTCCTGGGGAATTGCACTGACGTCTAAAAACAAATATCAAGTTCCTCTTTTGAATGTAAATGAAACTGTAAAACTGAGGCATAGCTCTCGCTCTCTAACTGTGAAAATTTAAACTTCCTTCCCGGTCATTTCTGAGCAAAGTTCCTTTTATTTCCATCTGTTAATATTTACATGGTCCTATTAAAATAAGTTATAAATGCTTCTTTTGAAATAAAAACAAACATCTGTTAACCATAGACATCTTTAAGCTTTTTTCCCCTCTTCATCTCTTCGGTAAAAATCTCTAGGAAGGATGAGACTGTTAATTACATTGATTAATTTTCCTTTGCCTTTCTTAGTTATTTAATCTAGAAAGCATGTCAGGATATCTTTTACAGGAGAGAGAAGCTTAATGAGACACTGAGTCTGAAAATAGTTCATAGATAACTCCAGTGGTTGAATATCAGCCTGCTGGTTTTGTAACACCTATGGCCTTGTGGTTAGTTAAAAGTGCTCTAAGTCAAGTGTCCAGGTTTCTAAGAGATGCTGAATTGAAGAAGGCATTTTGGCACAACCCCAAAATAAGACCCTGTGCTACTAAATATCCTCAGTATTGTAATATTCGTTTTTATAATCATGTCTTTGTGAAATCTAAATATATTTTAATCATATTAGTCTGCAGCCACAGTTTAATAAGAAAAGATTGATGTTTGCCCCCCATAATGTGATGTTGCAAATACTTTATTGGTCCGGAAGACAAGTTTAATAGAATATGGATTAGATCAGTGGGAAGAGTTCCTCTTTTTTTCAGTGTAATATAAAAAACATTGCATTCTCAGGCTACTTATAGAGGACTGAATAGTTCTCTTGCTATAGCTGAGAAATCTTAACTCTCTATTGTTTAATTTTCTGTGGTATTTGTTTGTTTGTTTTTTTGGCTACTCCACGTGTCATGTAGGATCTTAGTCCCCCAGCCAGGGATCAAACCCGTGTCCCCTGCAGTGGAAGCACGGAGTCTTAACCAGTGGACCGCCAAGAAAATTCCTAATTTTTCTATGGTTTTATCATTTATTTTAGGTACCAAAGGAAGAAATAAAGGGGAATTCACAAATCTTCAAGGGGTAGCGGCATCTACAAATGGGAAGATATTGATTGCTGACAGTAACAACCAGTGTGTGCAGGTATGGCTCCTAATTGTATACCTTTAAGGCAATGGCACCCCACTCCAGTCCTCTTGCCTGAAAAATCCAATGGACAGAGAAGCCTGGTAGGCTGCGGTCCATGGGGTCACTAAGAGTCGGGCACGACTGAGCGACTTCACTTTCATGCATTGGAGAAGGAAATGGCAACCCACTCCAGTGTTCTTGCCTGGAGAATCCCAGAGACGGGGGAGCCTGGTGGGCTGCCGTCTATGGGGTTACACAGAATCAGACATGACTGAAGCGACTTAACAGCAGCAGCAGCAGCAACAACTTATATTGATAACGTAGATACAGGTGCAGTTTCCTACTTAAGGCCTGCTGCTGCTGCTAAGTCGCTTCAGTCATGTCCGACTCTGTACGACCCCATAGGCGGCAGCCCACCAGGCTCCCCCGTCCCTGGGATTCTCCAGGCAAGAACACTGGAGTGGGTTGCCATTTCCTTCTCCAATGCATGAAAGTGAGAAGTGAAAGTGAAGTCGCTCAGTTGATTCTTTGCAACCCCGTGGACTGCAGCCTACCAGGCTCCTCCGTCCATGGGATTTTCCAGGCAAGAGGACTGGAGTGGAGTGCCATCGCCTTCTCCGACTTAAGGCCTAAGATGCAAGAAAAGAAAGGGAAGCTTATCTTGTGTGTAGGCTTTACTTCAAATAGGGCTTGTATGTTCTGCCCTGTAGTCCTTATGACAAATATTCTTCCCTGTATTTTCCCTGATGATTTCTGTGCTGGTTCACATTGCAATGAATGTAATTTGTTTTTCAGATATTTTCCAATGACGGACAGTTCAAAAGTCGTTTTGGCATACGAGGACGCTCTCCTGGGCAGCTGCAGCGTCCCACAGGAGTAGCCGTGCATCCCAGTGGGGACATAATCATTGCTGATTATGATAATAAATGGGTTAGCATCTTCTCATCAGATGGCAAGTTTAAGGTAAGATTAACCACAACTGACCAGTTGAGAGAAGGAATAGGAAATACAAGATAAAATTGTCTATTCTGGGGGGGTCTCACAAATCCAATAAAATGTTCAACAGTTTTTCATATGCAGAACATCTTGACTTTGTCACATCTAAGTTTAATGAAGTGAGCGTCACAGTGATATTGTCATAAATCTACTCATGTATATCCTAAATATGGCTTTGTTTTATAAAGCAGTTAGTTTGCTCAATTGCTTTTTTAAATTACATTCTTTTTAAATACTCTTTTTCATTATAGCTTATCCCAGGGGGTTGGATATAGTTCCCTGTACTATACAGTAGGACCTGGTGGTGTATTCATGTTAAATGTAGTAGTTTGCACTTCTAACTCCATGTATTCATGCTAAACGTAATAATTTGCATCTACTGTCTCCAAACTTTACAGCATCGGACTTTGCTTCTATCACCAGACACATCCACAGCTGGGTATTCTTTTTGTTTTGGCTCCATCCTTTCATTCTTTCTGGAGTTATTTCCCCACTGATCTCTAGTAGCATATTGGGCCCTTACTGACCTGGGGAGTTTCTCTTTCAGTAGAAGTGATAGAAGCAAAGTCCAATGCTGTAAAGAGCAATATTGCATAGGAACCTGGAATGTCAGGTCCATGAATCAAGGCAAATTGGAAGTGGTCAAACAAGAGATGGCAAGAGTGAATGTTGACATTCTAGGAATTAGCGAACTAAAATGGACTGGAATGGGTGAATTTAACTCGGATGACCATTATATCTACTACTGTGGGCAGGAATCCCTCAGAAGAAATGGAGTGGCCATCATGGTCAACAAAAGAGTCCGAAATGCAGTACTTGGATGCAATCTCAAAAATGACAGAATGATTTCTGTTCGTTTCCAAGGCAAACCATTCAATGTCACAGTAATCCAAATCTATGCTCCAACCAGTAATGCCGAAGAAGCTGAAGTTGAAAGGTTCTATGAAGACCTACAAGACCTTTTAGAACTAACACCCAAAAAAGATGTCCTTTTCATTATAGGGGACTGGAATGCAAAAGTAGGAAGTCAAGAAACACCTGGAGTAACAGGCAAATTTGGCCTTGAAATACGGAATGAAGCAGGGCAAAGACTAATAGAGTTTTGCCAAGAAAATGCACTGGTCATAGCAAATACCCTCTTCCAACAACACAAGAGAAGACTCTATACATGGACATCACCAGATGGTCAACACCGAAATCAGATCGATTATATTCTTTGCAGCCGAAGATGGAGAAGCTCTATACAATCAGCAAAAACAAGACCAGGAGCTGACTGTGGCTCGGACCATGAACTCCTTATTGCCAAATTCAGACTGAAATTGAAGAAAGTAGAGAAAACTACTAGACCATTCAGGTATGACCTAAATCAAATCCCTTACGATTATACAGTGGAAGTGAGAAATAGATTTAAGGGCCTAGATCTGATAGATAGAGTGCCTGATGAACTATGGAATGAGGTTCGTGACATTGTACAGGAGACAGGGATCAAGACCATCCCCATGGAAAAGAAATGCAAAAAAGCAAAATGGCTGTCTGGGGAGGCCTTACAAATAGCTGTGAAAAGAAGAGAAGCGAAAAGCAAAGGAGAAAAGGAAAGATATAACATCTAAATGCAGAGTTCCAAAGAATAGCAAGAAGAGATAAGAAAGCCTTCTTCAGTGATCAATGCAAAGAAATAGAGGAAAACAACAGAATGGGAAAGACTTGGGATCTCTTCAAGAAAATCAGAGATACCAAAGGAACATTTCATGCAAAGATGGGCACGATAAAGGACAGAGATGGTGTGGACCTAACAGAAGCAGAAGATATTAAGAAGAGGTGGCAAGAATACACAGAAGAACTGTACAAAAAAGAGCTTCAAGACCTAGATAATCATGATGATGTGATCACTGACCTAGAGCCAGACATCTTGGAATGTGAAGTCAAATGGGCCTTAGAAAGCATCACTACGAACAAAGCTAGTGGAAGTGATGGAATTCCAGTGGAGCTATTCCAAGTCCTGAATGATGATGCTGTGAAAGTGCTACACTCAATATGCCAGCAAATTTGGAAAACTCAGCAGTGGCCACAAGATTGGAAAAGGTCAGTTTTCATCCCAATCCCAAAGAAAGGCAATGCCAAGGAGTGCTCAAACTACCGAACAATTGCCCTCATCTCACACGCTAGTAAAGTCATGCTCAAAATTCTCCAAGCCAGGCTTCAGCAATATGGGAACCGTGAACTTCCTGATGTTCAAGCTGGTTTTAGAAAAGGCAGAGGAACCAGAGATCAAATTGCCAACATCCGCTGGATCATGGAAAAAGCAAGAGAGTTCCAGAAAAACATTTATTTCTGCTTTATTGACTATGCCAAAGCCTTTGACTGTGTGGATCACAATAAACTATGGAAAATTCTGAAAGAGATGGGAATACCAGACCACCTGATCTGCCTCTTGAGAAATCTGTATGCAGGTCAGGAAGCAACAGTTAGAACTGGTCATGGAACAACAGACTG
The DNA here is from genome assembly GCA_935064755.1 of Tragelaphus eurycerus. Taxonomy (NCBI): domain Eukaryota; kingdom Metazoa; phylum Chordata; class Mammalia; order Artiodactyla; family Bovidae; genus Tragelaphus; species Tragelaphus eurycerus. The sequence continues at coordinate 4,582,738 of CAKXYN010000057.1, read as the reverse complement.
GTTCCAAATAGGAAAAGGAGTACGTCAAGGCTGCATATTGTCACCATGTTTATTTAACTTATATGCAGAGTACATCATGAGAAATGCTGGACTGGAAGAAACACAAGTTGGAATCAAGATTGCCGGGAGAAATATCAATAACCTCAGATATGCAGATGACACCACTCTTACGGCAGAAAGTGAAGAGGGGCTAAAAAGCCTCTTGATGAAAGTGAAAGTGGAGAGTGAAAAGATTGGCTTAAAGCTCAACATTCAGAAAACGAAGATCATGGCATCTGGTCCCATCACTGCATGGGAAATAGATGGGGAAACAGTGGAAACAGTGTCAGACTTTGTTTTTCTGGGCTCCAAAATCACTGCAGATGGTGACTACAGCCATGAAATTAAAAGACGCTTACTCCTTGGAAGGAAAGTTATGACCAACCTAGATAGCATATTGAAAAGCAGAGACATTACTTTGCCAACAAAGGTTCGCCTAGTCAAGGCTATGGTCTTTCCTGTGGTCATGTATGGATGTGAGAGCTGGACTGTGAAGAAGGCTGAGCGCCGAAGAATTGATGCTTTTGAACTGTGGTGTTGGAGAAGACTCTTGAGAGTCCGTTGGACTGCAAGAAGATCCAACCAGTCCATTCTGAAGGAGATCAATCCTGGAATTTCTTTAGAAGGAATGATGCTAAAGCTGAAACTCCAGTACTTTGGCCACCTCATGCGAAGAGTTGACTCATTGGAGAAGACTCTGATGCTGGGAGGGATTGAGGGCAGGAGGAGAAGGGGACGACAGAGGATGAGATGGCTGGATGGCATCACTGACTCGATGGATGCGAGTCTGAGTGACCTCCGGGAGCTGGTGATGGACAGGGAGGCCTGGCGTGCTGCGGTTCATGGGGTCGCAAAGAGTCGGACACGACTGAGCGACTGATCTGATCTGATCTGTCTCCAAACTGCAGTCCGGTCCTTCTCCCCTTTCACAACCACAAGTCTGTTCTCTGTTCACGAATCTGTTTCTGATTTGTAGGCAGCTTCATTTGTGCCGTATTTTAGATTCCACATATAAGTGATACCGTGTGGTGTTTGTCTTCCCCTCTCTGACTTCATTTAGTATGATAATCTCCAGTTGCATCCATGCTGCTGCAAATGGCATAATTTCATTCTTTTTATGACTGACTAGTATCCCACTGTTTATATGCACTACCTTTTCTTTATCCATTCATCTGTTGATGGATATTTAGGTTGTTTCCATGTCTTGGCTCTTGTAAACAGTGCTGCTATGAGCCCAGGGTGGGCTTCTCCAGTGGTTCAGCGGTAAAGAATCTGCCTGCAGTGCAGGAGATGCAGGAGACCCAGGTTCGATCCCTGGGTCGGGAAGATGCCCCAGAGGAGGCCACGGCAACCCATTCCACTGTTCTTGCTGGGAAAATCCCATGGACAGAGGAGCCTGGTGGATTACAGTCCATGGGGTCACAAATAGTTGGATAAAAATGAAGCAAATGAGCACACACACACAAATATAGGGTTGCGTATATTGTTTTGAATTCTAGGTTTGTCTGGGTATGTGCCCAGGAGTGTGATTGCTGGATCATGTGGTAGCTCTGTTTTTAGTTTTTTGAGGACCCTCCATAGTGTTCCCCATAGTGGCTGTACAATTTATACTTGCACCAGCAGTGGAGGAGGTGCCCTTTTCTCCACATCCTCTCCAGCATCTGTTATTGTAGACATTTTAATGGTGGCCGCTCTGACTGGTGTGAGGTGGTACCTCGTTTTAGTCTTGATTTGCATTTCTCTAATTATTAATGATGTTGAACGTCTTTTCCTGTACCCACTGGCCATCTGTATGTCTTGTTTGGAGAAACGTCTGTTAGTATCTTCTGCCTATTTTTCGATTGGGTTTTATTTAGTGGTTGAGTTGTATGAGCTGTTTGTATATTTTGGAGATTAAATCCTTGTCAGTCACCTCATTTGCAAATATTTTCTCCCATTTTGTAGACTGTCTTTTCGTTTGTGTGTATCTGTGTTTTTTATGGTTTCCTTTGCTGTGCAGAAGCTTGTAAGTTTGATTAGGTCCCATTTATTTATTTCTGTTTTTATTTCTGTTGCCTTGGGTGACTGACCTAAGAAAAACATTGGTACAATTTATGTTGGAGAATGTTCTGCCTATGCTGTCTTCTAGGAGTTTCATGGTGTCATGTCTTATGTTTAAGTCTTTAAGGCATTTTGAGCTTATTTTTGTGCATAGTGAGAGGATGTGTTCTAACTTCACTAATTTATATGCAGCTGTCCAATTGTCCCAGCACCACTTCCTGAAGAGACTGTCTTTATTCCAATTTTATATTCTTGCCTCCATTTTGTGCGTGAACTTCCCTGGTGACTCAGCAATAAAACATCTGCCTGCAATGCAGGAGATGTGGGTTCAGTCCCTGGGTCAGGATTCTGAAGGAGGAAATGGCAGCCCACTCCATTATTCTTGCCTGGGAAATCCAAATCCCATGGACAGAGGAGCCTGGTGGGCTATATAGTGTCGCAAGAGTTGGAAAGGACTCAGCGACTAAACCACCACCACCACCTTTGTGTATGTGTTTATTCCTGGGCTGGCTATTCTGTTCCATTGATCCATCTGTCTGCTTTTGTACCAAAACCACTGTTTTCACTACTGTAGCTTTGTAGTTTTGTCTAAAGTTTGGGAGAGTTATGCCTCCTGCTTTGTTTTTTTCCGCAGGATTGCTTTGGCAATTCTGGGTTTTTTATAGTTCCATATAAGTTTTGGATTATCTGTTCTAGTTCTGTGAATGTCACAGGTAGTGCTTCTTTTTTTAATATCATCAGGTTTATCTCAATTCAAAAAAACAACAGTCTTTATAAAAGGTTATTGAGGCAATTTATATTTCCCAAATTAGCATATAGAGTGTCATTTATGAAGTTCCTTCAGGCCTGTGATAGATGATGATATGGGAGAAACAGAATTATTAACACATTGTCCCCACTCTCTAAAAATATAGAAGCCTTTTGAGGAAAAAAAAAACAGATACATGGAGATGATAGAAAACAATTCATGTCAGCCTTTCCATTCAGTTCAGTCGCTCAGTCATGTCCGACTCTTTGTGACCCCATGAATCACAGCACGCCAGGCCTCCCTGTCCATCGCCAACTCCCGGAGCTTGCTCATACTCATGCCCATTGAGTTGGTGATGCCATCCAACCATCTCATCCTCGGTCGTCCCCTTCTCCTCCTGCCTTCAATCTTTCCCAACATCAGGGTCTTTTCAAATGAGTCAGCTCTTCGCATCAGGTGGCCAAAGGATTGGACTTTCAGCTTCAACATTAGACCTTCTGATGAATGAACTCAGGACTGATCTCCTTCAGAATGGACTGGTTGGATCTCCTTGCAGTCCAAGGGACTCTCAAGAGTCTTCTCCAACACCACAGTTCAAAAGCATCAATTCTTCAGTGCTCAGCTTTCTTCACAGTCCAGCTCTCACATCCATGCATGACTACTGGAAAAACCACAGCCTTGACTAGACGGACCTTTGTTGGCAAAGTAATGTCTCTGCTTTTGAATATGCTGTCTAGGTGGCTCATAACTTTCCTTCCAAGGAGTAAGCGTCTTTTAATTTCATGGATGAAGTCACCGTCTGCAGTGATTTTGGAGCCCCCAAAATAAAGTCTGTCACTGTTTCCACTGTTTCCCCATCTATTTCCCATGAAGAGATGGGACCAGATGCCATGATCTTCGTTTTCTGAATGTTGAGCTTTAAGCCAACTTTTTCACTTTCCTCTTTCACTTTCATCAAAAGGCTTTTGAGTTCTTCTTCACTTTCTGCCTTAAGGGTAGTGTCATCTACATATCTGAAGTTATTGCTATTTCTCCCAGCAATCTTGATTCCAGCTTGTGTTTCTTCCAGTCCAGCATTTCTCATGATGTACCCTGCATGTAAGTTAAATAAGCAGGGTGACAATATACCTCCTTGATGTCCTCCTTTTCCTATTTGGAACCAGTCTGTTGTTCCATGTCCAGTTCTAACTGTTGTTTCCTGACCTGCATGCAGATTTCTCAAGAGGCAGGTCAGGTGGTCTAGTATTCCCATGTCTTTCAGAATTTTCCACAGTTTATTGTGAACCACACAGTCAAAGGCTTTGGCCTAGTCAATAAAGCAGAAATAGATGTTTTTCTGGAACTCTCTTGCTTTTTCCATGATCCAGCAGATGTTTGCAATTTGATCTCTGGTTCCTCTGCCTTTTCTAAAACCAGCTTGAACATCTGGAAGTTCATGGTTCATGTATAGTTGAAGCCTGGCTTGGAGAATTTTGAGCATTACTTTGGTAGTGTTTGAGATGAGTGCAGTTGTACAGTAGTTTGAGCATTCTTTGGCATTGCTTTCCTTAGGGATTGGAATGAAAATTGACATTTTTCAGTCCCATGGCCACTGCTGAGTTTTCCAAATTTGCTTACATATTGAGTGCAGCACTTTCACAGCATCATCTTTTAGGATTTGAAATAGCTCAGGTGGAATTCCATCACCTCCACTAGCTTTGTTTGTAGTGATGCTTCCTAGGGCCCACTTGATTTCACATTCCAGGATGTCTGGCTCTAGGTGAGTGTGAGTGTATCTTTTTTTGTATAGTTCTTCTGTGTATTCTTGCCACCTCTTCTAAATATCTTCTGGTTCTGTGAGGTCCACACTATTTCTGTCCTTTATTGAGCCCATCATTGCATGAAATGTTCCCTTGGAATCTCTGATTTTCTTGAAGAGATCTCTAGTCTTTCCCTTTCTATTGTTTTCCTCTATTTCTTTGCGTTGATCACTGAGGAAGTCTTTCTTATCTCTCCTTGCTATTCTTTGGAACTCTGCATTCAAAAGGGTATATCTTTCCTTTTATTCTTTGCCTTTTGCTTTTCTTCTTTTCACAGCTATTTGTAAGGCCTCCTCAGACAGCCATTTTGCTTTTTTGCATTTCTTTTTCTTAGGGATGGTCCTGATCCCTGTCTCCTATACAGTGTCACAAACCTCCATCCATAGCTCATTCGGCACTCTAGCTATCAGATCTAGTCCCTTAAATCTATTTCTCACTTCTACTTTATAATCATAAGGGATTTGATTTAGGTCATACCCAAATGGTCTAGTGGTTTTCCCTACTTTCTTCAATTTAAGTCTGAATTTGGCAATAAGGAGTTCATGATCTGAGCCACAGTCAGCTCCTGGTCTTGTTTTTGCTGACTGTATAGAGCTTCTCCATCTTTGGCTGCAAAGAATATAATCGATCTGATTTCGGTATTGACCATCTGGTGATGTCCATGTGTAGAGTCTTCTCTTGTGTTGTTGTGGAAGCTGAACGGTTCTATGAAGACCTACAAGACCATTTAGAACTAACACACAAAAAAGATGTCCTTTTCATTATAGGGGACTGGAATGCAAAACTAGGAAGTCAAGAAACACCTGGAGTAACAGGCAAATTTGGCCTTAGAGTACAGAATGAAGCAGGGCAAAGGCTAACAGAGTTTTGCCAAGAGAACACACTGGTCATAGCAAACAGTCTCTTCCAACAACACAAGAGAGGAACTCTACACATGTCAGCCTTTCAGTTCAGTTGCTCAGTCATGTCCGACTCTTTGCGACCCCATGAATCGCAGCACGCCAGGCCTCCCTGTTTATCACCAACTCCCGGAGGTCACTCGGACTCACGTCCATTGAGTCGGTGATGCCATCCAGCTTTCTCATCCTCTGTCGTCCCCTTCTCCTCCTGCCTTCAGTCTTTCCCAGCATCAGGGTCTTTTCCAATGAGTCAACTCTTCACATGAGGTGGCCAAAGTACTGGAGTTTCAGCTTTAGCATCATTCCCTCCAAAGAAGTCACAGGGCTGATCTCCTTCAGAGTGGACTGGTTGGATCTCCTTGCAGTCCAAGGGACTCTCAAGAGTCTTCTCCAACACCACAGTTCAAAAGTGTCAATTCTTTGGCGCTCAGCCTTCTTCACAGTCCAACTGTCACATCCATACATGACCACAGGAAAAACCATAGCCTTGACTAGATGGACCTTTGTTGGCAAAATAATGTCTCTGCTTTTTAATATGCTATCTAGGTTGGTCATAACTTTGCTTCCAAGGAGTAAGCGTCTTTTAATTTCATGGCTGCAGTCACCATCTGCAGTGATTTTGGAGCACCAAAAAATAAAGTCTGACACTGTTTCCACTGTTTCCCCATCTATTTCCCATGAAGTGATGGGACAAGATGCCATAATCTTCATTTTCTGAGTGTTGAGCTTTAAGCCAACTTTTTCACTCTCCACTTTCACTTTCATCAAGAGGCTTTTGAGTTCCTCTTCACTTTCTGCCATAAGGGTGGTGTCATCTGCATATCTGAAGTTATTGATATTTCTCCCAGCAATCTTGATTCCAGCTTGTGTTTCTTCCAGTCCAACATTTCTCCTGATGTACTCTGCATATAAGTTAAATAACCAGGGTGACAATATACAGCCTTGATGTCCTCCTTTTCCTATTTGGAACCAGTCTGTTGTTCCATGTCCAGTTCTAACTGTTGCTTTTTGACCTGCATACAAATTTCTCAAGAGGCAGGTCAAGTGGTCTGGTATTCTTATCTCTTTTGGAATTTTCCACAGTTTATTGTGATCCACACAGTCAAAGGCTTTGGCCTAGTCAATAAAGCAGAAATAGATGTTTTTCTGGAACTCTCTTGCTTTTTCCATGATCCAGCAGATGTTTGCAATTTGACCTCTGGTTCTTCTGCCTTTTCTAAAACCAGCTTGAACATCAGGAAGTTCATGGTTCATGTATTGCTGAAGCCTGGCTTGGAGAATTTTGAGCATTACTTTGGTAGTGTGTGAGATGAGTGCAATTGTGCAGTAGTTTGAGCATTCTTTGGGATTGGAATGAAAACTGACCTTTTTCAGTCCTGTGGGCACTGCTGAGTTTTCCAAATTTGCTTACATATTGAGTGCAGCACTTTCACAGCGGATTTGAAATAGCTCAACTGGAATTCCATCACCTCCACTAGCTTTGTTTGTAGTGATGCTTTGTAAGGCCCACTTGACTTCACATTCCAGGATGTCTGGATCTAGGTGAGTGAGTAATCACACTATTGTGATTATCTGGGTTGTGAAGATCTTATTTGTACAGTTCTTCTGTGTATTCTTGCCAACTCCTCTTAATATTTTCTGCTCCTGTTAAGTCCATACCATTTCTGTCCTTTTTTTTGGGCCCCTCATTGTATAAAATGTTCCCTTGGTATCTCTGATTTTCTTGAAGAGATCTCTACTATTTCCATTCTATTGTTTTCTTCTATTTCTTTGTATTGATCACTGAGGAAGGCTTTTTTATCTCTCCTTGCTGTTCTTTGGAACTCTGCATTCAAATGGGTATATCTTTCCTTTTGCTTTGCTTTTCCTTTTGCGTCTTTGCCTTTTCCTTTTCTTCTTTTCACAGCTCTTTGTAAGGCCTCCTCGGACAGCCATTTTGCTTTTTTGCATTTCTTTTTCTTGGGGATGGTCCTGATCCCTGTCTCCTATACAGTGTCACAAACCTCCATCCATAGCTCATTGGATACTCTATCTATCAGATCTAGTCCCTTAAATCTATTTCTCACTTCCACTTTATAATCATAAGGGATTTGATTTAGGTCATACCCAAATGGTCTAGTGGTTTTCCCTACTTTCTTCAATTTAAGTCTGAATTTGGCAATAAGGAGTTCATGATCTGAGCCACAGTCAGCTCCTGGTCTTGTTTTTGCTGACTATATAGAGCTTCTCCATCTTTGGCTGCAAAGAATATAATCGATCTGATTTCGGTATTGACCATCTGGTGATGTCCATGTGTAGAGTCTTCTCTTGTGTTGTTGTGGAAGCTTAAGTTGAACGGTTCTATGAAGACCTACAAGACCATTTAGAACTAACACACAAAAAAGATGTCCTTTTCATTATAGGGGACTGGAATGCAAAAGTAGGAAGTCAAGAAACACCTGGAGTAACAGGCAAATTTGGCCTCGCAGTACAGAATGAAGCAGGGCAAGGCTAACAGAGTTTTGCCAAGAGAACGCACTGGTCATAGCAAACACCCTCTTCCAACAACACAAGAGAAGACTCTACACATGTCAGCCTTTAGGGAGTCATAAATTGGTACAATTTTGAACCATAGTGTTATGGTACATAATGTAAGAACTGAAAGGAAAAGAAAACGGGGGCTGTCTCCAAAGAGAAAATGTGAGCTGAGCTACAACTTGGAGGGAACCCATCGTTCAGCGTACTTGTTGTCACTCCCAGCATCATCTTCTGTTTCTTCCGCCAATCGCTGAGGAATAGAGAGCTGTTTGATGACAACAGAAATCTCTTTTCCAAAAAGATCATCACCCAACCCATTTTCTACATTTGTTCCCAAAATTATGCAACACTTTGTCACAAGCAGAGTGTTTTGAAGGCCCTGTGCTGTATCGTCTCAGTTCTGCCCCCTGCTGGTCCACCAGTTCTGCAGCCTATTAATGGTTTGACTTTTGGCAAATTACATGACTTTCTTAAGCCTTGATGGCCTCATATTGCAAATTTGGATTTAAAAAAAATCTGACTTACAGGATTTGGATAAGGATTACATGAGATATCATTTCTGGATTTTATATGTCCCTGGTATGAAATAGGCATCCAAGAAGTGTTCTTATCCAGTGCCTGTCCAAAGCATTCCGTCTGTTGGATCACTTACGATTCTGGCTTCATGACGTCATACTGGCTCCTGGTGCTCATTCCTTCTTTGTCCAGACTTATATGGGGATGATGCTCTTCATGATGTATTCTGAAATCCTAAAAATGCGTGAAATTCACTTAGTCTCTTATTGGAAGAATTTATATTTTCCTGTGTGTGTTTGTTAAATCAAAATAGTCACCTCATCAGTTTTATCTTTAAAAGTTACGTAATTATTAACCCTCAAGGTTGGAGCCTCTGTTTTGCATGGGCAGCATTTTTTCAGACTTGGAGAATAAAAGGCTATCAACTCTAGTTCCACCATTTGCATACCAGTGTTCAATTGTCCTTGATTTTTTTGTTCCACTGCTAATTTAATGACAGTATCATGGCAATATGCACGGAAAGTTCTCTTGTCTTCCTGTGTCTCTAACTTCCTCCTCTTGTTTTCCTAGTTGTATTTGTGGTAAGGCTTACCCAAATATGACAGCTTTAACATTACTGGAATGAACACTCTTCGGTGGCCTCTTGAAAATACCCTTCTAATTTGGAGATAACCCATTTATTCTAGTTTAATACTCTAGCAAAACCATGACCTGTTGTTTCAAATTTAAAAACTAACACTAAAATAGTTATTGAAAGTTTTATATCTGAAATATTTTATATCTATTATATTAAAACAACTTGAAACAGTAGTTTTATATTAAAGAAAGCAAGGTTTCCTGTATCAAACATTTCTCATTCAGTGGTTCAGTATTCTGTATGTAATAGGCTTTCTTCTTGGAAGATCTGGATTCTGATAGTGGGAAGACTGTTGGTAATAATTGGAATAAACATGAAGGAACACTTACGCCCCCTAGAGGTTTGGGGGAATGGATATGGTATGGTTGCAACATCTCCTTTTTTTTTTTTAAATCAAAATCCAAAGGCTAAAAGATTATCAAGTGAAAAAAGTTTGTACTTTAATGAGATTTCATCCAAGTGTGATGGCCATGACCATAAACAGAGAGATATTTATTTTCTTCTTTGGTGGAATTCAGTAAAATTAAACAGATGCTCAGGAAGACAAACTCTTAACACACATGTAGATTCTCCGTATTTATTCCTAATAGTTCTACAGATATAGTTTCTTATCTCCTTTCCTTTGTTTTGCTCACCAACTTCTTAGGCCTAATTTTATTCCTCTCTGCCTCTTAAGTTTTTCCTTTCCATCTCCCCCCTGACTTACATCTTCCAGTCCATCTGGGAACCTTTTGTGACCTCAGAACAGATAAAGAGACCCCTGGCCACCATATTCTAAAATACCTCATCTCTTCTTTCAATTTAAGGACATATTTCTCGAGTTAAATATTTTCGTTTAACTTTTCCGAAGCCACGGTCTAAAATACCTTTGTTTAGTATTCTGTTTAAATGGGGGACACATTGTCAATAATTCTTATTTCACTTAAGAGAATCTGGTGCAGCTCATCGGGAGTGATGAAGGGAAGTGGAAGGAAAAAGAGGTTTTGGTTCAACATTTGCATTGTTTTCTTTTAGACGTGCGCTAGTTCTCAAATGGCTGTTATCCCTTATTTTCTGTTTTTATGCTATGTAATTATCATCCACTTGGTATTATGTGACTGAGTCATTCTAAGTAACAACCATTGTTCATAGTATTAGGTAATGATGATGTTCTTGTTAATCATCTGAGTTCCCTCTTTTACCTTTGATCTCTACTGCCATAACTTCCATTCAGACATGAAAGTAAATTTGTTTCGCAAGCTCTTTTGTTATCGTCTCCGGTCTTTGAGCTAGATTGCAAATATCAGACTTAAATTAACCAACAGATTCCCTTGCAAGAATGCCAGTATTTCCTATCTGAGTAACTGTATCTCTTTGTTCTAAAGAGATCAGATCTGAATCTCAGTAATGTATAAACTTACAAGAATGAAAAATCCTACATGGCAGCCCACTCCAGTATTCTTGCCTGGAGAATCCCATGCTCCTCTACAGTCCATGGGGTCTGAGCTGATCATGACTGAAGCAACGTAGAGCACAGCGCTGAGCCTGAACCTGTGCTGTGGGGAGGCCCGCCTCCCTCTCTCCGCTTCTCTCTGCACGTATCTTCATGTCTCTGTGGGGACAGAAGATAATCCTGCCCGTCAGGTATAATATCAGCTGAAGAGAGTGGGAGAGAGGAAGAGTGTGTCCCACACTTTCCTTTATCCTCCAGAATCTGCACGACCCAGGAGGCAAATGTCATTGCTGCCGTTTTGTAGATGAGGAAACTGAGGTTCAAAATGGTGACAGAGTGAACTTTGCTCTGAAATTTTGATCCTAGGTGACTGGACCAACTGTAGTGTCATAAAAGAAATTAGGAAATTCAGAGGTGCTAGTTTGGGGTGTTTTTTATCTCTTTTTGTTTTTTTAAATAGTTTGACGTTGGTTGAGTTTGAGATAAAATCAGCCGTGGCTAAAGATACGGATTTGAGAATCTTACACGTGGCAGTGAAAACTAATGCCATAGCATAAATGAGATTTTAGAAGTGTGTAGAGTCGAGCTGTCCAATGTAGTAGCCACAAGCCACTTGTGAATACTGAGTTCTTGAAAGGGGACTGGTCTGAATTGAGTTGTACCATGAGTGTAAAGTATACACTGGATTTCAAAGATTTAGTCCTCACCAAAGAATGTAAACTAGTTCATTAATAATTTTTATATTGATTACTTATTGAAATGGTAAGTTCTGGATATAGTAAGTCCTCTACATATGAACCTTCAAGTTGCAGACTTCCACAGATGCGAATGTGTGTTCCCAGCATGTCTGGTGCACATTGTTACCTGTGTGCATCCTCTGCAGGTTGTGCTTTTGTGTACTTTATAGAGTACAATAGGACAATATCTTTATTTCAAGCCCAGGATGTCAGAAGTAGGCATGAGGGCAATGGTGACATGGTTGGCATTGCTAAGAAGCACCAGCTCTTTACTGTACTCCTATACTTTTCAAGGTACTGTACTGTAAGATTAGAAATGTTTTATTTTTTTTAATGTATTATTTGTGTAAAAAGTACTATAAACCTATTACAATACATCCAATTTTATTTCAGTACAATATGGCTGATTGTATTAGTTGGGTACTGCGGCTAACTTTGCTGGATATATGAACGTGCTCTTGGAATGGAACTCGTTCATATGTAGGGGACTTACTGTATATTAGGTTAAATAAATACATAATTAAAATGAATTTTCCCTGTTTCTTTTTCTTTTCGATGTGGCTACTAGCAAACTTTAAGTTACATGCGAAGCTTATGTTATATTCCTATCAGAATAGCACTAACGGAGAAAGGGAAAATAAGGGGTCTAAAACAGAACCTTTGAGAATGTAATGTTTTTCAGAGTTTAAGTTTTTAAGTTAACATGTAATATATGCAAATAGAGTTTTCAAATAAGTCTACAGAGGAGAGTATAAAATGAAAAGAGTTTTTCCTGCCACCATTGATACCACTTTGTATCATATAGACACTATGTGGTTTCTTAATTTCTCTTCCAGGAATGTATATGCATGTAAACACATATTTACTACAGGTGGGGTACTGTTCTGTACCTTGCCTTTTTCAGTATCTGGAGGTTTTCATTAAGGCACAGAGAGCTCTGCTTCAGCTGATGTTTTCCCAGCTTGGTGCCAGGGAGGACTGTGGTTCTTGCCTCCCTGTCACCTCCCAGACCCTCTTCCACTGCTCCTTCACCTCGGATGCGCCTTCTCCTCCCTTGTCTGTGTGACCTGTATCATTGGGGTATTGTTCCACGTGGCTTCTGAGATGGCCTATTGAATTCTCCCAAATCTACCAAAGTTAACCCTTGACACTAGACACTTTCAACAGGGCACAGTGTACAGTGCAGCTGAGGTGTGGTTGAGGGTAGGTGCTGTTTCCAGCTGTACCACATGGCACACACTGGGTGCTCGATCAGCGTTTGTGGAAATAGTAAATAAATGGGCAAATGAATAAAGCCTGTCTTTATAAGTACTCTAGGGAAAAAGTATTAAAGCGAAGATTTAAGACATGCATCTTACTACAAACAGGCATTGTTACACACACTATACTCAGAAAAGTAAGGTCTTAAATGTATATGGTATATGTTTTATAGAAATCTAATGTTTTTATCTCATTTTAAAATACTGCAAAGACTGGAACCATTTAATCATCATGAGTTACCCTGCAATAATGCTAGACTTTTCAAGTTTATATATTGAGTGAATATTTAGGCACCAGGAAGTGTGGTAGGCTCTGAGTACACAGTGCTAGATGACACAGACATGATTCCCAACCCTGTGGAGCTCTAGTTCAATGGCAGATGCCTGGCCACTTTGATATTAATTATGATATTTAATAAAGAAAGGGACTGCTTCCTTTTAAAGACTGCTTAATATGTACTGTACTCTAAATGCTTTACTTACTTTATTTTACTTTATACATATTCCAGAAGTAGCAGTGGAAGTGATTGAGGTCACTTTTTGACATTTATAATATTTAAGAATCTAAAACTTAAGGAAAAAAATTAATGTGTGCTATGGCAGATGCTTGGAGAAAGCAATGGCAAGCCACTCCAGTGTTCTTGCCTGGAGAATCCCAGGGACGGCAAAGCCCGGTGGGCTGCTGTCTTATGGGGTCGCACAGAGTCGGACATGACTGAAATGACTTAGCAGTAGCAGCAGCAGCATGGCAGATGCTATAGCAAAATGGACACAAAGTGAGGGACAAGCATGACATGGTCTTCCCACTCCGAATCCAGTGGTCTCTTGCTCCACCAAACTGCCTCCTCACAGAGGAATTATGACTCCGGTTAAGGGGATTCTAGAACATTTTTGGTGGTGATTCCTTAAAAAAAAATTATTTCATATAAATGTCAGTAACAGATAATGGATGTGAAAAAGACAGTTTTCAAGACAGATAACTGGCCCATGAGTGGCTGTGCGCCTGTCTGAACAGCTAGGTCAGTGTTTGCTGACACCCCCATCCATCCTCATGCTCTGTGGTGCTTTCACCTTCATTTCCGCACTTGTTTCTCACAGACAAAAATCGGATCAGGAAAGTTGATGGGGCCCAAAGGAGTGTCCGTGGACCGCAACGGGCACATCATCGTGGTGGATAACAAGGCGTGCTGCGTCTTCATCTTCCAGCCCAACGGGAAAATAGTCACCAGGTTTGGTAGCCGAGGCAATGGGGACAGGCAGTTTGCAGGTACACTCGATGGTAATATGTAAACCCCCTTTTTATGCTTCTTCTGCTCACAGTTGCATGATGTTGGAGCATGCTGAAGACGCCTCATCCCCAGTGTGTTTGCCGGCTTTGGGAAAGACACTGGGGATGGAATCTAAGCGAGAGCATGGTTAGATGCTTCTCAGGGACTTTACCCGCAGTAAGTGCTACTGCAGCCCAGGCTTTTACTGGTGGCAACTCAGAAGTCTAGTCTTCAGATATTAACATTGAATAAAATAGTTTTTAAATGACAGTGTTTGAGGAACCATGAGAGAGGTGAGAGACTCCCGTTTCCACCTCACTGTTGCTTTATTTAAAAGTTTCTGAATGAGAATATTTTTCACCTAAGTGATTATACGAGAGCAGGAGTGTAGAATAGCACAGGGAAGGCGGTTTCTTTTACTTTTCTCTTCGGTGTGCCACTTTGCAGTCACAGGCTTACCTCGTTTTTTTTACATCTGCAAGAGGCTGAAAACAGTTGATTACTTTCTTTTGAAAAGGATGCTTTTGGCGTTTCACATTAATTTGCATAATCTTTCTTTATGCTTTGTCTCCAGTTCTGCCAAATTCTGAATGTCGCCCAAAATTATAAACTGTGGGTTTCTGAGCTACTTGAAAAAAAAAATTATTACACGCTGGATATTTTTCCCTCGGTGCTCCTAAGAGTTACCATGTCTCTCTTTGGTGGGAGCTGAGGGCCCTGTGTGACTGTCGGGGAAGCTGGCAGAGGTGACTTTCAGATGGTGGTGTGGAGAAGGAATTCCGATGCTTACTGCTCATTCCACTCCATGAGGGCTGCTGGAACTGTCAGCTTGATTTGGAAGAAAGCAAAGTAGACAGCCACAAGTGTAGAATGCTATTGAATCTGTGTTATCTGAAGCCAGAGGTCTGGCTGAATGACTTTTTAAGAACCGAGTCTATAGTTCTTTGTTTTAATAACTAAGTTAATATATGAAGTTCTGTAACTACTGTGTTGTTGTAATCATTTTCGTTGTTATGGTTATCACATGTTTTTTTTTTCTTATCTTTATTTCAGGTCCCCATTTCGCAGCTGTAAATAGCAATAATGAGATTATTGTTACAGATTTCCATAATCATTCTGTCAAGGTACCATAAACACATCAATTGTTATTAACTTTTAACTGCTTTAACACAGGAATCAGTCTTGGAGGAAACATGAGACTTACATATACATACAGGATCTAGGGGGTGTAACCTAAAAGGGCAGATCTTTGCTTCTCCTAAAAGATGCAGGTTTTAATTTGGACACACAGACTTCACAGAGTCAGAAAAGTGAACAAAATATTGTGCCAATAAGTTTCTTAATTTGAAACTGGTGTAAATGGAGATGACTTGAAAATTAAATTTGAAAAGCAATTGCTTGAACTCAGAGAGGCAGAACTTTCTGAAGCTTAATGTTTTGTGGCTATTTGATAAATTAAAACAGATGACTTTTTTTAGTTTTCTGCACCTAGGACCTTACAAACAAAAGTAGTTATTAGAACTCTGCTGCCGCAACAGATTTGGGGAGGGAAATAGCCCTGGCATCCATTCACATAGTGGCCTTCATACAACCTTTCACACACTTGGTGCTCCCCACCCCTCACCCAAACACTGTGGTACATCTTTCTTACTAGGTAGAGTGGGGAGAAAGAGTTGACCTCTACTATGAGCAAATCCAGAGAAGGCAATGGCTTTCCAGTACTCTTGCCTGGAAAATCCCATGGACGGAGGAGCCTGGTGGGCTGCAGTCTATGGGGTCGCTAGGACCTGGACACGACTGAGTGACTTCACTTTCACTTTTCACTTTCATGCATTGGAAAAGGAAATGGCAACCCACTCCAGTGTTCTTGCCTGGAGAATCCCAGGGACGGGAGCCTGGTGGGCTGCCGTCTATGGGGTCGCACAGAGTTGGACACGACTGAAGTAGTAGCAGTAGCAGCAGCAGCATGAGCAAATCAGGAGAAAATAGAGTGGAACGAGAAAACGCTTTTCTAGACCGGAGAAGGCAATGGCACCCTACTCCAGTACTCTTGCCTGGAAAAATCCCATAGACGAAGGAGCCTGGTGGGCTGCACTCCATGGGGTCACTAAGAGTCAGACACGCCTGAGCGACTTCACTTTCACTTTTCACTTTCATGCACTGGAGAAGGAAATGGCAACCCACTCCAGTGTTCTTGACTGGAGAATCCCAGGGACGGGGGAGCCTGACGGGCTGCGGTCTGTGGGGTCGCACAGAGTCGGACATGACTGAAGCAACTTAGCAGCAGCAGCAGCAGCATTCTAGACCAAGCTTCTCCGAGTGTAACGTGTGCTCCACTGGAAGGCAATGTCAGGTGGCCTGGGCAGTGCCCTGGCAGACACTTTTCCTTTCAGAGTTCTTTATCTGTTTTTAGGGTTATCTTCTGTTTACATCAAGTGATACAGGTTTTCACTGATCCTATGCTATGCTATGCTAAGTCATTTCAGTCGTGTCCGACTCTGTGTGACCCCACAGACGGCAGCCCACCAGGCTCCCCCGTCCCTAGAAGTGACATTAAGTTCTCCTTGTAAGTAAGCTCACTTAAATGTTTTAAAGTTAGGCATTGCAGATGTGAGGGAGGGTAAGAAGACAGCATAGGGGAGGCCAGTGAGTTAAGTTTGTACTCAGAGCCAACCATTGAGCACTCAAATCTAAACATCAGTCTGCCAGCGTGGATGACTGGAAGAGCTAAATAGGGATAGGATTCTGACACCAAAGGAACGCTCTTCACTGCTGCTTTTCCCTAGCTCTTCCTGGAAGAAGGTGTCTTGAAGTTGGGTAGATAAATGAAAAGGCCTCGTGCTTTAGAGATGGGTGCCAAGTCCCCGTGCAGAGGGGAGCACAGTGGGCCGTAGTGCTGGGGCAGGCTGAGGGGAAGGATGCCCACCGTTGCTGCTTCCTTGAAAGGCCGCTTCGTGCCATGGGTCTCTCCAGAGTTGCTGCCTGAGTGGCAGGGCTCTGTCCGTGCCCCCCTCCACATACACACACCCACCCAGGCTTGGTAAGAGGAAGAGGACAGTGGGAAGGTCTTTTGAGAATGAGGGACACACACAGCAAAGTGGCAGCAGAGCCTCGGTCTGCGGCCATTCTCCCAGGGGGCTGTCACAGTCCTGTGGACGAGCATAACTAGAAAAGGACAACGTGGGCCATCATGACACCCCCGACCCTCCACTCTATAGAGCGGCCCTTCATTTAACCGTTGTGCATTCAACAAGAAGGAAACCCATATAGGTCTCAGTGGTGCCAGGGCCAGCGAGGCCTGGCCTAGGTGCCACCACCCCCAGCAGAAGACGCAACAGTGGCCAGGCTGCCCTTTTCCACTGAGCACAGCTGGGACTCAGAGCCTGTCCTTTCCCTTTGCTGGAGGCAACTCTGTGAGCCAGCTGGCCTCGGTGAGTGGGAGGATTCCTATTTACCAGTCCTAACACTGTAGGAGGAAAGAAAACATATGTAAGTAGCCAAAATGCAAGGCAGAGAGCAACAGATGCCTTTTTTAAGAATGGGTAGGTATAGGGACTCCCCTGGTGGTCCGGTGGTTAAGACTCCACTTCCAGTGCAGGGGGCATGAGTTCAATCCCTGGTTGGGACTGAATGGCCAAAAAATCCAAAAAGAATAGGTACACATAAAGTTCTCTAAATATCCAGAAAAAAAAAAAGAGAAGATTTCCATAGTTAAGACCATCAGGGAAGACTTCCAAGTGGAGGTGGTATTGAGGTGAACAGAATTTTGAAATCAGAAAAGGACTGTCATCAAAGATAAAAACTTACAGTAAAAATTTATCAAAAAAGAAAACTATAAAAATGATTTCAGCTCATACTTCTGCCGTTCAGTATGCTTTCATATGAATAAGTTATAAATAATTAAATGACATTTCAGGTGGGAAAAATAGAAAATATGAGAAATTTAAAGTCATTAAAATTGTGAAAACATTTCAGGTTTTCAGTACTGTAGAGGCAGTTATTTAAACTCAACTTTTCTCTCATTTAGAGGGAAAAAACCCAGTCATTTTGATTTTTCTCTTCTCTTTGACAATTGTTGCCATGTAGCTTTTATGAAATAGTTGGGCTTTTTTTCTTTATATAACATGGGGCAGTTAACAAGAATTGTTGATTCAAGTCACTTCTCTGTTGGTAAACATAAAAACCTGAACTATAGGTCAAGGGTAACAAGTGAGCTAATTAGTTCTTTAGCTACCTTCACGATATACATTTTCCTCATTGCAAAACAAGATTAAATTAGCCTTCATAATTTCAGAATGGAGCAGAAGCATGTAAACTGTTTGAATTATGTCAAGGAAAACATACTGACTTAGATAAGCAAACAAAATGATTATTTGTACGGCTTTTTTTTTTCACTTTTATTTTGTATTGGAGTATAGGACTCAATGGTAAAGAATCCCCCTGCCCAGCCAAAGACACAGGTTTGATCCTTGGGTGAGGAAGATCCCCTGAAAAAGGAAATCTCACTCCAATAATCTTGCCTGGGAAATCCCACGGACAGAGGAGCCCGGTGGGCTGTAGTCCATGGGGTCACAAAGAGTCAGACGCGACTTAGCGGCTAAACCACAACAGTGTGATTTACAACGTTGTATGAGCGTCAGGTGTACGGCAAGGCTATCCGGTTATACATGTACTCACATCTTTTATACACACACGTCTTTTCTTTTTCAGATTCTGTTCCCATTTAGTTTATTACAGAATATTGAGTAGAATTCCCTGTGCTACACTGGGTCCTTGTTGATTATCTGTTTTGTATGTAGTCGTAGGTACATGTTAATCCCAAATTTATGTGAAGGAGATAAAAAGAATAAGAAAAGATTTTAAAGACCCGACGTCTTAGTAAAAGTTGATTCTTGTCTCTGTGCTTTCAAAGAACCAAAGAGGTAGCTTATTTACTTGGCAAGCATGTAATTAATTCAGAAAGCGATCACGACTTTTTTATTTTACCTTAAAGAAAATTTAGGTTTTAGAGTTGGAAGCATCTCACTTCCCCATCATAAGAAACTAAAAGAAATAGCATCATTTTACTCTTTCATGATCACAGAGATGGCAGTAAGAGACTCTCGAAAAGGTTCTGAAAGCACCTTCTGATTAAATCTGTGCTCAGGCTTGGTGACCTCTCAGGTCCTCGTTTTAGAAACCTCACTCTCTTGGGTGCCTTGCATACAACACTTTTTGATTCGTCAGTGAGTTTTTCTACATGTGTTGCATGATAATGAAGGCATCAGAGAATATCCTGAACGTGTTTCAAAACCAGATCTTCAAGATAAAGTTATGCTTACTAGTCTTATCATTAAACACATATTAAAATGCTAATTCTGTCAATGTTAGTAATCTGAGTAATCTACAATTGGTACATATACTGTAACACTCTATTAATGCTATGCTATGCTATGCTAAGTCACTTCAGTCGTGTCCGACTCTGTGTGACCCCATAGACGGCAGCCCACCTGGCTTCCCCATCCCTGGAATTCTCCAGGCAAGAACACTGGAGTGGGTTGCCATTTCCTTCTCCAATGCATGAAAGTGAAAAGAGAATTAACCACAATAGTCCAGTGCTTGGCCGTTATCAGATATTAGAGAATTTGGGAATTCTGCCGTTTCGTTTAGCTCCCTCTTCCATCATCATCCTCCTTCATGGGCTGTATTCATCAAAGCTTATGGCTATCTATTCTAACTAAAATATTCTGAGAAAATCTATTTTAAAAAGCCTTATTCCTCAGTTGCTGCCATCACACACACACATGCGCACACATACTCACTTGTATTTTCCTTGCTATAAATGTATGGTCCAGCCACATTTCTTGTTATGTTGACTTAGTAAAATCGTAGTAAATTCTGACTATCTGGCCTAACAAAAAGCTCTTACTTGCTGATTCAACTTTGAGCAATTGTCCATCCTGCTAGAAATACAATTTCTATTCTTGAAATTAGATATTCATGTAAATGCAAAAAGAATAATGTGTTTGGAAATTACATCTCTACTTACTCATAGTACCTTATATTTGTATATTTTTGATAATTTATAACAAAAGTATTTTTCACATAGTAATACAACCGGATATAAGCTAGAAAAAGAAATGGTTTAACAAATAGTACATCAGATTTAGATAGTAAATTTGGGAACCACAAGTGATATATGGGGTCTAGTTTGTAAACTCCCCCTTTTTGAAGAATGTCTTATATAATCTGCTCAGGTATTTTTTAAAAACCAGAATGTTTGCTTAACTATCTTAGTTTAAAATAATTTAAAAATATCTCGTACAGGTGTTTAATCAGGAAGGTGAATTCATATTGAAGTTTGGCTCAAATGGAGAAGGAAACGGGCAATTTAATGCTCCCACGGGCGTAGCAGTGGATTCAAATGGAAACATCATCGTAGCCGACTGGGGGAACAGCAGGATCCAGGTAGACGGGTTTATTTGTTTAGAGTGATCGCTGTTTGTTGAAAGTGAAGTCCCCAAATGTTTTCCATATGTTCATTGGTTAGGTGATTAGGCTGTAAATAGTCTAACCAGAAGTGCCAAACTAAGGAAGGTGGAATAGAAACAAGTCAACCCAGGGTGCTCTGGGCAAATCAAGGAGCATTCCCAAGTCGCTCTGAGAACAGCAGTGTTCGGCGGTTGAATCTGATGATGGATGCTCTCTTCACAGGAAAGGGGTCAAGACTTTAAATGTAACACTGCGTACTTTAATTTCTCCAGGGTATTTATCTTGATTAATTATCCCAGTGGACATCTACTTTTGAAAAAGGTGTTCTGTATCTGATGGGAAGCCAGAAGCAGACAGGGGGCTTCAGTCAGGAGGCAGTGCTGTATAGGGCCACAGATGCTCGGCTGTTTGTGCCGTGGCCCTCATCACACCTGCCTTTTGAAACACCCTATAAGCCAAAGAGAATGGCCAGGAGAAAGCAGTCTGGGCCTGGGCTTCTGCATCATAGCAGAAGCTTACTGACCAAAAAAGACCACTTTCTGTCCAAATGTACAATTTTCTTGTTGCACAGGACATTCTTCTGTGGTCTAGTTGCCAATTTTTCCCTCTTGTGCTTAAGAATAAAGGAAGATAGTGAGGCTGAAAGGGGAGAAGTGGAAGCTCGGAGTGAGACACAAGGGTGGTTTGTTCTTCAGGCCCCATCCAGAGCCCGTTCCCCTCACATGGGACCTCTGTGAGCGTGTCAGCGAGGTCCTCTGGCCGGGGGTGCGCGCCTTGTCCGTGCCCCCGGAGCACAGAGAGTGGAGGGGGCCAGGCACGGTGAGTGGAGAGAGGGGCTGTGGGTGAGTGCGGCCTAAACAAGCCTGGGAGCTGCACCCTGCTTCCAGGTGAGAAACGTCAGCATCAGAGGTTTCCTAACCCCGGATTCTTCCTGTTACTCTAACTTCTCCTGTCACACTCTGACTTTACGTTCACAGGTTTTTGATGGAAGTGGGTCGTTTTTGTCCTACATTAACACGTCTGCTGATCCACTCTATGGCCCCCAGGGCCTGGCCCTAACTTCAGACGGCCACGTGGTGGTTGCAGACTCTGGAAACCACTGTTTCAAGGTCTACCGGTACTTACAGTAACAGTGGACGACTGGACACCCCCTTACAAAGATCTTACACCATAAACTGGAATGGATCTCCTGATGCAGGACCAGATGATACTAGACTTTTCTTGCTAGAAGGAATCGTCGGTGAACTTTCCAAGGTTATTTCTGAATGTAACAATTTCCTTAAAAACTGCATATCTGATTTCCATAATCCACGTTTAGAGTTAAAAAAAGAAATCTCTTCTACTGAATCTATAAAAACTGCAAAGTTTTACACCTGTGAACTATGGCATATAGGACAGGGATTTGTGTAATTTAACTAATTTTGCAAATCAAACAAGCATTAAAAAAAACAACTAGAATATTTAAAGGCATTTGTTAATCCTGTGAGTGATAGCTTTTGTGCAGAGCTTCCAAAAACAAGATGAAAACAAAATCTGTTATAGTTATATACTTTATTTAACCTTGGTCACAAGACCCAGGGGATCTTCTAACCTCACTTTTACAGTAGAGATTACTCTTGTGACATTTTTCGTTTATCAGTAACTACATATAACATTACTTTGGGAAAAAACGAAAGCTGTCTTACAAAATCCTCCCACCTGGGATTAGCAAGCCTCTTGAGTTTAGCACTTAAAAAATCAATGCAAATCTCCCACCCTTTCTGAGTTTGATCAAAGATCTTCTTCATGTGTTTCTTTGCACCTCTCTCCTGCTCACCTTGTATCTAAAAACAAAGTTCATTTTCAGGGAAACCTGAAATTCCTGATACTTTGAAAGGCATTTTACGACAGTAATGCTACTTTTTGGTAAACCAGCGGGCCCCGTTAACTCCAGGTTAATGCACTGGAATGTAACCAAGGCAAAGTCAGTCACATTCTCTGTGCCGTGTGCTCACACGTGTCTCTCCTCTCCCACTTCACGAATTCGAAAGCTTTACCTCTTGCAAAATGTCAGCACATGTAGTAGGACACCAGTATCCTAGGACAGAGAGCCATAAGCAGCCCTTTGGAGGACGGATGGTGTCAACCAAAGGCATGTGATTGATCAGTGGTCTCCCCTTAGAAAGCAAGTGTTACCAAAGTCGTGTTATTGCGAAGGCATTACAGGTAAGGGCATGTTATGGTTATTTATCATTGTCTAATGACTAGTAGAGGCATTAAAGGACTATGTATACATGATTAGGGTAAGGTAGAATGTATCATATATGTATATTTATCTGAACCTTTGGTGTATTGAAGTAGGCAGCACTCTGAAAGACAGAAGCAGCTTCAGCACATTCCTCAACTGCACCGTTTAAAGCCGTCCTCGTAGAGCAAGCCCTAAAGCAGATTTCATTTTTGCCATTTTCCGGGAATGCTGGTATTGGTTGACTTCTAGTCAGAAAATGGCCTTCTGTGCTCTCAAAAACAGGTCGAAAGAAACAGAGTTGAACTTGAGTTACATTTACGTATAAACGCATTTTGAGACATGGTAAGAATAATTTAGTCAAATCTGATTCTGTAAAATAAGATGTGGTGTATTTCCACTGTTTGATTTTCTACTCAGTTCTACCAAATAGGATGTTGTGTTTGGCATTTTCGATAATGACTTGGGGACCTTTTTCATTGAAAGCACCTTAAAACTCTTGCTATAAGAAAGCATTTCCCACATGTATAACTATGTGAATGTGATGTTTCTTTTTTCCTAATGTCAGTGGTGAAATGAGTCTTTGAATTTAAACACTGATGTTTAACGAGCACTTCCTGGGTGCCAGAGGCTATTCAAAAGGCACTGGGGATAAAGTCATGGATAAAACAAACAAAGCGCCCTGCCCCTTTGGAGCTTACACTGTAGGGCAGGAATGTCATTTTACCACTAACTAACCTTCTGCATAAAAGATAAGCTAGACTCGATAATTCCTGAAATGTTTAAAAGGAAAGGTTTTAAACCAGTTAAATCAATTTCAGTTTATTTTCACCAGTGAAAGTAGCTTCCTCTGTAGACTCTGTCAGAGGCCATGGATCTTAAGGCTCATTTACTTAAAGGGGGTCTTTTGCACATTCAAATTATTCTTGTGAATTTAGAAATTAACCAGCCATCATAACGTACTGGACTGGGTATCTCAATAGAAGGAACACAAAGCTGATTTTTTTACATGTCACTATTGGAACGAAACTGGAATAAAAGAAGAGATACTTTGATTCAGACCTGTCCCACTACCTGT
The DNA here is from genome assembly GCA_935064755.1 of Tragelaphus eurycerus. Classification (NCBI taxonomy): domain Eukaryota; kingdom Metazoa; phylum Chordata; class Mammalia; order Artiodactyla; family Bovidae; genus Tragelaphus; species Tragelaphus eurycerus. Next base: position 4,559,074 of record CAKXYN010000057.1, on the reverse strand, counting down.
TCCTAAAACACGTGCTATGGGCACTCCAGGAAACACTATATTTCCCAAAAATATATATAATCCTGTATGTTAAAGTATAAATAACGTTTCAAATTTGGATACATATGTGCATTTACTGTATTTCTTGGTAAGCATATTTTAGGGGGAGAAGTGCTGCTGCTAAGATGAATAGACAAGATTTAAATGGAGTTTTGTCACATTCTAAATGGTTTCTAGTAAACTGGGAAGGATATAAACTAAGAGACTTTTTGTTTCTGTTCTACCATTATTGTTTATTTCTGTTTGTCACGTGTACAGAACCTGTCATACATTCATGATAAGTAGCACTGAAAAACTACCCATGCAAATTTCCCCTGGGCACTTACGGCAGAACGTTGCCAGTTAGAATGTAATGGTCGGTGAAGATGCAGTCCCTCCCCAGTTACAGATATTAGTAACTGTATCTCCGATATAGACCTCCCCTGCTGGACATGGGGAGGTGGGTGGAGTCACTTGACCACTTAGAAACAGATGAATAAAAAGCCTTTATGACGCTTAGCCATTAAAAAAAAAAAAAAGGTTCTTAGTATCCTGATCAAACTTTAGTCTCCAGTAACTAAAGTCCCCAGGTTACCTTCTTTTAATTTACTCTTTGACTAGATTTGAGGCAAATAAATACTAACAGGTCCATGCAACTAGAATACACTTGCTTGTACTACTAAATATACAGGGTATGTACTAAGGGAGTTAACTGGAATAGCAGTATGCTAGCAAGTGTCTATGGATCCTTAACACTAAAGGGGTCACATAAATGCTTTGGTAATACCTAAGTTAATTGGAGGAAACAGCAAATAAACATCAGGTAATCTACAGATTACTTCAGATGGAAAAAATCTTTATGTACATTTGAACTGTACGGTATCCTCCTTATTCACCAGCTTCTGAAAAAGGGAGGAATATTTTTAGTTTAATAATTTAAAAGTAAGACATTTCCAGGTAAGATAAAATTGAAGGTATTTGCTGCAAACATTGTTTAATTTTGCTTAAAATTGAAAGTCGTGATATTGTTGCATTCTGTAAATGTTACAGGGTTTTAAACTTACAATTATTTTAATATTTTTGATAACTAGGAATCTAGCATTGCCATAAAGGAAACTAAGTGCCCATTAAAGATTTGTTTGGTATAAATAAATAATTTTTTGTTTTGTTTTAAATGACAGTAAGCTACAAATCATGATGTTAATCTTAAACTTTCTGAAGATGAATTGTGTGGCAGTGATTGTATAGTCTGTTTGTGGAGAATGTATGGAAGCTATTAATATTCTGAGATAGATGAATAAATTGGCTATGTTGTTCCAATGAATGTACAGCACTTCCAATAACTTTTGAAAGCAACACAGCCTTAAAATGTTTTTGCTTTATGACATGGGAATGTTCGGTCATCAGAAGAGTATATTCTTAGAATTCTTTATATCATTTTCAATTCTATAGCCTTTCAATCCTATGTATGAGTATGAGGGATTTTTGTTTCCTTTTTTTTTTTTTTTCTTTTAAAATTTTGTACATTCCATCTTTATAGGTCTGTTTCATATATTTTGTGTATAGAACACTAAATTTTGCGCTCTTTGACATTGGTACTGATATATTCTCATCATTGTTCTTTTATGAATCAAAATGCTGACTGCCTATTTAAAGAAGAGAATAAACGCCGTGCATCAAAGTGTTTGTCTGTTCGTAGCTACATACGTACCACAGTATTTTGGATGCTTTAGTCTACAATAAATCTTTAAATTAATTCTGTCTTGAAACATAGGAGAAACAAGGTTCATGTGTATATCTTTACCATGCACAAAATCTCAAACCATTATAATAAAGCTTGTTTTCTCCATTTCTAGGCTGAACGTCCATTTATTTGACCTGTCGTTCTCTCTCTCAGTAAAGGAAGGTGAAGACACATTCTAGAACATGTGGAAGATAGCAATACCTTAATCAAACTGTTCATACTAGTGAGAAAAGGTTTGGTTAATGGGAGTGTTTGCTTAGGTTCCCTTTGTTATAGTCTGCTGTTGGCATCTAGAAATGCAGCAGATTTCTGTATGTTTTGTGTCCTGCAGCTTTACTGAATTAAGTTGTTCGTGCTGGTACTTTTGTGGTGGCATCTTGAAGGTGTTCTGTGTTCTGGCATCATGTCGTCTGCAAACAATGATGCTTTTAATTACTTCTTTCCAGTTTGGATTCCTTTTATTCCTTTTTCTGGTCTGACTGCTGTGGCTACCCAATACTGTGTTGAATAAAAGTGATCAGAGCAGTCATCCTTGGTTTTTTTCCTGATCTTTGAGGAAATGCTTTCAGCTTTTCACTGTTGAGCATATTAAGTATAATGTTAGCTGTGGACTTACCACATATAGTCTTTGATATGTTGAGGTATAGCCCCTCTATACCCATTTTGTTGAGAGTTTTTATTATAAATTGATGTTGGTTTTTGTCAAAAGCTGTGTGCACCTGTTGAGATCATTATATAATTTCTGTTCTTGATTTGTGGATGTTGAACCATCCTTGCAGCCTTGGGATAAATCCCACTTGATCATGGTGTATGGTTCTTTCAGTGTATGGTTAAATTCAGTTTGCTAATACTTTGTTGAGGATTTTTGCACCTGTGTTCCTCAGTAATGCATACACGTTAAGTCACTTTAGTTGTGTCTGACTCTGTGACCCCATGGACTGTAGCCCACCAGGCTCCTCTGTCCGTGGAATTCTCCAGGCAAGAATACTGGGGTGGGTAGTCGGATTGGCCTGTAATTTTCTTGTTTTGTGAAATCTTTGTCTGGTTTTGGTTTCAGGATGCTGCTGGCCTTGTAGCATGAGTTTAGAAAGCTTTTCTTCCTCTGCAATATTTTGAAATAATTTCAGAACTCTAAATGTTTGGTAGAATTCACCTGTAAAGCCATCTGGTCCTGGACTTTTGGTTTTTGGGAAGTTTGGGGGCTTTTGGGGTTTTGTTTTTAAACTGATTCATTTTGGTAATGGTAATTGGTCTGTGAGTGAGCTTGGTCCTGGGGTCTGGCTGCAGGAAGCACGGATCCCAGAGCTGGTGTTGTATAACTGGTAGGTGGGGCCAGTTCTTGCCACAGCTGACTATGGGGTCTGGGGTGTTCCAGAGTTTGTGTTGGCCTGCTGGTGGGCTAGACAGCCCCCCGCCCCCAGGCCCAGGTCTGGTGCTGACATGTTGACTGGGGCCTGTCATGGCAGGCTGCCGACTGCCATTGTCCCAGGGCTGGTGTTCCCCCTGTGGTGGGTGAGGCTGGTCTGAAGCCTGGAGCAGCTTACTAATGGGTGGACCCAGGGCCCAGCAGACTGTGGGACTGGCACCTGCCTGCTGGTGGGCAGAGCTTGGTCCTAGGATTCTCTGGCTGCAGGGCCCTGGGGGTTCCAGGTCTAATGCCTGTGTCCTGGTATGTGATGCTGGGTCTTCAGCCTTCTGGTGGGCAAGGCCATGTCCAGGGATGGCTGTGGGCTAAGGGATTCTTAAGGCTGCCTCTCTGGTGTTGGATGGAGCTGTGTCCCTGCCCAGTTAGTTGCTTCACCTTACGTGCCCCAGCACTGGTGCCTCCAGGCTGGTCATTGGTTGCAGAGTGGGTCTTGAGGCTAATAGGCTGAAGAAGCACTCCAGAATGGCACTTACCAGCTCCAGTGTCTTTGCGGTAGACTGAGTTTTCCAAAAGGCTGCTACCAGTGTCTATGCGTCCAGAGTGAGCTCCAACTGCCTCCTGCATCTCTAAAGAGACTCTCCAAGATTAGCAGAGGGGTCTAACCTTCTTCCGGGGAAGGCAATGGCACCCCACCCCAGTACTTTTGCCTGGAAAGTTCCATGGACAGAGGCGCCTGGTAGGTTCCAGTCCATGGGGTCGCTAAGAGTCAGACACGACTGAGCGACTTCACTTTCACTTTTCACTTTCATGCATTGGAGAAGGAAATGGCAACCCACTCCAGTGTTCTTGCCTGGAGAATCCCAGGGACGGGGGAGCCTGATGGGCTGCCGTCTATGGGGTCACACAGAGTCGGACACGACTGAAGCGACTTAGCAGCAGCAGCAGCTAACCTTCTTCTGTGGGTCCAGAAGCATGTGAGATTTTGTGTATACCCTTTAAGAGTGGAATCTCTATTTCCCTCACTCCTCTGGGTCTCCCAAAAGTAAGCCCTACTGGCCTTCAAGGCCAAAAATACTGAGGGGTTGTCTCCCCAGTGCAGGACCCCTGGGCTGGGAAACTCAAGCTAGGGCTTGGAACTTTGAGAGAAGCTCTCTCCTTTGAGAGAACCTCTGCAACCATAATTATCTTGTGTGGTGGTCACTCAGCCAGGGGTAGGAGTCTTGACTGAATCACAGCTCTGTGCCTCCTGCCTGCCTCACAGTTCCCTCTGAGATCCTCCTTTATTTCTTTAGTTGTAGAGGATCTTTTCTGGTGGGTTTCGGTCTTTTCAGCAATAGTGCTTAGTGCTTACAGAGTTGTGATTTTGGTGTGCCCTTGAGAGGAGGTAAGCCCGAGGTCTTTCTGCCCCATCTTGTGAACGCCATCCCGTCTGACCTGTGGTGCCCCACAAGGCCTGAGAATAGGTAAGCTCTCAGTCTTGAGTAGTGTATGAACTTGATGCTTATTCATTTGTTCTCTTATAAAGGACTCGTGTCTTTCTTCACTGATTATAAACAAGTCATTGGTTTAAACATATGCATAGAGCATTTTTCCTGATTTATTTATAGGCTTTTTGGTTTTTCATTAAGTCCATGATTTATATTTTGTGTGATGAGACAGACACTAAAAGTTGTTATGATTAGAGCAGCCTTTGTTAAAATAGAGGAACACTACACAAACTTCTTTGTTTTACTTCTTGGAGGGTTAAATTTCCATAACAGATGGAAAGTCTGAAAGAGGTGACCTGAGTTAGTCTGGGAAGGAGAGATGAAACAATAAAAATGAGAAAAAGACCACACATTACAGTGCCAACTAGTAATTGTGAACATTAGTATTATTGACACCTAATTCTATTTTTCACTTATTCTTTCCATTTAAGCAAGTAGGAGGTTGTGGTCGTGGGCTCTTTGGAGGTAAGTGAGGCACTTGCCCAGGCTTTAGTACATCTCGGATTATACCCATAATCTTGGTTCATGTAAAGCCAGAGACACCACTTTCCAGAGCAGACAAAGGCTCAGTTAAAGGCAGTCTGTTATCGCAGGATAAGAGGGTAAGAGGACGGGCAGTCTGCCCTCAGCCCGCCTCCTGCCTCTGCTTTGCTGCTGCGGTCTGAACAGATGCCTGTGCACCGGCTTTGGGCTATTAGGACAAATAATAAGACCTGTAGTCTCTAAGAGCTTACAGTATGGTTGTTGAACTACACCAGGTAATTACAACACTATGAACTGCTTTTATATACCTTCATTAGCAAATATTTACTGAGTCTAGCGTCCCATTCTAGCTACTAGGGAATAGCGGTAAACCAAAAAAAAAAAAAAAAAAAAAAAGTCCCAGTTCCCATGGAGCTTTATCCTACTGGAATGAGACTTAAATGAATATGTACAGAGTTGGCTACGTAATTTATGATGCCTGGCACAAAATGAAAATGCAAGACCCCTCATTCAAAAGAATAGAAAGACTTTTCCCTTCTTTCTGTGGTGTCTGTTTCAGCCTGTGGTGGTGTTTATTTGCTACGTAACGTCACAGTCCCTGGGGCAGAGGGATATTCACCAGGTGCGTGAGGACGCTCACATACACCTGAGGCTCCCACCAGGACTCGGACTTGCTCCACGTGCCCAGTCATCACCCCACTGAGAACGGAGGATGATGGGCTGTTGAGAGCGGCCAAGGATGCTAGCAGCTGTTAACTCACCCAGGGGGAAGGCAGAGAGGTGTTAGTGGGGACCACCAACCCAGGCTTGCTAAAAGAGGGCAAGAGAGCAAGCTCTCCAGGGGAGAACTAATAGTTCAGTATCGTGAAGCTAGACAATGCTCGAGAAGAAACGATGAGAGACGAGGCAGGGGTAACAGAAAGAGTTAGTGTCCCTGTTTTCTAGGAGTTGATGTCCCACATGGAAAGATTCAAAGAGCATTAATACCTATAGTACAGAACAAATTAAGGTGGGTGCCATAAAAGAAAAGTCCAGGTTTTCACACGTTGGGTGGGGACAAGCTGTCTCCTCTGTGTTCACCTGACACTTCCACAAACTTCCATTCTCTTGGGCAAAAAAAAAAAAAAAAAAGATTTTTAAATGCCAGAGAAATGTATGTACCTTTAGTGGAAATATACACACCTTTCCTCCTCTCCTGTCTCACCTTCACTGCTTCCTCACTCCCAAATGAATCATAAAGTCACATGAAATTTTTGGTTTTTCAGTGCTGAGAAAAGTTACGTTTACACTATACTGTAGCGTATTAAGTGTGAAGTAGAATTATGTCTTAAAAAACAATATACATACCATAATTTAAAAACTCGACTAAAAAATACTTTAATAAATTTTTTAGAAAAAATGCTTATTGCTGGTGGGAGATCTTGCCTCCAGGGTGGTGGCTGCTGACTGATCAGGGTGGTAGTCTTGAAATAAGACAGTGAAGTCTGCTGCATTGATTCTTTCATGAATGATTTCTCTGTGGCATGTGGTGCTGTTTGATAGCATTTTACTCACAGAAAACTCCTTTCAAAATTGGAGCCAGTCCTCTCAAACTCTGCCACTGCTTGATCAACTAAGTTTATGTAATGTTCTAAATCCTTTGCTGTCATTTCAGCAGTCTCCACAGCATCTTCACCAGGAGTAGATTCCATCTCAAGAAACCACTTTTTTTTACTCAACCATAAGAAGCAACTCCTCGTTCATTCAAATTTTATCATGAGATTGCAGCAATTCCATCACATCTTCAGGCTCCACTTTGAATTCTAGCTCTCTTCCTGTTTCCAATACATTTGCAGTTCCTTCCTCCACTGAAGGCTTAAACCCCTCAAAGTCATACAAGAGAGTTGGAATCAACTTTTCTCAAACCCCTCTTATTGTTGATATTTTGGCCTCTTCCCATAAAGCACACATGCTCTTAATGGCATCTAGAATAGTGAATCCTTTCCAGAAGGTTTTCAATTGACTTTGCCCAGATACACCACAGAAATCACTGCCTATGGCAACTATGGCCTTACAAAATGTATTTCTTAATAATGTTTAAAAGTATTATAGAAACTACTCTTTGATCCACGGGCTGCAGAATGGATGTTGTGATAGCAGGCATAAAAACATTAATCTCATTGTACATCTCCATCAGAGTTCTTGCGTGACCAGGTACATTGTCAATGAACTGTAATATCTTGAAATAATATTTTTTCTGAGCAGTAGGTCTCAACAGTGGGTTTAAAATGTTCAGTTAAACCATGTTGCAAACAGATGTGCTGTTATCCAGGCTTAGTTCTTCCATTTATAGAGCAGAGGCAGAGCAGATCGAGCATGATTCTTCAGGGCCCTAGAATTTTCAGAATGGTGGGTGAGCACTGGCTTTGACTTAAAGCCACCAGCTGCATTAGCCCCTAATAAGAGTGTCGGCTTGTCCTTTGAAGCCAGGCCTCATGAACCAACCTCGGCCAGCTTCAGACTTTTCTTCTGCAGCTTCCTCACCTCTCTCAGCCTTCAGGGAATTGAGGAGGTTTACAACCTTGCCATGGACTAGGCTTTGGCTTTAGGGAATGTGGCTGCTTTGGTTGTATTCCCAGATCCCTCAGACTTTCTCCACATCAGCAAGAAGGCTGTTCCACTTCCTCATCATTCACGTGTTCACTGGAGCAGCACTTTTCATTTCCTTCAAGAAGTTTTTCTTTGCACCCACAACTTGGCTGTTTGGTGAAGGAGAACTTAGTTTCAGCCTGTCTCTGCTCCCAACATGCCTTCCTCACTAAGCTTAATCTAGGTTTTGATTTAAAGTGAGAGACATGTGACTCTTCCTTTCACTTGAACACTCAGAAGCCATTTTAAGGTTAGTAACTGGCCTAGCTTCAATATTGTTTTGTCTGACGGAATATGGAGCCCTAAGGGGAGACAGAAAGATGGGGAAATGGCCGGTTGGTCGGTGGAGCAGTCAGAACACACACCACACATATCCATTAAGTCCTCTGTCTTATATGGGCATGGTTCATAGTGTCCTAAAACAATTAACAATAGTAGCATCAATGATTACAGGTCACCATAACAGATAGAATAATGATTAAAACGTTTGAAATATTGGAAGAATTACCCAAATGTGCAGTAGGGACACAAGATGACCCAAATGCTGTTGGGAAAATGGTGCTAATAGACTTGCTCAACAGAGTTGACACAAACCTTCAATGTGTACAAAACACAGTGTCTGCTATGAGCAAGAAAGCAAAGCATAATAGAGGTGTGCCTGTTTCAGCACATCTCTGCCGCAGACTCTGTTCTTCCAGGAACTCCAACCTAGTCAGGCAAGGAATACTGAGTTCCCCAGATTCCTGTAGGGATTCCCTGGTAGCTCAGTCGGTAAAGAATCTGCCTGCAATGCAGGAGACCTGGGTTTGATACCTGGGTTGGGAAGATCCCCTGGAGAAGGAAATACCAATCCACTCCAGTATTCTTGCCTGGGAAATTCCACCGACAGAGGAGCCTGGTAGGCTACAATCCGTGGGGTCACAAGAGTCGGACATGACTTAGTGACTAAACCACCATCAGATTCCTGGTCTAGAAGAAAGGTTGTGGGTAACAGATGGGCATGTCCCTTTGGGCCTGCACGCTCCTTGGCCGTGGGGAGTGATGTGGCTGGAGTGGGGCCAACATGCCCCTCTACAGAGTAAGGTCTAGGGCGAGTGGCAGGCAGATGGAGGGCAGCACTGACTGGAACATAAAGGCCACACTGAAAGGAGTGGTTCATCCTCAAAGGTGTCTGGTTCATCCTCACATACTCTGCAGGCAGCAGATATTCAAATTTTTAAAAATGAAATTAATGTGTGCTTAAGGGTTTTGTAAAACACCAATCTGCTTAATAAACCAATGCCATTTGAGTACTATAACATAATGCTAGGTGGTGGATACTTGATCCAAATTCATGATGCTACAAATATGTATTTGCTTTCATACTCAACTTATATACTACCTCTGCCTGGAGAATCCCATGGACGGAGGAGCCTGGTAGGCTGCAGTCCATGGAGTTGCTAGGAGTCGGACACGATTGAGCGACTTCACTTTCACTTTTCACTTTCATGCATGGGAGAAGGAAATGGCAACCCACTCCAGTGTTCTTGCCTGGAGAACAACAGGGACGGTGGAGCCTGGTGGGCTGCCGTCTGTGGGGGTCGCACAGAGTTGGATACGACTGAAGTGACTTAGCAGCAGCCTGCCCCATAATATTGTATAACTTGGAGCATCTCAAGATATCTGAATGGTCTATCAGATAGTTTCGGAACTCTATTGGTGAAAATAGTAAATGGGAAAGCACTACTCGATGCAAATATATAGATTTTTCCAAATAAAATATCCTTTGTTTTTTCACCTGAAAGCCATATCTAGTTATCCCCAAGCCAATGACTAGGTGATGTTCTTGGAAACCTGGTAATTTATTTAATATACATTTATTGAGTGTCCATCATGTGTCAGGCACTTTATTAAGCCTTGGTAATACCAAATGGTTGGCTCAGTTTTTGCCACAGAAAGGAGTTTGGTATTAGAGGGAAGCTGTCCAAGTAAATAATTGCAAAGTGAGTCGGGGTGCTATGATAAAACTGTACAGAGATCCTATCTTGTGGGGAGGTGTGAGGAAGCAGAGAGAAAAAGACTCAGAGGCCTACCTGAGCATTTAAAGGATGGAAGAATGGGAATGGCTTGTGGGATCTTACTTCCCTGACCAGGGATTGAACACAGGCCATGGCAGTGAAAGTGCTAAGTCCTAACCTTAATGGACCAAAGAGGATTTCCCAAGAAAGGCTGTTCTCGATGGAGCAGAAGGTATGGCAGTCTGAGAGCAGATAAGGTAAGTTCAGTTCAGTTCAGCCACTCAGTCGTTCATGCTGCAACCCCATGAACTGCAGCACACCAGGCCTCCCTGTCCATCACCAACTCCCAGAGTTTACTCAAACTCATGTCCATTGAGTCAGTGATGCCATCCAACCATCTCATCCTCTGTCCCCTTCTCCCGCCTTCAGTCTTTCCCAGCATCAGGGTCTTTTCAAATGAGTCAGCTCTTCGCATCAGGTGGCCAAAGTATTGGAGTTTCAGCTTCAATACCAGTCCTTCCAATGAACACCCAGGACTGATCTCCTTTAGAATGGACTGGTTGGATCTCCTTGCAGTCCAAGGAACTCTCAAGAGGAGTCTTCTCCCACACCACAGTTCAAAAGCATCAATTCTTCAGCGCTCAACTTTCTTCATAGTCCAACTCTCACACCCATACATGACTACTGGAAAAACCATAGCTTTGATTACACGGGCCTTTGTTGGCAAAGTAATGTCTCTGCTTTTTAATATGGTTAAATCTTCTCACAAATGCCACCTTTATTCTGACAACTTCATATAAACACCAGTATAGTTGTTTAATATTTGTCTTAAATATCACTTTAATTTTTTACTGACATACTTATTTCCACTGTATCTTGAGGAATGCATGAGAAATCCAGGGTCATTGTGCATGCATGTGTGCTCAGGCATAGCCAACTCTTTGTGACCCCGTGGACTGTAGCCCATCAGGCTCCTCTGTCCATGGGATTTTCCAGGCAAGAATACTGGAGCGGGTTGCCATTTCCTCCTCCAGGGGATCTTCTCCACAAAGGGATCAAAACGGCATCTCTTGTGTCTCCTGCATTGGCAGGTGGATTCTTTATCACTGTACCACCTAGGAAGCCCCTTGAAAAATCTAGGGTATGGTGCATTAATTATACATTTTCTAGTACTAATATTAAAACATTAAATGGATAGCCTTTTATTATTTTTTTTTTTTTTTTATTATTTTAAAATCATCTTACATACCATCAACAGAATTATACTGAACTCTAGGAAAAACCAAATTAATGGAACTCAAGTACTTCAATATATCCTTATCCTGCTTCTGTCAGAAGCAACAGGAGATGCTGTTACTGAGTCTAAGCTCATACTGCTCACTGCACAACATGCCAGTAATCAAGAGATAATGTGTTGGGGCAAGAAATTGGCTTTATTGAATAAAATGACTTTATTCAAAAAGCCAGCAAACCGATTAGATGGTGGGCTTGTGCCCCAAAGACCAATCGTGCCTGAGTTAGGATTCAGGTTCCTTTTCTACTAAAAGGAGAGGGAGTAAAGTCAGACACTTCCTGGTGTCCATCAGTCTCTGGAAAGTGTGAAAGTCTCTCAGTCATGTCTGACTCTTTGTGACCCCATGAACTGTAGTTCACCAGGCTCCTCTGTCCATGGACTTCTCCAGGCAAGAATCCTGGATGGGTTGCCATTCGTTCCCTTCTCTAGACCCAGGGATCCAACCTGAGTCTCCCGCACTTCAAGCAGTTACCACGGATGTGTTAATTTCTTCCTTCTTGCAGTCATCAACAGGTGGGTCTAGTCAGGAGGTTTCCAGTGAGCTTAACATTGGTATTTTAGTTAATGCTCTTTACCTGGGAAGCAAGGTTCCCAGAGATGAGTCATTTTACCCAGTTAAGCTTATAGGCAACATCCCTCTAGTTACCAATTTATAGTAAGATTCAAAGGTTCTTCCCTATTACAATGCAAATTTCTAGTGAAATCATTGTACTTTAAAATGGTTCAAGATAATACAGTTTTCAGAATAACTGAAAAATCTGAGTTAATTTTCTAGCTCCTTGTCAAAGGAGGTAGCATATTTTTGACTTTTGATTAGAAATTCATTCTCTTGTATTAAAAAAAAAAAACTAAAAGAAAGGCAAACATATAAACAAGGGGATTTTTAAAATTTGGAAAAGCAGTGCATAGCGGTAAAAGCTGGAGCATAAAATTAAAAGAGGGAAGAAAATCCACCCCAGACCAGGCAAATCCGGATGGACGGAGGCAGTATTTCCTGTCCAGCGGCCGAAAGGCATCAGTTTCTTAAGGGCAAACTTGGGGCGGTTTCCGCTGAGAGAAGAATGACGTCAAAGGCGAGGGCTCAAGACTTCCTCGGAAAAAAAAAGGAGATTACACTCAGCACCGAGGACGGAAAAGACGGAAACAGCTGCGAGAGCTTGTCGGCCAGACTCTGGAGCGCGGACGGGCGGGGCCAAGCAGGCCTCGCCCCCAGGATAGGCCCCGCCCACCCCGACCGGCCGCTCGACGCCGCCGCCAGGGGTCGCTGCGCGCCGCACGAGCGAGGGCTGGTCTTTCTTTCCCTGCCCCTCGCTGCTCCGCCCGCGGGGCGGTGTCGGCGCCAAAATCAAACCCGCCCGAGCTGGCCCCGCCCCTCGCCGCGTGCCGGTCCCGCCGCCGGAAGACGAGCCGCCCGCGCCATGGTAAGAGCCGGAGGCGCGTTTCCCGGTCCCCTTCCTCCCCGCGGGCCGGCCGCTTAGTCTTCCGGCCGTGCGGGACCCCAGCCTGGCTGGCTCTGGGCTCCTGGGGTGGCTGCAGGACCCGGCTCCCCCGCCGGCTCAAACGCCGCGTCCGCCCCGCGCTTTCCGCCTGCCGCTGCCCCAGTCCAAGGCAGGCATGCAGCGCCGGGACCCCCGCTTTATGCATCCCCGCGCCCTCCCAGGCGGGTTAGATTAAACGCGGAGCGTTCGAGAACGTGCCCCGAGTGTCTCACAGGCTCAGCAGTCTGTCGGCAAGGCCAAGAGTCGCTTCTGAAGCCGTGTCCCGGCTCCCCGCCTCCGGCCTCCAGAAGGCGCCGCCCCCGCTTGAGAACCTTGCGGGAAGCGGCATTGAGGGCCCGAGGGCTTCGCTTGATCCCTGACGATTAATGGTTTTGTACATTAAGTGACCTAAAGAATCTCCACTTTGTGCCAGTTAGAGGATTTCTGTGAAAATGCTCCTTTTTTACTGAAGGGCAGGACTCACTTCTAAAGTTGCTGTATTAGGGAAGCACCCGGGCTTCCCCGGTGGCTCAGACTGGGAAGAATCTGCCTACAATGCAGGAGACCCGGGTTGGACCCCTGGGTGGGAAAGACACCCTCACCCCACCCTCACCTCACCCGCAGAGAAGAGAAATGGCAACCCACTCCAGTGTTCTTGCCTGGAGAATTCCATGGACAGAGGAGCCTGGTGGGCTACAGTCCATGGCGTGACAAAGAGTCCGACACGGCTGAGCAGGCTCATGAAACTGCACTGACTTGGTCAGACGTGGTCTTCTTGTGTGGCCCCGTGAGTTCAGTCTCTGTTAGATTCCAGACCATCTCTTTGTTTTTGCGAGTTTGTCTTTCTGCTCATCAAATCATTTTCATAAACCTTCAGAGTTTCTACTCTCGCTGCCCGCCCCCCTTCTGTTGGCAGAGAATCAACGTCTAATGAAATGGATCAAAGATTTTAATATCGTTTTTAAGTTAAGTGGCCGTTATTTTGCCAAGCTAGTGGTGGATGGAGATCTAGGTTGTTCAGTGTTTATTTGAAGGTAATTGTCCAGATGTAATCATAACTGATAACGGCTTCTTTGTGGTTAGACTAACAGCCCAGCCACCTGGGCATAAAATGACGTAGGAAGCCAAACAAAGACACACTTAAATCTGGTACCAGTGCGCCCTCATATATTTCTGTTTCGAGTTACTAGCCAGATACAGCTGACTACTGTTAATTTGTTTTGTTTTTGTCTTTTTTTTGTTTTGTCTACCGACTGACTCTACACCTGCATCACCTTCTCGTAGTAAATGGTTTAATGTGCCTTTAACTCTTTTCTGATGTTTACCTCTGGTAATGGAGAAACATGAAACAAAATGTTTTGTAAGAGACATATTTCCCACTTTTCATGTGTCATTAAGAAATAAGTTTAGTGTTATACAAGATAACCTTTCTTCTCTTTCCTGATAATTAATAGCTGTTTGCTTCAGTTTGGTTACGCTTGCTGGGTAGACAATTGTTTTAAGTCCAAGCATGTTTTTTAAATTGGAGATACGTGATGTGGTCTGCCGCTTCTGAGGCCAGCAGCTATCATCTACTTTTAATTTTTCAAAATTTTACTAATGATCAACAGGGCTGACTTTGGTATTTCTTTTCTTTTTTTTTTTTTTTTGGACTCCACAGCATGTAGGATCTTAAGTCCCTGACAAGGGGTCGAAACTGCCTCCTGCAGTGAAAGCGCTGGGTCCCAAATCACAGGCCCTCCCAGGAATTCCTGACTTTAGGATTTTTTTTTTAACTTATAAGAGAAGATTCCTTTCATTTTCCTAAAGTCAAGTGTTGAGTGAATCTCTAACTTATACTATCAGGAGATTTTCTTTAATCTTAAATTTTACATGAGCGCTTGTTGATTTTTTTGGAGAGATTTTTACATTAGTTATTTTAACTCTGGCCATGGTACTCTCCTACCATGGTTAGTAATAAACGTTCTTTGTAGTGGTTAAGGAGAGTGATGAATAAATTAGCCTGAAACCAGTGTTAACGGATGATAACGTGTGTGCGTGCTAAGTCGCTTCAGTTGTGTCCGACTCTTTGTGACCCCGTGTATCGTGGCCCGCCAGGCTCCTCTGTCCGTGGGATTCTCCAGGCAAGAATACTGGAGTGGCTTGCCATGCCCTCCTCTGGGGATTTCCCTACCCAGGGCACAAAGCCGTGTGTCCTGTGTCTCCTGCGTTGGCAGGCAGGATCTTTTCCACTGGCGCCACCTGGGGAGCTCCTCCATGTCTCTTGAGTCACTTTCATAAGCTGCTGAGCTGAGTGATAAGTGCTTTCCTCAAACTGCCCTCAGGATGCTAGGTTCTCCGCATTGCCTGCCTCTACATGGCAAATTCTTGCGGAGACCAGGCTCTCTCAAGGAACAGTTTATAACACCAACGTGTTAGGAGCCTTTTCTAAAGCATTAGATCTTTTTCCAGTGATGCAGCCACAGACTGAAGCCCTAAGAGCCCCACAGTGCCCCTAACTTAACCTCCAGATTCTAGGCTGAGAAAAACCATTTTCTCAATCCTGGGGCACGTATAATCCCATAATAGCCCCCGTTTCCCCCTACCCCTGTATGCCCTTCCCTCCTCTTCCCCAGTAGCAGCTGCTAGTTTGTTCTCTTTATCTGGGAGTCTGCTGCTTTTTTGTTTTGTTGACTAGTTGTATTTTCTAGATTCCACATTTAAGTGTTATCATTTATTGTTTGTCTTTCTCTGACATTTCACTTAGCCTTCCAAGTTGGTCTTTGTTGCTGCTTTTTTATGATCGAGTCATAAGAGTGTGTGTGTGTGTATACACCACATCTTTATCCTTGATGGACACAGGTTACTTCCATATCTTGGCAAATGTAAATAATGCTACGATGAACATTGGGGTGCGTGTATCTTTTTGAATTTGTGCTTCTTTGGGATATTAAAAGACGCTTACTCCTTGGAAGGAAAGTTATGACCAACCTAGATAGCATATTTAAAAGCAGAGACATTACTTTGCCAACAAAGGTTCGCCTAGTCAAGGCTATGGTCTTTCCTGTGGTCATGTATGGATGTGAGAGCTGGACTGTGAAGAAGGCTGAGCGCCGAAGAATTGATGCTTTTGAACTGTGGTGTTGGAGAAGACTCTTGAGAGTCCCTTGGACTGCAAGGAGATCCAACCAGTCCATTCTGAAGGAGATCAGCCCTGGCATTTCTTTGGAAGGAACGATGCTAAAGCTGAAACTCCAGTATTTTGGCCACCTCATGCGAAGAGTTGACTCATTGGAGAAGACTCTGATGCTGGGAGGGATTGGGGGCAGGAGGAGAAGGGGACGACAGAGGATGAGATGGCTGGATGGCATCACTGACTCGATGGATGTGATTCTGAGTGACCTCCGGGAGTTGGTGATGGACAGGGAGGCCTGGCGTGCTGCAGTTCATGGGGTCACAAAGAGTTGGACACGACTGAGCGACTGATCTGATCTGATCTGGGATATATACACACACGAGCGGAATTGCTGGATTATATTTTTAGTTTTTTGAGAATGTACTGTTTTCCAGTTTTTGCACCAGTATACATTCCCATGTATTGTCACCATGTTTATTTAACTTATATGCAGAGTACATCATGAGAAATGCTGGACTGGAAGAAACACAAGTTGGAATCAAGATTGCTGGGAGAAATATCAATAACCTCAGATATGCAGATGACACCACCCTTATGACAGAAAGTGAAGAGAGGGGCTAAAAAGCCTCTTGATGAGAGTGAAAGTGGAGAGTGAAAAGGTTGGCTTAAAGCTCAACATTCAGAAAACGAAGATCATGGCATCTGGTCCCATCACTACATGGGAAATAGATGGAGAAACAGTGGAAACAGTGTCAGACTTTATTTTTCTGGGCTCCAAAATCACTGCAGATGGTGACTGAAGCCATGAAATTAAAAGACGCTTGCTCCTTGGAAGGAAAGTTATGACCAACCTAGATAGCACATTCAAAAGCAGAGACATTACTTTGCCAGCAAAGGTTCGCCTAGTCAAGGCTATATGGTCTTTCCTGTGGTCATGTATGGATGTGAGAGCTGGACTGTGAAGAAGGCTGAGCGCCGAAGAATTGATGCTTTTGAAGTGTGGTGTTGGAGAAGACTCTTGAGAGTCCCTTGGACTGCAAGAAGATCCAACCAGTCCATTCTGAAGGAAATCAGCCCTGGGATTTCTTTGGAAGGAATGATGCTAAAGCTGAAACTCCAGTATTTTGGCCACCTCATGCGAAGAGTTGACTCATTGGAGAAGACTCTGATGCTGGGAGGGATTGAGGGCAGGAGGAGAAGGGGACGACAGAGGATGAGATGGCTGGATGGCATCACTGACTCAATGGATGCGAGTCTGAGTGACCTCCAGGAGCTGGTGATGGACAGGGAGGCCTGGTGTGCTGCAGTTCATGGGGTCGCAGAGAGTCGGACATGACTGAGCAACTGATCTGATCTGATACATTCCCACCTAAGTATACAAGGGTTCCCTTTTCCGCACATCGTCACCAGCAATTGTTATTCGCGGTCTTTTTGATAATGGCCGTTCTGACAGGTGTGATGAGCATCTCACTGTGGTTTTGATTTGCATGAGAGGAAAGTGTTTTAGGTAGAACAGCATTTTGAGAAAGGCACAGAGGGAATTCCCCGGTGGTCCAGTGGTTGGGACTCTCTACTTTCGCTGCAGAGGTGCCAGGGTCAATCCCAGGTCACACAAGCTGCGCCTTGTGGCACGGGACCCAAAGAAGGCACAGAAATGGGAAAGAGCATGCTGCAGGTGGAGAACTACAAGTGGTTTTTGTATTAGAGCTTAACTTGCTTAGCTCTTCATGTTATGGTAGACTGGAGGTGGGGAGTGGATTGGAGGAGGTAGGTTGGGGTCAGATGGTAGAGGCGGACCGTGAGAGGTAGGTTGGGGTCAGATGGTAGAGAGCGGACCTGTGAGAGGTAGGTTGGGGTCAGATGGTAGAGGCGGACCTGTGAGAGGAGGTAGGTTGGGGTCAGATGGTAGAGAGCGGACCTGTGAGAGGTAGGTTGGGGTCAGATGGTAGAGAGCGGACCTGTGAGAGGAGGTAGGTTGGGGTCAGATGGTAGAGAGCGAACCTGTGAGAGGTAGGTTGGGGTCAGATGGTAGAGAGCGGACCTGTGAGAGGTAGGTTGGGGTCAGATGGTAGAGAGTGGACCTGTGAGAGGTAGGTTGGGGTCAGATAGTAGAGAACCTTGTCTGTCTTTCAAGGGTGACTGGATACTCCTGGATGTTTGGGAGCCACTGAAAAGTTTTAAGCAAGGGAGAGGCATCGTTAGATTTGCCTTTTGATAGCATGGAATGTGGCCTTGGAGGGACAGAGTGTGGTGAGCAGACTGCAGATCTAAAGTAGGCCTGAGCTTAGGTGGAGGCATGAGGGGTGGAGCAGACAGGATAGATTTGAGAAACAGCTTAGCACAGAGATTGGCAGGACTTGGTCAATGGTTGGATGTGAAATGGAGATGAAGGAACCTAGGATGGCGGCCAGGCCTCTCGCTTGGGTAACAAGTGGCATTGAACTGAACTCAAGATCCAGAAGAATAGGTTTGGGAGGAGGTGTGGGAGAGGAAGAGGTCAGTTTAGACCTCCCACATTTGAGTCTGTTTAGCAGGCAGGTAATTAAATGTGATTGGAGTACAGACCCCCATCTAGCCCAGGGATGTAACGATTTGAGGCCTTAGCATGAAAACAGGTAAGACCAAAGAAAGAATATGACGGGATCAATAGAGAAAGAACCTGGGGAACTGCAGTATTTGAGAATGAACAGAGGAAAAAGAGAGAAATATTAACTTCCAGGCTACTTATTTTACCTATACAATTATCAAGGAACACTGGATAATTTGCTGTGAAAAGGAATGTGTGTGTTTCTAGGCCGTATATTCTGGAATGCATTCACAATGGCAATTCCACATTCCTTTCCCTGTCTAGTGTTGGCTTTCATTTCTGATACAGGTTTTTATTGGGTAGGTTTATTATTATTGATTTATGTCTGCTTTTTAAGTGGTATAGTTTAAAGTTCTTACTACACAGTTTGTATACACCTATGCATGTGTGTGTGCATACATGCTAAGTCGCTTCAGTCATGTCTTGACTCTTTGCGACCCCATGGAGTGTAGCCCACCAGTCTCCTCTGTCCATGGGATTCTCCAGGCAAGAATGCTGGAATGGGTTGCCATGGCCTCTTCCAGGGAATTTTCCTGACTCAAAGATTGAACCTGCATCTCTTACATCTCCCACATTGGCAGGTGGGTTCTTTACCACTAGCGCCACCTGGGAAGCCCGTATTCCCGTACAATCCCTTGCAGTTTTTGAGAAAGATGCAGATTACTTCAGAAACATTGATGTGGAATCTTCCGTGAGAGCACTAGGGATTATGGTTCTCATTCTCTTTGTTATTTTCTGTAAATACTTGCTTTAAGGAGATTTGGTTTTTTGAAAAATCAGACTTTAGCTTTAGGTATATACGACAGACAAATGCCACATCTGCTGATAAAGGAAAAAGCAAGAGAGTTCCAAAAACACTATCGATATACTGTGTGAATCACAAAAACTATAAAATTCTAAAGAGATGGGAATACAAATCTGTTAGTAAAGACAGAGATGGGGGAGAGGGGGGGGGGGCGGGAAGGCAAAAAACCTAAAAATAAAGAAAATTTATCATTAGCAGTACATTTCAATTACATCTTAATTATCTTAACTTCAGATTGGCTAAAGGGTAGGATAATAATCGCCTGAAGTAGGCTTTCATTTTCCACTTGCATGTGTTTTCTTTCTTCCAGCCTGCCCTCCACAATGCTACGTTACTCTGACTCCCTGCTTTAGAAATTGCCCCGTCACTCTTCAGTTGCCTGGAGTCAAGTCTGCTCTCTAAGTGGACAGTCAGCCTGCCGTAATCTGGCCCCAGACAACCTCTCATCTCCTCTGCCACTCCCTGTACACCCTCATGCGTTTGATAAGCGTCCCTAAGTGTTTGTCTCTCTTGAGCATTCCATGAACTTCCATAACCCTGTGCTTGTGTGTGGTCTGTCCAGGATACCCTCCTCACTGTTTCTCAACTTGCCAAAATCCCGCTTATCTCTTGCCTCCCAAGCTAACCCTTCTCTCTTTCCTGGGTAGAATTAATTCATTCCGTCTTAGGTAGCAATTTATGCATGTACCTGTTCATCAATGAGAAGCATTGTATGGCTGTTTATTTTCTTTGACAGATTAACTCTTTTGAAGGTAGATACAGTGATTTATTGATCACTTGATACATATTGAATTTCTACAAAATGCCAGACTGTCTCAGCCACAGTTGTTATTATTATAGTGGCAGCACCTACCACAAGGCCTGGCTATGAGATATATTAACCCCCTTGTCTCAGACGAGACTGCATTATTTCTAATAATGTTTCGAACCAAGTTGTCTTAAAAAGCATTGGTTTTTATTTTTAAAGCAGTTTACTTTTTAACTTTTATGCCTAACTTTTGTGCTTTAGTCGAAGAAAAAAGGACTAAGTGCAGAGGAAAAGAGAACCCGCATGATGGAAATATTTTATGAGACGGTAAGTTGTTTCTCTTAAGATTTTTAGTACTTTGTGCCATTTTCTCTGTAAGTATATGTCATCCAGTGTTAACTGTACCTTTCTCACTAGAAATCAATACCGACCAATTTCCTGAAGAATGAGTAAAATTCAGCCAACATTTGTGGTTCCTGTGGAGGAACCACAGCATTTGTGGGCTGTGGAGCTTGAAAGAACCCTATCCCAGTGTTTGTAGAGTCTCTTCTATTCAGGGGCTTCCCTGATAGCTCAGTTGGTGAAGAATCTGCCTGCAATGCAGGAGATCCGAGTTCGATTCCTGGGTCGGGAAGACCCCCTGGAGAAGGAATAGGCTACCCACTCCAGTATTCTTGGTCTTCCCTTGTGGCTCAGCTGGTAAAGAATCCGCCTGCAATGCGGGAGACCTGGGTTCAGTCCCTGGGTTGGGAAGATCCCATGGAGAAGGAAATGGCTACCCACTCCAGTATTCTGGCCTGGAGAATCCCATGGACTCTACAGTCCGTGGACTCTGCAAAGAGTCAGACACAACTGAGTGACTTTCACTTTTCTATGCAGACTGCCCTACCCTCTGGCACCATAATTTTTTTTTTTTATCTTTATATTGGAGCATAGTTGACTAACAGACTTGTGTTAGTTTCAGGTACAGCAAAGTGATTTGTTTATACATATACAAGAATCTCCCTTACAGTATAGAGGGACAATTGCTTAAGTGGACTCCTGTGCCAAACACTGCAGGAGCAGGAGTCTCAGTGCAGTGGCGCAGGAAAGGCTTCACAGCACCTTTAAAATGGGAAGGATGTTGTTTGCTAAGCAGATGATCAGAGAAGTTGTGGACAGAAGAAACTTGTGTTATTGCTTGGTCTCACATCTTGTTTTTTTCACATTATGCTGCTGTATTTTGTTCACTTATATCTGGATATGATATTTATTATTAATATTTATTACTATTAATAAATATTAATACATATTAATACATACATAGATTTTATGGAGAAGGCAGTGGCACCCCACTCCAGTACTCTTGCCTGGAAAATCCCATGGACGGAGGAGCCTGGTAGGCTGCAGTCCATGGGGTCACTAAGAGTCAGACATGACTGAGCAACTTCACTTTCTCTTTTCACTTTTCATGCATTGGAGAAGGAAATGGCAACCCACTCCAGTGTTCTTGCCTGGAGAATCCCAGGGACGGTGGAGCCTGGTGGGCTGCCGTCTATGGGGTCACACAGAGTCGGACACGACTGAAGTGACTTAGCATAGCATAGCATAGCAATAAATATGTATTAAGGACTTAGAACAAGGTTGGAAACTTTTCTAGAATCTGTAGATGTAACAATGAAGTAGATGGACAAAGGCCATGCCCTCGTGGAGCCTAGATTCTAATTCAGGGAAGCAGAAAAGTAATGCTAATGTTTTGATGTTGCTGAAACAGGGTAACAATGTAATAGAGTCTAAGGGGATGCAGGGGAGACACTGTTCTAAGTACTTTCCACATATGAACTCATTTAATCCTTACAATTACCTCATGAAATAACAGGCTGCATTATATTGTCCTTATTTTATAGATATAGAATCCAGAGGTGTAGGAAGTTTAGTTCATTTGCCCTAGAGCTAGTAGATGATGGAGCTAAGATTCTAACCTGGGTATCTAGCTAGAGCATCATTAAACACTGTGGTGTACTACCGACCTGGGCAAGGCTTTGTTGAGGGAATGGTTTCAAGGATTAACTTTTGCCATATAATCCTAGATTTTAAAACACACAATTCATATTTTTTTCACAATTTATGATGGCCTTAATATCTAATTACTGATAACAGTGCTTTCTAGATGTTTTTGTCATCAAGTGATGTCAAAGTATTTTGTGCCTTAGTTGTCAAATATTGATGCAAGGAAAATTATAACATGATTTGTAAACCTACAACTACAGCATAGAAATAACTGCTATGGATTGTTACCGCTTTTGTTGATAACAATCTGTACAAATAGTTCAGTAATTTTAACATCATAGGTCTGACCTATTTAAACTTGTAGATCGTGTTTTATAGAAACTAACTTAAGACTTGGAGTATGGGACACAGATGAAAAATATGCTACAGATAAACTTGTTACAAAGCTTCTGGCTGAGTAAACAAGTATGAAATAAATCCACAGTCCCTTGTCTACAGAACAAGAGTCCAGTAAGCCCTGAAAACTAAAAAGTGCTTTAACAAGCTAGCCAAACCTAACCCTGACTAACATAAGACAGTCACATTTATTGTTTATCTGAATATTTGTATGTTTTGCTGCAGAAATGTTCATATGTGATATACTGAAAGTGTTCTGCCATATGCCACTGTATGTGTCCCGTATCACCCTTCTAAACTTCAGAAAGTTTCAGTCAGGAACACAGCTTTCTCCAAAATTGTGGCACTATAGACCTTTGAGTTTTATAGCTATCATCCACATATAAAAAATGGAGTATTCTTTGAAATGTCGAAGTAACCTAAGCCTTAAGTCTCTTGACTACATTCATATTTAAATGCTTTAAAGCATACATTATATAAATTAATGCCTACATTTTATTAACCCAGTTATGGGTGGCTCCATGTAGCATGATAATAGTTCAGAGCTTATGTATTATTTTTCTTCAGTGATTAAATGCAACTCATACTAGCAGACTGGATACTTCAAATGAGGAAGGAGCACGTCAGCCACTTTTTGTATTTTCTGTTTTCCACAGAATACACCACTGAATTAATTTTAATTCTGCTAATGCATATTAGGCATGTACATCTTCCCTGTGATGCTAATGTAACAAAGATAAATAAGGCAGCAAAGGCCTTCCCTTAAGGAGGACATGGATGTTTTTCTGTCTCTGAAAGACTTATTGTCCCCTTTCCATGGTCATGTATCAAAATCAGAAACATGGGTTAATTAATCCATTCAGCAAATAAGCATCTATTAATCTCCAGGCATAGTTCTAGGTACATTATTGAACAAAATAGAAAAAAACATACTGTTTTTATCATTTAACATTTCAGTGGCCCTGAGATTTCCACCTCATTGTGGATAGCAGGGTCTTCCCAGGTGGCTCAGTGGTAAAGAAATCACCTGCTAATGTAAGAGACGCAGGTTCAGTCCTTGGGTGGGGAAGCTCCCTCGGGGAGGAAGTGGCAGCCCACTCCAGCATTCTTGCCTGGGAGATCCCATGGCAGAGGAGCCTGGTGGGCTCCAGTCCATAGCGTCATAAGGAGCTGGACACGACTGCGCACACAGGCGCACACGTGGGCATCGTGTTCGGTCTGCCTCAGTATGGAGTGTGTCACCAGACTCCTTTACTCAGTTGTATACTTCTCATTTCCAAGTCGGTTGGTGATCATTTATTTGTGTTATGGTTTCTCCATATGTGTATAAGGATGCCTCCATACACATACATATTAATACGTATGCACACACTCTGCCTTACTTGATAGCATTATGTTGGTAACTTAATTGAAAGATAGTATAATCTGCAAGTTTTCAAATACTGCTCGGTAGTATCCAGTATAGAATATCATCTTGAGGCGCTGAAAGATTAAATAGATGCCTTACTGTTTCATCTTTCACGTTCTTGCCAGAAAACTTTAGTCTTTAATATCAGGCTCACCATACTGATGTCTTCCTGGATTGTACCTGACTCCGATTTAGAGTTCTTGACCCTATCCCTGACTTGTTGTGGAAGCTTGCATAGGTTAATGTAGCACATATAAATCAGTTAAATAATGGTAGGTGATGCTTTTGAACTGTGGTGTTGGAGAAGACTCTTGAGAGTCCCTTGGACTGCAAGGAGATCCAACCAGTCCATTCTGAAGGAGATCAGCCCTGGGATTTCTTTGCAAGGAATGATGCTAAAGCTGAAACTCCAGTACTTTGGCCACCTCATGCAAAGAGTTGACTCATTGGAAAAGACTCTGATGCTGGGAGGGATTGGGGGCAAGAGGAGAAGGGGACGACAGAGGATGAGATGGCTGGATGGCATTAGTGACTTGGACGTGAGTCTGAGTGACCTCCGGGAGTTGGTGATGGACAGGGAGGCCTGGCATGCTGCAGTTCATGGGGTCACAAAGAGTTGGACACGACTGAGCGACTGATCTGATCTGATAATTATGGTAGATGCAAATAATGATAGCTATAATGTAGGATTTTTTAAAATATATTTTTTCTATAGGAATAATATCAGGCCTACCATTTGTGGTAAATCCAATGACATTCTTATTTCCTTTTACAAGGAGTTATCAATGCAGCACATCTCATTATTTGCATATATAGTGCTTTTTTCCAATAATGGGTAAAAGGTAAAATAATTATAGTAGGTTTTTTTAAGTAAGTCTAAGGTTAGAATAATAAAAATTTCTCTTGTGGTTTTGGTAGTGTCTGTGTGTGTTTATGTAGACATAAGTGTTTATGTATACATTTATGAACTTTATTGAAATGTTTTTAGGTCTGGGGTAAATAATTCAACAGTAGTTCTCAGACATTAATATATAAATATTCACCTCAAATGCACATAGCTAGTTAGCCATTTGTTTATGTTTTTATTTTTTTATGATAAGTTCGTGTAATGTTGGGGCTTCCCTATAGTCAGACAGTAAAGAATCTGCTTGTAGTGCAGGAGACCTGGGTTTGATCCCCAGGTCAGGAAGATCCCTTGGAGGAAAAAATGACAGTCTACTTCAGTATTCTTGCCTGGAGAACTGGACAGAGGAGCCTGGCAAGCTGCAGTCCATGGAGTTGCAGAGTCAGACGTGACTGGCTGACTAACACTACTACTACTACACAAGTCTCTGCTCTTTTTCAGATTCTTTTCCCATTTAGGTTGTTACAGAATACTGAGCCGAGTTCCTTACGCTGTACAGTTGCTTCTTGTCGGTTAGCTCTTTTACATACAGTAGTGTGTGCATGTCAGTCCCAAACTCCAGTGTGTCCCTCCTCTCCACCCTCCCCCCAGTAACCATAAGTTTGTTTTCTAAGTCTGTGAGTCTGTTTCTGTTTTATAAATAAGTTCATTTGAATCTTTTTTTTAGATTCCCCCTATAAGCAGTATCATATGATGCTTATGACATTTGTCTTTCTTTGTCAGACTTATTTCATTTAGTATGAGTATCTCTAGGTCCATCCATGTGGCTGCAAATGACATTATTTCATTCTTTTTAATGGCCGAGTAATAGTCCAGTGTATATATGTACTACATCTTCTTTATCCATTCCTCTGTCAGTGGACATTTAGGTTGCTTCCATGTCTTCTTGGCTATCGTAAACTGTACTGTAATGAATATTGGGGTGCATATATCCTTTTGGGCCATGTTTTTCTCTGGATGTATGCCCAGAAGTGGGATTGCTGGATCATATGGTAGTTCTTTAGAAGGAATGATGCTAAAGCTGAAACTCCAGTATTTTGGCCACCTCATGCGAAGAGTTGACTCATTGGAGAAGACTCTGATGCTGGGAGGGATTGAGGGCAGGAGGAGAAGGGGACGACAGAGGATGAGATGGCTGGATGGCATCACTGACTCGATGGATGCGAGTCTGAGTGACCTCCGGGAGCTGGTGATGGACAGGGAGGCCTGGCGTGCTGCGGTTCATGGGGTCGCAAAGAGTTGGACACGACTGAGCGACTGATCTAATCTGATCTGATCTGATAGTAGTTCTTAGTTTTTTAAGGAACCTCCATGCTGTTTTCCACTATGGCATAATTATCTTTCTGAAGCATATATTTAATTGTGTCCACTTTTGCATGAAAAAAATAATGATAATAGCTCACATCTATTGAGCTCTTCCTGGGTGCACACCACTGTTTTAAGCACTTGTCATATTTATCTGATTTTATCATTTTTAACCTTATGAAATCACTACTATTGTTATCCTCATTTTATAGACCTGGACTAGTGAGATAACAGTGTAAAATACCAGCCCTGTAGCTCAAAAAAAGAAGACATCTCAAATAAAGAAGTGATAGTAATAAAACTAGGATAGGATCGGATAAAAACCCAGGGAGGGCCATCTGATTATACAGACAGTGCTAAATATAGCCTCTTTACATTTGTCAGCCTGGCTGTGGTATAACACAGCGGGTCCCCAGCCTGGAGCTGGGCCGCAGCAGGAGGTGAAGCAAGCCAAGCCTCTTCTGAAGCCTCCTCTACTGCTCCCCATTGCTCTCCATCGCTCGTGTTACCTCCTAAACCCCGTCTGTGGAATGATTGTCTTCCATGAAGCTGGTCCCTGGTGTCAAAAGGCTGACAGCTGCTGGTGTAACATGTGATGTGATCCTCCCTGGACCGCCTTCCTTTATTCTACGCATTTGTGTCTGCCACTAACAGGAAGTACGTTTGAGGCTTCTGCTCCTGTGTGGCAAAGCCAGCCTGTCTCCTGGCTCCAGAGACTTCTTCACCATGTTGCTATATGATGGCTTCATTTTCAAGTTAAAGTCCAAACTTTCCACCTACAAAAATATTAATTTCCTCTGTTTTATGTCTTGGCAGGATCTTCAAAGTTTAGCTTGGCCCAATCTACTGGGTGTTTTCATTATTTACAAATACAAAGTAGGTGGGGAAATGGCAAAATGAAATTTAAAATAATGATAAAAAAATAAAATAATGATAATATTTTCATTTTGGTAATGCAGACTGTCAGTAAAACAAATGAAATATTGTAAGTTTTTTTTTACCTGTTTGCCCTCTAAGTGAAATCTTACTAATCTTCCGTACATATAATGACTTAATAAAAGTCATTGACAATCCAGAACAGAGCCTCATTTTAATAATGATGTAGGTGATGATTACGACTATTTATTCTGCTGAGTTGCAATATTTTTCCTATGGTCTCAGAGCCAGAAAAGTAGATTTAATTCCTACCAGGCAGTGAAAGGCTGGGGAGATTATTTTGTCCTTTATGATATTGTTAATTTTCTCAAATACCAAATTGCTGTTTCTGATTAAACATTTTTCAACTCTGCTTTCTATAACATTAAGACACTGATGACTAAGATACTATGACTGTAACAAGTATTAGCAGGTTAAAGAAGTTCAATGATTAGTTTTTATGTAAAGATAGAATTTGTATCGACTGATTCCAGTTCATATATTCCTATACATTTTCATTCATATGAATTGTTGCTGTTGTTGTTTAGTCGCTAAATTGTGTCCATCTCTCTGTGACCCCATGAACGGCAGCAGGCTAGGCTTCTCTGTCCTTCACTATCTCCCTGAGTTTGCTCAAACTCATGTCCATTGAGTCAGTGATGCCGTTCCAACCATCTCATCCTCTGTTGCCCCCTTCTGCTCCTGCCCTCAGTCTTTCCCAGCATCACTGTCTTTTCCAGTGAGTCAGCTCTTTGCATCAGGTGGCCAAAGTATTGGAGCTTCAGCTTCAGCAGAAGTCCTTCCAGATTCAGGGCTGATTTCCTTTAGGAATGACTGGTTTGATGTCATTGTTCATATGAATACATACGTTATATATTCATATATTCCTATTCATTCATATGAATACATACATAGATTTATTTGAAGTTGCTAATGTGATAGAAAAAGAATTCTTTGCCTGTCACTCTTAGGAAGACGACGGCAACAGTACAGCTCAGAGACAGAGGACTGGTACCCGGAGTCTGTTTTACCTAATGGCTTTGTGGCTTTAAACAAGGTGTTTGACTGAGGAAGCAAAAGGCTAATAATAACTTGTACCTGCTTCACAGAGTTGGTATAGGAATTAAATGAAATCATCTGTGAAACATTACAATGCCTGGGTCATAAGTGCTTAATTAGAAGTTAATTTAGTATTATAACTGTGTGTCTTCAGTGGTATCTTTATTCATAGTTTTGATTTTGAAAGTTAGAACCATTGTGTTCTTTTCTTTATTATCTCTGTGTAATGTAGAGGAGAACCAGTATTTACTTGGGACCATTTCCTTTGTTC
Organism: Tragelaphus eurycerus; assembly: GCA_935064755.1. NCBI lineage: Eukaryota > Metazoa > Chordata > Mammalia > Artiodactyla > Bovidae > Tragelaphus > Tragelaphus eurycerus. The sequence continues at coordinate 4,531,077 of CAKXYN010000057.1, read as the reverse complement.
TCTTAAATGACCACACTTCAGTTCTGAGGCTAGTTCTTCGCAAGCCTCTTTCTTTACACAGCAACCCCAGTGGAGCAGTTGGTATGTCTGGGGCTGTTCCTTGATGACCACATGTAGGCAGATGTCTCAATGCATTCATGTTCTTTTTCCAGAAAATCTAAGGTATTTGCAAATAGGTTTGATTAACTGATTTTTTTTAATGCGTAAAAGGCCTAAAGTTAGTAAGTTATTGCATGTTCTCTGAGACTCTACAGAACTTTCTTTTAATAGTTGATCCCAGGTGTGCAAAATTTTGTTTCATAATCTATTAATAGGACCAATGACTTAGTATTTTCTTGAATTTACTAAATCTTAAGTGTACTGAGATGAAGTTACTTTTTCCAACATTTTATAATTGAAGATGAAAGAATTGCACAGTGAATACCTGTATGCCCACTCTAGATTCCACCATTAACATTTTATACTCTACTTGCTTTATCATATATATTCATCTATCCATTCCTTTATCCCATCTACCAGTTCATCTTTTTTTGCGGGGGTTGTATATCTGGGGTACTATTCTTTTGTCAGGTACGTTTTGTGAATATTTTCTTCTAGTCTTTTCGGCTTCTTATAGTGCCCTTGAATGAGCATAAGTTTTAAATTTTTATGATGCCTAATTTCCATCCTGTTGAAGTTATTGTTTCAAGTTTATATTGGGAGAAATAGATTCCAGATTTCCATAACAGTAATCACAGTAATTCTAATTACTCAATACTTAAGTCTTCCCCGCCTCTGTTAAGGATGCTTCTCTGGTGTCTCAGATGGTAAAGTGTCTGTCTACAATGTGGGAGACCTGGGTTCAATCCCTGAGTCGGGAAGATCCGCTGGAGACGGAAATGGCAACCCACTCCAGTACTGTTGCCTGGAAAATCCCATAGACAGAGGAGCCTGATAGGCTACAGTCCATGGGGTCACAAAGAGTTGGATACGACTGAGCAACTTCACTTTCACTTTAAGTCTTTTCAAATGTTTCACTTCTATTATCCAAGTTCTTTTGACCTATTCAACCAAAGCTTATTATAGGAAGAAAGGAGTATTCTGCATACATTTGTTTTTTGAGCCGTAGGATTGAATATTCTATGTGTATATCTTCCCCACAATGTCTTGCTTTGCGTATGGTGGCCATATAGCATGCGTAGGTTGATGATTGATAGGCAGCCATGAATTGCATGATTTTCTTATTTAGGTGTAGCTCTTCCATGAAACCTTAAATGTAAACAAACCTTGACAGCTGTCTGTCTTAGTTAGAGCTGCTAAATCTGTGATGTATCAGATCAGATCAGATCAGATCGTATGGTATATACTAATCAAAGCACTATTTGTGTTTTCTGTAAATCAAAGTGTCAAAGAAGACAATTATCTCATGTTAACAAATGATTCATCATAACTAGATTTTATGCTTCATTGGGAAGATGTTCTTTATGTTCTCCCCTCCAGTTTACGGGATTGTATGTTCATGCAAAATCTGTCCATTTTAAGTTCTGTTGAAGGTATTGAACAAGATAATTACAATTTCTTCTAGCTCTATAATTCTTGATTCTATTACACTGTTCATTTCCAGGCATAGTTTTCTAATACAATATTTTATAAACATAATTATGGTGAATATAAATATATATAGAAAGTAAATACATGTTTTTCATCTTTTTTTAACTCTTTTAAACAGAAAGATGTATTTCAACTAAAAGACATGGAGAAGATTGCTCCCAAAGAAAAAGGCATTAGTAAGTATCAAAGATGTGCCAGAATGTTTTGATGAATACCGGTCATCACTGCAAATCTTTCACTTCATGGAAGCATAAATTTCTAGAGATGAAGAATGTTTGTTAAAGTCCTTATATAATTTTTCTGGGCCGTGACCATGATTCTTGTATTCAGAGTATCTTCTCTAGGAAAACTAAGGTGAAATATACATGCATGCCTATATGCACACACACATGTATACATATACGCAGTTATACACAAGCCCATTTATGTGTATAATTTACTTCAAAAGAAGTAAAACTGTTCATGTATGTTCTTGTATTTGTTAATGAGATTTGTCTGGTGTGTTAGTGTTCTACAGCTGCTCTAACAAATTACCATAACTTGGTGGCTTAGCACAGTGGAGCTTTTATTCTGTCGTAGTCCTGGAGGCCAGAAACCTGAAGTAGAGGTGTCGGCGGGGCTGGTTCCTTCCGGAGGCTCTGAGGGAGTTTCCGCCTCACGCTTCTCTCCTGGCCTCTGGGAGTCACCAGCAGTGCTTGGCTTCTAGACGCATCATTCTCATCTCTGCCTTCATATGGCCTCCCCCTTTTTTCTCCCCTTCTGTGTCTTATAAGGACACGTGTCATTTGGGACTCACCCTAAATCCAGGATCATTTTATCATGAGACCTTTAATTACACCTTTGTAGACCCTTTTCCAAATTAAGGTTGCATTCAGAGGTTCCGAGGTTTATCTTTTGAGGAGTCACTCTTAAGCCTATTATATACGATACATATATTTTTAAACCTTACTTTCGGTTCATGGGGTCACAAAGAGTCTGAGCGACTGATCTGATCTGATCTGATCTGATTGTATAAGCTATACATGCTTAACAGATTTGGAAGTTATATAAAGAATGTAATGAAAATAAAGTTGTTCATAATCCCTGAACTGAGATTACCACTTTTTTTAAGCTTTTCCTTTTGTGTTGGCGTATAGGCAGTTAGCAGTGTGGTGGTAGTTTCAGGTGGACGGCAGAGGGACTCAGCCATATCTACACACGTGTCTGCTCTCCCTGCAGACCCCCTGCCCCTCCAGGCTGCCATGTAACACTGGGAGAGTTCCGTGTGCTCTGCAGTGGGTTCCTGTTGATTATCCGTTTTAAATGGAACAGTGTGTAGCGGCGGCAAACATCAGTTCATTCTCTGCCTCTGTATGTTTCTGTTTTGTAAGTTCATTTGTATCAGTTCTTTTTAGACTCCACATATAAGGGATGTCATACGATACTTCTCCTTCTGTCTGACTTACTTCACTCAGTATAACAGTCTCTAGGTCCATCCATGTTGCTGCCAATGGCATTATTTCATTTTTCTTAATGGCTGGGTAAGATTCCATTGTATAAATGGTAACATGGTATATTTTGATGTCTTATTCTTAGCTTCCGTTTATCTGTGTTTGTGTTATATATCTGTCCATTTCTGTGAGAGGAAGCCATGCTGCAAATACCGTTTTGTGTTCATGTATTTTTTTATATAACATTGTACCGTCTACCTATGTCATTTGCTTTAAAAAAAATGATTTACAGCATCTGTATTTCCTAATATTTTTTCTGTGACCACCCATTGTGCCATAATTTGCTTAGCCCATTAGCTATTGTTGCCCATCTAGATGTGTTCCCAAATTTTCTTGCTAAAGTTAAGATAATTAGCATGCCATTCTTAAATTTTTTTCTAAATGACTTATTTTTTTAGAGTATTTTTAGGTTCACAGCAAAACTGAGAGGAAGGTACAGTGTTTCTCATGTACTTCCTGCCCCTACACATACATAGCTTCCCCTGTTATCAGTACCACTCACCATCATGCATTTGTTACAGTTGATAACCTGCATGCTATGCCATACTATGCTAAGTCACTTCAGTCATGTCCGACTCTGTGTGACCCCATGGATGACAGCCCACCAGGCATCCCCATCCCTGGGATTCTCCAGGCAAGAACACTGGAGTGGGTTGCCATTTCCTTCTCCAATGCATGAAAGTGAAAAGTGAAAGAAAAGTCGCTCAGTCGTATTCGACTCCTAGCGACCCCATGGACTGCAGCCTACCAGGCTCCTCCGTCCATGGGATTTTCCAGGCAAGAGTACTGGAGTGGGGTGCCATTGCCTTCTCCGATAACCTGCATAGACAAGTCATAATCACACTGAATCTGTAATTTACATTACTAATCACTCTTAGTGTTGTGCATTTCTGTGGGTTTGTACACACAGATCCACTATTATGATATCACATAGAGTATTTTCCTTTCTCTAAAACTCCTTTGTGCTCTCCCATCTATTCATCCCTTCCTTTCCCCTTGCCGAAAACTTCTTTCCACATATTACTTCATTAGAAAATGTCCCTAGAAATAGAGTAGAAAAGAGACTTGCATATTTCTAGGCTTTTTAGATGGATTCTTAAATTGCCTTCAGGAAAGGCTATTATACTCAAATCCATTTCTCAGAACTGTTAACATTTTTACAAGTCTTTGACATTTCAGTTTGTACTTTTTTATAAATGAGGTTGAATATTGTGCATTTGGTGGAGATTTTATTTTTTTTATTAAATCTTTTTAAGTTTTTAATGGATTTTATTAAATTTGGGGGTCTGCTCTAGGAAAAATTAAAATGGACTCTATGGATAATTTCTTGGTATAGTTCTATTAGTAAAAAGTAAGAATGGGGACTTCCCTGGTGGTTCAGTGGTTAAGAATCTGCCTTGCAATGCAGGGGACTCGGTTCAGTCCCTGGTTGGGGAAGTAAGGTCCTACATGCCTAGGGGCTCCCACATGGCCAGCCCAACAAATGCATCCAAATAAACACTTAAAAAAAATAAGAATGGTCTGTGAATTTCACACATTTGTGAAATACGACTTTGTATTTTTGCAGGGTGTTTTTAAAACTCTTTTCTGATTTTCAATCTTACCCCTGACTATAACATCCAATTTATTTCTTTATTTATTGCTTAATTTTTCATAGTAGTTTTCTTTTAGTTTCCTTAGCAAATTAAGGTAATGCATGTTTATTATTGGAAAAAAAATAAGAAAAATGAGCAAAATGAAGGAAATAAAAATTTCCCTCTTAACCTTAACATTCTGCATAACTACTGTGACGTTACTGAATACTGTCTTCTAACTTAGTTTTCTATACAATATGTTTTGGTTGTACATATATCCAAGCCATTAAATATTTTATAGAATAAATTTAATGAATGCATAGTATATTTATCCAGAATATTCTTTTAAGAGTCCAGTTATTGTACTAATTTCCAGGATTTTGCTATGAAAAACAGTGATTTAACGAGCATCCTTAAGCATTATTTTCTTTAGCTAAATTTGTAAAAGTGGAATTTCTGTGTAAGAGTTAGGCATAAATCTGTTCTTGCTACATTTTTCTACCATGTTGAGGAGTACTTAGATCTCTGAATCCTGTATTATAATTTTTAGTGTTTTAAGTAGTCAAAAAATCCTATCTCATGTTTTATTTTACATTTCTTCAATTATTAGCCGGTTTGACCACTTTTCTTGTTTATTGCCCATGCGTGTTTTATAGATGCTTATTGAGGTATTTTGTTTTTCTCTTGGAGTATTTGCCTTTTTTGTAATTATTTTTAAAAGCTCCTTATTTATTAACTTACTAACTCAATCTATAATATTTATTGCAAGTGTTTCCCCAGTTATTAGCCTTTAATTTGATCTATGATGTGTCTTAATATGAAGTCTTTAAAAATTATCTCTCTTAGCTGCTATGTCAGTAAAAGAAGTCCTTCAAAGCTTGGTTGATGATGGTATGGTTGACTGTGAGAGAATTGGAACATCTAATTATTATTGGGCTTTTCCAAGTAAAGCTCTTCACGCCAGGAAACGTAAGTTGGAGGTTCTGGATTCTCAGGTAGGCCACCACAATTTAAAATAATAGATTTGTTTTTTAAGAAACAAATTTGTTTTATTTAATCCTCTTCCTATTTAGTGGTTTCTGTTACATTTTTAACGTGCATCATTTAACTCACAGTCTAAAGATAATCAAAATCTCGTTTTTTCCAAGGGGAGCACAGACCTTAGAATGTTCTAACTCTCATCTCACATGCCATGATATTGTTTTCTAGTATTTTAGTTCTTTTTAGGTTTACAGAAAAATTTATGGGCGGGTACAGAGAGTTCCCAAATACATCCATGCCCCCTGCAACCAAATACACAGTTTCCCTTATTATTCACATCTAGTATTAGTGTGATACAGTTGTCCCAGTTGACGAGCCAATGTTGATACCTAAAGTCCATAGTTTACGTTAGGGGCATTTATGTTGTGCATTCTGAGTTTTGACAAATCTGTAAACGTCATGTATCCAACATTATAGTATCATGCAGTGTAGTTCACTGCCCTAGAAATCTCCTTTGCTTTACTTATTCCTACATCCTTTCCTCTCCTCTAGCCCCTAGCAACAACTGATATTTTTAAGGTCTCTAAAGTTTTGCTTTTTCCAAAATGTCATCTGGTTGGAATCATAGTCTGCAGGCTTTTCAGAAGAAAGAAGACTGGCTTTTTTCACTTAATAGTGTGCGTTTTAAGTTTCCTCCATGTCTTTGGGTGGCTTGGTAGCTCATTTCTTTTGACTGATGAATGATATTCCACCCCATTGTATGTACCACAGTTTGTTTACTCATTCAGCTGTTAAAGGAGCTCTTGGTTGTTTCCAAGAGTGTAGTTCAAGATTCCATCACATTTTGTTGAGCTATTTTGTATCCTTTACAAGGCTGATGGCATGAATTATCATGTAGAACTTACGATGCAGTGGTCCCCCTCTTATCTGAGGAAATACATGCCAAGACCCCCAGTGGATGCCTGAAACCATGGAAAGTCCTGAATCCTATACATGCTACATTTTTTCTTATGTATACATACCTGTGATACAGTTTAACTTAGAAATTAGGCACCGTAAGATATGAACAACAACTAGTCGTGAAATAGAACAGCTGTACCAATAACAACGTGAATGTGGTTTCTCTCTCAAAACATCTTATTGTGCAAATTTAGTGCCCTTTCCGTCTTAATGAAGCACTTGTCATGCCCTAGGGCTGTATCTTTTGCAGTTTGAGGTGCAACAGCAGAACTAGCCCAAATTTCCTTTGCCTTCTTCACAGTTTCATGGAGAGAAGATTGATTCTCACAGTCTTTGCAAGCTCAGCATACGATTTTTTTCTTTCCTTATTGAGAACTTTCACCTTTTCACTTAAAGGAAGTTCTTTGCAGCTTCTCTTTAGCATATCTGAGTTGCGTGCATCAGCACTCTTGTGCTTTGGAGCCATTATCAAGTAGAATAACGGTCACGTGAGCACAGGCACCATGACAGTAACCCCATAGCCAGCGTGACTGCTAAGTGAGTAACAGGCAAGATACGCTGCACAGAGGAGTGACTCATGTCCCGTGTGGGATGGAGCCGGACGGGGCAAGGTTTCATCACACTACTCAGAATAGCACACAGTTTAAAACGTCTGAACTGTTTATTTCTGGAATTTTCCATCTGATATTTTCGCACTATACTTGACCACTGGTAACTGAAACCATGGGAACTGAAACCACAGATAAAAGGGGACTCTACTATATAGGCAAGGGGTGAAATTTTAGGGAGAGTACTGTGGACTTTTTTGGGAAGGGAGGAAAAGTCTTGATTTTCTGGACGGTAACAGTAACAGGAAAAATTAATTAACAATAGTAAATTAATTTCTCTCTGGAGGTTGTGTGAGATTGTGTTTATTCACAGGAAAATCATCCTGAAACACCACTTTTTAAAATGATGTTCCTGTGTTCAACTTTGTGGGGAACCATAAAGTCAATGTTCTTAATTACAAGCAACACAAACTAACTCTGGTTGACATTAGCAGAAAAGAAATGTATTAAAAGATGTAAGATGGACTTGCAGAATCACCGGGAAGGATGGACACAGTTCTAAAAGTAGACAGGAACTGAGGGAAAGTACACAGCCAAACTCCTACCAGGACACACCATGAAGCCTTTCTGGTGAGGATATTGCTGCTTCAAACATTGCACCCAACTTGGCATTGCTGACCTCAGAAGATAATCTCAGGTTTATATGTATGTGTGTGTGTTTATTCTTTTTCAGATTCTTTTCCCTTACAGTTTATTACACAGTAGGACCTTGTTTATGATGCTGCATTTCTTCCTTGCTAGGAAATAACATACGTATTCATCACTCAGCAGTTTTTTTAACTTATACAATTAAAAATTTTATATAAGGTGATTTCTTTTTAGGCCTTATTACATTTTCCTGTCTTAATGGTTTTTTGTTCTTGTTATCCCCTTTGAAAATTCCCTTGTCTTTCCTTTCTACTTAGTTCTAAATGTCTCTTCTCCGAAGCTTTCTCAAGCTCCCTTAGCTTACCGTGTTCTTGCCCGTCTGTAAATTCCTGTAGTATTTTTGGTCTTACCATAAATAAAATGTACAGCTTTGGCAAATATTTCTGGCTGTCCAATAAACATTGTCCCCTTTTTCATTGTTATGTTGAAGGAGCATCATAGCATTGCTTAGCATTTGCTAAAACATTAACCTTCCCAGATTCCCTTGCATCTGTGAATGGCAGTGGGAGACAGATTTGATGAGTGAGACGTAAGAGAGGCTTTGCAGTTTCTGGCAAAATGGACACTTTCATGGTAAAGGCAGAACCCTTTCTTCCTCTTTTCCACGATATGGCCCCGAGATCGTACTGTGCCGACGTTCTTCGGAATGGCTGGGCCTGAGTTAACAGGGCTCAGGTCCCCGGTGGCGTTTTGACACGCTGCACGAGCCTTGGACTGCCTCACCTCTGGACTTCACGTTGCATAAGAAAATTAAGCCCCTGCTTCTGGTGGGCTACAGTCCACGGGGTCGCAAAGAATCGGACACGACTGAGCGACTTCACTTTCACTTCACTTTCATCTAGTTTTAGTCAAATACTCTCTTTATATTCTAAAAGGATGTATTCTAAATGGATAAATTTGCTTTAAATTTCTTTTTAATTTAAATGTGACTTAGCTCTTGTATTATCTATTGCCGTGAAACAGAACTGCACGCCCCAAAACTTCATGACTTAAAGAAACAAACATTAGTGTATCATCATTTATGTAGGTCAGGAATCCAGGCATGGTTTAGAGACTCAAAGCTCGTGTGAGGGGACTTCCCTGGTGGTCCAGTGGTTAAGAATCCATCTTACACAGTATGGTACTGGCACAAAGACAGAAATATGGATCAGTGGAACAAAATAGAAAGCCCAGAGATAAACCCACACACCTATGGACACCTTATCTTTGACAAAGGAGGCAAGAATATACAGTGGAGAAAAGACAATCTCTTTAACAAGTGGTGCTGGGAAAACTGGTCAACCACTTGTAAAAGAATGAAACTAGAACACTTTCTAACACCATACACAAAAATAAACTCAAAATGGATTAAAGATCTAAACATAAGACCAGAAACTATAGAAATCTTAGAGGAGAACATAGGCAAAACATTCTCCAACATACATCACGGCAGGATCCTCTATGACCCACCTCCTAGAATATTGGAAATAAAAGCAAAAATAAACAAATGGGACCTAATTAAACTTAAAAGCTTCTGCACAACAAAGGAAACTCTAAGCAAGGTGAAAAGACAACCTTCAGAATGGGAGAAAATAATAGCAAATGAAGCAACTGACAAACAACTAATCTCAAAAATATACAAGCAACTCCTGCAGCTCAATTCCAGAAAAATAAACGACCCAATCAAAAAATGGGCCAAAGAAATAAATAAACATTTCTCCAAAGAAGACATACAGATGGCTAACGAACACATGAAAAGATGCTCAACATCACTCATTATCAGAGAAATGCAAATCAAAACCACTATGAGGTACTGTTTCACACCAGTCAGAATGGCTGTGATCCAAAAGTCTACAAGCAATAAACTCTGGAGAGGGTGTGGAGAAAAGGGAACCCTCTTACACTGTTGGTGGGAATGCAAACTAGTACAGCCACTATGGAGAACAGTGTGGAGATGCCTTAAAAAACTGGAAATAGAACTGCCATACAACCCAGTAATCCCACTGCTGGGCATACACACTGAGGAAACTGGAACTAAAAGAGACACGTGTACCCCAGTGTTCATCGCAGCACTGTTTATAATAGCCAGGACATGGAAGCAACCTAGATGTCCATCAGCAGATGAATGGATAAGAAAGCTGTGGTACATATACACCATGGAGTATTACTCAGCCATTAAAAAGAATACATTTGAATCAGTTCTAATGAGGTGGATGAAACTGGAGCCGATTATACAGAGTGAAGTCAGCCAGAAAGAAAAACACCAATACAGTATACTAATGCATATATATTTAGATGTTTATATCTTTCCTTTTCTCCTTTGCTTTTCGCTTCTCTTCTTTTCACAGCTATTTGTAAGGCCTCCCCAGACAGGGGGATGGTCTTGATCCCTGTCTCCTGTACAATGTCACGAACCTCATTCCATAGTTCATCAGGCACTCTATCTATCAGATCTAGGCCCTTAAATCTATTTCTCACTTCCACTGTATAATCATAAGGGATTTGATTTAGGTCATACCTGAATGGTCTAGTAGTTTTCTCTACTTTCTTCAATTTCAGTCTGAATTTGGCAATAAGGAGTTCATGGTCCGAGCCACAGTCAGCTCCTGGTCTTGTTTTTGCTGATTGTATAGAGCTTCTCCATCTTTGGCTGCAAAGAATATAATCGATCTGATTTCGGTGTTGACCATCTGGTGATGTCCATGTATAGAGTCTTCTCTTGTGTTGTTGGAAGAGGGTATTTGCTATGACCAGTGCATTTTCTTGGCAGAGGAACCAGAGATCAAATTGCCAACATCCGCTGGATCATGGAAAAAGCAAGAGAGTTCCAGAGAAACATCTATTTCTGCTTTATTGACTATGCCAAAGCCTTTGACTGTGTGGATCACAATCAACTGTGGAAAATTCTGAAAGAGATGGGAATACCAGACCACCTGGTCTGCCTCTTAAGAAATCTGTATGCAGGTCAGGAAGCAACAGTTAGAACTGGTCATGGAACAACAGACTGGTTCCAAATAGGAAAAGGAGTACGTCAAGGCTGCATATTGTCACCATGTTTATTTAACTTATATGCAGAGTACATCATGAGAAATGCTGGACTGGAAGAAACACAAGTTGGAATTAAGATTGCCGGGAGAAATATCAATAACCTCAGATATGCAGATGACACGACTTTTATGGCAGAAAGTGAAGAGGGGCTAAAAAGCCTCTTGATGAAAGTGAAAGTGGAGAGTGAAAAGGTTGGCTTAAAGCTCAACATTCAGAAAACGAAGATCATGGCATCTGGTCCCATCACTGCATGGGAAATAGATGGGAAAACAGTGGAAACAGTGTCAGACTTTGTTTTTCTGGGCTCCAAAATCACTGCAGATGGTGACTGCAGCCATGAAATTAAAAGACGCTTGCTCCTTGGAAGGCAAGTTTTGACCAACCTGGATAGCATATTCAAAAGCAGAGACATTACTTTACCAACAAAGGTTCGCCTAGTCAAGGCTATGGTCTTTCCTGTGGTCATGTATGGATGTGAGAGCTGGACTGTGAAGAAGGCTGAGTGCCGAAGAATTGATGCTTTTGAACTCTGGTGTTGGAGAAGACTCTTGAGAGTCCCTTGGACTGCAAGAAGATCCAACCAGTCCATTCTGAAGGAGATCAATCCTGGAATTTCTTTAGAAGGAATGATGCTAAAGCTGAAACTCCAGTATTTTGGCCACCTCATGCGAAGAGTTGACTCATTGGAGAAGACTCTGATGCGGGGAGGGATTGAGGGCAGGAGGAGAAGGGGACGACAGAGGATGAGATGTCTGGATGGCATCACTAACTCGATGGATGCGAGTCTGAGTGACCTCCGGGAGCTGGCGATGGACAGGGAGGCCTGGCGTGCTGCGGTTCATGGGGTCGCAAAGAGTCGGACATGACTGAGCGACTGATCTGATCTGATCTGATCTGAATGCATATATATGGAATTTAGAAAGATGGTAACGACAACCCTGTATGCAAGACAGCAAAAGAAACACAGATGTATAGAACAGTCTTTTGGACTCTGGATGATTTGGGAGAATGGCATTAAAACATGTATAATATCATATATGAAACGAGTCGCCAGTATAGTTTCGATGCAGGATACAGGAAGCTTGGGGCTGGTGCACTGGGATGACCCAGAGGGATGGTATGGGGAGGGAGGGGGAGGGGGGTTCAGGATGGGGAACATGTGTACACCCATGGCGGATGCATGTTGATGTATGGCATAACCAATACAATATTAAAATTGTATTAAAATAAAAAATTAATATTAATTAAAAAGAATCCGTCTTACAGTGCAGGGGGACACAGGTTCAATCCCTGGTCTGGGAAGATCCCACATGTTGTGGAGCAACTAAGCCTGTGCCACAACAAGAGAATCAGTGCACTGCAAGAAAGATCCCACGTGATGCAACAGAGGTCGTGTGTGCCACAACTAAGGCTTGACAAAGCCAAATAAATACATATTTTTAAAAAGTCTCACATGAGGCTGTGATCAAACTGTTGGCCAGGGCTCTCTTCTCATCAGAAGGCACGTCTGGGAGATTTACTTCTGAACAGTCTTAATGGTTATTGGATTTAGTTCCTTGCTGGCTGTTGGGCTGAGATCTTCAGTTCCCGGAAGTCTGTTGGGCTGGTGGCCTGGATTCCTTGGTAGCGTTTAGCACCTCCCTCCCTGCCTCCTCGAATCATGGTTTCTCCATAGGACAGCTCACGGTGTGGCAGCAGCCTTCCCTCACAGCAGATGTGTGTAAAGAGTCCAAGACAGAAGCCACAGGGGTTGTTGTGACTTAATCTTGAACGTGACTCACCTCTGCCTCATTCTGTTCCCTAGACACAGATCATTAAATTCAGTTCACACTGAGGGCGAGATTATACATGGGCATAAATACCAAGAGACAAGGATCATTGGGACCATCTTAAAGGATACAGACCACAAATTTTTCATTGTTCTAACTTCTCAAATGTATAAATCTTTTTATTTTTTTTAAATAGCTTTATTGAGGAATAATTGACATACCAAAACCATATTTAAAGTTTATAAACTGTTAAGTTTTGACATACATGTATATCTGGGGAATCATCACCATAATCAAGCTAAGAAGCATACCCATCACCCCTAGAATTTCTTCATTCCCGTTCTCTCTCTCCTGCCTAGCCCCAATCCCTGACACACACTGCTTCCCCGGCCCTGTTCCCCAGGCAACTGCTGATTTACTTTCTGTCATTATACATTAGTTTATATTTCCTAGAATTTTATATCAGTGGATCATGCGATACATACTCTTTGTGCTTTCTTTTACTCAGCATGACTAAGATGTATCCATGTTGCTGTATATATTACTCATACATTTTTATTGTTAAGTGGTATTTCGTTGTGTAGATTTACAACAGTTGTTTACCTGTTGATGGACATTAGGGGTTTTGTTTGTTTTAGTTTCGAGTTATTAGAAATAAAGCTTCTATGAATATGTATATATGTCTTTGTATGGACATATGTTTTCATTTATATTGGGTGAATACCTAGGAACAGAATGGCTGGATCATATGGTAGGGGTATGATTAGCTTTCTAAGAGGTTGCCAGAGGGTGTTCCAAAGTGTCTGAGCCACTTTCCATTCCTACCAGCAGTGTGTGTGTTCTGGTCTCTCCATGTGCTCACTGATAACTTGGGATGACACCCCTTCTGATAAGTGTGTAGTGATATCTTGTAATTTCCATTTCTCCAGGTTAATTCTTTGCACATTCTAGATACAAATCCTTTATCAGATAAATGCTTTCCAAATGTTTTCTCCCAGTCTTTGGTTGTCTTTTCATTTACTTAACTGTGTTTAGAAAAGCTGATATTTTTATTTTTGGGCAAGTCCAGTTTATCCATCAACTTGTTTCTTTATGGTTAGTGTTTCTGGTGGTGGTATCTTACCTTCTTCCAGACAGTTACTCATGCCTGAAATTAGGCCTAACAAGTGCCAATTAAGCATTTCTTTTTTGACTTTATAAACCAGAGATAATCTGGAACAATGTATGCTTTTTATGTCTTTGCCTCTGGATTTAGCATAATTCTATTTAGCAAGTGAAGGAGTTTTGCAAAAAAAGTAAGCAAGAGATTCTTGCTAGTATAATGAATCTATTTTTTAATAAGTGAACTTAATATCATTGTTTATTCTTAATAAGGGATCAGATCAGATCAGTTGCTCAGTCGTGTCCGACTCTTCGCGACCCCATGAACCGCAGCACGCCAGGCCTCCCTGTCCATCACCAGCTCCTGGAGGTCACCCAGACTCACACCCATCAAGTCAGTGATGCCATAGGATGTTCTAATTAGTTTCTGTCAATATTTTCCTCTCCCTACTGGTTTGAAAGTTGGGATCCAGTGTTTTTTGTGACATACTCCTGTTCCCGATGCCCCATTTACAAGCTGGAGATCAAAGCTTAATCTCACACACTTCTGCAGAAGTCACAGTTCAAGTCAGAGGCCACCACATAAGTAGTAGGTCCTATACCTTCTGTTCTCAGCTCTGCAGAGTGAGATTTTGATATGTCATTCATAAGAGATTGATAGCATTTGGCATTTGCAGTAAATAACTTTTTTAAAAAAACAAAAACTCAGTACCGTTTCACTGACCTAAACCTACTTTATTTTTTCACTGAAATTTGAGAAGGAATGCCAGTATCATACTATGCCCCTCAACTATGGTTCTGAAGCAAGCTTATCATTTTAGAGAAACAGTAAAGCTTAATGGGAAGAGAAGTAGTTAGAAATCAAAGATGGATTGAAATCACAGTTTTAACTTTTTGCTAGTTGTAAGGATCTTAGATAAGTTTCTTAAGCTTTTAAAGCCTTAAAGCTTCCCAAATTTGTAAAAAAAAAAAAAAAAAGAGAGAGAGATTATACTTACTTCAAAGGGTTGTGTGGATTAAGTAGTATATGTAAAGTGCCAGTGTGCATAGGCACTGTGTATAGTGGCTGGAGGTTTGACTAAATTAGTGCTCGTCCAGGAGTATATACTCTTAAGTTTATTTGTTCAATCAGAAAAAATATTTGAAGGTCTACTATGTGCAAAACATTTTACCAGACACTAGAGGTAATTCAAAACAGTAGAAATCAATATCTTTGCATGCTTTACTAAGAAAGAACCTGTAACCTTTGCTGAAGATACATACACGTGAAAGAGTGAAATGAAGAGTGAGGAGTATTAAGTGGCTGACTGCTGAACGAGCGATAGAGATTAAAAGCATTGCAAGAGGTCATGGGATTTATATATAGAAGCCACTGTTAATGTTGAATTGAAGCAGATTTCAAATTCAAGGTTGCACTGAAAGATCAGCTTTTGTTCAACATATTGCCAATGTAAAATGTTAACTTCTTTTCAGTTTCTGGTTAATTACTTCCAGATTAGAGAGAGGGAGCTCTTCCTTTCCCCCCACCACCCCCATCATTCTGTTCTGCTTTGGTTCCGCCAGTGATTCCAATTAAGTACAGGAATGTACTTGTCTCTTGAGAATGGGCGTTTTTTTGCAAGTCTGAAAATGAGGAAACATTTTTCTCTCTTGCCTTTAGGTTGTATGTGTTGATCACTATTAAAGACAGTCTAAAAAAGCGTCATGGTTATAATTTATGTTTCTCTTTAACATTTTTTAAGATAACAAAGAAGCTATCAACTGTCTGTGGATTGCATTAACTGCTTCTACAGAAACTATGTGCCTCCTCTGTATACGTGTGGTACTAAGTTCTTTGAGCAATATAAAAAATTATAAAATGTATGTTTCATGTTGAGATAATTTACATTTACTCAGTAAGGCAAGATAAATACTTTATACAGTTATTTAACTTTTAATGAAAAGGCATTGTTAATTAACTTTTATCAAAAGAAGTCTATATAGTTAAGGGAGACTTCTTAGAAATTATTTTTTTGAGCTGAAAGTTGCCTCAGTGTAGATGGATGGAGGAGATTACTGAGGGGGACCGCGGGAGCCACTGATGCTCTTGATGATAACCAGACTTTACTGAGCAGTCAGCCAGGGAGTTTTAAGAGTTTGTCTTAGTCCATTCAGGCTGCTGTAACAAAATACCACAGATTTGGTAGCTTATAAACAACAGAAATTTGTTTCTCATCGTTCCGGAGGCTAGAAGTGAATGGAAGTTAGAAGAAGTGAAGGTGTGAGGTTGTCTGAATGAGAGCAGCCCGCTGGTGCAGTTTCACTGGTGCTGGCTGCACCTCTGTGTGGGGTTTAAACTGATGTTTCCTTGTTTAAAGGGTCAGAACTGTGAGAATCATGCTCTTTTGTTTTCTTGCTCTGCTGAGACCTTCCTTAGTTCTTCATCCAAGTTCTGATTTGCAACCCATTTATTACTAGTGGAAGGTAGTTTGGGGGTCAGGTTTTTGATTTATGACCAGCATTTCATTTTGAAATCCACACTAAATTGGATTTCAGACCCAGGGTATGGGTTTGGGGAGACACTAAGAGATTCTCAGGATAATTTTTTTTTAATTTTACCAGTTTTTAGAAATAAGTACAGATCTTCCTCTGCTTCTTACAGTGAGGTTATGCTGTCAACCCCATGGGAAGTTAAAACTGTTTTAAGTCAAAAAATGCATTTAATACACCTAACCCACCAAGCATTGTAGTTTAGCCCAGCCTATCACCTAATGGAAGCAGAAGATATTAAGAAGAGGTGGCAAGAATACACAGAAGAACTGTACAAAAAAGAGCTTCAAGACTCAGATAATCATGATGATGTGATCACTGACCTAGAGCCAGACATCTTGGAATGTGAAGTCAAATGGGCCTTAGAAAGCATCACTACGAACAAAGCTAGTGGAGGTGATGGAATTCCAGTGGAGCTATTCCAAATCCTGAAAGATGATGCTGTGAAAGTGCTGCACTCAATATGCCAGCAAATTTGGAAAACTCAGCAGTGGCCACAAGATTGGAAAAGGTCAGTTTTCATCCCAATCCCAAAGAAAGGCAATGCCAAGGAATGCTCAAACTACCGAACAATTGCACTCATCTCACACGCTAGTAAAGTAATGCTCAAAATTCTCCAAGCCAGGCTTCAGCCATATGTGAACCGTGAACTTCCTGATGTTCAAGCTGGTTTTAGAAAAGGCAGAGGAACCAGAGATCAAATTGCCCACATCCGCTGGATCATGGAAAAAGCAAGAGAGTCCCAGAAAAACATCTACTTCTGCTTTATTGACTATGCCAAAGCATTTGACTGTGTAGACCACAATAAACTATGGAAAATTCTGAAAGAGATGGGAATACCAGACCACCTGATCTGCCTCTTGAGAAATCTGTATGCAGGTCAGGAAGCAACAGTTAGAACTGGTCATGGAACAACAGACTGGTTCCAAATAGGAAAAGGAGTACGTCAAGGCTGCATATTGTCACCATGTTTATTTAACTTATATGCAGAGTATATCATGAGAAATGCTGGACCGGAAGAAACACAAGTTGGAATCAAGATTGCTGGGAGAAATATCAATAACCTCAGATATGCAGATGACACGACTCTTATGGCAGAAAGTGAAGAGGGGCTAAAAAGCTTCTTGATGAAAGTGAAAGTGGAGAGTGAAAAGGTTGGCTTAAAGCTCAACATTCAGAAAACGAAGATCATGGCATCTGGTCCCATCACTTCATGGGAAATAGATGGGGAAACAGTGGAAACAGTGTCAGACTTTGTTTTTCTGGGCTCCAAAATCACTGCAGATGGTGACTGCAGCCATGAAATTAAAAGACGCTTACTCCTTGGAAGGAAAGTTATGACCAACCTAGATAGTATATTCAAAAGCAGAGACATCACTTTGCCAACAAAGGTTCGCCTAGTCAAGGCTATGGTCTTTCCTGTGGTCATGTATGGATGTGAGGGCTGGACTGTGAAGAAGGCTGAGCGTGGAAGAATTGATGCTTTTGAACTGTGGTGTTGGAGAAGACTCTTGAGAGTCCCTTGGACTGCAAGAAGATCCAACCAGTCCATTCTGAAGGAGATCAATCCTGGAATTTCTTTAGAAGGAATGATGCTAAAGCTGAAACTCCAGTATTTTGGCCACCTCATGCGAAGAGTTGACTCATTGGAGAAGACTCTGATGCGGGGAGGGATTGAGGGCAGGAGGAGAAGGGGACGACAGAGGATGAGATGGCTGGATGGCATCACTGACTTGATGAGTGTGAGTCTGAGTGACCTCCGGGAGCTGGTGATGGACAGGGAGGCCTGGCGTGCTGCGATTCATGGGGTCGCGAAGAGTCGGACACGACTGAGCGACTGATCTGATCTGATCTGATCTGATCTTATAAGGGCTCAGAACATTTAAACATTAGCCTACAGTTGGGCAAAATCATCTGTCACAAAGACTTTTACAATAAAGTGTTGAATATCTTATATAATTTATTGAATACTGAAAGTGAAAAACCAAAGTGTTGTCTGGGTACAGAGTGGTTGTCAGTGTGTTGGTTGCGTACCTTGGTGCCGCGGCTGAACGGGAGCTGTGGCTCCAGCGTGCAGCGTCACGGGGAGTGTGTGCTGCCTGTCACTAGACCAGGACGAGAACCAAACTCCAAGTTCCAAATATGGTTTCTACTGAATGTGGACTGCTTTTGTACCATCATAAAGTTGTAAAATCGATCAGTCAAACCATCATAAGTTGGGAACCATCAGTACGTAAAGTCATTTATTGCTAAAACTGAATGGGTAAAGAATAGATCCACTCGAGCTGTGTGGACAACTTGAAATGTTTTTGCGTAAAAATAGCCGTTACCTCTATTGAAATTCGTTCAGTTCAGTAAATGTATACTGAATGCTTGCTGTGGCAGGTGTTGTGACTGAGAGGGGCTAATGGTGAATGAGGTAGCTCCGGTCCTCCAGGACCTCACAGCCTGGTGAGTAGAGACCCCGGTCAACAAACCCCTGCCACATTGTGGGATAATGTACAGCATAGGGGAGGATGGTAGAGGGTGAACGTTCTGCTGAGGAAAGGCTTTACAGTTAAGGAAGGAGACATTTAGGTTTGTTCTCGAAAGATGTGTGAGTCCAGAAGGGAGTTGAGGGTGAAGGACATTCTGGGTGCAGAGACCCGTATGTTAAAGTAGTGGAGCACAGTGGCTTACAATAGTGGGCTCTAAACCCAGACTCCAGACTCAAATCCTACTTCTTCCATTTACTAGAAACATCTTGTGTCTCTGTTTTTTCTGTTAAGTGGTCCTAATATTTCCTACTTCACAGGGTGCTTGTGACAATTAAATGTGTTGTATATAACTGCCTACAACAATGACTAATCCATAGTAAGTGCTTTAACTTGTTATTATATGCCAAGACTGGATAGATATGTATAGAACTACATAATATATGAGAAAATCTTGAGTTGTTTTGTACTGCTCAGTTGAATGTGAGGGGTGAATGTTGTTATTATTAAGTCGCTAAGTCATGCCCAACTCTTGCGACCCCATGGACTTAAGCTTGCTGGGATCCACTGTCCTTGTTATTTCCCAAGCAAGAATACTGGAGTGGGTTGGCCATTTCCTTTTCCGGGGGATCTTCCTGACCTAGGGATCAAATTTGCACCTTCTACATTGGCAGACAGATTCTTTACCACTGACCCACCAGGGAAGCCTGATAATGAAGGGCTCTGTGTATGAAGCTGAAGGATTTTGACTAGGCAAGTGAAATGATCAGAGCCTTATTTAAGAAAGATGCTCCTGTTGGCAGTGTGGAGGCCACGTAGGGGTGTGCACTGTGGAATGACCCAGCTAGTGGCTGTCCCAGGCCCACTCTGCTCCAGATAAAAGGGCTTCTTTGCACCTCCTGCGCCATGATGATATGGATGGTACCTGTGGGGCTGCTGCTTCCTGGGGTTCTAGATCGAAAGTGATTCTGTTACTGTACCCTCCAGGTTTTCTAGGGCCTCTGTAGTTGCACTCCTCTTTCTGTAGTTCTGGCTAATCTTACAGTACCAGAGAGGGTGAATCAGGGCCCTTCTCAGAAACTGTCAACAGTGTCTAATGTTCTTCCTTTCCTCCTACACTCTCCTGTGTCTTCTGTCTTCAATTTGTCGTTTGAAGAGGACAGAACAGGACTGGTTCTGGCGGGTCTGATATTTTTCTGGCGTAAACCTAGACTTTGACTTTTAGAACAAAAAGAAAAAAACCTCATGGTTCCGCTGTGTGCCGTCACTGAAGTGCATTTATTACTAGAGCATTTATTACTCTTGTCGTATTTACAGACCTCTCTCTTGTATTAGGTATGTGTCTCAAACATAAGATAAAAGCCATGTCTTCAATTTTCTCTCCCCCAAACTTAATACTAATCCTAAGTAGGCATTTAATCATGTAAACTTAATGAATGAACACATCAGACAACTAACCGGCTTCTAAACCATCTTATCAGCTTATAAGTTGATGTTTAATAAAAATGTTTGATCAATGCTTTTGTCTAGAAATAAATGGAGTATCTGACTAACAGTGGCTTAAATAAATGGAAGTTTATCTTTCTCACATTAAGTCAAAAGGTAGGTATCTGTTAATGTTGATCAGTGTCTCAGTGGTATCCATCAGCATCTTTGGGGTCCGTTATGGTTATGAGATGGCCAGCATAGCTACTCTTGTCATAGCTGAAGAATGGTATGGCAGAGGGGAGAGGGAAGTTACAGGAATGTTGTCTCTTAACAGGAATACGAAAGAAAACTTTCTCAGACCTCTCCAACAGACTTTGGCTTAAATCTGTAGACTGAAACAGTGTCTCTCTAAACAGTGTAGTTTCCAGAGGAAACTAGGAGTGGAAGTGGGTAAGGAAGGAAGGAGGTTGGGCATGGCTTAGGTTAGTCAACCAAAAGGATTGTAGGCATAGTGTTACAAATAGGATGCTATTTTATGAGAGTGTAAAGTTCTGTAACTGCAGCACAGTTGATAAGATAGTAGTGTTTAATGGTAATGTAGTCTGTTCTCAGTGAATACGTGAGCTGTACAGAAAACATTGTGCTTTATCATTGACTTTTTTCCCTTTGGTTGCAGGGGTGATGCAGGGCATCAAGAAAATAATATTTGTATTTTGACGTTTCCTTTCAATAGAGAAATACTTGGCCAATTTCTTACTTGTATAGATAATCCTTGTTTTGCTATTTTTGATGTGAAAGTGAAAGTCGCTCAGTCGTGTCTTGACTCTGCCACCCAATGTACTGGGGCCTTCCAGGCTCCTCTGTCCATGGAATTCTCCTGGCAAGAATACTGGAGTGGATAGCCGTTCCTTCTTCAGGGGATCTTCACAACCAAGGGATCGAACCCAGGTCTTCTGCATTGCAGGCAGATTCTTAACCATCTGAGCCACCAGGGAAGCTGTACAAATATATTTTTGTTGATATGTCTTCACATTTTGTCTACTGAGATTTTTCTTTTAAAAAAAGTATCAGAGACTCTTACTTGTTTTAGACATTTTAGTTTCTTCATTGAAAGGTTTTTCTTTATCAAAAATACCATTTATTCGCATCCTTTGTTTCATAGCATTAATGTTAAGTAACTATGCTATATAGCTCAAAATGCAGTTTTTTATAAAGACATTTTTAAAATCTATTTTTGGCTGTGCTGGGTCTTTATTGTTGCAGGTGGGCTTGCTCTAGTTGTGGTGAGCAGGGACTAATCTATAAAAATATATTTATAATATATAAATATAAAGGACTATAAAGAAACCTGAGTGCTGAAGAATTGATGCTTTTGAACTGTGGTGTTGGAGAAGACTCTTGAGAGTTCCTTGGACTGCAAGGAGATCCAACCAGTCCATCCTAAAGGACATCAGTCTTGGTTGTTCTTTGGAAGAAGTGATGCTGAAACTGAAACTCCAGTACTTTGGCCTCCTGATGTGAAGAACTGACTCATTTGAGAAGACCCTGATGCTGGGAAGGATTGAAGTTGTGAGGAGAAGGGGACGACAGAGGATGAGATGGTTGGATGACATCACTGACTCTACAGACTTGAGTTTGAACAAGCTCCGGAAGTTGGTGATGGACAAGGAGGCCTGGCGTGCTGCAGTCCATGGGGTCGCAAAGAGTCAGACACGACTGAGCGACTGAACTGGGGCTGCCCGCTATTTGCGGTGCACGGGCTTCTCCTGTGGTGGCTTCCCTTGTGGAGCGCAGGCTCTGGAGCGTGCGGGCTTCTGTAGTCACTATGCACAGGCTCAATAGTTAGGATGCACGGGCTTAGTTGCTCCACGACATATGGATTCTTCCAGATCAGGGATAGAACTTATGTCCCCTGCAGGGGCACGGTTTGTTAACCACTGCACCACCAGGGAAGTCCGGCATATAAGTTTGTTTGTGTTTTTTTTCTTAAAGTTGCCTCACTTGAAACTGTTAATGGACGTTGTTCATTTAGAATGTTGACAAATTTAATGTGTTCGTATGGTGCCCAGAGGGACAGGATTCTCAGTGAAAAACATAGCCTTTGATATCCAGATGACCTGGATTAAACTAGCAGCATTGCCATTTACTACCTGGTCAAATTACCTGGTCTCTGTGGATCTCAGTTTCTTAATCTGTAAAATGGCAGTATTAAAACTTCCAGTGAGAGCATGTATGTGCTGCATCCTCTACAGGCTAGTTCTCTGGAGGCACTCAGTGGTAGCTGTTACCACAGAGAAGTGACTCCTGACAATGGAGAGTACACAGAAACTGTATGGCTTGTTGCATTTGTAGTTTGTTGCTCATCATTGTTTTTATTTACTTGAAGGAAGGGAAGAGAAAATGAAGAAGGTGACAAAACTTTTTTGAAGTGAAATTACTTGCTTCTTTAGTTAGAATTATCAAGTTATATTCAGTTTATTAAAGTGTTTATTTTGTAGAAGATAGTTCAACTTTCTCTCTCTTAAAAGAAACGTTTTATATTTATCTCTCGCTTACTGGCCCCATATACCTTTGTTAATGGGAGAATTCCACTGTTTTGCAATGGTAAGCCAGAGGGTCATCACCAATGGCATCATCACATTATAAATTTCCTAACTATACTTAACCAGCATTCCAAAATGGACTTTTCTTTAGCCAATAAAACCAGGAGAAGTAATATATCAAATTCATGCTAGTTTTTATCAGTGGAAGTTCTTTCTATTTTTATTGTATTGGGCTATAACCTTTTCAGGTAATTTTTAATAAGGATTAAAAGTCACCACTAGACATTTTAATGATTCCATTCTTGATTTATAATTTTGGGTATCTCTTTAAAAAATAAGAACTTTTTATTTTTGTGGCATTTGATATCTTTAAGTTCACAAATTAAAAAAAAAAGTTGGCAGCTTTTCATTTCTCCTCTTTTATAAGCTAAATTACAAAGCTACTTACTATTTGTAGTTCTTAAGTAAAATTACCAGTTCTTTTAGGAATTTTGATATTGCTGCCTTCTTGATGGAAAAGATTAAGAGCATTAGGTCTTAGCTTTTCAAACTTTTCATATGGATATTTTTAAACCTACTGTCTTTTCTTCACCAAGGCCACCTGTGCTTGTCATACCCTATGGCAAGTCTGTGTGTTTTCCATCGATGAGCACTTACGTCACTCCTGTATCTTGGCTATTCTGACTATTGCTACAACGAACATAGGGGTGCATGTATCTTTTTGATTAGTAATTTGGTTTCTTTGGAGAAATACCCAAAAGTGGAATTGTTAGGTTGAGGACGGCTGAACGCCGAAGAGTTGATGCTTTTGAACTGTGGTGTTGGAGAAGACTCTTGAGAGTCCCTTGGACTGCAAGAAGATCCAACCAGTCCATTCTGAAGGAGATCAATCCTGGAATTTCTTTGGAAGGAATGATGCTAAAGCTGAAACTCCAGTATTTTGGCCACCTCGTGCGAAGAGTTGACTCATTGGAGAAGACTCTGATGTGGGGAGGGATTGAGGGCAGGAGGAGAAGGGGACGACAGAGGATGAGATGGCTGGATGGCATCACCATCACTGACTCGATGGATGCGAGTCTGAGTGACCTCCGGGAGCTGGTGATGGACAGGGAGGCCTGGCGTGCTGCGGTTCATGGGGTCGCACACAGTCGGACACGACTGAGCGACTGATCTGATCTGATCTGATCTGATGGTAGTTCTAGTTTTAACTTTTTGAGGAAACTCCATACCATTTTTCAGTAGTAGCAATGCCAGTTTACATTTCTACCAACAGTGCACGAGGGTTCTCTTTTCTCCACATCCTCAGTTCAGTTCAGTTGCTCAGTCGTGTCCGACTCTTTGCAACCCCATGGACTGCAGCACATCAGGCCTCCCTGTCCATCAAGTCAGTGATGCCATCCAATCATCTCATCCTTTGTCGCCCCCTTCTCCTCCCGCCTTCAATCTTTCCCAGCATCAGGGTCTTTTCAAATGAGTCAGTTCTTCGCGTCAGGTGGCCAAAGTATTGGGTTTCTGCTTCAGCTTCAGCCCTTCCAATGAATATTCAGGACTGATTTCCTTTAGAATAGACTGGTTGGATCTTCTTGCAGTCCAAGGGACTCTCAAGAGTCTTCTCCAACACCACAGTTCAAAAGCATCAATTCTTCGGCGCTCAGCCTTCTTCACAGTCCAACTCTCACATCCATACATGACCACAGGAAAAACCATAGCTTTGACTAGACGAACCTTTGTTGGCAAAGTAATGTCTCTGCTTTTTAATAAGCTGTCTAGGTTGGTCATAACTTTTCTTCCAAGGAGTAAGTGTCTTTTAATTTCATGGCTGCAATCACCATCTGCAGTGATTTTGGAGCCCCCCAAAATAAAGTCTGACACTGTTTCCACTGTTTCCCCATCTGTTTGTCGTGAAGTGATGGGACTGGATGCCATGATCTTCGTTTTCTGAATGTTGAGTTTTAAGCCAGCTTTTTCATTCTCTTTCACTTTCATCAAGAGACTCTAGTTCTTCTTCACTTTCTGCCATAAGGGTGGTGTCTTCTGCATATCTGAGGTTATTTTTATTTCTCCTGGCAGTCTTGATTCCACCTTGTGCTTCATCAAGTCCAGAGTTTCTCATCATCCTCACCAACACTTCTTTCTTGTATTTTTGATGATACTATTCTAACAGGTGTGAGGTAATACTTGTCTTTTTTTAATGGCTGCTCTGGGTCTTTGTTGCTGCATATGGGCCTTCTCCAGTTGTGTCAAGCAGGGGCCACTCTCCAGTTGGGATGCACAGGCTCAGTAGTTGTGGTGCAGGGGCTTAGTTGCTCCATGGCATGTGGGATCTTCTTGGACCAGGGATGGAACCCGTGACCTTTGGGTTGGCACGCAGATTCTACCACTGAGGCACCAGGGAAGCCCTCACTGTGGTTTTGATTTGCATTTCTTTATTTATTAGTGATTTTGAGCATCTTTTCATTTGTCTGTTGGCCATTTGTATATCTTCTTTGGAAAATTATCTATTCAGATACTCTGCTCATTGAGTTATTTGTTTTTTAATATTGGGTTATATGAATTCTTAGGATGTTCCCTGTAGCTCAGACAGTAAAGAATCTGCCTGCAATGCAGGAGACCCAGGTTTGATCTCTGGATCGGGAAGATCCTCTGGAGAAGGAAATGGCAGTTCACTCTAATATTCTTGCCTGGAGAATCCCATGGACAGAGAAGCCTGGCAGGCAAGAATCCCATGGACAGTGGAGCCTGGTGGGCTACAGGCCATGGAGTCGCAAAGAGTTGGACATGACTGAGGGACTAACACTACTATATGAGTTCTTGGTATATTTTGGATAGTAACCCTTTATTGAATATATCCATAGTGTAATCGGTAAAGAATCTTCCTGCATTTCAGGAGACCCGGGTGCGATTCCTGGGTCAGGAAGATCCTCTGGAGAGGGAAATGGCAACCCACTCCAGTACTGCCGCCTAGAGAATCCCATGGACAGAGGAGCCTCGCAGGCTACAGTCCATGGGGTTGCATGAATTGGAAACAACTTAGCGACTAAACCACCACAACTGGATATATCATTTGCAAATATCTTGTCCCATTTAGTGGGTACCCTTTTTGTTTTGTTGCTAGTGTCCTGCACTGTGCAAAAGCTTTTTAGTTTGATGTAGTCCCATTTGTTTATTTTTGTTTCCCTTGCCTGAGGAGATATATCTTCCCCAAAAATCTTTCTAAGATTGGTGTCACAGAGCATATTGCTCATGTTTTCTTCTAATAGTTGTATGATTTCATGATTTACATCTAAGTCTTTCTGTTTATATGGTATGAGAAAGTTTTAGTTTGATTCTTATATATGTAGCTATCCAGTTTTCTGAGCACCACTTAGCAAAGAGATTTGTCTTTTCCACATTGTGTATTCTTGCCTCCTTTGTCATAGATTGCTGCTACTGCTAAGTCACTTCAGTCGTGTCCAACTCTGTGCAACTCCATAGATGGCAGCCCACCAGGCTTCTCCGTCCCTGGGATTCTCCAGGCAAGAACACTGGAATGGGTTGCCATTTCCTTCTCCAGTGCATGTAAGTGAAAAGTGAAAGTGAAGTCACTCAGTCGTGTCCGACTCTTAGCGACCCCATGGACTGCAGCCTACCAGACTCCTCCATCCATGGAGTTTTCCAGGCAAGAGTACTGGAGTGGGGTGCCATTGCCTTCTCCATGTCATAGATTAATTGACCGTAATTGCATGGGTTCATTTCTGGTCTCTCTGTTCTGTTCCATCTGGAAGAGGAAATGGCAACCCACTCCAGTGTTCTTGCCTGGAAAATTGCATGGACAGAGGAGCCTGCTGGGCCACAGTCCATGGAGTCAGAAAAAGCTGGACACAACTAAGCACACACAAACACATTCTGTTCCATTGATCTGTGAGTCTGTTTTTTTGTGGCATACTGTTTTGATTACTGTAGCTTTGTAGTATAGTTTGAAATCAGGGAGCATGGTACCTCTAATTTTATTCTTCTTTCTTAAGATTGTTTTGACTATTTGGGCCTTTCATGTTTTGTTGTTGTTGTTATTTTTACAAATTTTGAAATTATTTGTTCTAGTTCTGAAAATTGCCAATGGTATTTTGATATTCATTGCATTGAATCTGTAGATTGCCTCTAGGAGCATAGTCATTTTAACATTCTTCCAGTCCATGAGCATGGTATGTATTTTGTCTAGTTTCTTTCATCTGTGTCTTACAGTTTTCACAGTACAAGTCTTTACTTCCTTAGACTTATTCCTAGTTGATTTACATTTTTTGATGCAACTGTAAGTAGTAATGTTTTCTTAATTTCTCTTTCTGATAGTTTGTTATTAGCGTATAGAAAAAAAGGGCTTCCCCGGTGGCTCAGGGGTGAGGAGTTCATCGGCAGGAGATGCATATTCAGTCCCTAGGTCGGTAAGACTCCGCAGAGAAGGAAATGGCAACCCGCTCCATTGTTCTTGCCAGGGAAGTGCTATGGACAGGAGCCTGGCGGGCCACAGTCCATGGGGTTGCAAAAGAGTCAGACACAGCTTAGTGACTAAACAATACCAGCAACATAGAAACACAATAGAATCTTTATGTTGATTTTGTGTCCTGCAGCTTTAATGAGTTATTTTATTCTAACAGTTTTTGGTAGAGTTTTTGAGATTTTTTTATATTGTGTCATGTCTACTGCAGTGACAGTTACTTCTTTCCAATTTGGATTCTTTTTCTTGACTGACTGCTGTGGCTAGTACTTCCAGTATTATGTTGAGTAAAAGTTGTGAGAGTAGACATTGTTGTCTTGTTCCTGATCTTGAAGGAAATGCGTTCAACTTATCACCATTAAGTGTGATGTTACCTGTAGGTTTGTCATTAATGGCCTATATTATGTTGAGGTATGTTTCTTCTATATCCACGTTGTTGAGAGTTTTTATAATCATAAATGAGTGTCGAATTTTGTCAAAAGCTTTTTTTGTACATGCTGAGGTAATCATATGATTTTTATTCTTTAGGTTGTTAAGATTGTATATCACATTGACTGAGTTGTGCATATTGAACCATCCTTGAATTCCTAGAATAACTCCTACTTGATCGTGGTATATGATCCTATTAATGTATTGTCAAATTCAAATTCAATTTGCTAATATTTTGATGAGGATTTTTGTATCTATGTTCATCCATGATACTGTCCTGTAATTTTGTGTGTGTGTGTGGTCTTTGGTTTTGGTATAAAGGTATTGCTAACTTCACAGAATGAGTTCAGAAGTGTTCCTTCCTCGTTAGCATAGTTTGAGAGATCTGGCATTAATATTTCTTTACTTGGTTGAATTCCTCAATGAAGCCTGAACTTTTGCTTGTTGGAAATGTTCCTTTTCTTTTAAACTGATTTAATTTTATTACTGGTAAATTATCTCTATATATTTTCTATTTTTCCCTGATTCAGTCTTGGGAGATTTTATGTTTCTAGGTTGCCCATATTACTGGCATGTAATTATTCATAGTAATCTCTTAGGATCTTTTGTATTTCTGTGGTTTCAGTTGTGACTTCTTTTTCATTTCTGAATTTGAGTCATCTCTTCTTGATGAGTCTGGCTAAAGGTTTATCAGTTTTGTTTATCTCTTCAGTGCACCAGCTCTTAGTTTTATTAATTTGTCTCTTTTATTTATTTCTGCTCCTCATTGCATTTTGAATTATTTTTCCCCATTTTTTAAACTAGCGGTATATATGACACCAATAAGTGAAGTTGCTCAGTCGTGTCCAACTCTTTGTGACCCCATAGACTGTAGCCTACCACACTCCTCCATCCATGGGATTTTCCAGGCAAGAGTACTGGAGTGGGTTGCCATTTCCTGCTCCACACGATCTTCCTGACCCAGGGATTGAACTCAGGTCTCCCGCATTGTAGACAGACACTTTACCGTCTGAGCCAGGGAAGTCCCTATGACACCAATAAGAGCTTTTCAAAATT
Organism: Tragelaphus eurycerus; assembly: GCA_935064755.1. Taxonomy (NCBI): domain Eukaryota; kingdom Metazoa; phylum Chordata; class Mammalia; order Artiodactyla; family Bovidae; genus Tragelaphus; species Tragelaphus eurycerus. The sequence continues at coordinate 4,502,399 of CAKXYN010000057.1, read as the reverse complement.
GATGTGCAATAACTAGTACTAACTTACTTTAGTTGATATAAATCTAGGTTTTAAAAATAATACTCTAATCTCCCTAATTATAACAAAGGATTATTCTTTCCATTAGAGTCTCATTTTTTAAGAATTACCATTTAGAAGTATCAATCATGAGATTTTAGCTAGCTTTTATAGCCACATCTTAAGTAAGTACATGTTTTCTGTAAAACTTTTTGAAATGAGGGGAAAACCTCAAATCCAGGCAACCACTGTTGACATACTAAGGACCCTCAGACAGGACCCTAGCCTTTCGTCAGTTCTGGTCCCTCACTCTGCACACTCTTCTGGGAGGCCTCCTCTACTCTTGTGGCTTCTGTTGCCTCCTGTATACTTTTGTGTCCCTGGTTTTTATCTCCTGACTATGCCTCTGCACTGAACTCCACACCTGTGTATGTGTTCGGCTGCTTACTAGACATCTCTGCTTGAGTGGCTGACCGGCAGCCCACATTTAGTACATTCAAGACGCACTTCTTCACCCAAACCTGTCCCTCTGTGTCTTGTGGATTCTGAAACTACAGTCTACTTAGTCATCCAAACCAGAGACCTGATGTAGTCTTTACTGGTCTCCCTGTTACTAGTCTTTACTTTCATTTATGTGCTATAGTAGTGTTTTAAATGCCCTTTGGATAGTTTCCTGTCTCTAAATAACAAGTCTAGATTCCACAGCCTGACTTTAAGGCTCTCTATAATCTGGCTCCTGCCACTGGCCAGCCTAATAACCTGCTGTTTGCCTTCTCCAACCCTACAGGCCAGCTAACCTAATTGTTTACAACTCTGCTCATTTCATATCTTGTGTTTTCACACGCTGCACCTGACTAGCTCTTTTTGCTTGTCTACCAACAAACTTCAAGCTGTCTGTTAACCAGAGATATTTAAGACCTACATCAGAAATCTTTTCTTCTGGGAAGTTTTTATCCCCTCCTCAGCTGAGTTGCGGAGAAGGCAGTGGCACCCCACTCCAGTACTCTTGCCTGGAAAATCCCATGGATTGAGGAGCCTGGTAGGCTGCAGTCCATGGGGTTGCTAAGAGTTGGACATGACTGAGTGACTTCACTTTCACTTTTCACTTTCATTCATTGGAGAAGGAAATGGCAACCCACTCCAGTGTTCTTGCCTGGAGAATCCCAGGGACTGGGGAGCCCGGTGGGCTGCCATCTCTGGGGTTGCACAGAGTCGGACATGACTGAAGCAGCTTAGCAGCAGCAGCAGCAACTGAGTTGATTACTCTTTTGTGCTTTTACTGTCTTATGTACATTTCTTTTGTAGAACGAAGTCTTTATGTGCTCTATTACTGTTGCAAACATTCTGAGAGCAGGAATATCTTAACCATATTTTACCCCCAGCATGTAGATCCAGTTACTGAGATGCAGAGAGACAAATCTTGAATGAATGCATGAATCAGTACAGCGTTGCCTAATTTCAGTGCTGTTGTACACCTTTGTAGCAGATAGCTCTGGGCTGGTAGCTTTGTAACAGGTAGCTTCTGAACTGTCCCCGCTAGTTATTCTCCTTTGCTGTTGGAGCTACTTGCTGGGTGGGTTTGAGAAGCCTGACTCCAGAGCTGTGGATTTCCCTGTACCATACCCCAAACATTCTTCTATGCTTCATATGAATTGCAGGTCTGGAACAGCCATTCTCATTCATAACTGTTTTCTCCCCAAATCAACCAACCTGGAAAAGGTTTATTCCACAGAAAACTGGAGCTGCACTTTCGATGTCATGCCACCAGGCGGTGGCAGTGTCAAAGCCATGCGGCTCCTTAGCCTCCTGGGATAGCCCTGATTTTATTTGTCTTGTTTTGCTTTCAAAAAATACATCAGTGTTTTGTACATTTTAGTATTTCAGCATTTATAATGTTTCTGGCTGTTTTATGTAGTTTGACAAAAATAGCTCTATCAGTGGGGTGCTTTTTTTGTTTAAAGTATGGTTCTTACTTGACCAAAGGGCATGGGTTCAAACTTCCAGGCTTGCATTTCATCAGATTCAAATATAGGGCTTTGTTTTGGGTTCCGTAGTATTTATGTTTAATTATAACCATAAATTTCCTAGTTTATAACTTTGGTAAAAATTTAGATTGAATGCAAAAAAAAAAAAAAAAACTCAATTTAAATTTTTAAAAATTATTATAATTTTTAAAGTTAAATACCTTCTACTTTTTCAAAAATTTCTAACACTTAAACTTGCTACAGATCTTAGTGTAGTTGACTGCTCTCAGCTCTTGAGTTAGGCTGCCATCCAAAGGTGTTAGGTTGCCCTTTTCATTATGTTGGAACTGCTTAGACTATGGAAGAAGCAGCTTTCATTTGCTTTTTTAGCCCTTTAAAATCCAAGTTCTCTTAAATCTTTCCAGTATATGAGGCAGAAATAGAAAAGAGCATCTTTCTTTTCAGAAGAGAAAAGCCTTATGGGCAGCTACTTTCTCCTCACTATTTCTCAGCAGTGCTGTCTCCTTATGACTTTTTCTTTGGCTTTATAAGTTTTATGTGAAGTTTATTATAAGCTGGCCTAGAAAGAAATTTAAAGCTTTAAATTTGTTAATTATATTTAAGTTAAATAGAAATTTGAACTTAAGCACTTTAGTGCTTCTAAGCAAGTAACTTGTTATATTTTTGATGACTAGGTTCTAATGAAATTAAATTACTTACACTGAAAAACTTACTGGATCAAAACATTTCAAATAGTATTTAAGTAACATTTTTATTAGCAGTTTAAATAGTGGACAGTCTTAATTCTCACAAGAGGAATTCATAAATGTTAGAACTGAAATGTGAGCATATCATTTCCCAATACTCTTAAAAAACTAGGAAAATAAGTTATTCCTTATGTAAAATAATTTTGCTGATTTTAGCATCTGTGTAAATATATAAAAGTATGGGCCAGCAATTCTGGAGCTTGTTGCATACATGAGTGTCCCCATGGACTCTATTTGAACTGACTCTCAAAAGTGAGAGAACAGGAGCCCATTGGGAGGCACATTACATTCTGTTCCAGAGGGCATTGATACCCTCCATGGAGAGAGAGAGAGACTCTGTGTGTGTGTGTGTGTGTGTGTGTGTGTGTAATAAATCCAAAAATGAGGCTGGAAGGGAGTGCACGGCAAGCTGGAGAAGCGGGTCGGAGAAGGGGGGATGTTGTCCAGCCTCCCTGGAGTGTGTCTCCTGCATCAGGGAAGTTACAGATAGGGAAAGCCAGCAGAGAAGCCGGCAAAGAGCCCAGCAGCACAGCCACGCAAGGACCTAGCAGGCACGTCAGGCCCAAGAGCACCGAGGCATCTTACCGCTACCTGAGTATGGTATTTCTAGTTCCCTTTACCTGTTCTGTTCTCTCTCCCCTTCTCCAGGCTAGATAGAGGTGGAGGACAGGAGGCAGAAACTGCAGTCACTGGACTGAAGGGAGGACAGAAACTCTAGACTAGGAGAGAGAGAAGGACAATGTACCCTTTCTAGTAAAACTGGCAGCCTATGGTTGCTGAAAAGAAGTCTTAGCTTTAAATCAAGAGTTGAAGTGTTGATTGTTATGTTAGACATGCTCATTTCTGAATTAAGGCTTTGTTTGCCCACTTAAAAAAATTGTAGATCTTGATTAAGAGTGATCAAAAATTCATGGGACTCTCAATTCTTCGTTTAGTGGCAAAGGAAGCACTTCACTCACTGAACTATTGGCAGTTGTGGGGAGGAATTAAGTTGCATCTACAGTTTTACCCTATGAGTACTGTGCAAAATGCATGCATGCTTAGTCATGTCCAACCCTTTGCAACCCCTTGGACTGTTGCCTGCACAGCCCCTCTGTCTATGAGATTCTCCAGGCAAGAATTTTGGTGTGGGTTTCCATTCCCTTCTCCAGGAGATTGACCTGACCCACAGATCGAACCCAGGTCTCCTGCATTGCAGGCTGATTCTTTACTGGCTAAATCAAGCCAGTTATGCAAAATGCAGTGCAAAATATGTATAGGTTATTTCTTAACACAAAAATATTAATAATGGAAATCTACTCATCTTTATAATTAATTTAAAATCTCCCCTTGATTTAAAAAATTTACTTGTTAAACAGTTCTGTCATTCCAGATAATTAAAGGGTTGGCCTTCCAAGTAGATTTTGAGTTTTCTTTGCAAATGGATTTTTTTTTAAGACATCCTTTTTATTTTATGTATTTATTTAGGTTGGTGAAAAAGTAATTGCTATTTCAGACCGTGAGTTTTAAATCATTATAACTGGGCTCAAACACGTCTTTATTAATCAAAATAAGAACCATTACAGTCAGTACATTTTTGACAATGAGATTAAGTTTGTTATTCCTGTAGCATAAAAATCTGTGTCTCGGGATTCAACAAACTCTTGGAAAGCATTTTCTCCCTCCTGCTGGTTGTGAAAGCATTTTCCTTGCAAAAAGTTGTTGAGATGCTTTAAGAAGTGGTAGTCAGTTGGCGAGAGGTCAGGTAAATGTGCCAGGTGAGGCAAAACTTCGTAGCCTAATTCATTCGGTTTTTGAAGCATTGGCGGTATGACGTGTGATCAGGCGTTGTTTTAGAGAAGAGTTAGCCCTTTCTGTTGACCAGTGCTGGCTGCAGGCGTTGTGGTTTTTGATACATCCTCATCAATTTGCTGAGCATACTTCTCAGATGTAATGGTTTTGCTGGGATTCAGAAAGCAATAGTGGATCAGACAGGTAGCAGACCACCAAACAGTGGCCATGATCTTTTTTTGGTGCAAGCTTGGCTCTGGGAAGTGCTTTGGAGCTTCAAGCTGGTTGTTGGTGGTTGTCACATAAAATCTTTTTTCATCGCATGTCACAATCTGATTGAGAAATGGCTCGTTGTTTTTGCATAGCATAGGAGAAGACACTTCTAAACAATGCTTTTTTGATTTTCACTCAGTTCATGAGGCACCCACTTATTGAACTTTCTCACCTTTCCAATTTGCTTCAAATGCCAAATGACCATAGAATGGTTGGCGTTGACTTCTTCAGCAACTTCTTATGTACTTGTAGGAGGATCAGCTTTGATGATCCTCTCACTTGGTCATTGTTAGCTTCCAATGGCCCGCCACCGTGCTTCTTTGTCGTCAAGGCTCTCGTCTCCTCTGCAAAACTTCTTGAGCTACAATAAGAAAATGCGAATAAGAAAATCACTCAAATTTGCCTTTTGCCTTAACATCATTTCTCTAGTCTAAAATAAATATGAAGTAAACAGGAAGTACTAAGTCATTAGCATAAAAATATAAAGCAATAAATGCTCATTAAAATGATATATAACATAACCACATTTATTTAAGAATGTATTTCAATATCAAACAGCAAACTTCAACAGTGCAAAACGGCAGTTACTTTTGCACCAACCTAAATGTTTATTTTTGGTTGTGCTGGGTCTTCCCTGCTGAGCGGGCTTTTTGCTAATTGCGGAGAGTGGGAGGTACCCTTTACTTGTGGTGTGGGGCTTCTCAAGCAGTGGCTCCTGTCGTTGCGGTGCACAGGCTCTAGGGTGCATGGGCTCAGTAGTTGCAGCTCCTGAGCTCTAGAGCACTGGCTTAATAGTGGTGGCACACGGGCTTAGCTGCCCTGATGTGTGGGATCCTCTCAGATCAGGGATCAGACCTGTGTCTCCTGCGTTGGCAGGTGGATTCTTCACCACTGAGCCACCAGGGAAGCCTAAGATGGATTTCTTAACAGAGACTCTCTATCTAGGACATATGCTTGCTGACGGCACTGACAGGCAAATAATTCCTTATTTATTTTCTCTATTGTCTGAGGTCCTATTACTAAGAAATAGTGGGAGTTGGTAGACAATTAGTAGCCCTCATACTTAGCCCTGAGTTCTATGTTTGTCATATTACAGCCCAGTTCTCATGTTTAAAGAGTCTATAATCCTCCATAACTGTATCTAACTTCCCTCTCAGTATCAGTTGGATTTTGCATGTCTTTGGCCTTCAAAATATCTGACTGACTTCCAGTTGGATTCTGTATAAGGCTTTGACTGTAGTCACAATTTCTGACTTAACTCTCATGACATAAGGCTTCGTTGGACCTCCTTATCTTCTGTTTCTCTTAACTACTTCTTAATATTTTAATTGCTTCCTAGAATTTAAAAATAGTTCATTTGCAGTAGTTTTCAAGTCATCTTACCTTTTTTTCCTTGTGATTTCTTTAGTTCTCTGTCTGACTGAACAGATTCCTGATATTTCTCCTTGAAAGAATGCTAATCCCGTTTGCTGTGCACTGCTCCAGCAGTTTGTTTCTTTACACTGTAATGTTTATCGTGATCTCGTCTTCATCAGGTGTTACATGTGAGTGTCAGAATTCTTCTCAAACATGTACTTACTGAGTGGCTTCACTTTCCCCTTGTGTTGCTTTCTTGATGGGATTCCCCTGTTTTTTCTGTGCCCATTATTTAGGATTCCCGCTATACTTTTCTCAGGTTCTGAAGGTGTTCCACAGGGTTGCACTGCTGGAAGTTTGATCTCTTGGTTAAGTGGAATATTAATCTGCTGTATTTTTACTAGCTTCAGAGAGTGTTACCTTTTAATGAACATTGTCCTGTAGCATAAAGAAAATATTTCAAAAATATTCAACATTCAGTGTTCATCCATGCCTTGAGTTATTTGTTACTGTATTTAGTGGAAAGGTTTGAGCCAATAGTATTGTACCCATATGTACAGTGAGCGCTTCATAAATGTTTATTGAATGAAGAGCCTTCCTGGCATACATTACTTTATTCTGCTCCTTCCTACAGTGCTGTAATCCAGCACAGAGGAATAAGAATGTTGACGTTTGATGTCTTCCAAAATATTTCACAGCTGTCATAGCTGGCCAGCACTATATGAAACAGACTATTGTTAAAGCACTATCTACTGTAATAGTTAAAATGTTTACTGTAGTGAAGGTAGAAATCCCAGGTTGACTTGGTATGAGCAGTAATGGCACTTTTGATGCTATGTCTCATTTAAATTAAAATATTTCAAAGGTAGTGTATATATAAACGTACTTACCTGGAGTCTGACTCTGTTTCTCTTGGTTTGGCCTCTTGTATAATGCCTTTGTCCTCGCGCTGGCTTTCTTCATGGTTACAAGAGGGCTGCTAGCAGTAATGTGGACCGTTTGCTTCCTTGTAGCTATGTGGATTACAATCCAGAGGGCAGGAGAAAATTATTCCCTACAATCATTGAACAAAAGACTCTGATCTTATCCAGATTTAACACTTGAAATCAACCACGGTGGCAAAGAACATTTCTTAAAATTGTAGGCTTAGGCCTGGGGGTCATTGCCTGTTCCTCAGCACCAAAACCAGTATTAAACCCTAACCAGAAATGAGCAAGACAGTTGTGAAGAAGATGGCAGAACTCTACTGAAGGACACGAAAGAACTCTTGAGTAAAGGAGCAGCATATTCATGAACAACTAAAGCACTCCCTCTGTCGTGTCCAACTCTTTGCCACCCCGTGGACTGTAACCTACCAGGCTCCTCAGTCTGTGGGATTCTCCAGGCAAGAGTACTGGAGTGGGTTGCCATTTCCTTCTCCAGGAGATCTTCCCAACCCAGGGATCAAACCCCGGTCTCCGGCATTGCATGCAGATGCTTTACCATCTGAGCCACCAGGGAAGCTTGAACAACTAAACTCAGCTATAAAAATGTCAATTTATTATATATCATTTATATGTTACAGTAGCCAGAATCCTACTAGATTTTTGTGGCTAATTCTCATATTCATAAAGTAAAGAAACTGCAAGAAGGACTGAGAGGGACTCCCCTGGTGGTCCAGTGGCTCGGACTCCACGCTCCCAATACAGGGGACCCGATTCATTCCCTGCTTAGGGAACTATAGCCCACATGCGCAACTGAGAGTTTGCACAACTAAAAAGATCCCTTAGGCCGCGGTGAAGACTAGCATCCTGCGTGCCGCAACCAAGACCTGGCACAGCCAAGTAAATACGTGAGTAAATATTAAGAAGAAGGACCAAGAAAGTATTTTAGAAAGGGAGAACAATGGGGTGGGATTTTCCCTATCAGATATCAGTATATAATACTATAGTAACTAAAACTTGCAAGACTTCCCTGGTGGTCCAGTGGTTAAGAGTCCACCTCACGGTGGGGGATGAGGGTCCCATCCCTGGTCAGGAAACTAAGATCCCATGAGCCGTGGAGAAACCAAGCCCATGCACGCTGCAACTTTTGAGTCCTTGCACCACAACTCAGGGAAGGCAATGGCACCCCACCCCAGTACTTTTGCCTGGAAAATCCCATGGACAGAGGAGCCTGGTAGGCTCCAGTCCATGGGGTCGCTAAGAGTCGGACACGACTGAGCGACTTCACTTTCCCTTTTCACTTTCATGCATTGGAGAAGGAAATGGCAACCCACTCCAGTATTCTTGCCTGGAGAATCCCAGGAACGGGGGAGCCTGGTGAGCTTCCGTCTATGGGGTCGCACAGAGTCGAACACGACTGAAGCGACTTAGCAGCAGCAGCAGCAGCAGCAGCACCACAACTGGAGAGCCTACAACAAAAGATCTCACATGCCGCCACTAAGCCTCGACACAGCCAAATAAATATTTTTTAAAACTTATTACTTGTGTAAGAATAGACAGAGAAGTATAGCCATATAAAGACGCTAAAAGCAGGCTTTTGTATACCTATCTACTTGATGATAAAGATGCAGTACATTTTTATCAATTCCGAGGGAAAAGGCCAGACTGTTCAGTAAGGTGTAAGGATAATTGGGTGTCCATTGAAATGAATTAAAGTTAGAGCCCTACCCCAGCCCTTTTCCAGAATAAACCGTAGGCCTTTTAAAGAGTGAAATATCAAAAGAATATAATAATAGAAGGAAAGTATTTGTACAGTATTAGTTTGAGAGGCTTTTCAAAGCAAGATGCAGAATCTAAAAGCCAAAATGTTGATGCACTTGCACAAATAATTAAAATTTGCATATTGGAACATAACATTAAAAGTTAAACATTTCTAATCAAGTAATTACCATCTTCTACATATAGACAGTCCCTAAAAATACATGAGAAAAGGGTAAACAATGCAATGAAATAATGGTCGTAGGACATTGTTAATGAAGTCAGTGAAGAAATACATTTACATAATCACTAGACATATGAAGAGATGCTAAATCTTGAAAATCAAAGACATACAAATTTAAACAGTAATGGAATGTCATTTTTCAGCCATCAGATTATCATTCTTTTAAGCTATTGCCAGTATCCGTTTTGGGGAAACCCACAGGGAGTAAACTTGTTTTATACAGTTGGTGCAGGACAAAAATGAACAAACGTTCAGCATTCATGTCACACCCATTAGGATAGCTGTGATGAAAAAGAAAAAAATGATAAGTGTTGGAGAGATTGAACCTTGTGCATTGCTGATAGGAATGTAAAATGGTGAAGTTGTCATGGAAAACAGTATGGTGTTTCCCCAGAAAGTTAAACAGAATTACCATATGACCCAGCAGTTCCCCTTCAAAGTGTGTACCCCCAAAGAACTGAAAACAGGAAGAGGTCTCGGGTGTAACAGTGTTCAGAGCAGTGTTATTCACAGTAGTGAAAAGGTGGGAACAACCCAAAGGTTAATCACCAGGTGAATCGATAAACAAAATGTGGTATGTACAAAAGTGGAATATTTAGTCTTTAAACGGAATGAAATTCTTGGGTAAATCTCAAGGAATGCTGTTGCTGGATCATGATTAAAATTTTGTAAGAAGCAGCCTGTTGACTTCGTTGAGTTCTATGATGTTTGAGTCTTTTTTTAAAAAAACTCATTTTAATATCTTGAAAATATATTCATTTATTGCTTATAATAGGAAAGTAATTTTTCTTCTAGTTTTATTGAGATATGGTTGGCATAACTATATAAATTTAAGGTGTACAGCATAATGCTTTGATTAACATACATCATGCAGTGATTACCACAATAAATTTAGTCAATATTCATCATCTCCTATAGATACCAAATTAAAGAAATAGAAAAAATTTTTTCTTGGATGAGAATTCTTAGGATTTACTGTCTTAACATTCATATATAACATACACAGTGCTAATTGTATTTATCATGTTGTACATTATATCCCTGGTACACAGTAATAACTAGAAGTGTGTATCTTTTCAGACGTAGGGAACAGACTGAGGGTTTCAGGATGGGGAGACACATGTGCACCTGTGGCTAACTCATGTCGATGTAAGGCAAAAACCACCACAATATTGTAAAGTAATTAGTCTCCAATTAAAATAAATGAATTATTATTTTTTAAAGTGTGTACCTTTTAACGGCCCTCATCCAATTCCCCCCACATACCCCCATCTCTGGTAACCACAAATTTGATCTTTTTCTATGAGTCACTATACTTTGTTGGTTCCTATTATACAACATTGTGATTCTATATTTCTGTACATTTCAAACTGATCACCATAAGTATAGTTAGGATATGTCACCTTACAGAGATATTACAGTGATTGACTGCATTCCACACACTGTACATTTCATACCCATGAGTCATTTATTTTGTCCCCCTCACCTATTCCTTTCTTCTCCTACCCCCTTACCCAGGAAAAGGATTTCTAAAATAATAGTTAAATATGATCACAATATAGAAAATGTTATGTTTCACAGTACAAAGATAACCATTTTCAAGTTTTGTGCATTTTCTTACAGGTTTTTATTCTGGGGGGTTGGTTTTTTGATCATACATAGTCTCTCAAAGGGCTTCCCTGGTATCTCAGACAGTAAAGAATCTGCCTGCAGTATGGGAGACCTGGGTTCTATCCCTGGGTTGAGAAGATCATGGCAACTCATCCCCAAGGACAGAGGTGCCTGGCAGGCTAGTCCACGGGGCCGCAGAGTCCGACGTGACTGAGCGACTAAGCACAGCACACAGTCTCTCAAATGTATTGACAGTTTTGTTTCCAGCTTTTTAAAAACTCTATATTGGTGTCATTAATAGTTCTTCTAAAATGTTTACTTTGGCTACGTAATTGTGACACATCAATACCATGAAAAAGCAATTTAACATTTCTCTATTGTTAAGACAATTATATAAGACAATTATATAACCCCCTTCTTTATATGTAAATTCATTTTATAGTACTCATTGTTTTGTTATGATTGATTCCTAAATGGAATATCTTAATTTTAAAATTGTAGATACACTATATGTATGTGTGCTAAGTCGCTTCAGTCATATCTGACTCTGCAACTCTATTTACTGTAGCCTGCGAGGCTTCTCGGATTCTCCAGGCAAGAATACTGGAGTGGGTTGCCATGCCCTCCTCCAGGGTATCTCTCTGACCCAGGGATCGAACCTGAGTCTCTTATATCTCCTGCATTGGCAGGTGGGTTCTTTACCACCGATGCCATCTGAGGAGCCCCAGATATACTAATAAGACTTTTTAAATATATAAAATCTTAAATTATACTGGTGCTCTTTTTTTTTTTTTGAGAAGAAACAAGACATAAACCTCTTTTTTCCGTACCATATTGTGCATGAGTTTTGATAAAGCAGTAGACTCACCTGGTTTCTTTCACTGTTACCTTATTTCCCCAACCTCCTTTCCTTGACATTCTTTTCCACCTATGAGGACTTCCGTATTTCTTTCAAAAGCTTTGAAATTTTATTTCTAAAAAGGAGCAAATCAGAATTCCAATGCAACCATCTTGAATCAATCTTTCTGTTCCTCCAGGCAGTGAATTAGCCCTTTAGAAAACATTGGCATTATGTCTCTGAAGCCTCAGAGTCTGTATAGGAGGACTGGAATGCATTAAAGAGAAACATTGTCAGATCCTTCCTCAAGTCTAAAGATGAAATCCTGTTCTTACTAATTATAAGTCATTTTTGTTGCTGCTGCTGCTGCTGTTTTTTCTGAGTTACTTCGGTTTTAAAAGTTATTTGCTTTAGTGAAAGTTGGAAGTAGGTTGTTATAGTATGTAGTTGGTTCTTGTTTTATGTTACAGAAATATGTCAAGAGAGTTTGCTCTTTAAAGGGGTCCTGTGGTGAATATTTTTTCTCATTATAGAATATCACTTCTTTTTCTAATTTTGTGAATGTGGACTCTTGTGTTTCTCTCAGTGACAAATGCTGAGATATTTTGTTTCTGGTTCAGACTACAGTGCTTAGCATTAATTCATTGTTGCTGATGAACTAGGTAATATTCTCCCATATATTAATATCTTGTGTATTTTAGTTGGGTGTGTTACTCCAAAAAAACCCAGATTTCTGTAGTAGTTAGTAGTTCTCAAAAGTGATGTCCCTAATCAGAAGCGTCAGCATGCCATCACCTGGGAACATGTTAGGAATGCACATTGTCAGGCTCTGCCTTAGACCTCTTCTGTTCAAAGCGAGAGGGGGCCCAGCAGCCTGGGCTTTAACACGTCCTTCGGGTGACCCTGATGAGTGCTCAAGTTTAGGACTACTGGTTTAGATAATATCTACAGTGGCTGAAATCTCGGCTCTTAATCACTGAAGGCCTAGATTTGGTTTAATTCCAAGGTATGTGTTAGGAACTATGGCAATATTGCTTCTAAGAGGTGTGTAGATGAGAAACGGATAGCATGGGCTGCCTCACAGAAGTTGCTTTCATTGTTTCGCGCAATTGAGGTTTTAAGAACTAAACATAGAGCCAAGATTCCTTCCCTACTTAGTTGAACCAAACTGTTTCAGTGCTTAGGATAATTAGCAGAAGGTTCTCATTTGATACCATCATTTAACAGAGATAGTTAAAGGGACAAGTCATGAAATCACATCTAGAATACGTAAGATTATTTTCAGAGTTAAGAAATTCCTGAATTAGCTCTCTTTCAAAAGCTTTTAAGTTGTAAATAATTACAAGCAGACATACAATATCTGGGAGACATTTCATTAATATAATTAATTAATGAACATATTATAATTCATTAATTATAGTGAATATAATTAATGGACATATATTAATATGTCAATTAATTATTGGCTTATTTTTACATAGTTCTTCATTTAGGGAGTAACATCTACCTATCTGGTTAGTTTTTAAACATTTGTAATATAAAAATGTTGTGCTAATACCTACATGTATTTTTTCATTGGAAAATACTCCTAAATGTATATATTACATGCATTTATTAAATTATTTCAGGTGGGTCCTTCAGGGTGGAATATTAACATTTTAAACATGGTGTTATTTTATAAATGAGAACTCTTGTTTTAAAGAACAAGGTCTTGCTAAATTTAGGGCTTTAAAGCTTATTTTGGCTCTTAACTCTACAGCAGATTTTTGTATTTCAACTTAGGAAGATAATTACTCTCTCTAGAAGAGGTATAACTGATTTGGTGGTGATGTCCTCTTGTCATCACAGATGGATCTTGCTCATGCTATGGATTAGAATCAGGGAGTAGACAGCCAAATGAATACTAACAATATTCCCTTTGTACATATTGAGAAGTGGAAGATTTCTTAAAGTCAGGGTAAAGCTACCAAATTTTTGAAGATACTGTTTGTGATTTTTAGGGAAAGACTAGGGATCTCTTCAAGAAAATCAGAGATACCAAAGGAACATTTCATGCAAAGATGGTCTCAATAAAGGACAGAAATGGTATGGACCTAACAGAAGCAGAAGATATTAACAAGAGGTGGCAAGAATACACAGAAGAACTGTACAAAAAAGAGCTTCACGACCCAGATAATCATGATGGTGTGATCACTGACCTAGAGCCAGACATCCTGGAATGTGAAGTCAAGTGGGGCTTAGAAAGCATCACTACGAACAAAGCTAGTGGAGGTGATGGAATTCCAGTTGAGCTATTCCAAATCCTGAAAGATGATGCTGTGAAAGTGCTGCACTCAATATGCCAGCAAATCTGGAAAACTCAGCAGTGGCCACAAAATTGGAAAAGGTTGGTTTTCATCCCAATCCCAAAGAAAGGCAATGCCAAAGAGTGCTCAAACTACCGCACAATTGCACTCATCTCACACGCTAGTAAAGTAATGCTCAAAATTCTCCAAGCCAGGCTTCAGCAATATGTGAACCGTGAACTTCCTGATGTTCAAGCTGGTTTTAGAAAAGGCAGAGGAACCAGAGATCAAATTGCCAACATCCGCTGGATCATGGAAAAAGCAAGAGAGTTCCAGAAAAACATCTATTTCTGCTTTATTGACTATGCCAAAGCCTTTGACTGTGTAGATCACAATAAACTATGGAAAATTCTGAAAGAGATGGGAATACCAGACCACCTGATCTGCCTCTTGAGAAATCTGTATGCAGGTCAGGAAGCAACAGTTAGAACTGGTCATGGAACAACAGACTAGTTCCAGATAGGAAAAGGAGTACGTCAAGGCTGTATATTGTCACCCTGTTTATTTAACTTACATGCAGAGTACATCATGAGAAATGCTGGACTGGAAGAAACACAAGTTGGAATCAAGATTGCTGGGAGAAATATCAATAACCTCAGATATGCAGATGACACCACCCTTATGGCAGAAAGTGAAGAGGAACTCAAAAGCCTCTTGATGAAAGTGAAAATGGAGAGTGAAAAAGTTGGCTTAAAGCTCAACATTCAGAAAACGAAGATCATGGCATCTGGTCCCATCACTACATGGGAAATAGATGGGGAAACAGTGGAAACAGTGTCAGACTTTATTTTTCTGGGCTCCAAAGTCACTGCAGATGGTGACTGCAGCCATGAAATTAAAACACGCTTACTCCTTGGAAGGAAAGTTATGACCAACCTAGATAGCATATTCAAAAGCAGACACATCAGTTTGCCAACAAAGGTTCGCCTAGTCAAGGCTATGGTCTTTCCTGTGGTCATGTATGGATGTGAGAGCTGGACTGTGAAGAAGGCTGAGCGCCGAAGAATTGATGCTTTTGAACTGTGGTGTTGGAGAAGACTCTTGAGAGTCCCTTGGACTGCAAGGAGATCCAACCAGTCCATTCTGAAGGAGATCAGCCCTGGGATTTCTTTGGAGGGAATGATGCTAAAGCTGAAACTCCAGTATTTTGGCCACCTCATGAGAAGAGTTGACTCATTGGAGAAGATTCTGATGCTGGGAGGGATTGGGGGCAGGAGGAGAAGGGGACAACAGAGGATGAGATGGCTGGATGGCATCACTGACTCGATGGATGTGAGTCTGAGTGACCTCCGGGAGTTGGTGATGGACAGGGAGGCCTGGCGTGCTGCAGTTCATGGGGTCGCAAAGAGTCGGACATGACTGAGCGACTGATCTGTTCTGATCTGACCTGAAGTATAATTCACCCTCTCTACATATAACGAAGTCATATTGTGAAAGATGAGTTTTTTTTTTTTTTTACAATCAGCCAAAAGAAATTACTCATCCATTTGTTAATTATTTTCCAAATGTTTATAACTTAAGAGTGAATGAAGAGTAGAAAGCCCTTACCCAAGGGGCTTCCCTTGTGGCTCAGCTGGTAAAGAATCGGCCTGCAGTATGGGAGACCAGAGTTCAATCCCTGGGTTGGGAAGATCCCCTGAAGAAGGGAAAGGCTACCCACTACAGTATTCTGTCCTAGAGAATTCCATGGACTGTAGAGTCCAGGAGGTCGCAAAGAGTCAGACACAACTGAGCAACTTTCACTTTCACCCAATCAATGAGTCTAAGATTTCCAACTAGTTTACAGCAGAAGATGTGGTAGAGAATTTCCGGTGATTATTTATTTAGTTTGGGGCCCAGGTGAGATTAATAAAATTGAGACGGGAAGCAATGTTCTGAAATTAACCAATCTCTTGCGATGTGGGCTCAACCACATGCTAATGAATATTCTGTGTCTAAGATCTCTCTATGCATGTGTTATTTAATCCATTTTCAATATAACTCACTACTTTCTAAGCTTGTATGTTTAAACTGGTTACTTTTAAGGTATCTAAAACATGTAATATTGGCAATGCTGTGCTGTGCTTAGTCATGTTCAGCTCTTTGTGACTCCATGGACCATAGCCTGCCAGGTTCCTCTGTCGATGGGAATTCTCTATTGCAAGAGTACTGGAGTGGGTTGCCATACCTTCGTCCCAGGGATCTTCCCAACCCATGGATTGAACTCAGGTCTCCCGCATTGCAGATGGATTCTTTACCATCTGAGCCACCAAGGAAGCCCATGAATACTGGAGTGTGTAGCCTATCCCTTCTCCAGGGGATCTTCCTGACCCAGGGATCAAACCAGGGTCTCCTGCATTGCAGGCGATTCTTCACCAACTGAGCTACCGGAGAAGCCCAAATTGGCAGTACATTTGTCTGATAGATTTTTTCTTGTCTAAGAACTTCGTGTATAATTCCTCATAAAGTACCTTATTTAAGAAGAATAATTAAGAATAATTTCATTTTTGACTCTCTATTAATGAAACAGGTCACAGTACTACCAGTCTGTAAGAAACAGAGTGTTTCAAAAAGACTTTAGTCTGAAGTGAAATGAAATTTGAAGAGAGAATTTATATAAACAAGATTTTTTTGAACTTTCAAATTAAAATTTTAAATAATATACTTCAGGTTGTTTGTGATGGAGGCAGAGAATCTGATGAATGAAGACTGAAAAGATTGATAACATATTCATTTTTTTTTGTATAGGATAAGAAGAAATATTTTAAACTTTTTCAGTCTGCCCTAGTGATTCATGGTACTTGCTTTTCTGCAAGTTAGAGAAGTCAGTTCCCACAGTAGTCTTTTGACATTTTTTGTTATGCTGACTTGGGCTGAAGGCAAATCTTATTTTGTCTTCTTGATTCATAAGCTTTATGTTAAGCCAGTTTATCTTAGTAAGCCATTTTATTTGTTTCAATTTTATAGTTATCTGAGGGAAACCAAAAGTATGCAAACCTACAGAAAAGCATCGAGAAAGCTAAAATTGGCAGACATGAAACGGTAAGTGTGTATCTGTACGTTCTTTAATAATGTCGGTTCTAAGTGTAATGAAAGCAATAGTGCTTCCTGTGAGGAGGATGCTGTTCCTACTAGAAAAGAAGCAAGTCCCAGCAAAGGCTGTGAACATTTGACCTGATCCACTGACTGTGAACCAAGATTTATTATTGTATTGTATACGGCAGTGTAGCAAAGAAACACAAACCCCGGAGCCAGACTGCCTGGGTTTTTGTCTCCTAAACTCTCTCTCCTCCGTTTTCTCAGTTGTAAAATGGGAAGTAATAAAATCGACTTCATTGAGTTATTGTTTGATTCAGCTAGCTAATATTTGCAAAGCACTTAGAAGAGAGCCTAGCACAAAGTAAGCCCTGTATAAATGTTTATGTAAATTTTTAACAGTTGGGATTTTTAAAAGTCTTGGCACAGAACCAGCTGAAAATTGTCAATATAGGGTCCTTGTGGTCTTGTAATATTTTTAAATTATTTGAATGAATATTGACCTGTTTTATTTTTTAAAGTACAGTGTTGTCTAAAGTATTATATTAGGGGTTTTTTTCATGTTGATGTATGGCAAAACTAATTACTTTACAATATTGTAAAGTAATTAGCCTCTAATTAAAATAAATAAATTTAAATTTAAAAATAAAGTATTAGGGTTTTTTAAAAATCACTTTACTTTTTAGTTTTATCATTATCTCAGCTTTGAACTAATGACTTGAAAAAATGTTAAAGATCAACATGAACCTCTAAGCCCTTCATAGCAGCCTCTGTACCACTTGTGAAAGAGACTCAAAAACTTGTCACATTGTACAGAAGAATACATCACAGATTTACATGGCTTTATGCTTTTCAAAGTTATTTTACATATATTCTTTCATGTGAGTAGTCAGCACAGCCACGGATAGGAATTGGAGAATGGTAATTGCTAAAGAATATTTAAGGGACAGTGAGTTCTGGGCACAACCTGAAACTTTTATTTCTTCATTTGGCAACAATTGCCACTTTTTAAAATTCAGTCGTGGTTTTTTTCCTTTGATTTGGCAATAACCTATAGAAGCACCTTCAACTAATGGTGACATATTCATGCCCCACAGTAGTCAGTCTGCTGAAGATTATCCAGTCCACTTTAACCACTGAAACCAGGGGAAAAAACCACTAGCAAACCTAGTTGGTGCCAACACCTATCAGAAGATTATACTAATGAGAGTTCAGAGTGACTCCTGAGAAAGATGAACTCTTACGTTCATCCTGAGTTCTCTAGTCAGGAGTTTTCAGAAATAGCTGAAAGCTTTTCCTACCTATTAGATAGTATTCCTGGTGATGATGCTACTGCTGACAGTGACAGTGAAGAGCACACAGCTGTCATATATATTCTGCTTACTGTGAGCCAGGCAGGTACTGCTCCAAAGGCATCTTCTGAATTGAATTTTGCCAGTAGTCCAAGGAGGTGGCCTCTATTACTGTCTTCATTTTTGCATTTGAGGAACTGAAAGCACAAAAAGGTTAAGTAATGTGGCAAAGGTCTTGTTGCTAATAAGCAGTCTGGGATGGCTCCCAGTTCAGGATATCCGGAGAGCTGTCCCTGTATTCACACAGACACTCAGCACTCTGCTTCAACTGACTTCCTTAGCTTTTTCTCCTCTCATTTTTCATTGAGGATTATGTATGATTTGGGCATTGATAGCAAATAATGATCATCATATCTTGTGGTTATTTTAAATCACTCCTGAACTGTGCTAATATGGCCTACCTTAATCATATATAGCTGTTTACTTTTGAACAGGTAAACAGTTAAAATTAAATACAATTAAATTTGGTTTCTCAGTAAGAAGAGTCACATTTCATGTACTTAGTAGCCCCATGTGGTTAATGTTTCCTGCTGGAGAACACAGATCTAGAACATTTCTATTATTGCAGAGTTCTGTTGGACTCTGCTACATCAGAGCTCTGTACATGCATTCTGTCGCATCAGTGCTGGGAAAAGGAGCCAAAGAGAGCAACTGAAGGCAAAAGAAAAATACAAGTACAAAAATACAAGCTAGCAAGGAACCTTAAACGAGTCCCATTAGAGACCTTGAACTCTATTTGGTTTTACCTCAAACTTATCCGATAGTTGGAGAAGGAAATGGCAACCCACTCCAGTATCCTTGCCCTGAAAATCTCATGGACAGAGGAGCCTGGTCGGCTACAGTACATGGGGTCGCAAAGAGTCGGGCACGACTGAGCAAGTAACACTTATCCTATAATTCTATACCATGACCTTTTCCAGTGTTTAATTTTGGTTTGGGCTTATTTTTCACACACGAACTGAATACCAACAGCACTGTGACTTCTACCTGTTAATGAAAACTGTGGCTAGAAATTTCAAATACTGTTTATTGGATCATTTTTTGTTTCAAAGTTTGATTTTGGATTACCTTTAAAGGAAAGTGATGGGAGGTCACAGTTCTATTGTTTCTGATATCTTTAAATATTTTTTAATGTTAATCATTCTTGAAGACTAGAAAATTATTTAGAACACTTTTTTTTTTTTAAGGAAAACTTTATACTGTCTGATGTTGCCATAAAATTTACATGCATATATATAGTGTGTGTGTGTGTGTGTGTGTGTGTGACACAATCTTGTGAAACTCTCCAAAAAATTACCATTTGTCGTGTAATGACAAATGACAACTATTATGTAATAACAATCATCTTTGAGTTTCCATTCAGTTAACATATACATAAGATAATTGAAGATTGCAGAGAAAAATGAGAATTGAGTTTGTTCTTATACTGTGAATATATGTATGTGTGTATATACTAATATTAATGTTGTCAAAAGCCAAATTCATATCAGTTATGAGAAATAAGATAAAAATGTTTGTAAAATGTATAATCTTATAACATGGCATTTTGTTTGTCTTATTGGACATAACGTTATTTTGAATGCAGGAAGAGCGAACTATGCTAGCAAAAGAGCTCTCTTCACTTCGAGACCAAAGGGAACAGCTAAAGGCTGAAGTAGAAAAATACAGAGAGTGTGACCCACAAGTTGTGGAAGAAATACGTAAGTTTGTGTTACTCCCTAAGAGTTCTTAACTTTGCCAATGAAAGATACTTTATACTTCTAGTTGCCTTGTAACTATTCTCCATGTATATGAGAAAATAAAGCCCTTAATGCTATTAATATTTCCATTAAGGAGTCTTAATGTTAAAGCACTGAACAGTCAAAACTGAGCATTTCAAGAATAAGGAGAGTTGGTGGGGTAGGATAAAAACATGAAATGTAAGCTTAGGAAACTGAGGAGTCAGAGAAGAGGCTAAGTTGACCTCAAGTACCTTGTATCCAGAAAGAAATACACCATTATAGGAAAAGAATACCAAAAGATTTGAGTTTACAAGTTGCAGAAAATTAATCCGTGTGTTGATTTTCCGTTTGAATATTCCAGTGATGTTTTTCCTTACTTTCAAACCAGAGTCCCCAAAGCTTCATTTTCAATATTTTTTTGTACATTTATGTAAAGATAGAATTTTGAATATTTGAGGAAATGAAAGATACTATACTTAATTGTTTAGAAAAATATGCATAACTTTTTTCATATTTTTCTGTCTTAGATTGTCTTTTCATTTAGGAAATTATCAAGTGAAACATTTAGAAAAATGGATATTATAGTATGTGATTGAAGGCTTTGAGAGAAAATTGAAAATATTTAGTGTTTTTAAATTAACCTGAGGACAGTTTGATTACAGTTAAGTTTGATGGTGTTATTTATAACTAAAAAAATATTAAGCAGTTCAGTTAGTGTAATCTAAAGTTTAAATTGATTTTAGAGATTGATTCCACTTTCCACTTTGGACAACTCCAAGAGGTGCCATTCAAATATATGTAGTACACAGCCTAGATAATATATATTAGCCCTGATTCATCTGATTACGCAGGGTGATTTTCAAAGCAAAGTGGAGACTTTGAAAGAAGAACCCTCTGCCAGTCATTTTCTGTGAATTATTTGAGGAGATAACATTGACTCTTTCATGCTGCCATGGTTTCGTTTCGTGTATCATCTTCCTACCGAAGAAACTATTGATACTAACCAAATCTGCTTCGGAATTAACCACTCTAATTTGTTTTATTAAAGTTTTAACTAATGTCAAGTGACCCTCAGTGTACACAGGCACATCAGAGCAGCAGGAGACAGGCTACTACAGTTCACTACTAGGAAGCGGCCGCGCTGTGAGCCCCCTGTAAGAGGAAACAAAGACTGCTCGTTAAAGAGGACAGCAAGAAATGGAAAAGAAACATAAGAGACCATAGCAAAAATCAACAAAGCTAAAAGCTGGTTCTTTGAAAGGATAAATAAAATTGACAAACCATTAGCCAGACTCATCAAGAAACAAAGGGAGAAAAATCAAATCAATAAAATTAGAGAAATGGAGAAATGAAATGAAAATGGAGAGATTACAACAGACAACACAGAAATACAAAGGATCATAAGAGACTACTATCAGCAATTATATGGCAATAAAATGGACAACGTGGAAGAAATAGACAAATTCTTAGAAAAGTACAACTTTCCAAAACTGGATCAGGAAGAAATAGAAAATCTTAACAGACCCATCACAAGCACGGAAATTGAAACTGTAATCAGAAATCTTCCAGCAAACAAAAGCCCAGGTCCAGACGGCTTCACAGCTGAATTCTACCAAAAATTTAGAGAAGACCTAACACCTATCCTACTCAAACTCTTCCAGAAAATTGCAGAGGAAGGTAAACTTCCAAACTCATTCAATGAGGCCACCATCACCCTAATACCAAAACCTGACAAAGATACCACAAAAAAAGAAAACTACAGGCCAATATCACTGATGAACATAGATGCAAAAATCCTTAACAAAATTCTAGCAATCAGAATCCAACAACACATTAAAAAGATCATACACCATGACCAAGTGGGCTTTATCCCAGGAATGCAAAGATTCTTCAATATCTGCAAATCAATCAACGTAATACACCACATTAACAAATGGAAAAATAAAAACCATATGATTATATCAATAGATGCAGAGAAAGCTTTTGACAAAGTTCAGCATCCATTTATGATAAAAACTCTACAGAAAGCAGGAATAGAAGGAACGTACCTCAACATAATAAAAGCTATATATGACAAACCCACAGTAAACATTATCCTTAATGGTGAAAAATTGAAAGCATTTCCTCTAAAGTCAGGAACAAGACAAGGGTGCCCACTTTCACCATTACTATTCAACATAGTTTTGGAAGTTTTGGCCACAGCAGTCAGAGCAGAAAAAGAAATAAAAGGAATCCAAATTGGAAAAGAAAAAGTAAAACTCTCACTGTTTGCAGATGACATGATCCTCTACATAGAAAACCCTACAGACTCCACCAGAAAATTACTAGAGCTAATCAATGAATATAGTAAAGTTGCAGGATATAAAATCAACACACAGAAATCCCTTGCATTCCTGTACACTAATAATGAGAAAACAGAGAAATTAAGGAAACAATTCCATTCACCATTGCAATGAAAAGAGTAAAATACCTAGGGATATATCTACCTAAAGAAACTAAAGACCTATATATAGAAAACTATAAAACACTGGTGAAAGAAATCAAAGAGGACACTAATAGATGGAGAAATATACCACGTTCATGGATTGAAAGAATCAATATAGTGAAAATGAGTATACTACCCAAAGCAATTTATAGATTCAATGCAATCCCCATCAAGCTACCAATGGTATTCTTCACAGAACTACAACAAATAATTTCTCAATTTGTATGGAAATACAAAAAACCTCGAATAGCCAAAGCTATCTTGAGAAAGAAGAATGGAACTGGAGGAATCAACCTGCCTGACTTCAGGCTCTACTATAAAGCTACAGTCATCAAGACAGTATGGTACTGGCACAAAGACAGAAATATAGATCAATGGAACAAAATAGAAAGTCCAGAGATAAATCCACGCTCATATGGTCACCTAATCTTTGACAAAGGCGGCAAGAATATACAATGGGCTAAAGACAATCTTTTTAACAAGTGGTGCTGGGAAAACTGGTTGAACACTTGTAAAAGAATGAAACTAGAACACTTTCTAACACCATACACAAAAATAAACTCAAAATGGATTAAAGACCTAAATGTAAGACCAGAAACCATAAAACTCCTAGAGGAAAACATAGGCAAAACACTCTCTGGACATACATCACAGCAGAATCCTCTATGACCCACCTCCCAGAATACTGGAAATAAAATCAAAAATAAACAAATGGGACCTAGTTAAACTTAAAAGCTTCTGCACAACAAAGGAAACTATAAGCAAGGTGAAAAGACAGCCTTCAGAATGGGAGAAAATAATAGCAAATAAAGCAACAAACAACTAATCTCAAAAATATATAAGCAATTCCTATAGCTCAATTCCAGAAAAATAAACGACCCAATCAAAAAATGGGCCAAAGAACTAGACATTTCTCCAAAGAAGACATACAGATGGCTAACAAATACATGAAAAGATGCTCAACATCACTCATTATCAGAGAAATGCAAATCAAAACCACTATGAGGTACCATTTCACGCCAGTCAGAATGGCTGTAATCCAAAAGTCAACAAGCAATAAATGCTGGAGAGGGTGTGGAGAAACGGGAACCCTCTTACACTGTTGGTGGGATTGCAAACTAGTACAGCCACTATGGAGAACAATATGGAGATTCCTCAAAAAACTGGAAATAGAACTACCTTATGATCCAGCAATCCCATTGCTGGGCATACACACTGAGAAAACCAGAATTGAAAGAGACACGTGTACCCCAATGTTCATCGCAGCACTGTTTATAATAGCCAAGACATGGAAGCAACCTAGATGTCCATCTGCAGATGAATGGATAAGAAAGCTGTGGTACATATACACAATGGAGTATTACTCAGCCATTAAAAAGAAAACATTTGAATCAGTTCTAATGAGGTGGATGAAACTGGAGCCGATTATACAGAGTGAAGTCAGCCAGAAAGAAAAACACCAATACAGTATACTAATGCATATATATGGAATTTAGAAAGAGGGTAACAATAACCCTGTATACAAGACAGCAAAAGAGACACCAATTATAGAATAGTCTTTTGGACTCTGGGAGAGGGAGAGGGTGGGATGATTTGGGAGAATGGCATTGAAATATGTATAATATCATATTTGAAATGAGTCACCAGTCCAGGTTCGATGCCTGATACCAGATGCCTGGGGCTGGTGCACTGGGACGACCCAGAGGGATGATATGGGGAGGGAGGAGGGTTCAGGATGGGGAACACATGTATACCTGTGGTGGATTCATTTTGATGTATGGCAAAACCAATACAATATTGTAAAGTTAAATAAAATTAAAAAAAAAAATGAGGACAGCAAGTATTGTGTATCCAACTCAGAGCAGTGTCTCGTCAAAGAGCACTTTTAAGAACAGTTTTCTTACCCAGATTTGTAATACTTCTGGTGGCTTATTTTCAGGATCAGCCTGGCTATTCCCTCTGGCAGTTGATCATGAAAATTCTGTTTTAGGAACCAAATATGATCTTTCATCTATTACTCTCACTTGGATCTACCTTTCTGATTTTAGTTTTGTCTAATTCTTAGACTTTTTTCTTGAATTGTCAACTCTTTGCTTACCTGCCTCATTCTCTTTTCTGTCTAGGGACCCACAGCTCGTAGCCACACCCAGCCACGGCTTCTGCTTTTCACTTGTGGTCCCTATTGTATTGCCACAGCTCTTTCCCTGGGCAGATGACTGTGACTAATATCAGCTCCACTTGTAACCTCCCATTTTTACAGACCTTTACAGTTAGATTGTATCTGTCTACTCAGGAATGACTAAACACTCTTACTTAGGCTTTCAGAATCACTCTGACCCTCACTGATGGTGATCCTAAGCCAGTAGATCTTATAGTGCAGAAAATCAGTAGGGATTTTGTGCCAGACTAATTCATGATGTGGGAAAACTTATTTCGAGCATGTAACTTCAGATTTGACATTCCTTGTACCTCTGAACCAGGGAGCAGTTTTGGCAAGTGCATCACTTCTTAGAAAGGTGATAAAACTTGAAGGGAGAAGTTTCAGGCATATTAAAGGTGATGGATTTTCTGGAGCGTTGAGTTGAGTCTAGCATAGTTGAGATAGAAGTCGCAACTGTAACTTTGTACTAGTTGCCTGAATTCTGCTCTCCATCCTAACCTTTAAATTTAACAGTTCAGTAATTTATTTCTCAACTCAAAGAAATATGCCAATGTGAATGAGTTTTAAACAGGGTAGGAGGGCTAAGTCAATGAGAAGAAAAATTTTCTGGTTTACAGTAAATTAATAGATTTTATTTCTCTTCATCAACATCACACCTAGATTATCTTTTAGTATTTATTTATGCAACCATATAAGGTGAATCTGTATTTGGTCCTATAGAATTTATTATCATGAATATATTGCACATATATGAACTTTTGACATTTTCACATTGTACATTTTTTACCTTAATAGGAGAATGAGAGGATAAGAGTCTTTCCTGGCTTTGTGCTATTACTTTTTCATTCCATAAAAAAATAATCTACTTTTATAAAATATATAATTATAGAAAATTGCATATTAAATAGTAGATATCTAGGATAATTACATTATTTCAAAAATATATTTTAGATGTGAAGGTAGAGTATTTTTTCCTGTGGAAACTATAGAATTACAATCAGAATGGGGAAAAAAAGCTATTAGAGCCTATATACCTATAGAAAGAATTTTTAGACTAACTTTAGTTCATACTTTTATAGAGAAATGCCTAGTCCTCTACTTTTAAAATTCAGAACAGCTCACAAAAGTTTATTCAAATGTGGCACTTTGACTTTCAGCCAAGATAAAGTAGTAATGTACTGAATTTATGCACACATAAAAACAAAAAAATGCGAAATAATGGTTTCCAAGATACTTGAAATTAGATGGCAAAGAAAAGTGATTCCTAGAAAAAGGAAACAGACAAAGTAAGCCTTACAATTATCCCAACTTATTTTTTTTGAGGGAGTTTCCTGGCTGCAGCACAAGGAAGGAGAACCTCGGAAGAGCCCTGCAGACTTCCTGAGTCAGGATGAAACTGAGAGTCAGGGAGACCAGCGTGGATAGAGTTCACAGGACGGCATACTGGAGAGCAGAGAGTGACACAGACAGAGAGCCGGGGTGTCTAGAGAGAGCTCCTCTCAGGTATTCTGTGCACGCTTATGAGGAGACTACCCCAAGCTGAGGAAAGAACAATCGCAGAGGGCCAAGAGGAGACCAGTGCCAGGCAGTCCGAGAGGACCAGGAATAGCGTCTGTTCTCACCAGCCGGATTAGAAGCATTTGTAATTCACAAGGCACTGAGTAGAATATCTGAGATGGACTGAGCTCTACTCTCAACCCAGCTCACAAACCGTAAGAGCAAGTCTTGAAAGCATCAAATTATTGCAAAATAACTTAAATGAGTTCCAGACAAAGCTCAGTAATATACAAAAATATCCAGCACCCAGCCGTGGAAAATTCATAATGTCTGGCATACAATGAAAGATTACCAGGCATATACAAAGAAGTAGGAAAAATATGTTCATTAGTGAGAAGAATACTCCTTCAATCAAAACTGATCCAGAATTGACCTAGATAATGGAATTAGAAGACCATAAATGTAAATGAAAGTTGCTCAGTCGTGTCTGACTCTTTGCAACCTCATGGACTATACATGAAGTGTATAGCCTTTCAGAATACTGAAGTGGATAGCCTTTCTCTTCTCCAGGGGATCTTCCCAACCCAGGGATTGAACCCAAGTCTCCCGCATTGCAGACAGATTCTAAAAGTATTCTATATGTTCAAAAAGTAAGTAGAAGCATTGAAGACATAAAGATCCAAGTCAAACTTCTGGAGATGAACACTAGAGTGTCTGAAAAGAAAAATGCACTGGATTGGATTAATAGCAGATTAAACTTGCAGGATTAGTGTATTTAAAGACTATGGCAATGAATATGATCCAAAATGAAACTCAGAGGAAAAGAAAAATTTTTAATGAAAATAGCATCTGTGAAACATAAGACAACTTCAGTGACCCTAATATATGTGTAATTGGAGTCCCAGAAGGAGTGTATATTGGGGATAGGGGCACAGTAGGGATGTTTCAGGTCAGAAAAGTATCTGAGGAAATAAAGGCAAAATTTTTTTCAAATTTGATTAAAACTGTAAACCCACAGATTCAAGAAATTTAAATATGTAGGTAGTAAATGGCAGTAATTTTCTTATCACTAAATCTAGAGAACATTTTTAGGCTTTAACTTGACTGACCTGAAATCCTCTTTCCTCAATGAGATTATTATTTTTAAAATGTGCTTTTTGATAATGAGGGACTTCCCAGGATTTGCTTATCATATTATTGCAGAACAGATTAAAGGATTATGAGTTTTACAAGTTGATTCTAATAGGATTTTGTTCTTAATAGCATGGCTGTAGCACCCAAATTATAACTATCAGGCTTGTCTCTAAGTTTGTAATGGCTTATTTTGAAACAGTTTTTCTGTGGGTAATAGCTATAACCCATATGTCCATGTAGATACAGCTATGTATTATCTTTTATTTCTCAATAATCCCTGTAGGAAATATTTAGATTTCATTGTGCTGATTGAATTAAGTGAGAACAGATAAAATGTAGTAAAAATGAATTCTCACAGTAAAAGGCTTGGAAAGTAAATCTTATAAGTACTTAAGAGATTTTTCTTAGAAATAAATGCCCAGATGACAATGAAAATGGTGGAGTAAGGACCTTTGAAAATGTAGCCTTCCATGAAAAGTGGAAAAAATTATTACAACTCTTCCAGAACTCTAGAAACTAACCAAAGACTTACCTAGTCAAGAAAAATGGCCAAATCTCTGTAAGAAGAGCAAACTTTGTGGTGTTCAACTTGCCCTACTCTCATCTCTTGCTCTCCAGCTCAACAGTAACCTTGAGAAATAAGAGCCCTGCATTCTTAGTATCAGAGGGAGTAGAATGGACCTGGAGCTCTTTAAGACCCTCATGCCAAAGAACTGTTGTCATTATTTGCCATCGTTGATGCTCCACTACAAGCTACCAATAGAAAGTATTGCCTTTTTTTGACCTGACTTGGAATATGCCCATTTCTAACAGGGGAGCATCCCTCGAAAGTGTTTGTCTAAAACTGTTACAGGCAAGAATTTTAATGTCACAGCTCTCTTGGGTGATGAATAAGTTAACAAAAACAGTGGGCTAACCAAAAAATTTTAAAGGAGAAGCCAAAAGAGATGTTCTTACATACCTTGAAATTAACATATTCCTAGAAATATAAATGCCCATACACACATTGGGCTATGCTCATTCTCATAGAAGACCTGACGCGGTCCTAACCTCCCACTGCCTGCTGACCTTGACACTCGGTGTAGAGGTGGAGGCTAGAGCAGAGTTGTAAATCACCTAACTGAATATTGTTGGAACATGCTCAAGCACACACACGGAGCCTCTCAACAGAGATGTGATTTAGTCCAGGTGTTTAAGGAAATCCCTATTATCCTTATTGGTCAGTGAGTCATTGGCTGACCAGTAAACAAACTGACTGGAGACTTCAGTAACCATACATAACCAAAAATACAGACTTAACAGAATTAGTTCACAGAAATCACTAGCTAAACAATAGTAGCCACAACAGCAGCCCTGGGAAGGTGGGAAGAACCAGATTTCCAAAGTTGAAGCATTATATTATTGTAAATGTCCAATTTCCAGTGAAAAAATGCAAGACATGCAAAGAAATAAGAAAATATACCTCATGCATGATTTTGAACTTTAAATCAGCTGTTTAAATATGTTAAAAGAGCTAAAGAAAAATATGCTGGACTTCCCTGGTGGTATAATAGATACAAATCCACCTGCCAATGCCGGGGACACGGGTTCAATCCCCAGTCCAGGAAGAGTCCACATGTTGTGGAGCAACTAAGCCTTCAAGCCCACTAGGCACTGCTGAAGCCCATGTGCCTAGAACCTGTGCTCTGCGATGAGAGAGACCACCACAACGAAGTGCACGTTGAAGTGCACCACCAACAAAGAGGAGCCCCTGTGCGCTGCAGCTAGAGGAAGCCCTCGCGCAGCAGTGAAGATCCAGTGCAACCAAACATAAATACATTTTTTAAAGAGAAAAAATGATCTGTCTAAAGCAGAGTACATCATGCGAAATGCCACATAAGCTGGAATCAAGATTGCTGGGAGAAATATCAATAACCTCAGATACTCAGATGACACAACCCTTATAGCAGAAAGTGAAGAAGAACTAAAGAGCCTCTTGATGAAAGTGAAAAAGGTGGCTTAAAACGTATCATTCAGAAAACTAAGATCATGGCATCTGATCCCATCACTTCATGGCAAGTAGATGGGGAAACAATGGAAACAGTAACAGATTTTATTTTGGGGGGCTCCAAAATCACTGCAGATAGTGACTGCAGTCATAAAACTAAAAGACGGTTGCTCCTTAGAAGAAAGCTCTGATCAACCTAGACGGCATATTAAAAAGCAGAGACAGTACTTTGCCAACAAAGTCCTGTCTAGTCAAAGCTATGGTTTTTCCAGTAGTCACATATGGATATGAGAGAGTTGGACTATAAAGAATGCTGAGTGCCGAAGACTTGATGCTTTTGAACTGTGGTGTTGGAGAAGACTCTTGAGAGTCCCTTGGACTGCAAGGAGATCCAACCAGTCCATCCTAAAGGAAATCAGTCCTGAATATTCATTGGAAGGACTGATGCTGAAGCTGAAAGTCCCGTACTTTGGCTACCTGATGTGAAGAACTGACTCATTTGAAAAGACCCTGATGCTGGGAAAGATTGCAGGTGGGAGGAGAAGGGGACGACAGCAGATGAGATGATTGGATGGTATCACCAACTCAATGGGCATGAGTTTGAGCAAGGTCTGGGAGTTGATGATGGACAGGGAAGCCTGACGTGCTGCAGTCCATGGGGTCACAAAGACTTGGACATGACTAAGCAACTGAACTGAACTAAAGGAAAATCCGTAAATGATATCTCATCAAATACAGTAATCCCCTACATACAAATGAGTTCCATTCCAAGAGCGCATTCGTAAGTCGAACAGTTAGTCTAGGTACCAAGCAACACAATTGGCTATATAGTACTATACTATATACTGTAATAGGCTATAATACTTTGCACACAAATAATACATTTAAAAAACACAAAAAATAAAACATTTTTAATCTTAACTGTACAGTACTATGGACTTCCCTGGTGGCTCAGACAGTAAAGCGTCTGTCTACGATTCGGGAGACCTGGGTTTGATCGCTGGGTTGGGAAAATCCCTTGGAGAAGGAAATGGCAATCCACTCCAGTACTATTGCCTGGAAAATCCCATGGACAGAGGAGCCTAGTAGACTACAGTCCATGGGGTCGCAAAGAGTTGGACACGACTGAGCGACTTCACATTCACGTTCACAGTACCTTGAAAAGTACAATAGTGTAGTACAACAGCTGACACACTAGGAACTGGCATCCAGTGAACAGGCAAGACAAGGTACCGACTGGAGAGGAGGCGGGAGATGGTAGAGTTGAAGTATTGTCAGCAGAAGGAGATGGAGGGCAAGCTGCAGTTTCGCTCGTGCCTGATGATGGCACAGGCTCTGGTTCCTTGCTAGCTTCAGTTGTATCTACACTCTGGAAAAAAAGACCCAGTGATGCCTGGATAGCAACTCTTGTTTTCTCATCATAGATGATGATGTGGCAGCATTGGGTTACATCTGAAGAGCTGCTGCAACCTCTGTGTATCCTTCTACCTTACCATTTCCTGCATTGAAAATTTCCTCAGCTAGTCTTTCTTGTTTGTCTCTGTTCTTTCTCTGGACCTCCTGTTCGATTTTTTTGCCTCGCTCCACTCTCAATTATTTTCACTTTTGTTTCCATCATTATCACTTGGTGCTTCTTAGCAGCACCAGCTGCATTACCATGGCTTTGGTGCTTGCCCTTGGACATCCTGGACTTGAAATAAAGATATTGTTCTACTGTACACTGCTGTATAGTAAAGTACACAGAAACACAGCCACTTGTAGAGGATGCGTGCATATAGACAATCTACGCTAGACACGTGAACTGACTTACATAAGTGGACGTGTGAACACACGTTTGCATGTTTGAAGGTTCACGTGAAAGGTATTTACTGTAGAGAATAAAGAGGTAGAATAAGGAAGGAACCAAGTAGAAATTCTGGAGCTGAAAACTATAGTAACTAGCTAAAACATTCACTGGAAGGATTAACAGCAGATTTGAGCAGGCAAAAGGAAGTTATCTTCAGTAATTTGAAGATAGTTCCATTGATAATAATCCAATCTGAGAAACAGAAATTAGAAAGAATGAAAAAACATTAACAGAGTCTCACAAACCTATCGTATGGTATCAGAAATGCCAAGAGTCCCATAATGACTGTCCCAGAAGATGAGAGAGACAGCTGCCAAAGGAATAAAAGCTGAAAATGTCTCAAATCTGATGAAAAACATTAATTTACA
The DNA here is from genome assembly GCA_935064755.1 of Tragelaphus eurycerus. NCBI lineage: Eukaryota > Metazoa > Chordata > Mammalia > Artiodactyla > Bovidae > Tragelaphus > Tragelaphus eurycerus. The sequence goes on along the minus strand of CAKXYN010000057.1, from coordinate 4,470,987 downwards.
CATCGAAAAGGCTTAACAAACTCCAGTTAGGACAGCCTCAAAGAGATCCATACATAAACTCATAATGGTCAAATTGTCAATTGAAAGCAATAAAAAAGAAGTAACTCATTATATTTAATGGATCTTCAATCAGATTCTTAGAAGCCATAGATGCCAGAGATATTAAAATGACATATTCAAAAGGATGAAAAGAAAAGCTGTCAGCCAAGAATTCTATATCCGGAAATATTTTTCCTCAAAAATGAAAACCAGGCTAAGATAGTCTCAGGTAAATAATTGAAAGAGTTTGTCACTAAAAATATATAGAATTCCTTCTGGTTGGAGTGAAAGAATAGTAGATGGTAACTTGATCAACATGAAGAAACAAAGTAGATTTATATGAGTAAATCTAAAGGACAGTATTGTGTATTTTTGTTTGTATCTCTTACATTCTCCTATCCAATTTAAATTATAGCTGCATAAAGCAATAATGATAAAGATGTTTTATGGCATGCAATGTAAAAAATACATTTTGTGACAGTAACAGCATAAAAGCGGGGAGAAAATGGAGCTATATAGGAGCAAAACTTTTGTATACTATTGACACTAGTAGTAATTCTAATTAAAATGTTAATAGTCATCCCTAGGGCAATCACTAAAAAAATAACCCAAAAATATTTGGTAAAAGAAATAAAGGAATTAAAATGATATACTAAAAATTACCATTTAACATAAAATGAAGCAATTGTGGAAGAACTGAGGAAGAAAAATTTATATGACTTATAGAAAAGAAATAGCAATTGGCAAATGAAAATCCTTCAGTTCAGTTCAGTTCAGTCAGTCATGTCCGACTCTGCGACCCCGTGAATTGCAGCACGCCAGGCCTCCCTGTCCATCGCCAACTCCCAGAGTTCACTCAAAATCCTACTTTATCAGTAATTACATTAAATGTAAGTAGATTAAAATCTCTAATTCAGAGACGTGAATCGGCATGATAGATTGAAAACACATAAACTACTGTGTACAAATGACTCACATTTGACTCAAAGACACAGATATTGTAAAAGTAAAAGCTGGAAAAAGATACTACATTAAAACAGTAACGAAAAGCAAGCTAGAGTGGCTAAACCAATACCAGAGAAAATAGACTTTAAAACAAAAATTGCTGCTGGAGACAAAGAAGTACAGTTTATAATGATAAAGGGGTCAGCTCTTCAAGATGATATACAATTATAAACACCTACAGCAAACAATAGAGAATTGAAATACATAAAACCAACCCCCAAAGTATTGAGGGGATAGACAATTCAACAATAATAGTTTAAAATTTCAGTTCTCCATTTTGAGTAAAGAATGGAACACAAAGATGCAACTTAAGCAAGAAATTAGAAGGCTAAAGCTGCAGAGCAGCTGCGTCTCTCCGGGACACTCCGCAACACCAGACTTACTCTTCTCGTGTGTCTAGTCGCTCAGTTGTGTCTCACGCTCTGCGACCTGATGGACTGTATGGACCCCGTGGACTGTAGCCCACCAGGCTCCTCTGTCCATGAGATTTCCCAAGCAAGAACACTGGAGTGGCTGCCATTTCCTTCTCCCGGGGATCTTCCCAGGGAAGACCCAGGGACCGAACCCGGGTCTCTTGCATCTACTGCCTTGGCAGGTGGATTCTTTACCAGTTGAGCCAACAGGGAAGCTTTATTCTCAAGTACACATGAAATATTCTTAAAGATTGATCATATGTTAAGCTTACATCTCAATAAATTTAAATGGGTTGATAATACAAAGTATCCTTTCTGATAATAGTAGAATGTAAAAGATAATTAACAAGGAAATTTGAGAAATTTACAAATATGTTGAAATGAATCAACACACTCATAAGAGGGATGGCTCAAACAAAATCACAAGAGAAATTGGTAAATACTGTGAGATAGTGAAAATGAAAACATAAAAAAAGTTACTGGATGCAATGAAGACATTGTTCAGTGGAAAACAAATTAATATTGTAATGACTGTGTTAAAAGTAGGGACAGCTCTCAAAAGCCTAGCCTTCTTATTCTAGAACGTGAATGTGAAGTCGCTCAGTCGTGTCCGACTCTTTGCGACCCCATGGACTATAGCCTACCAGGCTCCTCTGTCCATGGAACTTTCCAGGCAATAGTACTGGAGTGGATTGCCATTTCCTTCTCCAAGGGATCTTCCCAACCCAGGGATCGAACCCGGGTCTCCCGCATTGTAGACAGAGGCTTTACCGTCTGAGCCACCAGGGAAGTCTTATTCTAGAAAAAGAAGAGCAAATTGAACCCAAGAAAATATAAGGAAGAAAATAAAATGACTAGAACAGAAATACGAGAAATGGAGAATCAAAAGAACAAGAGAAAGTCAATGAAGCCAAAAGGTGGTCCTTTTAGCAGATCAACGAACTTGACAAACCTTTGAGTGTTCAAGAAAGAAGGAAGATTTAAATTACTAAAATTGGGAATGAAAGAGAAAGATCATTATTAACCTTATAGATATGAAAAGGATTGTAAAGGAATACTGTGAGTGATGTTTATATGTCAATAAATTTGACAAGGTATACGAAGTGAACAAGTTTCTAAAAGGATACAAAGTACCAAAACCATCTCCAGTAGAAATGAACTCTGCAGATAGATGTGTGGGCTTCCCTAGTGACTCAGTGATAAAGAAGCTGCCTGCCAATGCAAGAGATGTGAGTGCAATCCCTGGGTCAGGAAGATCCCTTGGAAAAGGAGATGGGTAACCACTCCAGTATTCTTGCCTGAGAAATCCCATGGACAGAGGAGCCTGGTGGGCCACAGTCCATGGGGTCACAAAAGAGATCCGACTGAGCAACTGAACAACAGCAACAAATAGATGTGTGACATGTTAAGAGATTGATCTGGGAATTAATAACTTCTTACAATGAAAAACTAAGTCTATACTGGTGAATTCTATCAGTTTAAAAAAGTAACTCTTCAATGAAAAAAAAAAAAACTTAGAAAAGAGAAAACAAAGCAAAAAAAAGAAAGCACTTCCTAACTTATTCTTTGACGTCAATGTTACTCTGATACCCAAATCAAAGACATCGTAAGGAAAAAAAACTGTAGTTAAGTATCGTTTACAAATGTAAAAATTCTTGACAAAGTACTAGTAAATCAAATCCAGCAGTACGTAGAAAAAGATTATACATCCTGATTAAGTGACATTTATCAGGAATGAAAGGTTGACCCAACATACAAAAATCAATCTAATGCAACATATTGGTAGAATAAAGGTGGGGGAACGCCATAAGATTGTGTCAGTAGACAAAGTATTTGATAAAATCCAACACTCTTTCATGGTAAAAACACTCAAACTGGAAATAGAAGTGAACTTCCTCAATCTAATAAAAGGGTATCTGTAAAAAATGCACAGCTAACACAATGAGTGGTGAAAGACTATGTTTTCTCCAAGGATGTCCACTCTTACCACTTCTATTCAATATTGTACTGGAAATGCAAGCCAGGGCAATTAGGCAAGAAAGATAAATAAAAAGCATCCGCATTAAAAAGAAAAAGGCAAAGCTATCTGTTTGCAGTTGATGTGATCTTAGCCCTAAACAATCCATAAAACAACAGAATACAACTATGAGAGTTCACAAGTGAATTCAGCTGATGGCAAAATAGAAAATCAATGTGGAAAAAATACTTGTATTTTATAAACCCTCAATAAACAGCCTGAAAATGAAATAGAAAAAATTCCACTTATAATAGCATCAAAATGAATAAAATGCTTAAGAGTAAAATTAATTGAAGATGTACAAGACTTGTACTGAAAACTAAACTTTTAATGAAGTTAAAGATCTATATTTTTAAGGTGGAAATACTCCCCCATTTGATCTAAAGATTAGCTCAAATCTCCAAAATTCCAATTTCTTTTTTGCAGAAATTGTTGTTGGTTCTAAAATTCATATGAAAGTGCAAGAGGCCCAAAACAGCCAGAAGAATCTTAGAGAAAAAGAGTTGGAAGACTCAAATTTCCCAATTTCAAAACTTATTACAAAACTTGAGTAATCAACTCAGGCAGCAAAATAACGGTCATTTGCAGCAACATGGATGGACCTAGAGATTGTCAAACTGAGTGAATAAGTCAAACAGAGACACAGAAACATCTTATAACATCCCTTATATGCAGAGTCTAAAAAAAAAAGTGATACAAATGAACTTATTTCCAAAATAGAAACAGACTCACAGAGAACAGACTTAGGGTTGCCAGGGGGAAGGACGAGAGGAAGGGATAATTAGGGAGTTTGGGATGGACAGGTATGCACTGCTATTAAAGTGGATGACCAACAAGGACCTACTGTATAGCCCAGGGAGCTCTGCTCAGTGTTATGTGGCAGCCTTGATGGGAGGGGAGTTAGGGGGAGAACGGCTACCTGTATATGTATGGCTGAGTCCCTTTGCTGTCCACCTGAAATTATCACAACATTGTTAGCTGGCTATATTCCAGTACAAAATAAAAAGTTTGGGGACTTGCCTGGCGGTCCAGTGGTGAAGACTATGCCTTCTAATATAGTGTGGGTGTGGGTTTGATCCTCATCAGGGAACTAAGATCCCACATACTGTGGGGTGCAGCCAAAAAATTAAAAGAAAAATTTAATAAAAATTAATTTTTAAAAAACCTTGAGTAATCAAGGCGATTTGGTACTAGTAAATGAATAAACATATAGGTTAATGAAATAGACTTGAGAGTCCAGAAGTAAACAGTTTTGAACAAGGGTACCAAGACCATTCAATCAGGACAAAAGTGTTTTCAACGAATGACACTTGGGCACCACTGGTTATCCATATGTAAATGAATCATCCTGGCCTCTCACTTCACACCGTATACAAACATTAACTCAAGTGGAGCAGAGACTTAAATGCAAGAGCTAAAGCTATTGAACTCTTAGGGAAAAAAACATAGCTATCTGTGTCTGTACCCTTGGGTTTTTAGATATGACATCAAAAGTTCAAGCAGTCATATAAAAAGTAGATAAATTTGACTTCATCAAAATTGACAACTTTTTTATGTCAAAGTACACTGTCACGAAAGTGAAAAGAAAACCCACAGAGTAGGAAAAAATAGTTTCAAATCCTATATCTGAAAAGAACTCTTATGATTCAACAATAAAAAATTTAAACACAGGCAAATGGGCTTCCCTGGTGGCTCAGATGGTAAAGAATCTGCCTGCAATGCAGGAGCCCTGGGTCAGGAAGATCCCCTGGAGAAGGGAATGGCTACCCACTCCATTGTTGTTACCTAGAAAATCCTATGGACAGAAGAGCCTGGTGGGCTATAGTCCATGGGGTCACAAAGAGTTGGACACAACTGAGCAACAAACACACACAAAAGATTTGAATACATTTTTCCAAGGAAAATATACAAATGGCCAATGAGCATATGGAAATGCAGGTCACAACACAAGGAGATATCATTAGGATGGCTGTGATAAAAGGAAGGCAAGATCATTGTCAGTGAGGTGGTGGAAAAGTCGGAACTCTCAGATTGCTGGTGGGGTTGTGAAAATGATGCAGCCACTTTGGAAAACAAGTTATCTGTTCCCCCAAATGTACATATAGTTACCATTTGAGCCAGCAATTCCACTCCCAGGTATATATTACCGAAAAGAATGGAAAACATGTTCACACAAAAATTGTTATTCGTATTAGTCATAACAGCCCAAATGTCCATCAGCTGATGAGCCACTACACAAAGGGTGGGATATCTATACAATTATTTGATAATGAAAAGGAATGAAGTTCTGATACATACCACAGTTGCCCAACCTTGAAAACATTGTGCCAAGTGAAAAGAAGCCAGACACATAGTTTCATTTATATGAAATGTCCAGCACAGGCAAAGCCACAGAGACAGAAAGTAGAGAGTGGTCTCCAGAGACTAGAGGGAGTAGGACTGTGGAGTGACTCCTAATAGACATGGGATTTCCTTTTGGGTGATGAGAGGTCTGAAGATAGATAGGGGTAATGGTTGTACAACGTTGTAAATATACTAAAAATCACTGAATTGGATGCTTTAATATGGTGAGTTCTGTGGTATATAAATCTTATTTCAATAAATAAATGCTCTCATTATGACTAATGTTTATACCCATTTGATCATGGTATTGTTATGTGCTGTGTAGATGAACAACATAATATAGATACAGATACATTTAATAGCAAGATATATAATTAAATGTAAAGTAAATATTTCCTCCTTCAGGGCTACTACTGTATGACCATTAAACTTTTATTGTCAGGTTTATTGTGATCTAATATGTATACGGGCGTCCCTGGTGGCTCACTGGTAAACAGTCCACCTCCCAACCACCTGCAGGAGACTTGGGTTCAATCCCTAAATCCGGAAGATCCCCTGGAAAAGGAAATAGCAACACATTCCAGTATTCTTGCCTGGGAAATCCCATGGACAGAGGAGCCTGGTGGGCTACATCCATCTCTCTCTCTTGAGAGAGTTGGATATGACTTAGCAACTAAACAACAACAAATATGTATATACTAAAGTGCTTACCATTAAACTTCTTTTGAGAAACATCTCAGTTAAACATTTTGTTTTTAAAGAGCAAATACAATAATAGTAGGGGACATTGAGGAAAGAGGTACTGGTCAAGTTGACTTTGTGTTCATGACTTGTTTAACTGCAGCTATCTAAAATTTCTTTGAGAAGTTGAGCAGGTTTGTGAAATACATTGTCACTTATTGAGCTTTTTTTTCCCCCCCCAAAAAAATGATGGGAAAATATATATATTTATTATATATATTTTTTTTAGGTCAAGCAAATCAAGTGGCCAGAGAAGCTGCTAACAGATGGACTGGTATGTACTACAATGGTACTGTATACTGGTGTGTTACTACTGGTAAACTAGTCAGACTCTTCTGCACTTTCTAGGATGTGAAATGCAGAGGCTATTGTGCCTAGTTTTGTTTAAGAAAGGACATTTCTGGAAATGTATGTATTAATCAAGTTTTTATATCTTAAATCATTTTAAAAAGTCTTATTATGAGTTATTTTGTAAAGTATGAGACATTTTTGTAAAACAAGTGATTGCTTTCAGTTTAAGTTTTATAAAATAGCTTTTTCCCAATAAATCACTTAGACTAATCACTTAACCTTGATGTATATTAATGCAAGATACAACTTTTAAGAGCTTTGTGGAATGTGAAAGATTTGTCTTCTTGTTCATAATATTAATTTGTTGAGGACTGACTGTGAGCTAGGCATTGTAAAGCCTGTTTATGGTGCATTCTCATTTTATTGCCACAGCAATCTTGTGAGGTAGGTAGGATTATAATCCCTAATTTTAGAGGTGAAACTTGAGCCACTGGGATCCTACAGTCACACAGGTGCTAAGCATTGAAACAAGAATTAGATTTCAGAGTCCAGGCTCTCACCCATTACACAGGATAGTCTTCTCTGTACCTGTTTTCATGTAAATGCTCATTAATCCATTTGCCAATGGATACACCCTGGTGTATGCCAGGGATATTCTAAGAGATGGTAATTTATAGCATATTATTTATGTATCTTAAAGTTTAGAAGAAAATTAATAAATAATGATAGTTGTGAATTATATACCAGTATGATTACTATTTTTAAAACCTATCTGGAAGTTACACTGATGCTTCTCCAGTATTGAATTATAAAGTGAAAGTGAAGTCATGTCGGACTCTTTGTGATCCCGTGGACTGTAGCTAACAGGCTTCTCCATCCATGGGATTTTCCAGGCAAGAGTACTGGAGTGGGTTGCCATTTCCTCCTCCAGGAGATCTTCCTGACCCAGGGATTGAACCCAGGCCTCCCGCATTTAATTATAAAATAATGGTCATTGGGCTTTCCCATCCTGGTAAGAGTCTTCAGTGCCTTTATGTGTGTTACTCATCCTGGTTCTGTTTCTCTGGGAGCGTATGGATAAGATTGCATTGACACTGAGATGCAGAAAGCTTGAAGTACTGCCTTGCTAAAGTCGAAGGTGCTTAGTCACTGGAAGATCAGGGCCTCATGCCAGATTTCCCTGATTCCATATTCACACTTCTGTGCTTCACGGAAAGCTTAAGAATCATTTTTCCTTCTCTGTTTTAGAATTAAAATCAATATAAATGGCCTTTGGCTCCTGTAAAATTGCAGTCTTACTTATTACAAAGTTATTTCCTAAATAGTATGATGCTTTACTGATAAGAGCAGAGAGGGTAAAAACAGCCAAGTAACATTAAATAAAAGGGACCAGTGAAATGTGTGCCCAATAAAGTATAAATAACCAATAATGCAGTGATACCATATAGGTTTGAGAAATACAAAATTTTGAGTGGAAAAAAGGCAAATGGATTTTTTACATTAAAAATAAATCAAGAGTTCCAAAATGATTTCCCACAGTTAACAAGCAGTAGGAGCAGGAGGCCTGTGTATATGGTGAGAGAGGAACTTGACTTTGACAGAAATCCAGTTGTGCTCATTATTGCTGTGTGACTCATTGAACCTCTCTGAGCTTTCTTCTTCATCTGTTCAGTGTGGATAATATTTGCCTCAACATTTCAGGAGGATTCAATAAAACAGTTTATAAGCCCTTTAGCACACCATTAGACATACTGATAAACAAATACTCCCATTTTCCCTTTCTTTTAAAAAAATCCTTTTATGTTTTCCAATTGATTGTAAACTTCAAAAATTATAAATAGAAAAATGTGAACAACTTCTTTTTCTGTTGTGTTACTAGCTGAGAAAGAACCTAAAACTTTTAAAATCATGTAGGAAGGATGATATTTCTAGAAGAGCAGAAACAGCTGTTGAGAACCATATTTCCATTTGAGTTTATGACTTGCTCCTTCCAACATAAAAGTGTTATGAAAAAATCATGGAGTTACATTACACCTCAGAAAACCTTCCTGTTTTCAAAACAAACAAAAAGAAATCAGTATTATCTGTAACTAAAGATTGTTATGTAATTATTAAGATTTGGTTTCTTCATATGAAAGAGATTCCTAACATGTATGTAAAATTGAGCATATTTACTTTTCAGTATTTCAATTTTGTAGAATGAGAAATGGGTATAAATAGTGTTTTGTGACATTAAGTAACTTTAAATGTGATTTATGAAATTATATAAAACCTTGCCTGATAACGAAGATAGTAGAGTTTTTATGACTTTTTATGAGAGACTTCTTGGTAAGGAGGATAGGTATTGTGACGTCCTGGTATAAACCCACACGTGTGATACTGCCCGTCCTCGTCCTGCATTTATCCTGGGTTTGCCATCATATAGACTAACATGAGTTCTACCCCTCTTAAAACTGTTTCTTTTTTTAAAAAAATAAAGTTTTTCCAAAGTAAACAAGTGGGACCTGATTAAACTTAAAAGCTTTTACACAACAAAGGAAACTATAAGCAAGGTGAAAAGACAATCCTCAGAATGGGAGAAAATAATAGCAAATCAACGACTGACAAAGGATTAATTTCCAAAATATACAAGCAGCTCATACAACTCAATACCAGGAAAACAAACAACCCAATCAAAAAGTAGAAAAGAGACCTAAACAGACATTTCTCCAAAGAAGACATACAGATGGCTAATAAACAGATAAAAAGATGGTCAGCATCACTCATAATTAGAGAAACGCAAATCAAAATCACAATGAGATATCACCTCACATCCGTCAGAATGGCCACCATGAAAAAGTCTACAAACAGTAAATGCTGGAGAGGGTGTAGAGAAAAGGGAACACTCTTGCACTGTTGATGGGAATGTAAATTGATACAGCCACTACGGAAGACAGTATGGAGATTGCTTAAAAAACTAGGGATAAAGCCACCATATGACCCAGCAATGTCACTCCTAGGCATATACCATGAGAAAACCAAAAGTGAAAAAAACACACGTATCCCACTGTTCTTTGCAGCACTGTTTACAATAGCCAGAATATGGAAGCAACCTAGATGTCCATCGACAGATGAATGGATAAAGAAGTTGTGGTACATATACACAGTGGAATAGTACTCAGCCATTAAAAGGAATGCATTTGAGTCAGTTCTGATGAGGTAGATGAACCTAGAACTTTTACAGAGTGAAGTGAGTCAGAAAGAGAAAGATAAATACGTATTCTAATGCACATATACAGAGTCTAGAAAAATAATTTATTTGCAGGGCAGCAATGGTGACTGCAGCCATGAAATTAAAAGACGCTTACTCCTTGGAAGGAAAGTTATGACCAACCTAGATAGCATATTCAAAAGCAGAGACATCACTTTGCCAACAAAGGTTCGCCTAGTCAAGGCTATGGTCTTTCCTGTGGTCATGTATGGATGTGAGAGCTGGACTGTGAAGAAGGCTGAGCACCGAAGAATTGATGCTTTTGAACTGTGGTGTTGGAGAAGACTCTTGAGAGTCCCTTGGACTGCAAGGAGATCCAACCGGTCCATTCTGAAGGAGATCAGCCCTGGGATTTCTTTGGAAGGAATGATGCTAAAGCTGAAACTCCAGTATTTTGACCACCTCATGCGAAGAGTTCACTCATTGGAGAAGACTCTGATGCTGGGAGGGATTGGGGGCGGGAGGAGAAGGGGACGACAGAGGATGAGATGGCTGGATGGCATCACTGACTCGATGGATGTGAGTCTGAGTGACCTCCGGGAGTTGGTGATGGACAGGGAGGCTTGGCGTGCTGCAGTTCATGGGGTCGCAAAGAGTCGGACATGACTGAGCAACTGATCTGATCTGATCTGAATGGAGAAACAGACATAGAGAATAGACTTATGGACATGGGAGAGGGAAGGAGAGGGTGAGATGTGTGGAAAGAGTAACATGGAAACTTACATTACCATATGTAGAATCGATAGCCAATGGGAATTTGCTGTAGGGCTCAGTAAACACAAACAGGGACTCTGTATCAGCCTAAAGGGTAGAATGGGGAGGGAGATGGGGGAGAACAGTGTGGAGATTCCTTTAAAAACTGGAAATAGAACTGCCTTATGACCCAGCAATCCCACTTCTGGGCATACACACCGAGGAAACCAGAATTGAAAGAGACACGTGTACCGCAATGTTCATCGCAGCACTGTTTATAATAGCTAGGACATGGAGGCAACCTAGATGTCCATCAGCAGATGAATGGATAAGAAAGCTGTGGTACATATACACAATGGAGTATTACTCAGCCATTAAAAAGAATACATTTGAATCAGTTCTAATGAGGTAGATAAAACTGGAGCCTATTATACAGAGTGAAGTAAGCTAGAAAGAAAAACACCAATACAGTATACTAACGCATATATATGGAATTTAGAAAGATGGTAACAATAGCCCTGTATGCAAGACAGCAAAAGAGACACAGATGTATAGAACAGTCTTTTGGACTCTGTGGGAGAGGGAGGGGCGATGATTTGGGAGAATGGCATTAAAACATGTATAATATCATATATGAAACGAATCGCCAGTCCAAGTTTGATGCATGATAACAGGATGCTTGGGGTTGGTGCACTGGGATGACCCAAAGGGATGGTACAGGGAGGGAGGTGGGAGGGGGGTTCAGGATGGGGAACACGTGTATACCTGTGGCGGATTCACATTGATGTATGGCAAAACCAATACAATATTGCAAAGTAATTAGCCTCCAATTAAAATAAATTTATATTAAAAAAAAAAAGAGTCAGACATGACTTAGTGATGAAACCACCACCAATTCTGAAATTAGTGTTAACTGTTCCTTCTATTCAAATGGTTTCACCAGCTACATATGTATCATTAAGCATACTTAACTTTGCCTGTTCCATAAATTCAAATAAATGGAAGGATACAGCATGGTTTTTAAAAAAAAAAGAGGGGGGAGGGGATATGTATACCTATGGCTGATTCATGTTGAGGTTTGACAGAAAACAATAAAATTCTATAAAGCAATTATCCTTCAATAAAAAATAAATTAATAAAAAAAGTTTTTAATCCATTTATAAACTTTTCCACGCAACAGAAAAATTGACAGATACGAACTATCAAAATTGCAGGTAACACTGTCTTAAAGGCAGATATCCAGTGGCCCAAGGACATATTGAATCAGTCACTTTTAATTGATTCATTAAGAATTGTGTAGAGAGGCTTTTTGTTTGTTTATAATCTTTGAAGGCCTATAGACTGGTTTCTTGCCGTCATGTGAACCAGTATTCCTTCCTGCAGAGGCTCCAGCCTCACTGTAGCACCTCGTTTCCTTCTCTCCTAATCCTGGCTTGAAGTCCATCCTTCCAAGCTTCCTGCAGTGTCGCAGCTGTTCTCTTATTTTCTGCAAATCTTTCTGTATTCTTAGAGTCTCGCAGAGTCTGGAAACAGTACATGTAACACTTGATCTGTTATCTCTAACATACATATAACTTTGAAATTGTTCAGTGTTAATTTTTCTCTTCTGTGTCAGTTTGAAGGCATAGGCTCCTTATGTTCTGCGAGACCTGTAATATACTTAAACATAGCAGTATTTGTTGTGACTCTCAAGAATGCATAGGTTATGCAGACAGTAACCAAATTAAACAGACCATTCTAAAGTACCTCTTGCTATTAGTTTTCTCACTTAGGTTCTTATGGAAAATAGAGATTTGGTTTAGATTGTTAACATAAAGATTTGTTTTAGTATCTGTTGATATTCTATAACAAAGAAATGAGACTACTTTATTAACACTCTATTTGATATAGCAGTATTCACCTCAGCAGTTAACTTTATTCAAACATTTAATTATTATTACTTGATACTTGGAATTCAACTTCCTAAAACAGTATTCTTAAAAGTGATCAAACTCCATGTAATAACTTCCGAATGATACCATACAGTACAACAGTATACTTCAGACCAGGTGACTTAAGTGAAGAAATTGATTTTCTCCCAGTTCTGGAGGCTGAGCGTCCAGAACCACGGTTGGCAGGTATGGTTTCCTGAGTGTCCCTCCCCGGGGCTTGTAGGTGGCCACCTTCCCCATCCTTACAGCCTCTCCAGCGCCTGCCCCTGACGTCTCAGTGTGTCCACCTTCCTCTTCTTGCACCACTACCAGTTAAACTGGATCAGAGTCCACCCCAGTGGGCTCATTTTAATTTAATCACCTCTTTAAAGACCCAGTTTCCAAATACAGTCACATTCTGAAGGAGCGGGATTTAGGTCTAAAACATATGAATTTGGGGGAGGTACTAATTCAGCCAATAACACTCCAAAAGAACCTATTTTAACCCTTCATTTCATTATCACAACTAACACACTTAACGTTTTATAGAGCACTATGAACCAGGAAGCTGTATACCATGGTGTTGCTATATTTATAGTCTTAGTGCATATTCATTATAAAGATGGTATATGTACATTAAACAGAATATTTTAAATTACAGAAAGAAAACTCACTGTCATTCCTATTCTCTAAGTGCCGCCATAGGAGCACACTGGTACTGCCTTGCATAGACACCCTTCTGGGTAATTGGACATTTAGATTACTTGTATTTTTTTCTTTTGTTACATTGGGATGAAGATTTGATCATAAATCTGTGTACACGGTTTATTTCCTTTGAGTCCCCTTAGATAGATGTAACACTTTTTTCAGTGGTAAGATGCACTTAAATTCCCTTGAAGACATTAAGGCTGTATCTGCTCCTTTTAGCCTTCAGTGACCCCTTCCCTCCTCTTTACCCCCTCTCTCTAGCCTGGCTGTCTAGAAGCCACTTCTGTGCTGGGGGAGGAAAAGGGTGCCCTCTGGGACAGGAGCAGCTCTAATTCCTGAGGTAACAGAACCCTGCCTCTGCTCCGGAGACATTAAAGAGGCACCATCAGCCTCTCCCTGTCTTTAGATTATTCTTTAAGTCATGTATTCTTCAGTGGCAACTGATTTACTGAATTTTTTTAATATGAAATCTGTGTATTCAAAACAATCACTAGTATTTTCTTTATTCTGAAAGTTAATTGTCGTTACTTTTGAAAATGGGTTTCTCCTGGTGGCTCAGTGGTAAAGAACCCACCTGCAATGCAGGAGACGTGGGTTCGATCCCTGGGTCAGGTGTATCCCCTGGAGAAGGAAACGGCAACCCACACCAGTATTCTTTCCCAGGCGATCCCATGGACAGAGGAGCCTGGCGGGCTGTAGTCCATGGGGTCACAGGAGTTGGACATGACTCAGTGACTAAACAACAACAACTCTTGAAAATACAGAAAATTCCTTATTTTGATACTTCTAAAATAATAGAAGTTTTTTTTAAAAAATGAGTATAATTATATTTGAACTTTGGTGATTGTGTTTCCAATTCTCAAAAATATTTCTCAATTTTCTTTATAGATAACATATTTGCAATAAAATCTTGGGCCAAAAGAAAATTTGGATTTGAAGAAAATAAAATTGATAAAAATTTTGGAATTCCAGAAGACTTTGACTACATAGACTAAAATGTTCCATGTTGTTGATGGTGAAGGAGCTATGTGCTCGTGAATATGTAAATTTTTATATTATCCAGCTAAATGTACTGAATTGTCATTTACCTGTAACTGTCTTTATTGTTTTATTAAATTTAAATAAAGTACAGAGTGTGGATGTTTTCACTCTTTTTGATTATCCTCAGTGCTCATCAGAGTTAGGAGAATGCAAGTAGCCTGTTAGGCTTACCAATAATTTTTTTTAATAGATCAAAGCCATCATGACATAAGATTTTTTAGTTTTATTTAAATATTAAGAACTAAAGGTACCTCTGAAGACTGTATTATACATGCTTGGAAATAACTTTCAAAACTAATGGCTGCTTTACTATTAATATTTCTCAGTATTTAGTGGAAAATGTATCTGATTGAATCTCAGTATATTGCATCATATTTGCAAATTTCCCATGGGGAAAAATACAGAAAGTTGATGTTCCTTAAATTTAGCGTTAGGTAATAATTCCTCAAACATGAAAGCTACTTTTTTTTAATGTTTGATGCCTTTCTGCTATAAAGAAAAAACATGCCCTTTGTCCTAATTTATACACTTGTAAGATGATATAGTGGTGTTAGTGTAGCATGCATACTCAGCTAGAGTTCAAGGTTTTTTTTTTCCATCTGCCTTCAAAAAAGAGTAGGTTAAAAATAATGTACGTCTTGGTATATCTTTTTCCAGTTCAACTTTGGCATTTAGGGTATTTGCAGGACAAACTTAAAAGAAAAATCAAGACTAATGTGTGTAGTGCCCTCTCCGTACATGCCTTAATTTTTTTTCACACAGTCCAATTTTGATATTCTTTTAAGAAACTTAAATGAGGTACTCCATATGTTTGAAGGGACCCAGATGGTATCCACACCATTTGTTAGTGAATCTGGTCTTTGAATTGTGTGGAGTTGCCCGGGGCCTACTTAATCACTTCCTGGATGTGGGCCGGAGCTTACTGGTCCAACTTTGTTCTCAAAGCCAGTTTATGTTGCCTGAAGGCAGTAGCTCTTCTCACTGGAGAAAGTATTTGATGTAAGAGACAAAGGACAAAAAGTAAAAATGACCCATCATAAGCCTTTCCCTAACACACTAATGGGAATTCCAGAATTTCTCAGACCTCATTTGCTGTTTCTTAGAAAAGATGCTCTGAGAATTCCCTGGCAGTCCAGTGGTTGAGGCTTCCCAGGTGGCGCTAGTGGTAAAGAACCCACCTGCCAACGTAGAAGGCGTAAGAAGTACAGGTTCCATTCCTGCCTCAGGAAGATGTCCTAGAGGCATGGCAACCCACTCCAGTATTCTTGCCTGGAGAATCCCAGGGACAGAGGAGCCTGGCAGCTACAGTCCACAGGGTCACAAAGAATCGGACAGGACTGAAGGGACTTGGCATCACTGCATGCCAGTGGTTAGGAGACTGTGCTCTTCCTGCTGAGGGCCCAGGCTTGATCCTTGGTCAAACTAAGGGAACAAAGAGCCCACAAGCTGCATGGCATGGCCAAAAAAAAAATTTTAATTAAAAAAATTAAAAGGTACTTTCCTCTTTAGAAGGTATATATGTTCAAAAAGAAAGCCATTTCTACTGGCTTAAAAGATTCTACTTCATAAAGATTTAGGTCGCTTCAACATATTTTTTTTTGCTAACTTATGGGGCTAGCCTGAGAATCACTTCTCAGTACTTGCCTAAGATCAAGTGTAGGATGGAGGCTCCTCAGGTGGCACAGTGGTAAAGAATCTGCCTGCCACTACAGGAGACACAAGAGACGGAGGTTTGATCTCTGGGTTGGGAAGGGGAATAAAAAATGACAACTCACTCCAGTGTTCTTGCCTGAAAAATTCCATGGACAGAGGAACCTGTTGACAGTCCGTGGGGTCGCAAAGAGTTGGACGCGACTGAGCACAAAGCCTGAGAATGATTGAGATGGAGTCTGTTCATGAGCCCCCCAGAGACTGCGGCACCCTCCTGAGCCAGCAGTGGTCTAGTAGATATTTAACTAAACTGAGTGTTTGGAACCTGAGTTGGGGCCTGGTTTATAGAATGTGCCTATTTGTGTGATGTAAACACACCCAGCATAGAGAATTTCAGATTACCAACATGATGACAGTGCCAGGTTGGAGAAAGATGCTGGGTGTCATGTAGTGTTTCTACCGTGCAGATACACTGGATGTAAATCCTCTAGAGCATAGATAAGGGTAAACTGTAAAATAATTAGGGAGCGATGAGTTTTTAGTGTTAGTACTATTGTTTTTAATGCATAGTTTATGTAGTTTCATCGCAGAGATGGCTGTATTAACAGCTGGCCCACTGTTACTTAACTGTTGGCATGCCTACTTCAGCACATCACTCTTAATCTTGAAGAGCCGCTTTTGAGTTTGCTCTTCCCCAAAATTAGAGATACTGATTGAGAAGCCCCGGGGAACTGGTCCAGCAAAACTCTAGGTAATCCTTAGTCCTGGGTTGGTTTTTAATTGACCTGAAGACTGAGGACAACTTCGGTAGATCTAGACTCAAATTGCTAGTGATTCAGAATCAAATCTGATTCAATAATGTATGATTGACACTCCCGATGTCCTTTCAATGAATTGTGAAGTTTAAAAGGCATTTGAGAGATGATTTCCATCTTAACAACCTTCTTCCCATGTAGTTATTATTAAAATCTCACTACCTATCTTTTAAAGAACCCTAGGAAAAATTTTACAGTCTCCTAATGAGTTTCAATTTTCCAGGCCAGATCAGATCGCTGAAATGTCACTTCTGAGGTTGGGCCAGGACCAAAGAAATCCATAAGGATGAACTGGATACCACTTTTCCTCTGATGTTTGCCGCATCATTAGTCTAATAGGATTAGGAAGTTCTTGGCCTGTCTCAGAAACTGATGCTATTATCCTAAACTTTATCAAACATGATTTGAAGGGATTAGAAAAGGCAAGTACAGCCAAGAAGCAAGAACCACTCTAATAATTCTTGATCAGAAAAATCTAAATTGTAAACCCGATAATACTGTTTTTTGGGGGTTTTGTTGGTTTAAGAACACTATTGGAGTAAAACAGAAAACATTTTCCTGCTAATATGCCATCATTGTAAGAGCAGTTACAATGGGACAGGTGATGGGAGGGTGTCTCAAAATTATACATAAATCCCCTTTCAGGATGTGCTTCCTGAATATTGTCTGTATGCTAGGAGGAAAATGTACTGCATTATGAACTGTCCCACTGCAGTGAATTTATATTATACTTACTCCAGCTTGATTTAAAAAAAAACAATTTGTAAGAGATAAGAGGCCAGGTGATGTGACTATCTTTGAACCTCAAGGCTAATGATTTCTATTAACCAAGAATGGCAAACTTCCATCCCAAGAGCCAACTTTAAGGCCCATTTTTTACAGCCCTGGAGCTAAGAATGCCTTTTTACACTTTCTAAATGATGTAAACATAGGAATAAGCAACAGAGGTGGTATGTAGCCTACAAAACCTAAAGTATTTACCAGCTGAACCTTTACAGAAAAAGTTTATCAACTTTGAAAAGATCAAAAGCTAACAGCCTGTGGTCTAGATAGACATGCAAGGCATGTTTTGCCTAACCTGTATTTCACTTTTCGTTTAAACTGGTTGTCAACACAGTCACATGTGAAATGTCACAGGCATCTCTAGCTTCTTTTGAAAGCTGAATGATTCAGCAGCCCCTGTGGCAGCACATCTGCTGGAGGTGAGGGGCTGACTGGGATGGCAAGTTCATCTCCTGGAGGAATGCCGAGTCCAGCTCTCTTCCTGAAGTCAATCTTCTGTTCCAAAGTGACAAACTGATTTGAGATCAGACTTCAGTGTCAACTTTTCAAATTCCAGAAGAGAAATCCTGGTGCCATTTTTTGTATTAAATGTTTATAGAACTAACATCTTGATGATGAAACATTCTGTGTACAAACAAGCGATGTCTTTCCATATGCTCAAACATGCCTTTAGTTTTTCCTGTAGTTTTGTAGATGGGCTTCCCTGGTGACTCAGACAGTAAACAATCTGCCTGCATTGTGGGAGACCTAGACTCGATCCCTGGGTTGGGAAGATTCCCTGGAGAAGGGCATGGCAGCCTACGCCAGTATTCTGGCCTGGAGAATTCCATGGATAGCGCAGCCTGGTGGGCCACAGTCCATGGGGTCGCAAAGAGTCAGACACGACTGAGCAACTGACACACACACCTAGTTTTCCCAGTGGTTTTATAGTTTTCTTCATATAAAATTTTTACATTTCTTAAATGTATTCCTAAGTATTTTATCTTTTATTGCCGTTTTAAATGGAGTTTTTTCTAATTGGTTATTATTTATGTACCTGAAGGCTGTTTTGCATATTAATTTCGCATTCTGCCATGTTGCTAAATTCTTTTTTGAGTTTGTTTTATAATTAATTCTCTAAAGTTTTCCAGATATCCTATCATATTCAAATAGGCATAGTTTTAATTCTTCTTTTCTCAGTGTTTTCTCTTACCTGATTGCATTGGCTAATACCGCTCATAAAACTGTAATATCTGTCTTATTTCTGACTTCAGTAGGAATGCCTTATAATTCTGCATTAAGTAAAATGCTGGCCTTTAATTGGTAATGTTAAGGAAATATCCTATTTTCTCAAGAATTTGTATCAGGAATGCTTGTTAAATTTGTTGGCATTTTCCCCATCTATGGAGATAAGCATACGATCATTCTTTTAAAATCTATTAGTAAGGTGAATGATATTAATAAATTTTTCACACTCAACTATCTGTACATTCCTGGCATAAAACCTACTTAGCCATGGTGAATTATTTTCTTAATGTGATATTAGAGTTAGATATTATATAGATATTAATAGTTATATAGATATTAATAGTTTATTTAGAGTTTTTGCATCAATATTCATAAGTGATACTGGTCTATAATTTTTTATGTGCTATCTCTACAGATTTGGATATCAGTGTTATATTAATGTTAATCCTTCTTAAAAAGGATTTGAAAGTTTTCTTTCATCTGCTCTGAAACAATTTATGTAACACTGGGATTGCCTGGCTTCTAAAGATATTCAACTATAATTTTCAACAACAAAACCAAAAATTGGATCATTCTGAACATATGAATCAATGCTATTATGCTTTTCACTTAAGAGTTTAAAAATTTTGTTCAAAAAATTTGTTTTACTTGCTATATATTGTTTCTTCATAAAGATGTACTAAGATTTATAGACATTTGGTTTGTTTTCAGTGGCATGCTATTTCAGATGGTATTTCCATAGAACATTTCCAAACATCTGTTTGTGCATTCATGGGAGATCTTGACAAGAGAAAAAAAGAAGCTCTTTTGAATTTGTTTTTTACTCAAGAAGACTATTCATGAAGAGCCGATCCTCTACAAAGACTATAAGTAATATAAGATAGAGCTGAGTTTTATAGAAAAGAAGGGGAAGGATAATGGCTTTGAGGACTTTTTAAATTGCTTTTTCAGTGGGTTTTCAGAAATGAATTCTAAGTAATTTTTTATTGAAACAATTTCTAAAAAACTGTGCTGGGACTCTATTATCAAAAACACATTTGTAAAAATTACTGCCTTTTAGCTGAAATTTATTAATTAGAAAATTTGTAATTAATGCTCAGGTGTCTTTAGGTTAAAGATGAGCTTTTAAAGGTTAAATGCCAAATGCTTTCTGAAAACCTCTCTAAAATGTACTTTGCCAATTTGGAGATTGGATTTGATCCAGAAAGGGCGAGTTACTTTGCAAGCCCTAACTTGGAAGGCATCGTGTTTCTCATGACATTTGGAGAAGTAACTATGGGAACTTTTTGCACATTTACATTGAACAGATATGTAATTCTTTTCTGTCCAGTGGTGGTTGTTACCGTGCCTAAGTCACCATACTCTGGCTTACATGCGTTTACTGTGTTGTGTGACCTCTGGGGACCCACACCTGACTGACTTTAACTTTCTCATTAGCAAGTTTCCGTCAGAGCAGATTTGGTTTGATTCTGAGGTCAACCGGAACAAATACTTTGCTTTTAAGGACCCTAATAAAATCACTTTGTATTTAGGGAGACTGAAATGACCTGTTTGTTTGTTTTTAACTGATTAAAAATTTAATGACAACAATTTTCTTAGTAGATCCAGAAAGATAACTTCTTTTTTGGAATGGTGTCAACATTTGACATAGCACAGCTTTAGGAAATAACATACCTGTATACCAAAATTATTCTGCATAATCATAACTGAAAGGGCCTAAGAGATTGCTTTTCTCATATGCGGACAGAGTATGAAGAAGCCATATTATAGTGCAGTGTTAACTATGTTAAGACCATTTAAAAAGTAAGGCAGTAACGTTGGAACTAAGTATATTTGGAAGATAGTTTTTTCCCTACTAGACAAAAGCTCTTTGAGGGCATGTTGGTTTTTCATGTCTTTAGGCCCAGAGCACCTCATGTAGTGTTTGACACAAAAGAATGACAATTTCATCATCTCCTGCTTCGAACAGACGCTCATCATCGCTCACCAACACTTTTCCTTCAACTATGACTGGGCTTACTCCAGAAGGGCTATAAAGCAGCTGTGACTTGTGGTCAGCTTTTCCTCTCAGTCCCTAAAACTATTTCAGACATTTGCCACTCATTTCTCTAGTTTAAAAAAAAAAAAGTTTTCTATTTCAGCCTGAGCTCTTCAAGCATAATCTCAACTCCCTAACAGTCCCTCTTCCAGTAGCTGTCACAGGCATACTTCTGCCTAGGCTGGGTCTCCACTGCTGTCCATGACCCAGCTCCCTCCTGGTTGCTCCAAGGCCTTGCTTTGCTTCATTTTTCTCCTCTTTCCCTCCCCCCAGTGGCTTCACTCTTCCTTTCTACTGCCTGGTCTTAACACACCTCCACACTGTTGTATCAGAACACATTGCCAGATAGGAGGAAATAGCATTTCTTCTCCTTTTATTCTAATAACCTAAAGTGCGGTGAAGTCACTCAGTCGTGTCCGACTCTGTAGCCCACCAGACTCCCCCGTCCATGCGATTCTCCAGGCAAGAGTACTGAAACGGGTTGCCATTTCCTTCTCCAGGGGATCTTCCCCACCCAGAAATCGAACCCAGGTCTCCCGCATTGTAGGCAGACGCTTTACCGTCTGAGCCACCAGGAACCTAGGATTCAGCTAAATCGTTTAAGTTATTTTTGAACATTACGGTCACTTTTTCTCCATTTATGAAATCATTTGAACACTCATTTAATAATGTCATGTTTGCCAGGCATTACATTAGAAGTTGATGATCCAAAGATAAATGAGTTCTATAGTTCTCGCCTCAAAGGATTCCAACTAAGTAGATGAGGCAGACGCACAAGCAGGGAATTATAACACTGAGGGGAGCACGGGCAAGGAGTGTGCAGGTGTCAGGGGTGTGGACAGGGAAGACCGCCGCGTCAACCCACAGTCCCGCTTCCTGGGATTTACATCCACAGATACAAAGCTGGCGCTGGGTAGGTCCACCTCAGGATATTACTGTCCCTCTTCTGGGTCCCAGTTCTCCGTGTTCGTTTTATAAATCCGCAGTGGGAAACGCCATTATATTTTAATAAGGAAACAATCATTTTAAATAGTAAGAAAAAAATATGTACATAAGTAGATTACTGCTATCCAAAGTTTCTACAGAGCATATGCTACCTTTTAATAAAAGGGGAGAGAGAAGTCCCCTGACGGTCCAGTGGCTAGACCTTGGCGCTTTCACTGCCGTGTGGTCAAAAAAATAAGTAAAGGGGGAGAATGACACATGTGTTTGTGATTGCTCATGTCCACACACACACACACACACACACACACACACACACACACACACTGAAAGGAGGCACAGGAGACTTTGTGGTTGTCTATGCGAAAGGGAGGAATTCTTCCTCTTCTCCTTTCTATAAATTTTATTTTTGAATCTTTCTATAAATTTTCTTATAAATATTTTTGTATATTGTTTGTTCCGGAAGTTGAATTACAACAAAGAACTCCCAGAGGTCTCTGCACCATCTGGCCCCAACTTTTCAGTCTTAATTTTACACTTCCCTGCAGCATGAAACAAATCAAGGTGGTCTTCTCTCTTAATCAAAGAATCATTAGCAAGCAAGTTTTGCTCATCTGAGCCCTTCATCAAGCGTGTCCTCCATCTAGACTGTATTTCTTCGGAGAGCAGCTCGAGTCCAGCGTTCTTCACGAGGCCTTCTGTGCCAGGCCTTCAGTCACAGAAACCTCCCATAAGCCACTGCTCTGTACAGCAAGGCACGTCCGCTAATGCAACGCCGCCCAGCTGCTCTGTAACCCCACCTAAGTAATGTTCGTGTTTGGACGTCCTGCATCCGCTCAATTCCCAGCTCATACAGCCTCGCATTACCCACATATAAAGCTCTTAGTATTTCTTGAATCAATTAATCCTATCCACTTGCTGAGGGGGATAATTACTGTCTTAATGAAAACCACTGAATGAAAATGAGCTGTTGGAAGTGTTCCCTAAGTGTCTGGGAAACAATATGGATTTGGATCAAACAACCTTGAGTTCACATGCTGGCTCTCACTCTGAATTTAGGCAAGTTAATATCCCTATGCTCTCCTGCCCCGTTTTTTTCTTTTTTTTTTTAATTTTATACAATTTTTAAAAGTTACTTGACTTTTACAGTTATTGCAAAATATTGGCTGTGTTCCCTGTGTTGCACAATACGCCTGAGCCTATCATACCCCCAATAGTTTGTGCCTCGCTCCCCACTCCCCAGGGCCGCCCTGCTTCCCAGGTGGCTCAGTAGGTAAAGAATCCGCCTGCCAACTCGCGAGACATGAGTTCGATCCCTGGATCAGGAAGATCCCCTGGAGGGGGGCCTGGCTACCCACTCCAGTATTCCTGCCTGGAGAATCCCATGGACAGAGCAGCCTAGTGGGCTGCATACAGTCTGTGGGGTCGCAAGCAGTCAGGCGTGACGGGGCACACACAGCCCACTCCCCAGCCCGTCTGTGGCCCTTCCTCCCCCTCACACCCTGCCTGTTTCTTAAATCTGGATGAAACACCTGGCCTCAAAGGTCTTGACTTTGCTTGGAAAACCAAGCGAAATGACGTGGACACAGCAGTGAACACTGTGCTATAGCGCAGAGTATGTGCTCAGCGGAAGGTGGTCACACCCTTCTGAGCACTTAGGAAGTTCTTGCCAAAAGGAAATAAAATATTGCCAACACAGTGATGGCGGTTTCCTTCACAGGTACACTGGCCTCCAGGGCCTCGCACCCCCAGGCCTCAGGTCACCTCCGGGGCCCTGCTGCTGCTGTGGAGGAGCCCACCTCGTCCCGAGCCAGCCTCCAGGGCCCACCCCAGCAGCCTCTGCATTCAGGGCGTCCCCCACTCCTGCGGGCCAGGAAAGGTGAGTTACAGGGATCCCAGCTGAGAAGTTAGGAAACATTTTCTTACAGAAAAGCATTGTCTGTCACACATGGTGGTCAGAGTTTGTAGCAAAATTAGGTTAATGGGCTTCTTGGCCATATCTGGCCATCTGAACCACCATATCTAAAATTGTTTCCATGGGAAACTATGTTGCAGCCCAACCACTGACTTAGGACGAAGCTGTTGGAATGCAGCTCCTTTGGAGACGGTCTGTAGGTCAACTTTCATAACTCATTGTCAATGAAAAAGGAAATGACATTTCTCTTACTGAAACATACTGTACATACATTTTTACAACTGTCTCTTGGGGACACCAAGTATCTAAAGTTATCTGAAATAGCAGTCCCATAAACCCATCAGCTTGAACTGCTTTTCTGGGTCTAATTATATTTGAGCTGCTAACTCTAGCAACTCAGATGTGCTTGTTAGGTGTCTTTGAGACACCTAATTTTTAGCATTTAATATTTTTAAGGAAGACAGAGGGAGCTTTTCCCTTCGCAGCACTCCCCTTGTGGTTACATAACACTGTGCCTGAGCCGCACCCCCGCCCCCGTCCCCCCTGGAAGCCTTCCTGCCCTTGTATGGTAACTATTCCACCGCAGTTCTTGGTACTGAAGCAAGCAAGTTGAACCCTTATTAGGATCCAAGCTTAAAAGTTAAACAGCTCAGGGGCTAAGATTAAGAATCTCCTGTGAGTAGAATCCAGTAGATACTACATGAATCAAATATGTTTGGTTTGGGACCAAGCTATTAGGTATGAATATAAGTGATCTGTATGAGGTTGGTGTCATAAAAACAGAAACAATTACTTGTTGTGTTTTAAATTCATTCTAAGTTCCAAGAAAGCATTTTTCTAACTACCTAATGTTTCCATGTTGTGTAATTACCACAAAGAGCGTCAAGAATGTCTTTTCCTTCCTTTTCTTTCTTACGGCCTATGGATGTGGCAAAAGCAAAGTCCACGTACTGTTTATTCCAGGCTTACACTCGGTCCTTGAGTCCCCCTCCCTTTTAAGTTAGTTTCTCTGAGAGGGAGAAGAAAAAAGCAGAACCAGGCAGACTGTCAATTCTCTTATTCCACCCCCTCAACAAAGCCAGTTCTTAAGAAGGGTAAAGGAAGCATTTAATATATCAAAGCAAGTCTTATAGTCCACCCCGAGTGGAAATTGGTACAGCCATTATGGGAAACAGTATGACGATTCCCTAAAAAATTAAAAATAGAGTTGCCATATGACCCAGCAGCCCCACTCCTGGACATGCACCCAGGCAAAACCATCACTTGAAAAGATACACACACCCCTATGTTCGCTACTTAAAATAGCCAAGGACTCCCCTGGTGGCGCAGTTAGATAAGAATCCACCCGCAGGGCAGGAGACACTGGTTCGATCCCTGGTCTGGGAAAATTCCACATGCCTCAGAGCAGCTAAGCTTAAGCACCACAACCGCTGAGACCACACTCTAGGGCCTGCCAGACCAGCCCCTGAGCCCGCGTGCCACAACTACTGAAGCCCGGGCGCCCTAGAGCCTGTGTTCTCAACAAGGGAAGCCACCGCAGTGAGAGGCCTGCACCCCGGCAAGGGAGGAGCCCCCACTCTCCGTGACTAGACACAGTCCAGGCAAGCAATGAAGACCTGCCACGGCCAAAAGTAAATAGCCAAGATGTGGAAGCAATCTAAATGTCCATCCACAGATGAATGCATAAGGAAGATATTTACACAATGGAATATTACTTAGCCATAAAAAAGAGTGAAATGATGCCATTTACAGCAACATGAATGGGCCTAGAGATTACCATACTAAGTGAAGTTAAGTCAGAGAAATACAAATACCATATGATATCACTTATATGTGAAATATAAAATATGACACAAAGGAACATATGTACAAAACAGGAACAGACTCATAGACATAGAGGGAGCAGGAGGGGTGGTGGGGTTGAGGATTTGCTCACTGGAGGTGACCGTATCATTTGGCGTTCCAGTTGGGACCCTCTTGAGAGTGAACATGAGGGCTGATTCTAATGGAGCCAGAGTGACGGGTGTGAATCAAGACTGTGCCAGGCAGACTGGCTGTATGGTCACCCTGCTTATGGGCCACTGATTTCCCTTAGATTTAGCATTTTCTAAATGTGCTGTGTCTGTGAAACGCTACATCTTATATCCTCCCCTTCCTACATCTTTCTAGTTTGCAGATGCAAACTAGTATATATAGGATGGATAAACAGCAGGATCCTGCTGTAGAGCACAGGGAACTGTACTAAATATCCTGTGATAAGCCGTCATGGAAAAGAATACACATATGTATAACTAAATCACTGTGCTCTACAGCAGAAATTAACACACAGCATTGTAAATCAACCTTACTTCAATAAAAGTTTTGAAAATAAAGATACGCCTCCCAATGCATTTGCCTTGTCTAAGGACTAGATTTAACGTTTTGAGAATTCTGGAAATTAAACAAGTTGAAACATTTCTATTTCTTTTTTTAATAAAAGGACCTATAATACCAGAGATCTCCAGTCACTTATGAAATGCCTCCTTTACACCTGTCCCAGAGATAAATGATAAGCTCCAAGTCCTGAAGACACTCAATCTTGGTGCAGAAACAGAAGGGAAAGGAGGTGGCTCCCTGATAGGTTAGCTGGTAAAGACTCCGTCTGCATTGCAGGAGACCCTGGTTCAATTCCTGGGTTGGGAAGATCCCCTGGAGAAGGGATAGGCTACCCACTCTAGTATGCTGGCTTGGAGAATTCCATGGACTGTATAGTCCATGGGGTCGCAAAGAGTCAGACATGACTGAGTGACTTTCTCTTTTCACTTATACCTAAGTGATGTAATAAAGCTTTCCAGAGGATGCTAGGGAGGCATTGTTCAGGGGGCTCTCAAAAGGCCTCATAGAGAAACAGATGGTTCATTGGGACCCAGAATTAAGTTTCTGGAGCAGGGCAGATGAACCCCAGAAATGCCAACGGTTCCTGAGGTGATGCTCTGGGGACCCTCCCAGGCCCTTTCACTCTCGGGAATCAAGTGTGAGTGTAGGAGTTGCTACTTGAATTCATTCTTTTGTTCTTCTTTTGTGCCCTTATTAGGTGCTGGGAGTTACAGTGGTAAAGAGGTTCTCATGAAGATTATGGCCTCGTGTGGAAGGCATTGAACAAAACGCTATACATGTATAATAGCAACCCTGCTAAGTCCCATGGTGGAGCATGCAGGGTGCTAAGAGAGTTGAACGCAGGGACACTTGGTATAGGAGAAAGAGGATGGTGTGCAGAGCAGGGGTTGTCAGGGAAGAGAGATTGCACCTGAGACCTAATACCCTGGACAGAGGAGCCTGGTGGTTTGCAGTCCTTGGGGTCACAAAGAGCTGGACACAACTGAGCGACTAGCAAATACACTCACAAAGCTTCACAGAGGCAGAGGGCAGGGCGTGTGTGCTTTCCCATGGGGAAAAACCTGGCTTCAGAGGAGGAGCCGAGAGGCAGGGGGCACAGAGCCCCACGCCTAGGACGGGGGCAGGGTTGCAGGTCAGAGACCAGGCACATGCTTCCAGGTTTGAGGAGCTGCCACAGGTTTTGGACTCTGTGGATGATGGGAACCCATTGAGCATTTAAGCTAAAGAATTAACAAGATCTGATCTGCATTTTTAAAATTCACTCTGACTGCCATGTAGAGTAGTGGCCACCGAACTTTTTAAATAGTACACCGCTATCAATAAACGTTCGGAGAAGGCAACCCCACTCCAGTACTCTTGCCTGGAAAATCCCATGGATGGAGGAGCCTAGTGGGCTGCAGTCCATGGGGTCGCTAAGAGTCGGGCACGACTGAGCGACTTCACTTTCACTTTTCACGTTCATGCATTGCTGAAGGAAATGGCAACCCACTCCAGTGTTCTTGCCTGGAGAATCCCAGGGACGGGGGAGCCTGGTGGGCTGCCGTCTATGGGGTCGCACAGAGTCAGACACAACTGAAACTACTTAGCTGCAGCAGCATCAATAAAAGTTACAACCTGCACACCAATATAGGCAAGTTTATCCTTAAATCATATGTGGATTATAGAATACAGAAGAATAGTCATTTTGAAGGATGAGAGAAGTTGAAGTTCTAAGCATTTCGTCCCACGGTCCACAGCCGCTTTCATGGCTCTGCAGTGGCAGGTCCGTTTGGGAGGCTCCTGGTGTGCATGTGGGTGGCTGCGAGGGGCGACAGGGGAGACGGGTTGTGTGATAATTCGGCTCAGAGCGGTGGAGGCTTGGATTAGGGCGAGGAGGAAGAGACATCCACAGACCGTAAAGGTACCTTCCAGGATGGGCAGAGAAGACTGAAGGTCTGGTCGGCTGGGGTGGGCTGGGGGAGGGAAGCGGACTCGATGACTTCTAGTCTCTGGCTCCAGTAACGTCTCAAGTGACCATGTCAACTCTCCCTGGAAATACAGCTGGATAAAAGAAGCCTGCCGTTTACATGTTGGAGACAAAAAAGAAATGAGGAACTCTTCCTGTCATTTTAGTGGGGGTGTGTGTGTGTGAGAGAGAGTAAATGTTTATTTTTGTAAGAGAGATTGTCTCTAACTCTCACATTTTCTGTTCTCACCCCTTTATAAGTCTCTACGGAGAGGAAGTTCCAATATTTAGAAATCTTATTAAGAGAAGGCCAAGATCTCTCTCTCTCTCTCTTGTTTTGTCTCTCTCTCTCTCTCTCTCACTCACTTTCTAGGACTGAATACCTTCTGGGTTGTAAATTTGCAATTTTGATTGTGACATATATATTTAAATTGTGTTGCTCTTCTTGTCTAGTTACTAAGTCGTTTCCAACTCTTTGTGACCCAACAGACCGTAGCTCACCAGGCTCCCTGTCCATGGGATCTCCCAGGCAAGAATACCAGTGTTGGTTGCCATTTCCTTTTCCAGGGGATCTTCCCGGCCCAGGGATCAAATCAGCATCTCCTGCATTGCAGGTGAATTCTTTATTGCTGAGCCACTAGGGTTTCCCATATTTAAATTATATATAAATTACATATAAAATTATATATATATGTGTGTGTGTGTGTATAAATTAGGGCTTCCCAGGTAGCACTAGTGGTAAAGAACCCACCTGCCAATGCAAGAGACATAAGACTTGGGTTTGATCCCTGGGTAGGGAAGATCCTCTGCAAGAGGGCATGGCAACCCACTCTAGTATTCTTGCCTGGAGAATCCCATGGACAGAGGAGACTGGTGGGCTACAGTCCATGGAGTTGCAAAGAGTTGGACACGACTGAAGCAACTTAGCATGCACACACGCTTGTATAAATTAAAACTATTTTTCCCACTGATCTTATTTTATAACCCTTTTCTTAGTACACTTTCAGAACCACTTGAGTATTTCAGTATGTAGTATATTTAAAGTAAAGCTATTCACAGATTTCCACAAAAATGACAAAAATGGGAGGAGTTAGGGTTATGCTAATATGTCAAAGGCAGGCATCTTCTGTACATCCCCAGAGAGCTGGCTGGGAATCCCCTCATTAAGTAAGCCCATCCTCAGCACTTATCTGTAGGCAAATAGCAGCTGCAGATGCTATTTTAAAAGTCCTTCAAAAAAACCCACAGCTACTCACAGTGATTATGAGGAGCCAAAAAATAATAGACCTAGAGTATTCTGTAAACTGTAGGTTCATATACAAATATCCATTAATATCCTGAAAATGAAATTATTTTAAAGTGCTCCTGAAGTAGCTGCTTGAATGGAAACTGAATCAATCATTAAATGAAATGGGGAAAGCATCATGACCAGCCCTGTGCCATAATTAAAAGTCTGCTGAATGATGCCGAGTTTGGAACGACGTTTAGGATGGAAGCAGGGTGCTTCTCCTAGACATGCACTGAGTGAAAATAGATTTTCTATACCTGTGAGTTGTTTGTAATTACTTTTCACTTTCTTATCAAAATTAGTAGACAAGCCAGAGGTGTGGGCCTGTTCGGCCATCTTAAAGTATAGGGGGAATATTATTCAAAAACTTAGAAATGCCTTGCTAATTTTCTCCAGAAAAGAGAGTTTGAATAACTCATGAACTAATTTTTGAGACATGCAACTTTTTACTGTATGCACACATGTTTATATAAAGACTAGACAACAACTTCGGAGAGAAGGGTATTCTTTAATTAGAGACCTAAAAATTCTTGGTTGGGGAGATGTAAGCTTTTATATACAAAATGAATGAACAACAAAGTCCTACGTATAACACATAAAGCTATATTCAATATCCTACGGTAAACCATAATGGAAGAGAATATATAATTAAGAAAAGAATGTATGTATGTGTAACTGAACCACTTTTCTGTACAGTAGAATTTTTTTTTAATTTGGCTGAGCTGAGTCTTAGTCGAGGCACATGGGATCTTCAGTCTTCACTGCAGCCTCAGGGATCTTTAGTTGTGCCTTGCACACTCCTCGCTGTGTCACATGGGATCTAGTTCCCTGACCAGGGATCGAGCCCCAGGCCCCTTGCGTTGTAGCCACTGGACCATCAGGGAAGACTCTGTACAGCAGAGATTAACACAACACTGTGTTAATCAACTATACTTCAATTTTTTAAAATTGATGTAAAAAATAAATTCCTGGAAATTGGGGGTCATTACACATTTTTGTGTCAAGAATCCACCTGCAGTGCAGGATACACAGGAGACCTGGGTTCAGTCCCTGAATCAGGAAGATCCCCTGGAGAAGCAAATGGCAACCCACTCCAGTATTCTTGCCTGGAGAATCCCATGGACAGAGGAGCCTGGCAGGGCTACAGTCTATGGGGCTGCAAAGAGTTAGACACAGCTGAGCATGCATTGAGAACTGAGAATACCTTTTTGTATGCCTATAAATTTGTGCTCCTACTAGCCCTTCAATATATACTTTTAATCATCCCTAAATAAATAAATAAAATCCTTCATGCTCATGTTCAGAATCTCCTGCTGAAAGTATGACTTGAAATGAGAGTTGGGGTTCCCTTTACTGTTCAGCTGGGGCCTCCTGCTTGCTGTTTAGGGGGCCATGCTGGAAAGCAGAAATACTGGCTTTATTGTGTTTTTTTTTTCTTTCCCCAAAGGCTTAAGCCCTAGAGAAGGGAGTGGATTCCTAGTTAGAGGAAACTGTTGGTTTGAAAGCAAGGGGGAGAGGATTAGAGGGTGTAGTGAAAGCACCTTGGCCAGAAACACAAAGGGAAGACTTACCTGCTGCTAGAAATTGCTACTGGGAAGAAGAGGAAAGAAGGGGAAAGCTGGGGGTCCTGGAGTTGAGGGGAGCTGGACGCTGTTGCCTAGCTGCACTCTTAAGGGGAAGAAGCATGTCGATGGGCAAGGAGCTCCACGTCCCAGACACAGCTCCGAAGCAGCTGAGAGCTGCCAGGCTGGGCGAATGGCGCTGTGGCAGGGAGCTTCTGTGTGCAGAGGCCCGCTGCTGGGCCCCACGCCCGGTGAGACCCCAGACCTGCAGCACAAGCTCGGGATTTGGGCCAGGAGAACCTCAGGGAGGGCAGAGATCAACTCTGCCACACTGCAGGACAGGGCAAGAAATGGAAAAGAAGTTGAGGTAGAACACAAAATTACATTCTTGCAAAAATGCATTTGTGGACTGATATGTAATATAACCACTACCGAGGGCAGACTCTTTTTTTGGTATAAAATGCAGAAATAAACCAGTTGAGCATGTCTAGGCAATTGTACACATCCCAGAATAGCAGTACATGGATGAGTGGGGCTTAACCAAGCCAGCACAGTAGAATAAAAAGATGCACAAAGAGTTTTCAAGCAGGAATCCTTTAAGCAGAGTCAGCCGAGACGGAATTTAGACGCTTGTATGGGATTGGAATTTCTGCCCAGTTGCAAAGGCCCTCATGAGAATTTACGCTTCAGAGGCAGCTTGTGTGTGTGTGACAGGTGTGAAAGTCGCTCAGTAGAGTACGACTCTCTACGACCCCATGGACTGTAGCCCGCCAGGCTGCTCTGTCCGTGGGGTTCTCCAGGCAGAAAATGGGTAGCCATTCCCTTTTCCAGGGGATCTTCCTGACTCAGGAATTGAACCTGGGTCTCCTGCATTGCAGGTGGATTCTTTACCATCTGAGCCACCAGGGAAGCCCTCAGAGGCAGCTTACCCAATATATTATTTCATTTCTATTTTTCCAAAAGACACCATTACAGTAAAATGGGGACCTGTAGTGCCCAGAAACGGCACGAGGTAAAGACTTCCCTCATATCTCTCTCTGAGCCCCCGGAGGGCATCAGAAACCTACACACAAGCTACCTTCCTTTCACCCCAGGTGGCTGGTGTAGGCTAGCCAATGACAGGACCCTCAAGGCAGGACTGACTCTCTTCCCCTGTGTCTGCAGTGCAGAAGTGCTGGGAATGTCCCAGTGGGATTGCATATGTAAAGCAGATCTTGAAAGTGGAGTTGAGTTTACTGTAGGAACCACCGCTAGTACCTTGGGGGAAATGGAACTCAGGGTGTGAAGACAGAGAAAGCAGCTATAGCAGGGCCTCAGAGACCAGGCCAAAAGAGATGTCGAGGAAGACAAGACAGGGACATGATGGGGAAAGGAGAGGAGAGAGCGCTCCCACCACCAGGGGGTTCTGATGGGAAGGGAAGTGAGAACTGCAGAAATAGAAAGAGGAACTCAGGGACCAGAGGGCTGCATTTCCCAGCGCGCTCCCCGCCCACCTCCCCCGAAGAAGCAACCACACTGGGGGAAGGACACCCAGGCAGTGTCCTTTGCACCGAAGGTTCTGATTTGATGGTGGATGATCTGCCAGCTCTTTAAAAGGTCACACTGCCTCAGCTGGGGAGGAATCAGACGTGGTCCCAGACCAGAACGTGGACATTTAGAAAGAAATGACGTTCTCATCCA
The DNA here is from genome assembly GCA_935064755.1 of Tragelaphus eurycerus. Lineage (NCBI taxonomy): Eukaryota > Metazoa > Chordata > Mammalia > Artiodactyla > Bovidae > Tragelaphus > Tragelaphus eurycerus. Next base: position 4,438,315 of record CAKXYN010000057.1, on the reverse strand, counting down.
ACACTGACGCTAATACTTAAAAAAGGAAAGGGAAAAGAATTACAAACTGTAATTTTTGTGTGGTGTTCACGTGGGAGGGAAAGAGGGAAATAGGGGTGGGAAAGTAGGAGGAAAGCAGTGTTTTCCAAGAAGGTATTTTATCAAGGGTTTCATCAACTCTTGCTCGAGGCTAATTGTGAAAAGAGCTGTGTACCTCCCCCGCTGCAGGCAGACAGTAAGTGCGATCTGAGAGTCACCAAGTGCCCAGTTGTGATTCAAAACATATTTCCTAAGAGCTGAACCAAATATATGAGCACAAATCATTCAGATCTGATGCTGCTGCTGCTGCTGCTAAGTCACTTCAGTCATGTCCGACTCTGTGCGACCCCAGAGATGGCAGCCCACCAGGCTCCCCTGTCCCTGGGATTCTCCAGGCAAGAACACTGGAGTGGGTTGAGTTCCTAATAAAATATTAATGTAACATTTCTTTATTCATATACTATGTTGAAACCTAACTAACAGAGCCCTTAAATGCATCACAAGAATTTAACAAGGAGACCCGTTTTCCAGTTTTCTTGAGGTAGGATTGATATATAACATTCTATAAGTTTAAGGTGTACAACAAAATGATTGGATATTTGTATATTTTGTGAATTGATAGCCACATTGTTCACATCGATCACCTCAGATAGTTACACATTTTTTTTTCTTGTGGTGGGAACTTTTAAGATCTACTCTCTTGGCAACATTCAAATATACAGTTTTTAGTGATTGTATTTATGTATTTATTTCTGGCGAGGTTGGGTCTTCGCTGATGCTCAGGCTGTCTCTAGAGGGGTGCAGCAGGGGCTGTTCTCTATGGTTACAGCACTTCTCGTGGTGGCTTCTCTCGCTGCAGAGCACAGGCTCTGGGGAGCACAGGCTTCAGTAGCTGCAGCCGTGGGCTCCACAGTTGTGGCTTAGTTGCTCTGAGGCATGTAGCATCCCTGAGGCAGGGATCGAACCTGTGTCTCCTGCACCAACAGGCAGATTCTGTTCCACTGAGCCACCAGAGAAGTATTTTCTAAGAGATAAACTAAGTTTACCGGCCTTGCAGTATGTTTTGGGAACCAGATGTAGATAACACCACCTTAAAATAACTAGGAAAGATAACTGTTACCAAAGGAGGGCCTACACTTAATGTTTTACACTGTGGGGAATCAGATACAACATCAAATTTACCATTTTAACTATTTTTAAGTGTAGAGCTTGGTTCTATTAAGTACCTTCGCATTATTGTACCACCATCACCACCATCCGTGTCCAGAACATTTTTATCTTCCTAAACTGAGAATCTGTACCTATTAAACAATAACTCACATTTCCCCTTCCCCAGCCCCTGGCAACCTCACAATTCTACTGAATACATCCTATGAATTGACTCTTCTAGATCCTTCACATAAGTGGAATCAGCATTCTTTTGTGACTGGCTTATTTAATTTAGCATACTGTACATGCTTGGAGAAGGGCATGGCAACCCACCCCAGTATTCTTGCCTGGGAAATCACAAGGACAGAGCAGCCTGGCGGGCCGTAGTCCCCAGGGTCTCCTAGAGTCGGACACAACCGAGTGGCTGAGCACACACCGTACACGGTGCTGTGGACCAGAACTGCTGCCGGGTTACAGCTGAATGGACCTGTATGTTTTAAGTGGGAGTCAGGATGCAAACTCTTCTTTAGTGATATACCTATATCACTTTTTAAAAACTGCTGCAGCAGCAAATACATTTTAAAGCATTTATTTTGTTGCAAAAGAGGCTGGACTTTAAAGGCCTTGTTCAAGGGCTCTTAGTTCCTGGGATCAGATCAGATCAGATCAGATCATATCAGTTGCTCAGTTGTGTCCGACTCTTCACGACCCCATGAATCGCAGCACGCCAGGCCTCCCTGTCCATCACCAACTCCCGGAGTTCACTCAGACTCACATCCATCGAGTCGGTGATGCCATCCAGCCATCTCATCCTCTGTTGTCCCCTTCTCCTCCTGCCCCCAATCCCTCCCAGCATCAGAGTCTTCTCCAATGAGTCAACTCTTCGCATGAGGTGGCCCAAGTACTGGAGTTTCAGCTTTAGCATCATTCCTTCCAAAGAACACCCAGGTCTGATCTCCTTCAGAATGGACTGGTTGGATCTCCTTGCAGTCCAAGGGACTCTCAAAGATAGGTTCTCTTTAATCTCACAGACAAGAGGCTATCCATTAATGGATGAGAATGAGTACTGAGCTTAAGCCTCAGTTCCCTTGACTCCTGCCCCACTGCTCTCTCTTTGCCCCAGAGCCCCATAAGAGTATAACATATGGGAGCAAAAAAAAAAAAAAAAGGACAAGGCATGCTCTGATCTTTCAAGTAGAATTCCTGACACAGGAATACCTTTCTTGGACCCAGATTTTGGACAGTTTGATTTTCGAGCTGGGTTCTGGTCTTTAAAGCAAATGAATTAAAGAAATTTGTAACTTTTCTCTCCTCTCAGCTCTAACCTTAATTTCAAAAGTTTATGCTTTTTACTGAAATAAGACTTGCCTTAACCAGCCCAAAAAACTGCGAAGAACTGACTCATTGGAAAAGACCCTGATGCTGGGAAAGATTGAAGGCAGGAGGAGAAGGGGATGACAGAGGATCAGATGGTTGGATGACATCACTAACTCGATGAACATGAGTTTGAGGAAGCTTCGGGAACTGGTGATGAACAGAGAAGCCTGGTGTGCTGCAGTCCATGGGATCACAGAGTGACATGACTGAGCGACTGAACTGAACTACCAGCTCTAAAGATGCTTTTGAAGTGGCTTTTGACCTTATTCCCTCCAAATCAAAAAGTCCTTCTTTAAGTCACTGTAGGTAGGGCGCCTGCAGTAATGGCAAGCTGAGTCTAACTTTGTGTTTTGAAATGACCAGCTGGCTCTGAAAATCATCTCCCAAACTCAGTGGACTCTGGAGTCTCTGTTGTGAAATGAGGCAGGGCCCACCGGCCCTTCTCATCACACCCAGAGCAGGAGCCTGAAAAAACAGGAGCGTTTACAGCAGTCAGTGCACAGACACAGTACCCATGGAAATAATTCAAAGACCTACAATAGGGGGATGGGAGACATGAATTTTTTGACCTTTTAAAGATTTTTAGATATACAGATATATCCATTTAGATAGATTCTTAAAGATTTAGGTAAGATTTTCTTTTGAGGGAACACTTTTGTGTTTCTTACAAGTCATCCTGAGTTGGTGTTTTTTGTTTTGTTTTGCTTTTGTTTTCATAGATTTTTTTTTTAAGTCTTTTTATTTTTCTTTCACCCTACTGAGGCGGCAGGCCTGCAGGATCTTAGCTGTCCAACCAGGAATCAGACCCATGCCTCCTGCATGAGAAGCTCGGAGTCTTAACCACTGGACCATCACGGAGGTCTCATCCTGAGTTGTTTTTTTTTTTTTTTTAAATCAATCAAATTTAATTAGCACTTTTAAATCTTGGTCTCACAATTTAAATATTCAGAAACTTTAAAATTTCATTAACAAACAGCATATTTAATGTTTAAAAGTTTTTCAATTCCATGTTAACTCCTAAATATTTATGCAATTCTGTAAGGTCTAACAAAATAAACTTAAAAATTTAGTAAATACTAATTTCCCTAACATGTTTTGATACTATTTACAAGTATAGTAACAATTCAACCTAAAATCAGAAATTCAAAGCAATGAGTTAAATATACATTTAAACTACAATCACATATTTGACATTAATTCTAAACCATTTACGTCATCCTAAACACTATCAGAGATCACTTTTTCAAGTATTGCTGAGAACCAACTCTTCAGCTTGTTAAAAATCTTAATAATTTGAGCTATGAATCAGGATGCAACTCTGATTGATAAGCTCAGACTGTTTGTATAGATGCTGTGTCAAAGCCTTGAAAAGAGGTACTACACAACTTTTGCCCATTGGATTCAAGTTATATATTACCTAATTTTCAAATTACTTGAGTCAGTAATCCCTACTCAGGTGGTTATACTACTTGAGTGGATTATATCAATCTATTTACTGCTGATTCTCTTCTGAATTCTCCTTTTTTTTTTTTTAAATCAAGAATCTCTTTTATTGATTATCAGAAACTGAGTTGTTTTAATTTGACATCATTTTCTGGAAGGTTGAAACTAGAAAAGATTTCTATTTTCAAGCAGGACAAGAAAGTCAGTGTTCTTGTCAAAACAAGACAAAACGGGGTAGCTACTGTAGTTTCAGTTTACAAGTTAGGCTCCTGATTGTTCCATGAACAAAGTGGGAGGGACTTCTAACTTCAGGAGTGGAGGAAAGAGGATCTGGAAGGGGAAAAGTCAAGAATGAAGAGCACCCAAAAATGCATATTTCTCCACTCAGTTCTTAGATATTTTTATCTAATGTAAAAAATATTGTCCAACCCAGCCAGCCTCATAGGTATACTCTTCCCCAGCCTTGACTGAAATTCTGCACACAGACAAAGTTAAAGAGACAATGCTTTGACCACGATATCCAATCATTCTGCATCTGGATTCAAGCCAGAAGGCTATGTGCTAACAGTTTGTGTTTCTCCTTTTAAGGGTGCTCTGCTTTTGCAGGAAAACTGAGGATATTATACGAGCCTTAGAAATATTGAGGAGTTGATATATTTTAAAGTGAAGTGAAAGTCACTCAGTCGTGTCTGACTCTTTGTGACCCCCTGGATGATACAGTCCATGGAATTCTCCAGGCCAGAATACTGGAGTAGGCAACTATTCCCTTCTCCAGGGGATCTTCCCAACCCAGGGATCAAAACCAGGTCTCCTACATTGCAGGTGGATTCTTTACCATCTGAGCCACCAGAGAAGCCCAAGAATACTGGAGTGGGTAGCCTATCCCCTCTCCAGTGGATCTTCCTAACCCAGGAATCAACCTGGGGTCTCCTGCATTAAAGGTGGATTTTTTTAACAACCAAGCTACCAGGGTATATTTTGAGTGCTATGAAATAGTTTTCCTGAAAGGGACATACTTAACAATTGGAAGTGTGTTAGCTCTAGCCTTCTTTCATGGATATGTGTGTGTGTTTAAAATATATCTAACATAAATTTACCATTTTGACCATTTTTAGGGGCACCGTTCAGAGGCATTAAGTACATTTGATGGCTATTTTAAAAATCCTTTACTCCTCTGAATCCAGAGGCTCCTTCCTATTTTGTATAGATCACACGCTGAACAGTGTTCAGGGACCTTTCATTTTTCAACTTCACAAAATTATGAGTTTTCAAAAAAAAAAAAAAAAATTATGAGTTTTCTATCACTCCTTTTTGGGGCTTCCCTGGTGCCTCAGTTGACAAAGAATCTACCTGAAATGCAGGAAACCACCTGCGATGTGGGAGACCCGGGTTTGATCTCTGGGTTGGCAAGATCCCCTGGAGAAAGAAAGGCAACTCACTCCATATCCTTGCCTGGAAAATCCCATGGACAGAGGACTCTGGTGGACTGCAGTCCATGGGGTTGCATGGACTGTATAGTCGTACACGACTTAGCGACCAAACCATCACCATCATCCTCTTTTAAAAACACAGACTCTAAAATGGAGCGGCTAGAAGACTGTGTCTTTTTCATAATGGTCCATTGCTCCTCTGTAGTCTTTTATCCACTAAAGATCATGATGAAGTTCATCCTAAACCTGCTGTCCCCCAAGCTAGGCGACTTCCATTTCTTTGTCTACTAATAGAAAAATGTTTCTTTCCTTAGTTCCCGCTCTAAGTGGAGCCAGTACGTCTGTACACACAGAAAGGAGGACGCTGGTTATGCTTTCCAGAGCAGCGTGCCTGCTATGTCACTTCAGTTGCGTCCAACTCTTCTTGACCATATAGACCGTAGTCCGCCAGGCTCTTCTGTCAATGGGATTCTCCAGGCAAGAATACTGGAGTGGGTTGCCATGCCCTCCTTCAGAGGATCTTCCCTACTCAGGGATCAAACCTGTGTCTCTTAGGTCTCTTGCATTGGCAGGCTGGTTCTTTACCAATAGCACCACCTTGGAAGCCCTACACTTTCCAGAGCAGACTGAATTTCATATATCCTGATCCATCATCATACCTCATGGCAGGTGTTTTACTTGTTTTTTGGTTCAGAAAATATAGGCTCAGGGATTTCCCTGGCGATCCAAGGGCTGAGACTTCCCCTTCCAATGCAGAGGTACGGTTTCGATCCCTGGTCAAAGAGCTAAGATCCCACATGTCTCATGGCCAAAAGACAGAACATAAAAACAGAAGCAATATTGTAACAAATTCAATAAAGACTTTAAAAATGGTCCGCATGAAAAAAAAAATCTTTAAAAAAATAGAAAGGAATGTTGGCTGGACTATACATACAATTTTAATGGAGGAGAAAGCACCCAAACAAGAGCAAGGTTGCCGTGGAGACCTGCTTGATGCACACGGCTGCTCGCAGCCCCTCCCAGCGTCATCCCACAAACAAGGACCCGAGGTGAATATTTGTTGACTCAGTAAATGAATGAGAGGTGGTAGGTCTTAGGTAACATTCTAGCCCTGGGCAAGCACAGCCGTCTAAAATCAAAAGTAAGGGCAGGTATGGCAAGTTAGAGCTCAGGTAGCTTGTGACCTAAGTGAGGATGTGGTTCAAGTGGGGAAGCGGAAGTTCTGAATGAGTTTGAATTTGACTTGTACCCTCTAGGTTGTGACCACCCCAAAAGATGTACAACTGGCTTGCAAAGAATGTGTACTGTCAGAATCCTAAATAAGAATTAAATAATTAAAGGGAGAGAAGAATTTATTAATTAGTTGTCTTTTCCCTGAACTTTCCATGCTTGTCACCCTCCGTGGGCACAATCCTTATTGTTCAGTGTCCTCCAGGAGCCCTGGCCCTTCACACCAACACAGCCACACCCAGAACAAGAGTATTCTTCAAACCGCACTTTGTCTTAGGTATGCCCTTCCAGTAAAGATTCCAATTCCTCCGAACTGGAAAAGCATCAGATCACCTTCCCTACATATACATAAGCCATGGTCACCACGTGCTTCAGAGTCAATACGTGCTTGAAATTACTTGGTTGAAATACTGTGCTCTGAGTCTGAACACCAGATAGACACATTTGTGTGGCAGAAGAGGGACTCTTAACCTCAATGAATGTAACCAGTGGGATGAATCTGAGCCCTTCGGCGCCAGTTCTGGGCAACGTTCTCCTCTCCCCACCATCAGGGTGGAAGCGAAGGAATCAGTGACTTGGTAACCGGGTTATAGTCCCGTTCTCAGCCACAGGAAGCCGCTATAGATTCTGTAGGGGAAAGACATGATTAAAAATGGGTCAGAAGTTTAAAAAAGATTTAGAAAGTTTGCTAGAGAAATGACATTCATTCTAGACCTATTGGAGGACGCTGGGAGGGGACGTCTGTGGCTGCCATCCCGTGCTTGCTGCCGTTTGGATCGAGTCTAGTGGAGGACACGGGGGGCTCTGGTCAGTGTCCTGAGGACACCGCCACGGGTTCTGAAACACAGGCAGAAGACGTACCGGGGCTAGGGGTCCAAAGACTAGTACAAAAAAAAAAAAAGGATGACCAAGTATACTTGAGGCGAACAGAGAGGAGATGGTGAACAGCTCTGCCTCTATGGACGAGAGAGGTGCCAGCCCTCCTGAGAGAGTGGAGAATAATGAGACACCCCCAGGTGACGAGGACTGGCCCACCAGCACTGGTCATTCTGTGTGATTACAAAAGCCACTGTCCATCCCCCTGGCTTCACCACTCTGCTGCTCCTTGAGGGCAGGGGTACTCGTGACAGATTTTACGGTATAGCTTTGTACACTACTAGGCATAGGGTGATCTCTGTTATATTTATTTTCGAAATTACAGATTTTCATCGTTTCGTCTTGAAAGGTGAGTAGATGGGACCTCCCTGGCAGTCCAGTGATTGAGAATCCACTCTTCCATGAGAGGGGCACAGGTTCAATTCCTGGTTGGGGAACTAAGATCCTACATGCTGCGTGGTGCAGCCAAAAAAGAAAGAAAGGGCTAAGTTACTCTGTGTGAAAAGAGCACAATAGAGAAAAACAGAGAACTGGGAAATTCAGTGAGACCAGAAATGCAAACTCGGGGTGAGTAGGGGAGGGGAGGGAGTAAAGAAGTGCTGAAGTGTGGCCAGGCTTCAGGGAGGACAGCCTCGCAGGCTCTGCTAAGAAGGTGGACATGATCGCATAGGCAGGAGGAGCCCATTCAAAGTTTTAAAGCAGGGAAATGATTGAGTCTATGCCTTAGAGGGAATCCCTGGTGGCAACATCAAGGTGGGCATTTCAGGGAACACGCATCAGCCCTTGTGTGAGTGGGGAATAGAGGGCCAGACATTTATGGGAAAGGTCGGAGTAGCACTACAACCAGAATTAAGAGAATAGGAAGAGTTGAAAATGACATCAAGTTTCTAGTTTAGTTTGACTGAGCCAAAAACCAAGAGACGTAATCGAAGAAGAGAAGCAGCCGGGGAAGGAGAGATTACTCATTCGATTCTGAATACTTGGAGTCTGAGGAGCCTACACATTTCCAGGGACAGCCGTGGGTTTGTGGTCAGTAGTACGATGCTCAGAAGAGAAGCTGGGCCCAGAGACACAGTCAGGGGTGGGAGTCAGAAGCATGTGCCGGGATGGGGAGCCCAGAACCTTTACTTGGAGGGAGAGAAACAGCCTGGGAAATGGAGATTCCCTGCCCCCTTTGTAAAGTTCACTGCCTTGCTCCTCGTGATACAGATACTGAAACAGCAGGACAAGTGAGTGGAAATGACACCAGAATTTTCCCCAGAGTTCTTTGCCTCCTGCACTACGACAGGTGAGCCGCCCGTCCGGGTTCCGGGATGTTTCTCTGGGAGCTGAGTGCTGTGTGGTCTCAGTGACGCAGGCCCTCATGTGGAATCTGCTCACCCCTGTGCAACACACACAGCCCCGAAAAGCCTCCGCTCCAAGCCCCGCTCCAGGAGCCCAAGCAGTGAGTCAGCAGGGCTCCCATCACTGTCTCGAAACGTCTGAAGACGTCGTGATGACAAGCCATCCCAGCGGTTTCCAGGGGCGACCGAAGGAAGAGACCCTGGGCGAGATGCAGGAGGTCAGGCTTGCAGGCACAGCACAGGCCTGGAGCACAACAGTGACAAAGTTTGAGGGAACAGAGACCGTGGCAGTCACTGCTGAGTGACTTCTCAGTGAGGAAGAGGAGTAAAAGGAGGGATTGAAGAACGGGATTTTGCAGTGGTCCAGTGGCTAAGAATCTGCTTTGCAATGCAAAGGACGTGAGTTTGATCCCTGTTGGGGAACTAAAATCCCACATGCCTCAGAGCAACCACTGCCTCCTTGAGCTGCAACAAAAGATCCTACAGGACGCAACCAAGACCCCGCCTGCCCAAACTGAGACTAACACGGCCGAGTAAATAAATAAATTTTTAAATGTTAAAAAATAAGTTGAAGAATGGACAGGAAAATGGGTGCCTGCCAGACGTCGGGGATGGTGAGTGAGTTAAGCAGGTGAAGAGAGTCAGTAATTAGAAACTCCTGTCATAAGAGGAATAAGTCTTGGGAATGTAATGTACAGTACTAGTGAGCAATATATTACATGCTTGAAAGTGGCTAAGAGTGGCTCTTAAAGGTCTCATCACACACAAAAAATGTGTGACTATGTAAGGCGGTGAGTGTTAGCTTAACTTACAGTGGCTAAACATTTCACGATGCACACACACATGAAGTCACTGTATAGTGCGCCTAAAACTGATACTGTGAACATGCTTAGTCGCTCAGTCATGTCCGCTCTTCCGTATACTATGGACTATAGCCTGGCAGACAGGAGACCATGAGATTCTCCAGACAAAAATACTGGAGTGGGTAACCATTTCCTTCTCCAGGGCATCCTCCCAACCTGGGAACTGAACCCTGGTCTTCTGTAGTGCAGACGGATTCTTTACCATCTGAGCCACCCGGGAAGCCCAAAACTAATACTAGTGGCTAAGAGTGGCTCTTAAAGGTCTCATCACACACAAAAAATGTGTGACTATGTAAGGCGGTGAGTGTTAGCTTAACTTACAGTGGCTAAACATTTCACGATGCACACACACATGAAGTCACTGTATAGTGCGCCTAAAACTGATACTGTGAACATGCTTAGTCGCTCAGTCATGTCCGCTCTTCCTATACTATGGACTATAGCCTGGCAGACAGGAGACCATGAGATTCTCCAGACAAAAATACTGGAGTGGGTAACCATTTCCTTCTCCAGGGCATCCTCCCAACCTGGGAACTGAACCCTGGTCTTCTGTAGTGCAGACGGATTCTTTACCATCTGAGCCACCCGGGAAGCCCAAAACTAATACTGTGTGTGTGTTAAGTCGCTCAGTCGTACCGACTGTTTGAGACCCCATGGACTGTAGTCCGCCAGGCTCCTCTGTCCATGGGATTCTCCAGGCAAGAATGCTGGACAGGGTTGCCATGCCCTCCTCCAGGGGATCTTCCCAACCCAGGGATCGAACATGAGTCTCTTGTGTCTAACCTGCTTTAGTTCATCAATTGTATCTCAATAAATGGAGGCAGTCAGGGGGAAGAAGCGGAAGACTAAAAACTGGAGGGAGAAATAGCTGTTGAGGAAACAAACTCAAGAGTCATCCCATGAATATTATTACTTGATTAAAATAAGCCTTTACAGATAAGCACATTGAAGAGATCAGCAGAAATATCTTGCTGGGGATGCAGTCAGGGGAGGCATTCTCCAGGATGCGGAACTTGAACTAGCCCTTTAGAGGCACGCAGAGAGAGAAGGGAAGAGATGGGTTCTCACACAGAATGGTGTGAAGAAAAGAGACAAGCTTGTGAACAAATTAAAGTGATAATTGAAATGAAAGTGGCTATTTCAGCAACCTGAAATCCAACCAGTCCATCCTAAAGGAGATCAGTCCTGGGTGTTCATTGGAACGACTGATGTTGAAGCTGAAACTCCAATACTTTGGCTACCTGATGCGAGGAGCTGACTCACTGGAAAAGACCCTGATGCTGGGAAAGATTCAGGGCAGGAGAAGGGGACAACAGAGGATGACTTGGTTGGATGGCATCACCCACTCAACGGACATGAGTTTGAGCAAGCCCTGGGAGATGGTGAAGGACAGGGAAGCCTGGTGTACTGCAGTCCATGGGGTCACAAAGAGTCAGACACGACTGAGCGACTGAACAAAAACAACATATTATTTTATAATTTTATTTATTTATTTTTGACTGTGCTGGGTCCTTGTTGCTTGAGGGCTTTCTCTAGTTGCAGCCAGCGGGGCCTCCTCTCTGGTCGTGGTGCGTAGGCTTCTCCCTGTGGGGGCTTCTCTTACTGCGAAGCACAGGCTCCAGGGCACGCGGGCTTCCACAGCCGGTGTATGGGGCTCAGTGACCCCTGGCATGGGAGATCCTAGTTTCTGAACCAGGGATTGAACCTGTGTCCCTGCATTGTTGGGCAGATTCCTAACCAGTGGACCACCAGGGAAGTTCCCCTGACCGTTTTCAAAATGGGAAAATACAGATTTGTTGGGGGCAGTTGGAAGTTTCATTTTATCACCATCTGAGATGAGGGCGACTCCACTTTTTGGGTTGCTTGGAATCATTCTTGGCTTCACTTTTAAAAGTCACATCCCACAAACTCTTCCTTTAAAATCTGGCATCTGACTATCTCTGGGTCCCTCCTGCTCACACCTGCTCCAAGTCACTAAAACCTCTAAGCTAGATGACCAGCTCAACTGGGACCTCACACAGGCTGTCTGACCCTTGCCCTTGGACAGTCTACCGTAAACGCTGCTGCCAGGAGGACCCCAAAACGCCCATCAGATCAGGCCACTGTGCTCTCTTTGCAAAGCGAAAGCCCTGCCAGTGGCCCAGGAGGCCAGGCTCGCTCCGCCCGACTCTTCAGCCTCTGAGCTCATCTTCCAAACTCTCTCTCTCTCACCACTCTGGCCTCCCACAGGCATGCCCCCGCCCCTGCCCTGGCCCATACTCTGCCCAAAATGCTCTTCCCCCAGATAGTTGCCAAGTTAACTCTGTTCAAATGTCATCTCTTAAAGGAGGCCTACCTTCACTCCCTATTAAAAATGACCCATTCCTGCGTGCCACTACACCACCAACAATAAGCTCCTCCTCCAAATTACACAGGAGAATTTCCTCCAGCTCTTTTTACAAATGCTTCTTAAACATTCTCATCTCACCACCAGCTAGAGCAGACGTCCTTCCTTCCAACATTCTATGGTGGGACCTAGGTCAACGAATCCAAGTACTTACAGTCAGTGGCTTTTATAGCAAAATGCTGACCATGACATATGTTGTAACAGGGTGTGTATGCGTGTGTGCTAAGTCACTTCAGTGGTGTCTGACCCTTTGCGACTCCATGGACTGTAGCCCGCCAGCTTCTTCTGTCCATGGGATTCTAAAGGCAAGAATTCTGGAGTGGGTTGCCACGCCCTCCTCCAGGGGATCTTCCTCAGTCAAGGATCGAATCCAAGTCTTTTATGTCTCCTGCATCAGCAGGCGGATTCTTTACTGCTGAGCCGCCAGGGAAACCCTGTATCAAGATGCAAAGAAGTAAACATAGGAGAACATTCCTCAGAGAGAGACTTCTAATATATAGACATGTCTTGACCTAAGAAGAATCCACTTATGTTGCTATAGACTTTAAATCTAGTTTTATAAACATGATTCACAACTTGATTTTCAGGAAATGTAAACACCTATTATACTTAAGGGGGGCGGGCCAAAGCATAGCAATACACAGACTTGAATCATTCTTTTCTATTATAATCTTATATATTGCCTCTCCCAAACAAACATAATTACACCTTTAAAAATTGTATAATAAGGCTCAAATTCCTTTATTTTGAGAATATACACTTCCTTCTTCAAACATTATTGTTTTCATTTCCTAACAGTTTGAAATTAGCAAGATCAAACAAATCAGCCTAGAAATGTACAGTAAAAGCTTTAATCTCAGAGAAGAAAGAAACAATAAGGAAAGGAATCATTGGACTTGAGATCTGCGGGACAGCTTCAGGCTGCAACACCAGCTTGACTCCTCCACCTTCCTGTTAAAGAACTAGAGCCCTCGAGAGTGTGAGTAGAAATCACTCAGCTCGCTGACCACAAACTGGTTCTGGAAGCCAGGCCTCCCCAAGGCTGGCAGATTGTCATTATTATACCAGACCAACCTGAAAATCAACTGGGGTAAGTATGCAGCTAGCCAGATATCATTAGTTAGCACTAGCTGTTACGCTCGGGGAAAACCAAGCCATGCACCACGACACCAGCACTCTTCCACGTACAGTGAGATTTGAGAATATGCCACGGCTATAAAGTTTGAGTAACTGATCTGACAATTCACCCACTAGTGGCGTTAACTCGTTTGTCACAAGTATTAACTCTTGGTACCTATGTGTACATTTATGACTATTTCTTAGGATCTAATGAGGACAGACCTGGATCAAAGAAGAGTGGGATGGGCTAGTTTTCAGGAGTGAAGACACAATGGAGACCTTGTCAGGTGAAATTATGGAGTGGAATGGTATCACCATGGTAACCATGTTGGGACTTTGAACTTCTGAGGAGATCAACCAGCCTGCCTACTTATCCCCGGGGTATTCCCAATGCCAAGGTTCCTAGTGACACTTACTTTTTTCCCCCAGTTCCCACCCTTCAGTCCTCAAGAGTCACAAAAATAAAGAGACGTTTTGGAGATATTTGTTCCATAATCTACAATTATTATGAAGAAGAAATAAATTGATGGTAGCTCAGGGCATTCATACAGGACAGCACAGGACTGAAAATAGATGTTTATTCCTCACATTACCATCTGGGCTAGGAGTTAATTTCCAGAGTAATTTCAGAGATTCTGCAACTGTTTATATACCATTTGAAATCCTAGACCCCTACTCCCAGGAGACCATCACACTCAGACTGTTTATGTCTCTCACCAGCTGAACGAGAGTCACTTTATTATCTTAAATGTGAACCCCCTCCATCTTGCCCTCCTTCCTGTCAACTACCCTTCACCAAGAGATTGGAAGTGACATTAACAATCAGGGGACCTGGGAGCTTTCAGGATAAAGTCTATTTTCACTGAGGTATAGAGATTTCGTGGGCTTGTTCTATGTTTTCAGAAAAAAAAAAAAAAAACATATTCTGAGACTCAAATATGTTTAGCAAACTTACTTGTGCTCACTTCAAACTAAAGAAGGGAGCATGGCATATTTCTCTTTTACAACTCACTGTCCCAGGGTCTTAGGTATTTGGAATGCAGACTCTGCCCCGTTGGCAAGAATTCGGAATCAATTTACAGTGTGTGATATGATAACACATGTTCTGGATCAGTGGCAGGGGAATGTTTGGAGCAGTAATTCTGTCTGTCTCCCCATTACCAGAAAGGCTTGCTAAACTCACAGCTGGAGAAGTGTCTAAAAAGAACTAGGCTCTGTGTGTGCGTGTGCGCACGTGTTTATAAAGGCAACACAAAACCCAGCCCCCAGGATAAATGCTAAATTAAGGCCATCAAAAATGAAATGGTACTTTCATCACAAGGATAAACTGGTATCAACTCAAAATGACTACCTTTCTCAGCTAGAAGTCCTGCTCTATCTCTTCAGACAACTGGGATTAATACCACACGTGATGGTTCACAGCAGCAGGAAGAGAAAACAGCCTTACACCAGTGTTTACAAGAAGAAAATCAAAAGAAAGTGTTCATTTTTATAAGACACAGAAGGTGGGTGTGTTGGGGGGAGGTACAGGAGAGTCAAACAACGGGAACTGAAACTTGATCTCTCTGAAGCATGAAGCAGAAGCGGAGTCCTGGCTGGCGAGCCAAACGGTAAGGAGACATGTAAGTGCAAGTACGCGGCGCGCAGAATGTACTGGCCTCATGGAGCCATGTGATACACTTAGACAAGAAAGATCAAACGTTGTTCTTTGCAATGAGGTGAGTTATTTACTCATTGTGGTCAGCAGGAAGGACAATCTGTATAATGTGTCCCTTCTTTCATATTTCTCTATTTCTGTCATCTGTAGCGTTCTGTACCTTTCTATTTCCTTACACTTTACCCTATGTACTCCTCTCCAGTTTGCCCTGAATGCACAAATGATGAATGGAATGGTCGTGCGATTAAAATACTCAGAATACAAACCTCATGGAGCCAATCATGGCTGATTTGGTGTTTTAGACTGTTTCCCTAATTCAATTGATTCATTTAAATAGGCTGGCTTAAAGATCATGAGAAACCTCTTGAAAAAGAGTCAAAGATACAAGCATACAATTTTGCCACTACTTGTTCAAAACTGGAACTGAAAGAATTGATAAAGCCACCTATCCATGTAGGGTTAGAATTAAGAACACACCAGCTAACTTTGCAGCCTTTTTCATAGAGTGACTCCCTAGTCTCCAGAGAAAAGTATTTATAAAGCCTTTCCCAGTTGGCCACCTATATAGTTTTATCTAATCCTCTCGACCTGCGTCTTACCTTTTTAAGTTACCACCTGGGCTTCTTTTTAAGAGATGATCTGAAGTGTTAGGTCTTAATAATTGAGCAACAACTTCCCAGAGCCCTGTCTTCATTACGTCAACTTCCTTTGACAGCTAGAAAGGCTGTCTTAGCCATTTCCTGTTCAGAGTCCTGACTGCTCTAAGCCACTGACCTGCACGCTGGCTTCCGGCTTCAGGGCTGCCTTTCGTTAGCCACTCACTGGAGGGGCAGAGAGAGGAATGGCCACTGAGCCCATGCCCACTGAGGTGATCAACCGCACTCCTCACCACCTCCTCTTCTGCAGTTTTCCAGTTGTTTATGACTATGACCTCCTGGGCTTCCCTGATGGCTCAGTTGGTAAAGAAACTGCCTGCAGTGCAAGACACCCCGGTTCAAGTTCTGGGTCGGGAAGATGCCCTGGAGAAGGGATAGGCTACCCACTCCATATTCTTGGGCTTCTCTTGTGGCTCAGCCGGTAAAGAATCCACCTGCAATGTGGGAGACCTGGGTTTGATCCCTGGGTTGGAAAGATACCCTGGAGGTGTGAAAGGCTATCTACTCCAGAACAAGACCAGGAGCTGACTGTGGCTCAGACCATGAACTCCTTATTGCCAAATTCAGACCTAAATTGAAGAAAGTAGGGAAAACCACTAGACCATTCAGGTATGACCTAAATCAAATCCCTTATGATTATACAGTGGAAGTGAGAAATAGATTTAAGGGCCTAGATCTGATAGATAGAGTGCCTGATGAACTATGGAATGAGGTTCATGACATTGTACAGGAGACAGGGATCAAGACCATCGCCATGGAAAAGAAATGCAAAAAAGCAAAATGGCTGTCTGGGGAGGCCTTACAAATAGCTGTGAAAAGAAGAGAAGTGAAAAGCAAAGGAGAAAAGGAAAGATATAAGCATCGGAATGCAGAGTTCCAAAGAATAGCAAAAAGAGATAAGAAAGCCTTCTTCAGTGATCAATGCAAAAAAATAGAGGAAAACAACAGAATGGGAAAGACTAGGGATCTCTTCAAGAAAATTAGAGCTACCAAAGGAATATTTCATGCAAAGATGGGCTCGATAAAGGACAGAAATGGTATGGACCTAACAGAAGCAGAAGATATTAAGAAGAGGTGGCAAGAATACACAGAAGAACTGTACAAAAAGATCTTCACGACCCACATAATCACGATGGTGTGATCACTGACCTAGAGCCAGACATCCTAGAATGTGAAGTCAAGTGGGCCTTGGAAAGCATCATTACGAACAAAGCTAGTGGAGGTGATGGAATTCCAGTTGAGCTATTCCAAATCCTGAAAGATGATGCTGTGAAAGTGCTGCACTCAATATGCCAGCAATTTTGGAAAACTCAGCAGTGGCCACAGGATTGGAAGAGGTCAGTTTTCATTCCAATCCCAAAGAAAGGCAATGCCAAAGAATGCTCAAACTACTGCACAACTGCACTCACCTCAGACGCTAGTAAAGTAATGTTCAAAATTCTCCAAGCCAGGCTTCAGCAATATGTGAACCGTGAACTTCCTGATGTTCAAGCTGGTTTTAGAAAAAGCAGAGGAACCAGAGATCAAATTGCCAACATCCGCTGGATCGTGGAAAAAGCAAGAGAGTTCCAGAAAAACATCCATTTCTGCTTTATTGACTATGCCAAAGCCTTTGACTGTGTGGATCACAATAAACTGGAAAATTCTGAAAGAGATGGGAATACCAGACCACCTGATCTGCCTCTTGAGAAATCTGTATGCAGGTCAGGAAGCAACAGTTAGAACTGGTCATGGAACAACAGACTGGTTCCAAATAGGAAAAGGAGTTCGTCAAGGCTGTATATTGTCACCCTGTTTATTTAACTTATATGCAGAGTACATCATGAGAAACGCTGGACTGGAAGAAACACAAGTTGGAATCAAGATTGCTGGGAGAAATATCAATAACCTCAGATATGCAGATGACACCACCCTTATGGCAGAAAGTGAAGAGGAACTAAAAAGCCTCTTGATGAAATGAAAATGGAGAGTGAAAAAGTTGGCTTAAAGCTCAACATTCAGAAAACAAAGATCATGGCATCTGGTCCCATCACTTCATGGGAGATAGATGGGGAAACAGTGTCAGACTTTATTTCTTGGGGCTTCAAAATCACTACAGATGGTGACTGCAGCCATGAAATTAAAAGACACTTACTCCTTGGAAGGAAAGTTATGACCAACCTAGATAGTATATTCAAAAGCAGAGACATTACTTTGCCAACAAAGGTCCGTCTAGTCAAGGCTATAGTCTTTCCTGTGATCATGTATGGATGTGAGAGCTGGACTGTGAAGAAGGCTGAGTGCCGAAGAATTGATGCTTTTGAACTGTGGTGTTGGAGAAGACTCTTGAGAGTCCCTTGGACTGCAAGGAGATCCAACCAGTCCATTCTGAAGGAGATCAGCCCTGGGATTTCTTTGGAAGGAATGATGCTAAAGCTGAAACTCCAGTACTTTGGCCACCTCATGCGAAGAGTTGACTCATTGGAAAAGACTCTGATGCTGGGCGGGATTGGGGGCAGGAGGAGAAGGGGACGACAGAGGATGAGATGGCTGGATGGCATCACTGACTCGATGAATGTGAGTCTGAGTGACCTCCGGGAGTTGGTGATGGACAGGGAGGCCTGGTGTGCTGCAACTCATGGGGTCCAAAAGGGTCGGACACGACTGAGCGACTGATCTGATCTGATTTGATCTACTCCAGTATTCTGGCCTGGAGAATTCCATGGACTGTATAATCCATGGGGTCGCAAAGAGTCAGACACGACTGGAAGAATTTCACTTCACATCACGACCTCGTGAGTTTTCAGGCCTTGGTTTGTGTTTATTTTTTAAACATTTATTTATTTATTTGGCTGTGCTGGGTCTTAGCTGAAGCATATGACTTAGTTGCAGTGTATGGGATCGAGTTCCCTGACCAGGGATAGAGCTCGGGCCCCTGCATTGGGAACGTGGCGTCTTACCCACTGGGCCACCAGAGAAGTCCTGTGGTATGTGTTTAAATCCACATGCCTCGTCGTTGTTGATCCTGGCACTCACACTCTTCCAAGTGGAGTTGCATGTCCCTTCCCCTTTCACAAGCCCCATGTTCTGCCCAAATGAAACACCATTCTCTACCCTCTCCCGGCTTTGTTGCCACAAGTCCCTTTTGCTCCAATTACAAGGTGCAGTTTTTTTCTTTGTAAAAATCTTTTATATATTGTCATTGTTCTGAGTAGCTTTTCACAGAATCTATCATAGTTATCTTTGCCATTTCCGAGTTAGTGGATTTATTTTGGGTATTTCCAATTTGGAGCTATTTACAAGGAACATGGCCATATATATCTTTCATTTAAAATTATTTCCTCAAAACAAATTTCCAAGAATATTACTATGTCAAATGGTATGGTCATTTTCACAGCTCTTGTTCTGTATTCAGGTTACCCTCAAGAAGTATCAGTTTGTCCTGCCCTTGGCACTGTTTGGAGTGGGCTTCTTTGAATTCCTCCCAACACTGGGTTTCATAATAATTTGCTTTGCCGTCTATGGGGTCGCACAGAGTTGGACACGACTGCAGTGACTTAGCAGCAGCAGCTTTGTTGTTATCATTAATTTAACCATCATGAAATGCCACTGTGAACTTACTACAATTCTAAGTGAGGCTGACCTGTCAATAAAAAAATGTCAAGACTAAAATGTAGAGCAAAATAATAGTTTAACGTAGAGCAAAAGTAACTTCCAAGTGCAGTGGGAGTGGGTCACATTTTCAAATTTATCAGGCCGACTCAGAAGAATTTGCCTACACACTGGCAGGTAGAAACTCTTGATGGCCGTTTAGCCAAAACTGCCACTACCACTTTGGTCTAGAGTCTTCTTTCCTCATGGGTGACTGCCAAAGTCTCGTAACAAATTCACCAACCTTCTACTCTCCCAGTCCTTTACCCACAGCTCTGGTTTATGGCTTAGTTGGTAAAGAATCTGCCTGCAATGCAGGAGACCTGGGTTGGATTCCTGGGTTGGCAAGATCCCCTAGAGAAGGGAATGGCTACCCACTCCAGTATTCTTGCCTGGAGAATCCTATGGACAGTCCATGGGGTCTCAAAGAGTCGGACATGACTTAGGCATGAACCACGACCACCAGTTTAAAGAGCTCACAGAGGAAATAGGGTGGGGGAAGGGTCAGGGGCACAGCCTGTTTACCGGGCTTTCTCCTGCATCTTGCACTTCTCACCACTTTCTGAGAATCCAGATGCCTCGGAAGAGCTGCTGGCTGATGTTGGAGGCTCTCCCTCCAGCCCTTCAGCCGCAGCCACTGTGCAAGGCTCACCCGCTGCTGTGTGCGATTCTGCCCTTGGCCTCTCGCTGTGCTGGAAGAGCTGCGCCCTAGTTCGGAAGGCTCCTGCTCTCACCACAAGCTGTTGTTGGTGGCCGGCTTACTCAGGTTGTGTTCCCTGCCTTTTGTCTGCCTGCTGCTCGGTTTCTAGGGCTTGCTGTCCCGCGCTGCTGGCGGTCAGGGGATCCCGAGAATGGCCAGGTGCGGGGAACTGATTTTGTGCACAGTGAAGACCCTCCCTGGTTGCGTGTCTGCAGTGCCTTTCCTAGGGAGGGGTGTGGGCGCTCTGGGTTTAGCAGAATGTGGAGTCCTTGTGTACCCTGAGTGGAAATGGTTCGATAATCCTGATCAGATCTTAATGGAGATGTTCCTTTTCCAGTGGGTGGGTAGTTTTACTTTGCAGTTGAAGGAAAAATAAGGAAGTCCTATATTGCCTTGGGCGCCTGGGAATTGAAACACAAGTCACAATAAAATAACTGAAGCGGGGCCCTTTCACAACACGAGGGCACTCGGTTCACACTGGCAGTAACGTTGACTGGTCGAAGCACCTTCGAGGCCATGCCCTGAGCAGCTCTCCTGCTGTGATCCTACCCACGCTTCCACCCGACCTCCCTCAAGCTCCCGTTTTTTCTTAATACAGGAAATAACAACCAACCAACATGTGCCAGGCGCTCTTCTACAGGCTTATATATAGGAGTTCAGTTTTCTGCTGCAACTTACGAGGTAGACGATTATCTCCATTTTACAGGGAAGAAACTGAGGTGCAGAGAAGCGAGGTAACTTCCAGGTCCCCAGCTAGGACCCTGGATTCTGCTGGCTGTGCTCTTAGCCAGTGGCCCAAGCCTGGCAGTCCAGGTCTGAAGCTGCAGAAAGAAGAGTCCCCCTTATCTCAGAA
This sequence comes from Tragelaphus eurycerus, assembly GCA_935064755.1. NCBI lineage: Eukaryota > Metazoa > Chordata > Mammalia > Artiodactyla > Bovidae > Tragelaphus > Tragelaphus eurycerus. The sequence goes on along the minus strand of CAKXYN010000057.1, from coordinate 4,417,585 downwards.
CCATAACATCTGGCTCCCTGCTGCTGACCTGGCAGTTTTTTATTTGAATTTGATGTGCCAAACTTAACATGATTGTAATCTGAAAGCACGCAGATTCAGGAAGCTGTGAAGTTGCTTTACTCAGTGGATTTTGGAATAGTAAGAAATGATGAATTAAGAAAAAAAAAAAGCAGGCTTCCTGCTCTCAAGTCATCAAGTCGGGACAGAAAATCATTCAACATTCTTTACATAACATGTAAAGGACATTAGAGGTCATATTTTATGGCTTCATTTAAAGTCAAGGAAAAAAAGCTCAAGGATCTGAAGTGCCTTGTTCAAGGTCATGAATTGCAGTTAGATTGTTTAGATGGGTAAGTCAGCTAAGTGCTGCTGAAATGCTACTATTAGGATGCTATCTAGTTAAGGAACTCATGGCATTAGTTCAGGGAGTTCCTATAACAACATGGGTTCATATGACTTATTTCATATCCTATATCAAGATTACCTCACATAGACAGATCCATTTTCAACACTAAGCATGCCATTCTTTCTGGAACCATGACACATTCAACGTCCAGAAATTGGTTGCACAGTATCAACATCCTCTTAAAGACAATTTGTTAGTCTTCTTAGTGCCATTATGGCCTTTCATCAGTGTTTCCAATTCCCGTGTGCTTTGCATGCATTTCTAATGATTACCATTCCTTCACTTTCCATTCACACGAAGATAAAGGTGGTTTTTCTCTGATGGTGAAAAATGTGGTTTCCAGATCAGCCTAGGTTTGCACCTTATTGCTTTGTGACCTTGGGCTGGTTGAGTTGAGTTGAGTTCAGTCGCTTAGTTGTGTCCAACTCTTTGCGACCCCATGGACTGCAGCATGCCAGGCCTCCCTGTCTATCACCAACTACCAGAGTTTGCTCAAACTCATGTCCATTGATTTGGTGATGTCATCCAACCATCTCATCCTCTGTCGTCCCCTTCTCCTCCTGCCTTCAATCTTTCTCATCATCAGGGTCTTTTCCAACGAGTCAGTTCTTTGCTAGTTCTACTTCGCCTATCTGTGCCTCAATTTCTCCATCGGTAAAATAGAGATAATAATAGTACCTATACCCCATAGGGTTGATGGCAGGATTAAGTGACTTAGTATAAAGAAAACTTTTAGGATAGGGTTTGGCATAAGCACCGTATGAAGGTTATCATTATTTCTAGAAGAAGAACCTGAATTATAATGGAATCACTTCAGACTGTTAAATGGAGCTGAAAAAGTACTATTTCTGCTTCCCAGATAAAGGCTGGGCTAAAAAAATAATTTTTCCAAGATCATCTTCTAAGAAATTGACTCAATTTACAAAACTGGAATTCTTGCCAACCTTTTAAATGAAATCTCTATCTTTTCCAATAACAAATAAGAAAGAAAGGAAGAGAAAATAAATTCTATTCTTTGTTCTACATTTTGAGTTCCCAAGTAGAACATTTTAATAGCACGTATAAACAAATGAGTTAATGCAGTCACTATTTTAGAGGTTTACACAAATAACCTTCTCAAATAGACTGTAAGCTAGTATGTACAAAGGTCAGTAAAGGGACAGGATTGGTAAGTCCAAAAGTGTTGTGGCTCAAAAGAAAAGTTAGAGATTTTTACTGAATTTCATCTTGACCTTAATTTATCACCTGGCAGGTGTATAGATGGAGTGTATTTTATAGCTATACATGCAATAGTAACTCATTCTTAATGACTATAGCTGGGCCTTCATAGACTTTTCTAAACCTTCCTACAAGCATCCTAAAATAAGTAGAATTAAAACACGGGCCGGGGGCGGGGGGGGGGGGGGGGGGGAGTGGAATGGAGGTTTCCAAGTGAGTTCTCCTTTATCTTTGGAGACTGTATGACGCAGTAGAACTGGAGTCCAACTTTAACTCCAGAGCAGCAATTTACAGTCAGTTTCGGTTGTAGCAAGTGAAATAAGGACAATAAGGCTAATCCCACCGCATTTTTGCAAGGTTTATGTAAGACATGCATATAAAGTGAGTGCCCAGTGACAGTTAATTTTCTTACTTTTTGGCCATGCTGGGTCTTTGCTGCTGCGTGTGGGTTTTCCCCAGCTGCAGTGAGTGGGGGCCGCTCTCTAGTTTCGGTGCACAGGCTTCTCACTGTGGTGGCTTCTCTTGCTGGGGAGTGTGGACTCGAGGCTCACGGGCTTCCACAGTTGTAGCGTGTGAGTTCTGTAGTTGTCACTCACAGGCTCAGCTGCCTGGCGGCATGTGGGATCTTCCTAGACCAGCGATTGAACCGGCGTCCCTTGCATTGCAAGGTCGATTCTTAACCACTGGACCATCAGGGAAGCCCCTCCTCTCTCTTTAGACATAAGAAATAATATTTTGTGCTGGAGAGGGTGTGCAAAAAGGGAACCCTCCTACACTGGTGGCCGCTGTGGAAAACAGTATGGAGTTTCCTCAAAAAACTAAAGATAGAGTTGATATATGATCCAGCAACCCCACTCCTGGGCATAGATCCAGACAAAACTATAATTATAAAAGATACATGTGCCCCTATATTCACAGCAGCCCTATTCACAATAGCCAAGACATGGAGACAACCTAAATGTCCAAGGACAAATGAATGGATAAACATGTGGTACATATACACAATGGAATAATACACGGCAATGAAAAAGAATGAAATAATGCCATTTGCAGTAACATGGATGGACCTAGAGAGTGTCATACTGAGTGAAGTAAGTCAGAGAAAGACAAATACATTATCACTTATATGTGGAATCTAAAGTGAAAGTGTTAGTTGCTCAGTTGAGTCAGACTCTTGGTGAACACATGGACTGTAGCCCGCCAGGCTCCTCTGTCCATGGACTTCTCCAGGCAAGAATACTGGAGTGGGTAGCCACTCCCTTCTCCGGGGGATCTTCCCGACCCAGGCGTCCCACCTGGGTCTCCTGCACTGCAGGTGGATTCTTTATCATCTGAGCCATGTGACACGAATGAACTCAAGTACGGAACAGAAGCAGACTTACAGACATACGGAACAGACTGGGTTTTGCCAAAGGGCTGGTGAGGGAAGGATGGAGTGGGAGTTTGGGATTAGTGGAGGCAAACTATTATATATAGGATGGATAAACAACAAAGTCCTACTATACAGCATAGGAACTATATTCAATATCCTCTGATAAACCATCATGGAAAAGAATATGAAAAAGGGAGTTTACATATATATACATATATGTATCTGAGTCACTTTGATGTACAGCAGAAATGAACACAACATTGTAAATCAACTATACTTCAATAAAAAAAGAATATTTTGATTAGAAAAAGCTGCCTCTTCTGGGAGGATGGAAGGACGCAGTGTCCTGGGCCTGTGGTTCGGGCTGTCAGTGCCCCTGTGGAATCAGAAGGCAGCCCTCTCACTGCAGCAGCCCTGGAGCCAGGCCCTGGCTTGGTGCGTCCGAGCTGGAGTCCATTCCCCGGGCTCCCCAGACAGGAGCATGCACAGCAGAAGACCGGCGTCTGTGATGAGGAGGAGCCAGACGTGTAAGGACAGAGGGATTTCTGAGAAGAGAACACAGCAAGTACAAAGGCCCTGGGACGGGGATCAAGCCTGGTGAGCTCGGGGGACACACAGTCCTGGGCTGAAGAGCTGTTATCAAGGGGAAGCCTGTGGAAGACGAGGCCAGAAAGGCAGGCAAGGCCAGACTGCTCAGTTCCTTGCAGGACAAGGACAGGAGTTTAGATTTTATCCTAATTATATGGGAAACCACCAAAGGGTTTTATAGATGATATAAAATCTATGTTACAAAGATCATTTTGGCCACAGTCCAGCCAAGATATGTGATGAGCGTGGAAACAGAGGGACCAGTAGAAGGTAATCTTGGGTGTCTCCGTGAGCGACGGGGTGCTGACGTCCCGAGATTCAGATGTCGGGCTAGTGGCTGAGGAATAAAGGAGAGGGGAGTGCCTCAGGATTTGCTCAGAGAGTTAGAGGCTATAAAGGAAAGTGGAATCAAATAGACTCCTTGCATACAGTCCACGAGGTTGCAAAGAGTCCGACACAACTGAGCAACTTTCACTTTCACCTTGCATATTACAGCCATAAAGAGGAAAGAATCTGGGTCATTTGTAGAGACATGGATGGACCTAGAGTCTGCATATGGAGGGAGGTAAATCAGAAAGAGAAAAACAAATATCACATATTAACACACATATGAAATCGAGAAAAATGGTAGTGATGAACCCACTTGCAGGGCAGGAATAGAGATGCAGACGTAGAGAATGGATATGTGGACCCAGTGGGAGAAGGGCGTGTGGAATGAATTGGGAGATTTGGATTGGCATATACACGCTGCCATGTGTAAAACAGATGGGTTCTTACAGTGGGTAAGAACCTGCTGTATAGCACAGGGACCTCAGCTCAGTGCTTGGTGATGACCTAGAGGGGTGGGAAGACAGAGCCGGTGGAGTGGGAGAGAGGCCCAAGAGGGAGGGGATGTACATATGCATATAGCTGATTCCCTCTGTTGTACAGCAGAGACCAATACAACATTGTAAAGCAACTATACAATTAAAAAAAATAACTAATTAAAAAAAACTGACTCTTTGACTTTTGGCTTCAGCAACTGGGTAGATGGCTTCCCTGATGGCTCAATGGATAAAAAAAATCTGCCTACAATGCAGGAGATATAGGAGACTCGGATTTGATCCCTGGGTCGGGAAGATCCCCTGGAGGAGAAAATGGCAACCCACTCCAGTACTCTTACCTGGGAAATCCTGTGGACAGAGGAGCCTGGTGGGCTACAGTCTATGGGGTCACAAATAGGCATGCATGCACAGGTAGATGGTACTGCCATGGGCGGGAGGTTAAGAAGAGTAGGGGTGTAACAGGTTTGGATGGGTGTAATCAAGAGTTTGGACATGTTCAGTTTGAGACGCTTATTAGCCATTCAAATAGATATGGCAAGCAGGCAGTTGGATATCTAAGTGTGGAACCTTAGGTTTAGGCTAAAATTCTAAACTTGAGACTTTTAGCTTATAAATAATATTTAAAGACATGGGGCTGGATCTAGAGAGAGAGAAAGAATACAGGACCAAGACCTGGGTCCTCTTACTTTCAAAGGTTGGGCTTAGGAGGTAAGGGCTGCAAAGTAGATTGAGGAGGTGAGGACAACCTCCTGGACAGTACAGAGCTGTCTGCCACGGGGGCTGGGTGTGTCGTTCCCACAGACTTACAGGGACGGCCCTGGGGGGACAGGATCTTCTCTGGAGAATAAACTAGTTTACTAAGTAATAAACACTGTTTCTCTGCAGCTATCAATCAGTTTTTATTTTTGTTGCTTTATTTATTTTGCTCATTTAGTTGATATAAAATGATATGATAGTTCTTTTAATTTGCACTTGTAAAACAAACCAAGTATTACTTTGCTGTTTCCTCGTGTTATATGAGCATTCTATTAATATCTTTGAGACTGGTTCTTGTAAATGATTATGGTTCACTTGCATTTTTGTATTGATTTTTTTCTTTCCTTCACTTGGGATTGTTTTTGACTGGAAGGAACAGAAAACTTGACTACAATAAGAAGGGGTTATTTCTGCTTACAAACAAGATGTTGAAAGGTAGACAATCCAGCAATTCTAGAAATCCTCTAGGATCAACACTTCACCTTTCCAATGCACCATCCTCAGCAGGAGTTTGCTTCCTCAGGCTTATCTGAAGGCTGCCAAACCTCAGAGCATCACATCTATATTCCAGTAGGAAGAAGAACACGGAGCAAAACTCTTGTACTAGCTGAGTCTATTCCTCTTCATCAGGAAAACAATAACTTTCCTTGAAGCCATGCCAGTATAAGTCTGCTTACATCACATTGACCAGAAATTGGCCAAATAGCCATGCCAAGTTGCAAAGGAGGCTGGGAAGGTGACTACTTTTTTTTATTTATGTCTCATTCATTTAATCATAACTAACATGTAGCAGGACCACACTCAAGGCATCCTGTGTAAATCACATTCTAGCTTCTCTTTAAAATTTTTTACTTTAATTTTATTGGAAGCTATCTAATAAAAATTTAATCAGTTAATTTTTATACTGTAAAATGTACGTTTTTATTGCATGGTTTTATGAATTTTTAAAAAACACAGAAAAGATGAGTTTTTAACTGTGGCTACTGCTAGTCCTGCCAAATTGCCTGATGTTCCAACAGTGGGAAAGGACAGTTATTCAACAAAATGTGTAGCTGGAAAAAGGTGTGAATACTTAATTGATGCTTCCTGAGATGAGATAAGGGCTTCCTTTGAAGGAAGAATCTGGCCTGCAATGCGAGAGACCTGGGTTCAGTCTCTGGGTTGGGAAGATCTCCTGGAGAAGCTAAAGGCTATCCACTCCAGTATTCTGACCTAGAGAATTCCAGCAATGAGATAAAGTGGAATAGAGTGAGAAGGGTCCTCTTGAGTCATGGGGGCAGGCTGCATCTCAAGAGATCTCGACCATAATCCCTAGGTTTCTGCTAAGCTCAAGAACCATCCCTTCTGTGCTTTTCTTCCCAGGCAAGGAAGAGGCTTGTGTCCCAGCAGTGACTGCAGTGATGATTTGATAAGAGATTTAGTTTTGTTGTCTCCACTGGGGTGAGGCCATGAATGTAAATGAACATATGAACTAGAAAACAGCTGTTACGTGTACATTTTCATTAATCACTCCCATTTCCAGCATGTCTGAGTGATAAGAGATGACAGTGAATGGCAGTGAATAGGTAATTCAAGTAACTGAACGTCAGTATCAAACTTACCATATACATGAAAGTCTGGCACATCCCCACATGTGAGCATATGGTAACACCACTACAAGCATTTAGTGAGCCCACCTGCTGGATGCTTACCCTACAGTTTCTCATTTAATCTTCTCAACCACCTTGTAACCTGGTGTGTTGAATCTTCTCTGGATTAGAGATAAATGATTTGGGCTTGACCCTTCCCTGTCAATTTTCTATAGGATATGATGAGATATAACTCATATTTATAAACTAGCTTGGTTTTCATCTGTACTTGTTAAGAAAAAAAGAACAAGGGTAAAGTAAGTCAAAAGCATGGTCAGTATCTTGCATGTTTAAAGTAAAAGTAGATTTAGTTGCTCTTAGACGTGGTTTAAAAAAAAATATAGATCTAATTTAAAACTGATATACTCTGGTAAAACGTCTCTTTTTTTACCTCCTATGTCTCTTCCATGCTTTAATCTTCTGTATATAATTTGCATATCAAGTTAAATCATGTTTACATTAATTTTTTTCAGTTAACATCATTTCATACATACTTCTCCATAACTCTGCCACTGTAATGTGGCTATTTCTCATCTTTTCTGGGCTTCAGTTTCTTCTGTAAAATGAGGCAGTTAGGCTATTATTTAATAGCAAAGTTTTTCTAGCTCTAATAGAATACCTATTATCACAGGGGAATAATAGAAATATAGCGTGAATGACACAGGAGTCTTTTCTGGAGAAGAAGTTTACTTCAAAACAGGGATGCTACTTAATGGGCCATAACTTTCCTGTTGTTCATGAGTCAGCATGAAAAATACCTCCAGAGAAGGCTAAGTAGGTCAGATTTATCTAAGAAGACAGCTGTGTAATCCTGTATCCCTCTCCAACCCCATGGCACTGCAGACATACTTCTGGCTTTTGAACAACAGTCAAAGAGCATTACCAACTCTGTAAAGTCCACAAGACCACAACTTGAAAAATTAAGCTGGCCTTTAAAAAGCTTCAGTAGAAATACAAAATAGAGCTGTATTTATATACTGTCTATAGCCATTTTCTTCTATTTGTCAAGCCATTTTCATTGATTCTATGGTATTGGCTGGTGTGGAAAAGTTTCAGCAAAAAGTAAAACAGTTTAAAAATTAGTAAAAAAAAAAAAAAAAGTTTTTGCCTGTGACTGTTTATTAAAGTATTCAATAAAACCTGTTAGGTTGCTGATGTTTGCTTGCTTTTCTTTTTAAGTAGTATGGTCAGAAGACATATAAATGCACATTGTAGGGACTTGCCTGGCAATCCAGTGGTTAAGATATAATTTTCCAATGTAGAGGGTGGAAGTTTGATCCTTGATCAGGTAGATCCAACATGCTTCTTGGCCAAAACCCAAAAAAACATAAAGCAGAAGCAATACTGTAACAAATTCAAAAAAGGCTTTAAAAATTATTTACTTAAAAAAAATCTTAGAAAAAATACATATTGTAAATAAACAGGTCAATGAGGGAACTTTCATGTAAAAGCATACTTCGAAGGTGCAGTTACTACCTAAGTGGACTAGGCAAGTATTCTTGTCTTAAGAGGCCTCCTTAACACAGTAGAAGATAGACCTTCAGAGCCAAAGGGGCAAAAGCAAACCTAGAGAAGTGAAGAGAAAAAAGGGACATGCTGGTTTGAGACTGGAGATTATTGCTAAGGAAAGGTAGATGCCAGCAGGCAAGTGGGAAAAAGGCAAGGGAGGGGAGGACACCAGAAAGTAGATAATGCAACATGCTTTGTCTGTTTAACATGGAGGTTTTATATTTATGCTAATCTTCTTAAATGTTAAGTTCTGGCCAAGCAATTAGGCTATTTAACCTTGTTTAGAGTTTTGCCCAGACAGCGTGAGGCTGGGTTCACAGTACTGTATTATGTCCTTGGGAAAGAGAGGATCCATAATTGACTTAGTTCCCTGCGCATCTGTCCTGCTATTCGACCACTGCTTTGCCATTGTCTAGACTCTAAGGCACCAGAAGCAATTAAACAGAGGATCAATGTAAGCAGACAGGTGTGCCCCGGTCACTTCCCCTCTTTATATTGCTCTTATTTTCTGAATTTCATACAAGCTACTCTGGAAGCAGCAAATTAACTAAAAATATCTTAAGACTGCCAATACTTCCAGTTTGTATAAATGGCTTCCTGAATAAACCCTTGTTGATCCCATTGGCACAGCATTAACTTAAAAGAGATCTCCGATCTTATGTGTACTTTTTGGTTCTAGGCATCAAAAAATGGAGCCAGAAAACACATTTCCGAGTATCACTTATATTTCCGCGGGAATGTTAGAGACAGGCAACTGACCACGTCCCCAGACCGCAGCCAGATTTCAGAAGAGGCTGGCTAAATTTTGCAATAGGAATCCGAAGAGGAGTGTGTGCAGGGTCTTTGAAACTGTAAATACTCTCCGAAGAGGCTTCCCCACCTGTCACAACTGGACGGTCTCCACCGTGGGTGCCGGGCGCGCCACCGCCACGCGGCGCTGAGGTCAGCCTCTCGGGTCTTGGGGGAGCTCTTTTTATGCTAAATTACAGACTTCGCAGCCACCGGATACCCTCGCTGCAGACTGGCAGTAGCCATGTGGCTGCACTCGCCTTTCCGGACAACCAGTGCATTATTTCCACTAATAGCCTGCCCAGGGCCTCCAGCTGGGCGACTCCTCATTCCCACCACCCACCACCACTCGGCGTCCCCGTGGGTCATAACGCGATCGTGGCTCGCGTGCCCAAACCAAGCTGAAACCACCTCAAAGTTCCTGGCGACAGTGGCCCGGGAGCCCTCCCGCCGGCTCTCAGAGCCCCTGTCACGGTCGCGGAAAATGCCCGGAGCCCCCGCCTCGGGGAGGCGGCCGCCAAGGGGCCTCGGGCCTGGCCCGTGGCCGTGTATTTCGCGCGGGGCGGGGCGGCGGCCGCGGCGTTCGCATTGTCCACGTTCCCCGCGCCCCTCGGCGTTCCGTCCCTCCCTATCTGTGGCGCACACGCGCGGAGCGAGCGGCGCGCCCGAGGCGGGCCGGCAGCAGCTGCGGCGGCGGCGGCGGCGGCGGCGGCGGGGGCGGCGCGGCGGCGCGGCGGCGCGGGGCGGGGGCGGGGCGGGGCGGGGCGGGGGCGGGCCCGGGCGAGGCGGCCGGGGCGCCAGCGAGCGGGCGGCGAGCGCGGCGAGCAGCCGAAAGGAGCGCGAGCAGCAGCATGGCGGGGCCCCGACGCCCGCAGCCCGGCTGCTACCGCCGCACTGCCGCGGCCGTGAACCTCCTGCTGGGCGTCTTCCACGTTCTTCTGCCCTGCGGCCGCCCGGGAGGGGCTCAGGGACAAGGTCAGCCTGGCGCCGCTCCGCGGGCTCCCCTCTCCACCCCGCCCTCCCTCTTTCTTTTGGGGGAACCGCTGAGATCTGTAAGAGGGCGAGGGGAGGAACGGGAAAGGGGGAAGGAGAGCGGCTGCAATTCCGGGCTGGTGCCCTCCGCTCCCCGCGGCGTCCGCTCCCGCGGCCCCGGCCACCCGAAAGCTGGGCAGTCTCGGGGCTCGGGGACCGCGGCGCGGACCGCTAGCCGCGCGCGCCCCGGAGCCTTTGTGCGCGGGCCCCGGGCGCCCCGGGCGCAGCCCCCGCTTTGTGTGGCGCGCGCTGGGGCCCCGCCGCGGCCCGGTTTCCTGCAGCTTTGTTCCCGGAGCCCGGCCGCCAGGGCCGCGTCCCGCACTCGCCCGCTGCAGCTGCTGCGGGATGCGGAGCGCGGGGTCCCGCGGGGTGGCCTGCCTTTCCCCCAAGCGCGAGAACCCGCGAGCCCGCACGCCGTCGCCTCACAGTCCGAGGGGCTGCCGGCTCGCACCGGGTGCATTGTGTTCCGATCTGCGGCTGGCTCCTCGGGTGGCCTCCGCTTCTGGAAGGGAAGGGAGGCTTGTTTTGGTGAGGCGGGTGCACGGAGGAGACGATCGGGAAACAGGAAGCGTTTCTTTTCCGTGCATTAAAACCGCGGTATGTTTTTTGGTGTTGGTGCAGCGATCGAGCCCATGCCAAACGTGGTGGAGCTGTGGCAGGCGGAGGAAGGGGAACTCCTGCTGCCCACTCAGGTGAGGACGGCCGAGGTGACAGGGCGGCTGCCGGGGAGCGGGGCGGGGGGAGGGGGGAGAGGCTCCGAGGCCGCTGGCCCCCCCCGCGGCGCGGGCGCTCGGGCCACTTTGCAAGACAAATAAACGGTCGGGCCGAGCCTGAACACCTGGCCACGGTGGCCTGCGCGGCCTCCTCCCGCGCCATGTGACAGGGCGTGAGTCACGCCGGCCCCAAGTTCAGGAGGTGGGAGCCGAGGCCACCTCAGCAGGGCCGCGGCGCCGGTGCCCAGGGACAGGGGCGGGCCCCTCGGCCGGCTGTGGTCCAGGGTGGGCCAGGGGCCCGTGCCCTGATCTCTCGGCGAGCCGTGCTGTGTGCCTGAGGACCACCGGAAGATGCAGTGTTGATTGCAGAAATGTTAGCGAGCGGTCCTTGCCATTGGCCTTAAGGAGCTTTGTTTGGATGAAGATGGGACTTTAAAGGATGGTGATCTTGGATCTTTACCAAGTGCCTTTAATTTGTGTTAAAATGCAGCCTCTTGTTAAGAACTCGAATTTAAGGCCCCCACTCCCACCCCATGCGATATAATGATGGCGCGTGGAAAAATCGTTGGTAAAGATTGGTTGGACATTTGGCATCATCCAGGGTTTACCACTGCGAGTACAGCAAAGCCTTTGTGTCTAAGGTTTTTTAACTTTAGGAGAAATTTTCATTGACTGCAGACGTACATATTTAAATATGATATTGTTGAGTGTCTTTGAGCAACGACAGTGTGCATGCACAGCATGGAAGATGCATGTTTTGGGTAGGTGGGGGAGTGGTTTGAATCCTTAGGGAATAGTCAGTTTGTGTAGTTTTGAGGATGTTCATTACTTCCTCCACTGGTGGTAGCACTTAATTCTATGTTGTCTCTTGTGGCTGTTTAGAAAACAGGATGTGTAGCTGGAAATTGGTGACGCTGTGCAGTTTTACATTTCGGAGTGCTGCTAGATATTTGGAATATTCGTTTTAATACAGGGCTAATGAATAACAGCTTCAAGGTGGAGAGGTAATTTTTTTAGAGGAAAAGTTTCCTGACCCTTCGCTGAAGGCCAGGGTGCTGCATAAGACCAGTCCTTGGAGAAAAAGTCCTGTCGGGATAGGGATCAAACAGTTTGTCCTTCTCAAAAGTTTATTCCTAAATGGATCCCTGCTCCCCCATTGCAAATGGCAAATGTGTAGTGTTAAAAACTGCAATAAGATAAAACAAAAATAGAAATCATTCAGTTCTTGATGAAAGAACCATACTTAACATTGGCATAATACTTTTAACAAAGTATGGTCATATTTGTGTATATCAGAGTTTTCAACAGAGGTGTTAGTAACATTTGGGGCTGGAGAATTCTTTATTGTGGGGGGCTGGCGTGCTGTCACGCAGTTAGAGCATCTGCCCCTATCCACTAGATGCCAGGGGCTCTTACTTCTCTTTTTTTCCCCTTGTCCCTCCCCGCTCCTCCCCAATTTGTGACAGCTAAAAATGTCTCCAGACGTTGCCAAATGTCTCTCGGGAGCAGAATTGCCTGGGTTGAGAAGCACTGGTGTATATCTATACATATTTGCATTTTTACTCAATTGTACCCTCTACCTCTTAACTGGTTAGTGTTGAAAGCCAACCCAGACTGAAAGGAAAGTAAATTATAGACTTTGATTTGTTAACAGCGGTAGTTGAAGGCCCAGTCACTGTGCTCAGAGGTGGAAGTGTCAGTCTCTGATATGATGCAGGATTTTATTTATAGGCTCAAAAGTGATTTTATTTAAATTTTAATTTCTGGTTTTGTTTATATGTATAATATAGTTTGTTTTGGTAAAATAGTGTTAGAATTTTAGAAGCTGTCCCTCTGGCATGTTCACTGTAGAAGCGTTTATACCTAAGCTATTTTAATCAAAGCTGTAATGAAAGTGAAACTGATGTTCACAATCATTTTCTAAATATTTCATCTCTGTGTGTATGTGTATTTTTTTGAAATTGTTTTACCGTGCATGTACCTGGGTAGGGGTAAGGATAGATGTGGGTCTATTTATATTTATCTATCTAAGCTTCATATCTAAATGGCATGTGTACGTGTCTGTGTGTGTGTGTGTGTGTGTGTGTGTGAGTGTAAGTGTAAGTGTAAACTGCAGAGAATTCTGAAGAGAGTTATTTTTAGGGAATTCTTTTCAAAGTAGTTTGAATTTTTTCAGAAAAAGTTCCCTCGTGTGTTATGGAGTCAGTTCAAAGTAGCCTATTTATAGGTGTTATTTAAATTTGAAGGTTTTCTGCTTAATGAATTTGTAAGTTGGGTTGCTTTCAGGAAGACTTAAAGATGGCTTCGGAAGCTAAGATTTGTCAGTGATTGGTAAAATAGGAGTGTCCGAAGATGTGGTGTTGCAAAATTGAATACTAACACTGGCCGACACTTGCTATTTGCACAGTTCTCTCCTTTGGAAATGTTTTTTTGTCGATTGGGCCTTTTTTCGTTTTTTTCTTTTTCTGATGGCTCTCTTAACGGACCAAGAACTTGAATAATGCATCATTAGTCAAACCAGATATAACTGAGTTGTTATAAGCTCCCAGACCTCCAGGGGTTGACTCGGGGCTCCATTCTTCCCACCTCTCTGTCCTCTGTTTCTTCATCCGCAAAAGGGGGTTAATAGTGGTGCTGACCTCAGGATTTTGTGCCGATTAGGTGCCTTGAACTTAGTGAGTGCTTAATACAGGCGTCCTATTATTGTGGCAGTGTTCTCACCTGACCCCGATGTTTGGTCACTGGAGAGTGTGGAGCAGCTTTCCTGCTTTGAAGGGGCTGAGCCAGCGCAGATAACCGGGTATGTGTGGCAATGGCATAGTGGTTCAGGCTGCTGCGAGAGTCTGCCTGCAGTGCAGGAGGCCCGGGTTCGATCCCTGGGTCGGGAAGATCCCCTGGAGAAGGGAATGGCAGCCCACTCCAGTATTCTTGCCTGGAGAATCCCATGGACAGAGGAGCCTGGCGGGCTACAGTCCATGGGGTTGAAGAGTCAGACACAACTGAGCAACTCACACTTATTATGGGCCCAGCAATTGCATAGATAAGTTATATTATTCATATCCTTTTGTTATATACTCTTGTTTTGTAAAATATTTTGGTCTAAGGACATTAAAACTTGATCTGTGTTGATAACAAGAAGGGAGAAGAAAACACGTTATTTTACAGTTAGATTTACAGAATTTTCCCTCTCCTCCGATTGTGCTTCATCCAGGCTTTCACCATGCCAACTCCCAAGCAAATGCTTTTGTCAAATACTTTATTGTCAAGAAGTAGTTGAGTGTGTGCAAGACACTGCTGTGTGCCCCTTCTTACTCTTCCTCCAAGATCAGAAACTTCTGGGTTTCCCTGTGAACCGTTTGACCTACTCCAGGCCTGAGGCCTTTTGTGATCTGACCTTGTGCGTGGCCTCGCTCAGTCCTCGGGGACACTCGTCTGCTCCTTGGCTAGCCAGGCCCAACACGGGTCTGTTGAATGGAAGCACGAATTCTATTGCCTTGCCGTTTATCCAAGACCAGCCCTTCCTGACCCCTGCCTTAGCATTGGCACGGTCTACATTTCTCTTACCTCTTTGAGTTCTTTAAGTATATGGATTTGTTTTCTTTCTCGTGTCTATGCCTTGTTGCCCTAATTGGGTTTCCCTGAAGAGAGTTTGGGCATCTATGCTTGGTGGCCCCACTGTGGGGCATTCAGGGGTTCTTCCTGCTGAAGGAGGAGCAGTGGTCAGTGTCTTGTCTAGTTCCCTGTTTAGGGGGTTAGTCTTTCTCAAAGATGGCCAATGGACTGTCTTAGGCATTGAGTTCTTATTATTAATAATCACATTTCTATTACTTCTAGGCACAAGAAGGGCAATCTTGAATTTATTCATTTAGTCTCTTCAGCCTTTGCTGGGGTGAGAAGCCTCACTCCTAAGGGTCTGAGCCGTAAACATGGCTGCTGAGGAGGAGCAGCTGTACCTGGTCCAGAAGCGTGTTGGTCTGGGATGGCATGGGGTGGGATGGGATGGGGAGGCCATGCTCTTCTGGCCTGGTTGGTCCATCTAGCAAACAGCTGACCTGGGTTCGGATACTACAGTGTTGAATAAGAAATGTTTCTGCCTTTAAAAATCCCACAGCTTGTTTATTTTACCCTCTCAAGCCTGAGTGTGTAGATAACGGAAATCAGTGGAAAGTGAAACAGGAAATGGCAGAGTATCTCAGGTACTAAGGAAATAGCCTCTTGCTCCAGTCCAGGAAGCACCGCCTCGTATTTGGAAAGCTTTTTGTCATAGAGGTTTATTTTTGGTTGCATCAGATTCCACTGTTAACGTTAAAAAATACTAACATGGGATGAATACTGCTGGCATTGTTTAAAAACCCTCGAGTTGTTCAGTTCAGTCACTCCGTCGTGTCCGACTCTTTGTGACCCCATGGACTGCAGCACGCCAGGCCTTCCTGTCCATCACCAACTCCCGGAGCTTGCTCAAACTCAAGTCCATTGTGTTGGTGATGCCATCCAACCATCTCATCCTCTGTCGTCCCTTTCTCTTCCCGCCTTCATTCTTTCCCAGCATCAGGGTCTTTTCAAATGAGTCAGCTCTTTGCATCAGGTGGCCAAAGTACTTGAGTTTCAGCTTCAGCATCAGTCCTTCCAATGAACATTCAGGACTGATATCCTTTAGGATGGACTGGTTGGATCTCCTTGCAGTCCAAGGGGAACTCTCAAGAGTCTTCTCCAACACCACAGTTCAAAAGCATCAGTTCTTTTGTGCTCAGCTTTCTTTATGGTCCAACTCTCACATCCATACATGACCACTGGAAAAACCATAGCTTTGATTAGACAGATCTTTGTAGGCAAAGTAATGTCTCTGCTTTTTAATATACTGTCTAGGTTTGTCATAGCTTTTCTTCAAAGGGGCAAGCGTCTTTTAATTTTATGGCTGCAGTCACCATCTGCAGTGATTTTGGAGCCCAAGAAAATTAAGTCTGTCATTGTTTCCCCATCTGTTTGCCATGATGAAACTGGATGCCATGATCTTAGGTTTTTGAATGTGGAGTTTTAAGCCAGCTTTTTTACTCTCCTCTTTTACTTTCATTAAGAATCTTTTTAGTTCTTCTTCACTTTCTGCCATAAGGGTGGTATATCATCTGAATATCTGAGGTTATTGATATTTTTCCCATCCATCTTTGTTCTAGTTTGTGCTTCATCCAGCCCAGCATTTCACACGATGTACTCTGCATATAAATTAAATAAGCAGGGTGACAATGTACAGCCTTGATGTACTCCTTTCCCTATTTGGAACCCATCCGTTGTTCCATGTCTGGTTCTAACTGTTGCTTCTTGACCTGCATACAAATTTCTCAGGAGGCAGGTCAGGTGGTCTGGTATTCCCATCTCTTGAAGAATTTTCCATAGACTGTTGTGATCCACACAGTCAAAGGCTTTGGTGTAGTCAATACAGCAGGAGACTAACAAAAAGCAAGAACTGTCTGTCTTTTTCTGTGATCCAGTGGATGTTGACAATTTGATCTCTGCTTCCTCTGCCTTTTCTAAATCCAGCTTGAACATCTGATGTACTGCTGGAGCCTGGCTTGGGGAATTTTGAGCATTACTTTGCTAGCGTGTGAGATGAGTGCCATTGTGCAGTAGTTTGAGCATTCTTTGGCATTGCCTTTCTTTGGGATTGAAGTGAAAACTGACCTTTTCCAGTCCTGTGGCCACTGCTGAGTTTTCCAAATTTGCTGGCATATTGAGTGCAGCACTTTCACAGCATCATCTTTTAGGATTTGAAATAGCTCAACTGAAATTCCATCACCTCCACTAGCTTTGTTCGTAGTGATGCTTCCTAAGGCCCACTTGACTTCACATTCCAGGATGTCTGGCTCCAGGTGAGTGATCACACCATCGTGATCATCTGGGTCATAAAGATCTTTTTTGTACAGTTCTTCTGTGTATTCTTGCCACCTCTTCTTAATATCTTCTGCTTCTGTTAGGTCCATATCATTTCTGTCTTTTATTGTGCCCATCTTTGCATGAAATGTTCCCTTGGTGTCTCTGTAATTTTCTTGAAGAGATCTGTAGTCTTGCCCATTCCATAACACCCTCAGATGTTAACTCATGCTAAGACTCCAAAAGCTATGAAGTGTTGAGAGTTGATTTCAAATGAGGAAATTGAGACCCCACAGTGGGTAAGTAACTTGTCCAAGGTGATAAGCATGCAGCAGTCATGGAATTTGAACCCTGAAGATGTTCATGTGACATCGGGCTTTTGGCCCCCTTGCTGTCCTGTATGAGTTTTAGTACCATCTGACCAGAAAAATGCTGGGGTGCTGATAAAGTGCCCGTGTCTGAGAGAAATAATTGGATGTTCAGTTTCAAATTTTAAAAATTTGCTTAATTGAGTTTTAAAAAATAGTTATATCTATTGCTATTAACATTTTTAATTGGAAAAAATTTTTATTGCGCTATAGTTAACATAAAATGCTCCATGAGTTTTAGGTTTACACCATAATGATTCTATATTTGGAGCTACTGAAAAATGATCACCACAGTCAGTCTAGTTAACTTTTATTTATTTTTTAGTTTTTGGCCATGCCATATGGATCTTACTTCACCAACTAGGGATTGGACCCACACCCCCTGTATTGGAAGCCTGGAGTCCTAACCACTGGCGCACCAGGGAAATCTCAATAAGTCTAGTTAAGATCTAGTACCATACCTAGTAACAAAAATTTTTTTCTTGTGATGAGAACTTTTAAGATTTACTCTGTCAGCCAATTTCACATATGCTGTACAATATTATTTACTGTGGTCACCAGGCTCTACATTATATCCCGTGACAAATTACTCATTTTATAAATAAAGTCTGCACCTTTTGACATACTTCATTCATTTTGCCCAACCCCCGTCCCCCTGCCCCTGGGAACCACCAGTCTATTCCCTGGAGCTGTGAACTTGGTGTTCTGTTTTTTTGTTTTGTTAAGATTCCACAAATAAGTGAGATCATATGGAATTTGGTCTTTGAGTTATTTCACCTTGCATAATGCCCTCAAAGTCTGTTCATGTTGTTACAAATGGCAAGATTTCATTTTTTTAATATGGCTGAGTAATATTCCAGTGTGTACACATACCACATGTTCTTTATCCATCCATCCATCAGTGGACACTTAGATTACTACTTAGGTTGCGTCTTTGTGTTGGCTACTGTAAATAATGCTGCAGTGAACTTAGATGTGTGTGTATATATATATATCTTTTCAAGTTAGTGTTTTAGTTTCTCTGGATGAATACTCAGATGTGGAATTGCTGGATCGTATGGTAGTTCTGGTTTTAATTTTCTGCAGAACCTCTGTTCTGTTTCCATAGTGGCTACACCACGTTACATCCCACCGACAGTGCCTGAGGGTTCCCTTTTCTCCACATCTTCTCCAACCTTTGTGATCTTTTGTCTTTTGGATAATAGCCTTCTGACAGGTATGGGGCAATACTCACTAGTATATAGGAAACAGACTCTGCTTAGCCCTGTAGACATTTATGGGACACATACTGTGGGCTGAGCGCTGTTTGAGGTGTCATGGGAAACAAGGAAAGAGAACCACTGCCCGCACTGAGCTGCCTGCTTAATGGAGGCATATGGATGATAAATGAGAAATAGAAAAAATTGTAAGTTATGTAGTCTGTTAGAAGGGCATCAGTGATAATGAGGTGGCAGACTGGAGGAAGATTTGGACAATAGGAGTTACAGTTTTAATTTAAGAGGTCAAGGTAGGCATATGACTCTGCAGTCCCACTCCTGGGCGAGTATCAAGAGCAAAACGTGATCTGAAAGGATACGTGCTCCCCAGTGTTCCTTGCAGCACTGTTGGCAATAGCCAAAACGTGGATGCAACCTCAGCGTCCACCAGCCGAGGGATGAATCAGGAAGGTGTGCTACATGTATGCAATGTACTGTTACTCAGCATTAAAAAGAAGGAAACAGTGCCATGTGCAGCAACATGGATGGACCTAGAAATTGTCATTGAGTGAAGTTACAGAAGAAATATAGTATGATATCCTTTATATGTGGAATCTAGAAAGAAATGATAAAATTAACTTCTTTACAAAACAGGGATTTACAGACTTAGAGAATGAACTTAGGGTTGCCAGGGGGTAGGATGAGGAGAAGGGATAGTTAGGGAGCTTGGGATGGACATGTCAGTTCAGTTCAGTTGCTCAGTCATGCTCTTTGCGACCCCATGGACTGCAGCATGCCAGGCTTCCCTGTCCCATCACCAAATCCCGGAGCTTACTCAAACTCATGTCCATCAAGTCAGTGAGCCATCCAACCATCTCATCCTCTGTTGTCCCTTTCTCCTCCCACCTTCAATCTTTCCCAGCATCAGGGTCTTTTCTAGTGAGTCAATTCTTCACATTAGGTGGCCAAAAGTGCTGGAGTTTCATCTTCAGCATCAGTCCTTCCAATAAATATTCAGGACTCATTTCCTTTAGGATGGACTGGTTGGACCTCCTTGCAGTCCAAGGGACTTTCAAGAGTCTTCTCCAACACAACAGTTCAAAAGCATCTATTCTTCGGTGCTCAACTGTCTTTATAGTCCAACTCTCACATCCATACATGATCACTAGAAAAACCATAGCTTTGCGACTAGATGGGACTTTGTTGGCAAAGTGATGTCTCTGATTTTTAATCCACTGTCTAGGTTGATCATAGCTTTTCTTCCAAGGAGTAAGCGTCCTTTAATTTCGTGGCTGCTGTCACCGTCTGCAATGATTTTGGAGCCCCCCAAAATAGTCTGTCATTGTTTCCTTATCTGTTTGCCATGCAGTGATGGGACTGGATGCCATGATCTTAATTTTCTGAATGTTGAGCTTCAAGCCAACTTTTTCACTCTCCTCTTTTTACTTTCAGAAATCAAGACGCTATTTAGTTCTTCACTTTCTGCCATAAGGGTGGTATCATCTGCATATCTGAGGTTATTGATATTTCTCCTGGCAATCTTGATTCCGGCTTATGCTTCATTCAGTCCGTATTTTGCGTGTTGTACTCTGCATATAAGTTAAATAAGCAGGATGACAATATGCAGCCTTAAGGTATTCCTTTCCTGATTTGGAACCAGTCTGTTCCATGTTCAGTTCTAACTGTTGCTTCTTGACCTGCATACAAATTTCTCAGGAGGCAGGTCAAGTGGTCTGGTATTCCCATCTCTTGAAGAATTTTCCATAGTCTGTTGTGATCCACACAGTCAAAGGCTTTGGTGTAGTCAATAAAGTAGGAGACGAACAAAAAGCAATAACTATCTGTCTTTTTCTGTGATCCAGTGGATGTTGGCAATTTGATCTCTGATTCCTCTGCCTTTTCTAAATCCAGCTTGAACATCTGGAAGTTCACAGTTAATGTACTGTTGAAGCCTGGCTTGGAGAATTTTGAGCATTACTTTGCTAGCATGTGCTGCTGTTGCTGCTGCTAAGTTGCTTCAGTTGTGTCCGACTCTGTGCGACCCCATAGATGGCAGCCCACCAGGCTCCCCGGTCCCTGGGATTCTCCAGGCAAGAACGCTGGAGTGGGTTGCCATTTCCTTCTCCAATGCGTGAAAAGTGAAAAGTGAAAGTGAAGTCGCTCAGTTGTGTCCGACTCTTAGCGATCCCATGGCCTGCAGCCTACCAGGCTCCTTTGTCCATGGGATTCTCCAGGCAAGAGTACTGGAGTGGGGTGCCATTGCCTTCTCTGTGCTAGCGTGTGAGATGAGTGCAATTATGCAGTAGTTTGAGCATTCTTTGGCATCGCCTTTCTTTGGGATTGAAGTGAAAACTGACCTTTTCCAGTCCTGTGGCCACTGCTGAGTTTTCCACATTTGCTGGCATATTGAGGGCAGCACTTTCACAGCATTGTCTTTTAGGATTTGAAATAGCTCAGCTGGAATTCCATCACCTCCAGTAACTTTGTTTGTAGTGATGCTTCCTAAGGCCCACTTGACTTCATACTCTGGTATGTCTGGCTCTAGGTGAGTGACCACACCATTTTGATTATCTAGATCATAAGACCTTTTTTTGTATAGTGCTGTGTATTCTTGTCACCTCTTCTTAATCTCTTCTGCTGTTTCTGTCCTTTATTGTGCCCATTTCTGCGTGAAATGTTCCGTTGGTATCTGTAATTTTCTCGAGATCTCTGGTCTTTCCCATTCTGTTGTTTTTCCTCTATTTCTTTGCAGTGGTCCACTTAGAGCCCTGCATTAACACACTGTCACAGCGGGGCATGTTTTATGCTTGCGTTTTGAATGGGAGCCAGAGCCCTGCTGAAGTGTGGTTGTAGAGATTGGGGTGAGTGTGTCAAAGTCAAGTGTCGGTTGCTCAATTCCCAGTTCAGGAGCTTGGAGCCAGGTTCTTGAGCAGAGATTAACGTGGTGACCTTGACTGCTGGGTCTGTAAATAATGACTGATGTTGAGGAAGATGGGCCACACAGGGACTGACACACAGGATGGGTTGAATGCAGCAGTCTTTTTATTTGTTAAAGTTTTTTTATTATTTTTTTTATTGGAGTCTAATTGCTTTACAATACTGTGTTAGTTTCTGCTGTACAATGAAGTGAATCAGCTGTGTGTGTGTGTGTGTGTACGTGTGTACCCAGTTGCTCAGTCATGTCTGACTCTCTGCAACCCCATGGACTGTAGCCCACCACCCTCCTCTGGAGCCAGTTGCCATTTCCTATTCCAGGGGATCTCCTTGATCCAGGGATTGAACCCGTGTCTCCAGTGGTGAAGAATCAGCTATAGGTATTCATGCATCCTTTTCCTCTTGAGCCTCCCACCCTCCCACCTCTCTAGGTCATCTCAGAACGCCAAGCTTAGCTTCCTGTGTATGCAGCAGCTTCCCACTAGCAATCGGATTTATGCATGGTAGTATATGTATTTGTCAGTCCTAATTTCCCGATTGCTCCCACCTCCTCTCCCCCCAACCCCACGTGGCCACATGTCCGTTTTCTATTTCTGCATCTCTGTTCCTGCTCTGCTTACTTGGTTCATCTACACCGTTGTTTTAGATCCCACGTATATGTGTTAACATAGATATCGTTTCTCCTTCTGTCTGATTTTGTATGCAGACTCAGTGGCAATCTTTAAATTTTTTTTTTTATTGAGGTATAACTAATGTCAATGTTAGATAAATTGAAGTGATTCTTCTGCCCCCATTGTGTCCCTCTCCCGCGCCAACTCCTAGTTTCTTCTCTATATCAGTGCGTTTTTTGTGGTTTTTTTTGTATTCCCTTGTAATTTTTTTAGATTCCACGTGCAAGTGATATCATACAGTATTTGTCTTTCTCTGCCTTATTTTCATTTTTTATGGCTGGCAATGGCACCCCACCCCAGTACTCTTGCCTGGAAAATCCCATGGACGGAGGAGCCTGGTAGGCTTGTCCATGGGGTCGCTAAGAGTCGGACACGACTGAGCGACTTCACTTTCACTTTTTACTTTCATGCATTGGAGAAGGAAATGGCAACCCACTCCAGTGTTCTTGCCTGGAGAATCCCAGGGACAGAGGAGCCTAGTGGGCTGCTGTCTATGGGGTCGCACAGAGTCGGACACGACTGAAGCGACTTAGCAGCAGTAGCAGTATTCCATTTGGAGAAGGCAGTGGCACCCCACTCCAGTACTCTTGCCTGGAAAATCCCATGGATGGAGGAGCCTGGTGGGCTGCAGTCCATGGGGTCACGAAGAGTCGGACATGACTGAGTGACTTCAGTTTCACTTTTCACTTTCAAGCATTGGAGAAGGCAATGGCAACCCACTCCAGTGTTCTTGCCTGGAGAATCCCAGGGACCGGGGAGCCTGATGGGCTGCCGTCTGTGGGGTCACACAGAGTCGGAAACAACTGAAGTGACTTAGCAACAGCAGCAGTATTCCATTTGTCTGTGTGTGTGTGTGTGTGTGTGTGTGTGTGTGTGTATCACATCTTTATCCGTTCATCTGCTGATGGGCATTTGGGCTGTGTCCATATCTTAGCTCTTGGGAACAGAGGTGCTGTGAACACTGGGGTGCATGTATCTTTTTCGAATCAGTGGTTTTGTTTTTCACAGATATATACTCGAGTGGAATTGCTGAGTATATGGTAGTTCTGTTTTTGGTTTTTTGAGAAACCTCTGTAATACTCTCTAATGCCCATTCCCACCAGCAGTAGAGGAGGGTTTCCTTTTCTCCACATCCGGGAAAGGCAGCAGCCTACCATAGCTGGAAAGCCTGTCAAAGTGGTTATGTAGGCCTGGGCGCTGATGCTCGGGCTCATTTGCAGGCCGAAGGGGTGGAGAAGGACAGGTCTGCTGAGGGGACAGATCCTCTGCTTGGGGGTGACAGGTTTGCCCAGGGGTCAGGGGGTGTGATGGCCTCCTGGACGTGAGTGCGCCCTTGGCAGGGACCCCTGAGATTGCGAATCTGGTGTGGCTGTTTCCAGGGAGATGGTGTGCAGACCCTGGAGCTGTTTGGTGGTGGGGCTGCAGCTAAGTTAGCTGGTCCTGCCCGTCCTGTGGGGTCTTACCTAGCTTGTTTGAGCCTCAGCTTTCATAGGAAGGTGGGCATTGATCTAAACATGTTTGAGTGAGAGGATGGGGCTACAGACAGGGATTTGGGCCCTGTGGCTCCAGGAGCAGGTTAACAGTCAGAGGGCGTTAGTGCATGGAGGTCTGGGCTCAGGCGGCAGGGCGGCCGGGAGAGCGGGGGCTGGGGCTGGGGGTGTGGAGGAGGAGGAGGGCTGGGTAGAAAGCCGCCCACGGTGCAGCTTCGGGAGAGGACAGAAGCCAAGGGCATGAGTGCCCGCACGCGCCCACGCAGCGCTGAACTGGACCTGCCCTTTTGCTCCTGTTGCAAGTGCCTTGTCTTTTCACCCTCTTGGTGTGTGTCTCCCGGCCACAGCGTGGCATGGTAGGTCGCGGAGATTTTGGAAGTGGATCGGAGTGCAGTGTTTATGCCATTTATAGCATGGTCAGCTTTTCTATGTTGGAGTCGACATATATCGGGTGTTCGTATAGGGGATTCTGAGCTATTCAGTACAGTTTTTGTATTTGGGGATTTTAATTATCATTAAACTTTGTTTTGTGTGATTAAACTTGAACATCAGAAAGAGGCTCTTGGAGAGGAGAGTGGTGTCCTGCCAGCTTTGAGACCGTGCTTTGGTGGCCGTTTTAAACAGGTAGACTGTCTGCTTGCAGTGTGCATCTGAGGGATCACTTGGCAGGCTCTGGCTGTCAGTGCGCCATGGTAGTGTCTTTGTTTTTTTCAGTAAATGTTTATTGAGTGTGTGCTCTGTGTGGCAGGCACTGTTTTAGACAAGTTCATCACCCTTTTGGGATTTGAAGAAGTTTTTTTGTGTGTTTTTTGGGAGATGATGTGTTTCTCTGAAACAGCTGTTAAAGCATATTCTTTCTCAATAGGGTGATTCTGAAGAGGACACAGAGGAGCAGTCTCAAGAACAGAGGTAAGGAAAGGATGGGAGCGAAGCCGAGTAAAGCTCCCTGCCCGCTTTGGATGCTGTCTCATGTCTTGGAATATGTGTTTATGTTTTTAATAATACCTGTGAGAAACCTTTCTTTTTGACATTTGGGGTATCTGGACTCTAATAATACGGTTTTGTTTTCAAATGGAGTTGCACAGAAAGCTCTGGAGACATCCCCCGTCCCAACTTCACGCTCCTGTGATGTCCTTGCACGCTCCGTGCTGTACATGCTCTGTTCTGTCTACACACACCTGTGGGTCATCACGGTGTTGGGAGCCGAATACAACACTTTGACTAAGACCTGCTTGTGTGCAGTAGGGAAGTCAGACATTACTGTAAATAAAGCAAAACAGTTATTGTTTATACTAAGAACTATCAGTAATTCAACTGCTGTGGGAGAGATGAGTGCGGTGGGTCACGTGGACAGGTGGTCGGAGGTGACGCTGGAGCTGAAGCATGGGAATGCGTGGGAGCAGCCTTGTGCTGGGCAGAAGGAAGGGAGGGTGCCAGGGGCCTGCGTTGGGGGCACTGGAGGCGGTGCAGGGGCCTGGAGACGGCCAGTGCGGTTCTGTAGGATAAGGGGTGAGGCGGGACCTGAGGGGAGACCACAGGGACGAGATGCAGCTTTATTTTTCTAAGTGTGAGGTGAGTGGTTAAAAGTGGCCGGCAAATCAAAACATGTAAACTCCATTTTTTAAGAGAACGCTTTGGTCCCAGGGCTTGCCTGGTTCACTGTTGTCAAACTGGGATATCCGGTGCCTTGGAAGGACCTCAGGACTCTCTAAGTGGTGCCTGGGCAAGGGGATGTGTTTCACAGAATCAGCTCCTGGATTCCCAGCACCCATGTACTGTCCGGAAACTGATCTGAGATCGCAAGTCATCGTTTCCCACCTCTTCTCTCACAATCTCACTCCTCTGCTTTGCCGAAGAAAGGCATGCATGCCTCTGACCGGGGCCTCGTCTTCCTTTGTGCTTCACTTTGGGCAAAGGGACAGTTTAAAATACTGTTACTGGTTAGGAGAAAATGAATTAACTCTGATTGGATCACAGGGTCATTGGTAACTCTAGTGGTTTTCCCGTCTTTACTTTCTATAAAATTGAAGGAGGACCCAATCAAATTGGCAGTCATTTAGATTATCAAAAGTTCTTTTTCTTTTTATTAATTTTTACTGGAGTATGAGAAGGCAATGGCACCCCACTCCAGTACTCTTGCTTGGAAAATCCCATGGACGGAGAAGCCTGTTAGGCTGCAATCCATGGGGTCGCTAAGAGTCAGACACGACTGAGCGACTTCACTTTCACTTTTCACTTTCATGCATTGGAGAAGGAAATGGCAACCCACTCCAGTGTTCTTGCCTGGAGAATCCCAGGGATGGGGGAGCCTGGTGGGCTGCCGTCTATGGGGTCGCACAGAGTCGGACACGACTGAAGTGACTTAGCATAGCATAGCATAGCATAGTTGCTTTATAATGTTGTGTTTGAACACTGTACTAGAACATTGCTGTATAATGTATAGCAAAGTAAATCAGCTAAGCATATACATACATGCCCCTTTTTCTGGATTTCCTTCCCGTATAGGGAAGCATTGAGTAGAGTTCCCTGTGCTCTGAGTTTGGTCCGCATTGGTTACTGGTTTGATACATGCACGCGTGCATGCTAAGTCCCTTTAGCCGTATCCAACTCTGTGCTGCACTGTGGACTGTAGCCCGCTGGGCTCCTCTGTCCGTGGGATTCTCTAGGCAGGAATACTAGAGTGGGTTGCCGTGCCCTCCTCCAGATTGTATGCACAGTAGTATACATACATCAACCCCAGTCTCTCAGTTCTTCCTGCTCCCCCTTCTTTCCCTGGTATCCATACGATCTGTGTCTCTGTGTCTGCTTTGTGGATAAGCTCATCTGTAGCATTTTTCTAACTTCCACGTTAACCATACTGTACAATGCTTTTCTCTTTCTGACTCCTTTGCTCTGTATGACAGTCTGTGTCCATCCACCTGTCTGCGAATTGCACAGTGCCATGCCTTTTTGTGGCTGAGTAATATTCCATGGTATGTGTGTGTACCACATGTTCTTTATCCATTCTTCTGCTGATGGACATTTGGGTTGCTTCCATGTCCTGTTTATTGTAAATAGCACTGCAGTGGATATTGGGGTGCATGTATCTTTCTGAATTATGGTTTTCTCTGGATGTATGCCCAGGAGTGGGATTGCTGGGTCATATGGTAGTTCTGTTTTTAGTTTTTTAAAACTAAAACTGTTACTGTTCTCCACAATGACTGTACCAATTTACATTCCCACCAACAGTGTGAGAGAGTTTCCTTTTCTCCACACCCTCTGTAGCATTGATTGATTGTAGGTTTTTTTTGATAACGGCCATTCTGACCGGTATGAGGTGATGCCTCCTTATAACTCTGATTTGCATTTCCCTGATAATTGTGATGTTGAGCGTATTTTCAAGTGTTCGCTGGCCATCTGTATGTGTGCTTTGGAGAACTGTCCTTTTAGATCTCTCACCCATATTTTCATGGGGGTTTTTGTTTTTTCGATATTGAGATGCATGAGCTGTTTGTTTATTTTGGAGATTAATCCCTTGTCAGGTGCTTTGTTTGCAAATATTTTCTCCTAAAAGTTACTTTTAATGATAGACTTTTGGCTAAAATGCTGAGGGAGTTTAGAGCATGTAGGGACAGTGCTGTAACAAAGGCTGTTCTTCCATTCACACCTATATGAACAAACTTCCTCAGTGCTTCCGTTAAAAAAAAAGGGCGAGGAAAATAAGAACAAATTGATGCTAATTAAATTTGTCTCATTCTAACAGTAGTATTCACATAAATCAATTAGGAGGGAAAAGACAGTTTATTCATCTCATTAAAGGATGCAGTTTCAATAAAATTATTGAATTTAATTACCTATGAAAATTTGTAAAATGTCTTGGTTTGATCAGTTGTGTGCTAATAAAATTATAATGATAATTCAGAAGAAAAAAATGAACACTTAGATCCTGTGGTCATAAGATATTTTAAAAAATCCTGAAATCTCAATTTGAGCCCATAGTTTTGTTGAAAGAGATTTTGAACATAAAGCTATTTTAGGCTAAAATCCTTTAGAGAGAATATCCAGCAATGCAGAAAAGTCCATCTGTAGATTTTGATGATGATGAAAGTTATTGCAGTGGTATTTAGATTCCTTTGAATATAATTTTAAAAGTGTGAGTCTGATTAAAATTGCCAGTATTTACAATATGTCAGAAATTACATTTTTTGCAAACATTTAGATTCACAGTATATATAACATTTTAGCTGTTTGAGATTACTTAAATATATGGGTCAAAGCTTGAAGTTTGTCATAGTCTGGTTTGAGGGTCTGGGAGCAAGAACAGCTGAGTGCCCACGGTGGTTCCAGCTTGGTTGGCAGCGGTGGGGACGGAGGACGTGGGCAGTTCTGTGGTGAGCTTTGGTTGACTCAGTTGTGGAGATGGAGAGAAGCCTGGAGCAGCGATGATGTGATGGGAAAGGTCTGGCGCGGGGCAGGCGGGAACTCTGCTTGGCTGCCTCCTAGGAATCTCAGACTTGATGAGACAGGAGGCAGTGTGAGCTTGGGAGTGAGTGTGAGCTGCCGGGAGCTAGAGGGTGAGTGTGAGCTAGGGTGTGGGCTAGGGAGGCCAGCCTGTGTCTTCAGGGGCCTTGTCCTTTGTACCTTTGCCCTGGATTTCTGCTTTCACAGATGCTTCTTTCTTATCACCAAGAGCTAGTTTCTTCTCACCAGTTTCCCGCCACACTTAAAGATATGGAGTCGATTTTGGCGTGTGGGTGTAGGGGACGTTGAGTCAGTGGCTTTCAGACTTACGGACAGCAGCTCAGTGAGAGACCTTTTCCACTGTGATTACTTCCTACCCACAGACAGTTAATGGGGGTGTATGACTGTGTACTCCTGCTTATTTATTTGTAAAATAGCACTTAACCCGTGCTACCTGTGGTGTACTCTGTTTTCTTCTCCATTTTAAAAGATTGTGGCAAAATCCGTGGAACCCCACCACTTTAGCCAGTCTGAAGTGTGTGCTTCGGTGGTGTTGAGTACATTCACACTGCCGTGCAGCCCTCAGCACCACAGAGCTCGTTTCATGCTCGTTCATTGAAAAAACACCGGCTGCCGCTGCTGAACTGATTTCAGAACTCCTTCGTCATGACTCGCTGTTGGCTCAGCCCTGATTTGTATGTTTTCATCTTCTCAAGGACCAGTATCCCAGCGCTTTGCTGTTACTTTATCCCTAGTTGCTTTCCTTTTAGCGGGACTTCCAAGCCTCTTGGGTTTTCCTGTTGTTGTTGCTGAGTTTTTTCCCTTTTGTGTAAAGGCAAGATCATGATGCAGGTTGGAGCAGAAAACCTTCTCGGTGTCCATTTTCTGAAAATGTTGCTTCTGCAGTTTTCCCCATGAATTCTCTGTAAGTCTAACATCCTATGATGGGTCAGTCACCTAAGTACTTACTGTTCGTTTACCTTCTACTGTGCAATTGGAACTTTTTTAAAAATGAAGTTTTTAGTACTTTTAAAGCTCATAGACTCTCTTGCTCCTTTTTTTTTTTTTTTAAATTAAAAATTTCTTTTGGCTGCATTATGCAGTATGACGGATCTCAGTTCCCCAACCAGGGATGGAACCTGTGTCCCCATGCTGTGGAAGCGTGGAGTCTTCACCACTGGACTACCAGAGAAGTCCCTCTTGCTACTTTTAAATTAAGCCTTTTGCTTTAGAATAGATGTAGGTTTCTGGGAAAGCTGTAAAGATGGTATAGAGAGTTCCTGTCTGCCCTTGGTGCAGTTTACCCCAGTGGTAATCCCTTATGTTCCTATGGTCCATTGATCACAACTCAGAAACCAGTGTGGGTATGTGACTGTGAACTCAGCTCCACGCTCGATTCGGATCTCCCTGGTTTTTCCCCTGACGTTCTCTGTCCTAGGATCCTATCCAGGAACCCACGTGACTTTTAGTTGTCATGTCTTAAGGTCCTTTCCGTTGTGACAGTCGGTCAGAGTTCCCTTGTTTTCGAAACCATGGCAGTTTTGAGGAGTTCATCCTTCAATTTGGGGTTGTCTGAGGTTTTTCCTCGTGGTTAGATTGAGGTTATGGGGGAGGAAGACCTCAGTTACACACGGCCATGCTTGTCATAGAGCAAGAGTGTTGGCCGTCAACAGGACACCCCTTCAGTGCTGACCCTGACCACCTGGCTGTCAGCTCTGTCGACTGGAAACTTCTTCTTTGCCTACCTCCTTCCACACTGCCCTCTTTGGAGGCAAGTCATTAAGTAGAATAAGCTCCACTTATATAAATTGTTTAGAATTCCTCCATATGGGAGATTTGTCTGTTCTCTCTTATTGATTTATTCAGTCATTTATTTATGTCATGGATGTTTATTTTATACTTTGGATGATAGTCCAGTAGTAGGGTTGTGCTGCTATCTTGACTTTTTATTGTATTTATTTTTGGCTGTGCGGGTCTTCATTGCCGCTCAGGCACTTCTCTGGCCGCAGTGACGGGGGGCCACCCTCTCAGTGCGTGGTGGGGCTGCTCTTGCTGTAGCGCGTGGGCCCTAGTGTGCTCAGGCTTCAGTAGTTGTGGCACATGAGCTCGGTATCTGTGGCTCCTGGGCTCTAGAGCACCGGCTTAGTAATTGTGGGGCACGGGCTTAGTTCCTCTGTGGCGTGTGGGATCTTTCCAGATCAGGGATTGAACCTGCGTCTCCTGCGTTGGCAGGCAGATTCTTTACCGCTGAGCCACCAGGGAAGCCCTGCCCTGCTATTTTAACGCCCTTTATTCTTAACCGTATTTATAAAGTCATTAGTATGTCCTTACACATTTTTCAAACATTTTTGTGATTTTCATTTTAATTACTACCCTGCTGTGCCAGCGTTAATGACGCCGAGGTGAACTGGAAGTCAGTGCAGGCAGCACATATGAATTCCACAGAATGAATGCTCTGTCTCTGAGAGGACCTGTGTAGAAGAACAGCTGCTAACTTGGGCAATAGATTTGACCACAAAACAGTCTCAGTACGTTCTCGGAAAAGTGGCAGTGGCCCTGACCTCTGGCACTGGAGAGAGTGCAGACAGAGAAGGGGGCTCTGTGTTTCCTTCCAGACTAGCCAGGGCGGGGTCCTCGCCGACTACTGTAGATTCTGGGGTGTGGGGTTTCTAGAGCAGCTTGCCTGTGATCTCAGATGGAGTTTGGGAAAGCTTTTAGGGTAATTGGTCTCATTGAAGATTTTGTTTATATTATCTTGACTTCATCTTCTGCGAATGCTATGTAATTGTACTTGGTTGAAAGCCAGAAAAGCAATATTTGAAAAACTTTCTCCCCTCGCTCTTCTCCATCCCCATTTTTCTCCTGGGTGTTCTCAGATATCAGCAGTAATCTGCTCCTCTGCTGAGAAGGATTGCTGTTGGGGATTCAGTGGCGGGAGCAAAGAGGAGCTGGCTGGCTTCAGCCCTTCTTAGAACTGGCTGCTCTCTGGATGCATCTCTGAAAAGCCTTTTTGGGGTCAGTTTGTTAGAATGTGAAAAATTTAAGCGCTGGCAAAGTATAAATAGTATGTTATTTCCTCTTTTAAAATGGTTATGTAAAACTCATCCGTACTGACTGGCTCTGGGGTGTCGGGGGAAGGTGGTTGTTGTTTTTAATGTACTTTTGTCTGGCATCAGCGGTAACATGTGTTCTCCTGAAACCGTCTCCATCAGTTAGAGGCCGATCCTAAGAGTCAGAACACGAAGAAAATCTCGTTAACCTTTCAGCAACATTCTGAAAGATATAATTGCAGACAGTAATGGCTTAATCTTCAGGGAAGCTTCCTTTTGGCAATGACTCGGTCTCAGAGCCCCCACGGGGAACGGAACTACTTTCCACTCTTATTTGTTTTCAACCCTGGAGTTCCTTGTCTGTTGATAGGGTCGTGCATGTTTAACCTGAGCTTGCCTCTGCCTCCTCTCCCGGGTTTTCATGGAGGAGGGACTTGAACCCGGTGGCACCTCCTGCCCCGGGTGGCACTGCGCAGTCCGGGAGGAGCACGCCTCCGCCCCCGGGTGCCGCCCCTTTGGTTGACTTGCGCCCAGCGGTCATCTATGAGCCAGAAGCAGCGTTTCCCTCGCCTCCTGTCTGCTCCTTGTCCCCAGGGGGTCACTACGTCTGGCTGCATCTTTTTCACACGGTCTGCTGCCTCGGTTTTACAGCTACCCTAGTCTGTTCTCCACGTCCCTACCCAAGTCATGTATCTAAAACTTGGGCGCGTCCTTGCCTGCCTTTCCTCTTACAAGCGGCCTTTCGGGGACCCCTTGCCTTCTGAGCCTGGCACAGAGGCCTTTTGTGATGCTGCTCTCCTCTGTACACTTTACCCCCCACCCTTCTTGCTTCCTCTCATGCACGTGGCCCCTTTCCCTTTGCAGGAACACTGGTCTCTTCCCGGGCAAGGCCCTAACCCAACTCTGTCGGTCCTGCTCTGCAGGGACCAGGGCAGTTCTGCGGGCTCCGATGCTTATTCCTGTGTTTAAAGTCACCTATCTGTCTTGAGTCTCAGTCAACGGATCCCCCAGCACCTAACCACTGGCTAACACCTAGGAGAGGATCTGCTAAAGGAAGGGATAAACCCTCTTATCTTTAAGTCTCTGAAATTGATCGCTTGTCATACTTCATGTGCCTTTCATATGCAAGCACACAAACCATATTTGTCACTGAAACCACAGTACTGGTATTCCTACTAGGGGTTGTGGTTTTTAAATTGGATTGTTGTAGTTGGTGTGTTTTTAATGAGAATGGGTTATTAGCTCTGTCCCTGTGCCCTGCGGTGCCTTCTACAGGGTCGTGGGGCCTGAGGGGGTGCAGAATGAACCTGTTCAGTCATGGTTTTCGTGGCTGTGACAGTGTGAAGTGAATTTCCTTAGATTGTAATAGGGCTCATAATTTTGGTGTTGGCCTTAGGATTACAAGCTTTTAAACAGGGTTGTTTGTTCATATTAAATTTGTTAAGCCACAAAACCCTTTTCAGCTGTTTTAGGTGGTGAAATTTCTAGCAAAGCTTTTTTGACACTTATATAATTTTTAGGCCTCAACTGAAATCACTTGGGAAAATGGTATAATAGGATCAGAATCTTACACTGATTTTCACGGAAAGTTTTGCTTCTTTTGAATATATATTTTTCACACACTCTGGTGCGATTCAGTTCAGTTCAGTCCCTCAGTCGTGTCTGACTCTTTGCAACCCCATGGACTGCAGCCCACCAGGCTTCCCTGTCCTTCACTGTCTCCCAGAGCTTGCTCAAACTCAAGTCCGTTGAGTGAGTGATGCCATCCAACCATCTCATCCTCTGTCATCCCCTTCTCCTCCTGCCTCCAATCTTTCCCAGCATCAGGGTCTTTTCCAGTGAGTCAGCTCTTCACATCAGGTGGCCAAAATATTGGAGCTTCAGCTTCAGCATCAGTTCTTCCAACGAATATTCAGGACTGATTTCCTTTAGGATGGACTGATTGTATCTTCTTGCAGTCCATGAACAGTATGAAAAGGCAAAAAGATATGACACTGGCGTGATTAGACTTGTGCTAATTTGTATCTTTAATTAAAAAGGATATTTGAGTCAGCTTTAATGATTCCAGGTATATTTTGAAGGGTTAGTTTAGAATAGACAAAACATGTCATTAATGTTGATATTCCTGAAACAAAAAAAGGGGACTTGGAGATCCCGAAACAGAAAAGGGGAATTGGAGAGGTTGGGTGTGTTTCATAAGAACCTCTGTGTCCATTAACTTAGATTTGGCCGGGTCGCCTTTAGGAGAAGTGGCTTAACTCGGTGCCGAAGGCCCAGCCTCACCAGCGTCCTTCGCTAGGCCATCCCGTGGCCTGCCTGGTTACTTACTACGTCTCTGTAAAGTTCTGTAAAGATGTTGGAGACATGTTGTGACATCAAGCCTCTTACTGCTTAAGGTGGCAGAGCCTGGGATTTCAAGGTTCAAAGAAATATAATTTCCCAAGGCAGTATTCTCTGTCTGGGAACACCAATAATGAGATAATGGGGTCTCCTGGGAGCTTGTTACTTTTAAATGAATTGTCATCAAATTATTAGTTTGTTGTTAGAGTCTTGCACATAGGAAATAGGACTCCAGAGTAATAGTGATCCCTCCTCCCCAATAAGTGTGACAAAAGAACATTGCCACTTTACAAATAATTACTGCAGTAGTCCGGACAGTGTTTCATAGAGGTGCTCAACAAAGATGTTTTTGGAACCATTGCTTTAGGATTTACCATTGCGTTTACTTTGTAAACAATGTGAGAAAAGGTCTGATTTGTGAACTGGAGTCCTTCCCAATGTTTTTCCCCAAAGTAGTAGGGATGTAGTTTTGAAAAGTCTGCTTTGGGTATGAAAATTCTTTTAAATGAAACAACTTATTGAGAATTTCCAGTCATTTAAAAATTACTCACTGATTATTCCTTTTTTTTTCCTTCCCAAATCTTTTAATAAAACCCATGTTTCAGGAACACAGATAGCCTGTGTACTTTTTGGCATTATCCCTTCTCTGCTACACAGATGCTTACCCCAGTCTGAGAAGCGTGGGTTTAGTGCTGTTCCTGCTTTTCCCCCTTACTCCAAGTCCTGTTGTTTCTACCCCGTTTGTTCAAGTAAACACACCTCTGCCTTCAGAGCATGTGGCTGTTGGGCTAAAACTACACTTCTCCCGTAGGAAAGATGATTTGCCATTTGTGGAATGTCCGGAAGTGCCCACTGCTGTGCTTGAAGTGGTTCTAGGGAACAGCAAAGACACAGTGTGTGACCTCCCAAGTTGACCTTTGTGAAAATGTGCGCATTAATTCACGTTGATGTCACGCCTGGTACAACAGTCACTTTCAGGATTGTGCCACCCTGTGAAGGTTCATTCCTTTATGTAGCTGCCACTAAATTGTTGATAATAGGTGAAGTCCAGTTTGAATAACAATGCAGCAGTTTTCCAAGTGATAAGTTACAGCAGGTGTGTGTGTACATACTGTGAATTTTTGGTGGAGTAATTCTTCTGGGAACATGATTCATCTTTCTCTCTTAAAATCAGGCCATGTCAATCCAGTTAATCCGTTCAAAATCATATTTAAGTCATGGCCCTTGTACTTACAGTTTGCAGAGTCCTTTCTCATGCACTGTTCTTAGAAAACCGGGTGGATGTGTGCTGATTTTCCCATCTTATAGATAAGGAACGGCTTCATA
Source organism: Tragelaphus eurycerus (assembly GCA_935064755.1). NCBI lineage: Eukaryota > Metazoa > Chordata > Mammalia > Artiodactyla > Bovidae > Tragelaphus > Tragelaphus eurycerus. Next base: position 4,383,070 of record CAKXYN010000057.1, on the reverse strand, counting down.
AAGCCCGGCAGTGGAAGATCACAGAGCTGTGTGGTGGCAGGCCCATAAGTGGAAGTGTCCTCTTTCTAGATATACCTGTCTGTCTTGTCTCTAAAGAGGAATCAGTTAGATGACTCTTTTCCCAGTTAGATGTACTGGTGCCCGGGATTGATGGGTGAAAGCAGTTCAACTCTAGTAAGCTTTGGTAGTGTAGAGTACCTGGCAAACCCCCTGAAACAAAGGAGCATGGCACTTGTAAGACAGACCCAGAGCTGGGTCTTCAGTCAGCCTTGACGGGCTGCTAGATAGCTTCTTCTGGAGAAGGCAGTGGCACCCCACTTCAGTACTCTTGCCTGGAAAATCCCATGGGTGGAGGAGCCTGGTAGGCTGCAGTCCATGGGGTCGCTAAGAGTCGGACACGACTGAGCGACTTCACTTTCACTTTTCATTTTCATGCATTGGAGAAGGCAGTGGCAACACACTCTAATGTTCTTGCCTGGAGAATCCTAGGGACAGGGCAGCCTGGTGGGCTGCCGTCTTTGGGGTCGCACAGAGCCGGACACTACCGAGGCGACTCAGCAGCAGCAGATAGCTTCGTCAGTTTACATTGTTTCTAGGTGCTGCTCACCCACTGACTGTCAGCTCCGTAGCTTTTGGAATAGTCTGGAAAGTGCATATCTGGAATTTTAGTACTTGGTGGAACACATGCCCGTGTAATACATGCTCAGAGGTTGCCCTCTGTCCTGGATGGACGTGTTATCTTGTTAGCTTGCTTTGCGATTTTCAGCTTCGAGTAACAGAAAGTCCTGACTCAACAAGCTCAAACAATGAAGGAGTTATGTCACCTAACAAGAAACCAGGAGGCAGGGTGGTGCTGGTTGGATTTGCTGAGCAGTAGGCGTTGGCCGCGGCTGCCAGGCCCTTCCCACTTGACCGCGCTGCTGCGCCCACCGCGCCCGGTGGTGCTCACTGCCTGGGTGAGCATCCATGGGCAGGTGAAGAACCTTCCTCCTGGGCCCCTTTCTCAGGAGCGCCCCTCAGCAACTTCCCCTTACGCCTCACACTTCAAAATAGGTCCATCTCAGCCTGAACCCCTCCCGGGCCTCGGTCGTGGTGGGGCTGCTAGGCTTGGGAGGGGTGCTCCCTGCCTGGCATAGGCTTTGTCTTTGAGGTGGGTGGGTGAAAGGGGAGGGAGGGCAGGCTGGCTGCAGGGGTGCCAGCAGCTCGTCACTTGTGCCCAATGCAGAGTGAGAGGCCCGGGCAGCGTTTCTGGACGTGCAGTCTTGGAACCAGCAGAATCAGCACCACCTGGGAACCTGTTAGGCGGGCTCCCAGACCCCACCCAGCCCGACTTCTGAATCAGAAGCTCGGGGGCGGGATCTGGGAGCTGTTTTCACAGCCCTCCGGTGATTCTGGCGCGGGAGGTCCAGCCGAGGCCTCCGAGAAGGCACATTTCAAGACACACCTTGGGTCGAAGGTGCAATGATGGGCGCGGGAGGCAGTCTGGGAGGTGAAGCCGGGAGGCCGCCGGCGCTCAGCGCGCGCACGGGCCGCCCCGGGCTGGGTGCAAACCTTGGATACCTGCACGCCCTTCATGCGCGCGCGCGATGCGTTTCTCCTAAATGAGCTCTGTCCTGGTGATGGGCCGGGCAGGTCCCCCACCCGGGCCCACCGTGTCCCCGGCAGGCCGTCGAGGTCGGCTTCCTGGGAGGAGGGAGGAACTTTCTCAGGGATAATTCATTCATTATAAGGGAAGAGAGTCTGGCAGAAAACCTTGGCCCAGTAACAGAAAGTCTCAGTTATGGGAGGGGAGTGGCCACCGGCGGTACTGGGTGTGTGTGAGCGCGGATCTGTCCCTGGCCCAGCTCACTCTAGGCACGTGGCTGTGTGTGTGTGTGTGTGTGTGTGTGTGTGTGTGTGTGTGCGCGCGTGTGGACCTGGGGTGGGGAGGAGCGGCAGGGGCGCCGCCCACTCTGGGGGGCACCTGGCCATCTCGCCTCACACCTCAGTCAGGGTGCCGGCCTGGCTGCTGGAGCCGGGATGGGACCCTCGGGTTGGGGGAGCTGGAGAGAAGGGCGATGGTTGGGGCCGGGGCCTGGGGCGGAGGAGCCTTGGGAGGCGGGAGGCCTCCGCCAGCCAGACCAGACAGGGATTCCCCGGGGCTCTCGTGGCGCATTGGGGGCGTTTGCCCCCAGAAGGGGCAGGAGGCGGAAGCCCAAGCTGAAGCATGCTGTGTTCGCTTCCTAGGGCGGCCATAGCAAAGGACTTACCAGTAGCTTGAAACAACAGAAGTTTATTCTCAGTCCTGGAGACCAGGAGTCAGAGCAGCGCCCCTCTGCCTCCGGATCCCGCAGGGACTCCCTCCTTCCCTCTCTTAGCTTCTGCTTCTTGGTTCGCCACTCCGGCTTGCAGCTGCATTCCTGCGGCTCCCTGTGCTGTCTCAGAACAGCAGCATACTGAGTCAGGGGGCCGCTTTACCCCAGGATGACCTGATCTTAACTAGTCATGTCTTCAGCGACCCTGTTTTCAGTAAGGTCTCATTCTGAGGTCCTGGCGGCTAGGACGTCAGCATGTCATCTTAGGGGGACACAGTTCAGCCTGTTTTGTACAGAGGCTCATTTGTGAGCCTTTCGAGGGTCTCCTCACCCACTTCCCGTGCCTTCCCCTGACTCTGGGGCTCCTAGGAAGTAACTGGTGTTGGGCTGGGCGTTTGCATTCGGAGAGCTGCACGTATAAGTATGCAGCTGTATCTTTAAGAGCACATCCATGGGAATTCTTTTTTTTTTTTTTTTACACCAAATTGTGGACACCAGGTACAAGTATTTTTTTTTTTTTTTTTTTTTTTTTTAACTCAGTGGAAATAAGTGGGAAGGTGGAAGAATATTTCAGTATACACCAAAGCTTAGCAACTAGGCAAAGCCTTGCAATCAAACCACAGTCCTTAGGTTAGAATTCAGAAAAACACAATTACTGAAACTGCTGCCAGGCCGTGTGTGCTGTGTTGGGGTGTTTGGACGTATCTTAAACAGGTTTCATTCCCAGTTTAAACCCAGCAAGTGAATCTGTGTGGGTTGACCCACATGCTGAAGCAGATGCTGTGAGCCATTCATCGGTTTGAAGGGAGAATCCTTTTGTTGTTCCCTGGAAATGCTTGGATCAGTATGAGTCTTTTTCTGCTTCATATACTTGGACTGCGGTTACCCAGGTGTCTGAGAGTGCCAACAGTGAGGCGTTAGTGCTGGTACTGTAGACTTTAATACTTCATCAAGCAGTCTCCTTTCAGGTGGATGGATGTTCCATTCAAATTGCCTGTTGGTTTGACTTTCATGTAACTTTAATTAGTAGATTAATGCTTTGGGAACATCTGATCTGTGATCTTGAAATTGGTTACGGTTGGCGTAATTCATGGGTAATTAGGTGCCTTCGCAGTGACTCCTCTAGTCATTAGAGAGCTGGGGTAATTTGAGGTTGAAATGTGAGAATGAGGTGGAGAAAGCTCTTGTGCTCTATCCCTTAATCTTTTAATCCATTTAACCTGGTTTGTAAATTCAGGCTTCGTTTTAATTTGAAATATATTTAGGTAGTGTGAAGAGGTTTCATTAATTCACCACATTTAGACCATAATTAAGGGAGGGAGGTTATTCCTAATTGCCTAAACTCCTTAAAGTTACCGTGGGTACAGCAAGAATCCATTAAAAATGTGTTGCTCCCTGTTGGAAACCGACATTCCAGGTTGAAAAAGTGAGCTGACAACCAAAGAAAGCAGGCAGGACAAAAGCAGAACCCAGTTCGGAAGTATGTTTGTGGCATGTGGTGTAGAGTGCGTGGACACACACCTATGAAGTGACCTGGTCTCTTGCTGAGTTTAAGGAGCATCTCTCACTTAAATGCACACTATTTACATTTTCTTTTTATTTCTCTTTTTGAATTGGGGGTTAAAGGGGAAACTGGAGAAGGAGAGAGATGCTTCAGGAGACCTGCACACCTGTAATACTGACTAATAAAAGGAGGGAAGTAAATGGAATAAGAAACTGGGACAAGAAAACAAAACCAAAAACCCAGCTAGATAGAGGGGCTGGATTGCGTGCATTTTTGGGTCTGTGCCTTCCTTGCAACTTGGAATTTTGATCAGGTAGATGGTAGTTATAGGTGTTAATGGTTAAGGTGTTAATTAAATCTCCAGTCTTTTGTATTGTTTTCTTAGTGACCTATGTCAGTTTACTGTCCCTCTATAAGTAAAATCCTTCAGGTGGTTGGTAAAAATCACTTTATTTCTGTTTAGCAACAACTTTAAATATGTTGTCACACTAGTCATTTTATTCCAATTTGTATAGTTTGAATTTTTTTTTTTAAACATAGTAAAAGCTCTCCATACACATTTAATATAGTTTATCTCTGTGTTGCTTTTTAGTAGTACAGATGGTCTCTGACTTAGGATAGTTCAGTTTACAATTTTTCCACTTTACAGTGTCATGAAAGTGATACACATTCAGTAGGAACTGTATTTGGAGTTTTGAGTTTTTGTCTTTTCCTAGGCTAGTGATAGGAGGTGGGATCCGATCTCATGATGCCGGGTGGGGTGGCCGTAGCTCCCATCGGCTCCGCCATCACAAAGGGCAGTAGCTGATACACTGACAGCCATTCTGCTCCCCACTTTCAGTATAGTGTTCCATCAATTCTATGAGATACTCAATACTTTATTATCAAACAGGCTTTGTTGTTACATGACTTTGTTTACCTGTGGGCTAACGTAAGTGTTCTGAGCACCTTTAAAGTAGGCTGAGCTAAGCAATCTCTGGTGTTTTGTGGGTTGCTACTGCTGCTAAGTCACTTCAGTTGTGTCTGACTCTGTGCGACCCCATAGATGGCAGCCCACCAGGCTCCCCCATCCCTGGGATTCTCCAGGCAAGAGCACCGGAGTGGGTTGCCATTTCCTTCTCCAGTGCGTGAAAGTGAAAAATGAAAGCGAAGTCGCTCAGTCCTGTCAGACTCTTCACGACCCCATGGACCACAGCCTACCAGGCTCCTCCATCCATGGGATTCTCCAGGCAAGAGTACTGGAGTTTGGTGGGTTAGGTGTATTAAATGCATTTTTAGCTTATGGTGAGTTTGTCTGGGTGTAACCTCATGGTGAATTGAACTTCCGTACTTCTATAGAGTAGTTTTTGTTTTTTTTTAAGGTTTCTTTTTGGTTTCCCAAATAAGGATTCTCAGTATCTGAAAATTACTTAGGCTATTACAGTATGTAAGTTTTCTAAACGTATCTAGCTTTTGGAGTATTTTTCCTGTACTGTCTAGTTCTGGATGTGTTTGGTGACACTCAGAGCATGTTGCTGCTGCTGCTGCTAAGTCACTTCAGTCGTGTCCGACTCTGCGTGACCCCATAGACGTCAGCCCACCAGGCTCTCCTGCCCCTGGGATTCTCCAGGCAAGAAAACTGGAGTGGGTTGCCATTTCCTTCTCCAGTGCATGAAAGCGAAAAAGTGAAAGTGAAGTCGCTCAGAGTCTTAGCGACCCCATGGACTGCACCACCAGGCTCCTCCATCCATGGGATTTTCCAGGCAAGAGTACTGGAGTGGGGTGCCATTGCCTTCTCCGAGCATGTTACTTGTACTGTAAAATAGAAACCTGAGTAAGACTTTAGCAGACTTACTATAGTAAGTAAATATTTAGCTTTTATTTCTTATGAAGAGACTTGAAAAGTCAAGTCAGTTCTGGTCTTCAGGGAGGAGGGCTAGGAAGGGAGGCTGACGTGACCGTTTGACGTTGTGTATGCCACCGCACATGGGCTTGTCAGATTGGCCCGCTGCCCTTGGAGCTGTGTCCTCCAGAGGGGGTGTCTCATTCAGATTCGTACAAAAGCACCATATGGGCAAGTCCTGAACTTGGCTCTGCTTGCTACAGTTTTTATTACACTGAGCATTATTCCTTTTGTAGCCTTAAAAATCCACTTAGATATTAATTACAGCGTTAATTCTTTCAGCATGCTTTAGCATACTGGTTTTCCTATGCACCTGCTAACCTGTTGCACTTTTCAGTGTAAAGCACATAGCTTTGTGTTCTCATTTGACCCATATGACCTTGTAAAGGCGATCCCATCTGGAAAATGGGGTGAGGACACCAAGATTCTGTGGGTAGAGAACTGACATTTGTTGAACATTGAACATTTCTGCTGGTTTTCGTAGTATCGGCTTGTTTAATTCATAGACCAAGAGGAAGTGGCTGTCTCTCCATTCTGCTGTGACTCGGAGGCTGTGCCTCTGGAGGCCTGAGTTCTCCCACAGCCGAGGGGAGTGGAGCTGAGATGGGAGTCCAGCTGTCAAACCACCAGACTTTGGGTTTCTCCCATCTGTAGGTGTGATGTCAATGATTAATAGAAGAATTAGAAAAGTCTCACTTGCTCTCGTTTCTGTCTTCCTTCTGTAGTTTCCTTCTACTCCAAGATGAGTAGAACAAGAAAAACAAGATGGAATAGTGCCATTTATTTACGTGTGTTGAAATGTTGTTAATCCATGTAAGTTGGGAAAATGCAGCATTGAGTTATGGGAACTCTGACCTAAAGATTAAAAGAACAGTGAAAAAAATACGTAATTTAGCCCAAGGAAAATGATCTAATATCCACTGTGATGGTGACTTATAAATTAGCCTGTTGGTTGGATTGTAGGTAATTCTTAATAATTAAATGCGTAGTATTATTTTTCTCTTGAGTTCGCCCTGGGTTAAAAATAGAGGGAGCTTGCTGAAGATCTGCGTTTTCATCCACCCTTATTCAAGTCTTTACATTTTACAAATTTTAATAATGTTTTAGCTGGAGATGTTTTCAACGACTATTTTGAATAGTCATCAATAGATGACTATTTATTAATAAGAGGAATAGTAATTAATAAATGACCAACCAGTCCATCCTAAAGGAGATCAGTCCTGGGTGTTCATTGGAAGGACTGATGCTGAAGCTAAAACTCCAGTACTTTGGCCACCTCATGCGAAGAGTTGACTCATTGGAAAAGACCCTGATGCTGGGAGGGATTGAGGGCAGGAGGAGAAGGGGACGACAGAGGATGAGATGGTTGGATGGCATCACTCGATGGACGTGAGTTTGAGTGAACTCTGGGAGTTGGTGATGGACAGGGAGGCCTGGCGTGCTGCAATTCATGGGGTCGCAAAGAGTCAGACACAACTGAGCGACTGAACTGAACTGAATAGACATTAATAGATATGCTCAAAACTTTGCTTAAATCATTGTTTGAGTTTTAAGGTTAGACATTAATAGATGTGCTCAAACTTTGCTTAAGTCATTGTTTGAGTTTTAAGGTTATCCATAAAATAGCTCAAATATCCTACATTTTACCTGGGGAAAATGACTGTTCTTCTGTACTCAGTGGTTAAAAGATAACATGCCAGTAATAGGAAGCTGGTATTTCATATTTCTGGAAAGCCCTAAAATGTGCTTGTTAAACTAGGACATTATGAACGCAGGATCTGCTCTCAAGGATTGTGCGTCATTTTAAGGGAAGGAACACGTGACTTTGAGGACACATGGATTAATGTGTGTTTATGCCCTGGGTTGTCAGCTTAGTTCTTTTTATTTACATCTTCCCTGGGCTTCGTATGATGTTGAATTGGGGCTGGTGGGGGAGGAACAGAGAAAGTGTGACGTGGGGAGGTTGAGGAGTTGTGGGTGGGAGTGGAGGGGCCTTTCCTCTTCGTTTAAATAGGTGTTACGAATAATACCTCCTGCGGAGTTTGTTGTAAGAAGTAAGTATGGTGTGGCATTTGCAACAGTCCCGCGCATGTAAGAGCTCCAGTCTCACCTGCTCCGAGGTGGAGAAGGTTGTCCTCGTTTCAGCTGTGGCTGCCTCTGGTATCAAGGGACCCTGCTCTGACTGCACCCGCCCCTTCTCCAGGGAAGCATGCTTTTTAAAGGAATGGTTGCATGTGAGAAGTCAGCACTAGAGCAGCCAAGGCCCCAGGCTCAGAGTTTGAACCCTGTTTTTGTGGCTTTACCAGCTGTGAGATCCTGAGCCTCAGTTTTCTTATCTGGAAAACTGGGACAGTCATGGGATCAAGTGAGGGTTAAAGGGCTTATATGTAAAAGAACCTCTTCAGCATGGAATATGCAGCACGTATCAAAGTGTGTACATGCTTTAAAGACGTTATACTATGTGTCTTAATAAACAGCAGACTGTTTTACAAAGACATACTTAAAGTGATATTCATCTTTCTATGGTGAGAAAAAACTAGGAACAACCTAATTTATATTGGGAAAGAATTAGAAAGTGTATGTGTCCCACAGTACATTCATATAGGTTACAGTGAAATGTTTGCAAGAGAAAGAGGTTCATGATAGTGAATTTTTAATAGAAAAAAATTACAGACGGATGTTAACTAGACTTATTGTGCTGCTTATTTTGCAATCTATACAAATATCAAGTCAGTATGTTTGTACACATGAAACTAATAATAATGTCGTATGTCAGTTGTACTTCCATAATGGAGTCATTTGTCTTAGAGGGTGCTGTTGACTCGGTGGGTCTGTGCCAGGTGCTGTGATAAGCTTCCTTGTGTGTTACTCGGTTTGTTCTCCTGACAGCTCCCAGGCCTGCTGCCCCAAAGGCGGAACTACCTGTGTGACGCTGCACAGAAGCACTTGTGTAGTCTGGAGGAATAGGCTAGAAGTTGTTACAGTGTTTTCATTTGGTGGTGAAATGTTATTTCTGGTTTTGCATATTATACCATAAGGTACATTAGAAAATAAGGCACCTTGGCTTAGGGAAACTCACAGTGAAGAGGGGAGATGGACTGATTGCAGCTAAGCACGGCCGCCAGGAGAGCCCCTCGCGGAAGGTGGTTCTGTCCAGTAGTAGACCTTGCTTAAGGCCGGTCACCTGCAGAGCTGTTTGGTTACCTGGAGCTGGGTTTCAGAGGGGCGGGAGAGAGCTCGCGGCCTCAGGGGAGGGCAGTGCTCTGAACCCTGGCTCTGGTCTGACAGGGCTCTGCCAGCTGTCTACCCTTTCCTTGCTCCATCCTGGGGAGGTGTGAGGGCCACCAGGGTAGGCGAGCAGCTCTTTTTCAGACAAGTGTGACGTGCCTTGGCCTGTTAGAGGATGTGGCTGTGCCTTAGGTTAGGGAGTGGCCCGCCCTGGCCAGAGAAGAAGCTTAAAGCTGAATCCCTTCCCTTGAGGACCAGCGGGGCCTGGGGCTCTGGGGTTGGGTAGCTGGGGTCAGAAAGCGTGAGTTGGAGAGAAGACCATTTGGAGTCAGAGTGTCAACATAGATTGGGGTTTGGCTTTAATGGACAGAAATTCTTTAGAATGGTACCAAATAATCCTTGGCTAGAAGTTGAGCCTAAACTACAGTTTTAAAAAACTGTAAATCACTTAGAAAACATTTAAATCACTGAATGCTTTACCTAAGCAGAATTTTCTGTAGAAATCAGGTAGACAAATGATAGACACAGGCTGCCTTGTTACCCTGGGGTTCGGGAGGCTCCTCGAGGCACAGGTGTATTTTTCTTTCAAGACCCACCCTCATGTCATCATTCAGCTGGGGCGCCTCTCACAGCCACCCCTCCTCTAGCCCCTGAGGCAGCGTGCAGTCAGCCTGAGTCAGCCACATCTGCATGGATGTGTGTATGCAGGGACCACGGCGGTGTCACAGTTGTCCCCTCACTTTTCCCCGGGACTGATTTAAGATTGGACGTGATGAGGACAGTTTTGAAGGGAACACTTTTGGGGACTTGGAGGAGCATCCTCCCCCTGTCCCTAGAGCACCGCTGAGGCTGTTATGCTGGGCAGAAAGATTGCACGAATCCCGCGATGTCCCCGACCTGTTGAACCAGACAGACTGCCAGGGACTGTGTGCTCTGGGACGGTGGGTCTTATGAGTCACGTGAGAGAAACGCTCCTGTTCACCTTGTTTCGAGTTCGGCTTTGTGCTGCTTGAAGCTGAAAACATCCTGTTACACCTGTGTTTTAGGCGTCTCGTCTCCAGCCCCTGAGATAAACAGATCACAAACCCGAGACTCTCTCCCAGTTTGAAACTTTTTGCTCCATAGAATCGTCTGCCTAGAGAGTTAATTTGATTAAATTAGGCCTTATATTTTGTTATCCATATATGTAAAGATGTATTTTTGAAGTCTGCATCTGAGAGCATTTTCCACGCCATAGTTGAAACACATCTACTGGTGCCACTGTATCCTGTTCTATAAAAGAAAGTTAACTTGGGCTTTGAACTCACAGCCTTTGTGTCCGACTCTTGGCAACCCCATGGTCAGTAGCCTGCACCAGGCTCCTCCGTCCATGGGATTTTCTAGGCAAGAGTGGAATGGGTTGCCATTTCCTTCTCCAGGGAATCTTCCCGACCCAGGGATCAAACCCAGGTCTCCTGCATTGATACACGGACGCTTTACTGTCTGAGCCACCAGGGAAGCCCTGAAAGTGAAGTCGTTCAGTCGTGTGCGACTCTTTGCAACCCATGGATTGCAGCCCACCAGGCTTCTCAGTCCATGGGATTTTCCAGGCAAGAGTACTGGAGTGGGTTGCCATTGCCTTCTCCAGGGGATCTTCCCAACACAGGGATCAAACCCGGGTCTCCCACATTGTAGGCAGACGCTTTATCCTCTGAGCCACCGGGGAAGCCCTGAAATTAGAAAGTGCTGACAAACATCAGCGCCTGGATCGTTATCCAAGACTGCTCTTTCCCACTTTTTACCTTTTCATCTGTGTTCCCAGAGACGCCTCTCAAAATGCAGAAATTTCTTCTCTTGACACTTTTCAAACGTAAAGGAAACGTGTAAACATTGTAGAATGGACACTCAACGCCGTTTTTCCTAGATGCAGCTTCTGTTGGCATCCTTAAAGCTTTTGATAGCAGAGGCCAGCGTGTAAGCATTTTGAAGTTGCTGGCTAAATTAAGAAAAACACTGTGTTGCCTTCCCTGCCTTTTCACATTTTCAGATTTAAGGCAAAGCTCCTTTTCTGTGTGCCTGCCGTTCTCCGAGTCTGTGTAAGTTTGAGGGGGCGGCTGGGAGAGGAGAGTGGAGGCATCTTGCTTTATCCACACGCCCTGCCCAGTGGGTTCTGGGCAGAGACAGGGGTCCCCGGGGGCCTGCGCAGGAAGCCCTTTCCCTCCAGCCCTTTATCATCTTTTGCCCAAAGAGGGTGAGGGAGATGGTGAGGGGCCCTGCCCTGCTAGAAACTGTTCCTCAAAGTCCACTCTAGACAGAGAAGCAAGGTTGCAGCCGCAGAGCCGGGCCCAGGCCAGCTCTCCCGCCTCTGTCTCTCGTTTCCGGCTCGCTGGTTCATTTGAAATCTTGGAACATGTGTGTGAGTGAATTAGTTCATAAAAATGTTTTTTGCAGGATTCTGGAAGAGAGGCTGCCCATTCTTTAGTATGGGTATTGCACAGCGTGCACGGGCATCACACTATGTGTGAGAGGGAAACGTGTGTGTATTTTTGAGGTGGGTAAGGAGGTAGAGGGTGAATACAGTTCTTTTAAACTCCGTCTTCACAAGATGCAAATTATTTCCTGCCTTAGTATGTATGCAGAGTGCAAACAAGGAAGAGTTGAAATGCCGTGGCCCTCTGGGACCCTAGGATCTTCTCACTTCGTCCTTCTGGGGGAGGCAGGGCTCCCACATGCCCTCATGCTTTCCTCTTTGAATCACTTTGGAAACTAATAGAAGCTGGAAATCAAGAAGTTGCCAGTTGGAAGTTTACACAGCATATGCGAGAGAGTCTTTCCAGACTTTGCAGTTATATCAGCTTGGAGCTTTTGCCAGCCCTTCTTGGAAAAAAAGGAAAAGCCCTCTGGAGTTGAGAGAAATGTCTTAGTCCCCCACAGCCCGGTCAGGTCTGTGTTGTAGTGTGGCAGCCTATTCCTGTTGTCTCTCTTGGAATGCAGTTTTAGTAGAGAACTTGGACTGCCTCTGACTTTGCAAAACCTTTATCTGGCTTGTCTTAGGCATTTTTTTTTTTCTTCTGTGAATATTGATATTGAGGGCTGGGCCAGGCCTAATCATGGCTCTGAGACTACGCCTTATGCCTCATGAGCGCTGGTCAGGGTTGGTGATGCAGAGATGCAGACTCTGGAGTCCTTGCAGGCCCCTGGAGGTATGGCAGCCGCCAGCGCCTGCCATCCCCTCAGCTCCTACTACTAGGCCCAGGCACGTCCTCTGGAGCCTCAGGCCTGCTGGGAGTCATCTGACCTTCTGCCAGTGAAGAAGTCAGTCCTGCTATAGCGTCCTCTACGCTTGATTGGTTATTCAGCCTCGGCTTGACCTCTCCTGGTGATGGGGAGCGCACCTCCTCCAAGGCTGGCTTCCCATGGTTGATGGTCTCATTGCTGGGTTGTCCTGAGCTGGGTTCCCATCCACCGGCTTGGCCTCCACCAGCTGCGTCCAAGCAGCCTGAAGCCACGCAGAGCGAGGCAGCCCTGTCTGCTGAAGGACAGAGTTCTTCATAGGTTTGAGAGACAGTTGTCAAATCTCATCTCTTGATTGAACATCTCCAGGCTAAATTATTCCTCATTGTTCTTCAGCTCTGATGTTAACTTGATCAGAACTTTTTTTTTGAGAGTTTGGCTAGTCCTGGATAAAGGAATTCAGTTGAGATCTGAACGGTGCCACATGGAGAGAACTCATTTCTGTCTGGACTCTCTTTGTTTTAATGAAGCCTAAGAATTTCATGAGGACATCTGCACAGTCCCTTCCCGCTTAGACCGTGTTGATCTTACGGCCAGATGAAAACAGGAACAAAGGCAAAACAAAACAAAAGCCTTTAAGCCTTTCTTTTTCTTGTATCCTTTTTCTTCTTTTTGCCCGTTCTCTTTCTTAATATATACTCAGGTAGTCAACTGCCCTCTTTAAAAAAATAACACTTTAAATTTAAGTATTTACATTGGGTCTTATAAGGTTTCATTCTGTTGATTTAGACCTGTATTAGCCTGGTGGCTCAGAGGTTAAAGGATCTGCCTCCAGTGTGGGAGACCCGGGTTTGATCCCTGGGTCAGGAAGATCCCTGGAGAAGGAAATGGTAGGCTACAGTCTATGCGGTCGCAAAGAGTTGGACACGACTGAGTGACTTTACTTCACTCACTAGCCTTTTGAGCCAAAAGAAAATTGCATACACACACACACACACACACACACACACACACAGAGGCACTTTTTCCCCCTAGTTGTGAAAATTGAGTCCCAAATGACCATGCGACTTAGTCTCCTCTCTCTCCTCAGACTCATTTAATATGATAGGATAGAAATTTAAAAGGTAGAAAAAGCCCACAGTATACAACTGTTTGGGGGAGGAGTTACCAGTTGATAAGAAATTTCTAAAAAATCCTGGAAGACTGAAAATAGATGAAGATGGTGACTGATGAAGGAGACCAAGGAAAGCCTACAGCCTGGCTCTGAAGGGATCCTCCAAGTATACTGTGGGTCTTCAGACCAGTAAGGAGAAAAGGATGGTTCTTGAAGGCTTCTCTTGGGAAGCACTGAGATTGCTGGGGAACAGGTCAGGTCGCTAGTGAAAACACCACAGGGGGACTTCTGGTCAACCCATACAGGATGGCTAATGAGGGCGTGGGACTTGGAACGCCCACCTCACGAGGCTGTGGAAAGTGTTCAGTAGTGTGTGCAGAACGCCCACTGTATTTTCCTGGGGCATGGTGAGCGCTGTCCAGGTATGTGCAGACGTCACTGCTGTTCTTACTATCGCTGTGTCTGCTCTGCTCCCTAGGGAAGTGGTGTATTAGGGCCAGGATCAGCTTCATGAGACAGACTCAGTGCCCGTAAACAGGATAGCCGTGGGGTAAACAGGACAGACGTTTGCCTTTAGGGTGCTTATCTGAGAGCCCAGTGGGCAGGTCAGGGCTGATGTGATGGCTCCGTGTTGGGGGTCCTGTTCATGTCTGTCCCATGGAGGAGGAAGGTGCTGCAGTAGCTTTTGGCTACCCCCTCCCCCAGGTCACTTCCTGGAGGTAGTCCCCAAATTTCAACACACATCTCATTTCCAGAACTTAGTCACGTGACCGCATCTCAGTTGCAGGATAGGCTGGGGAAAGGAGTCTTCTACAGCCATATGCCTAGTTAAGCATTTCTTTTAAGGAGGAAGGAAAAAACAGCTGTTGGGAGCCAGCATCTTCCTTGTCAATTTTTACATGTCAGTAAAAGCAAGAGAGTTCCAGAAAAACATCTATTTCTGCTTTATTGACTATGCCAAAGCCTTTGACTGTGTGGATCACAATAAACTGTGGAAAATTCTGAAAGAGATGGGAATACCAGACCACCTGACCTGCTTCTTAAGAAACCTGTATGTAGGTCAGGAAGCAACAGTTAAAACTGGACGTGGAACAGACTGGTTCCAAATAGGAAAAGGAGTAGGTCAAGGCTGTATATTGTCACCCTGCTTATTTAACTTACATGCAGAGTACATCATGAGAAACGCTGGGCTGGAAGAAGCACAAGCTGGAATCAAGATTGCTGGGAGAAATATCAATAACCTCAGATACGCAGATGACACCACCCTTCTGGCAGAAAGTGAAGAGGAACTAAAAAGCCTCTTGATGAAAGTAAAAGAGGAGAGTGAAAAAGTTGGCTTAAAGCTCAGCATTCAGAAAACGAAGATCATGGCATCTGGTCCCATCACTTCATGGGAAATAGATGGGGAAACAGTGTCAGACTGTATTTTTTGGACTCCAAAATCACTGCAGATGGTGACTGCAGCCATGAAATTAAAAGACACTTACTCCTTGGAAGGAAGGTTATGACCAACCTAGATAGCATATTGAAAAGCAGAGATATTACTTTGCCAACACAGGTCCGTCTAGTCAAGGCTATGGTTTTTCCTGTGGTCATGTATGGATGTGAGAGTTGGACTGTGAAGAAGGCTGAGCTCCAAAGAATTGATGCTTTTGAACTGTGGTGTTGGAGAAGACTCTTGAGAGTCCCTTGCACTGCAAGGAGATCCAACCAGTCCATGCTAAAGGAGATCAGTTCTGGGTGTTCATTGGAAGAACCGATGCTGAAGCTGAAACTCCAATACTTTGGCCACCTGATGTGAAGAGTTGACTCATTGGAAAAGACCCTGATGCTGGGAGGGATTGAGGGCAGGAGGAGAAGGGGATGATAGAGGATGAGATGGCTGGATGACATCACTGACTCAATGGACATGAGTTTGCGTGAACTCCAGGAGTTGGTGATGGACAGGGAGGCCTGGCGTGCTGTGATTCATGGGGTTTCAAAGAGTCAGACACGACTGAGTGAACTGAACCAGATCCCAAATTTCTGGAATATAAGATTGGTTTCATCTCTTTGAGATGTCACTCAAAGATTCATTGACATATAAACTTATAAGTTGGTTGATTTATGAGTTATGTGTTAAACCAGGCATTAAACCACAGAAGCTTTTAATATGGCTGAAATTCATTTAATAAGAGCTCCACTGGTGGGCTGCAGTCCATGGGGTCACTAAGAGTCGGACACGACTGAGTGACTTCACTTTCACTTTTCACTTTCATGTATTGGAGAAGGAAATGGCAACCCACTGCAGTGTTCTTGCCTGGAGAATCCCAGGGACGGGGGAGCCTAGTGGGCTTCCGTCTGTGGGGTCGCACAGAGTCGGACACGAATGAAGTGACTTAGCAGCAGCAGCCACTGAAAAAGTTCATTTAAGCATTACTTTTGAAGGGAGCTGCTGATAAGGAGTGGAGAAGGCAATGGCAAGCCACTCCAGTACTCTTGCCTAGAAAATCCCATGGATGGAGGAGCCTGGTGAGCTGCAGTCCGTGGGGTCGCTACGAGTCGAACGTGACTGAGCGACTTCACTTTCACTTTCACACAATGGAGAAGGCAATGGCAACCCACTCCATTGTTCTTGCCTGGAGAATCCCAGGGACGGCAAAGCCTGGTGGGCTGCCGTCTACGGGGTCGCACAGAGTCAGTACACGACTGAAGCGACTTAGCAGCAGCAGCAGCACCTGATAAGGAGCACATTGGAAATGACTGAGATGGTCTTGTGAAGCTGATATCAGTTATGCTGTCCTCCTGGTATGGAGACAGTTTGCACAGATTGCTTGGACTGACAGGCGCTTACAGTGGTTAGTGCTTGTTAACTTCTTGTAATTTGATCCCTCTGCCCTGGGTGTGCTTTGAGTCTCCATCATCACTCCTGGGAAATCCGCATCTTAGATTTTTCACATTATTCCCGTCTATTAGGAGGATGACCATGGGGTCCATGACCCTGTTCCTAGAGATGAAATTTCTAGAAAGCCAGTTACTACAAAGTCTCATCTTGTAGGATGTTCTTTTTTTTTTTTTTTTTCCAGCCTTCCTGGCTATGTTTATTTCTCTTGACCCAAATGCTTGAGATTTATTTTTAGTTGTAAAAACTCAGAGATGCCTCAAGATTAATCTTAAACTGTATACACTGTATATTGAAACTAAAGACCTAATTTCATTTTCTTACACTTTAACTCGAAGAGTACTTTTTCACTTAGGAAATTTCTCAAGGACTGCTAACACTTAGGAAATGTTCATGTGATGTTTTCCATTGCTATAACTTTCTTGTTCAGTTCACTTTTTCCCTTACAGCTTTTTAGAATGCAGGAGAATTTTAACATTTCAGGGATTTGGTTATTATTCCTTCTTGCCTTTAGAGCATAACACAGCTTTTAAACATAAGCCGGGACAGGACTAACCATATTAAGTAGGGTAGAATGGACTAGGCTAAGTGGCACAAATGGATACCTATTTAAAACACGGCAAAATGAGTAGATTCTGTCTCAGTGACTGTCGTTTTCAAATTCAGTCATTATTTATACTAAATTCTATTTAAAGCAAGTACTAGGATATAGCTTTGAAAGAATTGTTAGGATATATATGGGATAAACCTAAATGCTAAATAGTTAAGAAAAAGTGTTAGGTGTGTATTAAATTCATGCTTTAATTCAGTTTCGTGGCCAGAGCCAGGACAAGGATCGAGGCAACCTGGGTCCTGCCCTTGCTAGTGACGTGACTTGGGGCAAGTCATTTGACTGCTGAATTTACTTCACCACAAGCAAAATAAGGCGAATTGTGTACCTTGGCAGCCTCACTGTAAGAATTTAATACTATGCTGGTTATAAAGTGCTTTGAAAATGATTGAGGGTCATGAGTGTAAGGTTATGTTAATGGAAGAATCACAGCTGAGACTAGAAGCAAATACTAAGGAAGAGGAAACAGAAAACTCACGGCTTTTCAGTAATATATATATAGAAGTCTTTGCTTTTAAGTGAATAGTGAAAGCTAAATGCATTGGTTGGTTGTATTTTATCCTAAGCAAGGAAAATATTGACTTGTTAGAATAATTATTTTGTGGCTTGGTTAATCTGAGTTGTAATACTAGCTTATATTATAAGTGATGATTTTTTTGTGTTTTCATTCATTCCATGAACTAGCAAAAAATTCTTTTAACAAAGTTACCAGATTTTCTCCTGTCAAAAGGCTTTTTCCTACAAATGAATGAAATTTAGGGGTATATGAAAAAAAGAATTGTTGACTCTGAGCCTCTTCATCACTTCACCCTGACAAGATGCCTTTGTCACGGATAGATGTGCTCACTTAAATCTTAGCTTGTTTTCCAGAGTGAGCAGCGTTGCTGAGCAGTGGCAGAGCTTGGGGTTCCAGGGGGCCTGTGAGAGGGGAGGCTGGGGCTGGCCAGGAGTGCACTGTAGTGTGAGAACAGGTGTCCGGGGACCTTGTAGAGGGGATCAGCACAACTTATGTGTATTTTTGTCCATAAATAGTTGCAAGTAATACCTGTCTGTCAGAGAAGGCAATGGCACCCCACCCGACTACTCTTGCCTGGAAAATTCCATGGATGGAGGAGCCTGGAAGGCTGCAGTCCATGGGGTCGCTGAGGGTCAGACACGACTGAGCGACTTCACTTTCACTTTTCACTTGCATGCATTGGAGAAGGAAATGGCAACCCACTCCAGTGTTCTTGCCTGGAGAATCCCAGGGACGGGGGAGTCTGCTGGGCTGCCGTCTGTAGAGTCGGACACGACTGAAGTGACTTAGCAGCAGTGGCAATACCTGTCTAATCAATTCCTAAACTCTAAATTCATTCTTTAATTATAATTTGAGTGTACACACATTTGTGTATCACTTGAATTAGAATTTGAAAGCATGTTATGAACTGAAAAGGAAAAGAAAAATGTTAAGTCATGATTCAGGCTCTCATTCTGTTTGGAAAAATGAGTTGTAAGTCTCATGACACATCAGTGGTATAAGAGAGTACTATGAGTTTATTGCCTGCTAATATATCTCATGCCACTCAAATGAAGTGAACAATAAAATAATAAGGATTCAGAAAAATGGAGGTAAGAGAGAGACTCATCAGTGAGCAGGACAGGACTTGAGAGGAATCAAATCAATTTGAGCATCAAATTGGAAGCAAGACCCAGAATTCTGCTAGGGCACCTCCAGCCAGAGCAGAGGGGTTTTATTGGTGTGGCAAACATACGTCACATGGGTATGTTATACCAAGTTTTGATAGCTTAAATCGTTATTATTTTTGGCTGTGCTGGGTTCTTCGTTGCTGTGGGCTTTTCCCTGGTTGTGGCAGCTCTTCTCGAGCTGCAGTGTGCAGGCTTTTTGTTGTGGCGCATAGACCCGGGTGCGCGGGCCTCAGTGCTTGCAGCCTCAGTGGCTGTGGCTTCAGGGCTCTGGAGTGCAGGCTCAGTATTTAACGGCGCACAGGCTTAGCTGCTTCGAGACCTGCAGGATCTTCATGGATCAGGGATCAAACCTGTGTCTCCTGTCTTGGCAGGCAGATTCTTTACCACTGAGCCACCAGGGCAGGTTGAATTCTTGTGTGAGGAATTAAAACTTTTCCATGAAGCAAAAAGGATCAGAGAAAAAGTGAAGTAGAAGATGATAGCAAAGAAACATGTATGATTGGACTGTGAAGGAGAAAAACAAGTTGTTTGGTGGTACTAATATTTAAAATCCAGGAAAACTTTCCAAAAATAAAACAAGACTTGAATTTGTGAATTGGAAGAGCCTGTCAAGTACCTGGGGAAATTAACCCCAAAAGATCAAATTGGAGATATATTCTAAAGAAAAATTATTAGACTTCAAAGAAAAGAGAAAAACAAATTCTCAAGGACTCCTTGCAAAAAGAATAAGGCACAAGGACAATAAGGATTTGCTCATCATCTCATTCCTCAAAATGACACATAAAAAGCAAGGCCACAGTGGAGCAGCATTTGCAAAAGATTTTAAAATGATAATCATGGATTATCCAGACAGGCTGTCCTTCAAGTATCAAAGCTAGAAAACCAGTTTTAAACATACACAACCTCAGGAAGTTCTGCATCTTTGTGCCCTTGTGGAGGAGTTTGTGAGAGAATGAACTTCATTTAACCAAGCAGTGTCTGGGGAAGCTTTAGTAAAATGATTGAGGGTGAGTGTTTTGTATTGTATTTGCAGATTTAAAACTGAAATGGAGGAGGAGACAGGATGGGAGAGGAAAAGCCATCCCCATAACTGTAACCAGAAGCTCTTGGCAGTGGTTTCTGTCTCCCTCTGGGTTCCCAGAAGTAGATGCTGAGCTGGAGTTTGGTGTGAGGGATATTTGTGAAGGATTAACGCCTGTGGAAGGGAAGGGGCAGAAGGAGGGTGGGGCAGAGGGAGGAGCCAGCTGCCCAGTGGGTCTGCAGTCTTGGCAGGCACTCCAGGGAGCTTCAGAGTGTTTATGGCCCATCAGAGTGGTCCAGGCTTGGGCTGAAATAATTGGGCCCTTGTCCCCCATCTCCATCAGTCAGTGGGTGTGGCCTGCCCTTTGAAGGGCTGTTTTGAAGGGTGGTCCAGGCAGACCCTGCAGGACCTGGAGACTGTCTGCCCACTGCCCTCTGGTTGTGCATCTCCATGCCCACCATCCTTTTCTTTCGTAGAAAGTGAAAGTGAAAGTGAAGTCACTCAGTCGTGTCCGACTCTTTGCGACCCTGTGGACTGTAGCCTGCCAGGCTCCTCTGTCCGTGGGATTCTCCAGGCAAGAATACTGGAGTGGGTTGCCATTTCTGTGGTCAAAGTGATCGTTTAGAAAGATGAATTAACTCTCTATGCCGTCGACCCCTGTTCTTTCGTGGTTTCCCTGAATCTTTTGACCCACTCCAGTGCTCTTGCCTGGAGACTCCCAGGAACGGGGGAGCCTGGTGGGCTACTGTCTATGGGGTCGCACAGAGTCAGACATGACTGAAGCGACTTAGCAGCAGCAGCAGCTGAATCTTTTGAACATCCTCTTCATATCTGGGTATCTCTCTGTATTGTGAATTCTGACTTTCCCCAGAGGATGCACAACAAACTCCCCAAACTGAAGAACCCCTCGCACTGTATCACCAATCTCTCTTGCTGTTAGGCTGCAGACTTTTGACCTGAGTGCTGCCAGCTAGAGTGTGAGCCCCTGGCAAGACTTGGATTTGAAACTGAAGTGTGAAAAATGCCGGTGGGGATGGGAATGCCCATTTGATGCTGGTGCGGCTTCAGAGGTGGCTTCTGATCTCAGTAGAGCTGGGTGTCTCTGGCTGCCTTACAGGACCGAGCCTGTAATGTGGTTCAGCCTGGATCCTAGGCCCGGGGTGACAGCTTCATCCTCTGCTGCAGAAATGCCTGTGAAACACGTAGAGTGGATTCTGTGATTGGCAGCTAAGAACCTGACACACGCACATAGCGGATTGTGGGGAAGCCGGCGTGGGGGCAGGGGGTCAGCCAAAAGACACTGAGCGCAGTCCAGGGAAACTGGTAAAGGCCTGACCTGGGAGGGACTTGGTAGAACCTGAGTGGGTTTGAGAGAGTATACAAGAAGCAGTGAGTCACATTTAATGATGGTTAGATAAGAAATTGATGGGAAAAAATCAGATAGCATTCAGCATGGCCTCTCCGGATTGGATTTGGGTGTGATGAGGATGTCTGGGTGTATGGAAGTGACAGGGAGGCAGACATAGTTTTCAGCTTTTACCCTGCCATGGGTTGTGTTGACTGTTTGCTTACAGTATTTTCATAATTTTAACAAAGAGAGCTCTGAGGTTTGAGCTGGAAGGATTAGAAAAGATGGGGTGTGAAAGTATCAAATTTTGATCCATGTGTTATACTGCTCTTTGAGCATGTAATGTTAACATGTTTTTTTAATCTGAGAAGTCAAATGAAAGAAGGCAATGAAGACTGGAATTGTATAGTTAGAAAATTATATCGATGTGCCTCCCATTTGAATCCTAGATTCAGAACTTGTAAAGCACAGTTACTGAGTTTCCCCTGTGCATCAAACGATGTGCTAAGTTTTGTAAATGTTTTCTCATTTAATACTTTCTTCTTACCGCTATATTGAAGATAATATTATTCACTAAATACGTTCCCGGCACACACTGATTAAAGATGTCTCCTATAGGTTTCTTTGAATTAAAGATTTGATTTAATGTTTACTTTAAATGGCCTCTTTTAAATAACTTAAAAACTTTGTCTGTATAGAACTCTATCAGGCTTTTAAAATTATTAATAATACATCATAAAAATTAAAATTTATGATGTATGAATGTTTGGATTAATCTACAAGTTAATTTTTGGGTTAATCTATAAATCAAGGGTATACATCACACTTCCACAATAAACAAATTTTGATATTTAGATATTAACTAGTTTAGTGGTTCTCAATCCTGACCACACTTTAGAATCACCTGGGGAGTTTAAAAAAAAAACTACTGATGCTCCTGGCCACACAATAAAGTAACTGAATCAGGATGTGGGCAGCCAGAGTCGAAAGTGCTGCCCCAGGATGGCTTTTGTAACAGACCAGTCGCTGCCTTCATGGAGCCCTTGTTCTCCTCTTGCTCACTGGAATAAGATCTGTCACGAAAGGGACCACATGTTTATTTTGTAGAAGTCTACATTTTCATTTAAAGTTGGCGGCATGTCTGATGATGTGAGAGGATATGAAAACACTCAGCCTTACATTGTAATTTTGATACCTGACTCTCCTTTATCAAAGAATATGTGTATAAAACAGCCCAGATTAGAATCAGATTTGGGGTAATTTTTTCTTAATCTCTATCCCGTGCTTCTTAGAGCTGCGGCCTTCAGAGCCAGGAGGATACACGTCTGGTGAAGCCTTTTTCCCCCGGATATACTGGCACCTGTCATTTAAAGGGAATCCATTTCAGATTCTTCAGTCTTGAGTGTGACCAGCCTTAAAACTGACCTGCCTGAGAAAATGCCTGTGGCCCAGGTGGCCTGCTCCTTACAGAATTACCACCTCTCACCTACCTCTCACCATCTGATGCCCAGCAAAGGGATGATTAAAAAACTGGTGTGACTGCTGAAAGTGAATGACTCTAAGCACTGGGTGAAAGGTCCTCTGCAAATAAATTCCCCATTCTTTACTTTCAGTAAAACTGAAAGGAGGCCGATTGAGTGGTCAGCTGAGAAAATTTGAGTATCACTGCCATGGATTCGTAGTATTTTGCTTTGCTAGAAAAATCTTTTTCCATTTCCATCGGCCCGTTTATGGGCGCTCATTTTCTCAGTGTGTGCATCTGTAAGAACTAAACACAGTCTTAAATTGCATGCGGTGTCTTGTCTTATTCCAGTAATAAGTAATAATCGTCTACACGGAATTAACTAACGGGAGGGGGAGTACCATCCATGTCGTTCAGATGTACATTTCCAGTAAAATTTTACTTAGAATAATTTGTGATATTTCTTCCGTTAGTTTTGTCCTTACAATACTAATTGTATTTACCTCAGTTTAGAAGAAACTTTTAAGACTGATTTTTATGGTTAGATATGTAAATCTCAAATTATTTACAGGTTTTTGAGGTGTGAGGAACTTTAATGCATAAAAGTTTTTGAGATTCAGTAGTCTGGGGAGAGTGGAATGGGAAGATGAACTCAAGGAGAAAGGAAAATTATGTACAGTTGCCAACTCTTGGTTGATTTGTTTACTTTTTAGATATACCTTGGTAGAAGACGATAGAATTTAGACTGGGAGAGATATATTTAAAAGTGATATAATAGTTTTATTTAAAACAATATTCACAATAAATAAGAAGTTACCTTCTCTGCAACCACTTAAAATGAAAATGTGAGATTTTAAGTGTTAACTTCAAAATGTGTGGAGTACACAGCTTTTCCAAATCCTTTTTGGGATTATGCAAACAAAAACGGGAAGGCCCATCACAGGGGTGAGGATGAGGAGGAAGACAGATGTCATTTATTTACTTATTTTTTTCCTTAGGTAGAATATCTGGAAAGATGATACAATTCTGTATTTTTAAGTGTGTCAGGAGTATTTTAACAACCAAGGATAGTTGCCAAATATTAATATGGTGTCCAAAAACGCTCGCTTTTCTTTGTTTTTAAAGATCGCTTAACTTTTCCAGGCCCAGTCTTCTCTGAGCCTTTGTCGATAACATTCCTGATATCTCCCTGTCATCTGCCTTCCTGCCCAGAGAATGTCTTCCAGTTTAGATATGCAGGCGCTTTGCATTTATCAGCAGATATTGCTGGGGTTTTAACTCACCAGCTTGTCACGCTCAGGTATGCCTACATCTTTTGCTAATTTTCATTTTTATCTGCTGGTTCTGATTATCAAGGAGTCTGGACAGCTTGGGAATGCCTGAAGCAGCAGATGTGGCCCTGGAGAAAGTCAGGGTACTCTGGGACCTCCTGCTGCAAGCTGTTTGTGTGTACAGATATTCTGTGTCATGGTAATGTGAGGGGGAATTGGTGTGTGCCTTTTCCTGACACCATTACCTGAGCACGTTTGTGTGCTCATTAGAGAGAACCGTGAGATTTGACTACCAGACACTAATTCTTTTGCTTCCAGGTCTCGAGTAGGTAGGATTGGATCTCTATCTTTTTTGAATTGTTTGATGATTTGAACAGATACTACAATCAAAATATACTTAATAAAAGAGTAAATTGAAGATTGAAAAAGGACAGAACGCATTTGGTTACATTATGTGAGCAGATCCGGTATTGGGGAAACAGCATAGGTATTCTTGACTATGACTGTGTGAAGTCACTCAGTTGTGTCCAACTCTTTGTGACCCCGTGGACTGTAGCCCACCAGGCTCCTGTGTCCATGGGATTCTCCAGGCAAGAGTACTGGAGTGTGGGGTGCCATTTCCTTCTCTAGGGGATCTTCCCGACCCAGAGATTGAATCTGGGTCTCACGCATTGCAGGCAGATGCTTTACTGTCTAAGCCACCAGGGAAGCCTGTTTTCTTGCTTATTCTCTTACTTTCAGTACTGAGTTTGCATAGAATTGCGGAAGCTGTGATAATATAAAATATTTAATAATAAATGTAACACTTGTAAAGTTGGTCTCCATTCAAACACGCCTTCCTGCTTAATACTAGCTTCTGTTCCATCAAGTTCCCTTCTGATTGGTAGCCAGTGTCTTTGAGTTCACAACTGAAGAAGAGAAAATTGACATAGATGATATGTTTGATGCTTCAGAAGAGGGTGGTTTAAATGTCAGAGCATTAAGGCATGCCGTTAATATTTTATTGAAATTATGTCTAGTGAAAATAATATTTAATGTTTAATGAAAATACAGCCCTTAAATGTTTTAGCAAAAATTACTTCTGTCATATCATGCTAGTATTTGTCAGGAATTATACTAAAAATTCTCAACTTCTGACTTTGTTTCTGCTGAGATTTAGGGCATGGTTAGAATTATAACAAAATTTATTAAATATAAAACGTTTATTTTTATAGCTTAATGTTTTGAAGGTTAAAGTCCCAGATAAGTCTGTCTCTTTTTTTTTCCTCTCTCTCTCACTTTTGTGAACTTTAAATGGATTCCTTTGGGCTCTTTTTTTTTTTTTTTTTTTCAGGTATCAGTTGCCCCTTGGATATGGCAAAGGATAAGCTTTGTAAGTGTAAACCTAGGTTTGAATCCTGGTTTAGCCCCTTGCCCTGGGCAACCTTGGTCAAATAAATCCCTGCAAGCTTTGATTTCCTTCTTTTAGAAGGGGACCACTGATACCTTTCCCAGAGCGTGCTGGGAGTGCAAATTGCATACAGGGCACTCAGCTGGAGGCTGTCGTCAGGAGGGTGCCCTGTTACTCCTGCATCTTGTTGACTTTGCTCCTGGCATTTGTCTCAGCTGACGCGATGCCTGCTTCTTAAATGATGAGAAACGAGTCAAGAACGTGTAGTCATGTCTGTTCAGTCGCTCAATCGTGTCCACACACGTGGACTGCAGCATGCCAGGCTTCCCTGTCCATCACCAACTCCTGGAGCCTACTCAGACGCACATCCATCGAGTCGGTGATGCCGTCCAACCATCTCATCCTCTGTCGTCCACTTCTCTTGCTTTCAATCTTTCCCAGCATCAGGGTCTTTTCCAATGAGTCGGTTCTTCGCATCAGGTGGCCAGAGTACTGGAGTTTCAGCTTTAGCATCAGTGAATATTCAGGACTGATTTCCTGTAGAACTGACTGGTTGGATGTCCTTGCAGTCCAGGGGACTCTCAAGAGTCTTCTCCAGCATCACAGTTTCAAAGCATCAATTCTTCGGCGCTCAGCTTTCTGTATAGTCCAACTGTCACATCCACACATGACTACTGGAAAAACCATAGCTTTGACTAGATGGACCTTTGTTGGTAAAGTAATGTCTTTGCTTTTTAATATGCTGTCTAGGTTGGTCATAACTTTTCTTCCAAGGAGCAAGCGTCTTTTAATTTTAATGGCTGCAGTCACCATCTGCAGTGATCTTGGAGCCCCCAAAATGAAATTTCTGACTGTTTCCATTGTTTCTCCCTCTATTTGCCATGAGGTGATGGGACCAGATGCCATGATCTTAGCTTTCTAGCCAACTTCTTCACTCTCCTCTTTCACTTTCATCAAGAGGCTCTTTAGCTCTTCACTTTCTGTTATAAGGGTGGTGTCATCTACGTGTCTGAGGTTATTGATATTTCTCCCGGCAATCTTGACGTCAGTAGGAGGCCATGTTTCTGTTTTCAAAATAGAAATCACTTTTAATTTTAAACATTATAATAATAGCTGGGCTACCTTGGTGGCTCAGCTGGTAAAAAATCCACCTGCAATGTGGGAGACCTGGGTTCAATCCCCGGGTTGGGAAGAGCCCCTGGAGAATGGAAAGGCTGCCCACTCCAGTATTCTGGCCTGGAGAATTCCACGGACTGTATAGTCCATGGGGTCGCAAAGAGTCGGACACGGCTGAGTGACTTTCACTTCACTTCATTCAGTTCAGTTCAGTTTAGTCACTCAGTCGTGTCCGACTCTTTGCGACCCCATGGCCTGCAGCACGCCAGGCCTCCCTGTTCATCACTAGCTCCCGGAGTCCACCCAAACCCATGTGCATTGAGTCAATAGCTGATTTTTAAGTGCTTGCTTCATGGTGTTTGTGCGAGTGCGCCTGTTCTTAGTCGCTCAGTCGTGTCCAAGTCTTTGTGACCCCATGGACTGTAGCTGGCCAGGCTCTTCTGTTCATGGGATTCTCCAGGCTAGAATACTGGAGTGGCTTGCCATTTTCTTCATCTTCCCAACCCAAGAATTGAACCTGTGTCTCCTGCATTGGCAGGCAGATTCTTTACAACTGTGCCACTTGGGAAGCAACCCTGTTACGTTTGGAATCTCATTTACTGCTTTGAAAAAGCTATAAGTTAGATGCTGTTAAAATGGGTACTGCTGCTATCCTCATTTAATAATAGGAAACCAAAGTTAAAGTTGGTACTAACTCAAGCTTGCCCAGCTGGTGTTAATTTTTTCTTAGAAAATATTATGAAATATAAAGAAAACTACAGCCACGTAAAGTATGGAAATAACTATTGTATTTTAAAAAATAGCAACTATATATATATCTAAATATGTGCGTGTGTGTATATATATATATATATATATATATATAATATATATGTACTGAATCACTTTGCTATACACCAGAAACTAACACAACACTGAAAATCAATTATAAGTGGAAATGGGTGGGAGAGGGTTGGGAGTTGGGATTAGCAGATACTAAGTGGCATATGTAGATACAGATAAATAACAAGGTCCTACTGTATAGCACAGGGAACTATATTCAATTTCCTGTGATAAGCCAGAATGGGAAAGGATATGAAAATATATAAATACGTGTATGTGTATAACTGAGTCATTTTGCTGTATAGCAGTAATTAACACATAATTCAGCTACATCTGAATGCAGAGTTCCAAAGAATAGCAAGAAGAGATAAGAAAGCCTTCTTCAACGATCAATGCAAAGAAATAGAGGAAAACAACAGAATGGGAAAGACTAGGGATCTCTTCAAGAAAATCAGAGATACCAAAGGAACATTTCATGCAAAAATGGGCTCGATAAAGGACAGAAATAGTATGGACCTAACAGAAGCAGAAGATATTAAGAAGAGGTGGCAACAATACACAGAAGAACTGTACAAAAAAGAGCTTCACGACCCAGATAATCATGATGGTGTGATCACTGACCTAGAGCCAGACATCCTGGAATGTGAAGTCAAGTGGGCCTTAGAAAGCATCACTACGAACAAAGCTAGTGGAGGTGATGGAATTCCAGTGGAGCTATTCCAAACCCTGAAAGACGATGCTGTGAAAGTGCTGCACTCAATATGCCAGCAATTTTGGAAAACTCAGCAGTGGCCACAAGATTGGAAGAGGTCAGTTTTCATCCCAATCCCAAAGAAAGGCAATGCCAAAGAGTGCTCAAACTACCGCACAATTGCACTCATCTCACACGCTAGTAAAGTAATGCTCAAAATTCTCCAAGCCAGGCTTCAGCAATATGTGAACCGTGAACTTCCTGATGTTCAAGCTGGTTTTCGAAAAGGCAGAGGAACCAGAGATCAAATTGCCAACATCCGCTGGATCATGGAAAAAGCAAGAGAGTTCCAGAAAAACATCTCTTTCTGCTTTATTGACTATGCCAAAGCCTTTGACTGTGTAGATCACAATAAACTGTGGAAAATTCTGAAAGAGATGGGAATACCAGACCACCTGATCTGCCTCTTGAGAAATCTGTATGCAGGTCAGGAAGCAACAGTTAGAACTGGTCATGGAACAACAGACTGGTTCCAAATAGGAAAAGGAGTACGTCAAGGCTGTATATTGTCACCATGTTTATTTAACTTCTATGCAGAGTACATCATGAGAAATGCTGGACTGGAAGAAACACAAGTTGGAATCAAGATTGCTGGGAGAAATATCAATAACCTCAGATATGCAGATGACACCACCCTTATGGCAGAAAGTGAAGAGGAACTCAAAAGCCTCTTGATGAAAGTGAAAGTGGAGAGTGAAAAGGTTGGCTTAAAGCTCAACATTCAGAAAATGAAGATCATGGCATCTGGTCCCATCACTACTTGGGAAATAGATGGAGAAACAGTGGAAACAGTGTCAGACTTTGTTTTTCTGGGCTCCAAAATCACTGCAGATGGTGACTGCAGCCATGAAATTAAAAGACGCTTACTCCTTGGAAGGAAAGTTATGACCAACCTAGATAGCATATTCAAAAGTAGAGACATCACTTTGCCAACAAAGGTTCGCCTAGTCAAGACTATGGTCTTTCCTGTGGTCATGTATGGATGTGAGAGTTGGACTGTGAGGAAGGCTGAGCGCTGAAGAATTGATGCTTTTGAACTGTGGTGTTGGAGAAGACTCTTGAGAGTCCCTTGGACTGCAAGGAGATCCAACCGGTCCATTCTGAAGGAGATCAGCCCTAGGATTTCTTGGGAAGGAATGATTCTAAAGCTGAAACTCCAGTATTGTGGCCACCTCATGCGAAGAGTTGACTCATTGGAGAAGACTCTGATGCTGGGAGGGATTGGGGGCAGGAGGAGAAGGGGACGACAGAGGATGAGATGGCTGGATGGCATCACTGACTTGATGGATGTGAGTCTGAGTGACCTCTGGGAGTTGGTGATGGACAGGGAGGCCTGGCGTGCTGCAGTTCATGGGGTCGCAAAGAGTCGGACACGACTGAGCGACTGATCTGATCTGATCAATAAAAAATAAATTTAAAGAAACATGTTTTAAAAAGTGGCTTTATTGAGACATGGTAAATGCCGCCTGTTAAGGTGTGCAGTTCAGTTGTTTTTAGACTATTAATAGTTGTGCAGTTAGCGCCACTAATTTTAGAACATCCTTATCACCCTGAAAAGACACCTCACACCCATTTCCTGTCACTTCCCATCCCTCCACTCCAGCCCCTGACGACTGCTCACCAGTCTACTTTCTGTCTCTGTAGACTTGTGTTCTGAATATTTCACATGGATGGAATCATGTCCTGTCCGGTCAGTCTTGTGAGTGGCTTCTTTGGTTTAGCACGATGTCCTCCAGCTTTCCCAGGTTGCGGCATCTGTCAGGACTTCTCTCCTTTGTGGTACCAAATAACATGCCTTTATGTGGATGCACCGTCTTTTGTCTATTCGTTCATCAGTTGGTGTACATTTGGATATCTCAAGCTCTTGAGTCTTAGGAATAGTGCTGCTGTGAACATTGGTGTACAGGTTTTTGTGTGGACATATGTTTTTAATTCTGTTAAGTATATAAGAGTGGATTTGCTAGTTCCTATGGTAACTCTATGTGTAACATTTTGAGGAGCTGCTGAGCTGTTTTCCAAAGTGTCTGCCTTGTTTTACATTCCTTCCAGTAGTGAACAAGGGTTCTGATTTCTCTACATCTTCACCGGCACTTATGAACGGACTTTTTGATTATAGCTGTGCTGGTGGCTGTGAAGGGGCATCTTGTGGTTGGGATTTGTATGACCTCCGGGAGCTGGTGATGGACAGGGAGGCCTGGCGTGCTGCGGTTCATGGGGTCGCAAAGAGTCGGACACGACTGAGCGACTGATCTGATCTGAAAGACTAACCATATTGAGCATCTTTTCATGCCCTTATTGGCCATTTGTTTATATTCTTAGGAGAAATGCCTGTTCAAATCCTATGCCCATTTTTTAATTGGATTCTTCGTGTCTCTGTTGTTGAATTGTGTGTTTTAATGTTTTAATATATCCTGCCAGAATGCTTTTCTGTTAATAAAGCACTTTTTTGGTGTTTTTTGTTGTATTATTTATATTATATATTTTTTAATGGGATTATTTGACACGTAATTTTGTAACCTGACTTTTCCCCTTTTTGCTAGTTTTATTGAGATATCACTGTGTAAGTTTAAGATGTGCAACGTAGCGATTTGACTTACTGTGAAATGCTTACCGCAGTAAATTTAGTTAGCATCCATCATCCCATTTACATGCAATAAAGAGAAAGAGCAAAAAATGAAAAAAAAATTCTTTTGCTTGTGATGAGAACTCAGGGTTTATTCTCCTAACAGCTTTCCTATATAACATATGGCGGTGTAAATAGTGGTCATCACGTTGTACATATATGCAGAGTACTTATATGTCTCATAACTGGAAGTTTGTACCTCTTTAAAAAGGTTTATTTATTTGGCTGTGTTGGGTCTTAGTTGTAGCATGTGGGATCGTCATTGTGGCTCGCAGGTTTCTCTCTGGTTGGGGCACAGTAGTTGGGCTCAGTAGTTGCCCTATGGCATGGGAGGTCTTAGCTCCCTAATTGGAAGGTGGATTCCTAACCCCCGGACCACTATGGAAGGCCCTGGAAGCGCGTACCTTTTGACCACCTTCCTTCAGGTCCCCATTCCCTAAGCCCCTCCTTCTGGTAACCATGTGTCTGATCTTTTTTCCTATGAGTTTTTTTTTTTTTTTTAAAGATTCCACATACAAGTGAGATAATACAGTATTTGCCTTTCTCTGTCTGACTTATTTCACTTAGCATGATGCCCTCAGGGTCCGTCCATGCTGTTGCAATGGCAGGATTTCCTTATTTTTTATGGCTGAGTAATATTCCATTGTTTATATGCACCATGGCTTCTTTATTCATTCAGTGGTGGACACTTAGGCTTTTTCAGTTTTTGGCTATTGAATAATGCTGCTGTGAACATAGGGTACAGACATCTTGGGGTCGCACAGAGTCGGACACGACCGAAGCGACTTAGCAGCAGCAGCTTGATTTTTAAACTTAATATTGCTTCTAATGACTGCTTTGTAGTATGTTGTATGAATGCTCCATAATTTAAAATCTAATGCTTTGTATAAGAGGTTTATTTAAGAGAGGAAAAAAAAAACTCAACCACACTATATCTTGGGCCCCTTGCATCTGTGGAGTCCTAGCCACGGAACCATCAGTGACGGCCCACCAATATTTTCTTAATCTTTGTAATTTTAATCTGTGGTTGTGGTTTAGTCGCTAAATTGTGTCCAACTCTTGTGATGCCATGGACTGTAGCCCACTAGGCTTCTCTGGGATTTTCCAGGCAAGAATCCTGGAGTGGGCTGCCATTTCCTTCTCCTGGGGGTCTTCCAGACCGAGGGATCCAACTGGGTCTCCTACACTGCAGGTGGATTCATTACCAACTGAGCCACCATGGAATCGCATTAGACCCTAAGAGGCTCTAATTGGTATTATATACTTCTCATTTGCATTCATTTATTGATAAGAGTAGTTGAGGTTTTTTTTTTTTTTTTTGATTCCCACCATTGGACTTGTTTCCTGAGCCTGGAGGTCTCCTGTACCTCCTCCAGGTTGATTTCTCGCTGGACACCCCCTCGTCTAGGAAGCCTTTCCTGCCCCTCCCCCACCTGCGCACACACAGACGCACACACAGACACACCCACACACATACACACACACACACATACACATTCTCCATTCCAATGAGTCCTTTTCAAGACCGTGGGAGGAGCCTAGGAATGTGTTCACATGGTTACGCTTTTTATTACATTTTCAAAAGTAAAATACATTGTGTATTTTTTCCCATTAAACAACACCCTTCCCACCTTCCAAGCAGTAAGTTTCAGGCCCCATGAAAGCAGGTCTGCCCCTGCCTGAGACACCCATCTGGTGTTCAACACAGAGCTGAATTGAATTGAACCCATGAAGTGTAGCGCTCGTTAGCTTTTTTAGCATTTAGGTAAGGAACCTTTTGTTTGTCTGAGGCTTGGTTCCTGGTAGGTTCTCGGTAGCAGTGAAAGAAGTGCTCTCCGAAGGTTTTCAGCGGTTAAGATAATTCTGTGTGCAGCGTGTGTATTTATGCAGTCGTGTGTTCCCAGACTCTGTTAGCCAGAAGCTGAAAATCTATTTCGGCCCGTTGCTGATTTCCTGTGATAACCAGGTCGCATTACTCACTGCCCTTCTGGCCTCTTTTTAAACTCACTCCGTGAGTCACCTCCTTTGCCTTTTGCATGGAGTAGGAGTCTTTTGGAACCCTATTTTTATCTTGGAAATTTGCCCAACTTGAGTGGTGGCGTTTCAGGGTGATTTGTTTATCACTAGTTTTCCATATTTTCCTAAACTTACTGTGTGTGGGTTTTTAAGTGGGTGAGAAAAACCCAACAAACAGTGAGCGCCGAGACCTGCATGGAGAAAGGGGTGCACACGGAAGGCGGTAATTTGACCCCCATCAGGTCCGGGTTTGGAGCTGAGGCAGGTCAGCAGGGGTTTGGCTTCTTGCCAGTTCCCCCGGACATGTCTGCACTGTGGTTGTCGGATTGAGCCCTTACCGCAAACATGCCTCCTCGTCTCCTGAGCAGCTTCATCTTCGGCGAGCACTGCTGGCTGCTGCTGAGTATTTCAGAAGGCGGTGCTTTTGGTCTAAGAGAAAGCTGTGTCAGCCAGGGCTGAGGCAGGATACCCCAGAGCAGACCCAAAGAGAAAACAGAATCAGAAGGGACTGAGCCCAATGTCGAGGTCTCTGAAGATAAGAAGCAGGCATAATTAGCTGAGAAACTGTTAATGGAATAGAAAAGCTGAAAACATAGTAAATAACTGAGTTTTTGTCTCAGCATTAACTCACCCTGGAGAGAAGATCTGTGTGTATGTATGCTGTTTCAGGGAAAGGGGAAAGACTGGTGAGACTCTAGTATGAATCTTGTATGCAAAGGGATAATTTGGTAAGGCATTGAGAACTTTCCCATTGATTAAATTATGTGTGACAGTTTCAGAAAAGAATGACAGGCTTTGGTATATGTTAGTATGTGTTTACTATGGGCTCAGTCGGTAAGGAGTCCACCTGCGGTGTGGAAGACCTGGGTTCGATCCCTGGGTCAGGCAGATCCCTGGAGGAGGTCATGGCAACCCACTCCAGTATTCTTGCCTGGAGAATCCCCATGGACAGAGGAACCTGGTGGCTACAGTCCATGGGGCTGCAAAGAGTTGGATATGATTGAACGACTGAGCACGTTTACTCTAAAACCTGATGTCCTAACTTGGTGCCCAGGATGGATCAGACCTAGTTTTCGGCTTTTTGATGTGACACACGTGCTATACTTTAGCTGTTTGCCAGCGGGGCCTCCTCTTCTGTCTCTGCCCCACCTCAGGACAGGGACTGTCTTGGACCTCCTACTTGTTGGGGCCTTTACAGACTTTGAGAGACTTGAGCCAGTGGTTTATTTGCTATGTTTTCAACTCTTCATCACCAACCACTTACATGCCCTGTGATCAGCGTGTAGTCTTCACGTGCAGAGCTTTTCTTCTGGCCCTCCTGCGGCGGGGGCGGGTGGGGCGGCGTGGGTGTGTGTGCGAGGAGCCTGTTACTTGGGTGGTGTGAGTCAGCAGCCGCAGGGGGCATCCTGGGTGTGCTGACCTGCTGGAGAGATGAGGAGAGATGTACAGTGCTGTTGCTCTTTGCTTAGAGATTTGGTAGAGAAAGTTCTCTGGGATTCCATCAACCCTTGTTCTGATGTCTTATGTAAATACTGTCTTTCTGAGTTGCTTGCTTGGGGCCAAGCTTTCATTGAAAGTTGCTGAAGTGACGAAGCTGCGATAGAAAATTAGTGTTGGTGGCCCCGTATACAGATTTTTGAACCCGAAGACTTTGTACCCAAATCCAATCACTTCTTACTCGTGCCACAGAAATTTGAAGTTTTACTTAAACTTCAGGTGACATTAACACGGTAGAAGGAGAAGAGCTGGGATACAAGCAGGAGTAGACACTTTAAACTGGCCATCTTTACCTACTAGTGAACACATTTACAGTATGCAAAATGAGAAATTTGAAACTTTAATTCTTGGGTGTGCATAGGAGGACACGACAGGCAAACGTAATTTTAAAACATATACGTGGACTTCCCTGGTGGGCCAGTGTTTGAGTGTTCACCTGCTGGTTCCATCCCTGCTCCAGGAGGATGCCACTTGCCAACGAGCCACAGGGCCCATGTACCACACCTTCTGAGCCCTCTAGCCCTAGAGCCCATGCTCCACAATGGGAGAGGCCCATGACCACAACTGGAGAAAGACACAGCGCAGCCAAAAGTAAATAATATATCAAAAAAAAAAAAAAAAAAACAAAATCAAACCAGTCAATCCTAAAGGAAAGCAGTCCTGAATATACATTGGAAGGACTGATGCTGAAGTTCAAACTCCAGTACTTTGGCCACCTGACGTGAAGAACTCCCTCGTTGGAAAAGACCCCGATGTTCAGAAAGATTGAAGCTTGGAGGAGAAGGGGTCAACAGAAGATGAGATGATTGGATGGCATCACTGACTCGATGGACTTGAGTTTCAGCAAGCTCCGGGAGTTGGTGATGGACAGGGAGGCCTGACGTGCTGCAGTACATGGGGGTTGCAAAGAGTCGGACACGACTGAGCGACTGAACTGAATCTCAGAAAAAATCAGATACATGAATGCAGTTGTGTATGTGATCTGGCCAGTTTAGCAGCAGGGATGCAGGGAGAAGGGCCCTCCTTGCTGGTGGGGGTGCATCCTCCTTGGTCCCCATCAGAGCCGAGCGGCTCATCAGGCTTAGAGACAGACACTCCCTTAATCTCCAAGAAGGCGGCCTGTTGGTTCCTACCACACTGTCCTTTCATACAAGGCCTTTTGAAGAACCGGCACTGCCAAGTGTCTCTTCTGTGTAGGAAACAGGATTCAGTGCCGGGGGTGAATAGGGAAGTTTGACAGCCCTTGACCACGGGGAGTTTACACTGATGCATGTGAAAACAGAACCAGTGGGTAAAAAGCCCGGTGCGCATAGGTCACACGGCTGAGGCCGGCAGCAGCACCGGCCCAGGGGCTCCTGTCAGGCCAGGAAGGGGCGCCCCCTTTGCTGGACAGCCGGAGCAGCTTCCTCCTCTCTGGGCTGACCAGGGGTGTGGGGGTCTCTGGAGGCTTTGGACATCATCTGTGGTCCGTCTTTCTAGCTTCTGATTTTACTTAAGATTTGGAAGGGAGATTTTTTTTTAAATCGTAAAATGAACCCTAAAGATGGAATGGTTAGTTTTCACTCATTTTAAAAATAGACAACTAGCCTTTAATTCGGGGAAGGCAATGGCACCCCACCCCAGTACTTTTGCCTGGAAAATCCCATGGACGGAGGAGCCTGGTAGGCTCCAGCCCATGGGGTCGCTAAGAGTCGGACACCACTGAGCGGCTTCACTTTCACTTTTCACTTTCATGCATTGGAGAAGGAAATGGCAACCCACTCCAGTGTTCTTGCCTGGAGAATCCCAGAGACAGGGGAGGCTGGTGAGCTTCCGTCTATGGGGTCGCACAGAGTCGGACATGACTGAAGTGACTTAGCAGCAGCAGCAGCAGCCTTTAGTTCTCACATTTAAGGCAGGAGACCTTGGGGGCCTCAGGCTCCTGGAGTTGAGTGTTCTCTGTTGGGAGCTGAGGGCAGGGGGAAGGAGCACTGGTGGGAGTGGAGAAGGGCTCAACCCTGTGCAGACCTCTCCCTTCCCTTTGCTCTGGAGTTAGTTAATGAGAAGCCCTGCAGAACCTTCTGGGGGTGGTTGTGGCTTCTGCTTTTTCTCTTGAAGTCTTTGGATCCAGCACGTCCACGGCTTCCTGCAGGTGCAGAGCAGTTTCAGTGGGAGGAGGGGGTGGAGAGCCTTGCAGTCCACCCTGGGAAGCCAGTTCTGTGTATGTGACTCAAGGGTGACGGGGGTGATGGGGGTTCCATGCTGGGAAGCAGCTGGCCCCAGGTGGGCAGTACCCAGGCTGCAGGCTCTCTTGGCTGTGTCGTCTCAAGCCTCGTTTCTTCATGTGTAGGCTGGGGGTCGTGCCCGCTCTTCTCGCTGGTTTTGGGTGTGGACAGAATGTGGATCAGGCTCCTGTGTACTGGGGATTCAGCAGATGGTGGCGGCGGCCGAGCTGATGGTGGTGGTGCCGGTGTCCTTGCGGGGAAGGGGCTGGCTGCTGCTTCAGGGAAGAGTCTGGGTCCTGGCCTTTCAGGCAGGTCTCTCTCAGTACACATGTCCACCCTTGACATTCTGGTTAGGAATTAGGTAGTCTCCTTGACAACTGCTAGAAGCATTGTGCAGTACTTGAAAATATATTAAATTCAGATGGACTCTACTTCAGATACAACAAATTCCTGAAGCTTGTTCCTTTTCAAAGTCTATTTAGTAGTGATACAGTATATTTAATATGTCATATAAAGTTTGCCATTGTGATCATTCAGTGGCCTTAAGTCCGTTCCCACTGTTGAGCAGCTGTCACCACCATCCATCCACGGGACTCTTTGCCTCTTGCAGACCTGCAGCTCTGCTTTATGCACACTAGCTCCCCATTCCCTGACCCCCGCCCTGACAGCCACCCCTGTGCTGTGCATCACGATGAGTGTGACCACACCAAGCGCCACGGGTTACGTCGAGTTGGCAGTGTTTATCCTTTCGGGCCTGGTTTCTCTCCTCAGGGTTCGTCCGCATTGAGGCCTGTGTGCTTTGTTTTGCTCTTGGTCTCCTTTTGTTCTTTCTTACTTTTATTACAGAAACGCAGGTTTATTTCAGCTTTTCAACAATACCCTAACTGTCCTACCCAGCCTGACTCTCGGCGTGTGCGCTTCCGCTGAGGCTGTGTCTCAGAGCAGAGCGGCTGAGTCGCCTCGTGCACGTCCTGGGGGCCCTGTTCCCTGTCAGATGGGGGGCCGTGAGGGGATGGGGGCTCTCCAGTCGTGGGGACAGGGGGAGTCGAGTGTGTGTCGGCGGCCGGGAGAACATGGAGCCGAGGAGTGGGAACCCTCAACTGCCTTGTATGAAGTGGGACATTCTTACCTTTGAAGCTTCAGCTTGTGGCTTTTGAGTTCCTGTTTTGTGCCCTTTAATTTCAACTTTCGAAGTTCCTGAGTTTGTAGTAAAGAGATGCGCTGGCTTTCACTGTGTGTGAGTCTTAGGAGGCCTCAGAAGTGGGGGCGGGCTGGGAGGGAGACCTTGTGCTGGACCCCAGGGCGAGGAAGGGGCCCGGGATGACGGAACCGAGGTGGATGCGGTGCCAAGAAGGCTCCTCCCTGGGGGTGGCCTCCCCCAGCTCCTGACTCCTGCTAGAACATTCTGCCTTCCGCCTGCCCCAGTCTCAGTCTCTGGCTTGTCTCCACCCACTCGATGAAGGTCTTTCACAGCAAGATCCTTCTGTTTCTTTAAAATTTTTGAATTCTCAGCCCCTCTTTGAGTGCCTTTAACAGATGTTTTTTCACTGATAGGAGAGCCTGCCCAGATGGTTGGTCCCAGGTTTCCTGGTTAACACCACGCCCACTTCTGTTCCTCTGCCCTTTGTAACAGGAGAGAAAGGGGCAGGGCACAACTTCTGAAAGAATGACATAGCCCAAGGACACAGCATAAACCAGTTAGAATCAAATGTGACCAATGGCAGGCAAGATTAGATGTTGATCCTCAATCAGCAAGTAAAATGACCCACCCAGAGGTGCCATAGCAGTTCCAAGGCACTGTTAAAAGACCAAGGAGTGGGTGGTGGCCCAGATTCTGGAAATCTCCACCCCTTCCCTAAAATAGTTGGAATAGTCCTCCCACTCATTAGTGCAGTTAGGTTGCTCAGTCGTGTCCAACTCTCTGTGACCCCATGAACCACAGCACACCAGGCCTTTCTGTCCATCACCAACTCCCAGATCAGATCAGATCAGATCAGTCGCTCAGTCGTGTCCGACCCTTTGCGACCCCATGAACTGCAGCACGCCAGGCCTCCCTGTCCATCACCAGCTCCCGGAGGTCACTCAGACTCACACCCATCGAGTCAGTGATGCCATCCAGCCATCTCATCCTCTGTCGTCCCCTTCTCCTCCTGCCCCCAATCCCTCCCAGCATCAGAGTCTTCTCCAATGAGTCAACTCTTCGCATGAGGTGGCCAAAATACTGGAGTTTCAGCTTGAGCATCATTCCTTCCAAGGAAATCCCAGGATTGATCTCCTTCAGAATGGACTGGTTGGATCTTCTTGCAGTCCAAGGGACTCTCAAGAGTCTTCTCCAACACCACAGTTCAAAAGCATCAATTCTTCGGCGCTCAGCCTTCTTCACAGTCCAGCTCTCACATCCATACATGACCACAGGAAAGACCATAGCCTTGACTAGGCTAACCTTTGTTGGTAAAGTAATGTCTCTGCTTTTGAATATGCTATCTAGGTTGGTCATAACTTTCCTTCCAAGGAGTAAGCGTCTTTTAATTTCATGGCTGAAGTCACCATCTGCAGTGATTTTGGAGCCCAGAAAAATAAATTCTGACACTGTTTCCACTGTTTCCCCATCTATTTCCCATGAAGTGATGGGACCAGATGCCATGATCTTCGTTTTCTGAATGTTGAGTTTCAGGCCAACCTTTTCACTCTCCACTTTCACTTTCATCAAGAGGCTTTTTAGCTCCTCTTCACTTTCTGCCATAAGGGTGGTGTCATCTGCATATCTGAGGTTATTGATATTTCTCCCAGCAATCTTGATTCCAGCTTGTGCTTCTTCCAGCCCAGCATTTCTCACGATGTACTCTGCATAGAAGTTAAATAAGCAGGGTGACAGTATACAGCCTTGACGTACTCCTTTTCCTATTTGGAACCAGTCTATTGTCCCACATCCAGTTGTAACTGTTGCTTCCTGACCTGCATACAGGTTTCTCAAGAGGCAGGTCAGGTGGTCTGGTATTCCCATCTCTTTCAGAGTTCTCTACAGTTTCTTGTGATCCACACAGTCAAAGGCTTTGGCATAGTCAACAAAGCAGAAATAGATGTTTTTCTGGAACTCTCTTTTTTGGAACTTTCCCACTCATGAGCGTATGAAATCACCCAGCCTATACAAACTAACCACTGCCCCGTTTCGCAGCTGCTGCACTTGCCTCCTGTGCTGGCTCACAGTGTCTGTGGAGTGTGCTTCTCTCTGAATCTGAATAAATTTGCTTCTTCCCTATCATTTTGTCTCTCCCTGAATTCTTTCTGTGATGGGACATCAAGTTGTCTCTCCCTGAATTCTTTCTGTGATGGCTTCGTTGGGTCCTGACACCAGGTACTGTGGGTTTTGACTGGGTCCGAGTCCCAGGCAGGGCTTTGGCTGGCTCGGGGCCCCGCACGTGGGTTGAAGCCCCGGTCTGTGGTTGAGCGGCTTCCCCTTTCTCAGCAGCGTGTTCCCTACTCCCCCGCCATGGGGCCTCCCCAGTCCTGTTACTCCCGCTTCCCACGGACCCCTTTCTGCCCTGCGTTTGCCTGAGGCCCTGCGTC
The DNA here is from genome assembly GCA_935064755.1 of Tragelaphus eurycerus. NCBI lineage: Eukaryota > Metazoa > Chordata > Mammalia > Artiodactyla > Bovidae > Tragelaphus > Tragelaphus eurycerus. The sequence continues at coordinate 4,343,570 of CAKXYN010000057.1, read as the reverse complement.
TAGTTACCTTTGGTGGTTTAGAAAAATCAGAGGAAAGCCCCGAGGCCTCTGCCAGGGCTCCGGGCTCTGGGTTTCCCCTTGGCCCCCTCTGGTACTTGGTGGTGACACTTCACAGGACTGAGGGATCGAGTAGGTTTTCATGGCTTTGTCTGTTGACCTAACCATTGTGTAATATTTCAGAGGTACTGTGTTTTCTTTGGTCTTAAAAAAAAAATGAAGGCTGTGTGACTGTGGCATTACCTGTATTTTTTGCCTTGGACATTTGTTGTCTCTTTAGTGTTTCATGTCAAAGTAAGACCTGAAGTAGTTTCCTGCGAATGTAATTCTCAAATACTATGTCAGTTGTTGGCAGACTACATTGATTAAAGCTGCCAGCGCGATGTTGCTGCCTGAGTAGACGTGTGGTGGAATTTGGGGATTTCCTCCGTTTGTCTCCATGGCTGTGTGTTGAATGGGACTCCTTCTGTAAGGCGTGAGGTTAGGCGCTTTGCCTAAGGCTGGAGAATGGCACAGCAACCTCAGGAATGAGCTGGGGAAGAGGCATGATAGTAAGCAAAAAATTCAAAATTTGAAGGAAAAGCATCCCTTCCTTGTGTAGGAGGAAACTAGGTCTGATGCAAGTCTAAAGGTAAGATTTGGTGTAAAAAGAAGGGGAAGTCATTGAGGAAGAGGAACCGAGGTTTAGAAATGCGCAGTCCGACCTTTGCAGAGTCAGTTGGCTCCCTGCTCTGAAGGGTGCTGTGGGGAGAGCAGTCAGAAAGGAGGTTGGGTGTATGCTGCTAATTACCCTCAAGTTTTATAGTTGAATTTCCAGGTGATCATTAGTTAACATACTATTACCAATAGTGCTGCGGGAAAAGGTCTGCAGTTAGCTAGTGTTAACATTAAAATTTATGTCTGAATGGGCGCCACACCCGGCAAAGAAGCTGTCGCCCGGGTCCTGCAGCCAACATTATGCGGAAAGTTTCATTTTTTACCCCTTGAGATGCCCCGGGTTCCAGCCAATCAGAGGAGGTCTTAGGCAATCTGGAAGGAGAGGCCAGCCCTGCCCTTCATGACGGAGCGTTCTCCCTGCATTTCTCATTACAGAAGTCATGTCTGTTGTAACAGGATTAGGTAATTCAGAAGAGAACCACAGGGATAGGAATTGTCCTCTTCACTCTCCTCACTACACTGCCTCACCTGCGCACCTTACTCTAGGCGTGGGACTGTTTTTCTCTCCATCTTTTCCATATGTTTGACTTTTTCAGGCTCTCCCACAGAGAGTCTGGTGGGGAGCTTGGCCCCTGGCTGTGCCAGGTAAAGCTTCACATCCCGAGAATGGCCTCCCAGTGCTCGTGGTCCCACAGAGGGCTGGCTCTGCTGGACCTGCCTCGGGTCACATGCAGGTCCTGGGGAGAACACACCTCTCCCCGGCAGGAGAAATGGCTAGAAGCCAGGGCTGCTCCACACGTGCCTTCTCCCAATACTCTGTAACTTTAAAAAACTGCCAAAGAAAAAGCGGTAGCTAATAACAAGCGCACAGATACGTAATTTGTAATGGCTGACACGGTTGGCAGGGAAAATGTGTTACGGAGGAATTATGTTTTTATTTATGTGTGTCCTGTTTTCAAGACAGCATAATCATGGTGTGTGTGTGTGTGTGTGTGTGTGTGTGTGTGTGTGTGTGTGTGTGTGTGTGTGTGTGTGTGTGTGTGTGTGTGTTTTTGCCTGCCTCCAGGGACTTTTGTAAAGAGGAGAAGCTTGTCTGGTCATGCATGACGGGTGTGCAAGAGGCATGGGGTTTGTTTCCAGGTTGGCTTTTGACTGGTCCTGACTGTGGGCAAGTGACCCTCTGGTGTCCATTTCCTGGCCTGGCAAAGAAGAGATTCAGACCCTGGGGTGTGTCAAGTCACTCTGACACACAATTTCAGGGGCTTGATTTTCATCGCTGCCTGTTGTGTAGAGGGTTTGTGGCTGTGTTGCAGATTTTGTGCAGCCCTGCCATACGTGTGTATTTGGTGCCTTTGCCAGGCTGTGACTCTTTGTACCGTTTCCTGTGGGGAGATGTGATTGGCTTTGTGTTCCTCTGGGTTTCTGGGCTTGTGCCGTAGGGGAGGCGGGGACTGTCCCCGTGGAGGCTGGCCCTTGTTAAGACCCGCTGTCCGGGAGGTGCCCGCCCTCCCTGGGCTGCCTGGGGGACCGGCACAGGGTCCCTGCATGGACGGCGCCCACCGCTCTCCCTGCGATAGCTTTTCCTGCCTTCATGGACATGCTACAGTTATTGCTCTTTAGCTTCATCTCTTCTGCACCATGTTTTTGCAGCTTGAGAGGGTTCTTTGAGTTTTGGTCCCATGTGTTTCAAGCGTTTACTGAACCGCTCCGTGAGTGGCTGGTCTGCCCTGCGGTCTGTGCTGGGTGTCCCTGGTCTGCCCGGGGGTCTGTGCTGGGTGTCCCTGGTCTGCCCGGGGGTCTGTGCTGGGTGTCCCTGGTCTGCCCGGGGGTCTGTGCTGGGTGTCCCTGGTGTGTCCTGGGGTCTGTGCTGGGTGTCCCTGGTCTGCCCAGGGGTCTGTGCTGGGTGTCCCTGGTCTGCCTGGGGGTCTGTGCTGGGTGTCCCTGGTGTGTCCTGGGGTCTGTGCTGGGTGTCCCTGGTGTGTCCTGGGGTCTGTGCTGGGTGTCCCTGGTGTGTCCTGGGGTCTGTGCTGGGTGTCCCTGGTCTGCCCGGGGGTCTGTCCTGAGTGTCTCTGATCTGCCCAGGGGTCTGTGCTGGGTGTCCCTGCTCTGTCCTGTGGACTGTGCTGGGTGTCCCTGGTCTGCCCTGGGGTCTGTCCTGGTGTCCTTGATGTGCCCTGGGGTCTGTCCTGAGTGTCTCTGGTCTGCCCAGGGGTCTGTGCTGAGTGTCCCTGGTCTGCCCTGGGGTCTGTGCTGGGTGTCCCTGGTGTGTCCTGGGGTCTGTGCTTAGTGTCTCTGGTCTGCCTGGGGGTCTGTGCTGGGTGTCCCTGGTCTGCCCTGCGGTCTGTGCTGGATGTCCCTTGTGTGCCCTGGGGTCTGTCCTGAGTGTCCTTGATGTGCCCTGGGGTCTGTGCTGAGTGTCCGTGGTCTGCCCTGGGGTCTGTGCTGGGTGTCCCTGGTCTGCCCTGGGGTCTGTCCTGGGTGTCCCTGGTTTGCCCTGGGGTCTGTGCTGGGTGTCCCTGGTCTGCCCGGGGGTCTGTCCTGGGTGTCCCTGGTCTGCTCGGGGGTCTGTGCTGGATGTCCCTGGTCTGCCCTGGGGTCTGTGCTGGGTGTCCGTGGTCTGCCCGGGGGTCTGTGCTGGGTGTCCCTGGTGTGTCCTGGGTGTGTCCTGGGGTCTGTCCTGAGTGTCCCTGGTCTGCCTGGGGGTCTGTGCTGGGTGTCCCTGGTGTGTCCTGGGTGTGTCCTGGGGTCTGTCCTGAGTGTCCCTGGTCTGCCCGGGGGTCTGTGCTGGGTGTCCCTGGTCTGCCCTGGATGTCCCTGCTGTGCCCTGGGGTTTGTCCTGGATGTCCCTGGTCTGTGCTGGGTGTCCCTGGTGTGTCCTGGGGTCTGTCCTGGATGTCCCTGGTCTGTGCTGGGTGTCCCTGGTCTGTCCTGCGGTCTGTCCTGGATGCCCTTGGTCTGTCCTGCGATCTGTGCTGGGTGTCCGTGGTCCTCGTGGCTGCCGCCTGGGTGCCTGGGACAGCCCTTTCCACGAGCTCTGTGTCTGTGAGAGGGCCAGCAGTGTGGTGCCTGTGGGTTTTTAGAACTGGGGGTGAAATAAGTAAGCCTCGCTCACTTTCAGATTTTGGCCTTAGATAGTGTAAAACAGGTTGGAGCTTGCCTCTTCAAAGAGTGTATTATTTAGTTGTAAAGATGGAAATTTATTGAAAGAACCTAGGCTGTGAAAACAGAACCGAGAGTAAGTCAGGACTTGGGCTCCTAGCACTTGGCTTCAGTAGATTTGCGTGGGTTGAAAACCCTAAGTTTTATATTTAGTGTATCCTTTTCCAGGGACTGGAGAAAACCATGAAGCTGTTTTAAAATATTGAGAAAAGAGGACTGGTTTTAAAAACAGTGTGTGCAGACTGATTGCAGTGATGCTGATCCACCATCCACCTGTGGAGGGCTAGGGGCAGCCTCTGGGTGGAGAAACCACAGGGCCATCACCAGTGAGAGCAAGTGTGGGCTTAAAAGCAGGTAGGGGAGGGGGAGACTGACTTCAGAGCGGGAGGAAATAGCTTTCTCCTGTGTCCTCCTCTTTCTAATTTGAAAACACTGGTCTTGTCTCTTGGCTCCCTTCCTAGGCCTGTCTCATAGTGTGTTGGTCAAAGTTGGGTTACAGCATAGGCCTCAGGTCTAGAGTTTCTGAGCCCAGTAGAGCGCAGGGAGGAGAGGGCTTGCTGGGCTGGGGGTGGAGGGGGCTGAGGGGGAGGGATGTGGGGGTGCGGGGAGCCAGCCCTCCTGGGAGAGTGCAGCCGAGACGGGCTGGATCCTGTAGAAGCGCAGCACGCTTTCTTATCTGACGTGTGTGCTGTGGGTCACAGGAGGTGCTGCACTTTTGCTCTTTCTGCAGGCAGACTGTTTAGTGTGGCCTGGAGGGTGAGGAGGCGTGCCTTTGCCCCGACTGTCCAGAGGGCTGGGACACCACCGTGGCCTGATCCGTGATCATTCATGATTCCTGGGATGTGTGTGCTCAGTTGCTCAGTCGTGTCTGAGCCTTTCTGGCACCATGGACTGTAGCCCACCAGGCCCCTCTGTCCATGAGATTCTCCAGGCAAGAATCCTGGAGTGGCTTGCCATTTCCTACTCCAGGGGATCTTTGCAACCCAGGGATTGAACCCGAGTCTCTTCCACCTCCTGCATTGGTGGACGAGTTCTTTACCACTGCGACACCTGGGAAGCCCGATTTCCGGGATACTTTGTGATTAATTTTATCTTGGTGCTTCTGAGAAATTACACTGAATTTAGCATGTGTGAACTTTGACTTTCACCTTGTATAAAATGGAAATGTTCCGCACAGAGTTGGTGCAACTTGCCAGTAGTAAAAGAAATGATTGATTACTTTGAATTTTCTATTTAAGGGCATTAATTTTCTATTTAAGCGCGCTTCTAAACTGTGGTGGGATGGAATCCATTTACAGAAGAAACGAAAGTAAAATTTCCACTTAAATTAGCAAACATTTGTGGGTGTGGGCCTTCCTCCTCTTCAGTCACACCTTGAAGAGAACTCATTCGGTGTGAGTGTTTCCACTGAACGGAAATAAGTATGTAAAGTAAGAGACCTGTGTGGACTCATTTAGAAACAGGCTGCTGCTTTGGAAGGGAGTGGGTTGAAAGAAGTGAAAAACCAGTGAGAAGAGAAGACTGAATCCTCAGGGGGGAAATCTTAATGCGGGTAAAAATAAGGGACCAAATTAATCTTACTCATTAGACAAGAGAGATTAGAGTTTAACACGCACATAACTCAGGCTTGCTGCCTGAGTTAGGAATGATTTCATTTGCTCAGAAGACCTCCCTTGCCTCCTCACCCCATCCAGGTAACTGTGGGAGAGTTTTCAAATTTGACATATGCCCACGTTTTGAATTCACATGGTGTATTGAATTAAGTAAGATCTGATTGCAAAAATGGACTCTGTGGGCTGTTACACAAGATGTTACCATATGTTCATTTCATGAAACCATGCTTTAAGAAGAGAACCACTGTCATTATTTCAAGTCTGAGTAGTTCATGGTTCACATTGGTGTCAGATGTTCTGTTTGCAGCACTTAAAATTCTTGCTGTTTCTGCTCTTCTTTTTTGTTAAGTCTCTGCCACTCCTGTAAGAATAGCAACCCCTTGTTTGTAGTCAGGGGCTTTTATGCATTTGTAGCATCTCATACTCTTTTGGACATATGGTCCAGAATATACCATGTAAAAAAGGCTGGTTGAATTTGGGCAGATATTGATAATGTGATTATTACAATTTCCCAGTGAAATTAGTATGTATGTTTAGTAGAAGTTAGTATGTTTTAAAAATTAATTCTATCTCTTCAATGTTATGTCATTAATTTGTTGCATGACAGAATTTGGTGACAAAGAGTCAGCTTATTGAATGATAAAAATCAGAACCCTAAAAGATCTAGACTGACTGCATGATGAGCTGAATCATAGAAGAAGAAGTTCAAAAGGTATCTTTAGGTACAGTAGCGGAGTGAGCATTGGCCCCACAGGAGGGAGAAATGGAAAGGAGAGAGGCCTGTGGAGGTTGCTTGGTGGTGAGTGCTGTGTGTTAGAGGTGAGGGCCTGTGCTCAGAGTGGGCTGGCCTGCTGGATGCAATTTTGGGGACCCCTGAGTGCAGTTGTGTCCAACTCATGTGAGTCCACCGTCTGGAGCATTTGAGTGAGTGCTTCTTCCCATATTCCAACTTGTGGTTGTCAAGTCCTGGGGTGCTCCTGACTCAGTGGTTCCAGGATGGCCTCTCTAGTGGGGGCTGCACCTTCCCTGTGGGACAGAGGCCAGCACCCATGGCAGGGGGCTCCTTTCTGGAAGCCCAGCCTTGAGCCTTCCTTCTTGGACCTTTCAGTGATCTCATGAACACTTAATTCCCTACGTTAAAATCCCTTTCTGCATAAAACAGCTAGCTTGTTTCCCGCAACTTGACTTTTGCTGAGATGGGAATATTTTATCAACATAATGGGAATAAACTGCATTGGAAACAGAAGTACACTGAGTGGATTCTGGAATAAGCCACAGACAGACGGATGAGTGGATTTGTGGTTTCCAGATGCGTGACCCCTGCTCTCCTAGTGGGTGCAAGGGCAGTGGATTGCTTGGGGGTGTTATTCCCAAAACAGATTGCCAGGCTCTTTCCCCAGAGATTCTGATTCAGGAGGAAGTAGTGGATTCCTGGAATTCTATTTTATTTTATTAAAAAAAATTTTTTTTTTGAATGTGGACCATTTTTAAAGTTTATTAATTTGTTACAATAGTGTTTCAGTTGTTAAAGTTGTGGCTTTTTGGCCACGAAGTATGTGGGATCTTAGCTTCCCGACCAGGCAGCTAGCTAACGGCTGGTCCATTCGGGAAGTTTCTGGAATCCATATTTTAAAAAGCTGTTCCTGGTTATCCTGAGAGGTGGCCAGGTTGAATTCCAGTGGACTAAATAATTTCTTGACTCCATGATCTGGTGCTCACGGTGATTCTTTTTAAAAGGGAGGAAGTGTTCAGGAGCTACACATTTTAAAATTCCACTGCAGGGGATTTACCTTTTCTTGGATTCAAAGGGATTAATTCTGTAACTAGTGCCAGAATGTATCAGTATTTCTAGTGTGGAATATACAGGATTTCCTTCTTTTGTTACTAGGAAAGTAAAGAAATAGAGATTTTGGAAAGAGTGTTCCTGAACACAGAATAAAAATTGAGTTGTTTGTCGTGAAGAGTTAAAAACGTAGTACTTTATATGCAGCGTAGTTATTGTAGTAACTGTGGCATGTCACAGTATAATCCCCCGATTCACTGTATAAAGTACTGTTAGTGTATTTTCTTATCTCTGTTTATAGTTAAAGGAAAACCACAAAGGAGACTATTTGAAATACGGAAATGCCTCCTCAGAGGAGAGGTCATAGGATTATTTGGAAAACTGGCAAATTGAGAGTCATTGAGTAGCTCTAGAGTTCACTGGGCCCTGGAGGCAGGCCGCTGAAGGTCCCGGCTCCCAGGCCTGTGAAGATGAGAATGGGGGTGGGCACAGCAGGGGATGTCGTTTCTCCTTGGAAACACTTGTTCTGCTCTTGTTAGACTTCATCACCACCTGTGCATCCTACCCGCCCCCATGCCAAAAAAAAAAGGGCCACCAAAAACAACCCCTCCGCCCCTAAACTGCTCCAGTCCTAATTTCTGCCTTTCTCTTCATCTTCTCCTGCTGGCATTTGGAAGGCCCATGACAACAAATGAAGTCTGAGAGTGCCCGCTTGATTGCAGTTGATGAGCCCTAGATAATTGGGGTCCTTGTGGCGGCAGGGGTTGTATGTCAGATGGCCTCCACTGAACGGCAAGGCTGTTCCTCCCCTGCGGCTGTCAGACTGCTTGAAATTAGGCAGAATGATTTTGCACTTGGATAATAGGCAGGCATTAACTGCAGCTTGTTACAGAGTGCTGCATAATAATGGGAAACGTGGACGTGCTAATCAAAGGCATCTGCATATGGCATTTTCATTTTGCCATCTGTGTGCACAGAGAGGAAATGAACTTGTGTTGTGTTGTGGGGCTTCCGTGTTTGAGAAGATGCCTCCTTCCCTTCCTACGTTGAATTCTGACAGAAAGATGGAATTAGGAGGCTGGCCTTGCCTCCTAATGTGTGTACTTGCCTCACCCCCCACCCCCACCCCCCGAAACCGCTTTGTTGAGATACAATACACACAGCCTACAATTCACCCATCTAGAATGTGCAGCTATTCTAATACATCCACAGGGTTAGGTAGCCACCACCACAATCTAATTTTGCAATGTTTGCCTCTCAAAAGAAGCTGTGGTGCTTTTATAAAGGAAATGTTTAAGGGACACTTTTTTTGGGTCGAGATGCAGTTTTTTTTTAGACCTTTTGCACAGTCACCCTGTTTCTCAGAAAGCATTTGTTTTCATAAATAGCAATAAAATATATTTTAATGTTTCAGAGGTTACCTGCAGTCCTTATTTTTGGACCCAGTCTCATAAATTAGATTTTAGTTCCTGGGCTTATATAACGATTAGCTGGGGCCTTTTTTAGTCTCAAGTGACAGGTTCCAACTAAAAAGAATTTGTTAGTTCTCATCGCCTAAAGGACAGATGATGGCTTCTGGAATAAGCAGAGTCAGGGACTTTCTGTCCATCCTTCAGGTCTTTCGTCCCCATGTTGGCCACATTGCCCCCGTGGTAGCTGGGGCACTGGGTGTGGCTGTGGGGGACACGTCTCTGCACTGGGCCTTGAACCTGGGCTGCACCTGAGGTAGCAGACGTGCGGCCGAGGACGTGGTCCTGCGCTCACGTCAGTGCGCCTGTGTCCTTGTGCACCTGCTGTCTCTAAGTACGGAGGTGTTTTGTTTTAATTTGGCTGTGCCAGGTCTTAGTTGCTCCATTTGGGGAATCCCTTTTTTGTTTTGATTGTTACTTTTAGTTGGGGCACGCGAGATCTTTAGTTGAGGCTTGCGGAATCTACTTCCCTGACCAGGAATCGAACCCAGGCCCCCTGCATTAGGAATGTGGAGTTGTAGCCATTGGACTACCAGAGAAGTCCCTAAACACTGTAGGTTTTGATTTATTTCTTCATTCTGGGATTATGAATCCACTCATTCAAACAGTGGAACCAGAATTGCCGTCTCAGGCCTCTTGCTGCTTCGGGGCCTTAGTCGGACAAGATCCTTCCCAACTGGGGTTAACAGATGGGATCTCGTGCAGTCCTGGCTTAATCTCTCCACATTGCAGTGCCTGGTTCAAGGCCTTATTTTTCTCAATAGACTCAAGATCCTTTCTTTTTAAAAAGTCTTAGTTGTCTCAGCATTTTATTAACAAGTATAGCATTTGTAATTTAGTAAGTCACTGTAATTTGTATACCCTTGGCTTGATTAGATCTGACTTTTTTTTTCTTTTTAAAGTGAATAAAAAAATGTAACTTACCTGACATTGGTTTTTAAAACTATTCTATACCTAGTTTTTTCCCCCTCTCTTTCACACATTTAAAATTTGATATGGTCAAGGCTTACATTGAAATTTGAGAAACCTTTTTTCATGACATTCCCTGTGGTCTCTGGTATATTTTGGTGAGGCTAACTTTAACTGGATAATTAAAAAAGATATTCTGAGGCTTGGATTGTGGTTTTAAAGATCCGTGACACTGGTTAAAGACTTTTTCACCTGTGTAATAAATGCTGTTGAGCAACTGTTCTCTAAATTCTTGAGACACAGTTCTGCACAAGTTCAGTTCAGTTGCTCAGTCGTGTCCGACTCCCTGCGACCCTGTGGACTCAGCATGCCAGGCTTCCCTGTTTGTCACCAGCTCCTGGAGCTTGCTCAAATTCATGTCTATTGAGTTGGTGATGCTATTGAACCATCTCATCCTCAGTCGTCCCCCTCTTCTCCTGCCTTCAATGTTTCCCAGCATCAGGGTCTTTTCCAATGAATCAGTTCTTCACATCAGGTGGCCAAAGTATTGGAGCTTCAGCTTTAACATCAGTCCTTCCAAATAATATTCAGGACTGATTTCCTGTAGGATTGACTGGTTTGATCTCCTTGCAGTGCAAGAGACTCTCAAGAGTCTTCTCCAACACCACAGTTCAAAAGCATCAATTCTTCGGCACTCAGCTTTCTTTATGGTCCAACTCTCTGGACTATACTGTACATGGCTACTGGGAAAACCATAGCTTTGACTAGATGGACCTTTGTCAGCAAACTAATATCTCTGCTTTTTAATATGCTGTCTAGTTCGTCATGGCTTTTCTTCCAAGGAGCAGACGTCTTTTAATTTCATGGCTGCAGTCACCATCTGCAGTGATTTTGGAGTCCAGGAAAATAAAGTCTGTTACTGTTTCCATTGTTTCTCCATTTATTTGCCATGAAGTAATGGGACTGGATGCCATGATCTTTGTTTTTTGAATGTTGAGGTGTAAGCCAGCTTTCTCACTCTTCGTCTTTCACTTTCATCAAGAGGCTCTTTAGTTCCTCTTTGCTTTCTGCCATAAAGGTGGTTTATCTGCATATATGAGGTTGTTGATATTTCTCCCGGCAGTCTTGATTCCAGCTTGTGCTTCATCCAGCCTGGCATTTTGCATGATGTACACTCTGTGTAAGTTAAATAAGCCGGGTGACAATATACAGCCTTGACGTACTTCTTTCTCAATATGGAACCGGTCCATTGTTCCATGTCCAGTTCTAATTGTTGCTCCTTGACTTGCATACAGATTTCTCAGGAGACAGGTAATGTGGTCTGGTATTCCCATCTTTTGAAGAATTTTCCAGTTTCTTGTGATTTACACAAAGACTTTAGTGTAGTCAGTGAAGCAGAAGTAGATGTTTTTCTGGAACTCTCTTGCTTTTTCTATGATCCACCAGATGTTGGCAATTTGATCTCTGGTTCCTGTCTTTTCTAAATCCAGCTTGTACATCTGGAAGTTCCTGGTTCACGTACTGTCGAAGCCTGACTTGGAGAATTTTGATCATTACTTTGCTAGTGTGTGAGATGAGTGCAATTGTGCGGCAGTTTAAGCATTTTTTGGTCAGTTCTCATTCCAATCTCAAAGGCAATGCCTAAGAACGTTAAATTCCGCACAAAACAGACCAAAACCCGTGTCCTGGTGGTGCTTGCAGTCTGGGTGTGGGAAAGAGGCAGCAAACCTGGATGTAAGGAACAGCTGAATTGTATGGCTTTTGGAAGGTGATATGTGTAGTGTGGAGAAAGTGGAAAAAATGGGGCAAAAAAAAAAAAAAGAGGAAGGGTAGGGGCTGTCATTATAAACAGAGTCTCTGGGCTTGTTAAAGAGGTGAGATTTTCTAGAGATTTGGAGGAGGTAAAGGAGATTGCCATTAGGCTACTTGGGAAAAGAATGTTCCAGACAGAATGGCCTTTTAAGATGGACATTTGTGCCTGGAGCGGTCCCAGGGCAGCCAGAAGACCATGGGCTATGGCAGAGCATACTGAAGAGGGGGCAGATTGACGGTGAGTCACCGCTCCACAGTGAGTCCACGGGGTCGTGAAGAGTAGGACACGACTGAGCGACTTCACTTTCACGTGTTGGAGAAGGCAGTGGCAACCCACTCCAGTGTTCTTGCCTGGAGAATCCCAGGGACGGGGGAGCCAGGCGGGCTGCCGCCTCTGGGGTCGCACAGAGTCGGACATGGCTGAAGCAACTTAGCAGCAGCAGCAGCACAGGGTGATGGCTCTGTGGACTTGGTTCATGCAACCAGTGAATGGGGAGTCACTGGGCCTTTGAGCAGAGCCACGAGACTCTGAGTTAGGTTCTGAAAGGCCGTCCTGGCTGGCATTGACCTGCACTGTGGGGAGGCCGCTTGAGGTCACTTGATTGCAGTCCGTGGTCAAGTGTCCAGGCCTGGTGGAGGTGGGAAGGTCGGTGTGGTTCTGGATTTGTTCTGCACCAGAGCTCACAGGATTTCTAGTAGATTGGTGTAGAGTGTAGAGCAGAGAGAGCAGTCAGGGATGATTTCAAGATTCTTGGCTGGAATAGCTGAGCTGGGATGGCTGTTGATGCAGCAGTAGAGGGTTTTGTTTTTTAATGTCTTTGAGAATTCTCAGAAGACCGTTGAGCTTCCCTGGTGGCTCAGGTGTTAAAGAATCGCCCTGCAGTGCAGGAGACCCAGGTTCCATCCCCAGGTCACGGAGATCCCCTACAGAAGGAAATGGCAGCCCACTCCAGTATTCTTGCCTGGGGAATCCTGTGGACAGGGGAGCCTGGCGTGGGGTTTCAAGAGGATGACTTAGTTCCTAAACTACTGCTTGCAGTCGACCTGTGTGTGGGTGGGCAGCTGGAAAGCTGGGATTGGAGAGAGGAGGGCTGAGCTGGAGATGTGAATTTCAGGTGACGCAGCTTGGAGACTGGATCAGATCTGCCAGTGGGTGGTTGTGGATGGGGAAGAAAGCTGGTAGCTGAAGCCTGGGGGGGTCTCTGAAAGAGGTGGTGGAGGAGGCAGAGCCTTGAGAGACAGGGAAGTGGAGCAGAGTAACAGGACACGGGGAGCTGAAACTTTTGTTAGCTTTTCAGTAGCTTGTGAACGTGAAAATAAGTTACTTCATAAAAAAAAAAGTAATTTCAAGTTGTTTTTAATAAGAATGTACCTTCCTGTTGCTCTTGAGTTTTCTAAAAGCACATAACTGAAAATTGTTAATATTCTCAAAGACATTGCTCCATGTAACAAATTTGGAATACGGGGTGGGGTGAGGGAAACGTTGCTGACATTCCCCCATCCTCACATGCCTGGTTCGTATTTCAGTAATTGCCTGCTCATTTTCCTTTGTATGTCTTTCGTTGTAATCATATTGCACAGGACAGTTGTGTTTCCTTTTATTTACTTGTTGTCAGCTTTTTTTTTTCTCCCATGTTGCTATTATTAAGAAGAGTTTTTACTGGAGCGCTCTCCTTTTGCAGTTGGTATTCATTGATAGAAGGATTGACTGGCTGAAGGTACCTTGCAGCCCGCTGATCTTGACTTGCCCTCCTCTCCACAGGGCTCTGGGACCTCTGTGGGCTTCACTTAGTGCTTGGTCTGGGCTGGAGAATGCTGGGAGGAGAGGGGAAAGAGTTAGAGAAGAGACAAGACCCTGGCAGGCCGGGCCGTGAGAGGGGACCCAGCCCAAGGGCCGCACAAAGGGAGGGTGGCCTGTGCCCAGGGCCTGCCTCCTGGGCCCGGCACTTCTGGGCCATTCTTTCTTCTGTAACGTCTTCAGCAGTAACACTTCAGTGCCTCAAGAAAAGAAAGAAAAATTGCAATTTAAAAGGAAAGCCCTTCATGCACTATTTGCATATGAGTGGCATCTGTATAATTAAGAACAATTAAGTTCCCTGGGCTGAACTGAAAGGGAGGCGACTGCTGCTAACAGCCTGGAGCTGTCAGCTCCCTGGGATGGTTGGAAGCTGCTCAGCCTCCGCCGCCACCCCCTCCTCAATACACACAGTTCTGGAGCTTGTTTGGTCTTGCCCTGATTTGCTTCTGGAGAGTCCATGGAAATCAACATGAATCTTGGCCATTTCTGCTGACTTTGGAGCTGACACCCCCATCCTCTCCCTACCCCAGGCACTTTGCACAGCTCTGTATAGCTGTGTTTTCATCCTCACAGTGGACTTGGGATTGTTATCTTAAGTTTACAGTAGTGGAAACAGAAATTGTGGTCACGTGACTGTTGGGTGATCTCGTGTGCTCATCTGGCTTCCACCTTTTGAGGGTTGATCTCAGCTGGGGTCCCAGTGACTCTAGCCTCTGGGAATTTCGCGTATTTATTCCACTGCTGTAACCTTTTTGGACTGACTAGGAAGCAGGACACAGTCTGAAAGGAGAGGCAGCGCAAAGCATGACGGAGAGAAAATACCCCTCTTCTGGTTCTGCAAGAGCTCTGCACTTGGGCACCGTGTTGAAGGGCTCTGGGCAGGGCAGGAGACGGCTGTTTCCTGTTGTAGGGTTCCTTCAGTCAATCCTGGCAAGGAGCCATGTATCCATAACTGAGGAACTTCCAAGCAGTCTTTCAAGAGGAGGATAATTTTGCTCCTTGTCCTCTCCGCAGTGTATTTGGTGTTGGACTGAGCTCTGGGTTCCTGCAGTGTCTGACAGAGGTCCCGGCAGTCCCCTGTGTGGGACGGGACCTGTCCCTGCTCGTGTAGTTACGAGGCAGAACAGTCGGTTCCGAACTAGAAGGCAGTTTCTGGGTTCCTTGTCCTCAGGGCAGCTCTTGTACAGGCGTTTGTCAGTTGGCACCAGTGTGTGGCCAAAGCCAGCACAGGCCCCAACCATCATCGATAGCTTTTCTCAGCGTGGGGCAGCAGGGACTGTCTGAGAATTGTCTTTGTTTTGCTGTCAGGTTTGGGTTCCTTTTACTGCTGTAGCCATTTCGCCTTCTCATCTAGCAGGAAGCTCTCGTTCTGGGCCACATGAAAGGCTGGCACTGCGGGAACCTGCCTCCCCAGGGCAAGCAGCAGCTTGGAGGGTAGGGCTGTTGGACAGTGTGAGTTCTGTTGAGCAGTGACCACTGGCCGTTCTGGTGAGAGCTGTTTCAATTAGACTTAAGCCTTAAGATAACTCAGTTACAAAATACCAGCAATTTAAAACAAGATGGTTTTTCCTCTCTCATGCTTTGTGCCACCTCTGGTTCCAGGCAGTCTTCAGGGAGCCCTGCCTCCCCAGATCCCCCCTCCCCAGGATGTACCAGCCTGGTACTCAGAATGTGGGGTGGTGGCATCTGTGCATGGCAGCCGGTGGAAGAAAGGGTGGAGGGAGGGCCAGAGGGTTCGTGTCAGAAACCTGCTCCCCATTTGCCGGAGCCTGGTTCCGTGGCCATACCCAGCTGCTGGAGAGCCTGAGAGCTCTGGGGAAGAAGCCGTGAAACCGCGACCATTATTTCCCAAGGGCAAATGCTTTTGATCTAGCACGTCCTAAAATGACCTCTGCTCCACCCCCTAAGAGAAAAGCCTAGCCCCTGCGGCTTGTGTTCAGGAGTCCTTTTTCTGGGCACATTCAGACGGTTTCTCCAGTGTCAGTAAGCCTTGGGCTTCACATGAGAAAGCTCAGCGTTGAAGCCATTCTGGTGGTGGGATTATATCATATAAACCATGAACTGTGAAGAAGGAAATGGCAGCCCACTCCAGTTGGATCCTGGGAAATCCCATGGACAGAGGAGCCTGGCGGACTGCATTCCATGCGGTCACCAAGAGTCAGACACAGCTTAGCGTCTAAACAACAGCAGCAGCAGCAGCAAGCCAGGAGCTTGGTGGTGATGAGTTGCGCTCTGCAGGCAAGCATGGGGTCTGTGCCAGTGTGTTACAGGGACACTCTGACAGACCAGTTGAAAGAGTTTCTTCTCTATTCCTGTTTTCAAAAAAGGTTTGCATTCTGAGGTTGGATTTTGTTTTGTTCTTTTCTTTGCAAGGGAGAGCCCTGAGATTGTTGGCTAGTGCGTGTTGTCCAGCTGGTCGGAGGGACTGGAGTGCTCAGTCACTTGCGTCTGTGCTCTTCCCTGTGTGCTTATGCTGTGACCGGCGGGGCGGGCCCTGCACAGGACAGTTAGAAAGGTGAAGCGTTTCTCGTAGATTTCCCCCGTAATTGAGTGAACTCCGGGAGTGGGTGATGGACAGGGAGGCCTGGCTGCTGCAATTCATGAGGTCTCAAAGAGTCGGGAAGGCAATGGCACCCCACCCCAGTACTCTTGCCTGGAAAATCCCATGGACAGAGGAGCCTGGTAGGCTGCAGTCCATGGGGTCGCTAAGAGTCGAACACGACTGAGTGACTTCACTTTCACTTTTCACTTTCATGCATTGGAGAAGGAAATGGCAACCCACTCCAGTATTCTTGCCTGGAGAATCCCAGGGACAGAGGAGCCTGGTGGGCTGCCGTCTATGGGGTCGCACAGAGTCGGACACGACTGAAGCGACTTAGCAGCAACAGCAGCAAAGAGTCGTACACAACTGAGCGACTGATCTGATCTGATTTGGTTGCTCATATTCTTTGTAGTTGCCTGAAGATTGTTTTGGTATACTTGCTCCCATGGGGATTTTTTTAAAAAAAAGTTTATTGTGTTTGAATTAAAGTTTTGGATCATGAGGTTACATAGGATTATTCTTTCATTGTACAAAGAAACTCTGAAAGGTCACCTTAGGTACATCTGTTTTTGTGTTACCAGCCTCCCTGAAGTCTGCGTGCCTTCATCTTTGTTATTCCCTTAGTCAAAAACTCCTTCCTCCCTGTTCAACGGAACGCAACATATCCAGCCTTCTCAGCCCCACTGAAACGTCGCCTCTTCCAGAAAGCTTTTCTGAACCTGCTCTGCAGCACCTTTCCCTCGTATGGGCTGTGCTCCACCTGTGTGAGACGTGAGATGTAAGCCACGGGAGTTAAGAGGCTTTTTATTCTTGTTTGACTCCTTGGGTCAAACTGCCGTGGCTGAGGTGTAACAGCTAGTGCAGCTCAAGTGAAGGAATCGGTGGGGTGGGATTTGACACCGCTGCTTTTTTTCTGGTGATGGAACTACCATCATCATCTGGTGGTTCCATCACCAGAAAAACTAAGGAAGTTTCTCTGGAATACAAGCTGAAAGTGCTACATCCTGTTTGCCTGAAAGCATTATATGTGAAAGTAGTAGCTTTTTTCAAGCTTTAAATTTATAGAACCAATCTAATTAATCAAATTTTGCTGTCACCAATCCAGTATATTCACACTGCTCTCCATCCAAAAGCATTTCCATGTCAACTAAGGTAACATTTAATTCCCGCTTAAATATCAAGGTGGTTGTATTTTGGAAGTCATCTGTGAATAAATATGTAAGATAAGTGTATATTGAATATCTATGTTTCACCATGTGTTAGGAGATAAAATTATTCTGTTTAAAATAATGATGTTTATATACCAAGCTCCTTATTGTTGTTCAGTCGCTGAGTCGTGTCTGACTCTTTGTGACCCCGTGGACTGCAGCACACCAGGCTCCTCTGTCCTCCACTGTCTCGCAGAGTTTGTTCAAATTAATGTCCATTGAGTCGGTGATGGTGTCTAACCATCTCATTATCTACCTCTCTCTTCTCCTTTTCGCTTTATTCTTTCCCAGCATCAGGGTCTTTTCCAGTGAATCAGCTCTTTGGAGGCCAAAGTATTGGAGCTTCAGCCTCAGGATCAGTCCTTCCAATGAATATTCAGGGTTGATTTCCTTTAGGATTGACTTCTGATCTCCTTGCTGTCCAGGGAACTCTCAAGAGTCTTCTCCAGCACCACGGTTAGAATGCATCAGTTCTTCGGCGCTCAGCCTTCTTTATGGTCTCACATCTGTACATGAGTACTGGAAAAACCGTAGCATGGACTGACTGTATAGACCTTTGTCACCAAAGTGATGCCTCTGCTTTTTAATACATACACTGTCTAGGTTTGTCATAGCTTTCCGTCCAACGAGCAGCTGTCTTTTAATTTCATGCAGTAACCATTTGCAGTGATTTTGGAGCCCAAGAAAAGAAAATCTGTCACTGCTTCCACTTTTTCCACTTCTATTGACCATAAAGTGTTGGGACCGGAGGCCATGACCTTTGTTTTTTGAATGTTGAGGTTTAAGCCAACTTTTTCACTCTCTTTCACTTTCATTAAGAGGCTCTTTAGTTGTTCTTCACTTTCTACCATAAGAGTGGCATCATCTGCATATTTGAGGTTGTTGATATTTCTCCCAGCAGACTTGATTCCAGCTTGTGCTTCCTCCAGCCCAGCGTTCCTTATGATATACTCTGCATATAAGTTAAATAAGCAGAGTGACGATATATAGCCTTGGTTGTACTGCTTTCCCAATTTTGAACCCATTGTTCCATGTTCGGTTCTAACTGTTATTTCTTGACCCACATACAGACTTCTTAGGAGACAGGTAAGGTGGTCTGATATGCCTATCTTTTTAAAGAACTTTCTAGTCGACAAAGACTTTAATGTAGTCAGTGAAATAAAGTAGATTTTTTTTTTTAATTCCCTTGCTTGCTCCATGATCCAATGAATGTTGGAAATTAAGCTCTGATTCCTCTGCCTCTTCGAAACCCAATTTGTACATCTGGAGTTCTCAGTTCAACGTACTGCCAAAGTCTGGCTTGAAGGATTTTGAGCAAAACCTTGCTCACATGTGAAGTGAGCGCAATTGTATGGTAGTTTGAACGTTCTTTGGCATTGCCCTTCTTTGGGGTTGAATGAAGACTGACATTTTCCAGTCTTCTGGGCACCGCTGAGTTTTCCAAATTTGCTGACACATTGAGTGAAGCACTTCAACAGCATCATCTTTTAGGATTTGAAATAGCTTAGCTGGAATTCTGTCACTTCCATTAGCTTTGTTCATAGTAATGCTTCCTAAGACCCACTTGCCCTCATACTCCAGGATGTCTGGTGTAGGCGAGTGAGCACACCATGATGGTCATCCAGTTTATTAAGATCTTTTTTGTAGAGTTCTTCTATGTATTCTTGTCATCTCTTCTTAATCTCTCTGCTTCTGTTAGGTCCTGGCCTTTCTGTCCTTTATCGTGCCCATCCTTGCATGAAATGTTCCCTTGATATCTAGTTTTCTTGAAGAGATCTCTAGTCTTTCCCATTCTGTTTTCCTCTATTTCTTTACATTGTTCAGTTAAGAAGGGCTTCTAATCTCTCCTTGGTATTCTCTGTAACTCTGCATTCAGTTGGGTATATCTTTCCTTTTCTCTCTTGATTTCATGTCTCCTCTTTCTTCAGCTATTTGTCAAGTCTCCTCAGACAACTACTTTGCCTTTTTCTTGAGGATGGTCTTGATCACTGCCTCCTGTACAGTGTTAGTAACCTCTATCCATAGCACTTCAGGCTTTCTGTCAACCAGATCTAACACCTTGGATCTATTTGTCACTTCCACTGTATAAGGCATTTGATTTAGGTCATACCTGAATGGTCTAGTGGTTTTCCCTTTCTTCGCTTTAAGCATGAATTTTTGCAATAAGGAGTCCATGATCTGAGCCACAGTCAGCTCCAGGTCCTGTTTTACTGACTTTGTAGAGCTTCTCCATCTTTGGCTGCAAAGAATATAATCAATCTGATTTCAGTATTGACTATCTGGCGGTGTCCATGTGTAGTTGTCTCTCTTGTTGTTGGAAGAGGGTGTTTGCTATGACCAGTGTGTTCTCTTGACAAAACTGTGTAGCCTTTGCTCAGGGTCATTCTGTACTCGAAGGCCGAACTTGGTTGTTATTCTGGCTGTCCTTTGATTTCCTGCTTTTGCATTCCAATTCCCTGTGATGAAAAGGACTTGTGTGTGTGTGTGTGTGTGTGTGTGTGTGTGTGTGTGAGAGTGTGAGTGAGTGAGTTCTAGAAGGTCTTGTAGGTTGGGGCATACACCCGGATTGCTCTGATGTTGAATGGCTTGCCTTGGGAATGAACTGAGATCATCCTGTCGTTTTTGAGGTCCTACTCAAGCACTGCATTCTGACCCTTGAGTTGACTGTGAAGGCTGCTCCATTCCTTCCAAGGGATTCCTGCCCACAATAGCAGATATGATGGTCACCTGAATTAAATTCGCCCATTCCTGTCCATTTTAGTTCACAGAAAAGCTTTAAAAAAATAGCTTGTTCCCTATGTCTATGTGTCCGTTTCTGTTAGGGTTACCAGAGGGGAAAGGGCAGGGGATAAATCAGGAGTGTGAGATTAACAGATACACACTGCTATATATAAAAGAGATGAACAACAGAAATTTACAGAATAGCACAGGAAACTATACTCAGTATCTTGTAGTAATCTATAATGGAAAAGAATCTGAAAAAGAATGTGTGTGTGTATAAATATGTGTGTGTGTGTTATATGTGTGTGTGTGTATATATATGTATATATATATATGAGAATAACCTTGCTCTACATCTAAAGCTAACAACATTGTAAGTCAACAGTAGTTCAATTAAAAAAAAAAAAAACAGCTTGTTCATGTTCAGATTACTAATATCTAAATTCATCTGGGCACTTTGAAGTCAAGAGTTGTTTTTTTGAAAATAGTTACTATATTGCATAAACGTGCTTGGTCCACCTGTGGTCGAGGATAAGACCTTCATTCCCAGTCTCCAATTCACTTATTGTCTGTGAATTTCTGCTTTGGCTCATGTGTAGCATTTGGTCAAGACTCTTATTGCTGGAGATGTCTAGGACTGAATTACTTTTTCATGCTAACTGGTCTTAGAGCTGAAAGAGAGTGAAAAATGTATTTTGTATTTTGCAGTTTTAAAAATCATGTTTAATTATTTTAACATATAGTAGCCTGGGAAAAGATGTGAAATCTTCAAATCATAGATGAGAAGCCATGCTTTGCTGTAAAGAGAAAGTTGGACCAGGGGTAGGAAACATGAGCTTAATTACCAGCCTTTTCTTTTATAGGTTTTTGCAAGGCTGTTTAACCACTTGACTAAAGTTCTTTATAGCATGTGGACTGTGATATGATTAAATGTGTAAATCCAGTTATGGATTTTAAAATTCTTTAATGTGTAAATGAAACGACTTTTGAATGCAAGGTCCTGCTAGTGAGACTAGAAGGAGGAGACCGCTTTGCATGGTGTCAGCGTGTGGGTCCCAGGGTATCTGTCAGTGTTGGCTATGTGTGGAGTTAGAAAGTGGGGAGACGTTGCGGTTCCTGCGGGGCTCTGGGCTGGGCGGGTTGGCTGTCGCTCACCAGGAGGGGTAGACTGCTGCGCACTGCTGGGGAGACCAAGGCAGATGCTGAGCTCCATCCTGAGTCGCAGTTGGGGGTGCCGGGGGTGGGGGCATCTGCAGAATAGCATTGCCTCAGATGGAAACAAGAGTCAGAAGCTCAGCAGAGGAGTCCAGGCCACAGATGCACAGGCTTGGGAAATGAATCAGTCAGACCACAGAAACCGACTCTGGCTGATTTAAGCAGAAAAGGAATTTATTGAAGAGATGTTGGGCAGCTGACAGAATCTCGAGGAAGTCTTAAGAACCTGGCTCAGAAAACAAACAAGGAGAAAGGGGACTTAGTAGCTTGAACCACAGCCAGAGTGTGTCCTGGAGGGAGACTGCCCGGCACTCCCTGGCCCTCCACTGGCCGTGGTGCTTGTTTCTCCGGGACCCCCAGCCCACCGCTGGCTGTGATGCTCATTCCCCTGGGACCCCCAGCCCACTGCGTGGCCATGGTGCTCATTCCCCCGGGACCCCCAGCCCACCACTGGCCGTGGTGCTTGTTCCCCCGGGACTCCCAGCCCACCGCGTGGCCATGGTGCTTGTTCCCCTGGGACCCCAGCCCACTGCGTGGCCATGGTGCTCATTCCCCCGGACCCCCAGCCCACCGCATGGCCGTGGTGCTCATTCCCCCGGGACCCCCAGCCCACCACTGGCCGTGGTGCTTGTTCCCCCGGGACTCCCAGCCCACCGCGTGGCCATGGTGCTCATTCCCCCGGGACCCCCAGCCCACCGCATGGCCGTGGTGCTCATTCCCCCGGGACCCCCAGCCCACCACTGGCCGTGGTGCTCGTTCCCTCGGGACCCCCGGCCCACTGCGTGGCCATGGTGCTCGTTCCCCCAGGACCCCCAGCCCACTGCTGGCTGTGGTGCTCGTTCCCCCGGGACCCCCTGCCCACCCCGTGGCCTTGTGCTCGTTCCCCCGGGACCCCCGGCCTGCCCTGTGGCCTTGTGCTCGTTCTCCTGGGATCCCCGGCCCACTGCTGGCCGTGGTGCTCATTCCCCTGGGACCGCCTGCCTCCCACCGCCCGCTGCCCCGAAGCTGAATCCACTCAAGTCTGGGTTGTATGCTGGCCCCCTGGCTGCCACTGAAACTAGGACAGCTGGCCCTTGAACAACTCGAGTTTGAGCTGCGCAAGTCCACTTAAACATGCTTTCTTTCTATAAATATGGACTCCATGAGCCACGCTTGGTTGACTCTAGTGCAGAATTGAGAATATGGAGCAGATCCCCAGGACCAGCTGTAAAGTTACACTCAGACTTGTGACTGTGTGGGGCGGAGCCCTGGAGCCCCAGTGTTGTGCCAGGGTCACCCATAACTGGCCCTTTTGCCAACAGCCCAGAAGGGGTGAAATCTGGGAGTGGGGTAAGGAAGCTCTGATGATGCTGAACAGTCAGAAGACCCCAACGTGTCTGTGGGAAGTATCACACTGTTGATGATGGGTGAACCTGGGGTTGAGGGCCGAGGAAAGGGTGGCCTGGGAGAGGTGAGCAGGGGAAGAGGGCCTGGAGGGGAGCCGAGCAGGAGCAGCCACAGGGGCAGGAGGAAGGCTGGGCGAGACTTCTAGGAACCACGGAAGGGCAGTTCAGGAAGGAGGAGCTGGCGGAGGCGGTAAGCCAGCTCAGCACTCAGGTCCCAGGTTGTTACCCTCGGCGACCTCGGCACAGCAGCCTCAGTGAGGGAGGGATGGGCTGTGGGAGAGAAGTGGGCTGGGGGGCAGATGGGGGTGGGCTCTGGGCACGTGCTCACAGGCCCCTTCAGCCACCGAGTGGGCCTTGGCAGGTTGTTTAAACACTCAGCACATCTGTGTCCGTATGCATGAAAATGTGTAGTCCACCTGTGCACTGGTATCCATGGGATAACCAGGTGCTTGGTATAGCATCCTGTATGCTGTAAGTGTTCAGTAAATGTGCATGCTGCCATTGGTACATTCACCGGCAGTTTGACTGCGAAGGGCAGAAGGAGGATTGGAGCAGGTGTAGAGCATCAGGGCGTCTGCTCAAGTGAGGGGGCATGAGTAAGCAGAGGGGGAGGTGCGGGTAAGGAGATGGTGAAAGCCCTGGGGTGGGCTGGCAGGATGGGGCTGGGAGGTGGGGAGTCGTCCTTGAGAGAGAAGCACCTCCTCTGTAGGTGGAGAAGGTCATCAGCAGCTCACGGTACAGAATGACGTGGAGGACTTTGGTCCCGGCCTTGGAGGGCTTGACCAGCCAGGTGGCTTAAGACCCCAGATCTCTTGTCAGGGAAAGTGTTAGTCACTCAGTCATGTTCGACTCTTTGCAACCCCGTGGACTGTAGCCCACCAGTCTGCTCTGTCCTTGGAATTCCCCAGACAAGAATCCTTGAGTGGGTTGCCATTCCTTTCTCCAGGGGATCTTCCTTTCCCAGGGATTGAATCTAGGTCTCCCTCATTGCAGGCAGATTCTTAACCGTCAGAGCCACCAGGGAAGCCTTGTCAGTGAGGGTGCCTTTGATACACCACTATTGGTATTGCTTCAAGAACTTCTCTTCGCTTTGACCTTGAAGCCCAAGCCTTCTTTTAGTGGAAGAAACTAGGTGACTTCCTTGGTGGAGCAATGGCTAAGACTTTGTGCTCCCACTGCAGGGGCCTGGGTTCAATCCCTGGTCAGGGAACTAGATCCCACGTGCTGCAACTCAGACCTGGCGTGGCCAAATAAATCAGTCAATCAATATTTAAAAAAAGAAGAAGCTAGGAAAATCTTGTCCTACCAAATGACTTTTTCTCCCTCTGTGGGAACTTAATGGGGAAGAATGTGGATTTCTGCCTCCATTTTTAAGTGGTTGCCTGCAAGCTAATTAATTTACCAGGAAGAATGACGTTTCTAACTTAAGTAGACGTGCCTGTGTATTTCATATTTTTTCCTTTCAGTAAACTTCTGGGGAGAAATATTTTTTTAATTTAAAGCAGAAAGTGACTGGTAGCACCATGATTATGATGTTATAACTCATGTAGTTACAGAACTCATTTAATCAGTCATGCAGCCTGGGCATTTATGTTTCCACGGAAGCCCCTCAGACAGGTTTGGGTGGGTCCCAGGAGTCCTCACGGCAGCAGTGCTGCTGGTGGGAACTGCAGGTCTTGCCCTGAGGCTGCCCATCTGACTAGGGGCTGCAGGAGGCTGGGGCTTCCTATATCCCTACAGGGTGGACGCCAGGCCACTGCATAGAGAGCCAGTACTGAATTCTTCTAGGACCCCTGGGAATGGCTGCTGACTCTCAGAAATCCCTATTTGCCTGCTCTGGGCCCAGGGGGATTAATACTGCAGGAATCCCTACCTTCCGAGATGTTTCCCAGCTCTGGGATCTGAATAGGCGCTCAGCTTCTTAAGAAAAAAACAGCCCAGTAAATGACTCATTAAGGAGCTCATTAGCATAACCTGTTTTTCCTCAACACCTCAGCCTCTAGACCGCTGCAACCTTTTCATCCTCATCCAGTGCCTAAAACCATTGTCGTGGTTGACTTAAAAAAAAAAAAAAGGTACTCTTTCTTTCCGCCCCTCCATTGAAAATTTGGCTATAAAAGGCAGCTGGCGGCTGTAGGCATTGGGGCTTCAAGAGGCAGATGAAAACCGGTCCATTTAGGAATGTGGACCACCAGGCAGCCCCAGCCTCCCTTCGGTAGTCACTGCTGTTTCTCAGATCCCTGCTGGAAGGTGAGGTTCCTTCCTCCCTGTTTGGGGAGGATGGCAGCCCCCACAGGCTTATGGACTGCTCTGGTTTTCCCAGAGACCAGTGAGACCTGGAGGAGAAGGTCCGGCACAGGCCTTGTAGACCTCATGTGCTGCGCCCACTCTTGGGGTCCAGGAGCCGTCTCAGGGCTGCCCCCATGCGCCCGCTCCTTCCTCCCTACACCCCCTGCTGTCTCTGTACTCTGCTGCTTGCTTGGCGCCACCAGATGCTCAGATGGTGTTCTTCAGAGTGACCTGTGCTTGAAGCTGTTGGCCTGGCTGGAGGCACCTCCAGGGTAGCTGTTCATGGAGCCCCAGCCCGGAAGCCCATCGTGACTCTTGCAGGAGGTTTCTCCTTCCCTCTCTTTGCACTGTCTTGATCTGTGAGTTTTGCCTGTTGGCATGTGAGCCTGGCCTTCTGCATCATGATCTGGAGGGGAGGCTCCTCTGAGCTGGCTGTGCCCCCCACCCCATGCAGCTGGGTGCGCTGAACTCAGGGGGCTGCTAGACTGGAACCAGCCCCTGAGCCCTGACGCTCGTTCCCAAGATGGGAGCCTTGGTTAGATAACATCTGTGAATGGCCAGAACAGTTGCTTAGAGTTAATTCATTTTTATACCTGTTACTGGGCTGAATTTTTTAAAGGGTGTGCCTGATATTTGCAGATGGATATAATTTTCCTAGGATGTAATTTACATCTGAGCCCTTTTCTGAGGATCTTGGCACATCCATCCCATCCCCCTTGAGGAGGAGACCAAGGAGACCAAGTCTTGTATCACATAGGAGCTCTTGGCTGGGACCTTCTCATTTCACTTATTTCTAGGGAAATTTTTCCTTTCATACTAGCCACTTTTTGGAACCGTGTTTATTTTATATACAGAGGTAAATGATGGCCAAAGTTTAAAAAAAAAAAGAGAGAAGATAAAGTCAGATACTCTTAGGCAAAGATACTCTTTCAAAAAAGCACGTGTGGAATTCCTTGTCCACATGTCCTGCAGCTGAGGAAGGCATGCCTCTTTGCAGGAGGTGGACATCTACAGAAAAAGTGGGGGTGGACAGGGGGTCCCTACTCCGCGTGCCTTGCCTCGGGTTGCTGTCACTGTCCTGTTTTGGCCCCATGCCTGTCCCTGCTGTAGGTGCAAAGTCGGCTCTCCTTCTACACACTCTGCTTGTGTAACTTAATCCCGTTTCCAGATTGTAAAAGTAAGTTGAGCTAAAACTGACCAAAGAAGAAAGATGTATCTGTTCCGTGACTTTTAGAAGAAATATTGACGTGGTTTTATTTCTCCATTCTAAGATCTCTGACTTCTTTGAAGCTAGAGAAAGTATGGCTGTTTCCACCCTTTTGCTTCAGGTTGGCCCTTAAATGTCTTACTTTCACTGTGTTTGAAGAACTTCCTGATTGTGTGCTGTAGTGAACTCTGTTGTGGTATAAGACAGCCCAGGTTTCTGTTTTGCTTGTTCTTTTCACAGGTGATCACTGCTGCTCCATTTGGGACTTCTAAATCCCAGGATCAGTTCTGCCCCAAGCTCAGCTGGCCTCTGCATCTGTTGCCATTGCTTTTTCTGTTAGACGAGAGTCATCCTCTTAGTAACACGATCTCATAGGTATTGCGTTATGTGCCAGGCATGACGCAAAGACATCATCCTTTCATTTTAACCTCCTGAAAACTGTAAGCAGATCCTGTCATCGTTTTCATATTGCAGGTACTAAGTGACTAGTTCGTTC
This sequence comes from Tragelaphus eurycerus, assembly GCA_935064755.1. Classification (NCBI taxonomy): domain Eukaryota; kingdom Metazoa; phylum Chordata; class Mammalia; order Artiodactyla; family Bovidae; genus Tragelaphus; species Tragelaphus eurycerus. The sequence continues at coordinate 4,317,310 of CAKXYN010000057.1, read as the reverse complement.
AGTACTAGACAGTGACGGCTCCAAAGCCTCTGCCTCTCCTGGCAGAGGAACTACCTTGGCTCCTTGGGTAGGTCACAAGAACTTGGATAGACTTGAACTCCGTACAGGGTTCATGTTTCTGACCCAGACAGATCTGCATTGGAGTTTTGGCTCTTCCTCTTAGTAGCTGTGTGATCTTGGGTGAATTCCTTAAATCCTCCAAAGCTCGTCTTCATTCAGAAGTTGTGTGTGAAATCTTGACGATAAATTCGCCTTCAGTATACAAGGCATGAGGTAGACTGTCACTGACTCTTCTGGTTTTTACTAATACATTAGCCTGACTTTTCTAAGGTAATTTTTGGCATGTTAAGTTGCCTGTTTTCCTTTCTTTCTGGAATGCTGAACCCTGGCCAGCTCGGTCTGTAGAAGGGGTGACTGTGGTGCCTCTGATGTTGGCAACTCTTTATGACCATTGGCCTTCTCTGGCTTTTCAAAATATTTCTGGAGGCAGCTGGGTGTGTTTGTGGCCTGTTTTTGCAAGCAAATCATGGAGTTAGTCCTGGTCTTTTAGGGTTTGAGAGTGCCCAGTAAATAGCATATCTCTTACCTGCCTGACATGGATACAAAGAAAGAAGTTGGCAGATGGGAGACTGAAGTGTTACCTTTATTATTAATAAAGATGATGCTGGATGTAGAATAAAGGAGATACAGATAAAGAGAACAGAGATGGGATTTTAACGAGAGATGATGGAAGAAGGGAAGCTTAGATGCAGTCAGAAAAGGGGAGGGAGGAGAGGCTGCAGTCGGGATTCTTCATGTGAGGTGAGGGTTTGAACGGGGTCTCTGGTCTCTGCACTGTTGCACCTTCAAGACAGTCGGGAGCTGGCCTGCTGTGGGTCATGGCAGTTCTGTGGGCCGGCAGGTGTGGAGCTCAAATGTCGACTCCTCCAGTCTCTGGATCGTGCTCGGCGCAGGGCTACTTGTGGGAGGAGAAAATGGAAAGATTGTTATTTGGGAAAACTTGTCTCTTTGAAAACAGCTATGTATGCTACGTTTAGGAGCTTTTCTAAATTAAGTATTTTTGGAATACATGGATTTTAAGATCTTGTATGACTCTGAAGTCAGAGAAACACAAATATATGATATATGGGGAATCTTAAAAAAATGATACAAATGGACTTATTAATATTTGTGAAACAGAAGCAGACTCCCAGAGCACAGTTATGGATACCAGAGGGGAAGGTTGTGGGCAGGGATAGATTGGGAATTTGGGATTAACATGTACACACTGCTAGATTTAAAATGGATTAAAAAAAATTACTTAAAAAGTTATATGACAGTTAATAGTTTCTTGATACACACATATTTTATATTATATATACTATATATTTGTATGTAGTTTTTATATTTTATGTCTTTATTCATATATATCCTTATGGGTTATTTTTAATGTGTCTTTTGGGGTATATTAATCTCTGGTTTTTGATTCTGAAGGAAAATGAAATCATAATGATGATTAACAACTGCTGAAAATATGACCTGCTGTGTGATATTTTATTTGATTTGTTAGTCTTAAAGATACAGACTTGGTGATGGTTTCAATGTGCAGGGGCAGCCCTTGCTCCCAGTCCTTTTCCTGTTATAACTAGTCTAATGGAAGTAGGGGGCAGAGCTCCTTCCCTCTCCAGCCCCCTACCCTCAACTCCCATCCCTGTGTTTTTTCTTGATTTGGGGCTTGTGAAAATAGATACATTTCCTGAATTCATCCAGAAATGAAGCCCATTCAGAGTTAAATCTATCTCCATTTTTTATCTGAATGCTTATAAAAGCTGTGTATTAACCATAATCTAAGAGTATCTTGGGCTTCCCTGCTGGCTCAGTAGTATCAGTAGCATCCACCTGCCAGTGCAGCGGGAGACTCTGGTGGATCGGGAAGATCCCCTGGAGAAGGAAATGGCGACCCATTCCAGTATTCTTGCTGGAAAATTCCATGGACAGAGGAACATAGTGGGCTGCAGTCCGTGGGGTAGCAAGAGAGTCAGATGCACATTGGCTACTTAAATTTTTGCAACTGTAGAGTTGTATTAGACTGCAAATAATTTAACTGTTAACATTTTACCATTTAAGATCTAGCTCAAACTCATGTTTTAGAGAGTAAAATTATATCTCATGAGAGCTATCAGCCTAAGTATGTAGCCTCTTAGCTTGGCATTCAACAAAAGCATACAACAAACAAAAGTTAATCTGTGTTTTCTTTTCTTTTTAGCTTCTCAGACATGCTATTTAATGGGAAAGGCTTACATTTTCAGCCATCAGTTCTAGATTTTGGAGTTCAGTAAGTATTTTCTCCTTATAATTTTTAGCAATTTATTACTTACACTATTTGCTTTCAGGATATTTTTTATATATGTATGATACTAAATATATTTTAAATAGATAGTATCAAGAGATACTGTTCCTAGAACTTGTTGAAAGGAACTTTTTTGTGAAAAGGAGAGTATGAGAGTTGTTTTAGTCCTTTCTTTACTTTTTAATAAATAGAGTTATAATTTAAGTCTATGGTATTACATCCTTGTTTTTCTGAAACAAAGAAGGCTATTTTTTAATGAAAAACTCTACATGTCAATGGTTTCTGAATTTTTAAAATTAGGTTCACTTATTCACTTGTTTTTACTATTCCTTGTGCTTTGGGATTCACAACTGTATATGCATTAGTTACTGTGATTGGGGTTTTGGGAACAGGTAGGGAATACGGAGTGGAAGCTGTAATTCCTTACAGTACATCTTATTGAGACCCATGAGATGAAGGGGGTGATCTGAGTGTCAGGTGAGGGACTGATTTGGGAACTCAGAAATTAAGGAAGAGGAGGATGAAGTTGTTCTCAGGAGGGAACTTCAGGACTCGTGCTGGTTGTAGTGAAGTTTAAGATGTGAAGTGTTCGACTCACTGGATGTAGAATTTTGCTGTACTGAATAGATTCAGTTTTATGTTAATAGAGTTTCAAGGTGGAAGTAAAAGAGTGTTTCAGGATTAAAAACTCTGCTTGTTTTAGCATCCTGCAGCATCAGTTTTATGAAGAACTTTTTTGAGTTGCAAAAAAAGTTACGTGAGTGAAATAACCGTGGTGCTGGAGAGCATCTGGGGTGAGTTAGTGGCACTCGCCTGGCGTGTCCTCCTTCATTCGTCTGGTTTCCTTCTGATCATCCGAAGATCAGAGCTGCAGTGGAGAATAATGAATTTTAAATTTAGAAGTACATTGTTGAACTTTTTAAGGAGAGTGTATAAGAGAAAGACGTGATAAAAGTGCAAAGGGAACTTGCTGTATTTACAAGATTCTAGGCGTCTGCTTTTTTGTTTTTAAATTTTTATATTTTTACTCTTAAGAATGAGGTTTTTATAATAAAACCTCATCAGTTTCAATTTCCAAGAGATTATTTTACTCCTGTCAAAAGTATGGTTAAGAGAACTCTTAATGCAGGACCTACTTGCATATTATAGATCGGCAGATATCGTAAGAGGGATAGCAGTAAATACAGTTAGACTTTGATAGCAATTCCAGTTCATGGGACACTGGCTGTCTGTAGTATATTTACTCTGTCAATATAGAAACCCTGCAGTCAGTGCCCATGGACGGGTGGATGCATTATCTGCATATGTTACTTAGCTCTGCATATCAGTTTCTGGTTCTGATAGCTGTAAGTCATGTTGAAAAGAAATGTTTAAAGGTTTTGACTTGAAAAGGTTAGTAAGTTTTAGACTTGGATCACCTTTGAATGGTTCAGTTTTGTTTATGTAGTAGTTTACAGTTCTAAAAGGCAATCTGGTCTCTTGTGAGTTGAGTCTTATATCAATCCTGGTAGGTAGTGGAGATTAGGTGTTATCTGAAAGAGAGAATTATTTCCAAATATCTCTATATGTGAGCATGTACTATAGATGCTCATATATTTGGGCTGAGAAATAATGCATTTTCCCCCCAGGTTGTTGGTTATTTCACTAGAAGTGGCAGTAAACCTTGATTTCTAAGCCAGTATGCTCTCTGCTATTTTTCTCATAACTGAGATCTAGGATATGATTATGGGAACATTATTTTTTGCTAAAGTTTAAAACAGTCATTCAGTGATAACAGAATACAGCCCCCAAAATGAGTCAGGTTTTATCTTACTTCCAACAAATGGCCCGGTTTATGGGCATTAGACACACTTTAACCAGCACGGTCTCCTCATTTCTTCTCTGCCCTAGGTCAAGTTTAGCTATTGTTTATTTTGACGTTGACCTTGAGCAAACCTCATTCCTTCTCACAGCTCTAGTTTCTCTCTAGGATACAGAATCAGGATCATGTTATTCTGTTACCCTCTGCCTGCTTCTTAGGGTTTATTTTAAGGGTTAATATTCTTCTGATCCTGAGATTAAAAGTGCTAATCATTCATAAGAAATTTTAATCATTCCTTTGTAGTATTAAATTAATAGAGTATCTGCCAGTTGTCACTTGTGAAGGAAATTCTTATCCTCATGACACTTTTAAAAATAGAGTTTTAAAAAAAATAGGATAAAAATAGCACAGTGGTAATTAGGTTTTGGCCAGCATTTTCTGTTAGGTCTGGTGAGGTTTCTGGAGAACATAGCTACTGGCCTCTGCAACATGGCAATTTTGTGTCGCTCTGGGAGACATTTGTGTCTTTTGAAACTAAAAATCTTGTATTGCAACAATGTGAATGAGATAAGTATTAGTAACTTTGCTGATTGATTCATATTATTCACTGAAAAACCTAAAATCATGAAAGTTTTTACTTAATTTAATTGAGGAAAAAGGCAGATATGAGCCCAGTACTCCTGAGCTAGGGCTTTCTCAGGTGATCTGCTATATATGATAGTATAGAAAATTTTTAGTTGTATTATTTAAGAACACTCTAAAAAAATCAAAGTTTTAATCACACTGATATGTATTTTATTTGTTACTGGTTGTTAAGGACTTTTAAAATACATATTGGACATATTAAGCCTTTTCAGTTAAGACTTGTGATGAAAAGTAGGAGGAAAATTTGAAAGAAAAACTTCAAGGAATTGATGGCAATACAATATTTTGAAAACCCCATTGTTTGTAAGCGAAAGAGTATGCATTTAATTTTTCCTAAAGCATACATTTTTTATGTCAGAGAAATTGGAACGAAATCAGAGAAACACAAATATAGTGTAGATGATTTTTTGCTGAATTTAGAAATATAGTTTTATTTCTGGGCCATACTGATGAGAACTGTCTATTTGGGTCTCTGCCACTGAGGGTATTAAAACTAGAGAGATGACTTCAGTGAAGTTTTTTTTCTGGCTATCTGTTTATCACAACGCTTAACTAGAGTGAATTTGGTATTGGGTGATAGGGATCAGAGTAAATTATTCCAGGAAACGTTGCAGGTAGCTCCAGGTAGGTGGGCCAGAAACCAGTCCCTTTCCTCTTGCAGTTCTTTGTGAGAGCCCGCCTTGTAGACAGAGATCCTTGCTGAAAAGATTTGGCATCAGGGTCTCCTGATTAGGGTATTTGCTGAAGAACAGAAACTCTTACTGTGAGGGTCATGGAAAGTTTTGAAAGTATATATAAAACTTTTGTGTGCATATTTTGGATGGAGGAGCCAAAGCTTTCATTAGCGTTTTCTGAAAGGCTGATGATTTAAGTGGATAAGAGCCAAAGCTAGAAAGTGCTGCAGAGTTTTCATTTTTCTCAGAAGAATGGTGTTTAATGATTAAGTTTCCTTTTATAAGGCTTAATACAGTCTCTTTGCTAGTTAAAATCCATTCCCCCCAAAAGTCTATTTAAATTTATTACTCAGTAAATGAACCCTAAGAAGATTGGATTTTTCTATGAGTACAGCTTCTTTTCTAAATATATTTTCATTCAAATTGGAGACCCATGTCAGTCAGGTACCTAGATCCCTCTTGGTGGTTTTTGCAAGCATGTAACAGCCTGTGCGTGCTAAGTCGCTTCAGTTGTGTCTGACTCTTTGCGACTTTGGACTGTAGCCCATCAGGCTTCTCTGTCTGTGGGATTTTCCAAGCAAGAATACTGGAGTGGGTTGCTCTGCTCTCCCCCAGGGGAACTTCCTGACCCGGGGCTCGAACCCCAGTCTCTTATGTCTCCCGCATTGGAAGGCAAGTTTTTTACCACTAGCGCCACCTGGGAAGCCTGTTTAATGGCCTAGAGGGTTGAATTCTTCTAAAACAAAAATCAGTGGGGTGCTGCTGTGGGTTGGCACAAAGGTCTTACAAAAGAAAGAATTTAAAAAGTTTTTTGGACTCTTTGTGGATAGAATTAGCGATAGGATTATTCTGTGAGCAATAGGATTGTTTTTAACTTTGTAATGAAGATCAACAGCTTTCTGTGTTAGAGTGTGTATATGTATGTATATATGTATTGATGGGTGGGTGAATGGATAGATATTTTGTTTATAACCATACAATCCCTTGCATTTTCTTCTTTTTCCCCTCCTAGGTTCCTGGGACAGCCTGCAGCAAAGATTCTCTATGCTTATAACCCAAGCAAGGAGAGTGAGGTTGTAGTGAATTCCGTGTTTACAGCTGCGAGACATTTCCATGTGCCTCCTGTTCACTGCAGGGTGAGTGTGGACCAGCTCTTGGAAGCTAAGCTGTGGCAGGCTGCCAGCTTTCCTTGCTTTCTTTGGCCTGCAGCTTTTTTTACTTTCTGCTGCCTGTCTCTCCGTTTTCTGCTACCCAAGCTCTTTCCTTCTGTGTGTTTGCTTTAGCATTTAGTTTTTCAGTTGTTCAGATTCATAATTTTGTGGCTGTTGATACTCATCGGAGAAGGCAATGGCACCCCACTCCAGTACTCTTGCTTGGAAAATCCCATGGATGGAGGAGCCTGGTAGGCTGCAGTCCATGGGGTCGCTAAGAGTCGGACACGACTGTGCGACTTCCCTTTCACTTTTCACTTTCATGCATTGGAGAAGGAAATGGCAACCCACTCCAGTGTTCTTGCCTGGAGAATCCCAGGGACGGCGGAGCCTGGTGGGCTGCCGCCCATGGGGTCGCACAGAGTCGGACACGACTGAAGTGACTTAGCGTAGCGTTGATACTCATGTGGAAAGAAAAGCATGTATATTCAGTATGACTTTTTCGTAGTTAAAGAAACTTAAAATTGCTTGTCTCATGATGGCTACAAACGCTGAAGCATGGAGTAACTAGTCAAGTTTATAGTGGTGATCTTTTTACCCGGCCAGCCTACTAGACTGTTTTCTTAGTATAGGACTAAGAGAGGGTGAGTGGTTCCTTGTGAAGCTCATTTGCATCAACACAGAGCTCCAAACCCTAGTCTTCCAATAGTTTTAATTTTAGTAATTCAATTTACCTTTAATCATTAATGAAAATCCAGGTTACTAGTAGAGTTTATTTATTTTCCTTACTCTGTCTATGTGATCAGATCAGATCAGATCAGATCAGTCGCTCAGTCATGTCCGACTCTTTGCGACCCCATGAACCGCAGCACGCCAGGCCTCCCTGTCCATCACCAGCTCCCGGAGGTCACTCAGACTCGCATCCATCGAGTCAATGATGCCATCCAGCCATCTCATCCTCTGTCGTCCCCTTCTCCTCCTGCCCCCAATCCCTCCCAGCATCAGAGTCTTCTCTAATGAGTCAACTCTTCGCATGAGGTGGCCAAAATACTGGAGTTTCAGCTTTAGCATCATTCCTTCTAAAGAAATTCCAGGATTGATCTCCTTTTTAAAAACAGTTCTGGGACTCAGGAAGTGGTGTAAGGGGGAGTCTGGTATCTTGTTCATCGCAGTCTGTCCAGATGAGTGCCGTCCCTGGCTTTTATTAAGCAGCAGCATGTTTGTACACTGGTACTTAAGTAGAAAAAGAACCGTGTAGATACTGGCCCTTGAACACGAGGATGAGGAAGAGAAGGGAAGAGGAAAGATGTGGGACACGTGACTCCAGCTGGTTGAGAGCAGTCTTGCCCTAAGTCCACGGTGTTTTTGATATTTTCTGTTAGATTTTTGGGTGTTGATCTGTATGGATGTTCTCAGGGATCCATGACATGTATAAATCAAGGGTGCAAGAATATGCCAGTATCTGAAATTGTAAAAAAAAGAAATCTGTGAAAGATAATGTGTCAAAGAAGGGCCATTCCAAGTGGTTAATGAAGTGCCTTTCTTTCAGGTAATTCCAGCAATGGGGAAAACTTCCTTCAGAATTATTTTCTTACCCACTGAAGAAGGAAGCATTGAAAGCTCCTTATTTATTAATACCTCCTCACACGGAGTCCTCTCTTATCATGTAAGTAGCTTTTTCTTTTGGTCATATAATTTGGCTGCTGATTTAATGAAGGTGTTTGGATATTAAAGGAAAAAAAGCCTTTTGGAAATGTTGCCCCCTGGTTTGTGTCATTCAAATGTAAGGCTGCGTAGTTGGTGTTCAGCTCAGCAGCCTGCCTCCTTCCACCGTCACGGGCCGCCGTCCGTTCTGCAGAGTGCAGGGCTGGAACGCACCTTGGATCTTGAGAGGTGATGGAACAAAACAGAGAAATGCGCTGCACAGTTTTCTAGTGTGAAATATAGTGGGGTTTCGAAGCTCACACCCTCCACCTCAAGCAGTCCAGGGCTGGGGGCTGTGAGCACCTCTGGGAATTTTGCCCCCTCCTCTGCTGGGCTCAGGACTGTTTCTGCTTGTTGGGCGAGGGTTGTGGCTTGGAGCCTGGTCCTCAGGGGCTCCCTGTTCTAGCAAAGCCCGGGTGGGGGGGGGGTGGCAGGGGCGGGGGGCGAGGGACAGGAGTCTTTTTGTTCACAAAAACAGTCAGAAATCTTTAAGTGGTATCTGTGACATCTTTCATTTAAGTGCCAAGATCTAGCATTTTTGCGGCTAAGTCTAACTAAATTCCATTAAACTTTTGTCCCATATCAGAAAAGCTGTCTATTTCTGTAAAGATTTGCTACAGTGAGAAACACTCAGCTTAAATACAGCAACTTTTGTTGCAATTTTTTAAGTAGACAAAGATAAGTATAATAATTGGATAAATAGTCTTGAAGGCCAAGTTGAGGAACACAAATTTCCTTTGGAAAAGTATTTGTGTTGTGTCAAATGTGTTTTGAAACTCAGTTTTTGGTTTTTTTTTTTTCTTTTTTCTGCAGGTATCTGGAATTGGTACTCGCATAATTTCTGCAAAAGGGTCTGCAGAGCAGCTTCCGAATGCTTACTTTCTGCTCCCACAGGTCCAGACTGTTCAGCTTTCTCAAACACAGGTGATTTTCGTGGTACCTTTATTCTGAATGCTGGTAAACACCCAGCTTTGTAACCTCTACATTTTGGTGTCTGATGAAGAGGACAAACAACCCTTTTTACATAGTCAGAATTGGGATTTTTAACGTGTCCTGCTTTTGGGGAAAATCCTGGTACATAGGGAAATAACATACGTGTGTAAAGTGTCAGAGGGGTCCATACACTCCTCTGTAACGGCTGTGTCGTTCGTGGTGCTGATATTTCATAGTTTGCTCAGTCCTTTTGGTCATCTGCAGTGGGTCCCGGTTTTCATTGTGGTCATTAGCGGGTGTCCATATTTTACAGCTTTCTTTGTTTTTATTTTGGACTACCTGTTTTGTTGGGGTGTGTTTTATAAAAAGGATTCTGTAGTTAAAGACCGTGCACTGTTCTGTACAGCTTGTTAATCTTGCCAGAGTGCTCTTCAGGAAGCCAGACCCTCCCTGGTCCCCACTAATGACATCCCTGCAAATATCTTCCCTCCCCACCTGCCTCCAGTCCTGCCTGGGTGTGGCTCACCAGAAAGAAAGGCTTCCCATGTCTTAGTAGGTATGTGTAATGGTACCTGAAAATTCTTTTAATGTACATTTCATGAATAGCTTATAGGGTTGTCCATTTTCCCCTTTGATTATTTATATTTCTTTGTGTGGACAACTGTTGACATTCCAAAAGCTCTTGACTCAACATATTATGAATATATGTTACTCCTTATATACTACTTCCTACTGCTTTCTTACTGCTACTACTTACTACTACACTGCTCTTTCTTCTAGTGAGTAAATAAAGCCCACTGCTTGGACTTCTGTAAGTCTCTGTATCCAGGCTTTCCTTCACCATCTGCCTCACCGAGCCTCTGTTCTCGGCCAGGTAATGGTCTGGCACTTCTGTCTCAATGGAGCTCTCATTCCAGTGGGGAGACAAAAAAAAATTAATTTACTTGTAATGTCTGGGCAGTTTGCCACCAAATATGTTATTCTTAGGGATTTAAAATATTACTACTATTTTCATTTTTTATAAAATGAAATAGCCCTTCCTCAGAATTGTAAGGAAGATTTAATTTGCAAATTTGGATTTGCTGTAAGTCCCAAAACCAGTGGACTGTACTGAAAGGTTTTAGGCCAGAGACTGCGCTGGTCTAACCTGCATTCTGTTAAGGGCTTGGGAGGCCTAGGCAAAGTTCAGTTTGCATGTGCTGACAGCTAGTGCTTTTCCTGTGAGCACTTTCAGTCTTATCTTGGGGCTGTCCTTTGGTGGCGGGAGATGGGGGAGCTGAGATGGGCCAGGTTTCTCTGCTGACCTCGAATGAGAGCTCTGAATGCCTGGGGCCGTGCTAGTGGTGATAAAAGCATTAAAAGCAAGGCGGGTGTTCACATTTCCTCAGTTAATGGAGTTGATTTAAGGATACATGGTATTAGGGGCCTTGGAGAGAGGCCTTGGTTCGGTGAGAGCTTGCCTGTCCTCCGCTGTGCCTGGCAGAGCCCATCCTTGCTTTGATGCCCTCTGCCCTTCCCCACCTCCGGGCCTTCCTCATCTGGGCATCACAGCAGCCCCTTCCCTGGTCCCCAGTGCCTGCTTGGGCCTTTCTAGTCCCCTTCCCGAGCAGCACGGGCTGTGTCTGGGAAGCCTGGCGCCGTCCTCCCGGCCCGCGTGGGCCTCTCCCCGCCTCTGCTCTCACGGCCTCTCCCGCCACTGGTCCTGCTGCGTGCCCAGACGCCCCTCACCAGCGTCCCCCCTCCTTTCTCACCTGAACGCTCCAGGGACCTTGCTGCCTCTCCCATTCTGTTCGGACCTTGGTCAGACTTGAGTACAGCTGTGTTCTTTCCCGTTAGGACTCGTATCCCATGAGATGATCCCGTGCCCCGTCTCTCCTTCCCTCTGTGGAATTGAAGCCCCATGAAGACGGGCCCCTGACTCGGCTTTCTGCCTCTCCCCGGCCCAGCCTGAGCCTGCTGTCAGAGGGGCCCAGGAAGGCGCTGCAGGTTCCCCAGCTCACAGTCAGGAGCAGTATGGCTCTTGCTCCCTGCGCTGTGGCCCAGCACAGCAGTGGCTTTTCTTGGTTTATGTTTCTGGTCTAGCTGGTGTGAAACTTTTCTTTGTTTCTTTTTTCCCTTTTTGTTTATATTTAATAGCTCTTATTAAGATATAATTCACATCCCACAAAATTCAGCCACTTAAAGTGCCCCCCCCCCCCCCCCCCAGTTCCTCACGGAATTGTGCAACCATCACCCTGATCTCACAACCCAATTTTAGAACGTTTTCGCTGCCTTAGTCCCTGGCAACCACTGCTGTGCTGTCTCTATAGATTTGTCTGTATTGGACATTTCGTGTAAGTGAATTGTGTGGTCTTTTGTGACTGGCTTCTTTCATTTAGCAAAATGTTTTCAGGTTTCATTCATGGCATCAATCTCCTTCCTTTTTATTGCCAAATACTATACTATTGTATAGACATATTCCACAGTTTGTTTAAACATTATCAATTGGTGGACATTTAATTCATTTTCAATATTTCGGCTATTGTGAATAATGTTTCAGTGAACACTCACAGACAAGTTTGTGTGGACGTATGTCTTCTACTCTCTGGGTGTACATGTAGACGTAAACCTTTGCTGGCTCACATGATAATTCTGTGTCTAACATTTTGAGGCATCATCAGACTGTTTTCAGAGTGGTTCTGTTGTTTTATAATGTCACCACAATGTATGAGGATTCCAGTTTCTTTGCAGCTTTGCCAAGCCTTGTTTTTTTCTTTACTGTTTTTTGTTTTTTTTTTTTTTTTATAGGCATCCTAGTGGGCGTGAAGTGGTATCTCATGTGGTTTTTATTTGCATTTCCTTAATGACTAATGATGTTGAGCATCTTTTCATGTGCTTTTTGGTAATGTGTACATCTTCTTTGGAGAAATGTGTACTCAAATCCTTTGCCCATTTTTAAATTGGGTTTTTGTCTTTATTGTTGAGATGTAAGTGTTCTTCATATATTCTAGATATTGGACTTCCATCGGGAACACAATTTGTAAATATTTTCTCCTGTTCTGTAGGTTGTCTTTCTATTTTTCATTTTTATGAACTCCAGTTTACTTATTTTCTATTTGGTCGTTTATGCTTTTAGTGTCATATCTAGCGAGGCGCAAGGTTTTGAGATTTACTCCTATGTTTTCTTCTGAGAGTTTAAAGTTCGTTTCTTCCAGTGAGGTCTGTGGCCCGTTTTGACTTCGTTTTAGCGTGGACTGTGAGCTTGGGTTCCGAATTGATTCTTTCACGTGCATTTCTGGTGGCCCAGTACCTCTGGTGAACAGACAGTTCTACCCCCACTGGGTTGTCTGGGCTCTTCCTTGTATCTGTCAGCTTTGACTCCATTCTCAGCAGTAGAGTCTGTCCTTCCTTTTCATCTGTACTGGGATCTGTGAGTTGAGTCAAGTCACTTTCTGAGGCTGCTCCGTCAGTCCGCAGACAGTTGTGAGATGTCACTCTTGAATGTTCCAGGAAATGTTAGAGCCGTGAGCACAGCACAGTGGCCCTGCTCTTGTGATGTGACAATGTAGAATACATTTCAAGAGTTTGTACATAAAGCTCACTTTTTTTGTTCTGATCTTCCGTTAGAGCCCAGTATTCAGAGATCTAAATATAAAAAAAACTTCTCTTAAAAATCAATTACTAAATTTCTTTCATTTTTATGGTGATTCAGAAAAAGAAATTTTAAAGTCTTTTTTTTAAGGCTTACTACATACACCTGGAAACAAAAAAGCCTACAAAATTTAGACTTAAATAATTATGGCATTCCTCAGAAAAAGTCCTGATTACAATATTTTTGCATTTGAACCACAGACATAAAATGTTTTTGTATTGTTTTAAATGGATGGAAGATTGCCAGCTGTCCTTTCTCAGAAAGGAGTGTCTTTATTTTGATGTTCTTTCTGTCCCTTGTTCTTGTCTCCTTCCTTCCTGTTGTCCAGAACCCATCATCTGGGGTGGGTGTGGAGTTGGGGAAGTCATTTCTCTTGGAGGGCTAGGACTTGTGGGAGCGATCGCTCACAATTGCATCTTCTTCAGCATGGAGTGGGAAAGCGTATCTGGTGGAAAGAAGCTAAAGAGCAAGGTTTAGGCAGAAGGGAATATGTCCTGGATCTTTTAGATGGGTCTTTGCTCACGCTTAAACTTGCTTCCTAAGGCAGCAGCTAGAAGTTTCTGCAATCAGAACATGTTGGCTCACTTTTCCTCGTAGCTTACCGCATGCTACCTCACTTAGACGGACTGGCGGTACTTGGTCTTATCTTCCAAGCTTCTAAAAGATGTAATCAGCTATTACAAAATCAAGTTTACATCATGCCACTTTAAAAATCATGGATTCATTTGATTTTTAAAATTAACAGATTACTTTCCGTCTGTGCTGGGTCTTTGCTGCCGCACTTGGGCTTTCTCTGGTCACAGTGGGGAGGGGATGCTCTGTTTGGCATGCGGGCGTCTCGTTTTGGTGGCCTCTGGGTTGGGGAGCATGGGCGCTAGGTGCGTTGGCTTCAGAGTCTCAGCACCCGGGCCCAGCAGTTGTGGTGAGCAGGCTTAGTTGCCCCAAGGCATGTGGAATCTTCCCGGATCAGGGATCAAAGTCATGACAAACTCGTGTCCCCATGCAGATTCTTATACACTGTACAACCAGGAAAATTTAAAAAAAAAAAAAAAAAAAGGATTTATTTTACAGATACAAACTACATCCATGAAAGCAGAAGGTGATCTCCCTCAGTCTGCTTCCAGGCCTGGAAGCAGAGCTTTCCACTGAGCTTTCCACTGAGTCCAGTTTATCTTGCTGGATTGTTAAATGAGCATTTGTAAAACCCCAGGACAGAGCCCGACCTCAGCTCAGAGTATAATTAAGTACCCTGAAAAGGGTTTTGTTTCATATTCCATCTTCCTTTTTTAAAAGAGTGGTCAAATATAATATGTCCATATGATCTTATTTGAATGTTGAGCTTTAAGCCAGCTTTTCCACTCTCCTCTCTCATCAGGAGGCTCTTTAGTTCCTCTTCGCTTTCTGCCATAAGGGTGGTGTCATCTGCATATCTAAGGTTATTGATATTTTTCTTAGCAATCTCGATTCTAGCTTGTGCTTCATTCAGCCCAGCATTTTGTATGATGTCCTCTGTATGTAAGTTAAATAAGCAGGGTGACAGTATACAGTCTGTCCCAATACAGTATACTTCTGTCCCAATTTGGAGCTGGTTTGTTGTTCCATGCCTAGTTCTAACTGTTACCTCTTGAGGTATGTACAGATTTCTAGAGGCAAGTAAGGTGGTCTGGTCCTATCACTTCACGGCAAATAGATGAGGAAACAGTGGAAACAGTGATTGACTTTATTTTCTTGGATTCCAAAATCACTGCAGATGGTGACTGCAGCCATGAAATTAAAAGATGCTTGCTCTTTGGAAGAAAAGCTAGACCAACCTAGACAGCATATTAAGAAGCAGAGATATTACTTTGCCAACAAAGGTCCGTCTAGTCAAAGCTATAGTTTTTCCAGTAGTCACGTATGGACGTGAGAGTTGGACTATAAAGGAAGCTGAGCGCCAAAGAATTGATGCTTTTGAACTGTGGTATTGGAGAAGACTCTTGAGAGTCCCTTGGACTGCAAGGAGATCCAACCAGTCCATTCTAAAGGAGATCAATCCTGGGTGTTCATTGGAAGGACTGATGTTGAAGCTGAACCTCCAATACTTTGACCACCTGATTCGAAGAACTGACTCTTTGGAAAAGACCCTGATGCTGGGAAAGATTGAGGGCAGGAGAAGGGGATGACAGAGGATGAGATGGTTGGATGGCATCACCGACTTGAGGGACATGAGTTTGATCAAGCTCCAGGAGTTGGTGATGGACCGGGAGGCCTGGCGTGCTGCGGTCCATGGAGTGGCAAACAATTGGACACAACTGAGCAACTGAACTGATGATCTTATTTCTATGAATGGGGAGCAAATAGTGTGAATATATAATGTCATGTAGATTATAATTGGTTCTGCCCTCTTAATATGAATCCTGAATTTAAGATCTCAGTTTATTTTCTGGAATAACAAAAAAAATGTGTTCATCCTGTGGAATAAACTAGGGTGCCCATGAAAAATTGTTAGGCTATCTAATTTTTTCTTGTAGTATTGAGCTCATTCTGGCTCTTTTTGTGTGTGTCCATTCATATCTGACTTTTGCATTTTTCCTGCTCAGCTAAATTGGATTAAATGCTCACTCTCTAATGCTGAAGCCAAGAGTGTGTGTGTGATTGATCTTCTGTCTAAATTGGTGCTGGCTGGGAGTTCTCTAGCAGTGGCTGAGTTCAGGGGACAGGAGGGTGCATTGCAGCTGCTCTGCTGCACATGCGTGTCTGCTCTGGGCGAAGAAAGGTGGCTGACACAGGGAGTTGAGTTGCCTTTTCCTTTGGTCCTCCTCTTTTATTTGTTTTGACCTTTATCGAGCGAGCATTCCTGGTGGACAAGGTGTTGCTGTGACTGGGTTTAAGTGAGATTCCCGGGTCGCTCCGCTTTGTTGCAGTCTTGTCTGCGTTTGGCACCTGAATCATCCCGCGGTCAGGCTTTCCTGCCTCCAGTGCACCCCCTACACGGGCTGGTGATGTCTCCTTAAACAGAGCTGTTCTCCCTGGTCACTGCATCGCTGGGTCCCCGTTGTTTGCAGGACCCAGCACAAGCATCCTGGCTTGGCACCTGGGGCCCTTCATCCCCCAGGTCCAGTGTCTTCTCCATCCTCAGAGATACCCCCGCTCTTCTCAGCTTTGGCCTCACAAACTGCTCATGCCTGCAGCCCTTGTCATCCCTTTCTCCAGGCAGTCTCCCCGTTCACAAGCTTTTTTCCCATTCTGACTCCAGTTCTGCTTGTATTTCCATCCTTTGAGACCCAGTTCAGCCATCCCTTCCTTGTCAGATCCCCGGGCTAATGTCTGCCGTGGTCCCTCGGCACGCGGTTCAAGCCTGCTTCAACATTGAGATTCCTGGGCTGCCTCCTTCCCCTGCTCTACCATGAGGCTCTCTGGGCCCAGGCCTGTCTCTTCTTCGTTTTTTTATAATCTCAGCATCAGCTCGGCGGTTAGGACATTGAGGGCAGCCCCCAGAGTTTTTAATAGGTAGATGAGTCAGTGGGCATCCGAGTTAAGAGCCCCAAATAGCACATCACCTCGATATAATATCAAAGATTTGTGTAAGTTCACCTTCTCACCACATCAACCAGATGACCTTCTACAGATTTACTACCAGGGCAGGTGGTATTAAAATTCTTATTTTAGAAATTGTAGAATGGTCTTAGAGTTTAGGTTACTTGGTGGAGGTTGAGGACACAGCTAGGATTGGCAGTCCTGGCTGAGTTTGCTTTAAATTTTTCCCCAGGTAATGATTTTCATATTGTTGACTTTGTAATTGATCCAGGAAAGATAAGTGCGGATAAAAATTTTTTTTGCAGCATTTGTATAATGGCAAGAACAGTAGAAACAGCTTAAAGGCTCAAACGTGAGGAAAGGGTTTAATAAATTTAAGTGTGTCAGCATAGTACAATATTAAGTCATTGTTCCAAATTACAGTTATAATGCTATGTAGAAATGTCTGCAAGCAAATGGTAGGATATAAGCTAGACTGCATAAAGTATATAGTGGGATGTGATATGTAAATAGAGTTGTGTCAGGCTCACGAAAAAGCAGGAAGTTCTGTTTTTATTCATTTGGGTTTTGGCTGTGCCATGCGTGTGGGGTCTTGGTTCCCGGACCACGGATGACACTTGTGCCTCCTGCAGTCGAAGCACAGACCACTGGACCACCAGGAAAGTCCCAAGAAGTTCTATTTTTTTTAACGTTTTTCTTTAGTGTTGTATTGGATACAAGCCATTGAGATTTGAGAAACATTTTAGTGATTTATTTGGGCAAAAAAGAATTTAAAATTAGCATTCTCTTAGAATCTGGCATATAAGGCCCCTATAACAATGATGTTGTCTCAGAGAGTTAAATTATTATTATTGGAATAACTCTAAAATAACATTTATTGTTAAAGATGGAATTATAAGGCAGGATGGGAAACAGTGAGGCTTTAAAGGTAAAGGGAAGCCGATGATGCACAGTTCCCACCAAGTAAAAGTGCTTTTTCTTTATATGTGTGTCCTAAGATGGTATCATAGTATTGAATTCTCTCAAAGGGAGATTGTGATGATAAGAAATTACAGCATAATATTAAGAAAGTGCAGGAAACCAGAGGAGTGAAACATTAGAACTGGGCACCAGGGCCTCAGCACAGGGACCGAGGGGCACGTGTCCTCACCTCCTTGCTGAGCTCTCCTGTGTGTGTGGTGGGAGCCGTCCTCCCCCGGCACGGCGTCCTGTTACTAGATTGTGTAAAGGGGAGATTATTTCTGGATCTACTGGGTGGTATCTGATGTACCTCAGCCCTGGTGATCCTGCCTGTTTAAGCCTGGCACAGGCTGGCTTGGGCACGCGGCCGGGCCCGGGCCTGCCCCCTCCCACCCCCCGGCGGGACAGGTGTGGGCTGGGCCGCGGGGCCAGGCTGGGGGCGGCGCCCCAAGTGCTGTCCTGCGCCTTGCAGCAGCTGCCGCCGAGGTGCTGATCCCTGTCAAGTGAGGGTGGCCGTGCGCAAGGGAAGCTGTAAACTCTGCTTGGAGGAGGCGAGGAACGGCTCCAGCCACAGTTTGATGGAGAGGTGGAAAGGGGCGGGTTTCTCACTCACCAGCTGCAAAGGTCTGAACGAGGATCTGGAGCTGGAAAATAAAAACAGGGAAAGGTGAAAGGCCTCAGTAGCTGCCATGTTTTCCTGAGATCTTACATAATTAGTTAAATGAAATACTCAGCTTTTCTGGGTGTGATAGTTAAGAATTCCTAACAGTCTGGGTAGAATCATGTTTTTAATGACACTAATTTGCCTGATAAAAGTTATTATTATTTTTTTTAACATAAGAACATTAGGCTGTCCAACTCTGGAGAGTTATTACTGTATGTTAGGAAAATATATTGCATTACCTACCTACCTCAGAATACAGCTTTTAAAGCAAAGAAACTGCTTTATTAAAAAAAATTTTTTTTTCATTGGAGCCTCCAGTGAAAATGATTCAGTGGGATGGGAGTTTGGGAAGAGACAGAGGGTTGGCGAGTAGCAGCGAGGAGGGATCCTGGTGGAGCCCAGGAAGATACCCAGAAGTGTGGGTGTGGTATAACCCTGACCCCCAGCCAGGGGCATTCTCCCCTCAGCCCCACCCATCAGATCCTGCAGCTCTGAAGTCTCTGTTCTCTCGGCAGAGCACAACAGCGTTCTAGAACAGTTTCCTGGTCCCTCTATTAGCTCAACATTTGCTTGGTCCCTTTTTTGCCTCCTGGGAAAATTGATTAGCTCCTTACTGAAAAACCTGAGAGACCTCGATTGTAGCAAGAATAATATGCTGGAAGGTTTTTTTGTGTGTGTTTTCCTTCACTAAGATTATAAGCACCGTAGGAGCAGCAATCATGTTCTAATCAGTATTTATTTTATCACCTGGCACAGAGCCTCATCACATAACTTGTAGTAAATAAATGCTTGAGGATTGGATTGTTTTTGTTCAGTCGTGAACTACAGTGTGCCAGGCCTCCCTAAGGACTGAATAAATCACCTTAAAAAGCAAGAAAGTACAATTTCAGCTATTGACAAAGTTATGAAAGGAGTCTTTTTTTTTTTTTTTTTATTAGTTAGCTAATTTCCTTTGGGCTGTGCTGGGTCATGGTCGCTGCACGCACGCTGCTCCTCGGTTGCGGGCAGTGGGCTGCTCATGGTGCTGCTGGCTTCTGTTGCCGAGCGTGTCCTCCAGAGCACTGGCTCGGTGGTTGCGGTACGCAGGCTTAGCTGCCCTGAGGCACGCAGGATCCTCCTGGACCCGGGATTGAGCCTGTGTCCCTGCATTGGCAGGCAGACACTTTAGCACTGCGTCACCAGGAGGTTCATGGATCTTTTTCGTTGTCCTGCCAACAATAACTGTGGTTCGAATATTCTAGAAGCTTTTGTTAGAAGATTTGAACATGTCCAATAAATAGCACTTTTCCCCTTGAGTTCTGACTGGTGGATAAGAATCAGAAGCTGGAACACTAAAATGCCTTCTTTACATTACTGATAAGCCGCATTCTCCTGTGTCAGCTGACAGTTTTGAGTCAGAGGTGCTAACTCCCTGTCCCCAAGGGTAGACCTTGGTGTGGCCCATTGGAAGGGACTTTTTTAAAAGTTGAGGAAAGGTTGGTGTGTAGTATTATGTAAGTTCCAAGTGTACACTAAATATAGTGGTTCACAGTTTTAAAGGCTATACTTCATTTCTAGTTGTAAAATAGTGCCTGTATTCGCTGTGTTGTACAGGGTACCCTTATAGCTTAGTTTATGTGACAGAATGGTTTCTCTCTCTCAATCTCCTCCCTCTGTCTTATCCCACCCTCCTTCCCTCTCCCCACTGGTAACCACTGGTCTGTTCTTTGTGTCTGTGAGTCTGCTTCTTTTTTGTCTGATTCACTAGTTCGTTGTAGTTTTTAGATTCTATGTGTACATGATGCCATACCATATTTGTCTGACTTACTTCACTTAGCATAATAATCTCTAAGTCCATCCACGTTGTTGCAAATGGCAAACTCTCATTCTTTTCCATGGCTGAGTAGTATTCCATTGTGTGTATATATTCCACCTTTATCCATTTATCTGTCTTTGCTTCCGTATCTTGACAGTTGTAAATAATGCTGCTAGGAACATTGGGATGCATGTATCTTTTTTAATGAGTGCTTTTGTATTTTTTAGATGTATATCCAGGTGTGGAATTGCTGGATCATATGGTAATTTTATTTTTCGTTCTTTGAGAAACCTCCAGACTGTTTTCCACGCTGTGTGTAATAGTCACTCAGTTGTGTCTGACTCTTTGCAACCCCATGGACTGTGGCCTACAAGGCTTTTTTGTCCATGGAGATTGTCCAGGCTAGAATACTGGAGTGGTTTCCCATGCCCTCCTTCAGGGGATCTTCCCAACCTGGGGATCAAACACTGCAGGTGTATTTTTTAACGTCTGAACCACCAAGGAAGCCCTGGTTTTCCAGAGTGGCTGCACAAATTTACATTCCCACCTACAGTGGACAGGGGTTCCCTCTTCTCTGCATCCTCACCAGCACTTGTAACTTGTGGTCTTTTTGAGGATAGCCATTCTGATAGGTGTGAGGTGATACCTCATGTGGTTTTGATTTGCTTTCCCCTGATGACTAGCAGTGATCTGTTCATGTGCCTGTCGGCCATCTGCACTTCGTCTTGTGGAAGGGATGTTTGAATCCAGGACAAGCACCCTTCCCCAGGGTGTAGAGAGAAGGAGGAAAGAAACCAGCTCCTCCGATAGTGCCCACCCTGTCACCTTGCCTGCAGTATAGACTCACTGTCTGGCCCACTCATAGGTGACTGCCTCTGCCTTGAGGGGAAGGCAGGCTGTGGCAGAGGGGCCGGAGCATCCCTGTTTAATTTCCTTATTCCATTGGCTCCTCGGTTTTGTACCTTTGACATGTTGGACTTAACTGTGGTTAAGATGCTTACTCCTTGGAAGGAAAGTTATGACCAACCTAGATAGCATATTCAAAAGCAGAGACATTACTTTGCCAACAAAGGTTCGCCTTGTCAAGGCTATGGTCTTTCCTGTGGTCATGTATGGATGTGAGAGCTGGACTGTGAAGAAGGCTGAGCACCAAAGAATTGATGCTTTTGAACTGTGGTGTTGGAGAAGACTCTTGAGAGTCCCTTGGACTGCAAGGAGATCCAACCAGTCCATTCTGAAGGAGATCAGCCCTGGGATTTCTTTGGAAGGAATGATGCTAAAGCTGAAACTCCAGTATTTTGGCAACCTCATGTGAAGAGTTGACTCATTGGAGAAGACTCTGATGCTGGGAGGGATTGGGGGCAGGAGGAGAAGGGGACGACAGAGGATGAGATGGCTGGATGGCATCACTGACTCGATGGATATGAGTCTGAGTGACCTCTGGGAGTTGGTGATGGGCAGGGAGGCCTGGCGTGCTGTGATTCATGGGGTCGCAAAGAGTCGGACACAACTGAGCGACTGATCTGATCGAATCTGAAGCCTCCCCCGTGCCCCCCAACCCCTGACACGGAGGTGAGCTGACACCTTCCTTTCCGAGGCTGTTCCTTCTCCGTCGGTTTACCAGCCCTCGTTTTTGTTCCTGGGGGACTCCTGGGGCACGCAGTTGGGTTTGCGCTGGGAAGCTCCCAGCTGCACCATAGTAACCCATCAGTGGGCTGCTCCAAAGCCGCTCTGTGCCCTGCGCCTGAAGTGCATGTCCTCATGGTTCCCATCCCAGGGTCTTTTTGAGTATCCAATATAGCTCCCCAGAGCTTTGAAAGAGGCTCGAATAGCAGAATTAAGATATTCCCATTAAAAAAACAACTCCATCCTTGTACAGATGCCCCATCCTAGAGCTGTATAGTGTAGTAAATAAAGTGAATTCTAAAACCCACTTGAATTAAAGTCTTGGTTCTGAGTAATCTTGGCCAGATTACCTAACCTTTTCATGTCTCAGTTTGTAATACAGATAATAGTGCTATCTCTTAGGAGTGCTGTAGCTGTGGAATAAATTAATACATGTAAAAAGCTTAGAACCTAGTTTCTGGCACATAGCTGAAATGCATTTATCACTTTAAAAAGTTTTTGTGTATCAACTCTCTCCTACTATGAAAACTCTCAGGGAGAAATTTAAAATTCAGAGATTCAGTCCCTGGCACAACATGAAAGTTGGAGGCTCTAGTCCCATATCAGATTTTGTTGGGCTGTGAGTTAACATGCAGAGAATTTGAAGTCCTCCCTGATTCCTTAATTTGCCTTTTGTCTTAGAGAGGTGCTCCATGCCTGTGTGCAGCAGGGGAGCTCCAGCAGCCCCAGCCTGGCCCCCATCCCTCCCCACGAGGATGTGCGTGCTTCCCCGGGGCTTCAGGAGTCGTACAGTTCAACACCAAATCTCTCTTGATCTAGAATTCTGACACGTAGGAGTATTAGATTATCAACCTTACATTCACCAAATTTGGAAAACATGCCCCCCAGCCCTCAGGGCATGAATTCTGAGCAGAACTGTCCCCAGTATTTCGTCATTTGCCAGAGAGAGGGGTGGAGGGCCGAGAGAGAGCATCCTCTGGTTTCAGCTTCAGTTTGTGCCAGTTGTTCTGAGCCTAAGACCTGTGCCTTTTTTTTTTTTTTTAAATAAAGTCTTTATTGAATATGTTATAGCATTGCTTCTGTCTTTTTTATATTTTGGTTTTTTGGCCATGAGGCAAAAAACTCTGACCAGGAATTGAACCCGCACCCTCTGCATTAAAAAGTCAAGTCCTCACCACTGGACCTAAGCTCCACGGGCAGGGGTTGCCTGTCCAGAGGGGAATCCGAGGTGGAGCCACCTGCCCGCTCCTCCTGCCTTGGGAAGTGACTCCGAGAGGCCTGGGTCTGTGCTCAGACCCATGCAGTGGCCGTGTGTCTGTCCCTCCTGCCGCAGGGAACCCGTGTTGCAGGCATTCCTCTGCAGAGTGGAGCCCCTGTTCTGTTTCGGGATGCAGTGGCGGGTGGGGGGTACTTTGAGACTTGTGCCTGATGTGGGATGTGGTTTCCCCGCCTCTCACAGAGAGTCCTGGAATCTGCTCTTTGGGAAGGTGTTTCCTTTTCATCTTGCTGGTTTTGGGCGGAGCTTGATTGCAGCAGACTCCTGATGGGGAACTGTGGTTGACATTCTGGGGGCTGGGGGCCCAGTGGGGGGTTAGCACCTGGGCCCCAGTCCCGTGCCCCTTCCTCCGGCTTGTGCGCCTGCCATTCTTTGCCCTCAGGCTGTGCTGGTTTATTCCTGTCCCCTCTTTGTCAGGGAGGCTCGGGTGAGTTTCTGTTTAACCAGCTGCCTTTGCTGGTGCCTTGTCCCTACCTCTTGTAAGCTCCTGCTGTGTACTGTAATTGGTGCAACCCCACTGCCCCCTTTTAACCTTTTCCTTCTTTTTTGGTCTAGAAGTAGCTTTTCCTCGAGATGTTCCTCTAGATATTTTCTTGTGAGTTCTCCTAAAGCAAGAGAGGTACAGTTGCTGGGTTCTGGGTCTGCTGAGTTTGCGTCTCTTCCGCACACCGGGTGCTCGTCTGTTGGCGATGCTCTCCCAGTAGACCAACGTCGAATACAGGGCTGTGGTCAGTCTGCTCAGTTCTCCCTGGCTCCCCTTGAATGGGTCTCCTCGATGCTCTGCCTTCTGTCAGACTGAGCCCTGATTCCATAAACTTTGGGAGCGTGTTCCCTCAGGGCACAGGCCTCTTCCTGCCGGCTCCCTGCCTTGCTGCCTTCCCGGTTTGTGTAGTCCTCGGCAGAGCTGTCTCTGTCTTTAGAGATGTCTTTAGGTCTTCAGTTGTCTCACTGCAGATCTCTACCTGATTTTACAAGTGTGTTTCCCCAAAGCTCCTAGAACTGAATCTGTTGCCTTTTGAAGGAGCAGTGCCAGTCCTCTGAGATCGTGCTTGTAATCCTTTAGTTGGAGAGTTTTGGTGGTGTTTTAAAGCTCAAGCAAGAGCAAAGATGCAGCTTCTTCACTTGAGTTCGACTCCCAGGCTGTCTCTGGCTGCCCGTTGAGCCAGGCAGCATGATCTCCTTTTCTTTTGTACCTTTGTCTGGTTATTCCCAAAGGTGTCAGCCTTTCTCAAGAGGGCAGCCCTCTCTTCCTCCGGCTTCATCAGTCTGCCTTCCCCTTTTTATATTGTTTTGTTTTAGTTCCTCTTGTCCTGATGGGAAAATGAGAATGTTTCTCTAACGTCTCTGATTTATGGAGTCAGCCTGATCACTCCAAGGACAGCCTTTAGTGGTTGGCTTCTTCACGCATGCAGTACTTTTGTTACATTGCTTCTCTGACTCAACCCCAGATGACAGCATGTGTCTTTAATAAGAATACCCTTATTGCTTCTTTAGGTATAAGAGCTGCTACCCCTGGATATATCTACCTCTTTGGATCTTGAAAATCTGAAGTGGTAGTTGGCATTTAGATGGTTGTTAGCTGTGGGGCCAGTGAGTTAGAGAGGAATTCTTGAGTCTGTGGACCAACCGCATGAAAGTAAACAAACCCTTTCACAGTTCTGGCTCCTGGCCTGAAGATAATGCATAAGAAGGAACAGAATTTGGAGCAGCTTGTCCATACCGCCTGCCTGGAGTTGGCCTCAGCGCAGCTCCCCTCGTGTTCTGGAAGCGCGCTCTATCTTGAAGAGAGCCCTGACTTGGATACCTTTCTGTTTTGTTTTCCCCCCTCTTTTCCTGTGGTAACCCCCCATTTGTTTACCATTTTAGCCGTTTTTAAGTGTACAGTTCAGTGGTGTGAATTACACTTACGTTGCGGTGTGGCTATCACCCCCATCCACCCCCAGAACTTCTTTGTCCACCTAAACTGAAACCCTGCCCCCATTAAGCAGCGCTTCCTCCCTAGTCCCTTGTAAGCATTATTCCACTTTCTGTCCCGAATCTGACTGTCCTGTGTCCCCGCATACGTGGACTCGTACAGCGTTTGTCCTTCCGGGATTTCCCTGGAGGTCAGTGGTTGAACTCTGCACTCCATTGCACGGGGGTGCAGGTTCGATGCCTGGTCAAGCAGCTGTGATCCTTAATGTCGTGTGGTGCAGCCCCCCCAAAAAAGGATTTTAAATTGTATAAAATATACATAATCTAAGCTAAGCTAGGTCGCCTCAGTTGTGTCCGACTCTGTGCGACCCCATAGACGGCAGCCCACCAGGCTCCCCCGTCCCTGGGATTCTCCAGGCAAGATCACTGGAGTGGGTTACCATTTCCTTCTCCAATAAGAGTGGTTTTAAAGATTTGTCCATTTGTGACTGGCCTTTTTCATTTAGCACAGGTGTCTTCAAGGGTTAGCCATGTGGTGGCAGGTGTCAGAATTCCCTCCCCTGTTGACTGAATAATACTCCCTTCTGTGTATATCCCGTGTTCATTCTTTCAGCTGTCTGTGGGTTTTGGGCTGTCTCCATCTGGCTACTGTGGAAAATGCTGCTGTGAGTCTAGGTGTAGAAATACATGTTGGAGCGCCTGCCGTCACTTCCGGGCGTGAACCCAGGAGCGGATCCGCTGGACCTTGCTGCGGTTCTGTGTTTACTTTTTTGAGGAACCACTGTACTGTCTCCCACGGAGACGCCCTTTCGTTCACAGGCCCCCTGTGCCGTGCCTACTTGGGTCAGAGCCGTGTGGTGTTGCTCCTGAACTTGTGCAGGGCCGGGGACCCGCTCAAGGATGGGCCAGACCTTCGGGGCTCCCTTGCCTTTGCTTAAGGCCCGGCATCAGCCAGCTGTATAAAGTAGCTGCTTGCCGTCGGGTTGAGCCACCGTGACCCACTGTGGTGGAAGCCCAGTGCGGCCCTGAAGCTGCCGGCCCGGCTGTGGTAGCTCGAGCCAGCTGCCGGCTGTAGAGGCCAGGAACGTTGCACAGGGCAGGCCGCCGCCACTTGGTCCCACTGGACGTCTTCATAGTCATTGTTAGCTTGCTCTCCACACCGCGTTTAGTCTCATGATTCCTGGCACATTTCAGGGGTTGGGGGAGTGGGAGGTGGAGTGCAGTGAATGACTTCTCTCTCTTTTCTTGAGTTCTGAACCAATTATGAGGTAAGACAAGAAGAATTTGAAGCGTTTAAGGGGGGAAAAACGTCCCTTCTCTCGGAAACCAAAGGTTTGGGGGAGAGGAATTTCTTTTCTAACAACTTTAAAAAAAAAATCATTTATTTGGCTTCACTGGGTCTTGGTTGCAGGGGACAGGCTTAGATGCCCTGAGGCTTGTGGGATCAAACACTCGTCCCATGTGTTGCAAGGCGGGTTCTTAACCACTGGACCACCAGGGAAGTCCCCGCTTCTAACAACTTGGATGTGGAAAAAATACTTTCTAGAGGCATTTAAGTTACTTGTGGGATTTCATTAATTGAATGCATTAATTGTGAATAAACAAGCAATGCTCCCTTTCTTGAGCGTCTGTTTGGTATGCTATGATTGGCACGTGTCTCATTTAACACTGCTGACACGGCCATGAGCCCATTACCTCTGCTTTATGCAAGAGAAAGCTGAGTCCTGGAAAAGGCTCGTAGAGAACATCCCCAAGGTTTCACGTCTGGGGTTTCATCCTGAATCTGTGTTGACTGCAAAGTCACTTGGCCGCACTGCTTTTTCTAAAACGATGTGGGTAAGGGAAAATATGATAGGTGTGCTGAACCCTTTCCCCTTCAAATACATAAATAAACTCATTTCAGCCAGTACTTAGGATTTTACAGATATTTTAGTGAGTGGGCCTGGCAACATAAGTAAATTCAGTTTCAGTGGTCACATATGTGAAAACCAGGTTAGTGGTAGTGGTGAGGGCTGGTTAATATCAGGATAAGTTAACCCTGTAGCACCTGTTGGTGAGGCAGCTGAGCCTGTCTGCTGCATAGGAGACACTAACTTAGGACTTACTGTTAAAGAGTGTGAGTGCTGTGTAGAAGGGACCAGCAAGGTACTCGTTTTATACAAAATCATTTCCTGTATGGAATGTGTTTCATGTAGCACCGTGTGAGTGGGTCACTGGCTGGAACGGTGGGTCACATGACTTACGTGGGCTCTGTGTTCCAAAGACACATGTGGGCAGAAGAGACTTACCTGGATAAGACCTCTGTGGTTTAGCATTCAGAATTGTGAAAGGGGGTCTTCCTGATCGTCCAGTGGCTAAAGCTCCGGGCACCCAGGTTTGATCCCCAATCCGGGAGCTAGGTCCCACATGCCGCAACCAAGCGTTCATGTGCTGCAAATGAAGACCCTGCGTGGTGTTGCTGAGACGGGGCGCAACCACACAAGTAAACGTGTTTAAAGAGAGTCAGTATCTGTGAGAAAAACCGTGAAAGGGAATCTATCTAAGTAATTGGGGTTATCTAAGTAATTCTTTTATATTTCATGCATCATGTTCTTTAAATGAGAAGTTTTCATGTGTGATCATTAATGGAAACATCATCATTTCAAGTGTCTTGTTCATTCTGAGTTAATGCATTATAGACTCTCCTGTACTTTTGTCAGGATGTGGCTTGTTCTTGTCAATGAAAATCATCTCAAATGACTTAGAACTTTCAGCCCATCGTTTTCTTTCCTGTTTGATTGCACACAGCCCCCCAGAATCACCCTGTGCCCCTGGCCTGGTACACAAAGACCAGTTTTTTAAGAAAGTAGAGGGAGGTGACTTTTTCTCTTTCATGTCATTCCCTAAGTTTAGAACACTTCTCCACAAAACCTTGGAAATACATGCCATACAAAAGACATC
The DNA here is from genome assembly GCA_935064755.1 of Tragelaphus eurycerus. Lineage (NCBI taxonomy): Eukaryota > Metazoa > Chordata > Mammalia > Artiodactyla > Bovidae > Tragelaphus > Tragelaphus eurycerus. The sequence continues at coordinate 4,289,751 of CAKXYN010000057.1, read as the reverse complement.
TTAACAGGGCTATTTTATTGACAGTTACATTCTCTCTTGGTATGGTTTTCTAAGACACGTTTTCATGTTGAAGAGTTTTTAAACTTGCAAGTACCTGAGAAATAAACATGACCTGTTCAGATTTACGTGGAAAAAATACTGATGACTTAATAAAAGAACTGCTTTTATCTTCCCCTCTGTTTTTCCAGTAGCTAACCTTTGGGGACCTTTGATAAGTCATTTAAGTCCTGCAGACTGCATCTTTTCCCACCTTCTAAAAGGAAATAATACCACACACTTATGTGAAAACTGCTGAGGAGTTATTGTTTCTTTTAGCTGTCAAATTTATGAACGAATTTGTTACAATAATGTGGGAGGTTTCAAAAGAAAAGTAGGCTTTTGTTTTTCTTTTATAACCTGCCCAGGCACACTTCTGCGTAAGCAGTCAAAACAAATGTGCTCAGCTGGGGTTCTTTCAGAGAGAATTTATTATCCCAGTGTGCCAGTGGTTGCCCCAAGTGGCTCATGTTTTGGTTATAGTTTCCCTTTTTAAGTCAAGAGTGCAGTACTTTTGTTCTTTCGGAGAGACATGAACATTTAAATTTCTCTTTGAGAAAAGTCTGCATCTTCAAGGGCAGTTTGGAGGTGCTGGCACTCCCCCTTGTGGGGTTCTGAAATATGTTGCACAGCAAATAAAATGACATAATTTGTTTCCAACTGATAGAAGAATCTTATTTAACATGGTAAATTATAAATTTATTCATCCAGAAATTTACCAAGAATGCCAAAATAGTGGGCTCTAAAATCACATCAAATCACTGTGCAGGTAGGACTTTTAATCATGTTCAAAGTCATAATTTTGGACTTTTAACTTTATTTCAACATGTGAAGAAATATTTTAGGCAAGGAAATTGCCTTGTTAGATTAAGACCTATAGTTAAAATGTTGTAGGTTAATTAAACAAAACCCAACCTAGTCGTAAACGTGTTGATATGGGTTTCTCTTTAAACTTTTTTTTGGGAAAGTTTCAAATCAGAAGCACGTGCCAAATATCAGGTTCCGACGCACACTTCTATTTTAGAGCCATTGTTTATCTTTAGTTTCTTGCCTAACAGGCTCGCACCTTTCAAGTGAATATTTGTGACTGTGCACCCACTTCTCTTCCAACATCAGCTGTCTACTGAGTGCTGATCAAGTGGTAGACGCTGTGGTGAAAGCATCAGACAGGGTGCTTACGGCCTGCTGGGGAAGGCAGACCTTGAGCAGGTTGCTGTAGCGTCATGACCTATGGCCTGAGTGTGAGTGCTGGTGTTTACCCCGTGGTGCTGTCAAGGACCACCTCCCTAAGAGTAGTGTTTCTGCTGGGACATGAAGGATGAATCAGATTCAGTTAGGTGGAGCGGAGGATGGATTGGGAATGAGAGTTCAAGGCAGAGAAACAGCACGTTCAGAGGTTGACGGCAAAATGGAGCAGAAGGTAGATGAAGCTGAGGCATAAACACAGAGGTAGGGAAGAGGCAGGTGCCCAGGTTTTTGGTGCAGTAAAGGACTTGGGGCTTTGGCTGAGCAGGCAATCTTGGCTGGGTTCTGAGCAGGTAGTGATGTGACTTGGTTTGTGTGTTAGTAAACTCATTCCTGATGCATTGTGGACAGTGCAGAGAACGGGTGGACACGCGGAGACGGGGAGGGAGTTGCTTTGCCAGCCTGCCTGCCCCCTCCTTCTTCCTCCCACCAGGGCAGAGGTCCGTTAGCTTTTTCCCTAAAGGCCCAGAGAGGCGTTCGTTTTGGTTTTGTAGGCTGTAGACTCTACTGTGCCGTCTTAGCCTGAAGGCAGCCATAGGCAGTTTGCAAAAGAGACAGCATGGCCATGTTCCAACAGGACTTTATCTGCACACAGTCTGGCTTTGGCCCATGAGCACAGTGTGCTGACCTGATCCTTAGGGTGTTTGTTAGGAATGAAGGGAAGTGAATACATCCAGGGGCTGCAGAAGATAGCCACTCAGTACGCCTGGGTCTGGGTTGTTGGGGGAGGCTGAATGAGAAGGCACGGGGAGGTTGCTTTCCAGGTTTCTGGCTTAAACAGTGCTATGAGGAGTGGTGTGCAGACGCGGCCCCCAGCATGGGCTGTGTGTGAGGGTGCAGGGGGCACCCAGGCACTGGCTGCACGTGTGGGTGTGCAGGGACGCCTGCACCAATGAGATAAGCATGGGTGGCTTCGGCGTGTCGGGCTGGAGGGCAGGGTCACCCCTCTTGTCGGGCGAGAGAGCAGGGGACAGACGGAATCTGCAGTGACTGTAACGTCTGTGCCAGAGGCAGCAGAGCCAGCAGACACGCCAAAGAGGACGAGAGACACCAGGAGACGGCCAAGTGGGGAGCAGGGTCGGGCAGAAGAGGGGTTTCTATTGGGTTGGGATACACGGGGTCACTTGTAGTTGACTAACAGTTTCAAGGAGTAGGTGGGCTTTCTTTATGTTTTTGGTGTGGAACTTGGCTCACAGAGAGACAGATTAAAAATCTAGCTCTTCCTTGAGATTTGAGGTTCAGTTTACAGATGGTATTATTGTTTAAATCTAACTCATATGAGCAGTTACTTTTTTAAAAATTAATTTATTTTAGTCAGAGGCTAATTACTTTACAGTATTGTGGTGGTTTTTGCCATACACTGACATGAATCAGCCACAGGTGCACATGTGTCCCCCATCCTGAACCCCGTCCCACCTCCCTCCCCACCCCATTCCTCTGGGTTGTCCCAGAGCACCGGCTTTGAGTGCCCTGCTTCATGCATCGAACTTGTACTGGTCATCTGTTTCACATATGGTAATATACATGTTTCAATGCTATTCTCTCAGATCATCCCACCTTGGCCTTCTCCCACATAGTCCAAAAGTCTGTTCTTTACATCTGTGTCTCTTTTGTTGTCTTGCATATAGGGTCATTGTTACCATCTTTCTAAATTCCATATATATGTGTTAATATACTATACTGGTGTTTCTCTTGAGCAATTTGGGTCCGATTTACAACCTTGGTTAAGTGAAAGTGAAAGCCGCTCAGTCGTGTCCAACTTTTTGCGACCCCATGGACTACAGTGGACCTCGTAAGATATAGTCCATGGAATTCTCCAGGCCAGAATACTGGAGTGGGTAGCCTTTCCCTTCTCCAGGGGATCTTCCCAACCCAGGGATCGAACCCAGGTCTTCTGCATTGCAGGTGGATTCTTTACCAGCTGAACCACAGGGAAGCCCAGCTTGGTTAAACCCCTTAACTATTTTTACCACACTTTAAAGTATAATATGCCGTGGTCCCTCAGCGTCTTCAGGGGAGGGGATCCAGGAGCCCCCCGGGGACCACACTCCCAAGAATGCTGACGTTCCTTCCAGTCTGCTTCCACAGAACTGCGGATCAGCTAGCTGTATTTTATTCTTGTTTTGTACATTAATTGCTGAATGACAGTTGAGATAGTTAAAGATGTATTTTTATATAATATACTTAGATATTCTTATAAATCTAACAAATTAAACATAATTGTGGTGATTCTACTTAAAACGAAATCCTCCTGGAGTGAATTGACATGTACCCACAGGTGAGTCAGCCAAGGATGTGAGGAATACCTTCATGCCTTGCTGAGATATTCCAGTGTTCTGACTGAGACTGCCAAGCCACGTGCCGCCTTTATAATTACTATGCCAGACATGTCAGACTCAGCAAAGGAGGGTGTCCTTGAGATGGACGTGCTGCACTGCCTGATGTTGCTGTGTGCTCGCTGTTGCTGCTCCCGCCCTCCCACCCAAATGGCCATGTGCCTGGATTGACTTTGCATTTCCTCGGTATCATCCCATGTGTTAAGATCTTTGAACTTTATGAAATTCCGCAATCTTTTCATATACTTTTGTTTCTTCCATCCACCTCTCTTCCACTATTGAAAATGATAGCCAGTTGAATGGTGGATCTTCTCCTATGGTTTTGTCACAGCATCTAAGTTCACTCTACTGATGAGAGCCAGGCATCAGAACCATTAATTGGCTCTGCAGATGGTGACTGCAGCTATGGAATTAAAAGACGCTTGCCCCTTGGAAGAAAAGCTATGACAAACCTAGACAGCATATTAAAAAGCAGAGACATTACTTTACCAACAAAGGTCTGTCTAGTCAAAGCTGTGGTTTTCCCAGTAGTATGGATGTGAGAGTTGGACTATAAAGAAAGCTGAGCACCAAAGAATTGATGGTTTGAACTGTGGTGTTGGAGAAGACTCTTGAGAGTCTCTTGGACTGCAAGGAGATCCAGCCAGTCAGTCCTAAAAGAAATCAGTCCTGCATGTACACTGGAAGGACTGATGCTGAAGCTCTAATACTTTGGCCACCTGATGCCAAGAACTGACTCATTTGAAAAGACCGTGATGCTGGGAAAGATTGAAGGTAGGAGGAGAAGGGGACAACAGAAGATGAGATGATTGGATGGCATCACCGACTTGATGGACATGAGTTTGAGTAGGCTCTGGGAGTTGGTGATGGACAGGGAAGCCTGGCTTGCTGCAGTCCATGGGATCACAAAGAGGTGGACATGACTGAGCGACTGAGCTGAACTGACTGAACCTACTTTCAAATAAGGGCAGGCTCCTGTGTTGGAGCAGAATGTTAAAAAAATATAAGAAATGCCAAGCAACAGTGTTCCTGTGTATATTTAGAACATATTTATCTGCTTATTGCCATAACAGGAATTTTCATGTTGCCCTTGGGAGAGCTTATGATTTCCATTAGATGTAAGCTCAGTGACAGAAGAGATTTTTCTGTTTTAGTCACTGTTGTATTCCCAGCAAATAGAATTTTGCCTAACGTTTAGCAGAAGCTCAAATACGTGTTGAATGAATAAAATGAATGAAGAAATCTAATTTCTGATTAAGTGATAGATTGTGTACTACTGATAGTAGATTGAGACTTTTGCTTCCTTGTGATTTCTTTCCCTCCTTTTTCTTCTTTTAGGCGGAAACCACTAATTCTAGCCTCTTGCAGGTGCAACTGGAATGCAGTTTACATAATAAAGTGTGTCAGCGACTAAAGGTAAAATTAAAAATTTAGTGTTTTCTTCCTGCCTGCCTTCCTGCCTCTTTGTTTAGAAATAAAAAATAAAAGAGCATGTTTATTTGCAGAATTGCATGTGCTTTTCCCCTAAGCGCTTTTCACCCCTAAAATTTGAAATAAAAAAATTCAGTTGATTTTTTCGAGTTTTTCCTTTTCTTTCCATCCCTCCGATCTCAGAGTTGTTATGTGGAATCGGATGACGTTTTACGGCTACAGATGAGCATAATTGTAACAATGGAAAACACCTCAAAAGAATTTGAAGAAAACACACAAGATTTGTTAGATCATCTCTCTATTATTTATGTAGCTACAGATAAATCTGAGAGCTCAGGTATGGCAGAATCTTTAAACTTTTCTGTTAAAATATATTTTGGTTCACCTGCATCGGCTTTCTGGATCATTTACTTAGAGATCGCAGATTGCATTGTTGCAATCCAAGACAAAGAGATTTTGCTTTCATTATTAATACACTGCCGTAGTAACTAGTTTTCAGTCTGCATCTGCTAGTAAGCGTGTATTATTTTACAGTAAATGAAGTGGCAACAGCAGACCATTCTGTGTTTTCCCGATAAATAATTTTCTTGAAATTTTGAAGATGGTGAACAAAGTAAATGGGCACTACAGTCTAATATAAATATTTATGCAATATTTTACGTCTTGTGTCCTGGTTCTGTTTTATGATTTGCAGAAGCTCAGTTGACCAAGTCATGGTGTTTGTATTTTTCATAGTGGATGGTGTGTTCTTGGTATGGCTTGATCCTGGGTGCCTGACAAGTTAGAGTAGTGTGAATTTCAGTGTTCCTGTCTATGAATTTTACCTTTGAAATTGTGCATCCTACTTGCCAAGAATAACCTTGTTTATCAGTTTACGTTTCTAAGAGATTTTGTAGAGGACACAGGATCCATGAATTTTACCATGTCAGCTTTGCCATTGGTTATCAATAGTGTTCTGGTACCGAAATATAGTTTTACATTGGCCATCTTAATTGTTGGTCAAACGTGGTTTACTTTCCCGTCCTCAGAATTGATTACAGTAGCCATGGGTCAGCAAGAGAGCCTTCTTGTCCTGGGGTTCCGAGTTTCTGTCGGTTCCCAGGATGGCCAGGTGGGCATCAGTGTAGGGAAGACTCCTACGGCATGGGCAGTGTTTCTGTTGGTGAGGATTAAAGGGAAGCCTGCATCCTGAGATCCAGGGTTTTATTTTTCCCAAGTGTGGCTGTCAAGTAAAGAAGTGAGGGGCTGTCTGATCAGTAGGAGCCCTCAGCTTTATTGGAAGCTCTCCAGTTGGTTAGTTTCATCTAGGCAGCAGGAGTGTGACCCTACACTCAGACTTTTGCTACTAGCAGTTCATCATTACAGAGGCTGTGTGACAGGTCAGTCCTTTTGCCAGAGTCCTTTGTCTTGTGACTTCGAAGAATACCCAACAGAAAACAGCTCCTCATTTCAATTTTAGTGTTGGAAGATGAATTGCATTTTTTAATAGAAATGTGTTATGTGATGTTTTAACTTCAGCATGGAAATGTGAGAATGAGATGGCCCTTTGTTTTAATCTCATGACTTTGATTCTTTTGAACAGACGATTCAGCAGTGAATATGTATATATTACATTCAGGAAACAGCCTTATATGGATACAGGTAATTTTAAATACTTGTGTAAAGTATACTTTAAACTTACAAGTGTATATTTAATTACAGAACATGAGGATTTTTGAGAGAACACTTGTCTCTGTTATCTTTTGCTTCCAGCGAAACCCGTTTTTCCCTTGCTTGAGCCCGTATTTGGATGAAGGTCGTCAGCACGCCTTCATGCTATTACAGAATAGCACGTGTCATTACCCGCTACTGAACAGTTGCTCTCTATGCCAGTCTGAGCTACTCAGCCGTTTTAACAGGGTTGATTCAACCTGGTTCAGCCTCCACCCCGCTAAGAGCAGTATTGCGGATTGTTTTTGTTACAGGATGTACGTCATTTCTCCCAGAGAGATGTCCTGTCTCTGCAGTTTGAACCGGTACTCCTACCTACTTCCACAACGAACTTTACAAAAATTGCTTCTTTTACTTGCAAAGGTACAGATTTTTTAAATGTTGGAGACTGTCTTTTTGTTTTTGTTGTTTAGTCGTTACGACACTAGCTCTTTCTATGATGACTCAGCTACAGCCTAGGCAAGGCTTTTGAAGCGAATGGGCTTCATTTCAGTTACACAGCCTTAACAGTTCTGAGAGGTGACCTGATGGAAAAAGTAGTGGTGTGCTGCTCTTATGACGCCACGTGAGCAGGATTTTGAGTTTATAGATCATAACTCAGTGGGTGGTTTGAAAGGCCAGGTTGTCCATGTGTGATGGACGTACAGCTTTTACAGGTAGGTTTGTGCATCCCCAGTTTGGTTTCTTTGTGTAGAATGCAATGCAGGATATCTCGTGAGTGTCAGCCCAGTCCTATCCTCAGTCTTATTTATAGCTCAGAAGGTTTCTACAAAGGAATGAAATGCATATTAAATATATGAAAACAAGACCCCACTCACTTGTATTGAAAGAAATGTTAATTTAAAGCAGTAAGTGAGATATAACTCGGGACTTAGGTCTGTGAAGATTAAAAAGATTATTAGTGTTCTGTGTTAGTAATGACTAGAAAGAAAACAACACTGATTTTTTTGACATGAGTATAAATTGATACATGCTACTTAGGAGGGAAAATTGGCAATTTCTCTGAAAACTTAAGATGTGCATATATGCTCTCTGATCCTGAATTCTACTTCTCCGAGCTTATCCTGGGAGTGTATCTTTATAGGAGATACACTTGTATATATTCAGAATTGTGATAACAGAAATATGCATTGTTTGTGGCAACAGAACAGGAGATTAGTTAAATTGTAATTCATCTGCATGGGGGTGGGGCCTAGGCCTTTTAGGTATTAAGAGTCATACACAATGGCACCCCACTCCAGTACTCTTGCCTGGAAAATCCCATGGATGGAGGAGCCTGGTAGGCTGCAGTCCATGGGGTCGCTGAGAGTCGGACACGACTGATGGACTTCACTTTCACTTTTCACTTTCATGCACTGGAGAAGGAAATGGCAACCCACTCCAGTGTTCTTGTCTGGAGAATCCCAGGGACGGGGTAGCCTGGTAGCTGCCATCAATGGGGTCACACAGAGTCGGACACGACTGAAGTGACTTAGCATAGCATAGCGTAGCATAGTCATACACAGGCGTGCGGTGTCGGCAGGGTGGTTCTCTAAGGCTCCCTGCGTGTTTGCATGTGTTAGAGCGCTGGAAGGATGCGCGGGAGTCTGCTGCCAGTTGTTTCTCTTGTCTAGGGAAAGGTAGACATTTATTTTCACATCTTTTTGTTAGTGTTTAAATTTTAGGAGGGGAACATATATTAACATACAGCTAGAAAAAAAGTCAGGTATTAGTATCAGAGTTAAGAATTCAGTACCAGTATGATGGTGTCCTGACCTGGCTCAAGGAACACATACTAGTGATTGGTGATTCAGCAGTGTTTTTGTAGCGAGGTCCTGCTTTGGTTATGAGGCTCCTCTGTGATCTTGGGTTCACCTGTTCATTTCTGGCTTACACCTCCACACGCATCTCTTCACCCACCCTAGTGGGCTTGACTGTTCACTTCTGTTGTCTCTGCAGACCCAAGGACTTATCTATTCAGTTCAGTTCAGTCGCTCAGTTGCGTGCGACTCTTTGCGACCCCATGGACTGCGGCACGCCAGGCCTCCCTGTCCATCACCAACTCCTGGAGTTTACTCAAACTCATGTCCATTGAGTCGGTGATGCCATCCAGCCATCTCATCCTCTCTTGTCCCCTTCTCCTCCTGCCCTCAATCTTGCCTCTTAAGATCTTTACAAAAGGAGAGCCACAAAGCGTTGACTTTCTCTTTTCCTCCAAAAGAAGAAATAAGAGGTTGGTTTAGCAAAGAAGGGGGTAGTACCATGTTCTGGGTAACTGACAACCAGCCAGTAAGAAGGAAAGATAGTGTTCAAGAAAGGATTTTACCATTTATATCTTACGCACAATTTTAATGGAGACAAAAATGTGAAGTAATTAAAATGTTATACATAAAACAGTTCTTTTCATTTGGGTACATGAAAGAAAAGGTACTGATTCTTCACATTTATTTCCTTCTGCCTCCCAACAGCTCCGTCCTGTGAGAGTGGGGCGAGAGAAGACGGAAAGAAAAAGACATCCCAACACTAAAAGCGTGCCTCTCCTCCCCTGTGGTTCAAGGGTGGGTTTCACTCCTCTTTCCCTGGAATTGTTTGGTTCCCCGCCCCACGGTAGCCCATAGGTGATTTAACAAGGAAGTGATAACTTGTATGATTCTCTCTCTGGACTTGGCTTCCAGAGTTAGCAATGCTAGCAGGCTGTGCAAGGGTGGTTTGCGGGATGGAAAAGGGGAAGCTGAATGATGGAGGTGGTGCATGGGATCCGGGCCAGGCAGCCGTGTGTGGAGGGAGGAAAGCATATTCCCGCCATGTTTCTGAGTTACATTTGGGGCCTGGTTTCTGCCTGTGGCCTCTGTGAGCTGTCCTGGTGCTGGCCACACTGCACCCTGGGGCCTTCGGATGCTCCGCTTGTGGGCAGGAAGGCTGCAGAAGGCGCTGACGTTCATTCTGCGATGCTTTTATGTAACGATCATGGTTTTTTTAGGTTAGGTTAGGGTTATATGCGACCATTCTGTTGCAGTTAGAGGCTCATTCTTGCCCTTACGGTTGTCTGTATACACGGGACTGACGTCATGACTGTCCTGTGTTAACAGGTATTTTCGAATGGACCCTTCTGCAGCCCAGTTTCACATAGAGAATCACGAGAATACTTCAGGGCTTTGGTCAATGTGGTACCTCAACCATTTTGACCATGGTATTGTATTAAATGATGTGTTTGTTTCCAAGGAGACCAAGCACATTTTAAAGGTACATATGGTATTTTTATTTAAGTTTTAGCCTATTTTAAGCTTTGTTTAAGGTCAAATACTATGAAATGAATTATTTATAAAATCTTTCACTTACAAATTTTCAAGCAAGTATGTTTCTTTTAACATTTTCAAAATTACTTTTAGGCTCTCTTTATTTTTTCAAACTATTGTTCAAGGAGCTCAAAGGGACCAGGATATATCCCATTAGAGATATTTGTTACTACCATTATTTAAAAATATTGTAAATTACAATTTATCCTAAGAAGATTACATTTAGTAAAAATAAGCCTCGTTTATGATAAAATAGTAGGTTTTGGTAAAATACTGGCTATGAACATGTCAAGATTATTTTGTGAAATTTAAAAACAAGTGCATGTTAAATATTAAATGAAACCTATTATTTATAGAAAAATATGTCAGTATATGACCTGGAAATAATTAAGTAACATTTTATTTCTCAAAGTATAGAAGAACTTTAGTATCACACAGTATGATGATTTTAATCATAATTAGCATTAGTTAGGAAAGTAATTTCTCTTACTTCTTTTCTTTTTAGATTCTGAATTTCACTGGCCCTTTATTTCTACCTCCAGGCTGTTGGAAAATATTTTCTTTGAAACTTGCTGTTAAAGACATTGCCATAAATGTATTCACCCATGTATTTTTGACTACAAACATAGGTGCTGTTTTTGCAATACCTCTTCAGATTTACTCAGCGCCCACCAAGGTATTGTTTACACATACTATATGTGTTATAACTTTTTAATAATTACTATTTCTTCTTATTAGCTTACCTTATGGTGCTTGGATTTTGTTGATGGAGTTGACCTCATATTTTCTAAGGCTGTCTAAGAAATTAATGGATATTACCAGGCCAGTCTTAGATGATAAATTGTTTAGTATGGAAATCTTATTTGAAAACAGCTTCTCTTTTTTGTAAAGTAATACATGAAGTAATTTTCAAGTGAAATAAGGCATTACAAGTCGATAGATCTCATTTTCACTTATTTCCAAAATGAGCAAGGAATATGTGCTTGCTATAGTAAGCACATCTATGCCGTTAGTACATATTTGCAGTGATTTCAAATAAACTAAATTGTTAAATGCTTTATTTAGACCTCTGGTAAGTGACTCTCAGCTGCTCATAATCCTTGAATTTCCTAGTGGGCCATAATCTAAAGCCTGAAAGGATTCGAGATTAAGCAAATACTTTCTAAAGTCTTCGTATATTGTATTTAATTTAGATCTTACCTTAAACATGTCTCATTTTTTCTTAATGTTTATTTCTTTTCATTTAGTTACTGTTATTGCTTCTTTTTGATCCAAGCTCTTCTGTATAATGCTGGGTTCTAATTTTTCACTATGAGACATTCATACAACCATCTTTATGATTTTTCTCACTTATTAGCGTTGGTGTTTCATAGATAGAAGTGCCTCATGTTTTGCTAAAACCTTAAAGATAGGGCTTCTAAAAGTACGCTAAACAAAATGTAAGGTTAATTTTGTTAGTCCATATTTTGAGCAGGGGAGGTTTCTTAGATATTTCCTCTTTCCATCAAGGGCTGCATATGAGAAGAGTGACTGGGAGGGAGCAGGCAGGCTGCAGAAATGTGTGGAAGAGGTGACCTATGCTTTCCCAACTTAGGAAGTGGGACATTCATTTAAATGTCCTGAATAGCTTATGATGGTTTAGAATACAGTGTTTAAAAACCCTACTGAGACTATCCTGAGACTTAATTTAATCTTTAATTTAGAAGGCAGCTTGGTGTCTGTAGGGCCCTGGGGGTGTCACTGTGGGCGTTGATTATTGCATAGAATCCACTGTAGTGACCCTGCTGTGAGAGACAGTCAGAGCTCTCCATCTAGGAGAAAGAAGGCCAAGAAATCACGTGCTAGTTGTTTGGCTTCTGGTTAAAGGGACTTTGGCGGAGGTGGAGGCCCATGTGTGCTGTGCGTTTGAGTGCATTAGGATTTTTGTGTTTAGTGTTGTGTTTTAAGTTATTCATATATTACTTTTCAATCTAGGAAGGGAGTCTGGGTTTTGAAGTGATAGCACATTGTGGCATGCATTATTTCATGGGAAAATCAAAAGCAGGTAAGTATTCTGCCCTTAGGCTTTCTGTAGACCTCTAGTGTTGGGTGGGGTGGGAAGTAGTGAGGAAGATTCACATTTGTAGATGGAATAATTAGTCCTTTAACATCATTGCATCATATTCTGTTCTTTAAGAGCATGATCATTAACCGAATGACTTGAAATTATTAAGAATCCTCCAGAACCATCTGAGGTGCCTGTGTAATTAACACCCCCTTACGTCTTAACCTGCACTTCCGCAAGGGACTTTTTCAAACATGATGTTTGATCATAATAGCAACCTTGTCGCCAGGAACAAATGGGCTCTGATTCTTTTATAAAAGGGCTGACTAGAAGTTAGTAAAAATAATAATAATAATAATTTGGAATTGTCTTTGAAGAGAGTATAGGGAGTACTCGTTGTTGTGTGAGACTGGAGGCCAAGGTGTCGATAGAGAAAGCTGTTTCAAGTTTCCTTCCTGACTGTTGACTTATTAAAATACATAGCCCAAGGAGAGAGTTCTAGCACAGAGGTTTCCTTTGGATGACTCCCACTGTTCCACCCTTGTCTTCTAGCACAGACAAGGCAGGGCAAACCGGCAGACAGGGACCCGCGCCTTGAGGCTGAGCCCTGCTCGCAGCCCTCGTTTCTGAGGATTGCCGCCTGTTGGCGCGTTAGCCTTCTGCCCGGTAACCCAGCACAGAGATGACTAGCACTTCCATGACGCAGTTTTTAGCCTTTTAGATTTAAAGCTGTTGAACATGGTCTGAGTATGATTTCTACCTTGTTTCAGGCTGTATTCATGAGCCATGTGTCTTTTCTGTTATGACCTTCACATAATTCGATTTAGTTTTGTTTTATACATGTTCCTTTGATTTGATATCTCATCTGCCATTGAGTTAGAGGGACTTGTAGTAAAGCAATCAGCGGACAGGAGTCACTGATCACTTTACTGCCCTCTGGGTTTGAGAAGTTTTAGCCCTCAAGCCTTGGCATTATTTACTAAGTGAATGATGTTTCCTGTGCATCTAAACAGTAAGTCTGATCTAACTTGTAGAAAATCCTAACTGGGAAGGGAGCCTTTCTCTGGATCCGTCTACCTGGGATGTGGATTCCGAACTTGCAAATACATTATATGAAAGATGGAAGAAATTAAAACATGGTGACGTCTGCAAGTATGTTTTTACCTCTCTTTGTTTCTTTTACTCAGCACTGGGGGGACACTTTAACATAATCTTTGTTGACATTTCAATAGTGAATTTTTAATATCCAGCCTTTATTTTGACAAATTTCAAACCTCAGAAGAGTTGAAAAGTATAGTATGATGAGTACTCAAATATTCCTAGTTTGGACTCACCAGATGTTTACATCTTACCACTTCTGCTGTTTTTTCTCTCTCTCCACCTGTGTCTGTATGCACACATACACACACACACACTTTGTTTTTGCTGAGTCATTTGAAAGTAAGCTGTAGATACCATGACACTTCAGCCTTTAGTACTTTATTAGGAAAGACTTTCTTTCCTAAGGAACATTCTCCTGCATATAACTTCACTGTCAGTACATACCCAAGAAACTTAGCACTGATGCGGTTATATGAACTAATAAACAGTCCAGATTCACATTTCCCTTGTGTGAAAGTGAACGTGTTAGGTGCTTAGTCGAGTCCAACTCTTTGCAACCCCGTGGACTGTAGCTTGCCAAGTTCCTCAGTCCATGGAATTCTCTGCAAGAATACTGGAGTGGAGAGCTCTTCCTTTCTCCAAGCGATCTTCCCAACCCAGGGATTGAACCAGGTCTCCCACGTTGCATTTGAATTCTTTACCATCTGAACCCAGGAAAGCCCCTCGTTGACCCCAAAATATCCATTATAGCTGTCTTTTCCTTTTTATAAAATCCAGGATGCATTCAGGGAGCATGCATTGTATTTAGGCATCACGTTTCCTTAATTTTCTTTAGTGCCTCCCTTTCCTCATCTTTCATAGTGTAATGTTTTGAAGCATTATAGCCACCTGTCTTAGGGAACATTCAACACTCTGGATTTTGGGGGATTGCTTCTTCAGGTTTACATTCCTGTTAAACATTTTGGGGAAGAGTACTAATTACTTGGTTGCTCCTGTGTCCTTATCATTGCGTCACCTGAGGAGGGACATAAATATCAATTTGTCCCATTATTGACATTGTTTGGTTGAGTCATTTGACTCTCTCCATTGTAGACTATGTTTTTCCTTTTACAATTAATAAATAATACGTGCTACGATAGTTTGAGTCTGTACACATTTCCTGTTCCCTGAGAATGTTTCACCGTAGGATTTTGGCACCCATTGATAATCACTGCCTGAGATTAGTTATTGAATCGATGGCTGCAAAAATGGTGATATTGCTAATTATTTTGTTCATTCTACACTCTTTTGAGCATCACTATGAATTCTTTGTTCGTTACCATCAGTAGCATCATTATTATTTTTGGTGTCGATTTATCCCAGATTAGGCTGATGGGAGCCCGTTGAGGCTAGCTTTTGGGTCTTTGGTGTTTGCCCATCATTCTTTGAGCACTTCCTTGCTTTCTAGTAAGACGGGATGTTCCAAGATCATCTTGTACTTTGTCTTGCTCATACCCTGAATAGGCTTCCCAGGTGGCTCAGTGGTAAAGAATCTACCTGCAATACAGGAGAGGCAGGTTTGATCCCTGGGTCTGGAGGATCCTCTGGAGGAGGGCATGGCACCCCACTCCAGTATTCTTGCCTGGGAAATCCCATGGACAGAGGAGCCTGGCAGGCTGCAGTCCATGGGGTCACAAAGAGTTGGACACGACTGAAGTGACTGGGCACACACACACATATCCTGAATAAGCCATTTTTTCCCAAGAGACTCTTGTTCCTTTTAGTTGGAGTCATATTTAGTGATTTTTTTTTATATGTCAAAATTATTTCCTGTAATTTCTTTCTTTATGAATTTCACAGAAGGACTGTTTTAGGAGTGACTCGGTTTGCCCATTCAAAGAAATCCAAGGAGTCGGAGCCTTTTGCTGTCTTCCTGCCTCGTCTGGTCCCTGAGCCTGGCCTCGTGTTGAACTTCAGTGCCACCGCCCTGAGGAACAGCATGGTGAGGCTCCCACGTCTTCTCATTTCTTCGTCCGTGACACCTCGGCTCTTGAGCTTTTACGTTAACCAAGTATTTCCACCTTGAGATACTGTTCCAGAATCGAAGTTAGTTGAAATTTAAGTGACACATGTATGCTGCTCAGCGCTTTTAGGAGGGAGGTGTTGGAAGAACAAAATAAGGAACAAACTCATGAACAGACTGAAATGCTTTAAGCAGATACATGTTATGAAGTCTGTATTCAGCTCAGAATCCACCAGCTAAGACAGTACTCAGCTGTAGCCGCAGAGGAGGTCGTGGCTGCCACAGGCTCAGCAGAAGCGGGTGAGTGTGCAGCTCAGAAGGGAGCGTCCTCTGTCACTTGCTTGCATCCTCGGCTCTCTTCCTGCGTGGAAGCTGATGGTGGAGGAGGGCAGAGCGAAGGCAGTGACAGCAGCCTTGAGGTTTTATCTAGAAAATCTCCTTGGGGAGGAGCTAAGATGGCCGACGAGTAAGACGGGGAGAATACTTTCTCCTCCACAAATCCATTAAAAGAACATTTGAATGCTGAATAAACTCGATAAAACAACTTCTGAATGCCGGCAGAGGACGTCAGGCACTTAGAAAGACAGCTCATTGTCTTCAAAACGAGAAAACGAGCCCTGCGGTAACTCCTTTTGCGGAGAGCTGGCGCCGACACCAGCATTTGCTATTGGCAAGTGGGGGCTGGGCTAGGAGGAGCGGCGAGGCCTGCATTGCTTTGAGAAAGGATTTGGCCTGGCTATCTCGGGCGCTATCTGAGCGAAATAACCAGACTGTCGGTTATCTACTACATCAAAAGCCAGCCCTAACTTAAGACACCACCAGGACTACCTACGGAACAAAGGGCTGCACAGAGTTGGCCGGCTGCAGGCCGTCCCACTCCCGTGACAGGCAGCCAGGGCCAGAGGCGGGCAATTATAGCCCTAGAGAGACACTGTCTAACGGAACTGTGAGTAGGTTTCTGTGCTGACTCACGCTTCTTGGGGCTCTGGATGGTCAACATCTGCCTGAGAAAGTGCGCTGTTTGTATACCCAGAAAACTGAGCGGCGGAGAGGCGATAAGTCGCAGCACCTGCGCTCGCTGAACATTTCATCACCTGCGCTACTCGGATCAGAGAAGGGCATAAAACGCAGACTCAACCAAGTCTGTGCTTCTGAGGATTATCTGAGTGCCTGAACCTGGCCGGTTTAGATTTGGGTGTTCATCTCCGCCCCCTCTGTAACAATGCAGAGATCAGATATTGAAAAGACCTGTAAACCGCCTCAATAAAGAGAATTCAACAAACTACCAGAATATAGTAAGGATACTCTAAATTTGGCAATTTTAACAAAATGAAGAGACAAAAGAATACCCAGCAGCTAAAGGAACAGGATAGATCTCCACCAAACCAAACCAAAGAGGAAGAGATAGGGAATCTACCTGATAAAGAATTCCGAATAATGATAGCGAAATTAATTCAAAATCTCGAAATCAAAATAGAATCACAGTTAAAGAGTCTGGAGACAAGGATTGAGAAGATGCAAGAAAGGTTTAACAAGGACCTAGAAGAAATAAAAAAGAGTCAACACATAATGAATAATGCAATAAATGAGATCCAAAACACCCTGGAGGCAACAAATAGTAGAATAACAGAGGCAGAAGATAGGATTAGTGAACTAGAAGATAGAATCCTAGAAATAAATGAATCAGACGAGAAAAAAGAAAAACGTATCAAAAGAAATGAGGACAATTTCAGAAACCTCCAGGATAACATCAAACGCTACAACATTCGAATCATAGGAGTTCCAGAAGAAGAAGATAAAAAGAAAGACCATGAGGAAATACTTGAGGAGATAATAGTTGAAAACTTCCCTAAAATGGAGAAGGAAATAACCACTCAAGTTCAAGAAATCCAGAGAGTCCCTAACAGGATAAACCCAAGGCGAAACACCCCAAGACACATATTAGTCAAATTAACAAAGATTAAATATAAAGAACAAATATTAAAAGCAGCAAGGGAAAAACATCAAATAACTCACAAGGGAATTCCCATAAGGATAACAGCTGATCTTTCAATAGAAACTCTCCAAGCCAGGAGGGAATGGCAAGACGTAATTAAAGTGATGAAGGAAAATAACTTACAGCCTAGATTATTGTATCCAGCAAGGATCTCATTCAAATATGAAGGAGAAATCAAAAGCTTCACAGATAAGCAAAAGTTGAGAGAATTTTGCATCACTAAACCATTTCTCCAACAAAAACTAAAGGACATTCTCTAGAGCAATACAATAATAGTGGGAGACTTTAACACCCCACTCATATAATCTGGCTGTAATAGACAAAGTAAAGAGGAAAACATATTTACTTATGAGCCTCAAAAAATTCAGTTCACTCAGGAGAGTTTAAAAAAAAAAAAAAAAAAGACTTATTTGCTCACTCTGTAGAGGTTTATTGACTATTTTGTGGGTTTGGTACCACTTTGGGTAGTAGGGAGGAAGAGGTGACAAATGTGATCCTGTCCTAAATAATATATTGTGGTAAAGATAGATTTACCAATACAAAATACCAAGATGTGCCTAAAGATGAGGACACCCAAACTGGACTTTTTGTTTTCTGAACTTTTCATTTCGAGAACAAACCTCCTAATATAAGATGAACTCACCATGATTTTTTTAAGTGTTCTTTGTGATTAAAAACAGAAAGCCATTGGTTAAGAAATTACATATACTCCTCCCCACCATCACTCCCCTTCTTCCCATTTCCCTCCCACCCTCATTGATCCTTTCCTTTGTCCATTTTCCCCTGCAAAAAAAAAAAAAAAAAAGCTATGGAGGAAAAGAGAACAAAGTCATGATTACCTTAAGAGACTCAGTTGTGAACAACGTGAGCACAATCATAATAATATGAACACTGAACTTGATACGATCAAATATGACAAGTGTATCGGGAGGATGGGGGAGCAGGAAGTGGGTACAAAAAAAAAAAGAAAAAAAAAAAATCCTAGAAGAGAACACTAAGGTATGCCCCTAACCACTGTGCTTCCCTGTCCCCTCAAGGAAAGATGCCAAGATCAGGTCTGGACACATAAAAAAAAAAAAAAAAAAAAAAAAAAAAATCTCCTTACCTGAGGGCCAGGTCACTGTGGTCTGAGTAATAATTTATACTTCCTCAGGTACTCATTGAGATTCTTAGGGAAGACATCCCGAGACTGCTTTTTTAAAACATTTTATTTTGAAAAAGTTCAACTTAAAGGAGAGTTTCAAGAGCAGTACCAAGAACTCCCAGTTGCCCTTCATGCATATTCATCTATTTTTAACATTTGCCGCACTTGGCTTGATGTTTCCCCTCCTTTTCCACACACGTGTTTTTATGAGCCATGTGAGAGGGTCGGACATGATGCCCCAACTCCACTTCCATGTGAATTTCTTAAGAACAAGACATCTTCTTGCATATCAGAGTCTAACTATCAAAATCAGAAAATGTAAACATCAAGCACAACAGTTATGCCTGATTTGCAGTCTCCGTTCAAAGGTTTCCACTTGTCCCACTCACATGCGTACTTTACAGCATCCAGCCCAGGGCCCGTGCTTGCCTGGCCCGGTGGCCCGCATCTCCTTCCGTCTTCCGCAGCTCCTCCACCTCATGTTGTGCAGCTGTTATGACGCACGCAGGCCGTTGATTCTCTAGACCGTTCCTGGAATTGCCTAGGTGATGGTGCCTGGTGAGATGGCAGGTGAAGAGTCTTTGCAGCTGTGTCTCAGGGGTGGTGCTTTCTCCGGAACTGACTCTCCTTCCCGCACGTCTAGGTGAAGTACTTCGTGGTGAAGAACCCCTCCTCGTGGCCAGTCTCCCTGCAGCTCCTGCCCGTCTCTTTGTACCCAAAGCCCGAGGCTGCTGCGCGCCTGCTGCACAAATGGTAACGTCCAGCCGGTGAAGACCTCTCACGGGGCGGGGGCGGTTGCTGGGAGGAGTTGAGGGCCTGTCCTGTTAAGACCCGCAACTGTTGAGCGTCCTTTGCATTTCCCGCGGTTCTGTGCATGGACGTGCATGGGCTCAGCCCTTGACGTCGACCCCCACCCCTCCACGCAGACCTGATGGCACGTGCCAGTCCCGTGCATTGAGTGGTTCTTCAGTGTTACTGTGTCAAGTTCAGGGCCCAACAGAGCATTCTTTTCTTATCAGGGAAGCTTTCCCATCATGATTTTTCACATATACTCCTAAAATTTAGAATTGAAAGCAGTGAGCTTAGTGGCGATTTATTATTTTAGCCTAGTGTTGTGATACAAGGTAAGATCAGAATTTGTATGTTAATCTTATCTTTATACAACAGTCAGGGTTTCACTTAGAACATTTCCTCTTCTGGCTTAGTGACCCCTCACCCCCCATGTCTCAGCTTCAGCGCTGCTGGTGTTTTGGACCCTGACTCTGTTTGATGAGAGAGGAGATGTGCTCGGTGCTTTGGAGGTGGTTTGGCAGCATCCCTAGCTTCCACCCGGTAGATTCTGGTAGGACTTCATCAGCCCGGGCAATCAAAAGTGTCTCCAGGTGTGGCCAGAGGGCCGCTGGGAGATAGCATTGTCCTTGGTTGAGAGTCACCTCCTGTCAGCTTCCACAGCTTTGAACCATTTGGAGAAAAGGAATTGTTTCAGATTTGGAGCTTTGGTCACCATAGGAGTCTTTACATCTGTGCTGCCAACATCATTCATTCCACAGTATTTATTGTGCTCTAACAGCGTGCCAGGTACTGTGTGGGGAGCTGGGCACAGGAATGACAGGTCAGGGTGAACTGGATGTTTGTAAAAACACACACATGTGTTTATTTGTGTATATATATGCACACATACGTTCTTTCCTGGTGATCTGCATGCTATTTTAAATGTTGTTTTTTTTTTTTTTATAGGTTTGGCACCGATATGCAGATGATTAATTTCACAACCAGTGAATTCCAGCTTACCAAAGCTTGCCCTTACCTGGTAGGATGTCATCTTTAAACAGAAAAAAGAATGCTGACAAATTAGACTCATCGCATACGGGCCTCACTGATTTATGTTTCAAGTGTCTTTTCGTAATATATGTGGCTCTCTATTTTTATATTCTAGCAGTTAAGTATACATAGCAGCTTTTTCCAATTAACTAATGCAGCAGGAGCCCAGGGTTCATGTGAGCCTGTAAATCATTTTAATTTAATTATTTAGATTCACGTGAGTGAAGAAATAACAATTGAATCAGACCTCTGTGAAAACTGTAAAACTTGAGATCCCAGAATTTATAATTCTCTTAAAATTCCTCAGCCCCATCAAATTCTTTTGGGGGCAAGATAAAGTAAAAGCAAACACTTTTTTTTTTTTTTTAAGTCTTACTAAGCTGGCTTCATGTTTTTATCAGATAACCCAATTTCTCTGATATTGACCTTACCTATATGTAAAAGAATTTCTCTGAAATTCTTGCACCTCTGGGCCCTCATGAGATCTTGCATAAGTACTCTGGAGAGGGAGTAATAAGCATGTCACGTGGTGAGGACGTCCCTTGACTGGAAACTGAGTTTTCACCCATTCCTTCTGTGGGTCCCTGGTGTAGCTGTGTATTTTACTTCCCTGGGAGCTCAGCTGGTAAAGAATCCACCTGCAATGCAGGAGACTCCGGTTCAATCCTGAGTCGGGAAGATCCCCTGGAGAAGGGCAAAACAACCCACTCCAGTATTCCTGCCTGGAGAATCTCCATGGACAGAGGAGCCGGTGGGCTACAGTCCTTGGGGTCGCAGAGAGTCAGACACTGCTGAGCGACCAAGCAGCACAGCGCAGCATTCTGTGCTTGAGATCAGTTAAAAGATGAAGCATCTCCTCAAGAAATATAAACACGTGTAGACACACCTGTGCATATCACTGTATTTTTAACGCACACACATATTTAAATGTCATAGATGTTTTCTTCTTTATCTACTCATAACCCTCCAAAGATACACTGTTGGCTCTAGAATAACTCGAAAGAGGGAGGCCATAGATAACCTCCAGTGGGAGTTCAAACAGAATTAATCAAAGTTTTTAATGGATTTTTAGCAGAGACTTATTTGCAGTAAGAGACACCAGCAGCAGCGCTCCTTCCCTTTGTCAGTGGTCCAGGCAGCTGCTGCTGCTGCTGCTAAGTCGCTTCAGTCGTGTCCGACTCTGTGCGACCCCATAGACGGCAGCCCACCAGGCTCCCCTGTCCCTGGGATTCTCCAGGCAAGAACACCGGAGTGGGTTGCCATTTCCTCCTCCAATATGTGAAAGTGAAAAGTGAAAGTGAAGTCGCTCAGTCACGTCCGACTCTTCTCGACCCCATGGACTGCAGCCCAGGCTCCTCTGCCCATGGGATTTTGCAGGCAAGAGTACTAGGGTGGGGTGCCCTTGCCCTCTCCGCCAGGCAGCAGAGTTCTGTGCTATTGGGCTGGTCCTGCTTTTTGCCCCTCCAGCCAGGCAGCTTCCCAGGAGTGCTGGAAGGTATGGCAAGTCCTCTATGCTAACAGATAATTTCGCCCCACGACCATTTATTTTATTTATTTATTTTTTCAACCATTTAATCGTATGTAATTTGAAATTCCAAAAATGATGCCTGTTTCTTTTACATGCTAGTATTCTATTCAGGCTTAAGCAAATGGTGCAACTCACTTGGAAAAGGTCTTTAATCTATGATTGAAGATTTTCCATAGATTATTACACTTTTTGTGACAAAGGAAATTATCACCATTATTAATTTATTACATTTACAAAAAGGGATAGTATCAATGTTCCTTTCTTTAAAAAATTTTAACTGGAGGATAATTGTTTGACAATGTTGTGTTGGTTTCTGCCGTACAACAGTGTGACTCAGTGATAAGTATACATATATCCCCTCCCTCCTGAGCAATATCAGTGCTTTTGACACACGTTTAAACTTAAAATTTTTAATAGAATCATTTGTCGTTGTTGTGTTGGTTTGTGCCGTACAACAGTGTGACTCAGTGATAAGTATACATATATCCCCTCCCTCCTGAGCAATAGCAGTGCTTTTGACATACGTTTAAACTTAAAATTTTTAATAGAATCATTTGTTGTTTAAGAAAGGCCTGCATTTTTCTTTTGTTGGTTTGCTTTTAGAAATGTAGTTCCTTTGGTTAAGAGCATGTGGAATTGGACATTCAAAGTTCCAAATCCAGGTTCCTCCATGTGGTCCTGGGTAAATAATTTAGCCTCTCCAAGTCTCCTCTTTCTCACTTATAATGATGTTTGAAAATTTCATAGTTTTATAGAATGCTTAGCGTTTTATATACCTAATTATAGTCCAGTGCCTGGCATATAAGAATTACTTAATAATGAGTGCATTGTTCTTATACTTTTAATACTTAAATTGGCAGCTTTTTTCAGTATTCATATGTGTATAAAGCAGAATTCCTTCCTTCATGAAGTTTGTAATTTTAATGAAAATGAATGAAATGGCACTACTGTTTCTTCTTCAGATAGTACAGGAAATGCTAGTAATAACTGAGGGATAAAACAAATGCAAAAACTAAAAATACAGAAGAGAGACATTAGGCAGATTACATGGTTATAGCTCTGAAAATTAATAAATTAGTGAGAAAGAACTGGGGAAAAAACAATGGAAAGAGGGAAAGTCTATCACAATAATGAAGAGCTAAATCTTGAATGTTAAAGTTAGAATGCAATTTATTCAGAGAAAGTTAGAAATCTTGGGGAGAATTAAAGGAGGGTGTGAAAAAATAGGTCGTTCTCCTGAACGGAGAGACTAAATGTAATAAAGATGGCTTCTTTTTAAACGATAAAACAGAGAATTTAGGGCTGTCCAGCAGTGGAAAGCGCTTTGGTCAGATCCCTGTAGCTTTTAGGCAGAGGCTGTTGGTCTGTGTTCTCGGTGACGTGTCTCATCCAGGTGAGCTTGCTGATGAGGTCTGTAGCCCCAGCTCCCAGCTGACCCAGGAGGCCCAGCCCCTTTCCAGCGTCCACACTGGACTGTCCTGCAGCCTCTGCCTCTGCTGCCGAGCTGGGCTCAGCAACTGTCGATGGGCGTCAACTGTCGTGATGAACAAGTTCCACAGGTTGATTTGGATGGTCAGATCCCGACGTTAAAGAAACAGCAGTCATGTTTATGCGTTTAATGAAGATGGAGTCTTGCTCTCCAGAAGTTAATTGCATTTATTGATAACTTTCAGGGTGTGCAGTCTGAGGAATCCAGATTTGGCATCCTTCACTTACATTTGCAGCCTTTGGAAAGGAAAAGGGTTGGTGTAGTGTTCACTCCAGCTGACTACGGAAAAGTCAGCTCCCTCATCCTAATCCGGTAGGTGTGTCTCTGTTGCTTTCTTGTTGACTCTTTCTCTCAAGAAGATATAATCTCTTTTAGCTAAAAGAGATTTCCTCAGGCCCGCAGTGATGAGCTATGTTGCAGGACTGGAAATGCAGTGGCTGAGGAGAGCAGCTTCCTGAAGCTCCACATTTAATCCCCCTGGGTGTCAGGCTCCTCCCTGGTACAGGCAGAGCGTGTGTGCTCCCTTCACACAGTGCCTCATCCACCATCACAGAGGGCAGAACACACGCACGCACACAAACACACACAGGAACACACACACACACACATGAACACACACAAACACATGCTCACAAACACAAACACGCACAACACACATGAACACAAAACGTGTGAACACACATGAACACGCAAGTGAAACACATGGACACACAAACACACACACGGACACAAACACACGAACACAACACATGGACACACGAACACACACTAACACACATATACACGAGAACACACGAACACATGCATGAACACACATGAAAACATGCACACGTGAACACAAACACACACGAACACACATACACATGAACACACACACGTCCACACTTTTCTGTCCTCAGCTCAGAAGAATAGTTGGAGCACTGCTGTATACATCCTCAGTGTTTGGGTTTATACCGGTCTCATACCTGTCTGTCTTGCTTCTGTACTTGGTAGCACCAGAAGATAATGAAAAAAGTGCTTAGTTGAGCCCACTGGCTCTTTTTACTTGCCAACTGATTTAAACAGCTAAATGTTTCTCATTCTTAAAGTTATTGAGAGTCTTGTTTCAAAATTTACAGTAAATATAGATCTGTATTGAACCTTTCTCTGCAATGGTGAGATGTCTAACACTAATTTTTCATTAATGATGTTGTACATATTTTTTGATTTTATGTATTATTTTGGCTACACCATGCAGCATGGGGGATCTTAGTTCC
The DNA here is from genome assembly GCA_935064755.1 of Tragelaphus eurycerus. NCBI lineage: Eukaryota > Metazoa > Chordata > Mammalia > Artiodactyla > Bovidae > Tragelaphus > Tragelaphus eurycerus. The sequence continues at coordinate 4,265,337 of CAKXYN010000057.1, read as the reverse complement.
CAGATCAGGGGTTCAGCCTTTGCCCCACCCCTGCAGTGGAAGCGTGGAGTCCCAACCTTAGTTTTTTTCTTTTAAATCTTTTCTAGTTTCAGAACAGCTGACAAAGACTTTCTTATTCTTGACTTTCTTTGATATACTATATGAGTCTATTCTTCTGCAAGTGAATGCTACTAAAAAGAAAATGCACTAAAATAAAGTTCTTAAAAGAGTCTGTTTTGTTAAGCATTTTAACTAATGCTTAGGGCTCCCCTGACAGCTCAGTTGGTAAAGAGTCCACCTGCAATAAAGAGTCCGCCTGCAATGCAGGAGTCCCCAGTTCGATTCTTGGGTCAGGAAGATCCACTGAAGAAGGGTTAGGCTACCCACTCTGGTGTTCTTGGTCTTCCCTTGTGGCTTAGCTGGTAAAGAATCTGCCTGCAATGCGGAAGACTTGGGTTGATCTCTGGGTTGGGAAGATCCCCTGGAGAAGGGAAAGGCTACCCTCTCCAATATTCTGGCCTGGAGAATTCCATGGACTGTACAGTCCATGGGGTCGCAAAGAGTCGGACACGACTGAGTGACTTTCACTTTCACTCAACTAAGGCTTAGTAGAACGGGTAACTAATGTTCTATGGCACCCCACCCCAGTACTTTTGCCTGGAAAATCCCATGGACGGAGGATCCTGGTAGGCTCCAGTCCATGGGGTTGCTAAGAGTCGGACACGACTGAGCGACTTCACTTTCACTTTTTTCACTTTCATGCATTGGAGAAGGAAATGGCAACCCACTCCAGTATTCTTGCCTGGAGAATCCCAGGGACGGGGGAGCCTGGTGAGCTTCCGTCTGTGGGGTTGCCCAGAGTCGGACACGACTGAAGCGATGCAGCAGCAGCAGCAGCAGTAAGCATGTTAGTGCTCTGCTGACAGGTGCTTCACTTTAAACTCACTCTCTGTTGATGAACTAAGGTCATGGGAGGTGTAGAGTTAAAGTTTACCTTATCCCAGCTTCAGCTATCCCAGACTTGAAAGTCTCGGCTTTTTATAGTCTCTAATTTATTCTTGGGAGTTTCTATACTCTCGAGAGAGACAGTATTTTTCTGTAAACAATATCAATCATCTAACATCGCTTAAAGGCTTTTAAATGGTTCAGTAAAGGCTTTAGTCCTTTAGATGCAGATGGAAAGCTATCTCAGTGTGTTCTGTGTAACTAGGAATGAATTCTCTGTCTGCTTCTTCCATTTACATTAATGATAATGGCCTTTCAGTGCAGTCTGCATCATTTAAACATCATTACCACTTCTCCATCCTCAGAATCATGATTTCAGTTAATGAAAAGGCAAAAGCTAATCTGAATTACTGTTTGATTAATAAGAACTGGAGTATATACTTGCTATTTGAGGGCTGCTATTTTAAATCTTTGGTTCAAAATATAGGGTAGCATTTCATTTCTAGAAATACCCCTAAGGAAGAATTGCTTACAGTCAACAATTACTGTGGACATTCCTTAATTCACCCTGTAAATAGTTTTATCAATTTGTCTACATTTATTAGTATTTTTCTGTGGCTCCCAGTTTACTCACCTTTGTCACTTGAATGTCTGATCACCGTCCTGGTGCCTGGTTAGAAAAATGCAGGTTTCCATTCTTGGGTGGAAATTGGAGAGTGATCACGGTCATTTGCTCGTTTTTGCCCAGTTGGTTTGCCTTGACTCTGGTGCATTTAGCAGCTTCTCTGCTCTGAGATGGCAGGAGATGCCATAATATTTAAGTTGATTTTTCCCCAAAACTTTAGAAATGCTTTTTGGCTAATTAGGAATATTTAAATTCAAGAGCATTGTATCCTGTAACTCTATTGTGTTGCCTTTTTGTTTGCATCTGCTCTCTCTGTAGGAATAACTTGACTGTTATCGACATGATTGGTGTGGAAGGATTTGGGGCGAGAGAGCTACTGAAAGTGGGTGGAAGACTGCCTGGCACTGGGGGCTCGCTGCGGTTTAAGGTGCCCGAGTCCACGCTGATGGACTGCCGGCGACGTGAGTCTGTGCGTCGGCGCTCAGGCGGGGGCTGGGTGCTGAAGCCAGCGGCCAGGGGCGCTTGGGCGGGGGTCTGGGTGCTGAAGCCAAGGGCGCTCGGGCGGGGGGCTGGGTGCTGAAGCCGAGGGCGCCTCGGGCCGGGGGCTCGGTGCTGAAGCCAAGGGCGCTCGGGTGGGGGGCTGGGTGCTGAAGCCAAGGGTGCTCGGGCCAGGGCTGGGGTGGGGTGGGGTGGGGGGAGGCTGGGTGCTGAAGCCAAGGGTGCTTGGGCCGGGGGTGGGGTGGGGTGGGGTGGGGGGAGGCTGGGTGATGAAGCCAAGGGTGCTCGGGCCGGGGGTGGGGTGGGGTGGGGGGGAGGCTGGGTGCTGAAGCCAAGGGCGCTCGGGCGGGGGTGGTGTGGGGTGGGGGGGAGGCTGGGTGATGAAGCCAAGGGCAAGAGGCGGTTCTTCAACAGTTTACAGTAATTCATTGTATGGATGCAAGTAATTAGATCAGGCAGGCATTTGAGCATATGTAGTCTGGTACCACTTGGTTAGGAAACAACAGTTTAGATGTTTAACCCAACTTAAATAATAGATGGCAGTTTGGGGGAGTATAATGTTAAGTTCCCAATAGTGTTAAAATATAAGACCAGTCGTATGAAACTGTTAATTTGGTTATCTGTTACCTACTCATGGAAAGTCACACCAAATGTCAGTGGAGAGGGGCTTAAGGGAGAGCTGCCCGATAGCACCGTGCATGTTCTGCAGTGATGGAGACGCTCTATGTTTGTGTTTCCAGTGCGGCAACCACATGCCTCACGTGGATGACGGGCGCTTAAAACAGCTCGTGTGACTGAGAAACTCAGTGTTCAAGTCTGTTTAAAGTGTGGCCATATGTGTCTAGTGGCAGCTATATCAGGCTGTGCAGATTTAGAAATTTATTAAGTGTTCCATTAGAAATTTCTGAATTTTGCATGTATTTAAATTAAATGCTTCTAAAGTGGGGAGGGGGGGGCGGCCCCCCTCTATCTAGACTTACATGAGTTTTAAGAACTTCCTCAGAAACCGAGACCAAAGTCAAACTGTAGATATAAAATGTTTTTGGTAAATTCTGTCTTGTTTTCCTACTACTATTTTTAATTTCAGGACACACTGAAAAGTATTTTAGCGTAACAGTATATTTCCCATGGAGAAAACTGATTGGTGAAACCTCTGGATAACTTGTAGAACTATTTTAATGCCTGATTGGATTTTTTTTTAATAAGAAAACTGTGCCAAATGAGCACTGTCTGAAAGATTAGCCATTTTGCATTCAAAATCTTCATCAGAGTGTTCTTTAAATCATTCCTTCACTTACTCATTGAATAGTTTAGAGTTGACCTTAAAAGGTAGAATTAAGGAGGAATATAAAAACTGTGGAACCAGATAAAATGGTAGTCCTAATATGGAATAGATTGTGGATTATGAATATATAGGCATATTTTACAAATTGATACTTCCTCCCTTTTTAAATGCCCAGTATGAAATGTGCTCTCACTTAATTTGCAAAGATTTTGCTGCTTCCTGCCCTTCACATAATAAGAATTTGAACCATATTTCTCATGTCTGTGGTGTGTTTACACAGAAGCACACACACCCTCCTGACTGGCCCTGTTGGGTTTGAAAGGATCCTGGGTGCCTGGTAGCTCTTGGTAAATCCAAACTAGGAGGCTTCTGAGAAGAATGAAATCTTCCACCTTCACCTTTAATAAGTAAAAGAACAAAGAAGAGGTTTTGGTTACTTTTGGTACCTAGGCAGGTCATTTAACTTAAGAAAAATCTTAATGAGTTAAGTATTTTTATCATATCTTGGTAATATTGCAGCATCTAGAACTGTTCTAGAAATTAGTTAGGAAGCGTGCTTTGAGGTTGTATTGAATTTTTCTGCATTTTAGACATGTAGATCATGATTTGTTAGTTCTGTAAATGTTGATTCAGTAAATTATTTTAAATAAATTTTGCAGTTCATCAGTACTAAGATCTCTGTTTTCATCCTCACTAGAACTGAAAGACAGCAAGCAAATTTTATCAATTACGAAGAACTTTAAGGTTGAGAATATTGGACCGCTTCCAGTAACTGTGACATCTCTGAAAATTAATGGGTATAACTGCCAAGGTTATGGGTTCGAAGTGCTGGACTGCCATCCGTTCTCCTTGGGCCCCAACACGTCCCGGGACATCAGCATCGTGTAAGCACTGACTTCAGTTCGGGGGTGCATGTACTGTATTGTGGGGAAAAACCTTTGTCACTGGTAAGATGGTCTTAAGTTATTTTCATGTAAATAATTGTCTTGTCGAGGTAAAAATTCCGCTGTCATTAGGATTATTTCGTTTTGTGCCTAAAGTGAAAACCATCAGAAGTTCATAACGATGCCTCTTGTCGTCAGGTTTACTCCGGACTTCACGTCTTCCTGGGTCATCCGGGAGCTGACTCTGGTCACGGCGGCAGACCTGGAGTTCCGCTTCACTCTCAACGTGACCCTGCCTCATCACCTGCTGCCGCTGTGTGCGGACGTGGTCCCGGGACCCAGCTGGGAGGAGTCGTTTTGGAGGCTCACCGTCTTCTTCGTTAGGTAGGCCACCCCCGCTCCACTGTTCTTCCTCACCAAGGGAGACGCCATCCAGCCGAGCTGCACGGGAATGTACGTTGCCTGGCAGAATTGAAGCATAGGAATTGAGTGGATTACGTTGCTTTGAGAACCCTGACAGTAGGCAAAGTAGTTCCTGGTGAGCTTTAAGAGAACAGAGAACTAAGTGTAGAACTAAGTGTAGGAGAGCTCGAGGATCTGAGAGTGTAACGGACAGTTGCACTCAGAGTATGTTCATTGGCAGTCCCAGGGGAAGATATAAATGTTGTATATAACATTTAAGGTATATGAGCATCACCTGTGGTATATGGTGTTATTAGCTTAGGGCAATGGTAGTTTGAGATTAGAAGACTAGAATGACTTTCGGATGTGATTTTTATCCTGGAAAAAATCTATAAAAATTGAATTGAAATGTCAGAATGATAACTATTCACCTGTTTAGAAATTTTGCTTTTTGAAATTTTGAGACGTCAGAAATTTTAATGTCATACGTCTGATAGAATCTGAGTAGTGTCTCTGTAGACGTCTCCCACCACTCATTCCCTGCTTGTAGAGCTTGTCTTTTTAATGCTACTCAGAACCAGGCAGGAGTGAACGTGTTGTTTTTGTCTTCAGTCTGTCCCTGCTGGGTGTGATTTTAATAGCCTTCCAGCAAGCACAGTACATCCTGACGGAGTTCATGAAAACGAGACAGAGACAAAACGCCAGCTCCTCTTCACAGCAAAGCACTAGTCCAGTGGACGTAATCAGCCCTCATTCTCACAAGTAAGGATTCTTGGCGTGTGGGTGGGGGACGTGGTGGCAGGTCTCACTTTTGATATTACTTACTTCTGATTTTATGTTAAGGTGATATACCTTTAGAATCTGTACAGTTTTCCTCGAGTTGCTGTGTGGCAGCTAAGCCATCCCTTCTAGTATATGCTAGACTTCCTGTAAGGGCTCAGTTTATACCTTGTGGAGCTTGAATGAAAGGTGAGAAGTCCTTAGCACACACTCATCCCCACCATCCTGACTGCGCCCTCTTTGTCCTGCAGTTAGAGAGGAGAGGTTTATTCAGCTTGCCTTCATGTTAAACGTTTTTCTTCTTAAATTCAGAAGCAACTGCAAGAACTTTCTTGACACCTACGCCCCCTCCGACAAAGGCCGAGGGAAAAGCTGCCTTCCGGTCAGCAGCCCGCAGAGCAGGACCCAGAACGCGACGAAGAGGAGCCCGGCCACCTGCAGCCATTCCCAGAAGAAGCACAAGTGCTCGGCCTACTACGGGCGGCACAGAGGCGGCGCGGCCCTGCCAAGCAGCGCCGGCGCCCCCCGGAGGACAGGCCGGCCCCGGCCAAGGCAGGCGGGTGCCCTGCAGGGCCGGGCGCGGCCTGGGTGGGCCTCAGGTGTGCCGGGGGCCTGAGCGCCAACCTGCAGAAGAGCTTAGCGCTTCCCAGGAGCTTCCTGGGTAAAGACGAAAACACCCTGAAAAGCGCAGTTGCTGCCAGTAGCCCTTCTTCCGAGTGCCACGTGAAGGAGGGCGCCCAGACGTGTATGTTTCCTAAGGAAACGGACTTTCAGATTTCAGAAAGCGTAGCTGAGCTCAAGGAGCGAGAGGTCTGTCCGATGAAGACCGCCAAGAAACTACCTGAAAATCACTTGCCGAGAAGTTCACCTCAGTGCCAGTCAGACTTGCCAGACACTTCCAGGAAAAATAATGGTAATCTTTTCTTTCTCCTCCTCAGTGATTCTTCTCTCTGTCTGTCTCCAGTGCGTTCTTAGTGGAATTCATCTCCCCCTGTGACTTGAGTTTGAATTGTGGCTGTTGAATTTTTAGTTCATGCTCTACGTTTTATTGGCAAAGGTGTAAATATTGAAACACTGTTTGCACGATGGAACGTATAGGGTGGGACACCAAGTTTTTTAGAGCTTTGTGGTTAAGTTTACTTTTTTAGTACATTCGTTGGAATGATGCAAATATCATGTTTTATTGTTGGACACCTATTCCTAAAGTATCTTTTATCTTGGCCTTTCAGACTGTTGGCAAAGATCAATCAACCTGTGCTTCTGATAGAATGAAATTTGCCAACTTCGTGCGTTTAACAGCTGCCCCCATAGCTGCTCATCATTGGTTCTCTACTTGTGTGCTTGTTTTTCTGTATCCATCTTGACCATTTTAATAAGCACATTTCTGTTGCCTTCAGCAGTCAGATTTTTGACACTTTTTAATCTTGAAGAATCAGTTACCTCTGATCTTATTTGAAACATCAGAATATAAATAACTTCATATTTTTCCCTCCTTGGTATTATAGAGGAAGTCATATATTGGCTGATGCTAATGAGCTTTATGCATTTAGCAGGGGCACAAAAACACCAAGCTGAATTAAATGTTCCCTCAAAGAGGACATTTCTAATTTGAAAGGAAGCCGAGGTGCTCTGAGGAGGACATGGCTTGGGCCACTTGGCCTCATTCCTGGTGCCCCTTGTCCGCCCTGCTGGCGTGGGCTCCGTGCAGCAGTGTCTGCTTGAAGGACTCCTGTCCCCATGGCCTCTCCCCGCGTGCGAGGCGCCCTTGGATGACGCGCTCAACCACGTCTCCATCAAGGCGCAGCGCTGCTTGTCTGAGGGTGCCGATGCTGGGGCTGTGGATGCCCGTTCTTCCATTTCTGTCCCAGATGTTCTCTGCAGCTCAGACTACAAAACTCTTTTGAAAAGGGTGACATTTTGGAGTGAGTCTAGCTGAGTATTTCTCATTTCATGCGTCACATAGAACAAATAGTATTCGACATAGACTGACTTTACACAGACTTAAAATCAGACTTGTTTGAGGGAATTGTCTCTCCACAAGTGCATCGTCTGTGGTCTGTTGCGTCTGTCAGATGTCTATGTAAATGTGCCTGCTGCGTGCAAGGGCTGTGGTCTTGCAGGTGGATGGATGGACCTTCTGCTATGTCAGAGCACTTTGAAGGGTGTGGACCTTCAAATGAGAAAGTGCCAGGAGGGTCAGAAGATTCAGATCCATGCTCCTGGATCCGTGTCTGCTTCTTGCTGTTCATTTCCTGTGGTAGAGCCTAGATGATCATGTAATAACTAGTAGCACTCAGGAAGAGTGAATAAATTAAATAGAGGAGCCCACAAACATAGAATTTGCTTGTATCCTTATAGATTGTAGATGTCTACTCCCGCTGTCCCCAAACCTTTCTGCCCTCTGCAAATGATTGGTATGTTTAGGATGCTTTAAATGGAAACAAATCTCTCACTTCAAGAATTTTTTAGAAACTGCTCTTTGGCCGACTTGTTAAGCACTGTCAGGGTGATTGTGGGTCAGATCAGATCAGGGTTGATGAAAGAACTACGGCTTTTCACCATGTTTATACCAGCAAATTCAAAGATGCTAATTCACAGGCCTGTATTTCTCCCCAGAATTAATCTGTCAGCAAGAGGCTCCTCACAGGGAAACCCATTCACTGACATGTGTTTGGTTCTGTCTTCTCTTTACATCACTATTGTAGGAAAATATCAAAGAGGTTAATAAGGAAACAAATGGCCTACCATTAATTTGTGATTTAAGCATTTTAAAGAATTGAGAATTTTAAAAGTAAGAAAGGACTGAGAAATCTAGGGCAAGAAAATTGTAGTTTAAAGATAGGATTGATCACATCAGATCAGTCGCTCAGTCGTGTCCGACTCTCTGCGACCCCATGAATCGCAGCACGCCAGGCCTCCCTGTCCATCACCAACTCCCGGAGGTCACTCAGACTCACTTCCATCAAGTCAGTGATGCCATCCAGCCATCTCATCCTCTGTCGTCCCCTTTTCCTCTTGCCCTCAATCCCTCCCAGCATGAGAGTCTTCTCCAATGAGTCAACTCTTCACATGAGGTGGCCAAAGTACTGGAGTTTCAGCTTTAGCATCATTCCTTCCAAAGAAATCCCAGGGCTGATCTCCTTCAGAATGGACTGGTTGGATCTCCTTGCAGTCCAAGGGACTCTCAAGAGTCTTCCCCAGCACCACAGTTCAAAAGCATCAATTCTTCGGCGCTCAGCCTTCTTCACAGTCCAGCTCTCACATCCATACATGACCACAGGAAAGACCATAGCCTTGACTAGATGAACCTTTGTTGGCAAAGTAATGTCTCTGCTTTTGAATATGCTATCTAGGTTCGTCATAACGGGTTCAGGGTTCTCTTGTCAGATATTAAAGCATTGTGATAAGCTGGCAGATGGTGACAGGCGGGGAGTCGTCATGTATAAAGAACATTCAAGAATGAGAAAACCAAAATGTTAGACCCTTCTGAGTTTTCACTTCCAACTTGGGAGCACCAGTTTTTTTTCTATCTTGAAAAGGATTTCACTTTGTGTCTGCATCTTAAGATCCTTTCTAGAATCTGAAGAACACAGCTTCAGTCTTGTGAGCTCAGCCCCCAGGAGCCTCTTGGGAACGGAGGTGCCACTCCTCTGAAACCAGTCTCTGTCTGGGCTGTGTTCTCGCTGTTCCTCCCAGAGCACCTAGACGTTCTTAGAAACACGCCTAGTGACCAGACAGCCTTTGGGAAGAGGGTCTGGGGAGGCGACCTGTTTGCCAAGAGCACCAAAAGTGGGGTCCTGAGCCCGGTGGGACTCTGCAGCGCCTGAGCGCTGTGCCTTCTCACTCTGAGGCAGTGCTTTTTCTGAGCGTAGCATGCTGTATGAGAACAGTCTTCTGAGCTGTGTGTGAATGGCTACGTGCTCACCATTGTTGTGGAGAAACAGTGTTTTCTGAGTAACAGAAAATGTGTCATCCCTTTCATGCTCTTTCTCCTGCTTCCTTCTGAGAGGCCCGTAGTAAATAATAAAATGCGTGATAGACGTGCAGTCTGCTGACAGATTCCTCGGGGCTCCATTTGACACTCTTGTCTTTGGCCATCAGCCTGTCAAATAACTGTGAAACAGTGACATCCTCAAAGTGTGTGTTAGATGGTCCAGAGCCTCTTGACAGTCTGACAGGAGCAGGGCCTTATGTGTAGTGTAAATAAGTGATCTTTTGAAATATATCTCTTTTCAAATGTTTATTACTTTTTCATTATATATTCAAAATAATATAGATTTAAAGCTGGAGACCAATTGCTCCTGGCCTCAGCATGATGAAAGAGGAATATTTGGCAAATTTTTTGTTGTCTCTGCTTGTAATAATGTAAGGGATAATGAACTTTTAAATTTAATACCCTAAAGCATTGAAATTAACAGTGCATGGAAGTTTTTAATGAATTGGACAGATACTTACATTGGACAGATACTTACAAAATTTCTGAAATACCAGTATTTTCAGAAATTAAAAAAATAATCTCCTTTATTTAATACCTACAGATACCGAGAACTAGAAATGAAAATCTACTGGTTTACTCAAAATACAGCATACAATTAGATTTGATACAGTAAAAGTCTGAGCAGGATTCTGGCCCATTCACTTGTTTCTATTCTTCGATTGTTTTTTATTTTTTGTCTTCCTTTTTGTCTTCTTTTGTTTTTGATCTCTGTGGCTCAGACACTCCTGCTGTGACAAGATAGCGTGTGACCCTGTGAGTCCTCACACTCAGTAGCATGCCCTGGGGTGGCTCCGTTTGCAGAGCCAAGTATATGCTCACGGTTATTTCTGAATTCTTGAGTATTGCCGTATTAGAGTTTCTGGAAGACTAAATTTGAATTCGTCTTTATTGTTGGTCCTGATACACTCCATAGGGTGGCAAAGAGTCAGACACAACTGAAGTGACTTAACCTGCCTGATTCTTAACCCCCACAGTAGGTATTAGGAATTTTCTGAGTCTGTGCTTTATCCCTTTTAAGGGGTAGTTTAGTGTTAGATATTAAGTTTGGATCCTAAGAAACTTTGATGTCTGATACTTTTAGCACTGTTCTTGGCCTGAAGAAAACTTGAGGAAAATAATTTTCTCATGAATTAAGGTTCTAGGAAGTTCGTGGCACATTTTTAGAGAATAACTGTGTTCTGGTCACGTGGATGGCTTCAGGAACCCAAAGTGATGTCTTTGTGATGTTATTTTCTGTTTCCACTGTCTCCCTTGCTCTTGGCTCTTTCCCAACTCCTTCGTGGTGCTGGATATTTTTTTTAATTAATTAATTTTAATTGGAGGCTAATTACTTTACAGTATTGTGATGGTTTTTCCACACATAGACATGAATCAGCCACGGGTATACATGTGTACCCCGATCCTGAGCCCGCCTTCCACCTGCCTCCCCACCCTATCCCTCCGGGTTGTCCCAGAGGTGCTGGATATTTCGCCGGTGGGTGTCCCACACCTGATCTGTGTTGCGGAGGATTTCATGTTCCCAGCATGTTTATAGCTACATAATATTTACATAATTTTCCATGAACAAAATAAAAGAACACTTACCTTGTAAGTGTTACTGGTAAAATGTATGCATCTTGCCTTGAGTGAGCTTGATGTGTAGCTTCAAGGTTGCAAAATCTGGAGGGCACTTGACTGCTCTTCTTGTCTGTGTGGAGAGCCTCGTGCTGCCCCGGGCCTCTCCGCAAGCAGATGACAGCCTGCAGCCTGCTCTGCTGTGATGGGTTTGCAGGCAGGCATCTACACCTCCCCAGATGGCCTAGGTGTTATGAGGGACTCTTCCTTAAAGAAGAAAGGGGAAGGTATGAAATCCTTTCTGACTCGTATTAGTGTCTTGAGGCCAGTTATCATAGGGTTGAGGTTGATTTACCGTATTTTGAAGTCAAGGATAGAAGAAGAAACACACTTAGGAATGAAGTTACTTGGAAGAACAATGGAAAGGTCACATTTTCAGATGGTGGATTTGATCCCTGAGTTGGGACGATCCCCTGGAGAAGGAAATGGCACCCCACTCCAGTACTCTTCCCTGGAAAATCCCATGGGCGGAGGAGCCTGGTAGGCTACAGTGCATGGGGTCGCAGAGAGTCAGGACATGACTGAGTGACTTCACTTTCCTGCTGATGCCGACCTTGCCTCGTGAGTGGCTCAAGCTCAGTTCTCACCTGAGGGTGCTGTTCCCCGGGCAGAAGGGCACCTCCTGCAGAAAGACACCCTCCCCTCCCGCTGTTCATGTGTCTGTCCATGACAGCCCTTAATATTTTTGTCTTTTCTGGTTGTACCTTTATAACAGTCACTCAGGGCAGGTGGATAAGGCGTTCCGTTTCATATTTAAGAAAACTGCAGTTCAGACAGCTTACGAGACTTATTTCTGATCATGAAACTGCTGCTGCTAAGTCGCGTCAGTCGTGTCCGACTCTGTACGACCCCATAGATGGCAGCCCACGAGGCTCCCCCGGCCCCGTCCCTGGGATCCTCCAGGCAAGAACATTGGAGTGGGTTGCCATCTCCTTCTCCAATGCATGAAAGTGAAAAGTGAAACTGAAGTCTCTCAGTCGTGTCCGACTCCTAGCAACCCCATGGACTGCAGCCCACCAGGCTCCTCCATCCATGGGATTTTCTAGGCAAGAGTACTGGAGTGGGGTACCATTGCCATCTCCGTCATAAAACTGATCAGTGTCTGAATCATGTCCATAACCCAGGATTTTACCTCCTCCTCCAACTTAAAAAAAAAATTGCATATTAGATCCTGGTCGAGGAGCTAAGATCCCACAAGCCACATGATGCAGCCAAAAAAGAGCTTTGGTAAAATAAACAAGCTGAAAGTTACCATTTTAAATTATGAAGCTCAATGACATGAAGTCCATTCACATCATTATATAGCCGTCACTGGAAGCTTTTGTCCTCCCAATAAAGCCATCAAGCAGTGACTACCGAGCTCTGTCCCCTCCAGTCCTGCAGCCACCATTCTCCTTCTTATCTCATGAATTTGACATCTCTAGGTCCCTCAGACAAGTAGGATCACACAGTGTTTGTCCTGTGACTGGCTTATTTCACTCAGTACAGTGTCTTCCCTGGTGGCTCAGGTGTTGAAGAATCTGCCTGCAATGCAGGAGTCCCAGATTTGACCCCTGGGTCAGGAAGATCCCCTGGAGAAGGAAATGGCAACCCACTCTAGTATTCTTGCCTGGGAAATTCCATGGACAGAGGAGCCTCGTGGACTACAGTCCGTGGGATTGCAAAGAGTCAGCCGCTGCTGAGGGACCAACACTTTGACTTGATAATGTCTTCAGTGTTCCCATGGTGTGTCATATGTTGGAACTTCATTCCTTTTTCTCCCTACTTTAACCGTTTTTGTTTGTATGTTCAGCAATGCTAATTATATTCACATTGTAGAGTGATGAATCATTCCTGTTTAAAGCTAATGGTGTTCCATGGTATTTACCACATTATCCATCCATTTGTCTGTGCTCAAATTTGGGTTGTTTCTACCTTTTTGCTTTTATGAATAATGCTGCAGTGAATAGTGGTGTGTCCCTTCTCTTTCTTCCCATGACCTCTCTTAATGACTGTTTGTAGAACTCAATATAAGCGCATTTTCACCTGTAAACAAGATATATTTTTAGAGCGTTCATTGTGGATGTCAGAAACAGCCCTTAAGTCTAAGCCTCATTAAATCAAATGAGATTGCGTGGTGTAGGAATGAAATTTAACTTTGGGGAATGTGAATGGAAATAATTAGCTAGAAATTGAATCATTTTTATTTATTCAAGGGAATAACCAGCAAGTGCCTGTCAAGAATGAAGTAGACAATTGTGAAACTTTGAAAAAGGTTGACACAAAGTCTTCTTCAGAGAAGAAGATTCACAAAGCAGCTAGAGAAGACGGATGTTCTGAGAAACAGGACATACCTTCAATTGAGGTCTGTATCCATTTTTTTCTTGCCTTTTAGAACAAAACCCAGTTTTAAGGCTTCAAGTTGCAAATATCTATGTAATAACTGTACATTTGTATTTCATACTTTTTCATACTTTTCAAAGAGGATCGTTATATATTTTGACTTCACATGGATAATTGGTGAGGTTGATGTGTTCAGAAAGGTTATCTTCTCATTCTATAGGAGATACTAAAATAATTTTTTATGACATCAGATAGCTTTTATTTGCAAGAGAAGCTGTTTGTTCTTAAGCAAAATGGGTTAACTCCAGGGTAAAATTGGTTGAGTAGAACCAGGTCACAAATATCTTCTCTCTAATTGTTACCCAACATCCTTTTTAAGGGCAGAGTCTTGCTGATTAGACGCATAAGCCAGTGTCCCACAGGAGAGGGATGCCTGTCTAGCCTCAGTGTGTGGGCCCTGGCAGGACAGACTCCCAGAAGAGAGAGCAAAGCTTGGGTACTGACCCAGCTGGCTCCCTACTGTCCCACCATGTAGACCACTGCAAAGTGTCTAAAAAGCAGAACCCGGCCTTGGATCTGATGGGAACCAAAGTTCCCAGATAAAGGTGGGAAAGGGATTTAGGAGGATTTATCTGCTTTACCTCAGAATAGATCTGTCTACGTATTAGCACAGGCACGGTGGAAAAAATAGCATTGCAACTGTGCAGATATACTGTAGGAAAAATGAAAAGGAATAGAATGTACCAGAAACAGACCAAGGTTCCAATCCAGAGAACCTATCCAGAGACTTTGAGAACACCTCACACAGTAGACTATGAATTTAGTAAAACACAGGCTCTTAAAGGCAAATTAATAGGTGAGGATGTAGTTGGAAGAGGTGTATGGCAGTGGCTGAAAATTACTTATGGAGCCGAAGGAAAGGCTTAGAGATAACCAGAGTGAATGTGGAGGAAAAATTTTAAGAGATTGAAGATTTTAGGGAAAAGATGATAATAGATGGGGGAAGTAAGTGAAGTCACTCAGTTGTGTCCGACTCTTTGCGACCCCATGGACTATAGCCTACCAGGCTCTTCTATCCATGGGATTCTCCAGGCAGGAATACTGGAGTGGGTTGCCATTTCCTTCTCCAGGGGATCTTCCTGACCCAGGAATTAAAACCGGGGTCTCCCGCATTCCAGGCAGACGCTTTAACCACTGAGCCACCAGGGGAACAAAGACAAAAATAGTCCAATGTAAAAGAATGATTGTCTCAGTAAGTGGCCCAACAATGTATTCAGTGATATAATAGAAGAAAAATTTCCTAATATGACGGTAAAACTGAATTTAAAGATTCAGAGACACACTGTGTACACCAGAAATGCTGATCTGTGATAATAAACATAGGCACATCCTGGTTGTTAAGGTATTGAACTTAAAGCTTAAAGAATTTTGCAGAAAAGATGGGATATAAATATACGTATGTCTGTGGCTGATTCATGTTGATATATGGCAGAAACCAATACAGTATTGTAAAGCAATCATTCTCTGATTAAAAATAAAAATTTTTTAAAAAAAGGCAGGAAAAATCAAACACACACCTAGGTTTGCCTCAGACTTTGTAGAAGCATCTAACATCTGAGAGCAGAAGAGCTCTCTCCTTGAGACAGTGAAAATGTGAACAGCAACGTTATGTCCAGGGAAGCTTGCACTCAGGCTCAAAGGCAGTAAACACACGTGTGTAAACGCAAATGAACTTGGCAGCGTTGCTTGAAAAATGAAGTTAGTGAAATTTAGGCACCCGAGATAAAAGTAAAGATAGACTCAGGATCAAGGAAGCAGTGTTAAAGATGTTTTGAGGTTTCTTTCCATTTTATATCCAGAACTAAGGCTGAACAGTTGTCAATTAGGGTTGTAGAATAGAATTCAAATATTAAAACTTTAATGAAGCAGAAATAGTAATAAAATCAGCAGAAACAGGAGGTGGGATTGAAAGGTGAGTGTAAAGTAAGTTTTTATTTTCTCTTTCTTGGTAGTGAACCAATTCTGTTGGCTCAAACTGAAGCGTGTAGTTTGAAAGGGTGAGAACCTACAAAATGTGCTTCACCAACTTCCTCTTAACCTTAGAGACATCCTTGGGGAATTAATGCATCACGTGGAAAAGAAACATGTATTCAAAGTTGGCATTCCTTTGGTTCTACTTGATTTTCTTCTGTTAGGTTCAAATAAAATTGAGCCTTAAAGTTTTATTTAAAACGAATACAATATGGTAAAGTAATTAGCCCCCAATTAAAATAAATTAAAAAAATAATAAAATCACACACACACACACAAAAACAACAATGCATGGTGTTAGTTTTCTAAATTATTCCCATCATCTGTCCTGCCATCCTTATGTACATATAGGTTTTGAAAAGTCATGTTAAAAAATAATGTTTGCAAAATAATCAATGGAAGAACTGAGTTATTTCTCAGTGGTAGGATTTTGCATGATTTTTTTTTTCCTTCTTTATACTATTCTGTCTTTGTTTAAACTCTATAAAAAGCATGAATTTTTCACTGAAGTAAATGAGTGTGATACCAAATAAGAAAATCACAGACATTCCAAACCAGGAATTTGTGGTCTGTCGAGAAAGCCAAGATATTTCCATGTAGTCAAGTGCTCAGGTCAGCGCATTGTCACAGGGGTTGCAGAGGTGGGAACGTTGGCTTAGCCTGCAGGGCCGCAGAAGCCCCGAGCAGGAAGGAGCTTGTGCAGGGGGTGTGCGGAGAGCCTGGGGAGGCAGATGGGCACCCGGACACGGGACCCTGAGGCGCGATCGGGAGCCGCAGCGAGGGAATCGTCTGATGGAGAAGCAGCTCAATCAGGAGGGGAAGTGGGGCAGGTAGAGTCCAAGACCTCTCAGGCCAACTCAAAGTTTAGATTTTAGTCCCTGAATCTCAGTTGGAGACAATGAAATAAGTGAGCACAGGCCCTGGGAAGGGATGCTTGCCTGCTCAGGAATTCCAGGATCAAATTTTTAAAAGCACTCTGGCCCAAACAAAAAGTCTCTTTGGAGGATTTGGCCTCAGGGTGGCCCGTTTGGGGACCCTGCTGCGAATCATGAGAGCTGTTGAAGTGTTCTGCCCTGGGCAGGGTCGGGGGCTGGTGAGGCTGGATGACAAATGGAAAACAACCTGTAGGCTGCCATCTTTGTGAAGGTCGTGTTTGAGGATCTTTAAATTCAGTTTCATAAAGTTGGCAAAGTGCCTGTGATGAAGAGCCACTGGGGCGGTTTAGCACGTGCCCGAATGAATGTGTGAGTAGGGCATTTCTGCAGGACCAGTGTGGGTGTTTTGGAGGCTGGGTTGGGGGCGGCAGGAATGGGTGCCTGTTCTCTTCTCCCCAGGACACTGTTCCTCTGCTGGGCAGTGTGATGTAATCAAGGCCAGGCTTGGCAGGAGCGGGGGTACAGGATGCGACAGTGTAGAAGAGAGACCTCAGGACTTCTGAGGACCTCAGTGCTTGAAGGAGAGGAGCCATTTGCAAAAATAGCTCCAGGGTTTGAAGTCTGGGGAACTAGAATCTGGGGAATTGGGACTTCCCCAGTGATGCGTTCATGTTCATTTCAGGGCAGTGTTGCCTAGCGGTTAAGCGGCATGGTTTTTTTGTTTTTGTTTTTTTTCCTTTTGTGAATCCAGCTCCTCTTACTCCTTAGTGTTGGGTGAATTACTCAACATCACAGATTCCTCATGTGAAACATGAGAGTAGTGATGGTGTTCCTACCTCTTAGGGTCTCGAGGATTGGAGGAGTGACTGTGATAAGTGCTTGGGACGGCAGCCCTTGGGACTCACTGCCCAGTAGTTAGAATCAAGGAGGTGATGGGTGTGACTGTGATCACTGCCAACAGAGGCAAGGCCAGACGGGCATGGGAGCTCCCAGTGGGTGGGAGATGCAGAACTGGAGCCACTGTTGCGAGGCAGGCCCGGGACTCTGGAGCGTCCCCATGGAGGTTAGCATTGAAGGGTGATGTCAGCCCTCTGACATGGGCACCGAGGCCAGCAGCCTGAGTCTGCTTGACAGGGCGAGTGGGACAGACAGACAGCAGGCGAGCTGGCCGAGCCGCAGAGCCAGGACGCACGGTCAAGAGCAGAAGTCGAGTCAGTGGACCTGGGGGAGAAGGGACTGGACGCAGCTGGGAACAGGACGCTGTGCTATCCTGCGGCAAAGTGGAGGCTGACTTCAAGGGCTGCCGACCCCACTGCCCCATGGCCATGCGTCCTGGGAGGGGAGGGGGGAGCCGATCCCAGCAGGGCCCTCAGGGCAGGGCCGCCAGGCTGGAGGTGTAGCCCCCCGTCTGTGCGTGGGGGGCGCCGTGCCCCACCACCGCACGCCCCCAGCCACAGAGCTTCCCTGGCTCCCGTCCAGACTCGCCCTCTGCATTGGTGCCAGTGTGCACGGAGCCCGGACGCTCATTGGACTCTGGTCCAGGGCTCTTGTCGGCTCCTCCTCCCCCGCCTTGCTCTGTGCAGGCAGTGGGCTCCGCGGGGGCTGCACTGGGGCCAAGAGTCTGGGGGCCCGGGCTGTGCTCGGGAGTCCGAGGCTCCTCACAGTCCCCGAATGGCTTTCTGGGGCAGCCAGATTGGGGTGGGCTGTGGGCGGTCCTTTCTGCTGGCTCTGGGGCCTGCTCTCCGTTTCGTAGCATCTTCTTTACAACCCCTTGAGTGTACTTTCCATTTCATTGTTCATTTGGAGAAAATCATTCTCAATAAACACATTCCCAAGTGCAGTGCTCAGCGTTTGTTTTTCCTGTGCATTCTTGGGGCCTAACTTTGCAGCTTAGAAGACTGTATAAATCTGTCTATAGCACATGGAGAGCATTCCTCCAGATTTATTGGCCAAGGAGGTTGAAGCCCAGATTTGGGAGCTACAAACCAAATTTTAGTCCCAGCCCTGGCTGTTTATTTTCTTGTAAGCAGATCTCCACTCCCCGCCCCCTGCTTAGAAAAGAAATTCATGACTATTATAGAAGTACTCAAAATTCTCCAAGCCAGGCTTCAGCAATATGTGAACCGTGAACTTCCTGATGTTCAAGCTGGTTTTAGAAAAGGCAGAGGAACCAGAGATCAAATTGCCAACATCTGCTGGATCATGGAAAAAGCAAGAGAGTTCCAGAAAAACATCTATTTCTGCTTTATTGACTATGCCAAAGCCTTTGACTGTGTAGATCACAATAAACTGTGGAAAATTCTAAAAGAGATGGGAATACCAGACCACCTGATCTGCCTCTTGAGAAATCTGTATGCAGGTCAGGAAGCAACAGTTAGAACTGGTCATGGAACAACAGACTGGTTCCAAATAGGAAAAGGAGTACGTCAAGGCTGCATATTGTCACCATGTTTATTTAACTTCTATGCAGAGTACATCATGAGAAATGCTAGACTGGAAGAAACACAAGTTGGAATCAAGATTGCTGGGAGAAATATCAATAACCTCAGATGTGCAGATGACACCACCCTTATGGCAGAAAGTGAAGAGGAACTCAAAAGCCTCTTGAGGAAAGTGAAAGTGGAGAGTGAAAAGGTTGGCTTAAAGCTCAACATTCAGAAAACGAAGATCATGGCATCTGGTCCCATCACTACATGGGAAATAGATGGGGAAACAGTGGAAACAGTGTCAGACTTTATTTTTCTGGGCTCCAAAATCACTACAGATGGTGACTGCAGCCATGAAATTAAAAGACGCTTACTCCTTGGAAGGAAAGTTATGACCAACCTAGATAGCATATTCAAAAGCAGAGACATTACTTTGCCAACAAAGGTTCGCCTAGTCAAGGCTATGGTCTTTCCTGTGGTCATGTATGGATGTGAGAGCTGGACGGTGAAGAAGGCTGAGCGCTGAAGAATTGATGCTTTTGAACTGTGGTGCTGGGGAAGACTCTTGAGAGGCCCTTGGACTGCAAGGAGATCCAACCAGTCCATTCTGAAGGAGATCAGCCCTGGGATTTCTTTGGAAGGAATGATGCTAAAGCTGAAACTCCAGTATTTTGGCCACCTCATGCGAAGAGTTGACTCATTGGAGAAGACTCTGATGCTGGGAGGGATTGAGGGCAGGAGGAGAAGGGGACGACAGAGGATGAGATGGCTGGATGGCATCACTGACTCGATGGATGTGAGTCTGAGTGACCTCCGGGAGCTGGTGATGGACAGGGAGGCCTGGCGTGCTGCAGTTCATGGGGTTGCAAAGAGTCGGACACGACTGAGAGACTGATCTGATCTGATCTGATAGAAGTGTAAAGAAGGGAGGAAAAGATGTGTCCAGAATGGATCACTTTTCGCATTTTTCTGTATTCTCTTGCCTCTCTGTGCAAGTATTGAAAAACTCAGGATAATTATATTACTGTGTATACGGAGCTTTGTTATAATGTCATAATTTTGAATTTTCTCATGTTAGAAATTAATGAGGAACTTTGTTTTCAATGGTTATATAACATTCCATCACTTAATTGTGCTGTAATCCAAATGATTTCCCTGCAGTTGAACATTAGAGTTGTTTGCAGCTTTTTATTTTCATAAATAACAGGATGGTGAACTAAGTCTGGCCTGTATACCTGGTATATCCTTGCTATAGATTTCTAGAAATAGAATTAAAGAGTATCAGCTGTCAGGGTCACTCACGTGTACCTCCAGCTTGCTCTCAGAAAGATGGTGCCTGTCTCCCTTCATGCAGAGTGCATGCGTATTAGTGCCGTCTCAGCAGCACTGTTCTTTGGCAAAATCTTGGTCAGTGGGATAGGTAAACAATTGCATTTTTTCTTTTCAGTTTGCATCTCTTACTAGAGAAGAGTAAGGATTTTCCTTCATTCTTTTTGTAAAATTCTGACAAACACAAGATATCATTATCCAAGATCCTACCACTGATGTTTTTTAAAATTTGTATTTTTTCTGTTAAGATGTGAATGTTCAAGCCAGTTTCACGTGCCCTGCTGAGAGACACGCGCTGCCTCACCCCTGGCCTGTTCCTGGCTTTGCAGGCATAAACAGACAGTGTAAACACACTTGTGTTTTTAAAGCCAAAATGGAAAGATGAGATACAAGTTGGTCTCTAATTTGTCTTTTCTAAAGACATACTTTATTATTAAATATTTTGGAGGAACTCTTTGTGTTTTTTGCCTTCTCTGTTTTGTGAACTTGCATTTTACGTCCTTTGTCCACTTCTCTGTTGAATGCGTTTTTTCCCCCTTGTTTTCTTTGAGAACATAGGTGAAGGTGTTAACTCTTTGTCAAATAGTAAAACAATCTTTTCCCTTAGTTTGCCCTCCCCTCCTTTTATCTGACTTATGTATAGTAGCTTTAAGAATGCCTTTGTGCCGTCTGTGATTTCTTTTTTATTTCTTCCCTTGCTTTTATTATTAAAGCTTAGGAAATCTTATTTCCCCACCCTGTCCCTCATTCAGGAAAATCAGGTAATTCAACAATGCTGATGATAATAGCTCAGTCTTATGGACGCTACTTACTTTGTGTCAGCTTCTTGAAGCCTCACAACAGCCTTTTGGAAGACTTGGGAATCTGAGGCAGAGGGAGGTGAAGCTACTTGCCCGAGATGACTGAGCCTGCCACACGGAGTGGGGTTCAGGTCAGGCGGTTCAGCCTCAGAGACTCTTAACTTCAGATCTGCATGGACCCTCCAGACCCTGGTTAGCCCTGCCTCCTCGCCGCCAAAAACCAAAGACCTACTGTCCCTGTCTTCCTCCCGCTTCCCCACAGTCTGTAGCTTTGGTTCCCCTCAGCTCCACCTGCGGCCTCAACTGATGGCCTGTCCTCCCCTAGCTAACCCTGGCCACCTGCCTCTGCACCACCTGATGCTTCTCTTTGACACACACAGACACACACACGCACCCTCTCCCCTGCCACTCCTGTGTATGCTGGGGATGCCTTGGCCAGCATGTCCCCCACTCTCCTGAGGCTCACTCTCCTGAAGCCCACAGGCAGCCCTCTCTCTGGGGTAGCCCTCCGGCGCCCCTCTTGTGAGCCATGACACCGCTCCCCAGATTGCATGGAGAAGGCGGCCATGGGGCAGAGCGGCTCTGGCCCAGCTCGCCCTTCTGGCTCTATTAGAAGCTGGCCCTTCACTTGTGGGTGACCCTGGGACAGAAAGGCTCAGATCCCCACTGTGTTGTGTATTTCCAACTTGTGGTGGGGTAGGGGGAGAGTGAGGTGGGAAGGAGCCGGCTTTTCCCCTACCCCACCACAAGTTGGAAAGAGAGCAATACTCAAACAAATGTGGTTTTTTTTATTTGGTGTTTAAAATCGCATCTTCTCTGACCACACATCTTTAGTGTGTCTATTTAGTTTCAAACTTTTCAGCACTAAGTCCTATAAGATAGGACTTTGTGTGTCTGGCTTGCCGTGTTTTAAAAGTACTCTCAGAATCAGGAAGAAGTTAATACTTATTTGGGGGCGGGGGTGGGAATAAAGGTTAAAGATAGCAGAAATACCGTAATCCCACCACATACGCAGTTTAAAAATATCATTTTATTTCTAGTGTTCGTTTATGATAGTGATATCTATCATATTTCTTTGATAGATACATGAGGCTTTCACTGCCCCAGACATGTAACATGCAGGCATCTAAAACCTTTTATTTTTCTTCTGCTTTAAAGGGGCAGCATGGTAGAAGAAAGAAAAAAAAAGTTTTAGAGGACATGAAAGAGATGAGCTACTTATTTAAAGGGCAAGTGGACCCCTCCTCCCCTTGGGCCTGTTAGAAAAATGTGACCATGCCTCACATTTAAAGGACTTCCCAGGTGGCTCGTGGTAAAACTCTGCCTGCCAGTGCAGGAGCCTCGGGAAATACGGGTTTGATCCCTGGGTCGAGAATATCCCCTGGAGGAGGAAATGACAGCTCACTCCAGTATTTTTGTCTGGAGAATCCCATGGACAGAGGAGCCTGGTGGGCTGCAGTCCACGGGGTCACAGAGAGTCAGACACGACTGAGCACGCATGCCCTTCAACATCTGAAAGAGGAAAAAACCCAAATTTAAAAAATTGATATATATTATATAATATATGTATGTCTCATGCTAAATTTAAGTTTTTCAGAACCACATTTAAAAACATCAAGCATATTCTTGGTTTTATTTACTTGAAAAGCTTAAACTAGTTTGGAGTATTCTCTGGAGTTTTGGCTGTTCTCCTAAAGTTCATTTATAAACAAATAAAAACAAATACACAAATTACTCCTCTAAGTTGAGTTTTTACATGACTTTTCTTAAGTAGTAATTCATGTGAATTGCACATACCAAATAAACAGGTGAAGGTCGGAGGATTTATTGCTCTTGAGGTTAACAGCAGGCTGACCATAAATTGCTAACAGATGTTTTTCCTTTTTAGCCCCTGAGAAATTTTATAGGCAAGTTTGTGTTTTCTTTTTTTTTTTTTTTTCTTCTTTTTGCAGAGGTTGAAGGAGGTCGAAAAAGAAAGAAAATGAAAACAGACTAGAGATTTAGAAATATATGTCCTTGGTGTTCACTAGTTCTAGAATGTTCTGAATTCAGATGGGGTTAATCTTCAAAAGTTAAAATCACACAGAGGTTTTTCTGTGTATTAGAAAGGTGAAGCCTTTACTAACATTTTCTTTTTTTCCTCTTTAGCAAGAAGATCCTTATAGGAAGAAGGCGCTTCAGGAGAAGAAAGAAGGAAATGTACAAAATTTAAATTGGAATAAAAATCGAATGTGCAGAAAAAACAAAAAAAGGGGTGCTGCCCAGGTCTTGAGGTGTGTAATTTTTACAATCCCTTTAAATTTTCAACTATTATTTACTTTGTAATTTTATATTTAGCTGTTACCTTTCAATCTTATTTTTGTTGAGTTGGATACAATAATGTGAGAGTATAGATATTTGTGTTTTGAGAGGAAAATATATTGTTAAAATTAATATTCTTAAAATTAACGTATCTTCTGGTTACTTTTGTTGTTGTTGAAAGCCCCTTAAAATGAACAAATTTTTAAAATTTTACTTGGTAAAATGCAAAAAGCCATGGAAGGTTTTAGGGGAAAAGCCTCGCCATTCCACCTCGCCAGGGCCTTTGTTCTGCCTGTGAAGTGACAGGGAGCAGGTGGTAGAGAAAGCCCTGGGCTCATCTTCCCAGCCTGACCCTGAGCTGTCTGGGCTGCCTGGGGTCCTGATAATGAAAGAGAACGGTCCCGTGCACTGGATCTTCTGCACCGTCTTGCAGAAGAAAGGTTCTTCCATTGCAGGAAGTGAGGTACCGATACTACGAGGTTGGGCTGCACCCAGAGCCAGATGTGACCCCAGGCAATCAGACACTCTCGTTGGTAAACCTTGCTTATCTGCCAAGTGAAGGTTCCACCAGGATTTGTGGGAATTCCATTTGTCTGAGTTTCCACAAGTGGCTCTGTAAACCTAATTTTGCGTCAGTTCCACAGCTCGAGGGTTTTTCCCACTAGATCAATAGTGTGTCCATCCTGACTCTGCGTGCGGAGCGCCTCCTGCCCTCTGCCTGGTTCCCGGGGCGCCTGCTGAGTCACTCTGCGCTGACGGGCTCCCCGACCCCTGTCCGGTTGGGCCTCAGAGCCTGCTCTCCTGTTGGCCCTCCTGTGGACCCTGCCCTCCACCCGTCCCTGGGGCGCCTACTGAGTGGCCCGCGCTGATGGGCTCCGGGACCCCTGTCCGGGTGGGCCTCAGCCCACTCTTCCAATGCAGAGCCCTCCCGCAGGCCCCACCCTCCACCTGTCCCCGGGGTGCCTGCTGATCGGCCCCGTGCTGACGGGCTCCCCGACCCCTGTCCGAATGGGCCTCAGCCTGCTCTCCCGCCTGGTCCTCCGCCCCCTGGCTTGTCTTCTGTTGGACACTGGCTTCTGAGGTTCCTCTTTCTTGTGAGCTCAGCTAGGTGGTTACATGTGTATTTGTCCCGTTGTTCTCTGGCAGCTCCACATTTGTGTAGAGAAGAGTCGATGTTGCTGTGGTTGCTCTCATGGTTGGAAGGGACATCTGGCAGAACAGCCCCTTTGGCGGCCAGGACCCCCTGGGTAGGGGCACCTAGATGGTGCTCACAGCATCTATTCCTTTGTTTGGACTCTTGGGATGCAGCCCTGTGACATGCCCCCATCCCCACCCCCGCCACCCCTCACCACCCCTGTGTGTCCTGCTTTACGGGGAGGAGGGCCAAATGATCCCAGGGGGCCTTTTTTTTTTAAAGCTACTTATTTATTTGGCTGTGCTGGGTCTTAGCTACAGCACACGAGATCTTTAGTGGAGGTATGTGGGATCTAGCTCCCTGACTAGGGGCCGAACCTGGACCCCCTGCCTCAGGAGCTTGGAGTCTTAGCCCCTGGACCACTAGGGTAGTCCTCTCCCCACCCCCCTGGGGCCTTTAAGCTCTGGTTCTGTGCCCTGCAATCAGCAGCATGCAAATAGGAAAAAAAAAGATACCCACTGTTAGATTATTGATGGGTAATTATTGATCTATTAAATTGTTAAATACTATTTTCATGGGTAATTATTCTTAGGCTACATTATTTGAAAGCTGCAATGTGGTCTCCTATAGAAGGGAAAGTTATCCCTTATATTCTCATAAAAAGTTGATGGATTTACGTGGTTCCTTTAAAGTGGTATATTTGCTTGATATGGACACACAGAAAGATAAAGCTTAGGGTGGAGTTTCATCAACTGAATGTTAAGATGTATTTTTGAAAGCAGATTTCTGACATGCGAAAGAAACATTTAAGTTATTACAGAATAACTATGAAGTATCTTATAGGTGATCAGATGAGCATATGATGCTTATGTATCTGACGGTTCTTGGCTGTTCTGCTCCCGTGGCTCCTGCTTCTGTCTCTGTACTCTTTGCCCTGAGTGCTCAGAGACCAGGGAGACCACGACTCCGTCTCACACTCAGATCCTGCAGTCGTACCTGACATGAGATGCAGAAGTCGGACTGTGTGAAATAAGCACCTAGGCCTGCCTGTAGTGTTCTCAGCACAGTTCTGTGTCTCCATTTATAAGACCTGTATTTCAAGTCTTCCCTCAAGTTCATGGTCTGGTTAGAGAGATGTAAGTGTTGGACGGTGAATTCCTTGGGGAAAAAACATTCTTCTTTGTAGATACTGCGCCTTTCCTAACAATACGTGACTCGTGGTGGTCACTGCATAAATGTTTGCTAAATGAATGAATGAAAGGAGATAACAGTTAACACCGAGACCTTTCCCCCAACACCGAGACCTTTCCCCCGACACCAAGAAGCAGGGTCATCCATCCAGAGTCATTTTACACCAAGTCCAAGGAAGAAACACTGAGGGTTGTGGGTTTTAGACCTGCACCTGCCACTTAGCAGTTGGCCTTGGGTGACTCATTTAACCTGTGCAGTTTCACTCCACTCAAAGTGAGTAAATGAACTCCACCTTAATTCTGGTTCTAAAATGGCAAAGTCTTGTCTTTCCTGATCTCTGTGCCCAACTCATCATCACCCCCAGAGAGAAGAGGGCTTGAGTTGTCACAGATTCACACTCTCACCTCTGCTCAGTCTCAAGGAGAGCAGGTATGTGTGTATGCAGGATACCGTGCAGACGGGATTTTCCGTGGCTCTTCCAGGCCTTCCGACCAGAGTGAGTTAAAGCTGGTGTGCAGTGAGTTTGAAAGGTCTGAGCTGAGCAGTGACATCAACGTAAGGAACTGGCGTATCCAGGAAAACCCTGGGGAAGCATGCAAAGCAGGTGCCAGCTCTGGAAGCAGCTTACCTGCCACGCAGGGAGAGGCAGGTACGGAACCGCATTGAGCTACGAACCACACTTCTGCTGGGCTTGTTTCTGCAGGGAAGTACCGGGGTGAGAGGTTATCACTTCCCAGGCAGAGTGTCGTCATGCCTGAATGGAGAGCTGTTGGATGTCACAGGAGGCTGAGGCTCTCCCGAGCCCTTGCGTTGCCCCTCTGACCTCCACGCCCCTGAAATCTGGCTATTTTCGATGGTGTCATGTAGATGGCTGGAGGAAGAGTGGGTGCTTGCTTGAGACAGGACCCCTTGGATAGAGGGGAGCGGGGAAGAGCCAGGGGGGAACAGTGGCTGTTCTCCGGCCCCTGCCCTAGGGGGCAGGTGCTTCCTGCAGAGCCGGCTGCCGTCTGCAAAGGAGTGGGCAGTGGTCCCAAGAGTGGGCGGTGGAGGTGCTGGGGCGTGTTTAGGGAAGACAGAGAGCAGGAGAGGAACGGCCGTGGATGTGGCAGCACCGGGGTGGGGTGTAGAGCGGGCAGTCATGATCCTCCTACCAACACCCATGTTCCCAGCCATGTGGGCACCGGGCTGCACCCAGAACAGACATGATGGGTTTTTCCTTTCTGCCCTACACACGTGGGTCTGCCTAGACCTGGGTCTTTCTGGTCTTCCTGGAGGTTCTTCCCACCCTCACGTAAATAATATTCTGAAATGTGAGGTGAACATTTTTAAAAATATTTTTATTAGAGGATAGTCAATTTGCAATGTTGTGTCAAGTTTCAGATGTACAGCAACATGATTCAGTTTTATTTAGACATTTGAATAGAAGAAATGACCTCCATGTCTCCAGTCCAAGAGGGTAGTATTGATTTTCTGGAGAGAAATCCTTGCTGTTTCCAGAACCATTGTTAGGCTGATGTCACCCCGGGTGCTGGCGGCCTCACCCCCAGCTCCTCTCTCGCTTCCCGCAGAGGGTTACTTTCAGAAACCGGGAAAGAAGGGCGCAGAAAAGTCCTGCTCAGACTCCGGCTCAGACTGTGGCAGCTCCTCGGGCAGCGTGCGTGCCAGCCGGGGCAGTTGGGGCAGCTGGAGCAGTGCCAGCAGCTCCGACGGGGACAGGAAGCCGGCCATGGGCCCTCCGCGCTGCCTGCCTGGTAAGTCTGCGGCCACGCCAGGGGCCCCACCTGGCCTGCGCAGGGCCCGCCCAGGCACAGAAGGCTTTGCGTCCAGTGTTTGCTTTGCTTTGCTTTTGTTTTCATGTTTGTTATCTACTTCACCCATTTTGGCTGTGCCGGGTCTTCCTCGCTGCACAAGCTTTTCTGTAGTCGGGCTGGTGGGGAGTGCTCCCTAACCGCGGTGCACCCTAACCGCAGCGCTCCCTAACTGCGGCGCACTTTAACTGCGGTGCACGGGCTCCTCTTCCCAGCATCTTCTCTCCCTGCAAAGCGCAGGCTTTAGGGCGCCAGGGCTTCAGTAGTTGCGGCTGCTGGGCTCCAGACCACAGGCTCAGAAGTTGTGGCCCGCGGGCTTCACTGCCTTGTGGTAGGTGGAATCTTCCAGAGGCGGGATGGAACCTGTGTCTCCTGCGTTGGCAGGCAGATTCTTGACCCCTGAGGCACCAGGGAAGCCCTGTGCTTTGGATTTTATTCACTTCCTTTTCCTTTCTTCCTCCCCCTTCCCTCCCTCTGTTATCATTACTTTAAGTCTGTATCTTGAAAACAGCTCAAAGAACTTCCGTGTTTATTTTTTCACTTGTACATGTTTTTATTGTGTAACCCAAAATTTACCATTTTAACCTAAATCAAATCCCTTATGATTATACAGTGGAAGTGAGAAATAGATTTAAGGGCCTAGATCTGATAGATAGAGTGCCTGATGAACTATGGAATGAGGTTCGTGACATTGTACAGGAGACAGGGATCAAGACCATCCCCAAGAAAAAGAAATGCAACAAAGCAAAATGGCTGTCTGGGGAGGCCTTGCAAATAGCTGCAAAAAGAAGAGAAGCGAAAAGCAAAGGAGAAAAGGAAAGATATAAACATCTGAATGCAGAGTTCCAAAGAATAGCAAGAAGAGATAAGAAAGCCTTCTTCAGCGATCAATGCAAAGAAATAGAGGAAAACAACAGAATGGGAAAGACTAAGGATCTATTCAAGAAAATCAGAGATACCAAAGGAACATTTCATGCAAAGATGGGCTCGATAAAGGACAGAAATGGTGTGGACCTAACGGAAGCAGAAGATATTAAGAAGAGGTGGCAAGAATACACAGAAGAACTGTACAAAAAAGAGCTTTACGACCCAGATAATCATGATGGTGTGATCACTGACCTAGAGCCAGACATCCTGGAATGTGAAGTCAAGTGGGCCTTAGAAAGCATCACTAGGAACAAAGCTAGTGGAGGTGATGGAATTCCAGTGGAACTATTCCAAATCCTGAAAGATGATGCTGTGAAAGTGCTTCACTCAATATGCCAGCAAATTTGGAAAACTCAGCAGTGGCCACAAGATTGGAAAAGGTCAGTTTTCATCCCGATCCCAAAGAAAGGCAATGCCAAAGAGTGCTCAAACTACCGCACAATTGCACTCATCTCGCACGCTAGTAAAGTAATGCTCAAAATTCTCCAAGCCAGGCTTCAGCAATATGTAAACCGTGAACTTCCTGATGTTCAAGCTGGATTTAGAAAAGGCAGAGGAACCAGAGATCAAATTGCCAACATCCGCCGGATTATCGAAAAAGCAAGAGAGTTCCAGAAAAACATCTATTTCTGCTTTATTGACTATGCCAAAGCCTTTGACTGTGTAGATCACAATAAACTGTGGAAAATTCTGAGAGAGATGGGAATACCAGACCACCTGATCTGCCTCTTGAGAAATCTGTATGCAGGTCAGGAAGCAACAGTTAGAACTGGTCATGGAACAACAGACTGGTTCCAAATAGGAAAAGGAGTACGTCAAGGCTGTGTATATTGTCACCATGTTTATTTAACTTATATGCAGAGTACATCATGAGAAATGCTGGTCTGGAGGAAACACAAGCTGGAATCAAGATTGCTGGGAGAAATATCAATAACCTCAGATGTGCAGATGATACCACCCTTATGGCAGAAAGTGAAGAGGAACTAAAAAGCCTCTTGATGAAGGTGAAAGTGGAGAGCGAAAAGGTTGGCTTAAAGCTCAACATTCAGAAAACGAAGATCATGGCATCTGGTCCCATCACTACATGGGAAATAGATGGAGAAACAGTGGAAACAGTGTCAGACTTTATTTTTCTGGGCTCCAAAATCACTGCAGATGGTGACTGCAGCCATGAAATTAAAAGACACTTACTCCTTGGAAGGAAGGTTATGACCCACCTAGATAGCATATTCAAAAGCAGAGACATTACTTTGCCAACAAAGGTTCGCCTAGTCAAGGCTATGGTCTTTCCTGTGGTCATGTATGGATGTGAGAGCTGGACGGTGAAGAAGGCTGAGCGCCGAAGAATAGATGCTTTTGAACTGTGGTGTTGGAGAAGACTCTTGAGAGTCCCTTGGACTGCAAGGAGATCCAACCGGTCCATTCTGAAGGAGATCAGACCTGGAATTTCTTTGGAGGGAATGATGCTCAAGCTGAAACTCCAGTATTTTGGCCACCTCATGCGAAGAGTTGACTCATTGGAGAAGACTCTGATGCTGGGAGGGATTGAGGGCAGGAGGAGAAGGGGACGACAGAGGATGAGATGGCTGGATGGCATCACTGACTCGATGAATGTGAGTCTGAGTGACCTCTGGGAGCTGGTGATGGACAGGGAGGCCTGGCGTGCTGCGGTTCATGGGGTCGCAAAGAGTCGGACACGACTGAGCGACTGATCTGATCTGATGTGAACCATTTGTAAGTGTGTGGTTCAGGGGCATTAAACACATTCGCATTACTGTACAGCCATCGCCACCATCCGTTTTCAGACCTTTCCCCTTCCCAAGCAGAAACTCAGTACCTGTAAATCCACAGCTCTCCCTTCCCCACGCCCTGCAACCCTGTGAACCTCTCCTCTGCTTTCTGTCTGTGAATTTGAACACTCTACTGCTACTGCTACTAAGTCGCTTCAGTCGTGTCCGACTCTGTGCGACCCCATAGACAGGCTCACCAGGCTCCCCCGTCCCTGGGATTCTCCAGGCAAGAACACTGGAGTGGGTTGCCATTTCCTTCTCTAATGCATGAAAGTGAAAAGTGAAAGTGAAGTTGCTGAGTCGTGTCTGACTCTAGCAACCCCATGGACTGCAGCCCACCAGGCTCCTCCGTCCATGGGATTTTCTAGGCAAAAGTACTGGAGTGGGGTGCCATTGCCTTCTCCGTTGAACACTCTAGTATCTGGTAAGTCAAGTCATACCATACCTGGGCTTCTGTAACTGGCTTATTTCATCTAGTGTGATGTCTTCAGGGTTCATCCCCGTTGTGATGGACTGGGGTCTCCTTCGTTTTAAGGCTGAGTTATTATTCATTGTGTTTTCATAGCACAGTTTATCTGGCTGTTCATCTCTTGATGGACACCTGGATTTTTCCATTGTTTGGGTACTCTACTAATGTTGCTATGAACAGTGGTCCTCCCTTATTTTTGAAAAATTTACAGATACAGGAAAGGTCAATGAAGCACCTATATTTTTATCACCTAGAATGAATAAATCTTAATTTTGTCATATTTACCCTCTTTTTTTTAAGTCATCATAGTCTGTTCCACTTCTCCCTCCTTGAGAGACTCACTGTCCGCTGTGTTTTATTTTATATTCATACATCCATCAACAAAGTAGAGAATCGTCTTTAACGTACATAAAGGAGACCGTGCTTCAGGGAGCATGCTGCGTTTTACCTTCTTACTCGGCGTGGTTTGCTCTAGCTACCTCTGTGTCTGTGTGAAGATTTAATCCACTTCTTTCCACTGTTACAGTCAGCATTGCACAGATTGAGCTCTTACCAGGACAGGAGGGGAGACACGGGTTCATCCTGGGGGCACTCACTGTGTGTGTGCGTGGTCACGAGTGGGGGCTGCCTCCCTGGCCCCGAAGTGTCTGGCCTGGAGAGGTCACGTGGCTTGTTGGACACCCAGAAACCCATGGCTTCCCCAGAGCCCAGCCCTTTTCTCAGCCTCCTGCTCCTCACAGTGACCTCTGCCCTCTCTCCTGCCAACAGTGATCCCTAAACAGAAGCTCTTGTCCTGGGGACCAGGACCCTGATCCCATAAAAACCAAGACAGCCACCCACTTGTGATTTCCATCTTTCTTCTCAGCCTTTTTCTCATTTTTGGCTCCTCCTGCAGGCATCTTTTTAGACACTGCTTGCCTAGTGACCCCCCCATAAAATTTCAGTGCCACCTGCAGACAGCAGACATCTCTCTGTGCCTGTCTCATGCCTTACACACAAGTCATCAGCTGTTCTCCAGCCCCCTCCTGAGCAGGCACAACACCACCCGCGTGGGGAGCGCGTGCAGCCTTGGGTGCAGGGCGGATTGCAGCATTTGTTTGGTGGTGGGCTTGGTATTCTTGGCCATTGAAGGCAGTTTGGCTGTTGGTGCTAATGGGGGTGTTTTTAAATTGGTGCTTCACATGAGCAAGAACGGAAGAGCAGCTCTTGCCTGTGGGATGCGGCCAACAGTAAGAAAGAGAGAACGGTGACTGATTGATGCCTTACTGTGTGTGACACAGGGCATTAGATGCAGTCTCGTTGTGTTTGGAGGTTGCATAATAAATATCAGGAAAATGTCCTCAATATAATAATCATGTAAAAGACCAAAAGCAGAAAGTGTTTTTAAAGTATGATCCCAATTTTATATATATTTTTATATTAAAGGTTTTTTAATTAAAAAATTACTGAATTGTGAATAGTGAAAAACAAGTCACTCGAGGAGGTTAATAATGTTAGCAATCTGCATCTTAAATGCAGAATAGATACAGTTAAATTATGCTTATAAAAAGTTCTGATCATCTTTTTGTTTTTATGCAGGAGACAGCGTTTCACAAAATGACTTTTCTTCTGAAGCTCCCATCTCCTTGAACCTTTCTCGTAACGTCTGCAACCCCACGTAAGTGTTTGGTTTTCCAGCTTTTATAAATATGTTTCAAGTACCGTGTTTTTTTTTTTTTCATTTTGTGTGTTTCTTCTTTGTTTTCAGTTCTTCAGGCTAAAAATAGGAAAACCTTTTAATGATATGAGAGAGTAGAATTGATTTTATTACTAATTCAAAGCATACAATCCTTCCAAGATAACACGTTCGTGCAGGAGCATCTCTGGTGTCCCCGGTCCTTTCAGGGATACGGCTGTGTTAGAAAAATTCTGTGTCCTGAAAGTAGGAACAACAGTAGTTATAATGAGAATGGGAGCCAGGTACTCTGCTGGGACTTGAAATAAAACAGCATTGATGGTCCTTAGAAATGTGCAAGGACCTAGTAGATTCTCACCTGTTTACAGCTTCACTGTGTGATGATTTCCACAGCATCAGACAACATAAACAAGCCCATTTACTGAGCGGGGTGAGGGGGCCTAGGGTATGTAAGGTGAATTGAGTTTCAGAGTGAGGGGGCAGTTAGGTTTTAGGTGCCACAGGACAGGGGGATGTCACAAAAGTGAAACTGGATGAGGAAAGCTCTGCGCGAGCTTTCTGTTCAGGGTAGAGAATGAACACGGAGTGGAAGGTTGCTGCCAGCTGCAGGGAGACCGACTGGAAATTGCAGACCATCTGAGCTGCTTTAGTTAAAGTTGTGCAGTTGCTGCTTATTAAAACAAGACTTGGCTGGGTCTTAGGAATCTAATATTCTTCAGCCCTTTTTTGAGTGTAAGCCTTCACGTCTATAGTATCTATCTGTTTTGGTGGGGGGAAGGATTTATGTCGAGCCCCAGTCAGACTTGTTTGCAGATACTCAGCGGCTCCTCTTCTCCTTGCTCTCCCCTAGCGATGTGAGCGGCCTCCCCGTGCCTGCGGACGCTCCCTGCCCCAGCCTCCCCGCTGGGCCTGCTGCTGCTGAAGATCAAGGTGAGGCCCGTGGCTCCTGCTCAGGTGTCCACGCCGCCCTGCCGCCCAGGGAGCTTGAGGGCGGATGGAGCCGGCCTGGGGGTGAGGGAGGGACGAGGCCCCCGCCTCGGGCTCCTGAGCATCCCTGCCCTCCACCCTGGCGTTCCCGGGGCCCCTTCTGCTAGGACCCTGACCTCCTTCCCGGGGGGGAAGGTGCAGCGGCCTGTGGCCCCAGAGCGGGGGTGCGGGCCCCTCGACGGGGTCTGCCACTGCCTTTAGTTCCTCTTTTCATCTGAGAGGGCGGAAAAGCAGGGAGCAGACCGAGGGTCCAGTGCCTCTGTTAGCCACGTCGGCCACACCCACGTCTTTCCGTGCACGAGCTGAGGCCACGTGCTGAACTCCGCAGCCCCTCCGAGCGGGGACAGCGGGGACGGGTGGGGACAGTGGCCGGGGCGTGGACCTGGGGCTGGTGGGAAGGAAAGCCGCTCCGCCCAGGGTCTGTCCTGGAGGCCTCCCTCTCTCTTCCTCCTCCCCTCTCCTTCCCATCCCTTCTTGTGCCCTTGTCTCACGTGTCCTGTTTGCTCCTTGGGCCTCTGTCCTGCCTCACCAGGCCCAGGCTACGCCTGCTGGTCACCCCCAGGGGCACCGTCTAGCTCTTGCTTTTGCTCGTGTCCTTGGTGTAAGTTAAAGGCTGCTCGGCGCAGTGGAGCGCGTTAACTTTGAACACAGGAGGAGGCTCCGTGAGGCTTTATGCTTAGGTTTTGGAGTGCTGTCGATTATCACCAGAAATTAAGTTATTTGTGAGTCCAATAAAAATGAATGTTTTCTATGAAAAAAATACTGTTAAATTCAGTAATTTGCTGAGACAAGATTTGGAAACCCTGTTTTTTGAGGTGATAGAGGGGAGAGAAGACTTAGCTCATGATGAGGAAAAAGAAAGCCTGCATCGAAGCAGGCACACCTACCACTTTCTCCTGTGTGTTTCTGTCAGTCGGAGAATCTCTTCTCATCTGCCTGTTGTGTGTGTGTTTCACGTGCGTTTGTACCTCGTCTTTGTTAACAGTCTGCAGTTCACAGTCTGCAGTTTACTTTTGTTGTTTAGTAGCTCAGTCATGTCCAACTCCTTCTGACCCCATGGACTGCAGCATGCCAGGCCTCCCTGTCCATCACCAGCTCCTGGCACTTGCTCAAACTCATGTCCATTGAGTCGGTGATGCCATCCAACCACCTCATCCTCTGTCATCCCCTTCTCCTCCTGCCTTCAATCTTTCCCAGCATCAGGGTCTTTTCCAATGAGTCACTTCTTCGCATCAGGTGGCCAAAGTATTGGAGCTTCAGCTTCCGCATCAGTCCTTCCAGTAAATATTTAGGGTTGGTTTCCTTTAGGATTGACTGGTTTGATGTCCTTTCTCTCAAGAGTCTCTTGCTACTCTCAAGGGTCTTCTCCAGCACCACAGTTTGAAAGCATCAGTTCTTCAACCCAGCCTTCTTTGTGGTCCAACTCTCACATTCATACAAGACTACTGGAAAAACCACAGCTTTGACTATACAGACCTTTGTCGGCAAAGTAACATGTCTGCTTTTTAATATGCTGGCTAGGTTTGTCATAGCTTTTCTTCCAAGGAGCACGCGTCTTTTAATTTCATGGCTGTAGTCATCATCGGCAGTGACTTTGGAGGCCAAAAAAATAAAACCTGTCTCTATTTCCATTTTTCCCCATCTGTTTGCCATGAAGTGATGGGACCAGGTGCCATGATCTTAGTTTTTTGATTGTTGAATTAAGTTTGCTTACTTTACTTTTTGGTGACCTGTTAAAATCCCTATTTAGGCCCTTTAGTTCCTGCAGAAACTGCCCTTATTCACACACAGCCCTTGTCCGCAGGGCCTGTCCCAAGCCCCTTCTTCCGCCCCGCCTCTCAGCTCCCATGCCAGCCTCTGCCCTCTGCCCCGCTGTCACATCCCTGCTGAGCCTTCTCCCCTGTGCTGCACGCGCCTCCACAGCCACAGGCGTGCTTCTGCCCAGGTTTTCCAGTTCCTTTGCCTGTGGCTGAGAGAGTGGAGAACAGGGCACACGACTGGCCGGCCCGCTGCAGACCCCACCCTCCCCACTCCCACACTCAGTGCCTCTGCCCCGTCTTCTCTTTTGAGGCTTCCTGTTTCCCCAGGGCAGAGAGGAGCTGGTGGAGGGCCTCAGAAGCTCCGCCCGCCCTGTCCTCCACCCTCTGCTGCAGCCCATGTGTTGAAGTGCCCCTGCCGGGCTCTCTCCAAGCGGGCAGGGCCCCCCCCCGCACAGCAGAAGCGCTGGGAGCCTCCCTGCCGGCCTGGCCTGAGCGCAGCAGCAGCCTCTCTCCCTTGGCCTCCCTGGCCTGGCAGTCTCTGCGGAGCCGCTCAGAGCGGCATCTGCCTGTTGACAGCCTCCCATCCGCCTTGAGGCTGCGGGGCTGGCTGTGCGGTGATGCCTGTGTGTCTGGGGCCCCGCCGCCTCTGTG
This sequence comes from Tragelaphus eurycerus, assembly GCA_935064755.1. NCBI lineage: Eukaryota > Metazoa > Chordata > Mammalia > Artiodactyla > Bovidae > Tragelaphus > Tragelaphus eurycerus. The sequence continues at coordinate 4,229,851 of CAKXYN010000057.1, read as the reverse complement.
TCTGTGAGCCCCGCTCTGTCCTCAGTCTCCACACCCACCCTGCCCCTTCTACTCGGGCTGTGACCTGGGAGTCCTGGTGCAGCCCCCTCCACTCCCCCAGCTCTCCTGTTCGTCTGGGTCACGCTACCCTGGGGGGCTGTCCCCCTCCAGCCCCCTGATGGCCCCCACCTCTGCGCTGTCGGCCTGGACCCCGCACCACCAGCTGCCGTCTGCTGTCTGTCCTTGGGGCTGTGTGGGCATCCCAGACTGAACACTTCCCTCCTCAACCTGCTCCTCACACAGCCTCCCACTCGTGCTTTCTTGTTGCTCAGGCAGAGGTCTGGGGCTCATCCTTGATCTCTCGGCCTCTGCCTTTCATATAGACCCAGAGTCTGAGCACACCTCCTCTCAGCCACCATTATTTCTCACGTGGGGTATCACCACAATCTCCTGACAAGTCTCTGCTTCTGCTCTCACCTCCCCTCACTGTCTCATCTTTTGTTTTGTCTTTTGAGGTACAATTGATACATGAATTTTATTAGTTTCTGGCATATAAGTAATACAGTGATTCAATGTATGTGTGTGCATGCATGCTAAGTCACTTCAGTCGTGTCCGTGGGATTCTCCAGGCAAGAATAGTGGAGTGGGTTGCCGTGCCCGCCTCCAGGTTTCAATATGCGTACATTTTGCAGAACGGTCGCCACAGTGAGTCTAGCTGATGTGCATTGCCCCCTCACCGCCTGTTTTTAGTACTGCAGCCAGAGGGCGGTGTTGGGTCTGAATCGGATTGCGTCCCTGTGGAGACCAGTGAGGGGTCTGCAGTGCTCACCTGAGCTCAGGTCTGCCTGCCGTGATTCTGTGGACGCTACCAGAGGACAGGAGGCTTGGGTCAGAGGCACAGGATGCTTAGCACAACAAGCAGCCTGAGAGCCTCATAAGCACACTTCTGCAGGTCCCCAGACTTTGAGGGGTGATGTGGGGGGCGCCCAGGGCCCACCTGCACCTGCAGTGGTCTGTGGTTGCATTACAGGAAGGGAGCCCCACACTTAGGAAACCTACGTGTTTCAGTTTTTAATATTAAGTAGGAGATGACATCTTTATCACGTTGGACAAAGCAGACTTGCCCCTTGCTCTACACTGAAACCCTCCCCACATCTCCTGAGACCTTGTTCAGTGGCTGTCCTTGGAAAGACAGGTCAGAATGTGGGTGGCCAGAGCACCCTCTTGGGGGTGTGGAGACACCTGAGACCCCCAGAGACAGTCTCACAGCAGCGCGCACGCCCCTCGTCTTCTGGCCGCTGGTCCATTTGCTCCTGAGCACGTGACTCTAGAAGCAGTTGTTGGTGAATCTGACTGACAGAACGGGAACCAGATCTGTTCATCAGCTCATCCAGCCTCTGGTTCCAGCGGCTCTCACCAGGACTCGGGGCAGGATGCGTTGCCCTTCAGGACTGAGCACAGGGTCTGGGCCCAGCTGCTGAGCCAGCCCTGAAGCACCAGGGTAGCCCTAGGAGGCAGGCCTCATCTTTGAGGGACCCCCACTGCTGTGATAGCTACATGGTCTCCAGTGGTGTTTCTTTAAATGCTGGAGGGTCACTGGGACCATCTTTAGCTGCACATCTCCAGGTCTGCAGGCGGGTGATTACTACCGGCTCCCCAGGGGCTCATAGGCTGCCTGGAAAGTGAGTGTTGTGTCCACATGTTGGGCCCCAGGGTGGACCTGCCTCCTCCAGGAGTACAGGCAGGCAGTATCCCCGTGTGGCTGGCTGGCTGGTGAATCTTTCGGTCCTGAGTGCACTTCCAACAGCTGAGTCTAGTCTTTCCTTGTGGAGGCCCGGCCTGTGTGCAGATGGCCCGCTTGTCTCTAATCTGTGCCACCAACCAGTGGCGTGTGTCCGTCCGTCCATCTCTCCGTGCATCCCACGGATGGCTGAGCGGCAGCTGTGGTGGTGAAGGTGGAGGCCCATGGAGGTCCTGGCAGGTGCTGGCTGGGAGGAGCAGAGGCCTGGGTCCCCCGGGCAGCTTTAGGAGACGGTTCAGAACTGCGTGTTGGGTGTCGGCTGACCCCACAGGCAGGCCTTCCACAGCACGGGGAGCCAGGACAGGTACCTCCCAGGAAGGCGTGGGGGTGGCTCTGGAAGGCCGGGCTCACTCATGTCCCCAGCGCGCCCTGAGCCTCCTGGGGCTGAGGCCGCCGCCTGTCCTCTGCCACGGGATTGTGTGTCTGTTGTCACAGCGCCATTGCCCCAGCTTCTCCCTCCTGCCTGTTGTGTCTCTGCTCACCTGAACGTCAGCCTGTTCATGGCCGTGTCCTGGGACCCCGACGGGGCTTTGCAGGAAGCAGGCCCTCCATGCTGACAGTCACTCCCGTGACCTCATTATCCGCAGCGCCGGGCGTGGCAGGCCCGTGGGTGATGTGGGGGTGCTGTCTGGGGGCGAAGAGGTGTGCTGCCTTGCAGGAAGGGGGGCTGAGAGGCCTGCTTTCTCCCACAGGTCTCTGTGCTCCGGGGGACCTGTGGCCCGCACAGCCCGTGTGTGTGACCGGCGGCTTCGGCTGTGCCCTGGAGAGTGGTGGGCCGGCCGGGCTGCCCCCACCCGCCACGGTGCCCAGCAGGTACGTGCTCCCGCGGCCAGTGGGACCCGCGCGTGGGGCTGGGAGCCGGTCCTCACGGCAGCGGTGCCCAGCAGGTACCTTCTCCCGCCCGGGGTGGGGCTGGGAGCCTGTCCTCACCGCAGTCCGACCCGGCTTCCTCCACAGCCCCTCGGCAGGATGTTGCCATCCGCCTTTCGGACTTGAGTTGTGATGTCTGAGAAATTATAAGCCAGAAATTGAGGGCAGCCCAGAAGGAAGAGAGCAATCCAGCCAGTGACCACATCAGCGCTTTCCTTTTTAAATGAAAAAGATGAAAGGAACAACTGAAAAAACAAAAACAGCCCCTCATAATTCCTCCTCGCTAGCAGAACAGGAATTTCTGTTTTCCACAGCATTAATCTTGAACACATTTAAAGCTTTTAAAGATTGAATAGTTTGCATATTGAAAAATAGTTACACAATGGCCTCATCTGAGACTTGCCATTGGATTTATCATCTGATGATGAACACTTGAGAAAATATTAATATCTGTGTTTTATCAGAATCCATTTGAGATTTTTTAGGGGCTCCAGCTTATTACAAAGTCGTTACTTTCTTATTTCTGTAATGAAGATCCAGATTGCAGTCGGGATCAGAGCATCTCCCGTGAACCACACTCTGTGTGGTGCGGTTCACGTGAGCTGAGTGCCGGCCTGGCCCCGAGCGGAGGTGGTCGTTAGCGCGGGTGTGTGAGTCCCCCAGCGGGTGCCCGAACCCCCAGCGGCATTCAGCTCTCCCGCTGCCGACAGAGCCACAGCCGTGGAGCCTGCCTCTGGTTTCACTTCACAAACCTGGCTGGGTTTTTTTTTTTTTTAGAATATGATAGGTGTTGGTTAGAAGGGAGAGCAGTTTCCTTTCAAATATTAGTCCTGCTTACAAGGTGTACACCTAACCATGGTGAGAACTTTTTGCAGTCTGAGTGGAAGTACTTCTCTGGCAAACTGAAAGCCAGGTTTTCATCCATTCCCCTATCCATGCAGAATTTATTTGTTTTGTTTCATTTAAAAAGAGCTCCCCTGCCCCCCTTTCACCCAAATACTCACTGTGCTCAAGAGCTCACACTCCGCCTCTGACTTTATTTGGAATTATAATCCCCGTAAAACATCGTGTTAGTTTCAGGTGTACAGCATGCTGATTTGATATTTTTATGGTTACAAAATGATCATCATCACATAAAGACTTAGGTCCGTCTCTCACCAGAGTGTTACAGTGTTACTGTGTTCCTATGCTGTACATTAATTACGTCCCCTTTGAAGGTAGTGGGGATGGACCTAGAGTCTGTCATACAGAGTGAAGTAAGTCAGAGAAAAACATATATATTAACGCATATACATAGAATCTAGAAAAATAGTACAGATGAATCTATTTGCGGGACAAGACTAGAGACACAGATGTAGAGAGCAGACCTGTGGACTCAGCAAGGGAAGGAGCGGGGGACGAGGTAAGAGCGTAGCCCTGACGTATATACACTACCGTGAAAAAATAGGTAGAGAGGCCCTGTTGTGTGGCTGTGGCAGCTCAGCTCGGTGCTCTGTGGTGACCTAGAGGGTGGGCTGGGGCGTCGGGGGAGGCCCCCGAGGGAGGGGGTACGTGTATACACATGATCATCGCACAGCGGAAACTCAGATGACATAAAGCAGCTGTAGTCCAATAAGAGAAGGAAGGAAGAGGGTGTTGGGTCCGAGCCATCCCTCCTGCAGCCCTGCAGGCTGGTGGTGAGCCTTGAGCTGGTCTTTGATTCTGTGACAATAAAGTACTTCTTTTATTTTCCCAAACTGAAGAACTGGCAGTGATGAGGATGCTGGACAATAATATCCTTTTCCTCTTTTTTTCCTTGATCTGTCGACATCCTGTTTCTGAAACTAGACCCCTTGTTTTCTGTAGCACTTTCATCGATTGGAACGCCACGTGTGAAGGCCAGTTTCCCAGCGTGTACTGCCCCCTGGAATTGAACGACTACAATGCCTTTCCAGAAGGTAAAGCTGTTTGGACAGTCCCAGCGACATCTTTTACTCTCAGAAAGTCAAAGCCGAAAGCGTGTGTGTACTTAGGGCGCTAGCTGCAGAGAAAGTGCCTTTGAGAATCACCTTCCAGTTGTCCGCTGAGCCTTCATGCGGGTGCAGCACGCTTGCCTCGTGTAATTTTATATGGCCTCAAAAAGCCTGCTAGACCCAGGGGTCTGGGGACATGTTTAGGCCTTCAGATTAGGTGGAACAGGGCCTTTTGGACCTACATGAACCTGAATGTGCAGTATCTGTTGGGGGGCTGGGTCTTTACTTTAGTTATTCTTTTCGGGCAGACAAGTCCCAAGAGAGGTAGAATGATTCACGTGCTTGTTCCTCAGCACGTTCTGACACTTATCCCCCTGGATAGCGCTGCAGAAGGAAGGGAAAGCGCATGGAGGGGAAATTGATGAATTGCAGATGCTTGTGCTCAAGTATGTTGATGTGCAGATGCTTGTACTTCTCTGGGTTCTGATACATGCAGTGCTCCATGGTGACCACAAGGGGGTGCTGTGGTCGCTGTCTTCCTGTGCGTGAGGCTGTGTTTATGCCTTCTTACTGCCGTCTGAGAAACGCCTGGTCTCCTGCTGCCTTTATCAGTGCACGTGGTGTATGTGCAGATGGCCGGCACTGGCATGACAGACAATAAAAGAAAAGTTTAAGGACTAGAAAGAACGATGACACTCTAAGTCTACGGTAGTATTTACTACTATAAAACATAGCAGTATTACAGCGTACTCTGTATATTACAGAGTCCCGCCAGATTATCACATACTGAAAACGAAGCCTAGAGGAAGAACTTCCTCACTGAGGGCTTACCAGGTGCTGTGTGTCACGGAGTAATTATTTTATGTCTGTCTTTAACTTGTCAACACAGTAAGTCCTTGAAAGCTTATCTCACCTGAGGGTGAGAATTCCATTCTCTCCTGAAACGTATTCAGCTCTGCTGATGTCTCTGCTCTTTGCAGAAAGCATGAGCTACCCCAGTGGCTTCCCCTGTCCTGCCGAGGTTCAGACGGACTTCATTGACCACAGCTCCCCGTCTGCCTGGGGCAGCCCCCACAGCGTGCCGACCGCCTGGGGACATGCCAGCCTCATCAGCTCTCCGGTCAGTGCCACCCGCCCTGCTGTGCCCTGGGTTCTTCCACTGCCCCTGTCATCCTGGGTTAGAGTTGGGTTCAGATGCGCCGGAGCCTGGTTTGCTCCCCTGGGTCGCTAGCCACTCTCTGCAGGGGCCTCCCAGATGGGTGGATGGAGGGGGGCCTGCAGGCGCTGGCAGCCACAATGCCCTAAACCGCATCAAGGAGAGAGGGTTATCAGTGACGCTGCACCTGGGCCAGGAAGCCCTCTGGGAAGCAGGTGGGCTCCTGTGGCCCCGCTGACCTTCCACCTGTGGGAGGAGAGGAGATGAACCTTTCAGGATGGTCAGGCAGGGTCAGGCAGGGTCACCCATGGGTCTGGAGGGCTTCCCCCGGTCACACCCGCTCCACCGTGTTTTTATAGATCGAGGGCATTTGACCTGAAATGAGCTTATCTAATTGGATGGGAATTTCATGATCTTCTATTTGAGAAAAATGGAGTTAGAGACACCAAGGTGGTTGAGGATAGTGTGGTAGAATCCAGGCTGCCAGGGTTGATTCCACTGCGGCAGCCCCGAGAATGCAATCAACCTTGACATTGCTTTCTAAGGCTTCTTTATTTCTTTACATATTTCCTTTTCCCTCCCTCCTCGTACATGCCTCAGCCCTACCTCACAAGCACTCGAAGCTTGTCTCCAATGTCTGGACTTTTTGGTTCCATCTGGGCCCCGCAAAGCGACGTGTATGAGAATTGCTGCGCCATCAACCCCACCACGGAACACTCGGCTCACATGGAGAACCAGGCAGTCATGTGCAAGGAGTATTACCCCGGGTTTAACCCGTTCCGTGCCTACATGGACCTGGACATATGGACTAGCACAGCGAACAGGAATGCAAACTTCCCACTGTCGAGAGACTCGAGCTACTGTGGGAACGTGTGAAAAGGATTCGAGTCTAAACAATGTGAATAAAGAGGCTTGTGTTTGGGTGACTAGTGTAAACTGGTTGTTGAGATAGATTGACGTTGGTGGATATTTTGGCACTTTTATATGAAAATAAATTTTTTTATGAAATCTGGGTACTCTGTTTTTTTAACCTTTCACAAATCGGTGATAGAAACAAAGCCTCATGACTCCAGAAACATGTTGACATGCCAAATGTTCACATTGGAACCAGGACGGCGTCTAAGAAGGTAAGAGTGGGGAAAGAAGGGGCTGCGGTGGGTCCACCTCCATGAGCATTGGCTCCCCGGGAGCTTGCAAAAAGCCACCTCGATGGGGTCGCATTCCCAGGGATGCTGCCATGACTCGGGTGGGGAGGATTTTGTTTCAAGCACTCCTTTTATTGAAACAAGCCTCCGGTTTTGGGAACCTCACTGCCAGTCACTTGCCTGGACACACCGGTCCTGGTGGGCACGGCTGCAGGGTGGAGCCGAGCCCGGCACTATTCTGCTGACACGTGGCAGGCATGTCACATGACACGTGACATGTTCGCTCACCTCCGTCAGGCCAGTCCCCAGGGGGGCGGCAGCAACAGGGACATGCTGGTAAGTGTGTCAGGGTTCCCTCCGAGCGAGCAGGCTGAGTCCACAGACAAGCTCTGAGCAGGTCACAGAGCTGGTGCGTGGTCACCAGGCCAGTGTGTATTTGCTTGTCAGTGATTTTAGAGATTCACGTGATGTTGGAATTATCTGATTGCATGTATAAACTTTGAAAACTTTTTAACTTTTAATAAAAATGGATTGTTTTTACATGTTGTGTCTTTATTGGAATTTGAGTGGGATGTCAGCTTCACTTGCTTTTTCTTTCTCATGGTCTTGTGGGGCCTGAGTGAGGAGGGTAAGTGGGCTGTAATCTGGGACTGCCCTCCTGTAGGAAGCATGTGCTGGCATGCATGGCTGCTGGAACGCTCTCAGGCTACTGACCCCGTCCTTAAAACTGAAAAGTCGTTTAGGTTCTAGGTGTGCACCCAAAGGAATAGAAACAAGCCCTGTGCGCTGTGTTCACTGAAGCACTGTTCATAGTAGCCAAAAGGCGGAAACACCTGTGTCCACCGATAGAAGACAGCTGAGCAGACCGTGGTGTGTGCACAGCGGGCACTGGTCAGCCTTGGGAGGAAAGAGAGTTCTGACGCCTGCCACAGCGTGGGTAAGCTCAGAAAAGAAGCCTGCGAGTCAGCCTTGGGAGGGAAGAGGACTCTGATGCCTGCCGCAGCACGGGTGAGCTCAGAAAAGAAGCCTGCGAGTCAGCCTTGGGAGGGAAGAGGACTCTGATGCTTGCCGCAGCACGGGTGAGCTCGGAAAAGAAGCCTGCGAGTCAACCTTGGGAGGGAAGAGGACTCTGATGCCTGCCGCAGCACGGGTGAGCTCGGAAAAGAAGCCTGCGAGTCAGCCTTGGGAGGGAAGAGAGTTCTGATGCCTGCCGCAGCGCGGGTGAGCTCGGAAAAGAAGCTGAGTGTAGTAGCCAGTTACTAAGGACCAGGAGTATGTGATTCCACTGTGATGAGGAGTTTAGTGTGGCTGGGGTTAGTCAAGAAGTGGAATAGAGGTTACCAGGGGCTTGTGGGAGTGGGGAGTGGGGCTGGATGGGGACCAGCCCCCATGTAGGGAACAGGTACATGCTGGTCTGGAGGAGGCTGGTACCCCATGTGCAGGCAGCGCATGGACTGTGGCCTCCAGAAATCTGAGGGTCGTGCGAGTTTAGGGCTGGAGATAGTGGGGGTGTCCATCCTTGGCCTCTGAATGGTTCTAGAGGGGCCTCCTTGGGAGATGGGGGCTAGAGCTCTGAGCCAAGGCCCCTGTTTTGAAGAGGAGGCAGTGGCTGAGAAGAGAGGAGAAATTGCTGGGGAGGCCAGGAGGGGAGGCAGTGGCCACGATGGCGTGAAGACAGGAAGGTGGTCAGATGGGGAGCCCCGAGGGCTGGTCAGGCTGTGACCTGCCCCGTGCCCTCAGCCAGGCCAGCCACGGCCAGCTGATGTGGGAGACGAGGTGGCCGTGAAGACCCGCGGGGGGAGCTGAGCATAGGTGTGTGGAGTGCTGGGTGCAGGGACTGCTGGGCAGAAAGGGAGCAGGCAGGCCTGGGGGTCACCTGCAGGCACCCGAGCCTTGGCACACAGGACAGTGCATCTCCCGGGGCGGGTGTGCAGCGAAGACCTGAGCGGGGTGAGTCTGTGAGGAGAGAAGGGACGGGATGCCCAGCTGTGGGTGGCACCTCACGGCCTGTGGACTATTGTGCGGGTCAAGTCGTCCTGGAACACAGCGACTGCTCCCTCCTCCACCCAGCAGTGCACAGCCTGAAATGCTCGTCCAGTCCTCGCAGAGAACGTCTGTGGCCTTTGCTCCGGTAACAGGAGAGCAGGGCCTGGGCCTCGTGGCGGCAGCACATGCGTCTGCTCGGTCAGCTACTGCTGTGTGGGGTTTGTGTGGCAGCCTCAGAGCTGACACGGTCCTTACCTTGCGTCCTGTTCATTGTCCGGCATAGTGTGTGAATCACGGGAGTGTGTGGGAAGGAGTGAGTGGAGGGACATGTGTGAGCATCAGTATCTCATAGCTAAAGAGGTGAGTCTTCATGATTAGAGAATAATTCCATTATTCTGTGGCTGACCACAAGCAAAGGCAAGAGAATTACCACAGTTCTTTACGTACTAAACATAATTTCTTGCTTTTACACGCTAAGCTCCATGTACAGAGCTCTTCAGGACAGTCGTTACTATGTTGAATAATGCTACCACCCGGGAAACTTGTGGACCCCTAGAGTAAGTGAAGCAGCAGAGGCCAACCCTGCCTTCCAGGAGCTTTGGTTTTAGTGGAAGACTTACCAGTGAACATCCCCTTTGGGACCAGACTTTGTGGGGTCTTAACTCCAGCTTTATCATATATTTAACTTTCTCATTGTTAAGCTTGAGCAAGCTCCGGGAGTTGGTAATGGACAGGGAGGCCTGGTGTGCTGCAGTCCATGGGGTCGCAAAGAGTCGGACATGACTGAGCAGCTGAACTGAACTGAACTAACTTTCCTGTGCTTCGACTTCCTCTTTCTGTAATATGGGGATGACACTGGTAACATACTTCATAGAGTTGTGAGGATTAAGTGAAAGTCACTCAGTTGTGTTCCACTCTTTGCAACTTCATGGACTATACATGAAATCCTCCAGGCCAGAATACTAGAGAGGGTAGCCTTTCCCTTCTCCAGGGGATCTCCCCAACCCAGGGATTGTACCCAGGTCTCCTGCATCGCAGGCGGATTCTTTACCAGCTGAGCCACAAGGGAAGCCCAAGAATACTGGAGTGGGTAGCCTATCCCTTCAGGGAAGGATCTTCCCGACCCAGGAATCAAACTGGGGTCTCCCGCATGGCAGGTGGATTCTTTACCAACTGAGCTCTCAGGGAAGCCTGAGGATTAAATGAGTTGAGTAGATAGTGCTTGGCACGTAGTAAACTCTTGGCTACCGTCAGTATCTGATATAATTACTAACATCAATTTAAATGAACACAGCAGGGTACATAGGAAGTTAAATCTCAGGTTGAGTAGCGGCCCGGTGAAGCAGGCCTTTATCCATTGCTGTTGAGATGGTGGCATGTTTGGCAATGTGTATTAGGTCCCTTGAAAACTCTTCTGGGAATTGACTCTTCAGGAAAATAGTAAAAAAAAAAAAAAAAAAAATTCATGTACAAAAATCAGGTATCAGTTTTCTGTTGTTGCTGTAAAACTTTCCCACAAACTTAGTGGCTTAAAAAAATATGAAAGTATCATCTGACAGCTTTGTAGGTCAGAAATCCAACACAAGTTCTGCTAGGCTAAAATCAAGGTCTCGGCAAGGCGGAATTCCTTTAGGAATGACCACATAGAGCAAGGTGATCCTCTGGGGAAGAATCTGCTCCTTTCTCAACTTGCCCAGCTTTTAGAAGTGGCTTACATCTCTTGGCCGTCTTCAAAGCCAGCAACGTGGCCTCTGTCTGACTCTGATACCATTGACACATCGTTTTCTCTGACCACAGTTGGGGAAGGTTCTTCTCTTTCAAAGACCCGCGGGATTAGATTGGGTCCTCCCAGAGAATCTCCCCATCTCAAGGTTTCTACCTTAATCACGCCTTCAGAGTCACACGTTCTCGCCGTGCAGTCACACGTTCAGAGCCTCCAGAGTTAGGACGTGGGCATCTCTGGGGCAGGGGCATTGTTTTGCCTCTGATGTGTTAGTATATTCCTTCCAGTGTTTAGAACAGCGCTGAGCTACAAACACTGTACAACAGGAATATGTTTAAATTACAGTACGCACAGATGTTGGAGTACGAGGAAGCCTCTAAAAGTCATTGGAAGAGGATGACACAGCAGTGGAAGGCAGGATGCAGTTTCTGAGCCGTCGGAGCCCATCTGGACTTGGGGGAGGAGGGGGCGCACCATCTGGTGGGTGGCATTGTGAGTGGTTTTCATTTTCTTTTCTTTTTTTGGTATTTCCTATTATAAGTATGGATAACTATTATTCCCCCTTCTCTAAAAACTCTTAATTAAATCTTAAGGGAATGTATGTTTTATTTAACAATGGTGAAAGTAAGTATTCTAAAAACAAACGCTGAAGTCAATAAAATTTACATTATGCTGTAAAAGAACATAATTTAAAGGCAAAGGCAAAGTGAAACTTTCACTAAGCATTCCCTAATAAAAACCCTATAAAATGAGGTATGTAGTAATTACTTGGGCTAGGATTAAAGGCAAATAAGAATGTCTTTAAACAGTCTATAGCCAACATACAAAATGTAATGCAGTCTAATTATAATTAATTAAAATACAGCTTAAAATACATATGTTTATGCAAACTCAAATTAACATTTCAAAATAATTACTTCTGTGTGACCCAGACATTTGCATAATTTAATACTCACACTGGAATACAGAGAAGATGTCAGTAAAACAGAATGTGTTTATTATTTGTGTATGCATAATATTGGAGAAGGCAATGGCACCCCACTCCAGTACTCTTGCCTAGAAAATCCCATAGACGGAGGAGCCTGGTGGGCTGCAGTCCATGGGGTCGCGAAGAGTCGGACACGACTGAGCGACTTCCCTTTCACTTTTTACTTTCATGCATTGGAGAAGGAAATGGCAACCCATTCCAGTGTTCTTGCCTGGAGAATCCCCAGGGCCGGGGGAGCCCGGTGGGCTGCCATCTATGGGGTCACTGAAGTGACTTAGCAGCAGCAGCAGCAGCAGCATGCATAATATATGTAGTAATTCAAAGGAAAACTCTGAATTTAGAAGCTGAAAACAAAAACTTCACCCAATGTCATCTCTGGATGGATGTTTATGTCCGTGACCTCAGGACTGTGTGGACAGCGACTGACGGGAAATGCAGCCGCCTGGCCTGTCTCACTCTGCAAAGCAAGTCCTGCCTCAGAAGCAGCAAGCAGAGCTGGGTGAGGCTGTGTCCCCCAGTCCATCACGTGTTCCAGAACCGTGGAGCTGCTGAAAAGAAACCAACCACACATTTGCCTGCCTTTAATTAAAAAGGTCATTCAATCAGAATAATGTGTCAGAATCGAGAACTGGTTGTGTATGAGTTGGGATAGGCTAGGTTTCACTGCAGAACAAACGGATCCCCAAACAGGGTCCAGTGACACTTGAGGGCAAGGGTCCCCTGGCGGGACTCTGCGTCCAGACCGCTGTGCTCGGGCACTTGGCATCTTGTGCGGTCTCGCTGTTGAGGCCCACGGGAGCTGCAGCAGGGCGCAGTGTGTTTGCCCGGCTGGGCCATCGGAGACTCACTGCGCTCTGAGTGTCGCTTCTGCCCACAGCCGGTTGGTTGACTGGAACCAGTCACATGGTCCCAGTCGAGAGGAAATAGGGGCTTCTGTGTGTCAGAGCTGAGGCAAGGGATGCTGCTGAGCAGTCCTAAAACTCAATGGCACTGCAGTCTTGGAGAAGTGTCTTTCTTTGCCCGCTAGCTGGAGAGATTCAGCTAAGCCCCAGGCGGCCAGCACAGCCCAGGCCGCCTTGTGGGAAGGAGGATCTGCAGAGCCAGCAGACGCTGCCTTTCAGCCCTGCCGTCCCAGGAGCGCCCCAGAGTCACTCACCCAAGGCAGCAGCGCCCGCGCCAACGGGCTCCCACGTCCTGGGGGAGTGAGATGCAGCTCACACCCCCGTGGGGATCTGACTCCTCCAACACAGTGTGTGCTCCCCGTGTGGCTGCTGCTTCAGAAAATAAGGCCTAAGATCACAGTCACATATGTCAGCTGCTGAATAGCTATTCAAAAACAGTCTGCTAGAGTAACTGCTAAGTCGCTTCAGTCGTGTCTGACCCTGTGTAACCCCATAGATGGCAGCCCACCAGGCTCCCCCGTCCCTGGGATTCTCCAGGCAAGAACACTGGAGTGGGTTGCCATTTCCTTCTCCAGTGCATGAAAGTGAAAACTGAAAGGGAAGTCGCTCAGTCGTGTCCGACTCTTTGCGACCCCATGGACTGCAGCCCACCAGGCTCCTCCATCCATGGGATCTTCCAGGCAAGAGTACTGGAGTGGGGTGCCATTGCCAGAGTAACTAGTAAGACTGAAATACGGGGAGCCATGAATGGAGTCACTGCTGGAGGAATTCTGAGGCAGAACTTGGAGAAACAGGTAGTGGCTATTCTGGAAGTAACACAGTGGTTTCCTGTGTTTCACTTCTCGATGGGAAGTGAAAGTCTGGTCCAGTTCATCTGGGGATGAGATGAAGGCTGAAGCAGTTTTAAGCTCATGATTTCATGCCCAGCCTGTATTAAGAAGGATGATCAAAACAATTCTGGGATGTTAGTCTAGCTGTCCAATCCAAGACAGCCTCTGGGGCTGGGCAAATGCTAGGTAAGGCAATGAACATGCAAGTGTGCATAAAGAATGGTTAGGCTGGTCTGGTGGCCAGAAATGAAAAGCGGGCCTGAGACACGTTTCAGAGATGGGGACTGCCGGGCCAGGCAGAGGGAACATGGCCGCAGAGCGGGGCTCAATGCTGTCGACAGTCAACACCAAACGCTCTCTCGCTAGCCCCACCAGGAATCCTGCTTTACAAATGCCTAGGGTTTTGCCCCTGGAGAGGGCAATGGCACCCCACTCCAGCACTCTTGCCTGGAAAATCCCATGGATGGAGGAGCCTGGTAGGCTGCAGTCCATGGGGTCGCTGGAGTCAGACATGACTGAGCGACTTAACTTTCACTTTTCACTTTCATGCATTGGAGAAGGAAATGGCAACCCACTCCAGTGTTCTTGCCTGGAGAATCCCAGGGACGGAGGAGCCTGGTGAGCTGCCGTCTATGGGGTCGCACAGAGTCGGACACGACTGAAGCGACGCAGCAGCAGCAGGGTTTTGCCCACAGCAACCAAGTCCTTTCCCCTCCCTCTCACGGGGCTACTCTTCTACCTGGGTATTGACTTAAAACCATTGTGGGGTCTTGCATCACTTTTTAAGAATAAGTTGAAATACATTTATTGTTTTTTCTGTCTGTTGTAGAAAATATGGATAAGAAAATAAAAAAAAGAAAACCAGTGTAATCCTACCACCCACCAAGCAACACTTAACATTTTGGTACATTTCCTTTCAGACATGTGTATATGTGTGTTTTTACAAAAATAGGATATGCACACTATTCTGTGAAATACTTTTCTCATTTAATGTTCTGTAAAGCTGGATTTCTTTCTGAATGCCTATCAGAAGTTTTCCTGATACTTCTCATTCAGTGTGTCAACACCAAACACCACTTCTTATCTCTCCCTAACTTAAATCTCTGCCTGAGTTTGTTCAGTTACTAACATATTCCTTGTTGCATCTTCTGAGCCCACAATAGGGGCCCAGGCACTGGATAGTTACAGATAAGTCTGCCCAGACACTCTCTCTTCCCAACCGTTCTCATGTTTAATGGATCATTAAGTCATTCATTCAGCACATATTTATTCCATCTGTCCTGACACGCCTTGTGAGTGGTCTGTGTCCTCATGATGTGCTCATTCAATAAAACTGAGGAGCTATTGTGCCCCAGACTTTGAGCTGTGCTCTGGATGAACCAGACAGGCATCCTGCCTTCTTCCAGGGCGCCGGGAATCTACGGGGGGGGGGGGGGGGGCGGGGAAATGAACAGTGCAATGCTGCACTACTTGATTACTGCAGAGCAAATGACCCCCGAGCTTAGGGACTTAAAGTAACAAGTTCTTACGTCACAGTTTCTGCGGGTCAGGAATCGTGGCTCTGATCGACGCCTTCTGCCTCCGAGTTCCTCCCACAACTGCAGCCGGGCTGTGAGTCAGGGCTGCAGTCGCCTCCGAGTTAAGCAAGCGGCGGGGCGGCGGGGGGAGGTGAAGTTCATTTCCAAACTCGTTCACACAGTCGTTGGCAGGATTCAGCATCCTGCAGGTTGTTGAGGGCAGACTGCTCTCTCCATTAGGATGACTGGCTTCAACAGAACAAGCAAGCAGGGGGGTGGAGGCGGGAGAGAGAGAGGGAAGGGAAGAGAAAGGGGAGGAAGAAGCTGCATCTTTGGGATGCAATCTCAGAAGCGGCATGCCATCACGTTGCCACATGCTCTTTGTGAGAAGTATGTCCCTAGGTCCTGCGCCCACTTAACAGGGTGGAGACAAGCAGTAGTAAGGGTCCCTGGGAGCCATTTTCAAAGGTTGCCTGCCCCTATCGCAAGCGGAAAAGACAACTCCAGCTCCAGCTCAGCACTAGGAAGGAGACGAAATGGGAGAAGATGAAGCGTGCCTGGGAGATGCCTCAGTGAGCCGGCAGGAGAGACCTCAGGCGAGAACAGCTGCGGGGACCGACGGCAAGCGAACACCCAGGCTCGCCCTGACGGAGGAGCAGGAAGCGTGAGCTCTGCATGCTTGGAAAAGAGCACAGCGGCCAGTGACACACAAGAACACAAGTGACGCGGACACTGTGCCCGGTTAGGGAAGAACTTAGACCTCCTAACAGATCGCATGGGGCAAACGTTACCCCTGCTTTGAAATAGCAAGTGACTTCCCTAAGATCACAGATCGGCGGTGATGCAGCGCACACAGGATTTGAACTTGGGTCTACCTGGAGTTGGGATGCACGTGTCTGCGGCTCCCTGCAGGATGAACTGCCCGGGACGGAGAAGTTTCCCGGGAATTGAGACTTCCGTGGCTGAGACCAGGACAGTCCAGAGGGCAGCAGGATAGCGACCCTGCCTGGCCCCCTCGAGTGAGAGCACGGCGCTGGGGCTCTCTGATGTGGTGTTAAGCCCAGGCCGAGCCAGCAGCCGTGAGCCAGCCCGAGAGACTCAGCTGTGTATTCTGTTGCCAAAAGAATAAGGCGGCACAACCCCGCCTTGCTGTTAAAATACAATGTTTAAATACTTCAGTTTGTTGCCTTTTGTTTTTCTCAGGTCATTCATGGGAGAAAAGCTGACCTAGCAGAGAGGCATGGCCAGGGGACCTAAGGGCTGGGAGAGACCGAGGCAGGCACCCCGTCCTCAGCCACTGAGCAGGTCACAGGAGCAGGGCAGGGCCCCCTGGGCCTCAGACAGCTTCCCACTGGGCACCCTGCTATCAGCACACATGCTGGCATGGGCGCCCCGCACCCCTGCCTGAATCCCGCCTTCCCCTTCCTCCTCTGCGCAGTGCCAGGCCCCTGGAGGTACTACCCAGCAGTCCAGTGACAGTGACCTTTACACAACGAAGTGTGATGGGACTGGACAGGCCACACCAGGGAGGGCTGCAGGCTGAGCTGCAGGCACGGCTTGGCTTTGCTCACTTTTTCGTATCCCGGTGACTTGAGGCAGGAGGTCAGTGCCCCAAAGATTGTCCCAGTGGGATTGGTCACCCCTCATCGAGGCAACTGATCCTTCGTTCCCCTGCAGACCCTCTCCCCTTGGTGAACCTCTCCTCTTGCAAACTTTGTGACCTGGAGGTTCTCCTCTGCTCCCTGTAACCCTTCCTCTCCTAATTCCTTTCCTGGCCTCACTTTGCCTCGGAGAGTGAGTGATGCTGAGACTGGGCTCTCAGCCTCATTGTCCCCCTCCCCGGAGAGCCCCACAATGGGTTGGAACCTGCACCTCTAAGCTGGAGACCTCCTGCAGGGATCTCAGACCAGACTGACTTGATTCAGAGACCATGGTAGATGATGCGTGCTCACTCTGAGTAGCACCCCCTGTGGATGGAACACACTCAATGCACTGTTGTCGGGCTTGGCCTGATGTCTTGCTTTGGCTCGGAATGTGGGCAGAAGTGACTCTGTGCTAATTTACAAGAGAAGCTTGAACAGGTGCTGCATGGCCCTTTGCCTCGTTCTCTTTCCTTCTGCCACTGAAGGGCACGCTCAGAAAGAGGCTTCTCTTTCAGCCTGGGACTCAGAAGGAGAAAACCAAATGCCTCTGGTTTTCTCTAGAATACCCAAAGCTGATGGTAGCATAAAAAGCACATCATTGAAAAGTGACTATTTGCAAATGGGATCAGATCTCTGAGAGTGACTAAATAGGCAGCTTCTTCCCAGTAATTATTCAGGGTGAAGTGGAGAATCATTACATTCTGAAAGAGCATATAAAATAATGCCAAGAATTGTAAAAAAAAAAAAAAAAAAGAGAGACATCACTTTGCTGACAAAGGTCCATCTTGTCAAAGCTGTGGTTTTTCCAGTAGCCATATATGGATGTGAGAGTTGGACCAAAAAGAAGGCTGAGCACCGAAGAATAGATCCTTTTGAACTGTGGTGCTGGAAAAGACTCTTTAGAGTCCCTTGGACAGCAAGGAGATCTAAAGGAAATCAACCCTGAATATTCATTGGAAGGACTGATACTGAAGCTGAAGCTCCAGTACTTTGGCCACCTGATGCGAAGAGCCAAGTCATTGGAACAGACCTGATACTGGGAAAGTTTGAGGGCAGGAGGAGAAGGGGACGACAGAGGATGAGATGGTTGGATGGTGTCATTTACTCAATGAACATGAGTTTGAGCAAACTCTGGGAGTTAGTGAAGGACAGGGAAGCCTGGCCAGCTGCAGTCCATGGGGTCACAAAGAGTTGAACACAACTGAGCGACTGAACACAAACAACCAATACTCAGAGACCAAGTAAAAGTTACCTATGAGAGAGCCAGGCTTTAGGAGAGCTCTGCCTGCCCTACCCCTCAGCCACGCTTGGATTATGGAATACGGGGGCTTCTGGTTTGAAAGAGTGGGTACTGAGATGGTCTGTTCTTACGAGAGCAACTGAAAAGGGTCCTTTCAGCATTCTGGCCCAAGTCACACTTCCACTCTGTACCCACTTGGGGCTTCCTGTGACACCGCAGATCCTGCGGGACCTGCCTGCACCTCCTCATCTCCTCTGGCTGTTCTCACCACCCAGAGCACTCACTCCCTCGATGGCCCCGTGGTGCTCCCTCTCTCTGTCGAGGTTTTCATCCAAATATCTCCTCTCATGGAGATTGTACTTCCTTGCCCATCATTTCTGCTTCTGTTAAAATCAAACACAGATAGAGACCAGACTTGAACGTTTTCCAAGGGGTCACACAAACAAAGCTTAGGTTAACTTATTTTACACAACAAATGAGGTTACTAATTTCTATGTAAGTGTTGCATCGGTTTTACTTCTGTATTTTCTGAACTTTGGAAGCTTCAGACGATGACTTTGAGCATGGATCGTGTCACTCCAGGTTGAAGCAAATGAATAACGTTGATGTCTGCCCTCTTCTGCAGTCACAGGGCAGACCACTTGTTCCAGATGATTTGACCACAGGGTGGTGCAACCGACATCAGCTACACTGCTGAGTCACTACCCGGACTGAGGTTTCCCTGGAGACTGGTCAGGACCCACGGTGGACGCTACACTTGTTACAGCAGCATAACCTGAGCTTTCCTGATTGATGCCCATTCTCACAGGCCGTCAGTCCCTCTCCCCACACACTACTCTTATTTTTTCCATAGTATTTATCATCACTCGACACATTGTATATTTACATGTTTGCTTATGTAGGTCATTATTTGTTGCCATTGTTGTTTACTCGCTCAGTCGTGTCCAGCTCTTTTGTGACCCCAGGGACTGTAGCCCACCAGGCTCCTCTGTCCATGGGATTGCCCAGGCAAAAATACTGGAGTGGGTTGCCATTTCCTTCTCCTAGGGGTCTTCCTGATTCTGGGGTCAAACTCGAGTCTCCTGTGCTGCAGGCAGACTCCTTCCTGCTGAGCCACCAGGGAAGCGTAGGTCATTAATGCTGCTCACCAAATATTTCCTTCTTTCCGTCTTCGGGACATGTAGGCTGGTCACATGGGGCCGTGTTCCAGAGTCCCATTGTCACAGTCCCTCGGATGCTGACAGAACACAGGAGACCAGCTTCTCTGTCTCGGCCACGGCAGCAGCTAGCGCAGCAGCATCGCGCATGGTTCACTAGCCCAGCTTTCCACAGGGCCGAGTGAGGAGGCCGCACACACAGTGGCGGGTGTAATGGGAGAGCCTGAACTTGGGGAACACACAGCTTTCCAACTGGGCAGTCAGCATGCCTGCTTTTTGCCTCCAAGGCAGGTACTATCTCTTGCAAAGTAAGAAAAGTAGTACTGAGAATATTAAGCATGGAAACAGAGGTTTTAACTTACAAACTACTTTTCACGTCTACTATCTTAACAACCCTGCAAAAATGTAACTTTCTCCAGAAACTGAGGCCCAGAAATACTGACTGACGTGCATACAAGCACCGACCCCATAAGAGAGGGGCCACCGTTTCCTGACACTTTCCATTCTGCTGCCCTTGGCAAATCCATCTACTGTTTGTGTAGCTCTTCACCCGTGTAAACAGGTGTTCAAGTGCTCACCCTGGTGACGCGCGTGTAGTAGAGACCAAGCCGGCTAACAGAAAGAATTAGGTGTCTGGGAGTCAGATCCTGACTGTGTTTCTAGACTGTGTTACTAGATCCTCTGACCTCTATGAGCCTCCATTGGCCCATCTGCAAAATGGGGTTCACAATTCTCTCACAGGGATGCGGAGAGACTGCCGCCTCACTTGAAATGTTCGTGTTGCTCCTCTTGGAATTACTTGCATCCCTAAGACTGAATTTCTCTTCTCGATTGAAGTATATTTGACTCACAGTATTAAATGAGTTTCAGGTGTCGACCATAGTGATCTGACACTTTTATAGCGCACACTCCATGTACAGTTATTACAGAACATTGCTGTAACACCTGTGCTGTATGTTACATCCTTGTATCTTCATGTTACCCTTAGGGGTGTGTGCCCCTGAATCCCCCTCACTCATTTTGCCCCCCTCACCTCTCCCCTTTGGCAACCATGAGACTGGTCTCAGTATCTGTGAGTCTGTTTTCTTGTGTTTGTTCTTTTTTTAAACTGTGAGCTTCTCAAGGTCAGGGGCCGTGACTTTGTGCTGTTCACCCCGGGCCACAGACTCCCTGCCTGATAGAAGGACATGCTGAATAAATACGGCTGACAGGAAGCAGAGGCCTGGATGCCTGCAGGGGCCTGATGCCCCGCTGTCTTGCCAGCCTCCCTTTGCAGGTCCCCACTTTCTGGGCTGGCTTTCTGCACTATGACTTGTGCCAGCCTGGGGTGGTTTCAACACCATAGGAAGTTCAGGTTCTCCAGAGTAGTCCCTTTCGTTTCCTAAAACTGAAATTTCTGGAAACATGTGAGGCAAGAGCGGAATTTTAGCGCAGTCACTCCCTGGGTGGCCCGCAGCAGGACAGAGCTTCCTGGCAGAGCTGGGGCGGGCTCAGTTGCCCAACCTTCTGCGATTTCAGGCATAGTAGCTCTTTCCCTGCGTCGCAATGCCAGGGGAAGTGTCCTTGGCAGGGCTGGCCACTGCCTTGAGAATAAGAGTCCCTCCCCTCCCAGAGCCCGGGACTTCTCCCCTCCAACAGGAATGACAAGTTATTGTTGGGCCTGCGGGTTTGGCCTGGAACCCTCCCTTGACAAAGACACACACACACTTCCTCAAATGAGGTTTTCATGGCCTGGTTTTTCCCCCACACCTTTCTCGGCTCCTTCCCTTTTCCTGGACTCGGTTCTCTGCTGCTGCAGGGGTCCCCCTGTTCCCCAGCACTTGGCCTTCATCGTCCCAACTGAACTGCCTGAGGCCACACCCTCTGCTCACAAATTGTCCCCAACACCCTCATTTCCTGAGAGAAACTGAGCTCATAAAGTGGCAAGAAGGAAACAGTATTCATCCTAAAGTGGAAAGCCCATAATATTTTTATTCCTACTTTTATCCAAGGGCCTTATTCATCCAAGTGAATACTTTCTATGGCACCACTTTCATGGAGACTTTCTGCCCAGTTAGTCCTTCCCAGGTCCCTCAAGGAATAATTCTTTCTTGACAACTTTCTGCCTTTCAGAGTGAGACAAGGGAAGGGTCAGTGGCTTGGTAGTTGGTCGACTTTGGATAAGGGTTTTCTTTGCCTATTGGGTCTTCTGCCCTCACTGGACCAGAAAGATAGGTTCGGGATTCGATTATTTGAGTGGCAGCTGTTATGTGGTTATTTTCCTGGCAATCAGCTTAAGAACAGAAACAGATGCTTTTTGGAAAGAGTCGGGGGGAAATCTACCCAGATGTCCACAGCCATTCACATCATCCGAATTTTTATTCTCTGCCGACTCAGCTTTGCACTCTGCAGTTTCACGTGTCTAACTAAGAGTTCTTCAGTCAATTGACCTACAATCCAATTTCTCTTCTCATTCACCCTATCATTGCATACTTTTGTAGTTATTATTATTATTCACATGCTGAATGTGTGTGTACATATACAGACAGGCAGCTTCATTTCTCCAGTTGATTTACCACAAAGTAAATACATTTATTCGTTTGGCTTTACTGACAAACAGCTCATAGCACTCTCAAAGCTCAGGCACTGCTTGTACTTTGCAGAAGGCCCCGGGCCTAATCTTTATAACAATCCTATGAAGTTCCTTTTACAGAGATGATAACTGGGGAGGATCACACACCCTCTCTACTGCACTTTCACAGCAGACATGTTTTTAAATCACTTTTAAATATTGTTTCTTATAACAAACAAGAGTCAGGGCATCCTAACTTTCTAAAAGTCAATCTGGATTGTCCAACAGGTACACAGTTAAGGGAGGACCAGACCGCACTGGACACAGAGCAGGTTCATGATTGGTGAGTGATATTCCTGCTGTTCCCTAGCACCCTGTTCTCCCAGATTTGGGGCCGGGGGAAGGATTACAGGTAGTGGCCCCTTGAGTTGGAAGGAGAAAGGTGGCTGTGGGCAGAGCAAGTGACTATGTGAGATTCCTTTCCCCCAGGACCAATGTTCTCATTATTTATTTCCTGATTCATCAATAACTTGATTAGACTGACTGCCCTACAGCAAACTGGAGCAGGAACTAAATCCCCACAATTTAAATGCTGCTGGTGGTGATGGTTTAGTCTTGCAAGCCCATGGACTGTATCCCTCCAGGCTCCTCTGTTCATGGGATTTCCCAGGCAAGAATCCTGGAGTGCATTGAGATTTTCTTCTTCGGGAGATCTTCTGGACCCAGAGATCAAATCTGGGTGTCCTGTGCTGCAGGCGGACCACCAACGGAGCCACCAGGGAAGCCCCTCCAATACTGGGGCCTTTGTTGAAAACAGCAGCTAACACTGAGCGCTTACCAGGTTCGAGGCATTGTAACAGACATAAAACCCGAGTCTCGTGGAAGAGGCAAGATTTGAGCCCACGTCTCTCAGGCAAAGCTGCTGCCTTCACAAGCCGTGTTGCACTGTCCCCACAAGGCTGCAGAGGAGGCGTGTGACCGGTTGTGTTGAGTCCTGGAAACCAGTCCATTTGGCTTTGGATCTGTGTTTGTGCTGTGTGTGGGTCATGGTTGATGTCCACCCTAAGTCCGTCCAGAAGCTGATTGATGGCAGTGATTCATGTAAGTCCTTTAGAGCCAGAATAGCGTCTTTTTATGAACCTGTATTTTAGTATGTATGCAGAAAATAAGTGAAACGCTGTGGTAAGCCAGGAATGAATATTGATTCATAAAAATCACTTAACTTCCTTCTCGAAATAGCAAATGATATCATTTCAGGCAAGGTTTGTTTGGCTTAAGAGTCTCATATGAGGCAGTCACACTTGAATTGTGCAGTTCATATGGACAATATTTGTATGAATATTTGTTGCCCCTTGTACTCTTGCCTGGAAAATCCCATGGATGGAGGAGCCTGGTGGGCTGCAGTCCATGGGGTCGCTAAGAGTCAGACACGACTGAGCGACTTCACTTTCACTTTTTCGCTTTCATGCATTGGAGAAGGAAATGGCAACCCACTCCAGTGTTCTTGCCTGGAGAATCCCAGGGGCAGGAGAGCCTGGTGGGCTGATGTCAATGGGGTCACGCGGAGTCGGACACGACTGAAGTGACTTAGCAGCAGCAGCAGCAGCAACAAAATAGGGGTGTATACACACATACATACTATAAAAACCCTAGCCTTTTCTATGATTTGAGTGTTCATTCACATTCTCATTGAATAATATTCTTACTAAGACAAGCAAGATGATGAAGCATAGGAAGTCGTCTATGGAGATCCAGTGACAGGCGTGGCACAGGGACTTTGAAGTCACACAGACTGAGGTTCCAGTCCTAACCATGTCACTTGGCAAGTCCTCAACTCTTCTGAGCTGCTTTATATTTAAAATGCAGGTCACGTTTGCCTCATAGACTTGTTAAAGCATTAAACAAATACACGTTAAAGTACAAGCAGAGACATTAACACAAAATGAGGTCTCAGCAGAAGGAATTACCTCCCACTCCTCCGTTTTTGATTTTTGACCTGCCAAATTTGATAATGTTTCCTGACTTCTCAGTTCTTCAAGCTTCTTTCTGAGCTCCATTTTGTAGTTCTTCATCTCCTGAGTATCTTGATTTATTCAAAAGTTTTGATTGAACACATACCATATACAAGTTACTGGGTAAACATTAAGAATACAATAGTGAGCTAAACAAGCTATTCTTTTTACGGCTTCTTGAGAGAGACGGGCATTAATCACACACATGGGAGTATCTAGCTGCAATCTAGCTGCAATCTAAGCTAAATGCTATGAAGGAAGGGAACACATATCTAGGTTGAAGAGTAAGGGAAGTGAAGGTGAGTGGAGACCTGAAGGAGAAGTGAGAGTCTCTATGGCAGGTGAAGATGGTGCTGGGGATGCTGAGATGAAGGAGATGGTGGCGATTGTGCTGGGGATGCGGAGACGATGGAGACGGTGGAGGTGGTGCTGGCAGAGGTGGTGGTCACAGTGCTTCCAGCTGTTCATATGGAGGGGCAGGGAAAATGTTAGTCACTCAGTTTTGTCCAACTCTTTGCGACCCCATGGACCATAGACTGCCAGGCTCCTCTGTCCATGAGATTCCCCAGGCAAGAATACTGGAGTGGGGTGCCATTCCCTTCTCCAGGGGATCTTCCAGACCCAGGGATCGAACCTGGTGGTGGTGATGGTGCTTCCAATTGTTCATATGGAAGGACAGGGAAGATTCTGGAGATTGGGAGGAGGGAAAACCCTCTCCTTCAACCCTGTGTTTGGTGACACGGTTGACAAAAGAGCCTGCCTGTATGGGAGGTAAGGGTGATTCTGAGATTCTGAAGTCAGAAGAGCCGCATCATCCCAACTTCCCTCAGGCTTCCTGCTGGCTACTCTGGTGCCCCTGTGCAGCGGGCATGCATATTCAGACCATCTGGAGGCCACACTCAGGCTGGTATTTTCCCTTCAAAAAGGGGGAAGAACCTAGTGAACCAGAAATTTGGGGTCAAGTATGACTCTCCATAGAATGCTTACAGAATAGGAACCCAAGGGTCTGCTAGCCCTTCTACTGTGAACTCCAGCTTGTGCCAAGTGTTGGTGTGAATCTAAAGAAGGAAGAAAGAGAAGGCAAGAAGTGACCAATGAGTTGGAGGAAAAGGCAGGACAAGTGGACCCTGAGGAAGATGTGGGAGGCCAAGTGAGTCATTTTGAACTTGGACAACTGTTGGTCATGTCCAGGGTCAAGGGGTGACTGAGGCAGTGCCCGGGAGGAGGTCTGGAGGAGGAGCTGGCATAGGAACCGAGAGGTGATGAGGAGGTCGTCTCTATGACCAGGGAATCTGGGCTCCTGGTAGATCTTAAGAAGTCTAAGAGCAAGTGCCACAGTCTTTGACAAGTGAAAAGAAAGGAATAGGAGGTCCGCAGATGGTGAGACAAAAGAGGCTGTGAGGTCGAATGGTGTGTGTGAGCCTGGAACCTCAGTGGAACTGGAGGAACTATTTTCTTACAAATAGTTGGGGAGATAAGAGTCAGTGGCTCTCACATTTCAGGAAGTGGAGTTCCTGGGTCTGATGATGCCTTTTGGGGGACACTGCGGATTTAACCCTATAGATTTAATCCCATCGTATAAACCCTACAGATTTAATCCCATCGTAAGATTTAGTACAAATCATCTCTTAGAAATCTAAGAGGTCTGGCACTGTTAATAGTGCATGGTAAATAATGAATCTGTGCCAGTGACTGGCAGTTCAGGGAAGCCACAGCTGAGGGGAGGTGGAAGGACGCCAGCAGGACACACAGGCGCAGACCAGAAGACGAGGCTGAGGTCAGGAAGCTGACTCAGCTCGGAGGAAGCCGCGGGGACAGGCGGCAGGAAAGGAAGGAAAGACACGACAAACTTTAGTTAGTGACGCAAATTTAATTTTGTCAGCATTGGCTTTTTAAAAAAATGTCTTCAGAATTTCTTTGTCTGCAGAAGCGAGAACTTAGAAATTTGCTTTGGCTGTATGATTTTAATATCTAAATGACTAACTTTGCCAAGTTAAAAACTTTGTCCTTCCTTAAGTGTTCAGGTTCCACTATTCATAAATCTACCAAATTTAAACATCACTGTAAAAGAGACTTTGGCTTTTGTTTGATCCTGGTTACAAATTTTGTTAATTAAGCCTAAATAATTTTAGCAGCATTTATAAGTGTAATGTATTTGATATTCTCTTTAAGTGTATTAGTTTGACTTAGTAAAACTTTACTGAGTTCTTAAACAATGCTTATATAACTAATACACTTATAAGAATGATTAACTGTAAACTCTGTTAAATGTTTGAATGCATGTTTATACAAACAATGAAAAATTTCAGCTTAAAATCACAATTAATGAAGTAAACGTTTTAAGTTGGAATTACAAGCCTGACCTTGACTCTAATAGGCCAAATTAAAAATAAAAATGTGACAAGTCTTTAAAAAACAAATACTCACAGATTCCTTAACACAAAATATTAATGTAAATACTAATTAAAGTCTTCCAGAGTTTGCATCCAGAAACTTTCTGGGTCAAGCATGACCGTCCATACGGTGTCCAAGAAGACAGCAACCTCCAGGCTTTGAAAGATAACACATATAAGAAATCATTATATCACCATACATAATTTGTGAATTCCTTCATAGAGAGGTGGCCAATGATATGGATTATGAAGCTGGCGATATTCTTGTCTGTGACCATGGTTGGTACACTGAGCTCTGTTCGTGCTTTGTAATAGGACTGAAGCTGGAGAAGGCAGTGGGCACGCAGCAGGGTCCCTGGGTTGAGTCACTATCATGAGCTCATTTTTTCCATCCACACGGAAGACAGCGACTTCTACACAGGTTGCCACATCACATGGTTGGATTTAGCAGCTATCTGATTCTTAGAATATTTCAACATATTTCCCCAGGCGCTCCAAAGAACTGGGAAATTGATAAAACTCTGCCTTCTTTCCATATTCTTCCTGATGGATGAGGCCACGCAGAATTAAAATGATACCAGCTGCTCACCAGTGGCTTTGTCTGACTCTGTGGTTAGAAAGAATACACCAACATTTCTTCATTCTTGTTTTTAAACGAGGTCACCTATCGTGTGGCAGGGATAGGAAGTCGGGGCAAGAAGTCACTGGTCACACTTCTGTCCCTTGCAATCTCACTGTGTCTGTAATGTCCACATTCCTCGACCCAACTAACGCCCCGAAAAGGCTCATCAATCCATTACTCAACAGGTAATGGTTGATTAGCGCCTCCTGTGTTCTCAGGGCTGGTGAGGCGTCACTGCAAAGGGGAGCACAAAGGCCACGCCCTCATGAAATATACTCCAGCCACAACCAGCTGCTACATGCGAATTTGAAATCTCCTTGTCTAGTGTCTAGTACATGTCTTGCAACAGGTGAAGATTATTGCCTTGTCTGGATTCCTGTATATTTGAATCTAACTCATAACAACTGACCTCATATGTCATCTTCGTGGTTTGACCCTTTGCATCTGGGATAGTGCATCAAAGAACTTGAAGAAAAGTCTCTTTCCCTCTTTTTTTCATCTTTCCATGTTGTAGATTCCTGAAATATTTACAAATTCTTTAAACTAAAAAAGAGATACAAATTTTTATGGGCTTTATGTTCTGAATTAAGACTGATGCTTCTGATTCTTAGAAATATGTACCAACAAGTTTGAAATCAATGTAGACCAGTCACTTGGACTAACAGATGAAATAGTCAATTTTACTCTGAGGACTTTTCTCTTTCTTTCTTTTCTTTCTTCCCTCCTTTCTTTTTTCTTTCTTTCTTTTTTAAAAGAATGAACATTTAGGCCATCAGGAATGCTCTCAGATCAGATCAATCGCTCAGTAGTGTCCGACTCTTTGCAACCCCATGAACTGCAGCACGCCAGGCCTCCCTGTCCATCACCAGCTCCCGGAGTTCACTCAGACTCACATCCATCGAGTCAGTGATGCCATCCAGCCATCTCATCCTCTGGCGTCCCCTTTTCCTCCTGCCCCCAATCCGTCCCAGCATCAGAGTCTTCTCCAATGGGTCAACTCTTCGCATGAGGTGGCCAAAATACTGGAGTTTCAGCTTTAGCATCATTCCTTCCAAAGAAATCCCAGGGCTGATCTCCTTCAGAATGGACTGGTTGGATCTCCTTGCAGTCCAAGGGACTCTCAAGAGTCTTCTCCAACACCACACTTCAAAAGCATCAATTCTTCGGCGCTCAGCCTTCTTCACGGTCCAGCTCTCACATCCATACATGACCACAGGAAAGACCATAGCTTTGACTAGGCAAATCTTTGTTGGCAAAGTGATGTCTCTGCTTTTGAATATGCTATCTAGGTTGGTCATAACTTTCCTTCCAAGGAGTAAGTGTCTTTTAATTTCATGGCTGCAGTCACCATCTGCAGTGATTTTGGAGCCCAGAAAAATAAAGTCTGACACTGTTTCCACTGTTTCCCCATGTATTTCCCATGTAGTGATGGGGCCAGATGCCATGATCTTAGTTTTCTGAATGTTGAGCTTTAAGCCAACCTTTTCACTCTCCATTTTCACTTTCATCAAGAGGCTTTTGAGTTCCTCTTCACTTTCTGCCATAAGGGTGGTGTCATCTGCATATCTGAGGTTATTGATATTTCTCCCAGCAATCTTGATTCCAACTTGTATTTCTTCCAGTCCAGCGTTTCTCATGATGTACTCTGCATAGAAGTTAAATAAACATGGTGACAATATACAGCCTTGACGTACTCCTTTTCCTATTTGGAACCAGTCTGTTGTTCCATGACCAGTTCTAACTGTTGCTTCCTGACCTGCATACAGATTTCTCAAGAGGCAGATCAGGTGGTCTGGTATTCCCATCTCTTTCAGAATTCTCCATAGTTTATTGTGATCTACACAGTCAAAGGCTTTGGCATAGTCAATAAAGCAGAAATAGATGTTTTTCTGGAACTCTCTTGCTTTTTCCATGATTCAGCGGATGTTGGCAATTTGATCTCTGGTTCCTCTGCCTTTTCTAAAACCAGCTTGAACATCAGGAAGTTCACGGTTCACATATTGCTGAAGCCTGGTTTGGAGAATTTTGAGCATTACTTTACTAGCGTGTGAGATGAGTGCAATTGTGCGGTAGTTTGAGCATTCTTTGGCATTGCCTTTCTTTGGGATTGGGATGAAAACTGACCTTTTCCAATCTTGTGGCCACTGCTGAGTTTTCCAGATTTGCTGGCATATTGAGTGCAGCACTTTCACAGCATCATCTTTCAGGATTTGGAATAGCTCCACTGGAATTCCATCACCTCCACTAGCTTTGTTCGTAGTGATGCTTTCTAAGGCCCACTTGACTTCACATTCCAGGATGTCTGGCTCTAGGTCAGTGATCACACCATCATGATTATCTGGGTCGTGAAGCTGTTTTTTGTACAGTTCTTCTGTGTATTCTTGCCACCTCTTCTTAATATCTTCTGCTTCTGTTAGGTCCATACCATTTCTGTCCTTTATCGAGACCATCTTTGCATGAAATGTTCCTTTGGTATCTCTGATTCTGGAAAGACTAGGGATCTCTTCAAGAAAATCAGGAATGCTCTAGGAATATATTAATTTCTGGAATCATTGTAGCCCAGTGAGTCTAGTCCTGGAATGGATTTTGTAAAATTTGGGTGATGAATTGCTCTGACTATGCATGGAGTAGTATTGGCAAGACAGAACGCTGAAAATGAGCATTCCAGAAGGGACAAAGACATCTGAATATGATATTAGAAGATTTTATAATTTATACTTCTGTGTGGTTTAGACTTCCTGAGCTACTTAAGAAATAATTTTCTTTCCATCAAGAAATACCTTAGTCAGATCTCTTGCGAGTGAGAAATTAATGTAAACTTATTAAGGTAAAAGTAGATGATTTATAAGCAAGGCAGAATGACCTGTTGGAGAAATTAGGTGTTTTCTCCTTCCTTCTATAAAAAGCAGACAAATAGCCCTCTGTTTTGGAGGCCTGATATACCCATTCTTTGCTCTTGGAGACAAGAGGATTATTTAAACTCAGTTTTATTGAGAAAATTTATATAGAATAAAATTTATCAATCTAAGAAGTACCGTTTGATGAGCTTGACCAAGACACACAGTCATGTAATCATTATCACAATCATGACACAGAACATTTCCATTGCGTCCCAAAGCCCCTTTGTGACCCTATAGTCAGCCCTCTTCCCCAGCCGGTTTCCTGATATCTCTGCTCTCTGTCATGATTTTGTTTTGTGTAGAATTTCATATAAATGGATTCTATACTATGTATTTGCCTGTGTCTGATTTCTTTCACTTAGTATCATTCTTTTCAGATCATCCAATTCTTGTATATTTCAGTACCTCTGTCTTCTTATTGTTGAGTAGGAGAAGGCAATGGCACCCCACTCCAGTACTCTTGCCTGGAGACTCCCAAGGATGGAGGAGCCTGGTAGGCTGCAGTCCATGGGGTCGCTAGAAGTCAGACACAACTGAGTGACTTCACTTTCACTTTTCACTTTCCTGCATTGGAGAAGGAAATGGCAACCCACTCTAGTGTTCTTGCCTGGAGAATCCCAGGGATGGGGGAGCCTGGTGGGCTGCCGTCTATGGGGTCACACGGAGTCGGACATGACTGAAGCGACTTAGCAGCAGCAGCAGTAGTCTATGGTATAGATAGACAACAATTTATCTATTGACGAGTTGATAGATACTTGGGTTGTTTCTAGCTCTGAATAAAGTACATGCTTTTTTGTGGACTTATTTTTCATTTCTATTTGGTAAATACCCAGGATTGAGATTACTGAGTCATTGATAAGGTGTTAATATAATTTTACAAGAAACTTTCAGACTTTCTCGGAGCATCATTCTGCACTGCCAGCAGCAATGTATGAAAATGTTTGTTCTGTATCCTAACCAACACTTGGTATAGTCAGTCTTTACTTTTTTAGCCATTCTAGTGAGCATGTGGACGTCCCTCGTGGCTCAGTGGTAAGGAATCTGCCTGTCAATGCAGGAGATGAAGGTTTGGTATCTGGGTGGGGAAGATCCTCGGGAGAAGGAAATCGCACCCCACTCCAGTATTCTTGCCTGGAGAATCCTGTGGACAGAGGAGCCTGGGGGGCTACAGTCCATGGGGTCACAAAGTGTTGGACACCACTGACAACAACACAGTGAACAGGTAGTGGCATCTGGATGTGTCCCAGCTCCCAGTTTTATTGAGATATGAATGACATATAACACTGTATTAGTTTAATACAACAACAATAATAATTTTGATATTATTATTAATAATTTGATGTATGTATGTATTGTGAAATAATTATTACAACCTTTTTACATAATATCCAGCATGTTAATAACATCCATCACTTCACTTACCATTTTCTCTTGTGTTGAAAACTTTTAAGACTTATCCTCTTAGAAACTTTCAAAGTTATAATAACAGTATTATTAATTATTATCACCTTGCTGAACATTACATTCCCAGAATTTATGCATCTGATAACTGAGAATTTGTATATTTTGACCACATATGAAGAGGTCAATTTTATTCTGAAAGTTTTGGTAAATCTTCCAAGTTTCCAAAATGTTTAAAAGTGAAAAATATTGCTCTTCATATGAGATCATAGGCAGAACAACAGAAGAGACTCTCACATTTAGGCCCATGAAAAAACTAATAGTTAAAGAAGTTGTAGCTATTAAACAAGATGATTTGAAAATCTGTTTATAGGATGTAGAACTGGAAGACTGTACTTCAGGAAAATGGAAAATGGATAACCAGATATCTGAAATTCCATGATCAGACCAGGCTGAATAGAAACTGTAATAACGAGAGCTTAGCTATGAGAATTTTCCACCATGACAGAACTTTAAAGACATGCTTTTTTATACTAACTAAAGATATTCATGGTTAAAAGTGCCGAAGTCTGCTCAATGTCATATCTTCCTTCACAATATTTAAAATCCACAGGATACCTGGATCTCACTGAAAATTTGATGATTGGAGAATAATTGAAACAGTTCAAAGAATGCTTTGTGCTACCTACATACTTTGCATTTAAGACAAAATAATATATAAACTTTGGAGAATGTTACTTTCTTTAGAAAAACCTAACATTGAATTTGGTCAGTGTCCACTTGGTTCTTCACTTAAATCTTATCAGTGGCCAGAAAAATTATCCAATGCAAATATTAAGTAGAATCTAACACCTAGTGTTTCCCAGACACTAGGCACATTAGATGTTAGCAATGTTGTTGCTTTTCAGTCGCCAAGTTACGTCCGACTGTTTGTGACCCCATGGACTGCAGCACGTCAGGCCTCCCTATCCCTCATCATCTCCTGGAGTTTACCCAAGTTCATGTCCATTGAATCAGTGATGTCATCCAACCATCTATACTCTGCTGCCCTCTTCTCCTTTTGCCTTCAATCTTTCCCAGCTTCAGGATCTTTTCCAATGAGTTTGCTCTTCATATCAGGTGGCCAAAGTATTGAAGCTTCCACTTCAGTCAGCATCGGTCCTTCCAATGAATATTCAAGGTTGATTTCCTTTAGAATGGATGGGTTGGACCTCCCTGCAGTCCAAGGGACTCTCAAGAGTCTTCTCCAACACCAGTCTTTCCCATTCTATTGTTTTCCTCTATTTCTTTGCATTGTTCACTTAGGTAGGCTTTTTTATGTCTCCTTGCTATTCTTTGGAACTCTGCATTCAGTTGGGTATAACTTTCCTTTTTTCCCCTTGCCTTTCCCTTCTCTTCTTTTCTCAGCTATTTGTAAGGCCTTGTCAGACAATCATTTTGCCTTTTTGCATTTCTTTTTCTTGGGGATGGTTTTAATCACCGCCTCCTGTACAATGTCAGGAACCTCAATCCACAGCTCTTCAGGCACTCTGTTTATCAGATCTAATCCCTTGAATCTATTTGTCACTTCCACTGTATACTCATAAGGGATTTTTAAGTTGTTCCCTGGTAGGTTAGTGGGTAAAGAGTCTGCCTGTAGTCAGGAGAATGAGGTTCAATCCCTGGGTGAAGACCTCCTGGAGGAGGAAGGACTACCCACTCCAGTGTTCTTGCCTGGAGAATCCCATGGACAGAGGAGCCTGCGGGCTGCAGTCTGTCCGGTTGCAAGACCCGGGCATGACTGAGCCACTAGGACACATACCTGAATTGCCTAGTGGTTTTCCCTACCTTCAATTTAAGTCTGAATCCACACTCAGCTCCTGGTCTTGTTTTTGCTGACTGTATAGAGCTTCTCCATCTTTAGCTGCAAAGAATATAATCAATCTGATTATATTCTTCAAAAATTACAGATGTTATTGACATTGTTCAAAGTAGAAACATTTTGAAGAATGATTATTTGTGTACAAAGATCTGTATATTAATTAGTGCAAGGATTACAGCAGATTTTCATTAAACAATTTTTGATGGATGTTATTTTTTATTATTTTCTTTAACTAGTACAAAATATTTTATGTGAATAAGACACAGACTGTTTTTTGATAACTTCATTTTAGAATTTCAGTCAGATTCTCAAAAATATGGATACCATGAAAGTTATATTTAAGTGAATACATTTTCATATTGTGTTCATTTTCTTTTTTTAAAAAATAAGTTTTGTGATTAAATAAGTTTTGAGTTAGAGAAGGTCTGATATCCTACCAAAAAGAAGCTAAGGTATTTTGGACTGTAACCTGGGTTTTACCACTTGGCTGTGAGCCATATGGCTTGAGTCAAATTCTTTAATCACTTGAACTGAAAGGTGTTATAATATCAAAACTATTTCACCTGCTATTGGGAGACTCAAGTGAAAAGATTCATATGAAAATGCTTTGAAAACGTGAAGAACTGAACATGTACAAAGATGTGCCAGAGTAGATCGTGCGGAATTTTGAGGAGAGTGTAGGAGAAATCTTCATTGCAAGGAGATGACACTGGTAATACGTTGCGGGTAAATACATGATTTTTACCTAATTTAGTCAAAATATTCTAATTGACTTTGGGATTACAAAGCCATAACATCAGTCAATCTAGGCAGCTCTACTAGAAAAGATTCACAGAGAAAGAACAGAGGTTTTAGTTTCAGGGCAAAAAAATTGGAAAGAAGTTTTCCCAAGGATCCACTTGAGAAATCATGAGGAAGGGGTGGGGTGGGGGGTTGGTTTTGAAGTAATAAGAAGGAAATCTTTCTGACAACTGGAGAGCCAGGATGGTCAGGAATGAGGAGAAAAGTCCACAGGTAATCAGCAAACTGTACAGAAAACCAGATTCCACCCTCTCAAGTTCACGTTCATGCCTGTAGATTAAGTTTGCCTGAGATTGGAGCCTTTAATGAGGACTGCTGCTGCTGCTGCTGCTGCTAAGTCGCTTCAGTCATGTCCGACTCTGTGCGACCCCAGAGACGGCAGCCCACCAGGCTCCCCGTCCCTGGGATTCTCCAGGCAAGAACACTGGAGTGGGTTGCCATTTCCTTCTCCAATGTATGAAAGTAAAAAGTGAAAGTGAAGTCGCTCAGTCGTATCCGACTCCTAGCGACCCCATGGACTGCAGCCTACCAGGCTCCTCCGTCCATGGGACTTTCCAGGCCAGAGTGCTGGAGTGGGGTGCCATTGCAATGAGGACTAGGCATGTAGAATAGTGTAACAGAAAGAAACCTTGGTTTCGGGTAAAATTCTGGTTTCAAATCTCATTTCTGCCACTTAGAATTTGCATGGCATTTCCTCCTCTGTCAAAGAGGAACAAGAATGCTTCTTCAGCCTCTGATCTCAATTTAGGAAGGGCAAATGTAATTATGAAAATAAAGTGTAGTTTATGACTATTAAGGTAGTTCGTTTCCCTTACAGACACGCTTCACTAGTTTCTGTGGCAAAGAAGAAAGCCAAACTAGGATGTTTGTTTTGGGAATTACCCACTTTGAGAAACAAGGATGGAAATGCATAGGCTCAAAATCGTAGACGCAAGTGGGAGTCCACATCTTTTCACCATAGGAGCAGGGATGGCAGGCGGCAGGCAGCTACGGACGGACAGTCAGCGCACCACAAAGGGACCGCCACAGGATTGAAGTCTTTAAACTCCGTGTCGTCCTCGTCTGCTCTTCAGGCAAAATCTTGCTACGTTGGTTTGGATAGTGATTGATGAGTTATTCTAATGCAGGAGAGCGTAAACGTGCGCGTGGAGGTGGGCCGTGTAGATATGCGGACGGGGAAATAGTGTTGAAAAGGGCGTTAGGGGCAGGGGTGAGCCTGAATTTGGGCATCCACGGGTGCAGAAGAATGGAGAGGTGGAGTTTAAAGACCCAATGTTTGAGGGTATTAAGAGGCTTTGGGTGCTCGAGGCTTCAGGAAAATACTGGTTAGGTAATAAGCCTTCTCGTCGGTTTCGAAATCTAACTGTGTGGTGGGGGAATCCCACACGGAGGCGTGAAGCATCTCCCCGCAACCCGGGCCCCAGAGCCCTCCTCCGGCCCGGGCAGCACCTGGGTCACAGTCCCCGCCGGAGCCCGCGGGGAAGCGCGGCGGCGCGCTGGGCCGCAGGGGTCACGCGCGCTCCGCGAAACGGGCGGTTCCGCACCCGCGAGGAGAGGGCACGCACGGTCCCGCGCGCTCTTCCCGGGCCGCTCCCAGCCGGAGGCTGTGGAAGGCGCTGCAAGGCCGCGCAAGTCCCAGGTACGTCGGGCAGGAATTAGGATCTGTCGGCATCCCTGCTCCGCAGTCGTCTCCGGACCGGGCGGGTGGCCAGGCAGGCGGGGCCCCAGCGTGGCCGAGCGCGGACGCGGGCGCTGGGCATCCCCGCTTCCCGGTCGGCGGCACCCGGGACCCCCGTCGTGCCGCGCGGGTCCCTTGGAGAGTGGGGCACTGGGCCCCGAGGCCGCGACGCTCCCGCCGCCCCGCCCGCGCAGTCCCGGGGAGGAGCGGGGGCCGCCCGGAAAGGGACAGGGGCGCGGCCGGGGTTCGCCCAGCCCTCGGCGTCCGAGTGTCCGCGGGCCGCGGCGGAGCGCAGAGCTCTCCAGCCTCGTAGCGGGGCTCCGCGCTGCGGGCGGCCGCGTTCCCGGAGGCGAGGGGCGCGTGGCCAAGGTTCCCCGAAGGGCCGCCCTCTCGCCGGCCGCTGTGCCTGCCCCGGCCGCTCCGGCCTCCTTCACTCGGAGCGGCTGTGACGGGGCCCAGGTGGAAGCTTTCCAGGGTGCACAGGTGCGTCTGCGCTCACTGCTTACCGCAGGGACCCAGCTTCCAGGGCTGGGATTTCCCACCAGGGCTCAGAAGTGGGACAGGGTCAGGATCCGGATCTGCCCAGGACTCTCGCTCCCCGCACCCCTAGCCTGGCCTCTGTCCCCGGGTGGGCTCCACGCCCTTTCAGCTTCTATAAATGAGAACTTGTGCTTAGAACTTCGATCCCAGGCAGAAGAAAAAAAAATCTGGGAGAACAGAGAGAAATTGTGGTTGTGAGCAGTTCAGGTGGGTGAGATGCTTGTAATCTTGTAGAAGGTCTCCTCTGCGCTGCCTGCCATGTTGCTAACTCAGATCTTGGGCAAAAAGCAACTGGGAAGGAGGATGACCTGACTTGAAAGTAGAGACAAAAAAAAAAAAAAAAAAGGCAGATATCCTTATTCACCAGTATTTTGTTTCTTCCTGTTCTGAGCAGAAAACATTGGTATCTTTAAACTTTTTATAGTGAACGCATTTTACAAACATTGCCTGAAGTTGACAACTTGTTTTGGAAGTTTCTAAGCTGTCAGTTAATTTTTTTTTTTTCATTGTGTTACTTAAGAATTTGACTTGATTGGTTAAATATCTTGTTTTGATTTTGGTTCAGTTCAGTTCAGTTCAGTTGCTCAGTCGTGTCCGACTCTTTGCAACTGCATGAAATGCAGCAAGCCAGGCCTCCCTGTCCATCACCAACTCCCAGAGGTCACTGAGACTCACATCCATTGAGTCAGTGATGCCATCCAGCCATCTCATCCTCTGTCATCCCCTTCTCCTCCTGCCCCCAATCCCTCCCAGCATCAGAGTCTTTTCCAATGAGATTTTGGTGATTGAGCATAATTAATTATATGTGGCATCTTGGTGTAACCTCTTCATAAATATCTTTAAGTAAATTGCTTGTCAAAAAATTTTTGTTATCTCCACAATATCATTTAAAATTTACATCACTGTGTAAATACATACAGCAGAGGCACGTCTGAGTTTGAGTGCCGTCTTCTTCCTTATCTATTGTTATGTTAAAAAAATCCAGTTGTTGCTTCTTGTTGCCTATTACCAGGTTTATTTTCCATGTTGCTAAAGAACATATGTATTTGGGTGCTTCTTTCAACAATGGTCTATGCATAAAATTCTTTTTTAGGTCTTTAATGTCTGGAAATGTCTTAGCTTTACTTGGATGATTATTTAAGTGGATATAAATGTCTAGACTAACAGGTATGTTTTCTCAGCCCTTTGGGGCTATTATTCCATTGTTTTCAGGTTAGATGAGAAATTTCTATTCTTTTTTTGCTTGGGATTTAATATACATTTATAATTTGTGGACTTACATTTTTCTTTAGTTCTGAAAAATTCTTAGTTATTTGAAAAGACCCTGATGCTGGGAAAGATTGAAGGCAGGAAGAAAAAGGGATGACAGAGGATGAGATGGTTGGATGGCATCACCAATACAACGGACATGAGTTTGAGTAAACTCTGGGAGTTGGTGATGAACAGGGAGGCCTAGTGTGCTGCAGTCCATGGGGTCGCAAAGTGTCAGACACGACTGAGCAACTGAACTAAACTGATACCTTTTAATATTTGGATCCATACCAGCATTTGTGGCAGACCTTATGGGAGATTTCTAGGATGCTAGCTTCTAGCCAGGTGGGCACTGAGGGTCAGAGGGCAGAGATTTGTGAGGACCCTGTTCACAGAAGGTGTAGCCTCTTCTCTGTGCCTGGCTTTATGGAGAGCCCACTTGCACTTCTCTGCCAGGCATCTGGCCACAAGCCTGTCCCTCTCCAGTCTGGCTTCACCTCAGCATCCCAGCCCTTGCCCTGGAGCAGAAGTCTGGTTCTGCTTTCACTCTGAGCCACAGGGCTTCAGCTTCCTCTCAGCTAGGTCGCCTCTAACGCCAGGCTTACTCCTCAGACTCCTATCCTATCCTAAGTCTGGGACCAATAATTCCTCACCACTCTGGCAACTTTTTGAATTCTTTATGCACATGATTTTTATACTTTGTGCAGATCCACAACCTTCATTAGATGTGACTCCACTCCATCTAACTTGAGCATCCCTTCCCTTTCCTGGTGTCTTACACTGAAGAGTTCTCTGCCCCCTGCTATAATGTCTTGGGGAAATGTGAGGAGAGACAAGTAATTCTGACCTTAAGTATCAAGTTGTTAACCATAGTTTTAGCATCATCAATAATTATTATTTGTTGAAAACTGGTCATGCAATAGGTGTCATATAATATTTATATGAAATAGCCCAAGATCTCTACTCATATACATTTCACCTTTTAAAGAGAAAAAGAAGCTAGGAAAAATTTTAAAATGGGCATCAGTTCAGTTCAGTTGCTCAGTCATGTCCAGCTCTTTGCGACCCCATGAATCGCAGCACGCCAGGCCTCCCTGTCCATCACCAACTTCCGGAGTTCACTCAAACTCATGTCCATCAAGTCAGTAATGCCATCCAGCCATCTCATCCTCTGTTGTCCCCTTCTCCTCCTGCCCCCAATCCCTCCCAGCATCAGAGTCTTTTCCAATGAATCAACTCTTCACATAAGGTGGCCAAAGTACTGGAGTTTCAGCTTTAGTTCCTTCCAAAGAAATCTCAGGGATGATCTCCTTCAGAATGGACAGGTTGGATCTCCTTGCACTCCAAGGGACTCTCAAGAGTCTTCAACACCACAGTTCAAAAGCATCAATTCTTTGGCGCTCAGCTTTCTTCACAGTCCAACTCTCACATCCATACATGACCACTGGAAAAACCATAGCCTTGACAAGGCGAACCTTTATTGGCAACATAATGTCTCTGCTTTTGAATATGCTATCTAGGTTGGTCATAATTTTCCTTCCAAGGAGTAAGCGTCTTTTCATTTCATGGCTGCAATCATCATCTGCAGTGATTTTGGAGCTCCCCAAAATAAAGTCTGACACTGTCTCCACTGTTTCCCCATGTATTTCCCATGAAGTGATGGGACCAGATGCCATGATCTTAGTTTTCTGAATGTTGAGCTTTAAGCCAACCTTTTCACTCTCCACTTTCACTTTCATCAAGAGGCTTTTTAGTTTCTCTTCACTTTTTGCCATAAGGGTGGTGTCATCTGCATATCTGAGGTTATTGATATTTCTCCCAGCAATCTTGATTCCAGCTTGTGTTTCTTTCAGCCCAGCGTTTCTCATGATGTACTCTGCATGTAAGTTGAATAAACAGGGTGACAATATACAGCCTTGATGTCCTCCTTTTCCTATTTGGAACCAGTCTGTTGTTCCATGTCCAGTTCTCACTGTTGCTTCCTGACCTGCATATAGGTTTCTCAAGAGGCAGATCAGGTGATCTGGTATTCCCATCTCTTTCAGAATTTTCCACAGTTTATTGTGATCCACACAGTCAAAGGCTTTGGCATAGTCAATAAAGCAGAAATAGATGTTTTTCTGGAACTCTCTTGCTTTTTTGATGATCCAGCAGATGTTGGCAATTGATCTCTGGTTCCTCTGCCTTTTCTAAAACCAGCTTGAACATCTGAAGTTCACCGTTCACGTATTGCTGAAGCCTGGCTTGGAGAATTTTGAGCATTACTTTACTAGCGTGTGAGATGAGTGCAATTGTGTGGTAGTTTGAGCATTCTTAAGGATAATACATACAGACAAATGGGTTTATTTTAAAAATGTGAGATTGCCTTAACACTAAAGTTTATCCGTGTAGTCACCAATATTTATTAACAAAGTAAAGAAGGAAATATTATCTCAATAGTTATAGGAAGAAAAAAGAATTTGATAAAATTCAGTATTTAGTAATAAACAGAATAAAGTATAAGGAAAAAGGAAATCAATTGAAAAAAGGAAATCAAATGATCATTATGCCTGGATGATATGATTATGTATGTAGCAAATAAACAGGAATTTATAAACTGTGAAAATTGCTGAATTAGTTTTGCAAGGTTGCTCAATGTATGGTAAATATGTAAAATTTAATTGAATTTCTCTCTCTGTATCTATAGGTATATGCCATATATAAGTAATATTATTTTTAAAACTTCAAAAGTATCAAATGCCTAGGAATAAATATCACAAAAATATGCTCAAGACCACTGTATGGAAAAATCATAAGGTATTATTTCAATAAAGAAGACCAAAATAAATAGAAATATATCATGCTCATGAATTGAGAACTTCAATATTATAATGATGTCTGCTGCTAAGCTGCTAAGTCGCTTCAGTCGTGTCCAACTCTGTGCGACCCCATAGACGGCAGCCCACCAGGCTCCCCCATCCCTGGGATTCTCAAGGCAAGAACACTGGAGTGGGTTGCCATTCCCTTCTCCAATGCATGAAAGTGAAGAGTGAAAGTGAAGTCGCTCAGTCGTGTCCGACTCTTAGCGACCCCCTGGACTCCACCCTACCAGGCTCCTGCGTCCATGGGATTTTCCAGGCAAGAGTACTGGAGTGGGGTGCCATTGCCTTCTCCGATAATGTGAATAATTCCCAAATTATCTATAGATTCATGGTATTGCCAATTAAAAATCAATGGATTTTGTTTTTGAAACTGCTAAGCTAATTCCGTAGTTTATAAGAATATACAGAGGGCCAAGACTAACCAAGGCTCACTTAAAGAAGAACAAGGAGGAAGGCCTTGCTTTTCTGGATATGAAGATGAGTCATATATTTAATGTTACCAGTACAAAGACAGATGAGTAGACATCGGATTGGAATAGAGAGCCCTGAGGAGGCATCCACCCTTAGATGGACGTGTGAGTATTGGCAAAGGTAGTATTGTTGCTTCCCCAAAATGATCTTTTGAAAAAGGTACTGAGTCAAACAGCTTCCTCAGTGATTCAGCAGGTAAAGAATCCTCCTGCAGTGCAGCAGACATAGGAGACATGGGTTTGATCCCTGGGTCGGAAAGATCCCCTGGAGGAGGAAATGCCAACCCACTCCAGTATTCTTGCCTGGAGAATTTCATGGACAGAGTAGCCCAGTCAACTACAGTCCGTGGGCTTACAAAAGAGTCAGACATGACTGAGCAACCGAGCACACGCGTGCGCGCACGCACACACACACACACACACCGAGTCAAACACTGCTTTCTGCACTTAGTTTCTCAGGAAGAGAAAGTTCTGATGGTTTGATTGTCCCTCAACCCAACAAACCCCCTTGCTCTACCTGGGATTCTCAGCATCCCTCCTGTCTGCTAGTCGTTAAGTGCAAAACAGGTTGAAGAGCATGGAACCTTTTTCTTTTGGTTAAAGAGCACACTCTTCCTGGAGCTGCTTCTAGTGAAAGGTGGTCAGAGAGAGCTGTCGTTTGGCTTTGTGAGACCTCTAACTCTTGGGGGCATCAGGTCAGACAAAAGGTGTGTTCTAGTGGAAGATCTGAAGGGTACAAATAGGAGGTGGTAAATCCACTTGGTTAAGCCTAGCCCTTTTCTTAAACGGCTTGCTTTTTCATCCTCTATAATTTATTTACTAATTTTTCAATCTGTGGTTGGTCCTGCTCCATATTCCCGGGTGGTACTGTGCTTTTTATGTCTTTGTTCAGTGGCGGTCTATCTGTGTTAGTGTTGTTGAGATGTTAGGGAGTTCGTTTTTTATCCTATTCATACATTCTATTTCCCTCTTAATCATTTCTTGGTGTGTATGTGTGAAAAATTGATGGTTTTGAACTGTGGTGTTGGAGAAGACTCTTGAAAGTCCCTTGGACAGCAAGGAGATCCAACCAGTTCATCCTAAAGTAAATCAGTCCTGAATATTCATTGGAGGACTGATGCTGAAGCTGAAACTCCAATACTTTGGCCGCCTGATATGAAGAACTAACTCACTTGAAAAGACCCTGATGCTGGGAAAGATTGACGGCAGGAGGAGAAGGGGACGACAGAGGATGCGATGGTTGGATGGCATCACTGACTCCGTGGACATGAGTTTGAGTAAACTCTGGGAGTTGGTGATGGACAGGGAGGCCTGGCGTGTTCCAGTCCATGGGGTCATGAAGAGTCGGACACGACTGAGTGACTGAACTGAGCTGATGTGTGTTGTATCTCATTCATTTATGGCTGGCTCGGTCTGTGTTGCTGCGTGTGGGTTTCTCATTGTGGTGGCTTCTCTTGTTGTGGAGCATGGATTCTAGGTGCGTGGGCTTCAGTACTTGCAGCACGTGGGCTCAGTAGCTGTGGTGCAGCCAAGTCCCCTGCATTGGCTTCTTAACCACTGGACCCCAGGGAAGTCCCATGTTTTATATCTTACAGAACATTTCTCAAGAGCTGGAATTAAGCCATGATGTAAAACACAGTCATTCATTTGAACCTCTTTTCTTTGTAGGTCAAATCCCTGGACAATGCCACGTGCTTTGTGGACAGCGTGGGTCTGGGCTGTAATCATCCTGTCCACAGAAGGAGCCTCTGATCAGGCTTATTCTCTGTCCTGTGACCCAACTGGTGTCTGCGATGGCCATTCCAGATCTTTAAACTCCATCCCCTCTGGTCTCATGGCAGATGTGAAAAGCCTTGACCTGTCTAACAATGAGATCACCTACGTCGGCAACAGAGACCTGCAGAGGTGTGTGAACCTGAAGACTCTGAGGCTGGGGGCCAATGAAATTCACACAGTGGAGGAAGATTCTTTTTTTCACCTGAGGAATCTTGAATATTTGGACTTATCCTATAATCGCTTATCTAACTTATCATCCTCCTGGTTCAGGTCCCTTTATGTCTTAAAATTCTTAAACTTACTGGGAAATTTATACAAAACACTTGGGGAAACATCTCTTTTTTCCCATCTCCCAAATCTGCGGACCCTGAAAGTAGGAAATAGTAACAGCTTCACTGAGATTCATGAAAAGGATTTCACTGGACTGATTTTTCTTGAGGAGCTTGAGATCAGTGCTCAAAATCTGCAGATATATGCGCCAAAGAGTTTAAAGTCAATCCAGAACATTAGCCATCTGATTCTTCATCTGAAGCAGCCTGTTTTACTCGTGGACATTCTTGTAGATATTGTAAGTTCCTTAGATTGCTTAGAACTGAGAGACACTAATTTGCACACTTTCCACTTTTCAGAAGCATCCATCAGTGAAATGCATACATCTGTTAAAAAGCTTATATTTAGAAATGTGCAATTCACCGATGAAAGTTTTGTTGAAGTTGTCAAACTGTTTAACTATGTTTCTGGGATCTTAGAAGTAGAGTTTGATGACTGTACCCATGATGGAATTGGCGATTTTTCAGCACTGAGTTTGGACAAAATTAGACACCTAGGTAACGTGGAGACGTTAACAATACGGAAGTTGCATATTCCACAGTTTTTCTTATTTCATGATCTGAGTAGTATATATCCACTCACAGGCAAAGTTAAAAGAGTCACAATAGCAAACAGTAAGGTTTTTCTGGTTCCTTGTTTACTTTCACAACATTTAAAATCATTAGAATATTTGGATCTCAGTGAAAACTTAATGTCTGAAGAAACCTTGAAAAACTCAGCCTGTAAGGATGCCTGGCCCTTCCTTCAAACCTTGGTTTTAAGGCAGAATCGTTTGAAATCACTAGAAAAAACCGGAGAACTTTTGCTTACTCTGAAAAATCTGAATAACCTTGATATCAGTAAGAATAATTTTCTTTCAATGCCTGAAACTTGTCAGTGGCCAGGAAAAATGAAACAGTTGAACTTATCCAGTACGAGGATACACAGCTTAACCCACTGCCTTCCCCAGACCCTGGAGATTTTAGATGTTAGCAACAACAATCTCGATTCATTTTCTTTGCTTTTGCCACAACTCAAAGAACTTTATATTTCCAGAAATAAGTTGAAGACTCTACCAGATGCCTCCTTCTTACCCGTGTTATCAGTTATGAGAATTAGCAGAAATATAATAAATACTTTCTCGAAGGAACAACTTGATTCTTTTCAGCAACTGAAGACTTTGGAGGCCGGTGGCAACAACTTCATTTGCTCCTGTGACTTCCTGTCCTTCACACAGGGACAGCGGGCACTGGGCCGTGTCCTGGTCGACTGGCCCGAGGACTACCGCTGCGACTCTCCTTCCCACGTGCGGGGCCAGCGGGTGCAGGATGCCCGGCTCTCCCTTTCTGAATGCCACAGGGCAGCTGTGGTGTCCGCCGCATGCTGTGCCCTCTTCCTGTTGCTCCTGCTCATGGGGGTGCTGTGTCACCGTTTCCACGGACTGTGGTACATGAAGATGATGTGGGCCTGGCTCCAGGCCAAGAGGAAGCCCAGGAAGGCTCCCCGCAGGGACATCTGCTACGACGCCTTTGTGTCCTACAGTGAGCGGGATTCCTACTGGGTGGAGAACCTCATGGTCCAGGAGCTGGAGCACTTCAACCCCCCTTTAAGCTGTGTCTTCATAAGCGAGACTTTATTCCTGGCAAGTGGATTATCGACAACATCATTGACTCCATTGAAAAGAGCCACAAAACCATCTTTGTGCTTTCGGAGAACTTTGTGAAGAGCGAGTGGTGTAAGTATGAGCTGGACTTCTCCCATTTCCGTCTCTTTGATGAGAACAATGATGCTGCCATTCTGATTCTGCTGGAGCCCATTGACAAGAAGGCCATTCCCCAGCGATTCTGTAAGCTGCGGAAGATCATGAACACCAAGACCTATTTGGAGTGGCCCGTGGATGAGACTCAGCAGGAAGGGTTTTGGGTAAATTTGAGAGCTGCAATAAGGTCCTAGGATCCTTCAT
This sequence comes from Tragelaphus eurycerus, assembly GCA_935064755.1. Classification (NCBI taxonomy): domain Eukaryota; kingdom Metazoa; phylum Chordata; class Mammalia; order Artiodactyla; family Bovidae; genus Tragelaphus; species Tragelaphus eurycerus. The sequence goes on along the minus strand of CAKXYN010000057.1, from coordinate 4,185,573 downwards.
TAAGGGTCAGTCTTGGCCTGGTGGTGGTCCTTCTATCACTAGTTATAACTGAGTCCATTCTGACTCAATTATATGTAAACCATCCAGTGAATATTCATTGGAAGAACTGATGCTGAAGCTGAAGCTCCAATACTTTGGCCTCCTGATGTGAAGAGCTGACTCACTGGAAAAGACCCTAATGCTGGGAAAGATTGAGGGCAGGAGGAGGAGAAGGGGACGACAGAGGATGAGATGGTTGGATGGCATCACTGACTCAGAGGACATGAATTTGAGCAAACTCCAGGAAATAGTGAAGGACAGGGAAGCCTGGTGTGCTGCAGTCCATGAGGTTGCAAAGAGTTAGAATTTAGCGACCGAACAACCATATATAAACTATATGAATGAGGACCTGCTTCCTAAAATGACTAACTGTTCAAATTTTGTCTAGAGTGATGTTTTATCAAAACTGCTACCAAATTGGAAAAACATGGTTCTAGGCTTTTATTTATCCTATGAGACAGTCATGATCTCAGTCCATTATTGATATGTGAATTATCTGTAGCAATTGGCTTAGTTCATTAGGAAACAGCAGAAATGAATAGATTTTAAGTGACTTTCCATCAGCTTTCTGCCAGGGGACTCATCCATGTCTGGAGAGGGTGTTCTTTGTCCCCCAGCTGTCCCTTCTGTGTGTGACTGCTCTCAGGAGCAGCAAGACAAAATCTTAAAGTCCTTCAGCCAAATGTATTGTTCTCAGAAAAAAACGTGCTGTTTTGTGTCCCCATTAAGCTTTACAGGATACTAAAACACCTAGAGGGTATATTTTAAAATGAACTCTGTGTGTCTTTCTCAGTATTTGATAAGTTTCTCCAGCCATAGTTACTTGAGAGAGGGTATATAACCCAAGGTGCAGTAAATTATGTATTTCTATGGAAATACTTTAGCGCTTTAGCACGCCGGTCGCAGCCTGTCGCCCCCACGTCCAAGGAGTCGTGGTGCACCCGTCAGGACCCATGTCCAACGAGCCGTGGCTTTGCGGGTGCAGGAGGGCCTAGAGGAGCTATCCCACGTTGAAGGTCAGGAAGGGCGGCAGTGAGGAGATAGCCCTCGTCCAAGGTAAGGAGCAATGACTGTGCTTTGCTGGAACAGCCGTGAAGAGATACCCCACGCCCAAGGTAAGAGAAACCCAAGTAAGACGGTACTTGGGTGCACTTGTGGTGTGCCCGTCGCACCCACGTCCAAGGAGCCGTGGCTTTGCGGGCGCAGGAGGGCCTAGAGGAGCTATCCCATGTTGAAGGTCAGGAAGGGCAGCGGTGAGGAGATATCCCTCGTCCAAGGTAAGGAGCAATGGCTGCACTTTGCTGGAACAGCCGTGAAGAGATACCCCATGCCCAAGGTAAGAGAAACCCAAGTAAGATGGTAGGTGTTGCAAGAGGGCATCAGAGGGCAAACACACTGAAACCATACTCACAGAAAACTAGTCAATCTAATCACACTACGACCACAGCCTTGTCTAACTCAATGAAACTAAGCCATGCCTGTGGGACAACCCAAGACAAGTGGGTCATGATGGACAGATCTGACAGGATGTGGTCCACTGGAGAAGGGAATGGCAAACCACTTCAGTATTCTTGCCTTGAGAACCCCATGAACAGCATGAAAAGGCAAAATGATAGGATACTGAAGGAGAAACTCCCCAGGTCAGTAGGTGCCCAATATGCTACTGGAGATCAGTGGAGAAATAACTCCAGAAAGAATGAAGGGATGGAACCAAAGCAAAAAGAATACCCAGCTGTGGATGTGTCTGGTGATAGAAGCAAGGTCCAATGCTGTAAAGAGCAATATTGCATAGGAACCTGGAATGTCAGGTCCATGAATTAAGGCAAATTGGAAGTGGTCAAACAAGAGATGGCAAGAGTGAATGTCGACATTCTAGGAGTCACCGAACTGAAATGGACTGGAATGGGTGAATTTAACTCAGATGACCATTATATCTACTATTGCAGGCAGGAATCCCTCAGAAGAAATGGAGTGGCCATCATGGTCAGCAGTCCGAAATGCAGTACTTGGATGCAATCTCAAAAATGACAGAATGATCTCTGTTCATTTCTAAGGCAGATCAGATCAGATCAGTCGCTCAGTCGTGTCCGACTCTTTGCGACCCCATGAACCGCAGCACGCCAGGCCTCCCTGTCCATCACCAGCTCCCGGAGGTCACTCAGACTCGCATCCATCGAGTCAGTGATGCCATCCAGCCATCTCATCCTCTGTCGTCCCCTTCTCCTCCTGCCCTCAATCCCTCCCAGCATCAGAGTCTTCTCCAATGAGTCAATTCTTCGCATGAGGTGGCCAAAATTTCAATATCACAGTAATCCAAGTCTATGCCCCAACCAGTAACGCTGAAGAAGCTGAAGTTGAATGGTTCTATGTAGACCTACAAGACCTTTTAGAACTAACACCCAAAAAAGATGTCCTTTTCATTATAGGGGACTGGAATGCAAAAGTAGGAAGTCAAGAAACACCTGGAGTAACAGGCAAATTTGGCCTTGGAATACGGAATGAAGCAGGGCAAAGACTAATAGAGTTTTGCCAAGAAAATGCACTGGTCATAACAAACACCCTCTTCCAACAACACAAGAGAAGACTCTATACATGTTCATCACCAGTTGGTCAACAATGAAATCAGATTGATTATATTTTTTGTAGCCAAAGATGGAGAAGCTCTATACAGTCAGCAAAAACAAGACCAGGAGCTGACTGTGGCTCAGACCATGAACTCCTTATTGCCAAATTCAGACTTAAATTGAAGAAAGTAGGGAAAACCACTAGACCATTCAGGTATGACCTAAATCAAATCCCTTATGATTATACAGTGGAAGTGAGAAATAGATTTAAGGGCCTAGATCTGATAGATAGAGTGCCTGATGAGCTATGGAATGAGGTTCGTGACATTGTACAGGAGACAGGATCAAGACCATCCCCATGGAAAAGAAATGCAAAAAAGCAAAATGGCTGTCTAGGGAGGCCTTACAAATAGCTGTGAAAAGAAGAGAAGTGAAAAGCAAAGGAGAAAAGGAAAGATATAAACATCTGAATGCAGAGTTCCAAAGAATAGCAAGAAGAGATAAGAAAGCCTTCTTCAGCGATCAATGCAAAGAAATAGAGGAAAACAACAGAATGGGAAAGACTAGGTATCTCTTCAAGAAAATCAGAGATACCAAAGGAACATTTCATGCAAAGATGGGCTCGATAAAGGACAGAAATGGTATGGACCTAACAGAAGCAGAAGATATTAAGAAGAGATGGCAAGAATACACAGAAGAACTACAAAAAAGATCTTCACAACCCAGATAATCACGATGGTGTGATCACTGACCTAGAGCCAGACATCCTGGAATGTGAAGTCAAGTGGGCCTTAGAAAGCATCACTACGAACAAAGCTAGTGGAGGTGATGGAATTCCAGTTGAGCTATCCCAAATCCTGAAAGATGATGCTGTGAAAGTGCTGCACTCAATAGCCAGCAAATTTGGAAAACTCACCAGTGGCCACAGGGCTGGAAAAGGTCAGTTTTCATTCCAATCCCAAAGGCAATGCCAAAGAATGCTCAAACTAGCGCACAATTGCACTCACCTCACACGCTAGTAAAGTAATGCTCAAAATTCTCCAAGCCAGGCTTCAGCAATACGTGAACCGTGAACTTCCTGATGTTCAAGCTGATTTTAGAAAAGGCAGAGGAACCAGAGACCAAATTGCCAACATCCGCTGGATCATGGAAAAAGCAAGAGAGTTGAGAAAAGCATCTATTTTTGCTTTATTGACTATGCCAAAGCCTTTGACTGTGTGGATCACAACAAACTGTGGAAAATTCTGAAAGAGATGGGAATACCAGACCACCTGATCTGCCTCTTGAGAAATCTGTATGCAGGTCAGGAAGCAACAGTTAGAACTGGACATAGAGCAACAGATTGGTTCCAAATAGGAAAAGGAGTTCGTCAAGGCTGTATATTGTCACCCTGTTTATTTAACTTATATGCAGAGTACATCATGAGAAACGCTGGACTGGAAGAAACACAAGCTGGAATCAAGATTGCTGGGAGAAATATCAATAGCCTCAGATATGCTGATGACACCACCCTTATGGCAGAAAGTGAAGAGGAACTCAAAAGCTTCTTGATGAAAGTGAAAGTGGAGAGTGAAAAAGTTGGCTTAAAGCTCAACATTCAGAAAACTAAGATCATGGCATCTGGTCCCATCACTTCATGGGAAATAGATGGGGAAACAGGGGAAACAGTGGAAACAGTGTCAGACTTTATTTTGGGGGTTTCCAAAATCGCTGCAGATGGTGACTGCAGCCATGAAATTAAAAGATGCTTACTCCTTGGAAGGAAAGTTATGACCAACCTAGATAGCATATTCAAAAGCAGAGACATTACTTTGCCAACAAAGGTCCGTCTAGTCAAGGCTATGGTTTTTCCAGTGGTCATGTATGGATGTGAGAGTTGGACTGTGAAGAAGGCTGAGCACCAAAGAATTGAAGCTTTTGAACTGTTGTGTTGGAGAAGACTTTTGAGAGTCCCTTGGAGTGCAAGGAGATCCAACCAGTCCATTCTGAAGGAGATCAGCCCTGGGATTTCTTTGGAAGGAATGATGCTAAAGCTGAAACTCCAGTACTTTGGCCACCTCATGCGAAGAGTTGACTCATTGGAAAAGACTCTGATGCTGGAAGGGATTGGGGGCAAAAAGAGAAGGGGACGACAGAGGATGAGATGGCTGGATGGCATCACTGACTTGATGGACGTGAGTCTGGGTGACCTCCGGGAGTTGGTGATGGACAGGGAGGCCTGGCGTGCTGCAATTCATGGGGTTGCAAAGGGTTGGACATGACTGAGCAACTGATCTGATCTGATCTGATGGAAATGAAACTAATGAAATAAATACTCAGTTTTGAAGAATTTTAAAGCAGTCTCCTATATCCCTGATGCTGATGTTCAGCCTTTAGTTATGTGTGAAGTTCTCACTACTATCTGGTTATTCTGCTCCCTGAATCATATTGCTTTTTCCTTTTTTAAAAAAAGTCTTGTTTCTAATTCTAAAAAGGGCTCTCTTTTTCTCTTTCTGAAATGTTATAGAAGTATGTGTGAGCTAAATAATTTTTTAAGCAAGCATCGGCCTAGAGGTTCCTCACAATGACTCAAAAATATTTGATACACAGTGATTTAAGAGAAAGATACTACTTTCATATGTTAAATTTTAGAATCTAGATAATAAAGCATTAAATGAATGCATTAAATTTAAAAGCAAGGAGCTGTTTATGGGTTTTGTGCAACTCTCATGGTAAGCTGGGAACCATGTGTGAAGGAAGTGACCTTGCTTCATCTTCAGTCAGAACTGGGTCTGTGTGGTTTACTGGGGTCTGAAGTCAGAAAGCCCTGGGTTAGGACAAGTGTATCTTTGGGTAACTCAGTCTGACCGCAGATATTTCCCCATCACAAAGACAGGGCAGTAATGAACCCATCAGAGGGTCCTGTGTCGAGACCGATGTGCAGCAGAGTCGGTGAAGCACTGGATGTGCGCCCCGCGGTGCTGTTCAGGCTGAGGAGGCAAGAGGAACGCCCGCAAGAATGGAGACCCGGCTGCCCACACAGGCCGAAAGGCGCCTGTGGCAGATGTTAGCAATTATTATTTTCCAAGGAGTGATTCATCTCATTAGATATTATGGTTTGTAAATGAACATTTTTTGTGTGTTATGGGTCCTAGCGGGGATCTCGGGTATATTTTCTGTTGCTTGCAAAAAGTTATACCAAAGAAATAAGTCCATTAAATGCATAATAGGTTTTAATCCTTGGGAAACCCACAGGGTGGGTTCTTCTCTCTCACAAACTCCTGGGAGTATGCAATGGAGGAGACAGTAGCCAGTCTAACAAAAAACAGGCAAGTTCAAGAAGAAGAAGCTAGAGATGCCACAGAAACCAAACACAAAATGGACTTTTTGCTTTACTTCTCTATGTCCTACATAAGTATAACGTTGTCATGAGAACCAGACAAATTTAACATGGACGTGATCTGTAGATTTAATTTCAATAATTTAAACAGCAACAGAAGCAGCTTCATAGTTAATTGATAGATCTACAATAATTTTTTGAAAAGAATCTTTATTTTTCTCATTACAAATGTTAAATTGTGGAAATTTTGGAAAAGAAACTACAGTATATAAAAGAAATTAAAGAGTCAGCTCTTATCCCTTCACCTTAAGCTGCTGCTGCTGCTGCTGCTAAGTCGCTTCAGTCGTGTCCGACTCTGTGCGACGCCAGAGATAGCAACCCACCAGGATCTCCCGTCCCTGGGATTCTCCAGGCAAGAACACTGGAGTGGGTTGCCATTTCCTTCTCCAATGCATGAAAGTGAAAAGTGAAAGTGAAGTCGCTCAGCCATGTCCGACTATTAGCAACCCCATGGACAGCAGCCCACCAGGGTCCTCCATCCATGGGATTTTCCAGGCAAGAGTACTGGAGTGGGGTGCCATTGCCTTCTCTGTCTCCTTGAGCTAACCTTTGGTAACTGGAGATAGGTTAGTGCTCTCCATAATTTTTTCAATGCCTATATACATATTACTTCATAAAACTGAGATTAGATTTTACATGCTTAAACTGTATAAAGAAAATTGCATCTCTTTTTTTTCCCCCTGATGTTGTTTGGTAATTAACATTTCTAAGTTCTGAAGTTCAGTCACAATTCCATGCAGACATCTATTGGTGTACTTGCTCAGAGTTCTAAAGGGTCATCATGCAGCTCTCCATAAAAGATAAGTGGCAAATACCCCAGAGGTCGAATACATCAGAGGTCAAATACAACAGAGGTCATTTAAGGACTCTTGTACAGAAGAGAAACTAAGTTTTAGTTGATGTTTATCCAACTGCGAGGTGCTTTGTCAATACCCAGTTCAAGAATCTCGTTTTCTCTCTTTAACCTTGCACATGGCTGCTATGTAATATATATGGAATTGTTGAAATGTCTGCTGAGTAGGGAAATAAACTAGAGCTAAATCTTCTAATTATCTGGATGATGAGCCAGTTGTAATACTGAAACATTGAGTAGTTTCAAGAAGGGAAAATTACCAACAGGTAGAAATCTTAATGTGAGGGACTTCCTTGGTGTTTCTGTGGTTTAGAATCCACCTTCCAATGCAAGGGATGTAGGTGTGATTCCCGGTGGGGGAACTGAGATCCCATATGCCTCGGAGCAACTAAGCTTCTGCCCTGTAACTAGAGAAAGCCTGTGCATTGCAATGAAGACCTGACACAGCCAAAAAAACATCTTAATGTGAGATCTCATCATTATAACTATGATGGAATTTTGTATAAAGCACATTGCCAAAATTTTTTTAAAATTTATTAAGTACAATTGATTTATAGTATTAATTTTTGCTGCACAGCAAAGTGATTCAATTATACATATATGTACATTCTTTTTCATATTCTTTTCCATTATGATTTATCACAGAATACTGAATATAGTTCCCTGTGCTATACAGTAGGAGGTTGTTGTTTATCCTTTCTATATATAATAGTCTGCATCTGCTGATCCCAAACTCCCAATCCAACAGTCAGCCTGCCCCATCCCCACTGGCAACTCCAAGTCTGTGCTCTGTGTCTGCGGATCTGTTTGTGTTTCATAGATGGGTTCATTTTTGTCCTATTTTAGATTCCACATGTAAGTGATATCATAGGACATTTGTCTTTCTGATTTACTTCACTCAGTAGGATAATCTAGGTCACCTATGTTGCTGCAACGTGTTGCCCGTGTTTCGGCAATAGATGTGTTTCCTTTTTACTTCATTCAAGTGCAATATCTCCAAGTGTTGCAGATGTCTGGTGTGATGTATAGTGGTGACTATTTAGCAAATGACCAGTAATTTAAAATGAACTAATTTGAAGGAGTTCAACCATTCTTAGGTTAATTTGTTCTGATTTGTCTTCTCAATTCTGTTATTTTCTTTCTTGTTGGATTGGTTCATTTGTTGAGCAGATACTTATTGGTGCCTCTTATGTGTCAGATGGTGCCCAAGTGCTGCAAAGATAGTAGGGAACAAAACATAAAATCCTCTGTCTTCATGGAGAGGAAGACAGACAGTAGACAAATGGTCTATGATGTGATTTCAGGTGTTGAAAAGGGCTGGGATGGAAACGAAAACAGTGTGGCCATGGAAAGAGTGTGTGTGTGTTTACGTGTAAACAGGGTGGCCCAGAAGAAGAGGGGTGCGCTCCCTCAGTCACCAGTGGGTGGGCTGAGTGTGCAGCAACCCCAGGGGACCCTGCATGGCTCTGGCCCATCGTGTGGACGGCAGCACCTGGGGCTAGAGGTTTCGAGAGTGATGGCTAATGGAAGGGCTCAGTGGTACCAAATCGGCCGCGGGGTAGCAAGAACAGAGAACAGAAAAGACTGTGTCCTTAAACCATTGATTTAATGACTCTACTTCTTTGAAGATGTTCAACTGATAAGACAGCATTTGTTATAACTCAATAAAATTGTATGTGAGAAGCACTTTGCAGACCTCTGAAACCCATCCCAGATGAGATCACTGTAACCAAACTCGGGATGGGATGTCCACGGTGGATCGTACCAAATGTGCCACAAGCGCGGATGAGAAAATGGTTGTAACCGGAAAGATGCGAGGCCTCTGTGTTTATTCCATTGCTCAGCTTCTGTTTAAATTCTTTCCACACAGACCCCAGTGCCAGTTTTTATTCAGTTCTCTAAATTCTTGGGATCTCTAAAAATTAAAAGAGTATTAGAAAATATTTCAACATGCAGGACATTGCTTCTGGGGTAAGCGTGCCATGCTATTCCAGCCCTAGTGAATAGTTAATGCCTTGGACGATTCCGATTACCACGGGTTGCCAGGCCACCAGGTAACGAAGCCAGTCCAGGATCTGTCCGTATAAAAAGTGTGTGCGCTCCCAGCTGAATCTCAGTTAAGGAGGTTGCGCTACATTTAGCCACGTAGCAGAAATAGTCATTGTTATTTATACTACATCTAATTTCTAGAAGTGAAACGGTCTACAATAAAATCCCCAAATATAATCCCAAAGAAGAGTAAAAGGTAAGGGTCACATACTGAAAGAAAGAGGAAGCGGGGAATGAGGAACGAGGAAAACCAAGGATAATGAAAACTACAGTTAAGCGAGCAAAAACAGCTCTGGGCTATTCTGCCATTGGTTCATCAGAGGGAACTCATTGCATGTTAAAAAGGAAGACATTAGTTCACTGATAATACATATCCTTTCCTGGTCCCTTGGCTAGACTGTGCTGAGGGAACTTCATACGTAGTATCTCTATTAGCCGTGTTATACATGGAAAGGCAGACTTTTCATAGGAGTCATTTATCTCGCACTGAATCTCAATGAGCAGTGCACGTGTTTCTTTAGCTGCCTTGGAAGAACGATGCTTGTTGTTAGGATGTTGTTCCATTCAGAAACACAGTTCTGCATTTCACAGAAAAAAAAGTACATGTAATATTCAAAAGTTTATTCTCTCGAGACTATTTCGTTCTCTCAAAGAAACCAATTGTCTTTTATTATTTAAATGATCGTTAAGGTGACATTCACGATCACATTATCACCCATTTTATAACAAAGACACATATACTGAGGTTTCACAAGTGAGTTATTAACCAAAAGCTGTTCAGGCCTCAGCCTAGTGAGGAGAGAAGGTGCAGGACAGCCTTCTGCCAGGGCTGTTCTTGGCTGGGTTTTGAGAGAAAAGCCAGCTTGGAGGGAGTTGAGCGGGTTCTCTGTGCTGGCGTGTGGCTCTGGGACCCAGGGCCCACCTGCGCTGCGCCCCTGCGGCTCTCCTGGCAAGTCTTCCCTTGACCTGCAGTTCTCAGCCACGGCGGTGCTTCTGCAGACAGCCATTGGTGAACCTGCGCAGTGAGGGTTGGTGAAGAGTCACGGGGGCAGGGATGGGGGATCTCCTTTAGCACTGTGACAGTCAGGTGACTGGAACTCAGAAGGAATATGCTAAGTCCCCTACATATGAGTGAGTTCCGTTCAGAGAGTGCTTTCATAACTCCAACAAAGTTTTCTAGGTACCCAACTAACATCATCGTCTATATACTGTACTTTTCACACAAATAACACATAAAAATCAGCAAACAAAAAAATGACACATTTTTAATCTTATAGTACAGTACCATGAAAAGTACAGTAGCTGAACAGACACATGAGCTAACTTACATATTGGACATGCAAACGCACGTTCCCATCTCTGAAAGTTCACGACTTGGGGTGCATACGTAGGAGACTGACTATAGGAAGGCTGCTGCTGAGGGGCTAAGAGGGACTTCCTGGCAGGCTGTGGCCATCCCCTCAGGGCTCTTCCACTTAAGGGGGATGCGTTTTAGATCTGTTTACCCTCCTGGAAGAGACACTGTGGTCTTGGGGGGTGGGATGGAGGGCCAAGGCCTGCAGTCAGCGCTGGAGGGGGACACTCCCTTCCTGTGACCTTAATGAGATGTGAGTTTATTTGGTCGGGGGTCCCTGCTGTCTATAAAAATCTTGTTGCCATTCACTGGCCAAATCTGTAGTAGGTCTTCACTCCTCTCAATATTATGATTACTTAGGTTAGCTAAGAAAAGATGAGATATAGCAAGGAATTAAAGAAACCAAAATTCAGGGGGAAAACCCTACTCATTTCTGGAAATAATACAATTTGGTACACCTTAAAAATACTTTTCTATATTCTAGTTCACAGTTGGGGCTTTTAAATTTTCTATTCTATTTTCCTCCCCATCCACTCATCTTATCCACCTGTTATTTATCATCTTTCTGTCTCCCTATCTATCATCCATCTATCTGCCTACCTACTTATCTTATTCTTTCATATATTCATATTATCCATATTTGCAATGTCCCATCACATTTTCACTAAAGCCCTTATAGTGGAATAAGTGGAATACAAAGAGTAGAATGTATCTTTTTTGGCATTTAACTTAGCTAGAATAGTAACGCAGACATGGGCAAGAAAAGGGACAAGTCACTTTGAAATAGGTAGTTAGGGAAAACAGTGTTTTCTGCCGTACCTGTAGTGACGATAAGGAAAGTTTAGATTAAAGAATGTGTCACCAGAAAATAATATTTCATAACTTCATAAAAAGGATACGGGTTATTGATCATCCTCTTCAAATCGACCTTCTCTTTGCAGTAAGGGCACGTCTGCTTTTTACCAACAATACACCAGCCTCGGATACAGAATTCATGAAAGCTTAGGGATCTTGTTAGGGAAGCTTCTGGATATTGAAGAGCAAGGTCTACTTCATGACGATGTGATGGAAGTGACCCCACCTGTTGGGTGGGGTGGTGGAGGCAGAAATGGCTCTCGGTCACAACTTGGTTGTGTCCATTGCTCTCCTAGAACCTCTGCAGGACAGTGGAGCCACCAGGGACAGTGAGCTAGAAGTCAAAGCTTATGACCCTGAGGAGTTTACTGATCTTCTTAGCCTTACATGTTCTGACCTCAGATTCTGTGATTAAATTAGACAAAGAACGTGGATGTGCTTTTTTACAGGATGTCTTATGTAAACATATCCTCACTTTTTATCATAACATCTCCCCATTTGGCTTTTTGGGCACCTACCCACTACCATCTATGTAATGAGATTAGACAAGTTCAAATTATTTGTGGTCAAATATTTGTACAGATATTTCTATTAGCTTCATAAGTTTTTTCTCAAGTTTTTATTACTGATAAGGAGCCAGTTATTTTGAAATAGAATATATAGAATCTAGGCACTTACAGGTTCATTTGTATACAATCCCTTGTACAGAAAGATCGATGCTTTGTCCCCAAAGTTGACAAGGAACCGTATGTTTTCCCTCAGCACCAGGGACTGAGTCTTACAAAGCCTGAGTCAAGTCGCTCTGCGTCATGACTTTTTGTGGACTTACATATCTCTCCTGGGCAGTGTGCTACCTGTGGGGCAGTGACTCATTCATCTCTGTGCTCAGCACCTTAAGCAGTGCCTAAGTGCCTGTTTGGGGGCTTCCCAGGTGGCACTAATGGCAAAGAATCCACCTGCCAATGCAGAAGATGCAAGACTCAGGCTGGATCCCTGGGACAGGAGGATCCCCTGGAGGGGGAAATGTCAGCCCACTCCAGTATTCTTCCCTGGAGAATTCCATGGACAGAGGAGCTACACTTCATGGGGCCTCAGACAGTTGGACATGACTGAGCGACTAAGCACACACTCACACACACACACACACACACACGCCTATTTATTGAATGAATATTTGAATGAATCATTCAAAACCAATTACTATTGCAAACTTACTTTCCTCAGGTTCCACAGCTTATAGATTTGAGTAAGATCATTAACTGGGGCTTCCCTGGTGGCTCTGTGGTGAAGAATCTGCCTGCCAGTGTAGGAGCTGCAGGTTCAATCCCTGGGTGGGGAAGATCCTCTGGAGAAGGAAATGGCAACCCACTCCAGTATTCTTGCCTGGAGAATCCCATGCACAGAGGAGCCTGGTGGGCTATAGTCCATGGGGTCACAAAAAGAGTTGGATATGACTTAATGACTAAACAACAAACACAATGATTGACTATGAGATTCATCGTGTTGATGTATTTCTATAGTCATGGATCCCAGTGTGGCTTTCCCTGATCTGCTACAGCACCCATGTAGATGTTCCCTCACAAATGGAGGGCATAGTGGTGGAGACAATCAAGGCCACATAGATGATTCCTCGGTATTAGATTGGTGTGCGACCAAGAGTCCCCATTCTTTTATGTTCTTGGAACTGGGGTCACTTTTGCATGTTTGGGTTAACATAAAGTGTATTATAACAAAGATACTGAGTCAAAACCTGCACAGTTCTTCATTCAAAAGAGCTGGTGTATAGCCCCATACTCTCCAGATAGGTATGGTATTCAGGGCTCATTGAGCAAGCATTGAGATGTTCATCTCCTCTTTAATATTCCCCTTTATCTTCAAATCTCATATGAAAAGCCTTCACCCCAGCAGAATTTCTGCAGAGCAAGACTCAGATTCCCACCCCTTGTTAATATGGTTCATGTTAGCCCACTCCTTGCTAATATGACTCATGCTAAAATGGGCCATTAATAATACTCCCTGCAAAGCAAATTTAAAGGTGACTACATTTTCGATTACATATGCACACTAGTACAACAATCCCTAAGGGCTTTTAAAGGTGGAGAGAAAAAATATTTCCACTTGCAAATGGCAGAAGGGGCTCTGTTCCAACATTTGAAAACTAAATCATATTTAAAACTAGGACCAGACTTGGAAAATTTCTATGAAGAATGATAGATTTTTGGGAAATGTATCACACTGAAAAACCACATAGAATCCCACATGGGATATCTTTGTGTTTCTTACCTTAAAATGTTAAGACTTAAATGTTGGAGTAAAGGCTCCTATTACTTTCAGATGCATTTGGTCCAGTTTTTTACCCTTAGGATTGAATAAATGGAATCTGTCCAGATTAAACAGAATCAAATCATGAGTGCCGCACATCTATGGTATTAGTGACTTAGTTTGGTGGGCTTCAGAGGCAAGAGGCAGATGGTTTGATCACCTTATGATGCCAGAGCTTTGAACTGACTGACTGCACAGCAATATTATAAAATTGATATTGTACTATAAATAAAGATAAATGATGCCTTCTTTTCCCTGTATTAAGAGAAGAATTAAAACACTGATTGTTGGTCAACGCAAACACAACTGTGGTATCCGGAGTACTCAGGCAGCGCAGCCTGCCTGGCCCAGGGCTCTTGATGCCAGCATCTTCCAGCACATGGAGCCCTTCCTCACTGCTGCTGGAGTCCCAGAGGGTGCTGGTTTCTAGGGCCAGGCTGGTCTGGCCCCTAAAGATCCCTTCGCCGGTGGATAGTGATTTGGGGCACAACCCATAGGCCAGGGAATCAAATGGTCCAAAAACCATGTGCTCGTGTTTTGGTCCCTTCCTGTGTAATTTAAGGTGTCCTCTTTTCAAGACCAAAGCTGATACTTGGCTTTCCCCATCACCACTGTTGACACAAGCAGGTTCCTGAGAATTATTTCCAGGCAAAACACACCACCATTAATACCATAGATGTGCAGCACTGATGATTTGATTCTGTTTAATCTGGACAGATTCCATTTATTCAATCCTGAGAGTAAAAAACTGGACATTGTCATTCTTGTTCTTGTGAGATTCAGACAAGGGCTCCGCCAGGCAAGTCCTGAGCTCTGCCCTGCAGCTGAAACTGCACTCTGTTCTTCACTCCCCACCCTCTCCCCTGGTCCTCACTGGCTCTCTGTGTGCTTGAGGCTTCACCGGCTCTCCCAGCCAGCCTCTGCTGAGATGCTGCGGCCCTCCTGTCCATGTGGCCTGAAGACTCCTTTTTAAAAAAAGAAATTACTGGGGGAGGAGGAGGAGGCAAAGAGGTTTACTGCCGGCTAACTAAGAGCAGTTCATTATTCATCAGGGATCGGAGAGAGTCTCAATAAGAAAATGGACAGGAGCATAAAGGCTTGGGATTTGGGGAAGGGAGCTAAGCAAGGCAGAAGGAAGTGGGGAGGAGGAGGAGACAAAGGAGGAGGGGGATGATGGGATAGTCTTCCCTGATTTTCCATCTCCCAGCATTGGCTTGAGGAAGGCCAAATGGCCTCCCATGAAAAGGATACACATGCTTGCATGAAAGCTGGTAGGTGTTTTCAATGAGCCCTTCTTCATCAAGTTCCACAATGATCTTCTGCCCACACACAGCACAGATGTCGTCCGACAGACTCCTGGTGGGCATCCCACTGACGCTGTAGAACTATTGGGGGACAGGCCCAGAGCACACATCATTCTGTGAACACAGGGAAGCCACTGCCAGCTTGAAGACATAGAGGCTTTACTGTTTCTCTGCTGGTTTAGAACTTGAAATGTTTTTTTTTTTTCCATAGGAACAATGCTGCTGTGGGGTAAAGGTTTCCCAGGCAAAACCCCACTGAACGCCAAAGCATATCACTAATTAAAACCACCTAACTTCTCCACTGAGGAATCCTTTAAGAGGAACAATTTTATCGACAGCTATAGTTCAAAATGACATGGGAAGCTTTTAAATTCACCCAGAACCTGACCCTTCCCTTTATTATCCTGAGACTCTGATTCCCAGATCTCAAGTAATTCCAGACATCTATGTATCTTTTAATTAATTTTAATATAATTAAAATTTTAATAAATTTAAATAAAATCCCATCTGACTCTAGGGAGTACAAAGACTAATCCCATTGGAAAGCAGTGCATTTAGAATTCTATCTTGGGACATTGCATCTCCCCAGGGGTGTGGATGAGGAGCGATTCTCAACATTGGCAGCACATTAGAATGTCTAAGAAGCTTTTTTAAAAATAAAATATTTATTTTATAATTGTTTTAGATGTAAAAGATACAAAGATAGAATAGAGTTTCCATACCAAGTTTCCCCTGTGATTAACCTTTTACATTTAGGGTGGTACATTTGTTACAATTAATGAACCAACACTGATGCATTATTATGAAATCAAGTCTATACTTTGTTCAGATTGCTTGGTTTTTCTCAAATGTCCTTATTTTGTTCTATAATCCCATCCAGGATACCATTAATTGTCTTATCTCTTTAGGCTTCTCTCTTTTTTTAAAATTTTTTAGGCTTCTTTTGCCTTTGGCAGTTTCTCAGACTTTTTTTTCCATATGATTGACAGTTTTGGGGTGGGGGCGGTGCTTGTAGAATGTTCTTCACTTGGATTTTAGCTAATGTTTTTTTCTCTTGATTATGCTGAGCTTATGAGTTTTAGGGAAGAAGAGAACAGAGGTGAAATGCCACCCTTACCACATCGTGGCAAGGGTGCGTGCAGTCAACATGATCCATCATTGTTGATGTTGACCTTGATTACTTAGTTTGAGGTCGTGTTTGTCAAGTTTCTCTACTCTAAAACTACCGTTTACTTCTTTCTACACTGTACTCTTTGGAAGGAAATCACCATCACCACGAGCAGTTCACACTTAGGGAGTGGGGAGTTAGGAGGTATGGTCCATATCTGTATCAGTCAGGGTTCTCCAGGGAAATGGAACAGAGGCTATGCATGCATGTGGGTCGGGGGAGAGTGGGTGGAGAGGGAGAAAGAGGGAAGGGAGAGAGAGACTCATTTTAAAGGCCTGAGGCTGGCAAGTCTGGAACCTGGAGGGCAGGCTAGCAGCCCGAACTCTGGAAAGAGTTTTCAGACTTGAGGCAGAACTCCTTCTCTGAACAACTTCAGTTTTTGCCCTTAAGGTCTTTGACTGATTAGCTAAGACCCATCTATATTTTCAAGGGTATTTGCTTTTCCTTAAAGTCAATTACAAAATACATTCAAAGCAACACGTAGACATCTTTGGTCAAACAACTGGATACGAGAGCCTAATCAATTTGACACATAGAAGTTAACTATGAAACCTCTTAAAGGTGGAATATCTCCATAAATTATGTGAAATTTGTCTGAATAGGAGATTTGTCTGTTCCACTTATTTATATATATCCAATCATTCACTTATTTCACTGTGGACTCATGGATATTTATTCTAAACTTTGCGTTATAACCCAATACTATTTACTACTAATACTACTGCTACTGTGTTGCTCAAATTGTTTCAGCCTTGGCTCCTGTGTCTCTTTGACATACCCTCATCATTGTGGGTTTTTTCTTGTGTGGGCTTTTTTGGGAACCTCCTTACTTTCTGGCCCTACAAAATACTTTAGGTTCATATTGTATGTTCCCTGCCAAGACCCAGAATCAGCCGTTCTCCCAAGGAACACTGTTTCCTTTTATTATAGACTGGTATTAGAAAACAAGATCGGAGCACTTTGTGTGCTCACTGCTACTAAGCTGTCATTGCTTCCAGGGCTTCTTAGTTGACAAAGCAAGGAAATATATCTGTATACTCTAACCCGTGTGTATACTCATATCTATAAAATATTTCTATATATATCATCTACATTAAGATACATATAATCTATGTTATGTGTATCTTCCCTGGTGGCTCAGACGGTAAAGCATCTGCCTGCAATGCAGGAGACCCGGGTACGATTCCTGGGTTGGGAAGATCCCCTGGAGAAGGAAATGGCAATCCACTCCAGCACTCTTGCCTGGAAAATCCCATGGACGGAGGAGCCTGACAGGCTACAGTCCACGGGGTCGCAAAGAGTCGGACATGACCGAGCAACTTCACTTTCAAACGTTCACTTTCAATCTATGTTAAGCTAAACACCAGTTAAGACTGATGTCTCTGATCCATTCACAGAATCATTCTAGCCTTCTCTCCTTGTGTGTATGTAGCCTTCTGAGAGCAAGAAACATAGCTTCCATGACCAGTCTTCCATTCACTTGGAGTCCAGCTCCAGAATACATGCACAGTGGTATCAGGGTATGTCCATAGCCCTGAGGGGAACTTACTTAATGGAGTGCAGTGCTTGCATACAGTTCCTTTGGCTTTTAATCTTAGATCTCCACTCATTTCAAAGAGACTTAGGTCAGCATTTCCCCCCTTCTCCCCACCCACTTCAGAGAGGTTATTTCACACGTTTGTAATACAGTTGAATTCTCTTGTCACAGTCCACATTCTATTCTGGCATTCCCTGACATCCTACATGACTTGTTTTAGATTTGCACACTTAAGGTTTAACCTTTCTGCTATAAAGTACTGTTGATTTTGACAGATGCATAGTGTCATGCATTCACCATTAGAGTATCATACAGAATAATTTCACCACTCTAACAAATTCCCTGTGCTTCACACATTCAACCCTGCTCCCTCCCTAACCCTCTTGGCAACCACTGGTCTCTTTAGCATCTCCATAGTTGTACCTTTTCCAAATTGTCATATAAGTGGAATCATATAGTACAGACTGGCTTCTTTCACTTAGCACTATATATTTACGATTCATCCAACTTTCTGCATGGCTTAATAGCTTATTCCTTTTCCTAGGGAGCTTTTAAAACAAAGCAGATACATTGGCTCCACTCCCAGAGTCTGACTTAATTAGTGTGAGGCTCAGGCACTGGTGTGGTGCTTCCTCTACCTCTGTCACAAGCACATGAATAAGTGCATATACACACGTACACACACACACACACCATCAGCTGAAGTCACTGGTGGTTGTGCCAATGGCTGAGACAGTACTTGGTGGTTGGAATGAGGATGGCAGGAGATGACAAGATGTCATAGACTGGTGGGATGGAATCAGGTGAGGAATCTCTGTAAAGTTGGGGCTTAAAGACTTCGTTCTTTTGCCAGGTTAAATCTTTTCTTCCTGGTCCACTGGAGAACAGAGGAAATTCAACTCTTCCTCTCCTGTCCATGAGCAGGCACAAGAGGCTTTGGAAATTTGTAGAAGGGGGATGGCTCTGGTTTCTGTTGGAGGCACTTGGAGTGAAAATGCTCCCTCCTGTGCTTGCCTTAGACCTCACTAGAAAGGCAGCTGTCTTAGAGATGATACAAGGCTGGCCGTCCAGCATTCCACCACAGAAGTTGGACTCCAGGCTCTAGAGAAAGAGTAAGATGGAGTCTACAGAGATGGGGAAGGGGAGGTGGGGGATGAAACAAAGGCCTGGTTGACTTGGTCCTGACCCGTAAGTGGAGGGGAGACCAGCAATCCAGAAGGCCAGTCTTTCCTCACTGCTCATAGCAGTTTCTCCATTTCATATCTGGCTGTGTGCCAAGAGACTGGTAGAGGACAGAGATGTGGAATTTCTGAAGCCACTGGGTCACACCCGGAAACTTTGGGATGTAAGTTTTTAAGAGATGCGCGTGTGTTAGACACAGATGGTTACTCCTAATATCTGCATCTGGAATCCATCTTACCAGAAAGTGTGTCCATTCTGAGTTTTAATTTTAAGAGCGTTAAAAAAACTGTTAGCGATTTTTTTAATTCCAGGGGACAATATAGAGTCAGAATACATTTAGCACACTTTTTATCTCTTCTATTTCTTCAAATGCTGTATAATAACTGATCTTTATGGATTATTACCCTGAGGTATTGACTGATTCTAAAGTGCTTTATGTGCATCAAATATGACTTTTATTTGCATCAGCAGATCAAGGGTTTTTGTTATTGCCGAATTTTTACGAATCCTTTATTTTTATTTTTTAGATTAATTTTTACTAAACCTTTAAATGTTGGTGACTGGAGTATGCTAGATATGGTTACTTCCAGATAATTTGACACCTGGAGAATCCAAGGAGCAGTTGGGCTGATAGAACCCAAAAACACAAAATGGGCACAAATGTGTCAGATGAGACCATTTTTCTACACACCAAAAATGATTTCAAAGAGTGAAAGCAACGCTTACCCCTAGAGTAGAAGCCATGTAGTCCGAACAGATCTCTGCGAAGTCTCTCCCCATTACTCCATAGTAGAGGCCATAGAACAAGGACACGATGCCAAAATCCATGGAATCTCTAGCTTTTATTCTGTTGAAAACAACAGCCAAGGGAAGTAAGAATGGGCATCTTGGGGGTTGGTGGTCTCAGGAAGGACTGCAGCTTGGAAAGTATTTCTTGCCATGGTATCTAACAGAACCTTGAGTGTATTTTCTCTCATTTATTTGTTTAGTGTTTTCTTTTTTTTTTAAAGTGAATTTAAAATTCTCTCCACTCCTTTAAATTTTACCACTCAAGGCTAAGTGGACAAAATAATTCTTGAAAGAGTGTTTAACGTCTTGTTTGGACTGCAGTGCTGAGACAAGCCAACTCTAACCAGAGGTTCTCAAGCTTGGCTGTCGGAGGGAAAACCTGGGCAGCTTGTAAAAAACCTCCATCTGCAGGCTGCACCCTGGGCCAATTACATCAGCTCTCTGGAGGTGGGGCCCATGCAGCAATATTTTTGGAGGTTCTCCAGACAAGGATGATTGCAGTGTGGAGCTAACATTAGGAAACTCTTTAATAGTCCAATGGTTCTCAGCTGTAACTGTATGTTAGGATTACCTGGGGGAGATTTAAAGTATATACTAATACACGCGCCTATCTTCTAGAGCTCTAATTTAAGTGGCTTGAGGTGGGGTCTGGACAGTAGCTAGGGCTGAGAAGTTTGATCCCTTTGATCAAACTTAGATTTTATAGAATGCTTTAAAATACTTAATCTTACCTAAAAATATTGGAGATAGATATCATTAGCCCTACTCTGGTTTGAAAAATGGAGACTTAGTAAAAATGATTGTTTAACCTGACAATTGGTACCAGGAATCAAGCTCACATTTTGAGGTCATTTGTTACTATTCCATAGTTGCCAAGTGTTATTTTAAAAAAATTTATTTTGCAAGTTCGATATTTCAAATACACTAGGATTCTCTACAACAACTCCTATTTCTTTATTTTTTGCTAAGTCATTTCAGTTGTGTTCGACTCTGTGCGACCCCATAGATGGTAGCCCACCAGGCTCCCCCATCCCTGGGATTCTCCAGGCAAGAATACTGGAGTGGGTTGCCATTTCCTTCTCCAATGCATGAAAGTGAAAAGTGAAAGTGAAGTCGCTCAGTCGTGTCCGACTCTTCGCGACCCCATGGACTGCAGCCTACCAGGCTCCTCCGTCTATGGGATTTTCTAGGCAAGAGTACTGGAGTAGGGTGCCATTGCCTTCTCTGTTTTTATTTTTAAATTTATTCTTAATTGGAGGATAATTGCTTTACAATGTTGTGTTGGTTTCTGCCATATAACAAACGTGAATCAGCCCCTTCCCCACCCCCACCCACCGCCTTCTTTTTCTAAAGGTATAGGTTTCTTTAAAAAGTGAATGATTAGCTCCTGATGTAATATCTGGATCTTAATGATCACACTTTTGATTTGCTCCCTCTGCAAGAGTCTCTAATACCAGCAATGGAAGTTGGTGGGTCTGCCTGAGGCAGGAAGGAAGTGGAGAGAAGGGAGAAGGTGGGAGTCTGTCTCTCTCTGGAACCCTCTACTGGTGGTTTCTGTGCTCTGTTAACTTGAGAAGGGAATGGTACAAGCTGTGCAGACCTGGAGGGCAGAGGTCTTTTGGTGTTGTGAACTGGGCATTCCAACACAGTGGGCAGCTTCCTCCTTCCAAGATCTGAAAACTGGGGCAGTGAGATAACCTTCCTTCTATGCCCAGGGAAGCATGGATTTATACTCTAATTGATAAAAAGTGTAGCAACAAACTTGTAGTGCCACAGAAAAGAATCTCAATACAGTTGTGCTCAACGACAATTAGTAGTGAAAAAAATAGTTCCTTCCCATCTGAGGGCTTCTCTGGTGGTTCAGCTGGTAAAGAATTTGCCTGCAATGTGGGAGACCTGGGTTCCCTAACCCCTGGGTTGGGAAGGTCCCCTGGAGAAGCTACCTACTCCAGTATTCTGGCCTGGAGAATTCATGGATAGAGGAGCCTGGCAGGCTACATACAGTCCGTGGGTTTGCAAAGTCAGACACGACTGAACGATTCTCAATTCATTTCCCATCTGAAGGGTTAGGTTCTTCATACACCTCGTTATAGGAGAATTCCTGGATAAGGATCTTAAAATCATACAGATAATAATTTTGGGGTAACTACAGTCCCAAGTGACTTCATAAAAGTAAAAAAAAAATATTTTACATATATTAAAGTAATAGACAGTATGCTGCAAGAATAATTCAGTGTCTTTCTATAGCTTAAACAAACAATAACAGATCTGTACAGCTGTATTCTATCCCTTTCCTCCTAGGGAATGGTAGGAGTTCCCTCTCTGAAAATTGCATGAAGTATTTATGAAATCAGATTGCTGTGTTGCCACAGGAAGAGCCCTTCCCCCCAGGGCTGGGTCTCCATCCAGTTTTTTTCCTTATTTTATGACTTATGGGTAGCTGACTTCTGCCTTTCAAATTTCTAAGGTTCCAGAGATTTGGAGTAATTTTTTTTTGGTCACGTGGCCTGTGGGGTCTTAGTTCACTGACCAGAGATCGAACCTGCACGCCCAGTTGGAGTCCCAACTACAGGACCACCAATGAGGTCCCAGAGTGAGAGGAATTTTGACGTGAGAGATATTTCAGGGATTTTCATCTGAGTGCTTTTCCACAGCTGGTATGTCCACCATCCACAGTGGTATGTCTCACACTTCCTTTCCAACACACAGGTTGATTACAGCTCTGCCCCTGAGAACCTCACTCACAGCACGTCTCAGCAGCCATCTTCCCAGTGGAAACATGATTCTGAGTCATGAATATTATTATCCCAGCTTCCTTTATTTCTCCCTAGACTTTGTTGCCCTGTTACCTCTTCACTTCTCTTTCAATGTCTAAGTACTTAGTTTCCTCTTTTACTAAATGCCTCCAGCAGAAGAGATTTAGAGCAGAAACAAAATTCTAGAGCAGTGCTGTCCAATGGAAATACAGATTGGACATAATTAAAAATTTTCTTGTAGCCACAAATAAAAGGTAAAAAGAAACAGATCAAATAATTTCACTAAAACATCCAGAGTACTGTCATCTCATGTAATCATAAAATGATTTTCTTATACGATCTTTGAAACTCAATGTGTATTTTAGACTTACAGCACCTCTTATTTCATATTTTAAGTGCTCAGTGGTTACATGGGTTGGCAGCTACTGTGTTGGAAAGCATAGTTCTAGGGTTGTTTAAAGAAGAAAGATATATAGAGGGATATGACACTTAAGAATTTTGTAGAAGGGAACTTTTTAGCTCAATAAGAATTGCTCCAACAAATATAGGCCAACTTTTAATGATGATGTCTTTAAAGCTTATAAGTTTTTAAAAACTTTGAAATCTGAGTGTTCTCTTCCTTTTACTAGTTTCCCCCAGCAGCATCTATGACACCAGTGACAGTACTATAAACAGTGTGTCCCTGGAAAACTGCAGGGCCAAACGCTACTTCCAGACACTGAGAACTTGAGCAGGTTGATGCTACAAGTAAGTGCTTAGAGACATCAGTATCTTAATTGGAGATACTTACCTGAAAAATAAATTGAATCCACACATTGTAAATATGATAGCCAAATAGCCCACAACACCAAATGCATAGCTGAGTTTGTAGATTAGAAGAAACCATTTGTAAACCAATCTGTGGAGTGAAAAATGGGGAGACGCACCAAACATGATATGTTAGAAAATATTTTCTCTTTTTCTAACATTGTTATAAGTCAGTTTTTAGTTTCTAAAATTCTGTTCATTTTACAATACACAGAACATGAATGTATCATATCAGCTAAACTCCATTGTAATCTAGAGTTTTAATACACTGTCAACAAGCAGTATATAGACAGTACTATCAGGCAGGTGTGCTTCTATGTATATTCGGCTAAGTCACTTCAGTCGTGTCCGACTCTGTGCGACCCCAGAGACGGCAGCCCATCAGGCTCCCCGGTCCCTGGGATTCTCCAGGCAAGAACACTGGAATGGGTTGCCATCTCCTTCTCCAAGGCATGAAAGTGAAAAGTGAAAGGGAAGTCGCTCAGTTGTGTTTGACTCTTAGCGACCCCATGGACTGCAGCCCACCAGGCTGCATGGGGTTTTCCAGGCAAGAGGACTGGAGTGGGGTGCCATTGCCTTCTCCTTTCTATGTATATATGCGTATATAAATTCATTGTGACTTACGTCCTCATGTAAAGGTGACCTTGGGGACTGGTTATTCTACATAGGGCCCTGTTGACCTCCCTCTCTCCTTTTCTCATTTGGCCCTAGATTGGCTTACAGTGGCTTTGGCAGGAGTCCTTAGAGGCAAGCGAGTGATGGGAGATGTCCTCCCCGGAGCCTCTCGCTTCGCGCCCGCGCTGCCCCAGCCCTCGCGCGGCCTCACGCACTTGACCCCCCAGCAGCCCTGGAGCAGGAGCCCTGCGCACCTGTTTCCTGTGCTACATGGACGGGCCCTGTGTCCGTCCCATACTCAACACGGTGGCTTTCAGGGCTTTCCCCCTTCCCACAGGGTCCACATGGAGAAGTTAGAGGGTGGGGGTGCAGAGCAAGGATGGAGCCTATGTGGAAGGAGCCGTGGCCTGGCTTCCCCCTGCTCCACGCAGTAAAAGCTCTTAGGAAAATCACCCGAAGGGCCGCACGACTGCTTCCTGCCTGAGAGAGTCTGGGCTGGGAACGGGGCGCGGCTCCATTCCTGGTTCGGTACAAGGGCCCTGCCTGTCGGAACACACAGGGGCTGGAAGGAGGGGGGCTGGGGGCCCGGAGGAGCAAAGTGGGTGCTGGCACACTGCACACGAGGGTAGGGCTCCCTGTTTGCCCTCAGCCCTTTCCCGCCTCCTTCTCTGGAACCCCTCTCCTGCATTTCTCCCCAAACTTCATTCAGAATCCCCCTCTGGAGACAGGGCCCCACGCTTTCGCCTCTGACCCCTGAAACCCTGTCCCCAAATCTCACCTTCCCTGGCTTCCTCCCTGTTGGAGCCATTGCACCAAATGCTTATGTTCTATATTATTACTGATGCAATGTTTCAGCATTCTTTTATTTACTTATTAAAATTTTTATTGAAGTATAGTTGACTTATGACATTATATTACTTTCAGGTGTACAACATAGTGACTTGATATTTCTATGTATTACGAAATCACCACCACTAGGGATCTAGTTACCATCTATTACTATACAGTCATTATGATTTTACCAACTATACAGGCAGACCTAGCTTTATTACACTTTGGAAACACTGCATTATTATTATTAAACAGAAGGTTTGTGTTAACCCTTTGTTGAGCAGCTCTATAGGCACCACTTTTCCAACAGCATTTACTCACTTTGAGTCTCTGTGCCCTGTTTTGGTAATTCTTACAAGATTTCAAACGTTTACATTATTATCATATTTGTTTTCCTGATCTGTGATCAGTGATCTTTGGTGTTGCTGTTGTAATTGTTTTGGGGCACCACAAGCCACACACATGTAACGTGGCAAACTCAACTGATAAAGTAGTGTGTTCTGACTTTACCACTGCTTGGTCTTCCTCCACCTTTCTCCTTCTTCTCACGCCTCCCTATTCCCTGGGACACAACAATATTGAAATCAGGCCAATTAATAATCCTCCAACGGCCCCATTGTTCAAATGAAAGGAAGAGTTGCATATCTCTCACTTTAAATCAAAACCTAGAGATGATTAAGCTTAGTGAGGAAGGCATGTCAAAAGCAGAAATTGGCTGAAAACTTGAGCCTCTTGCATCAGTGAGCCAATTTATGGATGCAGAGGAAAAGTGCTTGAAGGAAGTGAAAAGTGCTGGTCCAGTGAATGTACAAATGAAAGTGAGACAGCTTTACTGCTGATATGGAGAAAGTTGTAGTGGTCTGGATAGAAGATCAAACCAGCCGCAACATTCATTCTCTTAAGCCAAAGCCTAATTCAGAGCAAGGCCCTGCTGCTACGCTTTAGTTGTGTCCGACTCTGTGCGACCCCACAGACGGCAGCCCACCAGGCTCCCCTGTCCCTGGAATTCCTAACTCTCTTCAATTCCCTGAAGGCTCAGAGGTGAGGGAGCTGCAGGAGAAAAGTCTGAAGCTAGCAGAGGTTGGGTCATGAGATATGTCAGGAAGGACCCTGTCTCCGTAGCAAAAGTGCAAGGTGAAGCAGCCAGTGCTGATGTAGAAGCAGCAGAAAGTTGCCAGAAGATCTAGCTAAGATAATTAACGATGGTGGCAACAGTAAATAGGGGCTTCTCTAGTGGCTCTGTGGCAAAGAATCCACCTGCCAAGCAGGAGACATGGGTTCAATCCCTGGGTTGGGAACATCCCCTGAAGAAGGAAATGGGAATCCACTCCAGTATTCTTGTCTGGGAAATCCCATGGACAGAGGAGCCTGTTGGGCTATAGTCCATGGGGTCGCAAAAAGTCAGAAATGACTTAGTGACCAAACAACAGATTTCCAACATAGACAAAACAGCCTTCTATTGGAAGATGCCATCTAGGACTTTCATACTTAGAGAGCAGAAGACAATGCTTGGCTTCAAAGCTTCCAATGACAGGCTGACTCTCTTGTTAGGGTCTTAGGTAGCTAGCTGGTGACTTTCAGTAGAAGCCTAAGGTTTGAAAATCTTAGGGTCCTGAAGAATTATGCTCGGTCTACTCTGCTTTTGCTATATAAATGGAACAACAAAGCCTCGATGGCAACACATCTGTTTGCAACATGGTTTCCTGAATACTTACTAACCCCCCAGGGAAAAGATTCATAATATTGCTGCTCACTGACAATGCACCTGGTCATTCAAGAACTCTGATAGAGATGTACGGTGAGATTAATGCTTTTATGCCTGTAATACAACATCCATGCTTCAGCCCATGTATTAAGGACCGATTTTGAATTTCAATTCTTATTAGTTAAGAAGTACATTTCATAAGGCTACAGCTGTCACAAATAGTGATTCCTCTGATGGGTCTGGGCAAAGTAAATAAAAAGCCTTCTGGGAAGGATTCACCATTCTAGATGCCATTAAGAACACTTGTGGTTCATGGGAAGAGGTCAGAATATCAACACTGACAGGAGTTTGGAAGAAGCTGATTCTATCCCTCACGAATGACTTTGAGGAATTTAAGCCTTTAGTGGAGGAAGGAATTGCAGATGTGGTGGAAATAGCAAGGCAGCTCGAATTCAATGTGGAGCCTGAAGAACTGCTGCAGTCTCATGATGCAACAAATGAGGAGTTGCTTCTTATGGATAAGTAAAGGAAGTAGCTTCTTGGGATGGAATCTACTCCTGGTGAAGATGCTGTGAAGCCTGCTGAAATAACAAAGGGTTTAGAATATTACATAAACTTAGTTGCTGAAGAAACAGCAGGGTGTGAGAAGACTGACTCCGATTTTGAAAGGAGTTCTATGTGGGCAAAATGCTGTCAAACAGCACCACATGCTACAGAGAAATTGTTCTTGAAAGACTCAATCAATGCAGCAGACTTCACTGTCTTATTAGAAGAAATTGCCACAGCCAACCCGACCTTCAGCGACCACCAGTTTGGTCAGCAGCCACCAACTTGGAGGCAAGACCTTCCACCAGGAATAAGATTACAACTCCTTGAAGGCTCAGGTGATGGTAGGCATTTTTTAACAATAGATATTTTAAAATAAAGAAATGCACATCATTTTTTGGATATAATTCTGTTACACACTTAATAGGTTGCAGTGTAATATAAACAAACATAGTATAAACTGTTATATGTACTGGGAAACCAAAAAACTCGTGACTTGCTCCGTTGTGATGGTCACTTTATTGCAGTGCCCTGGAACCTTACCCAAAAGGTATGCCTATATATTACGTCCCTGAAACTTCCTTTTTTTGTAACTTGATGTTTGTTCTTCTTAATCCCTTTCACCTATTTCATCCCCCCACTCCCTTCCCCATGGCAACATCTATTTTGTTCCCTGTATCTATGGCTCTGTTTTGTTATGTTTGTTCATTTGGTTTTTTTATTCCACATTTAAGTGGTATATGATATTTGTCTTTGTCTGACTTCTAAACTTAGCATAACCTTCTAGGTCCATCCATGTTCTCAAAATATGAAAACTTTAGTCCTTTTAATGGCTGAGTAATATTCCATTTTACATGTATAATCCCTCTTCTTTATCCATTAATCTGTTAAGGAACATGCTGCCTTATATTTTGGCTATTGTAAATAATGCTGCAATGAACAGGGAGGGTGAGCACATGTTTTTAAGTTGGCGTTTTTACCCAAGCCATACCCCAGAGAAGAACTGCCAGATGGTAAGGTAATTGTATTTAAACATTTATTTATTTATTTTTGCTGTTGTTGCTATTTTTTAGGAATCTCCATCCTGTTTTCCATAGTGGCTCCAACAATTTACAGTCCCATCCACAGGGCATAAGGGCCCCCTTTTCTCCACATTCTTGCCAACACTAATTATTTCTTGTCTTTTTGATAATCACGATTCTGACAGATGTGAGATAATATTTCATTGTGGTTTTGATTTCCATGTGATTTTATTTCCCTGGATGACTGATGAGCATCTTTTCATGTGCCTGTTGGCCATTTGTATTCCTTCTTTGAGAAAACGTCTATTCGGGTCCTTGGCCCATTTTTAAAATGAATTGTTAGGTTTTCTAATATAGAGTTGTATGAGTTCTTCCTATATTTGGAGATAAACCTCTTATTGAATATATCATTTTCAAGTATCTTCTCCCATTCAGTCGGTTACTTTTTCATTTTTGATGGTTTCTACTGCCCTGTAAAAACTCTTTAGCTTGATGTGGTCCCATTCATTTACTTTTGTGTTGGTTGCCCTTGCCTGAGGAGACAGATCAAAAATATTGCAAAGGCTGATGCCAAAGTGTGTCCTGACTATGTTTTCTTCTAGGATTTTTATGGTTTCAGGTCTTACACTTAAGCCTTCAGTCCATTTTATTTTTGTATATAGTATAAGAAAATGGTGTTGTTTCATTCTTTTACATGTAGCTGTCTGGTTTTCCCAACACCATTTATTAAAGAGACTGTCTTTTCTTCATTGTATCTTCTTGCCTCCTTTATTGTAGATTAATTGATCACATTAGTGTGGGTTTATTTCTGCACTCTCTACTCTATTTCATTGATCTAAATGTCTGTTTCTGC
Source organism: Tragelaphus eurycerus (assembly GCA_935064755.1). Classification (NCBI taxonomy): domain Eukaryota; kingdom Metazoa; phylum Chordata; class Mammalia; order Artiodactyla; family Bovidae; genus Tragelaphus; species Tragelaphus eurycerus. The sequence continues at coordinate 4,157,043 of CAKXYN010000057.1, read as the reverse complement.
CAGTACCATACTGTTTTGATTACTACAGCTTTGTAGTTTGGTTTGAAATCAGAGAGTGTGATACCTCCAGCTTTGTTCTTCTTTCTCAAGATTGTTTTAGCTATCTGGAGTCTTTGGTGATTCCATACAAATTTTAGGACTATTTGTGAAAAATGCCATTGGTATTTTAATAAGGATTGCATTGAATCTGTGGAATGCCTTGGGTAGTATGGATTTTTAACAATATAAATTCTTCCAGTTCATAAGACCGGTATATCTTTCCATTTATTTGTGTCATCTTCAATTTATTTTATCACTGTCATAGACTTTTCCAAGTACAGGTCTTTTACTTCCTTAGGTAGGTTATTCCTAGATATTTTATTCTTTTTGATGCTATGATAAATGGGACTGTTTCCTTAATTTCTATGTTTCATAGTTCATTGTCAGTATATAGAAATGCAACATGTTTCTTTGTATTCATTTTATATCCTGCAACTTCACCAAATTCATTAATGAGTTCTAGTAGTTTTCCAGTGGCATCTTCAGGATTTTCTGTGTATAATACTATGTCATCTGCAAACAGTGGCAGTTTTACTTCTTCCTTTCCAATTTAGATTTCTTTTATTTCTTTTCCTTCTCTGATTGCTGTGGCTATGACTTCCAAAACTAAATTGAATAAAAGTGATGAGAGTGTATATCCTTGCTTTGTTCCTGATCTTAGAAGATAATGGTTCAGTTTTTCACTGTTGACTATGAGGTTAACTGTGGGTTTGTCATAGTGTTTATTATGTTGAGGCATGTTGCCCCTATACCCACTTTGTTGAGAATTTTTATCATAAATGGATGTTAAATTTTGTCAAGTGCTTTTTCTGAACCCATTGAGATGATCATGTGATTTTTATCATTTGTTTAGTTAATGTTCTTTATCATGTGGATTGATTTGTGGATGTTGAACAGTCCTTGCATCCCTGGAGTAAATCCCACTTGATCATGTTGTATGATTTTTTTCAATATATTGTTGAATTTGAATTCCTAATGTTTTTTAAGGATATTTGCATCTATGATCATCTGGGATACTGACCTGTAATTTTCTTTTTTTGGTAGTGTTTTTGTTTGGTTTTGGTATCAGGGTAATACTAGCCTTATAGATTGAGTTTGAGAGTGTTCCCTTCTCTCTCTCTATCTATTTTTTGGAATAATTTGAGAAGTTTAACTCTTCTTTAAATGTTTGGTAGAATTCCCTGTGAAGCCATCTTGACCTGAATTTTTGTTTGTTGGAAGTTTTTTGATTACTGATTCAATTTCATTACTAGTAATTGGTCTATTCAGATTCTCTATTTTATGTAGATTCAGTCTTGGAAGACTATATGTTTCTAGCTATTTATCCATTTGTTCTAGGTTGTCTAATTTGTTGGCATATAATTGTTTGTAGTAGTCTCTTATGATTGTATGTTTATGGTTGTAATTTCTCCTGTTTCATTTCTGATTTTATTTGGGCCCTCTCTTTTTCTTGGCTAAAGATTCATCAATTTTGTCTCTTTTCAAAGAAACAGCTCTTGGTTTTGTTGATCTCTTCTATCTTTTTTTTTTTTTTTTTTTATGTTTTGAGATCCTTTGTCATTTTCTTTTTTTTTTTAATCAAGAATCTCTTTTATTGATTATCAGAAACATTACAAACATCTAGTATGAACAAATTGTAACATGATAGTGTTCAGTTTGAACAATTAATACATTTCAGATATAATATTATACATATTTCAATGCTATTCTCCCCAATCATCTCAGCCTCTCCCGGTCCCAGAGTCCAAAAGTCTGGTCTATACATCAGTGTCTCTTTTGTTGTCTCGTAAATAGGGTTATTTTTTACCATCTTTCTAAATTCCATATATATGATCTCTTCTATCTTTAAAAGTCTCTATTGCATTCATCTTCACTTTGCTTTTTATTATTTCCACTCTTCTACTAAGTTTGGGCTTTGCCTGTTCTTCTTTTTTCTGGTTCCTTTAGATTTAAATTTAAGTTGTTTATTTGAGATTTTTCTTGTTTCTTGAGGTATACCTGTATTGCTATAAACTTTCCTCTTAAAACTGATTTGCTGTATCCCTTAAGTTTTGGACCTTTGTGATTCCATTTTTATTTGTCCTGAGGTGTTTTTTGATTTCCTTTTTTTATTGCTTTATTTACCCATTGGTTGCTTAGTAGCACATTGTTTAGTATCTATATGTTTTTATTTTTTCCAGATTTCTTCCTGTAGTTGATTTCTATTTTTATACTATTTTGATTAGAAAAGATATTTGATATGATGTTGATCTTCTTAATTTATTGACACTTGTTTGACATATGGCCTAGCATGTTATCTATCCTGGAGAATGTTCCATGTGCACTTGAAAAGAATTTGTATTCTGCAGTTTTTGGATGCAATGTTGTATACACATCTATTAAGTTCATCTGATCTAATCATTTAAGGCCCATATTTGCTGATTGATTTTCTATCTGGGTGATCTATCTATTGATATAAATGAAATATTAAAGTCCCCTGCTAATACAGTATTGCTGCCAATCTCTCCCTTTATGTCTGTTAATATGTGCTATATGTATTTAGGTGCTCCTATCTTAGGTGCATACATATTCCCAAGTGTTATATTCTTTTCTTGGACTGACCCCTTTATCATTTTGTAGTCTTTGCCTGTTGTTTTAAAGTCTGTCGTTTCTGATGTAAATATTGGTATCCTAGCTTTCCTTCACTTTCCATTTAGAAGGAATGTATTTTCCATCTTTGCACTTTCAGTCCCTGTGTGTTTTTAGATCTGACATGTATCTCTTGAAGCTAGCACATAGACGGGTTTGAGTTTTTAATCCATTCAGTCACCCTATGTCCTCTGATTGAGTATTTAGTCTAGTTACAGTTAAAGTTCTCATATATATATTTACTGCCATTTTGTAAATTGCTTTTTCGTCATTTTTATAGTTCCTTTCTCCTTTTATTCTCTTCCCTTACAGTTTAGTGATTTTCTTTAGTGTTTGCTTAGAGTTCTTTTCACTTTATTTTTTTGGTATATCTATTGTGGGTTTTTGGTTTGTGGTTCATGAACTTCATATATATGGACCTGTGTGTATGTATCAGATCAGATCAGTCGCTCAGTCGTGTCCGACTCTTTGCGACCCCATGAACCGCAGCACGCCAGGCCTCCCTGTCCATCACCAGCTCCCGGAGGTCACTCAGACTCGCATCCATCGAGTCAGTGATGCCATCCAGCCATCTCATCCTCTGTCGTCCCCTTCTCCTCCTGCCCTCAATCCCTCCCAGCATCAGAGTCTTCTCCAATGAGTCAACTCTTCGCATGAGGTGGCCAAAATACTGGAGTTTCAGCTTGAGCATCATTCCTTCCAAAGAAATTCCAGGATTGATCTCCTTCAGAATGGACTGGTTGGATCTTCTTGCAGTCCAAGGGACTCTCAAGAGTCTTCTCCAACACCACAGTTCAAAAGCATCAATTCTTCGGCGTTCAGCCTTCTTCACAGTCCAGCTCTCACATCCATACATGACCACAGGAAAGACCATAGCCTTGACTAGGCGAACCTTTGTTGGTAAAGTAATGTCTCTGCTTTTGAATATGCTATCTAGGTTGGTCATAACTTTCCTTCCAAGGAGCAAGCGTCTTTTAATTTCATGGCTGCAGTCACCATCTGCAGTGATTTTGGAGCCCAGAAAAACAGAGAAGCGAAAAGCAAAGGAGAAAAGGAAAGATATAAACATCTAAATGCAGAGTTCCAAAGAATAGCAAGAAGAGATAAGAAAGCCTTCTTCAGTGATCAATGCAAAGAAATAGAGGAAAACAACAGAATGGGAAAGACTAGGGATCTCTTCAAGAAAATCAGAGATACCAAAGGAACATTTCATGCAAAGATGGGCTCGATAAAGGACAGAGATGGTGTGGACCTAACAGAAGCAGAAGATATTAAGAAGAGGTGGCAAGAATACACAGGAGAACTGTACAAAAAAGAGCTTCAAGACCTAGACAATCATGATGATGTGATCACTGACCTAGAGCCAGACATTCTGGAATGTGAAGTCAAATGGGCCTTAGAAAGCATCACTACGAACAAAGCTAGTGGAGGTGATGGAATTCCAGTGGAACTATTCCAAGTCCTGAAAGATGATGCTGTGAAAGTGCTGCACTCAATATGCCAGCAAATTTGGAAAACTCAGCAGTGGCCACAAGATTGGAAAAGGTCAGTTTTCATCCCAATCCCAAAGAAAGGCAATGCCAAAGAGTGCTCAAACTACCGAACAATTGCACTCATCTCACACGCTAGTAAAGTAATGCTCAAAATTCTCCAAGCCAGGCTTCAGCAATATGTGAACCGTGAACTTCCTGATGTTCAAGCTGGTTTTAGAAAAGGCAGAGGAACCAGAGATCAAATTGCCAACATCCGCTGGATCATGGAAAAAGCAAGAGAGTTCCAGAAAAACATCTATTTCTGCTTTATTGACTATGCCAAAGCCTTTGACTGTGTAGATCACAATAAACTGTGGAAAATTCTGAAAGAGATGGGAATACCAGACCACCTGATCTGCCTCTTGAGAAATCTGTATGCAGGTCAGGAAGCAACAGTTAGAACTGGTCATGGAACAACAGACTGGTTCCAAATAGGAAAAGGAGTACGTCAAGGCTGCATATTGTCACCATGTTTATTTAACTTATATGCAGAGTACATTCATGAGAAATGCTGGACTGGAAGAAACACAAGTTGGAATCAAGATTGCCGGGAGAAATATCAATAACCTCAGATATGCAGATGACACCACTCTTATGGCAGAAAGTGAAGAGGGGCTAAAAAGCCTCTTGATGAAAGTGAAAGTGGAGAGTGAAAGGGTTGGCTTAAAGCTCAACATTCAGAAAACGAAGATCATGGCATCTGGTCCCATCACTGCATGGGAAATAGATGGGGAAACAGTGGAAACAGTGTGTATGTATATATATATATATATTTGTTTTGAACTGATGCTCACTTATTCGAATGCATTCTAAAAGTAGTACATTTCTACTCCTCTCCAGCCCATGTTTTATGGGTTTGACATCATATTTTATACCTTTCTGCTTTGTGTGTCCCTTAACTATTTATTGTTAATTAAAATTAAAAGACGCTTGCTCCTTGGAAGGAAAGTTATGACCAACCTAGATAGCATATTCAAAAGCAGAGTAGGTATGGAGGCTTTTAATGAGCTCCTGTCAATTAATGTTTCGTGGGATCAGGGTATGGACTTAAGCCTCCTGGTTCCAGTTATTGGTCTTATTTTTACAGTAGTCTCAAAAACTTCTTCTATAATGCATTCCACAACTGGACCGCTCAGAGATGTTCACGGAATTATACAGAGAAGGAAAAAGGGAGGAAGGAGACAGAGGTGGTCAGGAGGATAAAAGGAGGGAGTGTGAAGGAGAGAGACAGATCTAGTCAGTAATCAGTAAAGAAAAGAAAAAAGGAAAGGAAAAAAGCAAAGGACAAAAAGGAAAAAAAAAAAAAAAAAAAAAAAACAACAGGGTCGCAAAAGTTATATCTAAACGTGGAGATTAAAGAAGTACTAGAGGATAAAAAAAAAATAAAAATAAAAGAAACAAAACAAACAACAACAAAAAGAAATTAAAAGGAAAAAAAAAATTTTGTTTTCCTTTTTCCAATTAAAAAATAATAAAAATTTAAAAAATATATATATATTAAAAAAAGAAAAGAAAAAAAAAGGAAATAATGATGGTAAAAATAGTAACAATATATATAAGGGTTTCTCTATTATTGTTGTGGGTTCAGTTCATTTTCAGCTAGTTCCTTGTTCCGGCTTAAATTTCTCAAGATCTATAGGCCCCTTTCTCTGTAGTTGGTCTGTATAGTCCTTTGTTCTGTGCACGGTTCGGTGGTGTTCTGGGCCAAGGCCCGCCACTCGTGTGGTCGGCGCTGCACAATCTGGATTGCGGGCCCAAACTACTCCAGTTAGGCAGCACTCCAGACAATCAGGCGAACGAAGTCTACGCTGAGGCCCGCAGAGGGGGAGGGGCCGGCGACGGGAATGGCGGGAGGGCGGGTGGGGGAGGGGATGGGGTGGCCCTCGTGGGAGCCGCCGGCACAGCGGGCGGGGGCACGCTTGTGTGAGAGTGGCCGGCGGGGGAGCGTCCAGTGGGGGAGAGTCCCGCGGGGGAGCGTCCCTCTGGGGAGCGCCGGCAGGGGAGCGTCCCGCGTGGGAACGGCCAAGGCGTCTCCCTGCCCAGCCCCGGCTCCCCAATGGCAGATGCGGGCGTTTGCAGCGGTGCTTCTCCGCTGCGGAAGTTACCGCAGGGCCCACAGTCTGTGGGTTCTAATTGCTCAACTGTTCTCCTCCCTGTTATGATAGTCTCCGTGTTTCCCAGGTTCGGCGCAGATTCCGCAGGGAGAGTGTTTCCTGGTGTTTGGAAACTTCTCTTTTTAAGACTCCCTTCCCCGGACAGAGGTCCGCCCCTCCCTCTTTGTCTCTCTCTGGCTTCTATATTCTTTCCTACCTCCTTTAGAAGGCAGTGAGTTGCAGCACTGTTTGCAATAGCCAGAACGTGGAAGCAACCTAGATGTCCATCCACAGATGAATGGATAAGCAAGCTGTGGTACATATACACAATGGAGTATTACTCAGCCATTAAAAAGAATACATTTGAATCAGTTCTAAGGAGGTGGATGGAACTGGAGCCTATTATACAGAGTGAAGTAAGCCAGAAACAAAAACACAAATACAGTATACTAACGCATATATATGGAATTTAGAAAGATGGTAAAAAATAACCCTATTTACGAGACAACAAAAGAGACACTGATGTATAGACCAGACTTTTGGACTCTGGGACCGGGAGAGGGTGAGATGATTGGGGAGAATAGCATTGAAATATGTATAATATTATATCTGAAATGTATTAATTGTTCAAACTAAACACTATCATGTTACAATTTGTTCATACTAGATGTTTGTAATGTTTCTGATAATCAATAAAAGAGATTCTTGATCAAAAAAAAAAAAAAAAAAAAAAACAAAAGCAGAGACATTACTTTACCAACAAAGGTTCGCCTAGTCAAGGCTATGGTCTTTCCTGTGGTCATGTATGGATGTGAGAGCTGGACTGTGAAGAAGGCTGAGCGCCGAAGAATTGATGCTTTTGAACTGTGGTGTTGGAGAAGACTCTTGAGAGTCCCTTGGACTGCAAGAAGATCCAACCAGTCCATTCTGAAGGAGATCAATCCTGGAATTTCTTTGGAAGGAATGATGCTCAAGCTGAAACTCCAGTATTTTGGCCACCTCATGCGAAGAGTTGACTCATTGGAGAAGACTCTGATGCTGGGAGGGATTGAGGGCAGGAGGAGAAGGGGATGACAGAGGATGAGATGGCTGGATGGCATCACTGACTCGATGGATGCGAGTCTGAGTGACCTCTGGGAGCTGGTGATGGACAGGGAGGCCTGGCGTGCTGCGGTTCATGGGGTCGCAAAGAGTCGGACACGACTGAGCGACTGATCTGATCTGATCTAACTATTTATTGTAGTTATAATTTATTTTACATATTTTGCCCTTTCATCTTCATACTGGTTATTGATCCACTGCCTTCACCAGTGGATTTACCTTTACCAGTGAGTTTTTTCCTTCATATATTTTCTTATTTCTAGTTAAGGCTAGTTGTTCTCCACTTAAAGAAAACCCTTCAACATTTCTTGTGAGGCTGGTTTAGTGGTGATAAACTCTTAGTTTTAGCTTATCTGAGAACCTCTTTATTTCCCCTTTAATTCTGAAGGAGAAATTACCTTGTTGGGAAGAGTATTCTTGTTTGCAACTAAAAAAAAATCCTTTTAGCACTTTAAATATATCCTGACACTCTCTTTTGGCTTGTAAACTTTCTGCTGAAAAATCAATTTATAGATTTAGGGGGGTTCCCTGGTATGTCACTCATTTTTCCTTGTTGTCTTCCAAATTTTCTCATTATCTTTAACTTTTGCCATTTTAATCATGGTTTGTGTTGATGTGGATCACTTTGTGTTCATCATGCTTTGGATTCTCTGTGCTTCCTGGACCTGTATATGTTTCCTTTTCCCGGCTTAGGGAGTTTTTCTTCAAAGAAGTTTTCTGTCATTTTCTTTTTCTCTTCTCCTTCTCAGACTCCCATAATGTGAATGTTAGTATACTTGAGGTTGTCCCAGCAGTCCCTTAATGTACCCTCATTTAAAAAAATTCTTTTTGTTGTTGTTCTGATTCAATGACTTCTACTGTCTTCCAGTCACTGATCCATTCTTTTATATCATCTAATCTGCTATTGATTCCCTCTAGTGTATTTTTGTTTCAGTTATTATATCCTTCAGCTCTAGTTCTTTTATATTTGCTAACTATTTGTTGAAGTTCTCCCTGTGTTAATCCATTCTTCTGAGATTTGTGAGTATTTTTATGACCATCACTGAACTCTTTATCAGACAAATTGCTTATCTCTGTTTCATTATTATTATTTTTTTTTCCTGGAGTTTTATCTTGTTCTGTTCTTTTGAAAAAAAAAAAAAATTCCTTTGTCTCCTCCTATTTGACTTTTTGTGTTTGTTTCTATGAACTAGGAGGTGTGGCTTTGGCACCAGCATTGCTTTGTGGACTATGTTTCCGGGCAGCTTGGCAAGCTGGTTTGGACTGGAGTGGGCATGGACTGGGGATTTCCCAGGGTGTGCCTGGAGCCAGTGTTATTTTAAAAAATGCTGTGTTTCACCGAGTCCCAGTTAAAAGGGATCTTATGAAACATTATGATTTAAATGAGGAATTTGTGACCTTGTCTGAGAAATGACTTGTTATTTACATTATTTCTATGGTGAAATGCTTTCTCTGCTTCAAGCAAGTGGCATACCACCATTATCTAGACAGCATTTTCCTATAGGTGTAATCCTGTCCCCTCAGGGGGTCAGCAGTGGGGAGTTACCTGGAGCAGGAAACTCCCAGGGGCTGCAGAAGGTATCTCAAACGACTGTGAGGTTGTGTCACCTATAAAAGGGGCCCGAGAGGACTTTGGGGGTCTTTCTGCCACAGTGACTCCTTGGGCTACTGGTCCTTATGACGTGGTGCTGAGCACTGTGGATCACTGTTCAGTGCAGGAGATAAAGGCAGAAGTTAATGCTGCCACAAATGGTGATGTGGGAGAAGTGGCTGCTCTAAGAGGATCTTCCCTCCACCCTCACAACACCAGTTAGCGCCAGAGTGGGCTTCCTTCAACTCCACATGTATTCTCAACCTCGAGGGTCCCTGCTCAAGGCTGTGCCAGCATTAGAGCTGTGTCTGCTTACTCACTGTTTGAACTGCAGGGTTTCTCTATGCAAATCAGCCGGTTACCATAATTAAGCCGCAACATGCTCTTGGGGAAGGGGCTTTGCACTCCAGTAGTCTGTGGCTTGATTCTGGGCTCCCTGACTTACTGCCTGTGGGGCTGTGGCCCCCGGCTTAGCTTTTCCTCCTACAATTTCTTCATTTATGAAGTGGGGGAGGGGGACAGGTAACACCAGTTCCTAAAGCTGTCCTAAAGATTATGTGAAAAAAATGTAGTCATATTTAAAAGAACTGACATGTTAAATGTTCAATATGTCATATCATTGTAATAGATGTGTTATGTTTTCCAAACCTACCCTTCCCTGCCCCCACTCCAATCTTCCTGTTTATTGGCAGTATGAGTTTGTAGAGCCCAGAACTCCCTTGCTATTCAAATTACACTGGAAACAGATATGCCAGATTAGAAACTGTGTTCGTATCAGAGCAGCCTCCACAAAGGGAAGCTTGGCTTTGGGCTGGAATTGATGTGCTCGGTCCCAGCTCTTTGTGGCTGGCTTGTGGCCTGTGTTTGAGCCTGAATATTGCTTGACAGAAACCTGACTGTAGTAGAGAGGAAACCCACTTCCCTTTCTCTCTTCTCTCTCCCACAGCGGGGCCTTGGTGTACTCTGGGAGAGGAATAACCAGTTTTTAAACTGCATTGGTACTAGAGATGCCTCTTGGGTTTGCCCTCTGCACCATGCGAATCTGCTCTGACCAGCTTTCCTCACTTGTCACGAAGTCCTCCACTTCCAAATGGAACACAGTGAGACTCACCGATAATGTGATGAGTAAGCAAGCATCCATAAAGACCCTTAGGGCATACTATTTCTCAGGACCCGGAGCTTCTTTATCCAGACTGCTTTTCTTGAAGGAATGGAGCCCCAGTATGATACTCCGATTGTCTCTTAAAATATTAGTGGAGCATCTTGGCTCTCAGGCTGTGCCAAGGCTAGGAGCTGAGGGGCAGGAAGAAGCTGGAGGAGGAGCAGTGGAGGGCATGGGGCTCTGGCCATCTGAGGTGTAAGAGCAATGAAGTGTTAGGAGGTGTTTTAGGTGTTTTAGGCATTGGAGTTCCTCTTCACGGGCAGAAATAGCTCAGTGTTTAGCTCAGGCAATTCATTAAACAGTAGAAAAATGAAGCATTCTCACAAACAGAATGTGAATTGCATTCAGGAGATGAAAACAAGTACACTTCAATTCATCCAAAACGTAGATCTCTTTCACAAGTCTTAAACAATTTATAAAGTGTATAGCATTTTGTAAGAAGGAGAAAGGGTACCATATGCTCATTTGCTGATGGGTAAGCCAGGCCCGACAAAGGCTGTGTAAAGCCCTAAACTGGCCAGCTTTAGAAGGTTTCTTAATATTACCCTAAAGCTGTTCCCTAAGTGAGATTAAACTAAAATACGCATAAACCTGAAATTCATTTACTTGAACGTCAGCTTTCATCACTACATTTATTTATCTGGTTTCTCTCACTGAATATATTTTCCTTCTCCAAAGCAGAAGTAAAAGTTGATATCTGCCTCTCCCACTTCTCTGCTGCTGCTGCTACTTCTGCTAAGTCGCTTCAGTCGTGTCCGAGGATTACAAATAAGCAGGCGAATGGCTAAATAATCATGAAAATATTTCATGGATGCTTCTGACTTATTCTCCAACACAGGTCAAAATCTGAAATTGTCTTATTGCCACTGAACACTACACATTTTCTCTTTATCGCATCAGTTTTATCTGAATTGGATTCAGATCTTGTCTACAGGACACAGAGAGCAAGAACTTGTGGACATGTTATGAGACTATAAACCCTTTGGAAAGATTAGAATGATCCAATGGAATTATATACATTTCCAGAGGTTGGCAGTGGTAAAAGTGAGCGTTGGAATAGTAAAGCCTCATTTGTTATGTGAGTAATAGCTTGTCTGTTGCTTATGATTTATCAGACATGAAATACGTACATAGCTGTTGGACGTACAAACTTCTAACTCTTACTTTATGATAAAATGTCTGTGACCTGACTTAGCATAGAACCCTATAAAACGCTGAGCTAAAAATCAACATGCAAATAGTGCTCTAGAAAATGTAAACAATGGTTTCACTTCACTTCCTCCTGGCTTTTACTAGTTATTGTCTAAAACAATAAAATTTACAGGCATGTCTGAATCCCCATTAAATATGAATGTGAACACACAGCAGTAGAGCAAGTCACCAAACAGTTTTGCAACAAAGGGTCCAAGAGGTGTAATACCCTACTCCCCATCAGATCAGATCAGATCAGACGCTCAGTTGTGTCCAACTCTGCGACCCCATGAATCGCAGCACGCCAGGCCTCCCTGTCCATCACCATCTCCCAAAGTTCACTCAAACTTACGTCCGTCGAGTTGGTGATGCCATCCAGCCATCTCATCCTCTGTCGTCCCCTTTTCCTCCTGCCCCCAACCCCTCCCAGCATCGGAAAAAAGAAATTAAATATACTTTCTAATGGTTGAGATGAAGGATGTGCTGAGGAAGGAATGAATGAAATACATACCGTGGTGTTCTCCCTGAGAGGGGTTTTCGGGTAGCTCTGAAGAGGATGTAGCTGGTAATAACTGAGAACATGCCCCACATAGACAGAAATCGCCACCAGTAAAGTTTTATCGTGAAATACAGAGGGACAACCCACATCTGCAGCAGGGTCACCAGCTGTCAGAAAGATGAACAGAAAGTCTCCTTCAGTGACTGAGGGCCAGGCGGCATGTCTACTATTGACTCTGGATTAGGGGTTGGGGAAGCCACCTTCACCACCCTGTCTGGGACTTGGCACCTGGTTCACCACCCCACATGCAGAGCTCTGAAGGGCACAGTTATCTGAACATTCAGATGGGAAATAATCCAAAATATCCATCTTCCGTCACCTCCTGCAATGTTTCAGATGGAAGGAACTTTAGGCTGCAACAGCTCTTTGCTGTTGGACAAAAGATTGCACTTGAGTTGTAAAGTTGGGGACCACAATGCCTGCTTTCCTGTGCTGATTCAAAGTGAAAGTGTTAGTCACTTCATCATGTCTGACTCTTTGTGACTTCATGCACTGTGTAGTCCAGCAGGCTCCTCTGTCCATGGGGTTTTCTAAGCAAAAACACTGGAGTGCGCTGCCATTCCCTTCTCCAAGGGATCTTCCCAATCCAGGGATCGAACCTGGGGCTCCTGCACTGCAGGAAGATTCTCTACTTTCTGAGCCACCAGGGTGGGAGACAAATGACATCACAGCGTAAGGGCTCTGGAAACATCCTGGGTTGCAGGGAGCAGGGGCTATAGTTACTCTCACGGCACATATACACATGCGCAGTTATGGCAAAGGAGGTGGTGGTGTCAGGGCATGTCACATCAGAGACCCTCCTGCCTTCTGTCCCAGTGCACTATGTGGGGCTAACCCTTGCATCCTGACTGCGGGGTGACCTTGCCCCGATGACTGGATCTGTAAACCACCATTTGCTTCTTGTCTTTTCTCTTCAGTTACTGGTGCCCTTTCCAGGCGGTTCCAGATGGGAATCAAACTCTTTCCCGTCCCTTCTATGTGTCAGCCCTTTGTGGCCTGTGCCACTGACCTGAGCCCCAGTAGCATTCAGAAGGTCCCTCAAGTTGGCTGGCCTCAGTTCTGCATGGCAGGAAGCAGGACAGACTGAACTGATGGGCTGTGGGTCAATGATGTGATACAGTTACCACAGTGATATTTTTACTCTACTGCTGCTGCTGCTAAGTCACTTCAGTCGGGTCCGACTCTGTGCGACCCCATAGACGGCAGCCCACCAGGCTCCCCCGTCCCTGGGATTCTCCAGGCAAGAACACCGGAGTGGGTTGCCATTTCCTTCTCCAATGCAGATCAGGCCTAATGCCAGCTACTCACCTTCTGGTAAAAAGCAGATTGGTTGGAGAAGGGAAAGGCTACCCACTTCAGTATTCTGGCCTGGAGAATTCCGTGGATGAAGTCCATGGGATTGCAAAGAGTCAGACGTGACTGAGTGATTTCACTTTCACTTTTTCACTGGAACAGTAGCAATAACCCTTGGTCTTTTATGTTTTAGAACATTTGACGAACTGCCTATATTTGGTCAGCATTAATATATGAGGTGGACGGCAAAGACAGTTGTCTCACTTGTGGAGTTAAATTGGTAATACTCTGTTCAGGAAGATTCTGAGCCTGGGTCCTGTCTGAGCAGTGAAGGTCAATTAATTATAATCATGGTCAATTAATTATGTCTGCCAGTGATGTGGCAGGAGTTGTCAGAGCATGCGTGTCACATGTCTGTCGTCTGAGTATAAAAGACTAACGTTGTTTGCTTAATTTCTTCATCTTTGTGATTAAAAATAAGCGGCTTAGAAAAAAGTTTATGGGTATACTTTTGGATCCTTTAATAAGAATTTTGTTAGAATAGCCTCAAGGTCAATAATCAGAATTATTTGATAGAACTTCAAGATGTAAATGAAATGCAGCCTTTCTTCTTTCCATGTCAAATAAGAAGACATTTTCCAGGCTTTTTATTCTTTTTAATTCTTCCTGAATGATCTGGATCTGAAGTCTTCTTAGAGTTGCTCTAAATTTTCTTTGAAATTACATACAAGATGGTGGAGTAGAAGGACGTGTGCTCATCTTCTGTGAGAACTCGAAAACTGCAACTTGCTGCTAAACAACCATTGACAGGAAAATTTTGGATTCTTTTTTTGGATCCCACCAAAAATAGATACACCACATCCAAGGGTAAAGGAGAAACCCCAGCAAGAGGGTAGGATTGGCAAAATCGCATTTAGAATCAAAACCCCATCCTGCCAGAGATGCTCAGAGGGCCCCAAAAAACCCCTGCACGCCAGGACCCAGAGACCCCACAGAGACTGATCTGCTCAGTCTCTGGCTGAGGAGGCCTCACCAATAGCTGAGAAAAGAGGAGAAGCAAAAGGCAAAGGAGAAAAGGAAAGATATATCCACCTGCATGCAGAGTTCCAAAGAATAGCAAGGAGAGATTAGAAACCTTTCCTAAGTGATCAATGCAAAGAAATAGAGGAAAACAATAGGATGGGAAAGACTAGAGATCTCTTCAAGAAAATTAGAGATGCCACGGGAACATTTCATGCAAAGATGGGCTCAATAAAGGACAGAAATGGTATGGACCTAACAGAAGCAGAAGATAGTAATTAAGAAGAGGTGGCAAGAATACATAAAAGATCTTCATGACCCAGATAACCATGATGGTGTGATCACCCACCTAGAGCCAGACATCCTGGAGTGCAAAGTCAAGTGGGCCTTAGGAAGCATCACTACAAACAAAGCTAGTGGAGGTGATGGAATTCCAGCTGAACTAGTTCAAATCCTAAAAGATGATGCTCTTAAAATGCTACACTCAATATGCCAGCAAATTTGGAAAACTCAGTAGTGGACACAGGACTGGAAAATGTCAGTTTTCATTCCAATCTCAAAGAAAAGCAATACCAAAGAATGTTCAAACTACTGCACAATCGCACACATTTCACATGCTAGCAAACTAATGCTCAAAATTCTCTAAGCCAGGCTTCAATAGTGCATGAACCAAGAACTTCTAGATGTTCAAGCTAGATCAAATTGCCAACATCTGTTGGCAATATAAAAACCTAGAGAATTTTAGAAAAACATCTACTTCTGCTTTATTGACTATGCCAAAGCCTTTGACTGTGTGGATCACAACAAAATGTGGAAAATTCTTCAAGAGATGGGAATACCAGACTGCCTTACCTGCCTCCTGAGAAATGTGTATGCAGGTCAAGAAGCAACAGTTACAACCAGACATGGAACAACAGACCAGTTCCAAATTGGGAAAGGAGTACAACAGGAATGTATATTGTCACCCTGCTTATTTAACTTATACACAGAGTACATCATGTGATATGCTGGACTGGATGAAGCACAAGCTGGAATCAAGATTCCTGGGAGAAATATCAATGACCTCAGATATGCAGATGACACTACCCCTATGGCAGAAAGCAAAGAGGAACTAAAGAGCCTCTTGATGACAGTGTAAGAGGAGAGTGAAAAAGTTGGCTTAAAACTCAACATTCAGAAAACTAAGATCATGGCATCCAGTCCCATCACTTCATGGCAAATAGATGGGGAAACAATGGAAACAGTGACAGACTTTATTTTCTTGGGCTCCAAACTCACTGCAGATGGTGACTGCAGCCATGAAATTAAAAGACGCTTGCTCCTTGGAAGATAAGCTATGACCAACCTAGACAGCATATTAAAAAGCAGAGACATTACTTTCCCAACAAAGGTCTGTCTAGTTAAAGCTATGTTTTTTTCCAGTAGTCATGTATGGATGTGAGAGTTGGATCATAAAGAAAGCTTCAGTTCAATTCAGTCGCTCAGTCGTGTCCAACCCTTTGTGACCCCATGAACTGCAGCACACCAGGCCTCCCTGTCCATCACCAACTCCTGGAGTTTACCCAAACCCATGTCCATTGAGTCGGTGATGCCATTCAACCATGTCATCCTCTGTTGTCCCCTTCTCCTCCTGTCCTCAATCTTTCCCAGCATCAGGGTCTTTTCCAATGAGTCAGCTCTTTGCATCAGGTGGCCAAAGTATTGGAGTTTCAGCTTCAACATCAGTCCTTCCAATGAATGCCCAGGACTGATCTCCTTTAGGATGGACTGATTAGTGCTGAAGAATTGATGCTTTTGAACTGTGATGTTGGAGAAAACTCTTGAGAGTCCCTTGGACTGCAAGGAGATCCAACCAGTCAGTCCTAAAGGAAATCAGTCCTTTAGGAATATTCATTGGAAGGATTGATGCTGAAGCCGAAACTCCAACACTTTGGCCACCTGATGTGAAGACTCACTCTGATGCTGGGAAAGATTGAAGGTAGGAGGAGAAGGGGACAACAGAGGATGAGATGGTTGGATGGCATCACAAACTTGATGAGTTTGAGCAAGCTCTGGAAGTTAGTGATGGAAGCCTGGCGTGCTGCAGTCCATAGCGTTGCAAAGAGTCAGACATGACTGAGCAACTGAACTGAACTGAAATCTTTCAGAGAACACTACAATTGTTATTATATATATGAATTTGAGAGGAAGGAATGGCAACCCACTCCAGTATTCTTGCATGGAGAATCCCCATGGATAGCGGGAGCTCAGTGGGCTACAATCCATGGAGTTGCAGGGTCAGACACTACTGAGTGAGTAAGCACAGCACGACATAGCATATGCATTTGAACAAAAATATACATGGTGAAGGGCTTTCCTGCAAGTAATGCAGAAGACCTGGGTTTGATCTCTGGGTTGGGAAGATCCACTGGAGAAGGAAGTGGCAACCCACTCCAGTACTCTTGTCTGGAAAATCCTATGGATGGAGGAGCCTGGTAGGCTATAGTCCATGGGGTCGCAAAAAGTTGGACACAACTGAGCAACTTCACTTTATGTTGCTTTTTTTATACATGGAGAAAATCTGAAGTAACTGTTTGGAGAGTTCAGGAAAAGATATCTTAACATACTTTTTTTGTTTATAAATTTCAGGCAGTACTTTCAGGGAAGAGTAAATATTCATTACTTCTGCCTGAATTAATCAGATCATTGCTTTCATTTTCCATCCTATTTTGTAGGTATGGTCAAAGCTAATGAATGAGTTTGCACCTTTATTTGTGAAACTGAGATAAATATGTATATGTGTATCCAAACAGGTAAAACAAGTTTTACTGGAGGAAGCAGAATAGTTTTCATGAGGGCCAGAAACCGCATGCTTGGTAACCAGGACTTAAGATATATTTCTTTTAGCACACAGCAGCAACAATTTTAAGATTTTTATGTGGATCATTTTAAAAGTCTTTCTTGTATTTGTTACAATATTGCTTCTGTTTTATATTTTGGTTTTTTTACTGAGGCCTGTGGGATCTTAGCTTCCAACCAAGGATTGAACCCACACCCCCTGCATTGAAAAGGGAACTCTTAGCCACTGGATTGCCAGGGAAGTCTCTGACTCTACTATTGATAATGACGGTGTGCAGTCCCTCAAAAAAGTCTCCTCAGTAGTTAGGCCATTCATTTCTTATAACGGATCACCAAGATTGTTATCTATGATAAATTATAGATTTTGGCTTTTTTAAGTTCATTATTCTGGCATTAAAGAAAGAAATGGACATGAACCCCATCTTTCAAAATCTGATCACCTGTCATTTGCATTTTTCATCTTTTTGCTTTAAGTTATGATTCACTTTTACATTTACCCTGTAAAATGTTGAATTAAAAAAAAATGAATAAGATTCAGTTCAATTTAGAGAAACTATCATGCTTCTATATTTTATACTTTAGATTGTAAGTCAAAATTTATACAATTAATCCATTTCCTCTAATCAGTGGTGCTATGCTGTAACTATAGTTTGAAGCAATGACTGGATTATATTTTTATAAAGCTAATTCTTTCCCTGTAGAGCTATAAGTCCAGCCCATTTCTAGAAGATGCCAAATTTCTCTTACTTGATACCTGGATTTAATTAACAATAAATAACAATGTTCAATTTATAGACATGCTACTTTTAAAAAATAGGCCTTGGAGATGAGAAATAAAAGGAAAGTAAAAAACCATTATGATGTATTATGCATGCAAATATTAATTTCTTGACTATCTTTAAAGTGGAATACTCAGAGCCATGTTTTCTCAACATGCAAGGGGAAAGGTCAGAAGTTTGCATTATGAATTCAATAACTGCATGAGAAGTCATTTTGAGATGATGGCCACATTTCAAAGCAATTTAAAAGGTTCTTTATCAATTTCCAGAAGAGTTAGAACTGCTCAGTTTTAATAGTAACTGCCACATGTGACGGGGAAGGCAATGGCTCCCCACCCCAGTACTTTTGCCTGGAAAATCCCATGGACGGAGGAGCCTGGTAGGCTCCAGTCCATGGGGTCGCTAAGAGTCAGACACGACTGAGCGACTTCACTTTCGCTTTCCACTTTCATACGGTGGAGAAGAAAATGGCAACCCACTCCAGTATTCTTGCCTGGAGAATCCCAGGGACAGGGGAGCCTGGTGGGCTTCTGTCTGTGGGGTCGCACAGAGTCGGACACGACTGAAGCGACTTAGCAGCAGCAGCAGCCACATGTGAAATGTAGGAATGTTGTGCCTCATAAGTAAGCACACGAAATATGTGAAACTGAGGCGCGTACACGCAAAGGAGGGAGCCTGGCAGCTGGGACACATTAATAATGCCAGAGGGGTCAGCATCCGGGCATGTGTGGATGAAACACATCTGCATTCCTGGCGAAGGGCAGCCCATGCATCTGGATCACATCACCCTGCCTTCCCCACCCACACATCATGGCAGGAGGGACTTCCCGACGGAGATGCTGCTGAAAGGCACCATGTTTGTTGTCATAGCCATGCACACAATGAAAATGAAAAGGGCTGCTAATTATGTCAAAACAAAGGAATCTTGATTTGTCTAGTTGTACAGAATGTTGAATGAGTCACACAGTGTGAGAGGAGAGACAAAAAGGAAAGAGGAAGTTATGTGATGCCCTTTGCGCTGCAAATCCCAAACTGTCTGCAACCATTTGTGTGTGGGTCTCTATGTGTTTGTATGGGTGGGGCTGGATGCAGAGCAGAGGTATGCTCAGAGGGAAGCCGGGAAGTATCGCGAGAATACCTGATGCCAGGAAATACTGCTGCTGCCAGCTCAAACAAGTAGAAGTACGGAATCCTGGCATATGAAGGGCTCTCAGAAATTCACTAGGTCCATATTTCTATCTTCAAGTCAATTGACTTGATTTTGCTATTTAAATTCTTAAAGGCGATTCTGCAGATGCATATATATATAGCATGGGCTGCAGTCCATGGGGTCGCGAAGAGTTGGACATGACTGTGTGACTTCACTTTCACTTTTCACTTTCATGCATTGGAGAAGGAAATGGCAACTCACTCCAGTGTTCTTGCCTGGAGAATCCCAACTGGGATTCTAGTGGGGGGAGCCTGGTGGGCTGCCACCTATGGGGTTGCACAGAGTCGGACACGACTGAAGCAACTTAGCAGCAGCAGCAGCACAATATATATGCTATATATATATATATATATATATATATAGCACACACACACACACACACATATATATAGCACTAGTGGTAAAGAACACGGCTGCCAATGCAGGAGAAAGAAGAGACACGGGTTCAGTCCCTGGGTTGGGAAGATCCCCTGGAGGAGGGCACAGCAACCCACTTCAGTATTCTTGCCTGGAGAATCCTATGGACAGAGGAGCCTGGCTGGCTGCAGTCCATAGGGTCTCAAAGAGTCAGACATGCCTGAAGTGAGTTAGCACACCTGCAAATGCAACTATGGATATATTAGTATCTTGTCTCATTTTTAAAAGATTTGAACAGATAATACTTTATTGGTACAATAATATGCTCTAGTGTTTCACAGCTAGTATTAATAGGACTAAGTTTGATTTAAATAGAGCAAATTTTCAGTCTGTGACAAAGTATTTGCCTGTGTATTGAGGCAAGTTAACAGTGGGATGAGATGGCTGGATGGCATCACTGACTCAATGGACATGAGTTCGGGTAAACTTTGGGAGCTGGTGATGGACAGGGAGGCCTGGTGTGCTGTGATTCATGGGGTCACAAAGAGTTGGACATGACCGAGTGACTGAAGTGAACTGAACTGAACAGTATGTTTGAAGACAAAATTCTGTGTATTTAGTCATCAGGCTTTCTACTGATTTGAAGAGCAGTAGAAAAATTCTTTTTTGGTGCCCCACCCCCATTTCTTACAGATATGAAAAATAGGATACATAAAAGAAGGGGGAGAGGGTGCTGTTAAATGATACTTTATTTTTAATTAAATGCTGTTAAAAGCATTTGGAAGTAATTTAACTTTGAGGCTTTGCCTATGTTTCTACCATATCAACACTAGCAGATGCAAAGAGAAAAATTCAAATATCCAGATGCTCAGTCAATGTGTTAAAAATGTGTCTGAAACTTTCAGATATTAAGCAGTGTCTCAAACAAAATATCAAACCTTTCCTACTTTCTATTCACATGTTTTGGCACCACCTAGGAAGGCAATGGCACCCCACCCCAGTACTTTTGCCTAGAAAATCCCATGGACGGAGGATCCTGGTTGGCTCCAGTCCATGGGGTTGCTAAGAGTCGGACACGACTGAGCGACTTCACTTTCACTTTTCACTTTCATGCATTGGAGAAGGAAATGGCAACCCACTCCAGTGTTCTTGCCTGGAGAATCCCAGGGACGGGGGAGCCTGGTGGGCTGCCGTCTATGGGGTCGCACAGAGTCGGACACGACTGAAGCGACTTAGCAGCAGCAGCAGCAGGAGCAATTAATGGTATATTTTCTTTTTTTAAAATTTATCTGTTTTAGTTGGAAGACAGCTACTTTACAGTGTTGTGGTGGTTTCTGCCACACATCAGTATGGATTGGCCGTAGGCATACCTGTGTCCCCCCATCCTGAGCACCCCCACCTCCCTCCCCACCCCAACCCTCCAGGTCGTCACAGAGCACCAACTCTGGGTGCCCTGAGTCACACACCAAACTCACACTGCTTACTGTTTTATATATGGGAATGCATATGTTTCAATGCTATTCTTTCAAATCAACCCACTCTCTCCCTCTCCCACTGAGTCCAAAAGAATGTTCTTTACATCTGTGTCTCCTTTGGCTGCCTCGCATGTAGGATTGTTGTTACCATCTTTCTAGATTCTGTATATATGCACTAATATACAGTATTTGTCCTTCTCTTTCTGTGGATAGACATAGCCTATTCACTCTGTGTAATAGGCTCAAGGTTCATCCACCTTATTAGAACTGACCCAAACGTGTTCCCTTTTATGGCTGAGTAATATTCCATTGTGTATATGTACCACAACTTCCTTATCCATTCAATCTGTGAAGGTTGCTTCCATGTCCTGGGTGTTGTAAATAGTGTTGCAATGAATATTGGGATACATGTGTCTTTTTAAATTCTGAATTCCTCAGGGTATATGCCCAGTAGTGGGATTGCTGGGTCATATGGTAGTTTTCAGAGAAGGCAATGGCACCCCACTCCAGTACTCTTACCTGGAAAATCCCATAGATGGAGGAGCCTGGTAGGCTGCAGTCCATGGGATCACTAAGAGTCGGACACGACTGAGCGACTTCCCTTTCACTTTTCACTTTCATGCATTGGGGAAGGAAATGGCAACCCACTCCAGTGTTCTTGCCTGGTGGATCCCAGGGATGGGGGAGCCTGGTGGGCTGCCGTCTCTGGGGTCGTACAGAGTCGGACACGACTGAAGCAACTTAGCAGCAGCAGCAGCATGATAGTTTTATTCCTAATTTTTAAAGGAATCTCTACACTGTTCTCGATAGTGGCTGTATCAATTTGCATTCCCACTAATAGTGTGAGAGGGTTCCCTTTTCTCCACACTCTCTCCAGCATTTATTGTTTGTAGACTTTTTGATGATGGTCAACTATGTGTAAAAGAATGAAAGTAGAACACTTTCTAACACCATACACAAAAACAAACTCAAATGGATTAAAGACTTAGATCTCAGACCAGAAACTATAAAACTCCTAGAGGAAAACATCAGCAGGACACTCTCTGACATAAATTACAGCAAGACCTTCTGTGACCTACCTCCTAGAGTAATGGAAATAAAAACAAAAATAAACAAATGGGACCTAATTAAACTTAAAAGCTTTTGCACAATGAAGGAAACTATAAGCAAGATGAAAATACAACCCCCAGAATGGGAGAAAATAATAGCAAACAAACAATTGATGAAGAATTAATCTCTAAAATATACAAGCAGCTCATACAACTCAATACCAGAAAAATGAACAACCCAATCAAAAAGTGAGCAGAAGACTTAAATAGATATTTCTGCAAAGAAGACATAGAGATGGCTAATCAACTTTATTTTCTTAATAACCTATTTCCTTTGCTTTAGGTATTTATGATAAGCTGCTCTGGTGTACACAGATCCTACAGAAATACAACTGAACCTACAGAAATACAACTGAACTGAATAAATGAGTACTTCAGAAGACAGACAAATTTGTTAAAAACTGTATCTGAAAAAGTTCTGAGTCTTTGGATTTGTCTCTTACTGCTGAAGAATATGGTTCAAATTATGCAGGAAATAATGTGAAAGTAATAATGCTTTACGCATAATGAACAATACCTTCAGGGCATAAGTTTATGTAAAATAATAACACCTTCTGGGCACAAAGGTGTTCACACATATTATTGTGTGTACTTCCTACTTTTTTCCTAACTTCCTCTGTTTTTTTAAAAAAATCTGTAAACTCCCACTCCTGCCATTTTTCACTGATTTACAGAGTTGTCCATCCCAGTACACATAAATAGGACCATCAGAATTTTTTAACCCATAGCCCATGGGAAACAACCTTGTCAACAAGTGATCATGTGCAGCTCCTATTGCCTTCATCTTATGGACTCCTCTAGTTTCCAAAGGAAGGGTGATCTCAGTTTGTTTCCAAGATAAACCATTCAACAGCACAGTGGTCCAAGTCTATGCCCCAACCAACTGATGCCAAAGAAGGTGAAGTAGAATGATTCTGTGAAGACCTACAAGACCTTCTAGAACTAACACACACACACACACACACACACACACACAGATGCCCTTTCATCACAGGTTATTGGAATACGAAAGTGGGAAGTCAAGAGATACCTGGAGTAACAGACAAGTTTGGCCTTGGAGTACAGAATGAAGCAGGGCAAAGGCTAACAGAGTTTTGCCAAGAGAACACACTGGTCATAACAAACACTCTTCCAACAACACAAGATAAGCTTCTACACATGGACATCATCAGATGGTCAATACTGAATTCAGATTGATTATATTCTTTGCAGCCAAAGATGGAGAACCTCCACAGTCAGCAAAAAGAAGACCTGGAGCTGACTGTGGCTCAGATCATCAGCTCCTTATTGCAAAATTCAAGCATAAATTGAAGAAAGTAGGGAAAAACACTAGACAATTCAGGTATGACCAAAATAAAATGACTTATGATTATACATTGCAAGTAACAAGTAACAAGTCAATTCAAGGCATTAAATCTGGTAGATATAATGCCTGAAGAACTATGGATGGAGGTTTGTCACACTGTACAGGAGGTGGTGACCAAACCCATTCCCAAGAAAAAGAAATTCAAGAAGGCAAAGTGATTGTCCAAGGAGACCTAACAAATAACTGAGAAAAGAAGAGAAGCAAGAGGCAAAAGAGAATGGAGAGTTCAAGAGAACAGCAAGAAGATATTAGAAAGCCTTCTTAAGTGAACAATGCAAAGAAATAGAGGAAAACAATAGAATGGGAAAGACTAGAGATCTCTTCAAGAAAATTAGAGATACAAGGGAACATTTCATGCAAAGATGGGACAATAAAGGACAGAAATGGTATGGACCTAACAGAAGCAGAAGATATTAAGAAGAGGTAGTAAGAATACACAGAAGAACTATACAAAAAAGATCTCCATGACCCAGAACTCCATCATAACCATGATGGTATGGTCAACTCACCTAGTGACAGACATCCTGGAGTATGAAGTCAAGTGGGCCTTAGGAGGCATTACTAAGAACAAAGTTAGTGGACGTGATGAAATTTCAGCTCAGCTATTTCAAATCCTAACAGATGATGCTGTTCAAGTGCAGCACTTAATATGGCAGCAAATTTGGAAAACTCAGCAGTGGCTACAGGACTGGAAAAGGTCAGTTTTCATTCCAATCTCAAAGAAAAGCAATACCAAAGAATGTTCAAACTAGTGCACAATCATACTCATTTCACATGCTAGCAAACTAATGCTCAAAATTCTCCAAGCCAGGCTTCAACAGTATGTGAACTGAGATCTTCGAGATGTATACAAGATGGTATCTTGTAAGCTGACTTTAGAAAAGGCAGATAAACCAGAGACCAAATTGTCAGCATCTGATGGATCATAGAAAAGGCAAGGGGATTCCAGAAAAATATCTACTTTGGCTTCATTGACTATGCTAAAGCCTTTGATTGTGTGGATCACTACAAACTATGGAAAATTCTTCAAGAGATGGGAATGCCAGACCACCTTACTTGCCTCCTGAGAAACCTGTATGCAGGCCAAGAAGCAACAGTTAGAACTGGAACAATGGACTGGTTCAAAAGTGGGAAATGAGTACATCAAGCTGTCACCCTGGTCATTTAACTTATATGCAGAGAACATCATGTGAAACGCTGGGCTAGATACATCACAAGCTGCAATCAAGATTGCCAGGAGAAATATCATCAAACTCTGATATGCAGATGATACCACTTTAATGGCAGAAAGTGAAGAGGAACTAAAAAGCCTCTTGATGAGGGTGTAGGAGGACAGTGAAAAATCTGGCTTAAAACTTAACATTCAAAAAACTAAGATCATGGCATCCAGTCCCATCACTTCATGGCTAATACATGGCTAAAAAGTAGAAACAGTGGCAGATTTTATCTTTGGTGGCTCCAAAATCACTGTGGACAGTGATTGCAGGAATGAAGTCAAGATGCTTGTTCCTTGGAAGGAAAGCTATGACAAAACTAGACAGTATATTAAAAAGCGGAGTCATTACTTTACCGACAAAGTTCGGTATAGTCAAAGCTATGGTTTTTTTGTTGACTCATTGGAGAAGACTCTGATGCTGGGAGGGATTGGGGGCAGGAGGAGAAGGGGACGACAGAGGATAAGATGGCTGGATGGCATCACTGACTCGATAGATGTGAGTCTGAGTGACCTCCGGGAGTTGGTGATGGACAGGGAGGCCTGGCGTGCTGCAGTTCATGGGGTCGCAAAGAGTCGGACACGACTGAGTGACTGATCTGATCTGATATGATGATTTTTTCAGTAGTCATGTATGGATGTGAGAGCTGGACCAAATGTGAGAGCTGGACCACGAAGAAGGCTGAGCACTGAAGAATTGATGCTTTTGAAATTTGGTGCTGGAGAAGGCTCCTGAGAGTCCCTTGGACAGCAAGGAGATCAAACCTGTCAATCCTAAAGGAAATCAACCCTGAATAATCATTGGAAGGACTGATGCTAAAGCTGAAGCTCTAATACTTTGGGCACCTGATGGGAAGAGCCGACTCATTGGAAAAGACTCTGATGCAGGAGAAGGGGATGACAGAGGATGGGATGGTTGGATGGCATCACCGACTCAATGGACATGAGTTTGAGCTAATTCCGGGAGATAGTGAAGGACAGGGAAGCCTGGCATGCTACCGTCCATGGGGTCACAAAGAATCTGACATGACTTAGTGACTGAACAAACAAGCAAAGGTTTCTAAAGGCACCCAGAGCAGCACATTTTCCCCTAATTTCCTTCAATGAGGTTGTTTCATAAACTTGTGATGCACTTTCTCTTCACCATCTGCACTTCTCCCTGGGATTCCCCAACCTCCAAAATGATTTTTTAAAATTTGCATACTTTTAGGTCTGCTTTCGGAGAAGGCACTGGCACCCCACTCCAGTACTCTTGCCTGGGAAATCCCAGGGATGGAGGAGCCTGATAGATAGGCTGCAGTCCATGGGGTCGCTAAGAGTCGGACATGACTGAGTGACTTCCCTTTCACTTTTCACTTTCATGCATTGGAGGAGGAAATGGCAACCCACTCCAGTGTTCTTGCCTGGAGAATCCCAGGGACGGCGGGGCCTGGTGGGCTGCTGTCTATGGGGTCGCACAGAGTCGGACATGACTGAAGCGACTTAGCAGCAGCAGTAGCAGGCCTGCTTTTTGTGCTACACAGTTCAATAGGACTTGACAAATGCATAATGTCTTGAATTCAAAATTATAGTACCACACAGATCAATTCTATGGCCTTAAAATACCCATGTCACTTGCTTAGACTTCTCCTTTTCCTTCCCTGAACAGCTTATTGTCTTTGCTTTTGCATTTGGATGTCATGTAACTGGAATCAGCACGTAGCCTTTTCATATTGGCTTGTTCCTCAGTGTCTTTTTGGGACTCGATAGCTTAAATCTTTTTCTGCTGACCAACATTCCATTGTATGGAGGTACCACAGTTTGCTCATTTAGCCACATTTTAAAGCAGCAGAACCCAGGATTTTTGGTACCAGGGACTGGTTTTGTGTAAGACAGTTTTTCCATGGACAGAAGGTGGGATGGGGGTGGGGATGATCTCAGGATGATTCAAGCGCATTACACTTATTACACACTTTATTTCTTTATTATTACATCAGTTCCACCTCAGATCTTCAGACACTAAATTGTGGAAGTTGAGGATCCCTGTTTTAAAGGACATCTGGATTGTTTCCAGTTTGGGGTGATTATGAATAAAGGTGCTGTAAATATTTTCACGCAGCTTTTTGTGTGAGGGTAGGTTTTCAGTTCAATCGGGTGAATACCTAGTAGTTGGATCACTGAATAATACTGCATTTTGATTTGTGGAAGACTGCCCAGCTGCTTTCCACAGAGGTCTTATCATTTTGCATTCCCATTCAGCAAGAGTTCCTGCTGCTTCACGTCCTTGTCAGCATTTGGTATTGTTAGATTTGAGCCATTATAATACTCTTATATTGGTAACTAATTGCAAGTTATTATTTTAACTTGTAATTCCCTAATGACAAATGATGATGAGCTTCTTTTCATATGCTTATTTGCCATCTGTATATCTTGATGAGCTATCTTTTTAGATATTTTGCCATTTAACTGAGTTGCTTTCTTATGATTGAGCTCTAAGTATATTTTGAATAGATATTTGAATTGTTTTTGAATATTTTGAATCAGATCAGATCAGTCGCTCAGTCGTGTCCGACTCTTTGCGACCCCATGAACCGCAGCACGCCAGGCCTCCCTGTCCATCACCAGCTCCCGGAGGTCACTCAGACTCGCATCCATCGAGTCAGTGATGCCATCCAGCCATCTCATCCTCTGTCGTCCCCTTCTCCTCCTGCCCTCAATCCCTCCCAGCATCAGAGTCTTCTCCAATGAGTCAATAGCAGTCCTTTATTAAGCATGTATTTTATAATTACTTTCTTCCAGTTTGTAGCTTGTCTTTTCATTCTCTTGACAGTATCTTTCACAGAGCACTTTTTACTTTAAATAAAATCCAACTTATTAATATTTTCTTTCCTGGATCTTGCTTTTGGTGTTATATCTAAAAATTCATAAATTTTTCCATTTTATCTTCTGAAAGTTTTACAGTTTCACATTTAGGTCCATGATCCACTTTGGGTTTATTTTTGTGAAATATGTAAGTTCTATGTCTAGATTATTATTATTTTTTGCATATGAATGATCAATTTTTTCAATACCATTTAAAGTAAAAATATATCCTTGCTCCACTGAATTGCCTTCGCTCCTTTATCATGGATCAGTTGACTATATCTATGAGAGAAGGCAATGGCACCCCACTCCAGTACTCTTGCCTGGAAAATCCCATGGACGGAGGAGCCTGGTAGGCTGCAGTCCATGGAGTCGCTAGGAGTCGGACACGACTGAGCGACTTCACTTTCACTTTTCACTGTCATGCATTGGAGAAGGAAATGGCAACCCGCTCCAGTGTTCTTGCCTGGAGAATCCCAGGGACGGGGGAGCCTGGTGGGCTGCCGTCTATGGGGTCGCACAGAGTTGGACATGCTGAAGCGACTTAGCCGCAGCAGCATGGGGATCTATTTATGGGCTCTCTACTTTTTTCCATTGCTCTATGTGTTCTTCCTTTCACCAAAACCACGCTATATTCATTACTACAGGTTTATAGACAGTCTTGAAGTAGGGTAGTGTCAGTCCTCCAACACTGTTCTTCACTGTTGAGCTGTCTATTCTGGGTCATCAGCCTTTCCACATAAAGTGTAGAATCAGTCGGTCAGTGTTCACAAAACAGTTTGCTGGGATTTTGAATGGGATTATAGAACCTATAGATCAAGTTGGAAGGAATCAACATCTTGAAAGTATTGAACTTTCCAATCCAGGAACACTGATTGTATTTGCATTTACTTGAGACCTTCTCAGTTTTTGCATATAGCTCTTGTGAATATTTTGCTGGATTTGTACATAAGTATTTCCTTCTTTGGGTGCTATTGCAAATGATATTGTGTTTTAATTTCAAATTCCAATTATTCATTGCTAGCATATAAGAAAGCAATTGACTTTTGTATATTGACCTTGTATCCTGCAACCTTGCAGTAATCACTTATTAGTTCCAGGAAATTTCTGTTGATTTTTGGGGAGTTTTCCATATAAACAGTCATGTCATCCACAAACAGAGATGGTTTTATTTCTTCCTTCCCAATCTATATACCTTTTATTTCCTCTTTTTTTGTCTTATTGCACTAAAGCTAGGACTTCCAGTACAGTGTCGAACTGGGGTGGTAAGAGGAGACATTCTTGCCTTCTTCCATATCTTAAGAGGAAATTATCCAGTTTCTCACCATTAAGTATAATGTTAGGACAGGTTTTTGTAGATATTCTTATCAAGTTGAGAAAGTTCTCCTCTATTCCTAGTTTGCTGAGAGTTTTTATATGAATGAGTGTTGGACCTTGCCAGACGCTTCTTCTACATCTATTGGTATAATCATGTAAATTTTCTTCTTTACCCTCTTGATGTGGTTGCTTACATAAATCAATTTTTAATTGTTGAACCAGCCTTACCTACCTGGGACAAATTCCACTTAGTCATGGTGTATAATTCTTTTCATGCATGGTTTAATTCAATTTGCTAATATTTTGTTTAGGATTTTTATATTTATGTTCATGAGAGATGCTGGTCTAGAGTTTCTTTTTCTCATAATATCTTAATCTGGTTGAAGTATTAGGTTGAAGTGCTGGCCTCAAAGAATGAATTCTGATGTATTCCCTCTGCTTCTAATCTCTGGAGAGATTGTAGAGAATTGGTATCATTTCTTCATTACATAATTGGTAGAATTCATCAGTGAAACCATCTGGACTTGGTGCTTTTTGTTTTGGAAGGTTATTAATTGCTGATTCACTTTTTAAAAACAGACATTATTCAGATGATTTATTTCTCCTTGTGTTAGTTCTGGTATAGTCTGAATCTTTCAAGGAATTAGTCTATATGTGGGCGTGGGCATAGGGTTGTTCATAATATTAATTTATTTTCTTTTATGTCCATGAGATCAATAATAATGATCCTTTCTTCTGTTCTGATATTAGTAATATATATTCTCTCTCTTACTTTTCTTGGTTAACTGGCTAGAGGTTTATTAAATTAATTAATCTCCTCAAAGAACTAGCTTTTAAACCATTTTGAACTCTTCTCTCAGCATGACTTGTAATTTTTCATTGAGAAGTTCTTATTCAGGCTCTTATTTGGGTATTAAGAACCTTTAGTGTGGGGTTCTGCGTTAATCTGGCTGGACTAGCCCATAGGAGTTGGACTATGTTCGATATTTGCTCTGTGTCAGAGTCTTTAATTTCCATTAGTACACTTGTTTGTGTCTCTCTTTTTGTCTTTGGTTTCCCTAAAAACTCATTGTAGTTTGAATAGCTTGTAGCCCTTTTAGCCATAATCCACTGTTATACTGGACACCAGATGATGGGGTCGTCTGACAGGAGGCAGTGGAAGCATTCTATCATTCTGTGTTTATCTTTCAGGGAGCTCTATCCCTGGAATATGACCTTTACAGGCGTTTATGAACTTTTTGTTTTCCCGTTAGGTGAGACAGGAAGGCTAGAAGGGCCTGGGGCTGGGTCTTTCTCCATCGGCTAAGGCTCTGACAAATTCTTTTCCTTTGTCGTGTAGGTCTTTGTGGTGGTGAACACTTATTTAAAATGATTAATTTTCCCCTGCAAGCCTCTTGGAAACACAAAAATTTTCCTTGGCTTTTTGCCATGAGAAGACCTGTTGGGGTTCCAGGAGGTAAAATCTACAAAAATACGAGGGGTCCCTAAGACTGTGGCCCCTGGAGGTTCTCCCTCTCACACTGGCCAAAACTCCGCTCCCAGCAATTCTTCCAAGTTATCCATTGAGCATGTCCTCCAGTCTATGGCTCTGGCAGCTTCTGTTCCCAATAAGCAGATCATGGTTATGATTCCCTACATGCATCTGTTTTTCCAGATTTAGGGGTGATGACTTTTCCTGGGAAACAATTCAAATAAGGACAGATTTTATTTTGGGGGGGCTCCAAAATCACTGCGGATGGTGACTGCATCCATGAAATTAAAAGATGCTTGCTCCTTGGAAGAAAAGTTATGACAAACCTAGACAGCATATTAAAAAGAAGAGACATTACTTTGCCAACAAAGGTCTGTATAATCATAGTCAAAGCTATAATTTTTTCAGTAGTCATGTATAGATGTGAGTTGGACATCAGACTGAGCACGGAAGAACTGATGTTTTTGAACTGTGGTGCTGGAGAAGATCTTGAGAGTTCCTTGGACTGCAAGGAGATCAAACCAGTCAATCCTAAAGGAAATCAACCCTGATTATTCATTGGAAGGACTGATGCTGAAGTTGAAGCTCCAATAATTTGGCCACCTAATGTGAAGAACTGACTCATTCGAAAAGACCCTGATGCTAGGAAAGATTGAGGGCAGGAGGAGAAGGGGACAACAGAAGAAGAAATAGTTGGATGGTATCACCGACTCAATGCACATGAGGTTGAGCAAGTTTCGAGAGATGGTGAAGGACAGGGAAGCTTGGCGTGCTGCAGTCCATGGGGTCACAAAGAGTCGGACACGAGTGCGCGACTGAACAACAATTTTTCCTATGACCTCAGTTCTCTGATAAGTCCAGGAAAAGTCAATGATACTCAGCTTGTTCAGCTTTTTCCCTTGTAGCAAGTGATGACTTTCAAGCTTTTTATGTATCAGAGCTGAAACCAGGAGGCCTTCCTATAAAAATGCCATCTTTTTAAAGATCAGAAAACTGAGGCTCACTGTGGTAAGCTGAGCAACTGGAGTTGTCTGACTTCTGAGCCAGGGCTCTTCTCTTCCCAGCCTGCCCCTCATTCCTGGAAATACATCTCACAGAACCAGTCCAGGGAACACTCCCAGACAAAGCAGATGGCAGAGTAGGGGGTATGGCAAGGCAGGATACACAGATGTGATATCTGAAAACAACATTACATTCAAGTCTCCTAATGGAGAATGTAGATTAATGGGGGAGGGGTGGTATTCACTTTAGCTTTACAAAAGCATTCAGAAAAGCATTCTTTTATTAGTAAACTACTTTTACAGTGCATGGTTAAATTTACACAAATGCTATTTACAAGTCATAGCCCTTGAATGCATTCAGAGTCAACTGATGGTACTCAACAGTCACCGTGTGTCTAGAAATTCTCACAGGGAAATGTTCGGAGTTGCGAGTCTGGAAGGTGGGCTCTTATGTGCACGCATGTGTGCTAAGTTGCTTCAGTCATGTCTGACTCTTTGAAACCCCAGGGACCGTAGCCTGCCAGGCTTCTCTGTCCATGGGATTTTCGAAACAAGAATGCTGGAGTGGGTTGCTGTGCCCTCCTCCAGGGAATCTTCCTGACCCAGGGATCCAATTTGAGTCTCTTATGTCTCCTGCATTGGCAGACGTGTTCTTTACCACTAGCGCCACCTGGGAAGCTCCTCTTATTTGCAGTGCTTACATTTTGCAGATAAGGAAAGTGTGAATCAGAGATATTGAAGGAATATCAATAGCCTTGATGTAAGAGAAAATAACTAATGAGGTTGGACTTTTGTTTCCTCTCTGCAACTAATTAGTTATGTGACCTTGACCAAGTTATTTAATTTCTCTGAACTATATTTCACAAAGGGAGTAAAAAATTATTACCTCCCAGGGTAAGTTAGATAATGTACAAAAAGCACTTAATCACAACTGTAATAATATGTAATAGTTATATATAAATTTATATATGGTATTTCATATATATTTTATAGTAATATAATAATTATTATGGAGTAACTAGTATATCATAGTATATTATTATGTTATACTATATTATAGTAATTAGAGTTAATGTTATATATAATGATATATTATTAATGTATTGGTGAAGGTTACAGCATCAATTCATGAAGTTTCATCAAAACCTTCACTATATGGTCCCTTGTAAAAAGAGCCAGGAGCTTCCTGAACCTTATAAACATATTAAAAGCTCTAGTTCTGGAAGGTCCTACATAATCTTAAATGCCAACAGAAACAAGTTAAAAGTGTTGTGCTGTGCTGAGTCACTCAGCTATGCCTGACTCATCATGACCCCATGGACTGCAGACCGCCAGGCTCCTCTGTCCATGGGGATTCTCCAGGCAAGAATACTGAAGTGGGTTACCATGCCCTCCTCCAGGGAATCTTGGGGTCGAACCCAGGTCTCCTGCATTGCAGGTGGATTCTTTACCATTTGTGCCACCAGGGAAGCCCAAGTTAAAAGTTAGGTTATATGTTAAAAACAAGTTGGGTTATTTTTGGATGACAAGGCTGTTTAGATCAGCTTTTATGGAAACATGTCCATCAGATTTCATACCAAAGATGTTAACCTGAATAGGCCATTAGATCCAGGTTTTTGGATACAGTTCATGCAAACCACAGTAAAAGAGCTGGAAACCAGTGCTGGAGTCAGCTACAGGCGCTCTGAGAACTATTACCAGCCCCAGTGTTTGCAGATGTCACCAAGGGCTCCTGAGATGGCTGACTCTGGCAGTGAACCTCCAAGAAGGTACACAGAGCAAGGGGTAAAGCCAAAGCAGCGGCGTGGGAATGGTCAGCCTCACACGCTGGCTCTTACCTTGAACCAAAGACTGTCATCAGAGACACACAGGGTCTCTCCGCCTGTTCCTCTGGGGCCATGCAATAACAGTAGATGGACTATGATGGGCAAAGAAGTAGAGAATATTCTAGAGGCCAGCTGTATCTTTGTGCTAACCCAGAACAGTTCCTTTGGCACCACCGCAAGACTCAAATCTGTGCTTGACCGCTGAAGGCATCCTTAGACTCCTGGCTTTGTCAGAATGGGTCACCCTAAGAGATGCAACAATCACAGTTGCCTGGTTACCGCCAAGGTATCCTCAGGACCACAGAGCACATCTGAGTAGACATAAGTGCAGCTGTGCGGCAGGACACAGTAACAGCGCCTCAGGGGGAAGGGGAGTGACTACGGGAGCCCAGTTCTGGGGGGCAGAGCACAGTCAAAAGCAAGGTCCCTGGAGAGGCGTTCTGGGCAGTACAGCTTGTGCAGCGAGCATCGGGAAACACCTGGGGAGACCGCTCCCGCCGGCCAGCAGCTGTAGCCAGCCACCGAGGCTCAGAACCGCCAGCGGCAGCAAGTCCTCCACGGGGCCCCTGACTGCTCATGCGCGGGGGCGTCAGTGATGCAGCCAGCGTGTGAAGCTCCACAGCGATGGAGGCAGCGGCAGCTTCAGCTTCGATATGAGCAACTTCGTCAGACACGAGGACAGATCCTTTCTAGCATAAGGCACCTCAAAAATCATCAAATAAAAATGGCAGAGGCGTGGTGGGATACAGTTCAAGTCAGTTGGCTCATGTGGTGTTTCCTTTCAAAGGGGATTTCTTTCTAAGTAAATCCACATCTGTGTCTTCGTAGAAACTGAACTCATACAAACTCAGAGGTAATTGTCAGTTATAAAGGAAGGATGGAACAGGGCTACAAACCCTTTCCTTAAGAATCCAGGTTTCTTTTTAAGGACTCTGGAAATTCTATGCTAGGTATTTCCATTTTGAAGATAAGGAAACCATATATTTAAGGGGCTTTTTATTTGATATGAGAGAGAATAACTAGTGAGGTTTGATCCTCCTCTCCTTCATTGAAGAAAATTTGTCCAAGTGGAATATAGAGGGTGTTCATTTTAATTTACAAGACAGTGGTGACACGATAGCACATGGATGCATTTGCTTAAAAAACAAGCAAAAATCTCCGGAGATTTCCCTTTCTAAATAAAATGGTCAAAATTAACTTAGATTTACACATTAGAGGAAACTTAGAAGAATTCTTTTCAGTCCCATGCTATGAAGGAAACAATTTTTATGATGGGTGGAAATAAAATACTCGTCTAAGCCAGCACTTCATTTGTCAAAGGCAAGTTTTCTGACACACGTTTTCTGACCAGTCTGAGAGCCAGGGCCGTGGAGAGCATGAACTGCGGGCCCTTCTCTTCTCCAGCGCCTCCCCACCCAGCCCATTCTCAGGCCTGCATCGCTGGTTCTCAGAGTGCCATCCCTGGACCAGTAACATCTGTAAGACTTGGGAACTCGTTCAATGTGCAAGTTATTTGGCCTACATTGACTGAAAAGACTCTGGGGCTGAGACCCGGGCATCTCATTTAACAAGTTCCCCAGGTGATTCTGCTGCACCCTGGGCTGTGAGCAGCTCTGTTCTCAGCATGGCAGCACCTGTCTCAGGTCCAACAAGCCCAGGCCACGACTGAGGCCATGAGATGGGGAGGTTCCAATGGGAGTGGTGGGAGGGGTCTGTAACAACAGGACCCTGCTCCCTGTGGAAAAGGTCAGCTCAGTGTCTGCTTTACCATGCCCCGCTGGGGACAGAAACCATCCAAGCCAAGACAGTTTAATGCTGATGAAGCCAAGTTAGACAGCCTCAGCCTTTTGTTTCTGCCGTTCCTAATCCTGCTGTCCTGGGCCATTGGCAGGAATAGTTCATGCCCAAAAGGAAAGTAGGCTTACTTAAGCCTGGGTTTCTCAGCCTTGGCACCACTGGTGTTTCTGTCATGAGGAGCTGTCCTTGCGTGTGGAGCGGCATCCCTGGCCTCTGCCGCTACGTGCCAGTAGCTGCTCCCCTCCCCACTTCCCTCCTGCTAAGGCGTGACAATCACAAATGTTTCCAGATGTTGCTCAGAGTCTGCCGGGGGGCAAAACTGCATGGGACTGAGAGCCACTGACTTAAACCAAACCATTTCCTTCAAAGTGGTAACAAAGGAGGGATGTGTTAGGAAGAGGAGCAGGCTTCCAGCGGCCCCCGGGGGTGACTCACGTTGTAGGAGCGGCGGTGCCTCTGTCTCCACTGCACCAGCACTATCTGGGCAACGACCAGGGCGCACAGAAAGATCAGGATCATCTCCACGTGCATGGACTCGTGTCCCCGGTGCATCTTGTACATCCTCTCCTGCTGCAGGCTGCAAGCGGCAAAGGAGGTTAGCTGAACAAGCCCTCAACTCTCGGACAGTTAGCAAAACAAGAAAAATAGGCAGAACTCATGAGAAGCAATTGGGAATTTCAAATGGGGGGTTTTCGAAGCTTTGATTACAAAGTTTTCCTAAGTTCTCAGTTTCCCCCTTTCCCCGCCAGGCTTGGGGGAAGGGACAGCAGAGAAGAGGAGCCTGGGTCTGTCAGTGAAACCAATTCCTCTCTGCCCTTAGCTTGCCCACGTGCTTTTGGCCTCAGCCTTGTCCTTTCAAGGTGAGCACTGGGGACGAAAGCTCACTGGTGGTCTCTGAAGACCTGGGTTCCAACCTCCCATCTGCCACATCATCCCCTTGGGAAAGTCAGTTATTCTCTCTGCACCTCAGTTTCCTCATTTCCAAATCTAAAATAATGATCTCTCTGTACCTCACAAGATAGGTGCTCTATAACTCTAGAGCACATATATACGATATTTTATTTGTATCTGTATGAACAATAGTCTTCTCTGGTGGCTCAGATGGTAAAGAATCTGCCTGCAATGTGGGAGACCCAGGTTTGATACCTGGGTCAGGAAGATCCTCTGGAGAAAGAAATGGTAACCCACTCCAGTATTCTTGTCTGGAAAATCCCATGGACAGAGGAGTCTGGCGGGCTACAGTCTATGAGGTCGCAAAGAGTCAGACACAACTGAGCATCTAACACTTTCACATGAAGAATAATACTTACTATTAGGTTGTATCATATGAAATTGCCATTTTTGAAAGCAAAAAAACCCCTCCAATCAAATATTGGCAATTTCAGGTAATTTCTAACATTCTTAAGTAAAAGGATATCTGGCAGATGGTGCCTATAGAGAGAATACTATTTGCGGGGCTATGGAAAACCTCGGAGTTGTAGAAATTATTTTCATCATAAGGAGAAAGAAGAGGTCTAAGTATTACCTTAGGCACAAACACTCAGAGGATGACTAAACGCTTCCGTGTTTAGTTTTAATTTTATACAGTGGTAGACAAAACCACTGAGGTAGGATGTTAACTGGTTTAACCTCCTACAGAAGAAGTGGCCTCCAGGAGAGTCTAGAGTAGAGCTGCTTGACCTGGACTGTGACCTGGAAATCACTGAGGCGCTTTTAAACATCTCACAGTGTCCAGGCTGGACCCCAGAGCAATGGAGTGACCATTGCTTGGTGTTCTAGGCTGAACTGGGTTCCCTCAAAATTCATAAGCTGAAGTGCTAACCCCCAGGACCTCAGAATGTGACTGTGTTTGGACAAAGGGTCTTTAAAGAGATAATTAAGGTAAATGGGGTCATTAGGATGGGTCCTAACTAACATGACTGGTATCCTGATGAGAAAGGGAGGTGAGGACATGGGGAAGACCATCTGGATACACAGGCAGAAGCCAAGGAGAGAGGCTTCAAGAAAAGCTGAAGCCTGCGGCCCCTGGGTCTTGGACTTGCAGCCTCTAGATCTGTGAGAAAATAGATTTTTGTTGTTTTAGCACCCAGTCTGCGTGATCTGCTGTGGCAGCCTGAGCAAATGCATAGAGATTTCCAGGATGCGATAGAGGCATTCGTAATTTTTATAGTTCCTCTTATGATTCTAAAGTGCAGCCTAAATTGGGATCTACTGGCCTAGAGGAAGAGAGAGTGGTTCAGGAATTAGGTAAAAGTGGAATAGTATTTAATATGAATCTTGACAATTTATAAATATTGGTTAGCATTATCTTCTACCCCAAGTGAGGCACTATCAGTCACAGAATCTCTTAGTTTGCATTTTAGTTAGGGCACTGATCCGGAGAAGGCAATGGCACCCCACTCCAGTACTCTTGCCTGGAAAATCCCATGGATGGAGGAGCCTGGAAGTCTGCAGTCCACGGGGTCGCTGAGGGTCGGGCACGACTGAGCAACTTTACTTTCACTTTTCACATTCATGCACTGGAGAAGGAAATGGCAACCCACTCTAGTGTTCTTGCCTGGAAGATCCCAGGGATGGCAGAGCCTGGTGGTCTATGGAGTCGCACAGAGTCGGACACGACTGAAGCGAGTTAGCAGTAGCAGCAGTACGGCACTGATCAGAAAGCACTCCAGGGTAACATCCTGTGACCTTTTAAAGCCACTTATTGGGTACCTGGTTTGGGTCTCTCTCTACCAGCATTTCTACAGAGCTACCTCAGGAAGGGCTCCATCCAAATCCCAGGGGTGCCCCCTGCTGGAAAATGCACAGAAATGAGCCCACAGAGCTTCCTAAATATTTGTGCTTGCTGCTGCTGCTAAGTCACTGCACTCGTGTCCGACTCTGTGCGACCCCATACATGGCAGCCCACCAGGCTCCTCTGTCCCTGGGATTCCCCAGGCAAGTGTACTGGAGTGGGTTGCCATTTCCTTCTCCGTTAACTTACTAACTTATGCTGTTAAAGCGCTGCACTGGTTGAACCTCCTGTGCTCCCAGATTAATAATTTCTCAACTATTCTCAAACTTCTCAGAAATCTATCTTCTCAGATAGAATCTGAGACTATTAGTGCTGGGAGGTACCATAGATGTGCTGAGACCCCTTCATTGATCAAATGGAGAAGCTGAAGTCCATATCAGGTAAACAACCTGAATAAGATTATGTGACTATTGGTCTCTGTATTGGACGCTGAGCTTAGGAGCTGAGAATAATTTCTAGAAGCTCTTTAAAAAATATATTCATTCTTCTGAAGGAATGGGAAGTGAAAAAAATAAAAGGGTACAAGCACTTAGTTA
Organism: Tragelaphus eurycerus; assembly: GCA_935064755.1. Classification (NCBI taxonomy): domain Eukaryota; kingdom Metazoa; phylum Chordata; class Mammalia; order Artiodactyla; family Bovidae; genus Tragelaphus; species Tragelaphus eurycerus. The sequence continues at coordinate 4,118,904 of CAKXYN010000057.1, read as the reverse complement.
TAGTTTTTACATTCTAGTTCCAAAATAACTATTGAACACTCTGTGTAATACATAGATAGAAGAGTGGGTTTGTCATCAGTCTAAAATAGGACTTGCATAGATATCAAACAAAATATACTATATAACATTAACGATTTTGTGAATATATGGTGAAAATGCATCTCAGATGGTTAACCTACGTGGAAGTACTTTGGAAAGTATAAACTAGTGTAGAATGTAACAGATATCATCTATTTTGATTAGGAATACATTCATAATTGGTGACCATAATGCAGAAAAAAGGAGGAACAGTTTTATTTTATTTCATTCAGTGCCCATAGGAGTCCAATGGCCCCAGAGTAGGTACCATAACACAGAAGAAATAGCCTAAAAGGAAAACAGGATGTATCTTGTGCCTAAAAGGACAAGGACATATAAGGACATATATTGAGGGACATATGCATTCGTGGAACAGCATGGAGCCCATTGCAGAAGGCAGATGAAACCCCTGCAGTTTGGGTCTATACAATCATTGTGCATACATGGCTTTGCTAACCCACCTTCTATCCTGGGGAATTATAGTAAAATGATGGCTACATTTAATTTCTCAAACTATTACAATGGGCATCTAATTTTTAGTATATCAGCTATTAAAAAATACAAGTCACTTACTTCCACTCATCATCCGCAGAAAGCTTTGTGTGAGAGATCTGAAAAACATAAGAAGATCCCTTTTCAAAATTTTCTTGTTTCCTTCCATTTTATAGCATTACATGAAAACTCAAACCATGAAAAATACTGATGTTTCCTAGTACTGTAACAGTTTAGAATGAAAGCTGTAACAAAATATTTAATTACAGAACTAAACACACACACACATACACCCAAACAAAACAGTAATCAGGTCACTATTGATAAATACTTGATTCTGCTCTCTAAGGTCAGGAAACCAAACGAGGCTCTATTCTTGTGGTTTTCTTTGGCAATTCAGCCAAAGTTGTAGGAAGTGGTCTCCCAACAGGCAGTGCCACCCTGGCTTCTGGTGTAATCTATGAATTGGAGAACTTGTGAAAAACATTTGTTTTGCTGGTGTCTTAAATGATCCCAGTGAGAACTTTGAGATGACATTCTCCAGGTTCAAAGATTTAGAGTCAGAGCTGACCAGCTTCTCGTTTGGAGCATTGCTGTGTCCTCCTGTTCGTTTAACTTAAACCCTGATCACAGGGGAAGGGGGAACCTGGCCCAGCCCGTAGGCTGGGTGGGAGACCCTACAGACCATTTCCAGAAAAGTGCTTGAGACTGACCTACAGGGTGTACCCACGTGCTGCTGACCTTGGGTCATTTGAAGCTTCTAAGGCTAATCTTTGGAAAGACATCATTGTATAACTTTCATGGAGAATACAGACAACTTAACCTCTAGTCCAGTAGCATCAAAAGCTAAAATCCCCAATGATGGCAAAGAAGAAAAGGCCAATAAAACTTTTATTACACAAATCAGACATTAAACAGGTTTTCTTTGTTCCCCCCTTTGTTTTCTTGAAATCAGTTCAGTTCAGTTCAGTTGCTCAGTCATGTCCGACTCTTTGTGACCCCATGAACTGTAGCACGCCAGGCCTCCCTGTCCATCACCAACTCCCGGAGTCCACCCAAACTCATGTCCATTGAGTCGGTGATGCCATCCAACCATCTCATCCTCTGTTGTCCCCTTCTCCCCCTGTCTTCAATCTTTCCGAGCATCAGGGTCTTTTCCAATGAGTCAGCTCTTCACATCAGGTGGCCAAAGTATTGGAGTCTCAGCTTCAACATTAGTCCTTCCAATGAATACCCAGGGCTGATCTCCTTCAGAATGGACTGGTTGGATCTCCTTGCAGTCCAAGGGACTCTCAAGAGTCTTCTCCAACACCACAGTTCAAAAGTATCAATTCTTTGGTGCTCAGCCTTCTTCACAGTCCAACTCTCACATCCATACATGACCACTGGAAAAACCATAGTTGCTCCATCGTGTCCCACTCTGCGACCCCATGGACTGCAGCACGTCAGGCTTCCCTGTCCATCACCAACTCCTGGAGCTTACTCAAACTCATGTCCATAGTGTCTTGAGATGGCAGAAGCGATTCCTCTGTGTGTGTGTGTGTGTGTGTGTGTGTGTGTGTGTCATGTGTATGTGAGAAGCAATTCTGACAGATGGAAAGAAACAACACTATCCACAGTTCAGGCTAGGAGTCCTCTGACCCAGTTTCCATAGACATGTGTCCCTTGGTCAGAGACTGGAGCGGTTCCTTATAAGGGGATGAAAGCTCCCGGAGACACAGCGTAGCTGAGGTTTAGGTTTAGGGTGATGGTGGAGAGGAGGGGGTTGGGGCAGCAACTGCTGCCTACAGCCTCCCTGGGGCTCTCTGCCGCTGGCTCTTCCTACCAGGCAGTCCCTGACATCCAAATGAAGGTTGTGGCACTTGGGCTCAAGGCTGCCTTCTAGTGGCAGCCCTCAGGGAAGAGCAGGGCCAAATCTCCTCCTTAGTGGGATATGGCCAACTTGACTGGCTTCTGCTTTGGGAATGAGCCTTGTAGCCACACAGACCCATCCAGTACCAAACACTGAGCTGACTGGCGCTCCGGGTAACCCAGGCGCATCACCAGCCTGTGCTTGTCTCCATTTCCTTCTCAGAGGCTGGAGACTGACGTAAAAACTGCTCTTATCTACTTCACTGCAATATTGTGAATATAAATAAGACATTAGGTGAGAGTTTTCTAAGAAGGTGCTTCATCCAAGGGCCAGTCATCTTAGTCAAAGTTGCAACCAAGACTTCATGGGTCCCCTTTTGCTGTTCAAGATCTTTGGCTTCATAGTGCTTTTTGTTCAAATTAGCTTAAAACAGGGAATTGGGTTTTTAGTTGAGAAGATACACTTCCTTTGACTTTTACAAGTAATGTAGCTTTGGGTATAAATGTGTAACTACCCACCAGATTCGAAGTCTTTTTTTTTTTTTGAAGTATAGTTGATTTACCATATTATATTAGTTTTGGGTATACAGCATAATGATTCAGTATTTTACAGATGATCCTCCATAAAAGTTATTACAAGATAATAGCTGTAATTCCCTGTGCTATACAACATGTCCTTGTTGCTTATCTGTTTTATTCATAGCAGTTTCTCTCTCTTAATCCACACCCCTAATTTGCCCCTCCCTATAACTACCAGTATGATTCCTGTATCTGTGAGTCTGTTTCTGAAGTCATTTTAAATGAAGTATGATAAATTGTTCTACTGAAGACAAGGAAAGCTTAGGGAGTGGAAATTGCAGCTGAAACGATTTCTGCTAAATACAATTAAGAACTTCCTTAGATCAAGTGATATTGAAACAATATTCTTATTCTTAGGGAAAAAGCAAACTACGATGGTGGTACAATTAGAGACATCTCTTTTCTAGTAATGGTTTCCTATAGTACAATTTTTTTTCCCCCTAGGGTGGAATCTATTTTTTGAAAGATTTTTTTTGTGTGTGGTATATTATTATGTAAACCCATCCAGGGGCTTAAGAGGACTTATTTTGGAAACTGAAATGACACTAAAATTTATCTGAAGGATAAGCATAAGGATATCCAGGAAAATCAGAAGACTAGAAGGCAATGGCACCCCACTCCAGTACTCTTGCCTGGAAAATCCCATGGACAGAGGAGGCTGGTAGGCTGCAATCCATGGGGTCGCTAAGAGTCAGACACGATTGAGTGACTTCACTTTCACTTTTCACTTTCATGCATTGGAGAAGGAAATGGCAACCTACTCCTATGTTCTTGCCTGGAGAATCCCAGGGACAGGGAGCCTGGTGGGCTGCCGTCTATGGGGTTGCACAGAGTCGGACACGACTGAAGTGACTTAGTAGTAGTAGTAGGGGTGCAGTCTGTCAGCCACTGAAACCCACAGTATGGCCACAGAAATTACCTGATGGCCTAGGGGCCCAGGAACAGGAAGTCAGTGAGTGAGCAGAAGAGCCCAGAAGCAGACCTAGCTACAGATGATGAGCGAGCTACTTCAGAGCAGTGAGGAAGAAACGGATTGTTCAATAAATGGTGCTGGGACATGGAACTCTACTCAGGGTTATGTGCCAGCCTGGATGGGAGGGGGCTGGGGGGAGAGTGATATACTTATGTATGGCTGAACTCCTTCGCTGTTCACCTGAAATTATCACACCATTGTTAATCAGAGAAGGCAATGGCACCCCACTCCAGTACTCTTGCCTGGGAAATCCCATGGATGGAGGAGCCTGGTAGGCTGTAGTCCATAGGGTTGCTAAGAGTCGGACACGACTGAGTGACTTCCCTTTCACTTTTCACTTTCATGCATTGGAGAAGGAAATGGCAACCCACTCCAGTGTTCTTGCCTGGAGAATCCCAGGGATGGGGAGCCTGGTGGCTGCCGTCTATGGGGTGTCACAGAGTTGGACACGAGTGAAGTGACTTAACAGTAGCACTACAAAATAAATGAAAAAAAAAAAAAAAAATGGTGCTGAGACCATTAGCTAGTCATTTGAGAAAAATGTAAAGCTGGATCCATACCCGGCTTCAAAATAGATTCCAAAAGGATCAGATATTTAAATGTGAAAAGGAAAACCTGAAAAGTGCTGGAAGAAATACAGTTAAGCATTTTAATAATACCTCAGTGAAGAAGGCATTTCCAAGTATGACATGGAACTCAGAAACTAAAAAACATGAATTTTGAGGGCAAAAAACAGATTAAAATCACCTGTATTTGAAAGATAAACTGGAGAAAATATAACATATGTGAAGGCAAGAAGTGACTAAACTGAATAGAAAAAGAGCTTTTACAGTTTAATCCAAAAGAGATAAAGCATTTGTAAAGGGCAAAGCACATGAATAAGAAATTTATAAAAGAGGAAATACAAATGGCTCATTTATGCAAAGATGGTTCAGCTCACTAGTGATAACTCTGGAAAAGCCCTCCTGAAAGCAGACGTTCTATGCTGAAGACCCTCAGGAGGGCTGAGGGGTGGAGGGAACCTAGCACGTCTAGAAGCGTGGCTGCAGCTGTGTTGAAAATAGAAGGCTCAGTCAGTGTGAGACTTTGTGTCATTCTCCACCCCACCCCAGCTTGGGGGCACTTGATGGGGCTTAGAGACCCAGGCTCTGGCAGGGAGGGGGGAACCATTTAAAGTTCTCATCTGGAGGGGAGATTCCAGCCTGGTCTTCTACCAGGCCCCACGGGCACTGCCCTGCTCTAGAAGCCTCCCCCTACCCCCATGCATCTCAAATTTGGAAACACAGAAGCTTTTTTTCCCTCTTTTCTAACTCAAGAAAATATTTTGAGGGAATTCTCTGGGGGCCCAGCAGTTAGGACTCTGTGCTTTTAGTTTGGAGGGTGCCGGTTCAATCCCTGGTTGGGGAACTAAGATCCTGAAAAAAAAAGAGGGCCAAAAAAAGAGGAAATATTTTGAAAGCTTGAGTAAAAATTGACTGAAGACGGCTGGTATAGGGTTGATGCTCTCAGATGGACTGGGGAAGAAGGGGAGAAATAAAGAACAGTCTGAGACCTGGAAAATCCAAGATGGAGTTTTTAATTTGCACCCCCTTCTCCACCCCAGGCCATCCAAAGCTGGTGTCTCAGTGGACCAGGCCCCTGTCATAAGCACACTGCCTCTCTCCCTCCATCCAGTGGGTAGTTTGGAAGCAGCTATGAACTGCCTGGAAATCCTGAGTCTGAGAAGTGAGGAGGTGAGCTGTGCAGTGGGTTGCTTCCTATCAAGAGTCCTTGAGGCATCTGATGGGACCAGTCCTAGTGTTGGTTTCTGTTCTGCAGGGGGATGAACCTGTCCCTCCCTATGCAACCCCCAAAGATATGGCCTATTTCTGACCTCTGGTCCCTACGACTGTGATCTCATTTGGAAAAAGAAAGAATCTTTACAGATGTGAATAAGTTAAGGATTTGGGGATGGGATCATCCAGGATTTAGGGTGGGCCCTGAACCCTGGAGTCGATATAAGAGAAAGTCAAAGGGAGATCTGACACCTGGAGACACAAAGGCATGGAGAAGGAAGGCACGTTGAGATGGAGGCAGTGACTGGAGAGAAGCAGCTACAAGCCCAAGACACCTGGAGTCCCCTGAAGTTGCCAGAGCCAAGGAAGGTTCACCCTAGAGTCTCTGAAGGAACCATAGCCCTGCCTACACACAGGTTTTAGACTTCCGGCCCCCAGAACTGTGGAAGAGTAAGGTTCTATTTTTCTCTTTTTTGGTAAAGACTGATTGCTTTATTTTTGGCCATGCTTGGTGTTCACTGCTGAGCGTGCACCTTCCCTGCTCGTGGTGAGCAGGGGCTGTTCTTCGCTGCTGTGCACAGGTGTCTCATCACACTGGCTTCCCGGAGCATGGGCTCTAGGCGTCCTGATTTCAGCAGTTGTGGCGAGAAGGCTGAGCTGCTCCTTGGCATGCAGGATCTTCCCAGACCAGAGATGGGACCCGTGTCCCCTGCATTGGCAGGTGGATTCTTATCCACTAGACTGCCAGGGAATCCCTATTTTTATTTTCTATTTCTATTTTTTCCCTTTCTATCAGTGTTTTTAAAAATTTTCTCTATTAAAAAAAATTTCTTTTTATGCCGTGAAGAGATACTTCACGCACAGGGCAAGAGAAACCCAAGTAAGACGGTAGGTGTTGCAAGAGGGCATCAGAGAGCAAACACACTGAAACCATACTCACAGAAAACTAGTCAACCTAATCACACTAGGACCACAGCCTTGTCTAACTCAATGAAACTAAGCCATGCCCATGGGGCAACCCAAGATGGGAGGGTCATGGTGGAGAGATCTGACAGGATGTGGTCCACTGGAGAAGGGAATGGCAAACCATTTCAGTATTCTTGCCTTGAGAACCCCATGAACAGCATGAAAAGGCAAAATGATAGGATACTGAAAGAGAAACTCCCCAGGTCAGTAGGTGCCCAATATGCTACTGGAGATCAGTGGAGAAATAACTCCAGAAAGAATGAAGGGATGGAGCCAAAGCACAAAGAATACCCAGCTGTGGATGTGACTGGTGATAGAAGCAAGGTCCGATGCTGTAAAGAGCAATATTGCATAGGAACCTGGAATGTCAGATCCATGAATCAAGGCAAATTGGAAGTGGTCAAACAAGAGATGACCAGAGTGAATGTCAACATTCTAGGAATCAGCGAACTCAAATGGACTGGAATGGGTGAATTTAACTCAGATGACCATTATACCTACTACTGTGGGCAGGAATCCCTCAGAAGAAATGGAGTGGCCATCATGGTCAACAAAAGAGTCCGAAATGCAGTACTTGGATGTAATCTCAAAAACGACAGAATAATCTCTGTTCGTTTCCAAGGCAAACCATTCAATGTCACAGTAATCCAAGTCTATGCCCCAACCAGTAACGCTGAAGAAGCTGAAGTTGAACGGTTCTATGAAGACCTACAAGACCTTTTAGAACTAACACCAAAAAAAGATGTCCTTTTCATTATAGGGGACTGGAATGCAAAAGTAGCAAGTTAAGAAACACCTGGAGTAACAGGCAAATTTGGCCTTGGAATATGGAATGAAGCAGGGCAAAGACTAATAGAGTTTTGCCAAGGAAATGCACTAGTCATAACAAACACCCTCTTCCAACAACACAAGAGAAGACTCTATACATGGACATCACCAAATGGTCAACACCGAAATCAGATTGATTATATTCTTTGCAGCCAAAGATGGAGAAGCTCTATACAGTCAGCAAAAACAAGACCAGGAGCTGACTGTGGCTCAGACCATGAACTCCTTATTGCCAAATTCAGACTTAAATTGAAGAAAGTAGGGAAAACCACTAGACCATTCAGGTATGACCTAAATCAAATCCCTTATGATTATACAGTGGAAGTGAGAAATAGATTTAAGGGCCTAGATCTGATAGATAGAGTGCCTGATGAGCTATGGAATGAGGTTCGTGACATTGTACAGGAGACAGGATCAAGACCATCCCCATGGAAAAGAAATGCAAAAAAAGCAAAATGGCTGTCTGGGGAGGCCTTACAAATAGCTGTGAAAGGAAGAGAAGCAAAAAGCAAAGGAGAAAAGGAAAGATATAAACATCTGAATGCAGAGTTCCAAAGAATAGCAAGAAGAGATAAGAAAGCCTTCTCCAGCGATCAATGCAAAGAAATAGAGAAAAACAACAGAACGGGAAAGACTAGGGATCTCTTCAAGAAAATCAGAGATACCAAAGGAACATTTCATGCAAAGATGGGCTCAATAAAGGACAGAAATGGTATGGACCTAACAGAAGCAGAAGATATTAAGAAGAGGTGGCAAGAATACAAAGAAGAACTGTACAAAAAAGATCTTCATGACCCAGATAATCACGATGGTGTGATCACTGACCTAGAGCCAGACATCCTGGAATGTGAAGTCAAGTGGGCCTTAGAAAGCATCACTACGGGGGAGGAGGAGCTAAGATGGCAGACGAGTAGGACGGGGAGAATACTTTCTCCTCCACAAGTCCATTAAAAGAACATTTGAATGCTGAATAAATTCTACAAAACAACTTCTGAATGCCGGCAGAGGACATCAGGCACTTAGAAAGACAATTCACTGTCTTTAAAAGGAGAAAACGAGCCCTGCGGTAACTCCTTTTGCGGAGAAGTGGTGTGGACACCAGCATTTGCTATTAGCAAGCGGGGGCTGGGCTAGGAGGAGCGGCGAGGCCTGCATTGCTTTGAGAAAGGATTTGGCCTGGCTATCTTGAGCGCTATCTGAGCGAAATAACCAGACTGTCAGTTATCTACTACATCAAAAGCCAGCCGTAACTTAAGACACCACCAGGACTATGTACAGAACAAAGAAATGCACAGAGATGGCCAGCTGCAGGCCGTCCCACTCCGGTGACTGGCAGCCAGAACCGGAGACAGGCAAACACAGCCCTAGAGAGACACTGTCTACAGAACTGTGAGTAGGTTTCTGTGCTGACTCACGCTTCTTGGGGCTCTGGATGGTCAACATCTGCCTGAGAAAGTGCGCTGGTTGTATACCCAGAAAACTGAGTGGCGGGGAGGCGATAAGTCGCAGCAGCTGTGCTTGCTAAACACTTCATCACCTGCACTACTCGGATCTGGGGAGGGCATAAAACGCAGACTCAACCGAGTCTGTGCTTCTGAGGATTATCCGAGTGCCTGAACCTGGCCGGTTTAGATTTGGGTGTTCATCTCCGCCCCCTCTGTAACAGGGCAGAGATCAGATATTGAAAAGACCAGTAAACCGCCTCAATAAAGAGAATTCAACAAACTATCAGAATATAGTAAGGACACTCTAAACTTGGCAATTTTAACAAAATGAAGAGACAAAAGAATACCCAGCAGCTAAAGGAACAGGATAGATGTCCACCAAACCAAACCAAAGAGGAAGAGATAGGGAATCTACCTGATAAAGAATTCCGAATAATGATAGTGAAATTAATCCAAAATCTCGAAATCAAAATGGAATCACAGTTAAAGAGTCTGGAGACAAGGATTGAGAAGATGCAAGAAAGGTTTAACAAGGACCTAGAAAAAATAAAAAAGAGTCAACACATAATGAATAATGCAATAAATGAGATCCAAAACACCCTGGAGGCAACAAATAGTAGAATAACAGAGGCAGAAGATAGGATTAGTGAATTAGAAGATAGAATCCTAGAAATAAATGAATCAGAGGAGAAAAAAGAAAAATGAATCAAAAGAAATGAGGACAATCTCAGAGACCTCCAGGATAACATTAAACGCTACAACATTCGAATCATAGGAGTTCCAGAAGAAGAAGATAAAAAGAAAGACCATGAGGAAATACTTGAGGAGATAATAGTTGAAAACTTCCCTAAAATGGAGAAGGAAATTACCACTCAAGTTCAAGAAATCCAGAGAGTCCCTAACAGGATAAACCCAAGGCGAAACACCCCAAGACACATATTAATCAAATTAACAAAGATCAAATATAAAGAACAAATATTAAAAGCAGCAAGGAAAAAACATCAAATAACTCACAAGGGAATTCCCATAAGGATAACAGCTGATCTTTCAATAGAAACTCTCCAAGCCAGGAGGGAATGGCAAGACATAATTAAAGTGATGAAAGAAAATAACTTACAGCCTAGATTATTGTATCCAGCAAGGATCTCATTCAAATATGAAGGAGAAATCAAAAACTTCACAGATAAGCAAAAGTTGAGAGAATTTAGCACCACTAAACCATTTCTCCAAAAAAAACTAAAGGACATTCTCTAGATAGGAATCGATCAAAGGGTGTATAAATTCGAACCCCAAACAATAAAGTAAATCCTATGTATCAATAATTGCTTTAAACGTTAATGGGCTGAATGCCCTAATCAACAGACAAAAGACTGGCCGAATCGATACTAAAACAAGACCCCTGCATACCTTGTCTACAAGAGACAACCAAAAGACTAAAATGGGTCAAATGGATACAAAAACTAGACCCCTATATATGCTGTCTACAAGAGAACCACCTTAAAATAGGGGATACATACTGACTGAAAATGAAGGGCTGGAAAAAGATTTTCTATGCAAATATGGGCCAAAAGAAAATAGGAGTAGCAATACTCATATCAGATAAAATTGACTTTAAAGATCCTGAAAAGGAGATAATCAAGGTTATACATAATGACTTAAAGGAACAATCCAAAAAGAAGTTATAACAATTATAAATATATATGCACCCAACATTGGAGCATTGATATATCTAAGACAAACATTAATTAATATGATAGAAGAAATATGCAACAATACAATAATAGTGGGAGACTTTAATACCCCACTCATACTTACACAATCTGGATGTAATAGACAAAGTAAAGAGGAAAACATATTCACTTATGAGCCTCAAAAAATTCAGTTCACTCAGGAGAGTTAAAAAAAAATAGACTTATTTGTTCACTCTGTAAAGGTTTATTGACTATTTTATGAGTCTGGTACCACTTTGGGTAGTAGGGAGGAAGAAGTGACAAATGTGATCCTGTCCTAAATAAAATATATTGTGGTAAAGATAGACCTACCAATACAAAATACCAAGATGTGCCTAAGATGAGGACACCCAAACTGGACTTTTAGTTTCCTGCACTTTTCATTTCCAGATCAAACCTCCTAATATAGGATGAATTCAACATGATTTTTTTAAAGTGTTCTTTGTGATTAAAAACAGAAAGCCATTAGTTAAGAAATTACATATACTCCTCCCCACCATCACCCCCCTTCTTTCTTCCCATTTCCCTCCCACCCTCATTGATCCTTTCCTTTGTCCATTTTCCCCTGCAAAAAAAGAAAAAAAAAAAAAAAAAAGAAAGCATCACTACGAACAAAGCTAGTGGAGGTGATGGAATTCCAGTTGAGTTATTCCAAATCCTGAAAGATGATGCTGTGAAAGTGCTGCACTCAATATGCCAGCAAATTTGGAAAACTCAGCAGTGGCCACAGAACTGGAAAAGGTCACTTTTCATTCCAATCCCAAAGAAAGACAATGCCAAAGAATGCTCAAACTACCGCACAATTGCACTCATCTCACACGCTAGTAAAGTAATGCTCAAAATTCTCCAAGCCAGGCTTCAGCAATATGGGAACCATGAACTTCCTGATGTTCAAGCTGGTTTTAGAAAAGGCAGAGGAACCAGAGATCAAATTGCCAACATCCGCCGGATCATGGAAAAAGCAAGAGAGTTCCAGAAAAACATCTATTTCTGCTTTATTGACTATGCCAAAGCCTTTGACTGTGTGGATCACAATAAACTGTGGAAAATTCTGAAAGAGATGGGAATACCAGACCACCTGATCTGCCTCTTGAGAAATTTGTATGCAGGTCAGGAAGCAACAGTTAGAACTGGACATGGAACAACAGACTTGTTCCAAATAGGAAAAGGAGTACATCAAGGCTATATATTGTCACCCTGTTAATTTAACTTATATGCAGAGTACATCATGAGAAATGCTGGGCTGGAAGAAACCCAAGCTGGAATCAAGATTGCTGGGAGAAATATCAATAACCTCAGATATGCAGATGACACCACCCTTATGGCAGAAAGTGAAGAGGAACTAAAAAGCCTCTTGATGACAGTGAAAGTGGAGAGTGAAAAAGTTGGCTTAAAGCTCAACATTCAGAAAACCAAGATCATGGCATCTGGTCCCATCACTTCATGGGAAATAGATGGGGAAACAGTGGAAACAGTGTCAGACTTTATTTTTCTGGGCTCCAAAATCACTACAGATGGTGACTGCAGCCATGAAATTAAAAGACGCTTACTCCTTGGAAGGAAAGTTATGACCAACCTAGATAGCATATTCAAAAGCAGAGACATTACTTTGCCAACAAAAGTCCGTCTAGTCAAGGCTATGGTTTTTCCTGTGGTCATGTACGGATGTGAGAGTTGGACTGTGAAGAAGGTTGAGTGCCAAAGAATTGATGCTTTTGAAGTGTGGTGTTGGAGAAGACTCTTGAGAGTCCCTTGGACTGCAAGGAGATCCAACCAGTCCATTCTGAAGGAGATGAGCCCTGGGATTTCTTTGGAAGGAATGATGCTAAAGCTGAAACTCCAGTATTTTGGCCACCTCATGCGAAGAGTTGACTCATTGGAGAAGACTCTGATGCTGGGAGGGATTGAGAGCAGGAGGAGAAGGGGACGACAGAGGATGAGATGGCTGGATGTCATCACCGACTCGATGGACGTGAGTCTGAGTGACCTCCGGGAGTTGGTGATGGACAGGGAGGCCTGGCATGCTGTGATTCATGGGGTCGCAAAGAGTCGGACACGACTGAGAGACTGATCTGATCTGATAGTTGATTTACAATGTTGTGTTTCAGGTGTACATATTCTTTTTTAGATTCTTTTTTTAAAATTTAAATTCTTTTTTTAAGATTCATTCTTTTTTAGATTCTTTTATCATATAGGTTATCCCAGAATGTGGGCTTTCCTGGTGCCTCAGATGGTAAAGAATCTGCCTGCAATGCAGGAGACCTGGGTTCGATCCCTAGGCTGGGAAGATCTCTTGGAGAAGAGAACAGCAACCAACTCCAGTATTCTTGCCTGGAGAATCCCATGGAAAGAGGAGCCTAGAGGGCTACAATCCATGGGGTTGCAAAGAGTCAGACATGACTGAGTGACTAACATTTCATTTTCATTTTTTTTTTTTTCTGAATGTGGAGTTCCCTATGCTATACAGTAGGTCCTTATTAGTTATTGATTTTGTATATAGCGCTGTGTATATGTCAATCCCAATCTCCCAATTTATCCCTTCAGTAAACTCCTCTTGTTATGGCAGCTCCAGGAAATGGATACCTGCACATCCAGCCCTGGCAGGTAGCCACTGCACTCAGGTGAGCAAACCACCGGGTGGGCGGGGAGGGCGTGCCTCCTATAAACTCTGGGTCAGGGAGGCGGCACAGGTCCTGGTGCAGCTGCAGGCAGGCCTGTGAGAGCAGCTTGGCTTATAATCTTCAGACACAAGGCACGTGGGCCTTTATCTGAACTCTTGCTCCAGGCCTGCCACCTGGCTGGGGATGCTGGCTGCCAGGCAGCATGTGGAAGAGCATGTCTCTGCCATACTGTCCAGGCCAAGAGAAAAGACTTACAGATACGGACCGGCATCATCCTTTCTATGAAAAGGCCCAGCTAGGTCCTCCTCCAGTGCAGCCTACCCTTCCACAAGCTCTCCCTGCTTAAAGAGCTTCCAAACAGTGTTTTACCGCCTCCCCTTTAACACAGGTAGACAGCCAAAGATGACCAAGTGCTTGAGACAGGAGAGGGCTCTGCACCCATGAGGACAAGGATCCCAGGCTTTAGAAATGGAAATTTCTAAATTTCAAGGACCCCAAGCTTTAGAAATGAAAAATTTGAGAACTGAAAATAAAAAATCTCATGGAAATGTTGAAGATAAATAATGAAAGTCCCTCAGAAAGAATAAAAAAATTAAAAAAAAAACCACCAAAAAAAAAAAAAAAAAAAAAACCCAAAGGAGGTGGAAAAGAAGAAAGAAAATATAAGAAAATTAGAGAATCTGTCCAGAAAATCTCATATCCAAAAAGAGGATTTCCAGAATAAGAGAGCTGCTGCTGCTGCTGCTAAGTCGCTTCAGTCGTGTCCGACTCTGTGTAACCCCATAGACGGAAGCTCACCAGGCTCCCCCGTCCCTGGGATTCTCCAGGCAAGAATACTGGAGTGGGTTGCCATTTCCTTCTCCAATGCGTGAAAGTGAAAAATGAAAGTGAAGTCGCTCAGTCGTGTCTGACTCTTAGCGACCCCATGGACTGGAGCCTACCAGGATCCTTCGTCCATGGGATTTTCCTGGCAAAAGTACTGGGGTGGGGTGCCATTGCCTTCCCCGAGAATAAGAGAGCAGAGATGGCTAAAGTCAAGAAATTTAAAAGAAATTTAAAAGAAAGACTTAGCCAGGAAAATTCCCAGAGCTTGAAAGACACCTGTTTCGAAGGAAAGGACTCACCAGGTGCCCAGTAGAGCTGATGAAAAAAGAGCCACATCAAATTACATCAGTAGGAAGTCTGAACATTGTGATTCAAAAGGAAGAGCCTATACAGAGAGAAGACACTGGTCAAATGCAAAGGATCCAAACTCAGGAATTACAAGAGAGATCCACTGACATGCTCTAACATGTTGAGAAGAGCCTGGCCAGGGAGTTTGGGGATGAGTCCACGTCTGGCGGTGAGTTTGGTGATGAATGGGTGAATGGCGCACAGAAAGTGAAGGGACCAGAACTGAAGGGAGTGCAGAGTTGTTCAGGGTGTACAGGTAGTGACCAGCTGGCAGTGACGAGCATCCGCTCAGAGTCCCGGACACAGGCAGCGAGTGAAGACTTAGCCAACGTGCGATGTCACGAACGTGAGAGGCTGGAAGAGAGCAAGTCTAGGGCATGGGGTGTGGTGGACAGGTTGGTGGGAGAGAGTGTAGTTCTTTCTTATCCTCCATAGCAGGGAATCGGTCCAATAGCACTAGGGACTAAAAATCAAGAAGTGTTCTATGACTGCATTGTTGAAAATATGAAGCATAGACCAGAAAAAAATGACTGAAAAAGTTGAAAATCATTGCCTCTGGGGGGTGGAAATCAGAAGTGGGGAAGGGTGAGTGGGGTGGAGCTGCTGCTTTTATGTTTTAAGTCTACAGAATTCTACAGAATTATTTGACTCTTTAAATTTTGGATGTACAAAACATTGATAATAATAATAATAAAAAAGCCCACTGACCATATTATCCTCCTCCCGGCCACCACTGTTAATGTCCCTCCTGAAGTCCCATGTCCCTTTTCAGCCTCACCTCCCTCCATTGCCTCAGCACACTCTCTGCTCCAACCAGGCAGAACTTTCTGTCCCTCAGTGCTTTTCCTGCACCCCCAGCCTCCCTTCTGGGCTGCCCGGGGCCCACCTCCTCCAGGGAGCCCTGCAGGATAGGCCCCTCCATTGGAGGAAGTTGAGACACTGGACATCTTGAGGGACATGCAGTTTCCTTAGAGCTTCTTCATTTTGGAAATTAACTCCCAAATGCATGCCCTAGCTCTTTCCCTTATCTTTCCTGCTTCTTTAAGACAAGCCTTCTGAATTTCTACCAGGGTCACAGTGACTGCTGCTCCCTCCCCCCTTTCCCATGCTCACCACTCCCCAACAATTTTCTTCATCTCCAAAAAGTTGGTACTGCTGTTCCCTCCATCCAGAATTCCTAGCTTCCCTAGTCATCACAATGTCAGCTCTCACCCACTCTCCAAGGCCAAGCTCAATGCCATGCCCCTCACTAGCCTTGCCCATCCCCGCTGCCAATTGCAATCCCTTGCTTCTTAGAAATCTTACAAAGCTTCACTTGAACCTGTTTTGGGGACAGTAATTTCTCCCTACTCTCAATGAGTTCTTTTTGTCCTCCTTTTACTGCTCTTCTAGAATGTGAACTCCTAGAGGAAAGGCCCACCTCTAATTGCATGGTTACTCCCTCCCCTACCCCAGTCCCCAGTCCCTGGTAATGGCCTAAGAACTGTCAGATGAATGAAAAATAAATAAAGGGATAGGGTTTGAAACCACCACCAGGAGGAGGAAGAACAGCCCAGTGATTCTCAGAGCTCAAGCAGCAGCATCCCCTGGGAACTGGTTAGATTGCAAATGATCAGGTTCTACCCCAGAAGTGAGGCTTGGAGACCCTGGGGGAGAAATCTCCATCTGTGGGCAGCGCCCTCCAGGTGGCTCTGCCCCAGCCTCCTGAGTGAGAACCACAGAGTGAGCCTGATATACCCCCAGCATCCCTCAGCCGTCTGCCTCAAGGCCCCGGCCTTGACCCGGGCCCTGGGGGCTTCTGCCAGGGAGCGGGGAGCGGGTGGGCAGCCAGTGTGCAGGGCGGGGAGAGGAGAGGGCCAAGCTGGGTAAGGTTCATCCCGGAAAAGACAGAGTGGGTGAGGGGAGGGAACGGAAGGAGCGGGGAGGACGAGAGAAGGGGAAAGGAGGGGAAAGAGAAGTGGAAGGGGAGAGGAAGAGGAGAGACGGAGACGGAGAGGAACTCTGCCTTCCGGAGTGGGGAGGAGTGAGGATAAGCCACAGCATCTTCCAGAAGGTCATTCGCCCCTCCATCCCCGGCGGGTGGACACCGGGTGCGCGCACGGGAGGGAGCCTTGGAGACCGACCTGTGCAACGGGCAGCCCCTGCGCGGGCCTCGGGACCGCGACCCGGAGACCCAGCCCGCGCCCGCACCCCTACCTGCTCGTGCTCGGGGGGCCTCTCCAGGCCCGGGGCCGCCCTCGCGGCCATGCCTCCGGCGCTCAGTGCCTGCTGCCCGGGTCTCCGCGTCCGCGGGTCCCCGCCGCCCCGCCGGCCCGCCCCGGGCAGTGCGGGCCAGATACCCGCGCGGGACCCTCCTGCGGAGCAGGGACGCTCATGCGGGTCATCGCCGCTGAGGAGGCCCTCTGGGCCTCGGCGCCTTCTGCAGGGAAGCCATTCCGCCAGCCACTATCGCCAGGAAACCCGTTGCGCTTCCCCCTACCCAGCACCCTGCGCCCCATCAGCCATGCGCGGGGCTGGACCCAGCGGCTTTGTTACCGGGAGACCTGGCGGGAGGAGATGGGAGTCTGAGAGTGAGAAACGGAGGTGAGAGAGGGACGAGGAGGAGAGGGGCCCTTGTTTTCTCTTCAGTTCTCTCCCTCAGCGGAAGAGGGAGGTCAGGTGCCGGTCCCCATGTGGGGAGCCCGACCCTCTGCGGTCGCCCAGTGCTGAGCCTTTCCCCGGCCTGGCCGCTTCTTGCTCAGCTCTCTGCAGCCTCAGTCATGGGGACAGCTCCTGGGCAGAGTCCCATCGGCCCCTCCACAGTCTCTCCGAAGGAGAAGACTTCCCTGTGGGAGAACGTACACCCGCTTAGCGCCGGTGCTGCTGCAGGCCCCGGGCCTTCCCCTGAGGGAGCACCCACCGCTTGTCTTTGTCCCCTTCACCTTCTAAGAGACCCTCCTTTCCCTTCAGCGTGAGACCTCGCAGCCTGGACTTACACAGGGACAGCTGGAATACGTCCACAAGCCTTTAGGAACACTTGGGTGTCAATTCAGGGCATTCGACAAAGAGAGGACGCCTGAGGGGATAGTGTGGCTTACAAAATGTGACTTACTCGATTCCAGCTTGTGATGGCTCCCGTTTTTTTGTGATGGCACGTACAAGGAGCTACCAGGGACACTGACCACAAGATGTGGACCCGTCCTGGCCATGGTGGACCTCCAGCCGGCAGGGGGAAGAGACAAAGATGCAGTACAATTTACCACGAGAAGTGCGTCAGCGTTCCAGCCTTGGTGAATCAGAACCCTGGAGGGGTTGTTAAAACTCTGTGGCAGGGCTGGAGTGGGTCTGGGCTGAGGCCTGAGAATCTTCCCTCTTCACAAGTTTCTTGTGGTGCCTGCCCACACCCTCAGGCTGCTTTGTATTGTGATCAGGGTGATGCAAAGGCCTGGAGGCTGGAGAAAACTTTGTGAACTGGAGAATCTGAAATAAAAGTAACAGCTGACACAGATGTAAGGCTGACTAGGTATCAGGCCCTCTTCCGAGGACTTTACTGTGTTCAATCCTCATAACAACCCCCTGAGGAAGGCGATATTATCTGCAAATGGATAAAACCACCTCTAAAATGATAGGTGAGAACACTAACACACAGAGAGAGGCCGGTGTTTGCTCAGCTTTCAAAGCCGGTAGGCGGTGCGGTGGGGATTGGAACCCAGAGAAGACTGACTCCATGGCTTGGGCCCATAACCACTCAAGGAAGGTCCTGCGGGACCAGATCAAAGTCTATGTAATTCATATTAAACAGTTTGAACTGCAGCCTAAGGCATGGGACACCATTTCAAAGTAGTAAGAACGTCACATTTCTAGATCAGCCTTTTGGCTTCAAGGGTGCAGAAGGGAGCTTAACTAGGACCCATTGCAGGACAAGCCAGGAGCCTGTTGCTGTAGTTCTAGCTAAAGGTGGCAGGGGAGTCTGTGGTGTGGTAGTATATGGTGGTCTGTGCAGGGCCTGGGTGAAGGGAGATAGAGGCCTGTGGATAGAGCTGAATGACTTAGGCGATCAGTTCTCTAGGGCTTAAGTGAGCTTCAAGGACGGTGCCCAGGCGAGCAGTTTGAGCAGCAGGGCACTTGGGGAGACAGGGCTGCCATCTCTGACAATGGAAATGTGAAGAGTGCAGCAGATTTGGGGGAACAAAGACAATGAGCTCATTTGCACATGTTGTCTCTCTACCTGGCTCCTGGCCTCTCTTCAAGTGGCAAAGGCCACTTTTTCTCTCTAGCCCAGCAGGTCCTCAAATTCTAGATTCTTCTAAGTCTTCTCCCCTCCCACCTCCAAAAAAGACCAGAATTTCCTGTCCTTATAGAATTCTGGCCCATTATCATAAGTCCTGGCTCTCTGCTGTGAGACTCTCTTCCTTGGTTGATTGACACCAGAAATATCCACCTATTTCACTGGTGACAGAAGTAAACACAAAGGCAGTCATCTTTCTGGCTTCAGCTCTACCATCAAAAAGTCTTATTTCTCGCCCTCTGGTAGGCCGTGGTAGATTGGCTGTGATCTATTTTCCTGTCATTTGGGCCTCCCCGGTGGCTCAGAGAGTAAAGAATCTGCCTGCAATGCAGGAGGCCTGGGTTTGATCCCTGGGTGCGGAAGATGCCCTGGAAAAGAAACAGCTACCCACTCCAGTATTCTTGCCTGGAGAATCCCATCGACAGAGGAGCCTGGTGGGCTACCGTCCATGGGGTTGCAAAAAGTTGGACACGACTGAGTGACTAACACCTTGACTTGTCTTCATTCTCCTGTCATACTGGATTCCCTCTGGCCAAATTCCTGGTGGCCAGAACCAATCTCTGGTTTCTCAGGCAGTTAACCCCTCTGGAGTAGTTCACCTGATCGAATTATGTAATTTGCAACTTTGTTTCCCAGATCAAATGATTGGCCGCTGACTCTGTCCTCACTGAGGAAAAGAGGAATCTGTTGTTTAGCTGTAATCTCTCCAGCATGTTAGCTCTAGTCTGCCCTTTCCTGTCATCTTCTGGTCTAGAATGTGGAGGTGAGTGTAATGATGTAGTGGAAATGAGCTAATATCATAAAGGTGATTGAAAAACAAAGTGGAGTCAAGACTAGCTATACAAATATGGTATATGGTATAGAAAGAGACAAACAGACCCATGGAACAGAGTAGAAAAACTTCAAGTGGACACACGCACTGGAATGATGAATCAGCAGGGAAAGGATAGACTAGTTAGTAATTAGCTTATCCATCTGAGAAAAAGTGACCACATATCAAGACAAAGCAGATAGTTTAAAAAGCAAAACTTTAAGATGATTTCAAAAATTATCTTTATCATCTCCGTGTAGTAAAGATATATTAAAACAAGACTCAAAAGAACAAACCATAAAGAAAAAGATTTACAAATTAGCCTATGCTAAAATGTAAAATTTCCATATGTGCATTTATCTAGCTGCTAAAGATTAGTGCACAGAATAAACAACACTGTTAGAAATAAAATTTTAAAAATATCTTAATCAGTAGAAAATGCTCAAAGGATATAAACCAATTGGAAGAGATAAAGTTATGAAATGTTTCTGTAATTTAAAGAAAATTCTCACATTTATATATATGAGTTAAACTAGAGTATGCTTCACAGAAATGCCTTGTATAGGTTAAATTCCCAAATGCAATGTGGGTCCCTCCAGCTTTTTACCCACTCTGTGTGTGTGTGGTCAGTCCTGTCTGAGTCTTTGTGAACCCATAGATTGTATCTCCCCAGGCTGCTCTTCCATGGAATTTTCCAGGCGGGAATACTGGAGTGGGTTGTCATTTCCTCCTCCAGGGGGGTCTTCCCCACCCAGGGATGGAAACTGCATCTCTTGGGTCTCTTGCATTGGCAGGCCGATTCTTTACCATTGAGCCAGGGAAGTCCTCCACCCACTCTGTGTGCGGCGTGCTCAGTCGCACACTGGTGGGCCCAAGGCAAAGTCTCCTCTTAGCCAAAGATTCTGACCAGTTTTTCTGAAAACTCTAACTGTATGTGCCAAACCCACCTCCCCAAATTCCCTGAAACTAGTCTGAACAAAGGAAAAGAAAGATACAATCAAAGTTAACCCGTGATTCATATGCCTTAAGCCTAGGTAGTTAACAGCAGACAATTATCAATAGGCCTGTGGTCAGACCCCAAGAAGCATAATAGAATTTATGATTCTATTGGTTACACAGATAATAAGGATATTCTTTTAGGCAACAGAGAGTCTAGGTATGAGCCCTGGGGCTCTTTCACCCAATGGGCCTGGTTTTCCAGTTGATATGTTGTTTCCATAGATACTGGGCATATAGCTCAAAGCCCACAGTCTGGCCCAAGATGGAGTCCTGCTTTCAGTATGGAGCCTGTTCTGTTTCCTCCTTCATTCCTGCCTCTTGATGCTCTTAACTCATAGGATGAGCATCATTCATAGGGACATATTGCACCGTGACTCTCCGACCTCCAATTTGGGAGAATGACATCAACCTTTGGGTTACAAAGTTCATAATACATTGTGAAATAAAGGGTCCACAAAGCAGAACTATCAAGGCAACTACAACAATGGTAAATACAGTTTTCCACCAATCACGCTTCACCCAAGAAAGGACCAAAATCCAAAAAGGAAGATTATCATCAGATATAACTTTTACCTGACCTTTAATGTCATCTAGGGTGGTTGATATATAGCCAGATAAATCAGGAATACACACACAACTTTCAACTTTGATTATAGCACAGGTCCCTCTTTGTACTAAAACTATGGTTAGTCTCAAGATGATACCAGCAAGTCCTATAGCAGCAGTTGATTGTAGAGCTTCATCTCTGTTTTTTCTTTAAGATGACCTTGGTTTCACGGGGATCAGTGGGGTCCTGTTGTGTAGTCTGCTTGGCGTCCTCCGGGTCTGCATGGTATGCTCTCTTCACCCTCATGTGGGGGACCCAGGGAGTGACACCTTCAACTTTAACTGCAGTTGGGCTGGTTAGAGCAACAGTATATGGACCCTTCCAATGTGGGGCCAAGGAGTCGTATTTCCAATCGTTGACCACACCTGATCCCCGGGCACAAATTTGTGAATCTGTTCTCCAAGGGGGAATTTTGTACAAATTTTGTACAAAGTTTGTACAAAGTTTCTTGTACAAACTTAGTTACCTGATTGATTACCTTACCCAGTTGTTCCATCTGCTGTGAAATCACATCTCCCATTACCTGAGGCAAATTTGTTGATACGTGTTTTATTATGGGAAGGGGCCTCCCATACACCATTTTGTATGGAGAAGAGCCATGGGACTGTGGGGTGGGTCATCCTGAGTCTGAGCAGAGCCGTCGGAAACAAGTCCACCCAGGAACTGTCAGTCTCTAAGATCCACTCGGCAAGTGTCTCTTTAAGTGTCCGGTTAGTTCCTTCCACCATCCCAGAACTCTGGGGCCTATATGTTGTATGTAATTTCCACTTGATGTTTAAAGTTTTGCTTACTTGTTATACTAAATCAGCTATGAAAGCCGGGCCATTGTCTGATTTAATGCTGGTAGGAAATCCAAATCTGGGGACTGTTTCCCTAAGCAGGCACCGGGCTACTTCTGATACTCTTTCAGTCCGGGTAGGAAAAGCTTCTACCCATCCCGAGAATGTACATACGAAGACCAGCAGGTAATGGTAGCGTCGTTGAGGTTTCATTTCAGTGAAGTCTGCCTCCAGGTGTTCGAAGGGCAGCGCGCCTTTCACCTGAATCCCTGGAGGTTTCTGTCTGTGCCTAGAGGCAGCACTGACCTGTGAGCAGGCAGTGCAGTTCTGAGATTTTGTCTTGCCTAGGGAAGAGAGGCGGGGAACCAAGAAATATTTTCAAATTAGCTCTTCCAGTTTATCACAGCCTAGATGGGTCTCTTGGTGTGTTTGGCTTACCAGGGTGGGTGCCAGCTCCTCTGGTACCAATAATTTGCCCTTTGGCAATTCCCACCATCTCTTTTCAGTCTTGATGGCTCCTTCTGCTTTGGCTAGTTGGTTTTGGGCTTCAGTGTATGTTGGAGAGTCTAGCGTTAGCTGAGGTAGCTCTGCCAATATTAGAACTTTAATAGGGCCTTCACTTGTCACCCCTAAGCCCTCGGCTGCTTTTTAGTGGTCTTATCTGTCAGTCTGTTCCCTGAGCCCGGGGGCTATCCTCTTTTTGATGTCCTTAGCAGTGTATGACTGCAACCCTTTCTGGTTCCCAGGCAGCATCTAATAGGGTCTTAATTTCTTCCTTATTTTTAATACCTTTCTTACTAGCTGTCAAAGGCCTTCTCCTTATACAGAGCCCTGTAGTGTAGCAAAAACATACCTGGAGTCTGTGTAAATGTTTGTCTTCTTCCCATCCCAAAGAAAGGCAATGCCAAAGAGTGCTCAAACTACCGCACAATTGTACTCATCTCACACACTAGTAAAGTAATGCTCAAAATTCTCCAAGCCAGGCTTCAGCAATATGTGAACCGTGAACTTCCTGATGTTCAAGCTGGTTTTAGAAAAGGCAGAGGAACCAGAGATCAAATTGCCAACATCCCCTGGATCATGGAAAAAGCAAGAGAGTTCCAGAAAAACATCTATTTCTGCTTTATTGACTATGCCAAAGCCTTTGACTGTGTAGATCACAATAAACTGTGGACAATTCTGAAAGAGATGGGAATACCAGACCACCTGATCTGCCTCTTGAGAAATCTGTATGCAGGTCAGGAAGCAACAGTTAGAACTGGTCATGGAACAACAGACTGGTTCCAAATAGGAAAAGGAGTACGTCAAGGCTGTATATTGTCACCATGTTTATTTAACTTATATGCAGAGTACATCATGAGAAATGCTGGACTGGAAGAAACACAAGCTGGAATCAAGATTGCGGGGAGAAATATCAATAACCTCAGATATGCAGATGACACCACCCTTATGGCAGAAAGTGAAGAAGAACTCAAAAGCCTCTTGATGAAAGTGAAAGTAGAGAGTGAAAAGGTTGGCTTAAAGCTCAACATTCAGAAAACGAAGATCATGGCATCTGGTCCCATCAATACATGGGAAATAGATGGAGAAACAGTGTCAGACTTTATTTTTCTGGGCTCCAAAATCACTGCAGATGGTGACTGCAGCCATGAAATTAAAAGACGCTTACTCCTTGGAAGGAAAGTTATGACCAACCTAGATAGCATATTCAAAAGCAGAGACATCACTTTGCCAACAAAGGTTCACCTAGTCAAGGCTATGGTCTTTCCTGTGGTCATGTATGGATGTGAGAGCTGGACTGTGAAGAAGGCTGAGCGCCGAAGAATTGATGCTTTTGAACTGTGGTGTTGGAGAAGACTCTTGAGAGTCCCTTGGACTGCAAGAAGATCCAACCAGTCCATTCTGAAGGAGATGAGCCCTGGGATTTCTTTGGAAGGAATGATGCTAAAGCTGAAACTCCAGTATTTTGGCCACCTCATGCGAAGAGTTGACTCATTGGAGAAGACTCTGATGCTGGGAGGGATTGGGGGCAGGAGGAGAAGGGGACGACAGAGGATGAGATGCCTGGATGGCATCACTGACTCGATGGATGTGAGTCTGAGTGACCTCTGGGAGTTGGTGATGGACAGGGAGGCCTGGCATGCTGCGGTTCATGGGGTCACAAAGAGTCGGACACGACTGAGCGACTGATCTCTCTCTCTCTCTCTCTCACCTTTTGACAGCTGGAGGGCCTGGATTAGAGCATATAGTTCGGCCCATTGAGCGGACCAGTGTGATGGCAGAGAGCCAGCCTCAACGATGGCTTCTTCCATGATTACTGCATATCCCGACAGTCATTGTCCTTGTTTCACTGGGCTGGTGCCATTGGTGGACAGGACCAAATCTGGGTCCGGGATTGACTGATCTCTCAAGTCAGGTCTGCTGGTGTATTTCCTTGCAATCATGTGAGGGCCCACCTTCTCCCACAGGAAGGAGAGTGGCTAGATTCAGGGCCTGATAAGGCTCAGTAGTAACATGGGGGGGTCTCACATAACAGTCCCTGGTATTGGGTAATCCGGGATGTTGACAGCCATTTATGGGATCCCCTCGTAGGAGAGTGTTGACCTCATGCGGGACTTGTATGAACAAATCTTGGCCCAAAGTAAGCTTGGTTGCCTCCTGGACCAGTAAGGCAACTGCAGCAACTGCCCGTAAGCATCCCAGCCACCCAGTGGCAACATTGTCCAGCTGATTAGAGATAAGTCACTGGTCTGTCCCATGTCCCCATCAGATCAGATCAGTCACTCAGTCGTGTCTGACTCTTTTCGACCCCATGAATCGCAGCATGCCAGGCCTCCCTGTCCATCACCAACTCCTGGAGTTCACTCAGACTCACGTCCCTCGAGTCAGTGATGCCATCCAGCCATCTCATCCTCTGTCGTCCCCTTCTCCTCCTGCCCCCAATCCCTCCCAGCATCAGAGTCTTCTCCAGTGAGTCAACTCTTCGCATTAGGTGGCCAAAGTACTGGAGTTTCAGCTTTAGCATCATTCCTTCCAAAGAAATCCCAGGGCTGATCTCCTTCAGAATGGACTGGTTGGATCTCCTTGCAGTCCAAGGGACTCTCAAGAGTCTTCTCCAACACCACAGTTCAAAAGCATCAATTCTTCGGCGCTCAGCCTTCTTCACAGTCCAGCTCTCACATCCATACATGACCACAGGAAAAACCATAGCCTTGACTAGATGAACCTTTGTTGGCAAAGTGATGTCTCTGCTTTTGAATATGCTATCTAGGTTGGTCATAACTTTCCTTCCAAGGAGTAAGTGTCTTTTAATTTCATGGCTGCAGTCACCATCTGCAGTGTCCCCATAGTCTGGCACAAAACTCCCATAGCCACCTTGTCGTTTTCAGCCACATGAAGAGTAAATGGCTTAGCAAGGTCTGGCAGGCCCAAGGCGGGTGCTGACGTCATTGTACTGGGTTTGAGTTCTATTACCAGTGGGACTTGTTTTTCAAGGCTGGGGTGGGTTGTCTTCCACCCAGACCTCAGGGAATTGTTGAGTTAACTTTCTCTCTCAACTGTTTAGCCTGTCCGGTTTCCCTTCTGGGAGATCCTGCAACCTCCCTTCATCTTGAGGGGTTACTGAGAGTAAGAATAAATAGGTGGTTGAGCCCACCCGAACAGTGGGTCTTTAGTTGGGGGGAAGGTCACTTGTGTCCCCAGTTTAGACAGCAAGTCTCTTCATAACAAAGGTACCGGGCATTCAGGGATGTATAAAAATTCATGAGTCACTTGGTGTCCCCCCATCTTACATTTTCATGATAGGCTAGAGGCACAAAGGCTGCATTTATCACCATCTGAGACCCAGCAGCTGCTGGCTGGGTCTACTGGTGTCTAAAGTCTGTAGGCCTCGCACAGTCTTTGGCAGAACTCAGAGGGTGATTCGCTTTCCCTTTGAATCACTTCTGAGGGTTTTGTGATACTCATAGCTTTTCGGGCCCCCGTCTTGAGACCTTGTGAAATAGTCACCCGATATCTCTCCAGATGGCCCTCCCTTTCTCTGTGTTACAGTCCCAGTTGGGCCTCTCATTGGGGTGGCTGGTTCTGCCCACCATTGCGGGTTTGCAGTACCCTCAGGTGCCATTTCTCGTAACCATTTTTTGGCCTCAGTTAGGATCCTGTCTTTTCTCAGTGCTGAAAAGGGAGACGAGTAGTTGGATTATGTCATCCTATGCAGGGCGGTGGGTTCGAAAAATAGTCTCCATTAGCCTAATCATGGCTTGTGGCTCCCCTGAGTAGGGTGGAGCGTGTCTCTGCCAGTTTAATATATCCGTAGAGGAAAATGGCTGGTGATAATAGGCTACAGGGGGCTGATGGTAGAGCCGCATGCGTCCTGAACTGGAGGCTGTTGTACCCTCTGAGGGGCATCTGTAGTGGGGTTCTTTCCCCCTGTTCCTTGGTGAAGTGCAGCCTCTGTCTAATAGCTGTTTTCTTTGCCCTTCCCATCAGTACTCACCAGGAGAGGTGGATACAATCTAGGAGGTCCAGCTGAGACAGAATTCTGGGGGCATTGACCAGAGGTCTCCATTGCTGGGATTGGAGCCTGCTGAAACAGCGGCTCTACGAACTCTGGGAGAGCTGGTGGAAGAGCAGTGGCTGCTGCAGGAACTTCACCTGGCCCTGGATTGGGCAGTAAGGCGGCCTCCGGTCCTGGCAGAGCCCTGGGAGGCAGACGTGTCATTATCCAGTATGGGGGGAGGCGTCAGGTCATCCCCGTCCAAATCTTGTAGAATTTCCTTTTTTATCATCAATTTTTGTGCCATTAATATTTTCCCCTTTCCCTTCTGGTTACAGAACCTTGTCCAAGTAGGAGGGTCTTGAGCTAACCCTAGGCGTGAGTCAATATATGGATGTTAATCCAGGTGTCCTGGCTCTCCTGTGACTACTGTATAGACTGCTTCCACTATTTTTAAGTTCATGGTGTTCTCTGGTGGCCATCCTACTCCCATAGGGAGCCATTTGATCTCACAGAGTATGTAGAGGCGGTTAGGCTTCATCTTCACCCCATAGTGTCCTCCAAATCCCTTCTTTAAATTTTTAATCATGCACTCCAATACAGTTGCCTTAGATTCACTTCCCCACATCTTGCTTACCTTCTCAGACTTTCTTCTACTTTTCCTTTTCCTTCTGTCTACGAAGTTCTCAGTACCCTATGGACTTCTGATATTTCCACTCAATGACACTTAAATTGCCATTCTGCCTCCTTCTTAATTGGGGTGAGAAGAGCCTTACCTGCCAGATCCCAGAGGGAGAAGGGGGATCAGCCTGTCTTCACCTGCTGGTCAGCACAGCTGAACCAGAACACCATGTGATCCAAGACTGTTTCTCCCTTAACTTTTAAAGTCCATTCTGTCTTGGTGGGCTTGATTAGGTGCGGATGAAAATACACATGGGCTAAATATCCCATGTCCCAGGCTGTCTCCGGAAAAGCCAATGCATACTTATGTATCCCCCGCCTTCTAGTCAGAAAATTCTTAGAGGGTCAAAAATTTCACAGCAGTTGGGACACCTCCTTTGGGAGGGCAGAATATGAGCACACAGAAACCAAGTTTCTTCTCCTAAAAATCCCCTGGCAATTGCTTGGTAATAATTTTCCCCAAGACGGCATGGACATCACCTCCTAAATGACCTTCACAAATTTCCTTTCTAAGCCCTAACATGCTCGTCAACCTGTGTACCAAGCAATCGTTGCCACCTGCCTATTCCAGGCTCCTGTGGGTCTGTGCCCCTTTTAATCCCTCCCAGGGCGGTGATCAGACCCCTCTTCCACCCTACCGTGTGGGTTCCTCCTCACCTGAGCGCTCAGTTCCCCCGGTGCGATCCTCTACCTGCTAACATGAAAGGTCTGGGCATTGAGAAGCAGAATCCTTCCAGAAGGGTGAGGCGCCTTCCCCCCTCTAGAAGATTCGAGCTGCAAGGCCTCGGAGTAGTCCCAAATAGGACTTGTCTCCTTATCGTGAGGAGTTTGCCGGCCAATGCACCAAATGTTGTAGCCACACGTTCTGGGAAACAAACTTACTCAGAAGGACAATGCAGATAGCGGAGTGCAGTTGATTACACCGGCGGGCCCAAGGCAGAGTCTCCTCTTAGCCAAGGACCCTGACCAGTTTTTCTGAAAACCTTATATACCCTAAGTGTACGTGCCAAACCCACCTCCCCAAATTCCCTGAAACTAGTCTGAACAAAGGGAAAGAAAGATACAATCAAAGTTAACCCGTGATTCATATGCCTTAAGCCTAGGTAGGTAACAGCAGACAATTATCAATAGGCCTGTGGTCAGACCCCAAGAAGCATAATAGAATTTATGATTCTATTGGTTACACAGATAATTAAGGATATTCTTTTAGGCAACAGAGAGTCTAGGTATGAGCCCTGGGGCTCTTCCATCCAGGGGGCCTGGTTTCCCAGTTGGTATGTCATTTCCACAGATACTGGGCATATAGCTCAAAGTCCACAGTCCAGCCCAAGATGGAGTCCTGCTTTCAAGATGGAGCTGTTCTGTCCGTTTCCTCCTTCAATATCCTTTTCATATTGAGAGATAAAATCCGTATCTCACAGTTATTATTACAGTTAAAATGGATCATTCAGGATGTCTTTAACCATATGCAGTGTGCCCATGAGGAGGAGGGAAATGGAGGGACGGAGTCTAGCACCTGGCTGGGGCTGTCCTCTGTGCTAGGCTGGTAATAGCAGATTCTGTCTAAATGGTGGGAAGGAGGGCAGGTTTAAAACCATCCGGGCATTGTGAGTAAGCAGCAGCTTGCTGCTGCTGCTAAGTCGCTTCAGTCATGTCCGACTCTGTGCGACCCCTTAGACGGCAGCCCACCAGGCTCCCCTGTCCCTGGGATTCTCCAGGCAACAACACTGAAGTGGGTTGCCATTTCCTTCTCCAATGCATGAAAGTGAAAAAATAAAGTGAAGTCGCTCAGTCGTGCTTACCTGGTCTCAAAAATCAGTATTAAAAGGAGCACCAAAAGTTCTGCCTTTCAGCGATTCTTGGGGTCAGAGGTAGCCTGAGGCATTGATGGCGGCGAGCATTTCTTAAATGGCAGGAACCCCAAAGCGAGGTTCTAACTTGGAAGATGGAGTGGCTCAGTTCAGTTCAGTTCAGTCGCTCAGTTGTATCCGACTCTTTGTGACCCCATGAATTGCAGCACGCCAGGCCTCCCTGTCCATCACCAACTCCCAGAGTTCACCCAAAGTCATGTCCATGATGAGTTTGTGGTGATGCCATCCAGCCATCTCATCCTCTGTCGTCCCCTTCTCTTCCTGCCCCCAATCCCTCCCAGCATCAGAGTCTTCTCCAATGAGTCAACTCTTCGCATGAGGTGGCCAAGTACTGGAGTTTCAGCTTTAGCATCAGTCCTTCCAAGGAACACCCAGGACTGATCTCTTTCAGAATGGACTGGTTGGATCTCCTTGCAGTCCAAGGGACTCTCAAGAGTCTTCTCCAACACCACAGTTCAAAAGCATCAATTCTTCGGCGCTCAGCTTTCTTTACAGTCCAATTCTCACATCCATACATGACCACTGGAAAAACCATAGCCTTAACTAGACGGACCTTTGTTGATGCAGTGGCTACCTAGAGATAATTAAGCTAACTTTCCAACCCAGCAGTTCAACCTGTGTTCCCCCAGCTCCCTCTGGATGATAGGTTAGTCTTCAGGTGTCGACACTGGCCCCTTAGAATTGGCAGAAATCATGCAATTTCATCTGATCGCCGGCTGCCTGTGTTCCTAACTCTAGTCAGTGTTTCCTAGTCCCTCACAGGGTAACCTTTACATTCTCTTGGAATTAAATCTGCTTTTGCTTAATCATTGTCCTCAAGACAAATGAAAGATACTCAACTTTATTCTTTGTCTCATTCTTTAATTATTAGTATTGTAACATTATTGACTTCTTTTTTTTTTTTTTTTGGCTAAAATGTGGAGTATTTAGCTATATTATGGTTAAATGGAGTTTTGTGAGCTGGCCTATGGCCCCAATCACCATTTATAACATCTTTTCTTTGGGAAAGTGTATTCTGCCTTTCAAACCACAGCCTTCCAAATGCACATTTGGAACACAATCCATTTGTGAGTTGGGAACTCTGTATTGATGTCTCTTGGCCCAGGGCAGCCCCACCACCAAACGACATGTGGTTTAAAGTTCATGTAACAGCTGGTTCATTTAAATAATGTTAGCTGGAGCTCAGCTTTCAGGTTCTCAGGTTTCTGGTTAATTTAAAATCGAGGAGGCAGCAGAGTGGCAGCACTCAGAGACAGCATGTATGGGGCTCCCGCTCCCCGTAGAGAGATGGCACATCCCCCCTTTTCATGGTTTTCCCTGCAGGCTTTAGGACTCAGCCTCTTCTGAGGGCAAGCTTTTCAGTTCTGCTGAACAATTGATCCTGAAATAGAAGAACTCCTTTTAAAAACCAACTATACTTCCAAGGCTGGGAGTTCAGCTAGGGTCATTCTGGTTTATTGAGTGCAGGGGCCCTCTCAGCAGGAGGAAAAACCACATTTAAATCCTTGATGGGGATCCTCCCCCGCCCCTCCTTGTTTTCCTTTCCCGGTGCCTCTGCTAAGAAGTCTCATCTTTACTAATTTAGAAGCCAGACAGGCTATCCCAGGCAAGCCAGCCTCCTCACTGTCCTAAAAGACTTACTATTTATCACACACCTCCAGTGTGCCAGGCACAGGGCTAAGCAGGCCACTTGCCTAATATCATTTAATCCCCAAAATGACCTCCAAAGGAGGGCATCAGATCTAGCTTGTCAATGAACCCATTTATAGTAGAAAAAGGTAATTGTTTTATCTAAGAATGCAGAGCTGTTGACATTGCCCCACCAGTGCTCTCATCCCTGGGTGGGGTTGGAGGCCCTGCACTTCATGGGGGTACCTCCAGGAAACCCCATTCTGGGGCGGAAATTGTCATTTCTAGTTAAAATCCAGGTATTGCCATCATAATTCCTCTGTGTATGTGTGTTAGTCGTTCAGTCATGTCCAACTGTTTGCAACCCCGTGGACTGTAGCCCACCCACCAGGCTCCTCTGTCCATGGAACTCTCCAGGTAAGAATACTGGACTGGGTAGCCATTCTCTTCTCCAGGGGATCTTTCCGACCCAGGGATCGAACATGGGTCCTTTGCATTGCGGGCAGATTCTTTACCATCTGAGCCATCAGGGAATTCTCTACTTCAGGTTAATTGCCAAGATCGTGTTGCACCTTTGTTCCACAAAAGTCACATTCCCGTGAAAGAAAAGCAGTAACATTCCTACTTTCTCTTGACTTCAGATATTTGTCCTATTTGGAAGTTTGGAGCAAGATCAGTTATAGAAGCAATGCCAAGTGAACACAGTTATTATTTTCTGGAAAACAAAGACTTCTGGTGTGCCTTTCTGGCCTTATGTACTTTGCTCTCTACCTGCCATAATCGGATGAGATCAGATCAGTCGCTCAGTCGTGTCCAACTCTTTGCGACCCCATGAACTGCAGCACGCCAGGCTTCCCTGTCCACCACCAACTCCCGGAGGTCACCCAGACTCAGATCCATCGAGTCAGTGATGCCATCCAGCCATCTCATCCTCTGTCGTCCCCTTCTCCTCCCGCCCCCAATCCCTCCCAGCATCTGAGTCTTCTCCAATGAGTCAACTCTTCACATGAGATGGCCAAAATACTGGAGTTTCAGCTTTAGCATCATTCCTTCCAAAGAAATCCCAGGGCTGATCTCCTTCAGAATGGACTGGTTGGATCTCCTTGCAGTCCAAGGACTCTCGAGTCTTTTCCAACACCACAGTTCAAAAGCATCAATTCTTCGGCACTCAGCCTTCTTCACAGTCCAGCTCTCACATCCATACATGACCACAGGAAAGACCATAGCCTTCACTAGATGAACCTTTGTTGGCAAAGTAATGTCTCTGCTTTTGAATATGCTATCTAGGTAGGTCATAACTTTCCTTCCAAGGAGTAAGCATCTTTTAATTTCATGGCTGCAGTCACCATCTGTAGTGATTTTGGAGCCCAGAAAAACAAAGTCTGACACTGTTTCCACTGTTTCCCCATCCATTTCCCATGCAGTGATGGGACCAGATGCCATGATCTTCGTTTTCTGAATGTTGAGCTTTAAGCCAACCTTTTCACTCTCCACTTTCACCTTCATCAAGAGGCTTTTTAGTTCCTCTTCACTTTCTGCCATAAGGGTGGTGTCATCTGCATATCTGAGGTTATTGATATTTCTCCCAGCAATCTTGATTCTAACTTGTGTTTCTTCCAGTCTAGCATTTCTCATGATGTACTCTGCATATAAGTTAAATAAACATGGTGACAATATACAGCCTTGACGTACTCCTTTTCCTATTTGGAACCAGTCTGTTGTTCCATGACCAGTTCTAACTGTTGCTTCCTGACCTGCATACAAATTTCTCAAGAGGCAGATCAGGTGGTCTGGTATTCCCATCTCTTTCAGAATTGTCCACAGTTTATTGTGATCTACACAGTCAAAGGCTTTGGCATAGTCAATAAAGCAGAAATAGATGTTTTTCTGGAACTCTCTTGCTTTTTCCATGATCCAGGGGATGTTGGCAATTTAATCTCTGGTTCCTCTGCCTTTTCTAAAACCAGCTTGAACATCAGGAAGTTCACGGTTCACATATTGCTGAAGCCTGGCTTGGAGAATTTTGAGCATTACTTTACTTGCGTGTGAGATGAGTGCAATTGTGCGGTAGTTTGAGCATTCTTGCCATAATAGCTAAGACTTATTCTAGTGCCTACCAGTGCAAGGAACTTTACATGTATTTTGTCCTCAAAACCACCCTGTGAGATAGGTGTCCTATTCTTTACTGTCACTTGCAATTAAGGGCAAATAAGGGCTTTGGGGAAGATCCCCTGGAGAAGGAAAAGCTACCCACTCCAGTACTCTGGCCTGGAGAATTCCATGGACTACAGTCCATGGGGTCGCAAAGAGTTGGACACAACTGAGCAACTTTCACTTTTCAAGGGCTTCTGGGTCATCCCTTCTGTTTACAATGCCTTTATCTTTCTTTATTTGGATCTTCCCAAGTCCCACCCCTCAGCCAAGGCCCTGGACAACATTATTCTCTCACCAGGCTTGCCCAGATCCTGACCCGGGGGTGGCGGGGGAGCACAGCTTTCTCAGCCCTGTGCTCTCAGGGTGATTTTTCATCTGCCTCTATTCCAGACAGCTTTGTTTTCAAGGTGCTGGCTTGAATGTCTCAGTCAGCCACCGACTGCAAAGGCTTGAAGAGTAGAGACCCAGTCTCATCATCTTTATTCCACCTTTGTATCTAGCACCATGCCTGCCCTGGAGCCACGTGGAATTAGTGGTTTGCTCACGTTTCCAGGACAGATGTTTTCCCTTAGCCTGTTGCCTACAGAGGTTCCTTCAGGAAGGGGAGGGAGATGTCGACATTGTGGCCACAGACTTTGGCCATCTCCCCATTATAGGACATTGACATGGATATAAAACAAAAGGCCTAAATTGTGCCCTTTTCATAGTGCCATGCAGTTCAGAATGTGTGTCTACTATTTCTTGTTTAATGATGAGGCATTTTTCACCAGATGGGGACACACTTCTGCCGTCACTTAGAGATGAGATTGGGAGAAGGAAAGTTGTGTCAGGTTAAGGCTTGAGACTATTCCATCCTGCCTGTTATTGTATTTTATGCTTGTCTTGAAGGAATGTAAGTTTTGCTGTTTAGCCACATAACTGCTGAAAATATGTGGCATGTGGGTGTTGGTGATATAGTTGCTTTTCTAATTTATTCCATAATTGCAGCAATCCTAGCA
This sequence comes from Tragelaphus eurycerus, assembly GCA_935064755.1. Lineage (NCBI taxonomy): Eukaryota > Metazoa > Chordata > Mammalia > Artiodactyla > Bovidae > Tragelaphus > Tragelaphus eurycerus. The sequence continues at coordinate 4,085,102 of CAKXYN010000057.1, read as the reverse complement.
CATCATATAATAGCTGGAATAGTGCATAGGTGAAAATAAAACAAATATTTACAATATTTTAGAGTATCAGAGAAATGGAATATCAGTAGTTTTGGTTGGTTGTTGTTGATTTCACCTTTCTTTTGGTAGGAGGAGGAAAGATTTCAATTACACCAAGTAACTAGATGGTTATAAACAAACATTAGGGTCTGGGCGTATTGTCCAATTATGGCTATTTTAAAATTTTAATATCTTGGCATGAAATTATTTATGTATGCTTAATTTTTACGGCAAACACATTTTTCTGGGTTCTCAAAAAAAGGAAAATTTTAGAAGCTGCCCTAGATACAATAGTTAGTGGGTTACTTTGAGTATAGTTAAATTTTCCCAGTTTAGGATTTTCCTGAAGATATTGACCAGAATGGCTGTTGTCATGGGCCATAGTCTTCAAAGGCAGTTTCGCGTGGAGAAGGCATGTGTGAGCTCAGTGCACACCAAGACTTGAGTCCAGGTCTGGCTGTCACTACTAGCACTCGAGAAATGTTTGGAGACAGGGTCTTTCTCATTGCCCCTTAGCTGCTGTTGTGTCCTTATCCCACGTAAATATTCAAGGCATTATTAGTGTGAAATGGGGATGAAAAATCTCTTGGGAAGATGTCATCTGAGGGAAGAGTCAGCAAAGATAATGGTCAGAACTGGTAACCCGAGCCTGAAAAACTTGATCATTTACTGGGTTTGGGGGAGGTGAATTATCCCTGTTTTCCAAATAGCCTGAGGAATGGAAAGGACAGCAGCCAATGGGGAACAATTCCCAGGGAGAGCTGTTCATAAAAGGAAGACAGTTGTGGAAGGTGAAGTTCAATTGGTTTAACACATGTTGATTCTGAGGCCTCGCTAAACCCTGCAGGCAGGATTGTCCAGAGAGAGAGACAGGCTGACTCAGGAGGAGAGTTAGGGTTAGAGACGGAGAGCTGGTGTTTGGCCAAGGTCACTCTGTAGAGTAAATGGCATTGTCTAGAAAGTCTGTAATGTGAAAAAAGAAGGTGGCCTGGGAGTTTAGTTGATAGTTAAGACACTGGGATTTAGAATAAAAAATGCTTCAAGTGTTGTTTATAACATACTTGCTGTATCGCCTTAAGCCTTGAGATACCTGACTTTTTTAAAAATAATAGATTTGAGGTGTAATTCACATACTATACAATTTACCCTTTTGTTATCTTTGTCTGGTTTTGGTATCAGGGTGATGGTGGCCTTGTAGAATGAATTTGGGAGTGTTCCTTCCTCTGCAATTTTTTGAAAGAGTTTTAGAAGGATAGGCATTAGCTCTTCTCTAAATGTTTGATAAAATTCTCCTGTGAAGCCATCTGGTCCTGGGCTTTTGTTTTTTGGGAGATATTTGATCACAGCTTCAATTTCAGTGCTTATAATTGGGTTGTTCATAATTTCTATTTCTTCCTTGTTCAGTCATGGAAGATTGAACTATTCTAAGAATCGGTCTATTTATTCCAGGTTATCCATTTTATTGCCATATACTTGTTCATGATAGTCTCTTATAATCCTTTCTATTTCTGCATTGTCTGTTGTAATCACCCCTTTTTCATTTCTAATTTTGTTGATTTGATTCTCTCTCTTTTTTTCTTGATGAGCCTGGCTAAAGGTTTGTCAATTTTGTTTATATTCTCAAAGAACCAGCCTTTAGTTTTATTAATCTTTCCTATTGTTTCTTTCATTTCTTTTTCATTTATTTCTGCTCTGATCTTTATGATTTTTTTCCCCTTCTACTAATTTTGGGGGGTTTTTTGTTCTTCTTTTTCCAGTTGTTTTGGGTGTAAAGTTAGGTTGTCTATTTGATGCTTTTCTTGTTTCTTGAGGTAGGGTTGTATTGCTATAAACTTCCCTCTTAGAACTGCTTTTGCTGCATCCCAAAGGTTTTGAGCTGTTGTGTTTTCATTGTCATTTGTTTCTAGAAATTTTTTTATTTCCCTTTTTGCCAGGAGCCAGCACAGGAGTTCTCACCCATGAGAATGTGGGAGAACCCTGACGGACAAGGCGAGTCAGAGCTCGAGGGGCCCCCCTGAATCTGCCTGAGCGTCTACCCCAAAACCAGAATCTGTTTTACTATTTTACGACTTTCACCAACTCCTCTGACATTAATGGGGGGGCTATCCCTGATCACCTTTCTCTGAAGGAAATCAACTTAGAGCTCTAGTTAATTAGCCTCGTGGGCATAATAGAAGTGTTTCAATCCAAACCCCTCGATGGCTCTTTTACTTGCCTGACAGGTTTATCCGGGCTCCTACAGCTATGCATAAAATTGTTTACAGTCTCCCAACACAAGAGGGATGGGAAGCTTAAGATATTCAAATAGTATAGAACCTCTTGGAGAGTTAGAAATTGTTAGAATAGAACTAGTAGACGATTTCATTGTTGAGCCAATGCTTGCTGCCAAGTTTCCACATCTCCTGTATTGTGTCCTTGGGAGTATATTAATTAATATAGTTGGTATATAGAAAAAATAAGTAGTGGCCTTGGTGCTAACAACTTTAGACCCTTAAGGTAATAAATTCTTTCCTTGTTGTAAACCCACTGCACCTCTGCCCTATAGGAATGCAACTTTATCTAACACCTTCGGAGGATGGCGCCAAACTAAAATAATTACTCTTGGAGAAAATAATGGAGAAGGCAATGGCACCCCACTCCAGTACTCTTGCCTGGAAAATCCCATGGGCGGAGGAGCCTGATAGGCTGCAGTCCATGTGGTCGCAAAGAGTCGGACACGACTGAGCGACTTCACTTTCACTTTTCACTTTCATGCATTGGAGAAGGAAATGGCAACCCACTCTGGTGTTCTTGCCTGGAGAATCCCAGGGACGGGGGAGTCTGGTTGGCTGCCGTCTATGGGGTGTCACAGAGTCGGACACGACTGAAGCGACTTAGCAGCAGAGAAAATAAGTCTTATGGTTGACAAACCTTTATCAGAGTCATAAAATGTTAACAGACATTCTGGCCAAAAGATGATGTAAATCACCTAAACTATTTGTATACGATAAGTTTGCAGAAAAGAAAGCCTAGTCTAGACAAGGATCAAAGACTGCTGACTTTGCATGATTTTACACCCCCTATTATCCTCTATGTACAACTTAAGGTATATAAGCTCCCTTTGAAAATAAAGCTACGGGCCTTGTTCAAAGCTTGGTCTCCCCGTGTCGTTCTTTCTTGCTTCCTTTTCTCTCCTTTTCTTCTCTGTTCTTCCTTCAGGTTGACTGACTTGGAGCGTGGGGGCTCTCTGAGACCACTTACTTGCCTGGGCTTCTAAGACCCACTCGAGAAGGTGCCTAAGGTGGTGCACCTTCCGCTATTTGAGATGGCATCTGCAGCCTCTGTGGTCAGTGCAAACCTGGTGTCACAGGTTTTATTAGTTTCCCACGTAAACCAGTTAGTTCACCTCTATCTCTTTTTCCTTTTATCTATCCTTGATAGCATATTGAAAAACAGAGACATTACTTTGCCAACAAAGGTCCGTCTAGTCAAGGCTATGGTTTTTCCTGTGGTCATGTATGGATGTGAAAGTTGGACTGTGAAGAAGGCTGAGTGCCAAAGAATTGATGCTTTTGAACTGTGGTGTTGGAGAAGACTCTTGAGAGTCCCTTGGACTGCAAGGAGATTCAACCAGTCCATTCTGAAGGAAATCAGCCCTGGGATTTCTTTGGAAGGAATGATGCTAAAGCTGAAACTCCAGTACTTTGGCCACCTGATGCGAAGAATTGACTCATTGGAAAAGACTCAGATGCTGGGAGGGATTGGGGGCAGGAGGAGAAGGGGATGACAGAGGATGAGATGGCTGGATGGCATCACTGACTCAATGGATGTGAGTCTGAGTAAACTCTGGGAGGGAGTTTGTGATGGACAGGGAGGCCTGGCATGCTGCAATTCATGGGGTCGCAAAGAGTCGGACACGACTGTGTGACTGAACTGAACTGAACTGAATCGCCAATGCCGTCCTCCTGAGGGAATCCCTGGATCCAACTGGGGCTAGACCCCGATACCTTTTGATTTCTTCAGTAACCTATTGGTTATTTAGAAATGTATTGTTTAATCTCCACGTGTTTGTGTTTTTTACAGTTTTTTTCTTGTAATTGATATCTAGTCTCATAGTATTGTGGTTGGAGAAGATGCTTGATATGATTTCAATTTTCTTAAATTTACTGATGTTTGATTTGTGACCCAAGATGTGGTCTATCCTGGAGAATGTTCCATGTGCACTTGAGAAGAAGGTGTATTCTTCTGCATTTGGATGCAATGTCTTGAAGATATTAATGAGATCCATCTCATCTAATGTATCATTTAAGACTTATGTTTCCTTATTGATTTTCTGTTTTAATGATCTGTCCATTGGTGTGATTGGGATGTTAAAATCTCCTACTATTATTGTGTTACTGTCAATTTCTCTTTTTATATCTGTTAGTGTTTGTCTTATGTATTGAGGTGCTCCTATGTTGGGTGCATAGATATTTATGTATGTCTTCCTCTTGGATTGATCCTTTGATCAATTATGTAGCATCCTTCCTTATCTCTTGTAATGTTCTTTATTTAAGGTCTATTTTGTCTATATGAGGATTGCTACTCCAGTTTTCTTTTCTTCCCATTTGCATGGAATATATTTTTCCATCCTCTCACTTTCAGTCTGTATGTATCTTGAGGTCTGAAGTGGGTTTCTTGTAGACAGAATATATATGGGTCTTGTTTTTCTATCTATTCAGCCAGTCTGTGTCTTTTGGTTGGAGCATTTTATCCATTTACATTTAAAATAATTATTGATATATATGTTCCTATTGCCATTTTCTTAATTGTTTGAGGTTGATTTTGTAAATGTTCTTCTTCTTCTCTTGTATTTCTTGACTATGTAAGTCCCTTTAACACTTACTGTAAACCTGGTTTGGTACTACTGAATTCTCTTGATTTTTGCTTGTCTGAAAAGCATTTTATTTCTCCATCAATTTTGAATGAGATTCTTGTTGGGTACAGTAATCTTGGTTGTATATTTTCCCCTTTCAGTGCTTTAAACATATCCTGCCATTCGCTTCTGGCCTGCAGAGTTTCTGCTAAAAGATCAGCTGTTAAACGTATAGGGTTTCCCTTGTATGTTACGTGTTGCTTTTCCCTTTCTTCTTTTAATAGTCTTTCTTTGTGTTTAGTCTTTGTTAGTTTGATTAGTATGTGTCTTGGCATGTTTCTCCTTGGGTTTATCCTGTATGGGACTCTTTGAGCCTCTTGGACTTGATTGACTATTTCCTTTTCCATGTTGGGGAAATTTTCAGCTATAATCTCTTCAAAATTTTTCTCATACCCTTTCTTTTTCTCTTCTTCTTCTGGGACCCCTATAGTTTGAATGTTGGTGTGTTTGATATGTTCCCAGAGGTCTCTGAGGCTATCCTCAGTTCTTTTCATTCTTTTTATTTTAGCCTGCTCTTCAGAAGTTATTTCCACCATTTAACCTTCCAGCTAACTGATTTATTCTTCTGCTTCAGATATTCTGTTATTAATTTCTTCTAGAGTATTTTTATTTTCAGTAATTGTGTTGTCTCTATATGTTTATTCTTTAATTCTTCTAGGTCTTTGTTAATTGATTCTTGCAAATTCTCCATTCCGTTTCCAAGGTTTTTGATCATCTTTACTATTCTTTTTCAGGTAGTTTGCCTATTTCCTCTTCATTTATTTGGACTTCTGTGTTTCTAGTTTGTTCCTTCATTTGTGCAGTATTTTTCTGTCTTTTCTTTGTTTTAAAAGTTATTGTGTTTGAGGTGTCCATTTCTCAGGCTTCAAGGGAAGTTGAATTCTTTCCTTGAAGAAGGTTGAATTCTTTCTTCTTTTAGATTTCTGCCCTCCTAAGTTTGGTCCAGTGGTTTGTGTGAGCTTCACATAGGGTGAGATTTGTGCTGAGTTTTTGTTTGTTTGTTTGTTTTTCCTCTGATGGGCAAGGCTGAGTGAAGTGGTAATCCTGTCTGCTGATGACTGGGTTTGTATTTTTGTTTTGTTTGTTGGTTAGATGAGGCATCCTGCACAGGGTGCTACTGGTGGTTGGGTGATGCTGGGTCTTATATTCTAGTTGTTTCCTTTATGTGAGTTCTCAATATTTGATATGCCCTAGGGTTAGTTCTCTGGTAGCCTAGGGTCTTAGAGTCAGTGCTCCCACTCCAAAGGCTCAGGGCTTGATCTCTGGTCAGGAATGAAGATTCCACAAGTAGATTGTTATGGCATTTAGTGAGATTAAAACAAATACCCCAAAACAAGAAACCAAAGATGAACCCCAGACAAAAGGTAGTTACAAAATCAGGCACATAATAATTAAAATAATGGAATATACACACATACATATACACATGCAAGCAAAGTCAAAACAGTCCAACAAAATAAAGTACAATAGATTGACCTGGCAAACAAAGGAAACCAAAAATTATACCTACCAGTTAAGAACAAAACTAAAGCACAAACTGGAAAACAAAACTAAAGCAAGGTGCCAAGTGGGGAATAAAGCAATGAAAATAAAACTAACAAATATGTTGAGAGGAAAGGAAAGAAAAGAAAGAAAGAAAAGAAGGAAAGAATAGATATGCAAAGTTAAATGGAGGTAGATGAAGAAGATTTATATGCATTAAAGATTAACTGCAAGGGGAAAAGAGCAGTAGGAAAAGCAAACAAATGAATATATGTAGAAAAAATAATAATATGTTTAAAAAATTAAAATTAAAAAAAGAGAAAAGAAAAAAACAAAGGAAGAAGAAAGAAAGAAAGAAAAAAGGGCAGAGTTTTATAACAACAACAAAAAAATGTGACAAAAAAAAAAAGCAAGCTCAAAAGCTTAATTAGATTTCATAGTGCCAATAAAATTGACAACTACAACAGAGGGGGGAATAAAGAGGGAAAAAAAAAAAAAAAAAATCCAAAAGAATCTACAGAACAAGTCAAAACATAAGAATAATATGTGTTTTTCTTTAGTCACTGCTGTCAGAGTCCTTTCCCTTGCTGGGAGTCACAGTCCATCTCACCTTCCTAGGATGCCTCCAGCACTGTGCTGATCTCTGGACCTTCTGTAGGGGCAGCTCAGATTCTAATCTGGTCTTACCCCTATGTGTTCCTGCCTCCAATGTCCACAGCTATCAGAACTAGTCTGTTTTCTTTTGTGGGAGCTCGCAATGATCTTTTACATATTCCATAGACACAAAGTCTGCCTAGTTGATTGTGTGGATTTAATCTGCAGCTTGTACAGCTGTTGGGAAGGTTTTGGGTCTTCTTCCTTAGCCACACTGCCCTTGTATTTCAATTGTGGTTTGCTTCCACCACTGCATGTGGGTTGTCCAGTGGGGTTGGCTCCTGAGGCTGCCCTGGAGGACTTGGGTTTGCCCCTGTGAGGGCCAGAAGTGATGCAGCTGCTTGGGGTTCTGGCAGCACCAGGTACTCAGGGAGGTTGGCGGCTAGGGCAGCAGGAAATATAGTGCTCTAGAAGGGTATGGCAGCCAGTATTGGTCAATACTCTCTAGTATTCTTGCCTGGAGAACACCCCTGACAGAGAAGCCTGGCAGGCCACAGTCCACAGCATCACAAAGAGTTGGACACAGCCAAAGTGATCCTGTGTGTGTAGATGCAAACTTTTTTTTGCCTGTGGCTGCTCTGCCCCAGTGAGGGTTGAGCGTGAAGGAGGCACAGCTGCCTGGCTTGTGGGGACCCTGGTGGTGCCAAGTGTGCAGGGACGCGGAGTGACACCACTGTAGGAGTTATGGTCCTATCAGAGTCTTTTTTTGAGCCTCTTGTAGCTGGTGATCAGACAACGTCCCTGATCAGTCTTTCTCCATAGCTCCACCTGTTCAGGCACTTAGAGGGCTCCCTTGCTTGGGGTCTTTCTCTGTTGTTCCATGTGTTAGGCACATAGAGGGACCCCCTTGACTGGGTCCTACTCTATAGACTGACATGTCAGGCACTTAAAGGGGCACCCTGGGTGGGGCCTACTCTGTAGTTCACTGCATCAGGCGTTTGATGGGCCAGCCTCTCTGTTGTTCAGCTGCCCCTGCTGGGGTGTGGGGAGACAGGCTATGGTGATGGCTCTACCCCCTATGCATGACTCAGCAGTATTGCCTTGCTTCCATGGCTGCCTGGCTTTCCTCCACAGGCATTTCCCACCACAATCTCCTCCCTCTCATCCCCTCCATCTGTCTCTCCACAATCAACAGGAGACCTCGCCCTGGGATCGCTCCACAATCCCTAAACTCCAGCTCTGCTGCTGAGCATTCTAGGGGACCTGCATCCCTGTCCAGGGTATGTATGGCTGCAGCAAGGACTGTCCGACTCTCATTCCATTTAGGCTGTCACAGATCAGCTGTTTCACTCTCAGCCTTAAATGTTTCTCCTCTGACTTAGACAATTCCCCTGATGTGGGGATCGGACCCCTGCTTCAGTTCCCCCAACTGCCGAGAGCAGGTCCAGTCCTGCTAACACTCCTGTTTTTCCCCCTAGTTCCTTCGTCCTACCGAGTTTTGTGTGGTTCTATATATTCTTTTCCGCTGGTCAGGTACTCGTGTCTGCTCTCAGGTACAGGTGTTCTGCATGCACTTCTGTGTTTTGAAGGTGTATTCCTGATGTATCCAGTGGAGAGAGATGTACTCCATGTCCACCTACTGCTCTGCCATCTTGTTCCTCTCTCTGTATTAAGTTTTGAGATTGAATCCTCTGACTTTGTATTTCTTTTCCAAGATTCTGTTAGCTATTCTTGGTCCCTTGCATTTTCATGAGAATTTTAGAATCAGCTTGTCATTTTCCACAAAATAGTGGCTGGAATATTGACAGAGGTTTTACTGAGTCTGTAGACCAATTTGGGGAAGTATTGCCATCCAAGCAATATTTTGTCTCCCTATTCATGAACATGGATGTCTTTTCATGTATTTAGTTCTTTTGTTTCTTTCAATGATTTTGAAAATCATTTTCAGTGTAGAAATCTTGCCCTTTATTTTTAAAATTTATTCCTAAATATTTTATTTTAAAAATTCTTTGGTAAATGGAATTGTTTTTTTAATTTCATTTTTGGATTGTTTAATGCTACAGTATATAATTACAGCAATGAAATTAAAAGATGCTTGCTCCTTGGAAGAAAAGCAACCTGGAAAGCATATTAAAAAGCAAAGACATTACTTTGCCAACAAAGGTCTGTCTAGTCAAGGCTGTGGTTTTTCCAGTAGTCATGTATAGATGTGAGAGTTGGACTATAAAGCAAGCTAAGTGCCAAAGAATTGATGCTTTTGAACTGTGGTGTTGGAGAAGACTCTTGAGAGTCCCTTGGACTGCAAGGAGATCCAACCAGTCCATCCTAAAGAAGATCAGTCTTGAGTGTTTATTGGAAGGACTGATATTGAGGCTGAAACTCCAATACTCTGGCTACCTGATGCAAAGAGCTGACTCATTGGAAAAGACCCTGATGCTGGGAAAGATTGAGGGCAGGAGGAGAAGGGGATGACAGAGGATGAGATGGTTGGATGGCATCACCAACTCAGTGGAGATGAGTTTGGGTGAACTCCGGGAGTTGGCGATGGACAGGGAGGCCTGGCATGCTGCAGTCCATGGGGTAGCAAAGAGTTGGACACGACTGAGCAACTGAACTGAACTATAGAATTACAATAGACTTTTGAATATTGATCTTGTACTTTGCAGTCTTATTGCACTCATTTGTTAGTTCCAATAGTTTTTAGTGGATTTCTTAGGATTTTCTGTATACAGGGTCAAGTGATCTGCTAATAGAGGTAGTTGTTTTACTTCTTCCCTTCTGACCTGGATTGTTATGCTCTTGCACTCTCTTCTTTTCCTCTCCCTCCACTCCACTTTTTTCCTTCCTGCCCCACTTCTTTTCCTCCCTCTTTTACCTTGTTATGCTACCTAGAATTTTCAGTAATATGTTGAATAAGAGTGCTTAGGCTGTATATTTTTTTTTTCCTGGTCCTAAAGAGAAAGCATTCATTTTTCCCCCTATTAAGTATGAGGTTAACTGTGGTGTATTAGGTGATTTTACAAGGTTGAGGAAGCTCCCTTCTGCACCTAGTTTATTGAGTGCTTTTATAAAAAATGTGTTGAATTTTGTCAAGTGCCTGCCTGCATTTATTGATATCATGTTGTTTTTGTCCTTCAGTCTATTAATAGAGTGTATTACATTAATGTGAAGTCAAGTGGGCCTTAGAAAGCATCACTATGAACAAAGCTAGTGGAGGTGATGGAATTCCAGTGGAGCTATTCCAAATCCTGAAAGATGATGCTGTGAAAGTGCTGCACTCAATATGCCAGCAAATTTGGAAAACTCAGCAGTGGCCACAAGATTGGAAAAGGTCAGTTTTCATCCCAATCCCAAAGAAAGGCAATGCCAAAGAGTGCTCAAACTACCGCACAATTGCACTCATCTCACACGCTAGTAAAGTAATGCTCAAAATTCTCCAAGCCAGGCTTCAGCAATATGTGAACTGTGAGCTTCCTGATGTTCAAGCTGGTTTTAGACAAGGCAGAGGAACCAGAGATCAAATTGCCAACATCCCCTGGATCATGGAAAAAGCAAGAGAGTTCCAGAAAAACATCTATTTCTGCTTTATTGACTATGCCAAAGCCTTTGACTGTGTAGATCACAATAAACTGTGGAAAATTCTGAAAGAGATGGGAATACCAGACCACCTGATCTGCCTCTTGAGAAATCTGTATGCAGGTCAGGAAGCAACAGTTAGAACTGGTCATGGAACAACAGACTGGTTCCAAATAGGAAAAGGAGTACGTCAAAGCTGTATATTGTCACCATGTTTATTTAACTTATATGCAGAGTACATCATGAGAAATGCTGGACTGGAAGACACACAAGCTGGAATCAAGATTGCTGGGAGAAATATCAATAACCTCAGATATGCAGATGATACCACCCTTATGGCAGAAAGTGAAGAGGAACTCAAAAGCCTCTTGATGAAAGTGAAAGTGGAGAGTGAAAAGGTTGGCTTAAAGCTCAACATTCAGAAAACGAAGATCATGGCATCTGGTCCCATCACTACATGGGAAATAGATGGAGAAACAGTGTCAGACTTTATTTTTCTGGGCTCCAAAATCACTGCAGATGGTGACTGCAGCCATGAAATTAAAAGACACTTACTCCTTGGAAGGAAAGTTATGACCAACCTACATAGCATATTCAAAAGCAGAGACATCAGTTTGCCAACAAAGGTTTGCCTAGTCAAGGCTATGGTCTTTCCTGTGGTCATGTATGGATGTGAGAGCTGGACTGTGAAGAAGGCTGAGTGCCAAAGAATTGATGCTTTTGAAGTGTGGTGTTGGAGAAGACTCTTGAGAGTCCCTTGGACTGCAAGGAGATTCAACCAGTCCATTCTGAAGGAGATCAGCCCTGGGATTTCTTTGGAAGGAATGATGCTAAAGCTGAAACTCCAGTATTTTGGCCACATCATGCAAAGAGTTGACTCATTGGAGAAGACTCTGATGCTGGGAGGGATTGAGGGCAGGAGGAGAAGGGGACGCCAGAGGATGAGATGGCTGGATGGCATCACTGACTCGATGGATGTGAGTCTGAGTGACCTCCGGGAGTTGTTGATGGACAGGGAGGCCTGGTGTGCTGCGGTTCATGGGGTCGCAAAGAGTCGGACACGACTGAGCGACTGATCTGATCTGATCTGATGTTAAACTAAGCTAGCATTCCTGGGATGCGTCCTGCTTGATCACAGTGTATAATCCTTTCAATATACTGCTAGATTGTTGAGACTTTTTGCATCTATATTCATACAGTACATTGTTTGGTAACATTTTTTTACTGAGATTTCTTTGGTTGTGGTATCAGGGTAATACTGGCCTCATAGTATGAGTTGAGAAGTATTCCCCTCCTCTTCTATTCTTTTGGATGAATTTGTAAATGACCGACATTAGTTTTTCTTTAACAGTGTTAGCATTATTTAATTTATTGGCATAAAATTGTTCATAATATTCTCACATAATCACTTTTACTTTTGAAAGGTTGGTGGTAATAGATATTTCATTCCTGGTTTTAGTAATGTAGGTCTCTCTCTTTTTGTTGGCTTTCCTGGTGGCTCAGATGATAAAGAATCTGTCTGCAATGCAGGAGGTCTGGGTTCGATCCCTGGGTTGGGAATATACCCTGGAGAAGGGAATGGCTACCTACTCCAGTATTCTTGTCTGAGAATTTCATGGACAGTGGAGCCTGGCAGGAGTTGGACAGTGACCAAGGGGTTGCAAAGAGTTGGACGTGACTAAGCGACTAACACACACAGACACACACACACAGACACACACACACACAGACACACACACACACACACACACGAGCTAAAGTTTTGTCAATTTTGTTGATTTCTTTAAACAATCAACTTTATTTTCATTTATTTTTTGTTATTTTTCTGTTCTCTATATTATTGATTTCTCCTCTTGTCTATTTCCTGCTGAATATTTCTTTAACTGCATCTTATACATTTTGGTATGCTGAACTTTCATTTTCATTCACCTAAATTTCAAACACACTTAGAAATGTGGTGTTTAGTTTTCAACATATTTGTGAAATTCCCAAACTTCCTTCTGCTATTTATTTCTGATTTCATTCCTTTGTGGTTGGAGAACATACTTGGCATGATTTTGGCCCTTTCAAATGTACTGAGGCTTGTTATATGGCCTAACGTATGGTCTGTCCTGGAGAACATCCCATGTGCATTTGTATTTTGAGTTTGAGGATTTGGGGGCTGATCAAGGACGGATGAAACATGAGTTGGCCATGGTGTACAGTGAGCTTTTTGGGCAGTATTTGGACATGTTTCCATGAGAGGGGAAGAGCCTCACAGCAGAAGGCCTTCCAGAGACAAGGCCCACCATCCAAAAGGGGAAGAGAGGAAGTGAATTCCCAGGGAAGAGAGAAATGGAGAGAGGGCTTATGTGTCAAGATGATGTCCCTCAGCAGCAATGGCGGGTCTCAGATTCAGAGAGCTCTGAGGGGCAGCAGTAGTTTGGAATCTTTTACACTCAATGTTTGTCTTCTCTGTGGCTTGCAGATATTGGGTGAAATTTTGCAGGGTATGCAAAGCAGACAGGCCCTAAATGGCTAAATATACACTTACTTTAGATATATTTAAAGTAATTGGATATGTAAGAGTTTGAGTTTGGCATTGAGTTGATGGTGCCAACTTCTTGTGAAAAAGTAAATAATGTAAGGGCCAATATACACCAGCCATCTTTGGGCCACTTACAGAATAACTTGAGAAAAATGTGTATTCTGCTATTGCTTGATGGAAAGTCCTATAGATGTTTGTTTGTCTAGTTGGCTTATAGTATATTGGAATCTTCTATTTGCTTTCAATCTTCTAGTTCTTTGTTCACCTGCTTGCTGAAAGTGGGTTTTGAAGCTTTTAATATTTTTGAATTGTCCATCCACTTATCCCCTCCCCCTTTCCCCATTGCCTAGATAACTCCTTCCTATACCATAAACAGTTGTTCAGGATTCACGTCAATGGTCTGATCTGTTAAGCAGGGGTCACTTTACTGGTTTCAGTTGGTAATTTTAGTTCAAATTTTACTTTTTAGTCTCTCATCATAGACCAGTACACATAGTCTAATCCTCTGAAGGACAAGAATTTAAAGGAATGAGGCCAGGAAGTATGAAGGGAGCATGCTCCACTCAGAACCTGTCCACTTTCTATATTAGCAGTGGGTGTTCAGATTGTTAGAAGTCCAACACACTAAAAGTATTGTTAATGGTTTCCCCACATCACCCCCCCCCCCAACTTCTTATTCTGAAAACAAGCAATCACTAACTATTTATTTTATTGGAGTATGGTTGCTTTACAATGTTGTGTTGGTTTATGCTGTATAGCAAAGTGAATAAGCTATATGTGTAGGTATGTGCCTTCTTTCTTGGATTTCCTTCCCATTTAGGTCACCACAGAGCACCGATTAGAGTTCCCTGTGCTGTATGGTAGATTCTCACTTGTCTGTTTTATACACAGTAAGACACTAACATATTTTAAGAGGTATAAGTAAGCACACAGTGGTTTGGTTTTCTTCTCTGGTGACTATTTTAATGCTTTATTGCAAAATAAAAACCAAAATCAAAAGCTTTCCCTTGCAGTGTCCTGTTTTTGGAACGCTTGCTTGTTTGGTACCCAAAACACAATGTGTTGCCCGTCATAGAATTAAGCACCAACAGTGTCCTTTGCCCCTAGGACCTGAGTGGCAAGTGTCTGAGGCATGGCTGCTGCTCTGTCCTCCCACACCCAGCGCAGATCCTGTCAAGACCATGTGTATATCCTCTTCTGCCAAATGACTGTTAATGTCTTTCACCCACTTTCTAAATTTCTTGTTTGATTCTTTTTTTTTTTTTTACTGTTGAATTTTGAGAGGTTTTCTTTTGTGGTGGGGAGGGCAGGCCATGAAGCATACAGAATCTTCCCCAACCAGGCATGAAACCTGTACCCCATGCATTGGGAATGGGGTCTTAATCACTGGTCAGATATGTGGTTTGCAATTATTTAATCTGGAATTTATCTTTTCATTCTCTTAACAGGGTCTCCCATCACCCCTATGTTGAGGTATGATTGACAATATAATTGTATAATATTGAAACTGTACAATGTGATGATTTGATATACATTTAACAGGGTCTTTTTTTTTCAGGAAGATAATTTTATTTCTTTTTAATATAAATTTATTTTAATTGGAGGCTAATTACTTTATAATATTGTATTGGTTTTGCCATACATCAACATGAATCTGCCACGGGTGTACATGTATTCCCCATTCTGAACCCAATCCCATCCCTCTGGGTCATCCCAGTGCATCAGCCCTGAGCATCCTGTATCATGCATCAAACCTAGACTGGCGATTCGTTTCACATATGATATTATACATGTTTAAATGCCATTTTCCCAAATCATCTCACCCTCACCCTCTCCCACAGAGTCCAAAAGACTATTCTATACATCTGTGTCTCTTTTGCTGTCTCACATACAGGGTTATTATTACCATATTTCTAAATTCCATATATATGCATTAGTATACTGTATTGGCGGAGAAGGCAGTGGCACCCCACTCCAGTACTCTTGCCTGGAGAATCCCATGGATGGAGGAGCCTGGTGGGCTGCAGTCCATGGGTCGCTAAGAGTCAGGCATGACTGAGCGACTTCACTTTCACTTTTCACTTTCATGCATTGGAGAAGGAAATGGCAACCCACTCCAGTGTTCTTGCCTGAAGAATCCCAGGGACGGGGGAGCCTGGTGGGCTGCCATCTATGGGATCGCACTGAGTTGGGCAGGACTGAAGCAACTTAGCAGCAGCAGCAGCAGCAGCATACTGTATTGATGTTTTTCTTTCTGGCTTACTTCACTCTGTATAATAGGCTCCAGTTTCATCCACCTCATTAGAACTGATTCAAATGTATTCTTTTTAATGGCTAATACTCCATTGTGTATATGTACCGCTATCCATTCGTTTGCTGATGGACATCTAGGTTGCTTCCATGTCCTGGATATTATAAACAGTGCTGTGATGAACACTGGGGTACACGTGTCTCTTTCAATTCTGGTTTCCTCGGTGTGTATGCCCAGCAGTGGGATTGCTGGATCATAAGGCAGTTCTATTTCCAGTTTTTTAAGGAATCTCCACACTGTTCTCCATAGTGGCTGTACTAGTTTGCATTCCCACCAACAGTGTAAGAGGGTTCCCTTTTCTCCGCACCTTGTCCAGCATTTATTGCTTGTAGACTTTTGGATAGCAGCCATTCTGACTGGCATGAAATGGTACCTCATAGTGGTTTTGATTTGCATTTCTCTGATAATGAGTGATGTTGAGCATCTTTTCATGTGTTTGTTAGCCATCTGTATGTCTTTTTTGGAGAAATGTCTGTTTAGTTCTTTGGCTCATTTTTTGATTGGGTCATTTATTTTTCTGGAGTTGAGCTTCAGGAGTTGCTTGTATATTTTTGAGATTAATTCTTTGTCAGTTGCTTCATTTGCTATTATTTTCTCCCATTCTGAAGGCTGTCTTTTCACCTTGCTTATAGTTTCCTTTGTTGTGCAGAAACTTTTAATTTTAATTAGGTCCCATTTGTTTATTTTTGCTTTTACTTCCAATATTCTGGGAGGTGGGTCATAGAGGATCTTGCTGTGATTTATGTCAGAGAGTGTTTTGCCTATGTTCTCCTCTAGGAGTTTTATAGTTTCTGGTCTTACATTTAGATCTTTAATCCATTTTGAGTTTATTTTTGTGTGTGGTGTTAGAAAGTGTTCTAGTTTCATTCTTTTACAAGTGGTTGACTAGTTTTCCCAGCGTCACTTGTTAAAGAGATTCTCTTTTCTCCATTGTATATTCTTGACTCCTTTGTCAAAGATAAGGTGTCCATAGGTGCGTGGATTTATCTCTGGGCTTTCTATTTTGTTCCATTGATCTATATTTCTGTCTTTGTGCCAGTACCATACTGTCTTGATGACAGTGGCTTTGTAGTAGAGCCTGAAGTCAGGCAGATTGATTCCTCTAGTTCCATTCTTCTTTCTCAAGATTGCTTTGGCTATTCGAGATTTTTTGTATTTCCATACACATTGTGAAATTATTTGTTCTAGCTCTGTGAAAAATACCTTTGGTAGCTTGATAGGGATTGCACTGAATCTATAGATTGCTTTGGGTAGTATACTCATTTTCACTATATTGATTCTTCCGATCCATGAACATGGTATATTTCTCCATCTATTAGTGTCCTCTTTGATTTCTTTCACCAGTGTTTTATAGTTTTCTATATATAGGTCTTTAGTTTCTTTAGGTAGATATATTCCTAAGTATTTTATTCTTTTCGTTGCAATGGTGAATGGAATTGTTTCTTTAATTTCTCTATTTTCCCATTATTAGTGTATAGGAATGCAAGGGATTTCTGTGTGTTGATTTTATATCCTGCAACTTTACTATATTCATTGATTAGCTCTAGTAATTTTCTGGTGGAGTCTTTAGGGTTTTCTATGTAGAGGATCAAACATTTGACTGTGTGGATCACAATAAACTGTGGAAAATTCTGAAAGAGATGGGAATACCAGACCACCTGACCTGCCTCTTGAGAAACCTATATGCAGGTCAGGAAGCAACAGTTAGAACTGGACTTGGAACAACAGACTGGTTCCAAATAGGAAAAGGAGTACGTCAAGGCTGTATATTGTCACCCTGCTTATTTAACTTCTATGCAGAGTACATCATGAGAAACGCTGGGCTGGAGGAAGCACAAACTGGAATCAAGATTGCTGGGAGAAATTTCAATAACCTCAGATATTCAGATGACACCACCCTTATGGGAGAAAGTGAAGAAGAACTAAAAAGCCTCTTGATGAAAGTGAAAGAGGAGAGTGAAAAAGTTGGCTTTTAAGCCAACATTCAGAAAACTAAGATCATGGCCTCTTGTCCCATCACTTCATGGGAAATAGATGGGGAAACAGTGGAAACAGTGTCAGACTTTATTTTGGGGGGCTCCAAAATCACTGCAGATGGTGATTGCAGCCATGAAATTAAAAGACACTTGCTCCTTGGAAGGAAAGTTATGACCAACCTAGATAGCATATTCAAAAGCAGAGACATAACTTTGCCAACAAAGGTCCGTCTAGTCAAGGCTATGGTCTTTCCTGTGGTCATGTATGGATGTGAGAGTTGGACTGTGAAGAAAGCTGAGTGCCAAAGAATTGATGCTTTTGAAGTGTGGTGTTGGAGAAGACTCTTGAGAGTCCCTTGGACTGCAAGGAGATCCAACCAGTCCATTCTGAAGGAGATCAACCCTGGGATTTCTTTGGAAGGAATGATGCTAAAGCTGAAACTCCAGTACTTTGGCCACCTCCTGCGAAGAGTTGACCCATTGGAGAAGACTCTGATGCTGGGAGGGATTGGGATTGGGGGCAGGAGGAGAAGGGGACGACAGAGGATGAGATGGCTGGATGGCATCACTGACTTGATGGGTGTGAGTCTGAGTGACCTCCGGGAGCTGGTGATGGACAGGGAGGCCTCGCGTGCTGCGGTTCATGGGGTCACAAAGAGTCAGACATGACTGAGCGACTGATCTGATCTGATCTGATGATCCTGTTGCCATTTACTTTATTGTTTTGGCTTCAAGTTTATACACCCTTTTTTTGTTTCCTGTCTAGATAAGATCCTTTAGCATTTGTTGGAGAGCTGGTTTGGTGGTGCTGAATTCTCTCAGCTTTTGCTTGTCTGTAAAACTTTTGATTTCTCTTTCATATTTGAATGAGATCCTTGCTGGGTACAGTAATGTGGGCTGTAGGTTATTTTCTTTCATCACTTTAAGGATGTCCTGACATTCCCTCCTGTCCTGAAGAGTTTGTATTGAAAGATCAGCTGTTATCCTTAAGGGAATCCCCTTGTGTGTTATTTGTTGTTTTTCCCTTGCTGCTTTTACTATTTGTTCTTTATGTTTGATCTTTGTTAATTTGAGTAATATGTGTCTTGGGGTGTTTCGCCTTGGGTTTATCCTGTTTGGGACTCTCTGGATTTCTTGGACTTGGGTGATTATTTCCTTCCCCCTTTTAGGGAAATTTTCAACTATTACCTCCTCAAGTATTTTCTCATGGTCTTTCTTTTTGTCTTCTTCTTCTGGGTCTCCTATGATTCGAATGTTGGGGCGTTTAACATTGTCCCAGAGGTCTCTGACATTGTCCTCATTTCTTATAATTTGTTTTTTCTTTTTTCCTCTCTGATTCATTTATTTCTACTATTCTATCTTCTACCTCACTAATCCTATCTTTTGCCTCTGTTATTGTACTATTTGTTCCCTCCAGAGTGTTTTTGATCTAATTTATTGCATTATTCATTATATATTGACTCTTTTTTTTATTTCTTCTAGGTCCTTGTTAAGCCTTTCTTGCATCTTCTCAACCCTTGCCTCTAGGCTATTTATCTGTGAGTCCATTTTGTTTTCAAGATTTTGGATCATTTTCACTATCATTATTCAGAATTCTTTATCAGGTAGATTCCCTATCTCTTTCTCTTTTGTTTGGTTTGGTGGGCATTTATCCTGTTCCTTTACCTGCTGGGTATTCCTCTGTCTCTTCATCTTATTTATATTGCTGTGTTTGGGGTGGCCTTTCTATATTCTGGCAGTTTGTGGAGTTCTCTTTATTGTGGAGTTTCCTCACTGTGGGTGGGGTTGGATGGGTGGCTTGTCAAGGTTTCCTGGTTAGGGAAGCTTGTGTCAGTGTTCTGGTGGGTGGAGCTGGATTTCTTCTCTCTGGAGTGCAATGAAGTGTCCAGAATGAGTTATGAGATGTCAGTGGGTTTGGAGTGACTTTGGGCAGCCTGTATATTGGAGCTCAGGGCTGTGTTCCTGTGTTGCTGGAGAATTTGCATGGTATGTCTTGCTCTGGAACTTGTTGGCCCTTGGGTGATGCTTGGTTTCAGTGTAGGTATCGAGGCGTTTGATGAGCTCCTGTCGATTAATGTTCCCTGGAGTCAGGAGTTCTCTGGTGTTCTCAGGATTTGGACTTAAGCCTCCTGCTTCTGGGTTTCAGTCTTATTTTTATAGTAGTCTCAAGACTTCTCCATCTATACAGTGCCATTGATAAAACATCTAAGTTAAAGATGAAAAGTTTCTCCACAGTGAGGGACACCCAGAGAGGTTCACAGAGTTACATGGAGGAGAGAAGAGGGAGGAGGGAGATAGAGGTGACTCGAATGAAATGAGGTGGAATCAAAAGAGGAGAAAGCAAGCTAGCCAGTAATCACTTCTTTATGTGCGCTCAACAGTCTGGACCACTCAGAGATGTTCACGGAATTATACAGAGACGAGAAGAGGGAGGAAGGAGACAGAGGTGGCTAGGAGGATAAAGGGGGGAATCAAAAGGAGAGAGACAGATCCAGCCAGTAATCAGTTCCCTAATTGTTCTCCACCCTCTGGAACACACAAAGAGATTCAGAGTTGGGTAGAGAAGAGAAGGGGGAGGGAGGAGATTGTGGCGACCTGTTGGAGAAAAAGGAGAGTCCAAAGGGAGAGAGAGTAGTCAAGCCAGTAATCTTGTTCCCAAGTAAAAATGGGTACTGAAGATTGAGTTCTTAAAGGTACAAAATTGATAACAAATACCAAAAAGCAAAGATTAAAAATCTAGAGTAGAGGTTGGATTTTCAAAAATACAATATTAAAGAAAAAAGAAAAAACAAAGTCACAAAAATTATAAAATATATTTATATGGAGTTTGCTTTAAAAAATAAGGTCTCTTTTTTTGCAAAGTAATAGTAGGTTAAAAAAATGAAAATTAAAGGAGTAATAGTGTACTTAAAAATTAAAAAAAAATTAAGAATGATAGTAAAAATGTATCTTTGACTTTCTCTGGTATTGTTGTGGGCAGTGTGGGGTCAGTTCATTTTTGGAGAGTTCCTTGATCCAGCTTATATTTCTCAAAATCTATAGGCCCCTTCCTATGTAGTCGGTACTAACTACAGGGTTTTAATCTATTGCACCTGTCACTTCCAAGAAGGTTCCCTCTGTTTTAGCTTCTTCTGTTTGCTGGTCTCTTCAGTGTCTAATTTCTGCCCTGACACAAGGAAGGTGGTGGTGGACATATTTTTAGGCTCACTTGGAGAAGGCAATGGCAAGCCACATCAGTACTCTTGCCTGGAAAATCCCATGGACGGAGGAGCCAACACAACTGAGCGACTTCACTTTCACTTTTCACTTTCATGCATTGGAGAAGGAAATGGCAACCCACTCCAGTGTTCTTGCCTGGAAAATCCCAGGGACGGGGGAGCCTGGTGGGCTGCTATCCATGGGGTCACACAGAGTCGGACACGACTGAAGTGACTTAGTAGTAGCAGCAGTTCAGTCGTGCTGTAGGGAGGGAGGGTCACTGCAAACAAATAACACTGGCGTGTGCTCACAGTGTCTCGGCCACAATGGGTTTGCCCTTGCTCACGGCGTGTGTGCTTTCCCTGTTTTACACTGCTTAGGCTCTAAGTTGCTCTGCTGGGAACTGTCTGAGCCCGTCCCTGGGTTGAATGCACTTCCCAGGTCTAAGCCGCTCAGGTTCAGGTACCTGGGTAGTTCTCAGAGGTGCAGACTCAGTTGGGCCTGTGTTTTGTGCCCTTCCCAGGTCCGAGCAGCTCAGGTGATCAGGTGTTTGGCGAGTGCAGTTGCTGTGACTTATCGCCTCCACCATCCCTACAGCTCGGTTTTCTGGGTGTACAACAGGTGCACCTTCTCAGGCAGATGTTGACCATCCAGAATCCCAAGAAGTCTTAGTTAGCAATGAAGCCTGCTTGCAGTTTGATAGATAATGCCTCTCTGGGGCCGCAATTGTCCCCTTCTGGCTCTGGCTGCCCTTGCCTGCCTGTCACCGGAGGGGGATAGGCTGGCCTGCAGCCGGCTAGCTCTGCTCAGTCCTTTGTGCTGTGAGTGGGCCTGACGGTATCTTAGGTTAGGGCTTTTTGCGTGGCAGCTATTGCACGGTCCGGTTTGCTAGCCCAAGTTAGTTCCCTTAGATTGCCCTTGGGGCATTCAGGCCTAGTCCTTTCTGTAAGCAATGCAGCCCGCACCTCCCTGCCCAGCTTCCGCTTGCTAGTGGTGGATGCAGGCGTCTGTGCTGCTTGTCCACTGGGGGAGTTACTGTTGGGCACGTAATCTGTAGGTTTTCATTATTTATTTATTTTTCTTCCCCATTATGTTGTGCTCTGTGGTTCCAAGGCTCGCCACAGACTCGGCAGTGAGAGTGTTTCCTGGTGTTTGGAAACCTCTCTTTTTTAAGACTGCCTTCCTGGGACGGAGCTCAGTCCCTACCTCTTTTGGGTTTTTGTCTTTTATATTTTTTCCTACCTCCTTTCGAAGACAATGGGCTGCTTTTCTGGGTGCCTGCTGTCCTCTGCCGGCATTCAGAAGTTGTTTTGTGGAATTTATTCACCATTCAAATGTTCTTTTAATGAATTTGTAGGGGAGAACTTGATCTGGATACCTGTCCTATTCCTCCGCCATCTTAGGACTGCCTCTCTAACAGGGTCTTTTGAATAGCAAAACTTTTACATTTTGAAGAGGTTCCATTTATGTTTTGTCTTTTATGGACTGTGCATTGGGTTTCAAATTTAAGAACTCTGCCAAATCCTAGGTCTTTACATAATAAAATTTCCATTTATTCAAAAACTTCAATGGTTTTACATTTAAGTTCATGATCCACTTTGAGTTAGTTTTTGTATTCCATGGGAGGTTTAGATTCTTTCTGTTTTCCCTATGGAATATTCAGTTTCTCCAGCAGCATTTACTGAAAAGGCCATTCCTACTCCATTGAGCTGCTTTTACATCTTTGTAAAAAAAAAACTAGCTGGGTTCATTTATGGGTTCTGTGTTCCATTCTATCAATCTATGTGTTGGTCCCCCCGACCAGTACCATACTGTGTTGATTGCTGAAGCTCTATAGTAAGTCTTGGGGCTTCCCTGGTAGCTCAGCTGGTAAAGAATCTGCCTGTAATGCAGGAGACCCTGGTTCAGTTCCTGAGTTGGGAAGAGCCCCTGTAGAAGGGAGAGCAATGCAGGCGACCTGGGTTCCATCCCTGGGTTGGGAAGATCCCCTGGAGGAAGGCATGGAAACCCACTCCAGTATTTTTGCCTGGAGAATCCCCACGGACAGAGGAGCCTGGCAGGCTACAGTCCATGGGATTGCAAATTGTCAGACACAACTGAGCAACTAAGCACAGCATAGTAAGCCTTAATGATAGGAATAATGATTTTTTTTGCTTTATTCTTTTTTATAATCATTCTGGATACTCTACAGTCTTTGCCTTTCCATACCAATTTTAGAATAATGTCCAAAAAACCTTGCTGAGATCTTGATAGAAATTGTATTAAATTAAACATATAGATCATATATCAAACATATAGTTTGAAGAGAGCTGACATCTTCACCATGATGAATCATTCAATTAATGAATATGGTATGTCTCTCCAATTATTTAGGCCTTTTTTGATGTCATTCATCAGCATTTTGTAATTTTCAGCATATAGAATATTTATACCTAAATATTTTATTTTCTTTGGAGCAGTTGTAAATGGTATGGTGATTTTGTTTTGATTTCTGCTTGTTTGCTCCTGGTATATATAGTACAGTTGATTTTGTATGTCAGTCTTATATTCCAGGGCTTCCCAGGTGGTGCAGTGGTAAAGAATATGCCTGCTAATGCAGGAGAAGCAAGAGACACAGGTTCAATCTCCTGGAGAAGGAAATGGCAACCCACTCCAATATTCTTGCCTGGAAAATTACATGGACAGAGGAGTCTGGTGGGCTACAGTCCAGGGGGTCACAAAGAGTCAGACACAACTGATCACAGGTGCATGCATGTGTGCGTGCGCGCGCACACACACACACACGCATGTATCCTAGCTCCTATCCATTCTTAGTTTGCCAGTAGATTTTACCATGAATAGGTGTTGAGTTTTGTCAAATGATTTTTTTTTTTTGGCATCAGCTGACATGACTATATGATTTTTTCTTTCACTTGTTAATATGGTGGATTACATTGATTGATTTTGGAATATTGAAACAGTCTTGCATAACTTAGATAAACTCAATGTGGTTGTAACATGTTATTCTTTTCATGCATTGCTAGATTTGATTTGCTAATATTTTGCAGAGGATTTTTGTGTCTAAATTCATGGGAGATATTGGTCGATAGTTTCCTTTGTCCTTTATTTGGTTTTGGTATTTAGGGCAATATTAGCCTCATAAAATGAGTTGAGAAACACCTTCTCCTCTTCTATTTTCTGGAAGAGATTGTGCAAAACTGGCATCAGTTATTCTTTAAATGTTTGGTAAAATTCTCTAGTGACACTTCCTGGCTCTAGAGATTTTGATTCTTAGTGTTATTTCAATGTGAATTTATCTGTGTCCATAAGAACAAGTGAACGGTCTGGAGAGTTTGGGGTCTCAGTTCACATTACATTCACACGTGGGTGTGTCACACTAGACTGTGATCACATGAGAGAAGCCATTGTGTGCTGGTCATTTTTGGGACCTCCGCACTGAGTTCAGCACCTGGCACACAGTAGGTGTTCAAAGTGAGCTTGTGGAATAACTAAGTTGACTCCGTACTCTGTTGCAGACTGGAAGCCTGAGGCTGTTAGAGGGCAGCATGGAAGCACCTGAATCCTTTGTGCAAGGTGGAAAAATCTTTTGGAAAGAGTGGAAGAGTACCTAATACTTATGGTTCCACGTATCCCTCTTTGCTTAAACTACTTCTGATCAGGCAGTGGTTGGCTCTACCACCTGGAGCAACCCAGTGTGCTCCAGAATTTGAGGAGCATGGGGAGCTGGTGAGACAGAGGGGTGTGTTGGGGTAAGACTGGTTGCTGCAGGCTGCTGCAGACTGATGCTCCTTCCTAATCAGGGTGCCTCTCACACAGAAACAAGCTTTGAGAATCACACTTTAAAACAGAGGATACACAGGAAATGAGAATGGATTGAGCTTAAACACAATTTATAGAGTAATAATTCTTGATTACCCATAAGTAGTGTCAGGCTTGCAGAAATTATCGACTTCTTAGGTGTCTCTGAATTTCAAAAGCTACACCAAGGTACTTGCCACTAGGACTGTAGTTTCTAGTCGGCTAAGTGGTTTGTTTTAGACTAGAAGATTTTATGTCAGAGCTACATTTGTGTGTGGTGCACAAGAAAGCATGTGCATGCATGAGAGGGTGCACCAGTTTTTAGGTGAGTTTCTACTGGGGAGCCTGTTAGTGATGCTAAGTTCTCACGCCTTGCTCATTTCATAGCATAACAGACTATCTGGGTTGTTAAATTAGTGACTGTTATAACTACATTCTGGGACACCTTGTGACAGCCAAACTCTTTGATTTGTTCTTCTAACACTGTATTAATTGTTATCTGTATCAATAAGAGCTTTTTTTTTTTTTTTTTTAGCAGCTTTTTATCTGCATTATTCTCTGGACAATTGTGAACAGCTTCAAGAATATTTTATTATGTTGAAGGCTATTTATTTCTGAGCCAAATGTGAATTCATTTGTTTGTAATTTGAGACTATGGGGCATTTATTGATTATAAAGGCAATGGGCCTTACACTAGGCTTATTTGTCGTGTCTGGAAATCACCATCAGCATGGTAGTTGTGCAGTGTTGATTGGCCAACATGTCAAACTGATGATAAACACTCTCTCCTTTATGCCATCTCTGGGCTTATCTATACTCGCTTTTAACACAGCATGTTGGGATGATTTGTCTGCATGTCCCTCTCTCTCACTGGATTCAGAGTTTCTTTGGGGAATGAACCATCTCTCTTTCTAGAGCACCGAGCACAATTCCTGACTCTAGACTAGAAGCTGAAGGAGGACATATCGCTGTGCACCCACCACCTCGAACAGCACCTGGGCATGCAGGTGGGCACTCAATACCTATCGAATGAATACATCAACGGTGATAGCTGGTGCGCTATAAAAATCTTTGCTGAGTTAATAAATTACTTTGTATTTGTACAATGAGTTTCAGGGGCAGAAATCACATTGTTTCATAACCCAGAGGCAGTGATTGCATCCTGAAATACATACGCCTTGACTTGCTTTCCAAGGTGACCCCTCCCCCATCAAGAACATTGAAAATCAAATAGTAAGCAAGATTTGAAAGACAAAAAATCAAATTATCAAATTATCATTTGATAAGAGAATAGAGAATGAAGACTGGAAGGTACTGTTAGATAAAATGGACCCCTTTATCCTTTTTAACCCTATGAATTTCACTGCACATAGATAGGACCTTTGAGCACATAGGAAATGTTGCCCCACAACTCTTATAAATGTGTTCCTGTAGAACAACTCATTTCTCAAATTATGTAGGAAAGGGAGGAGGAATTACATGTGTGGTAGATACATAGCTTTTATATCTTTAAACTTTTCTGATCTCCTATGTGGGATATCTTGGCAGTTTATTAACAGGCCATGAATCATCTTAGGAAACACAAAAATCCAATATCTTCTGATTCCTAGCTTTTTTTCCCCCAATAATGGATAAACATTCATATTTTCACCTGTCTACAAAAGAAATCTGATAGTTGAAAAACTAAGGCAGAATACAACAGTCATGATTATTTCAAAAAGAAATGAGCCATACCTATATTTTAATCATCATGCAAAAGAAAACAATGAAACAAAATGAAGGATGAACCAAAAATCTACGTGCTCTTCCAAGCATGTCTTATTGGCTCATAGCCTTGACAAAGATGGGAACAAGGGGTGTGGGGGCATTGGAAAATTCACAGAAGGGTGTGTAAGGCAGCAGGCAGGCATTGGAATACCTACTACCTCCTCACATCACGACCGAAGGAGGCAGTGTCTGGCAACAGCTAGCTCTCCGGAGCCCCAGGGTCTGCATCCTTTAACGTGGGCAGGCAGCATCTGTTTTGATTGGACAGGGAACATTCAGATAGGTCAGCATCTTCCAATTGTTTCTTTCCACTGTCTTTGGATGTGTTATACTTATTTCCACTTTCTAATTCCTAAAGCGTCTGTCTATTGTTCTTTTGTTTTTTTATCTTCTCTCTCTCTCTCTTGCCTTTTCCAGGATCCCAAGTTTCTGGTTTCAAATGTTTACAATGAGTCATGGCCTTAATCATGAGTGTCCCTCATGTAGTCCATGGGGGCCTTGTAGGAAGAGGATTGTGTTAGGAGTCTGTAGACTCAGATGAGAAGCCGAGTCAATTGGTAACCCAGAAGAAGAGGAAAGAGATTGCCCAAATTGTGCAGCTCAGGTAGGCAGTGGGGCTCTGTTGCCTCTTGGTGCCACCAGAGCTTGAAGTGCTATAGAGAGATCATGGCTGTATGTGCAGCAAACTTTTCAACTAAATCAACAAAATGCTGTCACATAAAGGCTTCTCAGGAACACCACTCAAAATTTTGGATTTGTTGAGGACACTGTTGATCTTGTGTATTACCTGTCCTTATATTTCATATAACTTACATTATAAATATGTCATTGTAATTGTGATTATTTCTCTTCTTTTACTCTGTCATGTCAGGAGCTGATATATGGTTCTCCAGCACTTAGAATGGGGCCAGACATGTAGCAGATGTACCGTGCACATGTGTTGAATAGAGATGTGCCACCCTGCTCCTATAATCCACCCTGGATTGAACAGAAGACAGAATTTGTCATCTGAAAGGCCTGAATTTCAGCTCTGAATCAGCCTCATGTTAGTCATGGTGCCTAACCCCTTTGAGCCTTAGTTTCTTCATGTGTTTACTAGAACTTCTCTGGAGCCTCCTAAAATAAAACAATGAAGCATTTGGATGGATGTATGGATGGAAGCCCTTCTCATCTTCCTGTTCTCTTTTCACCACTCCCTCCCTACCCACTGCCTTTCAATGGGTGCTCTTCAAACCATGGCTCTGTTTATCTGAGGGTTAGAATTTAAGTGGGGAAAGAATGAACACTGTTGCAATAGTAATTCTTTTCCATTATAAAAATCTGCAGAAAAGAAAAGCACAACGGCCAAGCTCGTGAACCTCAGGTTCAGGCTTGTGTTGCCACCACCAGGCTGCCACTGGATGGCTTAAACCAGACCAAAGCAGACAAACTTCTGCCTCTCTGCAGTAGTAGAATCTGTGTGGGGTGTGAGACACAAGCAGGGGCCAGGGGATGGGTGGTGAAGAGGTGAGGTGCTTTCTGAATCACATAGGAAATAGACACTTCAAACTGCAGGAGGGCTGGGCCTCGGGAGGAAGGAGGTGATCACTCTCGTTCAGCTCCCTTTCCAGTTCCTCCCACTGAGAAGACAAGACAGAAGACAGGGAGTTGGTAAAACAGGATGTAAAGTTTATATACAAGAATATAGTGTTTATCTGAAATATTTACAGTGTTGGTTAAAGCAATATTTTTACAACTTTTTGGGGTCAACTACTATGTATATTACAGGTAAGCTACAATGGTTTAATCTGCAAAATTAAGTAAAAAAGTGTTTTAAACAAAGTTTAAAGTACTCGGGTCAATCATAAAATTGGTCTGTTTTGCCTTTTATTTGAAGAACTCATGCTACGGTGGTTAATGTGGTTTTTATAAATGGAAGTACTCTACCTGCAAATGCAAAACGCAATACATGCTAGTTGTTAAGTTCCCAACAGGGATGTTAAGGGACAAATGACTTGTTACACAATTCAGGTGCTGAGTATCAGGCTGCAGCTGAGAGAGGTGCTGAGATAACAGCCAGCTTTATCTCAACCGGGTTTTGAACCCACAACAGAAAAGGGAAAGTTCGGGCCACACAGAAAAGTGAAGCTGTTTGCACCTTATGGCAACCTCAGTGGAAACGGACCCAAACCAAACCACCAAAACAATCAAGCCAGAGTCACAGTTGCACCTACGTGAAATAGCTCTTAAGTGACCTTTTTAAAAACTTCATAAAAATCCTTGTGATTTTATTAGTTGGAATATTTCTACAAGATTTCGGTGGGTTTTTCCTTTATGTGAAGACACCTATCTGTTCCTGAGGCCTCCTGGGGCCTTATAACTCAGGAAATGCTGGGGGTGCAAACGTGCAAAAGGCAGGGGAAGCCGCTCCAGGCCGCAGCCGGGAGCCTAGGGACTGTGCTTGGGAAGCCGCGCTGAGGTCCCAGAGCAGCGGGGGCGGGGCGGCGGGGCCCTGGGAGGGGTCCGCAGCGGGGCTAGCACTGCAGCTTGCGGAAGCTGCGGGAGATGCGCTTGAACTCCCGCTGCCCCTTCTGCCACCGCTTCACCGAGGTGATGACCAGCTCCCCACCCAGCTTCTGCCCCATGACCAGGTAGGGCGCGTTGATGTCGTTCATCTCCTCACACGTGCACTGCAGGCTGTCTTTGAGCCACAGCACCGACTTCTTCAGGTCCTTCTCGGACACTCCGTTCAGCTTGTAAATGGTCTTGCTCTTGGTCTCCAGGATGATTTTGGTGTCTCTATTGATGTAGGTGATCTCCTTCACTTTTATCTTCAGTGCTGCGAACACAAAAGGGGGCAGGTTCACTCCAGTGATAAGGAGAGCATAAATCCCCCCCGCATGTCCTAGACTCGCCTGGGAGAGGGAAGAGGAGCCCCTTGAGGTTGACGGGCTGCAGGCAGGGGGTTGGGAGCTGAGGGCAGCAGGTGGCTCCATTTCTAAAGCCTCAAAGGGTTGATCGGGCACTTTGTTTCAAACCAGCCATCCTTTAAAAACTCCCCTTGTGGACTCAATTGATTTTCCCTCCTTGCCCTGTGTTTCTGTGTTTGTACGGAGGCTGCATGTGGAGTGCGCTCTCCTCGACAAATGACTTCCCCTATTGGAAAATTCACCATGAAAAGAAATGCCTGACTCTTAGGTGAAACATGATCCTTCTGTGGCTGTAAACTTTAAACTCAATTTATGACGTCGGAGAGGTTTTTGGACAAACCTGTAAGGAAATTATATCACACAATCATTGTTTTCTAAAGAACAGACTACAGGGAAGGAGAATTGATCTTACAGCTGCATTTGATTTGGGAAAGTAACTTGGAGAAAAAATATCCAAGACTCTTTTTAAGAGCACAACATGTTTAGCTGTAAAAGTGTTTTCCTGAAGACCTCATCCTCATATGCTATCATTTCCCTGGCCAAGGCCAAGGCATTTACAGATCATATATGCACTGCTTCCAAGATGGATATGTAGACTCATTAGAATGCTAAGACCCAAAGTAAGTGGTTTACTATAAAAGACATGTTTTATAGTCATGAACAGTATGCTTTGGGAAAGAAAACCCTACAAACATACATGCTGGAATTAAATTTCAAGACTCCATGAAGTCAGGGAAGGGATAGAATTTTAAGGTTGATGGGATCATCTAGCTAAACTCTCTTGTTGGTACACCAAGAATCTGAAATCCAGAGAAATTCAGTGATTTACAAGAGGTCACCCAGTTATGTTGCACCCTAGCTGAGCCTAATTCTCAGAACTCGAGTCCTCAAACCACTGGGATCTCAGTCACCGTATCAAATCTCTTATCCTGGCTGGTGCATTCACATGCCCAACTATAATGTGTTAATGATTGTTCCATAGAGATTATATGCAGGTGTAACTTCCTGACTCTGATGGAGTTTAAGTTAGTAATAGAGGAAGAGGTTTTTTGGTGAGAAATCGCTGCTCTGGAGATTTCTTTCTTTCTCTGTCAGAGGAATTCGACTAAGTTGGCTTTTCCAGCCGAGCAGGAAATGACTGAAGCTCAGCCAGGTAAATCAAGTGTGCTGGGACTTGGCCAACCACTGTTTGTCTGAGGTGCATCTGGGTCATAATATTGGGTGCTCAGGGTTTTCCGTCGGAGAAGACAATGGCACCCCACTCCAGTACTTTTGCCTAGAAAATCCCATGGACAGAGGAGCCTGGTAGGCTGCAGTCCATGGCGTCGCTAGAGTCGGACATGACTGAGCAACTTCACTTTCACTTTCCACTTTCATGCATTGGAGAAGGAAATGGCAACCCACTCCAGTATTCTTGCCTGGAGAATCCCAGGGACGGGAAGCCTGGTGGGCTGCCGTCTATGGGGTCACACAGAGTCGGACACGACTGAAGTGATGCAGCAGCAGCAGCAGGGTTTTCCGTGAGATGAATCACACGGCAATCTCACGTGTTCCTATGGCCTCGGCCTAAGGGCTGGGAGGGGGGAAGGTATATGGTGGGAGAAGTGATTATCATGCTACCTGGGACCCTCATCAATAGCACAGACAGAGCATGTGTGAGATTTTGCCTGGTCAGACTAAACATTCTTGAGCCCAAAACATCAGAAAAATCATCACTTTTAATCAGAGGGAAGACTTATGACTCATCTTTCTCTAGCTATGAAATAGCTAACTTTTTAAGAGCTTACCATGGGAAAACTTCAGACGTTTCCTTCCTGGGTTTTCTGCTGGGACCAAATATAGGAAATCAAAGCTCTGAAATAACTTTTCCTGCCCTGGATGGAAGGTATGAGGGGGGATGCAGGATGTGCTGGAGGCAGAGGTGATGATATTGGGTTGGCTAAAAAGTTGTTTCCATAATATGTTAGAGACAAATCTGAACGAAGTTTTTAGCCAACCCAATACTGTCTGGTCCAACAAAAGGTTGCATATAGAGGCAGGCAGTTCTGATCCATTCTTTCTTCACCAGTACTTTCCCTACGGAAATCAGGAGATCTTCTCCATCTTTCTTGTCCTTTGGAAGTGCAGTGGGGAGACTGTCATGCTTTCACGGATGGTTCAAGTTAAATACATCAGATTTCTACCTTGTTCCTTCTACCCTTTCATTACTCCCCCAAACTACACAGGCGATGTGGAAAACCACTTATAAACCAGTATAGGACTCACTCCATACAATTTAAGTTTATTATCCCCCTTGGGACAAAAGGAACATGAAGAAATAGAAAACAAACTTGTGAGGTATCTGCATGTGTGATACCTTAAATGTAATGACTTCCAAGTTGTTTCAAGGTAAGAGAAAGAAAACCCTGGGACAGACAGACAGACACACACACACCCACTTTTTTTTACACAGGTCTTGATGCAGCATCTTTAGGAAAGAGATCTTATGTAAGGTAAACCACTAAGCAAGCAGGTAATGTGTGTGTGTGTGTGCGTGTGTGTGTGTGCGTGTATGTGTGTGCGTGCGTGCACGCATGTGCCTGAGCCCTAATTTCAATTTTTTTGGAGCTTCACTATATCATGGAAGTCAGGAGAGAGATCTGTACTAAAGCTAGTGCAAAGGCTGTAAACTACCAGAATAAAATGCTATATATTTTTATATAAACTTTATTTAAATTACATTTTAAAAATTTGCCCTTAAATCCTGAGCATGGAAGCTAAGAACCATGTTTTGGGTAAGGCTCTGGAGCTTTGGGATTGCTGCTGCCAACATGCCTGGCCATCTCCTACTCTGAGAATTTTTTGTCTTTGAGTATAGACATCCACTCCCATCCAACCCCATCATCCACTTGTGGCTCTTGCTGAGGGGGAGGGGTAGCTCAAACTGAGTTGCCTCCTTCCTTCCCCTTCCTCAGCTGTGAGAAGCTTCTCCTATAGCTATGGATGTCCTAGGAGTAGCTAAGGTTAAGCACAGGACACTTCCTGGAAGTGACCTGGGGTTGTAAGGGGCACTGATTGGTGGTTTCCAGAGTTTCAGGGACCTGGCCAGGTCTGAGACTTCTGGCTGGTAAGTTGTAAGGAGAGGGTGGGATGTCATTCCTCCATACTATGCACGGGAGTAGTTTCTGTCTCCAGGGTTTAGCTGAGTATGTAGACGTGTTCCTAGAGGTCTGTTAGAGTCTGTTATTATTTGCTAGGACAGAGACCACATCTGTTTACCAATAAGTTCAACCTTCTGCTTGAATAAATATTTTAAAGGGCATCAACCCCTCAAACACACCAAGAAGTGCCAAAAGCATGAATGTCTCAGGAATCTGGGTGAAGTTCTCTGCCACCCCAGCTCTGAATTCAGTGCTGATCTTATATCTAGCTGGCTCCTTCGATCCCCACAGAGGCTGAAGGACTCAGAGGAGGGGCTGCTGAAGCTCTGGGTGGACAGTCTCCTCTCTTCTCTTAGAGTTCTCCCTTAAGGGAAGTGATCTACACACCAGGGAACTTGGGAGTTCCTGAGCACTGTGTCATCACAGCACCTTGCATGTATCTTGCCAGAGTAAATTTCTAGCTTTTTTTTTTTTCATTTCAAGGAAACTCTTTCCACCAAATTATTAACTAGTACCTTGGATATACTCACTGACAGTGGAATACGAGAAGCAGAGCATCATGTTTGGCACTGGAGTAAATTTCTATTTGGGGCCAACTTAATGTCTTGAATCTGTTTTACCGAGGCTAATATTTACATGTTTCCATCCTTGGGACATATGTTTAAGTGACTAAAAGAGAACATGGGCTAGGATTATGCTTGCTGGCAAGAAAAAGCCAAAGGGAAGTGAAAAATGTGCCATTTGAAATTCATGATGTGAACAATTTTCATTTATTTGATTGTTGCTTAAAAGAGCAATGACTCTCACCTAAGAAAAGATACAATTCAATACAAGATAGTTAATGTAGAGAGGAAACTAAGATAACCTGTTAGATGATTAGCTCAAGGACAGATGAGCTGTGATGCTATTTTACCCAAACTTTATCTAGTAAAGGGCTTCCCTTGTGACTCAGCTGGTAAAAAATCCTCCTGCAATGCAGGACACCTGGGTTCAATACCTGGGTTGGGAAGATGCCCTGGAGAAGCAAAAGGCTACCCACTCCACTATTCTGGCCTAGAGAATTACATGGACTGTAAAGTCCATTGGGTTGCAAAGAGTCAGACACGACTGAGTGACTTTCACTTTCACTTTATCCAGTAATAGTAATATCTTAATGAATTGTATCTTTAAGCTGTACTGGAAAATAAAACGTTTGTTGGTGTGTTGACTTACCAAAATCATTTTTACAAAGTGTTTCCATTATGTCGTTGTCATCTTCGTTTTTAGTTTTGCAGGCTTCACATACCTTTGGAGCTAGAAATGTGAAAAATTAGTAACTTTGCTTGAAAGGAAACAGCAGGTGGCATTTGTAAACAACTCACTGGTAGGGGCTTCTTCAGGCAAGAGGAACAATTGTCTGTAAGACCCCTAACTCTGCCTCATTTATAAAAGGACCACTCATGCCTAAGAAAGTGTCCCACGCCTCCCATTTTTTTTGACAGGCAAAAATGCCCACATACTGTGTACAGGTATGCCCAGTGGTGGGGTGTGGGGGTGCGGCTGCAGGTAACTGAGACAGGCTGTAGCTTTTCGCTCTTCCTCCCACTCTTGGGACAAACACAGTTTCTGAAAAAGTTAGCGCCAAGGCCTCTCTGAGGAGAAAGCACTAAAAGACCCTTGAAGGATTTTGGAAAACTAGCAACCACCAATGATGGCCAAAAGATCATCTTTCTCAGCTGCAGGCCACCAGTGCAGCCTGGCCTCTGCTGGCTCTTCTGCCAAGCTGCTTCTGGGAGGGGGCGGGGGGGATGGAGTCATCTCGAGGGAGTTTCAAGTCTGGGCTGGGCGAGGTTGCTAGTGTGGTAAGGCTGCATCTGAGCTCTTCACCTCTCTAGCAGCTCCAGCCTGCTCTACCTGGGCCTGCGTCACCTCGTGCTTTCTGCCAAGCCTGTGCTTGAGTTAGGCAGCATTTACTTCACTGTTATCTTCCTCCCTGGTGCAGGTTCTTCTTTCCTCTCTTTGCCTGTTTCAGACGCTTGAAAACAAGCAGACAAAACAACAACAACAAAACCCAAACAAACAAAAACCCAAAGCTTTTCCAGAAGCCAAAGAAAGTTGAAGCAAACTGTCTCTGGGGTCTGACCAAACCCAGGAATGTGCACTAGCTCAATTATGAGAGAGCCGGCTAACGGCTCTTCTAGAAGAGTCTGATTCCTTGGGAAAAGGGAAAGTAGAAAACATTCATTTTCTCTCACATATAAATGTACTAATACTGTCTTTAAAATTTAGGTGAAAGTTCATTAATATGAAATTGCGTTTTCACAGGAAAGAAAACCTGTATAACTCATTTTGGAAGTTATTTATCAATTTGGAGAAAGCGCAGAGCAGATTTTGAAAAATGCAAACTTTTATTGTGAAAGGGGAAATTTTTTTTTTGAGAAATGTAGTATATAAAGTTGGTGCAGATTGTGAAAAATAAAAACAAAAGCAACATACATAAAACTGCCCTTAACTTCCCTCTCTCAAACAAAATGAAACTTTTCCAATTAGGAGCTCTAAGAATGTATATAAAATGTTACTAACCTGTATTGGTTGGTCTGTGGTATATGTTGGACAAATGTTTGAAATATGCCAAACATTTGCAATAAATTATAAATCTAACCAATAAGATGATTGCAGACTCATGGTGCCTGCCAGGAAAGATTGCTAAGCAACTTTGCATTTTCTTTAACTAATGATGGCTGTAGGAAAACAATTAGAGATTGAAAGGGAGATGCTGCTGGAGCCCTGAAAGGGATTAGGAAGCCCCCTTTCTGTCCCCAGGGACCTAAATCAGCTCAGACACATTGTATATGTTTTCCTTTCAGGAAGAATATCAAGAGCCCATGAGGTTTTCATTTCTTTGATGGTTTTTGCGCAGGAACTCCCCCTCTGTTTTCTAAAAAAACTTGGGAAATTCTCGTTTGCACGATTTTCTCCAGTTAATTAAAACCACTCCTAAGATAAAAGCTGATTAGTGATAGAAAAATAAGTTCTGGAGATTCCCTTTGTGCTTCTTTCTTAGACACCTGGGCACTTACAACCAAAGCTGAATTTTCAACACACATGAGCTACTTTTTATTTTCAAAGCTTGAATGGCAAACAGAGAGTGTCTTAAAAGACAATCTGTTTGCACATTTTGGCGATCGTGACTGTAGGGAATGTCCCTGCGTCTAGAATCCTGCCCAGTGGTAAAAACGTGCTGCGTGAGATTCAGGCCAGGGTGCTCTGGCCAGCGTGCTCACCCGCCAGCTCCTCCACGGAGGGCCACTTCCAACTCTCTCAATTGTGGCCCCCGTGCTAGCATCTTTTAAAAGAATTGTGCATGTATCTACAAAGAAAAGACCTCTTTCAGTTCTACATTTTCTCCGCACCCCCACCCCGCCCGGCGCCTCCCTTTTCAACTATTCCTATGAAAGAGCAATTGGTATAACAGGGGAAGGGAATGAGAGACTTGAGTGTGTGTGTGTGTATATATATATATTGGTGTGTGTGTGTGTGGGTGATTATCTGTTTTGTCACGCTGACAAATCAGGGCAAGGAGAGCGTCTGCCCCGCCTGGGACTGGCACCCCGGCGGGAACGCAACGGGATGCGGGGTCTTCGTGGAGCTGGTGGTGGGGGTGTAATGAGGAGGAGGGCTTACCTTCCTCGGTAGCCGGCAGGAGGTGGTCGCTGCTAGCGAGGGGGATACAAAGGTCGTTGTCCTGGGGGAAGCGGTCGCAGTCGAGCATGTCGGGCCAAGGGAAGCCGAAAGCGGACATGACGGGAGCGCAGCGGTCCTTCACCTGCACGCAGAGCGAGTGGCACGGCTGGATGGTTTCGTCCAGGTCGTCGAGGCAGACGGGCGCGAAGAGCGAGCACAGGAACTTCTTGGTGTCCGGGTGGCACTGCTTCATGACCAGCGGGATCCAGGCGCCCGCCTGCTCTAGCACCTCCTTCATGGTCTCGTGGCCCAGCAGGTTGGGCAGCCGCATGTTCTGGTATTCTATGCCGTGGCACAGCTGCAGGTTGGCCGGGATGGGCTTGCAGTTGCTGCGTTTGTAGGGGAAGTCGGACTGGCCGAAGAAGAGCCCGCGCGCCGAGCCCAAGCAGCAGTGCATGGCGAGGACGATCAGCAGCAGGGAGCCGGGGCCCTGCGGCATCGTGGGTGTGCGACCCCCAGGGGGCGGAGGGAGCCAAGCCGGTGAAGCGAAGGCGGCGGGGGCCGGAGCTCTTCCCGGGTCCGCTCGCAGCGCTTGGCGCGGCTCCGGGGCCTGGAAATCAGCGCCGAGACGCCGGGCGCGCGGGGGACTGCGCGGGTGAGGTTCTGCGCTGGGCTCCGCGCTGCAAGCCTGCGCGCAGCTCCAGGTGGGCTCAGACCGGGGGAAGCAGAGTGAGCCACAGCTGGGGCCAGGCCAGGGTTTTCTTGGCCTTTTTTATGCAAATCTGGAGGTGGGGGGGAGCAAGGGAGGAGCCAGTGGAGAGTAATCCGAGGAGGGTTGGTCACTACTCTCTGCGTCTGGTTTTCCGTTGAGAATGCCCCTCACGCGCTCCCTGGAAGGAAATTCTGGCGGCGCCCACCGACCCCTGTCCCCCCCCCCCCCCAGGACGCTGCCAAGCGCGCGCTCTAGGACTGCTATGAGCAACAAACAAACAACAAATAGAAGAGCCTGGCAGTTGCGCCCCAAAAGTGAGCGTGCAGGGAGCGGGCTGCGGGAGATGGAGGGACGCGAACGGCGGCCTTGTAGCCAAGTCCCGAGGGAACGCGCACTAGCCCCCGCGAGGCCCGGAACGGGGGTTGTCTGACCCCAGCCTTAAGTTTCTGCTGGCCCCGGGGCTGCGGGGCGGAACTGCACTCCCGGCGGCCGCGAGCCTGCTGCCGGCCCTCTCTTTGTGCCCGCAGTCCACGCCAGGGTCCGGCCTGCCCGAGGCCGCTCGGCGAGGCTGCTTTCCTCTCGGATCCCCAGCCGCGGTTCCCAGTCTGGCCCGCCCGTGCAGAGTGCTCCCGCCTGCCCTTTCAAAAGGCAGAGAATTTATACAAGTAGAGTCGTCGGAGCAAAACTTTTGCATGAAAAAGGGAATGTCAATAAAACGCTAGGGGTGTTGTTGTGTTAGGGCTAAGTCTAGAAAAGTTTGTCACTGTGGAAGCGCCTCTACAGAGTCTCGTCAGAATCACACATGACTGCCCACCATTTCCCGGTTTGGGAGAAGAGACCTGCCTCCCCTTCCGAAATGAACCGGAAGACTCAAGACCCGAAAGCACCGTGCGCTCTAACCCGCTCTGTACCTGGCGGAGGTCACTCAGGGATATATGCCTTCAGGGCACAGTTTGGGAAGGCTGGTGCTGGGCACAAGGGGCTGGCAGAAAGTGCGCTAGGTGGGCAGGCAGGGAAGGGGTAGGGGGCAGGGAAAGAAGCTCTGCCTTGACACCCACGAAGCCTTGGCAGAGGTCGCGCCTTCGTCCTACACAATGCCAGCGGGCACCGTGCAGGGTGCCAGGTGTACGGAGGCGAACCAAGAGGTCGGTCTGTGCGCCCGCGGAGCTGGGGACTCCAGCTCGTGGAGGACTCCAAAGAGTAAGTTCACAGCTGTAACCCGGGCTAGGGGGCCTCAGGAGGAAGGCGTGTGTGTGTGTGTGTGTGGGGGTGGGGGAACGGGGCTCCTTTCTTCTAATCTCCCCAAGTTTCTCCTTGGGGCTGCTTGATCGTCTCCGCCCCCTAAGACCCACTGGCAGTTTGGCGGTGCAGGTCCAAAGAGAGAATTCCCAGAGAGCGGGCCGCCACGGGTCTTTCATATGGAAGGTAGGCGCATTGTTATTCCTTCCCAGCCACCCAGAGCCATCAGTAGGCTCCTTCCTCAGCCTCTCTATTTCCCTCCTTCCGGAAGATGCTTTGGCTTTGGCGGCCTTCCAGGCCCAACTCGCCCGCCACTGCTTAAAGGAGGGGATTAATGTGTGGGTGGCGAAAGCCCACTTAGTGTTTTCTCCTGGCCGTGAATACAGCAGGAACATCGCCACCTGTAAGGAGAATATCTTTTGATTCTGACCCAAACATCTGGGTCCCTAAAGACCAGCTTGCATCTTTTCTCCTTTGCGCCGGTGCTCTGCAGGGGAAGGGCCAGCCGCGGCAGCGAAAGGCCGCGCTCCTCCGCGGAAAGGGTCCTGGGTCTTTTCGGGTGAGCTAATAAGCCCCGCTCCCCAGTACAAAGTACTTTGAAAAATAAACCTCAGTAAAACAAGCACACTGAACTTAGCAGCTGATCGAAGCCTCAGTTCTAAGAGATGTTAAGATTTGGCCCCGGGGCTGGGATGATGGCCTTCCCACCTCCACCGCCCCAAGCCCCAATGACCCCCCCCCCCCCGCCGGGGTCGCCTCCGCTTCTCAGAGGCCCTCGGCGATCAAGAGCCTGGGGAACAAGGAGCTGGAAGCCAGTGGTGGTGGTTCGAGGCGGTGAGCGGCCGAATGGCCGGGAGAGGCTGGTGACCCAGGCGCTCTTCGGCCTGTGCGGCCGGAGGCATTGTTTCGAGAGCCCGCGCGGCCCCACTGGCCGCCAGGGGGCGCCGGGAGCCGCAGGAGGGTCGGCATCGCCGCGGCGCCTAGCGTCGCGCTCCGGCCTGCGGGATCCGGGGTCGCGGCCCCTCCGCGCATCCCGCCACCCGGCCCAGACCTCTCCCTCGCGGCCCGCGTCTTCCCTTCCCGCCTCGGGTGGCGCCCTGCTTCCTTTCCCTTTTGCAACTAGTTCGCGCCCGGCCTAGCGCACGTGCGCGTTGACCGTGGAGCTCGCCGGACAAGCAGATTGCCAGCGAACAGGGGAGTAACCTCTTACAAGGCCTGGACGCGGGCGCTGCCCTCCGTCTGTGAGAAAAACGCACGAACACGGACGCTTGGTGACCGTGGCGGCGCGCTTCCCCAGCCCGGGCCTCTGTGCCGCCGCAGAGAGATGGGCGCACGCGGGGCAGCCCGGCGGCGCCTTCGGTGACTCGGACTCCTCTGTGCTCCGTGCTGTCCCTTGGGCCAACGGGTCTCCTATCCATGCAATTTATCAAAACACGTCAGAGGCTTTTCTTTGTTTACCACACGGAGAGTCGAAGTTACCTTCCTCACCAATCCACAACCCACTCCTCTGGGGTCCGATAAGTGGTTGTCGGTTTTAGGAAGGGAAACTATTCGCCCAAACTCAGGCTAAGTAGTGGTGGGTGTCCACTCCTCAGAGGGCCTCCCCACCCTCCACACACACACACACACACACACACACACACCTCAGGGTAAGTAGTGGTGGGTGTCCACTCTTCAGAGGGCCTCCCCACCCTCCACACACACACACACACACACACACACACACACACACACACACACACACAGGGTAAGTAGTGGTGGGTGTCCACTCCTCAGAGGGCCTCCCCACCCTCCACACACACACACACACACACACACAGTAGGTGGGTGTCCCCCCGGGCCCCCACACACACACACACACACACACACACACACACACACACACTCAGGCTAAGTAGTGGTGGGTGTCCACTCCTCAGAGGGCCTCCCCACCCTCCACACACACACACACACACACACACACACACTCAGGGTAAGTAGTGGTGGGTGTCCACTCTTCAGAGGGCCTCCCCACCCTCCACACACACACACACACACACACACACACACACAGGGTAAGTAGTGGTGGGTGTCCACTCCTCAGAGGGCCTCCCCACCCTCCACACACACACACACACACACACGGTAAGTAGTGGTGGGTGTCCACTCTTCAGAGGGCCTCCCCACCCTCCACACACACTCACACACACACACACACACACACTCAGGGTAAGTAGTGGTGGGTGTCCACTCCTCAGAGGGCCTCCCCACCCTCCACACACACACACACACACACACACACACACACACAGGGTAAGTAGTGGTGGGTGTCCACTCTTCAGAGGGCCTCCCCACCCTCCACACACACACACACACACACACACACACACACACTCAGGGTAAGTAGTGGTGGGTGTCCACTCTTCAGAGGGCCTCCCCACCCTCCACACACACACACACACACACACACACACACACACACCTCAGGGTAAGTAGTGGTGGGTGTCCACTCTTCAGAGGGCCTCCCCACCCTCCACACACACACACACACACACACACACAAGGTAGTAGTGGTGGGTGTCCCTCTTCGGCCCCCCCCCCCACACACACACACACACACACACACACACACTCAGGGTAAGTAGTGGTGGGTGTCCACTCCTCAGAGGGCCTCCCCACCCTCCACACACACACACACACACACACAAGGGCCTCCCCACCCTCCACACAAACAACAAAAAAACCGTGGTGGGTGTCCACTCTCAGAGGGCCTCCCCACCCTCCACACACACACACACACACACACACACACACACAGGGTAAGTAGTGGTGGGTGTCCACTCCTCAGAGGGCCTCCCCACCCTCCACACACACACACACACACACACACACACTCAGGGTAAGTAGTGGTGGGTGTCCACTCTTCAGAGGGCCTCCCCACCCTCCACACACACACACACACACACACACACACACACACACACACACACACAGGGTAAGTAGTGGTGGGTGTCCACTCCTCAGAGGGCCTCCCCACCCTCCACACACACACACACACACACACCCGGTAGTGTGGTGGGTGTCCACTCTTCCCCCCCCCTCAGGGTGTGGTGGGGGTCCCCCGAGGGCCTCCCCCCCACACACACACACACACACACACACACAGGGTAAGTAGTGGTGGGTGTCCACTCTTCAGAGGGCCTCCCCACCCTCCACACACACACACACACACACACACACACACACACACACACACACACTCAGGGTAAGTAGTGGTGGGTGTCCACTCCTCACAGGGCCTCCCCACCCTCGCCACACACACACACACACACTCACACAAACTCAAGGTAAGTAGTGGTGGGTGTCCACTCCTCAGAGGGCCTCCCCTCGGCCCCCCCAGAACCACAGCCCACCCTAGTGCTGTAGGCCTGAGAGCCTGGACTTGGCCCTCTTTTTCTGCTAGTTGTCTGTTGTGGAGGCGCCGAAGAATGTTGAGGCACAAAAGTTCCTGTCAGTCTTTCCAGAACAATTCGGCTGCTTGGTTCAACCTGTGATGGCTGGAAGAGTTTCTGGGCAGGCAGGACCCTCACTCTGATGCTCAGAGCTTCTGCCCTGGGGCGAGGGTGGCGGAGGCGTTCTCCCAGCCCGGAGCCGCGGGACTCCTACGTCTGCTCTCCCTCGGCGGGGAACCCGGGAAAATGCGTCCCCCCCACGCCAGCCCCTCGAGAATAGATAGGAGAGTAAAGAGAGTTCGGACGAGAGGGGGTGCAGGCAAGAAGCGGGAGAACGAATACTTGTGATAAGCCGACGTCTTAGTTTCTCCTGATCTTGCACCGGTGGAGGGGAACCTCGAATCGAAAACAAGCTTCTTAGCCCCCACTGTCCATACCACTGACCCGCTCTTCCTCTACACTGGGGAGCTTGGCTTTCTACTCTCTGTTAAAATGCACGGCCTCTCGGGACTTTAGCCTTTACACCAACTCGAGAGTGGGGAAGAATGCCCCGCGCCGAAGCCCTAACAGGCCGGCTGAGTGCCTCCCCTGTACCCGGAAATCTCACTGCCACTCGGCAGGTGGGTGTGATTAGTATCATTTTGTTAAGGAGTAGTCACTGAGGCACTGAGGGGTGAAGTAACCGGAGCCGGGTCACACAGCTCGTGGCCCGGCTGCTGGAGCTGCAGGGACCTCGGCGGCTGTGGGGATGCCACGGACTGATCGCGCGTCCGGGGCTGCGCGGAGGTTTGGCTTTGGCCGCTCGCCTGCGGGCTGTGTGGGTGACGTCACCTCCTCCTGGGACTGGGTCCCCGGGTGGGTGGGGTTCGCGGCGGCCACGTGGGGGCGCCATTTCCAAAACAGATGGTTTCCCCATGAGGGTTGCGAATCGGCTTCCTTTACCCAGATGGCTCAGTAGAGAGCTATTTTGTCTTTTTAAACGTTGGGCGTGAGGTTTTCTTTTTTTAAAAAAATGTGCAGCAGGAACCGGAATTATTTGGTTCTTTCGCCTTTGGGGCTCCCTTGCACCCACCGTTGAGACGCCGACGGCAGCTGGACTGGAAAGCAGGGCGCAAACGCGCGCGGGGCGAGTACCCGGGGCTCGACTCCGGCCCTCGGAGCCCAGCGGTCACTTGCGGATTTCGGATACCGAGGCCCCGATCTGCAACAGCAAAGCCTTTGCCTCTCGCCTTTTAAGAAAAGTCAAGGCTGAGAGCGAACAGTTTACCAACTGCTAACCCGAGCTCTCTCGCGTATCTCTTTCTTTAAGATCTAAGGGGCCAGCGGGCCCAAGATCGGAGCTGCAAGAGCGAGCGAAAGGCCCAGGGAGTCTCTGACTCGGGGAGCTGGCAGAGGAAGGCACCTGGAGGGGCGGCGGAGACCAAGACTCCGGTCGGCGCTCTGCCGGAGCGCTGGCGCAGGGCTCGGGGTGACGGTTCGTTGGGGGTGAAACAGGAGTTGTCCCCCGGCCCTACTGGGCCGCGAAGCGAGACATGTAATTGCTGGGATCTGCGTGAACTCTGGGAGAAGGCAATGGCACCCCACTCCAGTACTCTTGCCTGGAAAATCCCATGGATGGAGGAGCCTGGTGGGCTGCAGTCCATGGGGTCGCTAAGAGTCAGACACGACTGAGCGACTTCACTTTCACTTTTCACTTTCATGCATTGGAGAAGGAAATGGCAGCCCACTCCAGTATTCTTGCCTGGAGAATCCCAGGGACGGGGGAGCCTGGTGGGCTGCCATCTCTGGGGTCGCATAGAGTCGGACACGACTGAAGCGACTTAGCAGCAGCATAGCGAACTCGTTCTTTGAGAAAGATCTGAAGCTCCATAGAAAACGATTGAAAAACATTCGCTCCAAAATGGTAAAACAAAAAACATCATCTACTAATGCAACAGATCCTTTTCTTGCTCTTCCCCTGTCCTGGAGGGGAAAGCGATTTGGGATGAACTGAGAAAGCTGTTGGACGATATGCTTTCCCCAGGAACAGCTAGAGGCTCATTACTGAGACTGTCTGCTCTGGGAGACACCAGTTTTCATTTTCCTTCTCTTCTTCCCTTAATGGGAAAATGACCCTAGACATTTGGGGTATTCTAAAATTGAAACTAGCACATGGTCTATCCTACTTGCATCCCTGGTCAAACACAACAAAGTAAAATCAAAACAAAGAAATCTAACCAATGAAACCAGAGGCACCTGGGGTGGTTCAGTGACTGGACCTCTGGGAAGGAGATTGTATTTCTGTTCAGTGCAGGTGTCCTCCCCAGAAACTTTTTGTTTACAGTAGGAAGTCTTGAGTCTGTTGGACCAGTAGTGACTCCTTGGTCTTGGGGCTTCAGAAACTTGGAATTTGTGTCCCCCCACCTAGTCCGCTGGGCATTCTTACTTAAAGAGATACTGAGCGCTGCTTCTCTGCAAGGAGCCTTGTGGGTACTTTCCCTTTCTTCTCCCTTGTCTCTTTCTTCCCAATTTCCCCCTCTGTTCCTGGGGTTCCAGTAGTTTATTGTTCACTGATGTGTTGCAACTGCTGATGAGACTGTTGCAATGAAGCATCTCTTAATTGCTCACATTAGGGAATCCTGAATGGAAAGTGCAAAATCCCAAGGTCACTCATAAAGGGCGGTCCAGAAGGCACAGGGCATTTCTGGGAAGAAAGGCATGCTCTATAGTCTGATTTGAACAGCAGGGGTCACTGGCTAAGCTGGTGTTTCACTCTGGTGGGAATTTATTGCTATCAGATAAGAGCACAAAGTCAATACAATAAAGTCTGTTGAGGCTAAAGCAACAGATGGGATCTGAGTTCCTGCACGCCTGCACAATCTTTCCAGGGACAAATCCCCCAATCAAAGGCCCTTTGTCATTCTTACTGAAATTACTTTTAGGGATACCTTTTCATACTCTGTGTGTGTTTGTCTGTTAAGGTCTTTCTCTATGAGGTAGATTTTTATGTTTCCCCAAATAAGACATTTGTCAGACTCATTAGAGTGATTCATTCCTTTGTGACATACTCAGTAAGTCACAGGTATTCACAGTGACAAATCTGTTAATTAGAGAAAAAACATTTATTTTTAGTTGATTTAGGGCTGATAGTGTAACCTCTAACTTCAGACTACAGTATCTAGCATACACAGACTCAGCACTGACTGAATTTGTTAGCACTGAATGTTAACAAATTTCATTAGCAAGCCTAGTATTTCTTAATAGCTTGTAAATCTCCAGTGATCAGGGGCTTCCCTGGTGGCTCAGATGGTAAAGCGTCTGCCTGCAATGTGGGAGACTCTGGTTTGATCCTTGGGTCGGGAAGACCCCCTAGAGAAGGGAAATGGCACCCCACTCCAGGACTCTTGCCTGGAAAATCCCATGGATGGAGGAGGCTGGTGGGCTATAGTCCATGGTGTTGCAAAGAGTCGGACACAACCAAGTGACTTCACTTTCCTTTCCTGTAAATCTCCAGTGGTACAA
Source organism: Tragelaphus eurycerus (assembly GCA_935064755.1). Lineage (NCBI taxonomy): Eukaryota > Metazoa > Chordata > Mammalia > Artiodactyla > Bovidae > Tragelaphus > Tragelaphus eurycerus. The sequence continues at coordinate 4,040,345 of CAKXYN010000057.1, read as the reverse complement.
TGGGGAGTGAAATATTACATAAAAATAACATTTCCAAATGTTAAATTGGGTTTTTGAGAGATGGCCAGTCTGTGGAGTGTCTAGTGATCATCTTAGCCATGTTGTCCAGAGCTTTGCTGTTTTCCCTTAGTTACCTTGAAATCTTAATTAAAGTAATTCATGACAAGTTTTGCCCTGGAAGAAAATAAAGAAAAAAGAGTGCTTTTATGAGGACAGCTTATTATTATTTGTACTAGTTCAGAACCCTTTCTATGTCCAAGTTTGTCTGTATTAGAGCTTCAAAATGAGCAAGATTATTTGATGTTTTATCAGTTCTTCCCTGGAATAAATACTGCAAACGTGTCTTTATGCTATTTGGTATTACTGAGACTTCTACTTCTCATGCTAGTTACTGCTGCTGCTGCTGCTAAGTCACTTTAGTCGTGTCCGACTCTGTGCGAGCCCAGAGACGGCAGTCCACCAGGCTCTCCCGTCCCTGGGATTCTCCAGGCAAGAACACTGGAGTGGGTTGCCATCTCCTTCTTCAAGGCATGAAAGTGAAAAGTGAAAGTGAAGTCGCTCAGTCGTGTCCGACTCCTAGCGACCCCATGGACTGCAGTCTATCAGGCTCCTCCATCCATGGGATTTTCCAGGCAAGAGTACTGGAGTGGGGTGCCATCGCCTTCTCCATGCTAGTTACTATTCCATTCAAATCAGTTGGGTGTGGTGGAAGAGTGGAATGGTGGGGAAGGTTATCAATCATGCTTATACCCTGCTTCAAAACAGATTTCTTTTATTTTTGGTGAGAGAATGTGTTATTCCCTAGGTTATTCTCCTGGTATATGGAAGCTTGGGCAGGTGGTCAATGAATTATTTCCATGGAATGTTACCATGTCATCAGAGGCAGGACAAATACTCTTGTTCTTCTCTTTAACCATGAATGATGTAATTAGCAGGCTAATGCCTTAAAGAAGGAATTCCTCAAGTTCCTTGGGATTTAATACCATTCATCCAATCAAAAGATTAGTGGGCCTCTACTACATACTGTGGGAGTAATCAAGAGGTCCCCACCTTCAAAGGGTTTTTGGTTTAGTATTTGTAGGTAAAATTTCCACTTCCTTTAAAGGTGAAGATGGCACCTATTTCTGAGGATAAACACTTTTCCCATTGCATTTGGATAAAGAGCTGTGAGGATGACAGAGTTTCTCACAGAGGGAAATATGTGTTGTGGGTCATGTTTGAGAACCTGAGTTCCCTTTTGTGACAGAATATAGTCATAAACCTTGTTATAAAGCCTTCTATAAAAGATCTTGAGAGGAACAGATGTTCTTTGTCCTTACATAGGACCAACTTAAACTATTAATAACAAAAGAAGATTGCATTCTGTGTAGTTTATGAACTTACTATCAGAAGAATATTCAATGTTTAAAAAACCCTGAAGGAACATGGAAAATAGGAACATGGGAAATTCTCGTTAAGCACCAGATAAATAATGTATCTTTCACAGTTGTGTTTCCCAAACCAATAGCAGACAGCTGAATGGAGGACTGAAGGAATGAATTGAAAACTAAATCAGGTTAACATGAAACTTACTCATAAATTGCTCCCCCACCCTGACCAATGCCTGCAGTTTGTAAAGGTAATACATGTAAAAAATACAGGCAACACAGAGAATTATAAAAAGGAAAGTGGAAATCTTTTAACTTCACTGCCCAGATTTACCAAAAAAAGGAAACGCAAATTTTATTGTCCTAACTTAAGATAAAATGAACACACACAAAGCTTTATAAAGATGCAATCATACATGCATACTGTTTGTAACAACCTTCCATAGGTCAACAAATGCTGATCTATGTCAAAGTAGGTTACCTTTGAATATAATATTTGGTCCATGTTCAGTTTCATGAGGGAGTTCCTCTGCACGGAGGCTTCCTCTCCAGTTTCTTACCAGCTCATACGTGGCACTGCTTTTGTAGTGGCTGCACTGTGCTTGTCATGATAAACATGGGTCTGGGTAAGCTCCTCACTGTCTAGATTTCTTTCAACTTAGAATTTTGATCATAATGTCTTCTGGCATTTGGACAGGTTGGTCACAACTCAGAAACTGTTTTTCTCATATTTCCCAATGATATTTCCCTTATCAACTTGGTTGAAAAGAGGAATTTTAGATTTGCCATGAAAAAACAAAAGCAATCGATTTTTTTCTCTTAACCTCAAGAATTGCATGGTTAGAATTTTAGAAGGCTTAGCTCTTTTTTTCTGAGCTATTTTCCACATTCACATATTCCAAATATCTCTGTGCAGAGAAATGGACTTTGGGAACCAGGACTGTTCTTGGAGAACATCCTTGGAAGGCTCAGTTCTGCCTACCACGAGGGTGATACACGGGGCAGATGAGGGGAGGGTGAGTCCTGGTTGAGAGTTGCCGTCCCATTTCATGCTTCTGGGAGAGGAACATGTTCACTCTCTTTTAAATTGAAGTATAGTTGATTTACAATGTTGTATTAATTACTGTTGTACAGTGAAGTGATTCAGTTATATATTTATATATACATATTCCAAGTCCTGAATGATGATGCTGTGAAAGTGCTACACTCAATATGCCAGCAAATTTGGAAAACTCAGCAGTGGCCACAAGATTGGAAAAGGTCAGTTTTCATCCCAGTCCCAAAGAAAGGCAATGCCAAGGAGTGCTCAAACTACCGAACAATTGCACTCATCTCACACACTAGTAAAGTAATGCTCAAAATTCTCCAAGCCAGGCTTCAGCAATACGTGAACCGTGAACATCCTGATGTTCAAGCTGGTTTTAGAAAAGGCAGAGGAACCAGAGATCAAATTGCCAACATCCGCTGGATCATGGAAAAAGCAAGAGAGTTCCAGAAAAACATCTATTTCTGCTTTATTGACTATGCCAAAGCCTTTGACTGTGTGGATCACAATAAACTATGGAAAATTCTGAAAGAGATGGGAATACCAGACCACCTGATCTGCCTCTTGAGAAATCTGTATGCAGGTCAGGAAGCAACAGTTAGAACTGGTCATGGAACAACAGACTTGTTCCAAATAGGAAAAGGAGTACGTCAAGGCTGTATATTGTCACCATGTTTATTTAACTTATATGCAGAGTACATCATGAGAAATGCTGGACTGGAAGAAACACAAGTTGGAATCAAGATTGCCGGGAGAAATGTCAATAACCTCAGATATGCAGATGACACCACTCTTATGGCAGAAAGTGAAAAGGGGCTAAAAAGACTCTTGATGAAAGTGAAAGTGGAGAGTGAAAAGGTTGGCTTAAAGCTCAACATTCAGAAAACGAAGATCATGGCATCTGGTCCCATCACTGCATGGGAAATAGATGGGGAAACAGTGGAAACAGTGTCAGACTTTGTTTTTCTGGGCTCCAAAATCACTGCAGATGGTGACTGCAGCCATGAAATTAAAAGACGCTTGCTCCTTGGAAGGAAAGTTATGACCAACCTAGATAGCATATTCAAAAGCAGAGACATTACTTTACCAACAAAGGTTCGCCTAGTCAAGGCTATGGTCTTTCCTGTGGTCATGTATGGATGTGAGAGCTGGACTGTGAAGAAGGCTGAGCGCCGAAGAATTGATGCTTTTGAACTGTGGTGTTGGAGAAGACTCTTGAGACTCCCTTGGACTGCAAGAAGATCCAACCAGTCCATTCTGAAGGAGATCAATCCTGGAATTTCTTTAGAAGGAATGATGCTAAAGCTGAAACTCCAGTATTTTGGCCACATCATGCGAAGAGTTGACTCATTGGAGAAGACCCTGATGCTGGGAGGGATTGGGGGCAAGAGGAGAAGGGGACGACAGAGGATGAGATGGCTGGATGGCATCACTGACTCGATGGATGTTAGTCTGAGTGACCTCTGGGAGCTGGTGATGGACAGGGAGGCCTGGTGTGCTGCGGTTCATGGGGTCGCAAAGACTCGGACACGACTGAGCGACTGATCTGATCTGATCTGATCTGATTCAGTTATATGTATGATGTGTATATATAAATATATATACACATTCTTTTAAAAATATTCTTTCCATTATACTTTATCATAAGATATTGAATATAGTTCTCTGTGTTATGCAGCAGGATCTTGTTGTTTATCCATTCTACATATAAAAGCTTACATCTGCTAAACCCAACCTTCCACTCCATCCCTTCTTCAACCCCTGTGCCTTGGCAACCATTGGTCTGTTCTTTGTCTGTGATTCTGTTTCAATTTCATAGGTTCTTTTGTGTCATATTTTAGATTCCACATATAAGTGATATTATAAAGTATTTGTCTTTCTCTTTCTGACTTAATTCACTTACTAGGATAATATCTAGTTGCATCCATGTTGCTGCAAATGACATTATTTCACTCCTTTATGGCTGAGTATTATTCCATTATATCTATCTCTATATATCATATCTTCTTTATCCATTCGTCTGTTGATGGACATTTAGGCTGTTTCCATGTCTTGGCTATTGTGAATAGTGCTGCTATGAGCATAAGGGTGCATGTATCTTTTTGAACTAGAATTTGGATAAATGCCCAGGAGTGGGATTACTGGATCATATGGTAATTCTATTTTTAGCTTTCTGAGGAACCTCCGTATTGTTTTCCACAGTGGCTAACTTACATTCCCACCAACAGTGGAGGAGGGCTCCCTTTTCCCCTCTTTGGTGGGTGTGATTTTGGGAGGAAACAGTGTCAGAATAAGTCTGGCACACACATGCATGGTGCTGTTTGTTCACATAGTGTGTGCCTGCAAGACCTCTAATAAGGCTCTCCATGTGGGCATGAAATTGTATCTATCTGTGTTCTACTTCTAGAATCAATTTAGCTAAAATAGGTTTTTGATTTATGAGATATTATGAACTGTCCTTTATGGTCAAGAATGGTCCTATTCAATATTAATCAGTAAGATATGTGTCATCACTTGCTTTTATAGAAATCAAGGAAATGTACACTTATTTATGCAAACTATCTTTCTCAGTTTTCCTTGTAAACACACATTAGTACTTATTTTCCAGAAGGTGGGGTTAAAAGGATGTTTGGCTACTGACAAAGTAAATTGACCAGTTCACTTGGGAATTACACACATGGCCCTGGCTTCAGTATGATGCAATTCATGAATCACATACAATGCTATATTAGTCAGAATAATCTACATTTTACTGCTGTAAAAATCGTCACCAAACAACAGAATTTGTCTTTAACTAATGCAGTTTGTTGTGGGTCTGTGGCCTTTTGGGGAAGCTGTATTCCCAGCTCAGCATTCCCAACTGCTTTAGTTTATGGTATTTCCATATCAAGATGTGCTCTTATAATCACATAACAGGCAAAGGACTGGGGAATCCATTCCTGCAAATTAAATACTTCCATTAGGAAGTGATCCATGTCGCTTTGATTCACATTACGTTGGCCAAAATGAGTACAAAGATCAACCCTAACTTTAGAGGGGTTGAATGTGCATTTCTGTCCTGTGGCTGGAAGTGGAAAATTGTGTGTCAGGGAATGGTAGCAACACTGATCACATGTATGTACACATTCCATGTCTAATTCCATGCTTGGTACTGTGCTCAAGCCTCCATTGTTGATCAGCAAATGTCATGGAATGAGTACTAGTAAGGTTTATATATTGATATCTGTAGAGTTGGGGTGCGGCAGTCCATGGGGTTGCAAAGAGTTGGACACTACTGGGCGACTGAACAACAACAAAAGTTGGAGTTAGTGAAAAAATTGACAACTGGAAAATGTTACATGAACTTTTTTCTGCGTTATGCTTTGATATGATTTAGAGCAGAATCTACATGACTTTCAAGTTAGGTTATGATCTGAGTACTTTGCATTTGTAACTGTCATTGTTAACTTACATGAAGAAATAAAAATAGGCCACTATTAGGAGGGCTAGGGAAATATAAACCTGCTCCCTGGGATTGCGAGGCCTGAGTTGATGGGTGCTACATTTACTACATTTCTAACTGGCAATTTTAATGAACTCCTATGACTTCCCTGGTGGCTTAGACAGTAAAGCATCTGGCTACAATGCGGGAGACCCAGGTTTGATCCCTGGGTTGGAAAGATCCCTTGGAGAAGGAAATGACAACCTACTCCAGTACTTTTGCTTGGAAAATCCTATGGATGGTGGAGCCTGGTAGGCTATAGTCCATGGGGTTGCAAAGAGTCGGATACGACTGAGCGACTTCACTTTCACTTTTTTTCAATGAACTCCTATAGTTGTTTCCCATAGTAAGATCTATAGGAAATAAGAGCATTACCTAACGGACCTATTTATGGGAAGTCACTTTTTTCCCCCTGTACTAACATTTTATTTATTTATTACTTTGGGGGAGAATAGTTGCTTTATAATGTTCTGGTAGTTTCTACTGTACAGCAAAGTGAATCAGCTATAAGTATACATATACCCCCTGTTTTAAAAAGATTTCCTTTCCATTTAGATCATCACAGAGTATTGAGTGGAGTTCCCTGTGCTATACAGTAGGTTCTCATTAGTTATCTATCTTATACATAGTATCAATAGTATATGTATATACTATATAGTATATATATATATATATATATATATATATATATAAATCCCAAACTCCCAATTCCTCCCATCCTCCCTTTCCTCCTTGGTATCCATACATTTGTTCTCTACATCTGTGTCTATACTTCTGCATTGCAAATAAGATCATCTATGCCATTTTTCTAGATTCCACGTATTTGTGTTAAGAAATCTGCCTTAATAATATGCTTCCATTATGTAGCTTAGAGAATGCTTTCTCTGAGAGAATGTAACCTTAAAATATTAAAACTCTTTTAAAGAAAGAAAATGGCTTCCTGAATTGATTTCTTTTAATAAAACAAAATCCTTGAACAAATCGAAATGTGTCAGGACTATAGCCAGGAATACATATGATGCATTTTGTATAGCGTGCATTACTGGTCTTCATGAAGTAGATTCTTTTGGTAACATTTTGAGGTGATCCGGCTAAAACATGTTCAATGAAATGTAAATTGCCAGGAAATTAGATAAAGATGGCAGATTGAGAGAAGACAGAGAAAGGAACCCTCCGAGCTATTTTGATGCTCTTGTTTTCCAGGGACTGAAGATGCCAAAAAGAAGAATAGGCTTTGAGACTCCCCAGGGGAGGGGAGTCAGTGTCTTTACTGTCACAGAGAGGGAATGAGGATTGCAGATGTTTTCTTAGAGACTCTAGCAACAGGGTTGCAACCCAGGAAAGCAAATCCTGTGGCTTAATTTGAGCTATCCATTTGGTACTGGGAGAGAGCAACTTCTTCCAGGGTGATTCCTAGGGCAGGCTAATGATCAAAATGGAGACTGGGTTCAAATCTAACCTCACTGTTTTCTAGCTGAGAGGTCCTGGGCAGGTTACCTGAAAGCTCTGGGCCTCAGTTTCATGGGATACTAATGCTCATTTGTATCAACGTACACCAGTTGAATGGGATACTAACGCTCCTGGTGAAAGGAATAAAGCACTTAGCCATGCAATTAAGTACTTTACATAAGTCCTATTTATTATTTTTGTTCTACTTGGTATTCATTAGTGCATGATGTCAGCCAGCTCTAGCCACAGAGGCTTCCTCTGGGAACTTATCATGTGGACGTAATGAAGTGTTAAGAGACTTGCCCAGGTCACAAAGAAAGCCCTGGATCATTAGGAGAGTTGGAGCGCCACTCAGCTGTGAAGGGCCAGGCCAGGGGTGACCTTCATGCTGCACCCTGGGAAGGGGCAGGCAAATCCAACTTAGACTTTACACAGGTTCAGAAGGAAATCAGACTCACTAAGCTGGAAAGAGAACTAATTATTTTAAAAATGTTGTCACTGTTGTTGGAATTTGAAGTCAAAATTGTATTCCAAGTTAGATGACAAGCAGTTGAAATATTAACTGAGGGAAATGGTTTTGGCACTTCAAGAAAAACCCTTGTAATTAATCTTCACTGGTAATCTCCTCAGGGTAACCATTAAGAATTAGAAACATGCTCTGTCAGCCCATCCAGAGTCTAGGCATGGGGATGGCAGAAGTGTATTTTTTGGGTACTGCCGTAGCCCCAAGACTAAGTGGTATGCTTTGTACATAGCAAGTGTATAATCAGTGTAATTTGTTACTGCTCTGCAGTGATAGCAGGACATAAAATCCTGGACTTGAGGCAAGTACAGAAGAGAAGGGTGTCTTGGAGCACAGCAGTTCCCTTTTGCAATTGCACCCTTTTGTTGAGAGACAATCCGGGTGGAAAGAGTGAGCTTGGGTCTGGCAGGGTAAGGCTCACACCGGCCCTTCACCCTGGGCCTTCCCCTGCTTCCAAAATGACAGACAGACCGTGCTCAGAGAAAAATGATTCAGACAGCATAAGATGGTAACCCTGTAAAATCCACCAGGGCACAGTAACTAGTGTTTTGCAAAGTTAATACTGAGTATTATTCTTAACACAGAGACTTCAAGTCGCTATGTGTACAGATGATATAGTTCTCAACCCTCCATTCCTGTCCCCATACCCCGATGTGAACCAACACCGTTCCACTCACCAGCCACCTGCCCTCTTAGCAGACTAACAGGCTTAGACAGAATTTATTATGTGACTCTAATCTAAACTTTACCATTTAATCCTTTTTAAAGTGCACAGTTCAGTGACATTAAGGAGATGTATTAGCTATTTAATCAAGGTGCCGTTTCACATTTTGGGGAATGTACTGTTATCAGCATTTTTCCCAAAGGGAGAGAACAGCAGAGCAAGAACAACCTCCTTATTTAAAGGATTCTCTCAGCAGCAACTTTGTGAAACGATCTGTTGGTATAGAAAATAGAATTTACTGACCAAGATGAAAATATTGCCTCAGCAATAGCCACTGTTCTTGGAATTCTTTTCTCACAACAGAATTAGATAGCCTGGCTAATAACTTAACACAGGTCACAGTCCCCTAAGGCAAGTTGACTCTTCACAATTGGCAAGAGTAGACACAGATCTGTGGACTCTTGAGCCTTGTGGAAGATTCTAGAATATGTGTAACTGCAGCTGTTCAAGGACCATGTCGCCTCTGTGTGACCCTGACAGTAAAGACCCAGGTTCATCCTCCTCCTTCCTCTCATCTGGGAAGACAACAGCATCCGTTTCCTCTCACTTGGTAAGGTCCCAGCGGTCCCTCAAGCTCCATTTCAACCACTCATCTCCGAAAAGTGGGAGATAGATGGTGGCAGCAGTAGACACCGTGTGTTTGAGAAATTAAGGAGACAAACGAAGGAGAGGCCACAAAGGATTGAAATGTGTTTCTATTTTGTTTTAAATTTCTAGATAGGAGACCCCGAATATATACGATGATGAAAGCGATAATTGTCTTCCATGAATAAGACGAAGCTTATAGAGAAACACGGTAGAGACGTGATGTCATACTTCTCACACCTGGTCCATTTGCCCAGCCAGTGTGATGTCCTTGATGGGGACTCATACAGTTTCTCCTTGAACACACAGAGAGATGAGCTCTTGTTCCCTTATGAGCTTTTTCAAGGTCATCTGTCTCCCTTCACTGTCCCTTGTGTGCGTCGAGCTACCCTGGTCCAGGGAAGGATGCTGTACTGGTCCGCCAGGGCTGTCATAGCAAAACACCACAGACTGAGGGCACTTAACCCACACAAACTTATTTCCTCCCAGTTTTGGAGGCTGGAAGCCCGAGATCAGGCGTGAGCAGGCTTGGTTTTCAGACGCCTCTCTTCTCGGCTTGCCGATGCCACTCTCTTGCTGCCTCTTTACATGGTTATCCCTCAGCGCATGCTCACCCCTGCTCTCTCTTCCTCTTGTAACATTAGTCGTATTGGATTAGGGCCCCACCCTAATGGCCTAATTTTATCATCTCTTGAATGACCATATTTGACTGTGAGCTCCTGAAGGGCAAGAATCCTGCCTTCTTCCTCTTGGGCTGCCAGATTCTAGCAGGGTACCTGGTACATAATAAGCACTCAGTTCTCAAATGAACGCCAAGGAAGTTAACTGAGATGCATCTCTTTATTCTTTGGGCTCTTCTCTTGGAAGACAAAGCAGGATTAGATTAAAAAGATGGGAGAAATGTGAGAGAACAGCCGCATGGGGGCGCCTGCGCACATCAGTACTTGCGCTGCTTTGAAAGAGAGATGCTTTTCCACGTGATTGCCCACCTGATGCCTTCTGGTGGGTCTTAGGTGCATGGTGTCTTTTGAGATTTCATACCAATCTCATTAATGCAATATATGTAATGATATATATATATATATATATATATATAAAACATATAATAATATATATATCATTAATGCATACTTATTTCAGTAATACAGTGAGTTTTTATTACAGTTGAAGGACATTCTTATTGGAAATAGGTGCTGATTATACTGTGATTTCTTATTTCTCAATGGCTAGTGGCAGATAATTGCAAATATTTGCTAAAGCCAACAGATTCCCTCTACATGCTTTAGTGAGCTGCTCTTTCTAGTCTGTGTAGACAAATGATATTTATTTACAACCTTGAGGACAGTTATTATATCCTAGATTACTTATATTCAATGACATAATCATTTGATCTCATTTAAAGATATTTACAAACTCTTGGGTGTAATACGTTTTTATTTAGCAGCAGATTTGTCCTCATTGGACTAATGACACAGTGCTCAATTTCACCCATCATTGACTGCTCAGTGGCTGAAGACTGTATCTGGCTTCATATTACTTCTTAATGTCACAAATGTCTTTATGTGGAGGGTACTTATATTTTGTCTGTGCTTCTGGCTTGATGTTCCTTCCCATATTTCATGTTGCTATTAATTTGGAAGGTCAGTTGTTAAAAGTATATCTACCTCCAAAAAAATAAATATTTCATCAACTGTGTTATTTTCCTGTTCAGTATCAATTTTTTCATTTAGATCTACTTAGATGAATGTGGAGGATAAAGGTTGTCTTTATTTGGCAAAATATAGGGGTGAGTACTCTCCTTGGCCTTTGAATATCACACATCTGAGGGTAAGGAATTAAACCTGTGGAATGGAGAAAAAGGCACAAATACAGTTACAAACTGTATTGTTGCTCCAAGCTATAAGAAATTATGTTAATGATCAACAGAAAGACTGACAGTCATGGGAAAATGTCACCTATTATTTATGCATTACTATAGGACAGTTTCAGTATTATATCCTGTGTGGCTTGTGGTTCATAGATCACATTGCCTAATCCCTGGAGCCACAAAGGACATCTGTGAATCCACTATTCGGCTCCTAAGCTAGAGCCACAGGTAGAGACCCTTTGTTGATGGACAGATCATTATGCAAATTCAGTTTAGTTGCTCAGTTGTATCTGACTCTTTGCGACCCCATGGACTGCAGCATGTCAGGCTACCCTGTCCATAACCAACTCCTAGAGCCTATTCAACTCATGTCCATCAAGTCAGTGACGTCATCCAACCATCTCATCTTCTGTCGTTCCCTTCTCCTCCTGCCTTCAATCTTTCCCAGCATCAGGATCTTTTCCAAAAAGTCAGTTCTTTGCATCAGGTGGCCTAAGTATGGGAGCTTCAGCTTCAGCATCAGTCCTTCCAAAGAATATTCAGTACTGATTTCCTTTAGGATTGACTGGTTTGATCTCCTTACAGTCCAAGGGACTCTCAAGAGTCTTCTCCAACACCACAGTTCAAAAGCATCAATTCTTCCACACTCATCTTTCTTTATAGTCCAACTCTCACATCTATACGTGACCACTGGAAAAACCATAGCTTCGACTAGACAGACCTTTATTGGCAAAGTAATGTCTCTGCTTTTTAATATGCTGTCTAGTTTGGTCATAGCTTTTCTTCCAAAGAGCAAGCATCTTTTAATTTCATGGCTGCTGTCACCATCTGCAGTGATTTTGGAGCCCAAAAAATAAAGTCTGTCAGTGTTTCCATTGTTTCCCCATTTATTTGCCATGAAGTGATGGGACTGGATGCCATGATCTTTGTTTTTGAATGTTGGGTTTTAAGCCAACTTTTTCACTCTCCTCTTTCACCTTCATCAAGAAGCTCTTTAATTCCTCTTCGCTTTCTGCCATAAGGGTGGTATCATCTGCATATATGAGGTTATTGACATTTCTCCTAGCAATCTTGATTCCAGCTTGTGCTTTATCCAGCCTGCCATTTTGCATGATGGACTCTGCATAGAAGTTAAATAAGCAGGGTGTTAAATAAGGAAGTTAAATAAGCAAGAATATATACAGCCTTGACACATTCCAACTTGACACATTCCTTTCACAATTTGGAACCAGTCCATTGTTCCATGTCTGGTTCTAACTGTTGCTTCTTGACCTGCATACAGATTTCTCAGGAGGCAGGTAAGGTGGTCTGGTATTCCCATCTCTTGAAGAATTTTCCACAGTTTGTTGTGATCCACATAGTCAAAGGCTTTAGCGTAGTCAATGAAGTAGATGTTTCTCTGGAATTCTCTTGCTTTTCCTATGATACAATGGATGTTGGCAATTTGATCTATGGTTCCTCTGCCTTTTCTAAATCCAGCTGTAAGACATGGAAGTTCTTGGTTCACGTACTGCTGAAGCCTGGCTTGGAGAATTTTGAGCATTACTTTGCTAGCATGTGAGATGAGTGCAATTGTGTGGTAGTTTGAACATTCTTTGGCATTGCCTTTCTTTGGGACTGGAACTAAAACTGACCTTTTCCAGTCCTGTGGCCACTGCTGAATTTTCCAAATTTGTTTTCATATTGAGTGCATCACTTTCACAGCATCATCTTCTAGGATTTGAACTAGCTCAGCTGGAATTCCATCCCCTCCACTAGCTTTGTTCTCAGTGATGCTTCCTAAGGCCCACTTGTGAGAGTTACTCTCATGTTGAGAAAGTTTAATGTTGGGGTATCAAAAAATGACAGTAATTTCCATAAACACTTTATGAGATTAAAAAATGAGACAAGCCTCACACTGGGTATGAAAATAAAATAATTATGAAAAATAAAAGGAGCCACAAGCTGGCAAAGTTATAACAGTGAAATATTTTTGTCAAAGGAATAGGAAATGCTCAATAGAAATATTAGAAAAGTAGGTAAGCAATCTTACTTTAGGGAATAATTAATGATGGCCAATGTTTTATAACATACAACTAAATAGGGTTAGAAAGATTATTTGAAACTGCTTCTCCATACGGAACCTACCTATCAAACTTTCAGAAAATAGTCTGCACAATACCTTGCTTTTTTCTAGACTTGTGCATTTCTGACTTTATACCTTTGTCTACCATATAAAATATGGGTGCAAAATGTGTATATTTTTCTTAGAACTGATAATATGACAGTTTTCATATGGGAAGGGTGATTTTGCGAAGTTTGGGACACTGTTGCATTTATTTAGCTGTTGGCATAGGTGAGGCATGTGGTTATGGTGGGGAGGGTGTCACTGAGAGAAAGAATAGAGACTCTCTGCCTGTAATCTCCTTGTTGAATTTTGTCTTGGTTACATAACTGAGTATTGACATTCAACCCCTGTATTCCTGAAACTGGCTGTGGATTACCAGTCTCCCATGAGGAGTTTTCTGTGGGGCCCGAACTTTGCTGTGATAGTTAAACGATGGCAACAATACCGTTAACCCACGAAGCCTGTAAGAAGCTAGTTGCGCCCCCTCGTGGACAGATACATGGGTTCTCCCACTCTGTCCCTTTAGGTGATGATGTGGGGACATTTTCAAAGGGGGGTAGACTGCCAAGATTCAGCCTTCCAGTGAATTACCTCACTCTTAAGAAATTTCAGCAAGTTATTAAGCAATTTCATTTTTTTAACAAGAAAAGTTTCAATTCTCCATTCCTAGGCTGTTACGTGTTACTTGGCGACATCATTTTTTGCTTAGACTCAAGAGTGCTGTCGCTGTACTGGTGATGGGCTGAGCTGAGCGGCAGCCTGGAGTGATAGTGCACACACAGATCCAAGAAATTTGGCTTCAGGGCCTACAAAATATTTCACCGACATGAGTTTTCCAAGAGAAGCCAATATTCAGATTAATTGAATACCTGAGAAGGTCTGTGCATCACCTAATGTCCTTCCAGTTGGCACTGGAGGTTGGGGAGGTGACCAGATGGCCGTACTGTGTAGAGCATTTATGTCCCTCTCCGATGACCAGCTTGCCTCTGGGCTCCTGGGAGCAGTTTCCAGTGGAATGGAGCAGAGAGAATCATAATTATGTTTCAGCCCTAGTTCATCACCCAATAGGGACCTGTATTTCTCCATGTGCCCTTATAAATCTTTTAGCTAAATCAGGGCTCAAATGTAAAACCCAGTTCCCAAGGGAACCTTTTAATATAAACTAAAGTCTGGTTTAGGCTGATTTTTTTTTTAAATCTTTGTGAAAAGTATTTACTCATGATAGTTCCAGATTTAGTACAAAGTCTTACTTATTTTGCATGACACTAAAAACAAAAACTCCAAATGAATGAAAAGCAGAAACATCCCTCAAACACCATACAACATATAGATAACATTCCTTTTAAATTATGAAAATGCAGTTTAGAAGCTGGTAGAATATTCAGAGGAAGCGTGCTATTTCTGGACAATGCTGCCATTGTTATTCTGCTTGGTATTGCTTTTCAACTAAGTAATGCTTTTATCTTCTTATAGTAGAGCCCCATAAAGGGATAAAGTAGTGGAAATATGACAAACTTACCCTTTCCATTTTTTAAATCTAGTTGTTTTTATGTCCTGTGATAATCAAAGAACCTCATCCTGGTTCTAAAGGGTTAAGCACAGGTTAAATCCTGAGTTAGTAGTTTTCTAGAGCAATCTCCTAAGGAGTGCTATTCTGACCATCCTTGAAAGAAGAGATTCTGTCTGGTCAGCACTCCAGGAGCCAAGTGCTCTTTTAAAATCTGGATTTGTTGATGCTACATGTCAAAATCCAGACAGAGTGATAAATTACTCATAAATGAAAAGAGAGGCAATTATTTTAGTGATGGTCACTGGCTATGATCTTGGTAATTCCAGTTCTATAGCTATTCTTTTAGCTACAGATATTTTTTATCCTGAATATCTGATTCCCAGTTTGAACCTGTGAATAAGTTACTGGAAGCTATTAGGAAAAAAATTATGTTGTCTGCAAATGAACCTTTGTGTCTCTAGAATCCTTCGAAGAAATAATAGAAAACCCAGGGACTACTAAATGCCCTGTGAATTGCTGGGGAAAAAATAGCTTACATATTCTGGAGGAAAAGTGACTCTCTGTATTTATGTAATCATTTCAATTATGATTCTACTTATTAGCTAT
Source organism: Tragelaphus eurycerus (assembly GCA_935064755.1). Lineage (NCBI taxonomy): Eukaryota > Metazoa > Chordata > Mammalia > Artiodactyla > Bovidae > Tragelaphus > Tragelaphus eurycerus. The sequence continues at coordinate 4,025,081 of CAKXYN010000057.1, read as the reverse complement.
AAACCCCAGAAGTCACGAGGTTAATAGGAACCTTTCCAAAGACACACACATTAAACTTGGGGAATAAGGTCATACATTTGCAGAATTCTGGTTTATTGGGACTGGTATCTGTCTCACATTAGAGATTTTGTAGGGAACACTGGCTCCTGGTACACACTCTCTTGGCATCTGTATTCCTTTTGTCTGCATCAGGTTCTGCTTGTTCCTCAAACCATCAGAAGCTATTTAAGCCGAAAGGGGTGGATGCCTCCTATACCCGGAATCATGTAAGCAGTAAGACATGTGTTCCACTTACCCAGTTAACAGAGGGCTTCAACAGGAAGGCTTGTAGTATGAGTGATACTCTTATATTTTAGTACATTACTTACGTTGGAGTCATTTTTGAATTTTTTGTTGACTTGCTTGAATTTCTATAACAGGAAGGCTTGTAGTATGAGTGATACTCTTATATTTTAGTACATTACTTACGTTGGAGTCATTTTTGAATTTTTTGTTGACTTGCTTGAATTTCTATCTTTTTTATTAAATTTAGTTCAAAATTTCTTTGCTGTTTTCAGTTATGTGCTGAGCACGGTGTGCAAATGCTGTAGAGGATGCTGTAAACAAGAAGAAATACAGTAAAATAATTAGCATATGAATAATTTCAGTCTCATGAGTAATCGACAAATATCAAAGTAATACTTTTCACCCCATCAAATGATCCAAGATCAAGGAAAAAGAAAGTTGGTGTGGTGATGATGCCAGGGCATTTTGTTGTGCTGTGCTGGTAGTTAGTGCTGTAAGAGAGACACAAACCACAAGCCCCCTGGGAAGCATCACAGTTGGAAACATCAGGGAAAGTTTCTGGAAGGATTTTGGAAGAGAAATGGAATTTAAACAGATGGAGGGCGGAAATGAATGCAGGGTACAGAGCTTGATGAAGGTTGGTGTTTTTCATCTCCAAAATGGAAAATTTTCTATCTTGAAACATGAGCTCTATCTCATTTATTTTAATGTTTTCATAGTATTCCAATGGATGAATACTTAATTTATTCACTCATTCTCCTATTGATGGACAATTAAACTGTTTCCAAATTGCTGTTGTCATAAACAAAGCTATCATGACCATCTTCGCTTCTATTATCTCTCGCGGGCTGAAAAGATTTTTTCCAGGACGTGCGCTGGGGGAGAGGATAGCTGAGCCTCGAGATGCACTAGACAGTCAAACTGCTCTCGAGTATCTGTGCCAACTGGAACTCCCACCAGCAACGCTGGAGAGCTCCAGCGTTCCCTCACCCTTGTGTTTCGTATATTTAAAAAATATTTATTTATTTATTTGGCTGCATTGGCTTGGGGGACCTTGGTTGCTGCTTTTGGGATCTTCCTGGCGGCAAGCGGGAACTTTCTTTCTTTTTAGTTGCGCCATGTGGGATCTAGTTCCCTGGCCAGAGATCAAACCTGGGCCCCCTGCACTAGAAGCATGGATTCTTAGCCACTGGACCACCAGAGAAGTCTCTACATTTAGTACTGACAGGCATACGTTTTTCCTGATTTAATGGATGTGAGCGAGGATTGTATTAATTTTTTCAATTCTCTGATTACAAGTGAGGGTCAACATTTATTTTGTATATTTATGGGCTGTTCAGATTTCTTCTTGAGCCTATTACACATTTCCCCCTCGTTTTGTCTTTTCTATTTCTTTAGTTGACTTATAGATCTTCTTTATATTTTATTCTGGATATCATGTTTTTAACAAAATCAATGCAATGGAACTGCAAGGATTTTCACTTTCTATGGTCTTGTCTTTTAAATTTTTATTATTGTCTCATTTCATCTAGAGTTAATTTTAATGTAGGCAAAGTTATACTTTTTTATGTTTTGTATTTTCTATGGCTTGTTTAAGAAATCCTTTCTTATCACACTTTATAAGAGAGTGTATCCTAACATTATGTCTAGAAGTTTTGTTTTTCATAGTTTCTAAATGACCTGAAATTGATTTTTATATATAATTTGAGACAGGGTTATAATATTATTTTTCAACTCTCCAAGTCCGTAAATAGTTCTTCTCATATTTTATTTTTTATGTGTTTACCACATACCAGGCAACTTTATATGGACTTGAGCGAGCAGACATTGTGAGCAAATCATCTTGGTGGCAAAATGTGCCCAGGTGTCTCTCCAGGTCGCAGGATTCCAGAAGCAGCTAAGAAGTGATTGAGTTTGAATTCAAGCTCTCTTACTTATAAACAAGGCAGGGTACAAAGAATGTCAACAAAATGAATCAGTTTGAAAAAAGTTGGTCTTGAAATAAACAGAACTGAACAGAAGTTTGGGATTGAAATCTGAGCTATCCCTATCAATTCAAAATGATTGGAAGAACTGGACTCTAAGGCTCTCACTGGACTCTAAGGATACCGGAGTGAAATGAAGAGGACCCTTCATTACACCCACCTCAAGAGCTTGGACTAAATAAATGGAACAAAACAGTATTAATGAGGTGTGAGTTTCATGAAAACCATTTATTCTTGGGAAAAGAGCTGTCAGCACACAACCCCAGGGCTTGGTCATTCAGCCCCATTCCCACCTGGATGTCCCTTGTATCCTCTTGAAAGAGGCCAGGCTGCTCAGCACTCATTTTTCTTGAACACCCTGCCTAGCTCAGTGCTGACCTGGGATGCAGGTGCCCAGCTTGCCTTCCCAGGCAGAGACCAAGCTGCCTGAGGAGAAGGTCGGTAGCCCTCATGCCTTGCTTCCTGTAAACTGGACGTGGTGTCTGGAAGTGTGGGGTCTGCCTTGTGACCCTGAGCACAGAGACTTCTGGCATTCTGAGCTCCTCTGCCAGCCTGGTATTCCTACCCCTAGATTCTAAGTGGCCAGAGACTAAATAAACCCATATCTGTGTAAAGGCCTTGTAGTAGAAATTTTTATTTTCTTGCCTGGAAAATCCCATGGGCGGAAGAGCCTGGTAGGCTGCAGTCCATGGGGTCACACAGAGTCGGACACGACTGAGTGTCTTCACTTTCACGCATTGGAGAAGGAAATGGCAACCCACTTCGGTGTTCTTGCCTGGAGAATCCCAGGGACAGAGGAGCCTGGTGGGCTGCCGTCTCTGGGGTTGCAGAGAATCAAGCACGACTGAAGCGACTTAGCAGCAGCAGAAGCAGCAGCATAGCTAAACATATGTCTGATATAGCTTTGATACCTCATTCATTCATTCACTCATTCATTTTTTTTCATTCAATATTGGTTATCATTGAAAACTTTTATGGTAATGGGTGTGTGTTAATGAGGTTAGAGAGAATCCAACAGAGGAAGGGAAAAGACAAGATGTCACATGTTTCTTGTGTTTCCAGAATTTAACTTCTAATAGGAGGAATAAACCATGATGATGGACTGAAAGGCAGTTTATGATTGGTGTGTGCCCCATGTGCCAACAACTGGTCCCAAGTTTTCATCAGATGATTCTTCTACAAGCATCTGGGATTCACTGTGGTAGCTTGGGTACCACATGGACAAATTTTTGTTCTACGAGAGCACATGTCATTTGCTGGTAAAGTCACATTATGAATAGTCACAGGACTGTTTTTAGTATGAGATGTCCAATCATGTATTTTCTGCTACAAAACAATCCATAAAAAGTTTCTTTTGGAGCCCTAAGACATTTGGTTCAAGGGACACAAGCATTCCAATCCACCTATTGCCGACACTGGATGGTCTCTGTTCTGTTGGCGTGGCTTTGGAAGAGACAAGCATTCTGTTGCCATTCTGGGTCACCATCCCGTGCAGCCACACAGGAGACCAGGCGGTGGAGAAAGCACTTTTACAACCAGGGGTCAGAGTTAGGATGTAAACTCCTGGCACCTTGTTGCTTGACATCTTGGTATCCCTCATCATAAATAATTTGTTTGTATGTTTCAGGGGATCAAAGCGTGTTTGCTCTTTCTGATTGCATGGAGTTTTATTTTCTGGCCATAATTGAACTTAGAGTATACAAAGTTATCATCTGACTTCTTCCATTACTGACCAGTCGCTAGGTTTCAATTTTGCAGTAAACACTTGATCCATTTTCTGGTTGCCTCACCCAGATGAATGAATTCCCAGAGAGAGAGGTCAGGCCACCTGCCTTTTCACAGACTGTCCTTTGGAAACAAGATCAAGGGCTGAAGACATGGTAGCAGGGACAGTGGCGTGGATAAAGGCATGAAAGAACCTCCAGGAGGATCTTACCATTGGGGGAACACTTAGAATCGTCGGTCCTCCTCAGATTTCATAGTGTTCTGTGAGGCTGGTATCAAGGGTTTTGCGGTGATCCTGATCATGGCCTTGAATGTGTGGCTCATAACTCAGGCTGCGTTATGGTCTATCCCTGGCACTTTATGTCTGGCCAGGCACAGGAAAAGGCTGTAGAAGAAGCAATTGAAAGTATCAGGGTGCAGGGCTGAGGTTAGGGAAGGTTTGCCAACTCATTTCTACGGCACTGAAATGTCTTCCCTTGGAAAATCCTGCAACTAAGATTTCCATGCCACACTCTGCTAGGCTTCTCAGACCAAAATGGTTTAACTGTGGGGATAGGATGCTATGAGGCTTGAGGCTTTGATCTCTAGCTTGTGGAAACACATTTTGGGATGATGTGGTTTTAGCCTATTCGGCTTTTCCACCTTTTTTAAAGAAAAAAAATGCCGTGCTTGTAAAATTGAAAGGTGGTGATAAAGACTGTTAGTCCATATAAAGTCATTTAAACTGTTTTTGTATTTTTCAGAGATGGCTGAGTCCATCTGTGAGTGCCTTAGTGCAGCTTTCCTTGATATAAACAGAGAGGCTTTAAAAAACTGGATGAATGCCAGCATTGGTTAGCATTAGCATTGGCTCATGTTGAAGTTCACATTGACCTCAAAGCGAAAGTTTATCTTTTGAGGTTACTTTGACCTTGGGGAGGTTAGCTATTGTAAATTTCTATGGAGAATACTGCTTGGTTGACTGGATTTTCTTCTCCATGATGTTCGAAAGAAAATCCCCACAACCAGAAGGCTTACTTCCTCAGCCAAAGTGGTGGTCCATCTGCAGAAGTGCTGGCTGTACGATTCCCAAGATCAACCCATGTAGCACCCAGTCCCACACTGGGGATTTATTGTGTTAGCTGTTTTACAGGTGGTGTTCCTGAGGTGCCAAGAGGGCCACACAGCTGAACTAAATCAATAGATGTGAGGTTGATGGTGGTGTGGAGATGCAATGGATGTGAGATGGGGGCAGGTCCTAGAATTCCTGATTCTTGATTCGAATCCACAAATCCATGGAGAGCTGGCCACGACAGCTTGTCCAGGTCTCCTGGTGCTGGTCTGTGAGAATCTGAGACTGAGGACCAGTCAGGACGGTGAGAGAGACAAAGCTGGTCCTGTTCTCAAGACAGCTCTTGTCTTTCAAAATCTTATTAAAATATGAAAAAATAAGTCCCTGTATTTTTGTATTGCTCTTCATCCTGTTTGTGATGCCAACTGTCTCGCTGTTCCCACTGTGCGCGCTGTTCGCTGAACCCAGGGTCGGCAAGGCCCAAGCTAAGAGGTTGGAAGGAGACTCGAGGAGCCGCAGGAACTGTAGACACGTGTCCTCTCCTGGCGGACACGGCAGCCGTAACACAGCCTCTCTGCTGGCTGACGCAGCAGCGGTAGCAGCAGCCGCAATGTCACCATAATATAGTAATAGCATGGCCACGATGCCACTCCAGTGTAGCCCCTATGCCACAGCAGCCAGGGCCTTGTGGTGGAGCTCTTACAGACGTGTGGAGCAAAGCGCCTCGGGACCAAGCGAGGACCTCGCGACTCGCATGCGCAGTGCGATAAGTGCGCTCAGCTGCTGCTGCTGCTGCTAAATCGCTTCAGTTGTGTCCGACATTGTGCGACCCAATAGACGACAGCCCACCAGGCTCTCCCGTCCCTGGGATTCTCCAGGCAAAAACACTGGAGTGGGTTGCCATTTCCTTTTCCAATGCTTGAAAGTGAAAAGTAAAAGTGAAGTCGCTCATAGCGACCCCATGGACTGCAGCCTACCAACTACAGAGGCATTCACAAAACACGGGGTGAGCTGTGGGGCGAGAGAGCTATTAGCCATGCCATCTTGGCTAATTTCCTCTTTCCCTAAAATTTTCCTCTAAGGCTTGGTTCAGTTATCTTCCATGGCTTCTTCACCGACCCATTCTTTAGTAATCGTCTCTCTTTACAGTATTTCTAATCTCTCCTTTTCTGCTGGGTCTTCCTTTCTGTTTACAAACAGGTTCAAGTCCCTTCTATATTAAGAAAAAGACCTTTTTTCTGCATCCCCCACTGTCCTTTTATTCTTTCACAGTTGAGCTTCTTGAAAGAATTGTCTACCCTTTTTTTCCATTAAAAAAATTGAGATATTTAACATATCACATTTTATTAATTAAATGGTGTATATATTGATTTGATACATATATATTTTGCAAGATCAGATCAGATCAGATCAGTCGCTCAGTCGTGTCCGACTCTTTGCGACCCCATGAACCGCAGCACGCCAGGCCTCCCTGTCCATCACCAGCTCCCGGAGGTCACTCAGACTCGCATCCATCGAGTCAGTGATGCCATCCAGCCATCTCATCCTCTGTCGTCCCCTTCTCCTCCTGCCCTCAATCCCTCCCAGCATCAGAGTCTTCTCCAATGAGTCAACTCTTCGCATGAGGTGGCCAAAATACTGGAGTTTCAGCTTTAGCATCATTCCTTCTAAAGAAATTCCAGGATTGATCTCCTTCAGAATGGACTGGTTGGATCTTCTTGCAGTCCAAGGGACTCTCAAGAGTCTTCTCCAACACCACAGTTCAAAAGCATCAATTCTTCGGCGCTCAGCCTTCTTCACAGTCCAGCTCTCACATCCATACATGACCACAGGAAAGACCATAGCCTTGACTAGGCGAACCTTTGTTGGTAAAGTAATGTCTCTGCTTTTGAATATGCTCTCTAGGTTGGTCATAACTTTCCTTCCAAGGAGTAAGCGTCTTTTAATTTCATGGCTGCAGTCACCATCTGCAGTGATTTTGGAGCCCAGAAAAACAAAGTCTGACACTGTTTCCACTGTTTCCCCATCTATTTCCCATGCAGTGATGGGACCAGATGCCATGATCTTCGTTTTCTGAATGTTGAGCTTTAAGCCAACCTTTTCACTCTCCACTTTCACTTTCATCAAGAGGCTTTTTAGCCCCTCTTCACTTTCTGCCATAAGGGTGGTGTCATCTGCATATCTGAGGTTATTGATATATTTTGCAAAACGATTGCCATTCTGGTGTTAGCTTCTAAACGTATTTTCCACTTCCTTATTGTTAGTCATGTTAAAGCCCACTCTAGTCCTTGCCTCGGGGAAGGCAATGGCACCCCACCCCAGTACTTTTGCCTGGAAAATCCCATGGACGGAGGATCCTGGTAGGCTCCAGTCCATGGGGTTGCTAAGAGTCGGACACGACTGAGCGACTTCCCTTTCACTTTTCACTTTCATGCATTGGAGAAGGAAATGGCAACCCACTCCAGTATTCTTGCCTGGAGAATCCCAGGGATGGGGGATCCTGGTGGGCTTCTGTCTATGGGGTCGCACAGAGTTGGACACGACTGAAGCGACTTAGCAGCAGCAGTCCTTGCCTAGAGGGTTTCACTTAACTGGGGACAAGTAAAAAAAACTGTCAAAAGTCAGCATGATATCCTAATTTAATTATCAAGTTGAGCAGATTCAGTTTTGGATCTCCTGATTTGCCTTCTCTATGACATTTAACAGTTTTTTAAGGGTTGTGGTTCGTGCAGATAAATAATAAATTACAGCATTTAAGGTTCGTGCTGTGTGCCAAGTTGCTTCAGTCTTGTCTGACTCTTTGTGACCCTATGGACTGGAGCCCTCCAGGCTGCTCTGTCCATGGAATTCTCCAGGCAAGAATACTGGAGTGAGTTGCCATGCCTTCTTCCAGGGGATCTTCCTGACCCAGGGATTGAACCTGTGTCTCTTAAGTCTGCTGCATTGGCAAGCGAGTTCTTTACCACTAGTGCCACCTGGAAAGCCTATAAATTAGAATATTTAAAATAATGTTTAGTATTGTTTTCTGTTTATCTTCACTCATTAGCAAGTATATTAATTGAAATTAAGTTACTAAGTCTTAGTTTTAAAAATATAATTAATAGATTTTATTTTTTAGAGCAGTTTTCAGCTTACAGAAAAATTGAGTGGAAAGTACAGAGAGGGTTCCCATATACCTCTTCTTTCTCCTCTCACAGTTTTCACATCTTGCATTAGTGTGGTGTATTTGTCACAACTGATAAGCCAATATTGATACTGAAGTGCATGGCTTACATTAGGGCTTGCTCTTTGTGTTGTAGGTTTGTATGGGTTTTCTTTTTTTGAAAGGATACATTTTAATTAAATATATATATGGTATTATTTATCATAAAACACTGTTTAACATCTATAACATATTGATTTGATATATTTGTATATGGTAATAGCACCCTATCACATCACATAATTGTCATTTCTTTTTTGTGATGGAAATTATTAAGATCAGGAGAAGGCAGTGGCACCCCACTCCAGTACTCTTGCTTGGAAAATCCCAGGGACGGAGGAGCCTGGTGGGCTGCAGTCCATGGGGTCGCTAGGTGTCAGACACGACTGAGCAACTGAGTGACTTCACTTTCACGCATTGGAGAAGGAAATGGCAACCCACTCCAGTGTTCTTGCCTGGAGAATCCCAGGGATAGGGGAGCCTGGTGGGCTGCCGTCTATGGGGTTGCATAGAGTCGGACATGACTGAAGTGACTTAGCAGCAGTCTCTTACTACTTTTTATGACTATAATAAAATATTTTTGTCTATATTTACTATATTGTGCAACAGATTTCAGCACTTAATTATATATTAGTTGCAAGTTTGTGGGGCTTCCCTGGTGGCTCAGACGGTAAAGAATCTGCCTGCCAATGCAGTAAACGCAAGAGATGTGGGTTCGATCCCTGGGTTGGGAAGATCCACTGGAGGAGCGAATGGCTACCCATTCCAGTATTCCTGACTGGGAAGTCCCATGGACAGAGGAGCCTTTCGGGCTAAGTCCATGGGGTCTCAAAGAGTCAGACACAACTGAGCGACTAACTCAAGTATGTGTCCTTAAACAACTTAACTCCTTTTCTCTCCGTCCCTATCCCTTGGTAACTACCATTTTATTCTGTTTTATGAGTTTGGCTTTTTTAGATCCACGTGTAAATTATACAGTATTTGTTTTCCTCAATGTGACATCTCACTTAGCATTGATACCTGTACAGTGTTATGTATCCACTATGATGGTACCATACAGAGCAGTTTCACTGCCCAAAGATCTGTGTCCCACCTGTTGATCCTTCCTGCTACCCTCAGACCCTGGCAATGATTAATTTTTTTTTACTGTCCCCATAATTTTGCCTTTTTTCAGAATGTCATATACTTTGAGTCACACAGTATGAGCATTTTCTGGTTGGCTTCTTTCACTTAGCAGCATGCATTCAAGTTTCCTCCATGTCTTTCTGTGGCTTAATAAGTCTTTTCTTTATCACTCAGTAGTGTTCCGTGTGTGGATGTGCTCAGTCTGTTTCACCACTCTCTTGTTGCAGAACATTGTGGTGGTCTCACATTTTGGCAGTTGTGGATACAGTTGCTAACGCCCACGGGCAGGTTTTCTGCTCAGTGCATTGGGTCATGGTCCCTCGGTTTTGGAAACCTGTGCTCCCCGCCCGCCGTGGTGCCCTTCTCCTTGGCCCTCTCTGGCGCCCCTTTGCTGCTGTCGCCGCTGCGCCTGTTTCCCAGGGTTCTGTGTCAGGCCCTCTTCTGTTTTCAGTATTTCACACGTGTTTCCTGCACGGTCTCATTCACTTGCAGGACCTCAGTCATCACCTCCCTGACGTGCCCTAAACTTGCATGTCCATTGTAGATCTTTCTTTTGAACCCTGGACCTGTGTGTGCACTTCCCTTCTTGAATGTCTCCTACAGGGAGCTGTGAGCAACACCCCAGAAAAGAAGGCCACCCAGTTCTGGGGACCGTTTCGCATATGGAAGGAAAAGTGTTTCTGTGCTCCTTTCACACATACATGAGCACCGAGACTTTTTCTCTCATATTTCCTCTAGTGCAGGCTTTTTCAGCCCTAGCCTTGTTGACATTCTGGATCAGGTAAGTTTTCACTGTGAGACGCCATCTGTGTTTTGTAGGCTGTTTAACAGCATCTCTGTCCTCTACCCACTGGATGCCAGTAGTACCCCCTTTCCCCCCAAGTTGTGACAATCAAAAATGTCTCCAGAAGTTGTCAAATGTTCCTGGTAGTGGGGGTGGGGGAAATCACTATTCCTCACCCACTACTTCTCCAATGGCTGACGCTTTCACTGCTCTGCCTTTGCTCACATTTCTGCTGCTTTCTTCATTGCCTTTCCTCAGAGTGAAGCTGCTACTTACCTTTTACGGCTGGGCCCACCTCATTTGGGGGCGTTCTCGATGGCTGAGATGGTAAAGAATTTGCCTGCCATGCTGCAGACCTGGGTTTGATCCCTGGGTTGGGAAGATCCCCTGTAGAAGGGAATGGCACCCACTCCAGTATTCTTGCCTGGAGAATTCCATGGACAGAGGAGCCTGGCAGGCTACAGTCCATGGGGTCGCCAAGAGTCAGATACAACTGAATGACTAACACACACACACACTACCTCATTTACAAAACGTTTTTCTCATCTCCCTTTCCCCTCCTTTCTCTGTAGAATGCCCTCTTCTGGTGCCTTGCTGGCCTCCTGTGGGCAGGTGCTTGCTTGCTTACCCACGTGAGCCCCTTCTCTGCAGAGGGAGCTGACTAGGGATTGACATCATGCTTGGGTCTTTGAATCCTTGGCACTTTCACAGTGTGTGGCAATTCATGTGCCCAATTAATACTGTCAAATAAATGAACCATAATGGCCCCTTCTGGTCAAAATCCTCTAAGATAAATTCTCATAACACTATGTATATTGCCTTCAAAACACTTATTACAGTTTCAATTTTTTTTTAAAGTGTGATTTTTAAATTAATGTCTTTCCCCTCACTAGGCAAAACTTTTTGAGGGCAGAAACCATGGTTATTTTGGTCATCACTAGTTTATACACTTGGCAATTGGCACTTCATAGGGGCTCAGAACATATTTGTAGAGTGAATATATGATCTCTGAAAAGAGTAGCCTTGAAAGATTCTATCTGGGCTTATTAACAATCACAACAACTACTACTAATGTTAGTTTAAAAAGTGTTTTCATTGGTATTATTCTCACTTAACAGTCACAAAAACCCTGGTAAAAAGGTACTGTTTCTATATTACAGATGAGAAAACTGAGGAAGATCGGAAAAATTAAACAACTTAAGGTCTCATATGCTATGATTCTTGTATTACAAATTTTAGGCCCCATTATTTCTCGTCCATACAGCCAGATTTAGGGTGATGAGTAAATGCTTTAATGGCATATTAAGTAAAAGAGTAACTATGTGATTGCTCTGTATTTTTTGTGTACTGGTTCAGAGAACAAGCATGTTTACATCTAGATGAGAAAACATTGCTGGAATTTATATTAACTGCTCATGGCCCCTATCAGCCCTGGAGTAACACAAATATTGTCTTTAATTTGTATTCCAGAGGTAGCCAGAGAGGGTCAATACAGGGAGTTTTATAGGTCTGCTGCTACTGCTAAGTCGCTTCAGTCGTGTCCGACTCTGTGCGACCCCATAGACGGAAGCCCACCAGGCTCCCCCGTCCCTGGGATTCTCCAGGCAAGAATACTGGAGTGGGTTGCCATTTCCTTCTCCAATGCATGAAAGTGAAAAGTGAAAGTGAAGTCGCTCAGTCGTGTCTGACTCTTAGCGACCCCATGGACTGGAGCCTACCAGGATCCTCTGTCCATGGGATTTTCCAGGCAAAAGTACTGGGGTGGGGTGCCATTGCCTTCCCCGTTTATAGGTCTAGTGGTTGCAAATACCAAATGGGAGAAGCATTTTGATGTTTGAAAAATAAAATACTTTCTCTGTATTAACATTAATATGAACAATTGACAATCTGAATGAGATAAAGGAAACTTGATGGAACCAAGATTAATACTGTTCATGCCATTTTTTCTTACCACCAGAAACATGGGCATTATAACCTTTATCCCCACTAATATAGAAATAGTGGAAATAATGGATTTACATGTCTGAGAGACTATTATGGGTAAATTATTAATATATTCTTGAAATTAAGAACAGAAATGAGTACATTATGAGCTTGAATGCTATAGAACTCTTACAAAACACTGAAATTCCCAGGCCACATCTAAATGTCACTGACTAATCATCCCAGACTTTTTACTCAAGAATGGTGTGTTAAGCCTTGAAAATGTATGTACATAGAAAAGGTAAAAACAGATGACAAATCTGTACTAATGCCCTTTAGAAGATACATTAGAAATGAGAATTCATTCTTCATGGGGTGGATAATGATTACTACCAAATAACACTGCTTGCATCTCCATGCTGGTTCAACGGAGGCATTCACCAGTTACTGGCTGAATAAAACGGAGACTCTATCCTATCATATGCATGTCTGACTAGAGAAAAATTTCACAGGGCATTTGCTGGGGTGTGCAGGAGGTTGTCTTGACGATACGAACGCATCATCTATGCTGCATCATTTTACATGTGACGGAAGAAGAATGGTATCAGGGGGCACGTGAGAAGATGTGGGATTCCAGCAGAACTTTCTTGACATTTGACCCACCTTTGAGACAAATGGAAAGACTGAAGGTAAATGAGAGTGAAGGGAGGTGATTCTAATGATAACAATCTGGAAACAGGGGGTATTGATCTTTGGGGTACTGATCACTGATTGAGTTTTTGGTGAAATCTTTATCAAGAAATGACCTTGCAGCTGAAAGCTATAATATTGGGAAAAAATACAACCACTGATAAGAGCATGTGAGATTTGCTTTATGTGAATGCGTGTGCCTGTTAGGTGGAGATATTGTCACTCCAGCAAGGCAACCATTTCTTGTTCTAGAGTCAAGAATATAGGGGAAACCCCAGGGAATCTCTCCTTAGCCAGAAGAGACCTTTATTTTGTCTGTTGTGAACTTGTTTTCACACTTTTGACCACCCACAGGCGAATCCAAGACAACTAGAGATAAGTTTCACAGACTGGAAAACCAGAATGAGCGTGTGTACATTTCAATTTAAAAGATCCTTTTTAAGGGAATTAACATTGTGATGTTGGAAGGTGTTATTTAAATCACAGAACATTTGTAAGATCTATTATGTGTGAGATAATCGCATGTAAATATTTGCTAGAAGTAAAACAAAATGGACCCAGTGGTGGGAATGAACCCAATGAGGAGAAGCCATGCTTCACTTTTCTAAGCATCATCAACAGAGCTGCTTATTCTCTGAGTTTGGAAGAAGTCCAGTGGGATTTAGTTTTATGAGGTTTAATGTAAAGGTGTTGTATTTCATGAGATGAAATCATAACACAGTGTGGTTGCAAGAATTTTGAGAGATTATTTTTTCAGAGTGTTGGCAAGCACCATCCTCTAGAGAATTTTGTGTCTAAAAGAGAAATGCAGATCTTCTTTCACAGGATTGAAATGATAACTAATTTTTAATCCTTTTTGGATGGCCAGGGTTTGACTGGTTAGGCTGATTTAGAATGTATGTAGCAGGTCTGACCTCTCCAATCAACCTTTTTGAATCTGTGACTTCCAATGCATCCTAAAATTTCAGGGTACATGGACAATGAATTTTGGGGGCCCCACTTCTAACTCATGATTAAGGATTTTTGTATTATTTATACCTTTAGGCTTTGCATAGTTTGAGTCTCTATGACTTTTGACAATCCAAATGAACATTTGGCCAACTAAAAACAGAATGCTATTAAGCTCCCTCTCAGGTTTCTTTCCTCTCCTGCAATTATTATGTTTTCAGCTGAGAAAAGTTCTCTGTCTCCATTTTAGAAAGAAAGCTGAGCCATTCCCCTGACTTAGGTTTGACCTTTTTTTACTTTGTTCTGGAACACATATAACTGTCCTTAGGCTAAACATCTCTCTTCTTTTGTGACCATTTCATCTTCAATTTCCTTGCAAGGCAACATCTTGGACCAGGTTTTTCATGAATGGCAAGAGAGAAATAAGACCCGGGGGGTGGGAGAAATCTGGTGCCTCTTCTGATTTCCTGATATTGGTGTGTATGGAGGGAGTTTTTGTTCTCCGTAGCTGAGAGACTTCTTGAAATGTGCTTGGTTTAGGCAAGAGTGTTTTGGAAAGGCCATTAATTCAGCATGGGCGTCTAGCAAAAGTCACATATGCCCCATTCTGTGCAGCTCTTTTCCAAGGGAGATTTCTTGCTTCCTTGTTTCAGAAATAATAGATGCAATCTTAAGACTTTAAAAACATTCTGCAGTGGCCCACATATCATCTGTAATGATACAAAGCTGTGTGCATCAGTACAGATGTGTTTGTATCAAATCGTGTGGGTGATGAACCTCATGTGAGCCTCCAGTGACTTATCACGGCCCCTTGGATGGAATTAGTGTTATGAAGGAAGGGAGGGGAGCGTTTTGAGTTATTACCATCAAGGAACAAATGTTACATTCCTTATCTTTCTCAAATGCTTTCCTGCAAACGCACGACTGCTCGGGCTGTCATGTCATCTGGAGAGAGGCCAGCTGAGGGAGGTTACCAGGGGCTGTAATCAACCCGAGGGGCAGGCTCATCTCAGCTGGGGGCTATCCCCCATCACCTGTTTCCCAGGCTTGTCCGCTCACCTGGGGAGTGTGTTCAACTGTGGCGATTCCTGCAGACTCATCAAATCGGAGTCTGCAGCCCAGGGGCCTGGGAAACGGACAGGCTCTCATCAGGCAAGTCTGGGAATTACTCACCCTGCATAATTAGGACAGGCATTGTAAAAGGGGTGGGTTTTGTGGCTGGATGTATGTAGAGTTGGGGGAGTGGGATGGTAAACAGCATCGGAGGGACCATCCTGTCTCTGTTGAAAAGATGTTGGAGGAACTTGTCTTCTTGTTTCTTGAAGCTCTCTGTCATGCCCCACCCTGTGTATTTCTCTGACAGTTGGTCCAAGAAGAACCTTTGTCTTTCCGAAGGAACTTTTTTTTTTTCTATGAGAATTTTCCTAGTGACTTCTCTGTTTTCCTCCCTTCCCAAGTCTCAGTTGCAAGGGAATGTGACGCTGGTTCTGTGCTCGGTCATGGTTACCACATCTGTTACAATGATTGGCCTTCAGATTTCCGCTTGCTGCTGCCATATTACCTTCTTTTTCATCCCTATTTTGAGGGATTTTTAGATATTTGGTTTGTAAGTGACCTCTAATCTTTTTTTTCCCTGAAAAACAGCAGAATATGAATACACTAAATGGAACTACTAATTACACTAAATACACTAAATGGAACATTAATCAGTTATTAACGGGGGGAAAAAGATGATGATTTAAATAGTTCCCAATTTAAACCACTTTCCTTTGAACTCCGATTGCAATTTTGACATTACCGCACAGATACGCATTTCATCCCATTCCTGCCAACAATAAGGTGGGTTAGTGAGAGAACCAGAGGCCAAGGCCCATTGTGGATATTCAAGAGAAGGCATATGCTGCATTAATTGATGGGCTTTGCTTATGCAAATAAGAGCTCTCTAAAGGCCTCTTATTCATAATTCACAGATATGGGTTTGACTAGAAATAAGGTACATGGCACTTCTACTTCTTTTGTTTTCAAATTAAAATAAAAGTGCATCAAGATGATCCGTGAAACAGGAAACACAAAGTGGAGAGAGCAGTTGTAATGGAAGGTGAGTCCCCAGCCCACCCCTCCCAGCAACAGTCCCTCTCAGAGGCAGTCACTTTGAACTGTTTCAGTTTTCAGTTCTGTGGGTGGCCACCGTGACAATTCACCATCTGAACCAATCTTCTTGTCCTCTGTGCAGTTTTGAAATTTCATGATGCTGTCTTAGCCCACTTACGCTTTCTGTCTGTACTCCGTGGGCCCTTGCAATCAGAATACACCCTTTCTTCAGTTTGGGGATATTTGATTATTATTCCTCTAATTTCCTTCTCTGCATGTTCTCTGTTTAGGAAATCCTACAGGATCCCTCCTAGTGCCTTACTCATTTTTTTGTTTGCTGTTTAGGGAAGAGATTGCTTTTTCCCTTGAGGGTAAGCACTGGCTGCCCTGTCACTGGGAGCCAAGTAGGTGGAAGTTCTCCCACTGAGAGAATCCATCCAGTTCCTTGTCTCAGCTCCATTTCCCAGATCCGTCCTCGTCCTCCCTGACACCCTCTCTAGGTTTTGGTGGGAAGATCCGCCCCCAACCGCAGCCTCATCTTGCATATCCTTGGCAGTGTGACTCTTTTCTGTTGCTTTCATCAGATTGCCTCAGCCTTCTCTTTTTCAAAATGTGTTTATGGGTTAATTTCTATATAGACTCCTTTACTTTCACTAGGGTCTTGGTATATTAGGCAGAGGGGATTACACTGTGCTCTAATAACAAACAAATCCTGATGTTTCTGTGGCTTAATATTATGAAGGTGTATTTCTGCTCATCCTGAGTCTAATTGGGTGCTCCTGTTGGACATGTCTTCTGGTCAGCTGTCCTCCAAGCTGAGTCCTTCACTTCCAGCCATGCAGGCAGGAAGAGATGGATAGCTAGAGGTAGAATGTTTTATAATGAGGCCTCAAAGTGTGGTATCATCTCTGCCAGTGTGAAGTGGCTGGACGCATCAGGAAAAGCTTAGAAATGAAGTTTAGCTGTGTGAAGGAAGGCCAGGAGAACTGAGTATGATAGCCTGGATCAGTTTCCATTACATTCTGCCAGCACAAAAGGCAGCTGTGTGTGTGCATGAGTGTGTGTTCAATTTATTGTCTTGAACTAGGATTACTTTCTATCTTTTAATTGATTTTCCCCCCAGTGAGAATCAGAAGGCTATCATCAAGAAGTAGCCAAGGATGAACCTGGTGAGCAGACTTTTCCAGACTTTTTTTGATTTCGAGATTTATTAGGCTGAAAATAAATATACCTTATAAATGATTTCTTTTAAATTATACTTAAAAAGTCTATAAATAGAATAACTATTCATCACACATCAGTTCAATTCAGTTCAGTTGCTCAGTTGTGTCTGACTCTTTGCGACCCCGTGAATCGCAGCACACCAGGCCTTCCTGTCCATCATCAACTCCCGGAGTTCACTCAGACTCATGTCCATCGAGTCAGTGATGACATCCAGCCATCTCATCCTCTGTCATCCCCTTTTCCTCCTGCCCCCAATCCTTCCCAGCATCAGAATCTTTTCCAATGAGTCAACTCTTTGCATGAGGTGGCCAAAGTACTGGAGTTTCAGCTTTAGCATCATTCCTTCCAAAGAACACCCAGGGTTGATCTCCTTTAGAATGCACTGGTTGGATCTCCTTGCAGTCCAAGGGACTCTCAGGAATCTTCTCTAACAACACAGTTCAACAGCATCAATTCTTTGGCTCTCAGCTTTCTTCACAGTCCAACTCTCACATTCATACATGACCACAGGAAAAACCATAGCCTTGACTAGATGGACCTTTGTCAGCAAAGTAAAGTCTCTGCTTTTCAACATGCTATCTAGGTTGGTCATAACTTTTCTTCCAAGGAGTAAGTGTTTTTTAATTTCATGGCTGCAATCACCATCTGCAGCAATTTTGGAGCCCCCAAAAATAAAGTCTTACACTGTTTCCACTGTTTCTCCATCTATTTCCCATGAAGTGATGGGACCAGATGCCATAATCTTCGTTTTCTGAATGTTGAGCTTTAAGCCAACTTTTTCACTCTCCATTTTCACTTTCATCAAGAGGCTTTTGAGTTCTTCACTTTCTGCCATAAGGGTGGTGTCATCTGCATATCTGAGGTTATTGATATTTCTCCCAGCAATCTTGATTCCAGCTTGTGCTTCTTCCAGCCCAGCATTTCTCATGATGTATTCTGCATATAAGTTAAATAAGCAGGGTGACAATATACAGCCTTGATGTGTTCCTTTTCCTATTTGGAACCAGTCTGTTGTTCCATGTCCACTTCTAACATGGAAGTTGCTTCCTGTCCTGCATACAGGTTTCTCAAGAGGCAGGTCAGGTGGTTTAGTATTCCCATCTCTTTCAGAATTTTCCACAGTTTATTGTGATCTACACAGTCAAAGGCTTTGACATAGTCAATAAAACAGAAATAGATGTTTTTCTGGAACTCTCTTGCTTTTTCCATGATCCAGCAGATGTTGGCAATTTGATCTCTGGTTGCTCTGCCTTTTATAAAATCAGCTTGAACATCTGGAAGTTCACGGTTCATGTATTGTTTAAGCCTGGCTTGGAGAATTTTGAGCATTACTTTGCTAGCATGTAAGATGAATGCAATTGTGTGGTAGTTTGAGCATTCTTTGGCATTGCCTTTCTTTGGGATTGGAATGAAAACTGACCTTTTCCAGTCCTGTGGCCACTGCTGAGTTTTCCAAATTTGCTGGCATATTGGGTGCAGCACTTTCACAGCATCATCTTTAAGGATTTGGAATAGCTCAACTGGAATTCCATCACCTCCACTAGCTTTGTTTGTAGTGATGCTTTCTAAGGCCCACTTGACTTCACATTCCAGGATGTCTGGCTCAAGTGAGTGATCATGCCATCATGATTATCTTGGTCATGAAGATCTTTTTTGTACAGTTCTTCTGTGTAATCTTGCCACCTCTTCTTAATATCTTCTGCTTCTGTAAAAAGCCTCTTGATGAAAGTGAAAGTAGAGAGTGAAAAAGTTGGCTTAAAGCTCAACATTCAGAAAACGAAGATCATGGCATCGGGTCCCATCACTACATGGGAAATAGATGGGGAAACAGTGGAAACAGTGTCAGACTTTATTTTTCTGGGCTCCAAAATCACTGCAGATGGTGACTGCAGCCATGAAATTAAAAGACGCTTACTCCTTGGAAGGAAAGTTATGACCAACCTAGATAGCATATTCAAAAGCAGAGACATCACTTTGCCAACAAAGGTTCATCTAGTCAAGGCTATGGTTTTTCCTGTGGTCATGTATGGATGTGGAAGTTGGACTGTGAAGAAGGCTGAGCGCCGAAGAATTGATGCTTTTGAACTGTGGTGTTGGAGAAGACTCTTGAGAGTCCCTTGGGCTGCAAGGAGATCCAACCAGTCCATTCTGAAGGAGATCAGCCCTGGGATTTCTTTGGAGGGGAATGATGCTAAAGCTGAAACTCCAGTACTTTGGCCACCTCATGCAAAGAGTTGACTCATTGGAGACGACTCTGATGCTGGGAAGGATTAGGGGCAAGAGAAGAAGGGGACGACAGAGGATGAGATGGCTGGATGGCATCACTGACTCGATGGACGTGAGTCTGAGTGAACTGTGGGAGTTGGTGACAGACAGGGATGCCTGGCGTGCTGCAATTCATGGGGTCGGAAAGAGTCGGACATGACTGAGTGACTGATCTGATCTGATCTGTGTTTTCTTGCCACCTCTTCTTAGTATCTTCTGCTTCTGTTAGGTCCATACCATTTTTGCATGAAATGTTCCTTTGGTATCTCTAATTTTCTTGAAGAGATCTCTAGTCTTACCCATTCTGTTCTTTTCCTCTATTTCTTTGCATTAATTGCTGAGGAAGGCTTTCTTATCTCTTCTTGCTATTCTTTGGAACTCTGCATTCAGATGCTTATATTTTTCTTTTTCTCCTTTGCTTTTCACTTCTCTTCTCTTCACAGCTATTTGTAAGGCCTCCCCAGACAGCTGTTTTGCTTTTTCACGTTTCTTTTCCATGGGGATGGTCTTGATCCCTGTCTCCTGTACAGTGTCACAAACCTCAGTCCATAGTTCATCAGGGACTGTATCTATCAGATCTAGTCCCTTAAATCTGTTTCTCACTTCCACTGTATAATCATAAGGGATTTGATTTAAGTCATACCTGAATGGTCTAGTGGGTTTTCCCTACTTTCTTCAATTTAAGTCTGAATCTGGATAGTATCAATTAAAAAGAAGCAATCACTATTAGCTTCAACTCTCAGAGAAAACAGTGCTAACATTTTAATGTATTTCCTTCCATTTCTTCTATGCATAATAGATGTATATATAAACTTTTCATTCTGTTTTCCCTTTCTATTAAGTGTATATATCATATTTTTCTAAAGTGTTCTTTTTATTGGATCTTTGGATTAGTCAAACATTTTGCTCTTATAAGCATTGCTGCAATAAACTTTAAAAAATCTTATTTTTTTCTGTATTTAGAATTTTTCCTTAGAAATATAATTACTTAATAAACAGTATAACTTCTTATGGCTACTAGATATGTTTTACAAAATTGCTTTCTAAAAGAATTTCTTAATTTACTCTAGTACAATATTGAGTATTATGGTTTTGTTCCTCTAATTTTGTGCACAAATACCGTTAATTTCATTGAACCATTAACTATGTAGAGAGAGATCTCTTTTTGTGACCAATTACATTTCCTATTTTTATATTGTTTATTCATATAACTTTTACATTTTCCTATTGAAAATCACTGATTTTTAAAAAAATGAGCTTTCTATATACTAAACCTAGTACTCTTTCGCTAACTAATTTTAGCCTGTGCTAGAGGCTTGTTTGTAAACACACTGACTTGGTTTCAATTAACCAAGAATTGATGGGCACTTTGCTTTCTCTCCTTTGCTTTTTATTGTAATGGAGGAATAAGCTATGAACTCACTTTAGGGAACTCACAGTTTCTCTGTTCTCTTTCAAGAGGTTTCAGGCAAGAGACAGCTCAGAAAGTTTGCTTAACAATTTTGCTTATAGCTACAGGAGTGAGTGGAGAGTATAGTTTAACGAGGAAAGATAAGGCAGTTTTAGGGTTGAGCCATAGTGTATGTGTCCATGTGTTGGGGACAAGCAAAGTAGCTGGCAGAGCATAAAAGGAGAATCTTTTTAGATATTTAGAAGTGAAATGGCTGGGGGATGGAGAGGGGAAAGGCTGTGCTGGGCCAGATCAGGAGATTGGGAAGCTAGGTTTGAAGGAATGACCATGAGAATTTATTGCAGAGAGAGGCTGGCAGAGGTCTGCCACAATCAGAGCTTCAGCTAAAACCAAACAAAAGATTTAATGGCTGTTAAGATCATTAAGGAAAAGCATAACCTTGTCAGTCATTTGCACTTCAGTCTCAGTGAACTAATAATGACTGGTCCTGATTACTTCCTGAGGACATACTCTGAGAGGAAGGGGGGAACCAACTCACAGACCCTGGGCTCTGTGACCAGGAGATGATAATGATAAGAAAAAGGCAGAAAAAGAGAGGAAGTGGGAGATTCAAAGACATCTTTTCTGAGTTTAGTTAGGGTGTGACGATTCAGGGCAGTGACTGGGGACAGGAGGCAAGGGGAGAGTGTCAAGGACGGGGTTTCTGTGGAGGCTGTAACCTGAGGAAGTGCTGAGGAACACACCCAGGCTCTGGGAGAAGCAGGCGTTTCTGGGGCAGATGGGATGCAGGTGTGTAGGAAGGCAACGCCGGGTGGGACCAGCTGCCTGAGTTGCTTTCTTTTGCCAACAGTATCTCAACAAAATCTATGGCTGTCCTGCATCTCAGACGTGAAGACTTAGGGAGCTGTCAATAGTGTAACTGTCAGGGATGTCTCTGCTCCGAAGCCTTTCTGTGTCAAAACTTGCCAACTCTGCCAAAAGAGTCCCAGCAAAAGATACAACTGATTTACTGCATCTAGATTCAGAGTTCAATTCAGTTCAGTTCAGTTGTTCAGTCATGTCTGACTCTTTGCAACCCCATGAATCGCAGCATGCCAGGCCTCCCTGTCCATCACCTGCTCCTGGAGTTCATTCAAACTCATGTCCATCGAGTCGGTGATACCATCCAGCCATCTCATCCTCTGTCGTCTCCTTCTCCTCTTGCCCCCGATCCCTCCCAGCATCAGTGTCTTTTCCAATGAGTCACCTCTTTGCATGAGGTGGCCAAAATATTGGAGTTTCAGCATCAGCATCAGTCCTTCCTGAACACCCAGGACTGATCTCCTTTAGGATGGACTGGTTGGATCTCCTTCAAGTCCAAGGGACTCTCAAGAGTCTTCTCCAACACCACAGTTTAAAAGCATCAATTCTTTGGCGCTCAGCTTTCTTCACAGTCCAACTCTCACGTCCATACATGACCACTGGAAAAACCATAGCCTTGACTAGACAGTTCAGAGTAGACGTTTATATGTTGGTCAGTGATACAGACAGAGCCAAAAATATGACAGCAGGGATTAAATGTCAAGCTGATGTAACCATTTCTGGATGATGTTAAATAGTGCACTATCTGTGGTTTGGAAGCATATTAACTTATAGGGACTTTTAAAAACTTGAGTGATAAACTCTGGTGTTGAGGATTACATTATAAATTGAGAATTCAACTTAATAACTAGACCCCATGCAGGGTGAATCTTTTTTTTTCTTTTTTTTTGCTGTGCTGGGTCTTGTTGCTGTGTGTGGGCTCTCTGGTTGAGGTGCACAGGCTTTTCATCTGGGGAGGCTTCTCTTGCTGTGGAGTATGAGCACCAGTGTGCATGGGCTTCAGGAGTTGTGGCCCATGAGCTTATTTTCCCCGTGGCATGTGGGATCTTCTTGGACCAGGGATCAAATTCTTGTCTTCTGTATTGACAGGCAGAATTCTTTACCACTGAGCCACCAGGGAAGCACCAGGGTCAATCTGTTTTTTAATATACGACATAATATATGACAGCAAAGAGTAATTTTTTAGACTAATTTCCTGATTTCCAATTTCTGTAGACCTCATATAGCAACCTGGAAGAGGCTTGGTGAGTCACTGGATTTGAAAGAAGTGAAATAATCAGTATTAAATACTTCCATGTTGGATTTCTTCCTAGAATAAGGAAGCTTTATTTAAAGCTCCAGTAAATCTTTATAATTTCTTCTCTATGTGTTAAAATTGTGAGTATACTCTCAAAAGCATCTCATCATGAAGCAGATATAATACTGGCTAATTTATATTAAAAACTGCTGGGAACCATTACTTTTCAACAACGTACTCACGTCAATAATTTGTACTCAGTAACCTAAGATCAGTTCAGTCACTCAGTCATGTTCGACTCTTTGCAGCTCCATGGACTGCAGCATGCCAGGCTTACCTGTCCATCACCAACTCCCAGAGCCTACTCAAACCCATGTCAGTAGAGTTGGTCATGCCATCCAACCATCTCATCCTCTGTCATCCCCTTTCCCTCCCACCTTCAATCTTTCCCAGCATCAGGGTCTTTTCAAATGTGTCAGTTCTTCACATCAGGTGGCCAAAGTATTGGAGTTTTATCTTCAGCATCAGTCCTTCCAATGAATATTCAGAATTGATTTCCTTTAGGATCGATTGTTTTGATCTCCTTGCAGTGCAAGGGACTCTCAAGAGTCTTCTCCAACACCACAGTTCAAAAGCATCAATTCTTCAGTGCTCAGCTTTCTTTATAGTCCAACTCTCACATCCATACATACCCATTGGAGAAACCATAGCTTTGAGTAGACAGACCTTTGTTGGCAAAGTAATGTCTCTGCTTTTTAATATGCTGTCTAGGTTGGTCATAACTTTCCTTCCAAGGAGCAAGTGTCTTTTAATTTCATGGCTGCAGTCACCATCTGCAGTGATTTTGGAGCCCCTCAAAATGAAGTCTGTCAGTGTTTCCATTGTTTCCGCATCTATTTGCCATGAAGAGATGGGACCAGATGCCATGATCTTAGTTTCTGAATGTTGAATTTTAAGCCAGCTTTTTCACTCTCCTCTTTCACTTTCATCAAGAGGCTCTTTAGTTCTTTTTTGCTTTCTGCCATAATGGTGGTGTCATCTGCATATCTGAGGTTATTGATATTTCTCCCGGCAATCTTGATTCCAGCTTGTGCTTCATCCAGCCCAGCATTTCTCATAATGTGTTCTGCATATAAGTTGAATAGCAGGGTGACAATATACAGCCTTGACGTACTCATTTCCTGATTTGGAACCAGTATGTTGTTCCATGTCCAGTTCTAGCTGTTGCTTCTTTACCTTCGTACAGGTTTCTCAGGAGGCAGATCAGGTGGTCTGGTATTCCCATCTCTTTAAGATGTGAAAGGCAAAGGAGAAAAGGAAAGATATACGCATTTGAATGCAGGGTTCCAAAGAATAGCAAGGAGAGATAAGAAAGCCTTCCTCAGTGATCAATGCAAAGAAATAGAGGAAAACAATATAATGGAAAAGACTAGAGATCTCTTCAAGATTAGAGATACCAAGGGAACATTTCATGCAAAGATGGGCACAATAAAGGACAGAAATGGTATGGATCTAACAGAAGCAGAATATGTTTAAGAAGAGGCAAGAATACAGAGTTCAGTGTTCAGTCGCTTAGTTGTGTCTGACTCTGTGACCCCATGGACTGCAGCACACCAGGCCTCCCTGTCCATCACCAACTCCCAGAGTTTACTCAAACTCATGTCCACTGAGTCGGTGATACCATCCAACCATTTCATCCTCTACTGGAGTGGGTAGCCTTTCCCTTCTCCAAGAGATCTTCCCAACCCAGGGATTGAACCCAGGTCTCCTGCATTGCAGGTGGGTTCTTTACCAGCTGAGCCACAAGGGAAGCCCAAGAATAGACAGAACAACTATACAAAAAATATCTTCATGACCCAGCTAACCATGATGGTGAGTAGCCATTACTCACCTAGAGCCAGATATCCTGGAGTGCGAAGTCAAGTGGACCTTAGGAAGCATCACTACGAACAAAGCTAGTGGAGGTGATGGAGTTCTAGTTGAGCTATTTCAAATCCTGAAAGATGATGCTGTGAAAGTGCTGCACTCAATATGCCAGTAAATTTGGAAAACTCAGCAGTGGCCACAGGACTGGAAAAGGTCTGTTTTCATTCCAATCCTGAAGAAAGGCAATGCCAAAGAATGCTCAAACCACCGCACAATTGCACTCATCTCACATGCTAGCAAAGTAATGCTCAAGATACTCCAAGCCAGGCTTCAACAGTACATGAACCATGAATTTCCAGATGTTCAAGCTGGATTTAGAAAAGAGATCAAATTGCCAACATCCATTGGATCATCAAAAAAGCAAGAGAGTTCCAGAAAAACATTTGCTTCTGCCTTATTCACTATGCCAAAGCCTTTGACTATGTGGATCACAGCAATAACCTAAATACTTAGGTAAACAAATTATATCATACTGTTCTAATTTCAGGTGTTACCCTAAAACTGAGAACAAAGGAGTAACTCTTGCTTTCCAAAGAGGGGGCCAGAAACATCTCTGATGGACTGAGTAAGGGGCCAGCATAGCCAGCCGTGAAGCCCTGTCACCTGCTCAGCCTACCCAGATTAAGACTAGACCTCTGGAAGATGGGTTGAAAAGAACTATCAAAGTAAAGTGTAAGAGTTGTGTCAGCCTAGGAGGCAGTGGCTGCTCATGGATCCTCTTAAAGAAGGAGAATCTGCCATTTCACTTCCTACCTGGATGTTTGCTGGGCCACTGAGTTCACAGCCCCCTGCATGTGCTGGCATGGACTCTGGGTGAGTGTTCTCAGAAGCTGTCTGGTGAAGGGCAAAGGACAGCAGCAGGTCCTGTCCTCACTCTGTAAAAAGTGGCAAGAAGATGAATTTTCCTAGGCTGAGTCATTTTATGGAACCTTTCTGAAAGAATGAGCTGCAGACCAGAGGCCCAGAAACCTTTTCAGAAGGTTCAAAACCTCATTCGCAACTGATGTTCAGACCTCTCCTGACATGATGGACTGACTACACTATCTGAGTATCTTTCCATATTATCTGAGTAACTCTTACTGTCCCTATAAGAGTATCCTCACTCCTACCCCTTGGAAACCTGCCCCAGGGAAGACTGGGAGCAGGGTCCCTAGAAGGAAACCACTAGGAAGAATGAGTTTGAGCAGGTAGGTCGGACCCAGCCTGAAACCTGCTGTCAGAAGGGTAAGGGACTCAGGACTGCTCAAGCCCTCCCTCCCACCCTCTCACAAGCAGTGAGAGAAGGCTGCAGTGGGAGACAAAGCCCTCCATCCCATAGCTGTGACTGTCCTTTACTTTTCTGGACAAGGAGGACACTATAAACGCTGTTCCCCATCAGCCAGAGGAAGGGAGTGTGGCCGTCCTATGGCGGAGACCATGAGGAGTGTCGAGGCTGGTCCACAGAAAGGGCTGAAGCCGGGGGCAGCTGTGGTCGGTCATGAGCTGCTCAGCGCAGGCTGGGGTGGGCTT
This sequence comes from Tragelaphus eurycerus, assembly GCA_935064755.1. NCBI lineage: Eukaryota > Metazoa > Chordata > Mammalia > Artiodactyla > Bovidae > Tragelaphus > Tragelaphus eurycerus. The sequence continues at coordinate 3,998,839 of CAKXYN010000057.1, read as the reverse complement.
AGCAACCAAACAGGAGTGATGCGGACCCCAGCGGCCCAGAACTGCGTGCTGGGGAAGCAGCTGGAGCGGGGGACCAGGCTGAGAAGACCATGGCTCAGCCGTGAACATAGGTAATCTCAGCACCCTGCCTCCCCTTTCAGGTCCTCCCAGAAAGCTTGGGGCAGGGAGCCTGGAGGGAACCAGGCTCTAGTGGATGAGGGCCACTCAGAGCCAACATATAGCCTGAAAGCTGGATGGGGTCCTGGGAACCCCAAGTTATCCAACAGATACAAGTGTGACCTACTGCAAGGGGTATGTTGCTTCATTGTGCTGAGGGGATGCTCTTTGTAAAGTGTTTACATTAGACAGCACTTTACAACACTGGTAAGGGTTGACAAGCTTGGCGACTTTCGGCATTTACTAGACTTTGGGCATTTACTAGTTTTGGGCTTCCCAGGTGGCACTAATGGTAAAGAACCCACCTGCCATTGCAGATAGACCTAACAGATGTGGGTTCGATCCCTGGGTGGGGAAGATCCTCTGGAAGAGGGCATGGCAACCCACTCCAGTATTCTTGTCTAGGAAATCTCATGGACAGAGGAGCCTGGTGAGCCACAGTGCACAGGGTCATGAAGAGTGGGACATGATTGAAGCGACTTAGAGTGCACGCGTGCAGAGCAGTTTTGCCCAGGTTCTTATCTAAGCAGAAACCTTTTAATATTTCTGAATTCCCCATGGAGCAAGTCTCTGGTGGAGTAGAAAATGAAAAGCGGCTCACCCCGAATGCTTCTAGGAGTTGCTTCTGCTCTGGAGCGCCGCGCTCTGCAGGCGGACTGGACATAGCCCGGCAGCCGGGTTTACCGGGCCGCAGTGGTGTGGCACCACGAGGCTCCACCATCAGATAGATTTCCTAGCTGGTGTGGGGTCAGCACACAGGCTCCACTGTATGCCCCCGTATGGTGTAACCCAAACAGAAACATGCAATGATTTCTTTGTCCAGGGGAAGTTCAGTGGCACAAACTCCATGACCCTCTAACCTCCCAATCCCTTTCCTCTGTGTGTCCTCTTTCCTCTTGCCTTGTTTTGTTGAGGGATTTTCTTTTGTCTTCAGCTTCTGCTTCATTTAGCCGGCCCTCTGTGGGTCTCTGGCACCTGAGAAGGTCTGAATGTGGCCTTTGTGTTCGCTGGACTGTGCTGTGCCCAGCCAGGCAGAGATGATCACGGAGCTTTACTATGGCTTCATAACTGCAAATTGCTCAGCCCTTTGTCCTTTAATCCTCATAAGCCTTTGTGCTGGAGGCAGAGCCCCATTATCATCGCCTTCATTTTCCAGTCCAGAGGGCGTGTGATATGTGACTTGTTCAAGAATGTAGGTTAAGTTGAGAATGGGCCTGCTATGGGCCACAGGCACCTTGAAAGTGAAGGTAATGGTGGTGAAGTCAAACTGGGCAGGGGGTGAAGAGGTGTGTAGGCTTCTGCAGAACTTCTGACACTCTAAATGGAAGGTGGGCTCTACTCACTCTGTCAGACCTCAAGGAGAGGCTCGTGCCCTCACCTTGCTTCTGGGTGGTAGAGCCCACAGGAGACCCCTTGGAGGCAGGTGCTGGCTGGGTTCTTTGGTTCCTCCAGGTCGTCTGTCTCAGGACGGGTCCACGGTGGAGCTGTCCCTGTCCCCACTGTGCGTGCTTGTCCGCCCTCCTCTGTGCTCCCTGCTTTCCCAGCTTTCAAAGGTGCCTCGCACTGGGAAAACCTTGGTCATCAGGCTTTCAAGCTCCCTAGTTCTTCTCCTTTCCACGTCTACTGAGCTGTTCTTTCATGAATCCCCTCACCTTTCCTTCTGTTTCCAAGAAAAAGATGACCCAGCCTTCATTCCTGGGAAGGGCTGCATTTTGAGCGACCTTCTGAGTGAGCCTTCACCCTCTCCCCAGTGCTCCTTGCCCCTAAGCATCTGACCTCCGCTATTACTCTGGAGCCCACGAGTGTCCACATTCACGGAGCTCCTTTAGCAATTTCACTTGCTCTGCACACTCTCATCTGGGTACTTCCCTCTCCCCCACTGCACACTCTCTACATTAGTGGACCTGACTTCATGGCGTCACTTTCTGGCCCCTCCCCCAACTTTTAGCTCCCAGTCATCTGGCTCTTACCCCACCTGTTCGGATGCTGCCTTCGTCCTTATATTTTTTTTGGTTGCCAGTGATCTGTGAATGACTATGCCCTGTTTTTTTTCTGCCTTAATTTGTGATTTTTTTCCCCTGTAACATTTGCCATTGTAGATTATCCCATGCTCTTGGACTCTCTTTGTCTCACTGAGCCCTGTGACACAGCCTGGACTTGTCCCTTTCTGTGTTTACCTGCCCATGTCTCCTTCATAAGCTCTCACGGGCATAGCCAAGGCTGTTCTCATCTTCTTCACGTCCCCCATAGACCTCACGTGCTGACGACCCACGACAGTATGACACCCACATTTCTGCTTCTACCTTGAAATTCTCCACTGTGTTCCCATTCCAAATTTCCAGCGTGTCACTGGGATTTCCCAAGTGGATGACATGCTGACAGCTGAAGCAAAATGTGTATAAAATGGAATTCATTGTCTGCTTCTTCTTCCCACTTCCCCATCTCTGTTAATCACGTCACCCGGCCCTAAGCCTCCGGCCATCACCTTTTTCTCCTTGTCTCCTACCAGCCACTTACGCCCGTCACTCCCTCAGGGGCTGTGTGCCTGGAACCTGTCCTTCGCCCTCCCACTGCCATGGCCCTCGTTTGGTGCCCCTGACCTTTGCTTCCCTCATCTCTATCACCTCTTCCCTGGGTTCCCTGGGATCTCTTTCTCCCCAGACTCTTTCCTACAGCCCATACTGCACTTTCTAGAGATGAATTTTCTGATTTTCCAGTTGCAGAGTTATAGTTACTTGGTCCTATCATTTCCTGGCTCAGACGTTATCAGTGGATTCTTATTGCTTCTGAAGTCAGCTTCAAACACAACTGCCATGGGTCCCTCTGCCTCAGACTCTGGCCCACATTTCTAGCTTATTCTCACCTCTAATTTCCCAGAAGACTCTGCTTCATTCAAAATTAAAGTCCCCAAAGTGTTCCTTGTTATTTTTTTCAGCCTTGGTTTTCAGCATTTCTACCTCATCTGACACCCTTTTTCTGCTTTACATCTCCAGTGCTTCAAAACTCCTCATTCTGCATGGCCCTGAGTCTATACTGCCGCTACTTCAAGGGGTCAATTTAGGAAGGAAGGAAAGAAAGAAGGAAGGGGATTCCTACAGTGTGGCTCAGCTATTAATCTGATACCCTCAACATTCAGGCATCTTTGGGTTCCCATCACTGTGGTGCTGTGAGCTTCTCAGACTCAGCACCACACAGAATCATCTGGGAACTTTTAAAAGCACTAATGTTGGGCTGCATCCCAGACCAATTAAATCAAAATCACTGTGGCTGTGACCCAGTTATAAGTATTTTTTAAAGCTCACCAAGTGATTCCTATATGCAGCCAAGAATTTGTGCTTGCTAATATGTGACATTTTTGTAGATTATTTTAGGGGTACTGCATTTTTTATTTTGTCAAACTATTGGTCCTTGAGGAATTTTTTGTTTTTGTAGCCTTCATGATGTCTAGCCCTGTTTCTTATCCTCAGTGGACCTTCAGAGAAAAAAACACTTTGAATGAATTTAAGAATGGAAAACAAAAGAGTCATTTTTTTAGGGAGGAAGGCAGATTGGCTCAGTGGCTAGCCCACACTGGAAATGGTGAACTGAGAGTCTCTTGTATGTAAAACAACTCATTTCAAATATTTCATATAATCCTTTTGTATCCAGGCAGTTAATATGCCAATTGAGAACTTATTAATATTTGTCTAGTAAGGCTATACTTTGCCCATATTATAATAGCAACTAATAAAATGTGTGAGTAGCTTCCTACCCATGAGTAGAGCTTCTGGGGAAAAAAAAAACTTTAAAAAGAATGGTTGAAATGTTATTTTCAATGAAGCTGCATTTCTGAAAGAATTGAACATAAAGAGCTTATATGTGATGCAGTATTCCTTTTATGAGTCCCATTGCCTGGATTAAGTCAAATGGAAAACTAACGTTATCTTGGGCATTTCCACTTCTTTCCACACACTGTATTTCTAGTAACAACATGTGGATGTTGCAGAGCTTACTTTAGTCTGTGGGGATGAGAAGAGAATATATTTGTGCCTGGATTGTTGCTATATTCAGGCTGAGGTGGTCCCTTACAGAAAAAATAATAGAGAGCAAAGAAGGAAAATTGATGGGGTAATCCTAAAGGAAACCAGTCCTGAATATTCATTGGAAGGACTGATGCTGAAGCTGAAACTCCAATACTTTGGCCACCTGATGTGAAAGAACTGACTCATTGGAAAAGACCCTGATGCTGGGAAAGATTGACGTTGGGAGGAGAAGGGGACGACAGAGGATGAGATGTTGGATGGCATCACTGACTCAATAGACATGAGTTTAAGTAACCTCCAGGAGCTGGTGATGGACAGGGAGGCCTGGTGTGCTGTAGTCCATGGGGTCACGAAGAGTCAGACATGACTGAGCAACTTAACGGAAGTGAATTCTTTTTTCTAGTGTATAAAAGATCCAACCAGTCCTTTCTGAAGGAGATCAGCCCTGGGATTTCTTTGGAAGGAATGATGCTAAAGCTGAAACTCCAGTATTTTGGCCACCTCATGTGAAGAGTTGACTCATTGGAGAAGACCCTGATGCTGGGAGGGATTGAGGGCAGGAGGAGAAGGGGACGACAGAGGATGAGATGGCTGGATGGCATCACTGACTCGATGGATACGAGTTTGAGTGACCTCCGGGAGCTGGTGATGGACAGGGAGGCCTGGCGTGCTGCAGTTCATGGGGTCACAAGGAGTCGGACACGACTGAGCGACTGATCTGATCTGAGTGTATAAAATCACAGGGTGTTTCATAGAGTGTGACTGAATGGCCTGGATTCTGGAGACAGACAGACTAGTGTTCAAATTCTGGCTTGTTTACCAGCTGGGCTGTCTTGGGACAAAGTGCTCAGCCTCTCCAAGCTTGAGGTCTCGGTTGCGAGACAGGGAGAAACACATTTCAGTGTTCTGGGGAGGGTTGACGTATATAATGTATTTAAGGCAGCTGACTCTTCATAGGACCTCGTGAAAGCTTCTCATTTCCTTAAAGCTCCATGGATATCAGGGATTTTCTTACCCCTATGACTTAGTATGGGCTTCCCAGGTGGCACAGTGGTACAGAATCACCTGCCAAAGCAGGAGACACAGGAGAAGTGGGTTTGCAAAGAGCTGGACACAGCAGAGCGACTGAGCACACACATACCTTAGTGCGCTTCCTCTTAGTGTTTTTCAGGGCATGCAGTTTATTCATGAGTTTGTAGACAGACGCATTTTCATTTTGGATCTGAGAATTTTTCATCCTTAAAGCCATATAATGATTTCCTTTGTTTTTTTCTCTCCCATAAATTCATTAAGCATTTGAATTCCTTTGCAGTGTCTTTGCTGTAAATTTTACTCACCACATAAAATTTAAGTCAAGCAGGAGAAATGTAATGGTATAACAGTTACCTTTTGGTAAGTTTATGGAGAATGTAGGGTAGTATACTAATTTTGCTTCCAAGGGACCCACATTTTCATCTGAAAAAAATTATGAAACTGAGTCCCATTTGTAGAAGTTTCTGGAAACTCAAATTAAGCTATCTCTATACCTCTGTAAGAAACAAGTCTTTGCTGGGCGTTTGTGTAATTAATTGCATTGTATGTAGATGGACTGAGCTAGTTACAATAGTCTCTTATAAATCACAGAGAGGACCATCACTCCAGTTACAAGTCCTACATACGAGTCAAATCTTATCAAAGAACATCATAGAAACCTTGAAAAAAGCCTGACATTTTGTTAAAACAACTGGGAAATTGATTTTTACTTCCTCTCTTCTGTATTCCTTTCGTTATCCACAACAGTGCAATTTGTATCATACTATATCCAGTCTACGTCAAGGCTGCATATTGTCACCATGTTTATTTAACTTATATGCAGAGTACATCATGAGAAATGCTGGACTGGAAGAAACACAAGTTGGAATCAAGATTGCTGGGAGAAATATCAATAACCTCAGATATACAGATGACACCACCCTTATGGCAGAAAGTGAAGAGGGGCTAAAAAGCCTCTTGATGAAAGTGAAAGTGGAGAGTGAAAAGGTTGGCTTAAAGCTCAACATTCAGAAAACGAAGATCATGGCATCTGGTCCCATCACTGCATGGGAAATAGATGGGGAAACAGTGGAAACAGTGTCAGACTTTGTTTTTCTGGGCTCCAAAATCACTGCAGATGGTGACTGCAGCCATGAAATTAAAAGACGCTTACTCCTTGGAAGGAAAGTTATGACCAACCTAGAGAGCATATTCAAAAGCAGAGACATTACTTTACCAACAAAGGTTCGCCTAGTCAAGGCTATGGTCTTTCCTGTGGTCATGTATGGATGTGAGAGCTGGACTGTGAAGAAGGCTGAGCGCCGAAGAATTGATGCTTTTGAACTGTGGTGTTGGAGAAGACTCTTGAGAGTCCCTTGGACTGCAAGAAGATCCAACCAGTCCATTCTGAAGGAGATCAATCCTGGGATTTCTTTGGAAGGAATGATGCTAAAGCTGAAACTCCAGTATTTTGGCCACCTCATGCGAAGAGTTGACTCATTGGAAAAGACTCTGATGCTGGGAGGGATTGAGGGCAGGAGGAGAAGGGGACGACAGAGGATGAGATGGCTGGATGGCATCACTGACTCGATGGATGCGAGTCTGAGTGACCTCCGGGAGCTGGTGATGGACAGGGAGGCCTGGCGTGCTGCAGTTCATGGGGTCGCAAAGAGTCGGACACGACTGAGCGACTGATCTGATCTGATCTGATATCCAGTCTTCCTCATTTTTCCTTACCCAAGTACCATCTATGCAACCCAAAATTAATTTTTCAGTCATGAAACTGGGCACTTTGCTGCCCAATGCAGAAAGCCTTTACAAATCCAGCTGGAATAGAGTGTAAGGGCATACCAGATTGATGTCAAGGTTTACTTACACGGAAGTAAAATTAAACTTATGGACTGGAGAGGGAGGCTTAATTTTTATGTACCTCCTCCCTAAAAGCCAACTAAAATCTAGGAAGATGGAAATTATCTGAGCTGGTTTGAGTGGACCAAACCCATTTCATTTTTAAAGGCTGCTTTTGATTCATTCCTTATGAAGTGAAGGCAGAGACTAGTTCCTGTGGGATTAAGAACAACCAAGAGAGCCTCTAATACTAGACTATTATTGTATTAGAATTTTTTAGTTCCTTGCCCAGATAGCCTAGCCTGTGTCTTTCTAAAAAAAAATTTTTTTTTAAAAGAAAGATACAAAATACATTTTCTGTTCACCCAAATTTTAATTCTCTGAATTTCATTCACTGCTAAGCACTTCCAATTCCTGGAAAACTCATTAGATTTTTTTCCCCTAGCTTCCTCTCCGACAAAGCTATGCTTCCTCAGTGGACCACCTCATCTTTGAGTTTCTAGTCCTTGGAATTTCGCTTCTCAGTTCCAAAGCTAAGGAGCCAGCAGGCATTCCTTCCTTGTCTCAAAGTCCTTTTCCTTATTTTGAATACCTCAACTTGTCTAAATTTACCACGGGGAAAAAGGAATGTATCACTTTGGCCTGAAAAATTTCTTGCTGAGTCTATTTTCCATGAAAATAACATAATGATAGTTGGAAGAAGTTGCCAATCCCAATTTAAAAACCAAAAACCTAAAGAGACCAGATAATTTCAGAGAGAATCTTCCTGTGATTGTTCTTGTTCATACAGTGATTGAAACAATTCAGGCTTAACTCTACAGTTAGTTTTACAGAAGGCAGAGCTAGTGAGCATGCTGAACTGAATTTTCCCTATCCTAATCTATTTCAGATAATAGAGTCTGTGTAGAGGATGAGTTCTTAGACAAGGTTTTTCAACTGCTAGCCAAGGTGTGTTTTTTATCTGAATACCTGAGAAATCACAAAGTTTCCTCTTTAATCCATATAGGTTTGGCCACAGTTTTTATGTATATTCTGTGATTGGAGTCTATGCCATAGTCATTGACTTTTGGGATTAGGAGCAACCTTAGAGGTATCTAGTTAAGTACCCTCTTCCACATTCTACAAGTGAGAAAATGCAGTTTGTATGAGATCTCACAGCTGAATACATTTGAGATATTTTTAGTTTAACTTCCCTCCCAAGGAATCAATGTTTAATTCTTTTTATATCCAAATAATATTTCATTGAATGGATGTGCCATATTTTGTTGATTCATTTGATTCATTTCCACCTGTTGGCTATTATATATAATGCTGCTGTGAACATTTGTGTATAAGTTTTTTTTTTTGTGTGTGTGTGTGTGTATGTATATTACTTCTCTTGGCTATGTACTTAGGAGTGGAGTTGGTAGGTCAAATAGTAACCCTATGTTTAACTTTTTAAGGAGCTGCTTTATTGTTTCCGTAGTGGCTATGCCATTTTGCATTCCTACCAGTGCTGTATGAAGGTCTCAATTTCTCCACATCCTCAACAAAGCTTATATCTCAACAATAATCTCATTGTGGTTTTGATTTCCATTTCTCTGATTATTAATGAAGTTGGGGACTTTTTCATATGTTTATTGTCCATTTGCATTTCTCTGATGAAGTCTGTTTCAGATTATAATATCTTTGGGGAGAAAAATGTGTACATTGGTAAATCAGATAGAAAAAGGTTTGGAAAAAGAAAAAATTTCATTCCTATGTGTTACTATGACTATTATGACTGAAAAAAAGACACCAGGAGAAATAGGAATGTGTATATAAATCATATATGCATATTTATACACACATATATATACAGGTCAGGAAGCAATAGTTAGAACTGGACATGGAACAACAGACTGGTTTCAAATTGGGAAAGGAGTATATCAAGGCTGTATATTGCCAGCCTGCTTATTTAACTTATATGCAGAGTACATCATGAGAAATGCTGGGCTGGATGAAGCACAACCTGGAATCAAGATTGCTGGGAGAAATATCAATAACCTCAGATATTCAGATGACACCACCCTTAATGGTAGAAAGCGAAGAAGAGCTAAAGAGCAGCTTGATGAAGGAGAAAGAGGAGAGTGAAAAAGCTGACTTAAAACTCAACATTCAGAAAACTAAGATCATGGCATCCAGTCTCGTCTCTTCATGGCAAATAGATGGGGAAACAGTGGAAACAGTGAGAGACTTTATTTTAAGGGGCTCCAAAATCACTGGAGATGGTGAGTGCAGCCATGAAATTAAAAGATGCTTGCTCCTTGGAAGAAAGGCTATGACCAACCTAGACAGTGTATTGAAAAGAAGAGACGTTACTTTGCCAACAAAGGTCCATCTAGTCAAAGCTATGGTTTTTCCAGTAGTCATATATGGATGTGAGAGTTGGACCATAAAGAAAGCTGAGTGTTGAAGAACTGGTGCTTTTGAACTGTGACATTGGAGAAGACTTTTGAGAGTCCCTTGGACTGCAAGGAGATCCAACCAGTCCATTCTAAAGGAAATCAGTCCTGAATATTCATCAGAAGGACTGATGTTGAAGCTGAAACTCCAATACTTTGGCCACCTGATGCAAAGAACTGACTCACTAGAAAAGAGCCTGATCCTAGGAAAGATTGAAGGCAGGAGGAGAAGGGGCCAACAGAGGATGAGATGGTTGGATGGCATCACTGACTCAATGGACATGAACTTGAGCAAGCTCCAGGAGTTGGTGAAGGACAGGGAAGCCTGGTGTGCTGCAGTCAATGGGGTAGCAAAGAGTTGGACATGACTGAATGACTGAACTGATTGAACTGCCCTGTTCAGTTGGCACCTGTTGTATCTAAGACATCACGATCAGTTAAAAGGACATATTGAAAGAATAAAATAGGTTAAATAACTTTTAGGCAAGTAATCAAAGCTCCTATAGCATACATGTCATCTTAGAGTTTGTATACTGTCTTTTACATATGGACTATGCAATCGTGTAGTAGATGGATTTATTTTGACTTATCCATGTACTCAGGAGAAGGCAATGGCACCCCACTCCAGTACTCTTGCCAGGAAAATCCCACGGATGGAGGAGCCTGGTAGGCTGCAGTCCATGGGGTCGCTAAGAGTCGGACACGACTGAGCGACTTCACTTTCTCTTTTCACTTTCATGCACTGGAGAAGGAAATGGCAACCCACTCCAGTGTTCTTGCCTGGAGAATCCCAGGGATCGGGGAGCCTAGTGGGCTGCCGTCTATGGGGTCACATAGAGTCGGACATGACTGAAGTGACTTAGCATAGCATAGCATAGCATGTACTCAGCTCACATAATGAATGGGTCTATCAGAAAGTCTTATTGATTTTTTTTTTCAAAATATGATGTCATTTTTACCACTTCAACCCTAGATAAGATATTTGCTAACTTTATGCTTGTATTATTGCTTTCAGATCAGATCAGATCAGTCGCTCAGTCATGTCCGACTCTTTGCGACCCCATGAACTGCAGCACGCCAGGCCTCCCTATCCATCACCAGCTCTCGGAGGTCACTCAGACCCACATTCATCGAGTCAGTGATGCCATCCAGCCATCTCATCCTCTATCGTCCCCTTTTCCTCCTGCCCCCAATCCCTCCCAGCATCAGAGTCTTCTCCAATGAGTCAACTCTTCGCATGAGGTGGCCAAAATACTGGAGCTTCAGCTTTAGCATCATTCCTTCCAAAGAAATCCCAGGGCTGATCTCCTTCAGAATGGACCGGTTGGATCTCCTTGCAGTCCAAGGGACTCTCAAGAGTCTTCTCCAACACCACAGTTCAAAAGCATCAATTCTTCGGTGCTCAGCCTTCTTCACAGTCCAACTCTCACATCCATACATGACCACAGAAAAGACCATAGCCTTGACTTGGCAAACCTTTGTTGGCAAAGTGATGTCTCTGCTTTTGAATATGCTATCTGGGTTGGTCATAACTTTCCTTCCAAGGAGTAAGCGTCTTTTAATTTCATGGCTGCAGTCACCATCTGCAGTGATTTTGGAGCCCAGAAAAATAAAGTCTGACACTGTTTCCACTGTTTCTCCATCTATTTCCCATGTAGTGATGGAACCAGATGCCATGATCTTCGTTTTCTGAATGTTGAGCTTTAAGCCAACCTTTTCACTCTCCACTTTCACTTTCATCAAGAGGCTTTTTAGTTCCTCTTCACTTTCTGCCATAAGGGTGGTGTCATCTGCATATCTGAAGTTATTGATATTTCTCCCAGCAATCTTGATTCCAGCTTGTGTTTCTTCCAGTCCAGCATTTCTCATGATGTACTCTGCATATAAGTTAAATAAACATGGTGACAATTAGCCTCAAAACTCTGTACTTCATTTTGTTCCAAAATCATGACAAAATGAATTTTATAAAACGAAACAGCAAACCCCTCAGATTTTATTGTCTTGTCCTTTTGCTCAAAACCTTCAACAATTCCTCTTTTCTTATTGAATTCTTTGTCAAGTTAAATTTAGTCTTAGAAGGGAGGAGGAAAGGCTGGAAGGATGGGATGTAATTTTACAGGGTTGGTGATGGGAAACAGAGGCAGTTGCTGTCCTTTTTGATGGCTCTTATTTCCCCTGTAAAGCAGGAATTGAGGGGCTCAGCTTTGGGTGGGAGGTGGTGGTTAGAAGTGGGAGGTCTGAGGAGAATGAAGATTCGGAATGGTTCTATCTTAGGTGGGATACAGTACTGTAAGGCAGTATAGGGCCAGTGGAGTTGAAAAACAGGACTGTCCCCTGTGGTGATAAGGAGCATGGGCTCTGAGATAAGACATGCTTGGATTCAAGCCTTAGTGGGTCCCTATTCAGACACCCTATGTGTGACTTTTTGGGCAGTTGTATAATGTTCCTGATGGGGTTTCCTGGGTAAGCTGTTTAAGAATCTGCCTATGCTGCTAGAGATGCTGGTTCAATTTCTGGGTCAGGACGTTCACTTGGAGAAGGGATAGGCTGTCCACTCCAGTATTCCTGGCTTCCCTGGTGGCTCAGATGGTAAAGAATCCATCTGCAATGTGGGAGACCTGGGTTTGATCCCTGGGTTGGGAAGATCCCCTGGAGCAGGGCATGGCAACCTTCTTCAATATTCTTCCCTGGAGAATCCTCATGGACAGAGGAGCCTGGTGAGCAAGGGGTCCACAGGGTCACAAAGAGTCAGACATGACCACACACACACACACACTTTCTCTGATAGTTTGTTCAGGGCGTAGAGGTCCTATTAGTTGACTAGGTTGCTGATCAGCTTGTTGAAAGGATTCAGTGAAATAGCCAAGTGTCTGGCAGGTAGTTAGCACTTAATGTTTTATTGCATTTTTAAAATTGAAGTATAGCTGATGTTCAATATTATACAAGTTATAATATATACATAATATAATATATAAATATATATAATGTATCATATATTAGATATATAATGTTATATATAATATATAAAATATTCATAAAATTATATAAATATACATATATATGATTATATATAACACAATATGATACATATTATTTATATATAATTAAATTATAATATATATTAATTATAACATATCATATTAATATAATATATATTATAAATATAGGTTAGGTTAGGGTTAGGATTAAGGTTTGTATATATATCATATGTATATATGATTATATAATATATAATATAATTAATATAGATAACATTTTAATTATAATATATATTAAATATATGTGATATATATAATTATATATTTAATAATATATAATTATTATATTATTATATATTATTTTATGTTTTTATAATTATTTTATATTATATTGTTACATATTATAATTATATTACTATAATATATATTATATGATATGTATCATAATTAATATAGGTAATTATAACAATATATATTACATTAATATAATATATAACCATATATATTATGTTTTTATTTATGTTTTTATAATTATTTTATATATTATATTACTACATATTATATTACTATAATATATAATATATGATATATATCATAATATAGGTAATTATAACAATATATATCACATTAATATAATATATAAACATATATATTATGTTTTTATTTATGTTTTATAATTATTTTATATATTATATTATTACATATTATAATTATATTACTATAATATATAATATATGATATCAGATCAGATCAGATCAGATCAGTCGCTCAGTCGTGTCCGACTCTTTGCGACCCCATGAACCGCAGCACGCCAGGCCTCCCTATCCATCACCAGCTCTCGGAGGTCACTCAGACCCACATTCATCGAGTCAGTGATGCCATCCAGCCATCTCATCTTCTGTCGTCCCCTTCTCCTCCTGCCCCCAATCCCTCCCAGCATCAGAGTCTTTTCCAATGAGTCAACTCTTCGCATGAGGTGGCCAAAATACTGGAGTTGCAGCTTTAGCATCATTCCTTCCAAAGAAATCCCAGGGCTGATCTCCTTCAGAATGGACTGGTTGGATCTCCTTGCAGTCCAAGGGACTCTCAAGAGTCTTCTCCAACACCACAGTTCAAAAGCATCAATTCTTTGGCGCTCAGCCTTCTTCACAGTCCAACTCTCACATCCATACATGACCACAGGAAAGACCATAGCCTTGACTAGGTGAACCTTTGTTGGCAAAGTGATGTCTCTGCTTTTGAATATGCTATCTAGGTTGGTCATAACTTTCCTTCCAAGGAGTAAGCGTCTTTTAATTTCATGGCTGCAGTCACCATCTGCAGTGATTTTGGAGCCCAGAAAAATAAAGTCTGACACTGTTTCCACTGTTTCTCCATCTATTTCCCATGTAGTGATGGGACCCGATGCCATGATCTTCGTTTTCTGAATGTTGAGCTTTAAGCCAACCTTTTCACTCTCCACTTTCACTTTCATCAAGAGGCTTTTTAGTCCCTCTTCACTTTCTGCCATAAGGGTGGTGTCATCTGCATATCTGAAGTTATTGATATTTCTCCCAGCAATCTTGATTCCAGCTTGTGTTTCCTCCAGTCCAGCATTTCTCATGATGTACTCTGAATCAGATCAGATCAGTCGCTCAGTCGTGTCCGACTCTTTGCGACCCCATAAGCCGCAGCACGCCAGGCCTCCCTGTCCATCACCAGCTCCCGGAGGTCACCCAGACTCATACCCATCGAGTCAGTGATGCCATCCAGCCATCTCATCCTCTGTCGTCCCCTTCTCCTCCTGCCCCCAATCCCTCCCAGCATCAGAGTCTTCTCCAATGAGTCAACTCTTCGCATGAGGTGGTCAAAATACTGGAGTTGCAGCTTTAGCATCATTCCTTCCAAAGAAATTCCAGGATTGATCTCCTTCAGAATGGACTGGTTGGATCTTCTTGCAGTCCAAGGGACTCTCAAGAGTCTTCTCCAACACCACAGTTCAAAAGCATCAATTCTTCGGTGCTTAGCCTTCTTCACAGTCCAGCTCTCACATCCATACATGACCACAGGAAAGACCATAGCCTTGACTAGGCGAACCTTTGTTGGTAAAGTAATGTCTCTGCTTTTGAATATGCTATCTAGGTTGGTCATAACTTTCCTTCCAAGAAGTAAGCGTCTTTTAATTTCATGACTGCAGTCACTATCTGCAGTGATTTTGGAGCCCAGAAAAACAAAGTCTGACACTGTTTCCACTGTTTCCCCATCTATTTCCCATGTAGTGATGGGACCAGATGCCATGATCTTCGTTTTCTGAATGTTGAGCTTTAAGCCAACCTTTTCACTCTCCACTTTCACTTTCATCAAGAGGCTTTTTAGCCCCTCTTCACTTTCTGCCATAAGAGTGGTGTCATCTGCATATCTGAGGTTATTGATATTTCTCCCAGAAATCTTGATTCCAACTTGTGTTTCTTCCAGTGCATTTCTCATGATGTGCTCTGCATATAAGTTAAATAAACATGGTGACAATATACAGCCTTGACGTACTCCTTTTCCTATTTGGAACCAGTCTGTTGTTCCATGACCAGTTCTAACTGTTGCTTCCTGACCTGCATACAGATTTCTCAAGAGGCAGATCAGGTGGTCTGGTATTCCCATCTCTCTCAGAATTTTCCACAGTTTATTG
This sequence comes from Tragelaphus eurycerus, assembly GCA_935064755.1. Taxonomy (NCBI): domain Eukaryota; kingdom Metazoa; phylum Chordata; class Mammalia; order Artiodactyla; family Bovidae; genus Tragelaphus; species Tragelaphus eurycerus. Next base: position 3,983,739 of record CAKXYN010000057.1, on the reverse strand, counting down.
TGATCCACACAGTCAAAGGCTTTGGCATAGTCAATAAAGCAGAAATAGATGTTTTTCTGGAACTCTCTTGCTTTTTCCATGATCCAGCGGATGTTGGCAATTTGATCTCTGGTTCCTCTGCCTTTTCTAAATCCAGCTTGAACATCAGGAAGTTCACGTTTCACATATTGCTGAAGCCTGGCTTGGAGAATTTTGAGCATTACTTTACTAGCGTGTGAGATGAGTGCAATTGTGCGGTAGTTTGAGCACTCTTTGGCATTGCCTTTCTTTGGGATTGGGATGAAAACTGACCTTTTCCAATCTTGTGGCCACTGCTGAGTTTTCCAAATTTGCTGGCATATTGAGTGCAGCACTTTCACAGCATCATCTTTCAGGATTTGGAACAGCTCCACTGGAATTCCATCACCTCCACTAGCTTTGTTCATAATTAATATAGGTAATTATAACAATATATATCATATTAATATAGTATATAACCATATATATTATGTTTTTATTTATGTTTTTATAATTATTTTATATATTATATTATTACATATTATAATTATATTACTATAATATATAATATATGATATATCATAATTAATATAGGTAATTATAACAATATATCACATTAATATAATATATAACCATATATTTTATATATAATATATGATATATTAATTATAATAAATGTATTAATATATTATATAATGTATAATTAAATGTATATCATATATTAATACATTATAATATATATTTCATTATATAATATTAATTATGTAATATAATGTATATATGATATTATATAATATATAAATCATAATATATAGTTAATATATTAACAATATCTTGATCCTTAATATATTAAGGATTTTATATATGATATAATATATTATTATGTATTATACATTATGTATTATACATTATGTATTATATATAATATTATAATATAATATGTATATTATTATATAATTATATGTCATATGAAGTGAACAATATAATAATTCACAATTTTTAGAGGTTATGCCCATTTATAGTTATAAAATAGTGGCTATATTCCCCACCTTGTACAATATATCCTTATAGCTTATTTATACATAGTAGTTTGTACCTCTTAATCCCCACCCCTATATTTCCCTTACCCACTTCCCTCTCTCCAGTGGTAGCCATTAGTTTGTTCTCTGTATCTGTTGAATTTTTTAGATTGTGCATATAAATGATATCATACCATATTTGCCTTTGTCTGACATTTCTTTTTTTTAAACTTTAAAAAGATTAATTTTATTAAAACTTTTTTTTTCTGGCTGTTTTAGGTCTTCACTGTGGTGCTCAGTCTCCTCATTGCAGTGTGTGGGCTTTCTCTAGCTGTGCCACATTGGTTTCCCTGCTTGTGATGCATGGGTTCTGGTTGTGATGCATTGGTTTCTCTACGTGTGATGCATGGGTTCTTTGGTTCCAGTGCTCAGACTTCGTTGCCCCACAGAATGTTGGGACCTTAATTCCCTGACCAGGGATTGAACCTGCATCCCTTGCTTTGGAAGGTGGATTCTTAACCACTGGACCACCAGGGAAGTCCCTGTCTGACTTGTTTCACTTGGCATAATGCCCAACAAATCTGTCCACCTTGCTACAAATGGTAGAATTTCATTCTTTTAATGGCTGAGTAGTATTCCATTATATATATATTTCACATCTTCTTCGGAGAAGGCAATGACACCCTACTCCGGTACTCTTGCCTGGAGAATCCCATGGATGGAGGAGCCTGGTGGGCTGCAGTCCATGGGGTCGCTAAGAGTCAGACATGACTGAGTGACTTCACTTTCACTTTTCACTTTCATGCATTGGAGAAGGAAATGGCAACCCACTCCAGTATTCTTGCCTGGAGGTTCTCAGGGACGGGGGAGCCTGGTGGGCTGCCATCTATGGGGTCGCACAGAGTTGGACACAACTGAAGTAGCAGCACATCTTCTTTATCTATTCATCTGTTTATGGACACTTAAGTTGCTTCCATATCTTGGCTACTGTAAATAATATGGCTATGAACATTGGGGTTCATGCATCTTTTTGAATTAGTAGTTTTTTTTTCAGATATATACTCAAGAGTAGCATTGTTGCATCATAGCATAATTCTATTTATAGGTTTTTGAGAAATTTTCATACTATTTTCCACAGTGACTGCACCAGTTATAGTCCCACCAGCAATGTAGAAGGGTCCCCTTTTCTATGTAGCCTCACCAACATTTATTATTTGTATCTTTTTTTGATGATAGTCATTCTGACAGGTGTGAGGTAGTATCTCATTGTGGTTTTGATTTGCATTTCTGGTTGGTGATGGACAAGGAGGCCTGGTGTGCTGCAATTCATGGGGTTGCAAAGAGACGGACACGACTGAGCAACTGAACTGAACTGAACTGAATGATTAGTGATAGTGAGCATCTTCTCATGTGCCTATTAAATATCTGCATTTCCTATTTGGAAAATGTCTATCCAGTTCTTTTGTCCATTTAAAAAATTGGGTTATTTGTTTCTTTGATGTCAAACTATATGAGCTGCTTATATATGTTAGATATTAATCGCTTATTGGTTGTATTTTTTGCAAATATTTTCTCCGATTCAGTAGGTTGCCTTTTCTTTTTGTCAGTGGTTTCTTTTGCTGTGCAAAAGCTTTTAAGTTTAATTAGGTTCACTTGTTTATTTTTGCTTTTATTTCCTTTGCTTTAGGAGGTGGATCCAAGAAAGTATTGCTATGATGTATGCCAAAGAGTGTTCTGCCTATGTTTTTCTCTAGCTTTATGGTATCTGATCTTACAGTTAGAACTTTAAGCCATTTTGCCCCATTGAGTTTATTTTTGTATATGGTGTTAGCGAATGTTCTAATTTCACTCTTGTAGATCATGGCATCTGGTCCCATCACTTCATGGGAAATAGATGGGGAAACAGTGGAAACAGTGTCAGACTTTGTTTTTCTGGGCTCCAAAATCACTACAGATGGTGACTGCAGCCATGAAATTAAAAGATGCTTACTCCTTGGAAGGAAAGTTATGACCAACCTAGATAGCATATTCAAAAGCAGAGACATCACTTTGCCAACAAAGGTTCGCCTAGTCAAGGCTATGGTCTTTCCTGTGGTCATGTATGGATGTGAGAGCTGGACTGTGAAGAAGGCTGAGCGCCGAAGAATTGATGCTTTTGAACTGTGGTGTTGGAGAAGACTCTTGAGAGTCCCTTGGACTGCAAGGAGATCCAACCAGTCCATTCTGAAGAAGATCAGACCTGGGATTTCTTTGGAAGGAATGATGCTAAAGCTGCAACTCCAGTATTTTGGCCACCTCATGCGAAGAGTTGACTCATTGGAAAAGGCTCTGATGCTGGGAGGGATCAGGGGCGGGAGGAGAAGGGGACGACAGAGGATGAGATGGCTGGATGAAATCACTGACTCGATGGACGGCATCACTGACTCGATGGACGTGAGTCTGAGTGAACTGCCGGAGTTGGTGATGGACAGGGAGGCCTGGCGTGCTGCGATTCATGGGGTCGCAGAGTTGGACACGACTGAGTGACTGATCTGATCTGATACATAGCTGTCCAGTTTTCACAGCATGACTTGTTGAAGAGACTGCCTTTTCTCCATGGCATAGCCTTGCCTCCTGTGTCATAGTTTGGTTGACATAAGTGTATGTATTTACTTCTTGGCTGTTCTGTCCCTGTGACCTGTGCGTCTGCTTTTGTGCCAGTACCATACTGTCCTGATTACTGTGTCTTTATAGTGTAGTCTGAAGTCAGGGAGTATGATTCCTCCAGCTCTGTTCTTTCTCAAGATTGTTTTGGCTACTTGGAGACTTTTGTTTGACATACAAATTTAAAATCATTTTTTCTAGGTCTGTGAAAAATGCCATTGGCATTTCGATAGGGATTGCACTGAATGTGTAGAAAGAAATTCAAGAAGAAAAGGGAGAGGGCTTGAATTAACAAAATCAGGAGTGAAAAGGAGAAATTACAACTGAAACCACAAAAATACAAAGGATCATAAGAGACAACTACAAACAGTAAAGTGGATAATCTAGAAAATTACAATCTTGACCAAACCAGGAAGAAATAGAAAATATGAACAGACCAGTTACAGACTCAGTAACAAAATTGAGTCAGTAATTTAAAAGCTTCAAACGACACAGGTGAATTATACAAAACATTTAGAGAACAGTTAAAACCTATCCTCAAACTATTCTAAAAAATTGCAGAGGGAGGAACACATCTGAATTCATTATGGGAGACAAGTATCATCTTGAAGCCAAAACCAGACAAAGAGATCACAAAGATAGAAAATTACAGGCCAATATCACTGATGAATACAGATGCAAAAATCCCCAACAAAATATGAAACTGAATCTGACAATACATTTAAAGGCTCATGCACCATGCTCAAGGGGGATTTATCCCAGGGCTGCAAGGATTTTTCAATATCTGCAAATCAGTCAGTGTGATACACACATTAACAAACTGAAGAATAAAACCATATGATCATCTCAATTGATGCAGAAAAAGCTCTTAACAAAAGTCAATATCCATTTATGACAAAAACTCTCCAGAAACTGGGCATAGAGGGAGCATACCTCATCATAATAAAGGTCATGTATGACAAGCCCATAGCTAACATACTCAATGGTGAAAAGCTGAAAGCATTTCCTAAGATCAGGAACAAGACAAGGGTGTCTACTCTTGTGACTTTTATTCAGCATAGTTTTAGAAGTCCCACCATGGAAATCAGAGAAGAAAAAAAAATAACAGAAATCTAAATTGGAAAGAAAGAAGTAAAACTGTCTGTCACTGTTTGCAGATGACATGATACTACACACAGAAAATCTTAAACACACCACTAGGAAAACTACTAGAGCTCATCAACGAATTCAGTAAAGTTGTAGGATACAAAATTAATGTACAGAAATCTGTTGCATTTCTGTACACTAACAATGAAACTTTCAGAAATGGAAATTAAGAAAACAGTCCCATCTACCATTCATCAAAAAGAATAAAATACCTAGAAATAAACTTACCTAAGGAGGCAAAATACTTGTACTTGGAAAATGATGAGATTGATGAAAGAAATTGAAGATGACCTAAACAAATGGAAAGATATACCCGGTGTTCTTGGACTGAAAAAATTAATATTGTTAAGTATTTTCTATTATTGATGTTGTTATTGTTGTTATTATTATTCTAATAGTAATTTACCAGTCTGGTCTTTAACTAGTGCTAACAGTATATATGTATGCCATGGAGAAGTAGAAAGCTGAATGTACATAGATCTAGGGAGACATGATGGAAGGCCAGTTAGGCAAATGACTTGAGAGTGGTCAGATGATAGAATTGAAGCTGGCTGTGTGTAGCTACAGTTGGATGGGGCTGATAGATATGGGGAATAACTCAGTGAGAGAACTAGGGCAGGAGAGTATAATGAGAGAGCAGGAAGTCTGGGCTTAATATTTCAAAGGTGGCCATGGTCACAGATGAAAGTAATTAATCTATGATAGTATGTCTGCCTACTCAAGATGATCAGATTAATTTGTATAGTAACATGTCTTGTTACTTCTTAATCCCCACAGACAGATCAAGGAACTGAGAAACTTGGAGATGAGTATTTGTTGATTGGGATGAAGTCAGTGAACAGGTACTAAAGTGTTACAAGAATGAGAGAGGTGACTGAAAGTATGGTGGATAAAGATGACAATGTTGATGAGGAGTGTAGTTTTCTAGAAAACTAGAAGAATGATCTGGAAGGCATATTGGAGAAATAAGATAGATGACTCATGCTGTCTCCCAGTCTTGACCCTGAAGTCTGAAGGAATGTTGGCCTCTACAGGGGAGAGGGGAGCTGAGGAAGCCATGTCTTCCAGGATAGCCAGACTTCTGTCAAAACAAGGAGGAGGAGGAGCCACTCAGATGGTTGAGGATGGGGGGCCGTTGTGGTCCCGAGCTGGTTAGTGAAGAGGCAATGGGATGAAGTACCAGGGAAGGGAGAGGCTGGGTGCACCTCCAGATGGATTTCACTTCCTTCTTTGGGATTTTTCTATGTGAAATGAGCAGCATATCCATAAAGCCAAAGAGCTATGCTGTGGTTTTGTTTATTATAACTTTGTGGTTGACAGCAACAAAGCTTTTCAAAAGGTAAAAAACTTGCCCTTGATTACTAGATCATTAAAGTCATATTTGGATTTGAATTTTCTTTATTTTTAAAAAATTACTGCTATACCTTTTCAACTTACTAATAATCAGTGAAGTTTTATCTAGATCCACCAGAAGAGAGGAGTTACTGTCAGCCATTCTGGTGACTTGACTTAGAAATGGTCATGATAATTTAGCATTGCATCAATTAGCACCCCAGAGATTTCCATAGTTCATAAAACTAATTACGTAAGTTTCAGCAGTTAACAAATAAGCTTTTCTCTCAGACGAGAAATAGTAAAAAGAGCAGGTTAACTTACTTGATATCTTAATTTTTGAGAGATCACTCTTAATTTTTGAGAGCACCCTTCCCCAGTATTTCAATACTACTGCTTCTTTCCTAAACAGCTTCCCATGCTACCTTCAAAACCTCTTTTTTTATATACTCTATCTTTATGCTACTGCTGCTAAGTCACTTCAGTTGTGTCCGACTCTGTGCGACCCCATAGATGGCAGCCCACCAGGCTCCCCTGTCCCTGGGATTCTCCAGACAATAACACTAGAGTGGGTTGCCATTTCCTTCTCTAATGCATGATAGTGAAAAGTGAAAGTGAAGTTGCTCAGTCGTGTCCAACCCTCAGCGACCCCATGGACTGCAGCCTACCAGGCTCCTCCGTCCATGGGATTTTCCAGGCAAGAGGACTGGAGTGGGGTGCCATTGCCTTCTCTCTATCTTCATGAGATAAATATTAATAATTAATTTATTTCTTCTGTTTACAAATATGAAACATACTCACTGTAGAAAAATTTAAAAATTGGATAGGTAAAAGGTAAAATAAGAAAGCAAATATTCCCTCAAACTCTGCCATGGAGAGGAGGGGAGTGGTGGCAGGGTGAGACCACTGAACATTTTAATGAACAGCCTAAAAAATGTTGGTGTAGAACTCAAAAAAGGTTATGATATTTAAGGTTTCTCTGAGGGTGAGTAGTATTGTTTCATTTTTGTCCTCAAAACTTAGTCTTTTTACCCAGAAGTGCAGTGGCGGCCACCCAGCTTTCAGAGACCAGTCAGCTTGTCAGGTGGCCTCTGGCCATTGGCTGCCGGTTCACTGTGGTGGGCAGCTGTTTAGCTCTGGACAACCTTATAGTCATGAAAGTCTTTTTTTTTTTTTTTTTTAAAGTGTTAGTTGCTCAGTCATGTCCGACTCTGTGCAACCCCATGGACCATAGCCCACCAGGCTCCTCTGTCCACAGGATTCTCCAGGCGAGAATACTGCAGTGGGTTGCCATGCCCTCCTCCAGGGAGTCTTCCCAACCCAGGGATCGAACCAGCATCTCTTGCGTTGTAGGCAGACTCTTTACCATCTGAGCCACCAGGAAAGTTTTTCTAAATAAAGAGCTTATTTTATGATTTTTCCGGCTGCGGCACACAGGGTCTTCGCTGCACCATGTGGGAGCTTTCATTGCAACACACGGACTTTCTGGTTGTGCATGTGGGCTTGGTTGCTCTAAGGCATCTTAGATCTTAGTTCTCTGACTAGGGATCAAACCCACATTCCCTACATTGCAAGGCAGATTCTTAACCACTGGACCACCAGGGAAGTCCCAGGAAAGGCTTATTTATATGCTTTGTGCTTGTTAGAAAACATTTACTTGTGGACAGATTTATGATTTTTTAAAAAGCCTGATAAATGCCAGAGGCTCCGGATCCAGTGTTTCCCGGTTTAGCGACTATATTTGAGGAACCTCTGTGGGACGTTGCAGACTCAGAACATGATTTAATAATAAATTGTTGCCTCAATGCACTAAACGTCATCCAGATTGCACAGATTGGTTTTCTTTCTTTGAATAATGCTCGGAGTTTTTTTTTTCCAAGGATGTTTAAAAAAAAGCCAGGCATTGCCTGCCACTGCTGTTGGAGTAAGGTAGGAGAATTCTACAGAAGTCCCTGTCCAGTTCAAGAGTTTCTCTGTGCCTGTGAGGAGAAAGCTCTGAGAAACACATTCCCCAATAGAATTTCTTATAGTGGAGATGTGCTACCTTATTTTGAACTGTGATCTTTTGAAACACTTCCATTTGCTATGTGGGAACTGATCAGAAAAGATCAGAGTGTAGAGTACAGTGTGGTGACACCTATGGCCAGTTATATCTCATGGCTTTGCACGGGTACCCACTTTTTACAGTTTAAAAACTGCTTGGCTAACAATCATCCATTTGGCTGGAGAATGAGAATTGTATGAAGGAAAGAGCTTGGGATTTTAGGTCAAGCAAGTGTCATCCTAATCCCGATTTTATCAATTACTCAATCTTAGTGGCAGGAAAAGATGCACTAGTTAGTACTTCCTTTTTCTTCATTCACTGAAACGATGCAGCTGTTGGTGTGTGTTTATTTCTGTAAAACGTACCAGCAGCCTCCTTACTGAAGCTTTTGTCTGTGTTCCTAGCCTGCAAAGTCACTGCATTTATAGCTCAGACTGTAAGTCCCATGAGACTAGGGCCATTTCTGTTGAGTACGCAGAGGGAGCTCCAGGGCCTGGTGCAGTTAGTGTGCCATAAATATCAGTGAGATAAAGACTGCAAGGAGATCAAACCAGTCCATCATAAAGGAAATCAGTCCTGAATACTCATTGGAAGGACTGATGCTGAAGCCCCAACACTTTGGCCACCTGATGTGACGAGCTGACTCATTGGAAAAAGTCCTGATTCTAGGAAAGATTGAAGGCAGGAGGAGAAGGGGATGACAGAGGATGAGATGGTTGGATGGCATCACCGACTCAATGGACATGAGTTTGAGTAACCTCTGGGAGTTGGTGATGGACAGGGAAGCCTGGTGTGTTGCAAAGAGTCGGATATGACTGAGCAACTGAACTGAACTGAAAAACTAGGAAGATGGATGCAGCTCTTTGGAATAACATTGCCTGGCTCTGTAAAATGTCATTGTTTCCTGAGGTGAGATGGTGAGATAATTTATTTGCAGCTTATGTAAACAACCCCAAATATCTTATCCACAGCTATGGCATATATTTCCATAAGATTCTATATTTTCTTTTTTTTTTTTTCATGAAACATTTAATTTTTTTCATCCCTTGAAAATTTATTTTATTTTATATCATAGCATAATTGATTTACAGGATTGTCTTAATTTCAGGTATACAGCAAAGTGATTCAGTTATACATATACTTATATCTACTCCTTTTCAGATTCTTTTCCCACTTAGGTTATTACAGAATGTTGAGCTATTCCCTGTGCTATAGAATAGGTCCTTGTTGGTTATCTGTTTTAAATATTGTAGTGTGTATATGTCAATCCCAAGCTCTAATTTATCCCTCCTCTTCCCCACACCAGGATTCTGTATTTCTTACATGCATGGCCTCATTTGAGCCACACTTCCTCCTGAAAGGTGGACAGGGCAGGGTCGGTATTAATGGGTTCCCATGCAGAGGACCTGTTTAAATAGCAAGTTTAAAACATCCCTTGGCATGCACACAGTATATTTTCCTCACTTTCAACAACTCCCACAATTTTACAAAATGAATTTTGCCAGAATAGGTGATGGGAGGACCTGCCGATGAAGGGCATGTTTCATGATGTTCTGGGGTAAATTTTTCAAGTGGCTATAAAGAGAATGCTTGATAGCTCAACGCTGCAAGTGAATGTCTAAAGCTGACCAGGCAGAGCATCTTTTATATTTTGCTTAAGGACTCACCGTTGCCTGAAGATGCTTCTGTTCTTCCCTCTGACCTCTGGTTCCCCACATTGCAAGGCAGGGCTACGTGATGGCATCTGGCCAATGGGGTCTTGCAGGAGAGATGCAGGCCATTCCTAACTGAAGAGTCTGTGTGAACATGTACCCCAATGTTCACTGCAGCACTATTTACAATATCTAGGACATTGATGTAACCTATATATCCAGTGAAAGATGAATGGATAAAGAAACTGCTGTATATACATACAATGAAATATTACTCAGCCATAAAAAGGAGCACATTTGAGTCAGTGATGATGAGGTGGATGAACCTAGAGCCTATTATAAGGAATGATGTAAGTCAGAAAAACACACATCATATATTAATGTGTATATATGGAATCTAAAAAGATGGTACTGATGAATCTATTTGTAGGGCAACAGTGGAGACACAGACATAGAGAACAGATTTATAGACACTGGAGTGGGTGGGAAGGAGAGGACGGGAAAGGAGAGAGTAGCATAGAAACATATAGACTAACATACATAAATGTATAGTGGGAATTTGCGGTATAACCCAGGGAACTCACACTGGGGCTCTGTGACAACCTAGAGGAGTGGGATGGGGTAGGGGTGAGAGGGGACTCAAGAGGGAGGGAATACATGTATACCCATGGCTGAGTCATGTTGACGTACGGCAGAAACCATAGCAATGTTGTAATTATCCTTCATTTAAAATAAATTTAGAAAAAAAAGGGTCTGTGTGAAGCCCACCAGTTATCTCCAGCTTTGCTGAGTGTCCTGGAAGATGTGGAGCTGCCAGCGTCTGTCAGTCTAGGTTCCTGGGTCGCTGTGTGAACAGATCCTTCTACCCTTCCACAACCCCCGTCCCATCCTGCAAACAAGAGGGGAAAATAAACCTTGAGCATGTTTAACTTCTGAAGGGTCAATTTGTTAACACCTGTCTGATTGAAACACCATTAGACTGTGTCCTCCTTGAGTGTGTGTGTGTGTTCTTTAAAGATCTTTACATTGTGGGCACCTCACATGTGAGTGATGCTTGGCAAGTGCTTATTCAGGAAATTAATTCACAGAAAAAATATCTGAATGAGCTTGTATTTGGCCACATTAGGCGTCCACACTGAGCACAGCATGAGCTGTCCCATATACTTCTGGGATATCAGTTGTCCCTCAAGTCCCTTGGTGCCCCTGGTCTATGCATCCCCTTTCTGGACATGTTGTTATCTGGGAGTGTCCAGTGCTGACTGGCCCATTAGGCATTCCAGCAAAGAAAAGGGTGGAAAGCACTTGGCATGTAATGTAGTCACTGCCCCTGCTCACCCGTTCTGTCTCACCCTCTAATGTCTTCATTTTCATCCTCTGCCCCCGACTGTGGCAGGAGACAAAACTCCAGATTTGACTTGGTGTTTTTCTCCACCTGAAAAGTTGAAAACAAATCATAATTCTGACAACTGACCTTTTATCCTTTGCCATACATTGTGGTAAGCACTTTACCTGAATTACACCAGTTAATTTTTTAAATTAAACCTTTTATTTTATATTGTTCTGTTCAGTTCATTTGCTCAGTCATGTCTGACTCTTTGTGACCCCATGGACTGCAGCACACCAGGCTTGCCTGTCCATCACCAACTCCCAGAGCTTACTCAAACTCATGTCCATCGAGTCAATGATGCCATCCAACCATCTCATCCTCTGTCGGCCCCTTCACCTCCTGCCTTCAATCTTTCCCAGCATCAGGGTCTTCTCAAATGAGTCAGTTCTTTGGATCAGGTGGCCAAAGTATTGGAGTTTCAGCTTCAGCATCAGTCGTTCCAATGAATATTCAGGACTGATTTCCTTTAGAATGGACTGTTTGGATCTCCTTGCAGTCCAGGGGACTCTCAAATGTCTTCTCCAATGTCACAGTTCAAAAGCATCAATTCTTCGGCGCTCAGCTTTCTTTACAGCCCAACTCTCACATGCATACATGACTACTGGAAAAACCATAGCTTCGACTAGATGGACCTTTGTTGGCAAAGTAATGTCTCTTCTTTTCAATACACTGTCTAGGTTAGTCATAGCCTTTCTTCCAAGGAACAAGCATCTTTTAATTTCATGGCTGCAGTCACCATCTGCAGTGATGTTGGAGCCCCAAAATAAAGTCTCTCACTGTTTCCATTGTTTCCCCATCTATTTGCCATGAAGTGATGGGACCAGATGTCATGATCTTAGTTTTCTGAATGTTGAGTTTTAAGCCAGCTTTTTCACTCTCCTCTTTCACTTGCATCAAGGGGCTCTTTAGTTCCTCTTCGTTTCCTGCCATAAGGGTGGTATCATCTCCATATCTGAGGTTATTGATATTTCTCCCAGAAATCTTGATTCCAGCTTGTGCTTCTTCCAGCCCAGAATTTCACTTGATGTACTCTGCACATAGGTTAAATAAGCAGGGTGACAGTACACAGGCTTGATGTACTCCTTTGGCAACTTGGAACCAGTTGGAAATATTTTATACTGAAGTGTGGTTTTTTACAATGTGTGTCAGTTTCAAGTACAGCAAAGTGATTCAGTTATACATATACACGTATCTATTCTTTTACAGATTCTTTTCCAGTATAGTTTACTACAGAGTATTGAGTAGAAGAATACCCACTATACCTACCATACCATATTCCCTGTGCTATATGGTAGGTCCTTCTTAATTATCTATTTCATATATAGTTGTGTGTATATGTTAATCCCAAACTGATAATCTTTCCCTCCCACCTACATTTCCCTTTTGGTAACTATAAGTTTGTTTTTGAAGTCTGTGTTTCTGTTTTGTAAATAAGTTCATTTGTATCATTTTTTAAGTTAATTCTCACAACAGTTTGTAAAATAATTACTAATAGGTCTATTTTATGCGAAAGGAAACTGAGGCCCCATGAACTTTTCTTGCTTTGGGTCTCACAGCAAGTGTGAGACGTGGGGTGGAGCTGGAGCCCCCGTCCAGGGTGTCTGAGGTCAGAGCTGACCCTACCCCATGTCCCTCTCTGAAACCTTTCTTGGAGCTTCCCCACTGCAGGACCCAGTGTTGGGACTTCCAGTTGCCTGTCCCTTGGGGTTCCCTGGTGGCTCAGTGGTAAAGAATCTTCCTGCAACGCAGGAGACCCGGGTTCCAATCCCTGGGTTGGGAAGATCCCCTGGAGGAGGGCATGGCAACCCACTCCAGTATTCTTGCCTGGAGAATCCCATGGACAGAGGAGCCTCCGGGGCTATAGTCCGCGGGACTGCAAAGAGTCAGACGTGACTGAAGCGACTCAGTGGCAGCAGCATCCTGTCCCCTGTTAACCCCACTGGCCGTGGCTCACAGTCCCATATCTTCAGGCTCCTTTGCTAGAGGGATACTTCCATACAGTTCCTTCTGGGCGCTGTGCTGACTGTCCCTTCAGCTGCTCAGCCCTCAGGATTCGTGAGGCTGGGTCATTCCACTATCCAGTCTTCTGTGAGACCTCCCTCCCCACTGCCTACTTTCTCCTGGATGTCTCAGCTGCTTTCAGGCCTTAGCCACCCAGGAGGATGCTCTGAGGCAGGTTCCCAACTTCCTTCTCACCTGCCTGCACTGAGCCTCTTGGTCCATCTGAAGGGCAGCACAAGTGCAAATAAGCGGACGCTGTGCTCACAGACTAGAGGGCTTCACAGGCGCGCTCCACCCCTTCTCTGACAGGCATGCCTGCACAGGGTGCTGCCTCTAAGGGGTTCAAGTCCAGAGAAACCCTAGGCAACCAGTCTTCCATCTGTTATTTTCTGAACACAAATTTCTTCATTAGTTTATTCTTAAACAACAACAAAAAAATCTTTTTAATGCTGATACCAAGCTTGGCATCATCAACACAATGGACATGAGTTTGAGCAAACTCCGGGAGATGGTGAAGGACCAGAAAGCCTGGTGCACTGCAGTCCATGGGGTCTCAAAGAGTCGGACATGACTGAGCGACTGAACAACAAACTTGCAAATGGGGAATGTATGTATCTCAGGTAGTTTTCAGTAGGCCCTGGTTGGGGAAGTTGAGTTTCTAGAAGTGAATTCCTTAAAATTTCCTTGAGTCTATGAGTGGCATGGTAGGTCTTCACACACCTCCAGGGTTCCCATATGGCAGGGTCTCAAAAAGAAGGACCTAGCTTCTTCGTGATTTTATATGACATATATTGTTTGTTTTTTCAGTTTAAAAAACATGATGCTAGTTCATTGTAGAAAATGCAGAGAAGTTATGTCCCAGTCCAAGTTTGGGTTCTTTCTGAAATTTTTGATGGAGCCTCTGTATGTAAATCTCTGCTTCTCATGGAAATTATACTGACATTTAAAGGCAGGCCACTAGACGGTAGGTTTGGGGTGGCAACCAGGGTTTCTGCTTGGGCTGCGTGTTTAGGAGCAGGTCAAAAGTGCAGCTGTGAGCTGAGAGCCAGGGGCCCCATGGAGGCAGAGTGGCCCCCCAAAGAGTGTGACTGTGCCATCTCAGAAAGCTCTCACCCAAGCAGCAGCAGCGTGTGGGTGAAAGTGTGAGCAATGCTCAGCTCTGAAATTCCAGAGACCCACACACACAAACCTAAATGTGAAGTGGCACTGCTAACAGGACCTCTGTAATTACATCTTATTTTATTAGTTGCAAAGGATAATTGCATCCAGAAAATTCTGCATGTAAATGGAAGCTACAGAGATAACGTATATGTCACTCTAAGAAACCATGTGGTAGTGAGGTTTCCACTGTGCTAAGTGACTCTCCAACACTCATCATTGCTCAGGAGCCACGAGAGTGGGAAGAAAGCAAGGCGAAGGAGTTGTCATTAGTCGAGACTCTCACCCTTATAATGTCTCAGCTCTCTGCCCCTAAGTGTCTTGAGGGAGGGGAAGGCTTTGGAAAACACCAGGCAAATGGTAATGTTCTTGGGACTAGACACTCAGGCAAGGCAGCTGGCTTTGGCAGCTGAGATTTAGGCCTGCCCTGACACGTACACTCTTAGCAAAGTGGTCATAACAATGTGCCCTTTCAGGACAGCCTACTGAACTCAGCAAGGGCATTGCATGCCTCACCTTTCCCCATCTGAGGAATCTGAACACCTGAGGACTGTGTGTGTGTGTTCAGTCCCTCAGTCGTGTCCGACTCTTTGTGACCCTATGGACTGCAGCACGCCAAGCTTCCCTGTCCTTCACTATCTCCCGGAGTTTGCTCAAACTCATGTCTATCGAGTCGGTGATGCCATCCAACCATCTCATCCTCTGTCATCCCCCTTTCCTCCTGCCTTCAATCTTTTCCAGCATCAGGGTCTTTTCCAATGAGTCAGCTCATCGCATCAGGTAGCCGAAGTATTGGAACTTCAGCTTCAGTCCTTCCAATGAGTATCTAAGAACTAAGAGTAGTGATTAATATACTCTTTTTAAGCCCTGGTATTTAGGAGCTCAGAGATACTGAAGATCAAGCTCTATATCTTCAAATACTATTGTTATATTAGGGTTAACAGAATTATGTTTATTACTAAGGTAGGTATCAAATAGAAAATAGGGGACATTGTGCTTTACAAAGAGATGCTCAGAAAATGTTAATGATGAAATTATCTAGAAACCTAAAATATTCATATCTCTAGTAGAAAAATCCTTAAAAAAAGATACAAATGAACTTATTTTCAAAACAGAAAGAGACTCACAAACATAGAAAACAAATTTATGGTTACCAAAGGGAAAAGAGGTTGGGGGAAGGATAAAATAGGAGCTTGGGATTAACATATACACACTGCTATGTATAAAATAGATAATCAACGAGGAACTACCGTAGAGCACAGGGAACTCTACTCAGTGTAGTGACCTATATGGGAAAAGAATCTGAAAAAGGATACACATATGTATATGTATAACTGAATCAATTTGCTGTATGACTGAAACCAACACAAGATTGTAAATCAACTGTACTCCAACATAAAATACAAATTAAAAAAATAAGAAAACCGGAGGCATGGTTCTTTATATAGAGAGGCTCAGAAAAAGTTGTTAATGATGAAATTATCTAGAAGCTTAAAATACTCGTATCTCTAGTAGAAAAATTCTTCGTAGCTTTCAAATAGTTTTTACATGAAACAGCAGTCTCAGTTATCATAGTTGCCATTTTTATTTACTTTTTGGCTTAGGGTTCATCACCTTGAAAAAGCTGTTGTTAATTTGAGGAATGATGGGCTATTCTCAGAGCCAATAGTAATTTGAAATAGTCAAAGTTGTATTTTTTAATATATCTGATAACAATTGCCTGGAAATTGCATGATGTGTATATCAGTTGTTCAGTGAAATAGCTTTTAGTTTTAGTTTCCACCAGTCTGTTTTAGAGGGTTGCTGTGGATGGATGAGGCAAGGCACTTGAGCTGGGAGAAAGGCATGCATGGAATTAGTGTTTTCCCCTTTAACTTGTTCTGTGGAGAATCTAAAAACTGCTGCTCCTTTCTTTTACTATGTTTGGTCAACTGGCAGTGTCAGAAAGAAAGAGCGTGGAGGGAGGTATAAGTAAGGCCCCTCTTCACCAAGGGAGCTGGAATATGGGGTCTCCATGCCCCCCAGGTGCTGCCCTTCATATACTGGAAAGTGGCTTAGTGAGGGGCCCAGAGAGACTCCAGAGCCAATTCTGATGTCTCTAGATACACAAGGAGGGATGTAGACGTGAGCCTGATGGGGGGTTCTAGTTGCTTAATGCTTGGACATTTTGGGGTGGGCATCTAGTCCCAGCACCAAGGCCCTTCAGCCGTTGCTAGAGGTTGAAATTCTACCACGTCGACCTGGATGCCGGGAGCTACATAAGGATGTGGGTGATAGCAGCGCAGGAGATTTCCAGACACCGTTCTTTGAGTCAGAGTTGAGAGTATGTGTGTGTGTATGTGCGAAGTTGCCTCTGTCACGTCCGACTCTGTGACTCTATGCCTGCCAGGCTTCTCTGTCCATATGATTCTCCAGGCAAGAAGCCTGGAGTGGGTTGCCATGCCCTCCTCCAGGGGATCTTTCTGACGCAGGGATCAAAAACACATCTCCTGCAGCTCCTGCATTGCAGGTAGATTCTTTACCACTGAGACACTGGGGAAGCCCATTGTATGTGCGCATCTGTATCCATATCTATGTCCATATCTATCTATCATCTGGCTATCTATCTGTCATAAATATGGGCTAAAAAAAGTCTGCCTCACTGTGTGAAGGGCCACATGGGAGGGCAGCTTGACCAGGGTGAGACGGCCACAATAAACCGACTTCTTTTTCTGCTCCCACAGACTGACCTCCCAGCACCACCATCCCTCCTTCTTGCCAACACAGGTAGACTGTCCGTGCCGAGACCTCAAACCTCACACCTTATTGTCCACCCCACCTCTCTGCCAGCCGGAGTGGAGCTGGTGACCGCAGAACTCAGCAAGGAAGGAGCAATGGGGGAAGTAACTCTCTAGCCTTGTTACTACTTGCAGCTGCTTCTGTGTGATGATGTCAACAAGTGATTTACTAAAGGACTTGGAGGCATGTTTATTTCATTCTTAACTTATTATCCCTTTACATAATTTCGATTACTCCAAATCTCTAGATGTCATGGTTCAGGTGGTCTTCCTCTCTCTTTCAACGCAGGGTCTTTGTGAGTAGACTTCTATCATTGTGCACTGGCAGGTGTAAAACACTTGGGAATGGTACCTTCTTAAGATTCCTGGTAGATATTGAAGGACATTACTATGCCAAACTCTTAAATGTACAGCAGTGAAGGGAGATAAGCATATACTTTTTTTTTTCCTACATTTGATTTAATTTGCTTTAGTTAGGGTGGCCTCCCAGATAAAGCCAAATTTGGGAACACAATGCTTCTCCTGGAGGAATTTCAGACCTTCCTACTCCTAACAAGCTGGAAAGCTATTTTAATTTTTGGTTTGTTCAATCATTCATCCCTTCATTTCTTTGTTAGGTGTTTGTTAACTACTTCCTGTATCCAGTCACTGTACAGACAAAGGGGAATGAGGCAGAGCCTTTAACTGGCCATGGGGAAGACAGATTCATAAGCAAGAGTTGTGGTACAGTGTCTCGAGTGGGGTGACGAGACGAAACAGGGTGTGAGAAGAGACTGGCTCAGAGAGGCGCTCAGCCCAGTTGAGGACCCTGGGGAAGCTCCAAGAAGGCTGAAATGATGCTTGAAAACCGAGGAAGATTCAAAAAGGACCTCAAGGAGGGGTGGAGGTAGGATGCAAAGTGAGACGACTTTGCTGGATTTGGCAGCTGGGAGGCCATGAGTGACATCAGCCAGACACATTACAATCAGTGGTGGGGTGGGCGCTGGATTGCAGCAGATTGGGGACTAACCAGGGAACGAGGAATCAGGCGGGAAAGAGAAAGGGTGGGTGTGCAATAGGCTGGATGGTGCCTTCAAGTTAGTCTTGGGCTCAAGGAGGTGTTTTATGTTTTAATTTCAGGGCTTTTTGAAAAATCTGAGCCATGTTCCAATAGTAAAAGGGGAGAGGGCCAGAAAGGGTGAGAGGGAGGCACTCAGGTGGGGCAGAGGAGGCAATGAGAGCCGAGGGTCCAGGTGAGCGGGCTGGCCTTCCACAAATGATTGATGTGAAGTGCAAATCGCTCAGCCATGTCTGCCTCTTTGTGACCGATTGGACTGTAGCCCACCAGGCTCCTCTGTCCATGGAATTCTCCAGGCAAGAATACTGGAGTGGTTTGCCATTTTCTTCTCCAGTAAATCTTGCCAACCACAAATGGTGGATGTCACTCCAAAAAAGCAATTTCAGTGGACCTGGTCTATAAAGTGAAACTTTTTTGGGTGTTTAAAGGGACAGAGGATACCATGCTCCCAATCTAGAAATACTTCGAGTAGGATATAAGGTAGAAATCAGAAAGGTTGGTGTGAGTGGAGGTAGGTAGGTAGGTAGGGACTCTGGTCTACCTTCTAGTATAGGTCTGCTCTTCTAGGATAGCAGCTGCTGCAGGGCTCTGGCTGCTATGCTAGGAGTGGAGGAATGGAGGTCCAGTGGGCCTAGATCAAGAGAGGCTGAAATTCTGCATTTTTATATAAAATCTCTCAATCTTAAAAGATTAGGAGGAGCTTCCCTGATGGCATACTGATAAAGAATCCGCCTGCCAATGCAGTAGACACGGGTTCGATCCCTGATCTGGGAAGATTCCACATGACATGGAGCAGCTAAGCAACAGTTGTATGCCACAACTGTTAAACTTGTGCTCTAGAGCCCAGGAGCTACAGCTAATGAAGCCACGGTGCCCTTGATTCCACGCTCTGAAGGCGCCAGTGAGCAGCCCAAGCATGGCAACTAGAGAGTCAAAAGTCTTGGTTGCTCTTTGTGACCCACCAGGCTCCTCTGTACATGGGATTCTCCAGGCAAGAATGCTGGAGTGGGTTGCCATGCCCTTCTCCAGGGGATCTTCACCACCCAGGGGTCGACCCCAGGTCTCCCTCATTGCAGGCAGATTCTTTACTGCCTGAGCCACCAGGGAAGCAACTAGAGAGTAGGCTGTGCTCATTGCAACCAGAGAAAACCCCGCACGGCAAGGAAAACCCAGCGCCGCCAAAAGTAAAATTAATAAATAAGTGAAATGAAACAGGTTGGCAAGTTTTATGCAAACAAAACAGCATACGGGTCAAATACGGCATGTCTGTCGGCTTAACCTGACCCCTGGGCACCAAGTGTGCAACCTCTGTTTTAGAAAACTTCTTTTGGGGTTAACTTAATTCTCTCATTTTCATGTGTCAAATCTATCCTTCCCTGTATAACTATCCTTTCCTGTATAATGGAGGAAAACAGTAATATGGAAAAAAAAAAAAAACATGAATAGTTGGAGAAAAGAAGCATAGTAATGAGTTTAATTCTTCTCAGTCTGGTTATATGCTCTGACCTCTCCAGGACTCTAATTTTAGGAAGTTGATTTGCTTATGTCTGTGCCTATTAACTGAATTTTCTTTGTTTATTTTAAAGGCTTCTGAAAAGTTGGATTGCTCCGGGAACCAGGAAAAGCTTCATTACTTAGTATATTACTAAAACGGAAAATAGTACTTTTTTTTTTTTCCTTTTTAAAGTAGGGCCCTTACACTATAGGGCAAATCTAAAAAAATTATAGATACA
This sequence comes from Tragelaphus eurycerus, assembly GCA_935064755.1. Lineage (NCBI taxonomy): Eukaryota > Metazoa > Chordata > Mammalia > Artiodactyla > Bovidae > Tragelaphus > Tragelaphus eurycerus. Next base: position 3,963,793 of record CAKXYN010000057.1, on the reverse strand, counting down.
AACAGGCAAGATATTTGAGTGTGACAGAAGAAACAGAGAACTTTTATAATTGGTGCTCTGCTAGTAATCAATCATTTGTACCAGGAAAAAGACTGATGAGAGATGAGAGCTAGAGAAGGTGCATCAGGGAGCTGTAAGTAGAGACACTCCAGTTCAGAAATCTGATGAATTAAGCTAGAACAGTGGATCACAAACTGTAGATTGGAATCACCTGGAGGGCTTGTTCAAACACAGGTTGCTGGGTCCCATCTCCAGAGGTTCATATTTAGTGGGTCTGGGACTGGGGGCAAGAATTCACACTTCTGATAAAATTCCCAGGTGAAGCTGATGTTGCTGCTCCAGGGACTGACCTTTAAGAAGCACTGTGCTAGAATATCTGTAAGCTTTACTGTTAATAGACGTTACATCTGGACCATATTGTGTTTAAATCTACTTAAATTCACCCAGTCTTTTGGTTTATAAATGGCTGAAGTTGATATATGCTTTTGGACTACTGAATTGAAGGTCCTGGTGTTAGTTTGTAAAAAAAGGAGATGTGCTGGTCCAAGCAAGAGAGGTTCTTTATTACATCTAGCCCAGGTTGTCTATTTCCCTTTGGATGCTCTTGTTTCATCTGGTGCTGTGTTTACTTGGTAACGTCAGTATCTGGATTATCAAGCTACTGACGGTCAGCTTCAAAGCTCACCTCCCCGTGCTGTGCTCCAGGGCATAAGGCTGGGATTTAGCAGGGTACCTGTCCGCTGTGCCAGCTGGCTCACTGCTAAGCTCTGCTGATAGCGGGCACTAGAGGGAGAGTGCAAGCCTGGAGGAGTAAGAAGGATTTGCTCCTTTTGGTTAACTTCCTGTCCTGACAGTGTTGCCCCTGAAGTTGTTGTTCATCTGGCAATGGCAGCTGGGGCCAGTCCTTCCCCACACTCAGAATCAGACTTACTGCACGACCCCAGGGATATAGCTCCAGACAGCTAATGTCCTTTCCTTCAGAGACCTGGTTCTAACTCCATGGGGTCCTTCCTCCAAGCTCCAAAACACCAGTGCCTGTCAAGTAGCCTATTTCCTTGGAGGTCAGGGTCCTCACCCTTCAGGGTTGCTATTCCAGGATCCCAATCTCTAATATTTCCAGTTGCTTCCTTTTGTTCCTCCAGACCGCAGGAGGAAGGCTGCTACCTCCTCCAGTGATTATATCTGGGTTACCTAAGGGCTCCCTTTGCTCTTTCAGTCCTTTAGAGTTTAAACAATTCCCTGCATTAAATTCTCTCTGCTGAAAGAGCAACTGGTGGATGTTTGCTTTTCTGAGTGAACCCTGATACCAACCGTGTCTATCTTTCTGTGACGTTTGTAGTATTAGTGGTGTTAGCCATGTTAGTGATATTAACACTCCATACTGCTGCTACTGCTGCTGCTGCTAAGTTGCTTCAGTCGTGTCCAACTCTGTGCGACCCCATAGATGGCAGCCCACCAGGCTCTGCTGTCCCTGGGATTCTCCAGGCAGGAGCACTGGAGTGGGTTGCCATTTCCTTCTCCAATGCATGAAAGTGAAAGTGAAGTCGCTCAGTCTCATCCGACTCTCAGTGACCTCATGGACTGCAGCCCACCAGGCTCCTCTATCCATGGGATACACTCCATACTACTGCTTTCAAATTCCAGGATGTGGGTAATACCATGCGCTCCAAAAGCTTACCCAGTAAGCATATAAACTGCTTTCTTTCTCTGGCTGTGGTTCCATAGAATACTTGAATCAGAATCACCTGGGGTGCTTGTTAAAAATACACATCCCTGAGCCCCACCTCCAGATAAACTTGCATTTTAGACCAACTTTTCAGGGTGAGCATGATAATTAATTTTAAGGATCAGCTTGGCAAGGTTATAGTGGTCAGTTGTCTGGTCAACTGAAATGTTGGATGTGAAGGTGTTTTTAAGATGTGATTCACATTCAAATCAGTAGACTTTGAGTAAAGGAGATAACCCTCCATACTGTGAATGCAGTTTAATGTATATCGCTCAGTTGTGTCCAACTCTTTGTGGCCCCATGGACTGTAGCCTACCAGGCTCCTCTGTCCATAGGATTTTCCAGGCAAAAGTACTGGAGTGGATTGCCATTGCCTTCTCCAGGGGATCTTCCCAACTCAGGGATCAAACCCTGGTCTCCTGCATCACAGGCAGACGCTTTAACCTCTGAGCTACCAGGGAAGCCATAATGTGGATGGATCTCATCCAATAAGTTGAAGGTCATAAGGACAAAGACTGAGGTTTCTGAGAGAGAGAGAATTTGGCCTCATGACTGCAACAGAGAAACCCTGCCTGAGTTTCCAATTTGCTGACCTGCTCTGTGGATTTAACTCTTACCTGGGTTTGCCGTATGGTTTCTGGACTTGCAAGCCACCATAACCATGCCAGCCAACTCCTTTAAATAAGTAGCTTTCTCTCCCCACCCCTCTCCCTGTATGTATACATATATATGGGCTTCCCAGGTGGTGCTAGTGGTAAAGAACCTGCCTGCTAATGCAGGTAGATGCTAGAGACAAGGGTTTGATCCCAGAGTTTGGAAGATTCCCTGGAGGAGGGCATGGCAACCCACTTCAGTATTCTTGCCTGGAGAATCCCATGGACAGAGGAGCCTGGCGGGCTATAGTTCATAGGATCAAAATGAGTTGGACACGACTGAAGCGACTGAAGTGACTTCTCTCTCTCTCCTACACACACACACACACACATATTTAATTGTTTTCTGTTTTTTTTTTTTGGAGAACCCTGAGGTGGGCCTAGGAATCTGCATTTTGACCAGCACTCCAGGCGATTATATGATTATGAGGGGTTGGCTTAAAGCTCAACATTCAGAAAACGAAGATCATGGCATCCAGTCCCATCACTTCATGGGAAATAGATGGGGAAACAGTGGAAACAGTGTCAGACTTTTTTTTTTCTGGGCTCCAAAAATCACTGCGGATGGTGACTGCAGCCATGAAATTAAAAGACACTTACTCCTTGGAAGGAAAGTTATGACCAAGCTAGATAGCATATTCAAAAGCAGAGACATAACTTTGCCAACAAAGGTTCGCCTTGTCAAAGCTATGGTCTTTCCTGTGGTCATGTATGGATGTGAGAGCTGGTCTGTGAAGAAGGCTGAGTGCCGAAGAATTGATGCTTTTGAACTGTGGTGTTGGAGAAGACTCTTGAGAGTCCCTTGGACTGCAAGGACATCCAACCAGTCCATTCTGAAGGAGATCAGCCGTGGGATTTCTTTGGAAGGAATGATGCTAAAGCTGAAACTCCAGTACTTTGGCCACCTCATGCGAAGAGTTGACTCATTGGAGAAGACTCTGATGCTGGGAGGGATTGAGGATAAGAGGAGAAGGGGATGACAGAGGGTGAGATGGCAGGATGGCATCACTGACTCGATGGATATGAGTCTCAGTGACCTCAGGGAGTTGGTGATGGACAGGGAGGCCTGGCGTGCTGCGATTCATGGGGTTGCAAAGAGTCAGACACGACTGAGCGACTGATCTGATCTGATCTGAGGGCCTAGGAATCTGCATTTTGACCAGCACTCCAGGTGATTATATGATTATGAGGGGTTGGACTCTACAGCTTTCTAGTGAGAGTTTTAGAGAGCACTGTAGAAATGGTAACTGAGTGTGTTGTGACAATTATTTTATTTGTGCATTCATTTGATGACTATTTGTCCTGGATGTACCATGGGCCTAGGAAACATTCCAGTATGCACTGGGAATATTGCAGTGTATCAGACAAATCTCAGCAACTCTCCAGGATGCTAAGGACCCTAAGGTGGGTCTTCTTCGGCAATTAAAAGGGTTATATATGTTTTAGGAGAAGGCAATGGCAACCCACTCCAGTACTCTTGCCTGGCAAATCCCATGGACAGAGGAGCCTGGTAGGCTGCAGTCCATGGGGTCCATAGGAGTCGGACACAACTGAGTTACTTCACTTTCACTTTTCACTTTCATGCATTGGAGAAAGAAATGGCAACCCACTCCAGTGTTCCTACCTGGAGAATCCCAGGGATGGCGCAGCCTCGTGGGCTGCCATCTATGGGGTCGCACAAGAGTCGGACACGACTAAAGTGACTTAGCATAGCAGCATATACATTTTAAAGGTCTATATCTATCCTCTCCCTACTTTACACTCAGATTTTGACTTGAACCGTAATAAATATGCTTTATTGTGAATTCATGACTTAAGAATATATTTTTTAACATTAGAGTTAGGCCTTTTGGCATTTTCTCTTATTTTTGTAAAAGTATTTTAAATTCAAGAAGTAGTTACTATGTACCGGGCATTATAGTAAATATTGGGTTGATCAAAAACTTGGTTGGAATTTTTCCATGCAATATAATGGGAAACCTGAACAAACTTTTGGCCAACCCTATACTTTCCCCTTCAGGGGTTCCCAGTTTAAGTAGGAAACGACTGATACTAAACTAGCCATTAAAATACAGCAGAATTGTTCTCAAGGCAGGTGTGCAGTATCTTGGGAGGACAAGAAGGGCTCTATCGCAGAGCTGGCTGTTGGAGTCACCTCTTCTCTACCTAATGAACGTGACCTAAGTAAGGCAAGACTTCCCTTGAACTGATAGAGTTCTGTTTTGTGTAAGAATTGCAGACTCAGTCAGCACCATAGCTTATGAACTTAGTTTCCATTGGCTTCTGTTTATTTGGTGCCAGATGTGTGGTTGGGGGCTGTGTGTGTGTGGAGAGGAGGAAGAGGTATTGAAAATGAAGTTTTTTGAGAACGATAATGCTGAGTCTTGATCTCACATATTTTGGGTCTTCCATTATTTCCTGGGTTTCTTTTGGCTCTTTCTGTGCAATATTCTAGACATTTGAAAATGTATTTTAATCACCGTATGAAATAAAATTAAGGTAATAATGATTCATATTGATAATAAGGCTTTTTTCTTTGAATGTTATATATATATATTTTTTTTTTTTTCTGAAAGGTCAATAATGACTTTAATGAGTAATTCTGGTAAAAGCGTTTCTGCACAGATATGCAGATATAAAAACAGATATAAAAAGTGAACAAAAAGATTCCTTTTCTCCTTAAGGACATCTTAGAACATCCATGACTAAATTTCAGAGCTTAAAACTCAAGAGACTGTAACAACTTTCTGCACAGTTTAACTTGAGGCACACGTACTTATTATTCTAACACTGGAAATACTTTCTTGACATTTGATTTGGTACTCTTATTGGTAAGCTTTGCCTTTTAAAAGTTTTACTAGGAGAAAGTACAAGAAAAAAGTATCTATCCAGATTGCCCATCACTCTGTGAACATTATCTAGGAATAATGCGATCTTAAAATAGCTCAATTTTGAAAATCACTGACAAAAATGCTGAAGTGTTATTTTGGAGATCTCTTTTTGAAAAAGAAATGAGTATAAAGAAGTAGTTTTGTTCTGACACTGGTAAGAGGACATGCATTTGTACTGTTCACAAATTCAGTTGCTTTAAGAGAACACTAATAGAAGCAGAGAGGCCGACTCTAGGAGGCACACTCATTCCCGGGGACTTAGTTAATCCCTCTTGGGTTTTACCAGCACATCTTTGAGAAGAGGTGCACATCCTACCCTCTCAGATATTTAATAATGATCCCTTTCTTTACACATAAAAAATACGCTTACCTCCTTGACAGCTCCAGTCTTAACTGGAAAGAAAAGGTTATTATGAGAACCCAATTCTAGGTGCTCTAACTACATTTTATCAACACAAATAGCTCTTAGTGTTTCTTAAGAGGAGGGTTATTGGCACTGAGTGTAAGATAATTCTGAACTGTGGGGGACCGTTCCAGACACTTAGCATTCCTGGCCCACTCACTAAAGAACAGCTCACCATGGATTTGACGAAATCAGCTTATCTTTCCAGAGCAGTATTTCAATACAAGGTTTTTTTTTTTTTTTAAACAAAGTGTTTCTCTTCAGTCATTGTTACTGAAGGTAATGCAGCAGTTGCTTTCTGTGGAAGTCACGAAGTTAATAGATATTAATCTTGGATCATCTAACTCAGTGGTTCTCATCAAGGGGCAGTCCATGGCAGTCCAAGGGCCAGCCATCCATCCAGTTGGAAATGGATGGGTATATTTTGTAACAGTGACCTTGAAAACTTGCAATGTTATATTTGGCAAATGCTAGGTTCCAAGTTTCTCATAAGGAACAGATTTTCCAAGAGATCCCAAAGGATTATGCTGCATATTTCATATGCAGATAAGGAAGAGCTGGAGTAGATTAGTATCTAAGGAATACATGTATCCTGAAATACAGATTCATCCACATATTCAAACAGTTTTAAGTTACTCCATCTGATTTCAAAATACGCTCTTGAAGATAATTTTTGAAATTACATGGTCAACATTCAAATTAATTAAGGTGAAAGGAAAGATAACGTTTGATTTATTCACCAATGCAAACAGGAGAATTTATGCCTCATAGGTCTTTTATGCCCCAATGTTTGAGTTACTTACATTTTATGAAATGATGCCATTTTATATCCAAAGTTTTGATCCTTAAGTCATTTTATTTTACTAAAGAAAGAATCCCGTCTTTATTCTTTTGTACTCTTTAACTCTTTATTGAAGTTGTATATATATATGCATAGATACACTGTGCATATAAAGATTACATGTACACACACACACACACACACACACACAGGAATCACATATCATAAATGAACAGCTTAATGAATTTTCAGTAGGTGAGCTCATCTGTGTAGCCAGCACCTGGAGACATAGAATTTTACCAATATTACCCTAGAAGGCCCTTCGCACCTCTTTCAAGTCATACCCCTCCCCCAAGTGTAAGCCCTATTTTTCTACTTTGTATAAATAGAATAATATGTTGTGCTCTATTTTTCTTATATGTTATTTAATTACTTTGATTTGGATGTATACATTGACTTGTGTTGACCGACATTTGAAGAAAATAACATGGAGTCCTTTTCAAACATTGCAAAGCATGTTTTTTTGAGAAGCATCTAGTAAACACATGCTGATCTCTCTTTCTGAAAAACTGAATTCTTTTTGGGCTTTTCTCTAAGCTCTAGTGGGTCATAGCTAGTAAGAGCTGAGAGGTATGAGAAACAGGATATATATGAAATGTCCACTCATAAGTTTTATATTGCTTACATGTAAAAATGATAATATTTTGGTTTATTTAACATTAGGTTAAATAAAATGTATTATTAAAATAGTTGTATCTGTATCTTTTTAAAAGGTGGACTATGAGACGTGTGTTGTATTTCTGTGGGTAGCACTGGTGTGAAGTGTTAGCCCAGTGGGCTGCGCAGTAAAGGCTCTGTGTAACGTCTTCTCGATGACGTCGTAAGATGTTTCCGTTTTCTCATCAGAATCTCTGAGACGAAAGGCCAGTTCGTCTATAGTTCCTAGATTTGGGGGAGATGTAGACTTGCTCATCTTACTCTACTTCTGCCTACTCTCCCTCTCTTCTGAACAAAGTCACTTCATAAATGCATCAGTTTAACCAGCAATTCGGGGAAGGCAATGGCACCCCACCCCAGTACTTTTGCCTGGAAAATTCCATGGACAGAGGAGCCTAGTAGGCTCCAGTCCATGGGGTCGCTAAGAGTCGGACACGACTGAGCGACTTCACTTTCACTTTTCACTTTCATGCATTGGAGAAGGAAATGGCAACCCACTCCAGTGTTCTTGCCTGGAGAACCCCAGGGACGGGGGAGCCTGATGGGCTGCCGTCTATGGGGTCGCACAGAGTCCGGCACGACTGAAGCGACTTAGTAGTAGTAGTAACCAGCAGTTTCTGCATTTTTATCTTGCATCACGTCTGAGTTCAAGTCGCTCTACTCACTGGAAAGGCCTCCTTTCTCCTCTTGGAACAATATGGTGACACCTGTCTCTCACATTCTTCTCTATGCCCTCACATTTGCAAGTTTGTTGCATGCCAGTATTCGGTTTACATTGTACGTGTCAAGCCGGGATAGTGGCTGAGGGCCTCCATCACCTGGTGGGAGCTGTGTGACTCACAATGTACCTGAAGCATAGTTTTGACTTCTCTGTTTCCTATATGCTAATAGAGATGGCAGGGGATGCAGTGGCCTCAAAGTATGTGCCAGGAAGCACAGACCCTGTCATAGAGTTGTTGTGGCGAAGTGCTCACTGATGATTATTGATAATCTATATAATAAAAGACACTTTAATCATCTCCCTAATCAAATTAGGTGAAATAGAGAGCTGATGCTCTGTTACAGAATCGATGAACATGTTAGCTTAGTAATTGGCAAGAGCCATCTGGTAGTTTACAGGCAAGTGTCAATTTGTAGTTGACAAGCCCTGAGACCAAAGGGCTTCATAGTGGATGTGATGACTGAGTTGGGTCTTAGAGGAGGATGAGATTTAGAAAATGGGTATGGAGGTTGGCTTTTCAGGCAGGCCTGGGAGGGGCTGGTGTGGGCAATGGCAGGGTCTAAACTGTAGTCAGGTCAGAAGTCTAGGGCCCGGGACCTCTGTGATTCCAGGCCCGCGCTTCCGGATGCTCTTTCTTTTCTATTTCCCTCTTGACAATACGAGAAATGGGATTTGGGGAAAATGCTCTCTTTGACGGGGAAGGCAATGGCACCCCACCCCAGTACTTTTGCCTGGAAAATCCCATGGATGGAGGAGCCTGGTAGGCTCCAGTCCATGGGGTCGCTAAGAGTCGGACACGACTGAGCGACTTCACTGTCACTTTTCACTTTCATGCATTGGAGAAGGAAACGGCAACCCACTCCAGTATTCTTGCCTGGAGAATCCCAGGGATGGGGGAGCCTGGTGGGCTGCAGTCTCTGGGGTCGCACAGAGTCGGACACGACTGATGCGACTTAGCAGCAGCAGCAGCAGCAGCTCTCTTTGGGGCTAAAGAGCTTTCTTAAGCTTTGTCCTGTGCAAGGAAGGATGTTTTTAGCCTCAAACATTCAAAGGCCCTTTTTTTGGGTGCTTCTTTGGTAATGCAGATATCTTAAACACTGCATAAACTTCTGTTTACTTCTAGTCAGTTCTGCGAGCCAGTAGCTGTGCCTAAGTTCTTTCTGAGGCACAGTTTTCAAATGTACTTAATGGCTTTGCTTCTCATTTGTATCTCAACTCTTTCAGCCTAAGGAGGCACCTCCAGGCCAACTGGGAAACAGATGGAAGGTCATGTCCTTAATGCACTGAACTTTACCCTGAGTTTGTTTCTTTTCTTTCTTTCTTTTTCTACTGGAAGATTTTATAAAGTTCCACAAGAAAAGGGAACCCTCTTACACTATTGGTAGGAATGGAAATTGATACAGCCACTGTGGCGATTTCTTAAAAAACTAGGAATAAAACCACAATATAACCCAGGAAACCCAGTTTAGGGATATACCCTGAAAAGGCCATAATTGAAAGAGCGACATGTATCCCAGTGTTCATTGCAGCACTATTTACAATAGCCAGGACAGGGAAGCAACCTAGATGTCCATCGATAGATGGATGGATGAGGTCATGGTACATATGTACAATGGACTATTACTCAGTCATAAAAAGGAATGAAATCGAGTCAGTCATAGTGATGTGGATGCACCTACAGTTTGTCATACAGAGTAAAGTAAGTCAAAAAGAGAAAAACAAGTGTTGTATGTTAACACATATGTATGGAATCTCAAAAAATGCTACCGATGAACCTATTTGCAGGGCAAGAACAGAGACAAATAGTTAGCAGGAAGCTGCTGGATAACACAGAGAGCTCAGCTTGGTTCTCTGTGCTGATCTAAAAGGTTAGGATGGGGGAATGGGTGGGAGGGAGGCTCAAGAGGGAGATAATATATATATAAGCAACTTAGCACACACACACACACACACACACACACACCTATGTAAAGAACATGCCTGTCAATGTGGGAGATATCAAAATAGGACTCGATCCCTGGGTTCGGAAGATTCCCTGGAGGAGGGCATGGCAACCCAGTTCGGTATTCTTGTCTGGAGAATCCTCATGGACAGAGGAGCCTGGCAGGCTACAGTCTGTTGGGTTGCAGAGAGTCAGACATGACTGAGGTGACTGAGCATGCAGGCACTTGCACACACACACACACACACACGTATGTATGTATATATAAACTGATTCACACTGGTGTACAGCAGAAACTATCACAACAATTATACTCCAGTTAAAAAAAAGAAAAAAAATAAAGCACCACACTTTTAGGTTGATCTTTGTTCTGTATCACTTAGGGTCCTTATTCCTCAAAAGCCTTCTCCATCTCTTTAAGATCCGGCATCAGGCAAACTGTAGGTCTTTCCAACTTTGTAACACTGCCTGAATTTCTGGAGTATCTATTTGTAAACTGGGCCATCTCTTTATTTTTCTTTCCTTGCCAAACAGTTAATAATAGCCAACAGGCATTACTACGGTTCTGTTTCCCAGCCCTTCCCTTAGAGCTACAAGTTCATTAGGTACGTAGGGTCTATGTCCCAGGTCACTGCAAGCAGCAGTTAACCAAATATAATAAGCATCACCATCTTTTCAGCCTCTCTAACAATTTTCTCAGTGCCTGCTCCCTGACCATCAGTGTCACATATTTGTTTATTTGTTTTAAGCACCAGTGCCCCACATTGTATCAATCTACGTGTTTAGTCAGGAAAGACAAAATCATGATTTATTTGCAAACCTCAATGGCTTAGCACACTGAATACTGTCAGGTCGCTCTCCAGAAGAGCTGTTTCCACTGAGGGTTCATAAAAGGGTGCTTTGTTCATCCTCATATTCTCTGCAGTCCTCTGTTATCCAGCTTTCAAATGTTGTCAGTCTAATGAGCATGAAGTGAATGCTCATTGCTGTTTTAATTTGCATTTCCCTAATGACCGAGTTTGCACATGTCTTTAAAAGCCTGTAGTTTGTTGTCTTTCTTCTTATAGAAGTTGTTTATTCATAGCCTTTTCCATGTTTTCCTATTGGTGTTCTTCCTTGGTTTGTTACTGTTGGTCTTTAGGGGTTTCCAGTATATTCTAGAGGGGCATACTGGGCTACAGGTTATGGGGTTGCAAAGAGTCTGACATGACTTAGCAACTAAGCAACGACAACAGCAACAACAGCAACAGTGTATTCTAACTGTTAGCTCCTAACTGGTTTTAGACGCACATGTTTTCCCTCTAATTCATCATCTGTTAACTTTATCAATGGTACACTTTAAAATTTTTGATATAAGCAAATTGTTAATATTACTACTATTATTACTGCTTTGGTTTGTGCTTTAGGATTTTCTTTAATACTTCTTTCTCACTTTTAGTTTACAAAGATATTTTATTTTTTCTTCTATCAAGTTTCTGGAACTTTCCATTCTGGAACTTTCCATTCGGTCTTTGTCCATCTTGAGGATATCTTTGTCGTAATATTGATAGGAATTTAATTTTATTTTAATCTACAAGGTGAGCCAGTTTTGTCAAAAGCAAGATCTTATCTTACACATGTTTGTGTATATACTTTCCATGATTATGAATCCTTTTCATAGTCATGGATCATTGAATTAAAAAATATTATTCTCCCAAATTACTGTCTCAGTTTAGATTTTATGGGCATTATTTATCTGAAATTTCCCACTCTAAGGCAGGTTGACCCCAAGAAAGTAGAGTGCCTTCAAAATTGACGTGATGGCCTTGATGACTGAAGTTTGACTTTTCAAGCTTTAGAGCTTAAATGGAAGGCTTCTTGTTTCCTGTTAAAAATGTACCTACCCCTGGGGGAGAAGAAAGATGTTGAGAGGAGTTGAGGAGTGCAAAAATGTTGGAATATGGCCATCTTTGATGTCGGCAACCATTAAGACTTATCAGCTTGAATGGTGGACTGGCAAAAATCCCAATATTTTGGCTTTTATTAAATACTTGAATCCACATACAGGAATGCACATATCTTCTCTCATGTATCTGTAATCAACTGTCAATTAAGTTCCCACATTTCTAAACGTCCCAACTCCACTCAAACCCTTCCAGCCTCACCACCGACTTTACCTCCTGTTTCACTGAAGATGCCAAGGTCATCTGACAAGATGCCCCTCTGTTTTACCCCAATGCTCCTATGCATCCCTCTCTGTTATTCTGGAGACGCAAGTGCCCTTCCTTCTTTATAAGGCTTAACTTTCAACCTATGTGTGGCTCTCACCTCTTTCTTTCCTTTTTATGATTTTGCTGGGTCAGTTATCCTCTCCTTTGTGTTTCCCTTTTGTTTTCCTCTGAACGTATTCACACAACCCCTAAAGTGAGCAAACTGTACTCTGAAACCACTTCCCTGGGTGGTGGCTAACAGAACTGGCTATCCTACCATTTACTGTAGCCTCTGCCTGAGGTCCTCACTGTTCTATAGGGTTTGTGAGACTGAAAGCTACATTTGTCTGAATATCTAGAAGCCAGGTGTTTTGGGGATGTAATTTAGATTCAGTCAGTTAGAGGTGTTTGCATGAGATTTGGAAAATTAAAATAAAATGAAACATGAGGAGAGACTCACATTTCTGTTTCTTTCCCGGGAAGCCATAGTCCCAGAGGTGTTTGCTTCTGTGGCAGCTGGTGCAACCAGCCTTCTGGCTGTGGAAGGGTGAGGACAGGAGGCCCGTTTTGCTGGAGTGCACTGTGGCGGACGTGGCATGCTCCTGTGCCCTGCCGCTGCAGCAGTGGCTTCCGCTTTCATCTGGGGCTTTCTGGCTATGCTGCATCTTGGTCATGGCGGTTGCAGCAGCTTCCTTAGTGGCCTGGTTTTGGGTCATGGTTTTGGGAGCCATTTCTGGAAACGTAGACTTGAATTTGTCCTTTCAGACTTCCCATTTTCCTGGCAAGTTGTTTCATAGCTTATCATAAAAATGCTGGCATCGCCCGAGTGGGCGTGGTTGCAGCGTTATCGCTCCCCTCCTGGGGGCCCTGTGAGGACCATGCCAAAGGGAGGGCCTCCTGAAGGACTGACCCCTGACTGCTGGTCGAGGTTGCACATCTGACCTGGAAAGAGATGTCCTGACTCATAGGCCTAACGGCTCAGCTATTCTAGATCCTTAAGCATTTGAAAGGAGCATGATGGGTTAATGATGACAAGGAAATCTGAGGAAGAGGTGGGTTACTAGACCTTTTCAAATAGAGAGAGCATATGTACATTTGTGTCGTACTTGAATGTTTACCAGAGAACTGCCTTGGTAAGGATGAGCTAAATAATCGGGTGGGTGAGGTGATTGGCTCTGTAGAATCCAGCCCATTTCTTTCCCCGGGGACCTCTGTCCTTGGTCAGTGAGCCCATGGATAAGGCAGCTGAAGCACCAGGGCTGGAGGTTACACTTGGTCTTAGCAAGTGGATCCAGTGCAACAAGGGCATGGGGCCAGAGCACAGCTGATTCCCCAGCCTGCCAGGAGCAAAGACCAACACCCGGCCTTGAATGTGGCATCCTCCCCGCCAGGCTCACCAGCCACTGTGGGCAGACTGATTACACCAGGCCACTTCTGTTAGAGAAGGGGCGGCATTTGTTCTTATGAAAGTATGCACTTATTCTAGGATACAAATTTGCCTTTCCTGCTTTTGCCAAAATCACGATCTCTGAACTGTAAGAAGACCTTATTCATTGTCTCAGCAGCCTACACAAGCGTGACTTCTGACCAAATCACTCATCTGATAGCAATGAAGCCTGGGAATAGGGTCCCTCACACAGATTACTGGTCTTCCCAATATCCTCAGCACTTCGAAGCAGCTGGCCTTTTGAAAATTCATTTGTGGTGCCAGTTGGATGGAAACATCCTGCATGGTCTAGGGAATGTCCTCAAAGTGATGTATAAGCTCTGATTCAGCAACTAATATATGGTGTGTTCTCTCCCATCAACAGGACCCGGAAATCAAGGAGAAGAAATGGGAAGGGGCTCCTTTCACTACTATCCCTGAAAGTTTGCTGCCAAAATTTTTGCTTTCCATCTCTGTGACTTTGGGCTCTATTAATGTAAGAAGACTCAGTTCCCAAAGGAAGAAGGTCTCCATTGGGGGCTGCAGAAAGGATTCTATTAAACTGGCAGATGCACTTGCCACCTTGTCTCCGGGGCTTCTCATGCCAGTGAATCAGTAAGCACTACTGTACTGAGGGGGGCAGGGAACTGGTGCTGATTGCTGAGGGTTGCTACTTACAGTGGGGGCAAGGAAGACATCTGGCATTCAGGTGATCCCCTGGGGAGCCTCCTTGTACTCTCACATTCTACAATAAAAGCCAATGGACAAGAGGACAACTCAGTTGAGACAAAATAGGCCAGACCTGCAGGAACGAAGCTTTGGGTCACATCACCAGGCAAAGAGCTAGGACTGATAAGGGGCCTGCTTAGGGCAAAGGGAATGTGGAAGGGGTGATAGAAGAAGTTATAAATATCACCTAAGACCACAAGACTAGTTCAGTAAAAAGGCTTATGAATATTTTTCCTTATTTTGCTGCATATAAGTTTATGTATAAACATATATATGTATAGAAATTCTTTGCCCCCTTCCAATTTCCTACTGTGTAACCTTGTATTTCAGTAAAGTAATAGGACACCAAAGGGGAAGTGTGACTTAGCTAGAAGTATGAGTATCATCAAAAGATGGACAAAATGGCTTTGTGTCTTTTGGGGAGAGAGGGTTAATGTTTTACATTGGACAAGGGTGGCATAATGTTAGGTGTTAGGTATAGGCATGCTTTTGAAACTATTTGTATTTGCAAGTTGTGTGCATGCATGCTTAGTTGCTCAGTTGTGTCCAATTCTTTGCGACCCTATGAACTGTAGCCCTCCAGGTTCCTCTGTTCTTGGGATTTTCAGGGCAGAATTACTGGAGTGGGTTGTCATTTCCTCCTCCAAGGGATCTTCCCAACCCAGGGGTCAAACCACTGTCTCCTGCATTGGCAAGCAGATTCTTTTGCTGCTGAACCACCTGGGAAGCCATTTGCATGTTAGGGATAGTTCAACATGTTTGTGGGCAAGGGGAAGACCGTGGTGGCTTTGTCCTGCGTCCACATCTGAGATGCAGAGTCACTTTGGTCTGTTCTCAACTGCAGGTTGTAATACCAATGGTTATACCAATTTACTAATTTTCTCAGAATTCATTTCCTCTGTGATTTGGTGTTAGGATGAGGCTACAGTTGACCATAGAAATAATATGCATGAAATTTGGAAGGCAAAAGTGAAGCACCGCGAGATTGGTGGGGATGCGAGCGGTACCTGCTGCTCCCATGCAGAGAGGCTGATTGCTGGCTCACCTTGGACCTGCATTCCCTCAGCTCCTAGCAGGTCCTCCTTCAGTCTCTGGGACTGTAGGTCAGGTGTTCGCACAGCCTCATGGTGAAGGACACCAACTCCTTCTTTAAAACAGCAATGTTACAGAGATTGGAGTTGGTAAGAGACAAGTCCATATTCCAGTTTGTCTTTGCCGCTACACCACAGCCGGTCAATCCTAAAGGAAATCAACCTTGAATATTCATTGGAAGGACTGATGCTGAAACTCCAGTACTTTGGCCACCTGATGTGAAGAGTCAACTCATTGGAAAAGACCTTGATGCTGGAAAGATTGAAGGCAGGAGGAGAATGAGATTACGTGGTTGGATGTCATCACTGACTCACTGGAGATGAGGTGGTTGGATGGCAATACTGATTCAATAGACATGAGTTTGAGCAAGCTCCAGGAGGTGGTAAATGACAGGGAAGCCTGGCATGTTGTAGTCCATGGGGTCGCAAACAGTCTGAACATGACTGAGCTACTGAAAAGCAGCAACGTCAGCTGTCTTTTCTTTGCCTGCTAGTCTTCAGACCTGTGGCAGCTTTGGGCCTGCACCAGGTATATGGAAGCAGTAGCCTCTCAGTGGATCTTTTATGACTTCCACAGTTGCACAAAGTCTGTTCCTTACATTCCTATCCCTTTCTCCATATCACTTATAGTGGTCTTGCTTCTCTGTTAAAACATGATTAATACAAATAGATTCTATCTTTCATCAAACCAAACCCTGACCAATAAAAATTGCATGATAATGGTTCATCTTTCTGCTCATTTAACAGACAGATGTTAAATGGATTAATTCACTTAAGAGTTTATCCTGTGCTTTGTCTTTATCACCAAACACTTGTTTCCTAATCCCTTGTCATGAATTCATATCTACTGCATCCAACCAGGGTTTGTCAGACCTTGTATGAATGCAGGAACAGATGAGGTTGGTCCCTGCCCTCAGGAGCATGTGGAAAAAACCCCAGACATGTAAATTGTAAATCTGACTTTTATTGCCACAGCTCCACTAAACTGCTTTTTAAAAGTCATTGAAGATTGACAGCTGAAGACTCTTAATTGCCAATGCATGGCTTGCTTATCCACATCCCACTTATTTTCAGAAGAAATGGGCATCAGGCACTGCTAATGGTTCCCTAGAAACAGGTCTATAGGAGTAGGACTCTTGTTTGCTTTGTTTTGTGCCAAGTCTTCAACACACAGCATGGTGTCTGGCATGAGGAGGTTATTGATAAATACTTGTTGAAAAATGATCGGATATATTTTCTTCTTAACAATCTGCCCTATCACCGGCTCCTGAGATGTTATAGTCTCCTTGTCGGTCAATTCAGTCACTCAGTCATATCTGACTCTTTGCAACCCCATGGACTGCAGCATGCCAGGCTTCCCTGTCCATCACCAACTCCCAGAGCTTGCTCAAACTCATGTACATCAAGTTGGTGATGCCATCCAACCATCTCATGCTCTGTTGGCCCCTTCTCCTGCTTTCAATCTTTCCCAGCATCAGGGTCTTTTCTAGTGAGTCAGTTCTTCGCATCAGGTGGCCAAAGTATTGGAGTTTCAGCTTCAGCATCAGTCCTTCCAATGAATATACAGGACTGAGTTCCTTTAGGATAGACTGGTTGGCTCTCCTTACAGTCCATGGGAATCTTAAGAGTCTTCTCCAACACCACAGTTCAAAAGCATCGGTTCTTCAGTGCTCAGCTTTCTTTATAGTCCAACTCTCACATCCATATATGACTACTGGAAAAACCATAGCTTTGACTAGATGGACCTTTGTTGGCAAAGAAATGTCTCTGCTTTTTAATATACTGTCTAGGTTGATCATAGCTTTCCCCCCAAGGAGCAAGTGTCTTTTAATTTCATGGCTGCAGTTACCATCTGCAGTGATTTTGGAGCCCTCTGAAATAAAGTCTCTCACTGTTTCCATTGTTTCCCCATCTATTTGCCATGAAGTGATGGGACCAGATGCCATGATCTTAGTTTTCTGAATGTTGAGTTTTAAGCCAACTTTTTCACTCTCCGCTTTCACTTTCATCAAGAGGCTCTTTAGTTCTCCTTTGCTTTCTGCCTTAAGGATGATGTCATCTGCATATCTGAGGTTATTGATATTTCTCCTGGCAATCCTAATTCCAGCTTGTGCTTCATCCAGCCTGACATTTCACATGATGTACATTGCATATATGTTAAATAAGCAGGGTGACAATATACAACCTTGATGTACTCCTTTCTCAATTTGGAACCAGTCCGTTGTTCCATGTCCAGTTCTAACTGTTGCTTCTTGACCTGCATACAGATTTCTCAGGAAGCAGGTCAGGTGGTCTGGTATTCCCATCTCTTTCAGAATTTTCCACAGTTTGTTGTGATCCACACAGTCAAAGGCTTTGGCACTGTTGAAGCCTGGCTTGGAGAATTTTGAGTGTTACTTTCCTAGCATGAAAAGTGAGGTAGTTTGAACATTCTTTGGCATTGCCTTTCTTTGGGATTGGAATGAAAACTGACATTTTTCAGTCCTGTGGCCATTGCTGAGTTTTCCAAATGTGAAGTCAAGTGGGTCTTAGGAAACATCATTATGAATAAAGCTAGTGGAGTGATGGAATTTCAGTTGAGCTATTTCAAATCCTAAAAGAGGTCTCCTTGTATTTCTTACTAATTTCCCTACCTTTTTCACTGGTATCTCCTCTGTAAATATAGGCCTTTCTCCATATTCATTTCCTGCTTAATTGTTCTCTCTAGATTATAATTATTTATTAGATATTTAATGAGTACTTAATATGCACTGGAAGTTATGCTAGTTACTTGTAATCCAACAACAGTGGACAAGTCAAGGCTGCTTTTGCTCTGATTTCATCCAACAAACTTCAAATGCCATCTCCATGAAGATGAATTCCAACATGTTGGCTGCTTGTTGGGCCTTTCTTAATGGATGCCCTCAGCTCAAGTTCAATATATGCACAATAGAATTTGCCATCATTCACCAAAATATTCTTACTTATTGGTGAACCCAAATCTCATCTCTATACCTTGACACTGAGTTAAATTGCAGAGACAGAGCTTTGGGTGAAGTAGAAAAGAATAGCTTTATTGATTTGCCAGACAAAGAGTGCCACAGTGGGCTAATGCTCTCAAAGCTGTGTGTCCAGACCTGGAGTGTATAGTGAGGAGTTTTATAGTAATGGTTCAAAGAGGAAGATGTCATCAGCTTGTGGACTTTCTTCTGATTGGTTGATGATGAGTCAGCATTATCAACCTTCTGGTTCCAACTCATCTGGAGTCTACGTGCTTGTGGGCAGCTTCCTTCTCTCACCTGACGGGAATTTCAGTATCTACAAAACAGCTCAGAGATATTGTTATGTGTATCCCTTGAGTGGGGAACCAGGACCTGTTCACTGGCTGCACTATTGATTCTTTACTGCTTCTCCTTTGTCTCTGCATCCTTTCCCTTCCCTAATTAGCAACTGTTTGAACCTGCCTGTTGGAACTCAGGGAAAGGCATGGAGGCTGAATGAAGCCTAATTCCTGTAATCAAAGAAATGGGGGACACAGAAAGGCTTTGTGCCCAGGAGCCCCACAGGATTCTCCTCAGTTTCATAGGCACTCTTTATCTGGCCACCCTTTATCTTTTATAGCTCGCCGATCATTTGGTCATATTGCTTCTTTGTCATTTCTATCCCATTCACTGCTCCTGACCTAGTTTAGCCCTCATCAGCTCTCACCCCCTGAGTACTGTCAGCCATCCAATTCTATTCCCTGGGAGGCCTCTTCATGCCCTCTTTCCCATCGTTGCAGGAGAATCTGTCTCAAAAGCATTCAGTGGCCCTGTATCTCTTGAGCACAGCAATTGAGACTCTCCATCTTCTTTCCCTAAATCTCCTGATTGACGTTTATCCATAAATTTAACTGTTTACCACCCTTCCTGTACTTGTGGCCATTTCCTGGCACTTAGTGTGCTGAGGGCTGATGCTTGTTCCACAGTCTGGAATGTTCTTTATTACTTCCCCAATTGAAATCCTCTTGATCAGTTGCGTTTTGGCTAATCACCACCCAAGAAATGCCCAAATTAACCCAGTTAGAAATAAATATTTTTGTTATTTTTTGCTGGCACTTTTTCTGCCTTGCACTATGATAATTCTTTCCTTGTTTACTGCTCCTAGTAGACTATCAGCTCCTTCAAATGCTTTATTCATTTTTAGGTCTCTGACAGCAGCATCTAATGCAGAAATATTAGAAATATTGCTGATGACAGTAGGTGCTCTACAGATATTTATTTAAGCATATTCAGAGGTGAGAAGCAAAGCACTTTCTCTGGGAAGAAGAATGAGTATAAAGTAAGCTAAGAAGACATACCAGCAAGTGAGGCCAATCATGGTACCTAGAGACTGGAAGTGTCAGAGGCTAATTTGTATAAGGTTCAGTCAGGCAAGGTCAGGGGTGATGGGGAGTTTATATGAGAAAGGGAATGGAGTTCAGCTACAGAAGGTTTGAAATACTTTTGAGCCCAGAAGTCGTTCTCATATTGGAGCTCATGGAAACTATCACTTTTTAAGAGATTCTAGTCTTATTGGAGAAGGCAATGGCACCCCACTCCAGTACTCTTGCCTGGAAAATCCCATGGATGGAGGAGCCTGGTGGGCTACAGTCCATGGGGTTGCTGAGGATCGGACACGACTGAGTGACTTCACTTTCACTTTTCACTTTCCTGCATTGGAGAAGGAAATGGCAACCCACTCCAGTGTTCTTGCCTGGAGAATCCCAGGGACGGGGGAAGCTGGTGGGCTGCTATCTATGGGGTCGCACAGAGTCAGACACGACTGAAGCAACTTAGCAGCAGGAGCAGCAGCAGTCTTAACTAGTCCTAGCATCAGCCAGTTCAACATCTATCTTTATTCTTGATGCTAGAGGCTTTCAAGCATCGATGAACAAGGTTGCTGACTTGAGAAGAGATGACAAAAGTTGGAAGGATTTATTATTAATACTTGATGCCTAACTTTCCCTTTCTCTATAGACTTTCTCTCTGCATCTTCTCTATCAACAAAGGTGTGTAGCAGAGTGATTTGGTTATATGAATACATATATTCATTCTTTTCCAGATTCTTTCTGCATATAGGTTATTACAGAGTATTGAGTAGAGTTCCTTGTGCTATATAGTAGGTCCTCTTTGGTTATCTATCATATATATAATAGTTTCTGTACATTAATCCCAAGATCCTGATTTATCCCTTCCCTCACATTTCCTCTTTGGTACTTACAAGTTTGCTTTCAAAATCTGTGAATCTGTTCTCTTTTGTATATAAGTCCACTTACATCATTTAAAAAATTAGATTCCACATATGAATGATATCATATTTGTCTTTCACTGTATGACTTTACTTAGTATGATCATCTCTAGGTCCATTCATGTTGCTGCAAATGGCATTATTTCATTCTTTTTTATGGCTGAGTAATATTCCATTGTACATATGTACCATGTCTTCTTCATCCATTCCTCCATCAGTGGATATTTAGGTTGCTTCCATGTCTTGGCTATTGTAGATAGAGCTTCAGTGAACATTGGGGGACATGTGGCTTTCTGAGTTATGTTTTTCTCCAGATATATGCCCAGGAGTGGGATTGCTGGATCATATGGTAGATCTATTTTTAGCTTGGTAAGGAACATCTACACTATTCTCCATAGTGGTCATACCAATTTACATTCCCACCAATAAAGTACGTGGGTTCCAGAAGTCAAGAATCTTAAGTGTTATTATCTTCTAAAGGTCATGCATTTAGCTGAATATAATCTCCTTTTCTGTCTGCACACATACATGCATATACACACACAGAAGACTTGAGCCGATGAGCATGGGTCAAATTGTGTTGTGCAGCATCTGTGGAAAAGTACCCTTGCCAAAATGTTCATTCAGGACCCAGTGACTCAATGAGGAGTGACTTTCCCGGGCTTGTATACATATTCAGGCCTCTTTGATCTGGTGACTCTGTCATTCTGAAAAACTTAAGTTTTTTCCAAAACAGAAGAAAAATGCAGTTTACTTTTTAGAGCAGAGATAGTGGTGAAGCAAGTTACTTATGAGTTGTTGCAAAATACCACAAGGAATAGAAGCCCAGGAAGGAAAGGGTGACTATGGGCAACCTGTTGACAACTTCTGAGCAAATTGGAAAAGTGTGTTCCAGCGAGACTTGGGATTGACAAAGGGCAAAACCACATCCTTCACAGAAAATATTAAACTTGGGTATGGAAGAGATTTCATTTCCTCATCGAGTCATCAGGATTTCAGGGCTTGCAACCCAAATGATTGTGGTGAAATGTTTGGTGCTGGAAGACATATTATTTGTATTCCAGTCTGCTTGTCATGGGGTGGGGGTGGGGCTACTGCACTTTAATTTAATTTAATTATTAGCACTAGTTGGCCTTTGCAAAGGAAGGCAATTTTTACTGTACCTATTGTAAAGGGCAAAGTTTACCTACAGCAGGACAGGTAATATGCCCCCACCACCATTTCAGAGATCTCTGCACTTAGTGATAAAGGTTTGGATATCCATTAGGGATGGGGGCTTCTCGGGCTCAGTGGTAAAAATCTGCCTGCCAATTCAGGAGAGGTGGGTTCAATCCTTGGGTGGGGAAGATCCCCTGAAGTAGGAGATGGCAACACACTCCAGTATTCTTGCCTGGGAGATCCCATGGATAGAGGCAATTGGCAGGGCTACAGTCCATGGTGTCATAAAGAATTGGACATGACTGAGCATTCACACATCCAGTTGGGATATTCCATTTTTCGTCCAGAGTCTGTGGTAGAATCTACTTGTGTTCTGCTTTGGGGTCTGCTGCAGTTAGCTACTTGGATTTGAGGTCTGAGATCACACATACACACACATGCACACACACACACAACATGTGCTGAGACGCAGAGTGACTTTGATCTGGTCTCAACTGCAGGTTGTAATTCTCTGCAGCAGGACTCAGCCCTGAGTGAAATATAGTCTGGTTCCCTGAAGCCTATGTCCTTCCCTAGAGACGTTGGTAAGAACACTTCATATATTTTCACCCATAATCTAGAATGATTATTCACTTGAATCACGTTTTGGGTCCCCATGGCGCTCTTGGTAAAGAATCTGCCTACCAACGCAGGAGACATGAAATCCAGGTTCAATCGTGCATGGGGAAGATCCCCTGGAGGAGGAAATGGAAACCCACTCCAGTATTCTTGACTGGGAAATCCCGTGGACAGAGGAACCTGGTGGGCTACTGTCCATGGGGTCGCAAAGAGTCAGACACAACTGAAGAGAATTAGCACTCCTACGTCTAGAAGAAATGGACTGTTCTTCAAAGATAACTAAGAAGAAAGAATTAACTCATATTGGTAAGTTTGTCTATTTGACAACCTAAGGACTTTGATTCATGTTTCAGTATTAAGTCCACTCTGACAAACAGCCAACGGTCAATATTATCTTCATTTCAGTGAGGAAACTAGATGCTCAGAAACATAAGCACCTTCTTCCATAGGCAGACCTGGCCCTTCAGCCCGTGGAAGGCATTGACCTATAGGTCTTACTTCCTTAATCATGAACTATGTACCCTCTCTCTCCTTCAGTCCATTCTCCACTAGCTGTGCTGTGCTTAGTCGCTGAGTCCTGTCCGACTCTCTGCTACCCGGTGGACTGTAGCCTGCCAGGCTCCTCTGTCCATGGGGTTTCCCAGGCAAGAATACTAGAGTGTGTGGCCTATAACTTCTCCAGGGGAACTTCTTGACCCAGAAATCAAACAGAGGTCTCCTGCATTGCAGGTGGATTCCACCTGCTTTGCTGCTGCTGCTAAGTCACTTCAGTCGTGTCTGACTCTGTGTGACCCCATAGACGGCAGCCCACCAGGCTTCCCCGTCCCTGGGATTCTCCAGGCAAGAACACTGGAGTGGATTGCCATTTCCTGTTCCAATGCAGGAAAGTGAAAAGTGAAAGTGAAGTCTCTCAGTCGTATCTGACTCTTAGCGACCCCATGGACTGCAGCCTACCAGGCTCCTCCGTCCATGGGATTTTCCAGGCAAGAGTACTGGAGTGGAGTGCCATTGCCTTCTCCTCTACTCACTTTAGCTGGGTTAGAAACAGAAAACTGGAGTTTGAGAAATACCCCCAACCCCCAATCAAAACCTTGTGCTTTTCGGCACATTTGATTCACGGAGGGAAAACAGCTTTCCAATAGTATCTCCAGGTCAAAATGAACTGCTGATTAGAACAAGAAAGTATTTCTATTTACTTTTTTTTGGTGCCTATAATGTCAAACTTGAGAATTTTATATAAAAGCTTTGAAAAAGAAAGAACCAGTATAATAAATGTGCTAAACATTAGCTAATAATGTCACCAATGAATCCCTCTGTTGAAAAGGAGAATGAAGAAGGCACTGGGCTAATTGTGTGAGTCACTGAGACATGAGAGAAAGAGAAGAGAGAAATAAAGTAAAAACTCATTTTTATGTGTTTTGTTTTTTTTTCCCCAATCTTGGCAAAAGCCATGGTTAGCTGTGCCCTGGGCCTGTCTTAAATTGTAGGAAGAAGGTTTTATGCGGATCACTTTCTGATTGTCAAGAGTGAGCGTCTGTCCCTTGAGATGTTGTGTGAAATCAGGAGGTCTCCTTTCTTTGGCTCTAGTCTCTCACATCGCCCTGCTCACTCGGGGCAACTTGTGGGCAACCTCTGTGTCCCAAGAGCTAACAGACTGGGGTAAAGAGGAGGCAGACTTCATACTTCTTCCTGGGGTTTGTGAACAACCAATTTGATTTCTAATTTGTAAGTGTCTTCACTCAGTTTATGAGTAAAGCCAGTTTTTTCTTATTGTAAAGATGTTTCATTCATTTTGATAACAGTATAAAAGTTCATTTGCCATGTGGCACTGAACTTACCTTTTCTGGGTCTTAGTTTCTCAACCGTAAAAGAAGGATTTCACTTTTTTTTCCTTCATCTTGCTAGAATACATGAATGTCCTTTTAGTATATTGCTAATCCAAATAATCCACTCAATATGCCAGCAAATTTGGAAAACTCAGCAGTGGCCACAGGACTGGAAAAGGTCAGTTTTCATTCCAATCCCAAAGAAAGGCAATGCCAAAGAATGCTCAAACTACTGCACAATTGCACTCATCTCACACGCTAGTAAAGTAATGCTCAAAATTCTCCAAGCCAGGCTTCAGCAATTTGTGAACCGTGAACTTCCTGATGTTCAAGCTGGTTTTAGAAAAGGCAGAGGAACCAGAGACCAAATTGCCAACATCTGCTGGATCATGGAAAAAGCAACGGAGTTCCAGAAAAACATCTATTTCTGCTTTATTGACTATGCCAAAGCCTTTGACTGTGTGGATCACAAGAAACTGTGGAAAATTTTGAAAGAGATGGGAATACCAGACCACATACCTGCCTCTTGAGAAATCTGTATGCAGGTCAGGAAGCAACAGTTAGAACTGGACAAGGAACAATAGACTGGTTCCAAATAGGAAAAGGAGTATGTCAAGGCTGTATATTGTCACCCTGCTTATTTAACTTATATGCAGAGTACATGAGAAACGCTGGACTGGAAGAAACACAAGTTGGAATCAAGATTGCTGGGAGAAATATCAATAACCTCAGATATGCAGATGACACCACTCTTATGGCAGAAAGTGAAGAGGAACTGAAAAGCCTCTTGATGAAAGTGAAAATGGAGAGTGAAAATTTGGCTTAAAGCTCAACATTTAGAAAACGAAGATCATGACATCTGATCCCACCACTACATGGGAAATAGATGGAGAAACAGTGGAAACAGTGTCAGACTTTATTTTTCTGGGCTCCAAAATCACTGCAGATGGTGACTGCAGCCATGAAATTAAAAGACGCTTACTCCTTGGAAGGAAAGTTATGACCAACCTAGATAGAATACTCAAAAGCAGAGACATTACTTTGCCAACAAAGGTTTGCCTAGTCAAGGCTATGGTTTTTCCTGTGGTCATGTATGGATGTGAGAGTTGGACTGTGAAGAAGGCTGAGTGCTGAAGAATTGATGCTTTTAAACTGTGGTGTTGGAGAAGATTCTTGAGAGTCCCTTGGACTGCAAGGAGATCCAACCATTCCATTCTGAAGGAGATCAGCCGTGGGATTTCTTTGAAAGGAATGATGCTAAAGCTGAAACTCCAGTACTTTGGCCACCTCATGCGAAGAGTTGACTCATTGGAGAAGACTCTGATGCTGGGAGGGATTGGGGGCAGGAGGAGAAGGGGACGACAGAGGATGAGATGTCTGGATGGCATCACTGCCTCGATGGACTTGAGTCTGAGTGAACTCCGGGAGTTGGTGATGGACAGGTAGGCCTGGCGTGCTGCAATTCATGGGGTTGCAAAGAGTTGGACACGACTGAGCGACTGAACTGAACTGAACTGAATCCAAACAAATGAGCATATTTTCTCTTGTAAACAGGCAGGGTGATTCTGCTGTTTGTTTGTTCCAATCTCAAGCCCTGGGCTGTTCGTTTGGAGCTTACTTCTAACTCACTCACTGTCTTTAAGTGAGTTTTAATGGGTATGTCTATATGTATGAGTGTATATATTTTTCTCATTACTCATCCCTGTATGAACAATACTTAATAGTTTCTAGGAAGTGTTGGAGGGAGTCTTGAGATGCTCCTAAAATTCTGCATGATTTTCAAACCAAAGGCAGTAAAATTTTGTTATTTTTAGCAGCCTGCAAATCAGGACCATGCTCCTGATGGCAACTGCTTTTGGAGGGGGAACAACAGAATGAGCTATTTCTCAGTGGTTTTATTTTTTTTCCCCCAGCTTGAGAGCTTTAAGGGAGTGTTACGTTTGGTCCTTGAAGAATACCATGTGAGCTCTCCCTGGTGAGTGTCAGGGCCCTCTCGAGCCTGGGGTGTGCTGCGGGTCTGCCGTCTGTCCAGGCTGCCTTCCTCCTTCCCTACAGATGTTAGGGCCTGAGCTTTTCCTCTTGCTCTGGACTGGAATGCTCTGTCCTCAGATTTCTTTGGCTGCCTCTTGCTTGTCATTTGAAAGAGGCAAATTACAAGATTTGCCTCTGCTTAGATGTCATCTCCTCAGAGAGGGTTTCAGTGGCCACTGGTTTCAGCCCCTGCCCAGGCTTTGTCTGCCTGCATAAACTGATCTCACTCATTTACTTGATTGACTGTTCATTGTCTGCCTCTCTCTGGTAGGATGTTATTTCCTTGAGAGCACAAAATTTATTTTGGTTACTACCGTATTCAACAAACGTTTCCTTAGGGACAGATGGGTGACTACTCTGTGCCATTGCTGTCCAATTCAACTTTCTGCAAGGAAGAAAATGTTCCATAATTTGCACTATCCAATATGGCAGCCACAAATTCACATGTGCCTATTACCCACCTGAAATGTGGCTTCTGACAAACTGAATTTTAAGTTTTGCTTAATTTTAATTTAAATTTTAACTTATCACATGTGGCTAGTGGTTACCATATTGGACAGTGCAGTTTTATTCCTTCTTTGGTACTTGAGTGATCAAATATATAGCAAGATGCCAATAGTGATGTTAACACCAAGAGCACTAGCAATGTTTGGAGTGTTTTTCTTTATGATGTTTTCTCCTTTTAATCCTTTAATGGGATCAGTGGAGTAGAATGACATCATGCAGGAAACCCACACAAACCTGTATTTTGAAATTCAGTTTTTAGCATCTGTCAGTGGGAGCTGCAGAGAAAGTTCTATTAGCTGCCCTATGTTTTTCTGGACTGGCCTCTTTATTGTGTGTTTTCATTCTGTTAATAACCTATTAGTAAGTTGTGTGGAGCTATATATCTTACAGCTTCTTAAAAGATAGGATATCAAATGACTTTAAATTGAAAATGTCCAAATGCATGACTGAGCTTAAAAAACTGCATCTTTTCAGAGAGAGACAGTCACTGTTACGTGAAACTCTTACTTCAAGGTGCAATTTATTCAGGGAAAGCAAGGAGAACCCACACCCCATTTATAGTTAAGTCAGAACAAAGCTCTTTTGTAAGGAAATTGTTTATGTACTCTCAACACTTTCAAGGCATCATTTGGGGTGCCTCACAGGTGATTTACATTTTCTGTTTAGTATCACTTCTTTTCCTCAGTCTGTGAAAGGAGGTTGAATGGAGAATTTTTTCCAGGTTTGCAGCTTTCCACTGTGTAAGTCTGGAGAAATACTCCATGTATTTGGAAGTGTGCTGCTAGGGGAATAACAGTTTTAAGACTGCAGACTTGTCCATCGTTTATCATCATTATATGGTGTCTGTCAACAGAAAACCATTTCCCAGAATTCCATAAGGAGTTGCTCTGTATAGAAGCATGGAGTCTTGTGACAAGAAAAAGCATTGCAGTGAAGAGTAATAGGAAAAGGGGTGGGGGATGAACAGAAGCTTTTAGAGCTAATTCATGGCTGGCGTCATCTCCATTAGCATTGGGACTGTTTGACGTTGAGTTCAGAGAACATGACCAGGGCTGGTTTCCATCTGTCATGGTGATTAATGGGGGTATTGTTAGGTAATAATAGTTTAATAACATAGCTGGAGCCAAAGAGGCACACAAAATGTGTACATGTAATTCTAAAACCAAGAAAACTGTGGATAAAACCACAAGAGCCAGCAAATTGAGGTCCTGGTCTCAGCTCTACCACTAAGCAAAGGGCAGCTGGGAGAAACCCTTCTTAAAGTTGAGGAGGGTTAAAATAGTCTGCTATTGGGGTGAAGAGAGCAGCCTTAGTTCTGAGGAAGGAGAGCATCTTGGTGAGTTTCATGTACCTGTATCTCAAGGACTAAAAATTTTGTTACAACATAATTCTTCTGATAAATAAGAGTTGGTTGGGATAACACAGCCAATGCATTAAAGAGGGAAGGAGACATTTCCTTATGTTGATAGACTGGATTTGTCTCTTCCAAAAATTACCTAGATTACTTTATATGATATGATCCCATACCCAACTCAATGACTATCTACCATTGATATGAAACCTAAATAGTCAAAATTGTCTGAGTCTGCAAGAGAGAAAATCTGGTTAACTTGTAACAACACATTTCAATGAAGTTGTCTTTTCTCTTAGATGGCAGCCAGAGACCCAACAAGACCCCCATACACTCAGAGCCTAGACAATAAGGACTTTTACTCTAGGCTGTTGCAACTTTTCAAGGTGGAAATCACTTTCCATACAGAAAATTGGCAACAGACTATTTACATGTTGGTTTTCCTGCCTGACAAGAAAAGAGACATCTGACCTAACGAGGTTCTGTCTAAGTTTTACTTAAAAATTTTCCACCAAATGGATCTCAGCATGAATAGAAAAAGCGTTCAGAAAGTAGGAGTGGTCTTATGGGCCATGGGAGGACAGGAGCTGGCCACAAGCCCTTCTGGACAGTGACACATGTTGACCTTGTGGGTTATTGCTCAGTGTTTAGTTCATCATGGTGTTAAGATAACTTGAACCCCACTGGGAGAGAGGCAGGCTAAGATGCTCTGAAGCTAACAAAAGATGCTTGAATGTAAGTAAAGGATTGCAATCCAGGAGAAGTAATGAGAGCTTTGGGAACTTATTTTTGTCCTCAGTGGTTTAGACTATATTTCTTTCCCACTTTCAAATGGATATCCTGCAACTCAAGGAACTAGAGCAAAGTTTAAATGTTCTAGGCTAGGTATAGGTTTATTACATGTTTGGAGGGATGATGGATGCTCTTCGTCATCTCTGCCTGAACCCAAGCAAGTGGCTATTTGAGAATGGCAGAGGGATCATTTCTGCTGACTGAATCTGGGGATGGGTGATGCTGGGTGTCTGCTGTGAAGGCTTCTATTTAGGGCTGGTCTCAGCTGGCCTGTGTCTACACCGCCTGGAGGGTGAGAGTTTGGTGGGAGTACATTTTCTTCTTCTGCACCTAACCAAGGGAAGGAGTTCTGATCAAAATACATCAAGGTCAAGGCTATTTCTTGGCCCACAGGACATGGCTGTGGAGATTTAGTGTAATTAGACGAGTTCAAGGTCTAGACTTGTGCAGTGGCTCATTTTGGACTTTGCCTTCCTGGGAAGCTTAGCGTGTCCGAGAGAGGCTTGAGGTGGGGAGTCAGACCAACCTAGGCCCATAGGGAAACTCTTGTTTTCCCTTCATTTCCCTTGGACATTTTCTTCAACTAAGCTTTGCTTGTCATCAGTGATAAGATGAAGAAAAGCCTTCAATGTGGGCTGGGGATCAGCTTTGACATGAACAGAAGAAGTATCCTGGGGTATGGAGCAGAGGCCTCTGGATAATGTGTACCTTGACCTGGTATTCCTCTCTGAACACGCATTGCTCTTGGAAACAAGGAACGAGGTGGCTGGGTTGAAGGATCATGACTCCCCAGCCATCCCCCAATTTTAACTTCACAAGACATGATTTATAAAGTAAACACTTCCAGTGTCTATTTTGAGATTGCTCATATTGCACCAGCCAACTGCCTCATATCCTTTACTCTAAGATGCAGGGGCACAGATGGATCTGTCTGGGATCTTAGACCCCTAAACTGTGAGCGGCTAAGATGACATTCTTAGGGTAGTCAAGTCAGAAGGATGGGCACTTTCTCTGCTGTTAACTCTCTTTTGTCAGATGATTAAGCCATGAATCGCCTTCTACTGCCTGGAGTAGTGCAGTGAGTGCTAGCCTGGATCTCAGATGCTGTCTCACCTCCCAGTCCTCTCTGATCAAAGTGCATAGCCATCCAGGGCTTTTCATTCCAAACTGATGGAATTTGGAGAGGAACACCTCCACCCTCCCTGCCCCCAATAATGTGCTGAGATAACCATGTGGAGAATGGGGGCAATTCCAAGAGAAGGTGTAACCAAAGACTCTTCTACTTGCAATAACAAACATTAGAGTGCTCACACACTCACCTCTCTAATAGTTTAGTTGAAAACGTTAAGGTTTAGACTCCTTATTATTTAAGTAATTGCAAGTTTCCTATCTGCTGTTAGTTGAGGAAAAGGCATTTTGGGAATGTGTATGTGTTTTACTTGATATTGCTAGATAGCACTTTAATTCTTGACTTATTTTTGACCATACCATTCATGGAACTAGTATTATCTATCTATATCTATATCTATATTTTATTATTTTTTCTAATATATTTATTTCATTGTCATGTTTTTGTCCAAAGGCAAACTTTGGTATGTTCTTATTTTATATTGTTTATTTATTTTTGCTGAAGTATAGTTGATTTACAATATTATATGTTTCAGTTATACAACATAGTGATTCACAATTTTTAAAGGTTCTGTTTCATTTATGATTTTTTATTAATTTATTTTTTAATTGGAGGACAGTTACTCTAAAATGCTGGGATGGTTTCTGCCACACAACAATGCAAATCAGCCTAATTTTATATATATATAATCACCTCCCTCTTGGGCCTCTCTCACCGACCTCCACCCAGACTTAAAAGCTTTTGCACAGCAAACGTAACAATAAGCAAGATTAAAAGACACCCCTCCGTACTGGCACAAAGACAGAAATATAGATCAATGGAACAAAATAGAAAGCCCAGAGATAAATCCACACACATATGGACACCTTATCTTTGACAAAGGAGGCAAGAATATACAATGGATTAAAGACAATCTCTTTAACAAGTGGTGCTGGGAAAACTGGTCAAACACTTGTAAAAGAATGAAACTAGAACACTTTCTAACACCATACACAAAAATAAACTCAAAGTGGATTAAAGATCTAAATGTAAGACCAGAAACCATAAAACTCCTAGAGGAAAACATAGGCAAAACACTCTCTGACATACATCACAGCAGGATCCTCTATGACCCACCTCCCAGAATATTGGAAATAAAATAAAAAATAAACAAATGGGACCTAATTAAACTTAAAAGCTTCTGCACAACAAAGGAAACTATAAGCAAGGTGAAAAGACAGCCTTCAGAATGGGAGAAAGTAATAACAAATGAAGCAACAGACAAACAACTAATCCCCAAAATATACAAGCAACTCCTACAGCTCAATTCCAGAAAAATAAATGACCCAGTCAAAAAATGGGCCAAAGAACTAGACATTTCTCCAAAGAAGACATACAGATGGCTAACAAACACATGAAAAGATGCTCAACATCACTCATTATCAGAGAAATGCAAATCAAAACCACTATGAGGTATCATTTCACGCCAGTCAGAATGGCTGCAATCCAAAAGTCCACAAGCAATAAATGCTGGAGAGGATGTGGAGCAAAGGGAACCCTCTTACACTGTTGGTGGGAATGCAAACTAGTACAGCCACTTTGGAGAACAGTATGGAGATTCCTCAAAAAACTGGGACTAGAACTGCCTTATGATCCAGCAATCCCACTGCTGGGCATACACACTGAGAAAACCAGAATTGAAAGAGACACGTGTACCCCAATGTTCATAGCAGCACTGTTTACAATAGCCAGGACTTGGAAGCAACCTAGATGTCCATCCACAGATTAATGGATAAGAAAGCTGTGGTACATATACACCATGGAGTATTACTCAGCCATGAAAAAGAATACATTTGAATCAGTTCTAATGAGGTGGATGGAACTGGAGCCTATTATACAGAGTGAAGTAAGCCAGAAAGAAAAACACAAATACAGTATACTAACGCATATATATGGAATTTAGAAAGATGGTAACAATAACCCTGTTTATGAGACAGCAAAAGAGACACTGATTTTTAGAACAGTCTTATGGACTCTGGGAGAGGGAGAGGGTGGGATGATTTGGGAGAATAGCATTGAAATATGTATAATATCATATCTGAAACGAGTCGCCAGTCCAGGTACGATGCCTGATAACGGATGCCTGGGGCTGGTGCACTGGGACGACCCAGAGGGATGGTATGGGGAGGGAGGAGGGAGGAGGGTTCAGGATGGGGAACACGTGTATACTTGTGGCGGATTCATTTTGATGAATGGCAAAAGCAATACAATATTGTAAAGTTAAGCAAAATAAAATTTTTTTTTTTTTAAAACAGACACCCCTCAGAACGGGAGAACATAATTGTTAGTCTTCATATTAAGTGTCTGTTCACTGGTGTTCATCCCCCGCTTCCCTGTGTCCCCGACACCTGTTCTCATTACTGTGCTTACATTCAGCTCTCAGAGAGCTGGTGAGTATGTGCTGCAGGACTCTGGGTCTGATCTCTGTACAGCCCTGTTCTCTGGCCAGAGTGTATGCCCTTTCTCCACCAGTGGTCACAAGTGAGTCCAGGAGAATGTGGCTGGCTCCACACAAATCCACGGCTGCTGTTGGAAACGACAGTTTGAAGTGGGCTTCCTCCTTCTTACAATGGATCAGCAATAATGAAATCCCTGTTGTCAGGCTAAGAAAATAGCGTTTGCCAGCAGTCATCTTGGCAGCTCCCAGTGGGAGTCCCATGCAGGGACTCAGCGGGGGAAGCAGAGGGATGCAGTGTCTCTTTGTTCCATTGCCTGATTCCCTGTGGACCCACCCTGATTTTTATCCCGGGCGCTGCACAGAGACAATGTTTCATGGCTAGTTTACTGAGCCAATGATTTCCGAATCCCAGATACTCTTACAGAGGAATCTGCTAGCTAGCCAGTGTAGCAGCACCAGAAAAAAGAGGTCCAGATGAGACCTCTGTTTACAGTTACGATGTATTCTTTTACTTTGCACCGCTGCAATTTCTTGACTGAAGAAATTCTCTCTTATTTGTATGTGATACCATGAAACTGAGTTTTCAGGTTTCCAAGGCTTTCTTTTTTTCTGGGCAGGAGTTTCCTCAGACTTGGCATCTAGGATTTTCTTTGGTGAGAAATTGGTAGAAGAGCCTGTCAGGGGGCGCGGGTTCTGGTACTCTACCATTAAAATCTTTCCCAGAGAGAGAGAAGTAACAAGCCCAAATTAGAGAATATGGTGAGGTATTTTTAAAGCTGTGAAAGTCTAGAGGTATGTGATTAGAAAAAACTTCCCCTCCTTTATATATATATAGAAATCATATATATGTATATCATATATATATATAAATCAATATATATATATATTGATTTTTTAGTTTTAGCCCAGCCACTATTAAATTTTCCTTAAGTCAAACTGCCCTCCCTTAAAGCAATTTTAACTGAAGCAGAGAACTGAGGTAACCATTTTGTCCTTAACAGAAATATTTTTTTTTTAGCCTTAGAATTTTACCCTCCTTTAACCCAGTGACTTCGTGTGCAGAGTCCATGGAAATTAGTGTGACTACTTTGCTAAGAAGTTTTCAAACCCCACTTTTGTTCATTTTTGTTGTTGATTATATACTCCAGTTGCTGTTATGTAAAACAGAGACACACTGTAAAACGTACAGTGTAGATAACCTGGCTGAGTGCACGTGCTTTTTAAAACTTTAATAAGCAGAGAGTTTTATGTTTTGTTTGTCTTTGCATTTTCTGTGGAAAAAACCCCCAAACTTCAAACCTTGGCCTGGTCACCATTGCCCTCAGTCAGATCTGCTGAGAATCTGGGCTGCACCTTTTTCACTGCTGAAGCTTTTTATAACCTGGCTAGGCATTAGGCAGCTTTTAAATTTGGCAGGTCTCTGGGTTCCATTAAGAACTCATTTAAATCGTTTCTCACTTGAGCCTGAATTTTAACTAAGCCCTGGTGGATTTCAATTAAGATTGTTACAAAATGAGATGAGGATGGAAATTAGATTAATGTGAAGAAACAAGGGAAGAGATAGCATATCAGATAATTTACGATTCACATGTTAAGATTTTATTGTAGTCATCAAATTGCTACTAATATAGAAATGGATTGTTAACCTGATAAATTATGTCACAGATGATGAAATTAGGGCAGACTTTGGAAAACTCTAGTAACAATAAAAACACACATAGTTTTGTGGCTCTGAAACAAATTGCCTGCATGCCCTGAAGCCAGGTTTAGTTGAAATAACTAAGCTAATTAGATAAGAAATAATGAGTGAAAATAAATATAAAGATCTAGGTCAGGTGAAGAAAAGCCAAACATAACAACTGGTATGTGATATTTGTATGAAATTCTCCTTTTAAGGTATGTGGGAAAGGAAATTGCAAATTAAATCTGGTGCTACATACACCAGGGCTGAAGTTTGCAAAGTGTACAGTATTGTTTCCACAAACATTCTCTTTCCTCAGTCACCTCCCCTCACTCCCGAACACAAAGCCAGTGCTGTTCATCATCTTGGAGCAGGGCTTCTGTCAAAAGTACAGCATTAACTAGATCCTGCTTGACAGCTGTTTTCAGAAAAATAATGACTGATTATTAATGTATACTTTTCTAGTAGAACACTTACAATTTAAAAACACCATCATGTAGGAAAGGTGCTTCTGGTGTTCTGTTTTATGAATTTGCCACATTCAGAGGTTTGTGTTACCACTGCTACCATCAGGTTACAGAACATCTTCCTCACAGACGAAACTCCCTGTGCTCTCCCTCTGGGGTCACATCCTTCCTGCATACAGTAGGAGATCTGTACAGCTTTTGCTCAGAGAGTTGTGTGTCATGGAACCTGTCCCTAAGTCATCACTTGTGGGTCAGTGGAGAAGTGTGTTCTCTCTTTTTCTCTCATCTTGGCAGTTTGCTCATATGATCAGTGCCTCTTCCTGAGTATGTTATCAGATCAGATCAGTCGCTCAGTCGTGTCCGACTCTTTGCGACCCCATGAACCGCAGCACGCCAGGCCTCCCTGTCCATCACCAGCTCCCGGAGGTCACCCAGACTCACACCCATCAAGTCAGTGATGCCATCCAGCCATCTCATCCTCTGTCGTCCCCTTCTCCTCCTGCCCTCCATCCCTCCCAGCATCAGAGTCTTCTCCAATGAGTCAACTCTTCACATGAGGTGGCCAAAATACTGGAGTTTCAGCTTGAGCATCATTCCTTCCAAAGAAATTCCAGGATTGATCTCCTTCAGAATGGACTGGTTGGATCTTCTTGCAGTCCAAGGGACTCTCAAGAGTCTTCTCCAACACCACAGTTCAAAAGCATCAATTCTTCGGCGCTCAGCCTTCTTCACAGTCCAGCTCTCACATCCATACATGACCACAGGAAAGACCATAGCCTTGACTAGACGAACCTTTGTTGGCAAAGTGATGTCTCTGCTTTTGAATATGCTGTCTAGGTTGGTCATAACTTTCCTTCCAAGGAGTAAGCGTCTTTTAATTTCATGGCTGCAGTCACCATCTGCAGTGATTTTGGAGCCCAGAAAAACAAAGTCTGACACTGTTTCCACTGTTTCCCCATCTATTTCCCATGCAGTGATGGGACCAGATGCCATGATCTTCGTTTTCTGAATGTTGAGCTTTAAGCCGTTATACAGGTGACAAATGTCTTGAAAACTCAGTGGCCTTGGATTGAGTATGACTATCTAACCCAAAGGTCAGGTGTGCTGAAATTTTGCTGGAATAGCACTTTGGATCTAGCCAGTTGGAGGTGGCAGTAGGGTATAGTAGTAGGCTTCTCTAGGGAGGAGCCTGAGATCTGGGATAGATGGGATTTCAACCAGGGAATGGAAGTGGGAAAGGACACCCCAGGCTGAGGAAGTGCGTGAGCAAAGCATGAAGGTGGAAAAGTTCAAGACACTGGGGAAAGCCACGGCCTTCCACAGGGCTGGCGTGGAAGCCACAGTGGAGCGTGAGACCCACTGGGATTTTATTTTTTATTAAGTGATGGTGGGAGGACTCATTGACTCATTTCGGAGCTGGTGCACATCTGAAATGTGCTTCCAGAAGAATCATTGTGCAGAACAAATCAGATTTCCGGGACAAGAATGGTTGGGACATCCAGTAAAAGACCCCGATGACACCATAGCTGCTCCTTCAGATGTTCTCTAGTGAGGAGGAGCCGGATGCTGGTATCTATCATAACGATATCACTTACATGTGGAATCTAATAAAAATGATAGAAATGAACTTATTTACAAAACAGAAACACACTCTCATCTCGAAATCAAACTCATGGACACCAAAGGGGAAATATGGGGGGAAGTAATAAATTGGGAGATTGGGATTAACATAGTTTTGTATTCTAGTTTAGTTACAGATGAATAGTTAGAAAACCAGATCTAGATAG
The DNA here is from genome assembly GCA_935064755.1 of Tragelaphus eurycerus. Classification (NCBI taxonomy): domain Eukaryota; kingdom Metazoa; phylum Chordata; class Mammalia; order Artiodactyla; family Bovidae; genus Tragelaphus; species Tragelaphus eurycerus. The sequence continues at coordinate 3,927,493 of CAKXYN010000057.1, read as the reverse complement.
TTTTGAGAAAGCTAAAAAAAAAAAAAAAAAAAGAAACTTTGCATAAAACTTGGTTTAAAATGCATTCAGTTTTAGGGCCAGGAAATTACAATGGTTTCTTCTAGTTTTAGATTCATGATATTATATTATTTGAGTTTTTACTTGGATTGGAGAGAAAATAGACGTGATGGATGTTTGCTGTTATGACTAAGTCATGTGTTGCCCGAGGGGCTGGACAAGTGTAAAAGTAAAATTAAATTTCTAGTGATTGACTGTGACACTGTGGGATAGAAATGTTTTACAAGCTGACAGTCCCACAGCCAAGCACAGGAGGGCAGGGAAGCTTCTAACACATGTGGTCTGATACCACAAACAACTGTTCTCCTTTGGGACAAAGAAGACAGTTAACTGTTATCCCACACGGGGAATTAAAGAAATCTGTGCAGTATATATTTTTCTAATTCCTCTGAGGACTACTAGGAAGAGAGGGGCCTTGTTTAGGAAAACATCCAGGCTTGGATGCTTGGGTCAGAGATACCATTCTTCCATATGACCTCCTCAAAACTGTTAAATGAGACTACTTGAAATTATCTTGATCCCAGACACACCCCTCACCCCTTAGCATGACTGAGCAGGCTTCTTTTCCCTTTCTGACCAAAGTGACTGTTTTGAGGGTCTCCTGATGGTTGTAGCGGAGCATTGTCACTTTAGGTCTTCTTTGTATGAGTTGAGCCTTTTCCAGAATATTCTACAAATATGGGGCTGGGAGGAGAGCAGTGCTGTTTGTGGTTGGATTTCTCCACGTTCCCTGCCCACGGAGAACATCACCACTCACTGGACACACGCAGCCACTCAAGTGCCATCGCTTTTTCTGCTGGCATCTGTCCAACATACCCAGTGATGGTACACGGCTGGCCAAAGTTGGGCGCTCCCCAGAGGGCGGTGGGGGCGGGGCTAGGAAAGAGGCGTGTCTTACACAGAAGTATCTATGGTCCCTGTGCAGTTACAGCTCTGCACACAGAGGACCTGGTAAAAGGTGGGTGTGCTTGAAGACCTCGGAGGGAGGATGATGCCTTGGCGAGTCGGGCTCTACTTGCCAGAGGCCACACCTGTGCCCCTCGTCTGCCACTACCCAGCCCAGCTCTCACTTCCTTCCAGGCTCTGAGCAAACGCTGGATTCCCGGTCCCATTCTATTCCAGCCTGGCTCTCCCGTTTCTACATCTATTTTCCCTCGTGTCTCCACAGCACTTGCAGCTGTCTCAGGGCTGTGTTCCTGGCTCCTTTTCTGCTGGCATCAGCTCAGCTTTTTAAGGGCTTTGTGTGGTTGCTGCCTGTCTCTCTGTTCTTGAAGGTGCTAAGAGGTTGGAAAATGAAAGGTTGGAGCTGGGTGAAGAGAGTCCAGTGTTCTGGGTTGAGGTGGGCTGCAGTATTAAACAGGACGGTCAGATGGGCCTCCTTGGGGCTAGTATTTGAGCACAGGTTGGAAGGGTGTGGGGAGAGAGCACATTAGCCAAGATGGCCTGTTCAGGCTTTCTCGCTCCACATTTTATAAATAATGATTATGTAACAGCTGAGATTCGTTTGTAGCACTGCACCTGTGTGTCATGAGGTACTTGCTTGGCCGTGGAGTGTGTTGTGTGGTAGTCTGTATGCTGCTGCTGCTATGTCGCTTCAGTCGTGTCCGACTCTTTGCGACCCCATGGATGGCAGCCCACCAGGCTCCCCCGTCCCTGGGATTCTCCAGGCAAGAACACTGGAGTGGGTTGCCATGTCCTTCTCCAATGGATGAAAGTGAAAAGTGAGAGTGAAGTCGCTCAGTTGCGTTCAACTCTTAGCGACCCCATAGACTGCAGCCTACCAGACTCGTCCATCCATGGGATTTTCCAGGCAAGAGTACTGGAGTGGGGTGCCATTGCCTTCTCCGAGGCCTGTATGAGCTCCACCTAAAAAAAGTGGTGAGATGACTGCTGCCCATGGATGCGTCTGTTGGGTCCCCCATGAGAGGAGAGAATGTGGCGTGTCTGTTGCTCAGGCTCCTGTGCCAGCCAGGAGAGAGGGTGGCTGGTGGGGGGCGCCCGGGGCCCCAGCAGGTGGGAGGCAGGGCAGCAGGGGCGCCTGGGCAGCTGCCCTTTCTTGGCCCTGGTCCAGGCTGCACGGGGGCCCTGGCTCGCCACAGCCCTGGGTGCACTGTCTGTGGTTTCCTACCTTCTTTTCACATGCATGATGTGAGGACAGCATCATTGCAGGTCTTTTCACTAAGTTTGTAATTCTAAATGTATTTTTATCTTGTATATTTAGTTTAAGGGACTACAAACATCAATTTAAAAATGTTAAAATGCTTTAAACACCCCCTTTTTTGGGAAAAGCAACCAAAAGCCTCCTGCCTTTTGTCAGCTGGCTGAATTCTCCGGTGGTCCAGTGGTTAGGTCTCCGAGATTTCACTGTGGAGGGTTCAGGTTCAATCTCAGGTTGGGAAATTGAGATCCCCTAAACAGCAGTGGGGCTTTTCTTTTTTATATCGCTGATTTGTTCCCCTCCCCCCAGCCCCTTACTGACTTGTCTCTCTGATGTCTGTCATTGGGTATGGGTCTCTGGAGACCCTCCTGAGGTGGATGCTGGGCTGATGGCCTAGCTGCCTGTTAGTGAGTGGTTTTGCCCATTTTTTGAGTTTATTGTGATGAGTTTTGGCCACAACACATGGCTTGTGGGATTTTAGTTCCCCAACCAAGGACTGACCCTATGCCCTGCTGCAGTAGAAGCACAGAGGCTTAACTTCGGGACTGCCAGAGAAATATCCACCCCTGCCCACAGACTTTTTGGTGAAGAAACTGGAGCAGGACAGCAGCGTTGTCTTTCACTAGCTCCTGACAGTTTCCATGGTGCGCTTGCCTCTGGCCATGCAGACTTCTGAGCGCCAGGACATTTAGGGAGGAAGAGACGATAGGAGCAAAGTACACTAACTGAGAGGCCGTGGATCCTGGCTGCTTCCGGCCAAAACTGCGGGACCATCGGGTGTGTCCTGAAGATGTTCTGAACGGGGTGAGGACTGGGCACCTTACCCTCAGCTCTCCTCGTGTCCAGCGGCCGTCTTGTCACAGCTGCTGCTGCCAGGACCCAGTCTGTTGCCTAAAGTCAAAAGATAAACATGCACAGAACTGTTTGAGCAGCCCCAGAGAAGGAAGCTGGGTCCTCCTAATGTGGACTATGCAAGCACACCACCCAGCCCCATGGATTTCCCAAGATTAAAAACATCTCCAGCCACAGAAAGAGATGTGGGATGGCGAACACAGACTGACTTTATTATGTGGGTTTTGAAATTAATCCAATTGTTTGGAGCAGAGGTGCTGACGTTCTACTGATTAAAAGGGTGAATTAAATGTATTTATTCAATAAACATTTATTGACCATTCAGTAGATGCCAGGCACTGGGCTAGGTGCCAAAGACAGACTGAGTCCTGCAGCCATAGAACTTTCATGGTGCTTCTAGAGGAGATGATCAAGTGGAGGGAAAGCAATGAGGTTACATTTCTATATTTCATAAATGTGCCAGGGAATGTACAGTTGTTTCTCACTGAAACACCAATTTTATTCATTTTATGTCTTGAGATGCTTCTGTATAGAAGAGACTCTCCACAACCTGCCAGAAGTCCAGAGTGCTCATGCATTTACAAGTGTATTACACATACTGCAATACATTGTTATGCTTTGAATCTTTCAAGAGAAACAGCTTTCAACATACTGAGATGTTTAGAGTTGGAGCAGTACTTATGAAAACCACGGAAAGACACATGCATTATCATATGTGGAGAAAGAAAAAAATTACATCTTCAGAGAGATGCCAGTTTGGTTGTATCCCTTCCCACAGGGTGAGGAACCTGAGGAACTCAAAGGATGTGGTCCAGATGCTCACCTCTAGACCACATCCTGAGTACCCAGCATCTCAGAATTCCCCAGCTCAGTGGCTCTGAACCACTGCCAGCACCTGCAAGGGCTTTTCCGTCATTGAGAAAGGCGATTGGGCTGTCACTATATGCTGGTGAATACACCAGTGCATATAAAAACCCCTCCAAGTATGGGATGGCAGTGGAGGAATAGAAGGTGGCTGGACCCCTCAGATATTAGATCTGAGCCTGAAAATAGCATGGTGATTTTTTCATTTGGTTGAAGAAAATGATAAGGCAAGATAATTTGTGTGTGTGTGTACAAATCCTTTGTATGTGCACGCTTAATCCTCTCAACTTTTTCCATTACTATTAATACCTGAGGTTACCCTTTGCTAATTTGGAAGAGAGATACCATTTGTTGAAGAAAAATTCTGTTTATTGATGTATCCTCTACAGTTAAAGAAGAGGAAAAATAAATCAGAGCATGTATTTTGTGTATTATTGTATTCTTTGAAATAGTGGATTACATCTTAATCCTACACACATTCTGAGAATGAGGACTCCATCTGGAAAGCTAACCTTCTGTGGAAATGTCTGGGTCACACATGTCCATCCAGTCCTTCGCCAAGTGCTTAATGGAGCATTCAATTGCTGGTAAGATACGCTGGGGTCCCTTGGAGAGACCTAAAAGACAGAGTGGGGTGCTCAGGGTAGCCTGGTATGCATGGCATTTCAGTCCAGCCTTGATCATTGAAGTCATTTGGTTTAAATAATTACAATTAGGCACTCTTCTCTTTTTTCTTTTCTACTTTTAATGCCATTTTAAGTTTAACATAATTGAGAGTATTTTGCTCTGTTTTACAGTTTTCCTTTGGGTTTATTACTGCGGTAAAAGTTAAAATTAGACAAGAGTTGCAGAATCTTTAAGTCAATAATCTAATGAGCCTGTCCTCAGGTTGCTCTGGGGAATATAGGAAATGCACCACAGTAAATCCTTCTTCCAATTCTTATGCCGTCCTAGTGTCACAGTGGATGGCAGTGTCTCTTGCTTTGGGACTGGCTACAGCATCATGAGCTGTCAGAACTGATAGGGATCTGAGGTGTCATTGCCTATGGGCGAGGCATGAAAATTCAGAGAGAGCATACCTTTGTCTGTGATCACAGAGCAAATACATGGCAGGATGAGACCCAGGACTCCATGATGTGCTTTACTCCTTCAGTTCACATGACAGCAATCAATGATCAGGTGATTCAAAGGGAAAATCTCGCTTCAACCCTGCCCCATCCTCAGAAACCCAAATAAAAACTCAAAAACAATACCTTACCCTGAACCTTAGGTGAGTGTATAATGAGCTGTTTTAAATAAATTAGGAGCTTCATTTAGGACTGATGTGGCTCTTGGCTCATTCTAGACTTCTGCAAATATGGTTAATCTTTGTTATTTGCAGTAATTATATCCTATACAGTCACTGTGAACACTGGATTAATGAATAGCAAACCACTGCTGGTGGCAGTGGTAAAGAATCTGCCTGCCAATCAAAGATGTGGGTTTAGTTCCTGGGTCAAAAAGATCCCTTGGAGGAGGAAATGGCAACCTGCTTCAGTATTCTTGCCTGGAAAATTCAATGGAGAGAGGAGCCTGGTGGGCTACAGCCTATGGGACCACAGAGAGTTGGACACGACTGAGTATCTGAGCATGCATAATCCTAGGGAAAATACAGGGTTGGGTTCCTGAAAGCCTCTGGTCAGACTTCCATAATTCGGTCAATACATGACCTTGTTTTGTGTGTGTTTCTATTTAAAGACAATTTATTTAATATATATTATTGATTCATTAACATTGGACTCACAGCCAGCAGCACTATATAGTTCCTGCCTGAACGGAGCTTATCTAACACCTATATTTTCTCCATAAGGCACATTATAGCCTTGTGTTTATAACAGTAGACCACACTTCACCACTATGCTTGGGACCATTTTTAAACAGCTAAATTACCAGCTAGAAGTGCAAAAGTGTAAAATATATGATACCAACTGCCTTGAAAAGGACACTCACTTATCACATGAGAATAGGAACAAGAAGGGAGACTATCGGCTGTTCAGCCTCAGTTGGCATTGTGTATGTCAGGGACTTGAGTTTTTGACACTCCATGCATGTCTACAAATGACCACAAAGACATTGTGAGTGTTGACTTTGAGGTTATAAATTTGAGTAAGTGAATTTGCAAATAAAGAATCTGGAGTGACGAGGATTGACTGTATACAAAAGCTTGCATATGTCACTAAATACTATAATTCAGGTTTCACATGGAGCAGTTTCGACTCTACACTGGTGTGCAGTTATGATGGTGGCCGTTACACAGGAAGCCTTTACGTTAGAAGCCTTCCTTTGAGCACACCTGCTTCCTAAAAGCCATGTTGCTGAAAAGCTCCTTGAGGCGGATCTAGGCTCCTGCCCTCCTAGCCACAGAGCTCTGTCAAGAGTGGGGAGCCCCCTAAGGCATGTACCCTCTAATTAGGCTTCCTTCTTATGGGTGAAGAGGGGTCTCCACGCACACTTGCTCCAAAGAGGCTGTGTCATATCTTTTTACCTTGGCTTCGATATTTCCATGGCTAACCACAGGCCTATAACTCCCCAATTTTTGTCTCCTGTAAGATATTTCTTCTGAGCTCCAGATATGTGTCTCTAGTTTCCTCCTTAGCATGGCTACTAGAATGATTCTCTGGGATGTCAGCAAGTCCGAAAGAGTTCTCACTGACTTCTGTCTGAAAGCCAGTCCTTCTTCGTAGCCAGCTACTGGGTGCTTGGCTACTTGGGTCCCTGTCTACCTGGTCACCTAACCTTGAAATCTGAGAGTGATCCTTAATTTCTTCTTCCCCTTTACTCCTCTCATCAGGTATCCAATGAAGTCCCACAAAATAGGCCTTTGTACTGTCCCTACCATCTGCCGAAGCCTCTTCAATGGCATCGCCATAGCTCTATCCCAGTACTCACTGGCATTGGCTGTCAGTCTCGCATGTCTCCATCCACTGTCCACACTGCTCCTAGAGGGATCTCTGGAAAATGCAAATATGACTATATCACTGCCTTTGAATATTTCAGTATTTCCCTAATGACTGCAGGATATATATAACTTTAATAAGATCCTTTTATATTTGGACATCTGTTTCCTCCACTGTTTCATCTCCCATCACCCCTTTTATACCAATGTGATCTTGTGATATAATAAGAAATATGTATTTTAGTTCCTGGTTCCTGAGGCAAGACCATCTCTTAACCTTGGAATTTCCTGAGTGAAAGGGAAAGTGATAGGGGTGGGAGGAGTGTTTTTTGTTTTCGCAATAAACCCCTTTCAACCATACCTGCTGCAGCTGCTGCTGCTAAGTCGCTTCAGTCGTGTCCGACTCTGTGCGACCCCATAGACGGAAGCTCACCAGGCTCCCCTGCCCCTGGGATTCTTCAGGCAAGAACACTGGAGTGGGTTGCCATTTCCTTCTCCAATGCAGGAAAGTGAAAAGTGAAAGTGAAGTCGCTCAGTCGTGTCCGACTCTTAGCGACCCCATGGCTAGTTTATGCTAATTCAGATCAGATCAGATCAGATCAGTTGCTCAGTCGTGTCTGACTCTTTGCGACCCCATGAACTGCAGCACGCCAGGCCTCCTTGTCCATCACCAACTCCCGGAGGTCATGCAAACTCATATTCATCGAGTCAGTGATGCCATCCAGCCATCTCATCCTCTGTCGTCCCCTTCTCCTCCTGCCCCCAATCCCTCCCAGCATCAGAGTCTTCTCCAATGAGTCAACTCTTCGCATGAGGTGGCCAAAATACTGGAGTTTCAGCTTTAGCATCATTCCTTCCAAAGAAATCCCAGGGTTGATCTCCTTCAGAATGGACTGGTTGGATCTCCTTGCAGTCCAAGGGAGTCTCAAGAGTCTTCTCCAACACCACAGTTCAAAAGCATCAATTCTTCGGTGCTCAGCCTTCTTCACAGTCCAGCTCTCACATCCATACATGACCACAGGAAAGACCATAGCCTTGACTAGACGAACCTTTGTTGGCAAAGTGATGTCTCTGCTTTTGAATATGCTGTCTAGGTTGGTCATAACTTTCCTTCCAAGGAGTAAGTGTCTTTTAATTTCATGGCTGCAGTCACGATTTGCAGTGATTTTGGAGCCCAGAAAAATAAAGTCTGACACTGTTTCCACTGTTTCTCCATCTATTTCCCATGTAGTGATGGGACCAGATGCTATGATCTTCGTTTTCTGAATGTTGAGCTTTAAGCCAACCTTTTCACTCTCCACTTTCACTTTCATCAAGAGGCTTTTGAGTTCCTCTTCACTTTCTGCCATAAGAGTGGTGTCATCTGCATATCTGAGGTTATTGATATTTCTCCCAGCAATCTTGATTCCAGCTTGTGTTTCTTCCAGCTAATTAGATGCCCCTTATTGTTGTTGTTCAGTAGCTAAGTTGTGTCTCACTCTTTGCAACTTCATGGATTGCGGCATGCCAGGCTTCTCTGTCCTTCATTATCTCTCAGAGTTTGCTCAGATTCATGTTCATTGAGTCAGTGATGCCATGTATCTCCTCCTCTGCTGCCTGCTTCTCCTTTTGCCTTCAATCTTTCCTAGCTGCAGAGTCTTTTCCAATGAGTCAGCTCTTCACATCATGTGGCCAAAGTATTGGAGCTTCAGCATCAGTCCTTCCAATGAATATTTAGTGTTGATTTCTTTTAGAATTAACTGGTTTGATCTCCTTGCTGTCCAAGAGACTCTCAAGTGCCTTCTCCAGCACCACTATTTGAAAGCATCAGTTCTTCAACACTCAGTATTCCTTATGGTGCAACTCTGGCATCCATTTATGACTACTGGAAAAAGCAGAGCTTTGACTATAGGGACTTTTGTTGGCAAAGTAATGTCTCTGCTTTTTAATATGCTACCTATGTTGTCATAGCTTTCCTTCCAAGGAGCAATTGTCTTTTTATTTCATGGCTGCAGTCACTGTCCAAAGTGATTTCAGAGCCCAGGAAAATAAAATCTGTCACTGCGTCTACCTCTTCCCCATCTATTTGTCATAAAATTGTAAGGCTGGGTGTCATAATCTTAATTTTTTTGAGTGTTGAGTTTCAAGCTAGATTTTTCTCTCCTCTTTCACCTTCATCAAGAGGCTCTTTAGTTCTTCTTTGTTTTTGGCCATTAGAGTGGTATCATCTGTATGTCTGAGGTTGTTGAAATTTTTCCTGGCAATCTTGATCCCAGCTTGCGATTCATCCAGCCCGGCATTTCACATGATGTACTCTGCATGTAAGTTAAAATAACAGGGTGACAGTATACAGCCTGGTCATACTCCTTTCCTAATTTTAAACCAGCCAGTTGTTCCATGTAAGGCTCTAACTCTTGCTTCTTGACCTACATACAGATTTCTCAGGAGACTGGTAAGGTGGTCTGGTATTTCCATCTCTTTTAAGAATTTTCCACAGTTTGTTAGGATCTATACAGTCAAAGGCCTTTGCATAGTCAATGAAGCAGAAGTAGATACTTTTCTGGAATTCCCTTGCTTTCTCTATTATCCAACGAATGTTGGCAAAAACTCAATCTCTGGTTCCCCTGCCTTTTTAAAAGCCAGTTTGTATATTTGGAAGTTCTCATTTTATATACTGTTGAAGTCTAGCTTGACGGATTTTGAGTGTAAACTTACTAGCATGTGAATTGAGCATAATTGTCTGGTAATTTGTACTTTCTTTGGCATCACCCTTCTTTGGGATTGGAATTAAAACTGACCTTTTTGAGTCCTGTGAGTTTTCCAAATTTGCTGACATATTGAATACAGCACTTTAATAATAGCATCATCTTTTAGGATTCTAAATAGCTCTGCTGGAATTCCATCACCTCCTTGTTTGAAGTACTGCTTCCCAAGGCTCACTTGACTTCAGATTCCAGGTTGTCAGAGTGATGTAGGTGAGTGACCACACCATTGTGGTTATCCAGGTCATTAAGACCTTTTTTGTATAGTTCTTCTGTGTATTCTTGCCATCTCTTTTTAATCTTTTCTGCGTCTGTTAGATCCTCACCATTTTATTGTGCTCATCCTTGGATGAAATGTTCTCTTGATACCCTCAATTTTCTTGAAGAGATCTCTAGTCTTTCCTATTCTATTGTTTTCCTATACTTCTTTGCACTGTTCATTTAAGAAGGCCTTCTTATCTCTCCATGATATTTTTCAGAACTCTTCAATTGGATTCAGTTCAGTTTAGTTCAGTTCATTTGCTCAGCTGTGTCTGACTCCATGGACTGCAGCATGACAGGCTTCCCTGTCCATCACCAACTCCGGGAGCTTGCTCAAACTCACGTCCATCGAGTCAGTGATGCCATCCAACCATCTCATTCTCTGTTGTCCCCTTCTCCTCCCACCTTCAATCTTTCCCAGCATCAGGGTCTCTCCCAATGAGTCAGTTCTTTGCATCAGGTGGCCAAAGTATTGGAGTTTCAGCTTCAGCATCAGTCCTTCCAATGAATATTCAGAAGTGATTTCCTTTAGGATTGACTGTTTTGACTCCTTGCAGTCCAAGGGACTCTCAAGAGTCTTCTCCAACACCACAGTTCAAAAGCATCAGTTCTTCAGTGCTCAGCTTTCTTTACAACATCCAGACATGACTTGGAAAAACCATAGCTTTGGCAAGACAGACATTTGTTGACAAAGTAATGTCTCTGCTGTTTAATATGCTGTTTAGGTTAGTCTTAGCTTTTCTTCCAAGGAGCAAATGTCTTTTAATTTCATGGCTGCAGTCACCATCCACAGTTATTTTGCTAAGTTGCTTCAGTCGTGTCCAGCTCGGTGTGACCCCATAGACGGCAGCCCACCAGGCTCCCCTGTCCCCGGGATTCTCCAGGCAAGAACACTGGAGTGGGTTGCCATTTCCTTCTCCAATGCATGAAAGTGAAAAGTGAAAGTGAAGTTGCTGAGTCTTGTCTGACTCTTAGCGACCCCATGGACTGTGGCCTACCAGGCTCCTCTGTCCATGGGATTTTCCAGGCAAGAATGCTGGAGTGGGGGTGCCATGGAGCCCCCCAAAATAAAGTCTCTCATGCTTTCCATTGTTTCCCCATCTATTTGCCATGAAGTGATGGGACTGGGTGCCATGATCTTAGTTTTCTGAATGTTGAGTTTTAAGCCAGCTTTTTCATTCTCTTCTTTTACTTTCATCAAAAGGCTCTTTAGCTCTTCTTTGCTTTCTGCCATAAGGGTGGTGTCATCTAAAATATAGCGTATTACCGCATATATGTGGAATCTAGAAAAATGGTGTTGATGAATCTATTTGCAGAGAAAGAATGGACATGCAGATGAAGAGAATGGACTGGACTAGTGGGCACAGTGGGGGAGGGAAAGAGTGGGAAGAATAGAGAAAATGGCATCAGCTTATATACACTATTGTGTGTAAGATGGATAGCTGGTGAGAAGCTGCTGTGCAGCAGAGGGGGCCCAGTCTGGCGCTCTGGGATGACCTAGAGGGATGGGATGGGAGGCGGGGGGGTGGGGGGGGGGGGGGGGGGGGGGGGTGGAGCTCGGGAGGGAAGGGATATATGTATAATTATGGCTGATTTGCATTACTGTGTGGCAGAAACCAAGACAAAGTTGTAAAAATTAAAAAACAAAAGCAAGCAAAAAGAAGCCATTTGGGAAAAGAGATGTTCATTCAGAGAGAAGACAGTTTCATTCCTCAGATGATACAGGAAGCTGTACCCATTTGTGGTCAGAGCATGGAATACTTTTCATAAATCCTTCAAACTCTTTATTTTGCTCTTTAAATTCCAATTAGTACTTTGATTACTATCATCTTCCTTTAGTAAATCCCATCAACTATTTTCTATGTTTTATAGGAAATGTTGTTTAGTCGCCAAATCATTTCTGACTCTTTGTGACCCCATGGACTGCAACATGCCAGTCTTCCCTGTCCTTCACTATCTTCTGGAATTTGCTCAAGACTCATGTCCATTGAGCTGATAATGCCACCCAACCATCTTATCCTCTGTCATCGCTTCTCCTCCTGCCCTCAATCTTTCCCAGCATCAGGGTCTTTTCCAATGATTTGGCTCTTTGCATCAGGTGGCCAAAGTATTGGAGCTTCAGCTTTAGCATCAGTCCTTCCAGTGAATATTCAGGGTTGATTTCCTTTAGGATAAACTGGTTTGATTTCCTTGCTGTCAAAGTAAATCAAAAGAGTCTTTTCCATCACCACAGTTTGAAACCATCAATTCTTCAGAGCTTGCCCTTCTTTATGGTACAGCTCTCACATCCATACATGACTACTGGAAAAACTGATATCCATAAAGAATAAAATAATTCTTTTCAAGATTCTTTTCATTCTATACATTTAGCCGGTACCTGCCTTTCTAAAATTCTGTTTAATCTAGAATGGTTCTCTTACCTTCAACTCCATGTCTATTCCTATTTTAGGCAGTATTTTTTAAAAAGCCAATAGTCAATCATTTTGTGATTGTTAGTTCTATTTATTCAGCAAAATTTCATCGTGAAGTGAAATTAAGTAAAATTTACAGGCACTGCCAAATTCTAAACCTACTGACATGGCCAAATGGACATATAAACTATAATTATAAACTATAAATTATAGTTAAACTACATACAGTCATATAATTATATATATAATTATTATAATATATAATTAATATACAATACATAATTAATATATAGTAATTATATTATATAATATATTATATTGATTATATTAATATATTATTATATTATTTATAATAAGATATATTTTAATTATTATATATTACATAATATATAATATATTATAACAATAATAAAATATATAATAATATATAATGTTATATATAATGTATATGTTATATATATTATAATATATTATATAACTATAATACACTATATACTATATATAATTAAAATAAAATATATAATATATAAAATTATTATAATTATAAATTATAGGTATATAATTAAAATATAATATATAATTATAATATATAATCTTTATAATATTATAATTATAGAATATATTACATATTACATATTATTATATATCATTGCTGCTGCTAAGTCACTTCAGTCGTGTCCAACTCTGTGCGACCTCATAGGCGGCAGCCCACCAGGCTCCCTGTCCCTGGGATTCTCCAGGCAAGAACACTGGAGTGGGTTGCCATTTCCTTCTCCAATGCACAAAAGTAAAACGTGAAAGTGAAGTCACTTAGTCGTGTCCAACTCTTAGAGACCCCATGGACTGCAGCCCACCAGGCTCTTCTGTCCATGGGACTCTCCAGGCAAGAGTACTGGACTATATATTGCTATAAATTCTATATTATATGTACTATATTATAATTATAATAATAATTATAAAATATATATTATAATATTATACTATAACTATATAATATATAATATTATATATTGTAATATATTATATATTATATATAAGTGAAAAGTGAAAGTGAAGTCTCTCAGTCGTGTCCAACTCTTCGTGACCCCATGGACTGCAGCCTACCAGGATCTGCTGTCCATGGGATTTTCCAGGCAAGAGTACTACAGTTAATTATATATAATATATAATTATAATATATTACTATGAATTATATTATATATAATTATATTATAGTTACCATATTATAATATATAATATATTATAAAATAAATATATTATATATTATATTATATATTAAATATATCAGATCAGATCAGATCAGTCGCTCAGTCGTGTCCGACTCTTTGTGACCCCATGAATCGCGGCATGCCAGGCCTCCCTGTCCATCACCAACTCCCGGAGTTCACTGAGACTCATGTCCATTGAGTCAGTGATGCCATCCAGCCACCTCATCCTCTGTCATCCCCTTCTCCTCTTGCCCCCAATCCCTCCCAGCATCAGAGTCTTCATTGAGTCAACTCTTCGCATGAGGTGGCCAAAATACTGGAGTTTCAGCTTCAGCATTATTCCTTCCAAAGAAATCCCAGGGCTGATCTCCTTCAGAATGGACTGGTTGGATCTCCTTGCAGTCCAAGGGACTCTCAAGAGTCTTCTCTAACACCACAGTTCAAAAGCTTCAATTCTTCAGCGCCCAGTCTTCTTCACAGTCCAACTCTCACATCCATACATGACCACAGGAAAAACCATAGCCTTGACTAGACGGACCTTTGTTGGCAAACTAATGTCTCTGCTTTTGAATATGTGATCTAGGTGGGTCATAACTTTCCTTCCAAGGAGTAAGCGTCTTTTAATTTCATGGCTGCAGTCACCATCTGCAGTGATTTTGGAGCCCAGAAAGATAAAGTCTGACACTGTTTCCACTGTTTCTCCATCTATTTCCCATGAAGTGATGGGACTGGATGCCATGATCTTCGTTTTCTGAATGTTGAGCTTTAAGCCAACTTTTTCACTCTCCTCTTTCACTTTCATCAAGAGGCTTTTCAGTTCCTCTTCACTTTCTGCCATAAGGGTGGTGTCATCTGCATATCTGAAGTTATTGATATTTCTCCCAGCAATCTTGATTCCAGCTCGTGTTTCTTCCAGTCCAGCGTTTCTCATGATGTACTCTGCATATAAGTTAAATAAACAGGGTGACAATATACAGCCTTGATGTGCTCCATTTCCTACTTGGAACCAGTCTGTTGTTTCATGTTCAGTTTTAACTGTTGCTTCCTGACCTGCATACAAATTTCTCTAGATCAGGTGGTCTGGTATTCCCATCTCTTTCAGAATTTTCCACAGTTTATTGTGATTCACACAGTCAAAGGCTTTGGCATAGTCAATAAAGCAGAAATAGATGTTTTTCTGGAACTCTCTTGCTATTTCGATGATCCAGCAGATGTTGGCAATTTGATATCTGGTTCCTCTGCCTTTTCTAAAACCATCTTGAACATCTTGAAGTTCATGGTTCACATATTGCTGAAGCCTGGCTTGGAGAATTTTGAGCATTACTTTACTAGTGTGTGAGATGAGTGCAGTTATGCTGTACTTTGAACATTCTTTGGCATTGCCTTTCTTTGGGATTGGAATGAAAACTGACCTTTTCCAGTCCTGTGGCCACTGCTGAGTTTTCCAAATTTGCTGGCATATTGAGTGCAGCACTTTCACAGCATCATCTTTCAGGATGTGAAATAGCTCAGCTGGGATTCCATCACCTCCACTAGCTTTGTTCGTAGTGATGCTTTCTAAGGCCCACTTGACTTCACATTCCAGGATGTCTGGCTCTAGGTGAGTGATCACACCATCGTGATTATCTGGGTCATGAAGCTCTTTTTTGTACAGTTCTTCTGTGTACTCTTGCCACCTCTTAATATCTTCTGCATCTGTTAGGTCCATACCATTTCTGTCCTTTATCGAGCCCATCTTTGCATGAAATGTTCCTTTGGTATCTCTGATTTTCTTGAAGAGATCCCTAGTCTTTCCCATTCTGTTGTTTTCCTCTATTTCTTTGCATTGATCGCTGAAGAAGGCTTTCTTATCTCTTCTTTCTATTCTTTGGAACTCTGCATTCCGATGTTTATATCTTTCCTTTTCTCCTTTGCTTTTCACTTCTCTTCTTTTCACAGCTATTTGTAAGGCCTCCCCAGTCAGCCATTTTGCTTTTTGGCATTTATTTTCCATGGGGATGGTCTTGATCCCTATCTCCTGTACAATGTCACAAACCTCCTTCCATAGTTCATCAGGCACTTTATCTATCAGATCTAGTCCCTTAAATCTATTTCTCACTTCCACTGTATAATCATAAGGGATTTGATTTAGGTCATACCTGAATGGTCTAGTGATTTTCCCTACTTTCTTCAATTTAAGTCTGAATTTGGCAATAAGGAGTTCATGGTCTGAGCCACAGTCAGCTCCTGGTCTTGTTTTTGCTGACTGTATAGAGCTTCTCCATCTTTGGCTGCAAAAAATATAATCAATCTGATTTCGGTGTTGACCATCTGGTGATGTTCATGTATAGAGTCTTCTCTTGTGTTGTTGGAAGAGGGTGTTTGTTATGAGTAGTGCATTTCCTTGGCAAAACTCTATTAGTCTTTGCCCTGCTTCATTCTGTATTCCAAGGCCAAATTTGCCTGTTATTCCAGGTGTTTCTTGACTTCCTACTTTTGCATTCCAGTCCCTTATAATGAAAAGGACATCTTTTTTGGGTGTTAGATATATAATATATAATATATAATTATATATTATAATAGTATATTATTTATAGTATTATATATAATATAATTGTATTATAATTATATTATAATTATAATTATATATAATACATAATTTATAGTAATATATAGTATATTATAATTATATATTATATAAAATTAATTATAGTACTCTTGCCTGGAAAATCTCATGGACAGCAGAGCCTGGTAGGCTGCAGTCCATGGGGTCGCTAAGAGTCGGACATGACTAAGGGACTTCATTTTCACTTTTCACTTCCATGCATTGGAGAAGGAAATGGCATTCCACTCCAGTATTCTTGCCTGGAGATTCCCAGGGATGGGGGAGCCTGGTGGGCTGCCATCCATGGGGTCGCACAGGGTTGGACATGACTGAAGCAACTTAGCAGCAGCAATAATATATATATATATATATATAAAATGTTAATAGTGTATTATAATATATACTACAATATATAAATATATATAATATATTATATACAATGTATATATATAATTATATATTATGTATCTGGTGAGGAAATGAGACACATATGAAAATATAGCTAGCTAACACAGCATGCTCAAACTACTGCACAATTGCACTCATGTCACACACTAGTAAAGTAATGCACTAAATTCTCCAAGCCAGGCTTTAGCAATATGTGAACCGTGAACTTCAAGATGTTCAAACTGGTTTTAGAAAAGGCAGAGGAACCAGAGATCAAATTGCTAACATCCACTGGTTCATCGAAAAAGCAAGAGAGTGCCAGAAAAACTCTATTTCTGCTTTATTGACTATACCAAAGCCTTTGACTGTGTGGAACACAATAAACTGTGGAAAATTCTGAAAGAGATGGGAATACCAGACCACTTGACCTGCCTCTTCAGAAACTTATATACAGATCAGGAAGCAACAGTTAGAACTGGACATGGAACAACAGACTGGTTCCAAATAGGAAAAGGAGTACATCAAGGCCGTATATTGTCACCCTGCTTATTTAACTTGTATGCAAAGTACATCATGAGAAACACTGGGCTGGAGGAAGCAGAAGTTTGAATCAAGATTGCTGGGAGAAATATCAATAACCTCAGATATGCAGATGACACCACCCTTATGGCAGAAAGTGAAGAGGAACTGAAAAGCCTCTTGATGAAAGTGAAAGAGATGAGTGAAAAAGTTGGCTTAAAACTCAACATTCAGAAAACTAAGATCATGTCATCTGATCCCATCACTTCATGGGAAATAGATGGGGAAACAGTGTCAGACTTTATATTTGGGGGCTCCAAAATCACGGCAGATGGTGATTGCAACCATGAAATTAAAAGACACTTACTCCTTGGAAGGAAAGTTATGACAAACCTAGATAGCATATTCAAAAGCAGAGACATTACTTTACCAACAAATGTCCGTCTAGTCAAGGAAACCCACTCCAGTGTTCTTACCTGGAGAATTCCAGGGATGGTGGAGCCTGATGGGCTGCCGTCTATGGGGTCGCACAGAGTTGGACACAACTGAAGTGACTTAGCAGTAGCAGTACCATTCAAGGCTATGGTTTTTCCATTATTCATGTATGGATATGAGAGTTGGACTATAAAGAAAGCTGAGTGCTGAAGAATTGATGTTTTTGAGCTGTGGTGTTGGAGAAGACTCTTGAGAGTCCCTTGGACTGCAAGGAGATCCAACCAGGCCATCCTAAAGGAGATCAGTCCTGGGTGTTCATTGGAAGGACGGATGTTGAAGCTGAAACTCCAACACTGCGGCCACCTGATGGGAAGAGCTGACTCATTGGAGAAGACTTTGATGCTGGCAAAGATTGAGGGCAGAAGGAGAAGGGGATGACAGAGGACGAGATGGTTGGATGGCATCACCGCCTCCGTGGACATGAGTTTGGGTCGACTCTGGGAGTTGGTGATGGACAGGGAGCCCTTTGTGTTCATGGGGTCGCAAAGAGTCGGACATGACTGAGCGACTGAACTGAACCGAACTGAATACAGCATTTGATCAGGACTGAATCAGTTTTGATATGTTATCAGTTTACATTGAAATGAGACAGTCTTAACTATGAGTTTGGTTTTGAAATAACCAATTTGAAATAAATAGGACATTTTAGTAGAATTTCAAACTGGTAAAAAAACTTGGCTGAAACTTCTAGAAAGTTGGTTATATTCTTTTTCAAACGTTATTGTTAAAATTGCAGTACATTATACTTTGTTAGTGAATATCAGGAGAAAGTTTGAGCATAATAATAGCAAATCACTTTTTGGGTTTAATTTCCTCATATTTGAAGTGAGATGAGCAACTAGATGATTTATAAGGTTGCTTTCAGCTATATGAGTTTAAGATGGAGCTGTACTTGGGAAAAGAAAGCAAAACTAGGAGAATCTCCAAAGGAATGGAGGATTTAAAAGACCATTTGCTCCAAGTAGAAAAAAAAAAGAAACATTGAGCTATGAGCAGATTAAAGGAATTAAAGATATAGATCATTGTTAACAAAATAAGCTACATAGGATTCTATGTGTGCCAATATTCCATCATATGAATTAAATATGACTAAAAGACAGGATGGATTTTGTTGTCTCTATGGCCCCAAACACAAGGGATTGGAGAATTCCATGGTTGCTGCCTTTTTAAGGCCAATCTTGATATTATAGTTAATTGCAGTGACAACATCCTTTGCTAAAATATACTGCAGTTCATAGAGACATAGCCTCTGTCAACCTATAAGTTTAAAATGTAATGCCAAGAGAGAGACATTATTTGTTAGGTCTTCAGGATAAATTACTGAAGTAATGGTGCTCCATTAAAGAGATAACAGTAGTTCAGAAATCCTGAAATAATGGAAGCAATGGCCCAAAGGGTTTTCTTTACACTCCCTCTCCCCAGCCTCATTAATCAGAAAAAGAGGAACCAAGCCCTAAACCTTGGTCTACAGTTTATATTAAGAGGAAGAATCCTAGTTTTTTCCATCTCTAGTTTCTATGATTGTGCAAATCTAAATTAAAAACACTGAGAACATTCAAAATATTCGTCATGTATTTTTAAGCCACAATAACAGCTCAGTATAATACATTATGTACAGAAGAAAGAAAGAGAATAGCTAAACACCAGCTTTATAAAATTAACTGGCTCCAAATAGGAAACTGGCCACTAGGTCAGGTTTCAACTTTTTGTTTTAGGTATTGATTCCTTTAAAAAAAGAAAACTTTTTTTTTTTTTAAGAGTCTAAAGAAACCAAGGATTCTGCAAGCATATGCAGATTTTACAAAGACAACCCGTTCCTTACAATATGAAAATTTTACTTACATCTACTTAATGAAGTGTTTGTTGGAAACAATTTTATTTCTTTCTTAGTGTCCTGTTATGTCCAATCTATTCTCACATATCTCTTTCTCATTTTTTTTCCTCTCTCTTTCCGTCTCTCTCTCTAGCAATAAGCTATTTCCTGGTTTTACTGTCTGGACCAGTATTAACCCCAAATTTGATTTTACATTCAGAAATTCCAAAGTACCTATTTTTTAAATGAGAAATATTCATTTTTATAAATCACAAAATGTGATGATAATGTCTTGAGATGTTTAAAAGCAGCAAATGTCTAGAAATTCAATAGCTAAATGAAGGGCGTTTCCATCAAAGTAGTTACCTTCAGAGACTAGGTATTTGGAATATGCTATAAACAATTTTTGAACTTCTGTTTTGGAAAGTACTTTAGAGCCAATGAATGAGTGATCTCATGAATCATGATTCTCATGATTCTCATGATTATATAGTCTATCTTTTGTGCTAAAAGACATGCCACCTAGCTTGATCACCTACTTTATTTGGAACACTCGACTCCTTTATTAATTAGTGTTTGGGCAAGAAACATATTACCAACTCACACTGTGTGTGTGTGTGTGTGTGTGTGTGTGTGGTTGAGGAGTCTTTAATAAAGGGTCTATTTACAAAATATGTGCGAAGGATAATGGGAAATCAACAAGGGATGGAGGAGTCTTTACACTCTCTGGAGCTGGGGACTTTGGAGGAGGAAGACAACCACATCTCTGAGCTCATTCTCTTTACCTTCCAATTTGCCAAAATTTAATATGTTTTGACTGTGCTGTGCAGTATGTGGGATCTTAGTTCCCCAACCAAGAATTGAACTTTCGCCCCCTGCACTGGAAGCTGAGTTTTGACCACTGGGAAATCCCAGCCCTCCAGTTCCTGACAGTACTTCCCTTTGGCCAAATCTGAGAGAAAACTAGACAACTAGAAAGCCTTAATACAGCCCATACAGACCGGTCCTTCAGGACACAGGCTGAGTGGGGAGGCACAGAGAGTAGTTCTGGGCGGGCAAAGGGAGATTATCCAACAGTCAGTAATGGCTCTCATCTGTTAGTGTGTCAGTCGCTCAGTTGTGTCCAGCTCTT
Organism: Tragelaphus eurycerus; assembly: GCA_935064755.1. Lineage (NCBI taxonomy): Eukaryota > Metazoa > Chordata > Mammalia > Artiodactyla > Bovidae > Tragelaphus > Tragelaphus eurycerus. Next base: position 3,907,076 of record CAKXYN010000057.1, on the reverse strand, counting down.
TGCGACTCCACAAACTGTAGCCCTGCAGGCTCCTCTGTCCATGGAATTCTCCAGGCAAGAATACTGGAGTGGATTGCCATTCCCTTCTCCAGAGGATCTTCCCAATCCAGGGATTGAACCCTGGGCTCCTGCATCACAGGCAGATTCTTTACCCTTTGAGCTGCAAGTGCTGCTGCCTCTAGTCTGTTAACTGTGACCCAAATCACTCCACTGAGGAGGATGGGTATAGCTTCCGAAGGCATTCTAAGAGTAGGCTTCCTTACTTAAAATAAGACTGTATACTCACTGGAAGTAGTACGCAGCTAACAGAAGAAATGAAAATATTTTAGTTTATTTACTACAATTCAGTCTTATTTCTTTATAACCATGTTTTGTCCTTTGGTAGGAACACCTTTGAGTGGCTTTTGATACATTCAATCTAATGCATTTTATAGTCCTTTAGGTAGACCAAGGCTATGGTATTTCCAGTAGTCATGTACAGATATGAGAGCTGAAGCATGAAGAAGGCAGAGCACCAAAGAAATGATGCTTGGAGAAGACTCTTGAGAGTCCCTTGAACAGCAAGGAGATAAAACCAGTCAATCTTAAAGGAAATCAACCCTGAATATTCACTGGAAAGACTGATGCTGAAGCTGAAACTCCAATACTTTGGCCACCTGATGCGAAGAACTGACTCATTGGGAAAGACCCTGATGCTGGGAAAGACTGAAGGCAGGAGGAGAAGAAGGTGGCAGAGGATGAGATGGTCAGATAGTATCACTGATTCAATGGGCAAGAATTTGTGCCAACTCTTAGAAATGGTGAGAGACACGGAAGCCTGGTGTGCTACAGTCTGTGGGGTCATGAAGAATCGGAAACAACTTGGAGACTGAATGACAGGTAGACCAAATGTTCTTTTTGTTGAGATTTATAACTGAGGATGGAAAAATGTACAAAATGATACATTGAAAGTATACATAAGCTCTTTTTTATGGAGTCATCTGCATTCACTGGCTAAGTGCACAAGTGAAATAGAGTCCTGAAAATCTGACTGCATTTGGGAATAGGGGGTTAAAACCAGAAATTATATATAATCTGTATGCAGGTCAGGAAGCGACAGTTAGAACTGGTCATGGAACAACAGACTGGTTCCAAATAGGAAAAGGAGTACGTCAAGGCTGCATATTGTCACCATGTTTATTTAACTTATATGCAGAGTACATCATGAGAAATGCTGGACTGGAAGAAACACAAGTTGGAATCAAGATTGCTGGGAGAAATATCAATAACCTCAGATATGCAGATGACCCCACTCTTATGGCAGAAAGTGAAGAGGGGCTAAAAAGCCTCTTGATGAGAGTGAAAGTGGAGAGTGAAAAGGTTGGCTTAAAGCTCAACATTCAGAAAACGAAGATCATGGCATCTGGTCCCATCACTACATGGGAAATAGATGGAGAAACAGTGGAAACAGTGTCAGACTTTGTTTTTCTGGGCTCCAAAATCACTGCAGATGGTGACTGCAGCCATGAAATTAAAAGACGCTTACTCCTTGGAAGGAAAGTTATGACCAACCTAGATAGCATATTCAAAAGCAGAGACATCACTTTGCCAACAAAGGTTTGCCTAGTCAAGGCTATGGTCTTTCCTGTGGTCATGTATGGATGTGAGAGCTGGACTGTGAAGAAGACTGAGTGCCGAAGAATTGAAGCTTTTGAACTGTGGTGTTGGAGAAGACTCTTGAGAGTCCCTTGGACTGCAATAAGATCCAACCAGTCCGTTCTGAAGGAGATCAGCCCTGGGATTTCTTTGGAAGGACTGATGCTAAAGCTGAAACTCCAGTATTTTGGCCACCTCATGCGAGGAGTTGACTCATTGGAGAAGACTCTGATGGTGGGAGGAATTGAGGGCAGGAGGAGAAGGGGACGACAGAGGATGAGATGGCTGGATGGCATCACTGACTTGATGGATGTGAGTCTGAGTGACCTCCGGGAGCTGGTGATGGACAGGGAGGCCTGGCGTGCTGCAGTTCATGGGGTCGCAAAGAGTCGGACATGACTGAGCGACTGATCTGATCTGATAATACAAATCTGCCTACTGTTGGCAGTTTTTACTTCATTGAACTGATTTCAATGCACTGACTGACTCGGTGATGTTTTATTTTTTGCTAGAAATTAGGAACATGGGCGGTAATCAGAGTGCCAGGGACAAAAAAGACAAATTATACTGTGTGTACTTTGAAAAACATTGAAAATGTTGGTCACCCAAGCCTTGACTTGCTGGATTTGGGTTTGGATTACCTAACTGGGCTTTTAATTCTCTGGTCTAATCAGGTCATCTTTCATCCAAAATAGAAAATGGAACATTTTTTTTTTTTCTGTGAACATCATCTATTTTTGATCCCAATAATTCACAAGTTGTTATTCCTGGTCACCATCACTGATGATTGAATAACAGCGGCTCAAAAGTTTTAAATGAGATGCCAAGAGAAGATGTTTATTATTCATTCTCTCAGGTGAGTTGGGTAAGAGTAAAATGTGTTCTCAAAACTGGTCTTTAACTCTAAGAAAATTCCAGGCCCAGATGGTTTCAGTGCTGAATTTTAGTACATATTTGAGAAAGAGAGACCAATCTTAAACAAACTTTCTCAGAAAATAAAGGAGATGGGAATATATCCAAACCTGTTTTATGAGGCCAGCCTGCCCCTGATGCTAAAACCTGTCAAAAATACTACAAAACAGGGAAGAAAATTGCAAACCAATATTTCTCATGCATACAGATACCAAATTCTTCATAAGACATCAGCATATTAAATCCAATAACATGTAAAAACATATTAGATAGTAACAAAGTAGGAGTTATCCCAGAAATGCAAGTTTGCTTTAATTCCTGAGAGCCAATAATTCACCATTTTACCAAGTATAAAAAAGAAAAATTACTTAAATACATACAAAGTTTATCTTTTGCTTTTCTTCACATTCTTCTGAACTTATGTTCCTTTATTTTAAAAAAAGGATGGAAAATGAAGAGCAGCTCCATATTTCAGTTTAAAACTCTAAGATTATCTGCCTGTGAATAATTGACTTAATTTTTAAATAGTAGACAGAGTAAAATTTATAAAATCCTGATAACTCACATTTTAGAGGTAAAGTTGGACTTCAACTTAGATCAGAAATCAATGTCACAGCTCCATGGAGCAACCCACACAGCTGTGTTTTCCATCCTAGGCCTGCAGGAGGTACCCTTCACAGCATCCTTCTAAACCAAGATACTGGATTCTCAGGGACTTTGGATGTGGCTGGTATCAACCTAAAAGGGACAGGAGAGGCATCCAAGCCAAGGGTGTAGTTCAATGGTAAGCACCTTTATCCATCCATCCATCCATGAGGACCTACTTCATGCAAGGCACAAAATCAATGAAAGTCACTGCCCTCATGGAATATATATCTAGAGGAATTACATATAGTAATGATAAGCTTATAGTTCTCTTATGTATCAGAAACATAAGGGCTAACTGTGGAGGTGATTCTTGGTCAGCTACAGGACTGACGGCTTATGAGTGAGCCAAAAAACATAACTCCTACCCTTGTTCATTTCACTTCTGGCCAAAGACAATCTACTTTATCAATTTTTTCCTTTCTGTACAGGGCTTTGCGTGTTTCAGGAGCTGGCCCTACCCTTCCTCTTGGTCTGTTTGATCACAAAGCAACCTTGATAGAACATCTGTTTCTCCATCACAAGGCAATTGATTCCAGATGCTAAAGTCTGATCATTTAAGAACGATTGATGGAGATATTTTTTTGACTAGTTTTGATTTTTTTTTTTTTTGGTTTCCACTACCTTCTCAGAGTTTTAAGCAAAACTTTTAGGCCTACTTTTCCTTAAATCTTTACACAGTCAATAGATCTTCTGATTAATCTCAGTGTCATGAAAGAACATTTTTTTTTTTTAATTGGATGATTATTGCTTTATAATGTTGCAGTGGACTCTGTTGAACAACACAAATGAGTCATAATTTTATATATATCCTCTCTCTCTTGAACCTCCCTCCCTCTCAATCCCACCCCTCTAGCTCATCACAGAGCACCAGGCTGGGCTCCCTGTGTTACACGGCAGCTTCCCACTAACTGTCTATTTCACACCTGATGCTGTATGTATGCCAGTGCTACTTTTCTCAATTTGACCGACCCTTTCCTTCCCCTGCTGGGTCCACTAGACCTTTCTTGATGTCTGTGTCTCTGTTTCTTTCTTCTCTGTAAATAGGTTCATCAGCAGTATTTTTCTAGATTCCATATGTATGTGTTCATATATGATATTTGTTTTTCTAACTTACTTTACTCTGTATAACAGGTTCTAGGTTCATCCACCTCTCTACAACTGACTCAAATTCAAGAACATGAAATTCCTTTGTTATTCTCTCAGAAAAGTTACAAAGAAAGATTTGAGGCCCTGTTAAGGTAGCATGACTATTAAAGCAAGAATAGGAAAAGAAATTAAGCTAAATTTCCTAGTAATTTCTGAGGGCATGCTATCAGTTTGGACCTCGGGGGTTGTGAGCGATGTGACACGATATATAGGATGTGATAAGTACACGATTTGCTGGAGTAGGTGCCCAGGGGAAACATTTCTTCTGATTTCTCCTAAGGGTAATGACAGTTTTTTTCTTCTTTTGTTCTAGTTGGTAATTCCAGGGTTCTTCTGTAATTTCCTGAAGCTCTCTAAGGTTGAAATCTGAAGCACTGTCATTTCTAAGTTTTTTGAGTTTCAACTAAATATGTGTAGCACTTGATACCTACTTATTCCTGCATACACATTCATAATGATTATTAGGCTTCATCTTATCTCAAGGTTTTTTACTGAATGGAAATTTGTCTTTATAACACAATACCACATTAGTTATTTAACCAGCTGCTATCTATCAACATTGCCTGCTATGCTGAATACTGACTTTATATTAATCACTCCCACCTAACATTCATTTTTGGATCATATTTTGGATTAGACTCTCCTCTGTATTCAAGAAAGTGATTAGATACAAAAGGTGGAACATTTTGTTGGGTGGATACTCTCTTAGGTTCAGTCAGTTCAGTTCAGCTGCTCAGTCGTGTCCAACTCTGTGCAACTCCATGGACTGCAGAGTGGAAGGCCTCCCTGTCCATCACCAATTCCCGGAGCTTACTCAAACTCATGTCCATTGAGTTGGTGATGCCATCCAACCATCTCATCTTCTGTTGTCCCCTTTTCCTCTTGCAAACATTGAAGGTCTTTTCAAATGAATCAGTTCTTTGCATCAGGTGGCCAAAGTATTGGAGTTTCAGCTTTAGCATCAGTCCTTCCAATGAGTATTCTGGACTGATTTCCTTTAGGATGGACTGGTTGGATCTCCTTGATGTCCAAGGAACTCTCAAGAGTCTTCTCCAACACCACAGTTCAAAAGCATCAGTTCTTCGGCATTCAGCTTTCTTCTTAGTCCAATTCTCACATCCATACATTGACTACTGAAAAAACCATAGCTTTGACTAGGTGGATCTTTGTTGGCAAAGTAATGTCTCGGCTTTTTAATATGCTGTCTAGGTTGGTCATTGCTTTTCTTCCAAGGAGAAAAGAAAAGAGAAAAGAAGAGAAGCAAAAGGCAAAGGAGAAAAGGAAAGATATAGCCATTTGAACGCAGAGTTCCAAAGAACAGCAAGGAGAAATAAGAAAGCCTTCTTCAGGGATCGATGCAAAGAAATAGAAGAAAACAATAGAATGGGAAATACTAGAGATCTCTTCAAGAAAATTAGAGATACCAAGGGAATATTTCATGCAAAGATGGGTACAATAAAAGACAGAAATGGTATGGACCTAACAGAATCAGAAGATATTAATAAGAGGTGGCAAGAATACACAGAGGAACTATACAAAAAAGATCTTCATGACCCAGATAACCATGATGGTGTGATCACTTACCTAGAGCCAGACATCCTGGAGTGTGAAGTCAGACGGGCCTTAGGAAGCATCACTATGAACAAAGCTAATGGAGGTGATGGAATTCCAGCTGAGCTATTTCAAATCCTAAAAGATGATGCTGTGAAAGTGGTGCACTCAATATGCCAGCAAATTTTGTAAACTCAGCAGTGGCCACAGGACTGGAAAATGTCAGTTTTCATTCCAATCCCAAAGAAAGGCAATGCCAAAGAATGCTCAAACTACTGCACAATTGCACTCATCTCACACGCTAGCAAAGAAATGCTCAAAATTCTCCATGCCAGGCTTCAACAGTATGTGAACTGTGAACTTCTAGATGTTCAAGGTGGATTTAGAGAAGGCAGAGGAACCAGAGATCAAATTGCCAACATCTGTTGGATCATGGAAAAAGCAAGAGAGTTCCAGAAAAACATCTATTTCTGCTTTATTGACTAGGCCAAAGCCTTTGACTACTTGGATCTCAACAAACTGGAAAATTCTTCAAGAGATGGGAATACCAGACCACCTGACCTGTTTCTGAGAAATTTGTATGCAGGTCAGGAAGCAACAGTTAGAACTGGACATGGAACAACAGACTGGTTCAAAACTGAGAAAGGAGTACATCAAGGCTGTATATCGTCACCCTGCTTATTTAACTTATATGCAGAGTACATCTTGAGAAATGCTGGGCTGGAGGAAGCACAAGCTGGAATCAAGATTGCTGGGAGAAATATCAATAACCTCAGATGTGCTGATGACACCACCTTTATGGCAGAAAGTGAAGAGGGACTAAAGAGCCTCTTGATGAAATTGAAAGAGGAGAGTGAAAAAGTTGGCTTAAAGCTGAAAATTCAGAAAATGAAGATCATGGCATCTGGTCCCATCACTTCATGGGAAATAGATGGGGAAACAATTGAAACAGTGAGAGACTTTGAGGGGCTCCAAAATCACTGCAGATGGTGACTGCAGCCATGAAATTAAAAGATGCTTGCTCCTTGGAAGGAAAGCTGCGACTCTCTTATTAGGTAGTCAGTGCAATTTAATCCTCAGTTACATGTTTATGTCTTATCCATAAAATATGAAAATCAACTATCCTCTGATAACATTCAAGTTTTAGTCTGAAAATACTTAATATAGTGGTCCCTTAGGATTTTTATGGAGGCCTACTCTTCCCTGTATGTCTGGCTGGCCAAACCACAACTTACCCAGGTTTTAATAACAGGCAGTATGTTAAAATAGCTGAAGACTGAGGGAGTCCAAAGAGGTTGTGCAAACTCATCAGCTCTGTCATGTGTTTTTGACTACTTATTATTAATTTATTGAAGTATAGTTGATTTATAACATATTATTTTCAGGTGTACGGCACAGTGATTCAATGTTTTTATAGTTTAAATTCCATTAAAAGTTATTATAAGATAATAACTATACTTCCCTTTGTTATATAATATATCCTTTTTGCTTATCTATTTTCTACATAGTAGTTTACATAGTAAAAACAAACTACTTTTATTCCCATACCCTAAATTTGCCCCTCCTTTCTTTTCTGTCCCTTTTGTTAACCACTAGATTGTTTTCTGTATCTGAGACTCTGTTCTGTTTTGCTATATGCCTTCCTTTGTACTACTTTTTAGATTCTACATATAAGTGATTTCATACAATATTGGTATTTCTTTGGCTAATTTATTTCACTAAGAATGATATTCTCTGGGTCCATCTACATTTCTGCGAATGGCAGAATTTCTTTTTAATGGCTGAGTAATATTCTGTTGTATGTATTTAGCACATCTTCTTTATCCATTGGTTTATGGATGGACACTTGAGTTGTATCCTGCTGCTGCTGTTTAACCACTAAGTCACGTCCGACTCTTTGTGACTCAATGGACTATAGCCTGCTAGGTTCCTCCATCCATGGGATTTTTCCAGGCAAGAATACTGGAGTGGGCTGCCATTCTCTTCTCCAGGGGATCTCCCTGACCCAGGGATCAAAACTGTGTCTCCTGCTTGGCAGGTGGATTCTTTAACACTAAGCTACCTGAGAAGCCCTGGGTTGTGTCTATATCTTGGCTAATTGCAAATAGTGCTGCTTTGAACTTTGATGTGCATCTATCTTCTCGAATTAGGTTTTCATTTTTTCTGGATCTATATACAGAAGTGGAATTGCTGGCTTTGACTATTCTTTAGATGAAAAACAGTTTGTGATTCACAGATGAACCAAGTCAATGTAACATAAGATTATTGATTGAAAGCTGATAGGCAGGTAAGCAACCAGCATTCACTGAGATTACCCTACAATTGAATCTTCCAACAACCTTTAGGAATGACACTCCTGGCTCTACTTAGGGGATTTTTTTATACTTTGAAGATTACCAGAAACAAGGGAAAGAGAAAACGACTTGGTAATCATGATTTGAAAAAAACTTTATAGAATTTATCAGTTCTGGAAAAAATTACAACAAAGGAGTCATTTTACTAGAGAGGAAGAGCTGATAATCAAAATTCTCCCCAAGGCCTCTTGTTTCACCTTTGGAAGAGGATTAAAGCTGGTACATGGCAAATAAAACTTCCAGTATGAAGTTTGCCAAGAAGTCAGAGAAGATTGGATTGTCTTTTTGTTCTTGTCAGTGCAATCTTTCTGGCTTGAGGAAAAAGACCACTGAACCATATGTGGTTCAACATAATTCCTGATGTCACTTGCATGAACTAACAGAATTTCCTGATGCGGATATTTCATTCTCTGAAAGCAAACTGTGCATTCAGGCCAGACAAGTGAGTGCTTCTCATATAGTGCACTTTCCACAAAGCTGGGCTCTGCCCCCTCATCTCTCCTTTGATAGAACAATGCTCTCAATCTGGAGACAGTGGTGCTGCTTCTTTCCCTCTTCTCTTTTTGAATATTGTAAACATTTATTTCCAACACTTTCCTTAGGATTCATTCTTCCTGATTCTTGAGATGCAAGTTCTCTCCTTGTATGGTGGTTTGTTCCTCTTGTGACAGGTCATGGTGAGCTGTTGGCTCATCTGCTGCAGAGCTTGCCTTAGGGGTGCCATGTCCCCTGGGCTACTGTATCCCCATGGAGCCATTTGGGGTTGGTGTGAGTCAGGACCGTACGGATTTCAGTGTCTCAGACCACTGTCTAGGTTAATGTGTCACTCTTGGATTTCTGGGCCCTTGAGAGGAGAATTAAGACTCCACACTTCAGCGTGGGCTAGGACGAAGGCTTCAGTGGCTCACAAACACTCTTGTTTTGTCCATTGCCTCAGAAAGAAGGTATGATACTATTTTTTAAAGAAATTGTTCATTTATTTACATTGGAGGATCATTACAGCCCTGTGATGGGTTTTGCCATACATCAGCATGAATAGGCACATGTGTGTTCTCATCATGCCCCACTGCCTTCCTCCAGATTGTCACACCACACTTGCTTTGGGTGCCCTGGGTACACCAAACTCCCACTGGTCATCTGTTGTACATATGGTAAAGAATATGCTTCAGTGCAATCTCTCTTAAATCACCTTTGGAAGAGGATTCCCACTCTCTCCTTTGTTGGAATCTTAACGTGAGCCCAGGCTAGTGGGCAGAGGCATTTCTTATTCCTTATCTTGCATATTGTTGGGGCAGCCCTTTATGCTCTCAGCTTTATTCAGAAAACCCAGTTCAATCCTCTCATTTTTCTTGGGCCTGGATTTTTATGCTTTGCCTCCCTGAGTATGTTAAACCCAGATTTGTTGGGTCCCTATCTGAGTCTTTCCATGTGTGGTTATTTGCTTTCAGCTCATCTTTCTGGTTTTGAGTTATCTTTTTTTTCAGGTATATAGAAGTTTCTCTTTCTTGTTTTTACTCAGTTTCATTTTCTTTTGTTATGATTAGTATTTATTTTTATTAGCATTTCTATTTGTTTGTGGTGGAATGGAGGTTTCCTCTGGGTCACCTCAGTCTACCATATTCATTGGAAGTTTCCTATGACTGAATATGTAATATCTTTATTCTGTTTTAAATAGTCTAGTTACCTGTTGACTTTCCTGAACATATGTTATGCTAACCTCTCAATTATATTTATGAGATGACTGTATAAATACTGATAGCAAAGTATGCATGCAATGTGCTGGCTCATTAAGAAATAACTTATTTAATCACTATTGTAATTAAACAGATATTAATTCAGAAACAATTTTAGCCTAAAAAATGATGGGAAATGTATTTAAGCTCCAAATTTACAAGAAGGCTTTTGGAAAGTTTGAAATCACAGTTTGTAGAGTGCCTAAGGCTTTAAAGTTACATCTGCTCTTTTGAGTAATGAAACTTTGGCAAATAATGTGTTTTAATGAGTCTTTTTTTATATTAGCAAAGTGAAGACTGGAGTTCTACTTGCTATATATAAACCCCCTATAACCTGTTAACAGGTGTTCCAAGAATTTAAAAACACTACTGTTCTGCTCTCCTTTGAGACTTCTTACATGTCATACTGGTTCAGATCCAACCACAAGGGCAGGGTAGGAAATTGCACAATTAAATTGGTCCTTTTCTTCAATTTCTAAGTCAAGAAAGAAAGTATATTCCCATTTTGGATCTGGAAGCCAATGGCTTTGAAGATATTTTTTATTGTTTAGTCCTTGTCCCTTTCTTTTTACATGGGTCTTGGGAGGAAGATTCTAGAATATCTTATACATGACTCAGGTCGTCTTCTTAAATTTAGCTGTTTAAGGTTGTGCCCAGTGAAGAGCTTCTGTGGTGAATTTTCTAGAAATACAATGCTGACAGTTAAGGAGGATCAGAAAGCGGAAATTCTTTGGAGCAAATTATTCCATCACAGAACTGAAACCATGTGCCTGTTTCAAGGATATTTGAAAAGATCGTGTGGAACACATCACATTTGGACTCATCTTGGGTTTAATGTCAGTGGGATGGAGAAGAAAGTCTAAAATAACTGTTTAAACCCGATTTTGATTCTTGACCTGTTAAGAAGTTTTCTTATGATGCAGGAAATGAGATTATCATCTTTTCAGAGGGGTCAACATGGGGGGAAGGGTTAGAAGAGTGTGTGGCAATCAAAATAAAAATGAAACACACTCCCTCTTCTGTTCTAACACCTCATTAAAGTAAAACCCCAATCTAAATAACGAAAACCTAAGAGCTCTAAACAGATCTGAGTACAACGAAAGAGCTCAAAGAAATACATAGTATTATATAAAATAATTATCAAGATTCTTTGAAAGCTGTGGGGCCTCTATCCAGGTGAGGATAGGATATGAAAAGGTAGAAAGAATAAGATTCTGTTGTAATCATAAGACATTCCCCAAAACCTCTGGGAAAAAACCTTCAGGGCAGGATCTGTGAATTCACATAATAAGGTATCTTTGCCAGTTTCAGTTCCAGCGCTCATCAGTGAACCTGCTCTATATTAAGACCTTATTTTAAAGCATATATGAAATCCTTAAAGAACTGGAAAAAAATATTTAAATTTTTTTCTGATTCAGTATATATATATTTACGGAAATAAATATAAATATTTATTTGTATATATATTAATATATATATTCAGTAAATATATATATTTACTTTGCTATACACCTGAAATTAACACATTGTAAATCAACTATTCTTCAAAAAAAATGATTAAAGTTTTCCACTATATATAATATGATAATAAAGAATATAGCAGAAAAAGTAGCCATAAACTTCACCATGTTAGAGTTTCCAATGTTACCATTGTTAATAACAATTTAAAAAACCTGAATAAAATTCTATGCTCTTTGGGGAAAAGACATATATGGAAATCTTTGTACAGAGAAATAAAAACTAAGTTTGGACGATTTCATGTAGTGAAGACCACAGTTTTCACATATTAAGCTTGGGAAACATTTTCATTTTTAGCAGAGGTTTTTCTTCAATCAGCTGGTCTGTTTGCAAGGAGAAGAAATCTGAGTAATAAGCTCTTTTACATGCACAAAATCATTTTATTGTAAAGAAAGACAATTACTGATGTTTTGGCCAAAATGATGACCAGAGTGACATTATGGGTTTGTGTTGGATATAGCTGTAGTCCAAGAAATTATAACAGTAGTAGCACAATCTGTGAAAGCTGACCACCTTGAGAAGAAGTGGTTTGCGCAGAGTCAGAAATTCTAGTTTTTCCGGTTTGGGAAGTTTCTTCTTTTCAGAGTCAGAATTTTCTATGCACCAACTATTATGGAAATTTGGATGATCAGGTATATATTCTTGTCTCTCTCTCTTTCAAAAATTCAGTTGATTATTAAACTCTTCTACATGTAACAACAACAGGAAAAACCAGAAATGCAGTTCCTTGGGGAAATGGAAGGTTTTTAGCAAAACTGAACTAACTCTCGAATCTTCTTTCTACATTACCCCAGGCCAGAGGTTTGGGATTTCCCTTTAGCTTGACTAAATCCTCTTTTTTCCCATAGAGTAACAAATACATAGACTTGTCAAAATGGGAGAAAAGACATTCTCCTGTACTGTGATAGGAGGCACATACTATATGACCCAAGACTTCCAGAGAGAGAGGTTTTAGTTGTTCTGTCTGAAGCAGAATATAATGCCTTTACAAAGTCTAGGCAAATCTGAATCTGAATCTGAAAGTATCAAAGTGGGACACACAGTTTCAAGAATTCTTTCCATTCTCAATATTTTTTTATTTGGTTTCTTGAATTAAAAAAATGTGTGTACTTTCAGCATGGGAAGTAGAGATAAGGTAACCAAGCTCTAAGAATTAACAATGAGAAATTGAGGTAAAGATAGAGTCTAGAACCAAGAAGTCTAATGGCGTCTGTTACAAATTCTCCTAGTTTCTATATCTGATTAGTTTTTTTGATTTGTTTTATTTTGTGTTTTCTTTGTGAATGAATCCAAAGAATTATTACAAGGTAGAAAGGAATTAAGTGTCAGTTATCCATAATTTTTGTGAATCCCAATACCACACAGAGATCTAAGATCTTCATTTCAAAAACTGAAAGTATAAAGTGACTATCTACTTAATGACTTTGGCTGTTCTTTGGAAAAAATTGTGCATGTTTATTTCTTTAGCAACTACTCTATAGATAAAAGTAGACTTACTAAGATTCATCTTTATAACCCTTGCCTCATAACTCTTGTCCCACAGTTCAAATTCTGTATGTAGAAATTGGGTTCTTTTGAACCCATCCAGTGTTAAGGCAGGGTATTACAGGGTTCTTGGGGCTAGTGCACTGGGATGACCCTGAGGGATGGGCTGGGGAGGGAGGTGGGAGGGGAGTTCAGGATGGGGAACACATGTACACCCGTGGCTGATTCATGTCAATGTATGGCAAAACCAGTACAATATTGTAAAGTAATTAGCCTCCAAATAAAATACATTGTAAAATTAATTAGCCTCCAATTAAAATAAATAAATTAAAAAAAGAAAAACAAAAACTTAACAAAATGACTGGGTTTTGGTAAGAAATGGTCTGCATGAATCTCTTGATGGCACTAGGAATGGGAAATTTTCCAGGACTTTTGCTTTGACTTGGTGACTAAACACAGAGAGACTTTCTCCAAAAAAGTCTCCAAAAAAGACTTCTCCAAAAAAGTCTCCAAAAAAGGGAAATACTGAGAAATTTGGATTTTCAAAGTTTAGGAAAACCTCTTTTTCTTTGTTAAAAAAGAATTTTTTCCCCCAAAATACTCTGATGAAACAAGAATATCAAGTGATCATCTATGAGTTTGTTTTTATATTTTACCGGTTCATAGCCTGAAGGAAGTTTAGATGTCTAACACATTTTTTGTTGTCATGATTGGGGGGAATTAAGAAGGTCTTTGTGAATTATGTCATATTTGAGGCAAAGCTCGACAAATAGAGAGATTTCAGTGGTCTGTGTGTCTGCATGAGTCAGGGCAGAGTGGTTGAAATCCATGGGACGTGTTTGGAGATTAACAAGCGGTTTAAATTGCTTGGTGTCAGAAGAGCTGAGATGCACATGCACAAAACCCAGGATGAAATCGAGAATATTGGAGGGATTTTGAACAAGCAGGTGACATGGTCAGATCATGATCACATGAAGGATATTCTGGTAAAAGCACGTAAGAGGGACCAAAATAGTGAGCCAATGGGGCAGGAAAAGCTGAAAGGTGTCCTTATGGTGGATGCAAGAGTGGTTGAAGGGAATGACAAAGAGGGCACACTGATTGCAGAACATTGCAGAATTGGACTCAACTGCATGTGAGTTGATCAAAGTTGATCATTTATTGACTGTGGGGGTCAATTAAATGAGGAGAATGTGAAGAGGACATCAGGGTTTTGAACCTGAGGGCACAGAGGACATAGAGTTATTTAAGATACAGGAACATTAAAGGGAGAAGCTGACTCCAGTGGAAAGATGATTTCTCTTTGAGCATGCTGAATTATTGATGCTCGAGTACGTCCAAGTGAAGTCATCTAGTGTCGGGGTCCAGCCCCGGTTAGGTCCAGGGATTCACTCAGGATGACGGCGTCGGTGATTAAGGGATAGCAAAGGCTGAGAGATTTATTAGATGCTCAATAATAACTGGTTTATGCGGGAAATCAATAAAGTTCGTGACACCGAACTTGCTCTGACCACGGAGGCTGCAGGCCCTCTCTTGAATAGCGGAAGGTGCCTAGAAAATCCCATGGATGGAGGATCCTGGTAGGCTCCAGTCCATGGGGTCGCTAAGAGTCAGACACGACTGAGTGACTTCACTTTCACTTTTCACTTTCATGCATTGGAGAAGGAAATGGCAACCCAAGAACTCCAGTGTTCTTGCCTGGAGAACCCCAGGGACAGGGGAGCCTGGTGGGCTGCCGTCTATGGGGTCGCACAGAGTTGGACACGACTGAAGTGACTTAGCAGCAGCAGCAGCAGCAGCAGCCCCACCTTAGGCACCTTCTTGAGTGGGTCTTAGAAGTCTAGGCAGAAAAGTGGTCGCAGAGGACCCCCACGCTCCAAATTATTTTGGAGCATGAAGGAAGAACAGAGGAGAAAAGGAGGAAAAGGAAACAAGAAAGAATGACGTGGGGAGACAAAGCTTTGGTGAGCAAGGCCCGTAGCTTTATTTTCAACAGGGGCTTTTATACCCTAAGTTATACATAGAGGATAATAGGGGATGTGAAATCATGCAAAGCCAGCAGTCTTTGATCCTTATCAAAAACCAGGGTTTCTTTCCTGCAAATTTATCGCGTACAAATGGTTCAGGTGATTTACATCATCTTCTGGCCAGAAGGCCTATTAACATTTTATGACTCTTGACAAAGGTTTGTCAACTGCAAGACTTACTTTCTATAAGAGTAATTATTTTAAGCTTTGGTGCCATCTTCATCCGCAGATGTTAGATAAACTTGCATTCCTATAGGGCAGAGGCGCAGTGGGTTTACAACAAAGAAAAGAATTTACTACCTTAAGGGTCTAAAGTTACTAGCACCAAGGCCACTACTTATTTTTTATACAAACCAACTATATTAATTAATACACATTCAAGGATACAAAACGGGGGATGTGAAAACTTGGCAAAAAGCATTGGCTCATTAATAAAATCTTTTACTAGTCTTATTCTGACAGTTTCTAACTCTCTGAGAGGCTCTAAGCTATTTGAATATCTTAAGCTTTCCTTGCCTCTCATGGCTGAGAGACTGTAAACAATCGTATGCATAGCTGTAGGAGTCCAGGTAAACATATCAGGCAAGTTAGAAAGCTATCTGAGGGGTTTGAATTTGAACACTCCTAATGCCCAGGAACTTTATTAATTGGAGCTGTAAGTTAATTCTTTATTAGAGAGAGCAAGATGGTGGCGGGGGTGGGGGGGTGGGGTGGGGGGGACAGCCCCCAGTAAAGTCAGAGGTGAGAGCACAAAGCAGTAAAGTAGGCAGACTCTGGTTTTTTGGGGGTAGATGCTCTAGAATATCTGAGGGGACTCCTGAGGCTTGATCTCGCATTTGCATCTGCCAAGCCTCCTTCCTCATGACCTTTGTCACGAGTAGAGTGCCTCTCTGTGGCGGCTCCCGACAATCTAGCAGCCAGCTGGAGCTGTGGGATCAGAGATGGGGACAGTAGATGGGGTAAGGAGGCAGAAATGTGGCTGTCTTTGTCATACAGGAGTGATTGATATGGGTATAGTATGATAGTAAACTTTGGCTAGAAAAAAACGAGTGGATAGAGACTAAGAATGCTGCTAAACATCTTACTGCACACAGGGATAGCTTTGCCCCTTTTCACAGCATAACACTTATCTAGCTTAAATGTCAATGTTTATGAGGTTGAGAAACTTGTATTAATGCTTTCTTCTTCCTTAGTGAGTCACCTGTCTGGGTGATTTGTGATGCCTGAGTGAAGAGTGAAGCCTCTCAGTCGTGTCCGACTCTTTGTGACCACATGGACTGTAGCCTACCAGGCTCCTCTATCCATGGAATTTTCCAGGCAAGAGTACTGGAGTGGGTTGCCATTTCCTTCTCCAGATGCCTGTGATGCCTGGCTAGCCCTAATTTATACAGCCTGACATGGTTAAAGCCTAGCACGCGCTAAGCTCATCTCTTCGGTGTGTGCCAAAGTATGACTTTATAGATCAGAGAGGGTTGTGCTAGGCCAGCACTCTGCCTCTGCCTGTGAGATCAGTTCTCTAGCAGTATGTTACAAATGTTGAAACTGTGCTTGGTGTGCAAACAGCAGAAACAGGACATAAGAATTACTTAAGAAGCAAAATCGAATGGCTGAACTTTTACCCCTTCTCTCACCCCCCATAAACATACTAGAGTCCGCCTGTACTATCACTAGCCTTTTAATCATTAAAAACAATTAAACAAGAATGAGCAGGAAACAGACCCCATTCTCCTTCCTGCCTTAAGCCTATAAAACTATAGTGCATTGGGGATCAAGTATTTTGCATTTTATGACCACTTTAGTTTTCTGTAGAATAGAAACATCCAGCACCTTTATATAATTTAATGTTATGCATTGTCCATGTTTGGCTGATAACTGGAGCACATTTACCTTTCCCCACATATCTGAATAGAGAAGGAACAGATGTCCTTACCTCCTTGTATTCTGAAATGTTCTTTTGTAGTTATTGGGATCATCTTCATCGGTCTGCAAGCTGCTTGTTTCCATAGTAACCATGGAAGATTCTCTAAAAGGTGATCGTTCTTTTCAGTAAATTAGAATTTCTTGCATTTGTACTCTGTACTCTTCTTTCTCTTCTTTCTTTAAACAAAGTCCTTGGTTTGAGAATGAAAGTTATCAGGTTCAGGGGTGGCATGTGTTAAATGAAATGTGTGTTAACCTATGAGAAATATATATGAGCTTCCTTTGTATTATATAGTTTTCTAAGACTCCAAGATGAGTTTTGAATCTATGCAGTGTAATGAACTAAGTAGAATATCTAAGTGTTCAGTCCATTTGGAACAATGAACATTATCATGGTCAATGTTTTTGTACCTAAGCCTGTGTGTTCAGTCACTCAGTTGCATCTGACTCTTTGTGGCCCCATGGACTGTAACCTGCCAGGCTCTTCTGCCCATGGAATTTTCCAGGCAAGAATACTGGAGTGGGGTGCCATTTCCTGCTTCAGAGGATCTTCCTGAACCAGGGATTAAAACTAGGTCCCTGGGGTCTCCTGCATTGTCAGGTGGATTCTTTATTGGTGATGCCACCTGGGAAGCCCTATTATACCTAAGGTCCCTGGACAAATCCTATATTTTTACAGATGAAGAGGCTTATATAAAGTCTCCTTATATGAGGAAGGGAGCTTGACTTGCTTGGTCAAGAGCTTTTAACTCTCTAAAAGAGCAGGGATTTGAATTCATGCAACCTGGAAACGGTCAAGGCTCTCAATCACAGGCTGACATCTTGTTCTTGAAACACAGTGAGACAGACTACAGTGGATGATTCACGATGGTCTGTTTTCTTGGTCCTAAGGTTTCCTCATTGTTCCACTAACTGGCAAACCCAATATTTTGTTTTGATTTCTTCTTTATATCTGTGTCTTCCAGTATTTGGCGTTATTGATGTTATTGAGTACCCGTCCTTCATGAAACCTTCCTTCTGACTGTTACTGCCAATTCTTCCACATCTTTCTCCATCAGTTTTTTCCTAACCAAAGTTCTATAATCACACTACATCCATATTAACTACTCCTTGGTGGCTCAGTGGTAAAGAATCTGCCTGCAGATTGCAACACAGGAGACTCGAGTCTGATTCCTGGGTCAGGAATCTGATTTCTGGAAAAGGGAAAGGCAACCCACTCCAGTATTCTTGCCTGGAGAATCCCATGGACAGAGGAGCCTGGCAGGCTACAGTCCTTGTGGTCGAAAAGAGTTGGACATGACTGAGCGAATAGCATTTTCACTTTCACTTTGTGAAAAAGACAATCACATTCCTGCCTCCTTAACCCCCTCTACTGTCCCAATCTTTAATCCCACAGTTTCTTTTTTTTTTTTTTTTTTTTGAAAATGTATTATTTTTATTATGTTAAAAATGTATGCATTGTAAGACATTTTCAATGATCCTCTATGACCCACCTCCCAGAATATTGGAAATAAAAAAAAAATAAATAAATGGGACCTAATTAAACTTAAAAGCTTCTGCACAACAAAGGAAACTATAAGCAAGGTGAAAAGACAGCCTTCAGAATGGGAGAAAATAATAACAAATGAAGCAACAGACAAACAACTAATCTCAAAAATATACAAGCAACTCCTACAGCTCAATACCAGAAAAATAAATGACCCAATCAAAAAATGGGCCAAAGAACTAAATAGACATTAATCCCACAGTTTCAACTGGCTGCTAGATGACTTCACTTAGACATCCTCAAGCATCACTAATTCAGCATGTTCAAAGAGAAATCATCTTTCCATTGAAACCACCTACTCCCTTTAACACTTTTATATCTATGAGTTACTGTGTCCTCCAAGTCACCAGGTTCAAAACCTCGGTGTTCTCTCCAACTTCTCATTTAATTTCCCCCCACAGTCAATAAATGATCAACTCACACACAGTCGAATCAAGTCAAATTCTGCAATATTCTGCAGTCACTGTCTGTCTTCCATTCCCTTCAGCCACTTTTGCGTCCACCATGAGGACACTTTCCCACTCTTCCTGTCCCTTCAGCTCACTATTCCAGTCTGTCTTATGGGCTTTATTAGAATATCTTTCATTTGATCATGATCTGACCATGTTACCTGCTTGTTCAAAATCCATCCAATATTCTGCATTTCATCCTGGGTTTTGTGCATGTGCATCTCAGCTCTTCTGACACCAAGCAAATTAAACTGCTTGTCAATCTCCAAACACGTCCCTTGAATTTCAGCCCTTGTGTATTGACTCGTGCAGACACACAGACTGTTGAAATCTATTTGTTAAGCTCTGCCTCAAATATCGGGGAAGGCAATGGTACCCTACCCCAGTACTTATGCTTGGAAAATCCCATGGACGGAGGATCCTGGTAGGCTCCAGTCCATGGGGTCGCTAAGAGTCGGACACGACTGAGTGACTTCACTTTCACTTTTCACTTTCATGCATTGGAGAAGGAAATGGCAACCCACTCCAGTATTCTTGCCTGGAGAATCCCAGGGACAGGGGAGCCTGGTGAGCTTCTGTCTATGGGGTCGCACAGAGTTGGACACAACTGAAGCGACTTAGCAGCAGCAGCAGCAGCAGCCTCAAATATAACATCATTCATAAAGACCTTGTTAATTTCCATCCCCACAAACTTTTGGTCCTTGTTAATTTCCATCCCCACAAACTTTTGGTCCTCATGAGGATGATGAGTTTTCCATCATCCTCATGCTATTCTGTGCCTGGGTTATACCACTTTTCCTGCTCTATGTTTTTATAATTTTTGTTAATTTTTTCTTGGTCCTCCTTTCTTCCTCTTAGTTTGTGAACCTTTTGTAGGCAGGGAGCGTGTTTTACTTAGCTCAGTTTCTTTGCCTCTCTAGCACTAGAACAGTGCATGAGACACAGCAGGAACTCAGTAACTGTTTGCTGAACCAGCCACAGCAATGCCGATGGGACGTCTGGCACAGAGCGCAGGAAACCTGAGTGTGGAAAGGATCACTGGCTCTGATTTCCTGGTGCTTCTGTAAAGCCTCCTGCAATGTATCAGTCTCCACTGGTACATATCTGACATCTCGCCCATGTCACCATACCACAATTTCTTCTTTCTGCTTAGAAGCCAAGGAAATCCCTAGAGATATCTGTTGACATATTCCCGAGGCTTCATCTAGTAAAGATCAGTCTGGTTGGAAGGCAGACAGTGCAGAAGTCCACTTGAGAAAAGTAGACCAAGAAAACTGGCAATTCCCTGTTGGTGAGAGGTACCCACTGGTGTGAGCTGTTGAACTATGAACATATTCCCAAGATAGTGCAAAGTTTTACAAGCATTGTACTCTGCTTCCTCCCTTCACCTCTTTTCAGGTGACTTCTTTTAGTCCTTAACTCAAAAAATCCTCTACCTTCAGTAAGACCAACAAGCCATTGATGTCCTTTTAAAATAAACTAGTTTTAGAGCAGTTTTAAGTCCAGAGCAACATTAAGTGGATGATACACAAGTTTTTTTTTTTTTTTTTTAAATATACTTCCTGCCCCTATACATGCGTAGCTTCCACAATTATCAATATCCTCCAGCAGAGTGGTACATTTGTTACAATGGATAAACTTACACATTACAATCATTATACAATTAGAATGCTATAAAATTCTAGGGGTTTGGACAAATGTATAATGATATACATTCATCATTATGATATTTTATTGCCCTAAAATTCCTCTGTGCTCTGCCTATTTATCTCCCTGCCTTCAACCTCTGGCAACCACTGATCTTTTTTTTTACTGTTTCCCTGTTTTTGCTTTTTCCACAATTTCATACAATTGGGATAAAAAAGTATGTCACCTTTTCAGATTGGCTTCGTTCCCTTAGTAATATGCACTTAAGTTTCCTCCATGTCATTTCATGGTTTGACAGCTTATTTTTAAATTTGTAGGATAATATTTCACAGCCTGGAAGGAGCACAGTTTATGATTCTTTCTCCTACTGAAGGACGTCTTGGTTGCCTCCAAGATTTGGCAATTTCTAATAAATGTACTGTAAATATCCACATGTAGGTTTTTGTGTAGACATGTTTGTTTTTGGTTTCTTTGGGTAAGTGCACAAGGAGTGCATGTGCTGATTTGTGTGGTAAGAAAATGTTTAGTTGGATAAGAAACTTTCAAACTATGTTCCGCATTGGTTGCACCATTATACATTCCCATCAATGATGAATGAGAGTTCTGGGTGCTCCATACCCTGACCAGCATTTGATGTTGTTTGTGCTCCAGATCTTGGCCATTCTAATAGGTATATAGTGATATCTTGTTGTTGCTTTAATTTGTGTTTCATTGATGACATATGATATAGAGTATCTTTTCACATGCTTGATGTCTGCATCTCTTCTTTTGTGAGATGTTTGTTAAGATTTTGGCTCATCTAAAAAGTACTTCAAGGCAGAGGAACCAGAGATCAAATTGCCAACATCCGCTGGATCATGGAAAAAGCAAGAGAGTTCCAGAAAAACATCTATTTCTGCTTTATTGACTATGCCAAAGCCTTTGACTGTGTGGATCACAATAAACTGTGGAAAATTCTGAGAGAGATGGGAATACCAGACCACCTGGTCTGCCTCTTGAGAAATCTGTATGCAGGTCAGGAAGCAACAGTTAGAACTGGTCATGGAACAACAGACTGGTTCCAAATAGGAAAAGGAGTATGTCAAGGCTGTATATTGTCACCGTGTTTATTTAACTTATATGCAGAGTACATCATGAGAAATGCTGGACTGGAAGAAACACAAACTGGAATCAAGATTGCCGGGAGAAATATCAATAACCTCAGATATGCAAATGATACCACCCTTATGGCAGAAAGTGAAGAGGAACTCAAAAGCCTCTTGATGAAAGTGAAAGTGGAGAGTGAAAAGGTTGGCTTAAAGCTCAACATTCAGAAAACGAAGATCATGGCATCTGGTCCCATCACTACATGGGAAATAGATGGAGAAACAGTGGAAACAGTGTCAGACTTTGTTTTTCTGGGCTCCAAAATCACTGCAGATGGTGACTGCAGCCATGAAATTAAAAGACGCTTACTCCTTGGAAGGAAAGTTATGACCAACCTAGATAGCATATTCAAAAGCAGAGACATCACTTTGCCAACAAAGGTTCGCCTAGTCAAGGCTATGGTCTTTCCTGTGGTCATGTATGGATGTGAGAGCTGGACTGTGAAGAAGGCTGAGCGCCGAAGAATTGATGCTTTTGAACTGTGGTGTTGGAGAAGACTCTTGAGAGTCGCTTGGACTGCAAGGAGATCCAACTGGTCCATTCTGAAGGAAATCAGCCCCGGGATTTCTTTGGGAGGAATGATGCTAAAGCTGAAACTCCAGTATTTTGGCCACCTCATGCGAAGAGTTGACTCATTGTAGAAGACTGTGATGCTGGGAGGGATTGAGGGCAGGAGGAGAAGGGGACGACAGAGGATGAGATGGCTGGATGGCATCACTGACTCGATGAATGTGGGTCTGAGTGACCTCCGAGAGCTGGTGATGGATAGGGAGGCCTGGCGTGCTGCAGTTCATGGGGTTGCAAAGAGTCGGACACGACTGAGCGACTGATCTGATCTGATCTGATTTGTTAATCTATGACATTGATTGATTTCTGTATATTGAACTGTCCTTTCATCCCAAGGATAAACCCTACTTGATTATGCATAGTTTATGATCCTTTCAACAATACGTTGAAAGATTCAACAATACGTTGAATTTGGTTTGCTGATACTTTGCTGAGGATTTTGCATCTATGTTCCATGATGATATTGAATTTTCTTTCTTTCTTTTTTTTTTTTTTTGGTATCTTTTTCTGGTTTTGGTATCAGGATAATGCTGGCTTTGCAGAATGAGTTCAAAAATGTTTATTCCTCTTCAATATTTTGAAATAGCTAGAGAGGATAGGTGTTAACTCTTTTTGAAATGTTTGGGAGAATCAGCAATTATTCCTTCAAATAATTTTTCTGTCCCTTTCTCTCTCTTATTCTTTTTTCCCTATAATGCAAATACTTGGTGTTTTCCCAGAGGTGTTTGAAACTATTCTCACTTAAAAAAATTCTTATTTATTTTTTCTGTTTACACTTGGCTGATTTCCATGAGTGTCTTCCATTTTGCTGATTTGTTACTCTGTAGCTGCTGTATTTGTTATTTTGTACCACCTAAACTGGGCTTCCTAGGTGGCGCTGCTGCTGCTGCTAAGTCCCTTCAGTCATGTCCGACTCTGTGCGACCCCATAGACGGCAGCCCACCAGGCTCCCCCGTCCCTGGGATTTTCCAGGCAAGAACACTGGAGAGGGCTGCCATTTCCTTCTCCAATGCATGAAAGTGAAAAGTGAAAGGGAAGTCGCTCAGTCGTGTTCGACTCTTAGCGACCCCATGGACTGCAGCCTTCCAGGCTTCTCCGTCCATGGGATTTTCCAGGCAAAAGTACTGGAGTGGGGTGCCATCTCCTTCTCCGCCTAGGTGGCGCTAGTGGTAAAGAATCCACCTGCCAGTGCAGGAGACCTAGAGATGCACTGGTTGGAGAAGATCCTCTGGAGAAGGACATGGCCATCCACTGCATTATTCTTGCCTGGAGTATCCCATGAACAGAGGAGCCTGGTTGGCTACAGTCCACAGGGTCACAAAGAGTTGGGCACGACTGAGCACACAGCATATAGCACATTACCTAATCTACTGTTGATTCCGTCTATTTTTAAGTTTAAATAATTACATTTTCAGTGCTGTTTGATTCTTCCTTATACTTTCTCTTTGTTGAAATTCTCACTATATTTATCCATTTTTCTCCCAAGTTTGGTAAGCATCTTTATGATTGTTATCTTGAACCCTTTATCAGGTAGATTACATGTGTCTGCTGCATCTAGTTTGCTTTTGGAGGTTTTATTTTGATTCTTTGTTTGGAACATATTACTCTGTCTCCTCATTTTGGATAATTCCCTGTGTTTCTTTTATGTATTGGGTATGTAGGCCACAGTTCTCAATCTTGGAGAAGTTGCCTTATGTAGGAGATGTCCTGTGGGGCCTGGTAACATGCTTTCCCTGGCTACCAGAGCTATGCGCTATAGATGTGCCCCTATGTGGACGGTGTGGGCTCTTCTGTTGTGTGTGTTAAGTCACTTCAGTTGTGTCTGACTCTTTGGGGTCCCATGGACTGTATCCTGCCAGTCTCCTCTGTCCATGGGATTCTCCAGGCAAGAATACTGGAGAGGGTAGCTACTTCCTCCTCCAGGGGATCTTTCTTTTCTTTCTTTTTTTTTTAGATTAAATTTTATTTTGCTTAACTTTACAATATTGTATTGCTTTTGCCGTACATCGAGATGGATCCGCCACCAGTATAGACGTGCTCCCCATCCTGAACCCTCCTCCCTCCTCCCTCCCCATACCATCCCTCTGGGTCGTCCCAGTGCACCAGCCCCAGGCATCCATTATCGGGCATCGTACCTGGACTGGCGACTCATTTCAGATATGATATTATACGTATTTCAGTGCTATTCTCCCAAATCATCCCGCCCTCTCCCGGTCCCAGAGTCCAAAAGTCTGTTCCATACATCAGTGTCTCTTTTGCTGTCTTGTAAACAGGGTTATTGTTACCATCTTTCTAAATTCCATATATATGCGTTAGTATACTGTATTTGTGTTTTTCTTTCTGGCTTACTTCACTCTGTATAATAGGCTCCAGTTCCATCCACCTCATTAGAACTGATTCAAATGTATTCTTTTTCATGGCTGAGTAATACTCCATGGTGTATATGTACCACAGCTTTCTTATCCATTCATCTGTGGATGGACATCTAGGTTGCTTCCAAGTCCTGGCTATTGTAAACAGTGCTGCTATGAACATTGGGGTACACGTGTCTCTTTCAGTTCTGGTTTTCTCAGTGTGTATGCCCAACAGTGGGATTGCTGGATCATAAGGCACTTCTATTCCCAGTTTTTTGAGAAATCTCCATACTGTTCTCCATAGTGGCTGTACTAGTTTGCATTCCCACCAACAGTGTATGAGAGTTCCCTTTTCTCTGCACCCTCTCCAGCATTTATTGCTTGTGGACTTTTGGATTGCAGCCATTCTGACTGGCGTGAAATGGTACCTCATAGTGGTTTTGATTTGCATTTCTCTGATAATGAGTGATGTTGAGCATCTTTTCATGTGTTTGTTAGCCATCTGTATGTCTTCTTTGGAGAAATGTCTATTGAGTTCTTTGGCCCATTTTTTGATTGGGTCGTTTATTTTTCTGGAATTGAGCTGTAGGAGTTGCTTGTATATTTTTGAGATTAGATGTTTGTCTGTTGCTTCATTTGCTATTATTTTCTCCCATTCTGAAGGCTGTCTTTTCACCTTGCTTATAGTTTCTTTTGTTGTGCAGAAGCTTTTAAGTTTGATTAGGTCCCATTTGTTTATTTTTGATTTTATTTCCGATATTCTGTGAGGTGGGTCATAGAGGATCCTGCTGTGATGTATGTCAGAGAGTGTTTTTCCTATGTTTTCCTCTAGGAGTTTTATGGTTTCTGGTCTTACATTTAGATCTTTAATCCATTTTGAGTTTATTTTTGTGTATGGTGTTAGAAAGTGTTCTAATTTCATTCTTTTACAAGTGTTCGACCAGTTTTCCCAGCACCACTTGTTAAAGAGATTGTCTTTAATCCATTGTATATTCTTGCCTCCTTTGTCAAAGATAAGGTGACCATATGTGCGTGGATTTATCTCTGGGCTTTCTGTTTTGTTCCATTGATCTATATTTCTGTCTTTGTGCCAGTACCATACTATCTTGATGACTGTGGCTTTGCAGTAGAGCCTGAAGTCAGGCAGATTGATTCCTCCAGTTCCGTTCTTCTTTCTCAAGATAGCTTTGGCTATTCGAGGTTTTTTGTATTTCCATACAAATTGAGAAATTATTTGTTCTAGCTCTGTGAAGAATACCGTTGGTAGCTTGATGGGGATTGCATTGAATCTATAAATTGCTTTGGGTAGTATACTCATTTTCACTATATTGATTCTACCAATCCATGAACATGGTATATTTCTCCATCTATTAGTGTCCTCTTTGATTTCTTTCACCAGTGTTTTATAGTTTTCTATATATAGGTCTTTAGTTTCTTTAGGAAGATATATTCTTAAGTATTTTATTCTTTTCATTGCAATGGTGAATGGAATTGTTTCCTTAATTTCTCTTTCTATTTTCTCGTTATTAGTGTACAGGAATGCAAGGGATTTCTGTGTGTTGATTTTATATCCTGCAACTTTACTATATTCATTGATTAGCTCTAGTAATTTTCTGGTGGAATCTTTAGGGTTTTCTACATAGAGGATCGTGTCATCTGCAAACAGTGAGAGTTTTACTTCTTCTTTTCCAATTTGGATTCCTTTTATTTCTTTTTCTGCTCTGATTGCTGTGGCCAAAACTGCCAGAACTATATTGACTAGTAATGGTGAAAGTGGGCATCCTTGTCTTGTTCCTGACTTTAGAGGAAATGCTTTCAATTTTTCACCATTGAGGATAATGTTTGCTGTGGGTTTGTCATATATAGCTTTTATTATATTGAGGTATGTTCCTTCTATTCCTGCTTTCTGGAGAGTTTTTTTTTTTTATCATAAATGGATGTTGAACTTTGTCAAAGGCTTTCTCTGCATCTATTGAGATAATCATATGGTTTTTATTCTTCAGTTTGTTAATGTGGTGTATTACGTTGATTGATTTTCAGATATTGAAGAATCCTTGCATTCCTGGGATAAAGCCCACTTGGTCATGGTGTATGATCTTTTTAATGTGTTGTTGGATTCTGATTGCTAGAATTTTGTTAAGAATTTTTAAAAATATGGAACGCTTCATGAATTTGCGTGTCATCCTTGCGCAGGGGCCATGCTAATCTTCTCTGTATCGTTCCAGTTTTAGTATATGTGCTGCCGAAGCGAGCACCTCCAGGGGAATCTTTCTGACCCAGGGATCCAACCTGGGTTTCCTGCACTGGTGGGTGGAGCCAAGTCCTAAGGCTACTGCTGGCCTGCTGGTGGGAATGTGCTGGGTCCTGAGGTGGTCTAGCTGGGGGACTCAAGGCTGGTGCCAGCCTGTTGGTAAGCTGGTAAGCTCTTGGCCTTAATAAGCTAGAAGGAAGACTCCAAAATGGCACCTGCCATCCCCAGTGTGCTTGTGGTAAGTAAGTTCCCCCAAATGGTTTTCTCTAGCATCTGTGTCTCCAGGGAATATACCAGTTGTCTTTTGCCTCTCTAGAGATTCTCCAAGGTCAACAAGTGGGTCTGACTCAGGCTCATTTTAAATCACTACCTTTATGCTGGGACCTGAAGCCTGGGTAATTCTGCGCATGCTCTTTAAGAGTGGAGGCTGTGTTTTCTACAGCCTTCTGGCTCTCCCATACTCAAGCCCTGCTGGCCTTCAAAGCCAGACATTCTGGGGGCTCATCTTCCCAGTACAGGACCTCCTGACTGGTGAGCCCATTGTGAGGCTAACACCCCTTGCTACTTGGGGAGAGTCCCTGCAATTATGATCATCCTCCTGTTTGTGGGTCACCAACACAGGGGTATGTGTCTTGACTATACCGCACCTCCACCTCTCCTACCTGACTCACAGTATATCTCTAGTTATGGAAAAAATTTTTTCTACTAGTCCTCATGTTGTTTTCAAAATCAGTTGCTCTGTTCAGTTCAGTTCATTCGCTCAGTCGTGTCCGACTCTTTGCGACCACATGAATCGCAGCACGCCAGGCCTCCCTGTCCATCACCAACTCCCGGAGTTCACTCAGACCCACGTGTATTGAGTCAGTGATGCCACCCAGCCATCTCATCCTCTGTCATCCCCTTCTTCTCCTGCCCTCAATCCCTTCCAACATCAGGGTCTTTTCCAGTGAGTCAACTCTTCGCATGAGGTGGCCAAAGTACTGGAGTTTCAGCTTCAGCATCATTCCCTGCAAAGAAATCCCAGGGCTGATCTCCTTCAGAATGGACTGGTTGGATCTCCTTGCAGTCCAAGGGACTAGTTACTCTGTAGATACTTGTAATTCTGGTGAGCCTGTGTGAAGAGGGGAGCTCAGGGTCTTCCTACTCTGCCATATTGGCCACACCTCTTCTTACTAACTTTTGAGTTGTTCAGGCAAAGGACTGAGCCAGCTGAGATCACTTCCCTTGTCTCTGTAGTAGATCTGTCAGGAAGATTAGATGCAGATGGAAGGCTCTCCATCACTGCGTTATTCCTGGAGGAGCTGTTTGCTTTTTCTAAGCTGTCCAGTTTTAATAGTTCTTTGTATATTTTGGATAGCAATCTGTTACTACATGTGTTTTTGTAAATATTTTCTCTGAGTCTGTGGCTTGTATTCTCTTTTCATTCTCTTACACTGTCTTTTGCAGAGTAGAATTTTTAATTTTAATGAAGTCCAGCTTATCAATTTTTTCATGAATTTTATCTTTAGCATTGTGTTTTAAAAATTATATGCATAGCCAAACCCATCTAGGTTTTTCTCATAGGTTATCTTCTATGAGTTTTATAGTCCACTTTGAGTTAATTTTTGTGAAGGGTGTAAGGCCTATGTCTAGATTCTCTCTCTCTCTCTCTTTTTGCTTACAGATGTTCAACTGTTTCAGCACCATTTGTTAAAAATAGTAGTGCATTGCCTTCGTTCTTTTGTTGGAGATCAGTTGACTATATTTATAAGGGTCTGTTTTTTGGCTCTCTATTCTGTTCCATTGCCCTATTTGTCTCCTCCATTGCCAGTACCCTACTGTCTTGATTAATAGTAAGTCTTGAAGTCTGGTAATATGAGTCCTCCAACTTTGTTCTCCTTGAATATTTCACTCACTATTCTGAATCTTTTGACCTTCCATGTAAACTTTAGAATCAGCTTGTTGACATCACAAAATGACTGGATATTTTGACTGGAATTGCATTGTCTCTGCAGTTCAATTTGAGAAGTATTGACATCTTGATAATATGAATTTTCTTATCTACAAACATGGACTGTCTCTCTATTTATTTCTTGATAATTTTGTTCATCAGAGGTTTGTAATTTTCCTCATATAAATTGTATACATATTTTGTTAGACTTATACCTAAGTATTTCATTTTGTGGGTATTTATGTAAATGATATTGCATTTCAAATGTTAAATTCCACTTGTTTATTGCTGATACACTTTTGTCTATTAACTTTGTATCCTATATCTTGTTACAATTGCTTACTAGTTCCAGGAGTTTTTTTTTGTTGATTTATTTTAAGATGCTTTACACAAGTCATGTTATTCCCAATTTGTACACAATTCATTTCCTTTTCTTGTCTTACTGAATCAGCTAGAACTTCCAAAGAGTCAGACACGACTGAGCGACTTCACTAAAAATTTTAGTGACTCACTCACTAAAAATTCATATGGTGAAATCCTCACCACAATTTCTCAGGATGTGACCTTAATTGGATCATTGCAGAGGTAATCCAGTTAAAATGATGTCATTATTATGGGCCCTAATTCAGTATGACAGATGTCCTTATAAAAAGGGACAGTCTGGGTATAGACACCCACAGGGGGAATGCTGCGCAGACCTGAAGCTGGCCATCTACATGCTAAGGAGAGAGACCTAGGACACATCCCTTCCTCACACCCGTGAGAAAGTCACTGTGGTTTCAGACTGCTGGCCTCTGTATTTCTCTTGTTGAGTCACCCAGTTTCTGGTATTTTATTATGGGAGCTCCAAGAAACTAATATACCTTCCAGCAGAGATGGTACTGTCTGTCATTATTACCCCACAAATCCCTTACCCTAGTCTACCTTTGTTATAGTCGTCTTGTTAGCACCTAACCCTAACCTTCTCCCTACCGTCCTAGTTAAATCTCATCATTGTTGTTTAGTCGTTAAGTCATGTCTGACTCTTCTGCAGGCCCCCATAGACTACAGTCCACCCGGCTCCTCTGTTCATGGAATTTTCCAGCCAAGAATACTGGAGTGTGTTGCCATTTCCTTCTCCAGGGGATTTTCCCAACCCAAGGATCAAATCTGCATTGGCAGGCAGATTCTTTACCACTGAACTGCCTGGGAAGTCAAAATCTAATTATTGGGTTGGCCAAAAAGTTTGTTTGGATTTTTTGTTTGTGTGTTTGTTTTCCATTTGGAAAGACCCAAGCAAACATTTTGGCCAACCCCATATTTGTCTATTCCAGGCCTGATCTTATGGCAAAACACCATGCCTACGGGTCTCACTTGTGATCCAGGTTAGCTAACCCCAAGTGGACCCTTGGTGATGATGTCCAGCTTCCACGCCTCATCTCCCTGGTGTCCACTGTCTCGTCCACCACCCCAAATGACCACTACAGACCTAGTGTTCTCTTTTCAATCTTCCAACACCTTCTCAACCACATGCCCTGATGATGACCTTGCTGCCTAGCTTACTGGGTAAGTGAAAGCAGTTAAAAAACTGCTGTATGCTCAGCACCATATGCACCCACTCAACTGTATATATATCAAGACACTCTGCTTTCTCTCTTGTTATTATAGATGTGTCATCCATGTTCTGTCTTCAGCCTGCTCTTCCCTTTAGGCACCATATTCCACCCCTTCTTGCCTGTTTCAGAACATTGTTTCAGTGATTATCCCTGGCAGCTTTCTCAACAGCCTTGTTATGGGATGGGTTGTGTACTCCCTAAATTCATACATGAAGTTCCAACCCCCAGTGCCTTAGAGTGTGACTGAAGATAAGATCACTAGAGGTAACTGCATCAAAATGAGGTCATTGTGTTGTACCCTAATCCAGTGTGACTGGTGTCCTTTTAAGAAGAGGAGGTGAAGACACAGACACGCACAGAGGAAAGACAATGTTCTGACCAGGAGAAAACGGCCACCTTCACACCGAGTAGAGATGCCTTCGAGGAGACCCGTGCTGCGACACTGTAGAGCCCCGGCCCCCAGAACTGTGAGAAAATACATTTCTGCAGTTTGAGCCTCTCGGCCTGTGGTACTTTGTTATAGCAGCCCTAGAAAAAGAACACCTGGTTACAAACCTGCTGTAATCGCTCTCACCTTAAATAACCCAACCTTTTCTTGATTCCTCATCTCCTTCCAGCTACTTCCTCAATTTTTTTGCAGAAAAACTTGGAGCTTTCCTTATTGGCTCTCACTCTTCTCCATTTCTTTTCTACCCCATTTTTCTCCAAGCACTGGAGTGTCCCAGGGCTTAGTCCTCGAACTGCTGTTACTTTCTCTTCATACTTATTCCTTATGTGAATCAATAATGGTCTCATGACTCTTAAATACCATCCATAGTTATCAACAGCTCAGTTCATCTCTCCAAGTACATCCAGAATCTGACTACCACCACTCTGGTCCAGTCTTTCTTCTTCTGTCACCAGAATTATTGCAGTTGCTGCCTAACCTTCGTGCTTCCACTCTTGCCTATGCCATGGCCTAGCCCTTTCATTTTAACATCAATACAGAGAAAATGTTGATCCCTTAAAACTATGTGAAATCATATAACTGCTTGCCTTAAGATTTCTCCAATGGCTTCTTATATTACTCAAAGTAAAAGTCAGCCTTGAGGCTCTAGAATCTTCTCCCTCAGTCCCTGAATCCATTACTCTCCTGAGTAAACCATTTTCCTTATTTCATCCTCACTCACTCAGCTCCAGCCATGCTATTTTCCTTACAGCTTAAAGATTCTTGGAACTCTCTTACCTTGGGCTCTTTGCACCTGCTAATCTCTCTGATTGGAATGCTCTTCCCATGAGAGATAGCCCTTATATTGCATTCACAATGGATCTAATTTATTCCAATAGACTGGTAGACATGAAAATGCTTTGCAGATATGAACACATTTCATCCACATGTTCTTCTTTCAGATCTCTGCTCAATCTTCTCCTTGCCAGAAAGGTCCTTATGGACTCCCTATACTGTACAAGAAAGTAACCCCTACCAATCTGCCTATTGTATCCTACTAACTATACCTCTACCCTTAATTTTATCATTAGTCATGAGATATATTTACTTGTTTGTTTTTTTTAATGTGTTTTCCTTCATTGGAATATTTGTAAATGTTACAAGGCCAGGAATTTTATTAGTTTACTGCTTGTTGAGCCATTGATTGATTAACTGAATTTTATACTTGGTGCTACCTACAAATTAACCTGTAATCTATAACTAGGTCTCCTTGTTCTCTCCTGTGGCCCAACCATGTATGTGCCTGCCAGGTCGTATGGTGTGAAGAGGGGCTGGGAGGGGTTTGAAAAATGTTTAAGTCCCTCTTCTCAAAGAACTTTTTATTAGGCTACTAGAAGTTTTCTCGGAGAAGGCAATGGCACCCCACTCCAGTACTCTTGCCTGGAAAATCTCATGGACGGAGGAGCCTGGTGGGCTGCAGTCCATGGGGTCACTAAGAGTCGGACATGACTGAGCAACTTCGCTTTCACTTTTCACTTTCATGCATTGGAGAAGGAAATGGCAACCTACTTCAGTATTCTTGCCTGGAGAATCCCAGGGACGGAGGAGCCTGGTGGGCTGCAGTCCATGGGGTCGCTGAGGGTTGGACACGACTGAGTGACTTCACTTTCATGCATTGGAGAAGGAAATGGCAACCCACTCCAGTATTCTTGCCTGGAGAATCCCAGGGACAGGGGAGCCTGGTGGGCTGCCGTCTATGGGGTCGCACAGAGTCGGACACGACTGAAGTGACTTAGCAGCAGCAGCAGTGTGAGCAGTGACACAGAGGTGGGAAAAAGGCCAAGGTTTCAAGACCATATCTGTTTAAATGTTTGGGTGTAATCACGTATATATTTAACTACTATTTGGTCCAACCTGAAAGATAAAGAATACACATATATACATACTTACAAAATAACATACAAGTTTATTCCATGTTTTATAACTTTTAATAGCTAACAACAGATTAGCACCACCTTTTTAAACAAATCACATCCAATTTTACTGAATTTGTTTCCTGAACTGTAAAATAGGCATAATAATGCCAACTTCATCAAGTTAGTACAACTTAATGGGTTCAATTCTGGCTCTACTGCTTTCTACCTATATGACCTCAGATGAGAAGCTAAGTGTCTCTGTGCCTTGGTTTCCTCATATGTAAGATGCAGGGAATAATAATAGGTATCTCACAGAGTTGTTTTATGAAGTCAATGAATAAACAGATGTAAGGAGTTAGGTCAGAGGCTCTGTACAAAGTCAGGCTCTGTAAAAACTTCCTATCACTATTACTGTTGTGTGAGGATGAGTTATGACAATACCTGTGAAAATAATTTGTCATATTGCACAAATGTAGGAGAAGCTTCAATTCTGTATGTGTGGATGTATGCAATTTCGGTCCTTGACACAGTACTGAGTAGGGGCTTCCCTGGTGGCTCAGATGGTAAAGAATCTGCCTGCAATGCAGGAGACCCTGGTTTGATCCCTGGGTTGAAAAGATCCCCTGGAGAAGGGTATGGCAAGCCACTCCAGTATTCTTACTTGGAGAAGCCCATGGACTGAGGGGCCTGGCAGGCTACCGTACACAGAGCCCACAGAATCCAGGATAGTACAAGTTAGCAGAGTAGAAGGACATGCACTCATCTTCTCCTCAAGAACACCAAAATTGCAACTAGCTCTTGAACAGCCACCAACAGGAGGATGTTGGAATCCACCAAAAAATGATACCCCACATCCAAGGATGAAGGAGAAGCTGCAACAAGACAGTGGTGGGGGTGCATCATTTTAAAATCAAATCCCATACCTGCTGGGTAGGCCACCCACAAACTGGAGAACAATAATATCATAGAAGTTCTTGCACTGTTGCAAAGGTTCTAGGCCCCATATCAGATTTCCCAACCTGGGGATTCAGCAAAGGGAATCCTCAGCGAGTCTGACTTTGAAGGACAATGGGATTTGATTATAGAACTTCCAGAGGACTGGGGGAAATAGAGACTCTTGGAGGGCACAAAAAGTCTTGTGTGCAGCAGGACCCGTGGATGGAGAGGTGACCCCACAAGAGACGGACACAGATCTGCCTGTAAGTGTTTGAGGGTCTACTGCAGAGGCATGGATGGGAAGGGGCTGCCCCAGGGACAGGGGAGCTGGCAGCAGCAGTCCTGGGAGATGTGTGCTGGCATGTCTTTTTTTTTTTTTTTAATTAAATTTTATTTTGCTTAACTTTACAATATTGCTTTTGCCATGTCTTTTTTGAAGATCACCAGTAGCCCTACCATAGAGCCTCTAGACTCTAGGACTGGGTCTCCTCAGGCCAAACAACTAACAGGGAGGGGGCACAGCCCCACCCATCAGCAGAAAATTGGATTAAATATTTACTAAGCATGGCCTTGCCCACTAGAGAGAGACCTAGTTTTCCCCACAGCCAGTCTCCCTCCATCAGAAAGCTTGCACAAGCTTTTTATCCTCATCCATCAGAGGGCAGACAGAAGAAGAGCTATAATCCCACAGTCTCCAGAACAAAAACCACAGTCACAGAAAGCTAACCAAAATGATCTCATGGATCACAGTCTTGTGTAACTCAGTGAAGTTGTGAGCCATGCCATGCAGGGCCCCCAAGACAGAAGGGTCATTGTAGAGAGTTTTGACAAAACGTGGTCCACTGAAGAAGGGAATGGCAAACCACTCCAGTATTCTCTCTTGAGAATCCCATGAACAGTATGAAAAGGCAAAAAGATATGACACCAGAAAATGAGCTCCCTAGGTTGGAAGGTGTCCAATAGACTTCTGGGGGAGAGTGGAGAAATAGCTCCAGAAAGAATGCAGAGGCTGGGCCAAAGCAGAAACAACGCTTATCTGTGGATGTGTCTGGTGGTGAAAGTAAAATCTGATACTGTAAAGAACAATATTGCATAAGAACCTGGAATGTCAGGTCCATGAATCAGGAAAAATTGGATGTTGTCAAACAAGAGATACCAAGAGTGAACATTGAGAATCTTAGAAATCAGTGCACTCAAATGGATGGGAACGGGCAAATTTAATTCAGATAACCAAAGATGAAATGGAGTAGCCTTCATAGTCAACAAAAGAATTAAAAATGCAGTACTTGGGCACAATTTCAAAAATGACAGAATGATCTCAGTTCATTTCCAAGCAAACCATTCAATATCACTGTAATCCAAGTCTAGGCCCCAACCACTAATGCTAAAGCTGAAGTTGAGTGGTTCTATGAAGACCTACCAGACCTTCTAGAACTAACACCAAAAACAACCAAAAAGTCCTTTTCATAATAGGGGATTGGAATGCAAAAGTAGGGAATCAAGAGATCCCTGGAGTAACAGGTAAATTTGGCCTTGGAGTACAAAATGAAGCAGGGCAAAGGCTAACAGAGTTTTGCCAAGAGAACACACTGGTCAAAGCAGACACCCTCTTCCAACAACACAAAAGACGACTCTACATAAGGACATCACCAGATGGTCAATATTGAAATCAGATTGATTATATTCTTGGCAGCCCAAGATGGAGAAGCTCTATAGAGTCAGCAAAAATAAGACTTGGAGCTGACTGTGGCTCTGATCATGAGCACCTTATTGCAAATTTCAGGCTTAAATTTAAGAAAGTAGGGAAAATCAATAGACCATTCAGGTAGGACCTAAATCAAATCCCATATGATTATACACAGATGTGTTGAATAGATTCAAGGGTTTCAATCTGGTAGACAGAGTGCCTGAAGAATTATGGACAGGGTTTCATGATATTGTACAGGAAGTGGTTACCAAAACCATCCCCCCACCAAAAAGAAAAACAAGAAATCAAAGTGCTTGTCTGAAAAAGCCTCACAAATAGCTAAGAAAAGAAAAGAAAAAGGCAAAGAGAAAGGGAAAGATATACCCAACTGAGAGATAAGAAGGCCTTCTTAAGTTAACAATGCAAAGAAATAGAGGAAAACAATAGAAAGGGAAAGACTAGAGAACTCTTAAAGAAAACTGGAAATACCAAGGGAATATTTCATGCAAAGATGAGCACAATAAAGGACAAAAACAGCAAGGATCTAACAGAAGCAGAAGATATTAAGAGGAGATGGCAAGAATACATAGAAAAACTATACAATAAAGGTCTTACTTACCCAGATAACCACGATGGCATGGTCAACTCACCTAGATATCCTGGAGTGTGATATCCTAGATATCCTGGAGTGTGAAGTCAAGTGGGCCTTAGGAAGTATTACTACAAACAAAGCTAGTGGAGGTGATGGAATTCCAACTGAGCTATTTCAAGTCCTGAAAGATGATGCTGTTAAAGTGCTGCACCCAATATGCCAGCAAACTCAGTAGTGGTCACAGGACTGGTAAAGGTCAGTTTTCATTCTCATCCCAAAGAAAGGCAATGCCGAAGAATGTTCCAACTATTGTACAGTTGTGCTTATTTTACATGCTAGCAAGGTAAAGCTCAACATCCTTTAAGCTAGACTTCAAGAGTACAGGGCTTCCTTACAGTTCAGTTGGTAAAGAATCCACCTGCAATGCAGGATACCCCGTTTTGATTCCTGGGTCAGGAAGATCTGCTGCAGAAGGGGTAGGCTACCCATTCCAGTATTCTTGGGCTCCCTTGTGGCTCAGCTGTTAAAGAATCTGCCTGCAATTCGGGAGACCTGGGTTCGATCCCTGGGTTGGGAAGGTCCCTTGGAGAAGGGAAAGGTTACCCATTCCAGTATTCTGGCTAGAGAATTCCATGGACATGGGGTTGCAAAGAGTCAGACACGACTGAACGACTTCACTTTCACTTTCAACAGTACATGAACTGAGAACTTCCAGATGTACAAGCTGGATTTAGAAAAGGCAGAGGAGCCAGAGATCAAATTGTCAACATCTGTTGGATCATAGAAAAAGCAAGGGAATTCCAAAAACATCTATTCCTGCTTCACTGATTACACTAAATCCTTTGACTTCTGGATCACAACAAATGTGGAAAATTGTTAAAGACATGGGAATACCAAGCCACCTTATCTATCTCCTGAGAAACCTGTATGCAGGTCAAGAAACAAGTTAGAACTGGACATGGAAATACAGACTAGTTCAAAATTGGGAAAGGAGTATGTCAAGGCTATATACTGTCACTCTGTTTATTTAGCTTATAATATGCAGAGTGCATTATGTTAATGTCAGGCTGGATGAAGCACAAAATGGATCAAGATTTCCGGGAGAAATATCTGCAGCCTCTGATATGGAGATGATACCACTCTAATGGCAGAAAGAGAAGAGGAACCAAAGAGCTTCTTGATGAGGGTGGAAGAGGGGAGTGAAAAAACTGGCTTAAAGCTCAACATTCAAAAAACTAAGATCATGACATCTGGTTGCATCATTTCATGGCAAATGGATGGGGAAAAAGGGGAAACAGTGACAGATTTTATTTTCTTGGTCTCCAAAATCACTGTGGATGATGACTGCAGTCGTGAAATTAAAAGATGCTTGCTCCCTGGAAGAAAAGCTATGATAAACCGAGACAGTGTATTAAAAAGCAGAGACATCATTTTGCTGACCAAGGTCCATATAGTCAAAGCTATGGTTTTTCTAGTAGTCAAGTACAGATATGAGAATTGGACCATAAAGAAGATTGAATGCCAAAGAATTGATGCTTTTAAGCTGTGGTGCTGGAGAAGACTCTTGAAAGTCCCTTGGACAGCAAGAAGATCAAACACATCAATCCTAACAGAGATCAACCCTGAATATTCATTACAAGGACTGATGCTGAAGTTGAAGCTCCAATACTTAGGCCACCTGCTATGTGGAGCTGATTAATTAGAAAAGACCCTGTTGCTGGGAAAGATGGAGGACAAAGGCAAAGAGGGCAACAGAAGATAAGATGGTTTGATTGCATCACTAACTCAATGGACATGAGTTTGAGCAAACTCCAGGAGATAGTGAAGGCCACAGAAGACTGGCATGCTGCTATTCTTGGAGTTGTAAAGAGCTGGACACGACTTAGTGACTGGACAGCAATAGCAACAGTACTGAACAGTGTTAAAGGGTTGAGTTCTCTAGCTTATATTGTTTAGAAACAAGTTTTTTATCCACGTGCACCAACTTTGTGATCATTGGCAGATTACTCAACATTTCTGTTCCTAAATATCCTCACTCATTTTTAGAGAGAATAATAGTACCTCTTTAATATGTAGTTTTGTGGCATAGAGACAATAATACACACAAAGTGCTTTTTCAATTGACTTGCATCAGATCAGATCAGATCACATCAGTCGCTCAGTCGTGTCCGACTCTTTGCGACCCCATGAACCACAGCACGCCAGGCCTCCCTGTCCATCACAAGCTCCCGGAGGTCACTCAGACTCACATCCATCGAGTCAGTGATGCCATCCAGCCATCTCATCCTCTGTCGTCCCCTTCTCCTCCTGCCCTCAATCCCTCCCAGCATCACAGTCTTCTCCAATGAGTCAACTCTTCGCATGAGGTGGCCAAAATACTGGAGTTTCAGCTTGAGCATCATTCCTTCCAAAGAAATTCCAGGATTGATCTCCTTCAGAATGGACTGGTTGGATCTTCTTGCAGTCCAAGGGACTCTCAAGAGTCTTCTCCAACACCACAGTTCAAAAGCATCAATTCTTCGGCGCTCAGCCTTCTTCACAGTCCAGCTCTCACATCCATACATGACCACAGGAAAGACCATAGCCTTGACTAGGCGAACCTTTGTTGGTAAAGTAATGTCTCTGCTTTTGAATATGCTATCTAGGTTGGTCATAACTTTCCTTCCAAGGAGCAAGCGTCCCTTAATTTCATGGCTGCAGTCACCATCTGCAGTGATTTTGGAGCCCAGAAAAATACAGTCTGACA
Source organism: Tragelaphus eurycerus (assembly GCA_935064755.1). Taxonomy (NCBI): domain Eukaryota; kingdom Metazoa; phylum Chordata; class Mammalia; order Artiodactyla; family Bovidae; genus Tragelaphus; species Tragelaphus eurycerus. The sequence goes on along the minus strand of CAKXYN010000057.1, from coordinate 3,868,358 downwards.
CTGTTTCCACTGTTTCCGCATCTATTTCCCATGCAGTGATGGGACCAGATGCCATGATCTTCGTTTTCTGAATGTTGAGCTTTAAGCCAACCTTTTCACTCTCCACTTTCACTTTCATCAAGAGGCTTTTTAGCCCCTCTTCACTTTCTGCCATAAGAGTGGTGTCATCTGCATATCTGAGGTTATTGATATTTCTCCCGGCAATCTTGATTCCAACTTGTGTTTCTTCCAGTCCAGCATTTCTCATGATGTACTCTACATATAAGTTAAATAAACATGGTGACAATATGCAGCCTTGACGTACTCCTTTTCCTATTTGGAACCAGTCTGTTGTTCCATGACCAGTTCTAACAGTTGCTTCCTGACCTGCATACAGATTTCTTAAGAGGCAGATCAGGTGGTCTGGTATTCCCATCTCTTTCAGAATTTTCCATAGTTTATTGTGATCCACACAGTCAAAGGCTTTGGCATAGTCAATAAAGCAGAAATAGATGTTTTTCTGGAACTCTCTTGCTTTTTCCATGATCCAGCGGATGTTGGCAATTTGATCTCTGGTTCCTCTGCCTTTTCTAAAACCAGCTTGAACATCAGGAAGTTCACGGTTCACATATTGCTGAAGCCTGGCTTGGAGAATTTTGAGCATTACTTTACTAGCGTGTGAGATGAGTGCAATTGTGCGGTAGTTTGAGCACTCCTTGGCATTGCCTTTCTTTGGGATTGGGATGAAAACTGACCTTTTAAGCACTTAATGAATGTTAGCTCTTATTGTTAGCGAAGTGGATGGTGAGAGCCTGAATAATAAGTCACAGTCTTGGATTTAGCTCATTCTGCTCATAAGATGCAACTGCTTAATACTAATCTGGACTTTTCCCACCCTGGCTAATCATTACTTTTCAAAAATGCTGACCAAATCTGAAAATAATCTTCAGATCTGTCATTAATTTAAGAAGTAAAGCTTTCCAGTGTGGCTAGCTTTCTCAAGCCACTCTCCCATTGAATTACATTCATTACTGTGGTGGGTATTCATTTTCCATAAATTAATCTTTTAAGAGTGAGTAATGACCAGAAGAGTTGGAATATTTTTCTTCTCTGAGGGGGGATGCAGTCTAGAAATTCAGCATGGCCTGACCAGAATAGCAGAGCTCTGTGGAACTGCTCATGGGGTGTGATGAAGGTTGTCACCACTGTTATCTTTGGAGCGTTAGCTGTGTTACTTGATGTGACCTCCTGATGTGTCACTGATTACACAGAATATCCAAGTGCTTCACTGACACTGATGATAAATTTTGGCTGCTAACTGGGTCTTACTTGGTCTTAAACTGAGATTGGTTAAAGGCTAACATGTAGTGTCTGGCACTGTTTCCACTGTTTCTCCATCTATTTCCCATGTAGTGATGGGACCAGATGCCTTTGGAAGGAATGATGCTAAAGCTGAAACTCCAGTATTTTGGCCACCTCATGCGAAGAGTTGACTCATTGGAGAAGACTCTGATGCTGGGAGGGATTGGGGGCAGGAGGAGAAGGGGACGACAGAGGATGAGATGGCTGGATGGCATCACTGACTCAATGGATGTGAGTCTGAGTGACCTCCGAGAGCTGGTGATGGATAGGGAGGCCTGGCGTGCTGCAGTTCATGGGGTCGCAAAGAGTCGGACACGACTGAGTGACTGATCTGATCTGATCTGAACATGTAGTGTGTGTGTGTGTGTGTGTGTTTGTGTGCATGTGTGTGTGCAACTGAGGACAAATTCACTCACTTCAAAAAAGTAATTTAGTTTCCAGCTTTATTTCTAGAACTGTATGTTAATAATCTGTTTTCCTTAGAGATGCTTCTCTAACAGTGTGCTTACTTTTATATGCAGGGTATTTGATTGAAAGAGTAATTTGTGTTTCATTTCTGTTACTATAATGTTTTTATTTTGTCCCCATAATGTAGCCAGGCATTTATGTTCTTTTGGTTTACATGGGCTTTGGGGTTACAGATAAAAAGGAGACGTAACCAGAGACCTGCCTGTCTCATCTTTGGCTTCTGAAAGTCTGGCTCATTGAAAGGAATGATATTGGGTTTTCCTTGAGGGGGAGGATGGAGGAGAGTATTTGCAGAGGTGGAAGCCGTCACAGGGGAGAAGAGAGAGAAAAGGATTGGGCTAAGGGGGTCCGTGATCGGGAGGCCAGGAAAGAGTCCATGGTGTGCTCTGCAACCTTGAAAGCAGCGGTGAGGATCTCCGAGGACCAGCACCCACTGAGAGGGCAGCTCTGCCTTTCCTGGGATCCAAGAGGCATTGGCTAGGAGGAAGGACAGCAAGGATCATGGCAGGACTTCCCTGGTGGCACAGAGGTAAAGTTTCTGCCTGCCAATGCAGGAGACACAGGTTTGATCCCTGATCTGGGAAGACTCCACATTGTCTCAGAGCAACTAAGCCCATGTGCCACAACTGTAGAGCTTGTGCTCTGGAGCCCGGGAACCACAGCTGCGACTACTGAGCCCAGGTGCCGCAACTACTGCAGCCTGTGTGCCCTGGAGGCGCATGCGCCACAGCAGGAGAGGCCACTGCGGTGAGGAGCCAGAGCGCAGCAGCTAGAGTGGAGCCCTACTCGTCGCAATTAGAGAAAAGCCCAGGCAGCAACAAGGACCCCACACAGCCAAAAAGAAATAAACAAAATTATTAAAAAAAAAAAAAAAGAATGATGGCAGTGCCAGAAATGACACTTCATTCTTTTTTTTTCTGGCAGCAGGAGGACCCCACATTGGAGCAGGACTCCTTTGAGGGTAGGGAGGGGTTCTGAGTACAGAGCAGATTTCACTGAGTGAACACTCACATCAGATTTAATGATTTAGAGAAATAAATGAATCAAAGATTTCCTGTATCCAAGTGTTGTGAAAGGAAATCCATACTGCCCATGTTTATAAGCCGCTAAAAGACAGGTGCTGATGGTGGCTGTGACCCAGCACGTCCCAGGATGTGTTGTGGGTGCCTGTCCGGGTACAGAGAGAGCAAGGCAGTCCCCTCGGAGAGTGTGGACCTAGTGCAGAAAAAAGACTCTGAAGTGACCTCAGGCCAGGTGAGCAGAACCGGGAGATAAGTGGAGAAAGAGGCATTGTTTAAAGTGACTGCAGGCTAGGACAGGGAGGCCTGGCGTGCTGCAATTCATGGGGTCGCAAAGAGTCGGACACGACTGAGTGACTGATCTGACTCTGAGGCTAGGGCAGGGTTCCTCAGGTGAATCTTGAAGCATTTGCTTTAAGAAAGCTGTTTCTCACTCCAAACTCGGAAAACACCAGCCTACTTTTGTCTCTGTAGTTCACCAGAAAAAGACAGAACTTGACTAGAAAATGCAACATTCATTGCACAATACAGAATACCACTTAAAGGAAAAGAGATGAAGTGAAAGCAATGGTTCATACTCAACCATATGAGCATCGATTTAAACCACGAGAAAAATTTATCTAAAACCTTTGCTGCCAGGGATCCTTGCTTTTTTGCAAAAAGAATCACAGACCCTTTTGGCGGTCTGGTGAAGTCTATAGATTCTTTATCAGAATGAAGTTTTAAAATGCTATATTTGAAATTGAGCCCAGTTCTATATTGAGATCTGGTTTCCCCTATTCCAATAGTTCCTGAATAAAATCTGCTTTTACTGCTTAAAAAAAAAAAAACATAAAAACAAATATATTAAAACAGAATTAACAAAGTATTAAGAAAAGCAATACTAGGCTATGTTAACATTTTTGCTTCTTAAGATATCAGATGGACCCATGCAGCAATGGGTCTAACAATCATCATAATTTTGAAGTAGTGATGCAGATGACACCATCCTTATAGCAGAAAGTGAAGAAGAACTAAAAAGCCTCTTGATGAAGGTGAAAGAAGAGAGTGAAAAAGTTAGCTTAAAACTCAACATTCAGAAAACGAAGATCATGGCATCTGGTCCCATCACTGCATGGGAAATAGATGGGGAAACAGTGGAAACAGTGTCAGACTTTTATTTTTGGGGGTTCCAAAATCACTGCAGATGGTGACTGCAGCCACGAAATTAAAAAATGCTTACTCCTTGGAAGAAAAGTTATGGCCAACCTAGATAGCATATTGAAAAGCAGAGACATTACTTTGCCAACAAAGGTCTATTTAGTCAAAGATATGGTTTTTCCAGTGGTCATGTATGGATGTGAGAGCTGGACTGTGAAGAAAGCTGAGTGCCAAAGAATTGATGCTTTTGAACTGTGGTGTTGGAGAAGACTCTTGAGAGTCCCTTGGACTGCAAGGAGATCCAACCAGTCCATTCTGAAGGAGATCAGCCCTGGGATTTCTTTGGAAGGAATGATGCTAAAGCTGAAACTCCAGTATTTTGGCCACCTCATGCGAAGAGTTGACTCATTGTAGAAGACTGTGATGCTGGGAGGGATTGAGGGCAGGAGGAGAAGGGGACGACAGAGGATGAGATGGCTGGATGGCCTCACCAACTCGACGGACCTGAGTCTGAGTGACCTCCGAGAGTTGGTGATGGACAGGGAGGCCTGGCGTGCTGTGATTCATGGGGTTGCAAAGAGTTGGACATGACTGAGTGACTGAACTGAACTGAACTGATGAGCAAAAACTAAATTTTCAGAAATGAAAATAACTGAGCTTATTTTGATGACCAAGTCAAGGAACTCTACTAATAATGAAAGGAAATAATGAATTTTTATTAGAAATTAGTAAAAATAAAGATTAATTTTTCCCTTTCAAACTTACAGATCTCCCAAATTTTATCAGATTAAGAAGCTGTTGGTACATTTTGAAGGAAGCAGATAAATCCATTACGATGCATGTGTGTGTGGGGGGGGGATTTGATCCAGTGTAGACAAAATTTAGGTTTTATTCCATGGTTGGACTGTTGATTTGCCTCCTCTCATGAGCTGTTTTTTAGTATTCTTAGATTTTCTGCGTTGTTTCCAAATAAAACTACAGGCTATAAATCCTTCAGTGAGAAAAGATTCTGGAGACATGTTGTGTTGCAGAAAGAAGCTTCTCTTGGTCTAGAGAAGCTTCAGGCTTTTTCTTGGAGCTATTGGATTTGGCAACAAGCTCAGCCATTCTAGAGTCAGAAGAAATGGAAGCAGTGATCCAGGACAAAAGTGAAAAGAAATTTTGAAAAGCCTCTGACTGGGAGAATGGACAGGGGGTCAAGGGTCAGGCTTCCAACAAGAAAAGACCCAAGCCTTCTGATTTATTCACTTTTAGAGAGGGTTGGATCTCTTCTGAGGGGACGGTGGCTTCTTAATCAGAGCAAGCAGCAGCATAGGCAAGCTAAAATATTGCATTCATAATATTTGTCTCTCAAAAGGAGAATTAAATATCTCTTAAAGTTCTCTTTGAAGTTCCTCTGAATAGTGGCCCTGCTTATTATTTTGCATGAAGACCAAGCACCACAGACTTAGCTATTTTTCCATGATAGGAATAGAATTCCACTGGACATGCAGAACAGTATCACAGACTGTTGTCTAGGCTTTCTAGTCAGGCTCCCTTAGTACAAGCACTCTGCTTAGATACTTATATGAAATGTGTTACTGTCTTCCACATCCACCAACCACTTACACAAAAACACACAAACGTGGTTTTTTGTCTGGTGAGCATACGTTCTATTATTTCTGTCTATGACACTTGACTGGATGGCATCACTGACTCGATGGATGCGAGTCTGAGTGACCTCCGGGAGCTGGTGATGGACAGGGAGGCCTGGCGTGCTGTGGTTCATGGGGTCGCAAAGAGTCGGACACGACTGAGCGACTGATCTGATCTGATCTGATGATACTTGAAGGGCTTCACTGGTAGCTCAGACACTTAAGAATCTGCCCGCAATGCAGGAGACCCAGGTTTGATCCCTGAGTTGGGAAGATCCCCTGGAGTAGGAAATGGCAACCCACTCCAGTGTTCCTCCGTGGAGAATCCCATGGACAGGGAAGCTTCGTGGGCTCCACGAGGGTAGCCCATGGGGGTAGCAAAGAGTCAGGCACAACTGAGCAACTAACACTTTCATGACACTTGAATTTCATATTTTTAGATTGAGGAAATATTTTTGGAAAAAGCAAATGTCAGATATTTTTAATGATCAGTGCTGTTTTATAGAAAAGCATAAGTATGATGCTGAGGTGACCAGTGTGGTATGATTCCAAGGTGGCCATTTTTAAAGCATAAAATGACAATAAACGCAAGTGGGCACAAACATGAAAATCCTACAGTATGCAGCATTAGGGAAACAAACTTTTAAATGTCTGAATAGTTCAAGTTAGTACCAAGAAATAAAGTAAAAGGTTTATTTTAGCTTTGATTCTAAGTAATACACCTTGTTCCCAAATACTCTGGACAGTTCTCTATTGAAACATTTAAATTATTGATTTCAAGCAGTCTGATTTCAAGCTTAAACAACATCATTCGATGTATCCAACAAACTTGTGGCCAGAAGAACTTCCTTCCAATAAAGACCTTGGACTTCAGTATACAACAAGGCCATGGGCACCTCATCTTAGAGACACTTAGCAGTGGGTTTAGGGTCACAGAAGGTCTTTGAGGGTTCTCTCCTGGAAAGATGTGTGATTATCAAGTCTCAGGTCTACAATTCTCTCTTCTTCTCTAGAAAATTCCTTTCAGATGAAAGGTCGTCTCTAAAATGTCTATTATGGACCGGTCATTCAACACATTTTTATTTTGCTGAGAATAAATTGCTGGCCAGCAAATCTAACTTCATTCACTTGATCTTCAAGTTCTGTATTCCCGATATTTTCCTTGTATTTTATGAAGTCTAGAAATTCCAGTTTTCTCCTACTAATTGGGATTGTGAAAAACTGAAACCTCCTTCTTCTTTAATTGACTTTTATTCCTTTTGAATATCTGGATATTTTATTTTTTAATGACTCCTCGCTGTAACCACAGGATAAAACGCTTGAAAATGTCATTAATTTGGAGACAGTCTAGTGGGAATCTGGACTCAGATCATTAAAGTGGCTGCTTTTTTCCTATATGGAAAAGTGGAAATAAAGCTAGCTTGCATTTCCTTCCTAAGTAGACTCCAAACAACTTAGAATCAGGGGTACAGATATCCTCACCTCAAACATTTAGGGCTTAGATTTTGCTGGAAAAAGATAATAGTAAACAAGAGCAAGAGTTTCCCCTTTTAAGCTTATTGTACAAAGTGCAACGCTGGGCTGGAAGAAGCACAAACTGGAATCAGGATTGCCGGGAGAAATATCAATAACCTCAGATATGCAGATGACACCACACTTACGGCAGAAAGTGAAGAGGAATTAAAAAGCCTCTTGATGAAAGTGAAAGAGGAGAATGAAAAAGTTGGCTTAAAGCTCAACATTCAGAAAATGAAGATCATGGCATCTGGTCCCATCAGTTCATGGGAAATAGATGGGGAAACAGTGGAAACAGTGTCAGACTTTATTTTGGGGGGGGCTCCAAAATCACTGCAGATGGTGACTGCAGCCATGAAATTAAAAGACACTCCTTGGAAGGAAAGTTATGACCAACCTAGATAGCATATTCAAAAGCAGAGACATTACTTTGCCAACAAAGGTTCGCCTAGTCAAGGCTATGGTCTTTCCTGTGGTCATGTATGGATGTGAGAGTTGGACTGTGAAGAAGGCTGAGCACTGAAGAATTGAAGCTTTTGAACTGTGGTGCTGGAGAAGACTCTTGAGAGTCCCTTGGACTGCAAGGAGATCCAACCAGTCCATTCTGAAGGAGATGAACCCTGGGATTTCTTTGGAAGGAATGATATAAAGCTGAAACTCCAGTACTTTGGCCACCTCATGTGAAGAGTTGACTCATTGGAGAAGACTCTGATCCTGGGAGGGATTGGGGGCAGGAGGAGAAGGGGACAACAGAGGATGAGATGGCTGGATGGCCTCACCAACTCGATGGACGTGAGTTTGAGTGAACTCCAGGAGTTGTTGATGGACAGGGAGGCCTGGTGTGCTGCAATTCATGGGGTCTCAAAGAGTCGGACATGACTGAGCGACTGAACTGAACTGAACTGACAAATTGCAACAGGAGGGAAAGAGAACTTTCTGATTCACAAAAAGGTGCCCACTCTTTATAACTTGTGAATAGCATTTTTCCAGACACAATCTCAACAATATTCATTCTTCTAGGTCAAAACAAGTAGAATTCTGAGGACTATTCACCCTACTTTTGGAACAGGAAAGCTGGAACTGAACTACGGAGGGCAGAGGTACTCAGTGGTGCTCAGAATGGGACACTGATTTCCCCATCCTGGGTTTGAAATCGTGCACAAGTCTCTTTGTATTTTGAGGTAAAAGGCTGACTCAAGAGTTAATAATTGGGAGATATGAAGGTGTAGAAACAAAGAATAGTTCTTAGGCTGGGGAACTGGTAACAGTTTAGACTATAAATCTGTGATGTAGCAGAATCACCAAACTCCCAGTTCCCTGAAGGATACAGATAAAGGCCGGACACACATTCCAAGTTGCTTTTATAGGAAGCAGACCCCCACCAGATGAAAACTGGTGAGGGCGAGAATATGACCCTAGACTAGTCAAAACCAGAAGGTTGATGATGCTTGAAATTTTATGTTGATGCCAACCAGTTCAAGAATTGTGCATGAGCTGATCACATGCCCTGTAGCACCCTCCCTCACGGTGACTTTAAAAACCCTTCCCTGAAAACCATCAAGGAATTGGGTCTTTTGAGCATGAGCTTCCCATTCTGCTCGTTTGGCATCCTGCAGTAAATGCTGTGCTTTCCTTCACCACACCCTGGCTTTACTGTGTGTGGGCAAGCCAACCCAAGTTTGGACTGGTAATAGGCTCATACAGGGAGATGCTGCATATCTGTTACACTGTAAGATGTCCTTTCACTTGATAAAAAAAAAAAAGCAGAACACAATCTTCTACATTTGGCAGGTCACGTGACCACTTCTGAGCAATGTGTGTAGAGTCCTTTGCAATGAAGGCGAATTTGGTGGCTCATAATTCTGAGTGTGTGATGGTGGTTATTTCAGACAGCGAAGCACCAGGAATAAAAGATTAATTCTGCTGCAGGATGAAGCTGGTTGTGGTCCACTTAACAGCTCCTGTGTGCTGACACAGCCCGTTGGACCCAGACATGCCTCTGGGAGGTGTCAGTGCTCTTCTCCTCATTCATCTCTTTCCTGTTTATTGTGCATCACACTTTTCACTTTCTGATCCAAATTACATTTGTAAGTTACATTTTAGGGGAAGTGAAGTTGGATGGCCACAGGCAGGGCTTCTTCAGATTGTATATCATTGTTTTTAAAAACAAATAAGATTTTATTATTATTGTCACAAAAGTGGCATATAATTATTGTAGAGGATTTGGGATATTCAGAGTTAACATTTAGAACATATATATATATGTCTTTCTATTTTGTATTTTAAGATAAATTTGGACCATACTATGTATGGTCCATATCCATACGTATTTTGGATATACATAATATTATATGGATATCCATAATATTTTGGATACTTTTTCATAGAACAAGTTTTCATACTATGAACATTTTCCCATTATCTTTAAATAGTCCTCTACACAGTGATTTTTAAAAAGAATCATTGAATAAAATAGTGCATAGTATTTTATTGTCTGTAATTTCTATAATTTAGACAGTACTCACTTTTTTAGCATTTATGTAGATTCTAATTTTCAGCTGTCATAAGCAGTGCTCCTGTAAATATACATGTAGACAAATCTTTGAGAGCATCTGCAGTGATTTTTTAGAATAAGTTCCTGGAAGTAAAAATACTGGACCACGGAATGTGAACATGGTTAAGGCTTTTCATGTGTATTCTCAAGTTGCCGTCTAGAAAAAATTGCACCCAGTTTCAGCCTACCAGCCACATGATGCTAGTTTTTCCTTTATTTTTACCTCCACCTGGTTTACTGCTTCTCCTTTTTGACTTGATGCTTCTTCACAAAATTACAAACTTAGCTTTTAAGTGAAATAATATGTTTTCCTCTATTTTCCATGGTTTTCCTTGAATGCAGATATGTCCTCAGAATCCTTCTTAACACAGTGTTTTGGGCATAAAAAGCTAAATGGTTAGAATTATCCCACAAGAGGAAACTTACTTGCCATCAGTGCTTTATGGCTCAAATAAGACAGCAGATAGGAATAGAGATCAGTCAACCAGTAATATCACGTGTCATTCTCCACCATCTAGACTTGGCCATAAAAAGGGTGGGACAGGACTTGAGCAGGAGGCCAGCATTAGTGGTTTTGTGTGCATATCAAGGGATCAGACCTGCCATTGGCAGGTCTCAGAGCACTGATCATGGGCTTCCTTTCAGATTCAAGGTTTGGCTACAGCATGAGGATCTGTGGGAGGCAGAAGAAAAGCTAGACAGATTCTTCAAGGATTAGGTAGCCAGAGGGCTCAGTTAAGGAAACCTCCCACTCTGTTAGCTAATAGAACACTTACCCAGTTCTAAGATGGCAGTGATTTTAAAAATCCAGGTTAAGCTGCTCTATCTCTTCCCATGTCTGAATTTGCTGTTACAACTTGCCCGGAGGGATTATTTAGGAGCTGCTAGGGGTCCCACTAACTGCTTGTGGTTGTGAGTGGTCAGCACTGGGCCAGCAGCAGAGGTTATCAATTCAGACATAAGCCCTTGTTGATGCTGTCTGAATGAGGATCTCCTGGTTGCGCCTGTCATCTCTCTTGGCTGCTAACCAGTCGCCTGGAGAGCCAGACCTTTTAACCTCTGCGCCTGGCTCTCTGCGTCACTGCTGAGCATGACCCTTCAGGACAGCTTCTCGGGCCAGGACTGCACACTTGAAAGCAGGAAAGGGGTGGGGCTGTGAGGGTCTGCTTGTGATTTAGAACAAAAGCAAACCACTTTGAAAATCAATTTTGAACTGCCTTAGCTCTTACTTTGTAAAGTATTTCTCAACAGAATTTTCTTTATTGTGACAGTGACATGTTTCTTCTGCCAGCATTTAAGAATCCTGTTAAGTTTAGTGGTTTGCTTTATTTTTCTAAAACAACATTATGTGCACACAATAATTCAGGAAAACAGCCAAACGGAACCTTGATGCTTTGGACCTTCTTCAGCTAGATTGCTGGCAGACTTCTAAAAGCCTTCTTTGTAACTGTAAAATGCGCCAGGAAGCACAGAATGTTTTCATTCCCAATTCAAATACTCTTCTTGAGAGAAAACATGGTTTCCCAGGTAACCTCTTAACCTCTACCTGCTTGCTGACACTGACCCTCTGGCAAAAGTCTAGCCTGCGCTCAGGGTGGTTCCTCTGCCTGCTCTCGCCTGCCCCTGGTCTTTTCCTTCTCTTCTCCTTCCTCTTGCTCCATCCCCACCCTTGCTCCTCAGTTCTTGAAAGTTCTGCTGTTTTCATTGTGACATAACACGGCACGATAATATTACTGCTTAATCATTGAAAACAAAGATATAGTGTGCGTCTTGTGTATGTGTACGTATGTATGTGTGTGTCTGTATTTGTGCACTGGGTAAGGTTTATATGTGTGTGTATGTATAAATGGGCTTCCCTGTGTCAACAACATCATAGTCTCATAAGTGTGTTCCCTCCCTCACTTGCCCATTTATATTAACTGAAAAGTGAAATATGGGAAGAAGTGAATTTCATGTACCCATAAGTGGGTCCATTACCTAAGACTGGAATCCTTCCTGTCTCTTCAGAATGAAGTGAGGCAGGCTTTAAGAGAATATTTTGATATAATGTACACCTCTTACATCCCCTGGACTTAGTTGTTTTATAGTCAGAAGACTGGACCTTTCACTAGCTTCACCCATTTCATGCACCCGCCTGCCCACCACTTCCACACACCCACTTCTGACAAACAACCATCTGTTCTTTATATTTATGTTCAGTTTTTTTCTTCCAGATTCCACTCGTAAGTAAGAGCATACAATATTTGTGTTTCTCTATCTGACTTATTTTGCTCAACACAATACCCTCAAGGTCCATTCATGCTCTCACAGATGGCAGAATTTCCTTCTTTTGTATGGCTGCATAGTATTTCATTGTGTTGATCCCACACTTTTTTTACCCATTCATCTTTTGATGGGTACTATCGATAACACATTTGTGCATTTCATCTTCACTCTGTTTTTGTCTTCTGTCTGCACACACACACACAACCAGCCAATTTCATAGCAGTAAATAGCATCCTTGTTTGTGTGTATGAATTTAGGTCATTGTCAGGCTTTGTCCTCTTACTTTGGTTCCCGTTCTTGATTCTGAATGCAAGTGTATGGGCATCTGAGGAGGGAGGGTAGGAGCCGTGACTGACAATGTCTATTTGCCCTATGTAGGATTTCTGTTTTTCTGATACCTAGTAAATGAGCTGGGCTTATTTGAATGAGGCCAATTATTAATGGAGTTGAAAGCAAGACAGGCTACCATGTTAATGTGGATGGGCATCATTTGCCCTGTGGTGTTAGTCTCATGAAAGCCAACATGTGTGCCAACTGTTGTCTTTTCTACTATGTGAGCTGGAAGCAGAGAAATTTCCAAGGACGTAAACTACAGTGAATTAATTAAGAAAAGGGTAGTTGGATACTGCTGCCGCTGCTGCTGCTGCTGCTACTGCTAAATCGCTTCAGTCGTGTCCGACTCTGTGCGACTCCGTAGATGGCAGCCTACCGGCTCGTCCGTACCTGGAATTCTCCAGGCAAGAACCCTGGAGCGGGTTGCCATTTCCTTCTCCAATGCATGAAAGTGAAAAGTGAAAGTGAAGTCGCTCAGTTGTGTCGGACCCTCAGCGACCCCATGGACTGCAGCCTTCCAGGCTCCTCCGTCCATGGGATTTTCCAGGCAGGAGTACTGGAGTGGGGTGCCATTTAAATCGAGTTAAAGCTTTTATTTGTACTATCTTGTGGAAGATTGTTGAACAAGAAAATAGTGTACACAAGATAAAACTTCCATTTTTCTTGAAACCATATTATAAGCAATCTTTTTTTTTTTTTTACAAATAATTGTTGGAACTACAACTTTTATATAATCATGATCTTACAAAAATCTTGAAGAGAAGTCAAATTTCTTTAAATGTATGAGTAATAACAATAGTAGGCCTTCCATTTATGTTCGATAGGGTTAACAAATACTCATCTCAACATTCTTATTTGATTATCATAATAATCTAATGTAGCATGGTAGAAGTTGTTATCTCCCTGTGTTAGTGAGATTAATTAACGTTAGTTGCCATAGCGGGTAAACCCTGAGGTCTCAGTGATTTAACCCAATAAAGATTTCTTTCTCACTCAGGAAAACTTTTATGGCAACTGGGTACCACTCTCAATCTTGCAGCTGCACCAAATAGGACATGCAGAACATATGGCCTCTAGAGCTGCTTCTGCTGAGAAAGAGGGAGATGGAGGTGGTACACTGGCTTATACGCACTTTGATCTAGAGTGACCCAAGTCTCAAGTTCTCATGCTTCAGTGGCTTAGTCACATGGCCCAGTCTCACTACAGGGAGGTTGGGAAGGGTACCTCTTCCTTCTGTCACACACATTTCACAAATAAGGAAACTCTTAATAGTAAGTAACTTGCTTAAATTCACACAGATATTAAATGTAGAAGCTACACCTTTACTCAGGTCATTTGACCCCAATTCCAGTGAATTTATACAATGGTATTCTCTACAGGAACACGTGTATACCTGTGGCGGATTCATGTTGATATATGGCAAAACCAATACAATATTGTAAAGTTAAAAAATAAAATAAATTAATAAAAAAATAAAAGATATAATTAGTCCTTAAGGCACTGAGACAGTTATATTTGTCCACATTTGGGGGGAAATATAAGGAAGGACCCTGGTTATTCCTGTTATAAATATTATATGGAATCCTTTTTAATGATGATATTAGTACATGGATCACTTTGCAGACTCATTGTGTTTCCTTGATCCTCTACACACCCAGATCTCTGACAAGACAGTGGTGGAGTGGAAAGACTACAGATGTGGGGTCAGATAGATCTCCATTCCTATTCCCATATCACCACTTATAAGCTGTGTAATATTTTGAGCAAGTTACTTAACTTCTATTACTTTCATTCTCTTCATCCACATGATAGAAATAATAACATCCATCATGTAGACTCCTTTTTGTTTTGTTTTTGAAATTAAGACAACATTCATGTAGACTTTTGAAAGGTGTAAATACAATAATATTTATTGAATGCCTGGAAATAGTAAATACTTAAATGTTATTTTCTTTTTGTATCCTTTAAAAATCCGCAAGTTCAAAAGTAAAATATCTTAGATTTAGAGGATGAAATGCAAATAAACCTTAATGCAAAGAAATTTCAACAAATCTTTAAAAAATGTATAAAAACTTAAACAGTGGAGAAAACTGCCCAAGTCAGCAATATAAAGCAATGTGAAAAAATCCAGCGTTAGAGCCTGTGGTTGGATTTGTGAGGTTAGACTGCTGAAATGAGGGCTGATCTGTACTTCTTGAAGTTGATAAGTGTAGGGTTTGATGGCCCATCTGGTTCTGTTTGTCTCTGCAGGATCCCATGCTTTATTTTACACAGGAAGAAACAATGAGATGATAAAATCTAATTGCAACAGCGATAAGCTGCTGTCAGTTGAACTAACCAGAGGACTTCCTGGGAAATGTTAGAGATGAGTTGGGGAAGGGTGGAAATGGAACTTTGTGTGTGTTTGACTTGCAGGTCATAACCAGCTCTCCCCACGTCCCAGAGTCTTTATCACTCGAGGGCAAACAGCTCCTGGTTTTCTAGGACAATGAAAACAGTGCTAGATTTTAAGCATACTATGGCAGAATATCTTCATAGCCATGATGAATGTGTATTTGACTTTGAGTCCAGTGGAGAGATACATACACTTTCAGATTTCCCTGATTTGAACAACTGTCAGCGTCTAAGTCTTGAGAGTAGTACACATCCTCACTGTAGAGGGTTTTAACTTTATCCTTTCCTTTTTGGAGGAGTGAGGTCACCTTGGTTAGTTTCGTTATAGAGTGAACTGTGAAAACAGAATTGTGTGGAAGTTGAAATTCAGCATCTCCCAGAACGACTCTTCATAGAGATCGCCAACAACAGATCTCAAATTCCCTGGGTGATTTGTTCTGGGGTCTTATAACACTTCTGATTGGAGAAGTCTGGGATGTAATAGTCAAAGGGGCTTTCTCAGTGAAGGGTGGTTTGGACTGGATATAAACTAGTGACTATAAAACCCAGAGCAGGAAAAGTGCTAGAGACATAAATTGTTGCTTTCTGTTCTCAGAACTTCCTCTTACAGGTTTTAAAAGCAATTTTTGAAGGTTCTGATTTTTGCCTAAGACTTGCCCTGAGCATTCTGGATATATGGGAGAATAGTATTTTGTGAGCTGAGGTGGATTTGTTGTTGTTCCTTAACGTTTCCCTCTAAAATGTTGAGTGATGGTAACATTTCCTGTTTGCTTTTTAGTTTATCGAGCCCCAACTCTTTCGAGGCACTGTTTTGGGTTTTGGAGACACAGAGGTGAAAGAGACAGAGGAGGGCTCTGCTCTCATGTGGAGAGGGAGCTCACATCAGGCCCTCAGACTAGACTGAGACCTGTGTCACACGCACTTTTCACTGGGTCCCTAGCCTCTCTTATGTCATGGCCACTTCTACGTGACTTATGATTTTTCCTACATTCATTCTTTTTTTGATGTTTCCATTCATTTTACAAAAGGTCTAGAACTCACCCAGGACTCCTGAGCAAATATCTTCCATAATCACTAAAGAAAGAGGTCACAGTAGCTTTCTCAAGGTTTCTGTGTTCCATGGAATGCATTTTTTAATCAATCTGTAGTTAGGGATGTTGGAACCTGGAGATGATGAAGGTTCACTAACAATAACAAAGTCCGAATTCATTGTTCTGCAGATCATGCTATTATGAGGAGTTTAAAAATTGGAAAATGGCTTTATGGAAAATAAAAATAACACCGAAATGGATACAAGTTATTGAAAATGACTTAACCAGAATATATTCACGTTATTAAACTTGGAGATGGGAACTTGAGAGACCTCCTGCCCTTCCAACATTCCAATGTCCTGCTCTTCCAACATGTTCCAAAGCACAATAAAGAGAAAAACCCCACTGGTTAAGAAAAATATTGCCTAGCAGTGCTGTAATTCAAAGCAGATTTCTAAATCTTCCTCCTGAAAATTTCTGGAGTCTCAGAACTAAAGGCAAAACCACAGGCTGTGAGCATGAATGATCCTGCCAGCACAAAGATGGGAATCCAGCACCTCTGAACAAATACTCTGTTAAGTCAAATACAACAGAAATCAGACCAACTTCCTGTAGCTTCCTCCTCTCTTAGCCTGCCCATGAACTTGTGCCCATGTGTTCCATGAGCTTAAGAACTCTGCAGAGTAGATGTATAGACAGAAAGTGGACAAAGTGGTTAAGCTGACCTTCTTCCATCCTCCACACCCACTTAAAAATTTATTTATTTTTCCACACCCACTTCTGCTTTTCTGATTTTGCTAAAGGCATGTTTCATTTTTCGGTCATGTGGCCAGGAGTCATCTATTGAATCCCCTCTATCTTTGCTCCTAATATCCATTGATTTTTTTTTTTTATTCTGTTGCCAAAATAATCTTTTCTCCTGCTCTATTTACTAACTTTATTTCTACTTCCTAAAGTCCTAGTATTTCAGTCTACTGAGATTGTTTTTGCCAAATGACCAGTGATCCCAAAGTTGCTAAAGTCATTGTTCAGTTTCATCCTTAGCCCTGCTTTCAGCCTGCATCAATACTGCAACTGAGGGCACCCCCTCCCTTTGGAACACCCTCACCCCTCGGCTGCTGCGTGCCACCATCTCCTGGCTCTTTCCCTTTGGTTGTGGGTCATGGGTCAGTCTGGGTCTCCATTGCTGATGCTTCCAACTCCTCCTGACCTCTAATGAGCCCCCTTCTTGCAGTTTCCTGGTGACCTAATCCATTCTCAAGTAGATATTAGTTTATTATTAAGGTTATTCGCTTGATTGACTGAACTTTTTTTTTTTGAAGTATACTTGATTTATGATGTTGTGTTAATTTCAGGTATACAAGAAAGTGTTTCAGTTATACATACTGAACACTTTTTCATATTCTTTTCCACTATGGTTTGTTACAAGATAT
This sequence comes from Tragelaphus eurycerus, assembly GCA_935064755.1. NCBI lineage: Eukaryota > Metazoa > Chordata > Mammalia > Artiodactyla > Bovidae > Tragelaphus > Tragelaphus eurycerus. Next base: position 3,851,231 of record CAKXYN010000057.1, on the reverse strand, counting down.
TGAGTATAGTTCCCTGTGCTACACAGTACAATCTTGCTTATTTTATGTATAATAGTTTGTGTCTGCTAATCCCAAACTCTTAACTTACCCCCTCCCCTCCCCTTCCCCCTTTCTCTTGTTTTTGAAGTCTGAGAGTCTGTTTCTGTTTTATAAATAAGGTCATTTGCATAATGCTTTAGATTCCACGTATGAGTGATATCATTTAATTGTCTTTATTTTTCTGACTTATTTCATTTAGTGTAATAATCTCTAGGTCCATCCATTGATGGACCTCTTATATCCTATATCATCCAAATGATATGATGCAAATGGTATTATATCACCCTTTTTATGGCTGAGCAACGTTCCATTGTATGTGTGTGTGTGTGTTTATATATATATATATATAGACACACATACACCACATCTTCCTTATCTGTTCATCTGTTGATAGACATTGAGCTGGCTTCCATGTCTTGGCTACAGTAAATGAATATTGGGGTGCCTGCATATTTTCAAATTAGGGTTTTCTCCAGATATATGCTCAAGAGTGGGATAAAAAAACTTATCAAAGTGGGTGTAGAGGGAATGTATCTCAACATATTAAAAGCTATTTATGACAAATTGACAGCTAATGTATTACTCAAAGGTGAAATGTTGAAAGCCTTCTTGCTAAAATCTGGGACAAGACAAGGATGCCCGCTTTCACCACTTCTACTAATGTAGTATTGGAAAGCCTAGTCATAGCAATCATACAAAAAATAAACAAATAAAAGATATACAAATTGGCAGGGAAACAGTAAAACTTTTTATATGCAGATGATATGACATTATATACAGAAAAATCTAAAGACCCCACACGAAAACTACTAGAACTGATAAAGAAATTCAGCAAAGTAGCAGGATCCAAGATAAACATACAGAAATCTGTGCATTTCTTTATACTAAAAATGAGATAGAAAAGGAAAGCAAAAAAAAATTCTTTTAAAAAATTACATCAAAAAGTTACTTAAGAATACACTTAACCAAGGAAGTGACTTATACAGTAAGCCCCATACATATGACCTTCATGTTGCAAACTTTCAAAGATGTGAACATGTGTTCACATATCCAATCATATAAGTTCGTTCATGTGTTTGGCATACATTGTCACCTGCCTGGATTCTCTACGAGTCCTTGTGCTTTTGTGTACTTTACTGTATACTACTGTATAGAGCACAATGGTACAGTGTCTTTATTTTAAGCCCAGGATGTCTAGAAGCAAATGTAAAAGCAGCGGTGATGTAGCTGGTAGTTTCTAACAAGCGCCAGGAAATGGAGTACCAGAGAAAGGACAAAGAGAGACAAAAGGAAGAAGTACCCAAAGAACCAAAGAGGTTCATGATGTAGGAAATGGCAGGAATTTTCTTTATTTGAGGAAGCACTTGTTAGATTTTGAGACCCAGGACCCGAATGTAGAATGGTACACAAATGTTGAAACAACGGTTCAGAATGCAATCCAGTGCTACCATCTCATCTGTGAAGAGAAAAAACAAGCTACTATCCAGACATTGTTGGATCATTTTTTCAAGAGGGTATAGATAGAACTGAACCCAGCAAAGAACCAGAACCTGTGCCATCAACATTAGGCATGCGTGAAATTGCAGCTTGTAATCTGTCACCTGTTGCGGATGATTCTTCAGCTCTACCACCTTCCACCTCCTTTCTCTCCTCCAGTCAGTAACTCTTCTTGCTTGTTCATTCAGTGCCAGCCCTATATGCCAGCTGTTGTGATGTATGACTGTAATTTTCAAGGACATATATTGTATGACTAAAAATGTTTTATTTATTTTTTGTTTGTTTTCTGTGTATTATTGTGTGAAAAGTATTGTAAACCTATTGTACAGTACTATATTGCCAATTGTATTAGTTGGGTACCTAGGCTAACTTTGTTAGACCTACAAAAAATTGGACTTACGGACAAGTTGGACTTACGAACTTTCTCTCAGAATGGGATTCATTCATATGTAGGGGACCTGCTATATGCTGAAACCATAAAGCACTGATACAGGAAACTGAAGATGACTCGAAGAAATGGAACGATAGCTCATACTCTTGGATTGGAAAATTAATATAGTTAAAATGACCATACTACCCAAAGCAATCTAAAGATGTAGTACAATCCTCATAAAATTATCCATAACATTTTCCACAGAACTAGAACAAATAATCCTAAATTTATATCAAACCAGATTTGCCAAAGCAATCCTGAGGATAAAGAACAAAGCTGGAACCCTCCCAGACTTTAGACAATAACAAAGGTGACTGTAATCAAAACAGAGTGGTATTGGCCCAAAAATGGACATATGGACCAATGGAATAGAATAGAGAGTGCAGAAATAAACCCACACGTCTATGGTCAGTTAAACTTCGACAAAGGAGGCATGAGTATACAATGGGGTAAAGATAGTCTCTTCCGCAAGTGGTGTTGGGAAAGCTGGACAGCTTCATTTAAATCAAAGTTAGAATGCACTTTCACACCATGCTGCTGCTGCTGCTAAGTCGCTTCAGTCGTGTCCGACTCTGTGCGACCCCATAGACGGCAGCCCACCAGGCTCCCCCGTCCCTGGGATTCTCCAGGCAAGAACACTGGAGTGGATTGCCATTTCCTTCTCCAATGCATGAAAGTGAAAAGTGAAAGTGAAGTCGCTCAGTCGTGTCCGACTCTTAGCGACCTCATGGACTGGAGCCTACCAGGCTCCCCCGTCCATGGGATTTTCCAGGCAAGAGTTCACACCATACACAGAAATAAACTTGGCTGATCATTTAAAAACAAGATATATGAAAAGTGAATGTAACTGTTTACCTTCACTCCCACATGCTCAGTAGTTCCTCAGGCTCAATTACTTCTAATCATTTGTATTTGAACTCTTGGGTTATTCCTGATGGTCTAAAAAAATATATTTATACCTCTATTAATTGATTTGTTAACTTTCAAATCAGATCAGATCAGTCACTCAGTCGTGTCCAACTGTTTGCGACCCCATGAATCGCAGCACGCCAGACCTCCCTGTCCATCACCAACTCCTGGAGTTCACCCAAACTCATGTACATTGAGTCAATGATGCCATCCAGCCATCTCATTGTCTGTCATCCCCATCTCCTCCTGCCCCCAATCCCTCCCAGCATCAGAGTCTTTTCCAATGAGTCAAATCTTCGCATGAGGTGGTCAAAGTACTGGAGTTTCAGCTTTAGCATCATTCCTTCCAATGAACACCGAGGACTGGACTCTTTAGGATGGACTGGTTGGATCTCCTTTCAGTCCAAGGAACTCTCAAGAGTCTTCCCCAGCACCACAGTTCAGAAGCATCAGTTTCTCAGCTCTCAGCTTTCTTCACAGTCCAACTCTCACATCAATATGTGACCACAGGAAAAACCATAGCCTTGACTAGACGGACCTTTGTTGGCAAAGTAATATCTCTGCTTTTTAATATGCTATCTAGGTTGGTCATAACTTTCCTTCCAAGGAATAAGTGTCTTTTAATTTCATGGCTGCAATCACCATCTGCCGTGATTGTGGAGGCACACACACAAAAAAGTCTGACACTGTTTCCACTGTATTTCCCATGAAGTGATGGGACCAGATGCCATGATCTTAATTTTCTGAATGTTGAGCTTTAAGCCAACTTTTTCACTCTCCTCTTTCACTTTCATCAAGAGGCTTTTTAGTTCCTCTTCACATTCTGCCATAAGGGTGGTGTCATCTGCACATCTGAGGTTATTGATATTTCTCCCGGCAATCTTGATTCCAGCTTGTGCTTCTTCCAGCCCAGAGTTTCTCATGATGTACTCTGCATATAAGTTAGATAAGCAGGGTGACAATATACAGCCTTGACGTACTCCTTTTCCTATTTGGAACCAGTCTGTTGTTCCATGTCCAGTTCTAACTGTTGCTTCCTGACCTGCATACAGATTTCTCAAGAGGCAGATCAGGTGGTCTGGTATTCCCATCTCCTTCAGAATTTTCCACAGTTTATTGTGATCTACACAATCAAAGGCTTTGGCATAGTCAACAAAGCAGAAATAGATGTTTTTTTGGAACTCTCTTGCTTTTTCCATGATCCAGCGGATGTTGACTTCACATTCCAGGATGTCTGGCTCTAGGTGAATGATCATACCATCGTGATTATCTGGGTCATGAAAATCTTTTTTGTACAGTTTTTCTGTGTATTCTTGCCACTTCTTCTTACTATCTTATGCTTCTGTTAGGCCCATACCATTTCTGTCCTTTATCGAGCCCATCTTTGCATGAAATATTCCTTTGGTATCTCTAATTTTCTTGAAGAGATATCTAGTCTTCCCCATTCTGTTGTTTTCCTCTATTTCTTTGCACTGATCGCTGAAGAAGGCTTTCATATTTCTCCTTGCTATTCTTTGGAACTCTGCATTCAGATGCTTATATCTTTCCTTTTCTCCTTTGTTTTTCGCTTCTCTTCTTTTCACAGCTATTCGTAAGGCCTCCCCAGACAGCCATTTTGCTTTTTTGCATTTCTTTTCCATGGGAATGGTCTTGATCCCTGTCTCCTGTACAATGTCATGAACCTCATTCCATAGCTCATCAGGCACTCTATCAAATCTAGTCCTTTAAATCTATTTCTCACTTCCACTGTATAATCATAAGGGATTTGATTTAGGTTGTACCTGAATGGTCTAGTGGTTTTCCCTACTTTCTTCAATTTAAGTCTGAATTTGGCAATAAGGAGTTCATGATCTGAGCCACAGTCAGCTCCTGGTCTTGTTTTTGCTGACTGTATAGAGCTTCTCCACCTTTGGCTGCAAAGAATATAATCAATCTGATTTCAGTGTTGACATCACTCACCTAGAGCCAGACATCCTGGATTGTGAAGTCAAGTGGGCCTTAGGAAACATGACTATGAATAAAGCTAGTGGAGGTGATGGAATTCCAGTTGAGCTATTCCAAATCCTGAAAGATGATGCTGTGAAAGTGCTGCATTCAATATGCCAGCAAAATTTGAAAACTCAACAGTGGCTACAGGACTAGAAAAGGTCAATTTTCATTCCAATCCCAAAGAAAGGCAATGCCAAAGAATGCTCAAACTACCACACGATTGTTAACTTTAGATAGCACCTATTAATTCCTCATTATGAAAGCAGAGGAGTTAGCTTACTTACACTTTCCTCCAAATTTTTTGTTGTATTTTATCTGTCATTGTTTTACTGCTTACCTTTATAAAATAACTGCATCACCATAGATGTTACCAACTGTAGATGGTAAGGCTTGCCTTCTTACTATGATAGACAGGATGTGACCATGTGTATGATTTCCCTCTATCCTTGCCCCACCCCCATCTGCTCCTCTGAGCTGGGCATTGCTTTCTTTTCTTTCTTTTTTTATGAAAGTATAGTTGTGTCACAGTGCTGTGTTAGTTTCTGCTGTAAAAATGTGAATCAGTTATATGATTACATATATCCCCTCGTCTTTAGATTTCCATTCCATTTAGAGGGATTTTCTGTTGACTCAGTGGTAAAGAATCCACCTGCCAATGCAGTAGATGTGGGTTTGATCCCTAGGTCAGGAAGATCCCCTGGCACCAGAAATGGCAACCAGCTTCAGTATTTTTGCCTGGGAAATACCATAGACAGAGGAGCCTGGAGGGCTACAGTCATGGGGTCACAAAAGAATCAGACACTCAGATCAGATCAGATCAGATCAGTCGCTCAGTCGTGTCCGACTCTTTGCGACCCCGTGAACCGCAGCACACCAGGCCTCCCTGTCCATCACCAGCTCCCGGAGGTCACTCAGACTCGCATTCATCAAGTCAGTGATGCCATCCAGCCATCTCATCCTCTGTCATCCCCTTCTCCTCCTGCCCTCAATCCCTCCCAGCATCAGAGTCTTCTCCAATGAGTCAACTCTTCGCATGAGGTGGCCAAAATACTGGAGTTTCAGCTTTAGCATCATTCCTTCCAAAGAAATCCCAGGGCTGATCTCCTTCAGAATGGACTGGTTGGATCTCCTTGCAGTCCAAGGGACTCTCAAGAGTCTTCTCCAACACCACAGTTCAAAAGCATCAATTCTTCAGCACTCAGCCTTCTTCACAGTCCAGCTCTCACATCCATACATGACCACAAGAAAGACCATAGCCTTGACTAGGTGAACCTTTATTGGCAAAGTAATGTCTCTGCTTTTGAATATGCTATCTAGGTTGGTCATAACTTTCCTTCCAAGGAGTAAAATTTCATGATCAGGCAGAGGAGTTTAATTTCATGGCTGCAGTCACCATCTGCAGTGATTTTGGAGCCCAGAAAAATAAAGTCTGACACTGTTTCCACTGTTTCTCCATCTATTTCCCATGTAGTGATGGGACCAGATGCCATGATCTTCGTTTTCTGAATGTTGAGCTTTAAGCCAATCTTTTCACTCTCCACTTTCCCTTTCATCAAGAGGCTTTTTAGTCCCTCTTCACTTTCTGCCATAAGGGTGGTGTCATCTGCATATCTGAGGTTATTGATATTTCTCCCAGCAATCTTGATTCCAACTTGTGTTTCTTCCAGTCCAGCATTTCTCATGATGTACTCTACATATAAGTTAAAGAAACATGGTGACAATATACAGCCTTGACATACTCCTTTTCCTATTTGGAACCAGTCTGTTGTTCCATGTCCAGTTCTAACTGTTGCTTCCTGACCTGCATACAGATTTCTCAAGAGGCAGATCAGGTGGTCTGGTATTCCCATCTCCTTCAGAATTTTCCACAGTTTATTGTGATCTACACAGTCAAAGGCTTTGGCATAGTCAATAAAGCAGAAATAGATGTTTTTTTGGAACTCTCTTGCTTTTTCCATGATCCAGCGGATGTTGGCAATTTGATCTCTGGTTCCTCTGCCTTTTCTAAAACCAGCTTGAACATAAGGAGTTCACGGTTCACATATTGCTGAAGCCTGGCTTGGAGAATTTTGAGCATTACTTTACTAGCGTGTGAGATGAGTGCAATTGTGCGGTAGTTTGAGCATTCTTTGGCATTGCCTTTCTTTGGGATTGGGATGAAAACTGACCTTTTCCAATCTTGTGGCCACTGCTGAGTTTTCCAGATTTGCTGGCATATTGAGTGTAGCACTTTCACAGCATCATCTTTCAGGATTTGGAATAGCTCCACTGGAATTCCATCACCTCCACTAGCTTTGTTCGTAGTGATGCTTTCTAAGGCCCACTTGACTTCACATTCCAGGATGTCTGGCTCTAGTTCAGTGATCACACCATCATGATTATCTGGGTCGTGAAGCTCTTTTTTGTACAGTTCTGTGTATTCTTGCCACCTCTTCTTAATATCTTCTGCTTCTGTTAGGTCCATACCATTTCTGTCCTTTATCGAGCCCATCTTTGCATGAAATGTTCCTTTAGTATCTTTGATTTTCTTGAAGAGATCCCTAGTCTTTCCCTACCGTACTCACAGAAAACTAGTCAGTCTAATCACACTAGGACCACAGCCTTGTTTAACTCAATGAAACTAAGCCATGCCTGTGGGGCAACCCAAAATGGGCAGGTCATGGTGGAGAGATCTGACAGAATGTGGTCCACTGGAGAAGGGAATGGCAAACCACTTCAGTATTCTTGCCTTGAGAACCCCATGAACAGTATGAAAAGGGAAAATGATAGGATACTGAAAGAGAAACTCCCCAGGTCATTAGGTGCCCAATATGCTACTGGAGATCAGTGGAGAAATAACTCCAGAAAGAATGAAGGGATGGAGCCAAAGCAAAAAGAATACCCAGCTGTGGATGTGACTGGTGATAGAAGCAAGGTCTGATGCTGTAAAGAGCAATATTGCATAGGAACCTGGAATGTCAGATCCATGAATCAAGGCAAATTGGAAGTGGTCAAAGAAGAGATGGCCAGAGTGAATGTCAACATTCTAGGAATCAGCGAACTCAAATGGACTGGAATGGGTGAATTTAACTCAGATGACCATTATATCTACTATTGTGGGCAGGAATCCCTCAGAAGAAATGGAATGGCCATCATGGTCAACAAAAGAGTCTGAAATGCAGTACTTGGATGCAATCTCAAAAACGACAGAATGATCTCTTTTCGTTTCCAAGGCAAACCATTCAATGTCACAGTAATCCAAGTCTATGCCCCAACCAGTAATGCTGAAGAAGGTGAAGTTGAATGGTTCTATGAAGACCTACAAGACCTTTTAGAACTAACACCAAAAAAAGATGTCCTTTTCATTATAGGGGACTGGAATACAAAAGTAGGAAGTCAAGAAACACCTGGAATAACAGGCAAATTTGTCCTTGGAATACGGAATGAAGCAGGGCAAAGACTAATAGTGTTTTGCCAAGAAAATGCACTGGTCATAACAAACACTCTCTTCCAACAGCACAAGAGAAGGCTCTATACATGGACATCACCAGATGGTCAACACCGAAATCAGATTGATTATATTCTTTGCAGCCAAAGGTGGAGAAGCTCTATACAGTCAGCAAAAACAAGACCAGGAGCTGACTGTGGCTCAGATCATGAACTCCTTATTGCCAAATTCAGACTTAAATTGAAGAAAGTAGGGAAAACCACTAGACCATTCAGGTACAACCTAAATCAAATCCCTTATGTTTATACAGTGGAAGTGAGAAATAGATTTAAAGGACTAGATTTGATAGAATGCCTGATGAACTGTGGAATGAGGTTCGTGACATTGTACAGGAGACAGGGATCAAGACCATCCCCATGGAAAAGAAATGCAAAGAAGCAAAATGGCTGTCTGGTGAGGCCTTACAAATAGCTGTGACAAGAAGTGAAGTGAAAAGCAAAGGAGAAAAGGAAAGATATAAGCATCTGAATGCAGAGTTCCAAAGAATAGCAAGGAGAAATATGAAAGCCTTCTTCAGCGATCAATGCAAAGAAATAGAGGAAAACAACAGAATGGGGAAGACTAGAGATCTCTTCAAGAAAATCAGAGATACCAAAGGAACATTTCATGCAAAGATGGGCTCGATAAAGGACAGAAATGGTATGGGCCTAACAGAAGCATAAGATAGTAAGAAGAGGTGGCAAGAATACATAGAAAAACTATACAAAAAGATTTTCACAAACCAGATAATCACGATGGTGTGATCACTGAACTAGAGCCAGACATCCTAGAATGTGAAGTCAAGTGGGCCTTAGGAAGCATGACTATGAATAAAGCTAGTGGAGGTGATGGAATTCCAGTGGAGCTATTCCAAATCCTGAAAGATGATGCTGTGAAAGTGCTGCACTCAGTATGCCAGCAAATTTGGAAAACTCAGCAGTGGCCACAGGACTAGAAAAGGTCAGTTTTCATTCCAATCCCAAAGAAAGGCAATGCCAAAGAATGCTCAAACTACCGCACAATTGCACTCATCTCACACGCTAGTAAAGTAATGGTCAAAATTCTCCAAGCCAGGCTTCAGCAATACGTGAACCGTGAACTCCCTGATGTTCAAGGTGGTTTTAGAAAAGGCAGAGGAACTAGAGATTAAATTGCCAATATCCACTGGATGATGGAAAAAGCAAAAGAGTTCCAGAGAAACATCTATTTCTGCTTTATTGACTATGCCAAAGCCTTTGACTGTGTGGATCACAATAAACTGTGGAAAATTCAGAAAGAGATGGGAATACCAGACCACCTGATCTGCCTCTTGAGAAATCTGTATGCAGGTCAGGAAGCAACAGTTAGAACTGGACATGGAACAACAGAGTGGTTCCAAATAGGAAAAGGAGTACGTCAAGGCTGTATATTGTCACCATGTTTATTTAACTTATATGCAGAGTACATCATGAGAAACGCTGGACTGGAAGAAACACAAGCTGGAATCAAGATTGCTGGGAGAAATATCAATAACCTCAGATATGCAGATTACACCACTTTTATGGCAGAAAGAAGAATTAAAGAGCCTCTTTATGAAAGTGAAAGAGGAGAGTGAAAAAGTTGGCTTAAAACTCAACATTCAGAAAATTAAGATCATGGCATCTGGTCCCATCACTTCATGGGAAATAGATGGAGAAACAGTGGAAACAATGTTAGACTTTATTTTTCTGGGCTCCAAAATCACTGCAGATGGTGACTGCAGCCATGAAATTAAAAGATGCTTACTCCTTGGAAGGAAAGTTTTGACCAACCTAGATAGCATATTCAAAAGCAGAGACATTACTTTGCCAACAAAAGTTCGTGTAGTCAAGGCTATGGTCTTTCCTGTGGTCATGTATGGATGTGAGAGCTGGACTGTGAAGAAGGCTGAGTGCCAAAGAATTGATGCTTTTGAACTGTGGTGTTGGAGAAGACTCTTGAGAGTCCCTTGGACTGCAAGGAGATGCAACCAGTCTATTCTGAAGGAGATCAGCACTGGGATTTCTTTGGAGGGATTGATGCTAAAGCTGAAACTCCAGTACCTTGACCACCTCATGCGAAGAGTTGACTCATTGGAGAAGACTCTGATGCTGGGAGGGATTGAGGGCAGGAGGAGAAGGGGATGACAGAGGATGAGATGGCTGGATGGCATCACTGACTCAATGGATGTGAGTCTGAGTAAACTCCGGGAATTTGTGATGGACAGGGAGACGTGGCATGCTGCGATTCATGGGGTCGCAAAGAGTCGGGGACAGGACTGAGCAACTGATCTGATCTGATCAGATCAGTAGTGTATGTATGTCAATTCCAATCTCTCACTCATCTCCTCTTCTGCCCTTGGTATTCATACATTTTTTCTCTATATCTATGTCTCTATTTCTGCTTTGCAAGTAAGTTCATCCACACCACTTTTCTAGATTCCATATATGTACATTAATATATGATACTTGTTTTTCTCTTTCTGAATTACTTTACTATGTATGGCAGTCTCTAGGTTCATCCATATCTCTGAAAGTCACAATTTCGTTCCTTTTTATGGCTGAGTAATATTCCATTGTACATATGTACCATTTGTTCATTTTTCTGTTAATAGACATTTAGGTTGTTTCTATGTCCTGGCTAGTGTAATTAGTGCTGCAGGGAACACTGGAGTGCATTTATCTTTTTGAATTATGGTTTTCTCTGGGTATATGCCCAAGAATTCAATTGTTAGGTCATATTGTAGTTCTTTTTCAGTTTTTTAAGGAACCTCTAATCTGTTCTCCAAGTGGCTGTACCAATTTACATTCCCACCACAATGTAGGAGGGTTCCCCTTTCTTCATATCCTCATATCCAGCATTTACTGTTTGTAGAATTTTTAATGGTAGCCATTCTGACTGGTGTTAGGTGATATGTCATTGTAGTTTTGACTTGCATTTTTCGGATATTCAGTGATATTGAGCATCTTTTCATGTATTTGTTGGCCATGTGTATGTCTTCTTTGGAGAAGTGTCTATTTAGGTTTTCTGTCCATTTTTGATTAGGTTGTTTGTTTTTTGTGTATTGAGTTACATGAGCTGTTTGTTATTTTGGAGAATAATCCCTTGTCAGTTGGTACATTTGCAAATATTTTCTCTCATTTTGAAAGTTTTCTTTTTGTCTCATTTATGGTTTTCTTTGCTGTGTAAAAGCTTTTAAGTTTCATTAGGTCCCATTTGCTTATTTTTGTTTATATTATCATAACTCTAGAAAGTGGTTCAAAAAAGATCTTTCTGTGATTAATGTCAAAGAGTATTCTGCCTAATGTTTTCCTCTAAGAATTTTATAGTGTCTGGCCTTACATTTAGCTCTTTATTCCATTTTTAGTTTATTTTTGTGCATGGTGTTAAGGAGTGTTCTAATTTCATTCTTTTACACATAGCTGTCCAGTTTTCCTTGCACCCCTTATTGAAGAGACTGTCTTTTCTCCATTGCATATTCTTGCCTCCTTTGTCATAGATTAGCTGACCATAGGTGCATGTGTTTATCTCTGGGCTTTCTACCCTATTCCATTGATCTATATTTCTGTTTATGTGCCAGTACTATGCTGTCTTGCTTACTGTAGCTTTGTAGTATAGTCTTAAGCCAGGGAGCCTGATTCCTTCAGCTCCATTTTTATTTCTCAATATTGCTTTGTGTTTTGATTTTCATACAAATGGTAAATTATTTTGTTTTAATTCTGTGGAAAATGTCATTGGTAATTTAGTAAGGATTGCATTGAATCTGCAGATTTAGTCATTTTCACAACATTTATTCGTCCAAATTCAAGAACATGGGATTTCTCTCCATCAGTTTGTGTCATCTTTGATTTCTTTCATCATAGAAATTTGGCTTCTTTTTTTCCATTGGGACATGCAGACTCTTCACTGCAGTGTGCATGCTTTCTCTGGTTGCAGTGTACAGGCTTAGTTATGCCACAGCATGTGGGTTCTTAGTTCCCTGAAGAGCAATTAAGCCTATGTCCCTTACACTGAAAGGTGGATTCTTTACCACTGGACCACCAAGGGAATCTATTAGTATCTTATGGGATACTAATAAGGTATCTTATCTGTTTTCTGAGGACAGATATTTTGCCTTCTTAGGTAGGTATATTCCTAAGTATTTTATTCTTTTTGTTGTGTTGATAAACAGGATTGTTTCCTTAATTTCTCTTTCTGATTTTTTGTTGTTAGTATATAGGAATGTGAGGGATTACTGTGTATTAATTTTGTAACCTGTAAATTTACCAAATTCATTGATGGGCTCTAGAAGTTTTCTGGTAGTATCTTTAGGATTTTCTATGTATAGTGTCATGCCATCTGCAAACAGTGACAGTTTTACTTCTTCTTTTCCAATTTGGATTCCTTTTATTTCTTTATTTTCTCTGATTGTCATGGCTAGGATTTCCAAAACAGTGTTGAATTACAGTGGTGGGAGTGGACATCCTTGTCTTGTTCCTGATCTTAGAGGAAATGATTTCAGTTTCCACCATTGAGAATGATATTTGCTGTCAATTTGTCATTTATCACCTTTGTTATGTTGAGGTATGTTCTGTCTATGCCCGCTTTCTGGAGAGGCTTTTTAAAAAATCGTAAATGGGTCTTGAATTTTAGGGTTGTCATTAAGAATTACCACATAGGTGGATTCAGTTCAGTTCAGTCACTTAGTCGTGTCTGACTCTGTGATGCCATGAATTGCAGCACACCAGGCCTCCCTGTCCATCACCAACTCCCAGAGTTCACTCAAACTCATGTCCACTAAGTTGGTGAGGCCATCCAGCCATCTCATCCTCTGTTGTTCCCTTCTACTCCTGCCCTCAATCTTTCCCAGCATCAGAGTCTTCTCCAATGAGTCAACTCTTTGCACCAGGTGACCAAAGTATTGGAGTTTCAGCTTTAGCATCAGTCCTTCCAAAGAACACTGAGGACTGATCTCCTTTAGAATGGACTGGTTGGATCATCTTGCAGTCCAAGGGACTCTCAAGAGTTCTCCAACACCACAGTTCAAAAGCATCAATTCTTCAGTGCTCAGCTTTCTTCACAGTCCAACTCTCACATCCATACATGACCACAGGAAAAACCATAGCCTTGACTAGACGGACCTTTGTTGGCAAAGTAATGTCTGTGCTTTTCAATATGCTATCTAGGTTGGTCATAACTTTCCTTCCAAGGAGTAAGCATCTTTGAATTTCGTGGCTGCAGTCACCATCTGCAGTGATTTTGGAGCCCCCCAAAATAAAGTCTGATACTGTTTCCACTGTTTCCCCATCTATTTGCCATGAAGTGATGGGACCAGATACCATGATCTTAGTTTTCTGAATGTTGCACTTAAAGCCAACTTTTTCACTCTCCACTTTCACTTTCATCAAGAGGCTTTTTTGTTCTTCTTCACTTTCTGCCATAGGTGGGTTACTGCTGTTAAATCGCTTCAGTCATGTCTGACTCTGTGTGACCCCATAGATGGCAGCTCACTAGGTTTCCCGTCCCTGGGATTCTCCAGGCAAGAACACTGGAGTGGGTTGCCATTTCCTTCTCCAATGCATGAAAGTGAAAAGTGAAAGTGAAGTTGCTCAGTCGTGTCCAACTCTTAGGGACCTCATGGACAGCAGCCTACCAGGCTCCTCCGCCCATGGGATTTTCCAAGCAAGAGTACTGGAGTGAGGTGCCATTGCCCTCCTATAGGTGGATTAGAGCACATCAAATTTATTCTTTCACAGTTCTGGAGGCCAGAAATGGAAAGTTGAGGTGTCAGCAGGGTCATGTGACCTCTGAAGTCTCTAGGGAAGAATCCTCCTATGTCTCTTCCTAGCTTCTGGAGGCTTTGGTAGTTCTCAGCATTCTTTGGCTTGCTGGTGTGTCATTCCAACCTCTGCCTCTCTTGCCATGTGGCCTGCTTCCATGTCTCTCTCTCTCTCCGTGTGTCTTCCCTTTTCTTATAAGGACACCAGTAATCTTGGATTCAGGGACCACCCTACTCCAGTAGGACCTTATCTTAACTAATTATATCCATGAAGACCCTGTTTCCAAATAAGTTTACATTCTGAGGTTCCAGGTGGACATACATTTTTAAGGGACACTGTTCAACCTAGTACAACCTTGAACTCCAAATTTGTCCCTCTAGCCTTGTGAGAGTTCTGAAAGTATGGCTCAAGTTCTCATTTTTTTGGCCATCACGTCAGAATGAGCAAGTGCCTTGAGGACAAATGTGGTGCCAGAAGTCTGCTTTATCTTCTGTGTTTCCTTTCTTAAGGTTTTTGTTTTTTGTAGTTGTTTTAGTTATGTATTTTTGATAAGGGAAAGTTGATCTGATACGCGTTTATCATGGCCCAAAATGAATGTATGTTCTATTTTGATATAAATGTTTTCCCATGATTTCCATTGCTCTTTATGCCATTTAAAGCATTTGATTTGTTTGGTATTTTCCCACTTAGCTTGAAGAACTTTCTTTAGGATTCCTTGCAGTATGAGTTTTCTAGTGATAAATCTCTTAGTTTTTTCTTAAATTGAAAATATCATCATTTTTTATTTGTTATTGAAGGATTTTTTTGCTGGTTATAGAATTCTGGATTGATTTTTTTTTTCTGTCATCACTTTAAAAATGTTATTTTACTCTCTTTTGACTTTCATAGTTTCTAATGAGAAGTCAGTCAACAACTGAATTGTTGTTCTCCTGTATAAAATATATCATTTTCTTTTTCTGCTTTCTAAATTTGCTCATTATACTTGGCTTCTGATTCTGACTCTGGGTCCTGACTTCTGAGTCTGACTCTGATGTTTGGCTATCCTTCTTGATGTTCATAGAGTAGGCTGAATCTGTAAATTTATGTATTTCATCAAATTTGGAAAATGTTTGGTTATCACTTCTTCAAATAATTCCTGCCTATTTTTCTCTCTCCTCTTTCTGGGACTCTGATTCCAATCATATTCTACCACTTGACATTCTCTAACAGATCTGTGAGGCTCTATTCCTTTTTCTTCATCTCCCCCTTCATCTCTGTGTCTGAACTAGTTTATAAATTCAAGAAATACTTGAGAATGATTTTCATTGCAAATGGGAAATGGAATGTGCACCAGAGAAATGAATAATTATATATGTGTAGCAACAAGGAAAAAAGTACATAGCCGTATGTGGAGCAGGTAGGTCTTCTCAATGTACCTACTGAATGAATGTCCTGATTTCCCAGAGAGAATATTTATTGTAGTTGACAAAAACAAAAAACATGCAACTAATAGCATGTTAAAGAGTTTCATAAAATATAGTATGTGAGCCATAGTTCAGTGTTCTGTGAGGGTATAAATGAAGACTTGTTCCATCATCACAGAAATCAAGGGAAAAATTCTGATTTCCATCTCATGGAGACACCTAGTGGTACAGCATCTGTTTATGAATTGTTTCCACTCACCTCCCCTATCTATTTAAATTATGTACTTTTCCATGGGCGAAGATTTCAGATAGTACTATGTTTATTTGGTGAAAACTACAATGAGGAGTGAGAGATGGGGAGAAATCTGGAGATAATGCATTTTTACAGAGCTCACAGAAAAACCAAAGGGAAGTAATTAGGAAGTTCCTGTCTTACTACTCAGAACAGAAAGGTGAAAATGATTTTGAAACATGATAACATTTCAGTGGAAGTCAATGATTTTGTTATCTCAGGATTATATATATATGTAATTGCATAATTAGAAAATATGCAATTGGCATCTCTCTATTTTATGTTTTAAAAGTAATCCTTATAGCTTTTCTGTTAAAATTTGTTTTATAAATCATGCTTTATTATTATGGCTCTGTTAATATGTGTTTGGTTAAAGGAAGGAAATCAATGCTTTAAAATATTTGAAGGGAATGCTTAAATAACTGTGATAATATTAACATGCATTTACCCACACAAGATTAGCAAGATGCACTTGAATGTACAAGAAGATTAATCTGAAGGGGAAAATGTTGTTAAAAATGTTTGAACCTTTTTTGGGTAAAAATATTAATTTTTAATTTAGTAGAGTGGCTTTGTTATAGAATATAAACAAACAAATCTATTCTCTATTTCCAATCCATCATTGCTCAATTTAAATTTAAGAATATCAAGATAATTGAAATTCAGGAACAGTTTTTCTCAAATCAAGCCAACCATCAAACTCCTTTGAAAAATACATTTTCCTCTTTGTTTTGAGAATAATCATTGATCTTTTGTTGGTTGTTTTACTTGTGGGCAAAGGAAAGCATGTAAGGGGCAGTGAATCCCATAGAATAATGACATTTCCCTGACGTTAAAACCTTCAAGTGGGGTCATAGAGCTCTTGAGATGGTGCTCAGCTATGAAGAGTGGCTCTGATTCCCCTTCCTTGGAGTACTGACTGCTGAAGGGGAACGTGACCGGAAGTGGAGCCAACAGGAGAGGAATGGCGGTCCTTTGAGATCTTATGGAGAGTATCTCTGACAAATTTAGTTCTTGCTTCTTGTCATTGGCCTGAAGTAGGGAGAAGTGTGGGGGTGGGCAGTACTAGGGCTGGGGATTTGATGTAGATACAGAGGATGAAGCTCTTGCTTCATGGTAGTTCTTGCGTCGTGGTGGTTCTTGTCCAGTCCCCTGAGTCTGTTGCTAAAACTTCAGGGAAGGAAGGAAGTGTCCAGATGTCAAGGTCTCTTAGCAGTGTAAATCCTTGGCTGACTCAGGGGCTAGCAGCCCTCTTCTCTGTGTTCCAGGTCTCTTGCTTTAACTTTATCTGTTTCAACCTCCTTTTAACATTTCATTTCTTAACTCTCAGTCCTTAGGTCCTTTATTTCTTGCTCAATCTCTGGAATTTCAGGAAAGAATTGAACATGGTGAATTTACAGTTCTTGATTAGGGGGAGTTGGTAGATCTATTTTAAGACTTATCTCACTGTGGAATGAAAGTCTTGTTTGTCAATCCAGGTAGAAAGAATTTGGGATGGGGAAGAAAGGCTCATTTCTTTAAAGGAAGGTTGACCTTAGACCAAGGATGTAGTCTGACGAGTTTATGTGTGAGTTGTAAATCCGTAAAAAGAAATCTTCTTAGGTGCTGAAATTCCAGCTGAAGTGCTGGATGAGCTGAGTTGGTGATTAACTAGAATCTTCCTGTGCAGAACAGAAAACCTCAGCACAGTATTTCCCGATTACCAGTTTCTCTGACATACTCTTCTAATACATTAGACACTTCTTGCTCAGAAGCTGTATCAACATTTTGCTTAGGAAATGCAATCTCTTAATGCCATTTCCAAGGAATGCTCTTTGATTGAGGCTGACTCACCATCCCCCAAAGTTCTAACTGGATAATGGGCTATCAATTCTAATTTGATCAGTCTTGGAAATGTTCTTTCAGGTCTTTGTACTAGTTCGTTAGTCCTCCTCCAACTGTCTACTGGAATGAATATCTCAGTTTACTCTCAAATATGGACATTCATTCATGCATGCATTCAATATTTGTTGAGTGCTAACTTGTCACTGTGCTAAAGTCTGAAGGTCTTAAGATGAGTAAAACCCAAGAATTTCACATTGCTGATCTTAGGTATCATCTGCTGCTGCTGCTGCTGCTGCTAAGTCGCTTCAGTCATGTCCAATTCTGTGCGACCCCATAGACGGAAGGTCACCAGGCTTCCCCATCCCTGCTATTCTCCAGGCAAGAACACTGGAGTGGGTTGCCATTTCCTTCTCCAATGCATGAAAGTGAAAAGTGAAAGTGAAGTCGCTCAGTCGTGTCCGACTCTTAGCGACCCCATGGACTGCAGCCTACCAGGATCCTCCGTCCATGAGATTTTCCAGGCAAAAGTACTGGGGTGGGGTGCCTAGACAAAAGCAAAAAAAATCATGATATAATACCCCATAATGCATGAAAAATGGCTTCCCTGCTCAAGAGAAGTAAGAAGCCAAGAATAACTCTGCATGCCAGTTTCATAAGACTCAGAGACTTTATAGCCTCCAAGCGCCGTGGAGATTCTGTTATTGTTTAGTGCTTACCACTGTTTGCGTTACAGTTAACAAGGTCAGCCTTGCTGGGAAATAAACAAGCAGCCCCGGTGATCTCAGGAGCCAAGGGAAAGTGTGTATTTTCCTGCCTCTCCCCGCTGACCTCACCCTTGCTTCCTAATGGCTAGGATTCTGCTAACAGAAACTGTGATCATTACATGTTTAGGAATGTTTAAAAATTCAGATTACTCCATTCTTTTTATATCTAAAAAGAATGTTAATAATCAATAAGTTTCCCTTTTTGGAGAAGAGAGAAAAGATGGGTTAGAGGGCACTGGTAATTTGAGTGAAGGGTTCCTACTTATAAAAGAAAAAAAAATTGATGCAGCCACAGATTTGTTCAAGAGCTATCAGTCTGTTAAGAAGAAGTAAAACTTAGTACAGCTAAATGCAGATTTTTACACACTTAAAATCCCCAGAGAGTTGTTCATTAGTGTTGTGAGTTAATCTTTACACTGAACAGCAAGGGAAAGCTTCATAAAATATAAACAACCTGCTTAACACACATACAGTTTTGTATATTGAAAATATGCATCTGCAGTGGAAGTTTTTATTGTGTTTTAATGCTAAGAGTTGGGCACGACTGAGCGACTTCACTTTCACTTTTCATTTTCATACACTGGAGAAGGAAATGGCAACCCACTCCAGTGTTCTTGCCTGGAGAATCCCAGGGATGGGGGAGCCTGGTGGGCTGCCGTCTATGGGGTCGCACAGAGTCGGACACTACTGAAGCGACTTAGCAGCAATGCTCTTTTATATTACCTTTTTAGGAACAAGTGGAAGATAGTTTTATTTTCCCTCAGTGTTTGTGAAGCACAAACTTTCTCCCTATAGCTCATCTATTTCCAAAAACTATGTGCATACTTTCACATGCATGCACACCCCCCCACACACACATAGAGTGAAAAGCAATAATTAAGGATTTCTGAACATCTTTCTTTAGACTGCTTTCTTTCAAAATAATGAAATGTATTACATTTCCTTTTTAATGAAGAGAAACATTCTAAAAGAGATAATGTCTGTTGGAAATATAATCTAAATAGAAAACTTGTGCAGACATAAGCAAGGGAGAAAATATAGGGACAGGAAGTATGGCAAGATGTTAATGCTAAAAGCAGTTTTAAAAGCATCATGCATGACAGAAAGTACATAGATGAAATCTTTGGGGAGCAAGTAAATAAACCCCCAACTTTAATCTTTTATGAAGACTGACAAGCACTGTTGATTTGCTCTAGGCATAATTAATCTTATATTCTCACTGAGTTTTTGTATCTTCAAAGAAGAAAAAGGCCATATGCTCTCACTATCTTTCTTTCAGGAACAGTAATTCTTACTTAAAGAACTAAAATCATTACTCCCATACAAAGGACTAAGAGCCACTTCTTATTTCTCTTTCCCATTAATACCTAAAGGAAGCTTTGTGTTTTTAGCTGATGAAATGTAGTTTTCCAAGTAATCAATTTCAGCCAGTCGTTTTGGTAAGAAAACTTTGATTTGGTATAGGGAAGAGAAAACCAATTTGTGGATAGGATTGTTTACCTAGCAAGGTAGAGGTTTTGTGAAGATCAATTTATTGAAAAAGTATTAGGCACAGAAAGTGCCAGGTGAAGCGGCGCTGTCTAGTCAGCTGTCACAGCTGCAGGGAGATCTAGCACTGCACACTCTCACGAGCTGTGGGGCTCGTGCCCTGCCTGGGTGTCTGAGTTCTGGCCGATGTAGCAAGATGTCATAGACTGGGTGGCTTAAGCAATAGGCATTTATTTCTCTCAGGTTTGAAGCTTGGAAGTCTGAGATCAGAGTGCCAGCATGTTTGGGTTCTGGTGAGTGCCCTTTTCCTGGCTATGTTCTCACGTGGTCTTCTCTCTCTCTCTCTGCCACTCTCTGGGTCTCTCTGAGTGTAAGGAGATCTCATGTCTCTTCCTCTTCTTCTAAGAGCAGAGATACCATCATGATGGGCCCACCCTCATGACCTCATCTAACTCTAGTGAAAGTGTTAGTCACTCAGTCCTGTCTGACTCTTTGTGACCCCATGGACTGTATCCCACCAGGCTCCTCTGTCCATGGATCTCTCCAGGCAGGAATACTGGAGTGGATTGCCATTCCCTTCTCCAGGGGATCTTCCCAACACAGGGATCGAACCCTGGTCTCCTACATTGCAGGTGGATTCTTTACCATCTGAGCCACTGGGGAACCCCATCTAACCCTAACTACCTCCCAAAACCCTCACCTCCAAATACTGGGGGGCAGAGCTTCCACATATGGATTTCCTGGAGATAGTCCATAATAGTGAGTAGTCCACAGTAGTGAGTAAATCAGGCAACCACTGGTGTAGTGCAATTTCAGAAGGGCCACAAATTCTACCCACTTCCTCAACAACAGAACCACTGCTTTTGACTGAGATACTGGCCCCAGAAAGCTTCTGCTGAAAAGCCTTCCCTACCAAGTTGAGGTAACAGTTCATCAGGTTAACCAACTGTCACCTACAAGAAAGTGAAGCTGCGAGGGAAGACAACCCAGGACAGACTGGTTGTGAAGAGGTGAGGGAGGGTGGAAAGTTCTCGACTGGGGTCACTGCAGCAGGGACACAGCGGAAGGCCGGGTAGTCGAGGGACAGCACCAGGCACTGTGTCGCTGGTGGAGAGCGGAAGGCAGGGCGAGGGCGTAGGGAAGGCCGGGGGCACGCTAGAGGCACACTGCCAGTGACATGGGGTGGCTGCCGTTTCCCCTATGGCCTGACCTCAGCCCACTTATCTCCAAGCAAATCCGTTCTCCTCACAATTGCACCTTTGTTTCCTGCCCAGCACACAAACGTCACGACCCGTGTCTGAGAATGTTGGGAATTTTATTAGGTCCATAAAGTTTTAGCTGTGGTCTAGTCCACCAAGGCCAAAATAAATAAATAGAGAGAGTGTAAGGGTAAGAGTTTTTTTTTTTTTTTTTAACCTGGCTTAAAGAAAGAAAAACTACTGAAGCTCTAAAATAACTTTGTCACAGTGGCTTTAGAGGAAATTTTTTTTCCTACCAACCAAGGATTCTGTAAAGCACAAGCTGCAGGAAAAGTGCAGCCAACAAATGCTTTGCAGATTTCTTTGGAAATATTTGGTTCTGTGGTGTTAGGTTAAGAGTCTAAAATGATTGACAACTGATTGGCCCCATGCGTGAAACTAACTGGGTGAAAAAAGCCAAATGTCTAGGCTTTTAAGAGTTGGGCTTTGTCGGCAAATATTAATGATAGAATTAATTACTATTTATAATGGGAAAAACTTCCTTGTGATCTCTTGTCTTCTCTACTTTCCTCAGGTTCAAGATATATGTCATTCAAATTCTCCAGCTGGTATCTTTGGTGTGTCATGAGAATAATATTTGTTATGATTACTGTTAGATATAATAATGTTTTGAGTGCTTCCTATGTATTAGGCACAGTTCTCAGAGCTTGAAATGCATCAACTAATTTAATTCTCACTATATGAAGTAGCTAGTGGATACTGAACTACCTTCTAAAGACAAGAAAACAGACATAGAAGGGAAGTAATTCATCTTAAATTGCATATCTTGTAAGTTGAGGACACAGGATGTATAAAGTATATACCTGGCTCTCAGCTCTCAAGGTCATGGAAAACCTACTGAATTCCTAGCGACTCTCTTGCTCAGTGTCTTTCACCATCATCGTTGCTGTCAAGAACATTGGGAGGTACAAGAGTGTACTAAGGAAGCAATTAATTAATAGTGGAAAAACCATAATGTTGTATGGAAACATCAAGAGTCAGAACAACAGAATATAATGTTCACATATGAAATTCATATATATATATATATATATACTACTATATAACACTTTTGCAATATATGCGTGTTTGTAAGGGACACGTCAGCCTCATGAGAGTGCGGCTTTCTGGCCCTGGGGAGGGGGATGGGAGGGGTGAGTCTGGAAGCAGGAAAGGGGACCATTGTTGAATCTGAGTGATCTGACTATTATTCTTTGTATTTTTGTATTTACTACCTTCCTACAAATATTAATTTTAAATATTTATAGAAGACACTGATTCTTGAGCACATGAGGTCTACATTTTAGCTGGGAGTCAGGACATGCAGATGAAGTGGAAGTTGCTCAGTGGTGTCTGACTCTTTGTGACCCCGTGGACTATAGAGTCCATGGAATTCTCCAGGCCAGAATACTGGAGTGGGTAGCCTTTCCCTTCAGCAGATAAAGAGGAAACTAAAAAGATAAGATGTATGTTTCCATGCTACTCTCCCAATTTTTCCCACTCTCTCCTTCCTGTTCTCTGACAACCTAGAGGGGTGGGATGAGGTGGGAGATGGGAGGGAGGCTTAAGAGGGAGGGGATATATATACACCTGTGACTGATTCATGTTGATGTATGGCAGAAACTGGCACGATGCTGTAAAGCAACTATCTACAATAAGAAATTAAAAAAAAATGTGTAAATTAGGTATGTAAGACTGGTGGGGCTTCAGAGGAAAGTTTACTCAAGGTCAAGAGAATTAAGAAAAGCTTCATGGAGGAGGGCGTAGGTGAGCTGGACCTTAAAGGGTTAACCTAGTAAGAGGAGGGAAGGGAATTCCAGGCAGAGAGCTGGGCAGAACCCATGGCTGGGTAGACACCTACGGGTTACATTTGCAGGACCACAGAAGGGAGAAATGAGACCATGTCAGCAAAACATGTGGTCTGACCTGGTGCATTAAAGAAACACTTATTTAAGGCAATATCATACCACAAAAGAGGCATTCCTCAGCATTTATGCCTGTGACTATTTAGTTTTCATGACTCCAGTCATGGCATTTCCTACCTTTACTGGGAATCTTGGAGGATCCATAGGAATTCATGGAGTCATTTTCTTTATGAAGACAAACTCTCAATTTAATCCACTGCAAAAAGGGCCACCGGATCTTTCTAGAACACAGTCTATGTGTTTTCTACCCAGAGCTAGCCCAGAAGTGGTGAGAAAGAAAACTTAATGACCATTTTATTTATATATTTCACTCATTCATTGAACTCCAAATACATGCTTTCAAAAACTGCCAGGGGAGTGAAGAATTATATCACACCTGGGCTTGTCTCAATGTTGGGGCAGAAGTCTGAGTCGGGAGAGAGTGGGACGATTCTAGCTTTGCTGAGAGATCTCAGGAAGTGGGAATTCCCAATGGTTCCTTGGATTTTAGGTCAGGTTAGTTGCCTGTTTTCTCTGCGTTAACTAAGGAGTTCATTGGAACACGGACTAAAACGTTCTTCTTGGCCTGTTCACATCATATGATTCTCTGGGGTACGTGCCAGAGCCCCAGAAGAAGTAGACTTGTTCATGGATGTCTCCCAGGTGCCCTTGCTGGAGATGGAGGAAGCGACATGGAGCCAGCTCCTCCCCGCCCACCCCAGCCCTGCAGCATGCACCCAAGGCTCCCCCCTGTCCCAGTGCTGTGTCGCCCCTGTTGGGGTGTTTCCTTTAAGGGTGAATGTGGAGATGATAGACCGCGAGATGAACGACTCCTGTTGGACCAGCACTGGGTGCTGTCTGTTCCACTGAGAGGAGAGGAAAGTGGACCTAGGGTGGGTCTCAGGACCTCCCCCAGACACTGCACGGTGAGCGGGCAGTGGTGCCCCCAGAGTCACCCCCAGTGCCTCTGTGGGAAACGCTCCTCTGACGCCCTCCACCCCATCCTGCTCTGTAGGGCTCCGCTTTCCCTGTTTCTTTCCCCTCAAGGCTGTCACGTCAGAAGTAGCGTCCCTTCTCTCACTGGTTGGTCACAGGTGGGCACCCGTGGCAACAGATTACTGTCTCAACTACCTTTGTTATTCAGAAGAGCAAACTGAACACTAATGAATGAAAACATTTTTTTTTTTTTTATGGTCAGTTCTCTCTGTGCGTGTGTGCATGTGTACTAAGTTGCTACATTCATGTCTGACTCTTTGTGATCCCATGAACTGTAGCCTGCCAGGCTCCTCTGTCCACAGGATTCTCCAGACAAGAATACTGGAGTGGGTTGGCATGCTCTCCTTCAGGAGATCTTCCTCACCTAGGAACTGAACCTGCATCTTTTACATCTCCTGCATTGTAAGGCAGGTTATTTACCACTAGAACCACCTGGGAAGCCCCCTTGTTGTCCATGGTGTTCCCCAATTGTGCATATATATATATATATTTTATAGTTTCTTTGTATTTTGTTGTTCAAGGAGATGTTTGTCTAGGTGCAAGCACTGCATCAGAGGGGCCCAGGTCTCAGCCTGCCTCACCTCTTTCTTGCAAAGGGAGCTTGGTGATGCATCTCTATCAATCTGTGAGTAATAATGCTATCCACCTCATGGGGCTGTTATGAGGATAAGGGAGCTAAACTAAAGAGTCTTAGAAGAGTGTTTGCTGCTGTTACTATGCTGTGTGTTTGTGTGCCTGCTTTGATTCCAGGACGAGAATCTTGGAGAATGGTTTCTAGAATGCAGTGAACTACAGTGAGTGCTTCCAGATCTCATTTGCCTTCTGTTATTGCAACCCCCCTTGCTTGGGGTTCCTGGGTTATTTTATGTGCCACTTTATTAGGTAATTCCAATGCTCTTGACATTGTCTTCTTTTGGACATTACGGGTGTTACAAAGCCTTTGATTTGCCCTGGGCAGACATTATTTAAAACTTGGCTTATTTTTCCTCTTAGGTTATAAAAATATAAACAGCACAAGAGCCAAGCAGAGCTAATGGAGGATGTGACTCAGGTTGGGCCCCCAAGGGAAGGTTGACTAAATGTAAAAGGGAGTATGCAAACCACAAGAACAAGACTCTGGAAGGCCAGGGCTCTGCAGGGTGTCCTTGGTCTAACAGTGTGGGGCTTGGGGAGGGCAGAAGGCCTGGCTTCACTCTCTACATTGGCTGGCTTCTAAAGTCCAGTCCCCCCTGGGTTTGCCTCAAATGCTATAAATTCCGGGAGCAAACACTTTCGCCCTTTGCTATAGTCTTGGCTTAATTTCCAGATTGAATTGGGTTATCAAAGAGGTCACTCCAAGAACACAGAAAATTTTTGTCTCCTGAGAAATAGTATCGATATTAGGAAATATGAGGAAATATTCATTTAAAGACTGAATCTAGGACCCAAAGTCTTCATCTCTGAGGAGCTCTCTAAAGAAAAGAAGCAGCAGGAACTCAGAAAATATGCACAAAAGTATACTGGCATCCCACTCCAGTACTCTTGCCTGGAAAATCCCATGGATGGAGGAGCCTGGTGGGCTGCGGTTCATGGGGTCACGAAGAGTCGGACATGACTGAGCGACTTCACTTTCACTTTCATGCACTGGAGAAGGAAATGGCAACCCACTCCAGTGTTCTTGCCTAGAGAATCCAATCCCAGGGACAGGGGAGCCTGGTTGGCTGCCGTCTATGGGGTCGCACAGAGTCGGACACAACTGAAGTGACTTAGCAGTTAGCACAAAGGAGGGAAGAAGCTCATGATTGTTAGAAGACTCCCGAGTGTGAGTGTTCTTTACATGCAGAAATCATACCTTTCACTTTGGTATTCCTAGGACTTTGCATAACATCTGGCACACAGTAAGCATTTAAAAACATTGCGTGAACTGAGGATAATTAGCCTGCGGTGCAGGAGAGTTGGGGTGGACAGGGACGAAGGCAGAGAATGAAGGTGTGGCCAAGACCAAGAGACAAGAAGTGGTGGTGGGCATGCAGGGCACAGGACCCTGGGGAGGGGAACCTGGGGGCGGGCAAAGCATGTCTGAGACCTGGTGAGACCTGAGACCCGAGGGATCTCTGTCTCTCAGGAAGGGTCTATAGACATGTTCTCAGAGCCAGGAAGTCCTTTCTAAGAATTTGAAAACGCTGCCTTTCCTTTTTGATCATCCAGATGATCACCTGGTGACCGAACCCTGCCATGCGATTTAGGTACTGTGCTTTCCTTGTATTTGTGGTTAAGTGTTGACACTATGTAATTACCAAAATGATAGCACTGAACTTTTAAATATGCTGCTAATTATGTTGGCTGTGCTTAGGTCAGCTGCTTCTAATGTCAAAACCACAATAACCTTTCCTCAGCCACTACTGTTCAGTAGAGGGTTGTTTATCTAGGAGTTTAAACACTGGATGTGTCCAAAGAACAAAATTGTTCTAAATGATTTTAAAATAATTGTAAGAAAATTGCTTCATAGTAATAAAGATTGATTAGCTCTAGGGTCTTTGCTCTAAATGAATGGCCTGGGAATTCAGAGGACCAGGTGGCTGGGGCAGCAAAGAGATGTGACTGACCATAAATAGTCTCTCTCTCTCTCACTCCCCTCTCTCTCTTTTTCTCTCCTTTGCTAGTAAAATGGATTTGTGTTGGTTCTGGATTGGGCATGTTTTGGCAGGGAAGCCAAAGTGTTAAATTTAAAGTATTACATTGAAATTTGACAGATATATTTTATGTATTCCATTTCTTAATCTAAATACTGGAAAGAAAAAAAAACCCAGAGGTTGCATTCATGAAATACTAGGATAGAGCAAATATTTTTCCAAACTAGTGAACTTTTCGAGTTAAGACTTTAAAATGTTGGAAATTCTGAAGCCATGAAAAACCCAGACTGTGAACATTAACTTATTTTAATCAGTTCCAAAGGAAAAAAATCGCTTGTTCATAGTGAAATTTTCACTTGAAAGGAGCTTTTATAGAGCAAGATTTTGGTTTCTTAAATGGTTTCATATAGTGACATGTTGATTTGGTATGCAAGAAAATTGAACGGTGTGGCAGAGTCATATACTGTGTAATGGTGGAGGACTAAGAAGAAAAGAAAAAAATGAGTTTCACATGTAAATGCTGTGACTGTGCCAAATGATGTCCCAGTTCACTCTATTTAGGAGATGATTGCAGCTGCTGAAACAGAGAAATGAGGTTGTATACTGACTGTGTGGATCACAATAAACTGTGGAAAATTCTGAAAGAGATGGAAATTCCAGACCACCTAACCTGCCTCTTGAGAAACCTATATGCTGGTCAGGAAGCAACAGTTAGAACTGGACATTGAACAACAGACTGGTTCCAAATAGGAAAAGGAGGACGTCAAGGCTGTATATTGTCACCCTGCTTATTTAACTTATATGCAGAGTACATCATGAGAAACCCTGGGCTGGAGGAAGCACAAGCTGGAATCAAGATTGCCAGGAGAAATATCAATAAACTCAGATATGCAGATGACACCACCCTTATGGCAGGAAGTGAAGAAGAACTAAAGAGCCTCTTGATGAAAGTGAAAGAGAAGAGTGAAAAAGTTGGCTTAAAGCTCAACATTAAGAAAACTAAGATTATGGCATCCGGTCCCATCACTTCATGGCAAATAGATGGGGAAACAATGTCAGACTTTATTTTTGGGGGCTCCAAAATCACTGCAGATGGTGACTGCAGCCATGAAATTAAAAGATGCTTACTCCTTGGAAGGAAAGTTATGACCAGCCTAGACATCATATTAAAAAGCAGAGACATTACTTTGTCAACAAAGGTCCATCTAGTCAAGGCTATGGTTTTTGCAGTAGTCATGTATGGATGTGAGAGTTGGACTATAAAGAAAGCTGAGCACTGAAGAATTGATGCTTTTGAACTGTGGTATTGGAGAAGACTCTTGAGAGTCCCTTGGACTGCAAGGAGATCCAACCAGTTCATCCTAAAGGAGATCAGTCCTGGGTGTTCATTGGAAGAACTGATGCTGAGGCTGAAAATCCAATACTTTGGTCACCTGATGTGAAGAGCTGATTCATTTGAAAAGACCCTGATGCTTGGAAAGATTGAGGGAAGGAAAAGAAGGGGACAAAAGAGGATGAGATGGTTGGATGACATCACCAACTCAATGGACGTAGGTTTGGGTGGACTCTGGAAGTTGGTGATGGACAGGGAGGCCTGACGTGCTGTGGTTCATGGGGTCGCAAAGAATAGTACACGACTGAGCGACTGAACTGAACTGAACTGGAGTCAAATGATGCTCTCCAAGGGCAGGTAGTCCCACAGAGTCACCTGGTGAATGAAGTTTGGGTGTGGCATGTTAATACTTGTTAATACTATATAGCTGCTGATATACTGTTAGGTAATCCTCTGGCACAGGTATTTTTGGTTTATTGTTCTGTCTTCAGAACCTCTGACGATGCCTGGCACACAGTTGTTGTCGTTCAGTCACGATGTCATGTCCTACTCTGTGTGATCCTAAGGACTGCAGCATGGCAGGCTTCCCTGTCCTTCACTGTTTCCTGGAGTTTGCTAAAAGTCAAGTCCATTAAGTCAGTGATATTATCTAATCAACCTATCCTCTGTTGTCCCCTTTTCCTCTTGCCTTCAATCTTTCCCATCATCAGGGTCTTTTCCAATGGGTCAGCTGTTTGCCTCAGGTGGCCAAACTTTTGGAACTTCAGCTTCAGCATCAGTCCTTCCAATGAATATTCAGGTTTAATTTCCTTTAGGATGGACTGGTTGGATCTACTTGCAGTCCAAGGGACTCTCAAGAGTCTTATCCAGCACCACAGTTTGAAAGCACCAGTTCTCTGCTGCTCAGCCTTCTTTATGGTCCAACTCTCACATACATATATGACTACTGGAAAAACCATAGGTTTGACTAGATGGACGTTTGTTGGCAAAGTAATGTCTCGGCTTTTTAATACATTGTCTAGTTTTGTCATAGCTTTTCTTCCAAGGAGCAAGTGTCTTTTAATTTCGTGGTTGCAGTCACCATCTGCAGTGATTTTGGAGCCCCCAAAAATAAAATCTGACACTGTTCCCATTATTTCCCCATATATTTGCCATGAAGTGATTGGACCAAATGCCATGATCTTAGTTTTTTGAATGTTGAGTTTTAAGCCAGCTTTTCCACTCTCTCTTTCACCTTCATCAAGAGGCTCTTTAGTTCCTCTTCTCTTTCTGCCATAATAGTGGTGTCACCTGCATATCTGAGGTTATTGATATTTCTCCCTGCAATCTTGATTCCAGTTTGTCTTTCATCCAGCAGGGCATTTCGCATGATATACTCTGCGTATAAGTTAAATAAGCAGGATGGGTGACAATATACAGCCTTGACATACTAATTTCTCAATTTGTACCAGTCTGCTGTTCCATGTCCAGTTCTAACTGTTACTTCTTGACCTGCATACAGATTTCTCAGGAGGCAGATCACGTGGTCTGGTATCCCCATCTGTTTAAGAATTTCCCACAGTTTGATTGTGATCCACACAGTCAATGGCTTTAGTGTACTCAGTGAAGCTGATGAAGATATACTTCTGGAACTCTCTTGCTTTTTCTGTGATTCAGCGGTTGTTGGCAATCTGATCTCTGGGTCTTCTGCCTTTTCTAAAACCAGCTTGAACATCTGGAAGTTCACGGTTCACATATTGCTGAAGCCTGGCTTGGAGAATTTTGAGCATTACTTTACTAGCGTGTGAGATGAGTGCAATTGTGCGGTAGTTGAACATTCTTTGGCATTGCCTTTCTTTGGGATTGGAATGAAAACTGACCTTTTCCAGTCCTGTGGCCCCTGCTGAGATTTCCAAATTTGGTATATTGAGTACAACACTTCAACAGTATCATCTTTTAAGATTTGAAATAGCTCAACTGAAATTCCATCACCTCCACTAGCTTTGTTCATAGTGATACTTCCTAAGGCCCACTTGACTTCACACTCCAGGATGTCTGGCTCTAGGTGAGTGATCACACCATCATGGTTATCTGGGTCATGAAGATCTTTTTTGTACAGTTCTGTGTATTCTTGCCACCTCTTCTTACTATCCGCTGCTTCTATTAGGTTCATACCGTTTCTGTGCTTTATTGTGCCCATCTTTGTGTATATTTAAATTAGCTTAAAAACAGTTACATTCTACAATGATGGTTTGGCTGAGCTACGTGGCTTGTGGGAATCTGTGTTCCCCATCCAGGGATTGCACCTGGGCCCTGCAGAGTCCTAAACACTAAGCCACCAAGAAACTCCCAGAAGAGAGTGTTTAATTTTTATAGGTTTCTTACCTTGCTGCAGCCTTTCCAGCACTAGAGTAGAGTAGGAATCATTGAATTGAGTTACATGTTTGTGTTGTGTGTGTGCTACAGGAGGAGGGAAGCAGAGAGTGAAGCAGAGATAAGAAAAATACAAGAAAAGTTAGAGATGAAACCATGATTATGAACCTTGGGGATTTCCAGGAGAGTGACTCTGGCACTGCTTCCTGGGTGAAGAGTGGTCACCTGAACACATGTGCACCCGGAACCTGCGGACGTGACTTTGGGAATAAGGGTCTTTGCCAGTATAATCAAGGTAAGGGTCTCATGAGAAATGCTGGACTGGAAGAAACACAAGTTGGAATCAAGATTGCTGGGAGAAATATCAATAACCTCAGATATGCAGATGACACCACCCTTATGGCAGAAAGTGAAGAGGAACTAAAAAGCCTCTTGATGAAAGTGAAAGTGGAGAGTGAAAAGGTTGTCTTCAAGCTCAACATTCAGAAAACGAAGATCATGGCATCCGGTCCCATCATTACATGGGAAATAGATGGAGAAACAGTGGAAACAGTGTCAGACTTTCTTTTTCTGGGCTCCAAAATCACTGCAGATGGTGACTGCAGCCATGAAATGAAAAGATGCTTACTCCTTGGAAGGAAAGTTATGACCAACCTAGATAGCATATTCAAGAGCAGAGACATCACTTTGCCAACAAAGGTTCGCCTAGTCAAGGCTATGGTCTTTCCTGTGGTCATGTATGGATGTGAGAGCTGGACTGTGAAGAAGGCTGAGCACCGAAGAATTGATGCTTTTGAACTGTGGTGTTGGAGAAGACTCTTGAGAGTCCCTTGGACTGCAAGGAGATCCAACTAGTCCATTCTGAAGGAGATCAGCCCTGGGATTTCTTTGGAGGGAATGATGCTAAAGCTGAAACTCCAGTATTTTGGCCACCTCATGCGAAGAGTTGACTCATTGGAGAAGACTCTGATGCTGGGAGGGATTGGGGGCAGGAGGAGAAGGGGATGACAGAGGATGAGATGGCTGGATGGCATCACTGACTCGATGGATGTGAGTCTGAGTGACCTCCGGGAGTTGGTGATGGACAGGGAGGCCTGGCATGCTGCAGTTCATGGGGTCGCAAAGACTCGGACACGACTGAGCAACTGATCTGATCTGATCTGAAGGGTCTCAAGGTGAGGTCATCCTAGATCGGAGTGGGCCCTGATGATATCCTTATAAGAGTCGGAAGAGGAGAAGATGTGTGGGGGTGGGGGAATGAGAAGAAGGAGGCAGAGGCTGGCATGATGCCTTTACAACCTGAGTGATGCCAGGAATTGCGGGCTGCCATGAGAAGCTGGGAGGGAGGCATGGAGTCGTTGCCCTCAAAGCCACCAGAAGCAACCCTGTTGACTCTTTAATTTCCGACTTCTGGCCTCTAGAGCTTGGAGAGACTAATATCTGTTGTGTGAAGCCACCCAGTTTGTGGTGATTTGTTACAGCAGCCCTAGGAAGCTAATACCACAATGGGATATCAAGGTAAATAAAACTCATCTTTAGAACTGAGGAAATATTTAAAAATCTTTTAAACATTCTCTTTTCTTACCTTTTTTTTTTTTTTAAATAGTCCTTCTAACTGTGTTTCTTCTAAATGGATTTACAATTGAGAAAATAAGAAGGTCAACAGAAAGAATTTGAAAAGCTGGCAGTGTGATGCTCAGTTTCTTACAGTGAGGGCGCCCTTTCTCTGGCCAGTGGCTGGGTCGCTGCCACAGCCCTTGCGTCTCAGAGCCAGCACAGCTATGCAGTGTGTCCACTCCCATCAAGGTCCAGCTTCCACTGCTCCTCTCCCACCCAAGAGAGAAAGAGCAAAGACAAGAGGTCCGGTTTGCTGGGGAAGGTCTTCCAAGTGATTGTTGCTCACATCGAAAGCTGAAGCCAAATAGAGCACCACGTGTGTCTCCTGATCAGGGAGAAGCTGTCCTTGGGCTTCGTTTCAACGTGTGCGCCTGTAATGGTTCATCTTCTCTATAGAAGGAAGGCTTTTCAACAGAGATGTCCAGAAGTTAAAAGAGGAATAGAGTACTTTTTATAGGTAGTTAAAACCCAAGTTTAAAGCCATTTCCAAATATGCACTGAATATATAAAATATCAAATAATCACTAAGTGCCACAGTCTTGAGGTTTTATTCCTGGCAGGAAGATACATAAATTAGATCAGTGCAGGCCTTGGAGTCTTCTCTTGAGAAACCTGTGCATTCCGTTCCTGTCACAATGGCTAGAAAAGGCATTTTATATTCTCCATCCCACACAAAGCCTTCGGCTTAGAAATGCTAGCGTTTTCATCTACTTCAACCAGTGTGGACTCTGAAGGGCGGGGAGGGGATATTATTTTTCATTTCAACCATTCAAAAGAATGAGCTTTCCAGAAGAACTTTTGTTCCTATAATAAACCTAACTAGACCTATTTATTCACTTAAAAAAAAAAAAAAAACAAAAACAGGGTAGATGGAGAGAACTCGGAAAAGCCAAGAATCTGTCAGCTCCATAATAGTGGTTGACCAAGCTCTGGCTTGAAACTCTTGTAAGACTGCAGAAGGGCTGGAGGCCTTGGAGAGTGGAGACCAGTCTTAGAAGGAATCAGCTCCAAGGCTGAGAGATCTGCTTGTGTGCTCTGTAGTCAGGGGTGAGCCAGGCCTGAATTTAATTCATCGGTTAGGATATTCTATAAAAAAAGGCTCTCCCTGCAGCATGGGGAAGATGCAGTGATCTCACAGGGAGAATGCCCTCAAGGGAGGGAGTGGGTTGATCCATGTTACAGGCATGTTCCTGAAATCTGAGTGTGAGTTAACTTTCGAAAGTGAGCTAGGTTCCCCCTCTCAAGATTTATTGACGTGTAATTGACATAGATACCAGCACCACCAATGCCTTTAAGGACCATCCATGTTGTCACAAATGGTAGGATATCCTTTTTTTAATGCTGAATACTATTCTATTGGAAAACTGAACTAGGTTTAAAATGGATTGGGCTTCCCTTGTGTCTCAGCTGGTAGAGAATTTGCCTGCAATGTGGGAGACCTGGGTTTGTTTGATCCTTGGATTGCGAAGATCCCCTGGAAAAGGGAAAGGCTACCTACTCCAGTAGTCTGGCCTGGAGAATTCCATACTCTACTGAACAGCCTTCACTTTAAAATGGATTGGCGAACTTGACTTTCTTTTTTAAATTTTATTTATTTATTTATTTGGCTGTGCTGGGTCTTAGCTGTGGCTTGTGGGATCTTTGATCTTCATTGCCACGTGTGGGACTGTTAGTTGCGGCATGTGAACGAACTTCTAGTTGCGGCATGTGGGAACACTGGCCCTTGGTTAAATATCGTGAAGTTTCTGGTAGTCACCAAGGGAAAGGCAGCTCAGAAATGCACATTGAGATGCTAATGGTTCTGCAAAGGATTGCAGACCTTCATTCAAACATGCAGATGAACACCCTCTTTCCTCTGGCCCAGACTGGCATCTGACTTGTCCTGAGGAAAGGATTGCCCTGGCATGTAACAAGTCTCATAAATTCTCAAGGCTGGTTGCTTTCAATTATAAGAAACATCTTTCTCATTCTGACCCCTCTGTATAAATAGACACTTTCTTCCAAAACCAAACAGTGGAATGTTAGAGCCTGAGATGACTGTCTTTGCTTTCACTTCCTGATTGATTCTGCAGAGGAGAGAGTGGAGGCTCAGAGGGGAAGAGCCTGACTCAGATGCTAAAGCTGGCAGCAGTATCAGGAGGAGCCAGGCCAGTCTCTGGAAAGATCACCAGTCACTCTTAACTAAAACAGAGGGGCAGTGTTCCCTTGTGAATTTATTTGCATGTGACTTAACGTTATTTGTAGGTTCCACTGAATCAGTAAATCCAAGAGATAGCTAACCAGGAATTAGAGCTAGTAGGAACGGACGGGTCGACAGTGCAGTCCCAGGACAGCCCAGCTGCTTTTGGCTGACACTCCAGACCTAGTTACATAACTGACAGGGCACTTGGACTTGTCACCACTGTGAGGAAGTCTTTCCACAGAGTGGCTAGCTGGGAATTGTCACTCTTGTCATCAAAACAGAGTGTAGAGATTTTTGTTAGGTAAACTCAGCCTGTTTATAGTACCCTCCAGCATATATAAAAGTCAGTAGTTGGTTATTCAGTTCAGTTCAGTTCAGTCGCTCAGTCGTGTCCGACTCTCTGAGACCCCATGAATCACAGCACACCAGGACTCCCTGTCCATCACCAACTCCCGGAGTTCACCCAGACTCACGTCCATCGAGTCAGTGATGCCATCCAGCCATCTCATCCTCTGTCGTCCCCTTCTCCTCCTGCCCCCAATCCCTCCCAGCATCAGAGTCTTCTCCAATGAGTCAACTCTTCATGTGAGGCGGCCAAAGGACTGGAGTTTCAGCTTTAGCATCAGTCCTTCCAAAGAAATCCCAGGGCTGATCTCCTTCAGAATGGACTGGTTGGATCTCCTTGCAGTCCAAGGGACTCTCAAGAGTCTTCTCCAACACCACAGTTCAAAAGCATCAATTCTTTGGCGCTCAGCCTTCTTCACAGTCCAACTCTCACATCCATACATGACCTCAGGAAAAACCATAGGCTTGACTAGACGAACCTTTGTGACAAATACTTTAAGTCAGGAGTATGCTGTTTATACACATTGAATGCAGATTGCATTTTCACATGTAAAGTTCTCTCAAAGCTAAGAACATTTTGATTACTGCATAGTTGATAGGATGATAACCTTTAATTTTTAAAATTACTCCTATCATAAGCTTTTTGTCTCTTGACTGTGACATAGGCTGAGAACTTGTTACATGTTGATATGCTAAAGGAAATATAGCTGAGGTGAAAGACAAGAAAGGTGTAAGTCAAGGAAACAATTGTGATCTGAATTTTATCTTGTTCAGAGCTTGAGCAAACATTCATAAGGAGGCTTTTAGATGATAGATGTTATTGAAGGTGGCTTTTAAAAGTTTGACCTTGATTCTTAAATGCTTCTCACCTCTGTTTCCTGAATATCTCCTTAAATTTCTATAAATCCACGAGCATCCTTTGACTTCTCCCCTCCTTTCCTCCTTTCTTTAGTCCTCCAAAATGTCCTTTCACAGTCTCTAGGTTGGACTTTGGGGCAGGGCCACAGACTTCCATGGCTCCCAGGCTTGAGATACTGTAGCATCCCTCCTGCTGCCTGCATGAGCTTTCCCCTTTCCCAGGTGGCCCAGGAGACAGGGTGCACATGGTGAAACTGTGGGGATGGGTCCTGAATCCTATCCTGGGCCTACGAGGGGTTCAGCAGAGACCACCGGGAGGGGTCCTGTCAGGCTCCAGTGGGCTGAACAAGCTCGGGGTGGACCATTATTCTGTGTGCTTCTGGGAAGGTCACTCAGATTCTCTAGCCATGTTTTTCTTCATCTGTAAGTGACATGCTTGGACTGTGTAACCTCTAATTCCTTTCTGGTTCCAGTATTCATGATTATTCAGAAGACTCAGGCATATCCAATTCCATTTAATAAGACTCATGTTATGATGAGATTCCTCTCTACATCCTCAAAAGAATATAAAAAGAGATATTTGTTTTGGATGACAATAATTGAATGTGACTGCCTTTGGTGTAACTCCAGCATCAGGGGGCTTATTAAGCATTTTGGAGGAGCAGAATGAGCTGAGATCTCAATCTGACTTTTCCTTTTAAATTGGACCTGATTTGTTCTTCTTTCACTTATATACCCTCAAAGTATCAGGTGGCAGTGGAGGACAGGCAAAATTCCATGCAAATCAGTTTCTCCATGGCAGGTGGAGTGGCAGGATTCTCCAGTCAGGAGTCTGTCGCTATGGTAACTGGCAGAGGCCCCTGCCCCAAGTGTCCCCCTATTCATCCATTGTGAGGAGCTGCAATCAGCCCTGCTCTCTACGGTCTAGTGAGCACATTCACATAGATAAAACTTGTTGGACAGAACAGCCAAATCTGTGGTTAAATGCTAGTGACTGGAGAGAAAAGACAAAATGTAAATGAGAGCCCTCATTTATGAAATGTTGAAATTTAAAAGAAATCAATGCCCTCCAGTTATCTGATTTGTATAAACATTCAAAACAGAGCTTGATGTGGGGACCCACTGGTGAAATGTATCAAACATAATATGTGAGGATGTATTAAGTGTAATGGTTTAAAGTAGTTCATTTGCAAAATTTCATATGAGAAAAGTAAAACAGATTCAAGATTATCCCTTTAATGCTTATTTCTCTGTCACTGATGCTGGTGTTTTCAAAAGTCAAGGGACAAAAGGGTTACATGACCCTTGAGTTGAAGGAGGAGTTGAAAGCCGTTGAACTAAAAGACTATAGACTGAGCAATCCGCAGAGACTTAAAATTTATAAATACATAATTATTTTCTCACTGGTATCATTACACACACACACACACACACACACACACACACACCGCATTTGTTTCTTATGTAAAGGAAATTGAACTTTCATTGCAAAGAAAGTGAGCATGTTCAGATAAATATAAAAGTAAGCCATATTCCCAAGTGCAATAACAGTAACCCACCTCAAAGAGTTCTTGTGATGATTAAGTGAGTAAATATAGAAATAAAGCAGTTACAACAGTGCCTGGCCCAGAGCAAGCAAGCACTTACATAAGTGTTAGCTAGCATCATGACCATACATCTTTATATATAGTCATCTGATTTCCCCTCCCAACTATTCTTCCACAGTACTTCCTAGCTCCATAAGTGACATTATCATTTTTTTTAAAAAGTTGTTCAGACCAAAAATTTCCCTTTTCTCTCTACCTCATGCTGTGAATTCTGGATCAACCCTGGAAATTCTATCTTTAATATGGATCCAGAATTTAACTACTTCTTACCAACTCCATTACTACCACACTCATTCAAGCCATGAGCATCTCCTGCAATGGCCTTTGAACTGGTCTTTCTGTCTCCACTTTTGTGCCCCCTGTAGACTGCTACACAGTAGCCAGAGTCCTGCCCCAGCCCAAACCCTCTAGTGATTTCCAAAAGACCCTGGCCTTGCTAGCCCACTGACCTTACCTCCCACTTGTTCCCAGCCACGGCTCCTTCTTGCTGAGCCTTGAATGTGCCCACCATTCTTTTCCACCAGCATCTGAACTTGGTGTCATCTGGAAAGAGTCTTACAGTCTGTCCCCCTTCCTGTAGATTTCTGTCCAAATGTCATCTCCTCAGAGAACCCTACCATAATCAGGCTATTTAAAATGGCCCCCTCTACCACACTCTAATTATTTACCCTAATTTTAATTTTTATTCATAGCAATTATCCATCTCTGACATTATATTTAATATTTGTTTCTTTCTCTGTGCCTTTTTACATTGTAAACTGTATAAGAGTGGGAACTAAGTTTGGTTCATGGCTATCTACTCAGTCCCTGGAACGGTGTCAGGAATGGTAAGAATGCAGAAGTGCTTCCTACATGTTTGATGACTAGATGAGTGAATGAACAGTCTCTTTATCCATATGTATGTTATAAACTTTATTACACTGTGTATTGTGTTGTGGCTCACTTTAATATCCTGTACTGTATCCTGTGCATTTTCTCTGCCAGTAAATAGACCTTCACTAAAGTCCCATGGGGGGAAGGCAATGGCACCCCACCCTAGTACTTTTGCCTGGACAATCCCATGGATGGAGGAGCCTGGTGGGCTCCAGTCCGTGGGGTCGCTAAGAGTCGGACACGACTGAGCGACTTCACTTTGACTTTTCACTTTCATGCATTGGAGAAGGAAATGGCAACCCACTCCAGTGTTCTTGCCTGGAGAATCCCAGGGACAGGGGAGCCTGGTGAGCTTCCATCTATGCGGTCGCACAGAGTCGGACACGACTGAAGCGACTTAGCAGCAGCAGCAGCCAAGTCCCATGGACGGAGGAGCCTGGTGGGCTGCAGTCCATGGGGTCGCTGAGAGTCGGACACGACTGAGCGACTTCACTTTCACTTTTCACTTTCATGCATTGGAGAAGGAAATGGCAACCCACTCCAGTGTTCTTGCCTGGAGAATCCCAGGGACAGGGGAGCCTGGTGGGCTGCCATCTATGGGGTTGCACAGAGTCGGACACGACTGAAGCGACTTAGCAGCAGCAGCAGCAGCACTCCATTCTTTTTAGTAGCACAATAGATCTTTGTGTGGTGTATGGATGTACAATAATTAATTGAAACAATGTAGTATTAGTGGACCTTCAGCCTGATTTCAAAATTTTCCTATTATAAAAACCACTGACATGAACATCTTTAGGAACAGCCTTAACGATAACCACAGGATAAGCTATTGGAAATGACTATGATGTAAGGTATGCTCATTTGTACTATGAATTATAGTACATGCCTTTCCTGATAGCTCGGTTGGTAAAGAATCTGTCTGCAATGCAGGAGACCCCAGTTCAATTTCTGGGATGGGAAGATCTGCTGGAGAAGAGATAGGCTACCCACTCCAGTAGTCTTGGGCTTCCCTTATGGCACAGTTGGTGAAGAATCTACCTGCAATGTGAGAGGCCTGGGTTTGATCCCTGGATTGGCACAATCCCCTGGAAAAGGGAAAGACTACCCACTCTAGTATTCTGACCTGGAGAATTCCATGGACTCTATAGTCCATGAGGTCGCAAAGAGTAGGACACAACTGGGCGACTTTCACTTTAAAATGGATTGGTGAACTTGACTTTCTTTTTAAAATTTTATTTATTTATTTATTTGGCTGTGCTGGGTCTTAGTTGTGGCTTGTGGGATCTTTGATCTTCATTGCCAAGAGCAGGACTGTTAGTTGGGGTGTGTGAACGAACTTCTAGTTGTGGTATGTGGGAACACTGGCCCTTGGACATGACTGAATGAATGACTTTCACTTTCATTATAGTATATAGCGCCAGACCATCTTTCAGAGTAATTGTGCTGATTTTGATTCCACCATCAGCACTGGGGCAATGTTTATCATAAGCCTTGTGTTTGATATAGAAGGATTCTAGAGATAGAGGAGCAGGGTTGTAGTTACTGAACTTGAAAAAAAAGTAATCTGGACTCACAGCATTTGAAATGCTTTGGTAGAGTTAAGTATGGAGGAATGTGATGGAGACTGTTTTGAGTTGAAGCATAAATACACTTGTTGAATTGCAGAGCAGGGACAGACCTTTAAGCCAAGTAGCACGATAACAATGCTTCTCCCAGCCATCAGGCAAAACAAATCAAGTCATAAAACCTACATTTCTGCCCTCTCATAGGATGCTTACATCAATGTGCATTTAGGTAAGGAGGGACGAGCGCTCTCCTAGGAGATATTACAGGTTTTCAGGGCTCTCAGGGGCAAAGATGGTTGGACCACATTCTTGAAGACAAGGATAGGCAGTTGGGTCCTGCCTACATGCCTTTACATATGATGTTCTGGCCCCACTATGCAACAATTACCTTTCTGATGTTAAAACGAGACTTGCCTAGTAAAGAATGATTTAAAGAAACATACATTTCTGTGGTGCTTGTTTCCACGTCCTAGGCTGCCAAACTCCAGTAAGTCCAGCTTCACTGCTGGCGAATTCTCTCATTCCATGCTTTCCAAAGGCTGCTGCCCTGGGTGGGGTGCGAAGCAGGAGACATGCATTAGCTCTGGACCCCCTGCCTCCTGGACTTGCAGTGTGGAAACCCCACTCTCCGTGACTCAGTGTGAGGGGCTGAGCTGGGGGCATTGCTATTCCCCCTTGGGTCATCTGATTTTTATCTCCCTGATTTCACAGTTTGTTAATGACATTTTCAAAAGTTCTGTGGGTTCCAAAATTGTTTCCACAGTTTCATTTTTTTTTTTTTTGCATGAGAGGTTTAAATTTGCTATTTTTTGAGACCAAATGGTTATTGTCCTATAATTTAAAGTGTGTGACATTTCAGTGTGAAAGCCTGGCCCCTCAGTCTGTAAGCTGACTCTCTGGGCCACTTTGGATGGCTCCTTGTTTTGATGGAGGGCTCACCTGAAGAAGCTGCTGCTGCTGCTGCTAAGTCGCTTCAGTCGTGTCCGACTCTGTGTGACCCCATAGACGGAAGCTCACCAGGCTCCCCTGTCCCTGGGATTCTCCAGGCAAGAACACTGGAGTGGGTTGCCATTTCCTTCTCCAATGCATGAAAGTGAAAAGAGAAAGTGAAGTCGCTCAGTCGTGTCCGACTCTTAGCGACCCCACGGACTGGAGCCTACCAGGCTCCTCCGTCCATGGGATTTTCCAGGCAAAAGTACTGGGGTGGGGTGCCATTGCCTTCCCCCTGAAGAAGCTATATCCACATAATTCTTAACAGGTCAAGTGCATGGCAGGTTCAGAGGGAGGAGGGATTTGTCGGCTTGTTCTGCTGAAAATTCTCTTGGGCTAATAAACCAGATGAGAACTCTTAAGGGCTTTGCCTGCTTCTTTGAGCAAGTCCTGTGTGCCAGGCATAGGGTGCTTGGTCCTGGGGCTCCCAGCAGGATTAAAACACAATCTCCATGTGCTCCAGTGGTGCAGAGTGGGCTCTTGTATTGGAGGCTAACACCATATTGTAGCTCTGCCACTTACTATTTGTAGGACTTGCTTAAGCTCCTCGGTCTGCCAAGCC
Source organism: Tragelaphus eurycerus (assembly GCA_935064755.1). Lineage (NCBI taxonomy): Eukaryota > Metazoa > Chordata > Mammalia > Artiodactyla > Bovidae > Tragelaphus > Tragelaphus eurycerus. The sequence continues at coordinate 3,810,337 of CAKXYN010000057.1, read as the reverse complement.
TCAGTTTTCCCATCTGTAAAATGGCTTCAAATGTATCCCAAGTTGGAAAACTCATCCACAGACTGCCTGGGGCTTATGCTAAGACATATAAACAATATCTGCAGTCAAATGCTTCATCCTTTAGGGACTTAGTCTCTCACCTAGAAAATCACTACCTTTATTCCTAAAAGTTGTGAGGACCAGTTGCAATGATCTCTGAAAATTGTCCACCAAGGGAAGGAAGAAGGGAACTCTTCATTCCCTTCCTTTCAAAGCCTTTCTATTACTCAGAGGCTTGATCTGGCCCAGAGAGGTCAGGGAGATATTTTGTCGGAATCTGATGCCCCCTCCCATTTTATGTTTTAACTTTATATTAATTCTTGACACATTAAATCTGGGGGTTTCCATTAGAATTTTGATTTGCTGTTTCTTTCTTTAAATATATTTGCCAAAAGTAATATACACATATTACTTTTATTACCATAATTAAAAAAAAATAGTAACACAAGACTTAAAGTAGCAGTCCCCTGCCTACTCATTCCGTCATGCTCCCCAGAGGCATCAGCTTTCATTTCTTGGCATTTTGCTCTATCTAAATAATAGAACAATACTGCTACTTCACATTATAATGATTGACTTTTCTTATGAAAAATGGAAGTTGAACTCTCTTACACACACGTACTCTAAGACTCATACTATCAGTGCAGTTAAGCCATAATTACTTGTTAAATTAGTATCCAGTGTAATTGCATTTTTAGGATAGTATAAATACTGCTCATAGCTATGATTACATGTTCTTTTTGTACAGCTTTTTGTTTTTCCTGGAGTTCAAATTGTCTTAAAAGAAATCTGCTTGGTGTTATGTTCTTACATTAATTAGTTTGCATATTTCTTCAGAAGAACATGTCTTTAGGAATTAGCACCTTTTTTTTTTTTTTTTTTTTAAATCTCTTGGAGACACTGTTTCTGGATTAATTAATTTCCTACTCCAACCCAAAGTTGAGGACTTTCAAAGCCTCCTATATATACTGATTTAGGTATTTCCATTATTGTTATTCAAGGAATTCTTTTCGTGTCTCTTCCTGAGATTATACTCATTTTCTGGGTATCTTGCATTCTTTTTATCTCTGTTTACTTTCTTATTTTCAATGGAACACATCCTCCAGTAACTTTCGACATAAGGTACATAGGAAGTAAATTTTTTGAGGCCTTGAGTGTCAGAAAACTTTTATTGTACAATTACATAAATTATAGTTCAGTGGCCTATAAAATCTTAGATTGAAAATATTTTTAGATTTTGAAATATTGATAATATTACTCCAGAATCTTCTAAATTTCAAGGTGCTTTTAGAAAATCTAATGCTTTGCTGATTCTTGGCCTTTGGTATATGACCTGTTTTTTCTCTCTGGGATTTATTAAGCTATTTTTCTTTATTTCCAATATTCAGATGTTTCACAGTGGTTTGCCTTGGTATGGTCTGTTTTTTATTTATTGTCCTGAGCACTCAGTGGACCCTTTCAGTTCTGAAATTCATGGCCTTTAGTTCTGGGAAAGTTTCCAATACTATCTGATTTTTTTAACTTCTGTTTACTTGGTGTTCTTTCTGGAACTCCTGTTAGTCAGAGATCAGACTTTCTGAATTGACCTTCTATTCTAAAAATTCTTTTTTCTTCTGTTTCCCCATTTGTTATCATTTTTGTTCTACTTCTATGAAGACTTCCTCAAATTTACCTTCTTTTTAAAATTTATCTTGCATGTATTCATGAGAGCGCTTTCCTGTTCTCTGCAAGTTTCTCTCTTTTCTTTTTAAAATAACATCCTATTCTTGTTACTGCTATTCAAGTAGGCAATGTTTTCTCTTATCTCTGAAGATTTTATGTTAAAGTTTAAGTTTCCTTCTGCCCCCGTCTGCTCTTTGTTTCATCTTTTTTGTTTATTAACTGTGGTCTCTGTATTTAATGCATCTGATGGTCACTGACTGACTATGCTGACATAGAGAGAAGTAAGTTTCAAACTGAGGTGTGACTAGCATATTTGACATCTGAATCAGATCAGTTCATTTTGGGACGGAGCAGAGATAAATGCATTTTTCCATCTAATTTATTTAATGTAAATTCTACTTGGTTAAGCAACTTTGCTTAATATTTTAATGTAAATGTAGATTTGGCATTTTAGAGAACAGAATGTAAAATTTAAATTAATTTTTTGATAAGAACAAAATTTCAAAAATGTCTTAAATTCAAACTGTGACACTCCTTACCCTGCCACTGTATCCCAAAGGGAATATATTTGCTCTACTGTTCAGTTCATGGGGTCGCAAAGAGTCGGACACGACTGAGCGACTGATCTGATCTGATCTGATCTGACTGTTCAGTTCAGTTCAGTCGCTCAGTCATGTCCAACTCTGCGACTCCATGAATCGCAGCACGCCAGGCCTCCCTGTCTATCACCAACTCCTGGAGTTCACTCAGACTCACATCCATCGAGTCGGTGATGCCATCCAGCCATCTCATCTGTTATGAGATGAGATATGAGTAGAACATCCAGCCATCATCTACTGTTAGGGGTACTTTAATAGATGAGTTTAAGAAGCTGTTACGACGAGGCAAGGCAATTTGGATAAATGCCTTGGGAATTGGTTCCTCAGTAGAGAAGGAATCCATGATATCCTCCAGCAGGTCAGAAAAATCCATCTTCTCGTTTACCAACCAGGAAACAACCATGCTTTGCAAAACACATGTTTTCCACCAAGCATCACATGAAACCTGGGGTCACAATACGAAATGATCAGAGTAATAAAAGGATGGAAATGGCCTTCCAGCTAAATTCCTATGATCACTGGTTTAAATGAATCCCAAACCCAGTTTGCAGCTACAGAGTTAAGAGTTAGCTCAACTGTGGGCACTCTGTAAAAATTTATTTGCTTTTTTTGTTCTATAAGTCTGGACCCTAAGGAAATATTTTTGTTTCATTTTGTTTGCTTCTTTTAATTGATAATAACCAGTGTTGTCAAGGACCCAGGGAAACTGGAACTCAAACAACTACTATTGGAATCTTTATTGGATGTGATTCTTGATTGCAAACAACATAATTCACTCTGACTACTTCACGTAAAAAAAGAAAAAAAGAGAAATTTACTAAAAGATATTAAGTATCTCACAAATTCCCTCTCTAGGACAATGTGAAATGCTTATGAAATGCCCAGGGGAAGGGAACAAGGAAACATTTATCAATCTGCTCCTATTCTCCATCAGTCAAGGTTTATCCATAGGGCATTAACGACCTCGCACTGGGAGATTGCACATGAATGAAGACAGAGTGGACTCCTGTGGATTCCAAGAAAATCTCTGGGTAGGGGATATTAAGAAGAAAGAATAGGTCTGTGCCAAGATTTGGGGACTGGAAGTCAAAAGTAAAGTATGTAGGGAGAAGCTTTGAGGAAGTTGGGAATTTGACTAATATTGAGAAGAAAAATAATAGAGACTTTTAAGAAACACTGTTGTAATAAATTGGTTCTCTTTGACATCTTTTAAGATATTCACAAAAAGATGGGAATTGCTTTTACTTACTTATATTTATTGGACTGTGTTTACTTGAATGCTGTAACTTGCAAAGACTGAATGACCTGAGTCCCTAGTCTATGAAACAGTTGGTAAAGTACAAAGATGTTTTCATTTCATGAGAAACAGATTCTTCAGTCAGAATACCATGGCCATGTTCAACCTCAGTGGATTTCTACTGTGAACTTTCTAATGGCTCTCAATCAACTGAATTGCATACAAGCAGGATAGCTTAAAAAGGTCTTTGGAGATTTGACTACATTATTTGGGTATGAGCTGAAAGCCAGTTTAATGAGCCTTTAAACAACTGGATGCTTGTTCTAGTTTTTCTTTCACTTTCTGACAACTCAGGAAACATCCATGGGACTTTGAACTCTTTGAGAAAAATCACACACACACTTACATGAACATTTAGCAGAAAAATTTGGAGAATTTAAAACTCACCTAGTGGTGTTTGGAAGCCTAGAGCTAAAGAGCTAACTTTTCTCTTTACCACCAAGAGTATCATTTCACAGAACTTTCTGGGAAGAAACACATGGACTCAATGATTCAGGGGGCTGGAATCTCCCTTTCTCTTGAGGTGGCTCAAGTGTATGTTCACACATAACAACAAGGGGATCTCCAGGGACTCAGGCTAGTTTGTGCTATCAGGAAGATATACAAGTTCAGAGTAGAAAGTCTGGAATAATTATGAAGGAATTGAAGGTCATAGCAGGTAATAAGCTAAGCCAAGAAACATCAGACCAAAGAGGAATGATTGGACAGATCTGAAAGGTCAAAACAGAGAATATCTGAACCTTGATAGTTTGTATGTTTTGAGGATGTGGTATTGATCAGGAGATATGATTCTAAGTCAGAAGTTTTGGATTAACATGTTATTTGCCACTTATTAACTATACGACCTTGGACAAATCACTTACCTCTCTATGAGCCTCATACTTTCATTGCATATGAGAACAGCAAGGTTTATTTTTATTGTAAGGATTAACATATGGGAAATACCTGGTATAGTTCTGAAAAGGTGCTCAAAAATTAAATGATTATTCCCAGGTGGTGCTAGTGGTAAAGAGCCCACCTGCCAATGCAGAAGGCATAAGAGATGCAGGTTTGGTCCCTGGGTTGAAAAGATCCCTTGGAGGACAGCATGGCAACACACTCCAGTGCATTGGAGAATCCCATGGACAGAAGAGCCTAGTGGGCTATAGTCCAGAGGGTCGCAAAGAATCAGACCTGACTTAAGCAACTTAACACATTTTTAAGACTGAAGTTCTTCCACAGTGAAAAACCTAGTTCCTGCCTCCACTACTCCTACCCTAACCCAATTCTTCTTCACCGATAGTTTAAAGATATTGCCCCTTCCCCTTCCCCTGACCTCCTACCTCCACAATCTTCGCACACCTCAGACTCTACTCTGCTAAACTCCAATAAAACATTTCAGATCAGATCAGTCACTCAGTCATGTCCGACTCTTTGCGACCCCATGAATCACAGCACGCCAGGCCTCCCTGTCCATCACCAACATTTTGAGGTCAGTAAATAAAAGCTCAACATTCAGAAAACTAAGATCATGGCATCTGGTCCCATCACTTCATGGCAAATAGATGGGGAAACAGTGAAAACAGTGTCAGACTTTATTTTGGGGGGCTCCAAAATCACTGCAGATGGTGATTGTAGCCATGAAATTAAAAGACACTCCTTGGAAGGAAAGTTATGACCAACCTAGACATCATATTAAAAAGCAGAGATATTACTTTGTCAACAAAGGTCCATCTGGTCAAGGGTATGGTTTTTCCAGTGGTCATGTATGGATGTGAGAGTTGGACTGTGAAGAAAGCTGAGTGCAGAAGAATTGATGCTTTTGAACTGTGGTGTTGGAGAAGACTCTTGAGAGTCCCTTGGACTGCAAGGAGATCCAACCAGTCCATCCTAAAGGAGATCAGTCCTGGGTGTTCATTGGAAGGACTGATGCTGAGGCTGAAACTACAATTCTTTGGCCACCTCATGCGAAGAGTTGACTTATTGGAAAAGACTCTGATGCTGGGAGGGATTGGGGGCAGGAGGAGAAGGGGATGACAGGGATGAGATGGCTGGATGGCATCACCGACTCGATGGACGTGAGTTTGAGTGAACTCCGGGAGTTGGTGATGGACAGGGAGGCCTGGCTTGCTGCGATTCATGGAGTCACAAAGAGTAGTACACGACTGAGCGACTGAACTGAACTGAATTGAAAGACATCAGTATAGATATGGCTGAGCTTTAATGTCCTTACTGACCTTAAGACTATGAGAGTGACCAGGACAGGGAATAACTTCGAAGTTATACTTTATGAGGCACAATTGAAAGGACCATAGGAATTTATCTTGGGGTAGAAATAATAAAATCAAGGCAAGTTTGATAAACTATGAATTATTTGGTTCAATTTGGATCTATTCTGTGGAAATAGTGGTGTCTCCTTGGTGGCCACTTCTGAAGGATTTGAAGGGGAATCTTCAAGCTGAGAAAGGGTAAAGAAACTTCATGCCTCCTGACTCTGAGGGTCAGTGGCTTTAGGAAGCACAAACTGCCCTTGTGGTGTGCATGGCATTGGCGAAGAGGCCACACTGTGATGGAGTGGTTCTTGCACTTTCTAGCCTGCAGGTCTGGGCCATGCCATAGATTTGGCTCTTGGCACGTAGGGTTGGCACCTCAGAATCCTTGTTATGATCATTCTGTCAGAGCTCTCTCAGTACATTTCCTTTCTATTCTTCTCTTTCACCAGCTGGCAATTACACGCCACAGAAAGTGTACACAGAAGGGGCTTGTTTTGGTTACCATGTGGCTGGGTGGGAGGGCGCTCTGGCTGGTGGCTGATTCTCTGGGGTGACTGGGCATGGGTTATGGGAATGGAGGGTGAAGTCCCTCATCAGTTCCCAGAGTGCTGCCTCACTCGCACCCTGGAGCCTGTGAATAGTGTTTAAATCAACGGTCAAAGTGGAGAGAGCAGCTTAGTCCTCATTACTCCCCAGGACTAACTGACCTCTTCTCAAAAGGTGCATTCTTGGTTTGGTGAGACTCTTCCTCATCCGGAAAGACCAGTGAAGCAAAAAGATCTAATGTGAAAGGGTGGGGGTGAGGGGTCAAGGGTGACATTGAAGGGAGAGAGAGGTGCAGACCATTCACTAAATCATTTCCACCAGAATAGATGAGAACAAAGGCATCACCGTCCTGAGAGCATTTGTTAAGGACTCAAACAGATCAAGCCCTGTACAGAGTCTGGTGACCTTTTCCTGCCCTGGAGCCGCTCAGTTTTGTCATTTTGATGAATCTCTAAGTTGTGTTCACTGAGTATCTCTGATAGCAAGTAAGTGATTTAACATAAAGGGCCCTTTGAGAGAAATGCATAGAAGTGGAGTCAAGCTCAATGCCACTCCCAAGAATGCCATCTATTTTTCATTGTTCCCCCCATCCAGCTTAGTTATTAAGAAATAAATATGAAATAAAGAAAGAGAAGAAAAGATAGAAAATTAAACAGGAAGAAACAAACAACAAAAGTGAAGTTTGATTCCTTTTTGAATCTTCTATTGGTGATATAAAGTTCAGGCATTCATGCTACAAGAGCCAAAACACGTATTCAGTGTGTGGGAATCGAACTTTAAAGAAGCCATTTTGAATATTCAATTTGATGCTTCCCACAGAGAATATAAATAAAGAAGTACAGAGCACCAGAAGAACATCTGTTTCCAAAAAAACAATAACGTTGCCATCCATTGGCAACTTGGTACTTTTGCCAGTATGATGGTAATAATACCAAAGTGAATCAGAATAGAATTCACTTAAGAAGCATTGAGTTGGTGATGGACAAGGAGGCCTGGCGTGCTACACTCCAAGGGGTTGCAAAGAGTTGGACACGACTGAGCTCCTGAACTGAACTGAAGAAGCATCGAGATTCCATTAGTTTGCAGTCTGGTGGAAATTTTACCTACAGGTTGTACAGTAAAGCTTGTATCTCTAAACTTACAACTTTGTTCCCAAGTTTTCTTTTTTTGGTCTTTCCTTAGTGAAAACTTCTGTTCTTAAAACTTTTCAAGAGGCAAAATTAGCATTCTATTGTACTGTCCAATTTGGTAGTCACTAGCCATATGTGGTTTTAAATCTGAACTTTAAAAATCAAAATAAAATTAAAATTTACTTTCTTAGTCACTCCAGTTTCATTTTCAAAAGCTTGGTAGCCACATATGACTAATGCCTACCCTAACAACATCACAAATATGGATGTTTTTCATCATAAGAGAAAATCTTGTTGGAAGCACTAATCTATATTTTTCTCCATAGAAATGTGAATCTTCAAAGTGTACTTCCTTAGCATGGAGAAAGCATGCTCTCATCTAAATACCCAAAGTGAAAATTTAGTGCTCATCCCAGCACTTTAATTTCAGTTTCTGAGAGTGGTAATTATTGAATCAATATTGTTTCTCCCATGGTCCTTAGATATGATGACCAAGGAACCTAAACAAAAAACACTGGTCAGTCACCGACAGAACTGTGTCTGCCATTGTATAAATGGCATAGTCTTTTTGTCACTCAGAAGAAAAGATTCCCCATAACTGTGAGATTTTGTTTTCTTGATTCCTAATGGTTATGCTGAAAATCAACATCTATTTCCCTTCAAATGCAGATTTCTACTGAAGAGACATGACAGTTCTTTCAACTCTAGAACCACAACTAAAAGCCAGACGGAGAAAGAGCAAACAGCTCTTTCCCAGATGTCAGATCACACTGACTCTCCTGGTTTACTGTGAAACTAGCATCACTCTAATGACAAAAAACGGAGAATGACATTATGAGAAAATTACAGACCAACATCACCCACAAACATAAAAATGAAAATCCTTTAAAAATAGTAAATTGAATATAATATTTAGAAATGACAATACATCATGACCAAATGGGTTTTCTCTCAGGAATGAAGGTTGGTTTGATGTTTGAAAAGTAATGTAATTCAACAGCCTAGAAAGGAAAAACCATATAATCATTTTGATTAGATACAGGAAAATTGTGTAACAAAATTCAACATTTATTCAGAATAAAAATTCTCAGCAAGCAGGAAATAAAAACTTCCTTAACCTGGTAAAGGGTACCTGTGAAAAATCTAAAGATATACATAATATATTGTGTGAACATCATATGAATATTTCTCCCTAAGATTGTCAAGGCAAGGATGTCTGCTCTCATTGTACCAACAAATCAATCTGCTGTAGGTTCTAGTCAGTTCAATAATGTAAGAAAAGGAAATAAAAGGAACTTGTAAAGGAAGCAATAAACTGCCTATTCTCAGATGACATGGTTGTTTACATATAAAAATCTCAATCTAGAAAAATGTTATTAAATCCAATAAATGAATTTCATTAAGTTGCAGGATACAATCCATTACACTAAAATCAATTGCACCTTTATACATTAGTAATAAATAATTAAATGTTGAAATAACAAACAGCAATTCTTTATTTCAATTTATAATAGTACCTAAACAAAAATAATAGTAGCAACTTAAATCATAAAATAATACTTTTAGGAATTAATCTAGCAAATACATAAAAAAGATCTAAATACATGGAGACATATACATGGATTAATGGACTGGATAATTCAGTAGTGTCAAGATGTCAGTTCTTTACACAAAGCAGTTTGTAGCATCATCCTAATCAAATCAAAATCTTAGCTAGGTTTTTTTCTTTTTTTTTGTAGAAATCAAGAAGTTTGTTCTAAAGTGTTTGTGGAAAACAAAAAGGATCTGAAGCCAAGATTAATTAGAGGATTCAGAATGCCTGAATTACTATCAGATCAGATCAGTCGCTCAGTCGTGTCCGACTCTTTGCGACCCCATGAACCGCAGCACGCCAGGCCTCCCTGTCCATCACCAGCTCCCGGAGGTCACTCAGACTCGCATCCATCGAGTCAGTGATGCCATCCAGCCATCTCATCCTCTGTCGTCCCCTTCTCCTCCTGCCCTCAATCCCTCCCAGCATCAGAGTCTTCTCCAATGAGTCAACTCTTCGCATGAGGTGGCCAAAATACTGGAGTTTCAGCTTTAGCATCATTCCTTCTAAAGAAATTCCAGGATTGATCTCCTTCAGAATGGACTGGTTGGATCTTCTTGCAGTCCAAGGGACTCTCAAGAGTCTTCTCCAACACCACAGTTCAAAAGCATCAATTCTTCGGCGCTCAGCCTTCTTCACAGTCCAGCTCTCACATCCATACATGACCACAGGAAAGACCATAGCCTTGACTAGGCGAACCTTTGTTGGTAAAGTAATGTCTCTGCTTTTGAATATACTATCTAGGTTGGTCATAACTTTCCTTCCAAGGAGTAAGCGTCTTTTAATTTCATGGCTGCAGTCACCATCTGCAGTGATCTTGGAGCCCAGAAAAACAAAGTCTGACACTGTTTCCACTGTTTCCCCACCTATTTCCCATGCAGTGATGGGACCAGATGCCATGATCTTCGTTTTCTGAATGTTGAGCTTTAAGCCAACCTTTTCACTCTCCACTTTCACTTTCATCAAGAGGCTTTTTAGCCCCTCTTCACTTTCTGCCATAAGGGTGGTGTCATCTGCATATCTGAGGTTATTGATATTTCTCCCGGCAATCTTGATTCCAACTTGTGTTTCTTCCAGTCCAGCATTTCTCATGATGTACTCTGCATATAAGTTAAATAAACATGGTGACAATATACAGCCTTGACGTACTCCTTTTCCTATTTGGAACCAGTCTGTCGTTCCATGACCAGTTCTAACTGTTGCTTCCTGACCTGCATACAGATTTCTTAAGAGGCAGATCAGGTGGTCTGGTATTCCCATCTCTTTCAGAATTTTCCATAGTTTATTGTGATCCACACAGTCAAAGGCTTTGGCATAGTCAATAAAGCAGAAATAGATGTTTTTCTGGAACTCTCTTGCTTTTTCCATGATCCAGCGGATGTTGGCAATTTGATCTCTGGTTCCTCTGCCTTTTCTAAAACCAGCTTGAACGTCAGGAAGTTCACGGTTCACATATTGCTGAAGCCTGGCTTGGAGAATTTTGAGCATTACTTTACTAGCGTGTGAGATGAGTGCAATTGTTCGGTAGTTTGAGCACTCCTTGGCATTGCCTTTCTTTGGGATTGGGATGAAAACTGACCTTTTCCAATCTTGTGGCCACTGCTGAGTTTTCCAAATTTGCTGGCATATTGAGTGTAGCACTTTCACAGCATCATCATTCAGGATTTGGAATAGTTCCACTGGAATTCCATCACCTCCACTAGCTTTGTTTGTAGTGATGCTTTCTAAGGCCCATTTGACTTCACATTCCAAGATGTCTGGCTCTAGGTCAGTGATCACATCATCATGATTATCTGGGTCTTGAAGCTCTTTTTTGTACAGTTCTTCTGTGTATTCTTGCCACCTCTTCTTGATATCTTCTGCTTCTGTTAGATCCACACCATCTCTGTCCTTTATTGTGCCCATCTTTGCATGAAATGTTCCTTTGGTATCTCTGATTTTCTTGAAGAGATCCCTAGTCTTTCCCATTCTGTTGTTTTCCTCTATTTCTTTGCATTGATCACTGAAGAAGGCTTTCTTATCTCTTCTTGCTATTCTTTGGAACTCTGCATTCAGATGTTTATATCTTTCCTTTTCTCCTTTGCTTTTCGCTTCTCTTCTTTTCACAGCTATTTGTAAGGCCTCCCCAGACAGCCATTTTGCTTTTTTGCATTTCTTTTCCATGGGGATGGTCTTGATCCCTGTCTCCTGGACAATGTCACGAACCTCATTCCATAGTTCATCAGGCACTCTATCTATCAGATCTAGGCCCTTAAATCTATTTCTCACTTCCACTGTATAATCATAAGGGATTTGATTTAGGTCATACCTGAATGGTCTAGTAGTTTTCTCTACTTTCTTCAATTTCAGTCTGAATTTGGCAATAAGGAGTTCATGGTCTGAGCCACAGTCAGCTCCTGGTCTTGTTTTTGCTGATTGTATAGAGCTTCTCCATCTTTGGCTGCAAAGAATATAATCGATCTGATTTCGGTGTTGACCATCTGGTGATGTCCATGTATAGAGTCTTCTCTTGTGTTGTTGGAAGAGGGTATTTGCTATGACCAGTGCATTTTCTTGGCAAAACTCTATTAGTCTTTGCCCTGCTTCATTCCGTATTCCAAGGCCAAATTTGCCTGTTACTCCAGGTGTTTCTTGACTTCCTACTTTTGCATTCCAGTCCCCTATAATGAAAAGGACATCTTTTTTGGGTGTTAGTTCTAAAAGGTCTTGTAGGTCTTCATAGAACCTTTCAACTTCAGCTTCTTCGGCGTTACTGGTTGGGGCATAGACTTGGATTACTGTGACATTGAATGGTTTGCCTTGGAAACGAACAGAGATCATTCTATCGTTTTTGAGATTGCATCCAAGTACTGCATTTCGGACTCTTTTGTTGACCATGATGGCCACTCCATTTCTTCTGAGGGATTCCTGTCCACAGTAGTAGATATAATGGTCATCCGAGTTAAATTCACCCATTCCAGTCCATTTTAGTTCGCTAATTCCTAGAATGTCGACATTCACTCTTGCCATCTCTTGTTTGACCACTTCCAATTTGCCTTGATTCATGGACCTGACATTCCAGGTTCCTATGCAATATTGCTCTTTACAGCATCGGACTTTGCTTCTATCACCAGACACATCCACAGCTGGGTATTCTTTTTGTTTTGGCTCCATCCTTTCCTTCTTTCTGGAGTTATTTCTCCACTGATCTCCAGTAGCATATTGGGCCCCTACTGACCTGGGGAGTTTCTCTTTCAGTATCCTATCATTTTGTCTTTTCATACTGTTCATGGGGTTCTCAAGGCAAGAATACTGAAGTGGTTTGCCATTCCCTTCTCCAGCGGACCACACCCTGTCATATCTCTCCATCATGACCCGCCCATCCCAAGTTGCCCCTCGGGCATGGCTTAATCTCATTGAGTTAGACAAGGGTGTGGTCCTTGTGTGATTAGACTGACTAGTTATCTGTGAGAATGGTTTTAGTGTATTTGCCCTCTGATGTCCTCTTTCAAGACCTACTGTCTTACTCGGGTTTCTCTTACCTTGGGCGTGGGGTATCTCATCCCGGCTGCTCCTGGCTGCTCCCGGCCAGCAAAGCACAGCCATCGCACCTTACCTTGGACGAGGGGGTCTCTCCTCACCGCCGCCCTTCCTGACCTCGGTCGTGGGGTAGCTCTTCTCAGCCGTGCTTAGTGCACTGGCCCTCACCGCCGTCCTTCCTCGGTCGTGGGGGTAGCTCCTCTCGGCCGCGCTCTTAGTGCGCGACGCAGCCGGCGGGGCGCTCTTAGTGCGCGACGCAGCCGGCGGGGCGCTCTTAGTCTGAATTACTATAAAGATACAGTAATCAAAACCGATGTGTTGGCAAAAATTTAGACATATGGTTTAACAGAACACAACAGAGTCTAGAAATACATTGTATATATGATCAATTGATTTTTAATAAAAAGACAAAGACAATTTGATGACGAAAAGATAGTCTCTAGCAAATGATATTAGGAAAACTGGGCAAACATGCAAAAACAAAACTAGCACTTATCTATATCTCAGATTTTATAAATAGTAACTTCAAATGAATCATAGAACTAATATAAAACACAAAACTATAAAACCTCTATAAACAAATGTGTAGGAGAAAATCTTTGTGACTTTGAATTAGGCAAAGGTGTTTTTAGATAGAATACAAAAACAGAAACCATAAAAGGCAATTTTGATACATTGGACTTTATAAAAATTTAAAATTTCTGATCATTAAAAGACACCAGTATGAAAATGGAAAGAAAAGACTTGTAAACCATGTACCCAAAAGAAGACTGATAACCAGAATCTATGAAAAAAAATTCTCAAATCTCAAAAAGAAAACAATCTAGTTTTTAAAAATGGGCAAAAGATTTAAACAGACATTTAAATAAAGAAGTGATCTCAAAGGCAAATATGCATATGAAAAGATGCTACATATTACTGTTACATATTACAGTCATTAGTAAAACACAAACTAAAAAACATCATCCCTATCAAAATACTAAAGACATTTTTCACAGAAGCAGAACAAACAATTAAAAATTTTTTTGTATAGAAACACAAATAGCCAAAACAATCTTGAGAAAGAACAACAGAGCTGGAGGAATCATACTCTTTGACTTCAGATTTTACTGCAAAGCTACAGTAACTAAAACAGTATGGTACTAGCACAAAAATAGACACAGAGATTAATGGAACAGAAATGAGGGCCTAGAAGTAAATCCACATACTTATGGTTAATTAATCTATGACAAAGGGGATAAGAATATATAATTAAGAAAAAGTCTCTTTAATGAGTGGTGCTGGGAAAACTGGACAGCTACATGTGAAAAATGAAATTAGAATGTTTTCTCATACCATATGCAAACATTAATTCCAAATGAATTAAAGACCTAAATGTAGGACCAGAAACCATTAAATTCCTAGAATAAAACCTAGGCAGGACATTCTTTGACATAAATCATAGCAATATTTTTTGGATCTGTCTCCTAAAGCAAAGGAAATAAAAGCAAAAATGAACAAATGGGATCTAATAGACTTAAAACTTTTGCACTGCAAAGGAAACCATTGACAAAATTAAAAGACAACCTATTGAATGGGAGGAAATATTTGCTCATGATATGACTCATAAGAAGTTAATATCTGAAATATATAAACAGCTCATACAACTCAAAATCAAAACACAAAGCAAAACAAACAGCCGGATTAAAAAATGGGCAGAACACCCAAGTAGACATTTCTCCACAGAAGACATACAGAAGGACAACAGACACATGAAGACATATAATATGGGCCCAATAATCAGAGAAAAGCAAATTAAAAGCAAAAAGAGATGTGACATCCCACCTTTCAGAATGGCTATCATGAAAAAGACCATTAATAACAAATGTTAGTAAGGATGTAGAGAAAAGGGAACCTTCATACAGTATTGGTGGGAATATAAATTGGTGCAGTCTCTGTGGAAAGCAGTATGGTGGTTTCTCAAAAAATTGAAAATGAAATTATCATATGATTCAGTAATTCCATTCCTGGGAATATATCTGAAAAAAAAAAAAAAAAAAAAAAAAACCACACTAATTTGAAAAAATTTATACACCCCAATTTTCATAGCAGCATTATTTACAATTGCTGAGATATGGAAGCAACTTAAGTATCTATCAAAAGACGAATGAGTCAAAAAGAAGTATATACATATACAACAGAATACTATTCAGCCATGAAAAAGAATGAAACTTTGCCATTTCCAACAACATGGATGGACTTGGAGGGTATTATGTTAAGTAAAATAAGTTAAACTGAGAAAGATGAGTGTGAGTTTCATGAAAGTGTGACTTTCATGTGGAATTAAAAAAACAAACAAACAAACTAGGGATATAACAAAAAGGAAACACACTCACAAAACAAACTACTGGTTAGCAGTGAGGAGAAAGAAGGGGAGAGGGGCAAGAAAGAGGTAGGTAGGGGATTAAAAGGTGTAAACTAGTATATACAAAATAAGTTACATGGAAAAATTGTACAACATGGGGAATATAGCCAATGGTTTATAATAACTATAAATGGAGCATAATCTTAAAAAAATTGTGAATCACTATGTTGTATACCTGCAACTTATAAAATAGCATCAATCATGTCTCAATTAAAAAAGAAAAAAAAATATTGGTGTATTATTACACACCTATTGGAATGGCTAAAAAACCCACCCAAAACAGGAAACAAAAAATAATATTAAGTGCTGACACAGCAGCAGAGTATGAATATATACGAATGCAAAATCTTATCGTTACTTTGAAGACAGGTTGTTAAATTTCTTATAAAGTTAGGCGTTCAATTTTACCCAGCAATAAAAATCCTATGTATTTTCTCAAGATTTGGCAATACTCAATACACTGATAAAAACATTTCACATAAATTTGTATCAGTGTATTCAGTATTGCCAAATCTGGAAGCAACCCATGTAGAGTGTAGAGTATGTGGAATCTAGAAAAATGGGACAAATGAACCTATTTGCCTTTTCAATGCTGTTCGTGGAGCTCTCAAGACAAGAATACTGAAGTGCTTTGCCATTCCCTTCTCCACTGGGCCACATTTTGTCAGAACTTTCCACCATGACCTGTCCGTCTTGGGTGGCCCTACATGCCATGCCTCATAGTTGCACTGAGTTAGACAAGGCTGTGGACCATGTGATCAGATTGGTTAATTTTCTGTGACTGTGCTTTTCTGTCTGTCTGCCCTCTGATGGAGAAGGATAAGAGGCTTATGGAAACTTCTTGATGGGAGAGACTGACTGAGGGGAAAACTGGTCTTGTTCTGATGGGCAGTAAATCTTTAATCCAATTTTTTGTCAATGGGTGTGGCTGTGCTCCCTCCCTGTTATTTGACATGAGGCCAAACTATGGTGGAGGTAAATGAAGATAATGGAAACCTCCTTCAAAAGGTCCCATCTCACAAGCCAGCAAAATAGTGCTCAAAATTCTCCAAGCCAGGCTTCAACAGTACATGCACTGTGAACTTCCAGGTGTTCAAGCTGGATTTAGAAAAGGCAGAGGAACCAGAGATCAAATTGCCAACATCCGCTGAATCATCGAAAAAGCAACAGAGTTCCAGAAAAACATCTACTTCTGCTTTATGGACTACACCAAAACCTTTGACTGTGTGGATCATAACAAACTGTGGAAAATTCTTAAATAGATCGGGAATATCAGACCACATGACCTGCCTCCTGAGAAATCTGTATGCAGGTCAAGAAGCAACAGTTAGAACTGGATATGGAAAAACAGACTGATTCCAATTGGGAAAGGAGTACGTCAAGGCTGTATATTGTCACCCTGCTTATTATATGCCTCATGAGAAATGCTGGGCTGGATGAAGCACAAGCTGGAGTCAAGATTTCCCGGAGAAATATCAATAACCTCCGATATGCAGATGACACCACACTTATGGCAGAAAGAGAAGAACTAAAAAGCCTCTTGATGAAAGTGAAAGAGGAGAGTGAAAAAGTTGGCTGAAAGCTCAACATTCAGAAAACTACATTCATGGCATCCAGTCCCAACACTTCATGGCAAATAGATGGGGAAACAATGGAAACAGTGACAGACTTTATTTATTATTATTATTATTATTATTTTTGGCTTCAAAATCACTGCAGATGGTGACTGCAGCCATGAAATTAAAAGACGCTCCTTGGAAGAAAAGTTATGACCAACCTGCTGCTAATTCGCTTCAGTCGTATCCGACTCTGTGCGACCCCATAGACAGCAGCCCACCAGGCCCCCCATCCCTGGGATTCTCCAGGCAAGAACACTGGAGTGGGTTGCCATTTCCTTCTCCAATGCATGAAAGTGAAAAGTGAAACTGAAGTTGCTCAGTCGTATCCGACTCCTAGCGACCCCATGGACTGCAGCCTACCAGGCCTCTCCATCCATGGGATTTTCCAGGCAAGAGTACTGGAGTGGGTTGCCATTGCTTTCTCCGTATGACCAACCTAGACAGTGTATTAAAAATCAGAGACGTTACTTTGCCAACAAAGGTACATCTAGTCAAAGCTGTGTTTTTTCCATTAGTCATGTATGGATGTGAGAGTTGGACTATAAAGAAAGCTGAGTGCCAAAGAATTGATGCTTTTGTGTGGTGTGGTGTTGGAGAAGACTCTTGAGAGTCCCTTGGACTGCAAGGAGATCCAACCAGTCAATTCTAAAGGAAATCAGTCCTGAATAACCATTGGAAGGACTGATGCTGAAGCTGAAACTCCAATACTTTGGCCACCTGATGCGATGAACTGACTCATTTGAAAAGATCCTGATGTTGGGAAAGATTGAAGGTGGGAGTTGGTGATGGACAGGGAGGCCTGGCGTGCTGTGATTCATGGGGTCGCAAACAGTCGGACACGACTGAGCGACTAAACCCCACTGACTGGTGTATAGAAAGTTGACTAAGTTGAACCTGCGGTACAGCACAAGGACCTCCACTCAGTGCTCTGTGGTGACCTAAATGGAAAGGAAATTCAAAAAAGAGGGAACATATGTGTACATATATCTGATTCACTTTGCTGTACAGTAGAGACTAACAACATTACAGAGCAACTACATGCCAATAAAAAATTTTTAAAAATGCAATTTTTTTTTGAATCTCGAAAGTATGGTAAGCATAAGGAGAAAGACACAAATAGCTACATACTGTATAATTCCATTTCTATGATTTCTAAGAAAGGACAAATTATCAGATCAGATCAGATCAGTCACTCAGTCATGTCCGACTCTCTGCGTCCCCATGAACTGCAGCACGCCAGGCCTCCCTGTCCATCACCAGCTCTCGGAGGTCACTCAGACTCACATTCATCGAGTCAGTGATGCCATCCAGCCATCTCATCCTCTGTCGTCCCCTTCTCTTCCTGCCCTCAATCCCTCCCAGCATCAGAGTCTTCTCCAATGAGTCAACTCTTTGCATGAGGTGGCCAAAATACTGGAGTTTCAGCTTTAGAATCATTCCTTCCAAAGAAATCCCAGGGCTGATCTCCTTCAGAATGGACTGGTTGAATCTCCTTGCAGTCCAAGGGACTCTCAAGAGTCTTCTCCAACACCACAGTTCAAAAGCATCAATTCTTCAGTGCTCAGCCTTCTTCACAGTCCAGCTCTCACATCCATACATGACCACAGGAAAGACCATAGCCTTGACTAGGCGAACCTTTGTTGGCAAAGTGATGTCTCTGCTTTTGAATATGCTATCTAGGTTGGTCATAACTTTCCTTCCAAGGAGTAAGCGTCTTTTAATTTCATGGCTGCAGTCACCATCTGTAGTGATTTTGGAGCCCAGAAAAATAAAGTCTGACACGGTTTCCACTGTTTCCCCATCTATTTCCCATGTAGTGATGGGACCAGATGCCATGATCTTCGTTTTCTGAATGTTGAGCTTTAAGCCAACCTTTTCACTCTCCTCTTTCACTTTCATCAAGAGGCTTTTTAGTTCCTCTTCACTTTCTGCCATAAGGGTGGTGTTATCTGCATATCTGAGGTTATTTATATTTCTCCCAGCAATCTTGATTCCAGCTTGTGTTTCTTCCAGTCCAGCATTTCTCATGATGTACTCTGCACATAAGTTAAATAAACATGGTGACAATATACAGCCTTGACGTACTCCTTTTCCTATTTGGAACCAGTCTGTTGTTCCATGACCAGTTCTAACTGTTGCTTCCTGACCTGCATACAGATTTCTCAAGAGGCAGATCAGGTGGTCTGGTATTCCCATCTCTCTCAGAATTTTCCACAGTTGATTGTGATCTACACAGTCAAAGGCTTTGGCATAGTCAATAAAGCAGAAATAGATGTTTTTCTGGAACTCTCTTGCTTTTTCCATGATCCAGCGGATGTTGGCAATTTGATCTCTGGTTCCTCTGCCTTTTCTAAATCCAGCTTGAACATCAGGAAGTTCACGGTTCACATATTACTGAAGCCTGGCTTGGAGAATTTTGAGCATGACTTTACTAGCGTGTGAGATGAGTGCAATTGTGCGGTAGTTTGAGCACTCTTTGGCATTGCCTTTCTTTGGGATTGGGATGAAAACTGACCTTTTCCAATCTTGTGGCCACTGCTGAGTTTTCCAAATTTGCTGGCATACTGAGTGCAGCACTTTCACAGCATCATCTTTCAGGATTTGGAATAGCTCCACTGGAATTCCATCACCTCCACTAGCTTTGTTCGTAGTGATGCTTTCTAAGGCCCACTTGACTTCACATTCCAGGATGTCTGGCTCTAGGTCAGTGATCACACCATCATGATTATCTAAATTATAGGATTAGAAATTATCAGTGATTGTTAGGACTGAAGGCTCAAGGGTAATGAAATATTTTAATCTTGATGGTACTGGTGGTTACATGACTGTGTACATTAGTCAAAATTCATAACTGTATGCCTAAAATAAATGAAATTTACAGTATATAAATAGTACCTTACTGTGCAAATAGAGACAGAGAGAGAAAACTGACCTTGTTCTAGATTTTCTCTCACATTTTAAAATGAATGACACCCCAGTCTCTGAAGGTTTGATCTTGCTTTGTCACCAAGAAAAAGTGGATCTGTGACCAAGGAGAATCTGTGGGTGCTAATACATGGCCTGGCGTGGCCAGCCTGGATGGCAAGGCTTTGCCTCTGCCTTGGAATCTTGTGGTGGGTGGGATCTGATTTACTGAAATCTCTAGATCTCTTGGCAAGTTTGGGATCCTGTGCACCCATCTGAGAGGGGCCTGGTCTCCACCGCTGGAGGTAATGCTCAGGAGGAGCATCCATGGAAATGCTTAATAAGTGCTATGTCCTGGGCCTTATCTTAATTCTTCGAAGAACATGCTGAGACAGGTTCTATGATTTATTTCTATTTTACATAAGAAGAAAGTGAGGTTCAGAGAGGTTGAATAACTTTACCATACAGCTATTAAGTGGGCTGGTGACCTAAGCATGGCTTTGTTCGGCTTTAGTTAGGAGGCAACAGGGCCTTCTCAGGGAGTGCTAGTGGGAAAGAACCTACTTGCCAGTGCAGGAGACATAAGAGATGCAGGTTTGATCCCTAGGTCTGGAAGATCCCCTGGAGGAGAGCATTGCAACCGCCTGCAGGATTCTTGCCTGGAGAATCCCTTGGACAGAGGGGCCTGGAGGGCTACAGTGCACACGGTCACACAGAGTCGGACACGACTCAGCACACAGGCACTAGGCAACGGGGGGTTACTGCCCTTCCCCCACTTCATACTAAGGAGCACTTTTTACCCTGTGCTACACCCTTCCCCTTTTTCTTCTTGAAGTTATTTGTTAACTTGATTTTGCTTGAATCAAGTTGCCGGAAATAGGGGTCAACGATTCTCTGTTGTATTTTCCTCGAGGAGGGGACTAGGGCTTGGGCACAAGTCCCCGCTGGCTGTTACCTGTGAGAGAGTGTGTGAGAGTGTGGTTTGCTGCGGCCTTCACCTCCACCTCTGACCCAGGAACGGCCCAGTTCCCATGGACTCCAGAAGTGAGTCTGGACCAGATGTCTGTCCTTGAACAAGTAACCTCCAATGTCCCCTGCCGGAGATGGCACTAGTTTCACTAGGACAGCTCTGACGCCTGAACAGTCTCTGTCTTTCTTTTTCTCTAGGGCTTGGGACCAAGGCCAAAGTTGTGCGTTTTGTTGCGGCACACTGATTCCAGACTTGCTCAAACATGTAATATAGGTCCTGGTGAATCCTGCCAGTTAAGGACAGCTAAGAAATACCACCTTAATTATTATGTCACTGTTCACCTTTTCTTTCTTGGAAATGAATCTTGGTGTCCTCTTGGAATTCATACTTTTTTCTTGACCTCCTCATGTGAAGAAAATCTTCTGTATATAACCAGACAGCCCTCCATATCCATGGATTATCCATCCATGGATTAAACCAATCTGGGATTGAAACCATTTGGATAAAAAATTCTAGAAAGTTCCAAAAGGTAAAACTTGAATTTGGGCAGCTATTTACATAGAATTTACATAGTATTATAAGTAATAACACTAATAATAAATAGGCATTATAAGTAATCTAGAGATTATTTAAAGTATAAGGGAGGATGCACACAGGTTATATGCAAGCACTGGCCCATTTTATATATGAGACCTGAGCATCTGTGGATTTTGGTATCTGAGAAGTTCCTAGAACCAATCCTCCATGGATACCAAGAGATGAAAATAATCCACTCTGTCAACACGACACTTTTCAACAAGTACCCCCGACAGAAGAAAGCAGAGTATTTCCAGGGTGGCCAAACCCACTCTTTTTTTCACCCTAGTTGCCTCCTTGCAGGGCCCAACCCTGTGGCTCTCAAGTGCATAGAGCACTGCCCCTGCTCTTAGGTCCCCCTGCCCCAGCCCCTCTTAAGACTTCCCAACCCAGTCTTCCTCACTAACTCACTCACACTAGTGTCCCATTCAGCTCATAAGTTCTCCAATCTAAATCAGCCTTGCCCAGTGTCTCATTCTGACAAAGTGACAATAAGTTGTTTAGTTACTCAGTCATGTCCAACTCTTTGTGACCCCGTGGACTGCATCACGCCAGGCTTCCCTGTCCTTCACTATCTCCTGGAGTTTGCTCCAACTCATGTCCATTGAGTCAGTGATGCCATCCAAACATCTCGTTCTCTTTTGTCCCCTTCTCCTCCTGTCTTCAATCTTTCCCAGCATCAGGGTCATTTCCAATGAGTCAGTTCTTCGCATCAGGTGGCCAAAGTATTGGACCTTCAGCTTCAGCATCAATCCTGCCAATGAATATTCAGGATTGATTTCCTTTAGAACTGACTGGTTTGATTTCCTTGCGGTCCAAGGGACTCTCAAGAGTCTTATCCAGCACCACAATTCAAAAGCATCTATTCGGTGGTGCTCAGTTTTCTTTATGGTCCAACTCTTACATCCATACATGCCTCCTGAAGAAACCATAGCTTTGATTATATGGACTTTTGTCAGCAAAGTAATGTTGGAAAAATAAATAATAAGTAGCACTGAGATAAAATAATCTGTGCTAATGATGCATTTGGATAACGGCTCCCCTTCATTGTTTATACATTTCTTCAATAGAATGTATAATACACACTATATGCTGCCTTCCAGAGCAGAATGATGATATCATTAAGGTCCTAACAAGCAGAAATGGCCTTGGTTAAGGAAAAAGCAGGGTTTGGGAGGGCCTCCCATTTTGGGCAGCTGGTGGGCAGCAACCATTCTGGAAAGCTTACTCAGAAAAAAGCCCAGTTTTGCCAAGTTTTGATGCAAGTGTGTCTACAGATGTAAACACTGCAATGGAACAATGCAGGAATTAAATACAGCATTTAGGTAAAACATCTGACTTTCTGTTCAGTTCCCAGAACCAAACAGCTGCTCTGCTCTTTGCTCTGTTTTCATGCCTTCCTGCAGTGCAGATGCTTCCACTCAGAACCGTGGCCTTACATCCCTCTCCACTGAGCCATGAGTGTTGTCATCCCATGCTGTACACGAGCAGGACTACTTCCTCCTTCCACCTGGTAGTACTTTCCTTCAAAGGCAGAGCTGATCTCATTCATTATTAAAATAAGTTGATGGGATGCAGTGGTTTCAATCCTAGATTCTGGTGCCAGAGTGCCAGGTTCTATCTTGTTCCCCACCTCCTAGCTTTATCACCCACTCTCCTGCATAAAATGAGGATTGTGACATGGTCTATCACCCACGAGAGTGTCTAATATTTCATGAGTTATTTCAGGAAAAGGGCTCAGAGATGTTTCTGGAAAGGGTGTCATGCACCACATGTTAGCTTTATGATCACTGCCAGCACACAGCAGGGGCAGGGGTACTGTGCATCCAGAGATGAGTTCTTCCTAGTGCATCTGCTAAAGCACAAACTCAAACCTACTCTGAAGATGCCTTCTTTCTTCTCTGCACTGCTATAAACCCTGCTATACTTGGGAAAATGTATCAATCTTCAAAGCCTTCCGTATAGATATGAAGGTGTTTCATAATAAGACAAATGCAGCTTTTTGTAAACAACAAAATATGGGAAATACCCAACTTAATTTAAATCCAAGTGAAATCTCTCTCATTTTCTCACATTAATGTAGGAGGTCAGATTTCTGTGAGCCATGTCTGGGGGAGGCCAGCCCAGCCCATACATGGCTCTCAGAGAGGCTGTCCAGATCTTTACCCCTGCCTGGGCACAGTGGGTGTGGAGAAGTCTCAGCATGAAACCCTGAGTCATGAATGATCTGGTGTGTGTGTTGGGGGTGTGGAGAGTCAAAAGGTCAGGGCTCTTTTGGCCAAGTTGCTCTTGATTCTGTCAACATGACTTTCATCCTCGTTGTGGTCTCCTCCAGCACTGCTCAAGATATGAGAGCAACATGCAATCAAATCCAGGTCCCCTGTAGCCTTTCCCATAGATGGTTTTGTTTTTCAACGTGATGGAAACTTAACAAGCTAAGAATTCCCCAGCCCATCCAGAACTGAAATCTCTAGTACTTGAGATTAAAAAGCTTGCTCTAAAATAAACAAATTTTAATCTCTTTATCTTCTACTCTTCTTTCTGACCCATCTCCTCCTCTTTTCTTCCTGTCCCCACCGCTTTTCATTTTCAGGGAAAAAAAGAAAAGAGATTTTTTGATCTTGTTTACAATTTTTAAGCTTATTTAATCAAAGGATAAGATAGCTTTGAAAGTCCTGCTCTGGTGCTTTCATTTTGAGAAATGAAGTTTGGCACCATTTCATCCTCATTCAGTGTACTTTTAAGGTGCAGATATCCACCACCAAAGGCTTCCCTGATGGCTCAGCAGAAAAGACTCTGCCTGTAGTGTAAGTGATGCAGGAGATGCAGGCTTGATCCCTGGGTCGGGAAGATCCCCTGAAGGAGGAACAGGCAATGCACTCTGGTATTCTTGTCTGGAAAAATCCCATGGACAGAGGAGCACGGAGGACTACAGTCCAAAGTGTCACAAAGAGTCAGACACGACTGAACAACTGAGCATACGTGCATCCACCACCAAAGGGCATCGCATGTGTGCACAAACAGACCTGTCAGTGCTGCAGAATAGCAGGTACCATGGACAATGGGGCACTGAACCATTTCCCCATGTGGAAAGAAGAAAAATGAAAGTGTTAAGTCATTCAGTCATGGCTGACTCTCTGGGGCCCCATGGGCTGTAGCCCACCAGGCTTCTTTGTCTATGGAATTCTCCAGGCAAGAATACTGGATTGGGTAGCCATCTCCTGCATTGCAGATCTGAGCCACCCAGGAAGCTCATATGGAAAGAAAGAGAAAAACCCAAGCAAAGAACCCCAAATAGCTCCACTTCCCTTTGGAGCAGTCTTGTGCAGGGCCACTTACCCAGGGCAGGGCTGATCGGTGCCAGATGCCTTGCAGACATGCCAGGCCGACGGGTGTCCCTCTTTCTCTGTGGGAGGACGAGTTCATAACACATCCTTGCCTGGTGCATATTTGAATTTCATTTCTGGAGCTGTAGCTAAAGATGGCAGCCTTTGTCTGTGGGGGAAAAAAAATAAAAAACAAATCACACTGGAAAGTGGGAAAAGAGCCTAGGTGATCAGTGCCTTCCTCAGCTGAAAAATACTAAGAAGTCATCTGGATGTGGAGCTGATACTCACTAAGTACAGGAAGTAGTATCACTAAGTACATGATAGCTATCTTTTGGTGGTTTCAAACATTGGAAGATTCTGTTTTCCAGATTTACTCTACTTTGACCCTTCCTATATGAAAGAGCGGTTGGTCTGGTTACACTGGGAGTGGGGGGTCCAGAGTGCTGTGGGTGTGGCGTCTTCCTCAGCTGCTCCCACACAGCACCCCTCCTTCCTGCATCTTTGAGCCATGAACTCCTCAAAATGTGGAACATCCTGAGAAACACTGAACACATACTGCCTCTGATTTTACAAGAGGACACTGAGGCTGGAGGATGAACCAAGGTGCCAAGGTCATGGTGCTGGCGCCGCTGAGACGATCAGCAACCAGCCACCGTATGGACAGCACATGCTCACTCTCCTCGACAGAAAGTAAACATTTAAACTACTTTGACCAAGAATGTAAAGCCATGGATTGAGATAACCCACTTAGAGCCAGCAGAGCCCTTCAGAGGCTTTCTCTTTTTCCCGTAGATTCAGTATTTTGGGTTCTGCAAACAAAAATATTCTGGAATAGGAGATTTGGTTTGATTGACATGCCTGTACTGGTAATAGGAGAACTTGGAGAGCTGAGTTCCTTCCCATCCTCCCCTCCATGCATCTCTTCCAGGCCTTCGACTAGCTTCTGAGACAGAGCCGTGGGTCAGCAGTAGGAGGAACAGGACCGGCTCCAGTCACACAGGGAGCCCTGGAGCCTGCCTCCCACACCCGGGGAGAGACAGTCTGTGCATGTACATGTAAGTAGCATGATTTTCCCTTCTACTAAAAAATAATACAGTTCATAAGGAACACTCATAAAATGCAATAAGCATAAAAAAAAGGAAGGTCACCATAGAGAAACTTTAAGGATCTGCCCTCCATTTCATCAAAATAGGATCACACAGTTTATAATCCCCTTTTATTTTTTGTGATAAATATCTATACATATAATTTCTAATGGTTTTGAAATATCCCCTTATGCTGTGAGTCATTCAGCTAAATTTCTACTTTCAAACTTTTTTGCTTTTATAAAGAAAACTTCTATTACTATTTTTATTCATAAATCTTTGCATATTTCCCTGGAATGAATTCCTAGAGGTGGAATTGATGATTATATAAGGTGAACACTTTAAACAGTATTATCAAACTGCTTTTCAAAAGTTCTCAAATTTTCCCTGAGAACTGCACAATTCCCTACACCTTTCGTCACATTGGCTGATCCAGGTCAGAAAAGGTGTTAAGGATCCGCGGACCAAGCAGAAATATGGGAAGGACTAAGCTAAGGACCATGTCTTCAGGGAATGGCATGTTGCATTCAAATTGTACTTTTGTTTTACTAAGAGAATTTCTACAGATGTGCTGGGTGTCAGTTTTCAAAAATTAACATAGGAAAGCAAAAAAAGCAAAGAACAAAAAACGAAGAGTGCTTGTTGGCTTCCTTGTATCTCCAGATGGAACATCAGGAGGAGGATCGACAGGGCTGCAACCTGATTTGACCCTGTGTCCCTGAATCATCACGTCACCACACCTCTGCGTGGGGCGTGTTGATGTCCCAGTGCCTCCTGGAGCTCAGCGCTCACCACCTCAGTGCAGAAGGTGCAGGAGGGGGCAGGGGCACAGACCGCCTCTTCACTTCTTCCCAGCCGGAGGGATGGCGCAGAGAAGTGGGGGCAGCCAAGGCTGGCCTGTCTGCCCCCTCGCTGGCCTCCAGTCGTCTCTTTTTTGTGGTCTGAGCCCTGGTTGATTGGCAGCAAGGTGAGGGTGGTAGATTTACTGTGTCTCTGACTCTCCCTCCACAGTGGTCACCCATCAAGGCAGTGAACCAAAAAAAAAAGAATAAAAAAGCTGCGTGGCACCATCTTTTCTGGCCCTGCCTTCCATGGCACTTTTGTTCCCTCTCTCCTGATCTTCTCTCCACCTCTCCCTTCAGCCCCTGTGAGGATGAGGTAAGGCAAGGAATCTGTGGGTGATGGAGGAGGCACTGAATGGGATGTGTAACCGATGTCCTCTGTGTCTGCTCTAGACTCACGGAGAGCTGACCCACGCACTCAACAGACTGCCCTGGACTCCATTCAGGGAAGATGCACTCGGGGTTGGGGCTTCCAGAATGTCCCTCAGTCTCTTTATACCTGGATTTTCTCTCTGCCCTTCAGCTGTCCTCAGCCTTCCCTTCCCTCCTCTGCAGACAGGATATTACCCATGAAGTCCACCCTTCTCTTGCCAGGACCCTAGCTTCTTTGCCTCACCATGCTCAGGCTCTCCAGCCAGGACTTGCTCACACCTGTTCTTTCCATGCTTATAACTAGACTGCTGATAGCTGGAGAAAGCCACGTGGCCCTGTAAATAGATGGGCACCACTCCACACAAGTCACCTTGAACCACAGCTGGGCACTTAGTGCCTCCAGAGACCTTCTGTCTGCTATTGTTTTCCACTCTCTACAGAAGGATTCCCCAAACTTCTCCCTGTCCTCCAACAGTTGCTTCTTACTGTACCACCCAACTGGTCCAAGGCACACATGCTTGTTTGTCGAGTGGCAATTGATCCCCCTTCCATTTCTGAAAGAATTAAGCACAACTATCGAATAGGAAATCCATTATTTTGAAGAGCTGACCCAAAATGGGCTGAGGGGAGGAATGTGACAAAGAGGAGAATGTGGGAAGGAGCCTTCCTCTGGGGGAGGAAGACAAGTGTCAATTCCCCAACTTAGCGGGCTTCCTTTTATTTTTTTCGGGCTTCCTTTCAAAGCCTTCTTCCATCAGGTCTCTCCCATCACGGTCAGGGCTCTCGAGGAGATGGTGCAGATGGCGCCCTTGCCCATGGCCGGGCAATGACAAGATTCTGGAGAGCAAACCCACAGGGTGTGTCTCCGTTATTCCCCAGGTGCTCCTTTAGATTCAAGATGACTGTGGTCAGACAGCTTTCCACTGAGATTTGATTAATAATTTTTTTCCTGGGCTGTGTTCCCTGGGAAACATTGAGGTTCATGCTCAGTGGCTAACTTTTTTCAGGTTTTTCATTTCTATCCACTTCTCTCAACTTTGGACGTAGCACACAGCCACAGAAATGTGCACAGAGTCCAACACATAAGAACTTTGCATTTGACTCCGTGAACAGAAAGTCTGTGTATGTCCAGGGCCTTGGGGAGCAGAGGCCTCTTTCCACTCCTCAGGGGATGACCAGTTGCATGAGCTGGGCTCTGTCGGGTATTGGTGGAAGGCCACCTTAACTTTCCAGGAAGGGGCAGCAGAGCAGGCTAGCGGGCATCCACTGTGAGGTTGAGACGACCACGTGCATTCACTTAGAGCAAGGCGGGGCCCTGCCAATCTGCTCGGACATGCTGCCAGCTGGCAGCAGGACCGAGTTCTCCCCAAGGAGAGTCGAGAGCGTGGAAGGCCGGCCTGGGGCCTAGCCTGGTGAGTGAGCAGTAGCTTTCAATGTATGGAGTACAGCCTGGCTCCTCACAATTCCCTTCCCAGTTTTCTACCAGGGACTTTAATTTTTCTAAGGGAAAACTTCGCATTTGTTTTTGGTATCTTTAGTGTGTATGTGTGTGTTTGCTCTTGGTGCTAAGCCTCTGTGATTATCTACAGGAACTGGCAGAAGCACTCTCGCCTTTTCTCACTTTGAGTGTCTGACCTTGTGACCTTGTGTTCTTGTGAAACCTCTGCTATGTAATCTCGTCAGTCTCCTTCCTGTACATTTTCCCTGATTTCCCTTGGACTCTCCCATGGGCATTTTTATGTCAGTGGACTGGAATGTTTTTTTCGGCCCTGGGAAAAGCTCCTCCGGTCTTAGTGAATTCAGAAGTGGAGGAATTCATAAGATTTAGGGAGTCTGTCTCAAACTGCCTCCTAGTATAACTTCCCACAAGGACTGGAGAAAGGTTAGGGCAGGTTCCCCTTTCCTGCCGAAGTCACAAGGAGCCAGCCAGGACCACAAGCACACAGGCTACAGCCAAGGGCCCAAGCAGAGGCTGCAATACTAAGGGCCACACACTGGCGTCTTCGAGCAAGATCTGACAGAAGGAAACTGAGCCTGGAGAAGGCAGCCATTTTCTTAAAACTGCACATTGTAGTAGATGGTGGAGAGGGGGTAACAGTCTCTACACACTGCAGAGAGGGGTAACAGTGTCTACACACGGCAGAGAGGGGGTAACAGTCTCTACACGCGGCAGAGAGGGGTAACAGTGTCTACACACGGCAGAGAGGGGGTAACAGTCTCTACACACGGCAGAGAGGGGTAACAGTCTCTACACACGGCAGAGGGGGGATAACAGTCTCTACACACGGCAGAGAGAGGGTAACAATCTCTACACACGGCAGAGAGGGGGGTAACAGTCTCTACACACGGCAGAGAGGGGTAACAGTCTCTACACACGGCAGAGAGGGGGTAACAGTCTCTACACACGGCAGAGAGGGGGTAACAGTCTCTACACACGGCAGAGAGGGGATAACAGTCTCTACACACGGCAGAGAGAGGGTAACAGTCTCTACACACAGCAGAGAGGGGGTAACAGTCTCTACACACGGCAGAGAGGGGGGTAACAGTCTCTGCACACGGCAGAGAGGGGATAACAGTCTCTACACACAGCAGAGAGAGGGTAACAGTCTCTATACACGGCGGAGATGGGGTAACAGTCTCTACACATGGTAGAGAGGGGTAACAGTATCTACACACGGCAGAGAGGGGGTAACAGTCTCTACACATGGCAGAGAGGGGGTTAACAGTCTCTACACACGGCAGAGAGGGGGTTAACAGTGTCTACACACGGCAGAGGGGGTAACAGTTAGTCTTGTTTTATTTTGAGCTGAGTGGTACTCTAAGGTTGTATCAGGTTACAAGGAAGATAAATGCCTCTTGGGAACCTTGCAACATCCAGGCCTAGCCAGTCTTTAAGGCTGATTTTATCCACAGCAGACGAATTCTTGATCTGATCTGAGGTGGTGTCAGGAAGCTCCAGTATCACATGCGTGA
This sequence comes from Tragelaphus eurycerus, assembly GCA_935064755.1. Classification (NCBI taxonomy): domain Eukaryota; kingdom Metazoa; phylum Chordata; class Mammalia; order Artiodactyla; family Bovidae; genus Tragelaphus; species Tragelaphus eurycerus. The sequence continues at coordinate 3,780,628 of CAKXYN010000057.1, read as the reverse complement.
AGCTCAGTCATTACAGCCATTCTCTCATTTGGTGGGTTGTTCCCAGTTACAGTTAAAATATCTTTGTGTGTATAATTCTTTGAGCATTTATTTACCCCAAGTGTAAATTAATTTATTGAATATTATTAAACATAGAAGCTAATTGAGGGCTGATTCCTTCCCTTCATGTATTTATTCTATCAACATGCATTTAATCTTGTCTGAGGACAAGATATTGTGTGAGTTGGAAGAGGAGGAAGACCTGTCTTCTGCCCTAAGTGAGCTTAAAACGCTACCATAAGATACCAAATAGTAAGCCATAAGAATAACACAAATAGAAAAAAAAAATCAATTGAGAGCAGGAACTAAGGACAAACAGCTGGGGAATTCAGAGTGCATGCTGAGAGGCAATAGGAAGGTTAAGGATTTGTGAAAGATGGTGAAGATCTCAGGTGGAACTGATCATGATGCAGAGTGCCAAGTGAAGAGACAAGTGAGGAAGGCATTCCTGGGGAGGGAAAGCTGTAAGCAAAGGTGCTGGGGGTAGGAAATCACCACATTTATTTAGAGATTTCAAGTCATTCTGTTTGACTTAAAGGAAAGGTGCCTGTGAAAGAATAATAGGAGATAAAGATTAAAAAAAGGCGTTTTGAGGCCTAGGTTCAGAGGATCTTGAGTGCTGGGCCAAGGAGCAAGGTGTCTCATCTGGTAGACAATGAAGAAGACCTTGTGAAAGTTTGTGGACAGGAGTGCCAGGATTAAAACTGTGCATAAGGAAGACTGATCTAGGGAGTCTGGGGGGTGGGGTGGGGTGGGGTGGGGTGGTAATTATGGATTGGAGCTTCCTGGGGGATATTTCTGAGGTCATGAAGGCTTGAACTAGGATGATAGTGGTAGGAACTGGAAGACCATCTCACCCATGAGATGGTCTCTTGGCTACAGAGGAGCTGTGGTCCACCGGGGGCAGAGGTGTCGAGCATGGGTACACGGGAGAATGTGGAAGAGAAAAGAGCCAGCCCAGGAGACAGAGCTGGCTGAGGTGGAAATCTAAGGTGTGCCCGCTAGACACTGGGACCGGGGGCAGTGCTGGCCTCCAGGCCCAGCAAGTTCTCACGGTGGGGAGAGCAGTGAGTGAGCATGACAGGGTTGGAGGATCAGGGGAGGAGCGTGGTCAGCATTTGACTTCATTCACGAACGTTTTTACTCTGATGGGCCCTGTTCTGGGTGCTAGGATTCAGGATGACCAGGGACAAGTCACTGCTTTCCTGGAGCTTTTCTTTTGTAACAAGACATCTAATTAGGTCAAATTCTTAGGCAGAGCGCTAAATCACAGCTTTCTTCACTAGTTATCATTCTCGGTGTGGGACAATTTAGCATCCGTTGTACCTCCAACTAAAGACAGGACTTCCAGCTCCTCAAGGAGTTCTGAACTCTTCCCAGTCAATACCCCTGGCACCTGCCTATAGCTACCTGTAAAGCCACCCACCTACAGCTACCTGCCCCCATCAGAAGTAACTACTTTTCTGACTTCCATCATCACACATTTACTTTGTTTTGCTCTTGAACTATAAAATAAAGGTAATTACACACTTTAGGGAGCTTCTTTTGCTCAATATTGTGTTGTTGAATAGAATAATAACTTTGTTTTCTTTTTTAAAAATTTCGGGGTATTCCATTGCACATATATCCCACATTCTATTTATCCATTCAACTACTGACAGACATGGATTGTTTTCACATCTTGGCTGTTAAGAACAGATCTGCCAAGAGCCTTTGCACCCATGATATTTGATGAACAAATGCACTCACTTCTCTCTGATGTGTTACCTAGGAGTGAAGTTGCTGGATATTCATTAACTGTGGATTAAGTACCTATTTTATATCTGGCTCTGTGCTGGGTGTTTGATAATTATTAAATGTGAGCAGAAACATGGTCCCTGTTCTCATTAATAGTCATAGCACACGTGTGACTCTGAAAAAAAGGAAGATGTAAGATACACTGTCATCCTTTTTCAGCATGTAGAGGGCTGCCCGCTTCCTGGAGACAAGTGATTAATGCCCCACTGCTGGGGCTGGACTAGAGGTGGGTTTCCAGTGGGGCTTGGGTGGAGGGAAGTAAGTTCAGCTTGGCTGCCTGAGGGCCCTGTCCGCCCAGTCCTCGGGTACATTCCTTGGCCTGGGGGGCATTTCTGGCCTTGATCTCTGGCTCTGGAGGTGGCTGGGATAATTGAGAGCTTATGCCCGACTCCCCAAAGACTGGTTTTAGCACATATCTAACCTGCATTTTAATATTATTCCTTCTGACTGGAAGCATTTGGAAATGGTCCTTGCCCTGCTTTTAAAAGGTGGTGTTATTTTACGAACATTTAGACATTGATTAATAAAATTCCGAACCCATTAACTAATGGGGGAAATGCCAAACTTTTTTTGTGTATGTCCAAGAAAGTAAATGTAATAAAAACTATCCCAAAAGGTAAGTTAAATTATATATAGCTTTTAGGTTTTTTTTTTTTCCTCCTAATGGCCTCACCAGATGTTTTAAAATACAGGACACAGGCCTTTTTCCCCTTGTTTTCTCCAGGGAAAGAGGAAAGAAAACTTGGCTCAGCTCTACTTAACTTGGGGGAGGGAAAAAAAAAAGCTGTAACAGGTATTCTGGAAATCCCCAAGCTGAAAGCAAATATGAAGGCAAGGGGACAAAACTGTTGGTTTTTTACCTCGTTTTTCTTATTCGTCTCCACCCAGCCTTCTCAGATCACAGTCAGGAATTCTGCTTTGATTCCTGGAGCAAGAAGCTGGGTTTGTCAGGTCTCCTGGGCATGGAGAGGCAGGTTAGGAGGGGTTGGGGGTGGGGCTGGGGGCGGGGCGCGCTGAATGGCGTCCATCTTGGCTGATGCATCTCTCCTCTCCCATCTTATGGGGTGAGGCCGTGGCTTGAGGAGCAGAAATTGCGGGTACACAGTGAAGCGTCGTGCCAGCAGCTCTCCACAAATTGCCTTTTGAGGCTCTGGGATTCTGTTGTAAACCCAGATTTTGATTTTTGCACCTTCCCTCAACCCCATCCAAGTTCCCTGAATCTGAAAGGCAATAAAAATGGCTAAACAGTTGAGAAACGGGATATGTCAAATCCTTCAGGTCACATCCTCTGTTTCTGCCATGATTAGCCATGGAAATAAACGTTCGAACCTGGCTGCAGCTCCTCCCGCTTGGGCTTGAGACTGGCTTCCGCAGAGCCGGGCTTCTACATAGCCGGGCCTCTCCTCTGCTTCCAGCACTTTCCATGGAGTCTTGAAGACTTGTTTAGAAGGAAAAGCAGAAGTGGGGGGGTCCTCTGAGGCTTTACCTAGGTCTTAAAATTCTCCTTGAGAACAGCATTCCCAGTGTTACCTTGGCACACTGACTGCAGCGGGACGCCAGGAAGCCCTGGGAGGTGCCTCCGGTGCCCCGGCCGCAGACCCGACTCCTCCCGTTGCGGCGCCTCCGCGGCCCCAGAGTGGAAGAGGAGGCTCTGTGGAGAACCACCCTGGCCCAGAGTGAAGGCAGGCCAGAGCCTTCACAGTCGGTGGTGTGGGAACAGTCTCTTTACAGGAAGTGCAGACAGGCCAACTTTGATTCATCATCTTTAACTTCCCTTTGGGCAGTTTTCTATTCTGACTGCCCAACAGAATCACTTGGAAAACTTAAAAAATTTATAAAAACACACAAATAGTTAAAGCAAGTAATGAACCTCAAAGGCAGTGGGTAGGATGATGGAGTTTAGTTCAGTTAGCAGCGTATCTGTGACACTGCCATGTTTTAGTAGAGAAGGCTAGTGTCCTAAAATATCTTAAAAATGCAGCCCCCTGGGACTAGAACACAACCAGGATTCTAACAGGAAGTCCTGGGGGACAGGCAGGGGGAGGAAATGAAGTCAAGGGGAAGAGACTGGGGAGAGACAGGGCAGTGAAGAAGGAAGAAAGGAAATCTAGACAGTAGTTGACCTTCTGCCAACTCTGTGACCTTGGGAGAACCCTCTAACCTCAGATGGGCTTGGGAAGAGTGAAGAGACAATCATAGTATATGGCTTAAGAAGGTGAGCTCTGAAGCCTCACTCTGGATTCATCTCAACTCTACTGTTTATCAGCTGTATGACCTTGAGCAAGTGATGTAATCTTTCTGAACTTCAGCTTCCTCATCCATAAAATCAGGATTATGGAGTAGTCCTGAGCTTTAGACAGAATAATGTATGTAAACTTCTTGGAAAAGTACTTGACACACATTAAGTGTTCAATGTATTTGCTATTGTTATTGTCTGTCTCTAGGGTCAGTTAATGGAAGCCATGCAGACAGCATTTTTATCTTGTGCATCATCAATTTATTTAATATAGATAATGACTCTTCATAGGGCTACTCATCTGCTACCTTACTTATTTTAAGGCTATTATGGGTGTATGTGTTAGGAGGAAAGGAAATGAATCAGATAGTGATAATCATTGTTTCCTTCACAAATAAGGTACTGTGGAGGTTAGAGTTTAATGCTTAGTATGTATTTTGAAGATTGTTATTCTAGAACTTCCAGATGTACAAGCTGGATTTAGAAAAGGTAGAGGAACCAGAGCTCAAATTGCCAACATCCATTGGATCATAGAAAAAAGTAAGAGTCCCAGGAAAACATCTATTTCTCCTTCACTGACTATGCTAAAGCGTTTGTGTGGATCACAACAAACTGTGGAAAATTCTTCAAGAGATGGGAATACCAGACCACCTTACCTGCTTCCTGTAAAACCTGTATGCAGGTCAAGAAGCAACAGTTAGAACTGGACATGGAAAAAGACTGATTTCAAATTGGGAAAGGAGTACGTCAAGGCTGTGTATTGTCACGCTGCTAATTTAACTTATATGAAGAGTACATCATGCAAAATGCTTGGCTGGGTGAAGCTCAAGCTTGGATTAAGATTGCCGGAAGAAATATCAATAACCTCAGATATGCGGATGACACCACCCTAATGGCAGAAAATGAAGTGGAACTAAAGAGCTTCTTGATGAAGGTGAAAGAGAGAGTGAAAAAGCTGGCTTAAAGCTCAACATTCAAAAAACTAAGAACATAGGATCTGGCCCCATCACTTCATGGCAAATAAATGGGGGAAAAAATGGAAACAGTGAGATTTTATTTTCTTGGGTTCCAAAATTACTGTGGATGGTGACTGCAGCCATGAAATTAAAAGATGCTTGCTCCTTGGAAGAAAAACTATGACAATCCTAGACAGTGCATTAAAAAGCAAAGATGTCACTTTGCTGACAAAAGTAGTCTTGTCAAAGCTATATGTTTTCCAATAGTCATGTATAGTGTGAGAGTTGGACCACAAAGAAGTATGAGCGCCAAACAATTGATGCTTTTAAACTGTGGCGCTGACAAAGACCCTTAAGAATCACCTGGACCACAAGGAGAACAAACCAGTCAATCCTAAAGGAAATCAGTCCTGAATATTTATTGAAAGGACTGATGCTGAAGCTGAAGCTCCAGTAGTCTGGCCACCGGAGGTGAAGAACTGACTCATTGAAAAAGACCCTAATGCTCTTAAAGATATTGAAAAGCAGAGACATTACTTTGCCAACAAAGGTCCGTCTAGTCAAGGCTATGGTTTTTCCAGTGGTCATGTATGGATGTGAGAGTTGGACTGTGAAGAAAGCTGAGCACCGAAGAATTGATGCTTTTGAACTGTGGTGTTGGAGAACACTTTTGAGAGTCCCTTGGATTGCAAGGAGATCCAACCAGTCCATCCAACCAGTCTCTTGCTTTTTTCTATCATTTCATGGGAAATAGAGAAACAGTGGAAACAGTGTCAGACTTTATTTTTGGGGGCTCCAAAATCACTGCAGATGGTGACTGCAGCCATGAAATTAAAAGACGCTTACTCCTTGGAAGGAAAGTTATGACCAACCTAGATAGCATATTCAAAAGCAGAGACATTACTTTGCCAACAAAGGTCCGCCTAGTCAAGGCTATGGTTTTTCCAGTGGTCATGTATGGATGTGAGAGTTGGACTGTCAAGAAAGCTGAGTGCCAAAGAATTGATGCTTTTGAACTGTGGTGTTGGAGAAGACTCTTGAGAGTCCCTTGGACTGCAAGGATATCCAATCAGTCCATCCTAAAGGAGATCAGCCCTGGGATTTCTTTGGAGGGAATGATGCTGAGGCTAAAATTCCAGTACTTTGGCCACCTCATGCAAAGTGTTGACTCATTGGAAAAGACTCTGATGCTAGGAGGGATTGGGGGCAGGAGGAGAAGGGGACAACAGAGGATGAGATGGCTGGATGGCATCACTGACTCCATGGATGTGAGTCTGAGTAAACTCCGGGAGTTGGTGATGGACAGGGAGGCCTGGCGTGCTGCGATTCATGGGGTTGCAAAGAGTTGGACACGACTGTGTGACTGAACTGAACTGAACTGATGGGAGGAGAAGGAGGTAACAGAGGATGAGATGGTTGGATGTACCATCAACTTAATGAATATGAATATGAATGACTAAACAACAACAGAATTCTCCTCTCCATCTTCTAATTTTTATTCTAAACTTTTGTCTTAGGACAAAGTAGGTTTTGCTGCATTCAGTTTAGTTCAGTCGCTCAGTCATGTCTGACTCTTTGCAACCCCATGAATTGCAGCACACCAGACCTCCCTGTCCATCACCACCTCCCAGAGTTCACACAAACTCATGTCCATAGAGTTGGTGATGTCATCCAGCCATCTCATCCTCTGTCATCCCCTTCTCCTCCTGCCCCCAATCCCTCCCAGCATCAGGGTCTTTTCCAATGAGTCAACTCTTTGCATGAGGTGGCCAAAGTATTGGAGTTTCAGCCTCAGCATCATTCCTTCCAGTGAACACCCAGGACTGGTCTTCTTTAGGATGAACTGGTTGGACTTCCTTGCAGTCTAAGGGACTCTCAAGAGTCTTCTCCAGCACCACAGTTCAAAAGCATCAATTCTTCAGCGCTCAGCTTTCTTCACAGTCCAACTTTCACATCCATACATGACCACAGGAAAAACCATAGCCTTGACTAGATGGACCTTAGTTGGCAAAGTAATGTCTCTGCTTTTGCATCTAGGTTGGTCATAACTTTCCTTCCAAGGAGTAAGCGTCTTTTCATTTCATGGCTGCAGTCACCATCTGCAGTGATTTTGGAGTCCCCCCAAAATAAAGTCTGACACTGTTTCCACTGTTTCCCCTTCTATTTCCCATGAAGTGATGGGACCAGATGGCATGATCTTCGTTTTCTGAATGTTGAGCTTTAAGCCAACTTTTTCACTCTCGTCTTTCACTTTCATCAAGAGGCTTTTTAGTTTCTCTTCATTTTCTGCCATAAGGGTGGTGTCATCTGCATTTCTGAGGTTATTGATATTTCTCCCAGCAATCTTGATTCCAGCTTGTGCTTCTTCCAGCCCAGCATTTCTCATGATGTTCTCTGCATGTAAGTTAAATAAGCAGGGTGACAATATACAGCCTTGACATACTCCTTTTCCTATTTGGAACCAGTCTGTTGTTCCATGTCCAGTTCTAACTGTTGCTTCCTGACCTGCATACAGGTTTCTCAAGAGGCATTAAAGACCCAGAAATCTCACTGGCTTTACCCAACCCAAGTTCCTTTTTCACACATATGCTATGTCCTCTGTGTGTTGGCAGAGGGCGTGCCGCGTCTGTCCATCTCTAGAAACCCAGGACAGAGGCTCCATCTTGCTGTGCTTTCCAGGTCTTCGAAGAGAAGCTTCTACAGAAGTAACACAGAAGTAACACTAGGGCATTTCTCTGAAGCTGAGTTGCTTTATTAAGTTCTGAGTTTTCCCTTTCCAGATATGATTTTCCTTATAATTTTATAGTCACACTTTTCTTGATTCTACTTTTGGAGAAAGCATTGTAAAAATAATAAGCTAATGGTGATTTTTATCACTATCAAACCAGACCTCCTTCTTACTCTCACAAGAGATGTTTGCCCCAGTGAAAAGAGAATGTGTTTTAAAAAATATATTTTAATGTTTCTCCCTTTTCATTATTTTCAGCTTACTGTTTTCCCCAAATTCCTGGTTTTCCAAGATGCTCAAGAGAAGAAAAATGTCTGAAAGAGTCATCCTCCTTTACCATCACCTGCTACAAGAACTTGAGTACAATTGGCATCTGCTCATCTCACATGCTCAACCCAGATGTCTGATGTGTGGTAGTCAAGGCAAGTGAGATGCTTCCAGGGGCCTGACCCTCTCCTTTGTCCATAGTCAGAATGTCTGTGGAATTGATCTCTGCAACTGAGGAAATAGATGTCAGTAAAGTAGATGGGCCATTCATTGAACAAACACTTACTGAGCACCTAGCCTGTGCTGGACACTGGGCTAGTTCTTCTCAGCCAGCACAGTGATTCAGCTGGGCTCAGACCTTGGCAAGGGAAGAAAGCAAGTATGGGGTTCCCCAGAGAGCACGATGATGCCCTGTGACCTTTCCTCTTGTTTCCTATTGCAGACTCTTCTCCTAGTGGGATGGGAATGTCCCACCATGCTCACTGTTGTTATCCTTTCCTCTGTTACTGCCTTTCCTCCACCAAGGCTGAGGTGCCAATTCAAATCCTACCATCCTTGGAAACCAGCTGAAGACTTGCATCTTTCCTGAGCTCTGAAGGCTTTCAATGCTCACCCCTTCTCCTTGTCTACAAAAGCCCATTGAACATGCCTTTCTGTTACCTGTTAGGGCAACCACCTATGATTTAACCATTTTGACTTAACCATTTTGGGGAAGCAGTCTATTCTCTTTATATCAAGTTTCTTTAAGAAAATGATCTTGTTTCCTCTCAAGTTAATGGATTCAAAGTAGCTAACCCATTGGAGGTATCTGTGTTTAGGTCCTACATCTTTCAGCAAGAGATGCATGATAAGTAAATACTGAATAGAAGTAAACTTGATCTTGCTCTCTCTCTTTTTTCCCCCCAGAAAGATGGAAAGAGAAGTTGTGACTACCTTTATCCTTATGGCTTTGCTTCCTAGCCTCCTAGCCTTGGACACATGAGAATTTTTTTGTTTTTTTTTTTTTTGGTGGCTTAAAACATGAGTTTGAGTGAACTCCCGGAGTTGGTGATGGACAGGGAGGCCTGGCGTGCTGCGATTCATGGGGTTGCAAAGAATCGGACACAACTGAGTGACTGAACTGAACTGAAAACAACAGAAATTTATTTTCTACCCTCCTGAGGCTAGAAGTCCCAAATCAAGATGTCGGCAAAGTTGGTTCCTTTTGGATGCTCTAAGGGAGAGTCTGTTCCGTGCCTCTCTCCTAGCTTCTGCTGGTAGGACCTGATGTTGCCTGGGTTACGGGTGCGTCACTTCGTCTTCACCTTCGTCCTCATGTGGTGATTGCTTTTCCGCTTGTTTCTGTGTGTCTGCTTCTCTTCTTGTAAGAGCACCATTCTTGGGATTCAGGGCCCACCTTAATCTAGTATGACCTCACCCTAACATAACTAATTACATCTGCAAAGACTGTGTTTCCAAATAAAGTCACCTTCTGAGATTCTGGGTGAACATAAGTTTTGGAGACACACTATTCAACTCACTGCACTAACTAAAGGCCACAAATATTTTCTTCTATGTTTTCTTCTACAAGTTTAATAACTTTTGGTGTCACATGTAGTTCTGTGATGCATGTTGGTTTAATTTTTGTATTTGATGGTAGTTATAGGAAATGTTTATTTTTGGTCTTATGGAGTCCAATTACTCAAAAACTATTTGTTGAAAAGATTGTCTTCTGCCTTGAATTGTATTTGCATCTTTGTTGAAAATTGATTGATCATATATGTATGAGTCTATTGCCAGACTCTGTTGACTTTTTGGTCAATATCACACTGTCTTGACTCCTATAGTTTTATAGTAAGTCTTCACATCAGGTATAGTGAATACTCTAGCAAAATTCTTCAAAATTATTTTAGACATTGTAGTTAAATTGCTTTTTTATATACTTTTGATAATCATATTTATTGGGGCATCATATTTATTAAAATAGGTTGAAGACAGAATGGTCTCAGTATAAGTTAAGATAATCTGCTTTGAAGAACAATACACAAAGGTGCCAGTAGCTGCAGAAGAACGTGAGGTAAGAGTGTATATTCTTTTTTTTCGTCTTTTAAAAAATAAATTTATTTTAATTGGAGGCTAATTACAGTATTGTAGTGGTTTTGCCGTACATTGCCATGAATCAGCCACGGGTGTACATGTGTCCCCCATCCTGAACCCCAATTCCACCTCCCTCCCCATCCCCATCCCTTAGGGTCATCCCAGTCCATCAGCCCTGAGCACCCTGTCTCATGCATCGAACCTGGACTGGTGATCTATTTCACATATGGTAATATACATATTTCAATGCTATTCTCTCAAATCATTCCACCCTCGCCTTCTCCTACCAAGTCCAAAAATCTGTTCTTTACATCTGTGTCTCTTTTGTGTCTTCCATATAGGGTCACCGTTACCTTCTTTCTAAATTCCATATATATGTGTTAATATACTGTATTGGTGTTTTTCTTTCTGACTTACTTTGCTCTGTATAATAGGCTCCAGTTACATCCACCTCATTAGAACTGATTCAAATGCATTCTTTTTAATAGGTGAGTAATACTCCATTGTATATATGTACCACAGCTTTCTTATCCGTTTGTCTGCTGATGGACATCTAGGTTGCTTCCATGTCCTGGCTATTGTAAACAGTGCTGTGATGAACATTGGGGTGCACGTGTCTCTTTCAATTCTGGTTTCCTCAATGTGTACACCCAGCAGTGGGATTGCTGGGTCGTATGGCAGTTCCATTTCCAGTTTTTAAAGGAATCTCCACACTGTTCTCCATAGTGGCTGTACTAGTTTGCACTCCCACCAACAGTGTAAGAGGGTTCCCTTTTCTCTGCACCCTCTCCAGCATTTATTGCTTGTAGACTTTTGGAGAGCAGTCATTCTGACTGGCGTGAGATGGTACCTCTTTGTGGTTTTGATTTGCATTTCTCTGATAATGAGTGATGTTGAGCATCTTTTCATGTGTTTGTTAGCCATCTGTATGTCTTCTTTGGAGAAACGTCTGTTTAAGTTCCTTGGCCCATTTTTTGATTGCGTCGTTTATTTTTCTGGAATTGAACTGCAGGAGCTGCTTGTGTATTTTTGAGATTAATTCTTTGTCAGTTGCTTCATTTTCTATTATTTTCTCCCATTCTGAAGGCTGTCTTTTCACCTTGCTTATAGTTTCCTTCGTTGTGCAAAAGCTTTTAAGTTTAATCACATCCTGTTTGTTTATTTTTTCTTTTATTTCTATTACTCTGGGAGGTGGGTCATAGAGAATTGGATCCTGCTATGATTTATGTCGGGAGAAATATCAATAACCTCAGATATGCAGATGACACCACCCTTATGGCAGAAAGTGAAGAGAAACTAAAAAGCCTCTAGATGAAAGTGAAAGAGATGAGTGAAAACGTTGGCTTAAAGCTCAACATTCAGAAAACGAAGATCATGGCATCTGATCCTATCACTTCATGGGAAATAGATGGGGAAACAGTGGAAATGGTGTCAGACTTTATTTTTCTGGGCTCTAAAATCACTGCAGATGGTGATTGCAGCCATGAAATTAAAAGAGGCTTACTCCTTGGAAGGAAAGTTATGACCAACCTAGATAGCATATTCAAAAGCAGAGATATTACTTTGCCAACAAAGGTCCGTCTAGTCAAGGCTATGGTCTTTCCTGTGGTCATGTATGGATGTGAGAGTTGGAATGTGAAGAAAGCTGAGCACCAAAAAAATTGATGCTTTTGAACTGTGGTGCTGGAGAAGACTCTTGAGAGTCCCTTGGACTGCAAGGAGATCCAACCAGTTCATCCTAAAGGAGACCAGTCCTGGGTGTTCATTGGAAGGACTGATGCTGAGGCTGAAACTCCAATACTTTGGCCACCTCATGCAAAGAATTGACTCATTGGAAAAGACCCTGATGCTGGGAGGGATTGGGGGCAGGAGGAGAAGGGGATGACAGAGGATGAGATGACTGGATGGCATCACCGATTCGATACACATGAGTGTGGGTGAACTCCAGGAGTTGGTGATGGACAGGGAGGACTGGCGTGCTGTGATTCGTGGGGTCACAAAGAGTCAGACACGACTGAACAACTGAACTGAACTGATGATTTGTGTCAGAGAGTGTTTTGGCTATGTTTTCCTCTAGGAGTTTTATAGTTTGTGGTCTTAGATTTAAATCTTTAATCCATTTTGAGTTTATTTTTGTGTATGGTGTTAGAAAGTGTTCTAGTTTCATTCTTTTACAAGTGGTTGACCAGTTTTCCCAGCACCACTTGTTAAAGAGATTGTCTTTTCTCCATTGTATATTCTTGCCTCCTTTGTCAAAGATAAGGTGTCCATAGGTGCGTGGATTTATCTCCTGGGTTTCTATTTTGTTCCATTGATGTATATTTCTGCCTTTGGGGCACATGAGAATTTTAAGGGTAGTTTAGGCAGAGGCCAGAGGATGCTGACCACAGTTGTATGGAAACACTGACATCTGGGATGCCAGTGCTCTTATGTGCCATCCTCTTCTTCCGGCGCCTTGGAGAGCCTCACATCAGTGTTTATCACTAAGACGTTGAGAGAATAAGATGGATGGAAAAGATATGTTCACACAAAATTAACTGTAAAATTTACTTTTAATTTAATTTCTTCACTAAGACCTGTTATACAATGTGTGTTGTTTTCACAAGGGAAAAATGTCTTCAGTGGAATCTACATGCTGCAGAAACAAGGGGTTGAAGTGATGTCCTTGGTCTTGAATAATCAGCCCATTCTTAGTTCCTGGTTCTGAATGCCCCCCAACCCCCTTCTTAACCTCCCATGTGTGAGGACATACTGGTTCCCTGATCCCATAACTTAACTTTCTTCTTCTCTTTTTCTTATGGATGTCTACTTGAGTTAGGCTGTAATATAATTTATCACTGTCTTTGAGCCTTTTGACTAAATAGAATAAATTAGTGCCTTATTTTATTAATGGTATAAGTTGAGAAGGGTAAGCTTATGTAAAGTTAGAGATAAGCTGCACAGTTAGGGAAAAGACTGAATGAAAATGACACTTGCCAAAAGAAGTTGCTGAATCTTCTGCCACTCTTCCCCTTGGCCAAGTTTCCCCCATACCGGGATCTACCTGCAGGCAGGTTTCAATATCCTCCACAAGAAAACCTATCGTGTTTTCAGTCCTCCACCTTTCTGTAGTTCTTAGGGGCAGTGGACAAAATGGCTGTTCCTCATTTATTACTTGAAGTGTTGCAAGCTCTTCTTCCTGGAAGATCTTACCTCCTGCTCAGCCCTTTCTTTAAATTTCCTGCCAAAGTTATTTTAAGCACCCCATCCTCAGTTTATTCTATTCTAGGGAACCTTCAGTGACTCTGCAAGGAAGCCTGAGGGTTTTACCTCCTATTCCAAAGGCCACCACTTTGCTTGTCTTCCCACTCAGCCCTCTGTGCTCCCAGTCAGATTTTTTTCCAGCCACACCTCATCTCATGGCCTTCCACTCACTCTTTCGCTATTCCCACACTTCCAGAAACCTCCAGTTTCTTTCCGAGGCCTTTCCCAAATGCTTGGGTCTCTCTCCAGGAAAGCCATCCTCACAGTGGCTCGTTTTGCCATTCATTAATCTTTACCTAATAAGAATGATAATAATAATAGTAACAATAATAGCAGTAGCTAACATTCCTAACACTTTTTAGGTGCCTGTCACAGTCCAAAGCATTTTACATAAACCAACTGACTTAATTCTGGCCAAAATCCTTTGGGAGCTTCCCTGGTGACTCAGATGGTAAAGAATCTGCCTGCAATGTGGGAGACCTGGGTTTGATCCCTGGGTTGGAAAGATTCCCTGGAGGAGAGCATGGCAACACACTCCAGTATTCTGGCCTGGAGAATTCCCATGGACAGAGGAGCCTGGTGGGCTGCAGTCCATGGGGTCACAAAGAGTTGGACATGACTGAGTGACTGAGCACCCAGAACCCTTTGAAGTGACGTGTAGTTAATTTTATGTGTTGATTTATCCAGGCAGGGTGTCCACGTATGTGGTCAGACATCATTTCGAAGGTTTTTGTGGGGGTATTTTTGGATGAGATTAACATTGAAATTGGTAAACTTTGAGTAAAACAGACTGCCTTCTGTAGTGTGTGTGGGCCTCATCTAATCAGTTGAAGGCCTGACTAGAACAAAAGTCTGACCCCCTCTAGCAAGAGGAAACTCTGCCTTCAGATGATCTTCAGCTGTCTCCTGAAATGTCTCCTCTCCATTGAGTCCCCAGCCTGCTGGTCACCTTTCAGCCTGTGGACTTGCCAATCTCCCTAATTGCATGAGCCAACTCCTCAATACCTCTTTCTGTATAGAAATAGAATATATATACATCTTATTAGTTCTACTAAACCCTGACTCGGGGAAGGCAGTGGTACCCCACCCCAGTACTTTTGCCTGGAAAATCCCATGGACAGAAGACCCTGGTAGGCTCCAGTCCATGGGGTCACTAAGAGTCGGACACGACTGAGCGACTTCACTTTCACTTTTCACTTTAATTCCAGTAAGTATTTTTATGATTTTCCTGTTCTGCAGATGTGATAACTGGGACACAGAATTTAGGTAACTTGCTGAAGGTTATCAGTACAGTAAGTGGTGCAGTTGAGAGTCTGTTCAACCCCTGGGTCTATGTTTTTTTTGCCATGAGATTAAATACATGTCATCTGTGCTGCATTCAGAACTGTTTGTTCATCAGTCAGAATTGTGTATGTTTTATTTGTTTTTTCACTTATCAGCTTTGAGAAGACAGAATCTGGTGAATGTACTTTGTAGAGTCCTAGGCTAGACTTGTGAAAGGAAGGCGTTTGGGGAAGTTGCTGAAACGTAGATGGAGCTCATTGTAAAGGTAGTCAATGATCTGCATTGTCTACTCCTTGACCATCTTCCTTTCTACTGAGGTTCATCTTAAGAGAGCTGAGTATGGTCTGTTGTATTAACATGTTAGGCAGTATTTTATGAATTACACTTTGTGTTCATAAAAAAAAATACACTTTGAGTTCAGAATAAAAGATATGCCACATTTTAGAAAAGTTGGATCTTTTAAAGTTTCAGTGTGTATGCTCACCTTCTGTATACCACAGAGCACAGCACAAATAAAAGTTCAGATCACCCTTGCTATTCTGAGGCACACAGACACACCCCAGGCAGAGAGATGTGCCCCTGAGTCTGAGGAGACCCAGAGCCGCGCAAGCAGCATCTCTCTCTATGCCCTGCCTGGAGCTTCATCTCCTTGGGGTGGAAGTGTGGGGGCTGCTCTCCTAACCTGACATTCGTGCTTGCTTTCCCTCAGGCATTGTCTTAATGGAACTGTGTTTAAGGCCCTGATGTAAGCATCTTGTTGCTGAAAAAATCAGTGAAAGCTTTGTGACTTCCACAGCTCCATTGGCACCTTTGTTCTTGGAACCGTTTTCATTTTCCATTGGCATCATGTGGTTATTTCTGCAGGCATTTTATTTTCTGAAGTACTAAGCAAGACCAGCAGGGTAGACCAGCAATAGAACTCTGTCTATCTGTCTGTCTCCCATTCACACACACACACACACACACACACACACACACACACACACACACACACACCACACATACACACACACACAAAACACACAACACACACATGCGCATGCACAGAGTCTTCTTTAGGCAGGTCACCACAGCACCCAGCACTATTTTCAACCTTTCAGGCACCAAAGTGTTTAAAGTTTTAATAGGCTTGGAGGTGACCCTGAAGTCCGCCACCATTTATATTCATCTGTAATTTATGGCTGCCTCTTATTTAGATGGTTGAGCAAATTGTACCTAAGAGTATTCTTTGAGACTTGGCAGCCTGGTGTACAGTTTCACGATTCAGCAGTGTTTTTGCCAAATATTTGGCTTTTCTCCCCTCTTTCTTTTGGATGACATTCTCAAATACTTCATTTGGAGCTTTGGTCTGGAACACACTTTATCAGACACCTTTTGTGTGCCAAGAGACCCCTTATCCATTCTGTTGAAGCTGACTTTCCACATGCTAACACGTTTATTCCTAAATTGCTTTTAAAGTCACATTAAAGCCGCATTTCCAAATAACATAAGGTGACGTGTGGTGCCTTTGGACCCCTTGGTGCCTGCGGCCTGTTGCTTCCCCCACACCCTCCACCCTTCTCTGGATTTCAGTTGAGGGGAAATTCTTCTCTAAGTGGAGAGGTGAGGGTGATGGTGCCTAACCAAACCATAAAATTAATGTTTATTGCAGAAGTAAAAGGGCTTACTTTGTTATGAGGTATGTGAGGACATGTTTTGGCCTCATTTCACATGCTCGGTCTAACCATGCCCAAAAGATTAAATCAAGGCTATTATGGGTATAATTTATTTCTCTTTCTAGGCTGTCATCATGTGTGTTGATGTGGGATATTGCATTTTCCCACTTTGGGGAGTAAGGTCCGTATCTGGCAAACACAGATGGAAGGCCATCTATGAACAGTCCCTGCAGCAATTTGTTTTCAGTTTCGCCGAATTTGATTTTCTAGTGAGTCCAGGACTACTTACTCCCTTTTCTATTCACTAAGCATATGGAGACCTTCACCCTGCAGAATTCAGCTCCCAGTTGTGCTCCCTCCAAACAAGTATTATGATTAATACACTGTAATCATGTAACCTGTTAGAAAAATGTGATCTGAAGGCAAAATGTGCAATAGAATTAATCCTCCACTCACCCCATTAATCTTCCTTTAAGATCTGAAGAGGGATTAGCAGTTAAATCTTTTAACATTCTTTTTTATAAGTGGAGAATAATTTAACCATCTTAACCCTTTGTGATAAGGGAATGGGAATTTAGGTTTAAACATGAACTATAACCTTCCTATCACATTTTCTTCAGGATTCTTGGCTTCCCCATCCTGTTACACGTGTGGGCCAACTGAGAAATGTCTGTGGTCACACTGCAGTCTGCTCTGAACTCTCTCCTGCCTGTCCCACCATGTTCTGTGTTGCTGCCTCTTGCTCTTGTCTCCTGGTTCAGAGATGCCTAATATGAATACAGTTTGTGCATACTGGTGGCTGAGGCATAGAACCTGTGTATAAGATCCTTGATTCTTTTTGAATCTGAGTACTTTTTCTCTTCAGCATCTCTCTTCCAAACTAAGAGCAGATAAAGTGTCATAAGACTATGCCAAATGACATTCAAAGACACTTGAATGAGAAATGAATGGAAATAAGCACATTTTCCCTCTATTCAGAGGCCTCAGTGCCTACACACACAGAAAGACTTCTGCCAAATGCTTCTCCATGGCCTTATAGGACACAGGGTTTCAGAACGAGTTTCCTTCCATGAACCTCAGGACAAGGGTATGCAAAGGCGAGGCTGACTCTGTGATATTTATATATTTATTTTTGTGTGGCTAGAACTAATGCAAAAAGGTTATTATTTTGCTAAAAGTGCTCACAGGCCTCTTATTTTACTAGAAAGTAAGGTAGTGCTCAAAGATTAATGGAGACATATCAAAACAGAGGAGCCAGCTTGAAAGGGCTCCTACTGGTCGATCTGGGTTAATTTAAGCATAATAATGAATATGATAGTAATGGATTATATAACATACTGAATAAAAATCTACAAGTTCATGCTGACACAAGTAGAAAAATAAATAGGAGAAATACATGCAAACTAACAATCATGGAATCAAAGATAATAATAATAAAAAATAAAATAGATGCCATGTAATAAATACAGAAGGAATGATGAACTTAGCAAATCAACCACTGATGCTAAAGCTAGTGGGTAAAAGTTTGATAAGGAACAGGATGCCTTCATAATCTAAGAGTCTGTTGTGCTGTGCTTAGTTGCTCAATTGAGTCTGACTGTTTGCAACCCCATGGACTGTAGCCCGCCAGGCTCCTCTGGCCCTGGGATTTCTTAGCCAAGAATAGTGGAATGGTTTGCCATTTCTTCCTCCAGGAGATCTTCCCAACCCAGGGATAGAATCTGTATCTCTTACATCTCCTGCTTTGGCAGGAGCCACCAGGGAAGCCCAAGAATACTGGAGTGGGTAGCCTATTCCTTCTCTAGGGGAAC
Organism: Tragelaphus eurycerus; assembly: GCA_935064755.1. Taxonomy (NCBI): domain Eukaryota; kingdom Metazoa; phylum Chordata; class Mammalia; order Artiodactyla; family Bovidae; genus Tragelaphus; species Tragelaphus eurycerus. The sequence continues at coordinate 3,762,536 of CAKXYN010000057.1, read as the reverse complement.
TTCCCAACTTAGGAATCAAACCAGGGTCTCCTGCATTGCAGGTGGATTCTTTACCAGCTGAGTTCCCTGGGAATCTTAGAGGGCCTCCCCACAAATTACTTATTGATTACATAGGAAAAAAAGTTACTTCACAGTGGAGAAATCCTTTGAACACCACCTTATCCAAGTGGTGGAGGTCAACACCAGCACCAATGAAATTCACTGAAGGCAGAGCCTCCTCATCTGAGCCCTGAGAAGGCACAGCCTGGCCCTTTGACATTTCTACCAAAAATGCATGATCTGAATCTGATTGTGAGGAAAATAAATGGTCTGTGATCTTCAAAGTGAATAGGCCAACAAAAACAAAGGCTGGGTAAGTTTTCTTCTATAAAGAAGACTGAGAAATATGACCCCCAAATGCAGAATGTGTGCCTGGCATGAATCTTGTAAAGTTCCTTTGGGGACCTTTGACAAACGCTGAAAATGGCCTGTGTAGATAAGAGAATTGCACCAAAATTAACTGCACTGTGGTTTTGTAAGAGACTGTCCTTGTTTGTAAGAAATATACTCTAAAGCATTCAGGGGTAAAAACATATAATGTCTTCATGTTACTTCCAAATGTTTCAAAAAATAATATGCATGTATATGTATACATACATATACATACATGTGTGCACATAGAAAAAATATATACACATGTGCACACATATATTTACATGTTTATCAATTATCTATTTCTTACCTCTGTGTATATTTGTCTTCTATCTTTGTATCATCTACTGGTCTATCTGGAGAAAGAGAAAGATAAAACAAATGGAATAAAATAAACAATAGATGATTCAGGGGTATATGGGGTGTACCTTGTACTGTTTTTATAACCTAAATTTGAAATTATTTTAAAATGAAAAGCTAAAATACTTATAAAAACAAATGTGATTAGATTTGATGTCAACAAACAGCATGGGAAATCCACTATGACACTACATTTGCTTTCTATCCGACCCTGCTGGCTACTCTCTTAACTTTGGGAATCACAGCTGGGGAAAGGAGTCTTTTCTCCTATCTGTGGTTGTTACACTGAGATCACAAACTCACCTTTCACAAAAGATGCAGAGTGATTTACAATAAGAGAATCTTAGGTATCTTTGCAGTTAATAATGATGGTAGTGGTTTCTCTTCAGTGGGCCTTAGGCACTCAGCGGGAACAATATCATCCCGTCTGATCCTTGCTGCCACTCACTTTGATGAGGATTCAAATCCTCTTTGTCTGTTCCTCTGCACTTAGTGATGTAAATGGACCTGGCAGCCCACTAGAAACAATTCATGGAGAAGCCCACTGGAGAGCCCCTGCACAGTGAATTGTGTCCATTAAGTGGTGGGTAAGCTTATTCTCCACAGGTTTTCTGCAGCAGTATTAGTTCCAATTTAACCATCATACCATGGATGAACATTTATTTTATTTTGGCAATAGTTTAATGTATTTAAACACAAACAAGCATTTTCTTTCTTTCTGTCTTATATGCAAACATTCCACTGCAAAGTCTTCAACAAAACTTGATAACATTCCCAGAAATATATTCTAAAATAAAAATGTAATCTTCAAATCAATGCACAAGCACTATGAATGAAAGAAAGTGAAAGTGTTAGTTGCTCAGTCATGTCTGACTCTGTGATTTCATGGACTGCAGCCGCCAGGCTCCTCTGTCCATGGAATTCTCCATGCAAGAATACTGGAGTGGGCTCCATGCCCTTCTTCTGGGGATCTTCCTGACCCAGGGATTGAACCCAGGTCTCCTGCATTGCAGGCAGATTCTTTATTATCTGAGCCACCAGGGAAGCCCTGCACAAGCATTCTCTATGTGTGTGGTTAGTCGCTCAGTTGTGTCTGACTCTTTGCAACAGCATGGACTGCAGCCCGGCAGGCTCCTCTGTCCATGGGATTCTCCAGGCAAGAATACTGGAGTGGGTTGCCATTCTCTCCTCCAGGGGATCTTCTTGACCCAGGGGTTGAACCAGGGTTTCCTGCATTGCAGGGGGATTCTTTACCAGCTGAGCTACCAGGGAAGCCTGCACAGGCACTACAGACATTAAAAATAGAAAACTCAGAAATTAAGTAACTGAAATGGAAGAAAAAAGGGAAATCAACATGTATTGATTTCCTTCTACAACCTGGGTGGCTTATAACACCAGAAACTTATTGTCTCATAGTTCTGGAGGCTAGAAGTCCAAAACCAAGATGTTATCACAGTCATACTTTCTTAGAAAGCTCTAGGTTCCATTCTTGCCTCTTTTAGCTTCCAATGGTTGCTGGCATTCCTTGGATCATAGATGCATCACTCCAATATCTACTTCTATTTTTACATGGGCTCCTCTCCTGTGAGTCCATGTGTCTGAATTTCTCTCTCCTTATTATGTAACCAGTAATTGAACTAGGGCTCACCTTTATCCCATTATGTCCTTGTCTTAATGATACTGCATCTGCAAAGATCCTATTTCAAATGGGGTCCTATTCACAGATACCAAGGGTTAAGACTTCAACATACCTTTGGGGAATACAATTCAACCTATGATACAATCCAACATTTTAATAGAGGAAAAATATGACCCAAGTTATATTAAGAGGAAATGGGATCTAAGTCCCTGAGAGCAATGGCTGTGTCTGCTACTTGCTCTATTCACACTTGGGCATCTGTTGTTCGATCCTTTCTTTGCTTGCTCTAAACTTCAGTTGAGGTGAGGGTAGAGATTCTATTGACCTGAGGCTGGAAGTCTGCACTGGCTAAATTAGTTACATAAATGGTTTTCTGAAACAGGAGGCAAATTTATAGGTGACAAATTATGCAGCTTCTATCAGGCAACCACACATGGCAGCACCACATTCCTGGGGTGAAGTCTGCAGAGAACATTCAAGAAGATACACTTACACAACTAATCTAACCATCTAAATAATTATTTGTCAAATCCTGGAGTTGATAGGAAAAAGAAAATCCACCTGGGTGCTCAGCCCTGATAGGAGTCTCTGCTGTGTTTACATTATTATAATGATTGTTGGGTCATCTTAAATCTATACTAAAATGATACATCCTTTGGCTCAACCTAATCGTATTAGGAATTGATCATTTTCAAATTCATGACTGAACTCATGACTGCATCTTTGAATTGTTGATGCAACCTTTTTTTGCGATAATTGAATCAATTATGTTATTCAGTTTGCTGCTTGGCATTCCACTTATGGGATGGTCCAAACTCCTTATTTAGTTCTCTCTATTCACAATCTATTACTATCTTCTTGGGGGAATTCTCTACAGTAGCTGATGGAGGAATAAAGATGCTTTGAAGAATAAACATGCAGTGCCCCACACAAATAAATCTGGGTGACACTGTTCATCCAGAGGAAATATTTCAGACACGTGATTGACATAAAGCTGACAAATATAGTGTCAATATTTCACTACAGAGTCTTAATATATTGAAAACATTTAAACCCACATATCAAGAAAACAGTTTGACTCACAAGCCAAGGCTTATATTTTAATATTGTTAGTGATGAACGTTGGTAAATAACTTTCAATATGCAACTCTGGCTCACCAAATGAACACTCTCATGCCTGTAACCATGGCTTGGCCCTGTAGGGAAAGCTTCCCTAAATGTGGAGCTGGAGCAAATAATAATTTATCTTTTGGAAGTCCAACAAGTCCCTGCTGTTATTAGAAGAGCTAGCTCTAATGATTTGTAGATGGTAGAACATGTCCAAAACATTGGAATTCTGGGCTGTTTTAGATTAGGGGCTTCCTTTCATTGTATTCTTAGAGAGCCTGTTGGAGAACACTTAATTTTTCATTGCCCCTCATCAGCACAAGTAGAAAACCTGTCAGAGATGAAGCCAGTCTGTTTCACCTGGAAGAAGAGTTCTTCTGGAATGTTTAATTTTCACGATGTGAAAGAGGAAAGGGATTAGTGTGTTCTCAGGCAGCTCCAGAGTACACCTGGGATCCCAGAAGAGTGTATAGAGGTTGTTGTCAAGAGCATCAGCTGAAAGAGAGACAGAGACAGACAGAAAGGGAGTAGAGAGGGAGCTGGAAACCAAAGAGGAGGGCAGGGGAATGCGCAAAACCCTACACCAGGGAGCCAAGTGCTTGTGGCTTGAGGTATTCTCATCTTTTCTGTGATTTTTCCAGAAAAAGCTGGCAATGAGAATAGAACTGCAAACAATGTAGCTTGCCTTTGCCAAGATACAAATACAGAAGAAATATGCTAAAGGATTGTGTATGGTATCAGATTATCTGCACAGATGAGGACCGAAATGACACTTTCTCCATCCTCAGCCTGGTGACTCACCAAAGTGGAAAATGAAGCTGCGGAAGCAGGTAGAGATGGAAGTTACCCTCTAGAAGAGGGGGAAAGGACTGACCTCAGGAATAGCTGATCCGATTTGCCAAGTCTGGAATGTGGCCAGAACTCTGGTGATAGGAGGTGGCAGTTGAACATTTTGTCCCAGTCTCCATAGTCTTTGAGAGGAGAGGTTTGATTCTGGCTCTGCAAACATCGTCATTGCACAGATGTTGTTAGCAGCACCCAGCATGGGCCAGCTATCACTGAGGGCCCACAGAGGATGGGATGGTACCTGAGATCCTCCCCAGCAACACAGAGTGGAGACATGGTCCTGACACTCTACTGACAAAGACCCTTCTCCATAGTCTTTACTTTTTTGGTGACAGTCTTATGGAGATATAATTCAAAGATCATATAACCCACCCATTAGTATTTTGTCTTGTCTCTTGTTCAAAATCTGTCCCATTTGGTAGGCAACAAGCTCTGTGAGGATCATGGCCATGCATATTTTTATCCACCAGTGCATGCCTAGCACATACTGCAGTGCAAAATATTATATATATATACACCATTCAATAATGATATATTTTAATAAATATATAATTAATAAGTAAAAAGAAAAGTTAGCTTTCTAGAGCTCATCGATTGTCTTTGATAATCAATCCTCCCCCATTCTTTTATTTTTCTCCAAAATTACAGGCAATTTAAAAAATTTGAAAGTAATAAGGAGAGAGCAAAGGCTTCTCTTTGCTCTTTGACCCCAAATATGTGCAGAGAGGGACTTTGGTGGGGGTCTTTCACCTCCACCTCTACCTTATATGCTTAAGAAAGAGGAAGGGTTCTGATCCTTTTTTTTTTGAAATTTATTTTTAATTAGAGGATAATTGCTTTACAATATTTTGTTGGTTTCTGCCATACATCAACACGAATCAGCCACAGGTATATATATGTCCCCTTCCTTCTGAACCTCCTTCCTGCCTCCCACCCCATCCCACCCCTGAGGTTGTCACAGAGCACTGTTTGAGCTCCCTGCATCATACAGCCAATTTCCACTGGTTATATATTTTACATACAGTAATGTTCATGTTTCAATGCTACTCTTTCAATTCATCCCACCCTCTCCTTCCCCCACTGGGTCCACAAGTCTGTTTGCTAGGTCTGTGTCTCTACTGCTGACCTGGAAATAGGTTCATCAATCCCATCTTTCTGGATTCCATATGCTTTAATATGCATTTGTTTTCTCCTTTCTGACTTATTTCACTCTGTATAATAGGCTCTAGGTTAATTCACCTCATTAGCACTGACTCAAATGCATTTCTTTTTATAGCTGAATAGGATCCCATTGTATATATGTACCAACACTTCTTTATCCACTCGTCTGCTGATGGACATCTAGGTTGCTTCCATGTCCTGGCTATTGTAAACAGTGCTGCAATCAACATTGGGGTACACGTGTCTTTTTCAATTATGGTTTCCTCAGGGTATATGCCCAGTAGTGGAACTGTTGGGTCATATGATAGTTTTATCCCTCAGCTTTTAAGGATCTTTATCTACAAGATAAATGCTTTTGTGCCCTCTTACCCCTTACAGTTCAGACTAAATCAATTCACCTTGCCAAGTGAGGCTCAGGCTGAGGCCACCAGGGAAACAAAAGATATGACATGCCTGGCCCTCTTCTAATTTGTCATCTGAATGGGATAGCAAAACAAATTGTACTTGATCTGGAGGGAAAGAAAAGGTAGATTTAACTCTATAAGGGGTTAAACCTTATAAGGGAAAGAAAAGTGTGAGATTTAACATCAAGTTCTCAAGTCAGACTTCTGGCCTGGAAACATTTTGGAAAAGGAAGAGTTGAGGCTGCAGTGGCTGGTGGGGATGCCCTGCAGGGTAGATGGGGTTTGAGCAGCTTCCTTCCAAAGTAAGAGGGCATACTCTGCTATGTTGGGGTTAGAGGGGGCACTCTGAGAACTGGCCTCTTGGGCAGAGAGGTGGGGCGAGGGATGGTGGGAGCAGTGTTCCCATGGGGCCTTGGGGTCCTGGTTCTGCACACTAGTGCTTTGGTGAGAGGAGGACAGAGACCCACAGGCTTCCTGGGTTCAGTCAGTATGGGACACCGAAGTGCTCTACCCTGCCAGCTATGCTCCCTGCCAGTTTGCTTTATTGATTTAGTTCTTGGTTTAGTTTTTATTTTGTTCTTTCTATAGCATGCCAGAGGGGAAAAACCTCACCCACAGAGAGAGGGATTTCTTCAGAGTAAGATTTGCAAATCTTCAGGCAGTCACATTCCAGAAAAGAACAGTGGTAGGTCCCATGTCCTCCCATATAAGGAGAAAACTATCCCAGAAACTCTCCGTTATGGGCATGACACAAAACAAGCTTATTCAGTTTATCATTTGTGTTAAACATCTGATGTTGTCACTAAGCTGTGGGCACTTGGCTCTAGGAAACAGTGTAACTTTTAAGCATAGAGCTTGTTGCTCTTTTGGCTAAGGCAAATCAGCAAATACACAAAATAATTCCAGAAACACTGAGGAAGCTGAAGTTGAACAGTTCTATGAAGACCTACAAGACCTTCTAGAACTAACACCCCAAAAAGATGTCCTTTTCATTATAGGGGACTGGAATGCAAAAGTAGGAAGTCAAGAAACATCTGGAGTAACAGGCAAATTTGGCCTTGGAGTACAGAATGAAGCAGGGCAAAGACTAATAGAGTTTTGCCAAGAGAACGCACTGGTCATAGTAAACACCCTCTTCCAACAACACAAGAGAAGACTCTACACATGGACATCACCAGATGGTCAACACCAAAATCAGATTGATTATATTCTTTGCAGCCAAAGATGGAGATGCTCTATGCAGTCAGCAAAACAAGACTGGGAGCTAACTGTGGCTCAGATCATGAACTCCTTATTGCCAAATTCAGACTGAAATTGAAGAAGTGGAGAAAACCACTAGACCATTCAGGTATGATCTAAATCAAATCCCTTATGACTATAGAGTGGAAGTGAGAAATAGATTTAAGGGACTAGATCTGACAGAGTTCCTGATGAATTATAGATGGAGGTTCATGACATTGTACAGGAGACAGGAATCAAGACCTGAAAACCAAGAAAAATAAAATGCAAAAAATCAAAATGCCTATCTGAGGAGGCCTTACAAATAGCTGTGAAAAGAAGGGAAATGAAAAGCAAAGGAGAAAAAGAAAGATATACCCATTTGAATGCAGAGTTCCAAAGAATAGCAAGGAGATATAAGAAAGCCTTCCTCAGTTATCAATGCAAAGAAATAGAGGAAAGCAATAGAATGGGAAAGACTAGAGAGCTCTTCAAGAAAATTAGAGATACAAAGGGAACATTTCATGCAAAGATGGGCTCAATAAAGGACAGAAATGGTATGGGCCTAACAGAAGCAGAAGATATTAAGAGGTGGCAAGAATACACAGAACTGTACAAAAAAGATCTTCACGACCCAGATAATCATGATGGTGTGATCACTGACCTAGAGCCAGACATCCTGGAATGTGAAGTCAAGTGGGCCTTAGGAAACACCACTACAAACAAAGCTAGTGGAGGTGATGGAATTCCAGTTGAGCTATTTCAAATCCTGAAAGATGATGCTGTGAAAGTGCTGCACTCAATATGGCAGCAAATTTTGAAAACTCAGCAGTGGCCACAGGACTAGAAATGGTCAGTTTTCATTCCAATCCTAAAGAAAGGCAATGCCAAAGAATGTTCAAACTACTGCACAATTGCACTCATCTCACATGCTAGTAAAGTAGTGCTCAAAATTCTCTAAGCCAGGCTTCAGCAATACGTGAACCTTGAACTTCCTGATGTTCAAACTGGATTTAGAAAAGGCAGAGGAACCAGAGATCAAATTGCCAACATCTGCTGGATCATGGAAAAAGCAAGAGAGTTCCAGAAAAACATCTATTTCTGCTTTATTGACTATGCCAAAGCCTTTGACTGTGTGGATCACAATAAACTGTGGAAAATTCTTCAAGAGATGAGAATACCATACCACCTGACCTGCCTCTTGAGAAACCTGTATGCAGATCAGGAAGCAATAGTTAGAACTGGTCATGGAACAATAGACTGGTTCCAAATAGGAAAAGGAGTACATCAAGGCTGTATATTGTCACCCTGCTTATTTAGCTTATATGCAGAGTACATCATGAGAAACTCTGGGCTGGAGGAAGCAGAAGCTGGAATCAAGATTGACAGGAGAAATATCAATAACCTTAGATATGCAGAAGACACCACCCTTATGGCAGAAAGTGAAGAAGAACTAAAGAGCCTCTTGGTGAAAGTGAAAGTGGAGAGTGAAAAAGTTGGCTTAAAGCTCAACATTCAGAAAACGAAGATCATGGCATCTGGTCCCATCGCTTCATGGCAAATAGATGGGGAAACAGTGGAAAGAGTGGCTGACTTTATTTTTCTGGGCTCCAAAATCACTGCAGATGGTGATTTCAGCCAGGAAATTAAAAGACACTTACTCCTTGGAAGGAAAGTTATGACCAACCTAGACAGCATATTAAAAAGCAGAGACATTACTTTGTCAACAAAGGTCCTCTAGTCAAGGCTATGGTTTTTCCAGTAGTCATGTATGGATGTGAGAGTTGGACTATAAAGAAAGCTGAGCGACAAAGAATTGATGCTTTTGAACTGTAGCGCTGGATAAGACTCTTGAGAGTCCCTTGGACTGCGAGGAGATCCAACCAGTCCATCCTAAAGGAGACCAGTCCTGGGTGTTCACTGGAAGGAATGATGCTAAAGCTGAAACTCCAATACTTTGTCCATCTCATTTGAAGAGGTGATTCATTGGAAAAGACCTTGATGCTGGGAGGGATTGGGGGCAGTAGGAGAAGGGGACAACAGAGGATGAGATGGTTGGATAACATCACCGACTCAATGGATGTAGGTTTGGGTGGACTTCAAGAGTTGGTGATGGACAGGGAGGCCTGGTGTGCTGCGGTTCATGGGGTCGCAAAGAGTCGGACATGACTGAACAACTGAACTAAACAGAATTATCATGATCATTAATAAAGGGTATTAATTGTCACTATTTTAAAGAGACTGTGGTAAATTTTATGACAGAGAGCAGACAGTCTGTGGAAGGATTCAAACCTCGAGGAAGGATGGACTCTCAGCTTGTTAATTTCCCACAGTCTCATTTTGCCTGTTTTGGTGGGCAGAGGTATTCTTCAGTTCAGTTTATTTCAGTCACTCAGTCATGTCCGACTCTTTGCGACCCCATGAATCGCAGCACGCCAGGCCTCCCTGTCCATCACCAACTCCTGGAGTTCACTCAAACTCACGTCCATCGAGTCGGTGATGCCATCCAGCCATCTCATCCTCTGTCGTCCCCTTTTCCTCCTGCCCCCAATCTTTCCCAGCATCAGAGTCATTTCCAATGAGTCAACTCTTCTTAGGAACAATGAATTAAAAATAGAGTCAGTTTTTCTTTGCACAGAAGTAAGTTATCACAATATTTCAATTACTTAACATTTTAGATTTGGAAAATGAGGTTCTCTAGACTCTAATACATGTTACCTCCTTCTAGTCACTTTTTCTCCCTCTTCTCTATAGAAATCTTATATTTCTAGATTTCCACCCAGACTTTTAAAAGTGTGGATAAAAATCTAACAGGGAGAATAAGTTAAGAGAAGTAAATGTCTTGCAAATGGTAAGTATAGAAGCTTCCTGAATAAAAGCTGGACATAGTTAGCATCAGATTTTATTTCTAAGATGTTTTAAAAATCTGTCTGAGCTCTTACAGTGTCATGAAATTAATAAGGCCATTTATGAGGCAGTTATAAGAACTTTCATTGATAGTTTGACTCAGAAGCTAATCTTTAGGGCTGTTAACTTTGACCAAAGAGTTATCTTTTTCCTATGCAGTTTGAAACAAACTCTTTCTTGGCCAAATATCTCTTTCTTTCTGCCATTTGTTCCCTCCACTTATTGTGAAATTCTTATTTGGTTCATCTGTATCTTCTGATTTTAACATTTTATCTCACTTCAGCCATTAGTCATGCCTTAGAAAGCTTTCTCAAAGCATGCTAAACTATCAACACCTCCTCTACAGTAAGCCCCCTGCATATGAACCAGTTCTATTCCAAGAATGTGTTCATAAATCCAATTTGTTTCCTAAGTCCAACAAAGTTAGCCAAAGTACCCAACTAACACAATCAGCTATATAGTATTTTATTGTAAAAAGTTTATGGTACTTTTCACACAAATACCACATAAAAACAAACAGAAAATAAACATGTTTAATCTTACAATCTAATACCTTGAAAAGGGCTTCTCGGTGGCCCAGAGAGTAAAGAATCTGCCTGCACTGTGGGAGACCTGGGTTCGATCTCCGAGTCAGGAAGATGCCCTGGAGAAGGGAATGGCAACACATTCTAGCATTCTTGCCTGGAGAATCCCATGGACAGAGGAGCTGGTGGGATGCAGTCCATGGGGCTGGAAAGAGTCAGACATGACTGAGTAACACTTTAACTTTTCACCTTGAAAAGTACAGCAGCACAATACAACAGCTGGCAAGCAGGATTGGCACTGAGTGAACAGACAAGAAGAGTTACTGACTGGAGGAGGGAGGGGAAGTCAGAGATGGAAGAGCTGAAAAACTGTCAGCAGTAGGTGATAGATGGCAGGCTGCAATTTCACTCACACCTGACATTGATGGAACCCACATTCGTATCTTTGAAGGATCGCAACCCGAAAGTTTGTATGTAGATGATTTATTTACTCTTCTATCACTTTCCGCTCACTGTATTCTTTCCTCCTCCTTGGCCCTGTTTGTCTTTGCAGGATCCTACCAGTAGGAGGCTCTGTACACGCCTCCCTTCTGTTCAAGGCAGGGAATCAGCCGAGAACCGTCTTTTCCTTTTATATGCGATTCCCTTCTTTGGAGCGCTTCTTTCTCCACAACTTCTATTGTTGAGATGCTCTTGCTATGTCCTCTTATCCTTCTCTTCCTCCTCTTTCAGTAGCAGAAGGGCAGTCCCTTGCTGTTTGCCTTTCTTGTGCCCTCCTTATGCCAAGCAGGCCTTCTTGATGGGGATTCCTATCTTTACAGAGGACCTGCTATAAATGAGGGTATCATATTTCTTACCAAACAGAGCTACTCCTTGCTTTTAAAACCAAACCAATGATCAATGACTACAAAACTTTGAGTTTTACTTATGTGGTAAAGTGTTAGTTGCTCAGTCATGTCCGGCTGTTTGTGACCCTGTGGACTGTAGCCCACCAGGGTCCTCTGTCCATGGAATTCTCCAGGCAAAAATATGGGAGTGGGTAGTCATTTCCTTCTCCAGGGGATCTTTCCAACCCAGGGATTAAATCTGTGTTTCCTGCATTGCAGGCAGATTCTTACCATTTGAGCCAGCAGAGAAGCCCCTAAGTGGTAAAATTATAAGACTAAACTGTACCATGGGAATTTGGAACCCCAAAGGACCTCAGCCATCATTCATTTAGTCTAAGAGTTTGCAGACATTTTTACTGTTTTTTTTTTTTTTTTTATATCAGAACTCCGTTTTGATCAAAGAACATTTTAGCCTGAACCAGTATGAATGCAGATGAAACTGGAACTGCTGCTGTTAGCTCTTCCTTGCCTCTCCTACACCTCTACCCCATTTCCTGATGCCCCAGGGAGTTTAGTCCAACCTGGCAATTTACAGGTGAGAGAAACGAGTCTCAAAGGCAACGTTAGCTCAGAGAGCCTGGGGGCTCCACGGTCTTCATTTCTAAATGAGCAGAAGGGGTGCAGCTGCTGCTGCTAAGTCACTTCAATCGTGTCCGACTCTGTGACCCCATAGATGGCAGCCCACCAGGCTCCCTGTCCCTGGGATTCTCCAGGCAAGAACACTGGAGTGGGTTGCCATCTCCTTCTCCAATGCATGAAAGTGAAAAGTGAAAGTGAAGTCGCTCAGTCATGTCCGACTCTTAGCGACCCCATGGACTGCAGCCTACCAGGCTCCTCTGTCCATGGGATTTTCCAGGCAAGAGTACTGGAGTGGGGTGCCAGCAGAAGGGGTAGACCCACCCTAATTTTGGCCAGAAGTTTGCAAAGTTTGCTTAGCAACATGGAAAGTCAGTGAACTAATGTTCAGTATATCTAAAATGTAACCTATTTTAAAAGGAATATGCTAGCAGCATGAAGCATTCAGTTAATAAAAATGTATTTGGTTTCTTAGTATTTAGGAAGAATCTAGGGTTAATCTAAAAGTTAATCTAACTTTTTAGATTCATGTGTATTTGAAAAACATTCAGAGAAATTTGGACAGATGGTTCTTTTCCTTTTCAATAAATTCTCCCTAACAAGCAAAGGCTGCAAAGCAATTCAGTCCACCATCTTTTAAGGAAGCAGTGATAGCATCTACATATTTAAAGCTGTCATTAAGAAAAATTGTGGGTGTTTGGAGAAGAGAAACCTCTTGAATCTGTCATTCTCTCCTTCTGCTTTTCTTCCTCCCAAGAGTGAGAGCAGCTGTGTACTGAAATTAGTATCTGGGGAAGGGAGGAGAAGGACAGGGCCACAGCATCTGCCTGATGACAGGGTGGATGGAGCCTCGCTAGGGGCCGAGTGCTTTAAGGGCCATCAGCTGAGAAAGTCTCTGTCACCATGCCTGCATTGTTTAAGATTTATTCATTCATTCAAGAAGTATTTATTGAATACCTGTTGTACAAGCATTGTGCAAAGCTAGAAATTAAATACTACAACAAGGCTTGATTTGCATCCTGCCCCGTGAGAGTGAAGAGGTAAATTTTCTGGGAAGTAACAGTTCATTAAAGATCGTTAGTGGGAGTCATACACTGTTCTGGACTGCACACTTGTGTGCCCCCGCAAATTCACATGTGGAAACCCTAACCCCCATTGGGATGATGCGTTAGGGAGCGGGGCCTTTGTGATATAATTAGATCTTGGGGGTGGAGCCCTGATAAGGATTGGTGTGTTTATAAGAGAATCAGGGGACCAGAGCTCTCACTAAATGAAGACACAGTGAGAAGGTGCTGTCTACAAGCTAGGAAGCGGGCCCTCCCCATCCATGGGATCTGCTGGTGCCCTGACCTCAGACATCTCCCCCTCCAGGACTGTGGGAAATACATATCTGGTTGTTTGTGGTATTCTGTGACAGCAGCCTGAGCTGTCTGGGACACACAGAGTGCTGGATCCTGGGCCCTGGGGAACTGTGCTTGAGTCTCTGTTACTTTGTCAAGAAGCAAAGGAAACTCTCTCTTTTCACAGGATCATCTGGTCAAGGCAACAGATGGTCCTCAGAGGTAGAAGTGTAGCTTCTCATGCAGGTTTTGAAACTTGCAAATGAACCAGATCCTGGGCTACTGATCTGGGAATTTGGTAGGGATGACACAATGTTATTTTAGGGGTCACTATACTCCCAACAGGTCTTCCCTGGTGGCTCAGACAGTAAATAATCTGCCTGCAATGCAGGACACCCAGGTTTGATCCCTGGGTCAGGAAGATCCTCTGGAGAAGGAAATGGCAACCCAGTCCAGCATTCTTGCCTGGGAAATTCCATGGACAGAGGAGCCTGGTGGGCTACAGTCCACGGGGTCACAAAGAGTCGGAAATGACTAAGTGACCAACACTGACGATGATACTCCCAGCATGCTGGCTATGATTTGATGGCCTTAGATAAGATGAGAGTTTTCCCAGGTGGTGCTAGTGGTAAAGAACTCACCTGCCAGTGCAGGAGACATTAGAGACACGGGTTCCCTTACTGGGTCGGGAAGATCCCCTGGATGAAGGCATGGCAGCCCACTCCAGTATTCTCGCCTGGAGAATCTAGACAGAGGACTGGCGGGCTACAGTCCATGGGTAGCAAAGAGTCAGACAAGACTGAAGCGACTCAGCACGCACCCACGCATGCACAGATAAGGTGTAGGGTGGGGAGGAAGAGGAAAAAGGAAGTTCTTTTGAACTCCTTTCATAAAAATTGAATGGGTTTTTGGCTGGAAGTGTCTTTAGGGGCGTCCACATGCTTAGTGACAGCCTGTGTAAAATATGTAACTGTTTTTACATAGCTCTTAACGAAGCCTTGGAAACTGGAAAGTCATTTAATATGCTCTCTGGGAGAGGGATTCTGTGGTGCTAAGAGTAGGATATTATAGTTTCCTCCACAAAAAAGAAAAAAATGTGCACATACACCTGTGAGACAGAGTGGAAATCACTTACTGCGGCCATAAAACTACTTTAAGTCAAACTGTTTCCCATCAGGTGACTGTCTGCTGATGCGCCTCCGGAGCCTATCCTCCTCCGTGGGCTGAAGCTGTGACTCGGGTCCTGCCTTCCAGCCCCAGTCTGTCAATGAGCAGCATTTCTTCTTGTCAGCAGCAGGCTTGTGTTCTCTCTGGGAGCCCGAGGGAGACGAGAACTCAGTTACTCACAGAGAGCCAAGAAGGAGGGGTAAAGGGGACCCTAGTGTTTATAGAACCACTTGTATTCAACTTCAGATTAGTCCTACATATTTTTAGTTGTTGGGGAGAGTTCTGCTGATAAGCTCCCAGATAAGCATATGTTGTAAACACACAATAAATGGGTTCCTGGAAAAATAAAAAACCTTCACTTAAAATGAAACAAGATGAAGTGTGTATGGTGGAGGTCAGGGGTGGGATTGGAGTTTGAATTGTATGTTTAAGCCCACTAAGGAAACTTGCTCTGTAGGGGAATTGCTTGAATCTTTTAGAGTAGATATATTAATATTCATAAATTAATACTCATCTTTTAATGTATCTTTTGTATAAGTCCTGATCATCACAGGTTGTATCAGGTACACTTTAAGTGAGGCAAAATATATAACAATTTCATGTTTGTTAACAGGCTCTGGTGGACTAAAAACATTTATTTTGAGATTCTTGAAACAGACTCAGATTTGCTTTTAAGCAGAGTGCTGGGAGGGCTGGAGGTGGCAGTGGGATGCCACCTGGGCTTTCTCTTTGCCTGCCTCTGCTGGGGCCTGGAGAAGCCTTGAAGAGGCAGGCGGGCTGGCCTCCATGAAATGAGACATCGGAGTCAGGGGAAATGCCAGACTGACAAGCACAGAGGCGTTCTCCTCATCTGCAGTCTGAGGATGCCCACCAGGTGGCGGTACCCTGGATGCTGGTCCCTGCAGACTGGCACTGTTGGTGGGCTCGCTCCTATTTGAACTAGAACAGAACCTATTCTGAAAAGCAGCCCTTCTGGACTGTCTTGCTTGGGTCTCAAGCAAGCAGACCTCTTGGGGCCCTACAGTTCACTTCCCTCCCAACTTCCAGGGCTGATAGAAGGGAGGGCAGGAGGCACCCTGAATCAGATGTCGCTTGTCAGAGAAAGCGTCAGTCCCACACCAGCTTTGTTCTGCTGGTGGAGCTTGTTGGCTGTGTGCTCAACACTCTTACTGACTGGAGAAAATGCCATGATTTTGCTCCTCTAGACTTTGAGGTCCTTGTAGGCAGGAGCTGTGTGGCATGCTTCTCTTGTAAGCCCTCTCAGAGCCCAAGCTGTCTACTAGGGATGTAATAGAGCATCCTCTTTAACAAAAAGGCCTTGGAACCAAATTGCCTTGGTTGAATGTGTAACTGTGTAACAAACTACTGCTCAAACTGTGTAACTTTGAGTATCAGCAAAATAAGGACAATAATAGTATTACATGGATTAATGTATGTAAAGCACTTAGAACAGTGCCTTACAACCGTGATAACAGCTGAGTAAATGTTATCTATGATGTGTGTATCAGAGATCAGATCAGTCGCTCAGTCATGTCCGACTCTTTGTGACCCCATGAACTGCACCACGCCAGGCCTCCCTGTCCATCACCAGCTCTCGGAGGTCACTCAGACTCATATTCATTGAGTCAGTGATGCCATCCAGCCATCTCATCCTCTGTCGTCCCCTTCTTCTCCTGCCCTCAATCCCTCCCAGCATCAGAGTCTTCTCCAATGAGTCAACTCTTCGCATGAAGTGGCCAAAATACTGGAGTTTCAGCTTCAGCATCATTCCTTCCAAAGAAATCCCAGGGCTGATCTCCTTCAGTATGGACCGGTTGGATCTCCTTGCAGTCCAAGGGACTCTCAAGAGTCTTCTCCAACATCACAGTTCAAAAGCATCAATTCTTCGGCGCTCAGCCTTCTTCACAGTCCAGCTCTCACATCCATACATGACCACAGGAAAGACCATAGCCTTGACTAGGCAAACCTTTGTTGGCAAAGTGATGTCTCTGCTTTTGAATATACTATCTAGGTTGTTCATAACTTTCCTTCTAAGGAGTAAGCGTCTTTTAATTTCATGGCTGCAGTCACCATCTGCAGTGATTTTGGAGCCCAGAAAAATAAAGTCTGACACTGTTTCCACTGTTTCCCCAACTATTTCCCATGTAGTGATGGGACCAGATGCCATGATCTTCGTTTTCTGAATGTTGAGCTTTAAGCCAACCTTTTCACTCTCCACTTTCACTTCCATCAAGAGGCTTTTTAGTTCCTCTTCACTTTCTGCCATAAGGGTGGTATCATCTGCATATCTGAGGTTATTAATATTTCTCCCGGCAATCTTGATTCCAGCTTGTGTTTCTTCCAGTCCAGCATTTCTCATGATGTACTCTGCATATAAGTTAAATAAACATGGTGACAATATACAGCCTTGACATACTCCTTTTCTTATTTGGAACCAGTCTGTTGTTCCATGACCAGTTCTAACTGTTGCTTCCTGACCTGCATACAGATTTCTCAAGAGGCAGATCAGGTGGTCTGGTATTTCTATCTCTCTCAGAATTTTCCACAGTTGATTGTGATCTACACAGTCAAAGGCTTTGGCATAGTCAATAAAGCAGAAATAGATGTTTTTCTGGAACTCTCTTGCTTTTTCCATGATCCAGCAGATGTTGGCAATTTGATCTCTGGTTCCTCTGCCTTTTCTAAATCCAGCTTGAACATCAGGAAGTTCACGGTTCACATATTACTGAAGCCTGGCTTGGAGAATTTTGAGCATTACTTTACTAGCATGTGAGATGAGTGCAATTGTGCGGTAGTTTGAGCACTCTTTGGCATTGCCTTTCTTTGGGATTGGGATGAAAACTGACCTTTTCCAATCTTGTGGCCACTGCTGAGTTTTCCAAATTTGCTGGCATATTGAGTGCAGCACTTTCACAGCATCATCTTTCAGGATTTGGAATAGCTCCCCTGGAATTCCATCACCTCCACTAGCTTTGTTCGTAGTGATGCTTTCTAAGGCCCACTTGACTTCACATTCCAAGATGTCTGGCTCTAGGTCAGTGATCACACCATCATGATTATCTGGGTCGTGAAGCTCTTTTTTGTACAGTTCTTCTGTGTATTCTTGCCACCTCTTCTTAATATCTTCTGCTTCCGTTAGGTCCATACCATTTCTGTCCTTTATCGAGCCCATTTTTGCATGAAATGTTCCTTTGGTATTTCTGATTTTCTTGAATAGATCCTTAGTATTTCCCATTCTGTTGTTAACTGAACTGATACATACATATGTATGTATGTATGTATCAGTTCAGTTCAGTAGCTCAGTCATGTCCGACTCTGTGACTCCATCCATGGACTGCAGCATGCCAGGCTTCCCTGTCCATCACCAACTCCTAAATCTTGCTCAAACTCATGTCCATGGCCTTTTATGGTAGGGTTAAATTTTTAATTGAAGATGGAGACTATTTATTTTGCCATGAAATGTCTCCTTTATTCTAAGGAGCCCAAAGGATTTGAGAAGATGATCTTATACTCTTAGGTAGGCAGCCACTGCATCTGGGATGGGCTGATCTTTCCCTCCCCAACTTGGACACAGGTGATCAGAACATGCCCAGAGATCCTCCCACTTGTGGTCAAGAACTGCTGCTAGGTATCCAGCTATATCAAGACCAAGCAAGATAAAACTGCCAGCACAGGCTGATGTAGGTGCACCAAGACTAAAAGGTGACTCAAGGTACCAGGACTCATTATGCTGTATTTGTAATAAACTAGAATTGTGGTTTTGCCCCCAGCTCCATGGGTTTCACTTGGGTGCTTATGGGTAAGCACCTGAATTCTAGGAAAGAAGTTATAAAGCAGTCAATCAACTTGTCATTCAGATGACACAGGACACAGGGAGGGAGCACCATTCTCAAAAACCCAACCCTACCACATTGCAGGGCTGCTTCTGGTTTCCAGGAAGCTTACTCTCATCTTTGTCCAGGAGTGTACTTTCACTCTGCTTAATACAAATCTTGCTGCCTGAAACTTCTCTATGCCTCTTGACTGAATTCTTAGCTTCTAGAGGACAAGAACTGAAGAAATCACCATCCTGCCGGTGACCATGCCAGGGAAGTGGGGCTTTCACCTCAGTTGTCTTAGAGGTGGGACAGGACATCTGTACAGCTCTCCTTACCCTCAACCTTAGAAGGGAGAGCCATAAATAACAGCAGGACTAGTTTGATTGTCAAATTTATATCAGTAAGTCAACCAATCTTGATAGGTTACTATAAGGGTAAGATCCTAAAGCTCTTAGTGATAGACCAGGTTCTCGTGGAACATAAATTTAGCATAAATGCGCTTTTTTTTAATAGTAATCTCCAAGTGAACAGTGAGTCAGAGCCCGGTAATTTGTGCTATCAGTGTTCCACGGCCAATCTCAGCACGAACACCAAGGTTGGGGCAGAGGGGTGAGAGGCGTTCAGTCTAGAGTCCTGAGCAGACTCTTCAGCACAAGCAGAAGTGTTATCATATTTGGAATGTGAACAGCTGACACTGGAGCTATCAAATGTCTGAGTTCTCCAGCCAAATAGTTGGCATAGGATGGCTTTGATTTGAAAGGCTCTCTTGCTGATTTTAATTAGGTAAAAACACAGTATGACTTTTTCACTCCTTGTGAATCAAGGAAGATAGCCTGTAGTGTCACTCAGTCCTGAAGAATTTCTCAAGTGCTCTTTTCTGGCTGTGAAAACAGTCTTTCACATCCAGGAAAAATATGGAAGGCTTATTGAGGGAAAACTATGCCTAGAAACTGTCAAAACTTTAGATTACTTTTTATACTGCAAGGATGTGAAAACAAATAGTCTTACTATGATTCTATGTGTTTTCTCTTTGGTATGTGCATGTATAGATCTGTGTGTCATCAGGGGACCCCTGCCCCAAACCAGCCCTTCATTACACTGTCAAAAAGGAGAAAGCCTGTAGGGTAGGGGAGGTGGGAGAGAAGTTGTGCCTCAAGGAATACTACCTTTTGGCTGTTTTTTCTCAGTCCTGTCCCAGGGCCCACAACTTTTCCAGGAGCACAGGCCTTTCTAGTTTCCCCAACAACAAACGATCTGTGTCCATGGGATTTCTTAGACAAGAATACGGGAGTGGATTGCCATTTCTTTCTCTAGGGGACCTTCCTGACCCAGGGATCAAACTTGTGTCTCCTGCCTTGCAGGCAGATTATTTACTCCAAACCGCCAGGGAAGGCTATGTTAGGTTTTGGCAATCCCAAATCCATGCACTTATTTATGCATTCATTTATTGAAGAAATATTTGCTGTGATATTAAAATTTATAAAAAGGAATATATATATAGTATATATGTATATATAGTATATATATAAAATTTGGTCTTTGTTCCCATTTCTGAAAGAGCTCCTAAAACCATTTCCTAAGTGTTAAGAACAGTTAAGATGTCTTTTGTTATGTAATGTGTTAAGATGTGTTTTGTCAGGTAATGAGGCACCTTTTCCAAAGTGCTCTGGTAACCTAATGATGGAGGCTGGGTGCCAGGGCACCCAACAGGGTAACTGGGGAGTCAGAACTTTCAATCTCACTCTGACCTCTGGTGGCGGGGGGAGAGGACTGGAGTTGAATCAGTTGCCAATGGCCAATAATTTAATCGATCATGGTTATATAATGCTGCCTCTATAAGAACCTCTACACGTGGGTTCTGTGAGCTTCCTGGTTCGCGACCATGGGAGGTGTGGGGAGGGTGGTGCACTCAGGTGGCAGGGGCGCTCCGTGCCCTTCCCCCACACGTTGTGCTGTGTACCTCTCCATCTGGCTGTTCCTGAGTTATATCCTTTCATAATAAACTGGTGATATGGTAGATAAGATGTGTCTCTGGATTATGTGAGTGCTTTTGGAACTCTAATCAAACCCAAGGAAGAGGTCCTTATGAGGCAGGTGATAGATGGGCCTCAGGCTGAGCAGCTGGAATCTGTTTCCTGTGGACAGATACTCCAAGATAAAGCTAAAGGCAGGAACCCAGAGGAGCTGCATCCCACTTGGGTAAAAGATAAACCACATATTCTCACTCTTGAGGTGAAGGAGACCTCCCCAACTACACATGCACAGAATGGGTCCTTGTGGGTCAAAAATGGAGGGGGCACCATCCCATAATGGATGGCATCACCCTCCCCACAGTTCTGTGTGCTGGAATCTGTATCTTGGCAGAAAGATGTGCATGCATGTCCAGGAGGGACATGGGGCAGGTCAGGTGTGGAAAAGAAATTAGATAACTGGCAAAGGTAAGCAAAGACCTGGACGAATGGACCTATACAGGTTACCTGAAACAATCCTCTGGTGCGTGTCTCCTCATTAGAGGGGTACACTCACACCTTTTTTCTCCCGGTGTGTTATTTCTGCCTCGATTCTGTCTTAAATAAATTGTTTCTCTGTGTGCTCTCCCACACATGATGCTGTGCCTTTAATAATAAACTTTGTACAAAATAAGCTTTTGCCTCTTTGAGAAATTCATTTTTCAGATGGGGCAAGAACCAGGGCAACTTTGCCTCTGGCCCCGTGGACGACCAGCTAGGATTTCTGGTTTTCATCCAGGTTACCCAACTTCAATTCCTGGGCAAGGAACAAGATTCAGCTTCAAGCCACTGCTCATTTCTCTCTCCCCAAGATCATCTGGAACCTCAGATCTGCAGATGGATGGTCAGAAGGACAGGGGCAACCTGGACTTACGCTCAGCATCTGTGCTGGAGGGAAGACTGGGAGGACGTGGGATCTCATGCGCTTCAGGTAGATAACCTTGGAATTGAACTGAATTGTGGGACACCCAGCTGGAGTACAAGAATTGCTTGGTGTTGTGAGCAAAAACATCCTAATTAGAACACTTATTTATTCAATAATCAGTATGGATCAGACACTCAGAATGAATTAGACACAGTGTGGATTAAGCAGTAAGGTTCAGCAATGAACAAGGCTGGAGGCCCTGCACTCTGACACAGCCTGGAGGGAGACAGACAAGTGAACAGGCAAGTCTAACACACAGGGAGTGCACCCAACCAGCTCGAATGTTAGTGAACGCTTTCAGGGTGAGACTACGTTAACTAGCACACATTGTAAAGCAATTATACTTCAGTAAAATAAATCTCATGGATGAAAGATTTACCAGGTAAGTTCATCTTCCAGCTAGATCTTCAATCAGTAAATCCTAATGTATTTCTTCTGGAGCCTTACACATTACATCTTTTTTCCTAGTATATAACATTTGGGGACTATTCACACTAGCATAATTCATTTTTTTCTGTTCCTTTTTCATCTATAATAATATTGTCACATTCTTTTTTCATAACATATGCATTTTACTGAAGTACAGTTGACTGACAATGTTCCAGGTGCACACCAAGGTGACTCGTTACACATATACGTATATATTATTTTTCAGATTATTTCCTATTATAGGTTATTATAAGATATTGACTACAGTTCCTTGTGCTATACAGTAAATCCTTGTTGCTTGTTGCATATTTATTTTTTTAAATTTAATTTTATTTAACTTTACAATATTGTATTGGTTTTGCCATATATCAAAATGAATCTGCCACAGGTATACATGTGTTCCCCATCCTGAACCCTCCTGCCTTCTCCCTCCCCATACCATGCCTCTGGGTTGTCCCAGTGCACCAGCCCCAAGCATCCAGTATCGTGCATCAAACCTGGACTGGCGACTCGTTTCATATATGATATTGTACATGTTTCAATGCCATTCTCCCAAATCATCCCACCCTCTCCCTCTCCCAGAGTCCAAAAGACTGTTCTATACATCAGTGTCTCTTTTGCTGTCTCGTATACAGGGTTATTGTTACCATCTTTCTAAATTCCATATATATGCATTAGTATACTGTATTGGTGTTTTTCTTTCTGGCTTACTTCACTCTGTATAATAGGCTCCAGTTTCATCCACCTCATTAGAACTGATTCAAATGTATTCTTTTTAATGGCTGAGTAATACTCCATTGTGTATATGTACCACAGCTTTCTTATCCATTCGTCTGCTGATGGACATCTAGGTTGTTTCCATGTCCTGGCTATTATAAACAGTGCTGTGATGAACATTGGGGTACACATGTCTCTTTCAATTCTGGTTTCCTCAGTGTGTATGCCCAGCAGTGGGATTGCTGGGTCATAAGGCAGTTCTATTTCCAGTTTTTTAAGGAATCTCCACACTGTTCTCCATAGTGGCTGTACTAGTTTGCATTCCCACCAACAGTGTAAGAGGATTCCCTTTTCTCCACACCCTCTCCAGCATTTATTGCTTGTAGACTTTTGGATCACAGCCATTCTGACTGGCGTGAAATGGCACCTCATAGTGGTTTTGATTTGCATTTCTCTGCATATCTATTTTTTAAATTAGGAATCTAGCATTCTATTCATACTAAGACAAATAAGTGGAATCAAAATGTCATAGATTTTTTAGTTAAGCAAAAATTCATAAATTTTCTAAGATATATACATATGTTATACATGCTATATATATGTGTGTGTGTGTAAAAAAGCTTTTCTGGTACACTTGATAAAGGCTTGAGAAATAACATCCAAAAAAAAAAAAGAGAGAGAGAGATAGAGAAGTTGGAAAACATAAACTGAAATGGGAGCACTGAATATGAAATAGAAAAAGTGAAACAAACTAGATAAAAGTATATAGTCCAGCTGTTTTTAAACATGGCTCATCAGAAACATATCTGGAGCTTTGGAGAAAAAAAGAAATATCTGAGCAATTGTAATTTTCAAAAAATTCCAAGACAATTCTGATATTCATCTGGATTTTAAAAAGTGATTACAGGTTTTTCTACTAAATGGTAGTTTTGGTGATATAGAATTCTGTAATTTTTCTGTTGACCAATCATGATACAATGCTATTAAGTAATTAGCTACATAATCACAATAGTAAAAGATGTGTAACAGTTTTCATAATCAATAACCAGACAAAAATAAAAGATAATTATAATTGTAAGCCATAATGGGAATATGAAGTGATGGGACTAGATGACATGATCTTTATCTTTTGAATGTTGAGTTTTAAGCCAGCTTTTTCACTCTCTCACTTTCATCAAAAGGCTCTTTATTTTCTCTTCTCTTTTTCCTGTAAGGGTGGTGTCATCTGCATATCTGAGATTGTTGATATTTCTCTTGGCAGTCATGATTCCAGATTGTGCTTCATCCAGCCTGGTATTTCTCATGATGTACTCTGCATAGACGTTAAATAAACAAGGCGACAATATACAGCTTTGATGTACTCCTTGCCCAATTTGGTACCAGTCTGTTGTTCCATGTCCAGTTCTAACTGTTGCTTCCTGACCTGCATACAGGTTTCTCAGGAGGCAGGTAAGGTGGTCTGGTATTCCCATCTCTTGTAGAATTTTCCACAATTTGTTGTGATCCACACATTAAAGGCTTTGATATAGTCCATAAAGCAGAAGTAGATGTTTTTATGGAATTCTCTTGCTTTCTCTGTTATCCAACAAATGTTGGCAATTTGATCTCTGGTTCCTCTGCCTTTTCTAAATCCATCTTGAATATTTGGAAGTTCTTGGTTCATGTACTGTCGAAGCCTAGCTTGGAGAATTTTGAGCATTACTTTGCTAGCCTAACAATATAAAATAATTATGTACAGTTGGGGGGATAAGAGTGTGTGATGTGATAACTGGAAGTATATACATGTACATATTTTCATCCAGGAGCCAGTCTATGCCTTTTGGTTGGTGCATTTAATCTATTTACATATAAGATAATTATTGATATGTGCAATCCTATTACCATTTTCTAAATTGTTTGGGTTTGTTTTCTATAGCTCTTTTCCTTCTCTTGTGTTTCCTGCCTAGAGAAGTTCCTTTACCATTTGTATAAAGCTGGTTTGGTGGCACTGAATTTTTTTAACTTTTGCTTGTCTTGAAAGCTTTTGGTTTCTCCATCAAATCTGACTGAGAATCTTGCTGGGTAGCATGTTCTTGGTTGTAGGTTCTTCCCTTTCATCACTTTGAATATATGGTGCCATTCTCTTCTGGCTTGTAGAGTTTCTCTTGCAAGATCAGCTGATAACCTGATGGGAGTTCCCTTGTATTTGTCATTTTTCCCTTGTTACTTTTAATGCTTTATCTCTGTCTTTAATTTTTGTCAGTTTGATTACTACGTGTCTCAGTGTGTTCCTCTTTGGGTTTATCCTGCCTGGGACTCTCTGTGCTTCCTGGACTTGGTTGACTATTTCCTTTCCCATGTTAGGGAAGTTTTCAGCTATTACCTCTTCAAATATTTTCTCAAGTCCTCTCTCTCTCTCTTCTCCTTCTGGGACACCTATAATGTGAATGTTGGTGCATTTAAGGTTGTCCCAGAGGTCTCTTAGGCTGTCTTCATTTCTTTTCATTCTTTTCTCTATATTCTGTTCTATGCCAGTGGTTTCCACCATTCTGTCCTCCAGGTCATTTATCCGTCCTTCTGTCTCAGTTATTCTGCTATTGCTTCCTTCTAGTGTATTATTCATCTCTGTTTGTTTGTTCTTTAGTTCTTGTAGGTCTTTGGTAAACATTTCTTGCATCTTCATTGTTTTCCTGAGATCCTGGATCATCTTCATTATCATTATTCTGAATTCTTTTTCTGGAAGGTTGCCTATCTCCAGTTCATTTAGTTGTCTTTCTAGGCTTTTATATTGTCCCTTCATTTGGAACATAACTTTCTGCTTTTTCATCCTGATTACTTGATTTGTAATGTGGTTTTTGTTCTAGCTGTGGAATTGTAGTTCTTAGTTGCAGTGTGCGGGATCTAGTTCCCTGATCAGGGATCAAACCTGGGCCCCCTGCACTGGAAGCACAGAATCTTAGCCACTGGACCACCAGGGAAATCCAAGAATTGTAGTACTTCTTGCTGCTTCTGTCTGCCCTCTAATGGAGGAGGCTAAGAAGCTTGTGTAAGCTTCCTGATGGGAGGGACTGGCAGTGGGAAAATCTGGGTCTTATTCTTTTACTGGGGCCTTGCTCAGTAAAACTTTAATCCATTTCTCTGTTGTTGGGTTGTGCTCCCTCCTTGGTAGTTGTTTGACCTGAGGTGACCCAGTCCTGGGGTCTCTGGGTTCTATGGTAGGGTTAATGGTGACCTCCAAGAGGGTTTTATGCCAAGGGGGGCCTTCCAGGACTGCTGCTACCAGTGGTGAGCACCTGAACCCCTGTGGTGAGCCCCTGCTGACCCGCGCCTCCACAGGAGGCCCTTCAACAATAGCAGATTGTTTTGGTTTGGTCTCCTGTGGGGTCACTGCTCCTTTCTTCTGAGTCTTGGTGCAAGCAAGATTTTGTTTCTACCCTCCAAGACTGGAGTCTCTGTTTTCCCCAGTCCTATGGAAGTCCTATAATCAAATCCTGCTGGTCTTCAAGGTCAGATTCCCTGGGGATCCCCAGTCCCTTTGTTGTATCCCCAGGCTGGGAAGCCTGATATGGTGTTCAGAACCCACACAATGGTGGGAGAACCCCTTTGGTATTATGTTCTCAAGTCTGCGGGTCACTCACCCGGTGGGTATGGGATTTGATTTTATCATGACTGTGCCCTTCCTACCATCTTGCTGTAGCTTCTTTGTCTTTGGACATAGGGTATCTTTTTTTGTTGAGGTCCGGCATCCTCCTGTTGATGGTTGTTCAACAGCTAGTTGCAGTTTTGGTGTTCTCAAAGGAGGAGATGAGCACACATCTTTCTACCCCATTTTGAACCAGAAACCCGTCACATTCTTTCTAAAAAGAAAACGTCTAATAAAAATCCAAGTGTATTTCTTTTTGAAATTTGGGAAGAATTTGGGGAGCAATGAACCAGTGAACACAGAGAAGTTTCCTTTCACTTTATAACTTATGATAATTATCCTACATTAAATAACATCTGAGGACCACATGCTGCTGGGGAGATAGAGGAAACTCTGCACCACAGATGGGAGTGAAGCTCAGCATAGCCCTCTGAAGAGCAATCTGGTGTGCCCAGTCAGATTAAGACATTCCACTCCTGCATGCGACCCAGATATTTCCTTACAGATGTCCACAAAGAGATGCTCACTGAGGTGATTATTGTGGTCAAAGCCAGGTGGAGGTATACATGTGGATTATGTCATGAGATGCTGTGCAGCTGGTAGTAACAACAGGTGACATGAGAGGCTGAGTAGTAGCTTCTACTATGAGATCTACAATATAGTACCACTTAGATAATTTAAAAGACATGTATAGACATGCATTTTACAAGTGCATATACAAACAGGAGGATCCATATAAAACATCAGAATGGTTTTATGGTTTGAGTAGGGAAACAGCAGAAGAGAATGGGGGAAAGGGATAACTAATTAAACATTATAGATCAGCCTTCCACCAGTTGTGGATACTGTGACATGAACTAGAAAGTGTGATTAATATTTCTGAGGTCCTCTAAGAAAGGAAAGAAGAAAAGAAGGAAGAAGAAAGGGATAGAGGGAGAGGGAGAAAAAGAATGAATGAAATAAAGGAAGGAAGGAAGGGAAGAAAGAAGAGGTAGGATGTGGTAGGAAGGGTGGCAAACAAGGAAGGGATGCAGCCATTCTATAACCTTCCCTCTTTCCCATCCGAGGAGGGAAGCTCCCTGCCCCATTCCCACCTGGCTTCGGAGAGTGCAGGAGACAGGAAAAGCTCACCAACTCACCAGGTGACGAGGCTCTTGAGGTTCACAAGGCAGAACATGAAGCTTTGGGTTCAGTAACACCTAGAGTAACACCTAACAGAGGAAAGAAGGAACTCTAGGGAAAATGAGAAGTTAGGGGTATTGATGATGGGAGCAAGAAGGAATGTGGTGCAGGCAATAGCATGAGGAAGGGAAAAGGAATCTGGAGGAGCTGACCCGCCTCACCTCCCCTGGAGGAGAGCCTGGCTCGATGGGAACTCTCTGGGTGAGAAGGGTGGTCCCTGACCATCAGTTGGAGGGACCAGGACCAAGTACATCTCTCCTGGTCCTTGCACTCTCTGAGCATTAACTCAGCAGAGACAGGCTACCCCAGCTCCTGAGGAATCTCTCAAGGCAGCTCGAGGGGCATCTCAAGGGGCATCTTGAGGGAGGGGGTTCCCTCAAGCCCAGGGTCATATAGAACTGACCTTCGACCTTGAGGAGGGAAGGAGCAGACAGCTACTTACACAGCAATATCTGTCTCATCAGGATAAGTCTTACCTTGAGGTCATAATTGTGCTTTCCAGGTGGTAAAGAATCTGCCTGTCAATGCAAGAGACGCAGGAAATGCATGCTCGATCCTTGGGTTGGGAGGATCCCCTGGAGGAGGAAATGACAAACTGATTCCAATATTCCTGCCTGAAAAATTCCATGGACAGAAGAGCCTGGAGGGCTGCAATCCATAGGGTTGCAAAGAGTTGGACATGACCTGGTGACTGAGCATACACACACGTGAGGTCATATTCCTTGACATTGTTATAGGAAATCACAGAATCACTAGTATTGATTAAGATTCTTAGTGGCCACTTCTGAAACTTTTCAGCTGAGAAAGCTGAGGATCAAATAGATTGAAAAGCCCCAGGTTCTGCTGCCCATAACACTTCCTAGATTGGAAAGTGGAATATTTTTGCTATGTAAGTCAATATAGTGGGGGAAAGGGGTTTCTATTTGAAGAGAGTGAACAATAAGCAAAAGAAAATGCCTGTGCTTCCAAGATTCTGTTTTTAAATAATTATCTTTATTACTTTAAACAAGGGCAGAGACTAAAAATACTTGACATATCAGCATGCTCAATCTTAAATTGATTATTTTTCTTGGTTTTCCATCCTACACCAAAAATGAATTAAATTTCCAGCCCTAAGAACATCTGACAGAAGAAATTCATACGTTACATATCATATAGTGAAAAGGAAGACAAGTATGACGCTTGCTCATTTTCCTGCAGAAAAACGAAAAACTTTCCTGAAAAATATTCCTTGAGAGCTCTACATTCAAACATTGAATGGGCAGCCTCTTTTCATAATTGAGAAAGTTGTATTTGGTCTTTGCCCTTTGCTCCTTCTCCTTTCTCTTCCATGGGACTAGTTAGCTCCCTAAATAGTTAGGAACATACTTTTTAATCCTACGTATTTTATTTTCCTTTTCATGGATTCATTTCTTCCTCTCACAGCGAGCTCAGTAAAACATTTGTTTTTAATAAGAAAAATAGTTGTTTAAATAGGTTTTTTTCCCCCTCAAACCTACAAGGTTATTCCTGGCATTTACTTCATTGAGTCCACTTATTTAATATTGCCCCTGATTAATAGCCTTTTAATTAGCTGTTATTAATATAAAATGTCATATTTATTCTCTCATCCAAGAAAAGAGAAGGAAAAACTCATATATTTTAATTTGTATTTTTTGGCCTGCTGCCATTTAGTAGCTAAGAAAGAAAGAAATATGTATGTTATGGTAAACACCCATTTGTTACGTTACATTCTGGAATATACCATCTGTATTTGTCTGTGTAGTCAAGAAAATTATCTATTGTTCACCTGGGTTGCAATTTGTGTCCTGGCAAATCTTTATTTGCTCGCAGGGGAACCTATTTAATATAATTACATTTAATTGATATTTGTGGTTGTGGATTAAGGAAAAAGGAATCGTTACTTAATATGCTTCAGGATTTTATGGGTCTTGTATTTCTTGGCTTGGTTTTCAAAATACATGTAACCACATTTTTTAAAACTAGGTACTTAGGTAAATTCAGTCCTTTATTAAAATAGTGCTCCAAGGGTTTAAACTCTCTAGCATCTTTCTGCTGAAACAATGAAGAAGGAATTAAATCTTTCGCCTCCAAATTATGTTTTTGTAATTGTGTTGTGTAAAGGTTTTTGGGGGCTTCCCTGGTGGCTTAGGCGGTAAAGTGTCTGCCTGCAATGCAGGAGACCTGGGTTCAATCTCTGGGTCAAGAAGGAAATGGCAACTCACTCCAGTATTCTTGCCTGGAAAATTCCATGGACGGAGGAGCCTGGTAGGCTACAGTCCATGGGATCACAAAGAGTCGCATATAACTGAGCAACTTCACTTGCATAAAGGTTTATATGATTAAAATATTGTCTATGGTTTTGTTGCTGATTTGGCTCATGCCCAATTCCATAGAAAAAGAATGGGTAGCTATTGGAGCCTTGCCTCACTGAAGTTTGTACCTTTCTTACATGCTAAACTGTGAATTTGGTTTTCTTTTTACACCAAATGAAATAGAACTTTCCTTTCTTTGTTGCCTGTCAGTGTGCAAGAGTTGATTTATTTAGCTGATGGCTCCAGGCAATATTGAGAGCTGTTATATATGTCAAACCTAATAAAATGGTAATTTGTGTTTGTATTTCTGTTTTGTTCATGAAGTTATCTGTTGATTTTTAACTCCTTTTTATATATGTGTTCCCCAGTGAGCAACGCAGCCATCAGTTAAATAAACAAATAATTTGACTCTGTTTTGTAAAAATGTAATCAAGGCCAGTTAGTGTTGAAATAGATGATTGTCACAAACTTTAAGTTGATACACTCAGCGCTAAAGACAGAATCAGGTCAGGTTAGCAGCTGAACAGAGCAGCATATTTGTGTCTGAGCATATTAATTTTACTTGTAATGGGAAAATAATTATTAAATTAGACTCCAGGAGACACAAACTTTTTTTCTGATTTCAAGGAATAACTGTCCTACATAAATGACACGTTCCTTGGTCAAGGCAGAACACATCACATGAGGACGACCAGTAACTTCTCTAGGCTTGATTTACCCCAGGAACCCCAGCTCGGTGTCAGGGCCACGTCCCCCAAAGAAATGTCTGTTTAGCTGATCTTTTTTTTCTCCCTCTGTACTCACAAAAATGCATGTGTGAGAGGGTCCTCTCTAACATCGCAAAAGCAGTGATGGGAATCCTTTTATCATTCCGTTACTGAGAGTCTGATTGCCAAGTAGTGAATGGAGCCATAGTTAAACAAGCTGAGTCATTCTGACCAGGTGGTGGCCTCCTGGGTGTGGGAAGAGCTCAGGCGTTTCTGACTCTTTGCCTCTCTGGACTTCAGGTTTCATCCTGGAAGAAGGAAGGGATGAACAGTGGATCTGCACAAGATTCCAGCTCTAAGTTTACTTGGAATTGTATCAATTTCTTCACTTCTGGAGTTGCCATGTACTCATACCCCTAGTTCTAATAGAGTTTCTCCATATAAACTAATACTCATCCTTCTTCTGAAGGAAGACTTTTAGAAGAGTTCCTCTATTTCTTTCTCAGAGGGCAGCCAAAATTTCCCAAGTTGAGGTCCATAAAACATGCACATCATTAAGTGCTAAATTACCCAACTCTTCCTTGCCACCCACCTGTTTTCCCTGATGGAGCAACTGAGGCCCAGAGAGGTCAAACAACCTCCTCAAAGTCACACAGCATCGGGGACTAGACCTGGTGCCCCAGGCAAGAGGTTCTCCTCCAAACAGCTTTGCTGTAATTACTGAATTACTCAATAACAAACAATTTTGTGGCTCAGCTGGTAAAGAATCTACCCGCAATGCGGGAGACCTGGGTTTGATCCCTGGGTTGGGGAGATCCCCCAGAGAAGGGAATAGCCACCCACTGCAATATTCTGGCCTGGAGAATTCCATGGACTATATAGTCCATGGGGTCACAAAGAGTTGGACACGACTAAGAGATTTTCACTTCACTTCACTCACTTGGCAAACAAGTAATCCTAAAAGTAGAATAATAGACTGACTCTCTGCATTGTTTTGGAGTTGTTGGATGTTTCTAGCTCTTTTGAGCATTTTTGTGGGTTGAGAGAGAGAGCAAGTAGAGAGGAGAAAAGAGAGACAGACAGAGATTTGTTTCCATTGGAGAAGATTCCCCCTCCTTTGGTGAAAGAACCTTGTGTTTAGGGCCATGAGAAGGTATTTCCTGCTGCCCACCCCTCCCAATCCCTGTTCTTCCCAGAGATGTTATCTTCACTAAGAAATCAAAGATCAAATTAGGGCGATGCCAAACTGTTGCTTAAAATTCCCAGGTGGGATGATTTGTTCCCTTAACCTCAGTGTGAGATACTTCCAGCATGAGATTCCTGGGCTGCTCAGTCATCTTGCGTTAAACCATCAGTTTGTTGGCCCAAGATGACAGCGCATGACACATCCAAACAATTTTTCTGTCAAGTCCACTGAGAGAAAGTGCAGGGATGAAGTATGGGAAAGCAAGTTTGAGGAAGATGGAGTTCTTTCTGACAGGATAGAACATTTTCTCCATGTGTTTAATTTACGGCTCTGAAACTGGCTCTTCACTTTGGAAACTGATGTGTTTCCAGGCCTGAAATGATCCTGTTTACTATAAAGAAGGGTGACAGGGTGACAAGAGTGTACTCCATGAGAGGTCTCAAACACCAGAGAGCTCATTGACAAGAAAGAAAATGCCTAGAGAGAATCTGACAAAATGCAATTTTGGGTAAAGTCTGTCTTTTCTGTGATAGGAACATGGATTAGCTTCTGCTCACACTCCCAATCATCTGCCCAGCAAGTTGGGATCGGTTGACTCGAAAGGATACAGGCAGAGACAGAAATGAGGCTAGTATAATCTGAGCATCATGGAAACTTTTTTACCTAATTGAGAAAATTGGACACAGCCTGACAGTTTACCCACCAAAAGTAGAAATCCCTGCTGATCAGGGAGGGCTGAAGGTGGTTAGATGAAAAATGTAGGATTTGAAGTTGTTCTCCTGCCTTTTCTGGGTCACATGATCCTGGAGGGGTGACTTTTTCTTTTCACCCTCAGGTTTATCATCTAGAGAATTAGAAATAAAAAAATATACTGCCTCATAGATTTGTTGGGAAGATGATAATAATTCTTGGGTGTTTTCCATGTGTCAGGCACTGAACTAAGCTGTTTATGTATATTATCTAATTTAATCCTCAAATTAGCTCCAAGAAGTAAGTATTATTAACTTTATATCAGAGATGTGTAAATGGATGCTCAGAGAAGTTGCCCCAAATCACTGAGCTGTGAAGTGACAGATTAGGACTTGAACTCAAGCTCTTCTGATGTCACGATTGAGCTCTTAACCATTACTCCGTATGCAAAGAAGTTCTTTGTAAGTTGCTGACCATTGTACAACTTCTAGTAATTCTTGTAAAGTAAACACTTGATGGCCATCTGATAAGGCAATTAGTTACATGTTGTCCATTTATTTGGCAGCTGAAAAATTTCAACAATAATGACCACAATTCATTGAGTGCCAATGCTGTTCTAGGCCCTGTAGGAAGCACTTGAGATGTTCTGACTTACTGAATCCCCACAAGGGCTTTGTGAAATAGATGTTATTATTATTCCCATTTCACAAATGTGGACAGGAGGACACTGGTATCTTTAGTAATAAGCTCAAAGTCCCTCTGCCAGCAGGATGCAGAGCTGGAGTTTAGATCCAGGCAGATGAGCTGTATGACTTGTCTTCCTGTGAGTGGCTGTTGTTGTTCAGTCGTGTCTGACTCTTTGCAACCCCATGGAGAGCAGCATGCCAGACTTCCCTGTCCTTCACTGTGTCCCAGAGTTTGCTCAGTTTCATGTCCGTTGAGTCAGTGATGCCATCTAACCATCTCACCCTTTGCCACCCTCTTCTCCTTCAGTCTTCAATCTTTCTCAATATCAGTTTTTTTTTTTTTTTTTCCAGTGAGTCAGCTCATTGGAAAAGTCCAAAGTATTGGAACTCCAGCTTCAGCATCAGTTTTCCAATGAATATCCAGGGTCGATTTCCTTTAGGATTGACTGGTTTGATCTCCTTGCAATCTTAGGGACTCTCAAGAGTTTTCTCTAGCACCGCAATTCAAAAGCATCAATTCTTCAGTGCTCAGCCTTCTTTATGGTCCAACTCTCACATCCATACATGACCACTGGAAAAACCATAACTTTGACAATATGGACCTTTCTTGCAAAGTGATGTCTTTGCTTTTTAATACACTGTCTAGGTTTGTCACAGCTTTTCTTCCAAGGAGCAGGCATCTTTTAATTTTGTGGCTGCAGTCACTGTCTGCAGTGATTTTGGAGCCCCAGAAAACCTGCCACTGTTTCCACTTTTCCCCCATCTATTTGCCACAAAGTGATAGGACTGGATGCCATGATCTTAGTTTTTTGAATGTTCAGTTTTAAGCCAGCTTTTTCTCTCTCCTCTTTCACCCTTATCAAGAGGGTCTTGAGTTCCTCTTCACTTTCTGCCATTACAGTAGAATTATCTGCATATCTGAGATTGTTGATATTTCTCCCAGCAATCTTAATTCCAGCTTGTAATTTATCCAGCCTGGTATTTTGCATGATGTGCTCTTGATTCATGGCCTAGGTCTCAACACTGGCCCAGTGAATTCACTTAGTGAGTTCTTGCTTGCCTGTCTGGGAAACCAGAACCATTGCTGATGTCCCAGGATTGGTACATGGAAGCCTTCTGTGGAGATTTGTCTGGGCCATCTGGCATATGGTTTTCCCTCTGACAGTCTCCTGAGTGTTCCCCAATCCTTATCAGTGAGAGAATCTCTACAAAAAGCCCTGAGTTAGTTTTCCCCAGGCAACCCTGACTGATAACCCTCCTGATTGCTCAGAACTCCATTCCCAGTCTGATTCTTGTCTTTCAAAGCTGGATAACTGGAAATAAGAGAAATAAGATAGAGAGGAGGCTCTGAGGAAGTAAACAAATTCATATGACCTATGGTTGGTTTCTACCAAGCAGCTTTCTGGAAAAATCTCTGCTGTTATCTTCATTACGTGCTTAGAACTTTCCTGTGTGATGCACAAGGTGGGATCCTTAAATTCTAGAAAGGAACAGAAGTGTATTTAATAACAGCTTTCTTAGTTATAAACATGAAAATTTATCTATTTTAAACTACGTTAAGGCAAAATACATTTATTAGAGGGCTAATGGGTAGGTCACAAAATAGTAGGGAGATCAAAGAAACTGACTCAGAAGTGGAAGAAGAAGCAGGAAAGGATGCACAGAGCTGTCAAGCACTGTATCCCACCGTGGAACTGGGATTGGACCCTGGAGGCCCCTGGGCCACCAAGGAATCTTCTGCAATTGCTCTTGTTTTTGTAATACTTGCTTCAGATTCAAAGCCTTAGGCTGTGATGACCAACTGGGCCATTTTCAAATCCTCTGCATGCAAAGGAGTTGCCAGCAGTTAGGAAAAACTAAGACTGAACTTTTCAGCTTTTGATTTGGAGGTTTGGCAGTATGTGACAATCATCCCCCTATAGCTACTGATCTCTTTGTTAGGGACCTAATTTACCATGTTTAATCCTGAGTAAACTCTGTTGGGTGAAATATTTCCGCTTTTCAACTGTGGAAACTGGAGTTAGAGAGGGTTATCAGCTTAACCAATGCCCACCACTCCCTAACACAGAGTCACCTTTACCAAGTTGCTTTTCAACTTGAGCAGTGCTGGCTTAGGCCAAAGGACTTGTGCTTACACTCAGAAGGCTTGGATAGAACCTCACCTTTTCTCTTGGTAGAGCTAAGAAAAAAAAAAAAAAATGCCCCCTGTAAAGTGTTCTAGCATCTTCCACATTCTGGCAGGGGCAGGGTCCAAGGTGTCTGAAGGGGAAGGCAGTTAATATGAAGTGTAGTCTATAAAATGCACAATTTATTTCGATATATTCATTTGCATCTGGTATGCACACAGCTGTTAAATATATTCCCAAAGAACAGAAACATTATCCATTTCCATAATTTTTGAATTATAGAAATATTTAGTAAAACTGAAAATATAGCAAGCTTTTATAGGCTGTTAGAGTGATTGAAAGGCCCTGACAACTTCTCATAGTTCACAGTCATGGGAAACATATGTGCAGATCTCCTTATGGGAGCAAAGATGTGAGAACTTCGTGGGGATCAGAGGAAGAGTCTATGAGATTTTGGAAGACTTGAGACCCGGAAAGGACCACAGAGACCGAGTGGGTAGACTCTCAGCTTAAGCTGAATCACCACTAGGCCACTGCGTGGGGTAGGCCGTACTGACAATACATTCTAGGTAAACTACAACAAATGGGCCATCCTAAGAGGCCAGCAAAATATCTTCCCTGCTCAGGACTGGAGTGGGCAGTCTTCTGGGATTCACATTCAGGAATATACTTTTTTTTTTCAGCAGCTTTCAGAATTGTGTCAAATTTATGAAAAGAAACACTGCCCCACCCCAAGTGTTTTTCTTGTGAAATGGAAAGGTAGAATGACAGAGAGAGAGAGACCACATGGCAGAGTCAGGAGCCAGAAGATGTGTTTGAGAATGAGGCCTGCCACTGACTGGCTGTGTTGATCTTGGGCACGTTGTCCCCTAGTTCTTCTAAATCTTGGATCCTCGAGCCCCTCACAGAATTAGTTAGACAAATTTTTAAAATGCCCCATGTAACGTAAAGCTATAGTCAATTATGAGGTGTTATTCATAAATGCGAACTGGGATGTGAGATGGAGCGTAATTTCTACTAGAATTCGAGTTAAGAAAATAAGCGTGCATAGAACATACAGTAGATCAATATCAGATCAGATCAGTCGCTCAGTTGTGTCCGACTCTTTGTGACCCAATGAACTGCAGCATGCCAGGCCTCCCTGTCTATCACCAGCTCCCGGAGGTCACTTAGACTCGCATCCATCGAGTCAGTGATGCCATCCAGCCATCTCATCCTCTGTCGTCCCCTTCTCCTCTTGCCCTCAATCCCTCCCAGCATCAGAGTCTTCTCCAATGAGTCAACTCTTCGCATGAGGTGGCCAAAGTACTGGAGTTTCAGCTTTAGCATCATTCCTTCCAAAGAAATCCCAGGGCTGATCTCCTTCAGAATGGACCGGTTGGATCTCCTTGCAGTCCAAGGGACTCTCAAGAGCTGGAGAACGGAATGGCAAACCACTTCAGTATTCTTGCCTTGAGAACCCCATGAACAGTATGAAAAGACAAAATGATAGGACACTGAAAGAGAAACTCCCCAGGTCAGTAGGGGCCCAATATGCTACTGGAGATCAGTGGAGAAATAACTCCAGAAAGAATGAAAGGATGGAGCCAAAACAAAAAGAGTACCCAGCTGTGGATGTGTCTGGTGATAGAAGTAAAGTCCGATGCTGTAAAGAGCAATATTGCATAGGAACCTGGAATGTCAGGTCCATGAATCAAGGCAAATTGGAAGTGGTCAAACAAGAGATGGCAAGAGTGAATGTCGACATTCTAGGAATTAGCGAACTAAAATGGACTGGAATGGGTGAATTTAACTCGGATGACCATTATATCTACTACTGTGGGCAGGAATCCCTCAGAAGAAATGGAGTGGCCATCATGGTCAACAGAAGAGTCCGAAATGCAGTACTTGGATGCAATCTCAAAAATGACAGAATGATCTCTGTTCGTTTCCAAGGCAAACCATTCAATGTCACAGTAGATCAATATATTGATCCAAAAATCCCAAAGTAGAAAATATGGGGCATTTATAATGAAGATGGTGGGCTGGGTGTACATTTACTCTTATTACCTCATAAAACTAATAAAAATAACATTAAAAGGATTTTTTTATGGGTGTAAACACCAAAGGAAGGATGAGCAAAGAGGAGCCAATAGCAATCAAACTTAGGATGCTGGAAAGCAATCGAACGAGTGGTAAAAGATATAAAGAAAAGTGAAAGACAATATATTAAATGGAAACGTCTACTGCAGAGTTTTCCAGAATTCTAGGAGGCAGTGGCACTGGGTACTCCTGGAACTGAGGGTGGAATGCCCTTAAAATTAGGAGGACTGCTTGGAAGGGTGTGTAAAGAGCAGTTGACCACGAGTCCGTTCTCCCAGTCCACTCAGCCTGGAGACCTCTCTTCCTCTGCCCAACCATTAACTGGTTTCCTGGATCAAGTAAATTGGAGAGTATCTGGCACAAATTGAGGATTAAATGATGAATGTATAATAGATAGCAAGGGCCCAGAACCCTTCCTCCAGGGGGCTCTCAAAACTTATTCAAGTTCAATTCAGTTCAGTCGTTCAGTCGTGTCCTACTCTGCGACCCCATGAATGGCAGTACGCCAGGCCTCCCTGTCCATCACCAACCCCCAGAGTTCACTCAAACTACTGTCCGTCAAGTCAGTGATGCCATCCAGCCATCTCATCCTCTGTCGTCCCCTTCTCTTCTTGCCCCCAATCCCTCTCAGCATCAGGGTCTTTTCCAATGAGTCAACTCTTTGCATGAAGTAGCCAAAGTATTGGAGTTTCAGCTTTATTTTTTTTAATATAAATTTATTTATTTTAATTGGAGGCACATTACTTTACAATATTGTAGTGGTTTTTGCCATACATCAACATAAATCCACCATGGGTGTATACGTGTTCCTCATCCTGAACCCCCTCCCACCTCCCTCCCCATACCATCCCTCTGGGTCATCCCAGTGCACCAGCCCCGAGTATCCTGTATCATGCATGGAACCTGGACTGGCAATTCATTTCACATATGATATTACACATGTTTCAATGCCATTCTCCCAAGTCATCCCACCCTTGCCCTCTCCCAGAGCCCAAAAGACTGTTCCATACATCTGTGTCTCTTGCTGTCTCTCATACAGGGTTATTGTTACCATCTTTCTAAATTCCATATATATGCATTAATACACTGTATTGGTGTTTTTCTTTCTGGCTTACTTCACTCTGTATAATAGGCTCCAGTTTCATCCACCTTATTAGAACTGATTCAAAGGTATTCTTTTTAAAGGCTGAGTAATACTCCATTGTGTATATGTACCACAGCTTTCTTATCCATTTGTCTGCTGATGGACATCTAGGTTGCTTCAATGTCCTGTCTATTATAAACAGTGCATTGGGGTACACGTGTCACTTTCAATTCTGGTTTCCTCAGTGTATATGCCCAGCAGTGGGGTTGCTGGGTCGTATGGCAGTTCTATTTCCAGTTTTTTAAGGAATCTCCACACTGTTCACCATAGTGGCTGTACTAGTTTGCATTCCCACCAACAGTATAAGAGGGTTCCCTTTTCTCTGCACCCTCTCCAGCATTTATTGCTTGTAGACTTTTGGATCGCAGCCATTCTGACTGGTGTGAAATGGTACCTCATTGTGGTTTTGATTTGCATTTCTCTGATAATGAGTGATGTTGAGCATCTTTTCATGTGTTTGTTAGCCATCTGTATGTCTTCTTTGGAGAAATGTTTGTGTAGGTCTTTGGCCCATTTTTTGATTGGGTCGTTTATTTTTCTGGAATTGAGCTGTAGGAGTTGCTTGTATATTTTTGAGATTAGTTGTTTGTCAGTTGCTTCATTTGCTATTATTTTATCCCATTCTGAAGGCTGTCTTTTCACCTTGCTTATAGTTTCCTTTGTTGTGCAGAAGCTTTTAATTTTAATTAGGTCCCATTTGTTCATTTTTGCTTTTATTTCCAATATTCTGGGAGGTGGGTTATAAAGGATCCTGCTGTGGTTTATGTCGGAGAGTGTTTTGCCTATGTTCTGTTCTCCTCTAGTTTCTGGTTATGCTTAGATCTTTAATCCATTTTGAGTTTATTTTTGTGTATGGTGTTAGAAAGTGTTCTAGTTTCATTCTTTTACAAGTGGTTGACTAGTTTTCCCAGCACCACTTGTTAAAGAGATTGGCTTTTCTCCATTGTATATTCTTGCCTGCTTTGTCAAAGATAAGGTGTCCATAGGTGTGTGGATTTATCTCTGGGCTTTCTATTTTGTTCCATTGATGTATATTTCTGTCTTTGTGCCAGTACCATACTGTCTATCAAGACTGTGGCTTTGTAGTAGAGCCTGAAGTCAGGCAGGTTGATTCCTCCAGTTCCATTCTTCTTTCTCAAGATTGCTTTGGCTATTCGAGTTTTTTTGTATTTCCATACAAAATGTGAAATTATTTGTTTTAGCGCTGTGAAAAATACGGTTGGTAGCTTGATAGGGATTGCAGTGAAACTATAGATTCCTTTGGGTAGTATACTCATTTTCACTATATTGATTCTTTCAAGCCATGAACACGGTATATTTCTCTATTAGTTTCTTCTTTGATTTCTTGCACCAGTGTTTTATAGTTTTCTATATATAGGCCTTTAGTTTCTTTAGGTAGATATATTCCTAAGACTTTTATTCTTTTCATTGCAATGGTGAATGGAATTGTTTCTTTAATTTCTCTATTTTCCATTATTAGTTTATAGAAATGCAAGGGATTTCTGTATGTTGATTTTGTATCCTGCCACTTTACTATATTCATTGATTAGCTCTAGTAATTTTCTGGTGGAGTCTTTAGGGCTTTCTATGTATAAGATCATATCATCTGCAAACAGTGAGAGTTTTACTTCTTCTTTTCCAATTTGGATTCCTTTTATTTCTTTTTTTGCTCTGATTGCTGTGGCCAAAACTTCCAAAGCTTTGTTTAATAGTAGTGGTGACAGTGGGCACCCTTATATTGTTCCTGACTTTAGGGGAAATGCTTTCAATTTTTCACCATTGAGGATAATGTTTGCTGTGGGTTTGTCATATATAGCTTTTATTATGTTGAGGTATGTTCCTTCTATTCCTTCTTTCTGGAGAGGTTTTTTTTTTTTTTTATCATAAATGGATGTTGAATTTTGTCAAAGGCTTTCTCTGCATCTACTGAGATAATCATATGGCTTTTGTTTTTCAATTTGTTAATGTGGTGTATTACATTGATTGATTTGCAGATATTGAAGAATCCCTGCATCCTTGGGATAAAGCCTACTTGGTCATGATGTATGATCTTTTTAATGTGTTGTTGGATTCTGATTGCTAGAATTTTGTTAAGGATTTTTGCATCTATGTTCATCAGTGATATTGGCCTGTAGTTTTCTTTTTTGGTGGCATCTTTGTCAGGTTTTTTATTGGGGTGATGGTGCCTCATAGAATGTGTTTGGAAGTTTACCTCCCTCTGCAATTTTCTGGAAGAGTTTGAGTAGGATAGGTGTTGCTGCTGCTGCTACTGCTGCTAAGTTGCTTCAGTAGAGTCCGACTCTGTGCGACCCCATAGACAGCAGCCTACCAGGTTCCCCCGTCCCTGGGATTCTCCAGGCAAGAACACTGGAGTGGGTTGCCATTTCCTTCTCCAGTGCATGAAAGTGAAAAGTGAAAGTGAAGTCGCTCAGTCGTATCTGACTCATAGTGACCCCATGAACTGCAGCCTACCAGGCTTCTCCATCCATGGATTTTCCAGGCAAGAGTACTGGAGTGGGTTGCCATTGCCTTCTCTAAGTTTTTGGTAGAATTCAGCTGTGAAGCTGTCTGGACCTGGGCTTTTGTTTGCTGGAAGATTTCTGATTACAGTTTCAATTTCCATGCTTGTGATGGGTTTGTTAAGATTTTCTATTTCTTCCTGGTTCAGTTTTGGAAAGTTGTACTTTTCTAAGATTTTGTCCATTTCTTTCAAGTTGTCCATTTTATTGGCATATAATTGCTGATAGTAGTCTCTTATGATCCTTTGTATTTCTGTGTTGTCTGTTGTGATGTTTCCATTTTCATTTCTAATTTTATTGATTTGATTTTTCTCCCTTTGTTTCTTGATGTGTCTGGCTAATGGTTTGTCAATTTTATTTATCCTCTCAAAGAACCAGCTTTTGGCTTTGTTGATTTTTGCTATGGTCTCTTTTGTTTCTTTTGCATTTATTTCTGCCCTAATTTTTAAGACTTCTTTCCTTCTATTAACCCTGGGGTTCTTCATTTCTTCCTTTTCTAGTTGCTTTAGGTGTAGAGTTAGGTTATTCATTTGACTTTTTTCTTGTTTCTTGCGGTATGCCTGTATTGCTATGAACCTTCCCTTTAGCACTGCTTTTACAGTGTCCCACAGGTTTTGGGTTGATATGTTTTCATTTTCATTCATTTCAATGCATACTTTGATTTGTTTTTTTGATTTCTTCTGTGATTTGTTGGTTATTAAGCAGCATGTTGTTCAGTCTCCACATGTTGGAATTTTTAATAGTTTTTCTCGTGTAATTGAGATCTAATCTTACTGCATTGTGGTCAGAAAAGATCCTTGGAATGATTTCAATTTTTTTTGAATTTACGAGGGCTAGATTTATGGCTCAGGATGGGATCTATCCTGGAGAAGGTTCCATGTGTGCTTGAGAAAAAGGTGAAATTCATTGTTTTGGGGTGAAATGTCCTATAGATATCAATTAGGTCTAACTGGTCTGTTGTATCATTTAAAGTTGGGTTTCCTTGTTAATTTTCTGTTTAGTTGATCTATCCATAGGTGTGAGTGGGGTATTAAAGTCTCCCACTATTATTGTGTGATTGTTAATTTCCCCTTTCATACTTGTCAGCATTTGTGGTGCATTTACATATT
The DNA here is from genome assembly GCA_935064755.1 of Tragelaphus eurycerus. NCBI lineage: Eukaryota > Metazoa > Chordata > Mammalia > Artiodactyla > Bovidae > Tragelaphus > Tragelaphus eurycerus. The sequence continues at coordinate 3,720,723 of CAKXYN010000057.1, read as the reverse complement.
GCAGTGCTCCTATGTTGGGTGCATATATATTTATAATTGTTATATCTCCTTCTTGGATTGATTCTTTGATCATTATGTAGTGACCTTCTTTGTCTCTTTTCACAGCCTTTGTTTTAAAGTCTATTTTATCTGATATGAGTATTGCTACTCCTGCTTTCTTTTGGTCTCTATTTGCATGGAATATCTTTTTTCAGCCCCTCACTTTCAGTCTGTATGTGTTCCTTGTTTTGAGGTGGGTCTCTTGTAGACAACATATATAGGGGTCTTGTTTTTGTATCCATTCAGCCAGTCTTTGTCTTTTGGTTGGGGCATTCAACCCATTTACATTTAAGGTAATTATTGATAAGTATGATCCCATTGCCATTTACTTTATTGTTTTGGGTTCAAATTTATACCACCTTTCTGTGTTTCCTGTCTAGAGAAGATCCTTTATTTAGCATTTGTTGGAGAGCTGATTTGGTGGTGCTGAATTCTCTCAGCTTTTGCTTGTCTATAAAGCTTTTGATTTCTCCTTCATATTTGAATGAGATCTTTGCTGAGTAGAATAACCTGGGCTGTAGGTTATTTTATTTCATCAGTTTAAGTATATCCTGCCATTCCCTCCTGGCCTGAAGAGTTTCTACTGAAAGATCAGCTGTTATCCTTATGGGAATCCCCTTGTGTGTTATTTGTTCTGTTTCCCTTGCTGCTTTTAATATTTGTTCTTTATGTTTGATCTTTGTTAATTTGATTAATATGTGTCTTGAGGTGTTTGGTCTTTCCTGTGGTCATGTATGGATGTGAGAGCTGGTCTGTGAGGAAGGCTGAGCGCCGAAGAATTGATGCTTTTGAACTGTGGTGTTGGAGAAGACACTTGAGAGTCCCTTGGACTGCAAGGAGATCCAACCAGTCCATTCTGAAGGAGATCAATCCTGGAATTTCTTTGGAAGGAATGATGCTGAAGCTGAAACTCCAGTATTTTGGCCACCTCATGCGAAGAGTTGACTCATTGGAGAAAACTCTGATGGTGGGAGGGATTGGGGGCAGGAGGAGAAGGGGACGACAGAGGATGAGATGGCTGGATGGCATCACTGACTCGATGGATGCGAGTCTGAGTGACCTCCGGGAGCTGGTGATGGACAGGGAGGCCTGGCGTGCTGCGGTTCATTGGGTCGCAAAGAGTTGGACACGACTGAGCGACTGATCTGATCTGATCTGAGGTGTTTCACCTTGGGTTTATCCTGTTTGGGACTCTCTGGGTTTCTTGGACTTGGGTGATTAGTTCCTTCCCCATTTTAGGGAAGTTTTCAACTATTATCTCCTCAAGTATTTTCTCATGGTCTTTCTTTTTGTCTTCTTCTTCTGGGACTCCTATGATTCAAATGTTGGGGTGTTTAACATTGTCCCAGAGATCTCTGAGATTGTCCTCATTTCTTTTAATTCATTTTTCTTTTTTCCTCTCCAATTCATTTACTTCTACCATTCTTTCTTCTACCTCACTAATCCTTTCTTCTGTAGAAATCCTACTATTTGTTCCCTCCAGAGTGTTTTTGATCCCATTTATTGCATTATTCATTATATATTGCCTCTTTTTTATTTCTTCTAGGTCCTTGTTAAACCTTTCTTGCATCTTCTCAATCCTTGTCTCCAGGCTATTTATCTGTGATTCCATTTTGATTTCAAGATTTTGGATCATTTTCACTATCATTATTATTATTGATTATTAATAATCATTATTATTAATAATGATTTATTATTATTTATTTCATATAAATAATAATGATTATTGATTAATTGATTAATTAATTATTGATTAATTAAAAATAATTAATGATTTTCATATAAATAATAATGATTTCATAATAAATCATTATTATTATTATTATTAATTCTTTATCAGGGAGATTCCCTATCTCTTCCTCTTTTGTTTGGTTTGGTGGGCATTTATCCTGTTCCTTTACCTGCTGGATATTCCTCTGTCTATTCATCTTGTTTATATTCCTGTGTTTGGGGTGGCCTTTCTGTATTCTGGCAGTTTGTGGAGTTCTCTTTATTGTGGGGTTTCCTCTCTGTGGGTGGGGTTGTATGGGTAGCTTGTCAAGGTTTCCTGGTTAGGGAAGCTTGCGTTGGTGGTGTTGTGTGTGGAGCTGGGTTTCTACTCACTGGAGTGCAATGAAGTGTCCAGTAATGAGTTATAAGATGTCAGTGGGTTTGGAGTGACTTTGCACAGCCTGTATATCATGTTGATGTATGGCAAAACCAATACAATATTGTAAAGTAATTAACCTCCAATTAAAATAAATAAATTTATATTTTAAAAAATGAAGCTCAGGGCTGTGTTCCTGTGTTGCTGGAGAATTTTGTGGTATGTCTTACTCTGGAACTTGTTGGCCATTGGGTGGTGCTTAGTTTCCCTGTAAGTATGGAGGTGTTTGATGAGCTCCTGTCGATTAATGTTCCCTGGAGTCAGGAGTTCTCAGGATTTGGACTTAAGCCCTCTGCTTCTGGTTTTCAGTCTTATTTTTACAGTAGCCTCAAGACTTCTCCATCTATATAGAAACATTGATAAAACATCTAGGTTAAAGATGAAAAGTTTCTCCACAGTGAGGGACACCCAGAGAGGTTCACAGAGTTACATGGAGAAGAGAAGAGGGAGGAGGGAGATAGAGGTGACCAGGATGAGATGAGGTGGAATCAAAATCAAAGCTAGCCAGTAATCACTTTGTATGTGTGCTCCACAGTCTGGACCACTCAGAGATGTTCACAGAGTTATACAGAGAAGAGAAAAGGAAGGAAGGAGACAGAGGTGGCCAGGAGGATAAAGGGGGGAATCAAAAGGAGAGAGATAGATCCAGCCAGTAGTCAGTTCCCTAAGCGTTCTCTACCATCTTGAACACACAAAGAGATTCACAGAGTTGGGTAGAGAAGAGAAGGGGAGGGAGGAGATAGAGGTGACCTGGTGGAGAAAAAGGAGAGAGTCCAAAGGGGGAGAGAGCAGTCAAGCCAGTAATCTTGCTCCCAAGTAAAAATGGGTATTGAAGATTGGGTTCTTAAAGGTACAAAATTGGTAACAAATACCAAAAAGCAAAGATTAAAAGTCTAGAGTAGAAGCTGGATTTTTAAAAATACAATAGTAACAACAACAAAAAAAAAAACACAAAGTCACAAGAATTATAAAATATATATATATATATGAAGTTTGCTTTAAAAAATAAGGTCTCTCCTTTTATGCAAAGAAATAGTAGGTTATAAAAATGAAAATTAAGGCAGTAATAGAGGACTTAAAAATTTTAAAAATGAGAGAATGATAGTAAAAATAGTAAAAATATATCTAGGAATTTCTCTGGTGTTGTTGTGGGCCGTGTGGGGGTCAGTTCATTTTTGGATAGTTCCTTGATCTGGCTTATATTTCTCAAGGTCTATAGGCCCCTTTTATGTAGTCGGTAATAACTGCTGCTGCTGCTGCTAAGTCACTTCAGTTGTGTCCTAATCTGTGCGATCCCATAGATGGCAGCCCACTAGGCTCCCCCGTCCCTGGGATTCTCCAGGCAAAAACACTGGAGTGGGTTGCCATTTCCTTCTCCAATGCATGAAAGTGGAAAGTGAAAAGTGAAAGTGAAGTCGCTCAGTCGTGTCCGACCCTCAGCCATCCCATGGACTGCAGCCCTCCAGGCTCCTCCATCCATGGGATTTTCCAGGCAAGAGTACTGGAGTGGGGTGCCATTGCCTTCTCCATGGTAATAACTACAGATCAGATCAGATCAGTCGCTCAGTCGTGTCCGACTCTTTGTGACCCAATGAACTGCAGCATGCCAGGCCTCCCTATTCATCACCAGCTCTCGGAGGTCACTCAGACTCACATTCACCGAGTCAGTGATGCCATCCAGCCATCTCATCCTCTGTCGTCCCCTTCTCCTCCTGCCCTCAATCCCTCCCAGCATCAGAGTCTTCTCCAATGAGTCAACTCTTCGCATGAGGTGGCCAAAATACTGGAGTTTCAACTTTAGCATCATTCCTTCCAAAGAAATCCCAGGGCTGATCTCCTTCAGAATGGACTGGTTGCATCTCCTTGCAGTCCAAGGAACTCTCAAGAGTCTTCTCCAACACCACAGTTCAAAAGCATCAATTCTTCAGCGCTCAGCCTTCTTCACAGTCCAGCTCTCACATCTGTACATGACCACAGGAAAGACCATAGCCTTGACTAGGCGAACCTTTGTTGGCAAAGTGATGTCTCTGCTTTTGAATATGCTATCTAGGCCGGTCATAACTTTCCTTCCAAGGAGCAAGCGTCTTTTAATTTCATGGCTGCAGTCACCATCTGCAGTGATTTTGGAGCCCAGAAAAATAAAGTCTGACACTGTTTCCACTGTTTCTCCATCTATTTCCCATGTAGTGATGGGACCAGATGCCATGATCTTCGTTTTCTGAATGTTGAGCTTTAAGCCAACCTTTTCACTCTCCACTTTCACTTTCATCAAGAGGCTTTTGAGTTCCTCTTCCCTTTCTGCCATAAGGGTGGTATCATCTGCATATCTGAGGTTATTGATATTTCTCCCGGCAATCTTGATTCCAGCTTCTGCTTCCTCCAGCCCAGCGTTTCTCATGATGTACTCTGCATATAAGTTAAATAAACATGGTGACAATATACAGCCTTGATGTACTCCTTTTCCTATTTGGAACCAGTCTGTTGTTCCATGACCAGTTCTAACTGTTGCTTCCTGACCTGCATACAGATTTCTCAAGAGGCAGATCAGGTGGTCTGGTATTCCCATCTCTCTCAGAATTTTCCACAGTTTATTGTGATCTACACAGTCAAAGGCTTTGGCATAGTCAATAAAGCAGAAATAGATGTTTTTCTGGAACTCTCTTGCTTTTTCCATGATCCAGCGGATGTTGGCAATTTGATCTCTGGTTCCTCTGCCTTTTCTAAATCCAGCTTGAACATCAGGAAGTTCACGGTTCACATATTGCTGAAGCCTGGCTTGGAGAATTTTGAGCATTACTTTACTAGCATGTGAGATGAGTGCAATTGTGTGGTAGTTTGAGCACTCTTTGGTATTGCCTTTCTTTGGGATTGGGATGAAAACTGACCTTTTCCAATCTTGTGGCCACTGCTGAGTTTTCCAAACTTGCTGGCATATTGAGTGCAGCACTTTCACAGCATCATCTTTCAGGATTTGGAATAGCTCCACTGGAATTCCATCACCTCCACTAGCTTTGTTCGTAGTGATGCTTTCTAAGGCCCACTTGACTTCACATTCCAGGATGTCTGGCTCTAGGTCAGTGATCACACCATCATGATTATCTGGGTCGTGAAGCTCTTTTTTGTACAGTTCTTCTGTGTATTCTTGCCACCTCTTCTTAATATCTTCTGCTTCTGTTAGGTCCATACCATTTCTGTCTTTTATCGAGCCCATCTTTGCATGAAATGTTCCTTTGGTATCTCTGATTTTCTTGAAGAGATCCTTAGTCTTTCCCATTCTGTTGTTTTCCTCTATTTCTTTGCATTGATCGCTGAAGAAGGCTTTCTTATCTCTTGTTGCTATTCTTTGGAACTCTGCATTCAGATGTTTATATCTTTCCTTTTCTCCTTTGCTTTTCTCTTCTCTTCTTTTCGCAGCTATTTGCAAGGCCTCCCCAGACAGCCATTTTGCTTTTTTGCATTTCTTTTCCATGGGGATGGTCTTGATCCCTGTCTCCTGTACAATGTCACGAACCTCATTCCATAGTTCATCAGGCACTCTATCTATCAGATCTAGGCCCTTAAATCTATTTCTCACTTCCACTGTATAATCATAAGGGATTTGATTTAGGTCATACCTGAATGGTCTAGTGGTTTTCCCTACTTTCTTCAATTTAAGTTTGAATTTAGCAATAAGGAGTTCATGGTCCGAGCCACAGTCAGCTCCTGGTCTTGTTTTTGCTGATTGTATAGAGCTTCTCCATCTTTGGCTGCAAAGAATATAATCGATCTGATTTCGGTGTTGACCATCTGGTGATGTCCATGTATAGAGTCTTCTGTTGTGTTGTTGGAAGAATAACTACAGAGTTTTAATCTATTGCACCTGTAACTTCCAAGGAGGTTCCTTCTGTTTCAGCTTCTTCTGTTTGTTGGTCACTTCAGTTGTCTAATTTCCGCCCTGACATAAGGGGGCAGTGGTGGACCCTTTTTTAGGCTCACTTGCTCAGTCTGGCTGTGGAGAGGGAGGGACGCTGCAAACAAATAACACTGGCGTGTGCTCGCAGTGCCTCAGCCACACTGGGCCTGCCCCCGCTCAGGGCGCGTGTGCCCTCCCTCTCCACACTGCTCAGGCTCTAGGTTGCTCCGCTGGGATCCATCTGCAGCTGGCCCTGGGTTGTATGCATTCCCAGGTCTAAGCCGCTCAGGTTCAGGTACCTGGGTAGTCCTCAGAGGCGCAGACGCGGTTGGGCCTGCGTTTTGTGCCCTTTCCAGATCCGAGCAACTCAGGTGACCAGGTGTTTGGCGAGCGCGGTTGCTGTGACTTATCAACTCCCCCATCCCTCCTGCTTGGTTTTCTGGGTGTACAACCAGCGCACCTTCTCAGGCGGATGTTGACCATCCAGAATCCCAAGAAGTCTTGGTTAGCAACGAAGCCTGCTTGCAGTTTGATAGATAATGCCTCTCTGGGGCAGCGATTGCCCTCTTCTGGCTATGGCTGCCCTCGCCTGCTTGTCACCAGAGGGTCTGCAGCCGGCTAGCTCTGCTCAGTCCTTTGTTCTGTGAGCAGGCCTGATGGTGTCTTCAGTTCAGTTCAGTTCAGTCGCTCGGTCGTGTCCGACTCTTTGCGACCCCATGAATCACAGCACGGCAGGCCTCCCTGTCCATCATCATCTCCCAGAGTTCACTCAAACCCACGTCCATCGAGTCAGTGATGCCATCCATCCATCTCATCTTCTGTCGTCCCCTTCTCCTCCTGCCCCCAATCCCTCCCAGCATCAGAGTCCTTTCCAATGAGTCAACTTTTCGCATGAGGTGGCCAAAGTACTGGAGTTTCAGTTTTAGCATCATTCCTTCCAATGAACACCGAGGACTGATCTGTTTTAGAATGCACTGGTTGGATCTCCTTGCAGTCCAAGGGACTCTCAAGAGTCTTCTCCAACACCACAGTTCAGAAGCATCAATTCTTCAGTGCTCAGCTTTCTTCATATCCAACTCTCACATCCATACATAACCCTGGAAAAACCATAGCCTTGACTAGATGGACCTTTGTTGGCAAAATAATGTCTCTGCTTTTGAATATGCTATCTAGGTTGGTCATAACTTTCCTTCCAAGGAGTAAGTGTCTTTTAATTTCATGGCTGCAGTCACCATCTGCAGTGATTTTGGAGCCCAGAAAAACAAAGCCTGACACTGTTTCCCCATTTATTTGCCATGAAGTGATGGGACCAGATGCCATGATCTTAGTTTTCTCAATGTTGAGCTTTAAGCCAACTTTTCCACTCTCTACTTTCACTTTCATCAAGAGGCTCTTTAGTTCCTCTTCACTTTCTGCCATAAGGGTGGTGTCATCTGCATATCTGAGGTTATTGATATTTCTCCCAGCAATCTTGACTCCAGCTTGTGCTTCTTCCAGCCCAGCGTTTCTCATGATGTACTCTGCATATAAGTTAAATAAGCAGGGTGACAATATACAGCCTTGACATATTCCTTTTCCTATTTGGAGCCAGTCTGTTGTTCCATGTCCAGTTCTAACTGTTGCTTCCTGACCTGCATATAGGTTTCTCAAGAGGCAGGTCATGTGGTCTGGTATTCCCATGTCTCTCAGAATTTTACCACAGTTTATTGTGATCCACAAATATTGTGTATTGTGTATTTTATTTTTATTGTGTATTGTGATCCGCATAGTCAATAAAGCAGAAATAGATGTTTTTCTGGAACTCTCTTGTTTTTTTGATGATCTAATGGATGTTGGCAATTTGATCTCCGATTCCTCTGCCTTTTCTAAAACCAGCTTGAGCATCAGGAAATTCACGGTTCACATGTTGCTGAGTCCTGGCTTACAGAATTTTGAGCATTACTTTACTAGCGTGTGAGATGAGTGCAATTGTGCGGTAGTTTGAGCATTCTTTGGCATTGCCTTCCTTTGGGATTGGAATGAAAACTGACCTTTTCTAGTCCTGTGGCTACTGCTGAGTTTTCCAAATTTGCTGGCATATTGAGTGCAGCACTTTCACAGCATCATCTTTCAGAATTTGAAATAGCTCAACTGAAATTCCATCACCTCCACTAGCTTTGTTCATAGTGATGCTTTCTAAGGCCCACTTGACTTCACATTCACGGATATCTGGCTCTAGGTGAGTGACCAACTTACTTAGCATGCTGCAAAAATTAGAAAATGTGTTTATTGAGAGCCTAACCAGCCCAACATGTAAAACTTAAAGATATTGATGTGGGAGATTCTCTAATAGATGACCCTGCTCAATTTATTTAACTAATATTTTTGAAGACCTATTATGTGCCAGGTACTTTTCTAAGTCCAAAAGATTCAGTATAAAAAATAAAGAATCCTTGCCCTCATGGAGCCCACATTTGAAAGTAAAAGAGAAAACTAGGAGAAGCCATCACAATATTGTAATTATTTTCCCATTAAAAAGAAAAAAAATTTTAAAAATCAGAAAAAAGTTAATGAATAAAATACACAGTGGGTTAGATTATGATTACTGTGGAGTAAAATAATTAAGCAAAGGTATAGGAAGTATCTGGAGAAGGGAGAGGAAGCTAAATTTACAAATAAGGTGGAATAAAGAGGGCTGATGAGAAGGTGATGTTTGAGTAGAGGCTTGGAGGAGCAGAAGGAGTGGTTCAGGAAGCTCACTAGGGGAAGGGACGCCTGGCAGACGAAACAGCACCAGTTTCCTGTGATGCTCTGGTGTCTGACATGGCACCAGGAGAGCCAGAGGCCAGGGTGGCAGGGAAGGAGTGAGTGCAAGGTTAGGGGTGTCAAAATATGGTCAAAGTGGCCCAGGAGTGTGGTCGGCTGAATAATGCCCCCCACCCCCCAAAGATGTTCTCATCCCAGAGTCTCTATGTTACCTTACGTGGCAAAAGGGCCTTTGCAGATGTGATCAATCTAAGGATCTTGAGATGGGGAGATTATTCTGGATTATCCAGATGAACCCAATGAATTCACAAGGGTCTTTATAAGTGAAACACAGAGACAGAGTCAGAGTCAGAGGAAGAGATGTGAAGGTGGGAGCAGAGATGACAAGAGGAATGATGTAAGGAAGGGGCCAAGGGCCAAGAAATACTGGCAGCTTCCATAGAGGGACAAGCAAGGAGACAGTTTCTCTCTGAGAGCTTCCAGAAAGAACATAGCCCTGCTGACACCTTGATTTTATGAATTCTGACCCCCAGAGCTGTAAGGCAGTAAATTTGTGCTTTTTAAGCCACCAACTTTATGATAATTTGTTACAAAAGTCATAAGGAGACTAATACAGGAGGGAAGGAAGCAGAACTAGAGAAGTCTTTCATTTCATAAAACAAGAACATTAAGAAAGAAATTGGCATTATGTTTAATGCTGCTGCTGCTAAATTCTCCAGGCAAGAACACTGGAGTGGGTTGCCATTTCCTTCTCCAGTGCTTGAAAGTGAAAAGTGAAAGTGAAGTCGCTCAGCGGTGTCCGACTCCCAGCGACCCCATGGACTACAGCCTACGAGGCTCCTCCGTCCATGGGATTTTCCAAGCAAGAGTACTGGAGTGGGATGCCATTGCCTTCTCCATTTATTTCATAAAACAAGAACATTAAGAAAGAAATTGGCATTGTGTTTAATATAAGTAGAACAAAAGGTAATTATCAAACTCTTCTGAAGTGTTATTTATGGTCTTGGATATGATAACTATAAAATATTTAGCATAAAGCAATTTAAAGCTCTGAAGTGATGCTTTAAAATATTTTTCCCTTTAACCCATAAAAATATGTTCTCCCCATAAGCATTATCCAGATATGACAGGATAACTTAAATCAATGTTAATCTGTGTTTATCCTTCCACTGTTACTCCCTTGCCCCTTATTTCTTAGAGTGGATCAGGATGGTATATGCTCCTGCCCTAAGGAATTTTTTAAATACTAAGCAGAGGTCACTAAAGCACAGGGTTGTAGGTGCTTAGTGAAGAGTTTTACAGATGGAGTTTAAGCTAAGAGGTAGGTGGAGGGGAGGGGAGGCTCGAAGGTTTCTGGGGATGCCAATGTAGACAGAGATGCCCCATGGAGTGCCCTTCTCCTTATAAGTGCCCCAAGACATAGAAAACACTTATTTATAAGAAATAAAAGACTGGTTTATTTTTTATTTTTACAACTAGACCAATACTGCTGGCTTTACTTTATACAGCTTCCAGAAAACAAGCAGATAACTTTTACATTGTTTTGCCTCTTCATGGAGAAGAAGGCAGTTTATCTTAGCCCTCACAGAAGATGAAGCCCAGGGCTGAGAGCTGAAGGAAGTGGCCCATCCAGAGGCAGGGAGAGGAATGTCTTCCTAGGGGCTGAGGAGGGGATGGGCATGAGATGCTGTGATTGTGAGCTGTGCCATGGAGCCAAGGATACTGGTTGAGAAGGACACCAAAAGCCTTTAGAGGATGCTGAAGTCTCTGGGTCTCTTGATCCATGGAGCAGACTTTTGGGAAGAGTATCTCAGAAGACCCTGGAGGAGCTGAGCTTCACGACAGAAGAGGACTAGCCCTCACCAGCTGCCAACTCTGGGGACAGTGATAGGCTGAGATTCATGCCTCTTGCCCCTGTTTCAGTTTCCATATAGGCCCCTGGGAATGTCACTGTGTTCTAGGGGAAAGAGGTTTTAATACCTGCGACAACTCTGTCTCTTTCTTCAGAAGCCTTGTGGACCAGATTTTGTTTGTGTGGTTTAATGAGAGCAGTCCCATTCATGGGTCAGCCTGCAATCAGTGGGTGACACTGGTTAGATCCTCAACCTATATGGACTTCATTTTCTCCTTGCTTTTAGTATAGAGACTGAAACACAAGCTTTCACAGCTCAAACTTTTGAGCTGAGTGGAAAACTCCTGTTATAGCAATTCCCTCTCAACCAAACCCAGCCTAAAGCAAAATCAAGTCAAACTACCAAACAGCAACAATACCACAAATGAACAAGAGGTAAGAGCAAGTATTTTAAAAGTTCTGTGGCATCCTGAGGTACCACAAAACATAAGAGAAAAAAATATCAAGACAATTTAGAAAAAAAAAAAAGATTTCAACAAATAACATCACCACGTCTCATAAAATTCAGTGAATTTTATTACTTCCAATGCTCCATAAGTGTTCAAAATGGCTGTGAAGACTGAGTGAACTGTTTTAAAGGGGTGAGAGGGGTGTGGAAAAAAATCTTTCAAGTGGCACAATTCAAAATCTAAATTTCAGAGCTTGGGAAAACAACTGGCCTTGAGTAGAAAATGTGATCCTCTTTGTAGAACCTCAGCTTTTGGCTTCTAGAATTGTTGCTGTCAGCCCTGTCAGTCATTGCTCTAAACTGCCTGGAGACAGTGGTTTCACACAGCAAACTGAAATTTCCAGCGCATAGAAGCCCAGTGCTTTGGGTGTTAGCAAAAGCTGTGGTATTCCAGTGTTGCTGCCAAGAGATTTGAAGGTTATGTGAAGAGTTCCAGAAATAAAGAGCCACGTAGATATTATGTGAAGCACAGTGAAGAAAATGTCTTTTAATATTTTTCACCAAAGGTTGATGCTAAAACCATGCGTATGATGGGATCTGAATTGCTCTTTTCTAAGCTGATTGCTTTCAGGCTCTCAGTTCAGTTCAGTTACTCAGTTCTGTGTGACTCTTTGTGACCCCATGGACTGCAGCACACCAGGTCTCTGTGTCCATCACCAACTCCTGCAGCTTTCTCAAACTCATGTCCATCAAGTCATCCAACCATCTCATCCTCTGTCATCCCCTACTCCTCCTGCCTTCAGTCTTTCCCAGCATCAAGGTCTTTAGCAATGAGTCAGTTCTTCGCATCAGGTGGCCAAAGTATTGGAGTTTCAGCTTCAGCATCAGTCCTTCCAATGAATATCCAGGACCGATATCCTTTAGGATTGACTGTTTTGATCTCCTTACAGTCCCTTGGACTCTCAAGAGTCTTCTCCAACATAAGGGATTAACCAGGGCTGCCATCACCTGACTGGCCATGAGTTGCTGTCTGCCTCTTACTGCAGGACCTAGGACTACCTGGTCCATTTCCCTGGACCCTACTCTAGACTTCCTTTCTAGTCTTGATGCCTCCAGGTGATTGCTTCCTGGTCACCTTGGTGGGAGCTCCAGAATGCAGCACCCACTCTGTTTTATGTCCCAGCCAGACCTCTGACCACATTCAGTGAAAACCTCATCAGGACTCAAATCCTTTGCATTTTAGTGGTGCCATTTGTTAAATCTATTGGCTGTTTTGGATTTGTTTTCTTGGACGTGGATTTTGAGAAGCTGGGACAGTCTACAAATGAGAAAAGCCTCATTTTCCTGGGATCTGGGAAGAGAGCAATTACTTGACTGTGGAGCAGTTCATTCTCTGTGATGACTCGTTCAGATAAGAAATCCAGAGTCCAATCTTGGCTTCAGTTATAGACTTCTTGCTTACTGTAACCATATTTTATTTATTCATTTATTCATTTAATTAGCCAAGAACTCTGGTCATCTGGATAAATGTTTTAGTGCAGCATGTAAAAAATTAATGCCAGCAATCCATGATAAACAAAACGTCAAAGTTTTCCATGAGGATGGGAGCAGTATGACTATCCTTCCTCTTGCGTCTGTCTCCATTATGGTCTGGCTCAGTGGTGCAGCTGATCCTATCTGTGCAGTGTTTTCTTACATCACTTATGACACTAAACGTGTGTGTTTCCCCCCAACACTGTGTACTTGTTATTTTTTCCACACCAGCTCTCCATCACCAATTGGGTGTCCAACAATTCAATTTAATTCAATTCTGACAGTTAAGCAGACCATGAGCTATAAGCTCCAGACCCATAAGACTTTCCCACTTGAGATGCCAGCTGCAAGTGGGGTGCCCAAGGTACCCACACTTGTTCCTGTGGACTACCAGAGTCACCTCCTTAGGATAAACTCAGGTGTGATTGAAAAGGCATGTTATGAATAACAAAATATGCTCTTGTCACTTAGGAAATTCCAAGGGCTTAAGGAGTTCTTTGCCAGGAATCAGAGACGAAGACCAATACGTATTTTCTGTTATACTACACTATCTGTGCTTAAAATTTTGATATTTTTTCATTAAGGATTTTCCTGTTGATTTTGATTTTTAAAAATCAAAATTTGCTTGACTACTGAGCTTTTCGACACTCCTTTAAATTTGGTGCCTAGATGAGTGCCCTATTCATCTCCCCTGAGGGCCCTGCTTCTCATCCTCCCATTTTGGGACCGTGACAAAGGTAGAAGTGGTAAGGCCTTCAATATAAGATGTACATATATCAAATAATTTAATGACAACTATTTATTATTGTTGTTCAGTTACTAACTGGTGTCTGACTCTTTGTGACCCCATGGACAGCAGCATGCCAGGCTTCCCTGTCTTTAACTATCTCCCAGAATTTGCTCAAACTCATGTCCATTGAGTGGGTGATGGACACCCAACCATCTCATCCTCTGTCACCCCCTTCTCCTCCCGCCCTTAATCTTTTCCAGAATCAGGGTCTTTTCCAATGAGTCAGCTCTTCACATCAGGTGGCCAAAGTATTGGAGCTTCAGCTTTGATATCAGTCCTTCCAATGAACATTCAGGGTTGATTTCCTTTAGGATGGACTGGTTGGATCTCCTTGCAGTCCAAGGAACTCTCAACAGTCTTCTCCAGTGCCATAATTCGAAAGCACCAAATTCTTTGGTGCTCAGACATCTTTGTGGTCCAACTATCACATCCTGGTATGTGACCAGTATCTACTGGTATGTGACCAGTATATCTTTATAGAGACCAGTTAACTTGACCTGTACAGATCTATGCAAATCAGTGGAATCACTGAGTAGGGTAGGCATTGAACAGACAGGGGTATTGAGTAGAAGACTTAGGGTCAAATTGCTACCTCATCTGTGCTCACAGGCTTGAGAGCTCTGGGGTACCAGTTACACTAGGAAGTGGGTTACAGCCTCAAATCAACTTAGAGTCTTTGGTTGAAATGGCATCTCTGGGCCTCAATTTTATTTCATATATAAGAAAACTTGGGGTTAACATTTTCTAATATTATTTTTTGTTAGCTCTAAATATTTACAACTCAATTTTGTTTTTCTCAAAGTAGGTCTTCAAAGTGATTTTTCTAAAAATTAGCCTTTAAAAATGTATATCTTCATTTTACATGATGACGAATTTTGCAAATTAGAAAAGTACAGAGGAGAAAATAAAAGTTGTTTATTATTCTACTTCTCAGGATATTGATATTCTAGTATATCTACTACACACACACACACACACACACACACTGTCTATTAAGTGCATACTGATTTTGGAAATCTTTATAGGTTTAGGAGAGGAATGGTGACTGGAAAGATGGTATGAGGAAATTTTCATCCATCCAGGGCCTACTTTGGGCAAGCTCTGTGTCAAAGTTTAATTTTCACAACCATTTTATCTCCACTTTACATATGAGAAAACCAAGGTTTAGAAAGCTTGAATGACTTTCCCTAGTCATGTTCTAAGTGAATCAATAACCCAGGCCTGTCAGAGGCTGGGTTCATATGTAGAAAAAGCCTTGATTATTATTAACTATTATAATAGAAATTAAATAGAGTATTAAATACATACTATTTCCATAACTCTCATGGCAAAAAGGAGTATGGAAATAAAAGCTTCCCTCCATGTATGAGTATGTATATTTTTACTAAACTTGAATATAGTATGGCACTCTGAGAGTTCAAATTTAGATAAAGTCTATGGTGATGGAATTCCAGTTGGGTTCTTTCAAATCCTGAAAGATGATGCTGTAAAAGTGCTGCACTCAATATGCCAGCAAATTTGGAAAACTCAGCAGTGGCCACAGGACTGGAAAAGGTCAGTTTTCATTCCAGTCCCAAAGAAAGGCAATGCCAAAGAATGCTCAAACTACCACACAATTGCACTCATCTCACACGCTAGTAAAGTCATGCTCAAAATTCTCCAAGCCAGGCTTCAGCAATAAGTAAACTGTTGATTTCCTGATATTCAAGCTGGTTTTAGAAAAGGCAGAGGAACCAGAGATCAAATTGCCAACATCCGCTGGATCATCGAAAAAGCAAGAGAGTTCCAGAAAAACACCTATTTCTGCTTTATTGACTATGCCAAAGCCTTTGACTGTGTAGATCACAATAAACTGTGGAAAATTCTGAAAGAGATGGGAATACCAGACCACTTGACCTGCCTCTTGAGAAACCCATATGCAGGTCAGGAAGCAACAGTTAGAACTGGACATGGAACAACAGACTGGTTCCGAATAGGAAAAGGAGGACGTCAAGGCTGTATATTGTCACCCTGCTTATTTAACTTATATGCAGAGTACATCATGAGAAACGCTGGGCTGGAAGAAGCACAAGCTGGAATCAAGATTGCCGGAAGAAATATCAATAACCTCAGATATGCAGATGACACCACCCTTATGGCAGAAAGTGAAGAGGAACTAAAAAGCCTCTTGATGAAAGTGAAAGAGGAAAGTGCAAAAGTTGGCTTAAAGCTCAACATTCAGAAAACAAAGATCATGGCATCTGGTCCCATCACTACATGGGAAATAGATGGGGAGACAATGGAAACAGTGTCAGACTTTATTTTTCTGGGCTCCAAAATCACTGCAGATGGTGACTGCAGCCATGAAAATAAAAGACGCTTATTCCTTGGAAGGAGAGTTATGACCAACCTAGATAGCATATTCAAAAGCAGAGACATTACTTTACCAACAAAGGTTCGTCTAGTCAAGGCTATGGTTTTTCCTGTAGTCATGTATGGATGTGAGAGTTGGACTGTGAAGAAAGGTGAGCACCGAAGAATTGATGCTTTTGAACTGTGGTGCTGGAGAAGACTCTTGAGAGTCCTTGGACTGCAAGGAGATCCAACCAGTCCATTCTGAAGGAGATCAGCCCTGGGTGTTCTTTGGAAGGAATGATGCTAAAGCTGAAACTCCAGTACTTTGGCCACATCATGCGAAGTGTTGACTCATTGGAAAAGACTCTGATGCTGGGAGGGATTGGGGGCAGGAGAAGAAGGGGACGACAGAGGATGAGATGGCTGAATGGCATCACTGACTCGATGGACATGAGTCTGAGTGAACTCCAGGAGTTTGTGATGGACAGGGAGGCCTGGCATGCTGCAACTCATGGGGTCGCAAAGAGTCGGACATGACTGAGTGACTGAACTGAACTGATATGACGTTTAAAAGAGTTGTTTTTCTCTGCTTCTAGAGAATGTCTTTTCTTGGACAGAATTAATTCAGGTTTTGGCAAAAATGGCTTCATGGAATTTTTTTCTGAGTAGACGAAAGGCAACTTTTTATTGAGTTTGGAAAACACATACCTAACATCAGTACTGATTGGCAGAGATGAAGCAGAGCTTTGTTTTCTACTTTAAATCTATAATTCAAAATATGATGTTAAAAGGAGAGTCAAAACTGGTAATTGATACGTCTCTAGTGTTCAGGTACTTCTTGGGCTGGGGGTTTGAGTGCTATGTTACAAGGTAACATCTCACAGCTGCCTTCTAGGAGTTGATGGGCAGAACTTCACCCATCTGCTGGCAGAAACCCATGGGAACTAACCTGCAATATGTTTGCTTGCTTGGGTTAGCTTTATCCCTTAGAATCTAGATTGAGGAGAGGACAATATTCCATAGACGAAATTGAAGTGTTGGAGCTGACAATGGACCTTTTGTAAAATGTTTTTACCATTCCTCAATATTCCAAACAGACAAAAGACTGACTGACGATGCTAGGAAGAGCAAGCTGGGTGCTGACTCTTGGTCCTTGCTGTTTGGGGCTTGGAATTAGCCTCTTCCTGTCTCTTGTTTCCTATCAGTGAAACCCAAGATAGAAAACTTCCTGTCACCTCAATTCTCACCCTTGCTGCTATGTTTTGAGAAGATAATATCTTCCTATAGATTTATACAGTGAATTGCTAGAGAGAGTACTGCATAACATCTCTGGCATGGTGTTCTGCCCCCAGGGCTAGGACAAAGCAACCCACGTGGGGACCTTGGAGACAGGACCTTTCCTCCCTCCCCCTCTTCAGAGTCTGATTTAATGGCAACTTACTCCACAGATGGAGAGTCAGGCTAGTTATAACTTAATCTACTTAGCTGTAAATAATCTTGCCCGTGTCCCAATTTCTTCATCTGCAAATTGGAACTAATATTTACGTTGTAGCTCAAAGGGGATTTAGTCAGGCCTAATGAGATCAGCTGTGTCGTGGGTTTGGTGCTGGTTGGATGGAAGGCATTATATAAATATGCCGTCATTTTCATTAAGATTATTTTCATCATAATTTTATGCTAAACACAGCTGTGGCAACATGTGTTTTAAAGATTTAAATAAACATTCCAAAATTTGTGAAACCTGATTCACTTTTGCCCAATTTGGCTAAATTTGCCATCATTTTGAAAATTCTGAAGGCAAGGCTTTCAATTCACAAAGCCTCTCCCCATGGCAGAGTTTATACACTGACAAGCATAATTTTCTTTTGGGAGCTCTTTGAAAACACGGCAAAATTGTCCAACATGTTAGTCTGGCAGTTTAGAGTGGGGTTCCCTTAAAGGAACTGTGTGAGGGGAGAGTCACTCAAAAACAGAAAATGTGGGGCCACCTCAAAATCTGCCTACCGCTACCACAAAAGCTTGATTTCTAGAAAAGTAGAACAAATAGAAGAGGCTTAAGCAGTTTCTCGGTTTGTGTGTTTAACATGGGGATCAAATCACGGCCATGTCAAATATTGGCCATGGGCCACTGACATCTTGAGCTGTATTAATAACTGTTTGCTTCACCTTTCCCCAGGATTAAGTGTGTGATGACCCAGCTGCACAATTTAAATGACCCAAAATATTGAATCAGTGGTGCCCTGGGTATGTTTCCTGGAATGAGCCTTAAGCAGGATTATACTAGCAAAAAGCATTCAAATCTTTGGCCCACTCCCCAAAGACTGTTGGTCTTCAAGGGCGTTGAGTGGTAGGACCACAATTCCCAAGTTTCCTTTGCTGTGATGCAGATAAGTAATCAGCTAAATAGGAGTCAGTTCACAGACTGCATATCTTGGCCTTTTCCAACATGCCCACAGCTGAATATAATGAGTGTTGAGCAGTGATTAGTCAAGTTCACAACCTTTTGTTGACTTTTTAATGTATCTTTAGACAACTGTATCCTTATACTTAAATAGATTACATACCCAGTGATTGCCTGCCTTGGTTTTGTAACATTTCAAGTTGCCTTAGAGTTACACATTTTAGAAATATTTTTTTTGACTTACTTAAAGAATAAACACATACACAAGAGTGCTTTGAGGAAGCAAATATTTAAGCCAAATATTGTTTCCCAGGTGGCTCTGGTGGTAAAGAATCCACCTGCCAATGCAGGAGATGCAAGAGAGGAGGGTTTGATCCCTGGGTTGGGAAGACGCCCCGGAGGAGGAAATGATGACTCACTTCAGTATCCTTGCCTGGGAGAAGCCTGGCAGTTCATGGGGTCACAAAGAGTTGGACACAGATACACGAATAATTGTTTGGGAGAATGTGGCATAAACTGATGATGGTAGTGATGACCAGATTTAGAGTTTTTTGTTGACTGAAGCTTTAGGGATGCTCTAGGGAAATGGAAATACCTAAAATAACAACAACAATAAGAACAACAACAAAAAACACGCTAAGGAAGGTGAAACATTGTTTCTAGGAGACAAAAGAAAGGAGATGTTTTGCTTTTCTGTACAATGCTAATATTGTTTGTTAAGCCAAAGAATCTCAAACCTTATGAAAACACTACCTTAAATCATTGCAGATGGTGACTGCAGCCAGGAAATTAAAAGACGCTTACTCCTTGGAAGGAGAGTTATGACCAACCTAGATAGCATATTCAAAAGCAGAGACATTACTTTGCCAACAAAGGTTCGTCTAGTCAAGGCTATGGTTTTTCCAGTGGTCATGTATGGATGTGAGAGTTGGACTGTGAAGAAGGCTGAGCACGGAAGAATTGATGCTTTTGAACTGTGGTGTTGGAGAAGACTCTTGAGAGTCCCTTGGACTGCAAGGAGATCCAACCAGTCCATTGTGAAGGAGATCAGCCCTGGGATTTCTTTGGAGGGAATGATGCTGAAGCTGAAACTCCAGTATTTTGGCCACCTCATGCGAAGAGTTGACTCATTGGAAAAGACTGATGCTGGGAGGGATTGGGGGCAAGAGGAGAAGGGGACGACAGAGGATGAGATGGCTGGATGGCGTCACTGACTCTATGGACGTGAGTCTGAGTGAACTCTGGGAGTTTGTGATGGACAGGGAGGCCTGGTGTGCTGCAATTCATGGGGTCGCAAAGAGTCAGACACAACTGAATGACTGAACTGAACTGAACTGAAGCAGAGTTTTAAAGCAAACTGTACACGCACATTGTCTCATTCTGTAGGTTGAATATTCAGCCAAGATAGTACAATGTATCACATTTGCTAGATGAATCTGCTGTTCGTTGTCTCTAGGAGTGCAACTTGAGGACAACACTTCAGGTGACTTCTTTTCTAAGCCAGTTCATGAGAGCAGTAGGAAATCAGTGCTTTCCAAGAAGACACAGCCACACTGTCCTTAAAGAGGCACCCTCTGTACTCCCCATCCAAGAAGTCCTGGAGGCAAGAATATGAAATATATCCCTAGGGGTTCCAGTAAATATCTGAGAGAGTTCTTAGGGTCAGGGCAGAGATGGGAGGCAGCTCTTCAGGTGTCCAGGACGTGGGAGAATGAAGAGGCACTGTGATTCTGGCATCTGTGTAGTGTGAACCCATTGGTGGTATGGTAGGAAGAATAATGTAAGCCCCAAAGGTGTCTGTATCCTAATCTCTGGAACCTGTGACTATGTTACCTTAAATAAAAAGGGTTTTGAAGATGTGATTAAGTTAAAGACCTTGAGTTAGGGAAATTTTCCTGGATTATCTTGGTGTTTCCAATATAGTTCTATAAGAGCAAGAGGTCTTATAAGAAGGAGGTAGGAGGGTCAGAGGAAGCATATGAGGCAGTGTGATGATGGCGCAGAGATAGACTGGAAGAGACTACACTGTTGGAATTGGAGGTAGAAGATGAGTCCATGAGTTGGAAATGCAGACAGCCTTTAGGAGATGAGAGGCAAGGAAATAGATTCTTCTCCAAGCCTTCAAAAGGAAGGCAGCCCTGTTGACCCATTCCAGATTCAACAAGGAAATAAAATTAGAGCTGGATAAATGATCTGAGGATCTAATGTAGTCATGACTCTTCATCACAGAACCCCACCACAGAGAATGACTTCAAGAAAAAACATTGAAAACCTCTAATGGAAAAGGATCTGAAAAAGAAATATTCATATATGTGTGTATGTGTATGTGTGTGTATGTGTGTCTGTGTGCGTGTATGGCTTCCCTGATGGCTCAGATGGTACAGAATCCACCTGCAACAGCAGGAGGCCTGAGTTCTATCCCTGAGTTGTGAAGATCCCTTGGAGGAAGGCATGGCTACCTAACTGCAGTGTTCTTGCTTGGAGAATTCCATGGATGAAGGAGCCTAGTGGGCTACAGTCCACGGGGTCGCAAAGAGTCGGACACGACTGAGTAACTAACACTAATATATATAATATATTATATATATTCAGATCAGATCAGTCGCTCAGTCGTGTCCAACTCTTTGTGACCCAATGAACTGCAGCACGCCAGGCCTCCCTGTCCATCACCAACTCCCGGAGGTCACTCAGACTCACATCCATCAAGTCAGTGATGCCATCCAGTCATCTCATCCTCTGTCGTCCCCTTCTTCTCCTTCCCCCAATCCCTCCCAGCATCAGAGTCTTCTCCAATGAGTCAACTCTTCGCATGAGGTGGCCAAAATACTGGAGTTTCAGCTTTAGCATCATTCCTTCCAAAAGAAATCCCAGGTCTGATCTCCTTCAGAATGGACCGGTTGGATCTCCTTGCAGTCCAAGGGACTCTCAAGAGTCTTCTCCAACACCACAGTTCAAAAGCATCAATTCTTCGGTGCTCAGCCTTCTTCACAGTCCAGCTCTCACATCCATACATGACCACAGGAAAGACCATAGCCTTGACTAGGTGAACCTTTGTTGGCAAAGTAATGTCTCTGCTGTTGAATACACGTGTCTCTTTATGGTTTCCTCAGTGTGTATGCCCAGCAGTGGGATTGGTGGGTCTTATGGCAGTTCTATTTCCAGTTTTTTAAGGAATCTCCACACTGTTTTCCATAGTGGCTGTACTAGTTTGCATTCCCACCAACAGTGTAAGAGGGTTCCTTTTTCTCCGCACCCTCTCCAGCATTTATTGTTTGTAGACTTTTGGATTACAGCCATTCTGACCAGTGTGAAATGGTATCTCATTGTGGTTTTGATTTGCATTTCTCTGATAATGAATGATGTTGAGCATCTTTTCATGTGTTTGTTAGCCATCTGTATGTCTTCTTTGGAGAAATATCTGTTTAAGTTCTTTGGCCTATTATTTGATTGGGTCATTTATTTTTCTGTAATTGAGCTGCATGAGCTGCTTGTATATTTTTGAGATTAATTCTTTGTCACTTGCTTTGTTTGCTATTATTTTCTCCCATTCTGAAGGCTGTCTTTTCACCTTGTTTATAGTTTCTTTTGTTGTGCCAATGATTTTAAGTTTAATCCTGTCCCATTTGTTTATTTTTGCTTTTATTTCTATTACTCTGGGAGGTGGGTCATAGAGGATCCTGCTGTGGTTTATGTTGGAGAGTGTTTTGCCTATGTTTTCCTCTAGGAGTTTTATAGTTTCTGGTCTTATATTTAGATCTTTAACCCATTTTGAGTTTATTTTTGTGTATGGTGTTAGAAAGTGTTCTAGTTTCATTCTTTTACAAGTGGTTGACCAGTTTTCCAGCACCATTTGTTAAAGAGATTGTCTTTTCTCCATTGTATATTCTTGCCTCCTTTGTCAAAGATAAGGTGTCCATAGGTGTGTGGATTTATCTCTGGATTTCTATTTTGTTCCATTGATCTATATTTCTGTCTTTGTGCCAGTACCATACTGTCTTGATGACTGTAGCTTTGTAGTATAGTCTGAAGTCAGGCAGGTTGATTCCTCCAGTTCCATTCTTTTTTCTCAAGATTGCTTTGGCTATTTAAAGTTTTTTGTATTTCCATACAAATTGTGAAATTATTTGTTTTAGCTCTCTGAAAAATACCATTGGTAGCTTGATAGGGATTGCATTGAATCTATAAATTGCTTTGGGTAGTATACTCATTTTCACTATATTGATTCTTCTGATCCATGAACATGGTATAAATCTCCATCTATTTGTGTCATCTTTGATTTCTTTCACCAATGTTTTATAGTTTTCTATATATAGGTCTTTAGTTTCTTTAGGCAGATATATTCCTAAGTATTTTATTCTTTTCGTTGTAATGGTGAATAGAATTGTTTCCTTAATTTCTCTTTCTACTTTCTCATTATTAGTGTATTGGAATGCAAGGGATTTCTGTGTTGATTTTATATCCTGCCACTTTACTATATTCATTGATTAGCTCTAGTAATTTTCTGGTGGAGTCTTTAGAGTTTTCTATATAGAGGATCATGTCATCTGCAAACAGTGAGTTTTACTTCTTTTCTAGTCTAGAGTCCTTTTATTTCTTTTTCTTCTCTGATTGCTGTACCCCAAAGTTCCAAAACTATGTTGAATAGTAGTGGTAAGAGTGGGCATCCTTGTCTTGTTCCTGACTTTTGGGGAAATGCTTTCAATTTTTCACCATTGAGGGTAATGTTTGCTGTGGGTTTATCATATATGCTTTTATTATGTAGAGGTATGTTCCTTCTATGCCTGCTTTCTGGAGGGTTTTTTTTTTTTTTTATCATAAATGGATGTTGAATTTTGTCAAAGTCTTTCTCTGCATCTATCGAGATAATTATATGGTTTTTATCTTTCAGTCTTTTAATGTGGTGTATCACATTGATTGATTTGCCAATATGGAAGAACCCATGTATCCCTGGGATAAAGTTCACTTGGTCATGATGTGTGATCTTTTTAATATGTTGTTGGATTTTGTTTGCTAAAATTTTGTTGAGGATTTTTTGCATCTGTGTTCATCAGTGATATTGGCCTGTAGTTTTCTTTTATGTGGCATCTTTGTCTGATTTTGGTATTAGAGTGATGGTGGCCTCATAGAATGAGTTTGGAAGTTTACCTTCCTCTGCAATTTTCTGGAAGAGTTTGAGTAGGATATGTGTTAGCTCTTCTCTAAATTTTTGGTAGACTTCCTGGTGGCTCAGAGGTTAAAGTGTCTGCCCACAATGTAGGAGACCTGGGTTCGATCCCTGGGGTGGGAAGATCCCCTGGAGAAGGAAATGGCAACCCACTCCAGTATTCTTGCCTGGAGAATCCCATGGATGGAGGAGCCTGGTGGGCTACAGTCCACAGGGTTGCAAAGAGTCGGACACGACTGGGCAACTTCACTTCACTTCACTTCACCTGTGAAACCATCTGGTCCTGGGCTTTTGTTCATTTAAATATCTGATTACAGTTTCAATTTCTGTGCTTGTGATGGGTCTGTTAAGATTTTCTGTTTCTTCCTAGTTCAGTTTTGGATGGTTATACTTTTCTAAAAATTTGTCCATTTCTTCCAAGTTGTCCATTTTATTGGCATATAGTTGCTCATAGTAGTCTCTTATGATCCTTTGTATTTCTCTGTGGTCTGCTGTGATTTCTCCATTTTCATCTCTAATTTTGTTGGTTTTATTCTTCTCCTTTTTTTTCTTGATGAGTCTGGCTAATAGTTTGTCTATTTTATTTATCTTCTCAAAGAACCAGCTTTTAGTTTTGGTTTTTGCTATGGTCTCCTTTGTTTCTTTTTCATTTGTTTCTGCCCTAATTTTTATGATTTCTTTCCTTCTACTAACCCTGGGCTTCCTCATTTCTTCTTTTTCTAGTTGCTTTAGGTGTAAAGTGAGGCTAATTATTTGACTTTTCTCTTGTTTCTTGAGGTAAGCTTGTATTACTGTGAACCTTCCCCTTAGCATTGCTTTTACTGAATCCCATAGGTTTGGGGTTGTTGTGTTTTCATTTTCATTCATTTCAATGCATATTTTGATTTATTTTTTGATTTCTTCTGTGATTTATTGGTTATTCAGAAGTGTGTTATTTAGCCTCCATATGTTTGTATTTTTAATAGTTTTTTCCCTGTACTTGACATCTAATCTTACTGCATTGTGATCAGAAAAGATTGGAAGCATGACTTCTTAACCATAGGGCCACTAGGGAAGTCCTGCACACTGTAATTTTATATAATTATATTAATTGCTTTACTATCATATAATTACTAATTACATATTATATATACAACTCTATCACTTTACAGTATACCTGAAACTAACACAATACTGTAAATTCACTATACTTCAATAAGAAATTATTTAAAAAATAAACAAATTTGACTAGTTTCTTATCTGAGTCTTGAGAGAGAAGCCAGCTAGGATCCTTTTCTTAATAAGTACAGAAATATTTGAAGACTGTGGTCAAATCTCTCCTTAACCTTCTTTTCTCAAGGCCATAGAACCTTGGGTATATTCACACATTTCTTTCTAAAACTTTTAATCATTTGGGGGTTTCTTTATTCAGTTTTCTTCAGCTCCCACACATTCTTTGGATATCATTTCAAAGTAAATGAGACTCTTGCGGGCTTAAGCAATGTACTCATAGGAATAAATTTGCTTTCCTATTATTTCAGGATCAGGTGGTCTGGTATTCCCATCTCTTTCAGAATTTTCCATAGTTTATTGTGATCCACAGAGTCAAAGGCTTTGGCATAGTCAATAAAGCAGAAATAGATGTTTTTCTGGAACTCTCTTGCTTTTTCCATGATCCAGCGGATGTTGGCAATTTGATCTCTGGTTCCTCTGCCTTTTCTAAAACCAGCTTGAACATCAGGAAGTTCACGGTTCACATATTGCTGAAGCCTGGCTTGGAGAATTTTGAGCATTACTTTACTAGCGTGTGAGATGAGTGCAATTGTTCGGTAGTTTGAGCACTCCTTGGCATTGCCTTTCTTTGGGATTGGGATGAAAACTGACCTTTTCCAATCTTGTGGTCACTGCTGAGTTTTCCAAATTTGCTGGCATATTGAGTGTAGCACTTTCACAGCATCATCATTCAGGACTTGAGAAATCTGTATGCAGGTCAGGAAGCAACAGTTAGAACTGGTCATGGAACAACAGACTGGTTCCAAATAGGAAAAGGAGTACGTCAAGGCTGCATATTGTCACCATGTTTATTTAACTTATATGCAGAGTACATCATGAGAAATGCTGGACTGGAAGAAACACAAGTTGGAATCAAGATTGCTGGGAGAAATATCAATAACCTCAGATATGCAGATGACACGACTCTTATGGCAGAAAGTGAAGAGGGGCTAAAAAGCCTCTTGATGAAAGTGAAAGTGGAGAGTGAAAAGGTTGGCTTAAAGCTCAACATTCAGAAAACAAAGATCATGGCATCTGGTCCCATCACTGCATGGGAAATAGATGGGGAAACAGTGGAAACAGTGTCAGACTTTGTTTTTCTGGGCTCCAAAATCACTGCAGATGGTGACTGCAGCCATGAAATTAAAAGACGCTTGCTCCTTGGAAGGAAAGTTATGACCAACCTAGATAGCATATTCAAAAGCAGAGACATTACCTTACCAACAAAGGTTCGCCTAGTCAAGGCTATGGTCTTTCCTGTGGTCATGTATGGATGTGAGAGCTGGACTGTGAAGAAGGCTGAGCGCCGAAGAATTGATGCTTTTGAACTGTGGTGTTGGAGAAGACTCTTGAGAGTCCCTTGGACTGCAAGAAGATCCAACCAGTCCATTCTGAAGGAGATCAATCCTGGAACTTCTTTGGACGGAATGATGCTAAAGCTGAAACTCCAGTACTTTGGCCACCTCATGCGAAGAGTTGACTCATTGGAGAAGACTCTGATGCTGGGAGGGATTGAGGGCAGGAGGAGAAGGGGACGACAGAGGATGAGATGGCTGGATGGCATCACTGACTCGATGGATGCGAGTCTGAGTGACCTCCGGGAGCTTGTGATGGACAGGGAGGCCTGGCGTGCTGCGGTTCATGGGGTCGCAAAGAGTCGGACACGACTGAGCGACTGATCTGATCTGATTATTTCAGGAAACTTTATTCAGAAACTGAATGCCTGGCAACTCAAACAAGGCCCTGGTTAATATCCAAAAACTGAGGAAGGAATTTAGCAGAGGAAAAAACCCCAAACCAAACAGTAGCCCTAGAACCCACATTAGAAGTTTTAAAAGGATCAACCCCCTTGAGTGTTTTTTGGTTAACTCAGTAACTGATCTGAAGGAAAAATCTCTATATGGATGTTTTTATATATAAGTGAAACAACAGTATCAAATAACATTTACTTAGTGTTTAATATGTACTAGATACCTGTTTCCAGGTATTAATTCATTCAAACTTCATAACTATTGTAGGAAGTCAATGCTATTTTTATCACCTCATTTTACATATTGGGAAACTAGAGCACAAGTAAAGTGAAATAACTTGCCCAAGATTGCATGGGCAGGAAAGCTGATGGACTCAGAGAAGCATGGAGAAACAAGAGAAGAGAGAGAGGAGTAGAAGGAAGGGCATGAAGGTCGGAGGTCTGAAGCCCTGGCATGGTGAGTAATGGTGGCAAAGACCTAGAGCTCATCTGCAGAGCAGCGCTTTTTCATATTGGAGAAAATGAATATTCATGGACATGAGGGGTGGCAGATGGGAGAAGTCTGCAACTTAAGAAGCAATGTGCCATGAGCATCCTGAGCCAAAGGTATCAATGCCTGATGCCCCAGGCATCAAGAGGTCGGCTCTCTAAACACGGAGTTATATACAAGATCGACAAAGGAGCCCACGTCTGATTCTCTGCACTCAACTAAAGCTCCTCAGCTCTGGGCTACCGCACACCTGGCCTGTTCTCTTAGACATCCCTAGTCTTCTGGAGGTCTGCTGTTCAAATATCTGTTGAGATGTTCATGGTAGTAATGTCTACCTCACAAGGTTGAGGGTCTGGAAAAATACTGTGCCCAGAAACACTTTTTAAACTACAAAGTAATTATCATTATGATGATCCCAGATCATCAATTCAGAGTGATAAGCAAGTAATCAGGAAACCCATTTTGATGGAATTCTGCATGGGTCAAAGCTCAACATAAATACAAAATGGATAATAAAGCATGTTTAAGAAACAGTGTGATTTTGATTACTGTGCCTTTTATTGTTCCTACACAGGTCATAACCAAATGTACTTGCCATCAGATACTTTGCTGTGGGATACTGAGCTTTCCAGCCGCCTTTCCATGGATTTCTACATTGCTTAGGCCTCCAACTTGCTCAACTTCCTGCCCTAGACATTCAAGCTGCGGGGGAGGGATGGAAACATCGAAATGTTAAAAATGGGCTTGGGAAAGTCACAGAAAAAAAAAAAAAAAAAAAACTCTCAAAATGGACAAAATCCTGTAGTGCATAAATCCCAAACGTAAGCCACCCCTGGTGTTAACAAACCAAAACCAAAACATCACTAACTCCATTGTGAGATGACAAATAAAATGACTGCTGGATTAGTATATTTCTAAGAAATAGCAGAAAATCAATCATAATGACCACATTTTTCTATCTCTTCCTATAGGTAAGATATTTACAGACTCAGTTAAATATGTATTCTTTTGTTCAGTCAGCACCAAGATGATATTCTACTTGTCTGGGCATGTTTCAAGTGTCAGTACTGTTTGTTAATGGAGACGAGCTCGGAATTTCAGTCCTAGAGGCACTTACGTGGCTTTTTGGCAAGCTTCTGTATGATGTCCAGTCTTCACAGCTGCCCAGGAGAAGCTGAGAGCCAGGTCTCTGGGGGTGGCTAGGAAGTTAGTGATGTCAGAGGAGTACACAGCAATGTCACAATCAAACAAACAGATGGATGTGGCAAACCTCTGGACTGGGCTGCCGTTCTCATGTCAGCCCCCTCCAGGGAGATGGTCCACATGCGCTGCTGTTCAGTGGTGACTATGGAACTGAAAGCAAGTCTTGCAGCTTCTCGTTGAAATAGCAGGAGAAAAAATTAAAAAAAAAAAAAAAAAAAAAGCACTTGCTCCAGTTTGAGCCTTGGTGTAAAACCTAAAAACATGTGAACTTTAAATATGTTTGAAATATTTCAAATCTATTAAAGTCAAAACTGCAGAAGATTCTAAAGTAACATACAGGTGTTTATTTGAAATATTCTGTCCAAAGCTGGCTAACCACCTGCCAATCCCATCATGGATTTCATCCCAGTCCCACACCATGTTCCAGACAGCAGCCTAGCAAATGGGCTCAGAGCACGGTTCCTTCAAGATCAGCCAAGCAGAGTTTTTGTGAAATGTACTTCTCATGAAATACACAAGGGTGTTTTGATGGAATTCTGCACGTGCCAAAGCTCAGTGTAACTAAATATAAAATGGATAATATAGCATGTTTAGGAAACAGTATAATTTTGATTACTATGACTTTTATTGTTCCCATGCTGGTCATAACCAAATGTATTTGACATGAACCATTTTACAGATGAGTTGCTTGGGAGATAGAAGTAATGTAGTAGGAATAGTGTTAATTGCTCAGTCATGTCTGAATCTTTGCAATCCTATGGACTGTAGCCCGCGAATTTAGTGTTAATTGCTCAGTCATGTCTGAATCTTTGCAATCCTATGGACTGTAGCCCACGAATTTCTGTCCATGAAATTCTCCAGGCAAGAATACTAGAGTGGGTAGCCATTTCCTTCTCCAGGGATCAGACTTGGGTCTCCTGAATTGCAGGCAGATTTTTTATCCTCTGAGCCACCAGGGATTTGCCATGAATTCAAAAAGCACTTGTGTAGGTCCCTCACAACCCTATCTCGTTTGTCTCATTCTCATCTTTTTGGATTTCTTTCTATTAATTTATCTTTCACTGTTAAATTAGTGATTACTTTTGTTCTGGGCTTCTGTGGCCTGTCTTCTTTGGATTTTTCTGTATTTTTTGGTTTCTCTTGGCCCTCTCATTGTTGTCCATCATTTTAGATACAAAATCCTCTCTCTGAACTTGTATAGATACATGTGAGAGCATAGCTTTTTATTTTCTTAAATGAGAATATGACTTTATTTTTTTAAAATTAAATTTTATTTTGCTTAACTTTACAATATTGTATTGCTATTGCCATACATCAAGATGGATCCGCCACAAGTATACATGTGTTCCCCATCCTGAACCCTCCTCCCTCCTCCCTCCCCATACCATCCCCCTGGGTCCTCCCAGTGCACCAGCCCCAGGCATCCGTTATCAGGCATCGTACCCGGACTGGCGACTCGTTTCAGATATGATATTATACATATTTCAATGCTATTATCCCAAATCATCCCACCCTCTCCCGTTCCCAGAGTCCAAAAGTCTGTTCTATACATCAGTGTCTCTTTTGCTGTCTTGTAAACAGGGTTATTGTTACCATCTTTCTAAATTCCATATATATGCATTAGTATATTGTATTTGTGTTTTTCTTTCTGGCTTACTTCACTCTGTATAATAGGCTCCAGTTCCATCCACCTCATTAGAACTGATTCAAATGTATTCTTTTTAATGGCTGAGTAATACTCCATTGTGTATATGTACCACAGCTTTCTTATCCATTCATCTGTGGATGGACATCTAGGTTGCTTCCAAGTCCTGGCTATTGTAAACAGTGCTGCTATGAACATTGGGGTACACGTGTCTCTTTCAATTCTGGTTTCCTCAGTGTGTATGCCCAGCAGTGGGATTGCTGGATCATAAGGCAGTTCTAGTCCCAGTTTTTTGAGGAATCTCCATACTGTTCTCCAAAGTGGCTGTACTAGTTTGCATTCCCACCAACAGTGTAAGAGGGTTCCTTTTTCTCCACACCCTCTCCAGCGTTTATTGCTTGTGGACTTTTGGATTGCAGCCATTCTGACTGGCGTGAAATGGTACCTCATAGTGGTTTTGATTTGCATTTCTCTGGTAATGAGTGATGTTGAGCATCTTTTCATGTGTTTGTTAGCCATCTGTATGTCTTCTTTGGAGAAATGTCTACCTAGTTCTTTGGCCCATTTTTTGATTGGGTCATTTATTGTTCTGGAATTGAGCTGTAGGAGTTGCTTTAAATCCATTTGTATAAGCATTTATAAATGCACTATTTTGTACACATTATTTGATGAGGATGCCTCTGAATATCTGGAAGGGGCAGAGTCTTCTGATGGAGAAAAGAGACAGTAGAGAATAAAGGCTTGAGTTAGGGCCATAGGGAGAGATTGGAGGGGGGCAGCTGATGAGACAGAGGGAGCTGAGGAGCAAGGAAGCATCCATATGGAGACCCTGAGGCCGCATGTCTTCCAGGCCAGCCCCTCTTCCCCGACCATAATTCTTTGACTCTTTCTTTGCTCCTCTGGGCTTAAGGTGGTCCTGTCCTCCCTGTACTGCTGATTCTTTGGTTTTCTCAATCCTTTTCAGTTCCCCTGACACTATCAACATCTTAGTGAAATGTCTCTTCAGCAAACACTCCACCTATCTGACTGTATCCTCTGGCTCCTGCCCAGGTTCAGGCCTCATCTCCCCAAGGTGGTTTAAGTTTCTAGAGGGCAGAGATCAAGTTATGCTCACCTTTGACTCTTCATGGCCTTGGACATAAAGCCTTGTGGGAAATTCTCCATGAATGGTGAAGGCAGCAAAGAAAAGAAGGGGAAGATGGGTGAAGTGAGAAGAGTCAGAAGGGAGAAAGGAAGAAAGAACTGCTCTGTGGGAGGGTAGAAGGTGAGCAGGTGGTGGTTTACCATAGCAATGGGGACCAACTTGGCTCCCTAGGGCTCTGCTCTCCGACCATCAGGGTAAAGGCCAAGCAGGCGGAAGGACTGAGGCCCATGCAGCCCTCTTGTTAGGCCCTCCCCTGACAGGTCTTTCTTTTTGAACACCCACCTGACTCCTCGTTCTGCAACATGCCTGTACTGCCAACTGTGGTGACTGTGCGATGCTAGGGGAGCAGCTTGGGCTCCTCCCTGTAAGTTAGAGGCCCTGGGAACCTCCCCTGGTGGGAGACTACCCAATGGTCTCAAACCCAGGCAGCTGCGGGACAGTGGCCACAGGTCCTCTCACTGCACTAGGCTCATGTTGTACACGGAATACTAAATGACTTCAGGATAGGAAGACATAGGGTCTCTACCCTCAACAGGTGGGGAGGTACCATGCAGAACCCGTGGGACAGGCAGGAGGGGCCTTTACAGAGCGTCACATCAACCCAAAGGGTGAATTAGAAAGTCCGATTGAAATGACATCAGCTGAGCAGAAAGCACAGTGCAGATGAGGATAGTCAGGCGGGATGACTCAGAAGGACTGGCTAGAATTTGAGCCAGATTTGCGGTGAACACATTCGACCAGGTAGCTTGGAAAATGTATTAGAAAACAATCAATCAATGTCAGGCATGGTCCTTAGGAATGTAGGTCTCTGGGTCCTCTGAGGATGTTTTATTGCTGGCAGAATAAAAACTATGTATTATGTAAGGGTGTGTTCAACTGCTTTGTACTTTATTTTTTCTCAGTTTGGCAACCTCCACCAATAATGGTGTGCAGTAGAATTACAGGGGTTGGAAATTCTGTTTCTGAAATTCAGATCATATGTACTGATTGAGTATTTGCAACAGATTCCTATTTAGTCATCCCCCTCTTGGCTGTTAAGGCCATGGTGTGTCCAGCATGTTGGAGAGATCTTTGAGCCCATCTCAAATAAAATAGACTAATTCACATTTATTTTTGCCATTTTCATTATCACTAAATGAAATGCCAGTGAACATTTCAATATAACCTCTAGAGAAAATAAAGCACTTTCCTAACTGACATCAGTTCTCTCTCATGTAAAGTTGAACCACAAATTTGGAAAGCTCCATTCCTACTAGGCCAAAGGCACATCTCTTCGTCTCACACTGTTTCAAAGCTTTGTTACATGGAGCTCCCATATTCAGTCTCCTCGGGAAGAAGTTGATCTCCAGAGACCAATACATGATAAGAAAAATGGAGCATAGCATGCCTATTGAGAAGAGTCTTACATTTTTTTCCCTCTTTGGTATATTTATGTTTGTGCTTTTTTTTTTTTTAAATTGAAATAAACAACAAAAGACAAGATTGTTCCCTCTTGTCTCTATATTAACCATAAAACTGAAATGATGGTTTCAATGATGGAAGAGAAATATGTTTAACAAATCATTGTTGTTGTTGTTGTTTTTCAGTTGCTTAGTTGTGTCTGATTCTTTGCAACCCCCTGGACTGCAGCATGCCAAGCTCCCCTTTCCTTCACTATCTCCCTGAGTTTGCTTAAATTCATGTCCATTGAATTGGTGGTGTTGTCTAACTATCTCATCCTTAGCTGCCCCCTTCTCATTTTACTTTCAATCTTTCCCAGCATCAGGGTCTTTTCCAATGAGTCAGCTCTTCACATCAGGTGGCCGATGTACTGGAGCTTCAACTTCAGCATCAGTCCTTCCAATGAATGTTTAGGGTTGACTTCCTTGCTCTCTAAGGGACTCTCAAGAGTCTTCTCCAACACCACAGCTTGAAAGCATCAATTCTTTGGTGCTCAGCCTTCTTTATAGTCCAACTATTACATCCATACATAACTACTGGAAAAGCCATAGCTTAGACTATACAGACCTTTGTCAGCAAAGTGATATCTCTTCTTTTTAATATGCTGTCTAGGTTTGTCATAGTTTTCCTTCTGAGAAGCAAGCATATTTTAATTTCATGTCTGCAGTCACTCTCCACAGTGATTTTGGACGCTAAGAAAAGAAATCTGTCACTGCTTCCACTTTTCCCCCTTCTATTTTCCATGAAGTGATGGGACTGGATGCCATGATCTTAGTCTTGAGTTTTAAGACAGATTTTTCACTCTCCTCTTTCACACTCATCAAGCAGCTCTTTAGTTCCTCTTCACTTTCTGCCATTAGAGTGGTATCATCCGCAAATGTGAGGTTCTTGATATTTCTCCTGGCAATCTTGATTCCAGCTTGTGATTCATCCAGCCTGGCATTTTACAGGATGTACTCTGCATAGAAGTTAAATAAGCAAGGTGACAATAATACATCCTTGACATATTCCTATCCCAATTTTGAACCAGTGTGTTGTTCATTAAGGTTTTAACTATTGCTTCTTGACCCATCTACAGGTTTCTCAGGAAACAGGTAAGGTGGTCTGGTATTCCCATCTCTTTAAGAATTTTCCAGTTTTTTGTGATCCACCCAGTCAAAGGCTTTAATGTAGTCAATGAAGCAGAAGTAGATTTTTTTTTTTTTTGGAATTCCCTTGCTTTCTCTATGATCCAATGAATGCTGGCAATTTGATATCTTGTTCCTCTGCCTTTTCTAAACCCATCTTATGCATCTGGAACTTCTCAATTTACATACTGCTGGAGTCTAGCTTGAAGGATTTTAACAAATCATAATAAAGGCAAAACAGGGCTAGAAACTAGACAAGGTTGGCCGTTGGGTAGTTAAGGAAATATTATGGGGGCAATGCATTAAAGAACTAAGAAAACTGCTACCTAGAGATGATGGAGCCTCCAGTATTTCAAACATTTACTCATTTGAACTATTTCCTGAGGACCACCTCCAGGAACTAGGCAGAGTGGTTAACAACACATGAAAATCACTAGTGCTTGAGACAGACAATAAGCCACACAGATAAATAAGGTAAGAACTCCTTTTTGTCTTTCTACCCCTAAAGTCTCATAGCAATCTGCATATAATAGGAGCCCAGTGGGAACAGTTAGAGAGCCTATGGCTGCATGTCTCAGGTCATCCCAGGAATTCAGATTGTGCAGCACTGAATGGGCTCTGCCCCCTAGAGCTTCCCAGGGCCTCTAATTTAGAGGGAGAATCCCAAGCCAGTCCTCTAGGGTTGTATGGCAGTCATCATTGGCAGGAAAGGCATATACAGCATCAGAAGCCAAATAAACAGTGGCAGAATACAGTGTGCCAAGATGGTGCAAAGGAGCAAAGGAGAAAAGTAGTTTAAAAAGGGACTTTGGAACATTAAAGGGGAGCAAGATTGTAGGGAAATCTCTGCTATTCCTCAACAAAGAGGATATGGAGATATAATAGAAGAGTGAAGTACTTAGAATCTAGCCAAGAGCTAGAC
Source organism: Tragelaphus eurycerus (assembly GCA_935064755.1). NCBI lineage: Eukaryota > Metazoa > Chordata > Mammalia > Artiodactyla > Bovidae > Tragelaphus > Tragelaphus eurycerus. The sequence continues at coordinate 3,686,407 of CAKXYN010000057.1, read as the reverse complement.
TTACCACTCATCTATGTAGTTGAGATTCTGTGTATTAAACAGCAGTAGGATATGAGATTCTAAGGCAGACGATCTGGCCCAGGCTGTCACTTCTGGCCAGAAGAACTCGGGTGAATCCTCTAACCTCCTGAAACCACACAAAGGAGAAAACATCTTCATGGCCACTACCACAAAGCCGGGTTATAGCAAGAATCTAATTAAATATTGAATCTGCAAAGTCTTTGCTGACATTAGAACTCTGGGAATGCTTGGCAAACACAATTTACCAGGGACTTTTCCCCAGAATTTGCATTTAGTAGACCAGAGATGGACCCAGAGTTTAATTCAGTGGTTCTCCATCCTGGATGAATATGAGAATCCCCTAGAATTTCCTTAAAAATACAGATACCACAGACCCATGTCAGATGAATTAAATCAGAATTTCTGGAGCACGGGCATAAGTATTTTTAAAAAGCTCTCCAGGACAATCTAGTGAAGTACAGGACACTGTGAGAGATTAAAGTTATAAGTCACCAAAAGGTCTAATCCACCTTTCTCTTAAATACCAGAGGTCTGGGATTCCCTGGCCTCACCTAGAAGCCTAGAGTGAGTGCTAGTTAGTTCCAGGGTAAGAATGTTGCCAGAGATGCTGTAGGTCTTTGCTCAAAATCCTCTAACTCTCACCCTAAGCAGGAGTTAATGTAAATCATTAAGTTAAAGGGTCCAGAGATAAGAAAGGAAGTTACAAACTGGAAAAAAAAAAAAAAAAAAAGGAACCAGCTCAGACCAAGATGACACAAAATCTGACCTTCAACAGACCCTGAGTCTCACTGGATGCTGATTTGGCTACATTGTTGTATGAAATTTTTGCAGAAAGGGGGACCCATTCCAGGGCCAGAAACTGGGCTCTCATCTAACACTAGGAAATGACTTGTCTGAGGAGACACATGTGCTGACAAAGCAAGAGATTTTATTGGGAAAGGGCACCCGGGTGGAGAGCAGTAGGGTAAGGGAACCCAGGAGAACTGCTTTGCTGCGTGCTTGCAGTCTCGGGTTTTATGGTGATGGGATTAGTTTCCCGGTGGTCTTTGGCCAATCATTCTAATTCAGAGTCTTTCCTGGTGGCGCAGGCATCGCTCAGCCAAGATAGATGCTAGCGAAAGGGATTCTGGGAAGTGGACGGACACTTGGTGTCTCCTTTCCACCTTTCCAGAACTCTTCCTGTTGGTGGTGGCTTATTAGTTCCGTGTTCCTTATCAGGATCTCCTGTCATAAAACAACTCATGCAAATGGTTACTTTGGTGCCTGACCAGGGTGGGCAGTTTCACTCAGTGTGCTTGCCCTAACAAAATGACACCCCTGCCAGCAGCCGGGACCAGACAGTAAGAGCCATAAAAGGATAAAAAGGGTGTGGCACCCGACTCCCTCAAAGAATTTCTTCTCCTTCCCAGGTGGACTAATGTACACACCTCTCCATTTCACCCCTCCTCCTTTTATCTTTACCTTTATTCTTTGAAATTAAATCCCTCACCAGATGAGCAAGAGGTTGATTATGAACTTAGTTCCTGCTTTTTCATTCTTTGGCCATTGGCCACATCAATCTCGGCTTGGGTTTTGTTATTTGACTACTCAAACCCCAGCAAAAGGAGAACCCTCCCCCTGCCTGGGCTGAGCTATGGCCCAAACAGGGTCCATATGACTTAATTCGCTAACAGGAAGTGACATCTTTCCAGGTACACAAGACTCGTATATTTCTCCTTCTGGAAGAGAAGAAGGCATTGTCTGCGCCCTCCATTATTTAGTCATTCTGGTGATGAGGATACACATCCTTTCAGATCAGATCAGATCAGATCAGTCGCTCAGTTGTGTCCGACTCTTTGCAACCCCATGAACTGCAGCACGCCAGGCCTCCCTGTCCATCACCAGCTCCCGGAGGTCACTCAGACTCGCATTCATCAAGTCAGTGATGCCATCCAGCCATCTCATCCTCTGTCGTCCCCTTCTCCTCCTGCCCCCAATCCCTCCCAGCATCAGAGTCTTCTCCAATGAGTCAACTCTTCGCATGAGGTGGCCAAAGTACTGGAGTTTCAGCTTTAGCATCATTCCTTCCAAAGATATCCCAGGGCTGATCTTCAGAATGGACTGGTTGGATCTTCTTGCAGTCCAAGGGACCCTCAAGAGTCTTCTCCAACACCACAGTTCAAAAGCATCAATTCTTCAGCGCTCAGCCTTCTTCACAGTCCAGCTCTCACATCCATACATGACCACAGGAAAGACCATAGCCTTGACTAGGCGAACCTTTGTTGGCAAAGTGATGTCTCTGCTTTTGAATATGCTATCTAGGTTGGTCATAACTTTCCTTCCAAGGAGTAAGCGTCTTTTAATTTCATGGCTGCAGTCACCATCTGTAGTGATTTTGGAGCCCAGAAAAAGAAAGTCTGACACTGTTACCACTGTTTCTCCATCTATTTCCCACGTAGTGATGGGACCAGATGCCATGATCTTCGTTTTCTGAATGTTGAGCTTTAAGCCAACCTTTTCACTCTCTACTTTCACTCTCATCAAGAGGCTTTTTAGCCCCTCTTCACTTTCTGCCATAAGGGTGGTGTCATCTGCATATCTGAGGTTATTGATATTTCTCCCAGCAATCTTGATTCCAACTTGTGTTTCTTCCAGTCCAGCATTTCTCATGATGTACTCTGCATATAAGTTAAATAAACAGGGTGACAATATACAGCCTTGGCATACTCCTTTTCCTATTTGGAACCAGTCTGTTGTTCCATGACCAGTTCTAACTGTTGCTTCCTGACCTGCATACAGATTTCTCAAGAGGCAGATCAGGTGGTCTGGTATTCCCATCTCCTTCAGAATTTTCCACAGTTTATTGTGATCTACACAGTCAAAGGCTTACGTGTATCCAAATACCTCACGCCTCCAGAGTCATGACACAGTGCAAAAGGAAATAGAGTGTGTGAATCTCTAAACATGAATTGACTCAGGCTGTGACTATCACCGCGTATTTCCTCACTTTTCATCATCTTCAATTTAAAAATGAACGTAAACACTGACATGTATCGATTTTGAAAACAATCCCCAATTATAGTGTCCTGGTATCACAAGTGTCAAGGGTAACTTGCCAAAGGAAGATACAACCTATTGTGTACAACACTGACCAAAAAGATTTGTCTGCAAACAGGAGTGTTTTATTTAAAAAAAAAAAAAAAAGATGCAGAAGATAGATTATTGTGTGATGCTTTCTACTTAGATACAAATATCACATGATGAGAATTTTGTCCCCTTACAAACCTATCCTGTATCTTGAAATATGACAAGTATTTTCCTCTTTATTTCATTTATTTTGTAATCTTTGCCAGATACTTTTAAGTGGAAAAATGAGGACCTTCAACAGGGAATGTAAGAGAAGGAAAAAAACAAAACATGGTAATAGGCTGCTGCACAGAGGGGGTTTCTATGAGACACACAGCCCTGGGTGGTGGAGGGGTGCTGAGGCGGTACGCTGGGCTGGAAACCACCATGGTGCCACTGTCAGCTCTGTGAGTGGCTGCATCACGTCCACATCAAATGGCCCATCTGCCCATCAAAGCATTTCTAATCATCTACAGTGGAAACAAGAAGCCTGAAAGCTCAAACAGTTACCTGCTGGGACCAGGGGATCCCCGTAGTCTTTTACACAGCTTAAATGTAACCCCTTTTCAATTCTTGGAGTCTAGGTTTGAACTTATTTTCCGTTAGCAATTAATGCATTAAATAGCCATGTAGGAGAAAGATTTTAACCTTGGCATCTTAGTTCTGTGAAACCTTATTTATGACCGCAGACTAGTCCCTTTTTTTACATTTTAAAAAGCGAGATAAGAAACATCTGATTTTTTTGCAAAGAAGGTCAAGGATTCCATTTTGTTTGTTTAAGAGCTGGTTTAAAAGTCCCTCATAACACATTTTCAATAAAATATTTATAAATGAAAACAGTTGATTTCTATTTTTAAGAAAACAGAAAAGAAAAATAAAACTCATCATGTTTAGAAAGAAAACATTATGAGAAATCCTTAGTTTCATTAAGACTCCAATGTTAACCTCATTTAGAATACCTTCTTAAAATGTTTGAAACAGTTTACATAGTAAACTATGCCACTGGCATTGAGGTATCTATTCATTTTGGTTTAGTTGCTCTTAAAAGCTATCCAAGTTATTATTTTTTTACCCCTGCATTTCTTCATTTCTGATCATTGCCCTATTATTTTTACCCTCTTAGAAGTTAAGAAATTATTGTTTCTAGCATAGAAGTACATATTAGCACACTGTGTTGTTTCTCTTATTTTCTTCCCTTCTTTTACTGATTTAATAAAACAGTCAATTGAGTCAGAGGTAGCTGACTCATAGTTCTGCATGAAAATTGATGCCAAGGCTTAGAAAACTGTTTGAAAAATTGCTATTGGGACAAGTAATTTTATTTTTAAATTTCTTAGATTAAAACTGATTTTCCCTATTAACCTGAATTAGAAAAGTCTAAAATAAATGAATTTATCTTGTTTGATGATTTCTGAGGGAATAATTGTTGATGTTTCCTATTATTTTAAGTGATCCTTGATCCAATCAGTCAATGCTAAAGGAAATCAGTCCTGAATATTCACTGGAAGGACTGATGCTGAAACTGAAACTCCAATACTTTGGTCACCTGATTCGAAGAACTGACTCATTGAAAAAGACCCTGATGCTGAGAAAGATTGAAGGCTGGAGAAGGGGATGACAGAGGATGAGATGGTTTTATGTCATCACCGACTCGATGGACATGAATTTGAGCAAGCTCCAAGAGGTGGTGATGGACAAGGAAGCCTGCTGTGCGAAGTTCCATGGGGTCGCAAAGAGTCGGACAGGACTGAGCGACTGAACTGAATGCCCATGTTGCTGATCCTCTGTATATTACCAACTGTCTTACTGTTCACACTGTAGTCACTGTGCACTGAACCCAGGGTAGGCAAGGTGTGAGCTACAAGGCTGGAAAAAAATGCAAGGAGCTGTAGGAACTGCAGACACGTTTATTCTCTACTGGCTGATGCCGTAGCAGCAGACACAATACAACATAACTGCACACAACCCTTCAGGGCTTTTCTAGGTAAAGCTTATACAGGCATACCGCACAGAGTAACACATGACCAAGTGAGTACCTTGTGACACGCATGTGCATTGCTATAAGTGATCTCAACTGTTACATAACCTTGCAAAGTCATTGTTTACAGAATAGGGGCCCAGAGGGCTTGACTGGTGCCATCTTGTTAATTTTCCCACAATGCCATTCTGTTATTTCCCTGTTTTCTTAGAGACAGACTTATGATTCAGTTCCTTTTCAGTTGGAGCTCTTTGATAGGACTTAGAACATTATATGTATATGCTGAAGTCTCTTGACAAATCTTTATTGATTAAATGGTTATCGCTTTAGCTACTTTCAAGTTTGCTTATAACTTACAATCAGTGTCACCTCTTTACACTGTTGTCATGAGGCAGGTAGGGCAAGAATGATGATCTCTGTGACCACAGGGACAGAGAACCAACTCCAAGCCTGGCTGATGATACCTCTGGAGCTCCTATGATGATACCTATGGATACCTCCTGTGCTGGGCCAGAGGGCTGGCTGGTTGTAAACTCAAAAACCCAGGGAAGATTGAGGGTATACCTCTTGGTAAGAGGTCAAAAGTCACCTGGAGATTATTTAATTTTGATTTTAAAATATGTATAATTTTAATTACAAAAGGATACATACTCTGTGCATACATCTTTGTCAATGACCACCTTTGGCCAAAGGCCAGCAGAAACAGAACCGTCGGAAAACAGTTAGACTGATCTGCTCGTGGCCAAGGAGGCCTCTGGGAAGCACCCCAGGGCTGTGCTTGAGGGCTTGTTATGAAATTAAGCTGTGCTAGGTGATTTGGGGTAGGGTTCAAGGACTTTGTAGGTTTGCTGTGGATTGATGCTGTTAGGAAGTGGAAGAAGGGAAAATTTTTGACTGAGGTTCTTAATAGCTTTTATCTAGGAAGGAGCAATGGCACCCCACTCCAGTACTTTTGCCTGGACAATCCCATGGACAGAGGAGCCTGGTGTGCTGCAGTCCATGGGGTCGCTGAGAGTCGGACACGACTGAGCGACTTCACTTTCACTTTTCACTTTCATGCATTGGAGAAGGAAATGGCAACCCACTCCAGTATTCTTGCCTGGAGAATTCCAGGGACAGGGGAGCCTGGTGGGCTGCTGTCTATGGGGTCGCACAGAGTCGGACACGACTGAAGCGACTTAGCAGTAGCAGGAAGGAGCAGATGGGGCTAATGTTATAAATGGCAAAGAAGTCGCAGTCCCTGTGTTTGGCTGTTTGTGGTTTGCAGTGTTTTTGTCTGCACTCAGGCATGTTTAGAGAATAGTCTTGTGTTTGTCTTGCTGTATCGTGGTCACAGATGAAGGTGTGAAATGGTTTATGTTCCTCAGTAGAACACTAAGATCTGGCTATTAGAGGCAGTTCAGCTCCCAACTGACAGCTATCAGGGGCTAATTTTTTTTCTTTCTTATTTGGAACACATGAAACAAACGCAATGAAAAACAACAAACAAATAAAACAGAAATAATTGTAATCATACCATTCTGAGATAAGCAAAGTTTTGGTTATCAGATCAGATCAGTCGCTCAGTCGTGTCCGACTCTTTGTGACCCCATGAACCGCAGCACGCCAGGCCTCCCTGTCCATCACCAGCTCCCGGAGGTCACCCAGACTCATACCCATCGAGTCAGTGATGCCATCCAGCCATCTCATCCTCTGTCGTCCCCCTTCTCCTCCTGCCCTCAATCCCTCCCAGCATCAGAGTCTTCTCCAATGAGTCAACTCTTCGCATGAGGTGGCCAAAATACTGGAGTTTCAGCTTTAGCATCATTCCTTCTAAAGAAATTCCAGGATTGATCTCCTTCAGAATGGACTGGTTGGATCTTCTTGCAGTCCAAGGGACTCTCAAGAGTCTTCTCCAACACCACAGTTCAAAAGCATTAATTCTTCGGCACTCAGCCTTCTTCACAGTCCAGCTCTCACATCCATACATGACCACAGGAAAGACCATAGCCTTGACTAGGCGAAACTTTGTTGGTAAAGTAATGTCTCTGCTTTTGAATATGCTATCTAGGTTTTGGTTATAGATCCTCTCAATAATTTCCCACACAGGTGACTATGTAAATAATAATAACATTTATCAAACAAAGTTGTAGAACCAGCTTTTTCACTTAGCAAGACATCAAGAATATTTTTCTCATGTTGATAAATATTTTCCTACAGCATCATTTTTTCTTTATTGGCTGAAAAACATTTTATGAGATTAATGGCCTATAATTTACTGATTTCTATATTGTAAATTTATATTAATTGAAAATATTTTCTATTATAGGTGATGTTGGGACAAATATCCTTGTATTACATCTGATAGTTTCCTTGGAGTAAATTCCTAAGAGTATGATTGCTGAGTCAAAGAACAACTATACTTTTGAAGGACAGATGTTGCTACAAAGGTTCCCTGGTGGCTCAGATGGTAAAGAATCTGCCTGCAATGTGGGAGATCCAGGTTTGATCCCTGGGTCAGGAAGATTCCCTGGGGAAGGAAAAGGCAACCCACTCCTGTATTCTTGCCTGGAGAATTCCATAGACAGAGGAGCTAAAATCCATGGAGTTACAAAGAGTCAGACATGACTGAGCTACTAACACACACACACACACACACACACACACCCCTGTCTCCTAGACAGGAATAAGTCATAAGAATTGGGTTAGGGTGATTACCATGGACGTCTTCTTTGCCAAGGTTTGCCTTGTAATTGAGCCCAGATAAAGGACAAATGACAGTAATGACAAAGTTATATAACTGAGAAAAAAAAATCTCATTTGTAATTTGATGAAGGATTTCAGGAGAAAGTTAATTTCCACCCTGTCAGAAGTTATCTGGAATTTTCAGCTGCTTATAGAAAAATCAAACTTATAAATCAGAATGAAAATCTCTCTGATATCTCTTCTTCCCCAACCCACGGAACGGCAAGTTAACCACTTTTCTATGTGACATGTAGAGGAGAGGGTGTCTTTGATTCAGAGCAGAATGGAGTGGGGACTTGATTCCCTAGAAGAAGTAAGGGTACCTGTGAAGAAAGTTGAAAATGAAAGAAAATTAGCCTTCCATCTAGAAGGTTAGTTGGACCCCAAATGAAAAGGGACAATGCAATTATAGTCTAAGAATTATGAATATTATGAATAGAGATGCAGAAGTTAGTTGAACTTAGCAGAATTTTCATTATGACCAAGTAGAGTTTAGTTCAAGCATGAATATCAGAAAATCTACTATAGATGGGGTTGGATGAACATGAGGGAAATGGAAAAGGAGGGTAGTGTTTTGATTCAATCTTTCTACTTCCTAAGGTTTTCCTCTCTCGTCTTGGTTAGTCGCATTGGATGGTATCCTCAGCATAAGACTGAAAAGCAAATGGCAATTAAATCTATCTTATTCCTTATTTAATTGTGATGGAATTACGGTTTACAACTGAGTGTGCTGTCTGATGCAAGTTTTTAACAGAAATTCCTTTTAGGTTAAAGAACTTTCCCTTTAGGCCTAGATTATCAAGCAAGAATTTCCATCTTGAATGAGTAAATTCTGAAATTTATCAAATTTTTGCATCATACAAAAATTTTCCTTTTATCTGCTAATATCACATAAAATATTAGTAGGTTTTCTGATATTCAACCATTCTTATATCCTGGAACTAAACTTGGTCATATTGAAAATTCTGCTAAATTCAGCTGACTTTTGCATCTCTATTCATAATACAATTCTTAGGCTATAATTGTATTGTCCCTTTAAATTTTGGGTCCAACTAGCCTTCTAGAAGGATTGAACAACTTTATTTCAAATTCAGTTCTCTGAAACAGTCTTTACAAAATGCAAGTTATCTATAGATTCATTCCTGTAGATTCATTACATTTTACTTCCAAACAATTTCCTTCTGTCTTTCTATCCCACCACCACTCTTACTAATGGAAGAATTGATTACTTAGGCAATTTCTTTAATGGTTATTGATTTTTTCAGATTTTCTGTTATTCCCTGAGACTGATTTATTTGTCCATTTATTTTTTGGCTGTGCTGAACAGCAGATGGGATCTTAGTTCCCTGATCAAGGATCAAAGCCATGCCCTTTGCACTGGATGCATGGCGTCTTAACCATTGACCCACCAGGGAAGTCGGAGACTATTTTAATAAATGATATTTTTATAGGATACTGTCTGTTTTAAAGAATGAATTTGAATCGATGTTGTATTTAATATTTACTTACAAGTTTAAAACTTTCTACTCTTTCCATAATTATGTTCCCTTTTTTTCTGATAATATTTATTTGTGCATATTTCCACTATTTTATTTATTGGTTTTCTAGAGATTTGTGTATTTTATTAGATTTTTCCAAAGAATAGCTTTTGATTTTCTTAATACTTTAAAAAATATTTTATTTTTAAATATTCACTCTCATCTTTATTTTTTCTTTCTTCTACATTTTATAGGCTTATTTTAGTTTCATTTTTTTCTAGGTTTTTAGTTTGTGTATTTATTTTCAACTTTTATTATTTAAAGATTTAATACAAGTGCCATTTTGCTGCTTCCTATAAAGTTTATGTGAATTAATTTTATTAACATCTTATTCTAAATAACTGTGATTTCTCTTTACATCAAGAGTAAGCTAAGATTTGGATTTTAAATTTCTAATGTGAATGTTTAAAATAATATTTTTATTTGATTGTAATTTAATCATTTTATGATTGGATAATATGAGCTGTTTAATGCTGAATTTTTAAGATTTGTTGATATATTTTGTACCCTAGAATGTGGTTGATTCTATAAATGCATCTATTAACTCAGCTTGTTAGCTTTCTTGTTCAGGCTTTAAGTCCTTCTTACTTTTTTCCTTGCTTAATCTATCAGTCTTACTGAGCTGTGTCAAAATTTCTTACAGTGATAGTAGATTTCTCTCTCATGGTCTTGATTTCAGTGCTTCTGAATTCACTAAATTCCTTAAACCATTAAGCACTTAAATCATTAGGTAATTTTCTAAATCTCTCAACTATTTCTTGTCTAGTATATGTGCAATCTATTGCATTTTCATTTCATATGGTTAAAGGTTTAAGGTTAAAGATTAGTTTGATGTATTGTTTCTTATTCTTATTCTCTATATCTTATATCTTAGTTTTTTTCTTATTTCCTATCTCTTTGAGTTTCTAAACATATGTCTATTAATATTTTATCAGACCATTTGGTGGGCTGCAGCCTCCTGGGCCTGTACGGGCTCATCTTTAAGACCAAAGAAATAGCTAATGTGTCAGCAATAGAGACACCAGTGGTTTAATGGATGGGGGAGCTTATGTGTCAGAAGCAAGGTGCTGGAGAAACAACCCACTGTGTGCATTGGATGGAGGGCAAGACAAGGCTGCAGCAGGTTTCACTCCAGGGGAGGACTGTAAAATGACCAGTTACAGGGGACGCTGACATCAGAGTGATTCATTGGTTACCAGGGAAGCCAGCAGAGGGGCAAGTTCCTCACCGCACTTTGATAAGAACAGTCACTAGCTGAGGCCTGGGACAAGTATGTAGGAAGGTCAGCCCTGTAAGCAGGGTGTCGGAGAAGCAGGTCCTGGTCAGGCAGGTGATGTGCAGAAAGCAGGAGAACAGCCACCTTGAGTACCCTGACCATACAATCTTCTATATGATTAACTTCATCTTGGGTAAATTCATATCCCTGTTATTGATTCTCTTTCTTAGCTTCACTTTACAAGCAAATATTTTTAGCCAGAGTCACTCTATAGGAGCCAGTTTTCTGTTGAGCACCCACTGTTACTTCCCACCTTCCAATCCCAGGCCCAACAGCCCCACTCATCAGTGTGCTGTTACGATCAATTTCTGGGCAATGGATTGCCTCATTTATTTTTATCCCAACTATGTTCTTATAGTTTCTCTTTTTTATCTCTTGTTGCTATATTTCCATGTAGAGGATGTATGTGTGTGTGTCTTTGGACATGAACTACCTTATCATCCTCATCAGACTTCTCCCCTACAGACCCTCCCAACTTCTCACTTTCAAAAAGTGATTTTCCAAACTATCACTCTTCAGTTAGTAAATACTCATAATCACTTAGCACAGAATTCTCCTCTTGCATTTAGAACCAAATGCTACATGCTAAGGATATGGAAGAAAAACAAAAAAAAAGAACATACAGTCTCTGATCTTAAGAGATTTACATTTAGTCATAGAGACAGGTCAGAATAGTACATGGGTAGTGAGGATTAATGAAAGCAGCCTAAATCTAGAACATACTACACATGCAATACTCATTTCTTGCATTTCTCTATTTCTTTGTCCATAAAACAAAGGCGGCGGGTGAAATAGAAATATAAACGTTTGAGTTTAATGGATAAAGATTAGATGCTCAGTTCTGCTTACTAGCTTAAAGACCCTGGACAAATAATTTCAACTTTCAATTCTTCAGTTATTTTAATCTCTTAAATAGAAATAATAATATGTGTTACTATGTTAGATTTTGTAGTTACAAATTTGAAGAAAGGACTTCGTGGCTTCTCTCATGAAGCTTTTGATTATTGGAGAAGACAATTGAATAAGTAATTCAAGTGCTCTGAGTTCTGATGGAGAAAGACTATGAAAATTGATAAAGAGAATCCTAATTTGTATAGGAAGTCTGTGAAGACCAGAGTCAAGGGGGAAATCATGTTTCAGCTGAGACCTGGAGGGTGTGTAACTCAGGCAAAGGGAGTTGGCAGGTGGAAGCAACAATGCATGTGACCCCTTTGGGGCAGGAAGTAGAGTGTGTTTGAAAACCTGAAGGAAGCCCAGGATAGAGCAGGAAGGAGAGGACTTCAGATAGGCCCCTAACCCTGAGACTCTTTTGACTGTTTGTTATCTGTGTGTGTGCTTTAGTCTTAAGCATAATGGAAAGCCATTGAAGGTTTCTAACCAGGTAAATGTCATGCTCAGATTTGGAGTCCTGTTATGGCGAATGAAGTGAAAAAGAGAGCTTGGAGAGGAAGCCAGGAGATCAGTTGGGAGGCGATTACAGTAGCCAGGGAAGTGAAGACAGTGGCTGAGGCCAGAGCCAGTGCATTGAAAAAAGAGACTTGACAGAGATGAGGTATTGAAGAGGCCAAGTCACATGGAGTTGTTCAGTGGAAGTGAGAGTTGAGTGAAATACTGCAAGTGTCTCTACCAGACATCCATTTCTACCTGGTGTGCTGAGCACCTCTGTGCTTGTGTGCTGCTCAGGATTGCCTCCTCCACAGTAAGAAACTTAGATTCTTAGTTTCGTGGACATAGAAGCAAAATAAGAGAGAAATAATTAGTAGGAAGATGGCAGATCTCTTGAGCTAAATAGTAGTTTTCATGGCCTAAACTATTTTTCAAATTATGGTCAAATTCAATCACCATGACTTGAGTCTCTGCTCTTTTACCTCCATTTTTTCCACATCATAATTTTAATGGGCTGAGCACATTTAAAAAAGATCACTGAAGATTGTCCTATGCATATGCTTTCCAGGTGGATGACAAAGGAAATACCCTAATATACCTTTATTTATTCAGTTGGTTTGTTTAATATTCCAAGCTCAAAAAAAGTGGCCTTCCTTTAATTAATTCCTGTTCAATGTCATAGACATCATGTTTATTAAACAATAATTTCCAGATGTCTGCCCTCAATTTGATCCAAAGGATCAAGTGGGGAAAGTGAGAAGTCTCTTGGTGCAGTGACTTCATATCATTTTGCTGCTTCTATAGAAAGTTCTGAAGGCCTTTTTTCCTCTTTCTCTCATCACCATTGCCCTGGGTTGAAAGGGAATACCACTTGGGTTCATATCTTTCTTCCCTAGTCAAGTCTGGTCCAGCAGAAATCATCTACCTTTGTTGCTCCATGCAGCTCGAGATGCAGAACAGATGTAAAGAGTGGAGTGCACCTTTAGAGAAATGGCATCATCCTTGCAGGTTCTGCCAAAGCATTATTGGGGGTTTTCTCTGAAGCCAGGAGTTCTACACTTTGATGAGCATTGAGACCAATACCATTTCTGCCTTTTCTAGAAGGAGAGATTTTGGAGCCTGAATTGGATTTTTTAAAATATGCAATGATATCCATCAGGAAACTCCTTACTTTGCTCACATATGCTCCTGAAATCTGCCTTCTAGGGAGAACCCTGGTGGAACTATCAATGTTCTCTTGGCAATCGGACCTTCTTTATATGATGTTCTTGCAATTGGTGCCCAGACTCCCATCTAAGAAAATAGTTTCAAGAAGTCTTCTGTGCCCCCATCAGAAATAAAAATGAGAGCAACTGTATATAGGGAAGTTATCTGAGCCAGAAATTCTCAAGTGGTTGGACAGGCCTAGTCCTTGAAGAACAGTCTTTCAGAATATATATTAGTGCCTTTCCATTGCCTTTGTCAAATTTATCTGAAAATTATTGTCTTGTAGGAGATATTAGAGATACCAAGGGAACATTTCAAGCAAAGATGGGCTCGATAAAGGACAGAAATGGTATGGACCTAGCAGAAGATATTAAGAAGAGATGGCAAGAATACACAAAGAACTGTACAAAAAAGATCTTCACGACCCAGATAATCACAATGGTGTGATCACTGACCTAGAGCCAGACATCCTGGAATGTGAAGTCAAGTGGGCCTTAGAAAGCATCACTACGAACAAAGCTAGTGGAGGTGATGGAATTCCAGTTGAGCTATTTCAAATCCTGAAAGATGATGCTGTGAAAGTGCTGCACTCAATATGCCAGCAAATTTGGAAAACTCGGCAGTGGCCACAGGACTGGAAAAGGTCAGTTTTCATTCCAATCCCAAAGAAAGGCAATGCCAAAGAATGTTCAAACTACCACACAATTGCACTCATCTCACATGCTAGTAAAGTAATGCTCAAAATTCTCCATGCCAGGCTTCAGCAATATGTGAACTGTGAACTTCCTGATGTTCAAGCTGGTTTTAGAAAGGCAGAGGAACCAGAGATCAAATTGCCAACATCCACTGGATCATGGAAAAAGCAAGAGAGCTCCAGAAAAACATCTATTTCTGCTTTATTGACTATGCCAAAGCCTTTGACTATGTGGATCACAATAAACTGTGGAAAATTCAGAAAGAGATGGGAATGCCAGACCACCTGATCTGCCTCTTGAGAAATCTGTATGCAGGTCAGGAAGCAACAGTTAGAACTGGACATGGAACAACAGACTGGTTCCAAATAGGAAAAGGAGTACATCAAGGCTGTATATTGTCACCCTGCTTATTTAACTTATATGCAGAGTACATCATGAGAAACGCTGGACTGGAAGAAACACAAGCTGGAATCAAGATTTCTGGGAGAAATGTCAATAACCTCAGATATACAGATGATACCACCCTTATGGCAGAAAGTGAAGAGAAACTAAAAAGCCTCTTGATGAAAGTGAAAGAGGAGAGTGCAAAAGTTGGCTTAAAGCTCAACATTCAGAAAACAAAGATCATGGCATCTGGTCCCATCACTTCATGGGAAATAGATGGGGAAACAGTGGAAACAGTGTCAGACTTTATTTTTCTGGGCTCCAAAATCACTGCAGATGGTGACTGCAGCCATGAAATTAAAAGACGCTTACTCCTTGGAAGGAAAGTTGTGACCAACCTAGATAGTATATTCAAAAGCAGAGACATTACTTTGCCAACAAAGGTTCGTCTAGTCAAGGCTATGGTCTTTCCTGTGGTCATGTATGGATGTGAGAGCTGGACTGTGAGGAAGGCTGAACGCCGAAGAATTGATGCTTTTGAACTGTGGTGTTGGAGAAGACTCTTGAGAGTCCCTTGGACTGCAAGGAGATCCCACCAGTCCATTCTGAAGGAGATCAGCCCTGGGATTTCTTTGGAAGGAATGATGCTGAAGCTGAAACTCCAGTACTTTGGCCACCTCATGCAAAGAGTTGACTCATTGGAAAAGACTCTGATGCTGGGAGGGATTGGGGGCAGGAGGAGAAGGGGACGACAGAGGATGAGATGGCTGAATGGCACCACTGACTCGGACTTGAGTCTGGGTGAACTCCGGGAGTTGGTGATGGACAGGGAGGCCTGGAATGCTGCGATTCATGGGGTTGCAAAGAGTCGGACACGACTGAGTGACTGAACTGAGGAGATATTATTGTTAGAATTATAAATACTGAGGGAAGAGAGGAAAAAGTGTGATATCTCTAAAATGAAGAGTTAAACTCTCCACTTACTTTTGAAGGATCTATTTATTTCTCTAAGTTCTAATCTTGGCTCAAATTAGGCTATTGGAATGCAGCATACTTTATTCACTCCAAGTTTTGCTTTAATAGTATTCTTTTAGCTTTTAGCAAAATTTTCTACAAGAAACAAACAGATGGCATTCATTTTTAAATTTGTTGTACAAAAAAAGATATGAGTATTGTTTATTACATCACTTAATGCTTTCTGGACAATGTTCCATGTGAGAAATTTCTTCTAGCATCTAGAAGACTTTTTTATTCTTTTTTAAAAAATTGGTTTGAGTCGGCCTTTCCAAAATGAGAGTAATGTAAATTATTGTGCACTTTTTGGTTTGATTACAAGGAAGTGTGTAGGCAAATTTTTAGCTTACACTTTTGAAGTAGTATATGTGCAATCTATCTTTTTTTCAAAAAAATATATTATTTATTTATTTATTCATGTGGCCACACTAGGTCTTAGTTGCGGCACACAAGATCTTTGATCTTCATTGTGGCACATAGAATTGTTTTGCCAAAATTTTAATTTTTGTTTCAGGTTCAAAGGATTCATGAACAAAAGAAACCACACATTATATGCAAATAAATAATTTAAATATTTAATGGAGAATTATCTAACTTACTTTCAATATACAATCATTAAGAGAAAAGAAACAGCGACAGTGGAGGAGAGTACCAGCACATATATCAACTCATTGAGGTGACTAGCATCCAGGTTCAAGCAGCACTGGGAAGTCCGTGCTGCAGTCCCAACTGGGAAAAGGTCCTGGGTAGTGTGTCCGTTCCATAGGTGAGACTTCAAAATTGCAGTTTTGGGGAGTTCCTACTTATAATCCCAGGACACAAACTGGTATCATCTTGTGTGAGCAAATTGCAGCTCTGGTTTCACTTTAATCTTCTTTACCATGTTGTTTATCTTGCCAGTCACAAGATTTTGTTAAGCCCTGGGTGTGGTTGGCCAGATCTCCACCAGGGGCTCAAGAATTCCAATACCTACTCCGTGTCTTATCTATATTACCGTTCATATTACTGGTAACAATCAGTGCACTCACAAGCAGGCATGTAGTCGGGGCAGTGTCCAGGCAGGTCAGAAGCAAGGTCAGAGGCCCACTCTGCTCTCTTGGCTCTGAAGCCTGAACAAGAACACTTCCATTTAATTTCCCTAACGTGAATCTTTAGTTGTAGAACATAAACTATTAGTTGAGACATGTGGTATCTAGCTCCCTAACCAGGGGTTGAATCTGGACTCCCTGCATTTGGAGTGGAGACTCTTAGCCATTTTGCTTTTTATATGTTTATAAACTTGTATTTCTATTTTACTAATCTTTTAAAGATTTTGTTTTTTTGTAAAGCAACACAAAAATTTAGTTTTAAAGACAAAAATTATGAATATTTAACACGGGAATAGATGTTATGTTTTATAGCTCCCACATCCAAGGTTTTCAGTAGCTCTTTCAGTAGAAACAGTCCTGAACTCATTCATCTCCCATTCTAGGTTAAATGCTCAACCTGAAATTGCACCTTATCCATAACCCCATGAAAGTGACATTTAAAGCAACAAAACCTTCTAAATTTTCCTCTTGAGTAGAACTAGCTTCAAGAGATGGAGAAAGACCCCAGAAATCTTGATGAGCAGTTTCCAATTCTAAACACAAAATTTTCAAAATGGATCTGCTCAACTAATCTATAAGTGTGAGGTTTTAAAAATATTGGTGGTAGCCTGTTCCAATTAGCTTTAAAGACAAGTAGTGTTTTACCTAAATCCTTATATTTCATTTCAATAGAATTTCTTTGTGTTCAGGGCGCATAGTTGGCATTCTGACCAAATACCCCTTTTTGTAACCTTTGGAGCACTTTCCCCCCAGACTTTATTGTGATGTAATTGACATACAATATTGTGTAAGCTTGTGTGTATAACATGATGATTTGATGTATGTTTATACTGAGAAATGATTACCATGATAAGGTTAGTTAACACACTTATTACCTCAAATAGTTACCATTTGTATGTGTGTCTGACATGAAATCTTTTTTTAAAAATTTTAAATTAAAATATAGTTGATTTACAATGTATTAGTTTCTTAAGACCTACTCGTTTAAGAACTTTTAAGGTAAGGTAAGGTGAAGTTACCTTACCTTAAAAACATGACTGAGCCACTTCACTTTCACGCACTGGAGAAGGAAATGGCAACCCACTCCAGTGTTCTTGCCTGGAGAATCCCAGGGACGGTGGAGCCTGGTGGGCTGCCGTCTATGGGGTGGCACAGAGTCGGACAAGATTGAAGCGACTTAGCAGCAGCAAGGTGAAGTTGCTCACTCGTGTCCAACTCTTTGTGACCCCACAGACAGTAGCCTACCAGGCTCTTCCATCCATGGGACTTTCCAGGCAAGAGTACTGGAATGGGTTGCCATTTTAAGTACACATTATTGTTAACTATAGTCACCATTGTGTACATTAGCTATCCAGAACTTACTCATCTTATAACTAGAAGGTTGTATCCTTTGACTACCTTCACCAATTTCCCCTGCTTTCAGTGACTTAAGATAGGAGTCCAGTTTTATTTTTCTGCATGTGAATATCCAATTTTCCCAGCACCATTTATGGAAAAGATTCTCTTTTTCCCATTGGCTATTCTCAGTCCCTTCATCAAATATTAATATTAGTTGACCATATACATGTAGGTTCATTTCTCTATCATGTTGTATTGATCTAGGTTTCTGCTTTTATGCCAGTACCATATTGTTGTGATTACCATATGCTTATATACAGATTGAAATCTGGAAATGTGATGCCTCCAACTTTGTTTTTCTTTCTCAAGATTGCTTTGGCTATTCTAGGTCTTTTTTGGTTCCATATGAATTTTTGAACTATTTTTTTCTATTTCTTTAAAAAAGTATCATTGGAATCTTAATAAAGATTGCATTGAATCTAAAAATGACTTTGAGTAGTATGGACATTTTAGCAATATTAATTCTTCCAATCCATGAACAAAGGATATCTCTCCATTTATTTGCATCTTCTTCAATTTCTTTCAACAGTGCTTTACAGTTTTCAGTGTATAAATTTTTCATGTCCTTAGTTAAATTTATTACTAAGCATTTTATTGTTTTTGATCCTATTGTGAAAGGGATTGTTTGTGTCTTTTAAAAATAGTTCGTTGTTAATATTTTGAAATGTGACTGATTTTTGTATGTTGGTTTTGCATCTTGCAACTTTACTGAATTCATTTATTAGTTCCAACAGTTTTTTTTTTCTTGGTAGAACCTTTAAGGTTTTCTATATATAAGATTTGGAGAAGGAAATGGCAACCCACTCCAGTACTCTTGCCTGGAAACTCCCATGGATGGAGGAGCCTGGTAGGCTGCAGTCCACGGGGTTGTGAAGAGTCGGACATGACTGAACGACTTCACTTTCACTTTTCACTTTCATGTACTGAATAAGGAAATGGCAACCCACTCCAGTGTTCTTGCTTGGAGAATCCCAGGGACGGGGGAGCCTGGTGGGCTGCCGTCTGTGGGGTTGCACAGAGTCGGACACGACTGAAGTGACTTAGCAGCATATATAAGATTATGTCATCTGTAAACATGTACTGTCTTCCTTCTTTCTTTCTGATTTAAATAACTTTTAATTATTTTTCTTACTTGATTGCTCTGGCTAGAGTTCCAGTACTATATAGAATGGTGTGGTAAGAATGAAAATTCTTGTTATATTCCTGGTCTTAAAGGAAAAGCTTTCAACCTTTTACCTTTTAAACTATGTTAGCTGCAGGCTCACTATATATGGCCTTTATTATGTTAAGGTAGATTCCTTATAAATATAATTTGTTCTAAGTTTATATCATAAAATCATGTTGAATTTTGTCAAAGTGTTTTTCTGTATCTATCAATATGATCATGATTTTTACCTTTTATTCTATTAATGTAATGTAACACATTTATTAATTTGCATATTTTGAACCATTCTTACATCTTAGGGATGAATCCCACTTAATTATGGTTTATGATCCTTGTAATGTGCTGTTGAATTCAGTTTGCTAGCATTTTGTTGAGAATTTTTGCATGCTACTCATTAGGGATATTGGCCTATAATTTTATTTTCTTCTAGCATCCTTATCTGGCTTTGGTAGATGAATTTGACTAATAATGTCCTTTTAAAATGAGCTTGGAAGTGTTCACTTGAATTTTTTGGAAAAATTTGAGAAGAATTAGTGTCAATTCTTTAAATGTTTAGTGTAATTCACCAGTGAAACCATCAGGTCCTTTTTTAGGAGGTTTGTGATTACTAAGCAATACCCTTTTTCAGTATCAATCTGTTCAAATTTTCTATTTCTTCAAGATTTAGTCATAGTGAGTTGTATGTTTCTAGGGATTTATCCATTTACTCTAGGTTGTCTAATTTGTTGACGTGTAACTGTTTGTAGTATCTTATGAGCCTTTGTGTTTCTGTGGTATTAGTTGTAATTTCTGCTCTTTAATTTATAATTTTATTTGAGTCCTTTAAGTTGAATGGTTTGTCTAGCTACAGGTTTATCAGTTTATTTTCTTTCCAAAGAGTCAACTTGTTTACATTATCTATTGTTTTCCTATTCTCTATTTCATTTATTTATGCTGTAATCTTTATTTCCATCCTCCTGATAAATTTGGGTTAAGTTTATTCTTCTCGTTCTTGGAGGTTTAAAGTTAGTTATTTATTTAAGACTTTTTTTTACAAAATATGAGTTTATAGTTATAAAACTTTTTTCTCAGAACTGCTTTTCTTGCATGCCATACGTTTTGAAGTTGTTTAAATTTTTTTTAATCTTAAGCTTTAAAATTTTTTTTTCTTTAGCAACACTTTAAAGAGTATGTTGCTTAATTTCCTTTATTATTAAATTTTCTAACTTTCTTCTGGCTATTGATTATAGTTTGATATCATTTGCGATCAGAAAAGATATTTGATATAATTTCTATGTTCTTGGATTTTTTGTGACTTATTTTGTGGTCGAATCTATGATCTATCTTAGAAAATGTACTGTAGGGGTTGAAGAAGAATGTATATTTTGCTGCTGTTGGATAGAATGTTCTATGTACATCTGTTTGGTCCATTGATCAATGCTAAGTCACTTCAGTTGTGTCCGAATCTGTGTGACCCCACAGACGGCAGCCCACCAGGCTCCCCCATCCCTGGGATTCTCCAGGCAAGAACACTGGAGTGGGTTGCCATTTCCTTCGCCAATGCATGAAAGTGAAAAGAGAAAGTGAAGTCGCTCAGTCATGTCCGACTCTTAGCGACCCCATGGACTGCAGCCTACCGGGCTCCTCCGTCCGTGGGATTTTCCAGGCAAGAGTACTGGAGTGGGGTGCCATTGCCTTCTAGTGTTATTCAAATTGTTTATTTCCTTATTGACTACCTGGAGAATAGAGCATTAAAATCTTCAACTGTCATTGTATTGCTGTTTATTTTTCCTTTTTTTTTTGTTCAGTTCAGTTCAGTTCAGTTTGGTCACTCAGTTGTGTCCGACCCTATGAATCGCAGCATGCGATGTCCTCCCTGTCCATCACAAACTCCCAGAGTCCACCCAGAATCATGTCCATCGAGTTGGTGATGCCATCCAGCCATCTCATCCTCTGTCGTCCCCTTCTCCTCCTGCCCCCAATCCCTCCCAGCATCTAGGTCTTTTCCAATGAGTCAACTCTTCACATGAGGTGGCCACAGTATTGGAGGTTCAGCCTCAGAAGAAGTCCTTCCAAAGAGCACCCAGGACTGGTATCCTTTATGATGGACTGGTTGGATCTCCTTGCAGTCCAAGGGGATCTCAAGAGTCTTCTCTAGCACCACAGTTCAAAAGCATCAATTCTTCGGCACTCAGCTTTCTTCACAGTCCAACTCTCACATCCATACATGACCAGTGGAAACATCATAGCCTTGACTAGACGGACCTTTGTTGGCAAAGTAATATCTCTGCTTTTTAATATGCTATCTAGGTTGGTCATAACTTTCTTTCCAAGGAGTAAGCATCTTTTAATGTCCTGACTGCAATCACAATCTGCAATGATTTTGAAGCCCAAAAAAATAAAGTCTGATACTGTTTCCACCCTTTCCCCATCTATTTCCCATGAAGTGATGGGACCAGATGCCATGATCTTCGTTTTCTGAATGTTGAGCTTTAAGCCAACTTTTGCACTCTCCTCTTTCACTTTCATCAAGAGGCTTTTGAGTTCCTCTTCACTTTCTGCCATTAGGGTGGTGTCATCTGCATATCTGAGCTTATTGATATTTCTCCCGGCAATCTTGACTCCAGCTTGTGCTTCTTCCAGTCCAGTGTTTCTCATGATGTACTCTGCATATAAGTTAAATAAACAGGGTGACAATATACAGCCTTGATGTACTCCTTTTCCTATTTGGAACCAGTGTGTTGTTCCATGTCCAGTTCTACCTGTTGCTTCCTGACTTGCATATAGGTTTCTCAAGAGGCAGGTTAGATGGTCTGGTATTCCCATCTCTTTCAGAATTTTCCACAGTTTATTGTGATTCACACAGTCAAAGGCTTTGGCATAAAAAGAAATAGATGTTTTTCTGGAGCTCTCTTGCTTTTTCCATGATCCAGCAGATGTTGGCAATTTGATCTCTGGTTCCTCTGCCTTTTCTAAAACCAGCTTGAACATCAGGAAGTTCATAGTTCACATATTGCTGAAGCCTGGCTTGGAGAATTTTGAGCACTACTTTACTAGCATGTGAGATGAGTGCAATTGTGTGGTAGTTTGAGTATTCTTTGGCATTGCCTTTCTTTGGGATTGGAATGAAAACTGACCTTTTCCAGTCCTGTGGCCACTGCCGAGTTTTCCAAATTTGCTGGCATATTGAGTGCAGGACTTTCACAGCATCATCTTTCAGGATTTGAAATAGCTCAACTGGAATTCCATCAGCTCCACTAGCTTTGTTCATAGTGATGCTTTCTAAGGCCCACTTGACTTCACATTCCCAGATGTCTGGCTCTAGGTGAGTAATTATCTGGGTCATGAAGATCTTTTTTGTACAGTTCTCCTGTGTATTCTTGCCACCTCTTCTTAATACCTTCTGCTTCTGTTAGGTCCATACCATTTCTGTTCTTTATCGAACCCATCTTTGCATGAAATATTCCCTTGGTATCTCTAATTTTCTTGAAGAGATCTCTAGTCTTCCCCATTCTGCTGTTTTCCTCTATTTCCTTGCATTGATTGCTGAGGAAGACTTTCTTATCTCTCCTTGCTATTCTTTGGAACTCTGCATTCAAATGGGAATATCTTTCCTCTTCTCCTTTGCTTTTCACTTCTCTTCTTTTCACAGCTATTTGTAAGGCCTCCCCAGACAATCATTTTGCTTTTTTTAATTTCTTTTCCATGGGGATGGTCTTGATCCCTGTCTCCTGTACAATGTCATGAACTTCAGTCCAGAGTTCATCAGGCACTCTATCAGATCTAGTCCTTTAAATCTGTTTCTCACTTCCACTGTATAATCATAAGGGATTTGATTTAAGTAATACCTGAATGATCTAGTAGTTTTCCCTACTTTCTTCAATTTCAGTCGGAATTTGACAATAAGGAATTCATGATCTGAGAGGCACAGTCAGTTCCTAGTCTTTTTTTTGCTGTCTGTATAGAGCTTCTCCATCTTTGGCTGCAAAGAATATAATCAATCTGATTTTGATGTTGACTGTCTGGTGATGTCCTTATGTAGAATCTTCTCTGTGTTGTTGGAAGAGGGTGTTTGCTATGACCAGTGTGTTCTCTTGGCAAAACTCTATTAGCCTTTGCCCTGCTTCATTCCATATTCCAAGGCCAAACTTGCCTGTTACTCCAGGTTTTTCTTGACTTCCTACTTTTGCATTCCAGTCCCCTATAATGAAAAGGACATCTTTTTGATGTGTTAGTTCTAAAAGGTCTTGAAGGTCTTCATAGAACCGTTCCACTTCAGCTTCTTCAGTGTGACTGATTGGGACATAGGCTTGGATTACCGTGATATTGAATGGTTTGCCTTGGAAATGAACAGAGATCATTCTGTCATTTTTGAGATTGTATCCAAGTACTGCATTTCAGACTCTTTTGTTGACCATGATGTCTACTCCATTTCTTCTAAGGGATTCCTGTCCACAATAGTTAGGTATTTGGTCATCTGAGTTAAATTCACCCATTCCAGTCCATTTGAGTTCACTGACTCCTAGAATGTCAATGTTCACTCTTGCCATCTCCTGTATGACCACTTCCAATTTGTCTCGATTCACGGACCTAACATTCCAGGTTCCTATGCAATATTGCTCTTTACAGTATTGGACCTTGCTTCTATCACCAGTTATATCCACAACTGGGTATTGTTTTTGCTTTGGCTCCATCCCTTCATTCTTTCTGGAGTTATTTCTCCACTGATCTCCAGTAGCATATTGGGCAGCTACCGACCTGGGAAGTTCCTCTTTCAGTATCCTATCATTTTGCCTTTTCATACTGTTCATGGGGTTCTCAAGGCAAGAATACTGAAGTGGTTTGCCATTCCCTTCTCCAGTGGACCACATTCTGTCAGACCTCTCCACCATGACCCGTCTATCTTGGATGGCCCCAGACAGCATGGCTTAGTTTCATTGAGTTAGACAAGGTTGTGGTCCATGTGATCAGATTGGCTAGTTTTCTGTGATTATGGTTTCACTGTGTCTGCCCTCTGATGCTCTCTCGCAACACCTACCATCTTACTTAGGTTTCTCTTATGTTGGATGTGGGGTATCTCTTCATGGCTGTTCCAGCAAAGTGCAGCCACTGCTCCTTACCTTGGATGAGGTCGCCCCTCCTGATCTTGAACGTGGAGTAGCTCCTCTCCACCCTCCTGCACCCGCTTCCACCGCTCCTTGGACGTGGGGTTATTCCTCTCAGCTGCCAGCCCCTGACCTCGGTATTTTATTTATACACTTGGCTGCTCCAATGTTGTTTGCAAAAATAATCACTATTGTTATATCTTAGTGATGAGCTGACTCCTTTGTAATTATATAATGACCTCTGTCTCCAGTGACCATTTTTAGCTTAAACTCTGTTCTGTTTCATATAAGTGTACTCATTATCACTTTCTGTTTTGGTTACTATTTGCTTGAAATATCTTTTTCCTTTTGTTTAGTTTCAGCTTTATGTAGGCTTAGCTTTAAGGACCTATTAAAGCTAAAGTGAATCTCATATAGGCAAGATATTATTGGATATTTTTGTTTTAATCCATTCAGCCATTCTATGTCTTTTGATTGGAGAATTTAATCCACTTACATTTAAAGTAATTATTGATAGATAAGCAGAGACATTACTTTGCCAACAAAGATCTGTCTAGTCAAGGCTATACAGCGGTCATGTATGGATGTGAGAGTTGGACTATAAAGAAAGCTGAGCGCCAAAGAATTGATGCTTTTGAACTGTGGTGTTGGAGAAGACTCTTGAGAGTCCCTTGGACTGCAAGGAGATCCAACCAGCCCTTCCTAAAGGAGATCAGTCCTGGGTTTTCATTGGAAGGACTGATATTGAAGCTGAAGCTCCAATACTTTAGCCACCTGATGCGAAGAGCTGACTCATTTGAACAGACCCTGATGCTGGGAAAGATTGATGGCAGGAGGAGAGAAGGACGACAGAGGATGAGATGGTTGGATGGCATCACTGACTCGATGGACATGAGTTTGGGTGGACTCCGGGAGTTGGTGATGGACAGGGAGGCCTGGAGTGCTGTGATTCATGGGGTTGCAAAGAGTTGGACATGACTGAGCGACTGAACTGAACTGAAGACTTACTGTAGCTATATTATTGTTTCCTGGCTGTTTTGTAGTTCCTTTATTCCTTTCTCCTTCTTTTCCTATCTTTCTTTGTGGGTTGATCATTTTCCACAGCAATATGCTTTGATTAATTTCTTTTATTTTTTATGCATTTACTGTAGGCTTTTTCTTTGTCATTACCATGAGATTTACATAAAACATCTTATAGATAAACAGTATTTTATGCTGATGACAGCTTAACTTTATTGCATATAAAACCTCTACACTTACTCCTCACTCTATAATTGGTGTTTTTGATGTCATAATTTGTCTCCTTTTATATTGTGTATCCAGATGGTGACTGCAGCCATGAAATTAAAAGACGCTTACTCCTTGGAAGGAAAGTTATGACCAACCTAGATAGCATATTCAAAAGCAGAGACATTACTTTGCCAACAAAGGTTCGCCTAGTCAAGGCTATGGTCTTTCCTGTGGTCATGTATGGATGTGAGAGCTGGACTGTGAAGAAGGCTGAGCACCGAAGAATTGATGCTTTTGAACTGTGGTGTTGGAGAAGACTCTTGAGAGTCCCTTGGACTGCAAGAAGATCCAACCAGTCCATTCTGAAGGAGATCAATCCTGGAATTTCTTTGGAAAGAATGATGCTAAAGCTGAAACTCCAGTATTTTGGCCACCTCATGCGAAGAGTTGACCCATTGGAGAAGACTCTGATGCTGGGAGGGATTGGGGGCAGGAGGAGAAGGGGACGACAGTGGATGAGATGGCTGGATGGCATCACTGACTTGATGGGTGTGAGTCTGAGTGACCTCCGGGAGTTGGTGATGGACAGGGAGGCCTGGCGTGCTGCGGTTCATGGGGTTGCAAAGAGTTGGACACGACTGAGCGACTGATCTGATCTGATCTGATTCTTATTCTTAACATTTCTGCCCTTTAAACTTCTGAACTAGAGTTAAGTGATTAACACACCACTGTATTACAATATTAGAATATTCTGAATTTGACTATATGCTTGCCTCTACAAGCATGTTTTATATTTTTATGTTTCCTTGTTATAATTGTCTATTCATTTCAGCTCAAAGAACTCTTTTCAGCATTTCTTCTTTAAGAAGATTATTCTTAATTCTTCATGATTTTTTTTTAGAGTCAGTTATTGGAGTTTTGCAATAAGGAGTTCATGATCTGATCCACAGTCAGCTCCCAGTCTTGTTTTTGCTGACTATAAGAGCTTCTCCAATTTCAGCTGCAAAGAATATAATCAATCTGATTTAAGTATTGACCATCTGGTGATGTCCAGGTGTAGGGTTGTCTCTTGTGTTGTTGGAAGAGGGCGTTTGCTGTGACCAGTGCATTTTCTTGGCAAAACTCTGTTAGCCTTTTCCCTGTTTCATTTTATACTCCATGGCCAAACTTGCCTGTTACTCCAGGTATCTCTTGACTTTGTACTTTTGCATTCCAGGTCCCTACAATGCAAAGGACATCTTTTTTTTTTTTGGTGGGGGGTGTTATTTCTAGAAGGTCTTGTAGGTCATCATAGAACTGTTTAACTTCAGCTTCTTTGATGTTGGTGGTTGGGGCATAGACTTGGATTACTGTGATATTGAATGGTTTGCCTTGGAAATGAACAGAGACCATTCTGTCATTTTTGAGATCGTACCCAAGTACTGCATTTCAGACTCTTGTTGACTATGAGGACTACTCCACTTCTTCTAAGAGATTCTTGCACAAAGTAGTAGATATAATGGTCATCTGAATTAAATTAGCCCATTCCAGTCCATTTTAGTTCCTTGATTCTTAAATGTTGATGATCACTCTTGCCATTTCGTGTTTCACCGATTCTGATTTACCTTAATTCATGGACCCAACATTCCAGATTCCTATGCAATATTGTTCTTTACAGCATTGGGCCTTACTTCCATCACTAGGCACATCTACAACTGGATGCTTTTTTCACTTTGGCTCAGCATCTTCATTCTTTCTGAGCAAGAGAATTCCAGAAAAAAAATCTACTTTTGCTTCATTGATTACACTAAAGCCTTGACTGTGTGAATCACAACAAACTGTGGAAAATTCTTCAAGAGATGGGAATACCAGAACACCTTACCTGCCTCCTGAGAAATCTGTATGTTGGTCAAGAAGCAGGAGTTAGAACCGGACATGAAGCAATGGACTGGTTCCAAATTGGAAAAGGAGTACATCAAAGCTGTCTATGTCACCCTACTTAGTTAACTTATATGCAGAGTACATCATGCAAAATGCCAGGCTAGATGAATCACAAGTTGGAATCAAGATTGCTGGGAGAAATATCAATAATCTCAGATACGCAAATGATACCTCCCTTATGGCAGAAGGTGAAGAACTAAAAAGTCTCTAGATGAAAGTGAAAGAGAAGAGTGAAAAAGCTGGCTTAAAACTCAACATTCAAAAAGCAAAATTCATGGCATCCAGTCCCATCATTTCATGGCAAATAGATGGGGAAACAATGGAAACAGTGACAGACTTAATTTTCTTGGGCCCCAAAATCACTGCAGATATTGACTGCAGCCAAGAAATTAAAAGATGCTTGCTCCTTGGAAGAAAAGTTATGACCAACCTAGACAGCATGTTAAAAAGTAGAGACATTGCTTTTCCAACAAAGTCCATCTAGTCAAAGCGATGGTTTTTCCAGTAGTCATGTATGGGTGTGAAAGTTGGACTGTAAAGAAGGCTGAGCATTGAATAATTGATGCCTTTGAACTGTGGTGTTGGAGAAGACTCGAGAGTCCCTTGGACTGCAAGGAGATCCAACCAGTCAATCCTAAAGGAAATCAACCCTAAATATATCACTGGAAGGACTGATGCTGAAGCTGAAACTCCAATACTTTGGCCACCTGATGCGAAGAATTGATTTATTAAAAAAGACCCTGATTCTGGGAAAGATTGAAGGCAGGAGGAGAAGGAGCCGGCAGACTGTGAGATGGTTGGATGACATCACTGACTCGATGGACATGAGTTTGAGCAAGCTCTGGGAGTTGGTGATGGACAGGGAAACTTGGTGTGCTCAGTCTGTGGGGTCACAAAGGGTCAGACATGAGTGAGTAACTGAACTGAGCTGATGTGATTGGAACTTTATTGATTTCTGTTTCATGCTTCCTTGTTATCCTTATATAGTCATGTTGGTATCTCCATATTTGTGTAAGTAGACCTTTTTGCTAGAGTTTACAAGTTTGCTTTGGCAGGGAAAGAGCTTCACCAGTAGGTTCAGCATGGTGTACTAGTTGGGTCAGCTGGTTATTCCTGTAGGTAGGCTAGTGGGATGTGTAATTGGGCAAGAGTGCTATTCATACCGTGAAGCTGGGGCAAGGTGCTTCTATCCCTGAAAGCTGGATGTGACTGATGCCTTGGCTCTCTATGCAAGCATGGCTGCTAGGTGAGCTCCTTTGTTGGGTGGGGCTGCTGGCTCTTCTCTGTGGCCAGTTGAGACCATTATCTGTGTCCTGCAAGCCTCTCTGGTCAGGCAAGTTTGTGGTCTTTGTTCCAGAGCAGGGCAGTGCCACTGGTTGGGCTCTGGTTGGGCAAGGCTTCATTGGGCTCCCGAGTGGCTCTTGGTGAGGTGGAGACTCAGGCTGTGCCCTCCCACCAGGCAGGGGTGCAGGCTGGGCTTTGTGATAAGCTAGATCTCTTGCTGTGCTCTGCTTTTGGGTTCAGACACTGGCTGTGTTTCTTGTCAGACAGGGCTTCCCACTGTATCCTGCAGTTGAGAGGGGTTTGGAACTGTGCTCTGTAGTTTGGCATGGTCTCGGTCTGAGTTCTTGTAAGCTGTGCATCAAGTTTGGGTGAGGTCACTGGCTGGGCTCCCTGCCTGAGGGAGGCCAAAGACTGTTTAGCAATTGGACTGGCCCTAATGCTGGACTCTGCTCCTGAATGGTGTTTTAAGCTATGCTTCAGGGCTGGGCAGTATGGTAGGCTAGTCTCTGAAGCCCATGGTCATTGTTTGGGTTCTCTGGTTTTGTGGGATCAGAGGCTTATACTCAGCAGTTGAACAATGCTAGTGGCAAGGCTGCTGGCTACAGATGGGCTCTGCAGCTCTTTGAGCAACTTCCTTGTGGTTTAGGACTTAGGGTTACCCTCTGCCATTGGGCAGGTCTTCAAACTTGCTTCTCTGTCTAGGTAGGGCCATAGAACTGATTCCATGGATGATATTGCCCATTGACTAGGGACCCAAATCAGGCAAAACTGCCAACTAAGCTCTTTGGACAGACAGGATCATGACTTAGCTCTATAGAAGGACAGAATCAATAGCTGGGCCATCTCCTCAGGTGCAGCTGAAAGCAGTAACATTGTCTCCAGGATCCGAGCACAGTTGCTGTAAGCTTTGCCTTCATCTCTGTCTGCTCTTCATTGATCAAGCCCTGCAGCTTTCCCCAGTGACCCCTATGAAGGAAGACCCTACTGTACCTCCTGGGAAGTGTTTCACTACGCTGGGGGACTGGATGTCCATCTCAGATTTTCTTTTCTCACTGGCAACACCATGGGCCTGGGGAATGCTGTCAGTGCGACACTGTGCCAGCCTAGGGCTGGGGGACGAAAGTGAAACTACTCCTCTGCCCTTCTAATGTAGTCTTTCTTGGTCTCTGGGGTCCAGGGGGTGCTTCAGCCTCCCCTTCTCAGGTTCTGGGATTTTCACAGTGGTGTCTTATCTACAGATAGTTGTTAGCTGGCCCTTTTGTGAGGGAGACTGAAGGACGGAACAACCTATATCACCATCTTGATGACATCAGTTCTTCAACATGGGATTTCTTTGAGGGTCAGTAAAAATGTTCTAAATTTGATTACAGTGATGGTTCAGTTCAGTTCAGGTGCTCAAGTCATGTCCAACTCTTTGTGACCCCATGGACTGCAGCACGCCACGCTTTCTTGTCCATCACCAACTTCTGGAGCTTACTTAAACTCAAGTCCATTGAGTCAGTGATGCCATCCAACCACCTCATCCTCTGTCATCCCCTTCTCCTCTTACCTTCAATCTTTCCCAGAATCGGGGTCTTTTCAAATGAGTCAGCTCTTCACATCAGGTGGCCAAAGTATTGGAGTTTCAGCTTTAGCATCAGTCCTTCCAAAGAATATTCAGGCCTTAT
The DNA here is from genome assembly GCA_935064755.1 of Tragelaphus eurycerus. NCBI lineage: Eukaryota > Metazoa > Chordata > Mammalia > Artiodactyla > Bovidae > Tragelaphus > Tragelaphus eurycerus. The sequence continues at coordinate 3,656,244 of CAKXYN010000057.1, read as the reverse complement.
TTCCTTTAGGATTGACTGGTTGGATCTCCTTGTAGTCCAAGGGACTCTCAAGAGTCTTCTCCAACACCACAGTTCAAAAACATCAATTCTTTGGCACTCAGCTTTCTTTTGAGTGAACTCTCACATCCATACATGACTACTGGAAAAACCATAACTTTGACTAGATGGACCTTTGTTGGCAAAGTAATGTCTCTTACTTTTTAATATGCTGTCTAGGTTGGTCATAACTTTTCTTCCAAGGAGCAAGCATCTTTTAATTTCATGGCAGCAGTCACCATCTGCAGTGATTTTGAAGCCCAAGAAAATTAAGTCTGTCACTGTTTCCATTGTTTCCCCCTCTATTTGCCATGAAGTGATGGGACCAGATGCCATGAGCTTAGTTTTCTGAATGTTGAGTTTTAAGCCAACTTTTTCACTCTCCTCTTTTATTTTCATCAAGAGGCTTTTAAATTCTTCTTCATTTTCTTCCATAAGGGTGGTGTCATCTGCATATCTAAGGTTATTGATATTTCTCCTGGCAATCTTGATTCCAACTTGTGCTTCATCCAGCCTGGAGTTTCTCATGATGTACTCTGCAAATAAGTTAAATAAGCAGGGTGACAATATACAACCTTGACATACTCCTTTCCCGATTTGAAACCAGTCTGTTGTTCCATGTACAGTTCTAGCTGTTGCTTCTTGACCTGTATACAGATTTCTCAGGAGGCAGGTAAGGTGGTCTGGTATTCCCATCTCTTGAAGAATTTTCCACAGTTTGTTGTGATTCACACAGTAAATGGCTTTGGCATAGTCAATAATACAGAAGTAGATGTTTTTCTGGAACTCTCTTGTTTTTTGATGATCCAGTGGATGTTGACAATTTGATCTCTGTTTCCTCTACCTTTTCTGCAACAGTGATGGTTGCACAACTCTAAATATACTTCAGTCTTTCCAACTCCTCCTGGACCTATTACAGTTTTCCTGGTCACTGCCTCCTCATCCAAAGAAACATCTAAGTCGGATGGACAGCTAGTTTAGGAGTGAACTGAACCAGAGTTATCCAAATACTGAAGACTTCTTCCCTTGGCCTTTTTTAGAAACCTGTTTCAGATGTTAGAGTGCTTTTAAGTCATGTTGATAGAGCAGTGACTAGAAAAACACCTGGGACATAGTAGGTGATCAGTAAATTGAGTTGTATTATATCAGCCCTCATTGGTCTCTCTTTAGGGTAAAGAAATGATGTAACGTATTCATACTGATATTGACCTGTATGTGGCATTCAGTCGCCTCCAAATGTAGGGCCATATAGCACTGCATGAAACTCCTAGGATGCTTTTTCAGAGTGCTTGTTTGAGCTCACAAAAGCCTTTTGTGGGTCCCTCCTGGGCACATTATATCATTCTCTAAGCCATTAAATCAATCTATTTTAATTGGATTATGAGTCCCATTTTTGAATCTGTGGAAAGTCCATCCCTACCTCCATCTGTATCTCTAGTGGCAGATTTCCAATGTCCTGACAGCAGCAAAGATTTTTGTCCTCCCTGTAGCCCTGCAGCTAAACAGGGGCCAAAGACCAATTTGCTGTAATGAATTTAATATGTTTAGTCTGAGCCATATAGTTTCAGGCCAGCCAGAGAGGGCCCCTTTAGGGTTACTTTCCATCAAGTGAATCAAAGAAGCATGTCAGTAACTGTAGGCTGAGTGTGCAAACCCTCCTGGAGCCAATCTTATTCCAAGTCCAGCCAGCTTCTGAGCCACTTTCTGGGCTGTCCCAAGACCTTTTGGGCAGAAGTTTATCATGCCACTGGCTCCTTGAATCTACATGAGGCCATTCTCAAGCAGGTATCATAACTCTTGGAAGATGTGCATGTAGATTTCTCATCTAAAAGTTGGCCCTTCTTAGTGACAAGAAATAGTTTTGTGAGATATCCCTTGGATCTCTTGGAAACATTTCTCATGTGAGTTATGATTATCTATGTTTAAGTCCACTTCAAGATTATATTTTCAAAGGAGTCCAAATGCAAAATAGTTTAGAGCTTGATAAACTCAAGGGATTCAAGAGATTATTTTGTGCAGGTCTCTGCCTCTAGAAATAGACTATAAGACCTCCAGGAGCCAAGACATCAATCTTAAATGGAAATGCCAGGGCTGTTGACAAGATAGATGCTGGTACATGTTAGATTCATCTGCTCATCCGTTCATTTATGTCACCTGCACGATGAGTGGGTACTCAGTTAAGCATTAGAGAAATCAAGCATGAATTAAAGAAGTTACCAGACTTTAAAGAGTTCACAGTTTGGTATGGAAAACATAAGCATCAACAATGTGATAAGTGTTGTCAGAGAGACACAAGGGTTCTTATTACCAGAAGAAAACTGGAACCAAGAAAGGGCCACTCAAAATGAATTCATTTAAAATGCAGATCAGCTTTTCTAAGTGAATGAGACAAGTGAGATTTGTTTGAGAACTATTCTTTAAAAAAAAACTAAAAATATGAAAATAATTTTTATTTATTAAACAAAATTTAGATTATCACTTAAGTTTATCTATATTGAACTTCTTAGGAAATTCAAAGAACGGATAAAAATAGGATTTTGGTGACAGTGACATTATGGCAGAAGGATAATAGTACCCAGATAATTTATTTTTTAAAAAAATAGAAAAGAGTTTCATCAACGTCACTTTAATATTCAAATCATTTTATTGTGCATTCCTATATTTATTAATTTTTGTCTCGTTTGATTGCTAATGCATTTAAATCTGCTAGAGTCTCCTTTTTAACAACTTTCAATGGAATTCAACAACTCTCTCAAAAACTTTTCCTCACCTTTGTAAAATTTTTTGGCAAGACTTGCAATCTCATGTTGCAACTGGAAATCATCAGGAACAGACAAAGAAGATAATGCCAGTGTGAAGTTGACTGGGATGTTTTGGTGGGGACTAATCCAGTTGTCTTGTATGGATGTGAGAGTTGGACTATAAAGAAAGCTGAGCACCAGAGAATTGATACTTTTGAACTGTGGTGTTGGAGAAGACTCTTGAGAGTCCCTTGGACTGCAAGGGATCCAACCAGTCCATTCTAGAGGAAATCAGTCCTGAATGTTCATTGGAAGGACTGATGCTGAAGGTGAAACACCAGTATGTTGGCCACCTGATGTGAAGAGCTGACTCCTTTGAAAAAATCTTGATGCTGGGAAAGATTGAAGACAGGAGGAGAAAAGGATGACAGAGGATGAGATGATTGGATGGCATCACCAACTCGATGGACATGAGTTTGGGTGGACTCCGGGAGTTTGTGATGGACAGGGAGGGCCGTCCTGCTGCGGTTCATGGGGTTGCAATAACAATAAATCTTTCCCTTCAGTATATCAAGAGTTTGAGTGGCACAGAGAGTGGGAAGATGCTGGATTAAAAAATTAAATACAATATTGTAAAGTAATTAGCCTCCAATTAAAATAAATAAAGTTATATTAAAAAAATTAACTAAGAGACAATAAGTGGTTGTATTTCCAGGGCAAACTTCTCTGTGGCTGACTTAGCCATTCATATCATCAATTTTAGTTGAAATCTAATGATTATTAAACTTGTTTGAGACCCTTAAGGTTATGTGCCTTTCACTATTGTCAGATATGTCTCAGATGTCTTCTAATTCTAAATTCAGTGAGTAATCTTTTACCATATGATTGGCTCTCAACTATTAATACTTATGAATCCTGGAAAATGTGATTTTTGTTATTTTTATTGTATTACTTTCCCAGAATCTCAATCCTTACAGGATGCTAGAAAGAACATTAAAAGTTGTTTTATGTTCCAGCCAAACATTCTTTTACTAAAACAATAAAGATGTCTCCTGGAGTGATATAATTTCAGTGAGTCTACTTTGCAAGCCATTTTCTAGCTTGTTAAATGGAGTGGCTTGTGAAGTGGGGTACCATAAGGTAGAAAATCCAGAATTTTATGAAGAGTATACACAAACATTTCTAAGATTTCTATAATACAAAGATATATTATTCTTAACCTTCCAGAACATTCATCATGAATATATAGTGCAAGGTACACCCTTTAAGATTTTTTTGGAAAACAGTTTGGAAAAATAGTCAGAGCAATGGCGAAAAGTGAGATTACTAAGGGCAGAAGAAAACTAAAGTAGCAGAAATCAGTATGCCATGCCAGAGTGAAAAGAAAACTTCAGCTCTGAGGACCACTACTATGGAAACCATTTTTAGTTTCAAGTGATAAAAGTACAGCACAAACTAGCTTTCACTCAGTAATGTAATAGGCTTACAAAATCAGCCTCAGGACAAAGGATAATACTGGCCTCAGAAATTACTTAACATCGTCTCTGAATCCTATCAAGGCATTCCATCAGTGCTGTTAAGACTATGTTTTTCTCTATTTCTGTTTGTCATCTCTGCTTTTTAAAATCTACATTGGCCTCATCCTCTGTCTCCATGTGAAGGGAAAAGTCATCCTTCAAGTCAGCCCAACAACTCTGCCACCAGAAAAGTAAAGAAGTTCTGTCCCATCAGCCTCAGGTGGAACAAGTTCAGAAGAGATGTGTTTGGATCCCTTGATCATCACTTGTCATCTTGGCTTCCACAAAGTCTGAGGACAGAAGGACACTATAGTTGATCAAGTCCAGGTTTTCTGACTTCTCATCAACCCAAAGGGGTAAATCATGTTACTAGAAAATGAAGAAAGACACTAGCCCATTAAAGGGATGAATCCTCACCATCTTTTAGTTTTTGTCTTTTCACTCGTCTCCTAGTATTACAAGACAGCTTTTCGGTCCTCACAGAGGCCCTTTAAACTAACTGAAGCTAGTCTGACTTGGACTTAAGTTATATTTTCATTAGTATAATACCCAGTTGGAAAACAGAATTTACACAGGGATAGGAAGTAATTACAGATGGCCTGAATTTAGTTTGTGAGCCTATTTACTGTGATTAAATCTGAGAAATAGGGTGAGTTTTTTTTTCACCTTTAATTTCAACAGTAATTTGATAAATTAGCATACGTATGGCAGCAAACGCATTGAAAGTTTCAGCTCAAAATAAATTTGCATCTACAAATGTCCTGCCTTCTCTCAAAATACTATGAAAGAAATTCAGTAAAACCTTTTTCATCTTCTTGGATAAAGAGAGCAACACATTTAAATAGATTTTCACAGCATTTATGGTTCTTAATGTTTATACTTTAAATATATATATATATATATATATATATATATATATATATATATGCTATGCTATGCTAAGTCACTTTAGTCGTGTCCGACTTTGTGTGACCCCATAGACGGCAGCCCACTAGGCTTCCTCGTCCCTGGGATTCTCCAGGCAAGAACACTGGAGTGGGTTGCCATTTCCTTCTCCAATGCATGAAAGTGAAAAGAGAAAGTGAAGTCACTCAGTCGTGTCCGACTCTTAGCGACCCCACAGACTGCAGCCTACCAGGCTCCTCCGACCGTGGTATTTTCCAGGCAAGAGTACTGGAGTGGGGTGCCATTGCCTTCTCCATATATATATATGTATGTATATGCACTTTGTATTCATTTATGGCCTTGAAACCAGTTTGAAAAGTTATTAAGTATTTTTTCCTGGAGAATTCCATGCCTGGAGAGCTACAGTCCATGGGGTCACAAACAGTCAGACACGATCAAGCGACTAACATTTTGGGTCTTCTCTGGTGGCTTAGGGGGTAAAGAAACTGACTGCAATGCAGGAGACCTGGGTTTGATCTCTGTGTCGAGCTGCCTAGCAGACTACAGTCCATGGGGTCACAAAGAGTTGGACACAATGGAGCAACTAACATTTCCACTTTTTTTTCACACCCAAACTTATTTATCTGATAAAATTTGCCCTTGGTTTTCTTAGGAATTAGCTCACCTACAGATCAATAAACATACTGAGCATTTCAGTAGTGCTGGACTCTAAACAAGGAGTTGTAAGAGACAAAGCAAAAGTCCTCAACATGTTTACCATTTAGTCAAGGAGATAAGACTAAGACTTTAAATAAGAGAGAAATACACATGGCAGCAGGCACATAGGAAACTACTAACATGTGCAGAATGCAGCAGTTCACTGGAAGTCATCAGCTGCACGGGCTTCATGCAGAATGAAAATTCATGATCACCAAGAAGTGATTCAGAAACGCAGGCTTCTTGCATCTTGTGGTTCTTCCCCCTGCAACATAGAGCTTCCAAGTTTGCTTTGCCTGTCTGACTCAAGCCAAAGGAAGGGAGACTCTGTGCAGGAGGCTTTTATGAGCCACGCCTGGGATGGCACACATTCCTTCTGCATACGTCCATGGAGTAGAAGTCAGGTCTACAGTCACATTTACTTGGCTAAAAGAATATCATCTAGGTATGCACACAAAACGGAGAAGGCAATGGCACCCCACTCCAGTACTCTTGTCTGAAAAATCCCAGGGACGGAGGAGCCTTGTAGGCTGCAGTCCATGGGGTCGCTAAGAGTCGGACATGACTGAGCGATTTCACTTTCTCTTTTCACTTTCATGCATTGGAGAAGGAAATGGCAACCCACTCCATTGTTCTTGCCTGGAGAATCCCAGGGACAGGGAAGCCTGGTGAGCTGCCGTCTATGGGGTCACACAGAGTCGGACACGACTGAAGTGACTTAGCATAGCATAGCATAGCATGTACACAAGATGAAGAAGAAACAGGCTTGGTGAAAAGTTAGCCATGACATCCACGAACATCTGATTAAAGAAACAAAAAGGAGTATAAGTTGAAATATGCTGTTTCCAGCACTTTTCAATAAGCTTGTACTATGAATCTCATTAATGGAAAAATGTCCTTTATCAGTGCCAGATACTGACTTGTGGAATGTGTTCAAAGATAACTGAGCCTTCTTAGATATGTCTAGCATGTAGATATGAATATGTGTGTAGCAAGAGAAGCACCACCGTAAAGCGTCATCAATTTTCAGGCAGGGTGTAGTATAAAAAGGTTGTGTGTCTGTGTGTGCTTCTGTAGGTGGAATGAGTGTGTTCATATTTATCTCCACAAATAATGTATGTGTACACAGGAGTGAAGGATAAATTAGGAGTTTGAGATTAATGGATGTATGTGACTGTATATAAAATTGATAAACAACATGGACTTACTGTATAATACAGGAAACTCTACTCAATATCTTGAAATAACTGATAATGGAAAGGAATCTGAAAGAGAATAAAACATATATAAAACTGAATTCCTTTGCTATATACCTAAAACTAACACAGCATTGTAAATCAATTATACTTCAATAAACAAATTTTAAAATGTACAGAAAGCTTTACTATTACGTCAACAGTAGAATATGCATGTTTCTCAAATTAAGTAGATTTATATGTTAAGATACCAGTAGATCCTAAGACGTAAGTAATGAGTTTTCAACATTTGTTCAATTCATTTACACAAAGACAACTTTAACAGTTTTGTTGAATGTAAATACTATATTTGGGAGGTGATGGGTATTATGGATTGAATTGTGTCTCCAAGAAAGATGTAATGAAGTCTTAACCCCTTTTGCCTATAAGTGTGATCTTATGTGGAAATAGGGTCTTTGCAGATGTAATCAGGTTAAAAAGAGGTCATACTGGATTAGGCTGGGCCTAGTCCAATGACTAATGCTCTAGCAAGCAGATATTTGGACAGAGTGGCGCAGTTGCACAGTGAGGACACCATGGGAAGATGGAGGCAGAGACTGAAGGGACACATTTACAACCCAAAGAACGCCAAAGGATGCCAGCAGCCAGCAGGACTGAGGAGAGAGGCTTGGAACAGATCATCTTTCAGAGCCTCCAGAAACAACCAACCCTTCCAACACCTGAATTTCAGAGACTTGTAGCCTCCAGAAAGGTGAGAGTATAAATTTCTGTTGTTTTAAGGCACCCAGTTTGTGGTAATTTGTAACAGCAGCCAGCCCTAGGGAACTTAACTCTTATAAGCTTTCAACTTGCACATTTTCATGGTTATAGAGGATAGGAGCCAGAGCATAAGAATCATGTCTGTCCATTGCCACCAAATGGGGATAACTGTCCCTTCTATGAAAATCACTTTGGTGCTACAAACAGCTGAATTTGACAAAACTTTCTAGAAATGAGCCGGTTTGTAAGTAAAGGAGCTTCTGTGTCATATATATTTATCTCATGAGCAGCACATCTAATTGGATTGCATACATGGAGGGAACAAAAAAATCAATAGTTTTTTCAACTCATAGATTATTCTAAGTAAGTGGGAATTTTGCTTTTATCACAAGTGAGCATTAGAGAAAAAACAAAACAAAACAACCAAACTAGCAATGCATATATGCCCCTTCTCAAAAAGCTAGTCCAGACTCAATGCCTCTGGCTTCTATTTAGGTCAACTGGATGCACGTCTGACAGAGATACTGTTCAGAGTCTTAAGTTGTCCCAGCCACAGGAGACAGTGTCTTGACCATGATGTCACCAGCGCCAGTCTGTGCCTCCTGGCTAGGCAGGAGTGGGGAGCGGCCCTAGCTCTCGTTCATTGCCGGGAGTCTGACACAGCTCGCTTGAGAGTCAGAGGCTGACACTCAGTGCTGGTTTTACAAGCAATTGTGCCTTTCCTTCTTTCTTCTTGGAGCACACTTAGCACCTTCCAGAATACTGTTGCTCTTTTAGGAGCTTCCTGCTTTTATTGAGAAATTGGTACAGGCAGCTATAACTTGTAGTAGCACTTTAGATTTTGTGTCTGGTTATAATAACATTCATGGAGAAAATGTGCACATAAATATTCTTGACTTTTAGTTCATGTAAGAAAGTCTATTTAGATACCACTCACCAAATGCAAACCTCATGGCTCACCTGAGACCAGGAATGATTGAGAAATTGAGATTGCATCATTTCTTGAGAGGAGCAGAGAGTAGGTCAGAAACGGGCACAATTCTTCATACTGAGCCATAAAGCATTACAATAGCATTAATTGCAAAGTTTCCTCTATTCCATTCTTTTAAAGCACAGGCAACACATGAAAACAATTTCCTGTACTTTGTTTTTTGATTTAATGCTTGCTATAGACATGTGTTACATTTTAATGGGGGCGTGGTTAGAGGAGAAATTGTACTCAAACTGTGTATTCACAAGAGTGTGGTGGATAAGTTTCTCACAGAGATGGAAAGAATTATATTATTGACCACATAAATTAGATTTGGGATACTTGACAGAATTCTATGATCTATTTCCATGTTGTTTATAATGCTGGACCCTGTGTATCTTAGAAAGGTCCCCTATAATTCTTTACCCTGCTAGTTTGTTTGTTGGCTTAATTAAGTGCCTTTTTAAAGCGGGGTGCTTGGAATTGGGTCATGGGCAATGTTTGTGGCAGAAGAGACATTGTCAATAAACAACAACAACAACAAAAGAATGGAGTTTGAAGTTTATAAATGGAAGGTCTAGTTGAACTAAAAATGGAAAATCCAAGTAATGAATCTTCCTAATAAAAAAGTGACCATCTTTGAGTGTGTGAGTTTCTCAGGGCTCTGAAGACTCTCTCTTCATTTTACATGCCTGAAAAGTTTAAGCCTCAAAAAAGCAAAAAAATAAAATAAAACTTAGGCATTAAGATTTAAAACACTCTTCTAAAGGTGGAACACATTTTCTTCTAGAATATTGACTTTTGGTTTGGACATAGCAATGTCTAGGAAAATGTCCCAGAGTTTGGGAATGTTCTTTAATTACAAAACAAGATCTTAATTGTTTCTAAAATCCTCTTAACTGGCCTCTGTAATTTTTCTAATAAAAACACCCCAAAAATGGTCTATGAATCACATCAGAGTAAGTCCCCAGAAGAATTTGTCTCAGAACACTTTTACATGAGCATTACAAAAAGGCCAGGATCAAAATAGTCACAGGTGGACTGTACCTATTTTGATGGCATCAGGCGAGGTATCAGTTTTTCATGTCATAGCATTTGGTGAAGCTGCATGAGCTGCGATTAATTTAAAAGGCTAAAATTTCTAATTCCTTGTGTGAATTGCTAGCTTTATTATCTTGTGCTGGTACTAACTCTTAGCCATTTATTTCTATCAGAAGGCAAAATATTAAAGAAATAAAATAGGGGATTAAAAAATGAAAAAATGATTGGAAAACCAGGATTCTTACGTAAGAATTTCAAAAATACCTTCTTTTTTTGCAATCCAAAGCAAAATAATAGCTCAGTCAGTTGATGGAGATGTGAAGTCAGCTCACTGCTTCCCCAGAACACCTAGTAACCCGTCTTTTCTGAGTGCTGACTGGGGTGCACAAGTAAAGCAGATGATCCCTGATTCTAGAGGACACAAAAAACTTTGCCTTCTCTCTGAAACACAGTCAGAAAAAGGGCATACAAGAGCTGACAAATTACTTTTTATGTTCACAATTTAAGAATGAGAACTGGAATAATAAGTCACCAATTTTCATATATCCGATTAGCAAGGTTTGTTTTTTTTTTTTAACACTGAACCCTATTAAGAGGTCTTATGCACTGCTGCCAGGAGTACTTTTTTTGATTACTTCAATCAAATTTCTATTATATTAAATTACTTTTAAAATAATATCAGTTATTAGATGAATACCTACACATAATATAAAACCATGTAAATATAACTGAGACGGCATTTCTTTCATTGATTCATTGGTCACATCAGCCTTGCGTGTGGAGAAGCAGGCATCACTGCTTTTGCATTTGATTTTTGTGCTTCCACTTGTGTGATTGTTCATTCCTTCATTCTACTTCATTTATGTTCCAATTTCCTTTTGTTGTTAACTATTTCCTTTTGCCGTCACTCTTGTATTTTATCTTAACTTACTTTTAATTGAGATATAATTAATATATAGCATTGTATTGGTTTTAGGTGTATAACAAGATGATTTGATATTGCATGTATTCTGAAATGATTCATAAATGAGTTTAATTAATATCCATCATCACATATAATTACAGATTTTTTAATGATGAGAACTTTTAAGATTTACTCTCTTAAAAACTTTTAAATACACAGGTCAGTATTGTTAAGTACAGTCACCATGCTGTACATTATATCTCCAGGATTTATTATCCGATAACTGGAAATTTGTGTCTTTTGACCACTTTCATACAGTTTGTCCACCCCACACCCTGGGCCTCTTGTAGGCATCAATCTGTTTTCTATGAGTTTGTTTGTTTGTTTTTAAGGCTCCACATATAAATGCTATTATACAATATTTGTTTTTCTCTAACTGACTTATTTCATTAGCACAGGGCCCTCAAGGTCTGTTCATGTTGTTATGAATACAAATAGCAAGATTTCCTTATGTTTATGGCTGAATAATATAATATATATATACAAAGAAAAATGTATGTGTATATATATGTTCATCCCATGATGGACACCAAGGTTGTTTTTGTGTCTTGTAAATAATACTGCAGTAAACAGGGGATGAGATATCTTTTTGAGATACTAATTTTGTTTTCTTCAGATAAATACCCTGAAGTTGAGTTGCTGGATCATATGGCAGTTCTACTTTTAATATTTTGAGACACCTCCAATCTGTTTTTCATGGTTGCTGCATCAATTTAAAATACTGTCCACAAATGTTCCATTTTCTCCACATCTCTCCAAAACTAGTTATCTCTTATTGCTTTAAAGATAGTCATTAAAACAAGTGTGAAGTGACTTCTCACTGTGGTTTTAATTGTAAGATTCTACTAAGCAATTTTACAATATTTATAAAACAACATTAAAAAGTTAATACATAAAGACGTAGGAATTCTTTTGTTGAACCCAAGTTCATGTGTCTGATGCACCGCGAAGCCAAACAAACCAAAACGTTGGAGTCTGGAGAAGACAAAGCTTTACTTCAGGGCCAAGCAAGGAGAGGAAGTGGTTTGTGCTAGCCAGTGGGTTTCAGGAAAGAGTTTTAATGGCAAATTTTGGGGGAGGCCTGTAGAGTTTGTGTCTTTCTTCTGATTGGTTAGTGGTACATCCACTGGATCATGGAAAAAGGAAGAGGGTTCCAGAAAAACATCTATTTCTGCTTTATTGACTATGCCAAAGCCTTTGACTGTGTGGATCACAATAAACTGTAGAAAATTCTGAAAGAGATGGGAATACCAGACCACCTGACCTGCCTCTTGAGAAACCTATATGCAGGTCAGGAAGTAACACTTAGAACTGGACATGGAACAACAGACTGGTTCCAAATAGAAAAAGGAGTACGTCAAGGCTGTATATTGTCACCCTGCTTATTTAACTTATATGCAGAGTATATCATGAGAAAGGCTGGGCTGGAAGAAGCACAAGCTGGAGTCAAGATTTCTGGGAGAAATATCAATAACCTCAGATATGCAGATGACACCACACTTACGGCAGAAAGTGAAGAGGAACTAAAAAGCCTCTTGATGAAAGTGAAAGAGGAATGTTGGCTGAAAAGAGGAATGAAAGTGAAATGTTGGCTGAAAGCTCAACATTCAGAAAAACTAAGCTCATGGCATCTGGTCTCATCACTTCATGGGAAATAGATGGGGAAACAGTGGAAACAGTGTCAGACTTTATTTTGGGGGGTCCAAAATCACTGCAGATGGTGACTGCAGCCATGAAATTCAAAGATACCTACTCCTTGAAAGGAAAGTTATGACCAACCTAGATAGAATATTGAAAAGCAGAGACATTACTTTGCCAACAAAGGTTCGTCTAGTCAAGGCTATGGTTTTTCCATTGGTCATGTATGGATGTGAAAGTTGTACTGTGAAGAAAGCTGAGCGCCAAAGAATTGATGTTTTTGAACTGTGGTGTTGGAGAAGACTCTTGAGAGTCCCTTGGACTGCAAGGAGATCAAACCAGTCCATTCTAAAGAAGATCAGTCCTGGGTGTTCTTTGGAAGGACTGATGCTAAAACTGAAACTCCAATACTTTGGCCATCTCATGTGAAGAGTTGACTCATGGAAAAGACTCTGATACTGGGAGGGATTGGGGGCAGGAGGAGAAGGGGATGACAGAGGATGAGATGGCTGGATGGCATCACCAACTTGATGGACATGAGTTCAACTCCCATGAACTCTGGGAGTAGGTGATGGACAGGGAGGCCTGGCGTGCTGCAATTCATGGGGTCTCAAAAAGTCAGACACGACTGAACTGAATGAACTGAACAGGTTGGTGCTCCAGGAATCTCATTCATCTACCTCCTGAGATACACGTGCTTTTGCTCAGCCCAAAGTTACCATCCTGCACTTGGTGGGGGCCTCACCTCCTGTAGAACCCAGAGATATGCATCAGATTGCTGCTCACACCCCCCAAGAAGGAACCTGGACTCTGCCCCATTCTGCACTATTGCTTGACTGCTTTTCCTTTATTTTTGCATTCCCTTCCTTCGGTAACTGGTTAACTGTTTGAATTTGCCATTTGGAACACAGGGAAAGTCAAGAAGGCTGGAGACTTTTTCCTACAAACAAAAATCAGGTACAAAAAAAGGCTTTTGTGCCTGGGAAGGCTCCAATGAGTCCTGGTCAGTTTCAGTTCTATTTTTAGAAAGTAATCAGAGATGTGTTCAAGAACATATGAACAAAGATGTTTAGTATGTTTTTTTTTTTTATAATATTCAGAAAATCAGAAATAAAAGCCTAAAATATCCAACAAGAGGAGAAAGTCTAATTGAACTGTTGCATGTGTATAGCAGAATATTCAGCAACCATTAAACAGATGAAGCTCACATCGGACCCCAAGGGTTCTTGAATGAAAACTGAATCTGACTCAGAAGATGCCAGGTCCAGTCATCCTGAAACAGTGTAAAAAGCTGGACTTGTGAGTAAAACCTAGAAGAATTGAAACTGTGGAGACCAACTGATCATTATTGCAGCTGACTGTGTAGGGATCTAAGCAATCTAGGGCATGGCAGTAGCAGTGACTTGTCATAAGTCCACTGGTCTAGGGGAAGGAGCGACAGTGTCCAGCTGTGACTCTGTGTACCAGGAGCTGAACCCATTTATTTGTGAATGGATAAGGCTGCAGGGAAGGACTAAGTTCTCAGACTGAGGGAATGCCAGTGTTCTTGGTTTATTCAAGATTTTTTCATATACAAGAATAATTTAAAAGATAAAAGACATACAATTGTGTTCATATCTGATGTTAGTGAAGCAAGTGAAATCAGATGGATAGATGGACAGATGGCTATAGAATAATGTGAAAGACATCCCAAAATATTCATTTTACTTCTGTTAAAATAGTGAAATTTTTCATAATTTTTATATCCTCTCAATATTTATTTATGTTTAAATATGTAATTGACATTTGTTATTTTATAATGCTATATGTGTGTGTGTATATATATATACAGTATTTCAAAAAAAAAAAGAAAAACTACTGTTTTCCTAGAATGTGTTGCCTTCTCTCACTCCTTGCACCCATCTTCCCAAATAAGGGGCTAGTAGATACCTGGGTTCTGGCAGCATCTAACCTAGATGAAGCTCCTCAAGTTCAGAAGATATTCTGGCTTGGGAAAATTTAGAGATTCCCTTAACTCACACTACAAAGACAGTTACCTACTAGTTCTGCTTCCTAACTTCCTCTCTTCAGCAGTTTTTATTTTGCATTTTAGGGAAGAAAAAAAAAAAACAGATAAGTTCACTAGTGGAATGGGGTGTTGCTTTTGTTTCAGCACAAGAATTTAAAACCAAAATATAGTGTTTAATTGCTTTCATATTTTACATCACATTTACATATGAGCACTGTCTTTTCTAAGTCCATGTGGAATCAACCTGGACAATTGAGAGACTAGGTGTGTTTTACCTAGAAAGGTACAACTTTGTGTAGCAGGGAGCGGGGTAGAATTATGAAGTTCCACTGCCTTGGATCTGCTGGTTGCTTCTCAGCACCATCCCTAGGATCCATCATGGTACTCTAATAAGTGGGAGTTCGTAGCTACCTTTGAATTTAATCAGACTTTAAATGGCAAGAATGGATGAAAATAACTGCAATAAGCTTTGAGAAAAATTTCCACAATATTCCATCAGATTGAAATTGCTATTCCTTGGAAGTGTATAAGATTTTGGTTGAGGCAAAAAGAGATTTAATATATATTTAAAAGATTCATCTTCAAAATGTTTCTTTTAAAGATAAAATGCATTTTAAATCATTTATCAATGAACACTGCAAAATCTTGAGAGAGACAAAATTGCCAGAAGTGAAGCATTTCTTTTTGCCAGCTAAGGAATCTGGACAGATTGAAACATGAAATTTAATATGAAAACTCTGGAATTCAACTTCATCTAAGAAACATTTAGGGCAGGAGTGGAATTTGAGTCTCAAGAGGGAGAAATATATTGTATACCTATAGATAATTCATGTTGTACAGCAGAAACCAACACAACATTGTGAAGCAATTATCTTCCAATTAAAAATAAAAAGCAAGCAAAAGCCAAACATTTAGAAGGCCACACCACAGATTTTCTTCCCTGGAGAATTGTGATGATTTCTAAAAACAAAAACCAAAAAAACAAAAGAATATTCTAGGTTTCATTGAATATGAAAACCGACCTTATATGGAGATTTCTTAAAAAACTAGGAATAAAACCACCATATGACGCAGCAGTCCCACTCCTAGACTTATACCTTGAGGAAATCAAAATTGAAAAAGACACATGTATTCCATTGTTCATTGTAGTACTATTTACAATAGCTAGAACGTGGAAGCAACCTAGATGTCCATTGACAGACGAATGGATAAAGAAATTGTGGTACATATACACAATGGAATATTCAGTTCAGTTCAGTTCAGTCACTCGGTTGTGTCTGACTCTTTGCGACCCCATGAATCCCAGCACGCAAGGCCTCCCTGTCCATCACCAACTCCCAGAGTTTACCCAAACTCATGTCCATTGAGTCAGTGATGCCATCCAACCATCTCATCCTCTGTTGTCCCCTTCTCCTCCTGACCCCAAATCCCTCCCAGCATCAGAGTCTTCCAATGAGTCAACTCTTTGCATGAGGTGGCCAAAGTATTGGAGTTTCAGCTTCAGCATCAGTTCTTCCAATGAACACCCAAGACTGACCTCCTTTAGGATGGACTGGTTTGATCTCCTTGCAGTCCAGGGACTCTCAAGAGTCTTCTCCAACATCACAGTTCAAAAGCATCAATTCTTCGGCGCTCAGCTTTCTTCACAGTCCAACTCTCACATTCATACATGATCACTGGAAAAACCATAGCCTTGTTACTCAGCCATAAAAAAGGACACATTTGAGACCATTCTAATGAGGTAGATGCATCTAGAACATACTATAAACAGTGAAGTAAGTCAGAAAGAGAAAGATAAATACCGTATTCTAATGCACATATACGGAATCTAGAAAAATGGTACTGAAGAATTTATGTACAGGACAGCAATGGAGAAACAGACAGAGAATAGACTTATGGACATGGGGAGAGGGGAGGAGAGGGTGAGATGTATGGAAAGAGTAACATGGAAACTTACATTACCATATGTAAAATAGATAGCCATCGGGAATGTGCTGTATGGCTCAGGAAACTCAAACAGGGGCTCTGAATCAACCTAGAGGGGTAGGTAGGGGAGGGACATGGGAGGGGGATTCAAAAGGGCGAGGATATATGTACACCTATGGCTGATTCATGTTGAGGTTTGACAGAAAACAACACAATTCTGTAAAGCAATTATACTTCAATTAAAAAAAACAATAAAAAAGAAAATCCACCTTATTTTGCTAAAATTATTTAAGTTTTAAGTTCAAATAACAAATATTACAAGTTATCTTTTAAAGAGCTATTAAAAATTCAAACTACATGCTTATGGGGTTTTGTACTTCCTCAATTCATATATATATATATATATATAAAGTATATAAGATATCTATATATATATTGATTACTATATATAAATCAATATATATATAAATTGATTACTATATATATAAATATATATATAATATTTATATATATAAATATATAAATTTATATTTACTATATATGTCTACTATACATTTATATATAGTAATCAATATATATATAGATATCTTATATACTTTATATATATATATGAATTGAGGAAGTACAAAACCCCATAAGCATGTAGTTTGAATTTTTAATAGCTCTTTAAAAGATAACTTGTAATATTTGTTATTTGAACTTAAAACTTAAATAATTTTAGCAAAATAAGGTGGATTTTCTTTTTTATTATTTTTTTTAATTGAAGTATAATTGCTTTACAGAATTGTGTTGTTTTCTGTCAAACCTCCAGACCACCTGATCTGCCTCTTAAGAAATCTGTATGCAGGTCAGGAAGCAACAGTTAGAACTGGTCATGGAACAACAGACTGGTTCCAAATAGGAAAAGGAGTAAGTCAAGGCTGCATATTGTCACCATGTTTATTTAACTTATATGCAGAGTACATCATGAGAAATGCTGGACTGGAAGAAACACAAGTTGGAATCAAGATTGCTGGGAGAAATATCAATAACCTCAGATATGCAGATGACACCACTCTTATGGCAGAAAGTGAAGAGGGGCTAAAAAGCCTCTTGATGAAAGTGAAAGTGGAGAGTGAAAAGGTTAGCTTAAAGCTCAACATTCAGAAAACGAAGATCATGGCATCTGGTCCCATCACTGCATGGGAAATAGATGCGGAAACAGTGGAAACAGTGTCAGACTTTGTTTTTCTGGGCTCCAAAATCACTGAAGATGGTGACTGCAGCCATGAAATTAAAAGACGCTTACTCCTTGGAAGGAAAGTTATGACCAACCTAGATAGCATATTCAAAAGCAGAGACATTACTTTACCAACAAAGGTTTGCCTAGTCAAGGCTATGGTCTTTCCTGTGGTCATGTATGGATGTGAGAGCTGGACTGTGAAGAAGGCTGAGCGCCGAAGAATTGATGCTTTTGAAGTGTGGTGTTGGAGAAGACTCTTGAGAGTCCCTTGGACTGCAAGGAGATCCAACCAGTCCATTCTGAAGGAGATCAGTCCTGGGATTTCTTTGGAAGGAATGATGCTAAAGCTGAAACTCCAGTACTTTGGCCACCTCATGCAAAGAGTTGACTCATTGGAGAAGACTCTGATGCTGGGAGGGATTGAGGGCAGGAGGAGAAGGGGACGACAGAGGATGAGATGGCTGGATGGCATCACTGACTCGATGGATGCGAGTCTGAGTGACCTCCGGGAGCTGGTGATGGACAGGGAGGCCTGGCGTGCTGCGATTCATGGGGTCGCAAAGAGTCGGACACGACTGAGCGACTGATCTGATCTGATATATATATAAATCATGACTTTTATACTTAGATTACCTTTAAATAGAGGCTTCCCTGGTGGCTCAAACAGTAAAGAATCTGCCTGCAATGCAAGAGACCCAGGTTTGATTCCTGGATCAGGAAGATCCCCTGGAGAAGGAAATGGCAACCTACTCCAGTATTCTTGCCTGGAAAATCCAACGGAGAGAGGCAGGCTACAGTCTATGAGGTTGCAAAGAATTGGACACAACTGAGCAACTGAAGGCAATGGCACCCCACCCCAGTTCCTTTGCCTGGAAAATTCCATGGACAGAGGAGCCTGGTAGGCTCCAGTCCATGGGGTTGCTACCAGTCGGTAACGACTGAGCGACTTCACTTTCACTTTTCACTTTCATGCATTGGAGAAGGAAATGGCAACCCACTCCAGTGTTCTTGCCTGGAGAATCCCAGGGACGGGGGAGCCTGATGGGCTGTCGTCTATGGGGTCGCACAGAGTCGGACACTACTGAAGCGACTTAGCAGCAGCAGCAGCAGAGCAACTGAAACTGACACTAAACTAACTAAACAGTGGTTGACCCATTCGTAGTGAGGACAAACAGTCACTGGTCCAGATAAGTTGACTTCCTTGCGACCACCACTCTCCAATTCTACACACACCCACAAGCACAAATAGTACATAATTTTACATTCTTACTGAATTTTCAAATGTTTTAGTCTTTCATTTTTAACACACACAGTTTACCTTACCAGAGAACAAAGATGTAAAATGAAAATAGGTATATTAGTAGGATGGAAACTTTAATACGTTCTTTGCAAGAGGAAAATCTAACCTGTGTAAAGAAGTGTGAAGGGAAAGACTCCTTCAATGTGGGGGAGGCCAGGCTCAAGAGGTACGTCTAGTTCTCTAAAGGGCCTGTGGTCCAAAGCACAGAGCATGCAGTTGTCTCCTAATCTCTTCTGTCTGAAGCACCGAGTGCACTGTTGGTCAGCAACCACAGCACGTTACCCTTTACAGAACTGGATGGTGAGCAAAACATTTTTTCCCTCTTCTTTCACTTACACAAATGTACCTAAAGATTTAGGCAACTAAAATGATTGGTTTTATTGTTTAATAATGCTTCTCCCTCAATTTCAAAGCGAACACACCCTCTATGTAGGAAATTTGAGAAACACAGAAAAGGACAAACAAACAAAAATAGTTTTCTGGGGGTAACCTATCTAGACCTTTTTATTGGCATGCACACACACACACCATAACTACTTTTGAAAAATTTATACAATCATCCCTTTGCATCCTTTGGGGATTGGTTCCAGGTCCTTTATATAAAATGGCATAGTATTAGTGTATAACCATTACTTTGCCAACAAAGGTCCATCTAGTCAAGGCTATGGTTTTTCCTGTGGTCATGTATGGATGTGAGAGTTGGACTGTGAAGAAGGCTGAGCACCGAAGAATTGATGCTTTTGTTGTTTTGGAGAAGACTCTTGAGAGTCCCTTGGACTACAAGGAGATCCAACCAGTCCATTCTGAAGGAGAACAGCCCTGGGATTTCTTTGGAAGAAATGATGCTAAAGCTGAAACTCCAGTATTTTGGCCACCTCATGCGAAGAGTTGACTCATTGGAGAAGACTCTGATGCTGGGAGGGATTGGGGGCAAGAGGAGAAGGGGACAACAGAGGATGAGATGGCTGGATGGCATCACTGACTCGATGGACGTGAGTCTGGGTGACCTCCGGGAGTTGGTGATGGACACGGAGGCCTGGTGTGCTGCGATTCATGGGGTTGCAAAGAGTCAGACACGACTGAGCAACTGATCTGATCTGATCTGACACACATTCTCCACTGTACTTTAAATCATCTCTGAGTTACTTATAATGGTTAATACATTGTAACTGCTACATGAATAGTTGTAAATGCTATGCATATAGTTGCTAGTGCATGGCAAATTCAAAATTTGCTTTTTGGAACTCTCTGGATTTTTTCCCCAGATAAATCTGCAGATGTGGAACCCACCCATGGATGTTGAGGTTCCACTGTATGCTAGACATCATACTCTTTATTCTGTAATCATGACCTTTTCCCCATGGCAATGAATGGCCTTCTGCAATGTTAATTTTTAATGTCAGTACTTGCATTCCATTGCATGGATTCATTGTAATTTATTTTGTAAATTTCCTGTCATATTATGGTATAACATATCAATATTTGATTCTTATCTTAAGTTTCTGATAGAGAGCTCCTAAATCCCCTTGTATCTCTGGAACAATGAGTTTTTTGTGCGCTGGTGATAGCAGCCATGAAATTAAAAGATGCTTACCCCTTGGAAGGAAAGTTATGACCAACCTAGATAACATATTGAAAAGCAGAGGCATTACTTTGTCCACAAAGGTTCATCTAATCAAGGATATGGTTCTTCCAGTGGTCCTGCATGGTTGTAAGAGTTGAACTGTGAAGAAAGCTGAGCACGTAAGAATTGATGCTTTTGAACTGTGGTGTTGGAGAAGACTCCTGAGATTCCCTTGGACTGCAAGGAGATCCAACCAGTCCATCCTAAAGGAGATCAACCCTTTGTGTTCATTGGAAGAACTGATGCTTACGCTGAAACTCCAATACTTTGGCCACCTCATGGGAAGAGTTGACTCATTGTAAAAGACTCTGGTACTGAGAGGGATTGGGGGCAGGAGAAGAAGGGGAAGACAGAGGATGAGATGGTTGGATGGTATCATCAACTCAATGGACATGGGTTTGAATGGACTCCGGGAGTTGGTGATGGACAGGGAGGCCTGGTGTGCTGTGATTCATGGGGTCACAAAGAATCGGACACGACCGAGTGACTGAACTGAACTGAATGTAAGCTCAAAGAAACAGCTGCTCCAAGCTGGAGATTTTCAAGTGCAAATTTGATTGTATATCTGTTTCACCTAAGTACAGAATTTGGAACCTGACTTTCTTGCCATCTTAGAAGCAACTCCGCTGTGCTTTCCTCATTTTAGAGGGTAAAACTGACTCCGGAGAGATACCAGGTCACCAAGTGCACCAGATTATGGCCACAGGTCCAGGCCACGGACTTCCTGCCCCACTTCACTACTTCCAGTCCTACCTCACCACAAGATGGCAGCACCCAGGAAGCAGCCTCATTTTCAATAGTGGAGTGTTGAGAGTGTTTCACTGATATCAGGGTCCGTCTTCCCCTTTGGCATCTCAGTGAATGAAGGTGCCCACAAGAAAAGGAATTTACCAAAACCCAGAGGACAAAAATCCAGTGTAAAATACGTGAAATGTCTGCTAAATCCATAATCTGTAAAGGACCATTTGCCCTGATAAGTACAGGACTCACTGCCCTTCCTTTTAGCTGTGGGTTTCTTAAGCATTGGGTGAGGTGGTGGAGACAAAGTGCTATCCTGGCGGTGGCGGCGGGGAGGGGTTGGGGTGGAGAAAAGCCTAGAAGCCCAACCACCAGGGACAATTGGGTCCCTAGAAGCCATGATTTGCTTTTATTTTGACTGAAGATTTGAGTGATTTTTCACTTCCTTTCTTTGCAAAAGGTCCACGTGGTTCCTGGCTGGTGGGGAAAATGCCTCTGAGAATGACAGTTTTATAGGTGCTGAAAAGTTTGGTCCAGAATAACATGTTACCAGTTCACCAGGTAAACTCCGGTTTCATCATCCAGATGGGAAATTTAGTGTGAAACCAATTGCAGGTGAAAATTGACTGTGTGTGTGTAACACAGAGGTGGTTTCTCACCACCAGGAAAAAAAAAAACAAAACAAAAACAACTACAACCCATGTCCTGCTTGGGGAAGAAAGCACCAAAACCCAAAACCGCCTTTCCTTTTCATAAGCACTTTTCAGCCAAAAGGGAAAGGAGTTTTATTTTTTGTGAACCCACAAAAATGTCATATTCACCAGTGAGGAAATCACATTTGTACTATGGTATTAAAGATGTTTTTCTCATTCAGGCAAATGGGAGAGCTTTACATGAAACTGCTTTTGGGGCAAGGGTAAAGGGGTATTGCTTTTATATGAAGAAAATAGTCTTCCTTGACTTGGAAGAAGAAATTGCTCTAAAAAGTAGATTTGAAAGTGCTCTCTAGACTCTCTCAGTCTTAGTCCATTGCTGAACGAGGCTGAAGTAGGACTCCTATAAACCACATTTTGAACATTTTTTAGCTAAACATTTCTGATGGATTTAAGCTGTGGCTTGAAAAATTGGCCTGAAAGCATGCACATGACAAGACCACTTTTCCAATGATTTGAGGGTGTTAGGTTCTTCCTCAGGGAAACAGGCACACTTCCCAAATCTCCTTGCCTATAGGGAACAGACCACACTGGCTCTCCAGCCCAACTCTATCCCAGAGTCTAGAGCCATGCCAGTCAGCATTCCCACTAATGTCCAACTTTAGCTGTGGGTCCTTTCTGTCAAACTTTTAATTGCCAAAATTGTGTTAGAGCTTTCCCAGGACCAGAGATAGAAATCTCTTGAAAATAGTACAACAGACTATGCCAAAGAGAAAAATGGGGACTGAGGTGCATGAAGTTTAGAGGTCCATGGCTGCAGAGCCTGAGCTGACTTCCTCCTCAGGATTTTAAAATGACTCCGCGTGGAGGAAAATGGTAAATAGCAGAGCCAGGACGGGAGGGCAGCAGTGCACAGCCTTGGGGCTCACTCACTGGGAGGTGACCCACGGAAGGTCAGGAAAGGAGGCTCTCCCATTGACATCAGGTCAGACAGAACTTGGCAGACCCCTGCTGCGTTACAGCATGGAGGTGAGGGAGGGCAGGATGGGGTGATGCAAACTGGGAGACGGTAGAGGAAAACCGGACCAACAGATTTCCAGCAGGTGGCAGGAGAATGTTTGGCAAAGCAGAGAAAAACAAGGAAGCCGTGCCAATCATATTATGAGTTGTTTATAATCAGCTGCAGATCATATCATTTTAGATTCTAAAGCCTCCTCTACAGGTCTAGTCATTGGTGGTGTGGGAGACCTCTAGGGAAGTGTTTCTCAAAGTAGGGTTCCCAGATCAACAGACCCAACATCACCTGGAAGTGTTTTAAGGCAAATTCTTAAGCTCCATTCAAGACCCACTGAATCAGAAACTCCGGGAAAGGAGCCCACAATTTTTGGTGCCCACTAGACAATTCTGGTGCACACTAAAGTTTGGAAACCACTGCTTTAGAACATTTCCTCTCAGTTTTAAGGTGCATGGGAATCACCAGGTAATTCTGTTAAATAAAAATATAATTTTGTTAAATAAAAATACAAATTCAGATTCAGTAGACCTGAGTTGAGCTGAGATTCTGCATTTCTAATAAATTTGCAGGTGATGCTGATTCTGGGGCGGTCACAGAGTATATTTACAGAGGGCATATGATCAGAACAAGGCAAGGCATCCATGTCCCAGGAGCAGATGAAATGCCCTCCTACATGGCAAGAGAGGAAATAGAAGCTAAATGTCTTATGGGGTGACAAGTGTAGGACTTGAGGTCATGGCACTTCTTTCCATTGAGGGCAAGTATTTAATGGCACAATTGGGATAGAGAGTGAGCCGATAAGTAGTGCAGTTGAGAGTAATCACTTTGGGGAAATATTTGCTATCTCCAATCTTGTGAAGAAGGACCTTGGATTCTTCCACTCAAATTGCTTCTGAGGCTTTCCATGCAAGCTTCATTTTTGTTTTCTGGAATGTGTCAAAATATTTTCTTTCAAAATGGAGGGAAATTGGCTTGAGAATTCCACCAAAAGAGGTTTGCCTAGTAGATTTAATAGGAAAGGGAAGGGCATACGGTAGCTGTAGGTAGCCAGTCAGACACTTTTATTTCAACTTCTGATCAATTAGTTGCTTAATGTACTGAAAATGAACAAGACCTAGTAGAATGAAATGGAATGACTCCTCGGTTAAACCCCAATCCACATCATATTTTTTTTGGCCAGGAGATTTTTCTTCATAAGTGAAGAGAAAAATACATTAGGTGACATCAGTTCAGTTCAGTTGCTCAGTCGTGTCTGACTCTTTGCGACCCCATGGGATTGTAGCACACAGGTCTCCCTGTCCATTACCAACTCTTGTAGCTTGCTCAAACTCATGGCCATCGAGTTCGTGATGCCACCCAATCTTATCCTCTGTCGTCCCCTTCTCCTCTGGCCTTCACTTTTTCCCAGCATCAGGGTCTTTTCTAATGAGTCAGTTCTTTGAATCAAGTAGCTAAAGCATTGGAGATTCAGCTTCAGCGTCAGTCCTTCCAAAGAATATTCAGGACTGATTTCCTTTAGGATGGACTAATTGGATCTCCTTGCAGTTCAAGGGACTCTCAAGAGTCTTCTCCAACACCACAGTTCAAAAGCATCAATTCTTTGGCACCAATTCTAGTCCATACATGACTACTGGAAAAACCATTGCTTTGACTAGATGGACCTTTGTTGGAAAAGTAATGTCTCTTCTTTTTAATATGCTGTCTACAAAAAGTCATCAAGATGCTTGAAGAAGTGATAATTGGTTGGCGAGAGGTCAGGTGAATATGGTGGATGAGGCAAAAATTTGTAGCCCAAGTTGTTCAACTTTTGAACCGTTGGTTGTGTAATGTGTGGTCAGGTGTTCTTGTGGAGAAGAATTGGGCCATTTCTGTTGACCAATGATCTCATCAATTTGTTCAGCATACTTCTCAGACATAGTGGTTTTGCTGCGATTCAGAAAGCTGTTGTGGATCAGACCAACAGCAGACCAACAAATAGTGACCATGGCCAGTTTTCAATACAAGTTTGGTTTTGTGAAGTGCTTAAGAGGTTCAGCTTTTTCTTTTTTCTTTTTTTTTAAATTTTATAATATTGTATTGGTTTGCCATACATCAACATGAATCCGCCATGGGTATACACGTGTTCCCCATCCTGAACACCCCTCCAGCCTCTCTCCCTATACCATCCCTCTGGGTCATCACAGTGCACCAGCCCCAGGCTTCTTGTATCCTGCATCGAACCTGGACTGGCAATTCGTTTCTTATATGATATTATACATGTTTCAATGCCATTCTCTGAAATCACCCCCCCCCCACCACAGAGTCCAAAAGACAGTTCTATATATCTGTGTCTCTTTTGCTGTCTCGCATACAGGGTTATCGTTACCATCTTTCTAAATTCCATATATATGCATTAGTATACTGTATTGGTGTTTTTCTTTCTGGCTTACTTCACTTTGTATAATCGGCTCCAGTTTCATCCACCTCATTAGAGCTGATTCAAATGCATTCTTTTTAATGGCTAATACTCCATTGTGTATATGTACCACAGCTTTCTGATCTATACAACTGCTGATGGACATCTAGGTTGCTTCCATGTCCTGGCTATTGTAAACAGTGCTGTGATGAACATTGGGGTACACGTGTCTCTTTCAATTCTGGTTTCCTCAGTGTGTATGCCCAGCAGTGGGATTGCTGCGTCATAAAGCAGTTCTATTTCCAGTTTTTTAAGGAATCTCCACACTGTTCTCCATAGTGGCTGTACTAGTTTGCATTCCCACCAACAGTGTAAGAGGATTCCTTTTTCTCCGTATCCTCTCCAGGATTTATTGCTTGTAGACTTTTGGATGGCAGCCATTCTAACTGGCATGAAATGGTACCTCATAGTGGTTTTGATTTGCATTTCTCTGGTAGTGAGTGATGTTGAGCATCTTTTCATGTGTTTGTTAGCCATCTGTATGTCTTCTTTGGAGAAATGTCTATTTAGTTCTTTGGCCCATTTTTTGATTGGGTCATTTATTTTTCTGGAATTGAGCTGTAGGAGTTGCTTGTATATTTTTGAGATTAGTTGTTTGTCAGTTGCTTCATTTTCTATTATTTTCTCCCATTCTGAAGGCTGTCTTTTCACCTTGCTTATAGTTTCTTTTGTTGTGCAGAAGCCTTTAATTTTAGTCAGATCCCATTTGTTTATTTTTACTTTGATTTCCAATATTCTGGGAGGTGGGTCATAGAGGATCCTGCTGTGGTTTATGTCAGAGAGTGTTTTGCCTATGTTCTCCTCTAAGAGTTTTATAGTTTCTGGTCTTATGTTTAGATCTTTAATCCATTTTGAGTTTATTTTTGTGTATGATGTTAGAAAGTGTTCTAGTTTCATTCTTTTACAAGTGGTTGACCAGTTTTCCCAGCACCACTTGTTAAAGAGATTGTCTTTTCTCCATTGTATATTCTTGCCTCCTTTGTGAAAGATAAGGTGTCCATAGGTGCGTGGGTTTATCTCTGGGCTTTCTATTTTGTTCCATTGATCTATATTTCTGTCTTTGTGCCAGTACCATACTGTCTTGATGACTGGCTTTGTAGTAGAGCCTGAAGTCAGGAAGGTTGATTCTTCTAGTTCCATTCTTCTTTCTCAAGATTGCTTTGGCTATTTGAGGTTTTTTGTATTTCCATACAAATTGTGAAATTATTTGTTCTAGCTCTGTGAAAAATACTGTTGGTAGCTTGATAGGGATTGCATTCAATTTATAAATTGCTTTGGGTAGTATACTCATTTTCACTATATTGATTCTTCCAATCCATGAACATGGTATATTTCTCCATCTATTAGTGTCCTCTTTGATTTCTTTCACCAGTGTTTTATAATTTTCTTTATATAGGTCTTTAGTTTCTTTAGGTAGATATATTCCTAAGTATTTTATTCTTTTTGTTTCAATAGTGAATGGAATTATTTCCTTAATTTCTCTATTTTCTCATTATTAGTGTATAGAAATGCAAGGGATTTCTGTGTATTGATTTTTATATCCTGCCACATTACTATATTCATTGATTAGCTCTAGTAATTTTCTGGTGGAGTCTTTAGGGTTTTCTATATGGCAGAAAGTGAAGAGGAACTAAAAAGCCTCTTGATGAAAGTGAAAGTGGAGAGTGAAAAGGTTGGCTTAAAGCTCAACATTCAGAAAATGAAGATCATGGCATCTGGTCCCATCACTGCATGGGAAATAGATGGGGAAACAGTGGAAACAGTGTCAGACTTTACTTTTCTGGGCTCCAAAATCACTGCAGATGGTGACTGCAGCCATGAAATTAAAAGACGCTTACTCCTTGGAAGGAAAGTTATGACGATCCTAGATAGCATATTCAAAAGCAGAGACATTACTTTGCCAACAAAGGTTTGCCTAGTCAAGGCTATGGTCTTTCCTGTGGTCATGTATGGATGTGAGAGCTGGACTGTGAAGAAGGCTGAGCACTGAAGAATTGATGCTTTTGAACTGTGGTGTTGGAGAAGACTCTTGAGAGTCCCTTGGACTGCAAGGAGATCCAACCAGTCCATTCTGAAGGAGATCAGCCCTGGGATTTCTTTGGAAGGAATGATGCTAAAGCTGAAACTCCAGTATTTTGGCCACCTCATGCAAAGAGTTGACTCATTGGAGAAGACTCTGATGCTGGGAGGGATTGGGGGCAGGAACAGAAGGGGACGACAGAGGATGAGATGACTGGATGGCATCACTGACTCGATGAATGTGAGTCTGAGTGACCTCTGGGAGTTGGTGATGGACAGGGAGGCCTGGCGTGCTGTAGTTCATGGGGTTGCAAAGAGTCGGACACGACTGAGTGACTGATCTGATCTGATCTGATGTATAGGATCACGTCATCTGCAAACAGTGAGAGTTTTACTTCTTCTTTTCCAATTTGGATTCCTTTTATTTCTTTTTCTGCTCTGATTGCTATAGCCAAAACTTCCAAAACTATGTTGAATAGTAATGGTGAAAGTGGGCATCCTTGTCTTGTTCCTTACTTTGGGGGAAATGCTTTCAATTTTTCACCATTGAGGATAATGTTTGCTGTGGGTTTGTCATATATAGCTTTTATTATGTTGAGGTATGTTCCTTCTATTCCTGCTTTCTGGAGAGTTTTTATCATACATGGATGTTGAATTTTGTCAAAGACTTTCTCTGCATCTATTGAGATAATCATATGGCTTTCATTTTTCAATTTGTTAATGTGGTGTATTACATTGATTGATTTTCAGATATTGAAGAACCCTTGCATCCCTGGGATAAAGTCCACTTGGTCATGGTGTATGATCTTTTTAATATGTTGTTGGATTCTGATTGCTAGAATTTTGTTAAGGATTTTTGCATCTATGTTCAGCAGTGATCTTGGCCTGTAGTTTTCATGCCGAATGATCATAGAATGGTCGACATTGAGTTCTTTGGCAGCTTTTTGCATAGTTGTAAGAGGAGCTGCTTTGATGATTGCTCTCAATTGGTCATTGTCAACTTCTGATGCTGGCCACTAAGCTCCTCATCTTCAAGGCTCTCAATCTCCTTTGCAAAACTTCTCAAAGCAGAGCTGCACTGTATATCTGTTAGCAGTTCCTACGCCAAAACGGTTGCTGAGGTTGCTAGTTGTCTTTATGACCCATTTTGGAATGGGTTATTCAATTGGAATAAAAAAAAAAATTGCTCAAATTTTCTTTTTGTCTAGCATCATTTCTATAGTCTAAAATAAATATAAAATGAACAACAAGTAATAAGTTATTGGCAAAAAGCATAGAACAAGGAGTGTGTATTAAAAAGATGTATAACAGAACCACATCTATTTAAGAATGTATCCCAATATCAAACAGCAAATTTCTACAATGTAAAACCACAATTACTTTTCTACCAACCTAATAAAAACTTCACATAAAGAAAAGCTCAGGCTCAGATGGCTTCATTGGTGAATTCTATCAAAAGAAGAGCTAATATAATCTTTTACAAAGGACTTCAAAAAATTAACGGGGAATGAACACTTCTCAACTCATTTTATGATAAAAATAACAAAATCAGACAAAAAGTACAAAAAAAGAAACTGCAGACCAGTATCTCCTGTGAATATAGACACAAAAATCCTCAAAAAATACTATTAAGCCAAATCCAGAAACATATAAAAAGATTATATAACAGAGCCAAGTGGAATTTATTGAAGTAATGCAATCAATGTAGTAAACTATGCTAATAGAATAAAGGAGAGAAAAACTCATATGATTATCTCAATAGATGCCGAAGAAGTATTTGACAAAATCCAATATCTTTCATGATAAGACTACTGATCAAACTTGGAATAGATAGAAGCTTCCTCAAGTTGATAAATGTCATCTATGAAAAGCCCTCAGCTACTATCATACTTAATGGTGAAAGACTAGATTCTTTTGCTCTAAGATCAGGTACAAGACAAGAATATTTGCTCTTGCCACTTCCACTCAGCATTATATTGGAGCTTTTAACTAGGGCATTTGGGCAAGAAAAATAAATCAAAGGGATGACATTGGAAAAGAAGAAGTAAACTATCTTTATTTACAGATGACATGATCTTATATATGATAAATCCTAGTAAATTATAAAAGAGCTACATAAACTGACAAAGTCAGAAAGTTTTAGAATACAAGATCAACGTATAAAAATTATCTGTGTATCTATGTACTAGCAATTTTGAAAAAGAAATTAAGAAAACAATTCCATGTAGAATAACATGAAAAAGAATAATACACTTAGGAATAAACTTAACAAGAGAAGTACAGTACTTGTATATTGAATACATTATTGAAAGAAATTTTAAAAGACCTAAATAAATTTTAAAAATCTCATCTACATGGATCAGAAGATTGATCTTGTTAAGATAGAAATATTTTCCGAATTTATCTGCAGATTCAATATGATCCTTATCAAAATACCAATGTCCTTTTTTGCAGAAAGCCCTTTGATCATAAAATTCATATGGGAATGGAAGGGATCCAGAATAGCCAAATCATGTAAAAGAACAAAGCTGGAAGACTCACACTCTCAATTTCAAAACTTACTACAAATCTACAGTAATAAGAGAGCATGACAATTGCATTAGGTTAAACATAAATCAATGGGATGAAACTGAGGGTCTGAAAATAAGCTCTTACATTAATGGCCAACTGATTTTCAACAAAAGTACTATGGCAATTTATCAGAAGGAAATAGTTTTTCAACAAATGGTTTTGGGACAACTGTATATGCCCATGCAAAAGAAGCTCAACTACTTTCTTATACCATATGCAAAAATTTACTCAAAATGGATTATAGACAAAAATTGAAGAGGTAAAACAATAAGACTTTTAGAAGAAAATATAGGAATAATTCTGGATGATATATGTTTAGGAAATAGATTCTTACTATACCAAAAGCATAAGCAACTGAAACAATAATAGGTAAAATGAACTATATCATGAAAAAAGTTGCATTGAAAATGATCAAGAAAAGTGAAAATCCGACTTACAAAATTAAAAAAATAAATAATGAAAAAGTATTTTTTTCTGTTTATTTTACTTCACAATATTGTATTGGTTTTGCCATATATCAACATGAATCCACCACAGGTGTACATATGTTCCCCATCCTGAACCCAATCCCATCCCTCTGGGTCATCCCAGTACGCCAGCCCCGAGCATCCTGTATCATGCATTGAACCTGGACTGGCAATCCGTTTCACATATGATAATTTACATGCTTCAGTGCCCTTCTCCCATCTCATCCTGCCCTCGCCGTCTCCCAGAGTCCAAAAGACTGCTCTATACATCTGTGTCTCTTTTGCTGTCTCGCATACAGTGTTATCGTTATCATCTTTCTAAATTCCATATACATGCGTTAGTATACTGTATTGGTGTTTTCCTTTCTGGCTTACTTCACTCACTTTGAAAAAGTATTTTTAAAAATAAAAATAAAAGACAACTCATATAATGGGCAAAGGATTTGAATAGACTTTTCTCCAAAAAAGGTATATAAGTGGCAAAAGGAAATGAAAAAAATTTTAGTATCACAAATCATTTGATAAGCACAAATCAAAGCTATAGTGAGATACCACTTCATCCTCACTGGGATGGCTGTAAAAGGATAGAAAATAACAAGTATTGACAAGGATGTAGACAAATTGGTGAGACTGTAGCATGGTATGGACATTCAGGGAAACAGATTGGCAGTTCATCAAAGTTAAACATATTCCTAGAAAGGAATATACCATGCCCATGTTTTCCATTTGTGAAAACACAAAACCCTGTACAGGATTGTTCATTGTGACATTATCCATGTTAGTGAAAAACTGGGACTACCTCAAACTGACATATGGATAAATAAAGTATGATACCCAAACAATGGGATAGTATGCTGTAACTTAAAAACAACAACATAATGACAGTTACAATATGGATGAAACTTAAAAACATTATACTAAATGAAAGAATCCAGTCACACACAAAAAGCCACATATTGATTTCATTAATATGAAATCACTACTATTGTCAAGCTTAAGTATAGACAAAGTATAGGTTAGTGGTTGCCTAAGGCTGTAGAATTACAAGGCCCTTGCTCCTTGGAAGAAAAGCTTAAATTAAAAAACCCTTGCTCTTTGGACAAAAAGCTATGACCAACCTAGACAGCATATTAAAAAGCAGGCATTACTCTGCCAACAAAGGTCAATATAGTCAAAGCTATGGTTTTTCCAGTAGTTATGTATGAATATGAGAATTGGAACATAAAGATAGCTAAGTGCCAAAAAATTAATTTTTTTGAACTGTGGTGTTGAAACTTGAGAGTCCCTTGGACTGCAAGGAGATCCAACCAGTCAATCCTAAAAGAAATCAGTCCTGAATATTCATTGGAAGGACTGATGTTGAAGCTGAAGCTCTATACTTTGGCCACCTGATGCAAAGAGCTGACTCATTGGCCCTGATGCTAGGAAAGATTGAGGGCGGAAGGAGAAGGGGACAACAGAGGATGTGATGGTTGGATGGCATCACTGACTCAATGGCCATGAGTTTGAACAAACTCCAAGAGACAGTGAAGGACATGGAAGCCTGGCATGCTGCAGTCCATGGGATGGCAAAGTCAGACGCGACTAAGTGATTGAACAACAATGAACAAGGGCTGTAGAGATGTGGAGTTGGGGGAAATGGGGAGTAATTGCTAATGAGTACAGGGTGAGGCACTTCTTCATTCTTTTAGGGTGATGAAAATGTTCTAAATTTAGGCTATGGTGATGATGTACATATCTCTGGATATAGTAAAGCCATCGAAGTGTATACTTTAAATGGATGAATTCTATGGTATGTGAATTATATCTAATAAAGATATTTAGAAATAAATATTATGGCTTTAACTTTGGAAAGCTAAGTTGTATACTATTGCAATGATTTATTTTCTCTTTCTGTTTCTTTTTGTTTAATTGATAATAAAACAAATGTATTATTTTTTCTAAATACAGGTGGCCAGTTTTCTATAGTTAGTTCCCCTTCTCATGGAGGGCTTCATTTTCTAGGAAAAAAAATACAAGTTGAAGAAAGAAAAGCTATATTCCCCAAACACCTAAACCCTGATCCTAGTATACACTTGGTGTATGGTGCTCCAAAATTAAAGATTCTCGTTGTCTTTAAGAAGTATTTTTTTCTTAAAGAGACCCTGGAGGAAAATATGGTTTTTAGAACTGTTACAGAATAAGACTCAAGTTTTGAATTCTGTAGAGGAGAGGTATATCTCATTCCACAGACATGTTTCATTGGAGAGGGAGAATAATAATAACTCAGTAAAAATAATTGCAAACATTTCAACTGTGCTTTCTAACGTGCATACCCCCTCACCCAAACATTGCTATGCTTAATTCTCCCAACAGCCCTGTGAGGAAAGTACTTACATCCATAATATGAATATACAGGACTGGCAAGAGTGTTTATACATCAGGGTCTTCTACTCCAAACTCTGGACCATTTTTGTAAACACAAGAAGTTATGATTCTGTGAAATTTTACATGTAAAGACAGTAGAAAGAACTTGGGAGACAATGAAAAGAAAGTGATCAGAAAGACATAGCTAAGGAAGTAAATTTTAGCAACCCTGTCACCTCCAATAAATGGGTAACTCTTTCCTCCTGTGGACTACAAAACCATCACAGAAGCACCATGTGATAGAGACAGAAGATTTAATCTGTTTTGAAGTTTACATAATAGCTCATTTTGCTCATTGTGTAGAGCCTTCATTTGATTTGCTATTTTCCTCAGCACTCAAAGGAAGCACTAAATGGAATTGTTCAGTTCAGTTCAGTCACTCAGTCGTGTCTGACTCTTTGTGACTCCATGGATTGTGGCACGCCAGGCCTTCCTGTCCATCACCAACTCCGGGAGTTCACTCAAATTCACGTCCATCCAGTCGGTGATGCCATCCAGCCATCTCATTCTGTCGTCCCCTTCTCCTCTTGCCTTCAATCTTTCCCAGCATCAGGGGCTTTTCCAGTGAGTCAGTTCTTTGCATCATGTGGCCAAAGCATTGGAGATTCAGCTTCAGCATCAGTCCTTCCAATGAATATTCAGGACCGATCTCCTTTAGGATGGACTGGTTGGATCTCCTTGCAGCCCAAGGGACTCTCAAGAGTCTTCTCCAATACCATGGTTCAAAAGCATCAATTCTTTGGTGCTCAGCTTTCTTTATGGTCCAACTCACACATCCATACATGACTATTGGAAAAAACACAGCTTTGACTAGAAGGACCTTTGCTGGCAAAGTAATGTCTCTGCTTTTTAATATGCCATCTAGGTTTGTCATAGCTTTTCTTCCAAGGAGCAAGCATCTTTTAATTTCATGGCTGTAGTCACCATCTGCAGTGATTTTGGAGCCCAGAAAAATAAAGTCTCTCACTGTTTCCATTGTTTCCTCATCTATTTGCCATGAAGTAATGGGACAAAATCATGGGCCAGCCTAAGACAAAATGCTAGACAGACACAGCATCAGAATGAGCTGTCATTTCTAAAAATATAGGAGACATTGAAAAGAGATATTCTTCAAAATATTCACTGAATGAGAAGAACAAGACAGCTTGGAGTTCTGAACAGGAACAACAGAGCAGTAAACAGATAGATGGGCTCAGAAAATAGAACCTCTGCACTCCGGCCTTGTTCACATTTCCTATGAAAGAGAAAGAACCTAAAATGAGTAAACAGACCCAGTGAGATGAGATCCCTGGAAACTCAGGAGCAGGAGGAAGTGTGTGGGCCACTTTGAATGTAACTGAGGTGGGGGCTTGGAAATGGGGAAAATAAGTAAATAAGTTAGTAAATTATAAAAGGTTAAAATGTTGTTTATTAATTGATAGCTGAGTAGGAGGCAAGAACACAAGGATATAACTGCACAGTGGGTGGGGCTTGGGAAGGAGAAAGATGGGACTTAGTTAATTGGGCGTCAGAAGCAGGGTGCCAGGCAGTCCTGCCTTTTGGTGGTGCCCAGACCACACCCTCAGTATTGTGTTCCATTCTGTGACTTGTACTTTAAGAGGGAAAATGAGAACTAGAACACATTTTTTTTTTCTTTGACAGAGAAGAATTGAGAAAAGATGGACAAAATAGTCTCCTTGGAAATTCTCTTTCTCCCCAGCACTGCTGTCTTCTCAAGTCCTACCAAAATTCTTGCTTTTCTATCCTCCAAGGCTCATCTCCTTGGGTGTTTCCTCTGATGGAGGACTGGCTGGCCTGGACCCTCCTATGGAACAACATAGCAGGTCTGAGGGCAAAGCAAACCCGCTGTCCTCTTGACCTGAGGCAAGTTGGTTTTTTCAGCACTTCATTTTTCTCATTTACAAAGTGGAGCCCAGTGCTTGACACATGATTCAGTTCAGTTCAGTTCAGTCACTCAGTCGTGTCCGACTCTTTGCAACCCCATGAATCGCAGCACACCATGCCTCCCTGTCCATCACCAACTCCCGGAGTTCACTCAGACTCACGTCCATCGAGTCAGTGACGCCATCTAGCCATCTCATCCTCTGTTGTCCCCTTCTCCTCCTGCCCTCAGTCCCTCTCAG
Source organism: Tragelaphus eurycerus (assembly GCA_935064755.1). Lineage (NCBI taxonomy): Eukaryota > Metazoa > Chordata > Mammalia > Artiodactyla > Bovidae > Tragelaphus > Tragelaphus eurycerus. The sequence continues at coordinate 3,621,253 of CAKXYN010000057.1, read as the reverse complement.
CATCAGGGTCTTTTCCAATGAGTCAACTCTTCGCATGAGGTGGCCAAAGTACTGGAGTTTCAGCCTCATCATCAACCCTTCCAATGTACACCCAGGACTGGTCTCCTTTAGGATGGACTGGTTGGATCTCCTTGCAGTCCAAGGGACTCTCAAGAGTCTTCTCCAACACCACAGTTCAAAAGCATCAATTCTTTGGCACTCAGCTTTCTTGACAGTCCAACTCTCACATCCATACATGACCACAGGAAAAACCATAGCCTTGACTAGACAAACCTTTGTTGGCAAAGTAATGTCTCTGCTTTTGAATATGCTATCTAGGTTGGTCATAACTTTCCTTCCAAGGAGTAAGCATCTTTTAATTTCATGGCTGCAGTCACCATCTGCAGTGATTTTGGAGCCCCCCAAAATAAAGTCTGACACTGTTTCCACTGTTTCTCCATCTATTTCCCATGAAGTGATGGGGCCAGATGCCATCATCTTAGTTTTCTGAACGTTGAGCTTTAAGCCAACTTTTTCACTCTCCTCTTTCACGTTCATAAGAGGATTTTTAGTTTCTCTTCACTTTCTGCCATAAGGGTGGTGTCATCTGCATATCTGAGGTTATTGATATTTCTCCTGGCAATCTTGATTCCAGCTTGTGCTTCTTTCAGCGTAGTGTTTCTCATGATGTACTTTGCATATAAATTAAATAAGCAGGGTGACAATATACAGCCTTGATATACTCCTTTTCCTATTTGGAACCAGTCTGTTGTTCCATGTCCAGTTCTAACTGTTGCTTCCTGGCCTGCATATAGGTTTCTCAAGAGGCAGATCAGGTGGTCTGGTATTCCCATCTCTTTCAGAATTTTCCACAGTTTATTGTGATCTACACAGTCAAAGGCTTTGGCATAGTCAATAAAGCAGAAATAGATGTTTTTCTGGAACTCTATTGCTTTTTCACACGTGGTAAGACTGTGTAAATGGAGAATAGCTGGCCATATATGGAGATATTTTATTTTGGAAACATTCTACAGGAAGCTAGTCTACCATGGCATCAAAGTCAAGCAGTCATCTGCCCTTCTTTTTAGGACTGTCTCTGCATCCCCCTCCTTTTAGAAATTCAGTGACATTCAGAGTAGGACAATGCATCCAGAATAAGTCCAGGAGCTGATCTATCCAGGGTAACTGCTACTTACTAAGCAACTTCAATTCACCAGATCTGTATGGACTTTTCTAGGGGGTTGGGTCACACCTCACCACTACAGTGCTTCTCAGCTCTTAATGCCCCTTCAGTCTCAGTTCTGACATTTAAGAAGGTTGGGGGTGCTGCAGCATGGGCCTTGAATCCTCAGCAGCCCCAAGATTCATGAAGGCAGGACAGGAAATAATTCCTAAATACTTAAATTCTGACCAGAGTACTAAAATGTCAAGAACCTTCCTGATCACTAACTGGCCCAAGTACACAGTAGAACTTGACAGGGCACCCGGGTGCCAGGGCCTGTGGAGTAAGTGCCCCATTCCAGGCCCTGTGACCCTGGACCCTGCAGGCTCCGAGAAGCAGCTGAGCTCTTCCAGCCACGGGTGGAGCAGGAACACACACCTACCCTTTCAAAGCAGAAGGGCTCCGTGGACCCCTTGCCAAGGAACTGTTATAGAGTAGCATTTTAATGAACAGAGTGTAAATACATTAAAAACACATGGAATAAATGCTCCTTGAAATAAACATGGGTTTTTAAAAATGAAAAGGAAAGAAAATGCTTTGGCAAAACACATTTTGGGTTTTTCTGAACCCCAAATATTTGAAAACTGTTCAGGCAATCTTACTCAACCCAGAACGCCATTTAGCTTGCCCATCATGACTAATAATACATACAAAAGTGGGAAAATTTGGGGTATTTCTCTAGCCATGGCATTTCCAGAAAGACACAGGTTGACAAGAGGCCTTTCAGACAGCATTTTTTAAAATACTTCAGATATGAAGGTCTTGAACTTTGAAGTGACATTACAGGAATTAAATATGTGGAATTAATTAATGAAAGATGAATTAATGAAAGAAGAGTTAATTAATGAAAGATGAAGGCATCTGGTCCTATCACTTCATGGCAAATAGATGGGGAAACAGTGGAAACAGGGACAGACTATTTTTTAGGGCTCCAAAATCACTGCAGATGGTGACTGCAGCCTTGAAATTAAAAGACATTTGCTCCTTGGAAGAAAAGTTATGACCAACCTAGACAGCATATTAAAAAGCAGAGACATTACTTTGTCAACAAAGGTCCATCTAGTCAAGGCTATGGTTTTTCCAGTGGTCGTGTATGGATGTGAGAGCTGGACTATAAAGAAGGCTGAGCGCCAAAGAATTGATGCTTTTGAACTGTGGTGTTAGAGAAGACTCTTGAGAGTCCCTTGGACTGTAAGGAAACCCAACCAGTCCATCCTAAAAGAGATCAGTCCTGGGTGTCCAGTGGAAGAACTGATGATGAAGCTGAAACTCCAATAATTTGGCCACCTGATGTGAAGAACTGACTCATTTGAAAGACTCTGATGTTGGGAAAGATTGAGGATCGGAGGAGAAGGGGACAACAGAGGATGAGATGGCTGGATGGCATCACTGACTCAATGGACTTGAGTTTGAGTAAACTCTGGGAGTTGGTGATTGACAGGGAGGCCTGGAGTGCCTGGGGACGCAAAGAGTTGGGCATGATTGAGTGACTGAACTGAAGGAAAGAATAGCTACTACACAAATAACTTATATGCTAACATGCATAATTGAGGCCCAAACACTGAACATTTATGCTTAGGAGGCAAAAAAAATCACAACCAATCGTATTTAAAAAAACAAACTCAACAAATCAAACAAGTAAAACAAAAAATCAAGTCATATCAGGGAAAACCAACTCCCAAAAACTTTATCAGTAAGTTTGCTTTCCTAGTTCTAGGTGCAATGGAAATGGATGAGAAAGTGAAACTACCTACCTATGTGGTTGGGAGTGCTGAGGTCCAGAGCAGCCTGCCTGCCGTATGCCCCACCTGGATATTCAGCTTGATTCTCAAGTCCAAGAGACACAGGCCCCAGAGCCCTCCCTGCCACTTAATTGGAATGATTTATGACAAAGGACAACCCCAATCCATTCCCGTTAACCAGCTCCAGCCCTGGAAATCTTGGGACCTGGAAATCTTGGGGACAGTGGCTTAAACACACCCCCATCCAGAGGCATATGAAATTTAATAAGGGACTGTTATAAGAATTCAAGGAATGAAGCTATGATGGTAAAATGCCAGGAGTCAGTGTGGTTATTTTAAAACAGGGATCCCTCTCCTCAGACTCTAACACCTGCCACCTGGCTCTGTCCACAGCTCTCCGGGAAGGAACACAAAATCATCATTTCCATTCATCCATCCTGAGCTGAGGATCAGTTCCCAAAGTGGGGAGGGCACCTCCCAATCACAGAACCCAGAGTCTGGTTCTGTTGTCTGGGATATCAGTACAAGTTTCTGTAGAACTTAAGACTAGTCATTCATTGAAGTCACCATGGAACATCTCTGAGCTTTAGGTGCCACTTTAGAGGTATGAGTTCATGAAATTCACTCTTAGTGGAGGAGACACAGAAGGGGCACAAAAGAAGAAGTTAGTTCTGCTTTGGGCAAGGGGTAGTCTCACCATTCTCACAGCCCAAGGTGGTCATCACCTACTGCTCTTTCACTCCTGCTTCTTGTACTATCAAACTTCATCATCACGCACACACTGTGTGTGTGTGTGTGTGTGAGAGAGAGAGAGAGAGAGTGTGTGTTTGTGTTAGTCGCTCAGTCATGTTGGACTCTTTGGAATCTCATGGACTGTAGCCTGCCAGGATCCTCTGCTCATGGAATTCTCCAGGCAAGAATACTGGAGTGGGTTGCCATTCCCTTCTCCAGGGAAATCATCCCCACCCAGGGACTGAACCCAGGACTCCTGCACTGCAGGCAGATTCTTTACCATCTGAGCCACCTGGGAAGCCCTGCACACACTTTGGGCTTTGAACTCGCCTTTAACTAAGGTGAGTTCATTTTAGAGGTTTTCAAAATTACAAAAAAGCACAAAGAAGGAACCAGAAATCACTAATAATGCCACCATCCCTGAATTCAGAGTTATCTGCTAGTTTATGTTCTTCTAACCTTTTATATACACTTAGGGATTTAGTTTTAATGAGCTGAAGACTAAGTATGGGCTTCCCTCGTGGCTCAGTAGGTAAAGAATCTGCCTTCAGTGCCAGAGAACAAAGGACATGGGTTCAATCCCTGGGTCAGGAAGATCTCCTGAAGAAGGAAGTGGCAACCCACTCCAGTATTCTTCCTTGGAAAATTTCATGCACAGAGGAGTCTGGTGGGTTATATAGTCCATGGGGTTGCAAAGAGTCAGACACGACTGAGCACACACACACGATGACTGTATATATATGTATATATACTATATATGTATAGGTGTGTCTGTGTATTGATATAGTATGTTTCCTCCTCCTACGTCATGTTACAAGAATTCTCTCATGTTGTGAAATGTTCTTTGAAGGTGTTATGTTCCATAAATAGTATGAAGCATAATGAGCAACAAAACGGGACTGTGCAATGTGTTTCAATGTTGGCACAATCTGTTTTTTATCTTTATTAAACACAAGCTTATTGAAAAGAGAGTTGTAAAGCTGTAAAATTGTAAACTCATGGACCTTGTACTGAGCAACACATAACATTTTAAGATGATGCATCTTAAGGAAGAAGGTTTGAAAGTATTGTATTTCATTGACCTTTATTAATAGAAATTTGAAGTCTTAGCAATTTTCACACCAGTCATTGTTTTGTGATTTACATTACTCTCTAAATAGTGTTTCACAAAACTTGAGGCTACTTTAGGTTAGGGGCTTTCTAATAGATACAACATAATGGAGAAAAACTAATGTCAATATTTTGAGGAGAATTTGTATCTTTTCCCTCGTGTATATCAGGATCCTAGGAAACAGTGAGTATAATCCAAACAAAAATATATTTGCTTTGGGACTGATCCCTACTAACTTAATATAAATACCCAATAAATGTGTGATACCAATTTTTTCCCCGAGAAACTCATATCTCTGAATTTCTGAAAGAGTATCTTCTTGGTTTTCTCAACAGTATGGATGTAGCCAGGCACTTGTCTAAGAGAAAGCTCTTTGTATAAATTATATGCTTGAGAAATTTCCTTTAATGCTTCATAGTATCTCAATCATGAACATAAACAGGAATCTCCTGGAAGGTTTGTATTCCAATTCATTAAGTCTGGAGTGGGCCCAGGACCCTTATTTTTAACAAATACCAGGGGATTCTAATGTCCAAGGCCACTCTTTGAGAAACACCACACTACCAAGTACAGGGCCAACTTCTCAGCAGATGCCATAAATCCCTTTTAATCTGACTCAGCTCTGAGTGTCACCAGGCTCACTCTCCACGCTAGACTCATCCATCCTGTGCTGCACTGGGGGCCTGCTCTCCCTCCACACTGTCTTCTAGTCTATGCCTTCCTTCCTTTCGTCAAGCAGAAGAGCTGTCTTTTCCCTTCTGGGCTTATTGAAATCTTCCTGGTTAAACATCTCCTCTTCTATGAAACTGTATCCTGTTCTACAGGTAGAATGAATCAATTCCTCTCTGTGGTTTTAAAATCTTGCTGTTGTGCGAGGATGCTCATTGCTCTGGACAGCTCTGCAGTCAGGCTACCAGGAGACTGGGATTCCCAGGTGTGGTGGTTTCCTCTCAGTTCCTCACACACATCATCTTTTCCTACTGCGCAGTCAGCTTCCACGTGCTCCCTTTGGCCTGAATCGCTCCTCCTCTCCTTGCCCGTAATCCCAATTCAACTTGCAAAGCCCAGGTAAAATGGGGCTCAAGACAAGAGTAAAGATGGACATCGTAGATGGGTTTGGACTCTCAGACTCCTTGGAGTTTGTGGGGAGAGAGTAAATTAGCTAAGATGGCTAAGTGTTCAGGCTCTATCACCCCACCTTTTGCAAATAATGACTGTAATAGCGGAGATCACTTACAGCGCTGCATATGCACATCACGAGGCGCTCGCTTGGCCATGGATTCCTTTGTGCTGTGTGGATGCATGAGCTCCATCCACCAAAGTGGTGCATTACTGCTGTGTCACGGCTGCATCTGTTGGGTCAGCCACGAGAGGAGAGAATACAGTCTGTCTGCTGCTATGGCTGCTATGCCAGCCGGGAGAGAACAAATTCATCTCAAGTTCCTATGGCTCCTTGCGTTTTCTTCTAGCTTCCATGCTCGCACCTTGTCTACGATGGGTGTACACAGTGTACATGGTGAGACACAGTGAGACAGCGGGCGTTGTCAGCAGGACACACCACAGGCAGGGGAGCCTGAGGCTCCACTGGATGGAGGAAGCTGTGGCCCCCAGATAGCATGTGCTACCACGTGGCTGCGATCCTCTCAGTGTGGGCTCCAGTGGAAGACTGGGAGGTGGTGGACAGGCCACCGCATAGCATTGAAAAGATGCTACGGGTGGTGAGTTTCCATTTGCCGAACAAGGCGGCATGGACTGCCGCTGGCATGGTGGGGTGGATTTTCTTGAGTGCCTTGAAGACAAACATGGATGGTACTCTCCATGATGCTGTGCCAGTGCACAACATGCAGAGATGCTTGGAAGAACTAGAGGAACGTATGCTACATTAGAGCAAGAACCCCGTGGCTCTGAAGAACACAGCCTCTCTGATCGTGAGGTGGTAAGTAACGAGGATGAACATTATGAGACTGTAGGTCCCTGCTGGGCAGTGAGGCCTGTTGTGCAGCAGAAAGTGAAGCCTGAGCAGCCAGTGACCCAGGGGGCATCCTCAAGGGGCCCCAGTGTGACTGAGTTCACTCAGGCAGGGTTGGTCGACTGGGGTAAGCAGTTTCGGCAAAATCAAAGGGAAGACTTGGCAGCTTGGCTCTTGAGACTCTGGGGCACGGGTGTGGGCCTGGCACATATGGGAGTTTGGCGGGTCCTTACTGGGAGAAGTAGAGGGACGGAATGCAAGACACTACTTTGTAAAGGCTCTTCTATGATGTAGACAGTATATTGTAAAGGCTGTGTCCTCAGATTTTGAAAAGTGTAATCACGTGGGTGGACTGTGACTGCTGCAAAAGATACCTTCCTTGAAGTGGACCCAGCACCTGTGGGACTTTTGCAGGTCCTTAATAAAAGCCCTACAGGCGTAGACTTGCCCCTGTGGAGGCTTTCCTGCAATCTCACAAAGACATATGGTGGATTGGACTTAGCCATGGAACATAAAGGGACTCCACATGCAGTGGGTGGCCCTTCTAACCTTGTGAGAGCAAGGACTGCCAACATGAGTTCCAGGTGACACATGGCGTTGGGTTTTGCTGTGCATTGAGGATGTTGTAGCCTCTACTGTTGTGGCAGCATCTGGGTTTAAGTGGAAGTGTTGGGCCCTTGGAGGATGCTGCAGAGGACAGAATCTGCATAATGTGCGGGACAAGAGATCCTGAAGGTGTAGAATATGGGGAGAGAGCAAATTAGCCAAGATGGTGTGGTCAGGCTCTGTTGCCCGATGTTTTGTAAATAATGACTATGTGACAGTCCTTGAGGTCATGACTCTAAGTGATGTGAGATCACTTACAGCACTGTGCATGCATGTCATGGGGTGCTTGCTTGGTCATGGGTTACTGTGTGCTATGTGGTTGTACGAGCTCCACCCCCAAGAGCTGTGGCATTACTGCTCATCATGCATTGGGTCAGCCACGAGAGGAGAGAATACAGTGTGTCTGCTGCTATGGCTGCTGCACCAGCCAGGAGAGAATAGTATCTGCAGTTCCTATGGTTCCTTGAGTTTTCTCCCAGCTTCCCTGTTTGCACCTTGTCTACTCTGGATTCAACAAACAGTGCACACAGTGAGATACAGTGAGATAATTGGTGTCACAAACAGGGTCAGCAATACAGAGTTCCACTTGCCGATGACTCTGGCTCCTGACTGGTGACCTAGATGCTGTTTCCCTCTTTCCCGATCCTTGGTTCCTTTGCACATCATGAAAGGATTTGTGAGCATCCTTGTGGGCACACCAAGGTCCATGCACACTCACACTGTGCCCCTCTTGGTCCCCTTGAAACCTGGGGGGTGAACACACTTGCTTACAGCCCCCCATGGGATGGAAGGCCCAGAGAAGAGAGCTGCAAGAATCTTAGAATCAGGCTGGAGGATCTTCATCCAGGGCTTCTGCAATTCAGAACACCATGAGCGTGGTTGGAAACAGGTCCAAGGGCACTTCTCAAGGATGGATCTGGGGGCTCTGACACAGACCTGCAGGACATACTGAGCACATGCCTTCCTTTCTTGAAGAAGCCTTCCCCCCAACGTTCCAACAACGCCAGATTCTCCACTCAAACTTTCACAACACCCTCTAGTTCTCTTTGGAGCATTTAAAATGATAACTAAATAATCCATAGTTTAATGAATTATTGTTTAATTGATACTGACACTTCCGTATATTTCTCTTCCTTGATTCTTGTCTCACTGCAACAAAATTTTGGGACGACAGACTAAAGGGTTTAAAACAACAGACAAGTTACCGCTCAGTTCGGCTCGAGCAGACAGATCTTTTATTAGACAGACACTCACACCCCAAGGGAGTAGGCTGACCCTAAAGGAGTCATCTTCCTCCTTTTCCCTCTCTTGGCTTCCGCCTTTTTATACATCCAGTCTCCTCCTTTTCATTATGCCTTGTGCAAAATAGCGCTTGTACCTATCACCAGTCAATGGAAGGGAGTGCAAATGGGCGTATATGCTCAAGGCCAATTGACAGTTGCAAGTTATACAACAGCCAGCTCTATTGTTTATGTTTTCCCATAATTCAGTCTGTTATAATCAGAGGTAGAATATGAGCCCTTGATGGGCCCCTAGCTGTCTAAGGTTACTTGGAGAAGCCCCTCTGGTTAGTTTGTATTCACTGTGTGTCTAGGGTGCACGTGCAGGAGAGCGAAAAGTCTCTGTGATTATTTTTGTAGTATACCTGAGAGCTCTCCTCGGATCAGCTTGCATCCTTTTCAGCGAGGCCACCCCTCTCTTCTCACGCCTAATCTCCTACCTAACAGTACTATCAGGCCAAACCCCCTTACTAAAAACTCTTTTTCACAGAGTTAGAACCGAATCTGTTTTTGTTCCCTTTTATCTTAACATTGCCTGAAACAGTCTGGCCCATGAACGATGTTCAGTGTGTTTGTTGAATAGACAGATGAGAGGAAGTTTCAAGGAAACATCTAGAAAGAGTGTAGGTCTTGCAAAAAGTGTTAATGCAAACCTTGTTTCACCCTTTCTTGAATATCTCTATCACCATCAACAGACTTACACAATAAAAGCTAAAGTATTACAAAAGATTTTCCAGCACTTATGTTCCAAAGATAGAGTTCCCACTGAAGCCAGTAGGGATGAGGGATTTAGATATGATTGCTGATCACAAGGCCACACTAATGCACACAGTGTAAATCCTTCAGCCTCATGCAAATGTTGCACTATACACAGCTTTTTCTTTCTGGAAATTTACAAATTTAACATTTAAAAAATCAAACTGGAAGTAAAAATGAATAAAATATACCCTTCACAAGGTTGCATGCGATTCTACTTAGAGATCTTCATAAAATCTTGTGGGAAAAAAGTCTTTTTTGAAAGAAAAACAATTCTGCGTGGTGCTTGAAAATTCAGAAGGAAGCTAGAAGCTTTGCCAATGACAACTGTAAGTAATAACGTGGTATTAAATTTTATTTTACATTTTTAAGACTGGAGTTTTTAAAAAACCAGCGGGTATTTGGAATTATATTTCTAACAGACATTCTGAAAAAAAATTGTAGTTTTATTTATGTTGGTTGGCATGAAAACCTTGATCTTCAAAGGTAAGGATTTGATTCTCTGAGGGATGGGATCCTTATGGGCAAAAGGCCTGGGTGCCACAGATTTGCATTTTAGCCCTCTCCAGAGGTTTTCTTTGCCTTTACTATCTTTTCAATTAGTGGACAAAAATGATCTTCTAAATCTGAAAAGCTGTTTTCACTTGAAGTTTCTTCTATAATTTTGAATGAACGAGCAGGGACAATATTACAGATTCATCACTTTTTCTCCAAAACAACAGTGAGAGATGATAAGGCCACCTCAGTCCCAAAGCCACTTTGGACAATGACCATCATTTTTCTATGAAAACTCTGTTCTCAGCTACTGAAATAAGTCCTCTTTCACTAGAACCTGCTTAGTTTCTCAGGGGTTTAACAAACTTTTGTCCTGTATTCCCTTTGGGAAAGAGCAGACAGCAAACATTCACATTCTTAAGACCAGTCCTGTCAATACCCAGTGAAGCAGGAACTGTCGCTCACTTGTCATCCCTCCTATGGCCCAAGAAGCCTTGGCACAATTGACACTTTTGGCTAGATTACCCTCATGTAAGTTTTCTCCTTTGGCTTCTGCTTTTTTTTTTTTTTTAAATTATATGTATGAAGTTTATACATAACACAAAATATACCATCACAATAATTTTAAATTAATTAATTTTCAATTGGAGGGTAATTGCTTTACAATATTGTGCTGGTTTCTGTCATTACATCAACATGAATCAGCTCGAAGTATATATACATTTGTCCCCTCCCTCTTGAGCCTTCCTCCCTCCTCCCACCCCATTCCATCCCTCTAGATTATCATGAAATTAAAAGACACTTGCTCCTTGGAAGAAAAGCTATGAAAAACCTAGCAGCATATTAAAAAGCAGGGATATTACTTGTCTGACAAAAGTCTGTATAGTCAAAGCTGTGGTTTTTCCAGTAGTCATGTACGGATGTGAGATCTCCACAACAAAAAAGGCTGAGCGTAAAGAATTGATGCCTTCAAACTGTGGTGTTGGAGAAGACTCTTGAGAGTCCCTCGGACTGCAAGGAGATCAAACCAGTCTATCCTAAAGGAAATCAACCCTGAATATTCACTGGACAGACTAATGCTGAAGCTGAAACTCCAACACATCTGATGCAAAAAGCTGACTCATTAGAAAAGACCCTGATGCTGGGAAAGATTGAGGGTAGGAGGAGAAGGAGACAACAGAGGATGAGATGGTTGGCTGGCATCACTGACTCAATGGACGTGAGTTTGAGCACGCTCTGGGAGATAATGAAGGACCAGGAAGTCTGACATGCTGCAGTCCATGGGATTTCAAAGAGTCAAACAGAACTGTGTGACTGGACAACAGTAACATATATTTTACACATGGTAATGTGTACTTAATGCATACTCAATTTGTAATCAAGTGAAGAGTTCAGTGGTATTAAGTACATTCACCTTGTTGGGTGGAGAGTGATCATCCATCTTCAGAACTTGTCACCTTCTCAAACTAAAGCCTCATTTCTATTAAACACTGACTCCCCATTCTCCTCTCCCCATAGTCCCTGGCAACTAATTGCTTTTATTTTTTTAAAAGGTAAAGGTACCCCAAACCTTGAGTTGAAGGCAAAGTGTGATGGTGTGTGAGTGTGTGTAGTGAATCACGGGTGCTGGGTGTTTTCCTTTCCAGGCACGACATCAGTGGGGCTCAGGAGATGAGGCAGTGCTACCACATCACTGGCTTCCACCCTGCCCATGCCATTTGTGGACTTTGCAAAGTGGAGCAGGTTGTTCAAAGTTCTCCCACCTCAATTTCCTCATCTAGGATTCTTGTGAAGATTAAATGAGTTAATAAACACAAAGCACCAGGACTTCTCCACAGTCCATCAAGTGCAAACTGCACAATGATGAGACCCAGAGCAGTTTCTGCCATTTGGCCCAAAATCTCGAGGTAGCTCTGTTTGTTGAGGTAGAGATGCTAAAGGTTTAATCTCACTGTCCTCTCCATATTACAATCTATCTCTAACCTGGAGCACAATAAATTAGCTACATGAATCTGGATTTTGTTTCCACACTTCAGGACCAGAAGGCAGAATCAACAGCAGACTTGGAAAGTGATTCAAATGTGGGTCGTGTGCACAGACGTGCTCACTACTATTCTCAGCCAAGAGACCCCATGCTCTTGAATCACAAGATGCTTCTGTTGTCCTGTAGGTGCTAAAATGTGAACTCCAAACCTCACTTCCTAGTTTCAGTCCCAGCAGTCAGTTCCTCTTCTCCACATTTCTAAATGTTGTTTTCTCCTCTACCACATAATTTAAATAACTTAACACAGGGCCAAGCAGATTTTAAATGGGTGATTATTATCTAATGCCAGATTTCACAGATCTGAATGCTGCCCCCACTACTTAACTGCTTATGTAACCTTAGGGACATCCTCAGCCTCAGTTTCTTCATCTGTAAAATGGGAATAATCATGGTTCCGGCCTCATGATTAATGGGAGAAATGATGAGCTTCCAAATCTAAAGCACTTGGCATGCAATTACTGCCTTTCTCCTTGGGAATGAAGAAGCCTCAGCAGGCTAGACAGGAGTCAGATGAGGTCAGAAAGAAATCAAGGTTTCTCAAGGAAGTGTCTGTGGAAGAATTAGAATGATTTGACGTATTTGTTATGTGAACCAAGTTGAATACTAATCTAGGAGAGGTCTTCTAGAAACTGTTCATTTTGTGATAGCCAAGCTAATGATATTACAGACATTTTTTCATTCAAATCTTCATATAGTCCACTTAAGAGAAGGCATTATTATCTCCATTTTGCAGATGAGGAAACTAAGGCAGAAGGAGGCTAATTAACTTGCCCAAAATCACAGAACGATAAATGTTAGGACAAAATCCAGTTTGGTCTTGTTCTCATCCACTATGTGATGAAATGTTACCCGGTGAGACCTGGTGATTCAGTAATGATACATGATGATCATCACATTACACAGTGCACTGCTCTGCTAAAATTCCTATCCTAAGATCTATCTTTTAAAGGAAATTTATTCATTGAGTGCTTGTGAATTTTACTTTTTAACCTAGCACATAAAATTAACAGTAGTATTTGGTCAAAACTAACACAAATATGTGAATGATATAGCACTATTTTTTCATATTGGAATTTGGTGATGATAGAGTTGCTCTTTGCAACTGTTTAGCTTGGTTTCTGCTTACTGTTCAGGCTCAAAAGATGTAACCAAAACCTATATGTAATCATTGTTGGATAGACCTTCACATTTTGAATAAGTTGAACTGGTTAAATTTGAAAAGTCCACTTTGAGATGGGCATGTAACCAAACTGATGTGACGGACAAGAGGGTGAGCAAGCTCCGGGAGCTGGTGATGGACAAGGAAGCCTGGCGTGCTGCAGTCCATGGGGTCACAAAGACTCAGGACTGAGCGACTGAACTGAACTGAGGGAAGGAAAAAAACACCAAACTGTTGCTTCCAATTTTTGACATGTTTTCAATGTATAAATCTGTTCTAAAGAAAAGCAGAGGGCGGGGTGAGAGAAACCTTGAGAACTGTACAATATACAACCTACGTCATTTGCTCTCCTAAATTGCTGCTCCTTGCCAGTGTCAATGAACTGCTTTAAGTGGTTTAGCATGTTTCGTTGGCTGTATCTATGCCTGCAATAAACAATGTCTCCAGCTTTTTCTTTACATGTGGTGATAATAGGTGCTGTGTAACAACCCTATATAATTCTTAATGAGGAAATAATGAAATTTACCTTGCAGAGGTATCAAAAAACAAAGATGTTTTTCTAGTGTCTGGGTCCATGACTAACTTCCCAATTGCTGCATAGGAATTTTATATATAAAATGTCATAAATTCCAATCTCACATGCCAGATAGATATTTTAAAACCTGTTCTTGTCTTATCTGGAATGACATCAAAGTACTTAATTCTTTCACCTTTTCAGAACAATGTCAGCTGAGATTCAGAAATTAATCCAGTGCTCAAAGTCTAAAAAAAAATGTGAGCTGTTGAATTAAGACAAGATGTGTGTAATGAATGCTAAGGGGATGAGGTGCTATGTGTATTAATAGTAACTCATTAAAATGTTATGTACCAAGGTATTTACATGAATTTTCATTAGAATATCTAGTTAGCCATATTTTTACATTATACAAAGAAGTCTTAAGAATAACAGGCACTACATTGTGCAAGAGTTTGTCAGAAGAAACCTCAGGTGGGTTGGGAAGCACAAGGCAAACTCATTTTTCAAATTATGAAATCTAGTATCAAAGGGCTTGTTTTGATTCTGTGGCTTTTTAAAAAGAAACAGTACACTGAAAATGCCAATATGCATTACATTTGGGTTATCTTAAAAACAGATTTTTTTTCAGGAAAAAAATTGCAAAAGTTAATTAATTTATTGTGTGAGAATTTTTGGTTTTTAAGGTTGATAAAAAAGTGAAGGAATTTTTAATAAGTAGGTTTGGAATGCCAAGTTCATGATGTTCTTCCAAACTGAATAAATCAAGAAGAATGCTCTTTCCCAAAAAAGGGAGGGTCTTTCGGAAGAGAGGGTAATCAACCTAGATTCTTTTGACTTGGCATAAACATCAAAGTTCTTGTGGTCATTCATACAAGAGAAATCCATTTCCATACATTTTGCCAAGTTTTTGGCACCTGGTTAAAAAGACTGAGCAACCAGAAGCCTGGCTTGACGTATTAAAATTGAACATTGAAGGCATCTTCTTACAATTGGAGCAGAGTGAGTGGATTGAGATCTTTGTTTGGGATGGGCCCTTGGTATATGCACGGTTTGGAGAACTTTCTCCATTTGTTTCATTGGAAAACTTGCTTTTTCATCTCACTGTCCAGCCAGGGCCCTCTCTCCCCACAATATTCTTTGAAGAACATCTAGCTCTCCATAAAAACATCTAAAAGAAGAAGAAAAAAAAAACCCAGAAAGCAAAAAACCCATACTTTCACAAATTCTTGTCAAAGGGAAAAAAAAAAAGTATAATTTCATATCAAGACTTTTCTCCTCTTGTCTCTAAATTTGATTAAATGTGAGGTGAATGAATACGTAAAAATGAGTGATGGCAAATTATGTTTGTTAAACTAATTAATGAGAATCATTTCTCAAAGCAATCCCACAGAAATCCTGCTGCAGGTTTCCAAGGAAGCCTGTGCTTTCCATCCATTCCCAAGGCATTTGAGGGGAGCCATCCATTTTTGCCAGTGGTTTAGCTAAAATGCAAACTAATAAGTTTTTGGCCCAGTGCCTTTGCTCAAAATTCTGGGAAGCACAGACCTCTGCTGTTCAGTATTGAGTGCATCTTCCAGATTCTCAGTTGGAAAAATGCAAAGTCTGCATTTCTCTGGCCTTGGGTAGTGGAACCCTTGGCCTGGAATCAGGGCTTCAGGTTTTCCCAACAGCACCAAAGCCCTCCACCGGTCAGTAACTTCAGAAGCTAACCTCTTTCTCCAAACCACAATATGGAAGGCATTGTTCAATATGTGGCAAATGCATTTCTTCAGGCCTTTGCTTCATTGATTGAGGCAGTTATTTTTTTTCTTCCAAATTTTTTATTTTGAAAATTTCTAAATTATGTGAAAGATACAGACTATTAAAATAAAGAGATCCATATACCTTACATCTAGATTTATTCATTATTCACACTTTTCTTTTTTACTTATTTGTGTATTTTTACTGAATTATTTGCAAGTAGGAAGTAGATGGTGGTCCCTGGTGGTTTGGATGGTAAAGAATCTGCCTGAAATGCAGGAGACCTGGGTTCGATCTCTGTGTCAGGAAGATCTTCTGGAGAAGGGAATGGCTACCCACTCCAGGAGTCCTGCCTGGAGAACTCCATGGCCAGAGGAGCATGGCGGGCTACATCTGTGGGGTAGCAAAGAGTCATGACTGGAAAACTAACACGCAAGGAGCAGACACTATGCCACTTCACATCTGTGGACCTTATTATGCATTTCCTAAGCATTAGGACATAACCACAGCACCATTATCATACATCTCCACATTAATCACAAGTCTATATAATTGGATATGAAGTCCACATTAAAATTCCCCCAATTATCTTCCAAATGTCTTTTACTATATTTATTAAATTACTGATATAAAATTCAATGATTGATGTGTTGCATTTGGCTGCATTTTCAGTCTCTTAATCTAGAACAGGTCCCTCACATTTCTGTTTCTTTCTTTTCATGATGGTGACTTTTCTGAGGATTCCAGGCTAGTCTTCTTATGGCATCTTCAACCTTGTGAGTTCACCTGAATGATTTTTCATTATTCGATTCAAATGCTTTGGCAATAACATTATGTCGGTGTTGTGAATTTCTTAATGCTCTACATCAGGAGGTACATGATGTTAGACTGTCCCACTGCCAGTGGTCCTAAATTTGATCGCTTGGTTAAAGTAGTGACCAGAGTACTCTCTTTATAGTGAGGTACATTTCCCCCTTCAGGATTAGTAAACAATCTATGGGGATTGTTGACTTGACTATGAATGATGTGTTTGATCAATTTCATCTTATATTGTCTTGTTCTATCAATAATTCTTGCCTGTTATAATTATTACTTGGTGATTGCAAAATGGGGTAATTTTTCCAATTCTATTATTCCTTATTCATATATTGGAACAACAGACTGGTTCCAAATAGGAAAAGGAGTACGTCAAGGCTGTATATTGTCACCCTGCTTATTTAACTTATATGCAAAGTACATCATGAGAAATGCTGGGCTGGATGAAGCACAAGCTGGAATCAAGTTTGCCTGGAGAAATATCAATAACCTCAGATATGCAGCTGACACCACCCTTATGGCAGAAACTGAAGAGGAACTAAAAAGCCTCTTGATGAAGGTGAAAGAGGAGAGTGAACAAGTTGACTGAAAGCTCAACATTCAGAAAACGAAGATCATGGCATCTGGTCCCATCACTTCATGGCAAATAGATGGGGAAACAGTGGAAACAGTGTCAGACTTTATTTTGGGGGGCTCCAAAATCACTGCTGATGGTGACTGCAGCCATGAAATTAAAAGACGCTTACTCCTTGGAAGGAAAGTTATGACCAACCTAGATAGCATATTCAAAAGCAGAGACATTACTTTGCCAACAAAGGTCTGTCTAGTCAAGGCTATGGTTTTTCCTGTGGTCATGTATGGATGTGCGAGTTGGACTGTGAAGGAGGCTGAGCACTGAAGAATTGATGCTTTTGAAGTGTGGTGTTGGAGAAGACTCTTGAGAGTCCCTTGGACTGCAAGGAGATCCAACCAGTCCATTCTGAAGGAGATCAGCCCTAGGATTTCTTTGGAAGGAATGATGCTGAAGCTGAAACTCCAGTACTTTGGCCACCTCATGCGAAGAGTTGACTCACTGGAAAAGACTCTGATGCTGGGAGGGATTGGGGGCAGGAGAAGAAGAGGATGACAGAAGATGAGATGGCTGGATGGCATCACTGACTCAATGGACGTGAGTCTGGGTGAACTCCGGGAGTTGGTGATGGACAGGGAGGCCTGGCGTGCTGCGATTCATGGGGTCGCAAAGAGTTGGACACGACTGAGAGACTGTACTGAACTGGACTGACACTTCTACAAAAAGGAGATTTTCTTATTTCTCAATCTTGCTCCTTCTCCAATATCATTATGGGTTCATTAAAAAATTCAGCTAATTATAACTTGTTGCTGTCACCATTCTTTTTGACATTCAGATGTTCCAGTTTTGGTTAATAGAAGTTAATTCAAGAAGGCTCCCATGGTTCTTTGATTTGGTGCCGTTAGTGTGAACATTTTGTTGTTTCTTAATCTACATTGTCCCTTGTATTTTCCTTGCCTCAGACCCCGAATTAGCTATCACTGTGAAAATCACTTTGTTAATGTGGAATGATCTTTAGGAATCAATAGCTAAACACTAACTCTGCTCGTTTCTGTCACGGTGTCATTATTTCTAGCTTCTTTGGGTAGCTGCTGCTGCTGCTAAGTCGGGTCAGTCGTGTCCGACTCTGTGCGACCCCATAGATGGCAGCCCACCAGGCTCCCCCGCCCCTGGGATTCTCCAGGCAAGAACACTGGAGTGGGTTGCCATTTCCTTCTCCAACGCATGAAAGTGAAAGTGAAGTCGCTCAGTCGTGTCCGACTCTTAGTGACCCCATGGACTGCAGCCTACCAGGCTTCTCCGTCCATGGGATTCTCCAGGCAAGAGTACTGGAGTGGGTTGCCATTGCCTTTTCCGTCTTTGGGTAGACAATACCAGAAAGAATATAAGTTTTAAATTTATATTAATTTCAATTAAAAATGAAAACTATAAAATTTTTAATTTCTTTAATTTTATATTAATACTTCTTTTCTCTTTTGTTCCAATATTAGTTCCTAATAATATTAATATATTTACTTAATTGTGCTATCTTGAACTGTATATAAAACAATTTCATAATTAAAATACCAATTTTACTGCAGATATTAAGCATACCAATTTTAAAATTTCATTCAGTTCTTTCTACCCTTGAATATATCTTCAGAGGATGTAAAAATCATAGAAATTGTTTCCAAGGTAAATTCAATTAATTATTTTCTCTGTTTGATTATGTTTGCAGTTTTTAAGTGGATTTTATTTTATACACAGTAAATTCTCCCTGGCAGAGTTCTATGAGGGTTTCACGACTGTATATAGTCATGTAGCCACAGGACGACCAAATTGCACAGCATTTCCTTCACCTGCTAGGTTTCCTCATCCTCCTATATATTCAATCCACCCCTCCAACTCTCAGCCCCTGGCAGCCGGTAACCTTGCTTTTTCTCACTATGTTCAACCTTTTCCAGAATGTTGTTGAGGTGGACTCACTCGTCGTGGAGTGTTGGATCTGGCTTCTTTCACTTATTAGAGTGTATCTTAATCCATGCTGTAGAAATTAGCAGATCCTTTGATGGTTCCTGCTTATGGATGAGTAATATTTCATTGTATTGATATACCACACATACAAAAAAATCCATTTAGCATTTATACATCGGCATGATTTTGAACAAAACTTTTGTATGGACATAGATTTTTGTTTCTCTTGGATAAATAGCTAGGTGTGAAATTGTTGATTCTTTAAGTGTGTTTTTAACTTTATGAGACTTCTAGACTTTTCCCAGAGTTTCTGTTATCAATTTGCATTCCTTCTAGCGAAGTGAGAGAGTTCCAGTTCCAGGGGCTCCACATGTCCTGCGTCCTCATCAACATTTCTTTTATTTTTTTTTTCTTCCTTCCTTCCTCCCACCCTGCCTCCCTCCTGCCTGCCTGCCTTCCTTCTTTCTACTTTTTTTTTTTTTGCCATTATGACAGTTATAAAGTAATACTTCACTGTGGTTTTAATTTCATTTCTCATAGAACAAATACTATCAAGTATCTTTATATGTCTTATTTGCCATCTGTATATCTTCTTTGGTGAAGAATCTGTTCAAATATTTTTTCCCAATAATTAAAAATTGGATTGTTTCGCTTCTTACTGTTGAGATTGAAGAGTTATTTATATGTTCTCGATACCTGTTCTATATCAGCCATGTGTTTTTGCAAATATTTTCTCCAAATGTATGTCTTATGCTTGATAGGTGTTTTTAAAGAACAGAAATTCTCCTAAATAGGGACTTTTAAAAATATCATCATTGAAACTCCAAGAGAAAGGGAGACTCCAGTTCTATTCTGATATGAATTTGCATTAGAAAACCCTGCATCATCAATAAAAGCCATAAGAGGTACCCCAAAATATGAGTATTTTAGAGTAAACTTAACAAGAATGGGAATAATTTTGGACAGAAGTGACATATTTATGACATTGACACACACTTTCCAAGAGCATGTGTATCTTTTTATTTGTTCAAATCTACTTGTATGTCTTTCAGGCATATTTTAAATTTCTCTTTCTCTTTGAGGCTTCATTGATGACATTTTAAAAGGTGTTTATTTAGGAAAATGTCACTAATAAAGATTAGAAGCCCCTGAGTTCATCTTATTCTCCTTTGTTGGCACCTCGTATGGGTCCAACTATGAACAGAGATGGGCTACCAGGCAGGATTAAAGCGAGGGGAGAGCCTTACGTTCTACCTAGTCAAAAAATCCAGAGACAGCAAGCGGGAGGGGGATGATGGCGCCATGGTCCACCTGGGAGGCTGCCCGTGGAGAAAACCGGGCTAGCGCATCCCCTGGGCTCACCCCATATGCTGCTACCGAGCAGTCTTACAGTCAGCTCATAGATACACTGACGAAGCACTTCTGGTTTAGGTGAATTACATCTGAGATCCCCCTCTTTCTCCAGGGACTCTACAGGACCCCTAGTAACCAATACCTGCAATATTTGTCATGGTGCACAGGGCACAGATAAAATTGAAAGATTATCAGAGTTTTTCAGAAATCCAGGAGGCACATAGGCATCAGGTGCTGACCTAGTGATTGTAGTCCAAGAGGTTATTTGCACATAGATGTACAAACAGGAGGTGGTCCAGTCAGGACCAGCAGAGGTATGGGTGTGGGGGTGGGATGAGCAAGTGGCACTGAGGGGAAAAACTGGTGCTAAGGGGCTCCGTAGTGTGAATTCTCTAGGGTCTAAAGTTTGACCTTCAGCTTAGCAGACTCTGGCACAGGATTCCTCAGCGTAAAAACAGAGCAGAACTCCAGGATGGGGACCACATGTACACCGTGGCTGATTCATGTCAATGTATGGCAAAATCACTACAATATTGTAAAGTAACTAGCCTCCAGTTAAGATGAATAAATTTATAAAAAATAAAATAAAGACAGCCTGGCATCGCTGGGTCTCAAGGCTAACCGTATGAGCGCCATGCCACCATGTCCATCTGCAGTGAAGTTGTACCTGCCCAGAGCCCGCTGATATGTCCATAAGGCAGTAGGAGTTAGGCTACATGTGTGTCCCCCACATCCTGCTGCTGGGGAGGCAGGCAAGGAATGAGAAAATCTTCTGTAGAGATTTGTGTCCCCATCCTGGCAAGGCACTATCCTTTGTATCATGACAACACAATATTTACAAGGAGACCAGTATCTTCCTTGCAAAAGGACAAATCCAAGGGTGATGTGATTCCCGTGGTGGCAAGATTCCTCTTACTGCAAAACAGCAAAAGCCCTCTTGTGTCTAGACAAAAATTAATGAGAGAAAATAATAGCAAATGAAGCAACAGACAAACAACTAATCTCAAAAATATACAAGCAACTCCTACAGCTCAATTCCAGAAAAATAAATGACCCAATCAAAAAATGGGCCAAAGAACTAAATAGACATTTCTCCAAAGAAGACATACAGATGGCTAATAAACACATGAAAAGATGTTCAACATCACTCATTATCAGAGAAATGCAAATCAAAACCACTATGAGGTACCATTTCACGCCAGTCAGAATGGCTGCCATCCAAAAGTCTACAAGCAATAAACGCTGGAGAGGGTGTGGAGAAAAGAGAATCCTCTTACACTGTTGGTGGGAATGCAAACTAGTACAGCCACTATGGAGAACAGTGTGGAGATTCCTTAAAAAACTGGGAATAGAACTGCCTTATGATCTAGCAATCCCACTGCTGGGCATACACACTGAGGAAACCAGAATTGAAAGAGACACGTGTACCCCAGTGTTCATTGCAGCACTGTTTATAATAGCCAGGACATGGAAGCAACCTAGATGTCCATCAGCAGATGAATGGATGAGAAAGCTGTGGTACATATACACAATGGAGTATTATTCAGCCATTAAAAAGAATACATTTGAATCAGCTCTAATGAGGTGGATGAAACTGGAGCCTATTATACAGAGTGAAGTAAGCCAGAAATAAAAATACCAATACAGTATACTAACACATATATATGGAATTTAGAAAGATGGTAACGATAACCCTGTATGCAAGACAGCAAAAGAGACACTGATGTATAAAACAGTCTTTTGGACTCTGTGGGAGAGAGAGAGGGTGAGAGTGGGATGATTTGGGAGAATTGCATTGAAACATGTATAATATCATATATGAAACGAGTCGCCAGTCAAGGTTTGATGCACGATACTGGATGCTTGGGGCTGGTGCACTGGGACAACGCAGAGGGATGGTACGGGGGAGGGAGGAGGGAGAAGGGTTTAGGATGGGGAACACATGTATACCTGTGGCAGATTCATGTTGATATATGGCAAAACCAATACAATATTGTATAGTTAAAAAATAAAATAAAATAAAAAAATTAAAAAAAAATGAGTTACAAAAAGCAAAGTCAGCCATGACTGTACAGTAACTGTATTTCCGTAGAAACTTTATGTTTGTTAACTCAGTTCCCATCTCCCTCGATGGCACAATTTAAGGTAATCAGTTGCTTCTGAATTAGCCCCTTTGAGTAAATACTCAGCCAATCTCCATTATCTTCATGCTGCTTTCTTCCCTTTCCCCGCTGGGATGACTTTATTTTCTCCCTGGGGTAAGGAGACAGGCTCTGGTCAGATGGCGGTGCCTGGCCCTCCCTGGCCCAGTGCATCTCAGCATCAGCGTCAGCCTTTGCTCCTGCGCACTTGCCCAGGGACCATGGTCCTTTGTCTCCAGGTGCCTCCAGCCATGCAAGGTTTCACCTCTGTTTCCTGTTTCTTAGCAACAAACCTCCCTTTAGGATTGTCCCCCTCTCTACCATGTACTCTGTCTTTCTGGGGCTGGGGAGCCCCTAGGGTTGGGGTCCCTGGGGTTCTTGGAGGCCTTCCTGGTTCACTGAGATGTCTCTTGAGCCTGGACACACTCAACACTGCAGCTGCTCTAAATGCCCCTTGATTCATGTCTTGTTCTTTTATTAAAGTGTTAACTTGTTAATTTATATCTTTAATCTTTTAAATCATATTCATTTAAAATCTGTCCTTCCTGTCCTTCTAGGCTTTGGTGTTGCTTACTCTTCTGCACCAAGTTTCTAAACATAGTAGTTTGTATTCTCAAGAGTTTTGTAAAAAAAAATTTATTGTGAAAAGGTCTTGAAAAATTCCCGCCTCCCACCCTGTACATCACACTTGCTCCCAACCACAAATTTTTCAGCTTGGTGTTATAGAACTGTGTAGATCATGTCAGTTTGGGCTTCTTACCAACACATGGGCAAATCTGGGTTTTTGATTTCTCATGGATGACTTTTGGGGCGCCAACCTACAGAAAGAAGGACACTTCCTTGCTCTTTCTTGGACCAGGGGGTTTTCCTGTCCGTAATGTGGGTACTGGTTCAAGGCTCTGAGCCTTATGCACCTGCATGCTTGCTGCCCTGTGGAATGAGATGAATCTGCCTCCTATGCACTGAGCTGCCAGCCAAGTTGCAAAGTTCCTTCTACATGTTTCTTAGAACTGGTCTCACAAGATACAAGAGAAATGAGTAGCAACTAGGTAATTTATGATTTATTCATTTGATAAATATTTAGTGAAGAGCTGTGATGTGCTATGAACTTCATTAGACATGGAGGTTTCAATGATGAGCGCAGACCCATAGGACGTCCAGCCTTGAAGACAAACAGTGCTGAAACCATCATATCAATGACCTGCTGTTACAATCTGAGACGGCTGCCCAAAGAAAGAGACACAGGTACCTTAGGGCTTATAAGAAAGGAAGTGACATGAGTTGACATCTAAAAAATAGGTAAAAGTTAACTAGCTGAAGGAGAGAAATGTTCTATGAGTAGGAATCCTCTGCCTAAATTATGACTATAACTCCTAGACTAGTGGTTTTCCATTTTGACTGTGTAATACTATCACCTGTGAAGCTTAACGTAAAAGTGCCTGGGCTCCGTCCCCAGAGATTCCTAGTTAATTGGTCTGGGGTGAGCCCAGGAAACTGTATTTTTAAGAGCTCAGCTAGTGACTCTGTTGTGTATTCAGAGTTGTAAATACTGGATGATCGATGCCAGCAGCACCTGGGAAATTGTTAAACATACAATTCTGGGATGGATTCTCACGTCCATCCCAGATCTGCTGAATGAGAAACTCTGGGAATGGGGCCCAGAACAAAATGCTGGAGCTTTCCTTCCCAGCAGCCTCCCTGCAGCATATGTTTAAAAATAAAGACTTCACTGATCGTTCAAACAACGTAGGAAGGCCAACAGAGCTGTGCTCTTTTCCTGTGGTAACTATTTTAGTGCTTTCTTTTTAAGTTCTGAATACACTCAAAATGTTTTCTGTTCACATTCTGGTTGCTGAGACATTATTGGTTTTAAGAAGATGCTTAGTCTCCTGACTGGGCAGTAAGTATGAGGGGGAACAGCATGTGCAAATGCCACGGGACAAGGGCAATAACATGGCCCGATTGCAGAATTGAGGAGGTATTGGTTGGAGGGTCCTGTGAGATGGAGGTGGAAGATGGTGACAAACGGGACCCGGAACCAGGAAAAGCTGCAACAGGTAAGGCCCAGGACAGGCTCCCAGTGGTGTACGTGGATTTGTATGTTGCAGGAGAAGACTCTGATGCTGGGAGGGATTGGGGGCAGGAGGAGAAGGGGACGACAGAGGATGAGATGGCTGGATGGCATCACTGACTCGATGGATGTGAGTCTGAATGACCTCCGGGAACTGGTGATGGATAGGGAGGCCTGGTGTGCTGCAGTTCATGGGGTCGCAAAGAGTCGGACACGACTGAGCGACTGATCTAATCTGATCTGAGATCAATTTGGTTGTCATGTGACCCAGAAAGACCTTTGGTCTGTAGATTGTTCCAGGCAACATGGACAGTGATGGGGACTTGCTGAATGAATATTCTGGTCCTTAAACACAGAGGAGTGGGGTTTCTTCAAGCAGGATGGAAGACTGAGTTTATGGAAGAAGGGCGACCAAATAGTAAAGCTGGTAAAAAGGCATGGGGGAGACTGGCCAGCAACTAGCATGGGAAATATACCTGAGAATGAAGAATAAATGAATCATTGACATTACCTGGGGGCCTGGCACACATCCCCAGCCTCACATCCCTGAGACCCTGACTCAGTGAGTTCACAGTGAGGCCGAGGTGCTGAGCTGGTCACATGCTCTCCTGCAACTCCGCTCATCAGCCGAGTTTGGGGACTACTGAATCGGATGGACGTCCGTGTGGGTGGAGGTGAGGTTGAAAAGGTGACTGGTGACTAAACTGTGATAGTCCTAATGGTGAGTGATGGAACACTACACAGCTGGGGGTGGGGCTGCTAAGGGGAGGGTCTGGCAGTAGAAAAAAACGTGCAGGGGCGGTTTTCCTTCTGGTCCCAGAGTATAGTGGGAACCCTCAGAATTTTGTAAACCGAAGCCCATGGGTTTGTCCTCTGGGATGACTACATTATCCAAACATCTTGGTAATAGTCTGTGAAAAGTTCTGAAAAACAGAAACAAAACAAGGATTTATTGTCTTTAAAGACGCCTCTGGACCAGCTACAGTATTTTAAATTCTGGAAAGATCTCCAACTAACTGCCATCCAGCTTAAAAAGAAGCTCTGGCGCTGAGGAGCCCAGAAAGTGCCTCCTGCCCTGAGGCCTCCGAGCGTTGGTGTTCTTTCTTTTAGACGGACTGTTGAGACTTTTGGGAAACTTGGTAACAACATAATTTGCATGGCTCATTTAGATTCTAGCATTTAGTCAGCTAATTCGTTGTCACATAGTAAACTCTGACGGGCTTTCTGGTTTGGACTTCAGCAAGGTCCCAGAGGGTGAGTTTGCACAGGTGAATCCTGCCCGTGGCCGTGGCAAAGAGGGGAAGCAGGGTGCAGAGGACAGTGTTGGCTTCTGGCCTTCCTGGGGGTGACCCTGAAGGAGGAGGGCCAGACCACAGAGGGGAGGAGGAGGCTGGGATTAGATGTGAGGGCCGCAGGGGTAGCTATGTCCAGAAATAAACTAGAGGACGGTTTCCCAAGTGTCTGCCTGGGCGGCCTGTGTTCACAGGAGTGTAGCTCGTTCCTTGGCCCCTTGGGGGTCCTGAGGCCGGAAGCTTGTACAATTTTCAAAGTCTTCTTTGAAGAAAAGAATAAAAATTATGAAAAAGCTTGATATGGAAGTGAGTATTAATTTATAATGATGAAACTGAGCAGGATCCTGCGGGGCACCTGCTCCCCATTTCTTGACGACAGGAAATAGGCTTGTTTAGCCTCCACGACCTCCCCTGAGTTCCAGTGGCCAGGGTCAAACAGTTGCAAATCAGGGAGGGAGGGGATGCTGAGACAAGTGAGGCACAGTCAAGAAATGACAGTGCAGTGGCTGGACAGGGCCCTGGACCCCTCAAGGGGTGCCAACAACAATATCTTTGAGCTCTTCTGCAGACACTGAAATCTTCATCAGGTTGGAGAAGTTAACTGGATGTTGCCCACAAGCATGTAGACCTCAGACCAACTGGAACCAGAATATTGATGATGCTTACTCCCACTTACCTCACCTCCAACCAGTCAGAAGATTGTCTACGAGCTGATCACATTCTTTTTGAATTATTACTATGAATCTCACTACCCACTCCAGGTTAGGACCCACAGGTTTGTGACCCCCTTTGCTGGCAAAGCAATAAAACTATTCTTTTCAACTTTACCCAAAACTTTGTCCTTGAGTTTTAATTTGATGTCAGTATATAGAAGCTGGCATCAGTATGACCAACCAAGACAAATTACAATATTTGAAAACAATGATTACCTCATTACAAGCTCCAAAACTTTAATATATTTTCATTAATTAAACTCATGACACACCTTTAAAATAATTTTTTCCCTACATTTTGGTCTTTAATTATTTACTCTTAATAATACTCTTTAATTATTCCTTTTTATGATAATGCTTTTGTTTGATGGTCTTTTACAAACAGAAAAGAAAATAACTTAATATTTCTTTCAGCATGGACTTCAGAATGTTTAATTATTGTTTCATAACATTCTTTCACTTTACAACTTGTGAATGGTAATGTTACATAAAAATTAATGGTATTGTTACATAAAAATTGAGGATTCTTGTCAAAGTTGGAATATTTTCTATTAAGTCTCTTTTACATTAAAATTGTAGATTTTAGGTTATTTAAA
The DNA here is from genome assembly GCA_935064755.1 of Tragelaphus eurycerus. Classification (NCBI taxonomy): domain Eukaryota; kingdom Metazoa; phylum Chordata; class Mammalia; order Artiodactyla; family Bovidae; genus Tragelaphus; species Tragelaphus eurycerus. Next base: position 3,594,395 of record CAKXYN010000057.1, on the reverse strand, counting down.
CTTTATTGTGCGAAGATTGAGCTTAAATTCTTTTTGAATTGGTGACTTTTAAAAGCTGGTACGGGAGGGAGGAGGGAGGAGGGTTCAGGATGGGGAACACGTGTATACCTATGGCGGATTCATGTTGATATATGGCAAAACCAATACAATATTGTAAAGTTAAAAAATGAAATAAAATAAATTTTTAAAAAATCAAAAAAAATGTGGGAAAAAATGAAAAAAAAAGCTGGTTTGTTACCAATTTTACTTTTTAAAATAATATTTTATTTTAAAATAACAATAACATATTTTACCTTTTAAAATTTTACAAGTCTGGCACTATATGAAGGTCCAGGTGAGACGGGCCATGATACTTAAGCTTCTTTAGATTCACAGCAAAACTGTTGCCAGAGTTCCTCCAGGTCTTTGCTCAAAACCCACTAACGCCCACCTTTAGCAGGAGTTAACATAAATCTTTTCTTTTGTCATATGCAAAAGTTGTTTAATACTATTTTACAAAATTTAGGTTGGTTTGCAAGTTTGATTTTTAAAAGTTCAAAGGATCTGAACATACTGGTGATGACGGGCAGGAGGGAGAGAAGTTGTGTCCTGTTGTGTCAGTGTGTGTTTGGCTGGTCATCATTTATATATCATGAGGGGTTAACACAAATCTTTGTTTGCTGCTGCTACTGCTAAGTCACTTCAGTCGTGTCCGACTCTGTGTGACCCCATAGACGGCAGCCCACCAGGCTCCCCCGTCCCTGAGATTCTCCAGGCAAGGACACTGGAGTGGGTTGCCATTTTCTTCTCCAATGCATGGAAGTGAAAAGTGAAAGTGAAGTCATTCAGTCGTGTCTGACCCTCAGTGACCCCATGGACTGCAGCCCACCAGGCTCCTCTGTCCATGGGATTTTCCAGGCAGGAGTACTGGAGTGGGGTGCCATTGCCTTCTCCGAAATCTTTGTTTAAGGGGTCAGAAATAATATAGGAATATACAAACAAAAAACACCAGACGCAGCCAACTACAACCAAGATGGTGAGGAATCTCACCTGCAATGGGCCCTGAATCTCATTATAGGCTGATTTGACTACATTAGCATATTAAATGACACACCTACCAGTGACCAGGACCAGACAATAAGGACCAGAAAAGGGTAAAAAGGGGCAACAGCCCACTTTCTTGAAAAAGCCCTGCCTCTTCCCTGGTTGACTAATGCACATGCCTCACCTCCCCATCATTAACCTCACTCCTCCTCCTGTTATCTTTACTCTTTAAAATTAAATCCCTCACTAGGTGGGCAAAAGGTTGATCTGGAACTTAGTTTCCACTTCTTCATTTTTTGGCCACTAAATAAAGCTTGTGCTGTATTGATCTCAGTTTCCATTTCAATATTTGGCTACTTAAACCCCAACAGAAAAAGAACACCCCCCCCCAACCCCCTCAATCCCCCACATCCCCCCTCCCACCCTACAACCAAGGCCAGGTTGTGGCTCCTGCAGGGTCCAATCAATTGAATTCAGTAACTACCTCTGGTTGGTTCCTGTACTTCTTCCTTACTACTGAGGGGGCAGTGCAAGAAAGAAAATAATAACAGCATTTGCTGGGCAATTTAGATAAATTTTCTGATTCAATTTAGCCATTTTTATGAGGTACCTATTAGTGTCCCCATTTTACAGATAAAGAAACTGATATTCAATGAGGTTGAATTGGCCCAGGCAAGGACCTGGGATTGACTGGCATTTCCTTGCCATCAATCCCTCCTTATACCCTCTCTTTCTTGAGTTTCTCCTCATTGCTTTGCAGGAGATTTTTTTTTTTTTTCATCATTCTTGCAAACCATACCAAAATTCCCATAAGCTTGCTAAGAATAAAGAATCACAGATATTTTAAGAACTGGGTTAGAAAAAGAAGGTACTTTTTTATAAAGTATTTCCACATCTTGACTTCAACTCTCTATTTTTATCCTTAAGTGACAGGGAAGTGTCCCAGACTCAGAAGGTTCACAGAAGTCCTATCAAGGTCTCAGCCATGCTGAGGTTCAGAGATGTGAGGCCAGGAGATGGGAGTGTTTTGCAAATGTGGTATCTTAATGGGCTAGAGTTGTCTGATAAGACTGTAAGTAAAAAGAGACTTTAGACCAACTGCTGAATGCTAATGGATGGGTCTGATGTAGGTTTTAAAAATATACAGTTTTATCCACTCATTACAGAGTTAACAGGTTCTGATGACTCCGGCCCTTTCTTTTTGCTGTGCATGTGTTACTAGGCCAAAAAAAAAAAAAAAAACCTAGCTGCATTGGAAACTGGTTTCAAATTACTTGCAGATGGCTGGAGGCAGATGAAAGCTGCTGTCGAGGTGTTCCTCGCTCTACTCTCTGGTCCCCAGACTATAGGGCCATGTGCTGACACTTGGATGCTTGTTTTACAATATCATTTGACAAGTGGGATTTATGTGTCAAAATTTCAGCTAAAGCCAAGAAAATGTCAGGGTGAGCAAAGAGAGGCAGCATTAGAAAAGGGGGATGGGGCTGCTTTTGGAAGCCAGGAGTGGGTGAGCTGGATGGTGCCAAGTCCTAACAGTACCGAGCACACAGGGAAATTAACCTGCTGCCAAAAGCCGGAGATTTCTTTGGTGCTGGTTCAGTGCTGTTACTGCCTTTCTCATCAAGGAAGCAATGCAATAAAAATGAGAACTTTTCCTCTGCATGTTTTAATAAAGATAACTTACTGGTTCAGTCCAAAACCACTGGAGCCACATTTAATTTGTTTCATTTATTGTCCTGAGATCTGGTGTGCAGAAGTGCTCAGGATCACAGCAAAATGAGTGGAAACCCTGAAAGCAAGCACAAAAGAAGAGAATCCTATTCTTTCTGAGAATCTCCAAAATGCCGTAGGAACTAAATATTCATAAGTTCTAAACTTGCTTAGTTAGTGTTAGTCGCTCAGACGTGTCCAACTCTTTGTAACCCCATGGACTGTAGCCCACCAGGCTCCTCTGTTCATGGGATTTTCCAGGCAAGAACACGGGAGTGGGTTGCCATGCCCTCCTCCAAGGAATCTTCCCAACCCAGGGATCAAACCTGGGTTTCCTGCAGTATGGGCAGATTCTGTACCATCTGAGCCACCAGGGAAGCCCAAACTTGCTTAAACTTTCCCAGAGATTTTCATTTTATGGCTATTTTTAAAAGATAGAGCACACAAAGTCCTTAAACCCTACTTGAAATTGTTAGAGTTTCCTATTAACTCCCAAATAAGATAAGTTTCCCTCTTCTTTCTTTTTTTTTTTTTTTTTGGTGTGAAACAGAGAGAGAAGGTGAGAGATTGAATGTTTAAATTCCCCCAAGTTCTATGCATTGCTTGCCATATTAAGAGCATGTGTGCATTACTTCATAAACTATCAGATGACACGCATCTTTATTTAGACTCAATAAAGAAATGTAATAAGTTAAGCAAAGTTATTTCTGACACTGAGCAAAATAGTTTTGCGAAAAAGCGCCATTCATGGGGGCTGGCTCAGGAGCCATCATCCATCAACTCCAAACAAATTCAGGAAAGAAGTATAGCTGTGGACATCATGTCATATGCCAAGTGTAATAAGTAGGTTATGAACAACTCATGATAAAACACAGTAACAGATGGCTTAGTCTCTCCATTCCATCCCCCTCTGTGGATTAAGGGCCCCCAAGGTCAGGATCAACTGCCTAGGAGAAGCCTTAGGAAGTCTGAGTGTGTATCTTCCCCAGATTTATGGAAGACAGAACATTGCTATGGCCATCAGCCTGGAGTTTGAAAATAACTAAACTGAAAATGGGATCTAGTCAAAGAAATTACATACATAAGATCTCCTTCTAATACATACAGTTTTGTTTTCAATTTTTTTTTGGGGGGGTCTAATGGCAATCTAGATATAATTCAAGGAACATTCAAATCATCTCTTGTGTTTATTTGATAAGGAGGGACAAATACTGAGATTTATTTAGGGGATAGCATACCTTTGTATTTTTCCTCAGTCTTTCTATGTGAAATATAGAGTGTTTTTTTTTTTTTTTTTCCAGGATTCTAGGCCATCAAAATGTCCATTTTCCTGATGTGCAGATGGTTATGTAGTTTCTCCCAGTGGAAATGGCGTTCATGGGAAAATACCATGTGTGTAGTTGCTGCTTGGTTAAAATAAATTCCTGAAACATACCTGGAGCTCATAGGTGCCCAGAATATCTTGTAAAGTGACCCAAGAGCTGAATTGTTAATTTAGAGACTTTGAAAATAAAAATATTAGGATTATGAAAAACTCCCATTTCATGTAACGTCAGTAGGTTGATCATGTATATTAACTGCTGAGAGTCAGCATTTCATTACTGATGGAACTAGTGTGACTCACCCCTAGATTTTGTGGGAACACAACGCTCAGACCTCACATGTGCCAACATTCACCTGAGCTCTGTAAAGAAAACCCACTACTAACCAAAGACATTCATTTTACTGGTTTATATACAGTTCTTAAATTCACGCACATATGTATGTTTGTAAAACTTAGAGAAAAATAGACCTAGGCATTCAATCAGAAGTGAAAAGAGGAAAAGCAGAAGGCTTAACTTCTCCCAGTGCAATGGTGATTTTTAACATCTCTATGCAATAAGGAAGATTCCCTTATTATTGAAATGGAGTAAGCATAAGTGTTTGTATCTAAATACTTTTTTGAGAGATGATTGAAGAAGGTTAGGGTGGGTAAAGATGCGTTTATTTGGAGGTGGGAAGGTAGAATTTGAAGGCAGTACGTCACTGGGTCCGTTTCTAGTATTTTAGGAGATGAGTTCATCTCTGAGGGTCATGCCATGCCAATGGAAGAGCTGAAGTGAGAACTCCACAATCTGGGAGATAGAAAGAGGCTGAGGAGGATAAAAAGGCTCATTTGCTAAAATTAGTGCCCAAGTGAGAGTACAAATGATAAATATACTTCAGTGACTAATTTTTTAAAACTTTGTTATTTTTTTCAACTGAATTCAGCAGGTCAGGAACAGCAAACAGATGAAATGGGGTTAAGTGAGGGTTGTGAATTGTTGACTCCAACACTCAGAGACTACGAGGGTGAAGAACTCATAGATTCTGGCAAAGATGTGGTTGAAATGACTATGTGGTCCAAGCTGGATGAGAAAATTGAGGTGAATAGCAGTGTGGGAGGATAGGGAGGCAGAATGGGTCTAGATGATTCACAGAACAGACATAACTAGTGTGAGTAGTGGAAGAACTGGAAAGGGATGTTGGAGAGTGAAGTTTTACTGGCAGTGGCAATATCTGGACTAGGGGCCTGGGAGTTGACTGACGTGTAGGAATGGAATCTAAGGTCTAGAAACCACAAGGCGGGATGATGGTTGAGACAACACACGGGTCATCTCATCTTGGGTGATGGAAAGACTCTGGAGGAAGAAGAAAGCTATGTGGAATGTGGGCAACTTAGCTCCTGCAAAGTTGTGGCTTTCTTCGATTTTCTGTGAAAGTATTGCTAAATTGTTATTGGTTATGCTTTTAAAAAAATCCTGAGATGGGGTTTTCCTGTTGACTCAGAGGTAAAGAATCTGCCTGTCAATGCAGGAGACACAAGTTCGATGCCTGCTACAGGACGATCACACATGTCTTGGGGCAACTAAACCTGTGCTCCACAACTACTGAGCCTGTGCTCTAGGGCCTGAGAGCTGTGACTCCAGCCGTGACTGGAGCATTTCTGCATGCTCCAGAGCTTGTGCTCTGCAGTAACAGAAGCCACCACGATGAGAAACCTGTGCATGGCAACTAGGGAGTAGCCCTCACTTGCTGCAACAAGAGAAATGTCCATGGAGCAACAAAGACCCAGATAGCCAAAAATAAAAACAAATAAAAAGAAAATTTAAAAAAGACTTTCTAAGTTTAAAGGCCCACCAGAGAGGAGCATCAGGCCAGCACTGGGGAGCCTGTGTTCTGATAGCATCTCAAGGCAGCAGGATCTGAGCACTGGAGCCATAGGATCCTGGTGTGGTTCTGCTGATGACTTACTTGTGTAACTGACTAAATAACAACCTCTCTGGGTTCCTGGAGTACATCAAGGATGTATATTGTCACCCTGCTTATTTAACTTCTATGCAGAGTACATCATGAGAAATGCTGGGCTTGAGGAAGCATAAGCTGGAATCAAGATTGCCGGGAGAAATATCAATAACCTCAGATATGCAGATGACACCATCCTTATGGCAGAAAGTGAAGAAGAACTAAAGAGCCTCTTGATGAAAGTGAAAGTGGAGAGTGAAGAAGTTGACTTAAAGCTCAACATTCAGAAAACGAAGATCATGGCATCTGGTCCCATCACTTCATGGGAAATAGATGGAGAAACAGTGGAAACAGTGTCAGACTTTATTTTGGGGGGCTTCAAAATCACTGCAGATGGTGAGTGCAGCCATGAAATTAAAAGAGGCTTACTTCTTGGAAGGAAAGTTATGACTAACCTAGATAGCATATTCAAAAGCAGAGACATTACTTTGCCAGCAAAGGTCCATCTAGTCAAAGCTATGGTTTTTCCAGTGGTCATGTATGGATGTGAGAGTTGAACTATAAAGAAAGCTGAGCGCCAAAGAACTGATGGTTTTGAACTATGATGGAGAAGGCTCTTGAGAGTCCCTTGGACTGCAAGGAGATCCAGCCAGTCCATCCTAAAGGAGATCAGTCCTGGGTGTTCATTGGAAGAACTGATTTTGAAGCTGAAACTCCAATACTTTGGCCACCTGATGAGAAGAACTGACTCATTGGAAAAGACCCTGATGCGGGGAAAGATTGAGGGCAGGAGGAGAAGGGGTCAACAGAGGATGAGATGGTTGGATGGCATCACTGACTCAACGGACATGAGTTTGGGTGAACTCTGGGAGTTGGTGATGGACAGGGAGGCCTGGCATGCTGCAGTTCATGGGGTCGCAAAGAGTCGGACATGAGTGAGCAACTGAACTGAACTGACTGGGTCCCTTATCTGTGAAATGAGAGGTTTGCCTTATGTGGTTTCCCAGGAATTTTCTGGCTTTAAATCGCATTCAACTTCAGTAGAATATTTGTTTCTAACCTTTCCCACGTTGCTGTTGAGTTCGTCTAATTGCTACCTCTTCTCCACTGATTTCATTCTGCTCCACCTCACCCTCAGATGACTCCTTCTTTCCACTCAGAGATAACAGTCCTAACGGGCTCAGGATCATTCCCCCAACTGCCAAAACTATTTCAAAAATGCAAACTTTGGTTGCTGATTCATACATGGTTTGAGAAGCACTGTTTCTTTTTGACTAGTTTCCCACATGCTACCCTTACATCCAGAAACCAAGTCATTGGTGAAAAGCTGGGATCATGAGGGAATAGGGCCATTTGAGGTGTTATTGTGAGACTTAAGTAAGAAAGATGAAGCTTTCAAATCACAAATATCATCATTACCAAATAGTGGAAAGTTGGCTAAATATGCATGGCCACTGTTCTTAGATACCTAAAATTAAAAACATTCCAGCCTAATGCCAAACATACAAACACAAACAAAACATCATGCAACTGTCATCTTGTTGAGTGAATGAATAAATAAATGATTTAAGAGTCAACAGATACAACCCAAGGGCCTTCTTTGAGGCTTCAAGTATCACTGTAACATATGTTGGGAGTTCACATGTGTAAAGCTAACACCAGGGAATGAATGAAAAGGCAAGCAGAAGGAGTGTGGGGCACCAAAATAGACATTCTCAGTGCAGTGCCTGAAGGAGCTCCCTCTTTTACAAGGCTAGATGCCGAAAGAAAGCAATAAAGGCACAGAGGGAGCTCATGAGAGTGGGAACTAGGTCAGTAAAGTTCCACTGTAGCAAAGCCCAGATAGTTATCCTGCAGAGGAGAGACTTGTCTATAGAGGATAATCACACAGGCGTGTCAAAGAATATGAAGGCTGAAATAGGTTCCTGGGTTTCTTCATTAGGAGGTCAAATCTCCATGGGGTGTGCTGCAGTTCATGGGGGTCGCAGAGTTGGACAGGATGAAGTGACTGAAGAGCAACAAATGAGGAGGTCTTCAGATGACTTTTCCATGAGAATTTCCATGGAATTATGGGGCAGGCACCAGATAGTATGAGATTTTACATAGCAAATGACTAAAGGGCAAGTGTTTTAAGACCAGACTGTTCTCTCAGAGAAATAGACAACAAAATTTAGTATTCAAGAGAGTAATAGAGACAAAAGAGAAATCAGGGATGGGGGAGAATAAAGATTTTGCCTGCAGTTAAAACAAAAGGGGAAAATTGCTTGAAACTAAGGACATTGAAGACACGTAGAAAAAGGAGAGCACAGAAGATGAAGCAGAGAACAGGGGGGAGAGATGCGATCACATCACAGGTACCAGAGGGAGCAGGGAGGAAGGGGAAGAGATTTTGATGTTGAAGGATGCAGATGGAGAATATCAGTACAGAGGCAGATGTAGGACTAGCCAGTAACATACGTTTTATGTGGAGAGTTCCTTGAAGATTTCAAGCATAGAAAGAAGGGAGAAGAAGCAGGGTGACATAGACTTGGAAAATTCTAGAAGTAGAAAAATTGTAGAACAAGTAGAACAAGTCATTTGCCCTCCCTCCAAACATGCCCAAAGCTGGGACTTGAAGATGCTCACCTGCCTAACAGGAGCAATTTTCCAGAAAGCAAGACATGATCGATGTAGAGACTGATCCCCTCACCTCTATTACCCATGCCTCCTCTTCAGTAACATGTTGGAAGAACAGGGAGAAAAAGGCATTCTGATCCCAGGAAAGATTTATGCCCACAAATGACAACCTGGAGCATTTCTGGTGTAATCATTAAATTAGCTGGAAAACTTTTCATGAGCTAGAGAATCACCAACTTTATAAACATAGCCTAATATTTGGCTGGCTTGAGATCTAGTTTGGGGAAGTATTAAATACATATATGTACACAATCTCTTAATAAAATAGAATCTGAATAAGGCTTTGCCTCCTCTACTGAGTTTTAAACACTAAGAGGGTGCATGTGTGCATGCTCAGTTGATTGAGTAATGTCCAGTTGGTTGTAACCTCATGGACCATAGACCACCAGCTCCTCTGTCCCTGGGATTCTCCAGGCAAGAATAGTGGAGTGGGTTGCCATGATCTCCTCCAGGGGAACTTCTTGACCCAGGGATTAAACCTGTACCTCCTCAGTTCAGTGGCTCAGTCATGTATAACTCTTTGTGACCCCATGGACTGCAGTGCGCCAGGCCTCCCTATCCATTGCCAATTCCCAGAGTTTACTCAAACTCATGTCCATGAAGTCGGTGATGCCATCCAACCATCTAATCCTCTGTAGTCCCCTTCTCCTGCCACCTTCAATCTTTCCTAGCATCAGGGTCTTCTCAAATGAGTCGACCCTCAGTTCTTTGTATCAGGTGGCCAAAGTATTGGAGTTTCAGCTTCAGCATTAGTCCTTCCAGTGAATATTCAGGACTGATTTCCTTAAGAATGGACTGGTTGGATCTCCTTGCAGTCCAAGGGACTCTCAAGAGTCTTCTCCAGCACTACAGTTCAAAAGCATCAATTCTTCGGTGCTCAGCTTTCTTTATGGTCCAACTCTCACATCCATACATGACTACTGCAAAAACCATAGCTTTGACTAGACAGATCTTTGTTGGCAAAGTAATGTCTCTGCTTTTTAATATGCTGTGTAGGTTGGTCATAACTTTTCTTCTGAGGAGCAAGTGTCTTTTAATTTCATGGCTGTAGTCACCAACTGCAGTGATTTTGGAGCCCCCCCAAATTAAATCAGCCATGGTTTCCACTGTTTCCCCATCTATTTGCCATGAAGTGATGGGACCAGATGCCATGATCTTAGGTTTCTGAATGATGAGTTTTAAGCTAGCTTTTTCACTCTCCTCTTTCACTTTCATCAAGAGGCTCTTTAGTTCTTTGCTTTCTTCCATAAAGGTGGTGTCATCTGCATATCTGAGGTTATTGATATGTCTCCCAGAAATCTTGATTCCAGCTTGTGCTTCACTGAGCCCAGCGTTTCTCATGATGTCCTCTGCATACAAGTTAAATAAGCAGGATGACAATATACGGCCTTGACGTAGTTCTTTTCCTATTTGGAACCAGTCTGCTGTTCCATGTCCAGTTCTAACTGTTGCTTCCTGACCTACATACAAATCCCTTATGATTATACAGTGGAAGTGAGAAATAGATTTAAGGGCCTAGATCTGATAGGTAGAGCGCCTGATGAACTATGAAATGAGGTTCGTGACATTGTACAGGAGACAGGGATCAAGACCATCCCCATGGAAAAGAAATGCAAAAAAGCAAAATGGCTGTCTGGGGAGGCCTTGCAAATAGCTGTGAAAAGAAAAGAAGCGAAAAGCAAAGGAGAAAAGGAAAGATATAAACATCTGAATGCAGAGTTCCAAAGAATAGCAAGAAGAGATAAGAAAGCCTTCTTCAGTGATCAATGCAAAGAAATAGAGGAAAACAACAGAATGGGAAAGACTAGGGATCTCTTCAAGAAAATCAGAGATACCAAAGGAACATTTCATGCAAAGATGGGCTCGATAAAAGACAGAAATGGTATGGACCTAACAGAAGCAGAAGATATTAAGAAGAGGTGGCAAGAATACACAGAAGAACTGTACAAAAAAGAGCTTCACGACCCAGATAATCATGATGGTGTGATCACTGACCTAGAGCCAGACATCCTGGAATGTGAAGTCAAGTGGGCCTTAGAAAGCATCACTACGAACAAAGCTAGTGGAGGTGATGGAATTCCAGTTGAGCTATTTCAAGTCCTGAAAGATGATGCTGTGAAAGTCCTGCACTCAATATGCCAGCAAGTTTGGAAAACTCAGCAGTGGCCACAAGATTGGAAAAGGTCAGTTTTCATCCCAATCCCAAAGAAAGGCAATGCCAAAGAATGCTCAAACTACCGCACAATTGCACTCATCTCACACGCTAGTAAAGTAATGCTCAAAATTCTCCAAGCCAGGCTTCAGCAATATGTGAACTGTGAACTTCCTGATGTTCAAGCTGGTTTTCGAAAAGGCAGAGGAACCAGAGATCAAATTGCCAACATCCGCTGGATCATGGAAAAAGCAAGAGAGTTCCAGAAAAACATCTATTTCTGCTTTATTGACTATGCCAAAGCCTTTGACTGTGTGGATCACAATCAACTGTGGAAAATTCAGAAAGAGATGGGAATACCAGACCACCTGATCTGCCTCTTGAGAAATCTGTATGCAGGTCAGGAAGCAAAAGTTAGAACTGGTCATGGAACAACAGACTGGTTCCAAATAGGAAAAGGAGTATGTCAAGGCTGTAGACTGTCACCATGTTTATTTAACTTATATGCAGAGTACATCATGAGAAATGCTGGACTGGAAGAAACACAAGTTGGAATCAAGATTGCTGGGAGAAATATCAATAACCTCAGATATGCAGATGACACCACCCTTATGGCAGAAAGTGAAGAGGGGCTAAAAAGCCTCTTGATGCAAGTGAAAGTGGAGAGTGAAAAGGTTGGCTTAAAGCTCAACTTTCAGAAAACGAAGATCATGGCATCTGGTCCCATCACTACATGGGAAATAGATGGAGAAACAGTGGAAACAGTGTCAGACTTTATTTTTCTGGGCTCCAAAATCACTGCAGATGGTGACTGCAGCCATGAAATTAAGAGATGTTTACTCCTTGGAAGGAAAGTTATGACCAACCTAGATGGCATATTCAAAAGCAGAGACATCACTTTACCAACAAAGGTTCGCCTAGTCAAGGCTATGGTCTTTCTTGTGGTCATGTATGGATGTGAGAGCTGGACTGTGAAGAAGGCTGAGCACCGAAGAATTGATGCTTTTGAACTGTGGTGTTGGAGAAGACTCTTGAGAGTCCCTTGGACTGCAAGGAGATCCAACCAGTCCATTCTGAAGGAGATCAGCCCTGGGATTTCTTTGGAAGGAATGATACTAAAGCTGAAACTCCAGTACTTTGGCCACCTCATGCGAAGAGTTGACTCATTGGAGAAGACTCTGATGCTGGGAGGGATTGGGGGCAGGAGGAGAAGGGGACGACAGAGGATGAGATGGCTGGATGGCATCACCGACTCAATGGATGTGAGTCTGGGTGATCTCCGGGAGTTGGTGATGGACAGGGAGGCCTGGCGTGCTGCGGTTCATGGGGTCGCAAACAGTCGGACACGACTGAGTGACTGATCTGATCTGACATGCATACAGGTTTCTCACGAAGCAGGTCAGGTGGTCTGATTTTTCCATCTCTTTCAGAATTTTCCACACTTTATTGTGATCTACTCAGTCAAAGGCTTTGGCATAGTCAATAAAGCAGAAATAGACATTTTTCTGGAACTCTCTTTCTTTTTTGATGATCCAGCAGGTGTTGGCAATTTGATCTCTGGTTCTTCTGCCTTTTCTAAAACCAGCTTGAACATCTGGAAGTTCATAGTTCACATATTACTGAAGCTTGGCTTGGAGAATTTTGAGCATTACTTTACTACTGTGTTCCGGAGAAGGCAATGGCAACCCACTCGAGTACTCTTGTCTGGAAAATCCCATGGATGAAGGAGCCTGGTAAGTTGCAGTTCATGGGGTCGCCAAGAGTTGGACACGACTGAGTGATCTCACTTTCATTTTCACTGTACTAGCGAGTGAGATAAGCGCAATTGTGCAGTAGTTTGAGCATTCTTTGGTATTGCCTTTCTCTGGGATTATGAAAACTGACCTTTTCTAGTCCTGTGGCCACTGCTGAGTTTTCCAAATTTGCTGATACATTGAGTGCAGCACTTTCCTAGCATCATCTTTTAGGATTTGAAATAGCTCAACTGGAATACCATGTCTCCACTAGTGTTGTTCATAGTGATGCATCCTAAGTGATGCCCACTTGACTTCACATTCCAGGATGTCTGGGTCTAGGTGAGTGATCACACCATCATCATTATCTGGGTTGTGAAAATCTTTTTTGTTCAGTTCTTCTGTGTATTCTTGCCACCTCTTCTTAATATCTTCTGCTTCTGTTAGGTCTCTACCATTTCTGTCCTTTATTGAGCCCATTTTTGCATGAAATGTTCCCTTGGTATCTCTAATTTTCTTGAAGAGATCTTTAAACTTTCCCATTCTGTTGTTTTCCTCTATTTCTTTGCATTGATTGCTGAGGAAGGCTTTCTTATCTCTCCTTGCTATTCTTTGGAACTTTACATTCAGATGCTTATATCTTTCCTTTTCTCCTTTGCTTTTCCCTTCTCTTCTTTTCATAGCTATTAGTAAGGCCTCCTGAGACAATCATTTTGCCTTTTGCATTTCTTTTTCTTGGGGATGGTCTTAATCCCTGTCTCCTGTCATGAACCTCCATCCATAGTTCATCAGGCACTCTATCTATCAGATCTAGTCCCCTAAATCTATTTCTTACTTCCACTGTATAATTATAAGGAATTTGATTTAGGTCATACATGAATGGTCTCTCTTTCATCAAATAGATGGGGAAACAGTGGAAACAGTGTCAGACTTTATTTTGGGGGCTACAGAATCACTGTAGATGGTGATTGTAGCCATGAAATTAAAAGACACTGATTCCTTGGAAGGAAAGTTATGACCAACCTAAATAGCATATTGAAAAGCAGAGACATTACTTTGCCAACAAAGGTCCATCTAGTCAAGGCTATGGTTTTTCCAGTGGTCATGTATGGATGTGAGAGTTGGACTGTGAAGAAAGCTGAGCACCGAAGAATTGATGCTTTTGAACTGTGGTGTTGGAGAAGACTCTTGAGAGTGCCTTGGACTGCAAGGAGATCCAACTAGTCCATCCTAAAAGATATCAGTCCTGAGTGTTCATTGGAAGGAGTGATGCTAAAGCTGAAACTCCAATACTTTGGCCACCTCATGCGTAGAGTTGACTCATTGGAAAAGACCCTGATGCTGGGAGGGATTGGAAGCAGGGGGAGAAAGGGATGACAGAGAATGTGATGGCTGGATGGCATCACTGACTCAAGGGACATGAGTTTGAGTGAACTCTGGGAGTTGGTCATGGACAGGGAGGCCTGGCGTGCTGCAATTCATGGGGTCACAAGGAGTCGGGCATAACTGAGTGACTGAACTGAACTGAACTGAACTGAATGGTCTAGTGGTTTCTCCCACTTTCTTAAATTTTAGTCTGAATTTGGCAATAAGAAGTTCATGATCTGAGCCACAATCAGCTTCTGGTCTTGTTTTTGCTGACTGTATAGAGCTTCTCCATCTTTGGCTGAAAAGAATATAATCAATCTGATTTTGGTGTTGGCCATCTGGTGATGTCCATGTGTAGAGTCTTCTCTTGTGTTGTTGGAAGAGGGTGTTTGCTACAACCAGTGTGTTCTCTTGAAATTCTCTGTTATTAACATAAATAATTGTTGTTTCTTTCATCCCCAAAACTGATTTATTTACATATTTTAATTCTAATTTCTTTAAAAGTATCTTGTGTAACATAGGATCCCTATCTAATGTAATCTTAGACATAAATGTCTTTTGATTGCTGTAGAGTATTTTCCTTAATCAAAATGCACACAAAATATTTTTATCATTTAATTTTTATGACCAGTGGTTTCTAATTCTCTAAGTTTATAATTAAATGGTTCTCATTTTTATCTGCATTTTGGATTACCTGCTGCTAACTCGCTTCAGTCGTGTCTGACTCTGTGCAACACCATTGACGGCAGCCCAACAGGCTCCCATCCCTGGGATTCTCCAGGCAAGAACAGTGGAGTGGGTTGCCATTTCTTTCTCCAGTGCATGAACATGAAAAGTGAAAGGGGAAGTCGCTCTGTCGTGTCCAACTCTTTGCGACCCCATGGACTGCAGCCTACCTGGCTCCTCCGTCCATGGGATTTTCCAGGCAAGAGTACTGGAGTGGGGTGCCATCGCCTTCTCCGTGGATTACCTAGGGAACTTCAAAAATTGCTGATATTTAGGTCCTAGTCCAAAAAATTCTTATTTAATAGTCCTGAGTGTTTTTTGCATTAAGATATATTTAAATCTCTCCAAGTCACTCATTATAATGTGTAGTCATTGTTGGCAATCACTGCTCTAAATGTTAGAAAACATTTTCGTCTGGTTTGAGTAACCATGGCAAATTTACTAGGTATATAATTGATCACAATAAATTGAACATGTTATAAATTATGAAAGAGAGTTCACAGACACCAGTGTTTCAAATTGCACCTTTTTTGTCATTTCAAAGGTTTACTTACTTCCTGGTTATGCATCAATATAGATAAGAGGTAAATCTCTCTTTCTAAATGGATAAGATATGCTTGTTTTAAAGTTTGATTAGGGACTTTGTGGAAGTGGGTATGGGGGAAAAGTAGCTTCAACTAAAGGTACATTCTCCAGCAGATCAATGTTAAGAAATAATACCAATTCAAGTCAAAGATATATAGAACTCGTATGCCAGAAAGCTCTCTCTAGCACACTCCTAGGAAAATCTTCATGTATCCTTCAAACTTGGCAAGGGGTGTAGCACACTGAAAACCACTGCTCTGTGGTATGGGAGATAATGTTCCTTTCCCCTCCACGTCAACCCCTACCCTGCGCCCTGCCTCCTGGAGGCTGATCTAAATAGACAGTACTGTAACCTTCCTCACCCTCTGGCTTCTGATTAGGTTTATTCCATGAGTTAGGAGGTAGAGTGAGGTCAGATTTCCTTTCAGTGGGTTTTTCCAGGGCAGACTGATTCCCTTGATTCTAAATCACAGTTCCTCTTAGGTGGCCATCTCTCCATGACTTTCTCCTTCCAGTTTTGAGTACTTACTCTCCCTTCTTGTCCCCTAGAGCCTAGAGCAAGTTAACAGCCCCAGGGTAGTCACTATCCCTGATGAGTTCCCACACCATCTGAAAATAGTCTCCATACTAAATCATTCTTAAAATATTTTGATTTGCATGTGCTAGGCTGACTCATCTATGGACAGAGAAATCTTCTGTCTGACTCTGTGGCTTTCAAAGGGGTTGCCTGGGATCAAGGATGTCACTGAACAAGGCTTCTGGCTCCTTGTCTTCTCTAATTAGAGAGCATAATGGCTATTTCTGAAGCAAACCTCAACAGACAAGCCTGGCATTTATGGCTCAGTCCATATACAGATCACAGAGAATGAATACTTCAGCTGACATCATCCAAAACGAATACAATGAGTACATGGACAGTCTGCTCAGGATGGTTTCTTGCCCACATCTACATGCTTGGTGAGTGAGGGATAACCCATCAGATAAACACCAAAGGAGGAATGTCAAACATATACACTACTTAAACTCTTCCACCATTTTCCCCCATTTGCCCCCTATTTATATACAGTTCTGTCTTCTGTTGTTCACAAATTGTTTTTTGAAAATTGATCTACTTTTCTTAGCTAGAGTGTAAGTTTCATGGGATCATAAACCACAAACATATTTCTTTGTACTCTCTTCCAGCTCTCCTGTCTTTTGCATGGCATCAAGCTTATCTGTTGTTGATTTGCTCAGTCTTGCCTAACTCTTTGTGCACCCATGGACAGCAGCTTGCCCAGCTTCCCTGTCCTTCACTATCTCCTGGAGTTTGCTCAGACTCATGTCCATTGAGTTGATGATGCCATCCAATCATCTCATCTCTAAGTTTATCTAATGAGCTCTTAATTTCAATTATTGTATTTTCTTGATTCATTCATTCAGCAAAATATTCATTGAGTTCCCAATTGGTGCTAGCCATTGAATGGATTATAAAAATGAACAGAAGACCCTGACTAGTGTTAATTATCTGAGCACAATGACAATTGATTTTTTAAAGATAGATTAATTGAAAAGATAATATGTCCTTATTCAACTTTCACAAACTCCATCCACTCTCACTGTGACTATCAGAGTTCTTGGTTGAAAACAATACAAACTAACTCTGGGTAACTTAAGCAGAAAAGGAACTTATCGGGACAATATTTTGTAAATTACAGACTCAACCAGAAGTCCGGAGAACCAGTTCTAGAAAATAGGCAGACATCTAAGCAGGCTAGGCAGGAGCAGATGAGCATTGTGGTGGAACACGGGTGGGGAACAGAGCACTGACTGATGGCCACCTGGCTGCATCACTGCACGCTTGACCTTGATGTCTGTCTAGAGACTGGAGAGGAGAGGCCAGCTTCAGCTGTCTCTGCACCTTGTGACATACTCACTCCAGACCCTGGGTGCCCATGGTGATCATCTGTGGAGGCAAATGAAGGTTCTTGCCAATTGTTAGGGATCTGGGACAATAAGGGGATTCAGTGCTTCTGAGAGGTGGCACTCCACTTCCAGTTAAGACCCTCTCACTGGAATATTTCCCAAATAAAGGAGGACTGCATGTCAGAGGCCAAAAATGCTCATAAGTGTCCACTCTATTCATATAGAGAACTTCACAGCCAACACACTGGCAATAGTGTTATGTATTGGTAAACAACTTAGGAAGTGCTTAATATTCCAGACACCCATGGAGGCAGTGTTTTCAGGATAAATATTAATGATTTCCCCAGGAATTGAGCTATTTGTGGCAGAATTTGTCATTGTTAGTTCACACAAATATTTGCCAAGTTATAAAAGAGCAGAGCTAATTCATTCATTTCAATAAATATTTACTGACCACATGTTAAGGGTAAGGTGGTGGGAACTGAAAAAACCTAGCTAACCTGCCTTCTGCCATTTCAGCATCCATTGCCAGCCTAGGCTTGGGGTTGCAAGGACCTCACTTTACTAAAGTTTAACCCAGTATCTCCCCCTTTCTCTTTACTTAGTGCCTATCTTGGTGAAGATTTAGAAAAGGAGATTATAGGACTGGTAAATGCAGGGGAAAGGAAGTGAAAAGCAAGGGAGAAAAAGAAAAAATATACCCAACTGAATGTAGTTTCAGAGAAGGAGGAGAGCTAAGGAGTCCTTCTTAAGTGAACATGCAAAGAAACAGAGGAAAACAATAGAATGAGAATATTAGAGATCTCCTCAAGAAAGTTGGCTCTATCAAGGGAACATTTCATGCAAGAATGGGTACGATAAAGGACAGAAATGGTAAAGGACCTAACAGAAGCAGATGAGATTAAGAACAGGTAGCAAGAATACACAGAACTATAGAAGAAAGGTCATAATGACCTGGATAACCACGATGGTGTGGTCAGTCATGTAGAGCTGGACATTCTGGGCATGAAATCAAGTGGGCCTTAGGAAGCATCACTATGAACAAAGCTAGCGGAGGTGACAGAATTCAAGCTGAGATATTTAAAATCCTAAAAGATGATACTGTGAAAGTGCTACACTAAGTTGGCAGCAAATTTGGAAAACTCTTCAGTGGCCAGAGGACTGGAAAAAGTCCTATAATAATAAAAGTCCTATAATCCCAAAGGAGGGCACTGCCAAAGAATATTCCAACTACCATACAGTTGGAATGGTAGCAAAGTTATGCTCATTTCACATGCTAGGAAAGTTATGCTCAAAATCCTTCAAGCTAGGCTTCAGCAGTATGTGAACTAAGAACTTCTAGATGTACAAGCTGGGTTTCAAAGTGGCAGAGGAACCAGAAATCAAATTGCCAGCATTTGTTGGATCATGGAGAAAGCAAAGGAATTCTAGAAAAACATCTGCTTCATTGAATACACTAAAATCTTTGACTGTGTTGATCACAACAAACTGTGGAAAATTCTTAAAGAGAAGGGAGTACCAGATCACCTTACCTGTTTCCTGGGAAACCTGTATGTGGGTAAAAAATGACAGTTAGAATAAGACATGGAAAAATGGACTGATATAAATTTGGGAAAGGATACTGCAAGACTGTATATTGTCACCCTGCTTATTTAACTTATATGCAGAGTACATCATGTGAAATGCTGGATTGGATGAATCACAAGATGGAATCAAGATTGTCAGGAGAAATATCAACAACCTCAGATATTCAGATGATACCACTCTAATAGCAGAAAGTGAAGAGCTTCTTGATGAGAATGAAAGAGAAGAGTAAAAAAGCTGGCTTGAAGTTCAAATTAAAAACCCAGTCCCATCACTTCAAGACAAATAAAAGGGGAAAAAGTGGAAACAGTGACTGATTTTATTTTCTTGGACTTCAAGATCACTGCAGATGGTGACTGGAGCCATGAAATTAAAAGATGCTTGCTCCTTGGAAAGTGGGCTTCCCATGTGGTTCAAGTTGTAAAGAATCTATCTGCCAATTGCAGAACAGGAGATGGGGTTCAATCTGTGGGTCAGGAAGATCTCCTGAAAGAAGAAATGATAACCCACTCCAGTATTCTTGCTGGAAAATGGACAGAGGAGCCTGGTGGGCTATAATCCATAGAGTTGGAAAGAGTCAGACATGACTGAAGTGAATGAGAATAGCGTCCCTTGGAAGGAAAGCTATGACAAACCTAGACAGCATATTAAAAAGTAGATACGTCACTTTCCCTTGAACAGCAAGGAGCTCAAACCAGTCCATCCTAAAGGAAATCAACCCTGAATATTCATTGGAAGGACTGTTGCTGAGGCTGAAACTCCAATACTTTGGCCACCTGATGCAAAGAGCTGACTCACTGGAAAAGACCCTGAAGTTGGGAAAGATTGAAGGCAGGAGGAGGAGGGAGTGACCGAGGATGAGATGGTTGGATGGCATCACCGACTCAACAGACATAAATTCGAGAAAATTTCAGGAGGTAGTGGAGGCCAGAGGAGCCTGACATGCTACAGTCCATGGGGTAACAAAGAGCTAGATATGACTTAGTGACTGAACAATAAAAACAAAAATGCAGAAGATAAAGGTGAAAGTGAATTTGCTCAGTCGTGTCTGACTCTTTGCTACCCCGTGGACTGTAGCCTACCAGGCTCCTCCATCCATGGGATT
Source organism: Tragelaphus eurycerus (assembly GCA_935064755.1). Classification (NCBI taxonomy): domain Eukaryota; kingdom Metazoa; phylum Chordata; class Mammalia; order Artiodactyla; family Bovidae; genus Tragelaphus; species Tragelaphus eurycerus. The sequence continues at coordinate 3,574,567 of CAKXYN010000057.1, read as the reverse complement.
CTCCAGGCAAGAGTAGTGGAGTGGGTTGTCGTTTCCTTCTCTAGGGGATCTTCTCGACCCAGGGATTGAACCCGAGTCTCCCGCATTGCAGGCAGATGCTTTACCCTCTGAGCCACCAGGGACTAATGTAAAAAAAATTACTGTTAATGTTTTGGGTAAAAAGCATCAAGAGCTACAAGAACATTCTAGTAATAAAGATGATATAAAAGATAAAAAATTTTTTTCTTCTAAGCAAAATATTGAAAGTCATCTTTTATTTTCCCTGTCCCCTATATCTACCAGCTGCTCTATGCCAAAATGAAGATAGTACCATACAAACTGGACTCTTGGAACTGCCAGTTCTACAAAAGCTACACTATTCTGTGGTGCTTTTTACTAAGGTGTTCATGTTTATTCTTTCCCTCGGTCTTCACAACAATCCTGTGAAGTAGCTAAGGATTATCATGCCCACTTTGTAAATTAGCAAACTGATTCTCATAGAGGATAAGTAGCTGGCTTGGTCAAACAGCAGGTAAATATCAGAGTTAGGAGTCAAATCTAGCTTTACCCGACTTCAAACTGAACTCTCAACCACAGCTCTACACGTTTGTTTTTTTTTTTACTTAAAAAGTGAAAAGCATCACTTAAGGAACATACAAGTCTAGGAGTTATTTCTTAGACTGGAAACGGACATTCAGTAGGAGGTAGCAACTGGGACATTTCACTTTAGAGTTTGATGTGTGTAAGCTTGTTTCTTATAGGAATATTGATAATGTTATTTGGGCCATGAAATGGAAATTAGGTGTTTTGTGTGGTGGGTACTAACTACTATGTTAGACATCTTTATATAACTTCCTGCTCTTGGTAGACAATCTCCAGACAAAGCCTAGAGATCCCTGTCACTGCCCATGGCTGGCTGCAGGATGTACAAAGTAAGCTACATGCAAGCAAGTCCTTATTCTTTCTGTAAGTCAGCTTTTGCAATGAATTCACAATCTCATCTTTCCTCATGTAAATACTACTGGATATTTTTTGCAAGAATCTTTTAAAAATGAAAGGCTGGGTCACAGAATTGACTTTATAGGACACTGCACGTGCCAAAGCCATTTCAAATCTTACTTCATTTCAAAATGCCTCTGTGGCTGGATTTTTCATTTCTTTCCCTTATTTTAGATCATTATAACACATTTTATAGGTCAATGTCAAACAGCAAGTCTTCACCAGTGCCTAAGCTGTTGTTGGAAATCAGGCCAGAACACACAACTGTATCCACTAAGTTAATGGAAATGCAACATTGTGGCTGGAATTTTACATCAGTGAAAATCACGAAAACTCACAAATTCAATTCCCGCAACACAGAGAAAAAAGAGACTGCTTCTTTCTACTATGAGCGACCAACCCACAGGCCATTAATGACTCCTTTTGTGGAATAGGAGACCCTTACTAGTTCCCATTTCAATAAACCATAAACTTTTACATGCACACTAAACACCAGAGAACTCCCAATCTTTTCACCATTATCTGCATCCACCAAATGTGTATCTATGCAGGGACCAATGCACAAGACAAAATGCTTCTCCTTTAAAAACCTTATATTTTGATTCAGCCAACACCCACTGTGACCCCAGGAGTGTATCAACGTGGGTCATAACATTTTCTAGTCCCTTTGGTGTTTGGTGGACACACTATTTCATAGCTACAGTTTCCATTTGACCACAAACATCCTATCTTTAGCTGAGCAGCCTAACGGGAGCAAAAGTAAGGAGCAGTTCTCAACTTGGTGGTACCTTAGAATCATCTGAAAAATTAAAAAAAAATCCTGATGCTTAGGCTGCGTCAGACTAATACCATTAGAATCTCTGGAGGCGGAAGCCAGGAGTTACTATTTTTGGATCTTCCCGGGGAAAGTGGGCCCAGGCTGAGGACCTGAGAGGAGCATGGCCTTCTTTTTTCTCTTTCTGGCCTTCTTGGTTTGTTCTTCATCAGGTCTCCTCTCCCTCTCTCCCACAATCATTCCTATTGTGGGGAGTGATTTTTTTCCCCCACAATAACAAGAAAGTTTAATATTTTCCCTAAATCAGAAAGGCCTCCTTGGAGGAAAAAAAAAAAAGTTTTAAACAGATTGCCTGATTTCCAGCACCATGGCCGGCCACGCCACAGAAGCTGTGGGTAGATTGTGTGTTTTCTACTCAACCTCAAAGCTTATTAGGAAAGAAATCAACAGTTCTGAGTACTTTAAGAAAACCCAGGGACTGTGGATCATCAGGGGCTATTAGAAAGACCAGTGCTTCTTTTTACATGGGCCCAAGTCATTAGACCCTGCTTCCAGGCCACTTGAATGTCTGGGGCAGAGCCTAGTAACTTGCATTCTAACAAGCTTTCCAATGATTTCAACACTTTGGAAACTATTGAAGAAGCTGGTTGGCCCTCTAATAGCAGTGCCATCTCTATAATGTAAGCTTATTGCAAAGCTTAGAAGACTGAATTTGAAGAAATGTTTAGTCTCATGTTAATGGGAATGAATTTTCACGAAGGGTTAAAATACATTAGAAATACATAGTTTTTCTTGAAGTTCTTGGGGCTTATGATACCGAGTGTATTTGACCATGTGTTTTCGATGGATGAATCAGAGGCTCTTGGAGGGGAAATACATCTAAACTTGCACTGAAATTGTATGCTTCTGCATCCATCTGTATTTTTGATACAGCCTGGGCCACTTTCTTTCTATGTGACCTTCAACAAATTAGCTAGTCCTCCCTCTGATTAGCATCATCTGTGAATTTGTTCAGAGAAGGCAATGGCACCACACTCCAGTACTCTTGCCCGGAAAATCCCATGGACGGAGAAGCCTGGTAGGCTGCAGTCCATGGGGTCGCTAAGAGTTGGATATGACTGAGCGACTTCACTTTCACTGTTCACTTTCATGCATTGGAGAAGGAAATGGCAACCCACTCCAGTATTCTTGCCTGGAGAATCCCAGGGATGGGGGAGCCTGGTGGGCTGCCGTCTATGGGGTCGCACAGAGTCGGACACGACTGAAGTGACTTAGCAGCTGCAGCAGTGAATTTGTTAGGGGAAGCACACTGATTGAAACCACCCACCTTGGCCAGGCACCATAGTAACCATTTGCATGAGTTGTTTTATGACAGGAGATCCTGATAAGGAATACGGAACTAATAAGCCATCACCAACTGGAAGAGTTTGGGAAAGGTAGAAAGGAGGAACCGCGTATCCGTCCACTTCCCAGAATCCCTCTTGCTAAGCATCCATCTTGGCTGAGCAATGCGTGAGCCACCAGGAAAGACTGAATTAGAATGATTGGCCAAAGACCACCCGGAAACTAATCCCATCACCATAAAACCCGAAACTGCAAGCACACAGCAAAGCAGTTCTCCTGGGTTCCCTTACCCTACTGCTCTCCACCCGGGTGTCTTTTCCCAATAAAATCTCTTGCTTTGTCAGGACATGTGTCTCCTCGGACAATTCAATTTCCAAGTGTTAGACAAGAGCCCAGTTTCGGGCCCTGGAAGGTGTTTGCCTTCCTGCAACAAATTGGGGACCCCAATGCTTCAAAGACTGCATGAAACCTTAATGGTATGATACCTGTGCTTTGTGACTGGTAAGACCTGGCCCAGCTGCTGGCTGTCGCTCGCACTCCTGCTGTTCAGGCTGATAGCCTTGTGTTGCAGGAAACTCTCAGAAGCGCTAGTCTTGCCAGGTGCATGTCAGTCAGTTTTGTGGCTGAGCTGGGACTTGAGCCCAAGAGTCCCACCTGGACGCAGTTCTCTTTCTATTTCACCCCAGCATCTGGATCGAGATGCTTGACTCAGATTTGTATCATGCTGAGCAAGGAACTCAGAGCAATGATTTGAATTCCTTATGTGACAGAGAAAGATACATTTTAAATGTAAAATCCTTCCTTTCTCCTGCCTTGTAAAGAGAAAGGACACTTTGTCATGCTAGGTACCTGGCGTTTGTCATGCTCCAGAGAGAGGTGAAAGGTGGAGAGAATGAGAAAGCTGAGGAGGCAAAATTGTGCTGCAGGAGAAAAGATGGAGAAAGGGAGAAACCAAGATTCCAGGACAAAGGTGGGGCAGGCAGATGGAAAGAGGGGAGAAGCCCATGAAGACTGGATTAAAGAGACAGGAACTGCCTCAAGGAGTGGAATTCCTGAAAGAAAATAAATATTCAAGAGGGATTATTAGGAAAGTTTGCTCTCCAAGTATACACAGTACAATCTGTTTATCCTGTCTCCAAGACTCCTCCCCAAAAGATCCACATTGCTTATAAATGGTTCTAGAGTCCAGTTTGGGTTTGTTTGCATGTTTGCTTTTTAGAATGAGTTGGTGCAGAGTTAAGCATAAAGAAAGAGTAGAAATATTTAAGACAGTGGCACCCATTTGGGTAAATATTGTATCACCACTCCTCTCTGGAATTTAAAAGTTACAGAAGCTAAATAAAGCATCCACAAATGAACAGGTTTTGCTAAATGAGTCAGGTCTTGTCTCTATGTCGGGAGTCCTCTCCCAAGCTAAGGGGTAGTTCCCAGGGTGGACTCCCAGGGCAAGCAGAGCTGCCAGTTAAGTCTGTGCTTCCAGCATGAGGCATTGTGAGACCCTCAGGCGCTGGTTTTCCATGGCTGCTTCCTTCCCACTGCCTCCAAGCCTCATTTACAGTTTGCATCCTCAACTCCTTTGCATCCATACTCCCATCTTTAAATTTCCTTCAAACTACAGTTTTTATCTGCATCTAATTTCCTTGATTTATTATCCTTCTCCTGGCCTGCTATTTATAACTTGCATCATTTTCTCAAACTTGATTCTTAACTCCCTTCCCAAGGACTGGCTTTCCTTTCCGTCTGTTGTTCTTATTGTCTCTGACTCGCTAGCTCTTGGACTTCCCAGGTGGTACTAGTCGTAAAGAACCTGCCTGCAAATGCAGGAGACATAAGAGACTCGGGTTCAATCCCTGGGTCAGGAAAATCCCTTGGAGGAGAGCATGGCAACCCACTTCAATATTCTTGCCTGGAGAATCCCATAGACAGAGGAGCCTGGCAGGCTACAGTCCGTTGGGTTGCAGAGTCAGACACGACGGAAGCAACTTAACATGCACACATGTACCGTTGCTCTAAGACCTTCCTGGAGACACCTCCCTCCATGCAGCTTCTCCCACAAGGCCACGACCCAGAGACTAGTCTGCTGCCTCTGTTAAGCTCAGTCCTGCCCCTGAAAGCACCAGAGATGAAGTCAATGTCCCTTTGAAGAGAAGGCTGTTGTATTCCCTATCCATGCTTAAACCACCCAAGGGTCTGACTAGATGCCGAGTGTAGACGTCTGCACACAGGATTTCCAGATCATGATCTGTGGTAGCACCCTCATGTTTCTGAGGCAATGATGAGTTAACAAATACACACACTCCAGGGAGAATTTCTGTGCCTCCACACATAATGATGCCTGTGTGTGGGGGTCTAATTACATTTGTTGTTCTTTTTTTTAAGAGAGATTTTAATTAGAAATTAACATGTGCTCTATGCTGTTTTTCTTTAATCCTTAATCAATTCTATTCAAGCGTAGCAAAGAGATTGAAGATATATTTTGTATTTTTAAAAGCCCCATCTGTTTTCTCATCTACTGAAATACAAAAAAGAAAGAAAGAAAGAAAAGAAAAACCCCACTTGTACTGTATAGTTTTCCCCAGGAAGTCACATCATTTTCATGCAGAAGGCAAATTGCCTTCTGAGGTCATTGACATAACATGATTTAGCCCCCAAACTAATTGGAGCTATACTATTTATAGTCTGAATAAAACATTTTTGTGAGAAATGAGTCTACCGAACTCTGACACTCTTTACCACCTTTTAAAATCAGCACATTTTCACCATGAGAGCTGCACAGTTCTTTGTATGGACTCCCTACCCCACATTTCAGTTCTGCTCTTTCGCTGGGCAACGCACTTGGGGGGATGTGAAAAAGAGATAATTGCAAAAACATGGGGCTTTCTGCTTTTGCTGCCAGCTTTCCCACCCCAAATAATATATTGGAATCTCAAGTTATTCTTTGTGAATAAAGCATAGAGCTCTTTTGAAGGAAAATACACGAAGGAAAAATGATTTGTTTGAAGGGAGGAAAAAACTGCAGTTAAGGTTATCAGCCTTTTTGTTTTTAACTGTTTGTTGCCAAGTATGAGATAAAGTGAATTCAAAGTGAATTCCTTCAACTTACATGAATGGTTTTTGGGTGTGTGTGTGTTAACTTGTCCTTTTGGGGGGTCTCCATCACTACCTTGGCAGGGGGTGGCTGCCCAAGCCCAGCCCCCACCCCCTTCCCTTCCTGGATTGTCCTCACCACAGTCACATGCCAATGTGCTGATGGTCACATTTTCCATCAGCAGCATTTGGCTATTTGGCATAGTCCTCAAGCAATTGTGCAGACTTGGAGTTGCCTGCAGTGTGGCTCATGTGTTCCTCATAGACCGTCTGGACAACTGTGATTCTCAGAGGCAATTAATTGTTAAATGTTTAAAGTAAAGACATAAGTCATCTTTGTCAAATCTGTGCACTCTGTTTCTGAACATGGTCTGGCATTGCTCTGGCTTTTAGGATAGTGCAACGATTCTTCTACGATTAGTGAAAAATGGATTTGGAAATGAAGCACTACTTTGGCACTTTTCTGCAAAAAGAACTGAACAATTCAGGTCCCAAGTCTGGCTTTCCTTGCCCTCTTTTTACACCCACTGAGACATGGTGTGCACAGAAAGTCACTGTTTAACCAGAAACACCTATGTGCACAACTCGACTGCTACAGCATTTACAGTATATATAGCATTTATATAGTATACACACTTGCCAAAGTATTTTTTGCTCCATTGCTGATTTTTAAGTAAGCAAGTGGTTAAAACAATTTCTAAACAGTGACTGCTGTTTTGTAAATTTCATTCATTTTATGTTCACAGTAATAAATGCTTCCTGTTAAGTAAAACATCTTTGGAAAGTCTGGTGGAAAAATAAGAAGCATGGAAGGGTAATCTGGCCTTTCCCGGTAGGTAGTGGGGGTGGAAACTTGATCCCTTTTCTTTTCCTCTATTGCACAGCTAGTCAGGGCTCCACAGAAATGGCCCTATGCAAGAGTGTACAAAGCCTGCCTCTGTGGTCATTTGTAGGCTCAGCTAAAGTACCCTGGATCTTTAATGCCTTTGGGAAAGGGTGAGCATACCATTGGGCTTCTCAGGTGGTGCTAGCGGTAAAGAAGCCACCTTCCAATACAGGAGACACAAGAGATGTGGTTCAATCCTTGAGTCTAGAAGATCCCCTGGAGGAAGGCTTGGCAACCTACTCCAGTATTCTTGCCTGGAGAATCCCACTGATAGAGGGGCCTGCTGGGATATAGTCCATAGGATCACAAATAGTCAGACATGACTGAAGTGACTTAGCATGCACGTGTGCACGGGCACATTGTCTCCACTTGGCTAGGTATTTATTCTTCAGGAATAATCTAAGCATGGGGAAAGCATAATTAATTAATAGCAGATCTGAAAACTTCCTCCAAGATTGGTACTTAGTTAATGAAATCAGTCACTGAGCCATCCTGAGGACTCTGGAAGGGATGGACAAAAGATTGTGTGATAGAAACACATCAGTGGATGTGTTTCTCTTCTATTTGTAATTGTCTCCTGCAAACCCATCCCTTCCATTAAATGTACCATGTTAAGGATATATGAAAAGAAAAAAGTTAAAAGAAAGAAGAGGACAAAATTGCAACAAGTTATTAAGAATATTTGGGCATTATTTTGAGGGAAATGAGTGACTTACGTGGGATGTCAGGCAACCTAGAGAGAATATATTGGGTAATTCCATTTGGTCACTAGCTATAATGCTCAGAACACTGAGGCACTGGCCCTGTGAACATGTGATGAAGATGTGAGCCCCGAAGTAGCCAGATTGTTCGATCATGCAATGCCTTCAGTCTGGGAGCTACACGGCTTTGTACATGGGGCAGACAGGACCACTATTAGAAGTGCCCCTGATCTTTCCTAATTCAGCACTGATTTTGTGAACTGGATAACTGTGTTCCTTTGAAGATGTTTGTCAAATAATTGGTCTCAATATTCAAATAAATCTGAATTTATCTTAGAGGAAGCTGATCTTGTTACTAGTTGAAATAAATATGCCTTCGTAATTTTCTTTTCTGGTTCTTTTATTTTTCTAGGCACCAATGGAAGGCAGAAGAAATTCCCCAGTGGATCCAAAGTCTATCCATGAGCAGCCATTTAAATAACGTCTTTTTTTTTTTTTTTTTTTTCCAAAGCACACACATTCTTTGCTGGTGAGTGAATAGATGGAAATGTGGCATCCTTCCTGCCACCCTTCATACTAAGACACATTCCTTCTACTCTCTAAATAACCTTGACGCAGGCTAAGCTTTCCAAACCTCATCTGTAGAAATTCTAAATTCATGGAAATGCATTATCATGCCAGTGAATTAAAGGAGAGAAGCAGAATTTAGAAATAGAGCTGAAGGAAAAAAGCTTCATGAGGACCACCTTGAAATGGTGCAGAGATTCAGCGTCTGTTTCCAATCATTGGCTTCTGAAAGCGAGTGAGTTCTGTTTCCAGCAGTTCCAAACCAGGTGAGAATGAAGGAGTCATCTGTGTCCAGGAGGGCAGGTCAGCGTGGCTTGTGACAAGTTATGACCTGTGTTGTGAGTGAGGTCAGATTTTTTTTTTTTTTAAAGTGATTCATGTGTCTTTGAAACTTTGGCTGTAGTTAGGCAGATAGGATGGAGAAAGAAAAGGCAGAAGAGAGAAGGTCAGAGGGTGTGATGGGACATCAGGATTGGGAAGTCCTGGTTTTGAGTTTGCCTCTGATAGGTAATAGTTGCTTCAGGCAATTTTTTTCTACTCTGTGAGTCTCAACTTAGTCACCTTAAAAATGGCTCTGTTAGATGAATGACTCTCACACTATTTGATCTACAGACTTACCACACTCTTGAAAATTGAGGCCTCCAAAGGGCTTTTGTTTACATAGGTTCTATCTGTTGATCATTACCATATTAAAAATCAAAATGTGCAAATCTTTTAAATAGTAATTTATTTAAAATAATAATAACAAGCCCTTTTCATGTTAACATATGATTGTGAAAATTATATTTTCCAGAGCAGAAATAAATTTAGGGAGAAGTTGGAGAAGACTATTGAAAGTCCCTTGGACTGCAAGGATATCCAACCAGTCCATTCTGAAGGAGATCAGCCCTGGGATTTCTTTGGAAGGACTGAGGCTGAAGCTGAAACTCCAGTACTTTGGCCACCTTATGCGAAGAGTTGACTCATTGGAGAAGACTCTGATGCTGGGAGGGATTGGGGGCCAGAGGAGAAGGGGACAACAGAGGATGAGATGGCTGGATGGCATCACTGACTCGATGGATGTGAGTCTCAGTGAACTTCGGGAGTTGGTGATGGACAGGGAGGCCTGGCGTGCTGCGATTCATGGGGTTGCGAAGAGTCGGACACGACTGAGCGACTGATCTGATCTGATCTGATAACATTGTTTGACAAAAAATGCAGATCAGTGTTTTGACTTAATAGGAGACTGCCAGATTCATATGTCTGCTTCTGCAGATTGAATCTGTTTCAATTTCATATATCATGTTATCTTTGGAAAACTGCACTGCACATGCATAGAAGAGAGTGAAAAAAGCAAAATATTGACCAAATGTTATGGAAATAATTTTAATCTCCTATGCTTCCAGAAAGGGTCTTGGGGATAGGAAAGTCTATGTTTGCTTTCCCAAGACATTAATACTGCTCTCTTTGTTTCATGCATGAAAAATACACACCAAATCTTTGATGACTGTGCACCTATCCTCTCATCCATGGTCTTCAGACTTTGGAAAAAGGCAGGGTGGATGGCTGGTCTCTGAAATGCCCAACTTCCTCCTCCCTATTCTCCTTAGTTCTCCAAAGAAGGCAATGGAAACTTCACAGGCCATTTCTGGCAGTGCCAGTTGTCTATACGATACCGCAACCTTCTCCTTCCCTTTCCCATCTGGGAAGCTAGTCCCATGGAGCAGACCTACAATGTGAAACCTCTGACTGCATAACACAATGGGAGAGTGTTCTCCATCCCCTTGAACTGAGGGCATTTACTGGCTCTTCCCATGATGCAGAGGAAAGAACATGGGCTTTGAAATCAGATAGTCTTGGATTGATCTACAATTCTGCCACTTATGTGGCCATGGACACATTAATTAATATGTTTTATCCTCAGTTTTCTTGTTTCTAAAATGAAGTTAACCTATGTCGTTGATATATGGATTAAATGTCATAAGAATGTTCACTGTTCACTTGTCTATGTGCAGAAATTTTCATTAGATTGTTATTCTCCATCTTTTCATTTTGAGGATCCCTTTATGTTACAAGAAGTTTTGTGACTGCTAAAAAGAACTTCTGTGTATGTGAATTCTATCTGCTAATATTTCTCATATTAGAATTTTTCCTTTCATTTTTAAGGCAGAAAGTAAATTTTATCCTTTTTATAAAAAGTTTTATACAAACAATTTAAGTCTATGATCTATTTTTGAGTTAATTTTTGTGAAGAGTACAATATACGTATCAAAACTCTTATTTTTGGCACGTGGTAATCCAAAATTTCCAGCATATTCTGTTGAAAAGAGCATCCTTTCTTCACTGAACTATTTTTGTCCCTTAGATGAAAATTCTTTCATATATGAGTGGGGCTCTTTCTGGACATTTTTTTTTTCTGTTCCAATGATCTATATGCCTATCTTTCATTAACACCATACTCTCTTGATTATTGTAGCTTTATATAGTAAGTCATGAAGTTAAGTAATATGAATTCTTTATTCTTCCTTTACAATAGTTTTTTGGCTATTCTAGTTTCTTTAACATCATATATATTTTAGAGTCAACTTGCCAGTTTCTACAAAGCGTTATTATGGAATTTTGATCAAAATTGCATTGAATCTTTTGAGCAATTTGTGGAGAATTGACATAAAGCATCCATTGAGTCTTCCAATCTCTTGACATATTTACAATATATGTATTCTTTGATCTTTTTTATCAGTGTTTTTAACTTTCAGTGTATGTATTTCACATGCATTTTCTTATATTTATACCTAAGTACTTTGATGCTTTTGAACTGTGGTGTTGGAAAAGACTCTTGAGAGTCCCTTGGACTGCAAGGAGATCCAACCAGTCCATTCTAAAAGAGGTTGGTTCTGGGTGTTTTTTGGAAGGAATGATGTTAAAGCTGAAACTCCAGTACTTTGGCCACCTCATGCAAAGAGTTAACTCATTGGAAAAGACTTTGAGGCTGAGAGGGATTGGGGGCAGGAGGAGAAGGGGACGACAGAGGATGAGATGGCTGGATGGCATCACTGACTCGATGGATGTGAGTTTGAGTGAACTCCAGGAGTTAGTGATGGACAAGGAGGCCTGGTGTGCTGCAATTCATTGGGTCGCAAAGAGTCAGACACTACTGAGTGACTGAACTGAACTGAACTGACTTTATGTTTTTGATGCTAATATAAATTAATTTTTAAATATTTCAGTTTCTGATCATTCATTCATATAGAACTTCACTTGATTTTTTAATTTTTATTTTATTTTTAAATTTTTATTATTTTTTTTTACATTTAAATTTATTTATTTTAATTAGAGGCTACTTACTTTACAGTATTGTATTGGTTTTGCCATACATCAACATGAATCTGCCATGGGTGTATACATGTTTTTTAAAAGTAAGATTATTTATTCTTTGGCTTGTATAGACTTCATTTGATTTTTGTACATTGATCTTGTGTCCTGTAATCTTGATAAACTCATTTATGATGCTAAGAGCTTTTTCTCATTTTTCTTGTACATTCTTTGGGATTTTCTACATAGAAAATCATATTGTCTGTGAATAGAGACAGTTTTATTGCTTCCTTGGTAATCTATGTGCTTTTTATTTATTTTTCTTATCTTATTGCACTGGCTTAGACCTATAGTTTGATATTGAATAGAAGCAATGAGAACAAATGTCCTTATCTTGTCCCCCTTCTTAGTGAGGAAGCATTCAGTATTTCTCCATTAACTATGATGTTAGTTCTAGGACTTTTGTAAATGACCTTTATCAAGTTGAGGAAGTTTCTTGTTTTCCTAACTTGCTTAGAGTTTTTTTTTTTTTTTTTTTTTAAATAAAGAATGGATGTTAACTTCTGTTGAAATGATCATATGGTTTTTATATGTTAGCCTGTGGCATCCATTGACTCAAACATGGCACCAGCCTTGCATTCCTAGGATAAACTTCACTTGTTCATCATGTGTTACCCTTTTCATATATTTTTGGTTCAATTTATTAAAATTTATTAAAAATTTTTGTTTCTATTTTTGTGATGAAAATTGATCTATAATTTTCCCATAATGTTTTATTCTAATTTTGATATCAAGTAAACCTGACTTCATATATAAATTGAAAACTATTCTCTCCTCTTCAATTTTCATTAAGTGTCTGTTTAGAATGTTTATTACTTTTTGGTAGTACAATTCAAGAATGAAGCCATCCAGTTCTGGAATTTCCTGTGAGTAGTAGCAGAGGATGAGATGGTTGGAAGGCATCACTGATTCAATGAGCATTAACTTCAGCAAGCTCCAGGAGATGATGAGGGACAAGAAAGCCTAGTGTACCACAGTCCATGAGTGCAGAGTTGGATTGCAGAGTTGGACACAACTTGGCAACTGAACAACAGCAGGTTTTCTGAATGGAAATTGAATTTTTTAACAGGTATGAGGCTATTCAAGTTATCTATTTATTATTGGGTAAGCTTTGGTAATTTGTGTTTGTTATGGGTTGAATTATTTGATCTCAAAATTTATATGTTGAAGTCCTAATCTGAAACTATAAATTGCAGATGCAAATAATTAAAACAAGGTCATAATGAAGTACAGTGGACTCCCAATGCATTATGGCTGCTGGGGACACAGGAGAATACCATGTGAAGATGAAGGCAGAGATCAGGATTACGTGGGTGGGCTTTTGGTAATCATAAGAGTCCTCATCAGAGGGAGACAGAAGTTTGGAGATGAGATAATTCTATGCTGATGGCTTCAAAAACAGAGGAATGGACATGAAACAAGGAATGAAGTCTGATTTTAGGAGTCAGAAAATGCAAGGAAACAGATTCTCCCCTGAAGCCTCCAGAGGAAACCCAGCCCTGTGGACCCATTTTAGAATTTTGATCTCCAGAACTGTGAGAGAATAGATTTGTCACTTTCACTAATTTTGTGGTAACTTGCTACAGCTCCAAAAAGAAAATAATACAATAACTATACGTTTTCTATTTTTCCAATGGTTGTTTTAGGGTTGATAGTATATGCCCTCAACTTATTAGAATCTACATTTAAGTAATATTATATATATTCATCAGAGAAGGCAATGGCACCCCACTCCAGTACTCTTGCCTGGAAAATCCCATGGACGGAGGGGCCTGGTGGGCTGTAGTCCATGGGGGTTGCTAAGAGTCGGACATGACTGAGTGACTTCCCTTTCACTTTTCACTTTCATGCATTGGAGAAGGAAAAGGCCACCCACTCCAGTGTTCTTGCCTGGAGAATCCCAGGGACAGGGGAGCCTGGTGGGCTTCCATCTATGGGGTTGCACAGAGTCAGACATGATTGAAGCGACTTAGCAGCAGCATATATATTCATGGATGGAGGAGCCTGGTAGGCTGCAGTCCATGGGGTCACTAGGAGTCAGACATGACTGAGTGACTTCACTTTCACTTTTCACTTCCATGCATTGGAGAAGGAAATGGCAACCCACTCCAGTGTTCTTGCCTGGAGAATCCCAGGGATGGTGGAGCCTGGTGGGCTGCCATCTATGGGGTCACAGAGGGTCAGACACAACTGAAGCAGCAGCAGCAGCAGCAGCATCATATATATTCAGATACAGTATAAGAACCTTAAGATGTATACTCCTCTTTTTCCTCTCCCAGTCTGTGTCCCAGTGTTTGTCATATCTTTTTATTTTACATTATTTATAAATCACATCATATATTATATTAATTTTACTTTACTTTTTTAAAATTTAAATTTATTTATTTTAATTGGAGGCTAATTACTTTACAATATTGTATTGGTTTTGCCATACATCAACATGAATCCGCCACGGGTGTAAAATGATGTTGAAATTTAGATAAATATATTTTTACCCATGTATTTACTATCTCCAGTGCTCTTCATTCCTCCATGTACATATATGTTTCTCTCCAATGTTATTTTCCTTGCCTGAAGACTTGATCACCTTCTGCAGTGCAGGTGTGCACCTGCTGATTTTTTCCCTAGTTTTATATATCTTAAAAAGTTTTTATTTTGCCTTTATTTCTGATGAGAAATATGCTGTCATTTTCAATATGAATCATATTATTTTGCTTGTTTGCATGCTCAGTCACTTTTTTATTGAATGCAGACACTGAATTTTAGCTCGTTGGATACTGGATATTTTGATATATTTAAAAATATTTTGAGCTTTATTCTGAGGCATAGTTAAGTTGGTGGTAAATAATTTAATTCTTTTGAAGTGTGCTTTATAGCTTTGTTAACTAGGACTAAAATAACTTTTGCTCCTGCTGCTGCTAAGTCGTTTCAGTCGTGTCCAACTCTGTGCGACCCCATAGACGGCAGCCCACCAGGCTCCCAGTCCCTGGGATTCTCCAGGCAAGAACACTGGAGTGGGTTGCCATTTCCTTCTCCAATGCATGAAAGTGAAAAGTGAAAGTGAAGTCACTCAGTTGTGTCCAACTCCTTGTGACCCTATGGACTGCAGCCCACCAGGCTCCTCTGTCCATGGGATTTTCCAGGCAAGAGTACTGGAGTGGGGTGCCATCGCCTTCTAGGGCTAATTGCTATAGTTTTTCCAGTAGTCATGTATGGATATAAGAGTTGGACTATAAAGAAAACTGAGCACCAAAGAATTGATGAACTTTTGAGCTTTTGAACTAAGGTGTTGGAAAAGACTCTTGAGAGTCCCTTGGATAGTAAGGAGATCCTACCAGTCCGTCCTAAAAGAAATCAGTCCTGAACATTCATTGGAAGGACTGATGTGGAAGCTGAAACTCCAATACTTTGGCCACCTGATGCAAAGAACTGACTCATTTGAAGAGACCCTTTTGCTGAGAAAGATTGAAGGCAGGAGGAGAAGGGGATTAGATGGTTGGATGGCATCAGCGACTCAATGGACATGAGTTGACGTAAGCTCCGGGAGCTTGTGATATACAGGGAAGCCTGGTGTGCTGCAGTCCATGGGGTTGCAAAGAGTCAGACATGACTGAGCGAATGAACTGAACTAAACTTTGTTTCACTACAGATACCAGGCACTTCTGAGTAGTATACCCTGTGCCTCACATATTACAGGTTTTCCTTTTTCTTTCTTTCTATTTTTTAAGCCTGACTTATGGGGACATGAACTATCCTTGGTCATGGATGAGCTCTGTGGATTCTTCTGAGAGTTCCGTCCAGATAGTTCTTTCCCAGTGTTGTGTATTGCTTTCTCTTTGGATTTTGTTTGTTTGTCCATCTGTTTGCTTTTGGTTTTGTATATTTTTATGGGTTCACTCATCAGCACTAAGCTGAAGCCTTGCTGGGCTTCTCTGCATATTTCCTGTGCTCTGTTCTCTAGCATTCTTCCCCATAAATTCTGGTTGCCCTACTCTTCTTAATGTCCCAGCTCCACTTTCTGAACTAAAAGAGATGGTTGGGCTTCACCTAGGTTTATTCTTCTCTGCCTTGAGGAAATAGCCTCAAGGAAGTAAGCTAAGGCAGTTGTTGGACTCTGCATGCCTATTTCCCCTCTCTTAGTATCACAGTCCTGTATTGCTGCTGCTACTGCTAAGTCGCTTCAGTCGTGTCTGACTCTGTGCGACCCCACAGACGGCAGCCCACCAGGCTCCCCCGTCCCTGGGATTCTCCAGGCAAGAACACTGGAGTGGGTTGCCATTTCCTTCTCCAATGCATGAAAGTGAAAAGTGAAAGTGAAGTCGCTCAGTTGTGTCTGACTCTTAGCGACCCCACGGGCTGCAGCCCACCAGGCCCCTCCGTCCATGGGATTTTCCAGGCAAGAGTACTGGAGTGGGGTGCCAGTCCTGTGTTACTTGTTGCCTAATGTCTAAAATCATTGTTCTTTTTTTTTTTTTTTTAAGTTATTTAAGGTAGGAGGGTATATATATATAACCCTATTTCTTCATCGTGGAAGGAAGTGAAGTCACCCCACATTAGAAATGAAAAAAAAAAAAAAAAGAGTTTTTGAATATTTACTTATTTAAATATAACCATACTAGACCTGTTGCCTACTAACATGAATAATATATTGTTATAGACCTTAAGTTAAATCATCTCAACACACACACATGAACACACACACATACACACAGTGGTAACTATGTAGATATAGTGATAAGTTATTTATCTTGATCTTGGAGATCTTTTCAGCATGTATACCTATATCAAAACATCAAGTTGTACACCTTAAATATATGTAATTTTCATATGTCAAAGTTATCTCAATAAAGTTTTTTTTTAAAAAACAAGCAAGTGAGAGAAAAAGGAAAATATATTTAAAATAAAGAACAATTTAGGAGACTTCTGTTTACATACTAGAATATAAAAAAACTAAAAGAAGCCTGTTCCCAGCCTTACAATAAAAAAGGGCCAAATCAACCTCGAATTTACAGCTTATAAAAATTAACTCAAAATAGATCATAGACATAAATGTAAAATCTAAGATTACAAAAATTCTAGAAGAAAACATAGAAAAATTTGTGTGATCTTTGGCTTGCCAAAGAATTTTAAGTATGATATCATAGAACAACCTAAAGAAGAAAAAAAAAATGATAAATTGGACTTACACACAACCCGTATGTGAATGTTCATAATAGTTTTATTCATAGTTGCCCAAACTTAGAAACAACCCAGATGTCTTTCAGTGAATAAATGGATAAGCAAACTGTGGTAATCAATACAATGGAAAGCTGTTTGTTAAAAACAAAAAAACTATTGATTCATTAAAAAAAAAAAAAAGCAGAACATGGATTCATTTCACTAAATAAAAGAATTCAGATGCATAGTGTCCTGGTTGTGGGTTTGTCAAAATCTGTAGACTGTACAACACAGTGACTGAATTTTATTGCATATAAACTAATAAAAAAATCAACCAGAACATAGGGGAACCCAAGATGGAATATAGACTATGATAACTGTATTGAATATGCTACAAATATATGACCTAATGACAATTTAAAAAGGTATGGAACAAAGAGTTGATCTAACTTTGGAAATTGTATTTACTGAATACTATCAGGCTAAAGAAAAAAAGAATTTTATGTAAACACTGTATTTTAGTCAAGCTGGAATCAAGATTGCTGGGAGAAATACCAATAACCTCAGATATGCAGAAAACACCACCCTTATGGCAGAAAGTGAAGAGGAACTAAAAAGCCTCTTGATGAAGGTGAAAGAGGAGAGTGGAAAAGTTGGCTTGAAGCTCAACATTCAGAAAATAAAGATCATGGCATCTGGTCCCATCACTTCATGGCAAATAGATAGGGAAACAGTGGAAAAAGTGTCAGATTTTATTTTGGGGGGCTTCAAAATCACTGCAGATGGTGACTGCAGCCATGAAATTAAAAGACTCTTACTCTTTGGAAGGAAAGTTATGACCAACCTAGATAGCATATTCAAAAGCAGAGACATTACTTTGCCAACAAAGGTCCATCTAGTCAAGGCTATGGTTTTTCCTGTGGTATGGATGTATGTATGGATGTGATAGTTGGACTGTGAAGAAAGCTCAGCACCAAAGAATTGATGCTTTTGAACTGTGGTGTTGGATAAGACTCTTGAGAGTCACTTGGACTGCAAGGAGATCCAACCAGTCCATTCTGAAGGAGATCAGCCCTGGGATTTCTTTGGAAAGACTGATGTTGAAGCTGAAACTCCAGTACTTTGGCCACCTCATGAGAAGAATTGACTCATTGGAGAAGACTCTGATGCTGGAAGGGGTTGGGGGCAGGAGGAGAAGGGGATGACAAAGGATGAGATGGCTGGATGACATCACTGACTCAATGGACGTGAGTCTGAGTGAACTCCGGGAGTTGGTGATGGACAGGGAGGCCTGGCGTGCTGCGATTCATGGGGTCACACAGAGTTGGACACGACTGAGCGACTGCACTGAATTGAACTGAACAGAACAGAAAGCTGTTTCTCACAGAAGTCTACTTAGAAATTCTGAATTTTTTTTACATGTTTATTAGAGTAGAATAAATAAGTAGTCAGTTTCTCACTGTAACAGATGGTAGTTACAAATAAGCCAAGGAGAGATTCTAGAATAAGCTTTGTAATGCTGGATTGGATTTGAAATTAGCAGAGTACACCATGAGAAATGTTGGACTGAATGAAGGACAAACCGGAATCAAACTTGCCGGGAGAAATATCAATAAAGTCAGATATGCAGATGACACCACCCTTATAGCAGAAAGTGAAGAACTAAAGAGCCTCTTGATGAAAGTGAAAGAAGAGAGTGAAAAAGTTAACTTAAAACTTAACATTCAGAAAACTAAGATCATGGCATCTGGTCCCATCTCTTCATGACGAAAAGATAGGGGAAACAATGGAAACAGTGGCAGACTTTATTTTTTGGGCTCCAAAATCACTGCAGGTGGTGACTGCTGCCATGAAATTAAAAGACATTTGCTCCTTTGAAGAAAAGCTATGATCAACCTAGATAGCATATTAAAAAGCAGAGACATTACTTTGCCAACAAAGGTCCATCTAGTCAAAGTTTTGGTTTTTCCAGTAGTCATGTATGGAAGTGAGAGTTGGACTATAAAGAAAGCTGAGTGCTGAAGAATTGATGCTTTTGAACTGTAGTGTTGGAGAAGACTCTTGAGAGTCTCTTGGACAGCAAGGAGATCCAACCAGTCCATCCTAAAGGAGATCAGTCCTGGGTGTTCAGTTGAAGAATTGATGCTGAAACTGACTCGGATATTTTGGCCACCTGATGCGATGAACTGACTTACTGGAAAAGACCCTGATGCTGGGAAAGATTGAAGGTGGAAGAAGAAGGGACAGACAGAGGATGAGATGGTTGGATAGCATCACTGACTCAATGGACATGAGTTTGAGTAAACTCCAGGAGTTGGTGATGGATAGGGAGGCCTGGCATGCTGCAGTCTATGGGATGTCAAAGAGTTGGACATGACTGAGTGATTGAACTGAACTGACATACATTAATATATTTTTGCTCTAGGGTCTAGAAACTGTGACACTCTCATAGCAATGAGCACACTCAGAACTCAGAAATCTCAGTGTCTAAATACCTTCTCTAGTAAGAGGATGGAGAAGGCAATGACACCCCACTCCAGTACTCTTGCCTGGAAAATCCCATGGATGGAGGAGCCTGGTAGGCTGTAGTCCATGGGGTCGCTAAGAGTCGGATACGACTGGGCGACTTCCCTTTCACTTTCATGCATTGGAGAAGGAAATGGCAACCCACTCCAGAGCCTGGATGGAGCCTGGTGGTCTGCCATCTATGGGGTCGCACAGAGTCAGACACGACTGAAGCGACTTAGCAGCAGCAGCAGCAGCAGCAGCAGTAAGAGGAACTAGGGTTCCTTGAGAACTGGATGATACTAGTGCTATGGCAGAAAAAGTACAAAATGAATCTGGAACATTTTGTAGGGTCAGAAAGAAGGATGTCTCAAAAGAATTCATGAGCCAAGATGAAAGAATTACCAATGGCTAAAGATGGAACAATTTGAGCAATAAATTACTGATAATATTTTATGCAATCCAAAGGATAAAACTAATGTCCATGATCCATATTGATATAAACGAATAATTGAATAAATAAATATGTGAAGGATAAAGAAAACCTTAAAATAATTTAAATTAAAAAAGTAGATGGAATGAGGGAAATAGAAAATCAGCATTAGAACACCAGAGTAATAATTGCTTCAGGAAGGATCCATTATCCATTCATTAATACTAAAATTAGTTGGCAAAATTTAACAAGAAAAAGGATATTTGCATAGACAAAGTATTTATTGAATAAAAAAAAGAAAAGTAGTAACTTGCCTGAGAAACCTACTAGGTGCAACATTCAAGTTTAATATCTCCAGTAACATGACAGAAGGATATCACATATTTCTAAAGAAGGACACTTCACTATCTCTAAGGCTTTCTTCCCTCAAATCCATTAAGCCAATCCAATCATGAGAGAGTATCAGACAACCTTAAATTGAGGGCCATTATCCAATATATTTAGCCAGTATTATTAAAAAGTATCAGGATCTTGAGGACAAGGGAAGTATGAAGAACTGTCACAGATAAGAGGAGACGAAAGAAATGTATCATGACAACTGAGTCCCTTGGATAGGAGGAGATCAAAAAGTCAATCCTAAAGGAAATCAACCCTGAATATTCATTGGAAGGACTGATGCTGAAGCTCTAATACTTTGACCACCTGATGCAAATAACTGACTCATTGGAAAAGACCCTGATGATGAGAAAGATTGAAGGCAAGAGAAGAAGAGGATGACATCAGTTAATTCTAAGGATGAGATGGTTTGATGACATCACCAACTCAATGGACATGAGTTTGAGCAAACTTTGGGAAATGGTGATGGACAGGGAAGCCTGGCATGCCGCAGTCCCTGGGGTCACAAAAATTGGACATGACAGCACATGAACAACAAAAAATGCAATGATGTATCCTGAATTGGATTCTGGATCAGAATAAGGATATTAGTGTAAAAATTGCTGACATCTGAGTAAATTCTGTAGTTTAATTAATAGTATTGTATCAATGTTAATTTCTTAGTTTTGATAGTTTGCAAACATTATGGTTACATGAAATGTTGAAAGAAGTTGGGTGAAGTGTACATCCAATCATTTGTGTTATTTTCTGTAATTTTAAAATGATTTTAAAACAAAAGGATTTTAAAAAGCTAAGGAAAAAATTCAGTGAGAAAAGTGGCCTTGTTTTACATTTTTGAAAATCCTATTTAATGAACAGCTTAATGAAAGTCAGCTGGATTCTGGATTTTGCATTTAGTTTGTTGCAACACTGTGTGTCATATAGCTTCTGGAAAACCCCGCAGCACACTTGTGAGAAAATGAGAGTGAAAAGGCAAATAATAGTATCATAAAAAAAAAAGCAGTTTTGACCTTCTGAATTTCTGAAAGGGCTTGTGTATATTCAATCCCTGGAACACATTTGAGAACCACTGCATTAGAATAACACCCCTAAGTTCCGTTTACCACTGAAGGGTGATTGGTGAGTTTCAGATGGAATTGAACTGCTGCTTTTTTTTGGAGATGTGCCTATCAGATCAGATCAGATCAGTCGCTCAGTCGTGTCCGACTCTGCGACCCCATGAACCGCAGCACACCAGGCCTCCCTATCCATCACCAGCTCTCGGAGGTCACTCAGACTCACATTCATCGAGTCAGTGATGCCATCCAGCCATCTCATCCTCTGTCGTCCCCTTCTCCTCCTGCCCTCAATCCCTCCCAGCATCAGAGTCTTCTCCAATGAGTCAACTCTTCGCATGAGGTGGCCAAAATACTGGAGTTTCAGCTTTAGCATCATTCCTTCCAAAGAAATCCTAGGGCTGATCTCCTCCAGAATGGACCGGTTGGATCTCCTTGCAGTCCAAGGGACTCTCAAGAGTCTTCTCCAACACCACAGTTCAAAAGCATCAATTCTTCGGTGCTCAGCCTTCTTCACAGTCCAGCTCTCACATCCATACATGACCACAGGAAAGACCATAGCCTTGACTAGGCGAACCTTTGTTGGTAAAGTAATGTCTCTGCTTTTGAATATGCTATCTAGGTTGGTCATAACTTTCCTTCCAAGGAGGAAGCGTCTTTTGATTTCATGGCTGCAGTCACCATCTGCACTGATTTTGGAGCCCAGAAAAATAAAGTCTGACACTGTTTCCACTGTTTCTCCATCTATTTCCCATGTAGTGATGGGACCAGATGCCATGATCTTCGTTTTCTGAATGTTGAGCTTTAAGCCAACCTTTTCACTCTCCACCTTCACTTTCATCAAGAGGCTTTTTAGTTCCTCTTCACTTTCTGCCATAAGGGTGGTATCATCTGCATATCTGAGGTTATTGATATTTCTCCCGGCAATCTTGATTCCAGCTTGTGTTTCTTCCAGTCCAGCATTTCTCATGATGTACTCTGCATATAAGTTAAATAAACATGGTGACAATATACAGCCTTGACGTACTCCTTTTCCTGTTTGGAACCAGTCTGTTGTTCCATGACCAGTTCTAACTGTTGCTTCCTGACCTGCATACAGATTTCTCAAGAGGCAGATCAGGTGGTCTGGTATTCCCATCTCTCTCAGAATTTTCCACAGTTTATTGTGATCTACACAGTCAAAGGCTTTGGCATAGTCAATAAAGCAGAAATAGATGTTTTTCTGGAACTCTCTTGCTTTTTCGATGATCCAGTGGATGTTGGCAATTTGATCTCTGGTCCCTCTGCCTTTTCTAAATCCAGCTTGAACATCAGGAAGTTCACGGTTCACATATTGCTGAAGCCTGGCTTGGAGAATTTTGAGCATTACTTTACTAGCATGTGAGATGAGTGCAATTGTGCGGTAGTTTGAGCACTCTTTGGCATTGCCTTTCTTTGGGATTGGGATGAAAACTGACCTTTTCCAATCTTGTGGCCACTGCTGAGTTTTCCAAATTTGCTGGCATATTGAGTGCAGCACTTTCACAGCATCATCTCTCAGGACTTGGAATAGCTCCACTGGAATTCCATCACCTGCACTAGCTTTGTTCATAGTGATGCTTTCTAAGGCCCACTTGACTTCACATTCCAGGATGTCTGGCTCTAGGTCAGTGATCACACCATCATGATTATCTGGGTCGTGAAGCTCTTTTTTGTACAGTTCTTCTGTGTAATCTTGCCACCTCTTCTTAATATCTTCTGCTTCCGTTAGGTCCATACCATTTCTGTCCTTTATCGAGCCCATTTTTGCATGAAATGTTCCTTTGGTATCTCTGATTTTCTTGAATAGATCCTTAGTCTTTCCCATTCTGTTGTTTTCCTCTATTTCTTTGCATTGATCTTTGAAGAAGGCTTTCTTATCTCTTCTTGCTATTCTTTGGAACTCTGCATTCAGATGTTTATATCTTTCCTTTTCTCCTTTGCTTTTGGCTTCTCTTCTTTTCGCAGCTATTTGCAAGGCCTCCCCTGACAGCCATTTTGCTTTTTTGCATTTCTTTTCCATGGGGATGGTCTTGATCCCTGTCTCCTGTACAATGTCACGAACCTCATTCCATAGTTCATCAGGCACTCTATCTATCAGATCTAGGCCCTTAAATCTATTTCTCACTTCCACTGTATAATCATAAGGGATTTGATTTAGGTCATACCTGAATGGTCTAGTGGTTTTCCCTACTTTCTTCAATTTAAGTCTGAATTTGGCAATAACGAGTGTATATTCTGCAGGTGAGTGTTTAATTCAGAAGGATGCTGTCAAGCTCACTTTTGGCTGTGCCTAAACTATACTGTGCTTCCCTGGTGACTCAGAGGGTAAGGCATCTGCCTGCAATGCGGGAGACCTGGGCTCGATCCTTGGGTTGGGAAGATCCTTTGGAGAAGGAAAAGGCAACCCACTCCGGTGCTCTTTCCTGGAAAATCCCATGGATGGAGAAGCCTGGTAGGCTACAGTCCATAGGGTCCCAAAGAGTTGGACACGACTTAGCAACTTCACTTCCCTTCAGACTATACTGAATATCAAGGAGAGAGAAGGAGGCCTTCTTAAATGAACAGTGCAAAGAAGTAGAGGAAAACAGTATAATAGGAAAGATGAGATCTCTTCAAGAAAATTAGAGATATCAAGCGAATATTTCATGCAATGATGGGCATGATAAAGAACAGAAATGGTAAGGTCCTGACAGAATTAGAAGAGGTTAAAAGAAGTGGCAACAATAAACAGAAGAACTATACAAAAAGGTCTTAATCACCAGGATAATCACAATGATGTGATCACTCACCTAGAATCTGGTCTCCTGGAGTGTGAAGTCAAGTGGGCCTTAGGAAGGGAAGTGACAGTCACTCAGTCATGTCTGGCTCTTTGTGACTCAATAGTATGTAGCCTGCCAGGCTCCTCTGTCCATGAATTCTCCAGGCAATTCTACTGGAGTGGGTAGCCGTTCCCCTCTCCAGGGGATCTACCCAAACCAGGGATCGAACCCAGGTCTCCTGCATCACAGACAGATTCTGTCTGAGTCACCAGAGAAGAGATGGTGTCATCCTGTTTATTTAACTTCTATCAAGAGTAGATCATGCAAAATGCCAGGCTAGATAAATCACAAGCTGGAATCAAGATTGCCCAGAGAAAAATCAACAATGTTAGATATGTAGATGATACCACTGTAATGGCAGAAAGTGAAAAGGAACTAAAGAGCCTCTTGAGGGTGAAAGAGGAGAGTGGAAAAGCTGGCTTAAAACTCATGGTATGGGGAGGGAGGTGGGAGGAGGGTTCAGGATGGGGAACACATGTACTCCCGTGGTGGATTCATGTTGATGTATGGCAAAACCAATACAATATTGTAAAGTAATTAGCCTCCAATTAAAATAAATAAATTTAAATAAAATAAGATAAAATAAATCCACCGGGGTGGGGGGAACCTCAACATTTGGAAAACAAAATTATAGCATCTTGTCCCATCACTTCATAGCAAATAGAAGGGGAAAAAGTGGAAGCAGTGACATATTTTATTTTCTTGGGTTCCAAACTCTCTGTGGACGGTGACTGCAGCCATTAAATTATAGGATGTCTGCTCCTTGAAAGAAAAGCTATGATAAATCTAGACAGTGTATTAAAAAAAATGGAGGTATCCCTTTGCCAACAAAGGTCCATATAGTCAAAGCTATGGGTTTTCCATTAGTCATGTATGGATGTGAAAGTTGGACCATAAAGAATGCTGAGCATCAAAGAATTGATGCTTTCAAATTGTACTGTTGGAGAAGACTTTTGGGAGTCCCTTGGACTGCAAGATCAAACCACTCAATGCTAAAGGTGAAGCCCCAGTAACTTGGCCCTCTGATATATAGAGCCAACTCATTGGAAAAGACTCTGATGCTGGGGATGATTGAAGGCAAAATGAAAAGAGGGTGGCAGAGGATGAGATGGTTAGATAGCATTGCAGACTACATGGATATGAATCTGAGCAAACTCTGGGAGATGATGAAGAACAGGGAAGCCTGGCATGCTGCAGTCCATGGGATTGCAAAGAGTTGGAAGTGACTTAGTGACTGAATAACAAAACTATACTGAACAGATGACTTTATTACTACTCAATCAAACTTTCTGATCTGTATAGGAGTTCTGTTCTATATTTCAATTAGTTCAGAACTTGGATTGGTGTCAGAAATGTTATTTTCCTCCTAAATTTACAATGTGAGCTTTATATGACTAGATGTAGTCCATGATCGAAGAATAAAGGAGGCCAAAGTGGCAATAAATAGGAAGTGATGGGAAAAAATTGCCCAAAGAATTCAGGTCCACCAGAGAAACACTTGGATTCTTTCTCTGAGCTCATTCCAGCCAAAGAATAGCCTCTTCTTTGTGTGATATCTGTAATGCTAGATGTACTTAGGTTCAAAAGCATTAATAACAAAGTAAATGACTATCATATGTGTCCAGTTATAAAACTTCTCTTTCTCCCATGACGAAAGCTCAACTGCTCATTTTCACTCTGAAGTTCCAATTCATCTTCCTCTCAAACTAAATTCTAGAGGGAGCTCACTAAGCCATTTCAATATGGTATCCTCTGAGAAAGGAAGACCTGGCAGCCCAGACTCAGCTCCCTTTCCAAACTCAGAAGAGAGCTGCTGCCCACAGAGTCCATAATCACAACATGTTCCAAAATCTTGCTTTGTGGCTGAATTTTTGAAGTACCTCTAAAACTAAACTTGCACAATCTGTTTTTATTTTACTATAATTCCTCTTTAATTTGTACTCCACTAATCCAGAATTTTATATAATTGAAACACCACTCCTATGATTCCTATTTCATACAAAATTGAAAATTATTTCCTTATTGAAAATATTTTGGGCCCTTAAGAATAAAATATTTGATTTTCAAAGCAGTTATTATTTCACAACAAGAGTTGAAAGATTAAAGATTCTTTTTTTTCTTGCTTCCTGGTCTAGCAACACCCTTCCTTATAAAGATTTTGGGACTTCTGGCATAAGTCTATTAAGAACCAAACTCCTCCCTTTCATTCCATTTATAAATATTCAATATCACCCTGATGCTGGGGAAGATTGAGGGCAGGAGGACAAGGAGGCAACAGAGGATGAGATGGTGGATGGCACAATCGACTCAATGGACAGGAGTCTGAGCAAACTCTGGACAGGGAAGCCTGGTGTGCTGCAGTAGACGGGGTTGCAAAGAGTCAGACTGAGTGACTGAACAACAATGGCTGTATCTGCACTTTGTATAGAAAAAAATTCTATTTCCTTAAGAAATATTATGTAAATTTAATTCTTATTAATCTAGTCTTGTGGTTTGATGATCTTTTTCTACAAAAGTCTGTGTAAAGTCTGTAATAATTACAAATGAATAATGATGCTGACATGTACAATGTAAAGGACACTTAGACAATATTTATCCCCTTGTTTTGGTGACACACATAAGTGTTTCTGAGGCACAAGGTTTTTTATATATTACCCATTTTGAGATATTTAGAATGCCTAAAAATTCTGTGCCAATCGTAGAAGCTCACATTTAAACATGTCGTTTTAATTTGAAAAGTTTGATGTAAAATAAATTACAGAGTTATTATCTCAAAAATTGAAGATGTTTCTATGTACCTTTAACATATCTCTAATTTGTTCAGGCTAACAATGGTTGTAGAATTTATCAGTATTAGATTACAAAGCCACTTGGAACCTGTCTGACTAAATCATCTTTTTTGCTTTTCCTAGCTGTGAAACTGATTCTGAAAATGATGAAATATATACACACCATGCTTTAAATGACTGCATATGCTTACTTCTATTTTGTGAGGACTTTTTCAATACTAGCAAATACTCTCTTCTCATTACCAAATCCCTAAGCACAGTATTGTTTCATTGTCAAGGAGAATACCATCTTTGGGGGCTCTAAATATTCTATGAAGACAAGTGGCTTCACTGAAGATGACTGGCCATGTGTTAAACAGTGACATTTCAATGCACTTTAATTTTGGTCAAAAACAGACTCAAAGTTAAACAGCTTATGCAAATAAGTGGCAATTGAAGTTGACCATTTTAAAATAGGGACAATGAGCATGAAAAATCAAGATGAGTGCATTGCTTCAATTTCATGGACAACATGACTTAAAAGCAGGTCACTGCTATTCTGCTTTAATTTAAATGAATAAAATGTTTTCATTGTCTCAAAAACCAATTTACTTTCAATAACATTCATGATATATTTTTCTTGGTTTGTGTGTCTCTTTGGAAAAGCATCAGCAAGAATTGTTGGCCATGGAAAAGAATTCACTTAGTCTTTTACTGGGCTTCGAGGGTGGTGGAAAACTAGATTTCTCTGGATAAATTGCTATTGGCCATTTAAAATGTATAGTGTTTCTCCTTAGACTAAACTTATTCAGTATATTTGTATTCTGGGATGAAATCTGAAAAGTGACTGATGGCAGGGAAACAGGATAAGATCTGTTTCGCAGCAAATTTGTTATTCAAGCTAGCTTTAGAAAGAAATATGTCCTAGAGAGGTCTTCATCAACTTAGACTGGACCAAGGATTGTGATCACAGACCACAGATACTCTGCCATCCAGCTGGCTTCTCCTATCAATTAGTGAAGTGGGGCTGTCAAATTTTAGCAGGATTAGGTGGCCAGAGAGCGCATCTGCTCGGTTGGGCCTCTATATGTACCCACTCTCTAAAATGCTGCACAATTACCCCTCCAAAGGCTGATAGAGCAAATGTCTATGGTGGAAGTTACGAGTGAGGAAGTCCAACAGATGAAAAGAGACCTCCTGGAACTAATTTTGGTCCCTCTGCAGCCGGACTGTGCCTAATCCCTGGGGGCAAGCCTAACACCTCATACTCTTCAGCACTACTTCTGGTCCATGGAAGCTCAACTGAATGATGAAACTGGTGACCTTGACACAGGCTAGAAAATTGGAGGAAACATTTTCATCCATTTACAATTGGATTGTAAATATTTTCAAAAGAACACAGGGTCTCAGGCCCCTAGGCTGTGTAGAAAATAAACAAGGCAGCTGACAAAAGAGAGTATCTTGAGAGCTCTTCAAACGAGTTTTGGGTGCTTATGATAAGAAAGGAAGCCATTTGGATATGTTCAGCTTTTCCTTCCACAAGAAAGCAACAGGGGGTACAGTTTGGGCTCCTGGATATTCTAGAACCTGAGGAGAGTCGCAGCTGTCACTGACACTACACGAAGTCCATGGTGGTTAAAATCAATAAAGACAGTAAACCCTTTTCTATTCCTCAGCCTCTATCCCTGTGTAGGCGCTTAGCCATACTCCCTACTAAGTTGACCTGCCCCATTATTTCCACCCTTGATTCATCTGTCTTTTCTCTGCCAAAAAGTTTTAGAAACCTCTCAGGCATAGTAACCAGCTTTGAACTTGAATAATTACTAGGTGAGGTTTAAATGCATGGGGTGTATATGGTCCATTTTCATGGGAGTGCATGAAAATGCACTTCCTTCTTCCTCAGTTAGTTCAAGTCATCCTAGTTCTCCTGGTAATAGAGGAGAATGATCTCAAAGGGTATAAACAGAGAGAAAAACAGGAATATAAAACTAGTAGGTGCAGAGTAGGTTTGGGAGGGTGGTAGAGAAATAAAAATTGAGAAAGCACACAACTTGTTTTTGAAAAGCTGGGAATGGAAGCAATGGAAATGTCATGAAATCCTTTATTTCAACTCAGTGCATTACATGTTTGAGTGCTGGTAGAAGAATTTAAGGAAAGAAGAAAAGGAAATACCCTGATATGGGAGAAATCACAAAAACTGAGACAGTCAAATAAGACAGTTAACTGTAGAAATAAAAAATAAATTGTGAAGATATAAAGGAAAATCATGAAAGGAAGCAGAGAAAAAGCACCATGGGAGGAAGCTTGTAAATAAAAGCACAAAGAATGAAAATGAATCACAACTGACCAGGAGGATGAAAAGAGAAAATGTAAAAAAAATGGATTAAAAAAAAAATAAAAGGAGACAGTGATAAGAAAAAACTCTTCCAACTAAAAGCAAACTTAAACAAAAAAATGAAAAGATATTTCAAGAGCAAAAGGAGCCCAAGGGAATGCCTCAAACTGAATGACAGAAAAAGCAAACTATAACCCAAAATAGGGGAAGAAAGAGACAAAACCTATGCAACAAGTAAATTGAACCAAAAACACATGAAAAAACAATTGTTTTACTCAAATATTGATAAAAGAATCAAGTTCTGAAAGTAATAAAATATGATTTATTATCTCACAGCCTTCTAGTAGTCTACCTCTGTTGGAAGCTTTGCCATTTCTCCCACTTTTTAAAGTTCCCCCTCCCCAGCAGAAAATATATTCCGTTCAGTTTCTTTCAGCTGCTCAGTCGTGTCCAACTCTTTGCAACCCTGTGGACTGCAGCATGCCAGGCCTCCCTGTCCATCACCAACTTCTGAAGCTTTCTCAACTCATATCCATCGAGTTGGTGAGGCCATCTAATCATCTCACCCTCTGTTGTCCCTTCTCCTCCTGCCTTCAGTCTTCCCTAGTATCAGGGTCTTTTCTAATGAGTCAGTTCTTCACACCAGGTGACCAAAGTATTGTAGCTTCAGCTTCAGCATCAGTCCTTAACAATGAATAGTCAGGACTGATTTCCTTCAGGATTGACTGGTTGATCTTGCAGTCCAAGGAACTCTCAAGAGTCTTCTCATACACCACAGTTCAAGAGTATCAATTCTTCAGTACTCAGCTTTCTTTTTGGTACAATTCTCACATCCATACATGACTACTGAAAATATATTAGTCTTATAGAACCAGTTTGGGGATTCCCAAGTGGCACTAGTGGTAAAGAATCCACCTGCCAACTCAAGAGATGTAAGAGACACGGGTTCGATCTCTGGCTTGGGAAGATCCCCTGGAGGAGGGCATGACAACCCACTCCAGTATTCTTGTTTTGAGAATCCCACGGACAGAGAAGCCTGGTGGGCTACAGTCCATGGAGTCACACAGACAGGACTGAAGCAACTTAGCACACACACAAAAGAATATACATAAAGTAGTTTAAAAAATAGGTCAAGAAACCTTGTGTTTTGAAGGCTTACTGAGAAAGATGCGCTGTTCCAACACTTCTCGGTGTTAGAAGCATTAGATCTAATGGTGGTCAATACCTTGGATGTGATCCAACAGTTTATATCTGTAGATGTAAATGAAGGCAATTTATGGAGTAATTGGAGGACAAGATGAGATCATACACTTAGAATACTGTTTGGCATTTAATGCATGTGAAATAATTATTAACTATTATTAGCAAAATAAATTTATCTTAAATCACCAAAATCAGATGGCACTCTTAAAGTCACTGAAGTATAAAATCAGGGATGTGTAGCCAAAATGTAAATTTTGACTTAAGATTTTCATGTCATAAGACTAGAAAATCACAAGTGTAATATTAGTTTAAAAATCAAGAAAGAATCCAAGAATTTAATGTTACATCACATTTCTATGCTAAACAAGCTGATATTAAGTTGTAACTAATAGAGGATTGGACTATTAAACTCCTAACATATGAGGCAACATGACTCTCTAGTAAAACATTTAAAACTATGTTGTGGATAAATTATTGATAAAGAAATAAAAAGACATAAGTGTAAACAATTGGTTGATATAGTCCACTGAGAATTTCAAAAGCCATCTGACCAAGTTTTACACTAGCTATTTTCAAAATCCAGTCAGGCTGTAGTGAAGAGTCTGTTTTATCTTACAAAGGGTTAAGAGATAAGAAACAAATAATATAAATTAATTCTTTTCTGAATAGAAATGGATGAATAAGAGAGTTCTGTAAAGACTTCATGAATTAATAAATAACTTGGAATAGATACAACAAAGCAAAATATTTGTATTTGGAGATGATACTGTCATTTTGAGTAGTTAAGAATAGACTCCTGAAAGATCTGATTTGAGAATAAATAGGAAAATTGTCAATGATGGACAAGTATAAATCATTGTATTTGTATATTAAAAAAATCCAAGCCAGAACAATGGAATTCTAGTTTCTGGTAATGGAGGAATAGCTCTTACTGGGCCAAATATCCTTCAAAAAACAACAATGAACTCTGGATAAAATACGACAACTACCTAAAGGCACTGGAGAACAAACAAAAACAGGCGGAAACTTGATAGCAGCCCACTCTTGGAAGGAAGACGTGACATGGAATAAGTTTCTCATTTTTCTCAAATTGTTTACCTGAGAGCAAACTGCAATTTATGCCAGATGGGGTGTCTAAAACTTGGCCAGAAAATGCATAGACCTAGAAGCTTGAATAATCAGAGGACAAGTTTCAGGGGTACCATAGAAGCTAGAAATTGAAAAGCAAGTCTCAGGAAGGAGAGAGCCATGGAGGAGACTATATTCTGCATACCAGTTTTGCTTAAATCTCTGATTCTTGAACTACACAGGTATGGGGAAGGCTCCAAGCAGCCCAATTAAGGCTAGAAGAAATAAGCTAGGTTTCTACTGTTTCAGGCAACACACAAAGAGTTTATCGTTAGAGTTCCGTCAAGAAAATTGTCTAATAAAAAAATTCAATATTTTTTAATTAAAATTTATTTATTTTAATTGGAGGCTAATTACTTTACAATATTGTATTGGTTTTTGCCATACATCAACATGAATCTGCCACGGGTGTACCCGTGTTCCCCATCTTGAACCCCTTTCCCACCTCCCTCCCCATCCCATCCCTCTGGGTCATCCCAGTGCACCAGCCTCAAGAATCCTGTATCCTGCATTGAACCTGGACTGGCAATTTGTTTCACATATGATATTATACATGTTTCAATGCCATTCTCCCAAATCATCTCACCCTCTCCCTCTCCCACAGAGTCCAAAAGACTGTTCTATACATCAGTGTCTCTTTTGCTGTCTCGTATACAGGGTTATTGTTACCATCTTTCTAAATTCCATATATATGTGTTAGTATATTGTATTGGTGTTTTTCTTTCTGGCTTACTTCACTCTGTATAATCAGCTCCAGTTTCATCCACCTCATTAGAACTGATTCAAATGTATTCTTTTTAATGGCTGAGTAATACTCCATTGTGTATATGTACCACTGCTTTCTTATCCATTCATCTGCTCATGGACATCTAGGTTGTTTCCATGTCCTGGCTATTATAAACAGTGCTGTGATGAACATTGGGGTACACATGTCTCTTTCAATTCTGGTTTCCTCAGTGTGTATGTCCAGCAGTGGGATTGCTGGGTCATAAGGCAGTTCTATTTCCAGTTTTTTAAGGAATCTCCACACTGTTCTCCATAGTGGCTGTACTAGTTTGCATTCCCACCAACAGTGTAAGAGGGTTTCCTTTTCTCCACATCCTCTCCAGCATTTATTGCTTGTAGACTTTTGGATCACAGCCATTCTGACTGGTGTGAAATGGTACCTCACTGTGGTTTTGATTTGCATTTCTCTGATAATGAGTGATGTTGAGCATCTTTTCATGTGTTTGTTAGCCATCTGTATGTCTTCTTTGGAGAAATGCTTATTTAGTTCTTTGGCCCATTTTTTGATTGAGTCATTTATATTTCTGGAGTTGAGCTATAGGAGTTGCTTGTATATTTTTGAGATTAGTTGTTTGTCAGTTGCTTCGTTTGCTATTATTTTCTCCCATTCTGAAGGCTGTCTTTTCACCTTGCTTCTAGTTTCGTTTGTTGTGCAGAAGCTTTTAAGTTTAATTAGGTCCCATTTGTTTATCTTTGCTTTGATTTCCAATATTCCGGGAGGTGGGTCATAGAGGATCCTGCTGTGATGTAAGTCAGAGAGTGTTTTGCCTATGTTCTTCTCTAGGAGTTTTATAGTTTCTGGTCTTACGTTTAGATCTTTAATCCATTTTGAGTTTACTTTTGTGTATGGTGTTAGAAAGTGCTCTAGTTTCATTCTTTTACAACTGGTTGACCAGTTTTCCCAGCACCACTTGTTAAAGAGATTGTCTTTAATCCATTGTATATTCTTGCCTCCTTTGTTAAAGATAAGGTGTCCATATGTGCATGGATTTATCTCTGGGCTTTCTATTTTGTTCCATTGAAGTATATTTCTGTCTTTGTGCCAATACCATACTATCTTGATGACTGGCTTTGTAGTAGAGTCTGAAGTCAGGCAGGGTGATTCCTCCAGTTCCATTCTTCTTTCTCAAGATTGTTTTGGCTATTCTAGCTTTTTTGTATTTCCATACAAATTGTGAAATTATTTGTTCTAGATCTGTGAAAAATACCATTGGTAGCTTGATAGGGATTGCATTGAATCTATAAATTGCTTTGTGTAGTATACTCATATATTTTCCCATCTATTAGTGTCCTCTTTGATTTCTTTCACCAGTGTTTTATAGTTTTCTGTGTATAGGTCTTTAGTTTCTTTAGGTAGATATATTCCTAAGTATTTTATTTTTTTGTTGCAATGGTGAATGGAATTGTTTCCTTAATTTCTCTATTTTTTCATTGTTAGTGTATAGGAATGCAAGGGATTTCTGTGTGTTGATTTTATATCCTGCAACTTTACTATATTCATTAATTAGCTCTAGTAATTTTCTGGTGGAGTCTTTGGGGTTTTCTATGTAGAGGATCATGTCATCTGCAAACAGTGAGAGTTTTACTTCTTGTCTTTGAATTTGGATTCCTTTTATTTCTGTTTCTGCTCTGATTGCTGTGGCCAAAACTTAGGAGGAAAACAACAGAATGGGAAAGACTAGGGATCTCTTCAAGAAAATCAGAGATACCAAAGGAACATTTCATGCAAAGATGGGCACGATAAAGGACAGAGATGGTGTGGACCTAACAGAAGCAGAAGATATTAAGAAGAGGTGGCAAGAATACACAGAAGAACTGTATAAAAAAGAGCTTCAAGACCTAGATAATCATGATGATGTGATCACTGACCTAGAGCCAGACATCTTGGAATGTGAAGTCAAATGGGCCTTAGAAAGCATCACTACGAACAAAGCTAGTGGAGGTGATGGAATTCCAGTGGAGCTATTCCAAGTCCTGAATGATGATGCTGTGAAAGTGCTACACTCAATATGCCAGCAAATTTGGAAAACTCAGCAGTGGCCACAAGATTGGAAAAGGTCAGTTTTCATCCCAATCCCAAAGAAAGGCAATGCCAAGGAATGCTCAAACTACCGAACAATTGCACTCATCTCACACGCTAGTAAAGTAATGCTCAAAATTCTCCAAGCCAGGCTTCAGCAATATGTGAACCGTGAACTTCCTGATGTTCAAGCTGGTTTTAGAAAAGGCAGAGGAACCAGAGATCAAATTGTCAACATTCGCTGGATCATGGAAAAAGCAAGAGAGTTCCAGAAAAACATCTATTTCTGCTTTATTGACTATGCCAAAGCCTTTGACTGTGTGGATCACAATAAACTATGGAAAATTCTGAAAGAGATGGGAATACCAGACCACCTGATCTGCCTCTTAAGAAATCTGTATGCAGGTCAGGAAGCAACAGTTAGAACTGGTCATGGAACAACAGACTGGTTCCAAATAGGAAAAGGAGTACGTCAAGGCTGCATATTGTCACCATGTTTATTTAACTTATATGCAGAATACATCATGAGAAATGCTGGACTGGAAGAAACACAAGCTGGAATCAAGATTGCCGGGAGAAATATCAATAACCTCAGATATGCAGATGACACCACTCTTATGGCAGAAAGTGAAGAGGGGCTAAAAAGCCTCTTGATGAAAGTGAAAGTGGAGAGTGAAAAGGTTGGCTTAAAGCTCAACATTCAGAAAACGAAGATCATGGCATCTGGTCCCATCACTGCATGGGAAATAGATGGGGAAACAGTGGAAACAGTGTCAGACTTTCTTTTTCGGGGCTCCAAAATCACTGCAGATGGTGACTGCAGCCATGAAATTAAAAGACGCTTGCTCCTTGGAAGGAAAGTTATGACCAACCTAGATAGCATATTCAAAAGCAGAGACATTACTTTACCAACAAAGGTTCGCCTAGTCAAGGCTATGGTCTTTCCTGTGGTCATGTATGGATGTGAGAGCTGGACTGTGAAGAAGGCTGAGCGTCGAAGAATTGATGCTTTTGAACTGTGGTGTTGGAGAAGACTCTTGAGAGTCCCTTGGACTGCAAGGAGATCCAACCAGTCCATTCTGAAGGAGATCAGCCCTGGGATTTCTTTGGAAGGAATGATGCTAAAGCTGAAACTCCAGTATTTTGGCCACCTCATGCGAAGAGTTGACTCATTGGAGAAGACTCTGATGCTGGGAGGGATTGGGGGCAAGAGGAGAAGGGGACGACAGAGGATGAGATGGCTGGATGGCATCACTGACTCGATGGATGCGAGTCTGAGTAACCTCCGGGAGCTGGCGATGGACAGGGAGGCCTGGCGTGCTGCGGTTCATGGGGTCGCAAAGAGTCGGACACGACTGAGCGACTGATCTGATCTGATGTTGAATAGTAATGGTAAAAGTGGACACCCTTATCTTGTTCCTGACTTTAGGGGACATGGTTTCAATCTTTTACTATTGAGGATAATGTTTGCTGTGGGTTTGTCATATAAAGCTTTTGTTATGTTGAGGTATGTTCCTTCTATTCCTGCTTTCTGGAGAGTTTTTTTAATCATAAATGGATGTTGAATTTTGTCAAAGGCTTTCTCTGCATCTATTGAGATAATCATATGGCTTTTGTTTTTCAATTTGTTAATGTGGTGTATTACATTGATTGATTTGTGGATATTGAATAATCCTCACAGCCTGGGATAAAGCCCACTTGGTCATGGTGTATGATCTTTTTAATGTGTTGTTGGATTCTGATTTGCTAGAATTTTGTTAAGGATTTTTGCATCTATGTTCATCAGTGATATTGGCCTGTAGTTTTCTTTTTTGGTGGCATCTTTGTCAGGTTTTGGTATTAGGATGATGGTGGCCTCATAGAAGGAGTTTGGAAGTGTACCTTCCTCTGCAACTTTCTGGAAGAGTTTGAGTAGGATAGGTGTTAGCTCTTCTCTAAATTTTTGGTAGAATTCAGCTGTGAAGCCGGCTGGACCTGGGCTTTGTTTGCTGGAGGATTTCTGATTACAGTTTCAATTTTCGTGCTTGTGATGGCCCTGTTAAGATTTTTTATTTCTCCTTGCTCAATTTTGGAAAGTTGTACTTTTCTAAGAATTTGTCCATTTCTTCCAAGTTGTCCATTTTATTGGCATATAATTGCTGATAGTAGTCTCTCATGATCCTTTGTATTTCTGTGTTGTCTGTTGTAATGTTTCCACTTTCATTTCTAATTTTATTGATTTGATTTTTCTCCCTTTGTTTCTTGATGAATCTGGCTAATGTCAATTTTATTTATCCTCTCAAAGAACAAGCTTTCGGCTTTGTTGATTTTTGCTATGGTCTCTTTTGTTTCTTTTGCATTTATTTCTGCCCTAATTTTTTAGATTTCTTTCCTTCTACTAACCCTGGGGTTATTCATTTCTTCCTTTTCTAGTTGATTTAGGTGTAGAGTTAGGTTATTTATTTGAAGAGCTCCAGTGGCGCAATTGGTTAGCGCGTGGTACTTATACAGTTAGGTTATTTATTTGACTTTTTTCTTGTTTCTTGAGGTATGCCTGTATTGTTATGAACTTTCCCCTTAGCGCTGCTTTTACAGTGACCTGTACACCATATCATTAGCAATGTCCAAGATATAATCTGAAATTACCAGGAATGTGAAGAAATAATAGCATGTAATCAATGTTCAAATAAAAGGCAATCAATGGAGACAAACCCAGAGACAATCCATATAGTGAAATTACCAAAGATTTAAAAACAGCTTTTTAAGTATATTCGACACCATAAAGGAAAATATGCTCAAGTGAATAGAGAATGCCAGGGAGAAGTAGAAAATGTTGAAAATGACCAAATTGAAGTCATAGAACTGAAACATTAATATCCAAAATAAAGCATCCACTGGATAGTCTTTACAAGAGATTGAAGATGACAGAAGAAAGTGCTAGTAAGCTTAAAGATAGCTTAGAGAACTTAAAGCTTAAAGATAAGCTTAAAGAACCCAGACTGTGGCAGTGAAAGACCAGAATCCTAATCACTAGGCCTTTGGGGAACTCCCTCAGTAACTTTTAAAAAATTTAAATAATAAAAATTATGTCTGCCACAATGAATTTAAACTAGAAATCAACAATAGGAAGGTGAGGAAGATATCTGAGAATGTTGTCAAATATTTAAAAGTTAAAGAACACACTTCTAAATGGGCTTCCTTGGAGGCTCTATGGTCAAGGATCTGCCTGCAGTGTAGGAGACCCAGGTTCGATCCATGGGTTGAGAAGATTCCCTGGAGGAGGGAATGGTGACCCACTTCACTAATCTTGCCTGGAGAATCCCTTGGACAGAGGAACCTGACAAGCTACAGTCCATGGGGTTGCAAAGAGTCAGAAATGACTGACCAACTAACACTTTCACTTTCACTTCTAAATAACCTCTGTGCTATGGTTTGGATGTTTGTGTCCCTCTGAGATTCATGTGTTGAAAACATAATGTCCCAGGTGTAGTTAGGAGGTGAAGCCTTTGGGAGGTGATTAGGTGGTGACTAGTTAACAGGGCCCTTATACATTGGATTGGTGCCCTTATAAAAGTGGCCTCAGAGAGTTTCTTAGCCCCTCCAGCTATGTGAGGTGCAGCACGAAGTTGACAGTGTGCAGTCTGGAAGGAAGGGGAGCTTCATCAGGACCAACTCTGCTGGGCACATGATCTCAGACTTCTAGCCTCCAGAATTTAGGAATAAATTTTTCTTGTTTATAAGCCACCTAGTCTGGGGCAGTTTGTTGCAGCTGCCCAAATAGACTAAGATACCCTGGGTTAAAGAAGAAATTTAAAAGCAAGTTACAAAACAATATGTAAGCTGTGTGAAAATGAAAACACAATGTGTAAAATTAATGAGATGCAGCTAAATGCATGCCAAGAGAAAAATACACAGCATTGAATGCTTTTATTATAAAAAAAGAAATATTTTAAACTAATTAAGCTACAGAAGTTAAACCCAGAGTAAATAAAAGGGTCTTCCTGACCCAGGAATTGAACTGGGGTCTCCTGCATTGCAGGTGGGAGTCTTTACCAGCTGAGCTACCAGGGACGTGTGTGTGTGTGTGAAAGTCACTCAATTGTGTCCAACTCTGTGACTCTATGGACTGTATAGTCCATGGAATTCTATAGGCCAGACTACTAGAGTGGGTAGCCTGGAATTCTCTAGACCAGACTACTGGAGTGGGTAGCCTTTCCCTTCTCCAGGGGATCTTCCCAACCCAGGGATTGAACCCAGGTCTCCTGTATTGCAGGTGAATTTTTTATCAGCTGAGCCACAAGGGAAAACCTACCAGTGAAACCCCAAATAAAAGGAATGTAATCATAAAGATAAGAGCAGAAAGCAATAAAAATTTAAAAAAATACATATTTTTAAAACATCAACAAGACAAAAATCTATGAATCTTTGACCCAATGGTTCTTAACAAAAGGTGATTCCACCCATCCCAGGGGACATTTGTCCATGTCTGGAGACAGTTTTGATTGACACAAATGGAGAGGATGTAGTTGCTACAGGTATGTAATTAGTAAAGATTAAATGATGCTGCTAATATCCTCTATTCATAGGACAATCCCCCACAATAAAGAATTATTTGCCCAAAATGTTAACTGTTCCAAGTTTGATAAACTCTGTTCTCATAGTTCTCTGTTCATGTAGTTCAAGCAAAATGTGAGAGAAAGTGAGAGGGGGAAGGAGAAGAAGACCAATGTCAAGAATGAAAGAGAAGGATTTCTTTGGTAATTTAGTGGTAAAGAATCCACCTGCCAATGCAGATTTCCCTGGTGCGGGAAGACTTCTCTGGCCCATTTAATCCCATGTGAAATGGCAACCCACTCCAGTGTTCTTGCCTGGAGAATCCCAGGGACAGGAAGGCTGGTGGGCTGCCGTCTATGGGGTCACACAGAGTCGGACACGACTGAAGCGACTTAGCAGCAGCAGCAGCTGCAGAGCAACCAAGCCTGCGTGCCACAACTATTGAGGCCTGTGCATCCGAGAGCCTGTGCCTTCCGATGAGAGGCCACTGCAGTGAGAGACCTGTGCTCTGAACCTGGAGAGCAGCCCCCACTGTCTGCTAGAAGATAAAAGCCCATGCTGCAACAAAGACCCACCACAGCCAAAAATAAATACATAAATAAATAAGTAGACTTATCATGAAGAAAACCCCATAGTTATCAAAAGGAAAATAAGTAAAAATTATTAACAACTTTAACTCTGATCAATTTGACAACTTAGATGAAATGGACAAATTCCTTGAAAGAAGTATCAAGCTACTAAGACTCATTTAAGAGAAGCAGATATACATGACTAGCTCTCAATGATTAAAATAATTAAATTTATAGCTTAAAAACTTTCCATAAAGAAAACTCCACGCCCACATTGCTAAACTGATGTATCTTATCAAATATTTAAGGAGCAAATAATGCTGCTGCTATCTATGTAAATTCTTTGAAAAATAAAAAAGGAATAAGCATTTTACAATGTATCATTACTGTCATACTAAAACCAGATAGATACATTAAAGAAAATTAATAACCTTCATGAATATAGACTCAAACTTCTTAAGAAGACTTATCGACTAAATCTAGCTACATATAATACACATTATGGCTTCCCAGTTGGTGCTAGTGATAAAGAATTTGCTCGCCTATGTAAGAGACTGGGTTTGGAAGATTCATGAAGAAGGGAATGGCAAACCACTCCATATTCTTGCCTGAGAAATTCCATGGACAGAGGAGCCTGGTGGGCTACAGTCCATGTGGTTGCAGAGTTGTACATGATTGAGTCTGACTGAGCACTAAGAAAATACATATTATATATTAATAGATAGAGGTGTGCTTCATTCGTGTCTGACTCTTTGCAACTCTGTGTACTGTGTAGCCCTGGGTTGGGAAGATCCCCTGGAGAAGGGCATGGAAACCCACTCCAGTATTCTTGTCTGGAGAAACCCATGGACAAAGGAGCCTGGCAGGCTACAGTC
Source organism: Tragelaphus eurycerus (assembly GCA_935064755.1). Lineage (NCBI taxonomy): Eukaryota > Metazoa > Chordata > Mammalia > Artiodactyla > Bovidae > Tragelaphus > Tragelaphus eurycerus. Next base: position 3,534,275 of record CAKXYN010000057.1, on the reverse strand, counting down.
CATGAGGTTGTAAAGAATCGGACGCAACTGAGTGACTAAGCACACATGACATATATATGGATTACAATGTTGGTTTAGACTTAGCAGCAGTAGCAGCAGGTATAAAGAAAGCTTTCTCGATCTGGTAAGTGGGCACCTGTAAAAAAAGAAAAAAAAATCTTGCAGCCAACATTATGCTTAAGAATGAAATACTGAATTGCTTTTCTAGTAAGATCAATGTCCCCCTCATCACTTCTGAACAACTTTGTTTTGGAGGCCCTCAGTTCATTTCAGTTCAGTTGCTCAGTCATGTCCAACTCTTTGTGACCTAATGGACTGCAGCATGCCAGGCTTCCCTGTCCATCACCAACTCCTGGAGCTTGATCAAACTCATGTCCATTGAGTTGGTGATGCCATTCAACCATCTCATCCTCTGCCGTCCCCTTCTCCTGTCTTTAATCTTTACCAGCATTAGGGTCTGTTCCAGTAAGTCGGTTCTTCCATCAGGTGGCCAAACTATTGGCATTTCAGCTTCAGCATCAGCACTTCCAATGAATATTCAGGACTGATTTCCTTTAAGATGGACTCATTGGATCTCCTTGCAGTCCAAGGGACTCTCAAGAGTCTTCTCCAACACCATAGTTCAAAAGCATTAATTCTTTGGTGCTTAGCTTTCTTTAAAGTTCAACTCTCACACCTGTACATGACTACTGGAAAAACCGTAGCCTTGACTAGAGGAACCTTTTTTGGCAAAGCAATGTCACTGCTTTTCAGTATGCTGTCTGGGTTGGTCATAGCCTTTCTTCCAAGGTGCAAGCGTCTTTTAATTTCGTGGCTGCAGTAATCACTTGCAGTGAGTTTGGAGCCCCCAAAATAAAGTCTGTCACTGTTTCCATTGTTTCCCCATCTATTTGCCATGAAGTGATGGAACCAGATGCCATGATCTTAGTTTTCTAATGTTGAGTTTTAAGTTAACTTTTTCACTCTCCTCTTTCACTTTCATCAAGAGGCTCTTTAGTTCTTCACTTTCTGCCATAAGAGTGGTGTCATCTGCATATCTGAGGTTACTGAAATTTCTCCTGGCAATCATGATTCCAGCTTGTGCTTCAACCAGCCTGGCATTTTGCATGATGTACTCTACATTTAAATAAGCAGGGTGACAATATATACAGCCTTGACATACTCTTTTCATGATTTGGAACCAGTCCGTTGTTCCATGTCCAGTTCTAACTATTGCTTCTTGACCTGCATTCATATTTCTCAGGAGGCAGGTGAGGTAGTCTAGTATTCCCACCTCTTGAAGAATTTTCTGCAGTTTGTTGTGATCCACACAGTCAAAAGCTTTGTCATAGTTAATAAAGCAGAAGGAGACGTTTTTCATCAGAAAAGGTGGTTTAGTGAAGTGATTGAGTATTTAGACTCTGCAGTTGGCTTTGTGTGGCTTTGCATGGCGGAGGTAGCCCTTGATGACTAGCTGTATCATCTTGGTTACTGTTACTCAACCACTTTGTCACAGTTTCATTATCCCTAAAGTGGAAATAGTAATAGTTCCTACTTTATCAGGTTGACATAAATGAAAGTCAACATGCATAAAGCATTTAGAATAGTGTACCTGACACAAGATACCCACCAATAAACTACCTACTTGAATTATTCTTTATAAATGTGGCTGCTTTCATGTTTTAACTTTTCTGAAATAAGTGAGCAGAGAATTAGTTGAGGTTACATTATTTAGCATATGAGGGAGAGGGTGCAGTGGTCCTCTGATTGGGTGGGGACGAATTGGACATGAGTGGGGCTTTGTAGGAACTGGTCTATGCAGTGTGACATTGAGACTGTTTTGTGCTATCTGCCACTTCCAAGCCAATGCTCACTGTGGCCATCCGCCTTGAAAGTTGAGTTTATATCACCTCTCCACTGAGTTGCTTTTAAAATCTCCTTGGCCACTACTTGGAAAGGATGGTATAAGGGTTAGATGGTCGTAGGACATACTTCCCAGACTCTGTGGGCCTTCTGTCCCAGAGTGACGGACACTTGGCACAGAGAGAAGAAACAATAGTTGTAGGCTCACACACACAGCCAGGTCCTGGGCACCTGCACCTTGCTGAAAGCAGCCCTCTTGCTCCTCAGGCGATCAGCCCATTCTTTAAGCTACAAATATTTGTAAGTTGCATCATATAGTGTCCATTGGGTTAGAAGGATGAAGTTAGCAGTCAGTGTTGATGCTACCCTTGATTTGCTATTTAAGGGGTTTACAAACTTTTTAAAAAGCCTTTGGACATGTGCATGGTTGATAAGTAAGGTTTGGTAAAGCCCTCTGAATGTGGAGAATCACATGTTTTCTCCTTTGGAGATCAGCCCAAATGACATCTTTTGGATTCAAAGGACTGGGAACTATTCTAAGAATCTCCTTCCTTGAATGCGAATCTCTTGCTGTTAATTTGTGGTTTATTTTCCTACACAGGGTGGCAGGGATTCCGCGCCACCCCCTGCCCCACCAGCTGGCTTCCACATGGGATTCTATCCCTGTCTTAGCCCTGAGGAGCAGGCAAACAAAATCCAGGGCCACTTCTGTTAGCAATGAATCTGGGAGCTGAAGGATGGTGGATGCTCTTCCCGACCTTCCAATAATTGTTCTGAATCTTATTGAGGCCCTCATTCCACCCAGTTCCCACCCCTACCATGACAACAAAAAAAGGTGAAGTGAAGGAGAATGATTTATCTTATCAAGAAAATGTATGCATCTCCATTTTAAATTTTATTTATTTTATTTTTTTCGCTGCTCTGGGTCTTTGTTGCTACATATGTACTTTCTCTCTTTTTTTTCACTTTATTTTTTTTAATTTATTTATTTTAACTGGAGGCTAATTACTTTACAATATTGTAGTGTTTTTTGCCATGCACTGACATGAATCAGCCATGGGTGTACATGTGTTCCCCATCCTGAACCCCCCCGCTCACCTCCTTCCCTATCCCATCCCTCAGGGTCATCCCAGTGCACCAGCCCTGGGCACCCTGTCTCATGCATCGAACTTGGACTGGCAATCTGTTTCACATATGATAATCGGAGAAGGCAATGGCACCCTACTCCAGTACTCTTGCCTGGAAAATCCCATGGACGGAGGAGCCTGGTAGGCTGCAGTCTATGGGGTCGCTAAGAGTAGGACACGACTGAGTGGCTTCACTTTATCTTCTCACTTTCATGCACTGGAGAAGGAAATGGCACCCCACTCCAGTACTCTTGCCTGGAAAATCCCATGGACGGGGGAGCCTGGTGGGCTGCAGCCCATGGGTCGCTAAGAGTTGGACACATACATGTTTAAATGCTATTCTCTCAAATCATTCCACTCTTGCCTTCTCCTACAGAGTCTAAATGACTGTTCTATACATCTGTGTATCTTTTGCTGTCTCGCATATAGGGTTATCATTACCATCTTACTAAATTCCATATATATATGCGTTAGTATACTGTAATGGTGTTTTTCTTTCTGGCTTACTTCACTCTGTATAATAGGCTCCAGTTTCATCCACCTCATTAGAACTGATTTAAATGTATTCTTTTTAATGGCTGAGTAAAAAAATCTATTTCTGCTTTATTGACTATGCCAAAGCCTTTGACTGTGTGGATCACAATAAACTGTGGAAAATTCTGAAAGAGATGGGAATACCAGACCACCTGATCTGCCTCTTGAGAAATCTGTATGCAGGTCAGTAAGCAACAGTTAGAACTGGACATGGAACAACAGACTGGTTCCAAATAGGAAAAAGAGTATGTCAAGGCTGTATATTGTCACCCTGTTTATTTAACTTATATGCACAGTACATTATGAGAAATGCTGGGCTGGAAGAAGCACAAGCTGGAATCAAGATTGCCAGGAGAAATATCAATAACCTGAGATATGCAGATGACACCACCCTTATGGCAGAAAGTGAAGAGGAACTACAAAGCCTCTTGATGAAAGTGAAAGTGGAGAGTGAAAATGTTGGCTTAAAGCTCAACATTGAGAAAACTAAGATCATGTCATCTGGCCCCATCACTTCATGGGAAATAGATGGGGAAACAGTGTCAGACTTTATTTTTCTGGGCTTCAAAATCACTGCAGATGGTGACTGCAGCCATGAAATTAAAAGATGCTTACTCCTTGGAAGGAAAGTTATGACCAACCTAGATAGCATATTCAAAAGCAGAGACATTACTTTGCCAACAAAGGTTCGTCTACTCAAGGCTATGGTTTTTCCTGTGGTCATGTATGGATGTGAGAGTTGGACTGTGAAGAAAGTTGTGCGCCGAAGAATTGATGCTTTTGAAGTGTGGTGATGGAGAAGACTCTTGAGAGTCCCTTGGACTGCAAGGAGATCCAACCAGTCCATTCTGAAGGAGATCAGCCCTGGGATTTCTTTGGAAGGAATGATGCCAAAGCTGAAACTCCAGTACTTTGGCCACCTCATGTGAAGAGTTGACTCATTGGAGAAGACTCTGATGCTGGGAGGGATTGGGGGCAAGAGGAGAAGGTGATGACAGAGGATGAGATGGCTGGATGGCATCACTGACTCGATGGACTTGAGTCTGAGTGAACTCTGGGAGTTGGTGATGGACAGGGAAGTCTGGCATGCTGCGATTCATGGGGTCGCAAAGAGTCAGACACGACTGAGCGACTGATCTGATCTAAATATTCCATTGTGTACATGCACCACAGCTTTCTTACCCATTCATCTGCCAATGGACATCTAGGTTGTTTCCATATCCTAGCTATTATAAACAGTGCTGCGATGAAAGTTGGGGTACAGGTGTCTCTTTCAATTCTGCTTTCCTCTGTGTGTATGCCCAGTAGTGGGATTGATAGGTCATATGGAAGTTCTATTTCCAGTTTTTTAAGGAATCTCCACACTGTTCTCCATAGTGGCTGTACTAGTTTGCATTCCCACCAACAGTGTAAGAGGATTCCGTTTTCTCCACACCCTCTCCAGCATTTATTGCTTGTAGATTTTTGGATAGCAGCCATTCGGACCAGTGTGAGATGGTACCTCATTGTGGTTTTGATTTGCATTTCTCTGATAATGAGTGATGTTGAGCATCTTTCCATGTTTATATTTTTGAGATTGATTCTTTGTCCGTTGCTTCATTTGCTAGTATTTTCTCCCATTCTGTCTTTTCACCTTGCTTATAGTTTCCTTTGTTGTGCAGAAGCTTTTAAGTTTAATTATGTCCCATTTGTTTATTTTTGTTTTTATTTCCATTACTCTGGCAGGTGGGTCATAGAGGATCCTGCTGTGATTTATGTCGGGGAGTGTTTTGCCTATGTTTTCCTCTAGGAGTTTTATAGTTTCTGGTCTTAGATTTAGATCTTTAATCCATTTTGAGTTTATTTTTGTGTATGGTGTTAGAAAGTGTTCTAGTTTCATTCTTCTACAGGTGGTTGACCAGTTTCCCAGCACTACTTGTCAAAGAGATTGTCTTTTCTCCATTGTATATTCTTGCCTCCTTTGTGAAAGATAAGGTGTCCATAGGTGCGTGGATTTATCTCTGGGCTTTCTATTTTGTTCCGTTGATGTATATTTCTGTCTTTGTGCCAGTACCATACTGTCTTGATGACTGTAGCTTTGGGGGCTCAGTAGTTATGGCACATGCTTTTATTTGCCCTGTGGCATGTGGGATCTTTCTAGATCAGCGGTCAAATTGGTGTCCCCTGCATTGCAAAGCAGATTTGCAACCACCAGACCACCAAGGAGGGCTCTCCATCTCTATTTTAAAGATAGTACAAGCATTGTGAGAGAGGACACTCACTTTTTGTTAGATGGTGGATCAGACTCTGTCACAGTGTGACTTTTTTTTAATAATTTATTCCTGGATTCCTGAATCCAAGTGAGTAATGAGTAAAGAAATCCCTTTTAGCGACATAACTAGACCAATTAATTCTTCTTTTGCTTTATTACTTCCCCCCAAAATTCCAAGTTTACCTTTTTTTTTCTGAAGCCAGAGCCAGACTTGTTTATGGGCCTTTTCGCATCACCTACCTGCCTCTTGTGGCCACCAGGTGCAGCACAACAGACCAGGGCTGAGTGATTAAGAGGGCAGTGCCAGTCAGCTCGGTGGGCTGGTATCAATGAAGGACCGAGGAAGACGGACCTGTCTAGAGCTGCCACTCCCCAAGGCCTCTGTGGGTCCCATCCCTGAAGGTGAGAATATTATCTGGCCTTGGTGTGAAAAAGTGAAAGTGAATGTGTTAGTCACTCTGTCATGTCTGACTCGTTGCGACCCCATAGACTGCAGCCCTCCAGGCTTATCTGTCTGAGGAATTCTCCAGGCAAGAGTACTAGAGTGGGCTGCCATTCCCTTCTCCAGGGAGTCTTGCCTACCCAAGGACCAAACCTGGGTCTCTTACATGGCAGGCAGATTCTTCACCATGTGCTGAACTGCAAAGGAGGCACAGGATCTCCAGGCGTGTGGGCCTCCTCTCGTCGGACCTGTTAGGGCAAGGCTCAGGGTATGTCTGGGCGCTGTCCCTGGGCTCTGATCGCCGTCTCAGGGAGCGAGGGGGGCCTAGCAGTCAAGATGTCCTTGGGAATGTGCATGGAAGTGGAAAGAATGGGAGGAGAAAATGAGCAGGAGCCTTTTGTTTGAATGCCTGGATGATGGGACCAGCAAACAGAGGACAACCCAGACCACCAACCCTGTGGGACGGAAAGAGGAAAGAACGGGCTGGAGCAGGAAGCAGAACTGGAAAGACACGGGGATTCTGACACCTAATTCTAATATGGGTGGGAAATCGGTTTTTTTCCACATCACCAAGTAATTCTCAGGACACCAGCTGGATACTGGCTCAGGACACCCTACAATTTAACTCAGTTCTGACACTGTCTACCCAGAGCAATGTCAGGTCCCGTAGGTGAGGAGTCCACTTCTTGGGGGACCTTCCCCTATGGCAGACAGCGGTCACAATTCCAAGTCCTCACCTGTGCGGCTATCGATCAGTGGTTCCAATGATCCGCTGCCGGCCCCCACCCCGCTACCTACCCCTCCGCCCCACCATTTGATTAATTTGCTACAGTGGCTCACGGATCTTAGAGAAACATTTCACTTGCTAGATTACTGGTTTATTATGAAAGGATATAACTCAAACAGACAGTAGGGATGCACAGGACAAGGTGTGGGGGAAGGGTGAGGCACCTCACATGTCCGCTCCCAGCAAGTAAGCTGCTCACCCCGGGTTCATCAACCTGGGAACTCTAAGAATCTTGCTCCTTTGGGGTTGTATGGAGGCTGCATTACATAGGCATGATCAATCAAATCATGGGCCATTGGAAATTTATTCAATCTCCAGCCCCTCTCCCCTACAGGGAGGTAAATGGGTGGGTGAGAGCGGGATGGCTGGACTGAAATTTCCAACCCGGTAATCACTGTTGGCTCTGCTGGCAGCCAGCCCCCACCCTTAGGTGGGGTCCAAAAGTTACCTCATTAAAATAACAAAAATCCCTTACTGGTCTATTTGTTTGGGAAATTTCAAGAGTTTTCTGTGCTAGAAATGAAGATGAAGGCCAAATATATTTCTTATTATAAATCATGATATTACACCCAATACACACCTCTCCCACCTACACTGGAGTCCCTACCCTGGGCTCATCCTGGCTGCTGGTGGTACTGGGAGACCCTCTGTCTGAGACCCTCTGTCTGAGACAGTGAGACTCATCTTCACTTCCTTGGTATATAAAGTAGTACTTTTATAACTCATTTGTTAATCTCTTCCTGGGATAATACATCAAAAATAAGATACAGAAATACATTCCAAGCAGATAAACTGAATAAAGAATGGCTAACTTCTTACCCTCTTGTTTGTTAAGCTTTGGAAGAGGACTTGTGCGCAAAGATCCTATTCTGCATGTTCCATCTGGGGCCGATACATCAAATGCCTTATAACATTTTAACTGTGTAACACAAGTCTACTGTTAAGAGTATTTTTTTTAATGGTGACAGATTAAAAATAAATGACAATGACAATGCCTTCATTTAGGAATGGAATCTTTTCCAGTGAAGTCAGAGAAAACTCCAATCTCAATCATGATCATCAAATCTTGTTTAATTGATAATAGTGCTATGTTCTTAAGAAGGATGCAACCCAGATCCTGACAGAAAGCAAGTAAAGAAACAAAACTCCTCAAACCCCAGAACTGACCCCATGGTGGCAAATGCCTGAAGTATTTCAGGAGCCTCTGATAACCTGAGGCTACAGACAGGGAAGCCTGACCCTACACTGTTAACAACTCCAGACAGAAACAATTTCATATTTGTTATTATACCCCAGTCCTAGGCATCTAAAAAATGCTACTAAAATTCGTGGGGCTAGATTGATAGGTATTTTTGCTCTTTTAACAGAGAAGCATAGATATAAAGAACCAGGGACTTAGAGAGAGGAAAACTACAGCTGAAAAAATTGGAGAGGTAAGGCAAACACACAGCTACCCAAACCACTGGGAAGTGACTCCCCATTTCAGGAAGCTTATAAAAGTGTGGGAACAAAGTCAGACCAAATAGGCAGCTAGAATTTAGGACAACATCTGAGGATGAAGTGTGACCAAGGAGAAGCCAGACAAGAAGCAGTTAAGAAAAAGGATGCAGATGGCAGAGCATTGGTATTCCCAGCCCCCCAGGCTGGAGTGAAGCTGGAGCCAGGACGCAAGGAAACTACCACGCAAGGCTGTTCCCCGCAGGTCACTCAGTTCTCTGAGGTTGTCTCAAGGTGGCTAGTGAGTTTCCAAATCTTCCTTAGACCCACATATCAAGCAGCTTTTTTGGTCTCTATTGTTTCTACTTTATGCTGGGTATATTGCACTGAAAAAATGAAACAGAGTGGATAAAAATAGTTGTGAAAATAATCAATGGCTGATATTAAAATGTTGCTTAACCTTATTTGCAAAGTCCGATGGAAATGTTTTCAATGTTTTCCAGTAAGTCCAATGCTATAAAGAGCAATATTGCATAGGAATATGGAATGTTAGGTCCATGAATCAAGGTAAATTGGAAGTGATCAAACATGAGATGGCAAGAGTGAACATCAACATTTTAGGAATCAGTGAAATAAAATGGACTGCAATGGGCGAATTTAACTCAGATGACCATTATATCTACTACTGTGGGCAAGAATCCCTTAGAAGAAATGGAGTAGCCGTCATAGTCAACAAAAGAGACTGAAAATCAGTTCTTGGGTGTAAGCTCAAAAACGACAGAATGATCTCTGTTTGTTAACAGGCAAACCATTCAATATCATAGTAATCCAAGTTTATGCCCCAACCAGTAATGCTGAAGAAGCTGAACGGTTCTATGAAGATCTTCTAGAACTAATACCCCCAAAAGATGTCCTTTTCATTATAGAGGACTGGAATGCAAAAGTAGGGAGTCAAGAGATACCTGGAGTAACAGGTAAATTTAGCCGGGCTTGGAGTACAAAATGAAGCAGGGCAAAGGCTAACAGAGTTTTGCCAAGAGAATGCACTGGTTGTAGCAAACATCCTCTTCCAACAACACAAGAGAAGACTCTACACGTGGACATCACCAGATGGTCAACACCAAAATCAGATTGATTATATTCTTTGCAGCCAAAGGTGGAGAAGCTCTGTACAGTCAGCAAAAACAAGACCTGGAGCTGACTGTGGCTCAGATCATGAACTACTTATTGTAAAATTCAGACTTAAATTGAAGAAAGTACGGCAAACCACTAGACCATTCAGGTACGACCTAAATAAAATCCCTAACCATTATACAAAGGAAGTGACAAATAGATTCAAGGGATTAGATCTGATAGACAGAGAGCCTGAAGAACTATGGATGGGGGTTCGTGACATTGTGCAGGAGGCAGTGAACAAGACCATCCCTAAGAAAAAGAAATGCAAAAAGGCAAAATGGTTGTCTGAGGAGGCCTTACAAATAGATGAGAAAAGAAGAAAAGTGAAACGGAAAGAAGAAAAGGAAAGATATGCCCATTTGGATGCAGAGTTCCAAAGAATAGCACGGAGAGATAAGAAAGCCTTCTATAGTGATCAGTGCAAAGAGATAGAGGAAAACAATAGAATGGGAAAGACTACAGAGCTCTCCCAGAAAATTAGTGATACCAAGGGAACATTTCATGTAAGGATGGGCACGATAAAGGAAAGAAATGGTGTACACCTAACAGAAGTAGAAGAGATTAAGAAGAGTTGGCAAGAATACACAGAAGAACTATACAAAAAAGATCTTCATGACCCAGATAACCACGATGGTGTGATCTCTCACCTAGAGCCAGACATTCCAGAATGCAAAGTCAAGTGGGCCTTAAGAAGCATCACTATACACAAAGCTAGTGGAGAGGATGGAATTCCATCTGAGCTATTTCAAATACTAAAAGATGATGCTCTGAAAGTGCTGCATTCAATATGTCAGCAAATTTTGAAAACTCAGCAGTGGCCACAGGATTGGAAAAGTCAATTTTCATCCCCATTCCAAAAAGAAAATGCCAAAAATGTTCAAACTACCACGAAATTGCACTCATCTCACAAGCTAGCAAATTAATGCTGAAAATTCTCCAAGCAAGGCTTCAAGTGTACATGAAGCATGAACTTCCAGATGTTCAAGCTGGATTTATAAAAGGCAAAGGAACCAGACATCAAATTGCCAACATCCATTGGATAATCAAAAAACCAAGAAAGTTCCAGAAAAACATCTACTTCTGCTTTATTGACTATGCCAAAGCCTTTGACTGTGTGGATCACAAAAAACTGTGGGAAATTCTTTAAGAAATGGGAATACCAGACCACCTGACCTGCCTCCTGAGAATTCTGTATGCAGATCAAGAAGTAACAATTAGAACTGGACATGGAACAAAAGACTGGTTCCAAATAGGGAAAGGAGTATGTCAAGGCTGTGTATCATCACCCTGCTTATTTAACTTACATGCAGACTATATCATGTGAAATGCCAGGCTGGATAAAGTACAAGCTGGAATCAAGATTGCTGGGAGAAATATCAATAACCTCAGATATGCAAATGACACTACCCTTATGGCAGAAAGTGAAGAAGAACTAAAGAGTCTCTTGATGAAAATGAAAGAGGAGAGTGAAAAAGTTGGCTTGAAACTCAACATTCAGAAAACTAAGATCATGGCATCCAGTACCATCACTTCATGGCAATTAGATGGAGAAACAATGGAAACAGTGACAGACTTTATTTTTTTGGGCTCCAAAATCATTGCAGATGATGACTGTAGCCATGAAATTAAAAGACGCTTGCTCCTTGGAAGAAAAGCTATGACCAACCTAATTCAGTTCAGCCGGTCAGTTGTGTCTGACTTCAACCTAGAGAGCATATTAAAAAGCAGAGACATTACTTTGCTGACAAAGGTCCCTCTAGTCAAAGCTATGCTTTTTCCAGTAGTCACGTACGGATGTAAGAGTTGGACTATAAAGAAAGTTGAGTGTGGAAGAACTGATGCTTTTGAACTGTGGTGTTGGAGAAGACTCTTGAGAGTCTCTTGGACTGCAAGGAGATCCAACCAGTCCATTCTAAAGGAAATCAGTCCTGAATATTCATTGGAAAAACTGATGCTGAAGCTGAAACTCCAGTTCTTTGGACACCTGATGTGAAGTACTGACTCATTTGAAAAGACTCTGATGCTGGGAAAGGTTGAAGGCAGGAGAAGGGGCTGATAGAGGATAAGATGGTTGGATGCTATGATGACTGGATGGACATGAGTTTGCATAAGCTTCAGGAGTTGGTGATGGACAGAGAGGCCTGGAGTGCTACAGTCCATGGGGTTGCAAAGAGTTGGACACGACTGAGCAACTGAACTGAACTGATCCTTATTTTTGCTTCATGTGGTATAATCTGACAGAAGTCACTTAACCCCATCACTTAATCATGTCCTCTTCAAACACTGCTACTCTTATGAGAAATTACACTCCGTTATTCTCAGGTGCTAGGGATACTTGGAAAGGAGGACCCAGAATGTGGGCTTCATAATGGGATAGGCTGGGATTTATCTCATACAGAATCAGTTATAAGAACAAAAATCCAATCAGCTGATATAGAGCAGCTAATTAATACAACTTCTAAAAATAGCAAGTTTATAAAATATTAGCATTTGGAAGGCAATGGCAAGCCACTCCAGTAATCTTGCCTAGAAAATCCCATGGATGGAGGAGCCTGGTGGGCTGCAGTCCATGGGGTCGCGAAGAGTTGGACACAACTGAGCGACTTCACTTTCACTTTTCACTTTCACACATTGGAGAAGGAAATGGCAACCCACTCCAGTGTTCTTGCCTGGAGAATCCCAGAGACAGGGAAGCTTGGTGGGCTGACGTCTATGGGGTCGCATAGAGTTGGACACGACTGAAGCGACTTAGCAGCAGCAGCATTTGGAAGCAATCTTGATGATGACTGGTTTCAACCCCTACATTTAAATCGAGGCAAACAGGTTTAGAGGTTGAGTGATGTGCTGAAGGCCATGAAGTTAGTGGAAGGTTTAGAGTGGAATTTTTCTAACTCTGGTCCCAATCTGTGCTCCTTCCAGCAATCTTCCTTGCTAGAGCAAAGGGAAAGGGGACTTGAGAGGGCCAGGAGGAGAACTGCATCTAGACTTACTGTTTCTTCCAAATATCCACCAAGTAGAAGTAATTTTGTAAAATGGGGAAATTGTAGAAAATATTTTTTAAATTTCCTAGTAAAAATTAGCTTCATAAATCAGATCTCTTCTCTAGAATTTCTAGCTCTTTCTAATGACAACTTTATCCATTTAGTCTCATAGCACTCTCTGCTTTTCTTTTCAGAAAAGAAAAGTATTAAACAGTAATATTTTTGAAATGGAAAAAGCTGGGAGAGGAGAAACTTGTCTTTGAAAAAATTCCAAAGCAAACCAATTTTAAAAATTCTCTTGCTCTCCAAACTGTATTACTTTTCTATAGTGTAATGCCAATGCTGAATATTTGAAACCCTTTAAAGTACTACTATAATCTGTTGATGAGGTTCAAATTGTGGCATAATCAGTTTTTGATTATACTTCAAGTGATAGATATTTATGTGAGGAATTTTCAACCCTGTAAAAAGTTTCCTTACATCTCTGTTTGGATGTCTGTAATTTCTGGTTAAAATCGATTAAATCTAAGGAAATGCTCATCCAAGATGAAAGAAGAGATTCAAGATGGTGCACATCCTCTGTAAATGTATTTGCTAGTGTCATGCTCACTTGTTACTGGATGTGGCACATTCTATTGACAGACCCATGAATAACTAATTAATAATTAATGTGGAGAGTTAAGAGTTTTTTTCTTTTATATTTATGTTATATATATATAACATCCCTCTTGAGCCTCCCACCCCAGTACACTTGGGCTTCCTTTGTGGCTCAGCTGGTAAAGAATCCACCTGCAATGCGGGAGAGACCTGGGTTTGATCCCTGGGTGGGGGAAGATCCCCTGGAGAAGGGAAAGACTACCCACTCCAGTATTATGGGTTGGAGAATTCCATGGACAGTATAATCCATGGGGTCGCAAAGAGTCAGACACGACTGAATGACTTTCACTTTCACTTTTCTTGAGCCTCCTACCCAGCCCCTCCATCCCACCCCTTTAGGTGTCACAGAGCACCAGGTTGAGCTCTCTGTGTTATACAGCAGCTTCCCACTAGCTATCTATTTCACACATGGTAGTGTATATATTACCCACTCCAGTGTTCTTGCCTGGAGAATCCCAGGGACGGGGGAGCCTGGTGGGCTGCCGTCTACGGGATCGCACAGAGTCGAACACGACTGACGTGACTTAGCAGCAGCAGCAGTGTATATATTTCGATGCTACTATTTAAGTTGGTTCCACCCTCTCCTTCCTCCTCTGTGCTCCCAAGTCATGGAGAGTTTTTTGATAGGAGGCCACTTGACATTCATTAAATGTCAAATTTCTTTAGACACCAGAGATATCTTGTGTTCATGACATGAATCTCTTCAGATAAAGAAGCCAGGCATATACAGTGCCAGAGTTTTCTGGATTTTGAACTGTCTTTACCAGGCATATATGGTGGCAGAGTTTTCTGGATTTTGATCTTTACTGTTAAAAAGTCAATGTCTTAAGAGCTGACATGAATGGAACACTATTACACTATTACTTGCAAGGCACTATACTAAGTGCTTTGTATGGAGCAGCAACCTTAGAGGTAAGGATTGTTATTGTCCTGATTGTACTGCTTTATTCAGGTACAACAGATTAAAAATTTGCAAGGCTTACATAGAAAGTACAAGGAAGAATCTGAGTCCAAATCTGTTCTTTCACACTGTGCATTTCATCAATAAAAATGTGCATATGTTTTTATCATTGTTCCTAATAGATAATGTTTTTAGAGTATAAACTAAATAGTATACTAAAAGGAGAAAATGTGAATCCTTAAATTATCTTAAATTACCTTACTATCTCTAACTGTCCCCTTGGAATGATCAGTGATAGTAATGATAGCCCTGATTATAATTATGGACTTTAAAAATGATCTTTCATTATGCCTGTCAAGTATATATCAATAAAAATGAGAGAAGATGGATAAATTCAAGTAAACTAAAATAGCTTCTGTTCAGCAAGACACTAAAAGATAATAAAAAGGCAAAACACAATCTTGAAGAAGATATGTTCAATCCACATAACTCACAAAAATGTCATGTCCAGGGTTAAAAAAGAATTCTTACAAACTAATAAAACCTAATACAAAAATCATCTGCCAGAAATGGGTAAAAGAACAGACTTCCCAGGTGGCACAGTGGTAAAGAATCCATCTGCCAGTGGAGGAGACACAAGAGATATGGGTTCAATCTCTAGGTCTGGAAGATCCTCTGGAAGAGGAAATGGGGACCCACTCCAGTATTCTTGCCTGGAAAATTCTATGGACAGAAGAGTCTGATGGGCGATAGTCTACGGGGTTGCAAAGAGTTGGACACGACTGAGCAAATATGTGGACACGACTGAGTGCACATGCACACAGAGAATACTGGCATAGAATAGTCAGCATCAGATCAGATCAGATCAGATCAGTCGCTCAGTCGTGTCCGACTCCTCGCGACCCCATGAACTGCAGCACGCCAGGCCTCCCTGTCCATCACCAGCTCTCGGAGGTCACTCAGACTCACATTCATCGAGTCAGTGATGCCATCCAGCCATCTCATCCTCTGTCGTCCCCTTCTCCTCCTGCCCCCAATCCCTCCCAGCATCAGAGTCTTCTCCAATGAGTCAATTCTTCGCATGAGGTGGCCAAAATACTGGAGTTTCAGCTTTAGCATCATTCCTTCCAAAGAAGTCCCAGGGCTGATCTCCTTCAGAATGGACCGGTTGGATCTCCTTGCAGTCCAAGGGACTCTCAAGAGTCTTCTCCAACACCACACTTCAAAAGCATCAATTCTTCGGCACTCAGCCGTCTTCACAGTCCAGCTCTCACATCCATACATGACCACAGGAAAGACCATAGGCTTGACTAGGCGAACCTTGTTGGCAAAGTGATGTCTCTGCTTTTGAATATGCCATCTAGGTTGGTCATAACTTTCCTTTCAAGGAGTAAGCGTCTTTTAATTTCATGGCTGCAGTCACCATCTGCAGTGATTTTGGAGCCTGGAAAAATAAAGTCTGACACTGTTTCCACTGTTTCCCCATCTATTTGCCATGAAGTGATGGGACCAGATGCCATGATCTTCGTTTTCTGAATGTTGAGCTTTAAGCCAACCTTTTCACTCTCCACTTTCACTTTCATCAAGAGTCTTTTTAGTTCCTCTTCACTTTCTGCCATAAGGGTGGTATCATCTGCATATCTGAGGTTATTGATATTTATCCCGGCAATCTTGATTCCAGCTTGTGTTTCTTCCAGTCCAGCATTTCTCATGATGTACTCTGCATATAAGTTAAATAAACAGGGTGACAATATACAGCCTTGACGTGGTGTGGTCCGCTGGAGAAGGGAATGGCAAACCACTTCAGTATTCTTGCCTTGAGAACCCCATGAACAGTATGAAAAGGCAAAATGATAGGATACTGAAAGAGAAACTCCCCAGGTCAGTAGGGGCACAATATGCTACTGGAGATCAGTGGAGAAATAACTCCAGAAAGAATGAAGGGATGGAACCAAAGCAGAAAGAATACCTAGCTGTAGATGTGTCTGGTGATAGAAGCAAAGTCCGATGCTGTAAAGAACAATATTGCATAGGAACCTGGAATGTCAGGTCCATGAATCAAGGCAAATTGGAAGCGGACAAACAAGAGATGGCAAGAGTGAATGTTGACATTCTAGGAATTAGCGAACTCAAATGGTCTGGAATGGGTGAATTTAACTCAGAGGACCATTATATCTACTACTGTGGGCAGGAATCCCTCAGAAGAAATGGAGTGGCCATCATGGTCAACAAAAGAGTCCGAAATGCAGTACTTGGATGCAATCTCAAAAACGACAGAATGATCTCTGTTCGTTTCCAAGGCAAACCATTCAATGTTACAGTAATCCAAGTCTATGCCCCAACCAGTAACGCTGAAGAAGCTGAAGTTGAACGGTTCTATGAAGACCTACAAGACCTTTTAGAACTAACACCCAAAAAAGATGTCCTTTTCATTATAGGGGACTGGAATGCAAAAGTAGGAAGTCAAGAAACACCTGGAGTAACAGGCAAATTTGGCCTTGGAATATGGAATGAAGCAGGGCAAAGACTAATAGAGTTTTGCCAAGAAAATGCACTGGTCATAGCAAATACCCTCTTCCAACAACACAAGAGAAGACTCTATACATGGACATCACCAGATGGTCAACACCGAAATCAGATCGATTATATTCTTTGCAGCCAAAGATGGAGAAGCTCTATACAATCAGCAAAAACAAGACCAGGAGCTGACTGTGGCTCGGACCATGAACTCCTTATTGCCAAATTCAGACTTAAATTGAAGAAAGTAGGGAAAACCACAGGAGACAGGGATCAAGACCATCCCCATGGAAAAGAAATGCAAAAAAGCAAAATGGCTGTCTGGAGAGGCCTTGCAAATAGCTGCAAAAAGAAGAGAAGCGAAAAGCAAAGGAGAAAAGGAAAGATATAAACATCTGAATGCAGAGTTCCAAAGAATAGCAACAAGAGATAAGAAAGCCTTCTTCAGCGATCAATGCAAAGAAATAGAGGAAAACAACAGAATGGGAAAGACTAAGGATCTATTCAAGAAAATCAGAGATACCAAAGGAACATTTCATGCAAAAATGGGCTCGATAAACGACAGAAATGGTATGGACCTAACGGAAGCAGAAGATATTAAGAAGAGGTGGCAACAATACACAGAAGAACTGTATAAAAAAGAGCTTCACGACCCAGATAATCATGATGGTGTGATCACTGACCTAGAGCCAGACATCCTGGAATGTGAAGTCAAGTGGGCCTTAGAAAGCATCACTATGAACAAAGCTAGTGAAGGTGATGGAATTCCAGTGGAGCTATTCCAAATCCTGAAAGATGATGCTGTGAAAGTGCTGCACTCAACATGCCAGCAAATTTGGAAAACTCAGCCGTGGCCACAAGATTGGAAAAGGTCAGTTTTCATCCCAATCCCAAAGAAAGGCAATGCCAAAGAGTGCTCAAACTACCGCACAATTGCACTCATCTCACACGCTAGTAAAGTAATGCTCAAAATTCTCCAAGCCAGGCTTCAGCAATATGTGAACCTTGAACTTCCTGATGTTCAGGCTGGATTTAGAAAAGGCAGAGGAACCAGAGATCAAATTGCCAACATCTGCTGGATCATGGAAAAAGCAAGAGAGTTCCAGAAAAACATCTATTTCTGCTTTATTGACTATGCCAAAGCCTTTGACTGTGTAGATCACAATAAACTGTGGAAAATTCTGAGAGAGATGGGAATACCAGACCACCTGATCTGCCTCTTGAGAAATCTGTATGCAGGTCAGGAAGCAACAGTTAGAACTGGTCATGAAACAACAGACTGGTTCCAAACAGGAAAAGGAGTACATCAAGGCTGTATATTGTCAGCATAATGGCCCCCAAATACGAAAAGATGCTCAGGCACACTAGCCATCAAGAAAATGCAAATTAGAAGAAACAATTGATATCATTTTACTACTCTTAATAGATTGGCAAATTTAAAAGGTCTATTCTGAAAATGCTAAGTGTTGGTGAAATTATACATTGATATAACCATTTTAGAAATCAACCAAGCATTATCTCATAAAGTTTAAATCCACATGTTCTCTAATCTAGCAATTCCACTCCTAAATATAAGCCCTAAGGAAATTCTTAGCAAGTGTCCCACAAAACATCTGCAAGACTAATCATGTCATCATTAGCAACAGAAAACAGCTGAAGACAGTCCAAATGTCCAAGGTGAATGATAGTAGTTTCATGCTTACCAATAAAAAGAAATTAGCTAATGCTGCATGAATGACACGACTTGAAGGAATTTTAGAAACATAATCTTGAATTAGTAAAGCAAGTTAAAGAAATTGAAAGCATCTGATGCTATTTTTATAAAGCTCAGAAATAAACAAAGCTAAGCAAATAGATATATAGGTCTACCTATCTATATATTTCAAACTATTTATTTTTTTTAAAAAAGCCAGAGAATAATTAAGACAAATTTCCAGATAGTGATTAACTCTGAAATGATGGGATATATAGTAAATTCAAACGCAGGTTTGAATGGGGGTAAAATAAAAGGATCTTTCATTTCCAGTGAAAATAAATTGTCAACACTGGTGCTGTGGTCTAAATGTTTGTGTCCTCACCAACTTCATATGTTGAAAACCTAATGTGCAAGGAAAGGTGGCCTCAGGAGAGGGAAAGAGTAGAAACTCGACAGATGAGAAATGCTGGAGTTCTAGAGAATTATTCAAGAAAGGAGACTGAAAAGATAAGACACATTCTATGGCTTTGCTTGACCACATAAAACTTGAAGCAATGGAGATTAATATTAAAATTAATATTTGTGTAACCCCAGCAGCAAACCAGGCTATGTTACTGGGTACAAGTGACAGTTTCTCCTACTATGGCTGCCCAAGTGTGCTGTCCTGGAAAAGGCTCAGGCTGGCTGCTCAGACAATTCAGGGGACTTTCTGTGGTCTTAACGTGTGTTCTGCTAGGCACTACCATGCTTGCATAAGACTAGTCCTCTCTCAATTCTGATACATTAATTCATACCTCAGTTAAGGAAATATGACATCATTTTAACTCTCTAGGAGTTAAGTAAATGAACATACATGATTAAACTGGCTTGTCAAATGGCATAATAACTCCACAGGGAGCAGAGGTGAGCAATCTTTTCCTTCACCACCCCAAGCCACTTGACACTTAACCAGTGTTACCCTGCTTTCCTCTAGACACATTGCCTTTCTGTGAATACAGAATGTTCTGCTGCTGCTTACCATTTGTTTTCCTTTCTTTTCTTCTAAAAACAATCTGCTTAATTCTTATTAAAGAGCTTCTAAGGAGGCAGGGTGTTGGGGCTGATGTGGAGCTGATGAGGAGCGGGGGGTTGAGGAGGGAATCAGTCATCAGAGCTGCTTATGAAAGTGAACAACAAAACTTGTATTTAGATTTTTGGCTCAAGCTTTTGTACATCGTGGTGTACTCGAGGCTTACAGAAATAATTTTGAAAAGTAAAAGAAATGGAGAGCTAAGACATATTTCATCTATAAGGCATTAACTTGAGTCACACTGGAACTGACATCATTTGGGGCTCCAGAGAGAATAGTCTACAAAACATGAATTTTTTGATCTTGTTTAATGTTTGAAGTCACAAAAATGACTATCACAGAAATTCCAAGAGTCAGTTTCTCTCTGCCTTCTCCCAAAACCACACCTGTGTGTTAAATCACCATCAGCCCTATGGGTCCACAAGTAACAACAGTACTGAGAATATTAAAAATACGATTTCAGGTAAACATGCCCAAAGAGACAGTCCAGTGATAGATATAGGAATCTATTATTCTACAAGCCTAATGCAGCTGCAGGCTTTGTAGGTGGAACCAAGTTGTCTCTGTATGTAGACTGGCATGCTGAACTGAGATACTTTGGAATCACCACAGATACACTGGGAACTCATTGCCTGCCAGACGCTGATTATGGGCTTCTGGAATCATCATGGGTACACTGGGAACCCACTGACTGCCAGATACTGATTGTGGGTTTATGGAGGTTCATTCTCCTGAGGAAATTGGGTCTCATTTGGCCACAGTGAATACCATATGCTTTCTTTCCACACACCTCTCCTTGAAGGAAATCTCATGCTAAAAAGAGCCAGTAGCCACTAAGCACCCCTTTTCGTTTAAAGGAAAGAAACATGGAATTACATAAATGCAACCCTTCCATACTTCCAGGATGGTTTTATTACCCTTGAAAAACAGCTTTCAGCATACAAAGCACTGTGATATGCATTTTCATATTTTTCAACTTCCTTGTATTATTCTGGAGGGAAGATGAAATGGTGATTGTGCTGGGATGGAAAATCTGTATCTGGAAAGCTATGTTAATGAGTTAGATACCTAAACCTGCCTATTTAGTAACTGAAGCAACACAATTTAGAGAGAAGTATCAGATTAGCATCATGTAGGTGAAAGGACAAGTTCTTGATTATAGCTAAAATTTCCAGATGATACAAAGCCTCAGTTTTTCCTGAGAGGACGATGGCAGCTTCATAATAGGATCAACTTTCTGCTGTTATCCACACCAGACAAAACTTCCCAATATGTATTGCTTTGGAGATATTCCTCTTCTTATTTATTTTTACATAGGGCAAGGAAAAGTGCAGACCTGATTGGAAAATCAGGGACTCCACTTCCAACAAATGCAATTAAGGCCACAAACAAAACTACACTTAATTATGAAGTTGAACTGTGATGATATTCCCTGGGTGTTTTCTATGGGTCACTTGCCAATCAGAAAATGCCATATCACATTCATCACAGAAACAAGGGACTCTTTTTCTCCAAATTAAGATGTGTATTTGAAAAACCTTGGCCATTCTTAGATTCTGTGGTTCACCCCAATAATCATGCAGTTACATGATTGCATTCACTCTCCTGGCATTCTTTGTAATGTGAAAGAAAAAGAAAATCATTGGCAGAAGATGCTGATTAAAGCATACTGCCTAAAAATTTTCCACAGCATTTGAATGCTTAGATTCATTGCCACAGTTTTCATGGGGGAAAGACTTCTCTTTTAGAAGACAATTCATTTTCCCTTTCTAAGTGTGAACTTAGATGAAATCATGTTTTCAGGTCAAATCCTCTTATGTGATACTGATATTTGTAATCAGTTCTACATATTTTAATTTAAAAATCTTACTGACAACTAAGCTTTATGAATATATTTTTCCTAATTTGCTTCAGAGTTTTTAAAGCAATAAAATATTATAAACTCATGTAAAACTCTATGTCACCCTCTTTCCAATAGTGAGTACCATTGTGAATTGGTTTCTTTTCCTAGGCATGTATTTATACTAATGTGGCTTCCCTGGTGGCTCGGTAAATAATCTGCCTGCAATGCAGAAGACCTGGATTCAATACCTGGGTCAGGAAGATCCCCTGGAGAAGGGAATGGCAATCCACTCCAGTATTCTTGCCTGGAGAATTCCAGAGGAGCCTGGTGGGCTGCAGTCTATGTGACTGTAAAGAGTCAGACATGACTGAGCAGCTAATACTTTCATTTTCACATATATCCTACATATGTATATGTTGATAAAGAATTGATATAGCATATTTTGCATATTTTAAATTTTATATAGATGGTGTAGGTTACTATGTGATAAAATATTTTATTTTTAAAAATTTATTTATTTTAATTAGAGGCTAATTACTTTACAATATTGTATTGGTCTTGCCATACATCAACATAAATCTACCACGGGTATACACATGTTCCCAATCCTGAACCCTGCTCCCACCTCCCTCCCCGTACCATCCCTCTGGGTCATCCCAGTGCACCAGCCCCACGCATCCTGTATCCTGCATTGAACTTGGACTGGCGATTCGTTTCTTATATGATATTATACATGTTTCAATGCCATTCTCCCAAACTGATAAAGATAGCTCTAGTACATTCAGTTTAGCTCCCGGATAACATTATGAATATATCACAAATATTTATCAATACTTCTTTTGAAGGAAAATGTCATTGTTTCCAATTTTTGCTTTTAGAATAGTACAACAATAAGCATGCTTATACCTGTCTTCTTATATGCATAGGGACATTGTCTCTAGAATATAAACCTAGAAGCAGAATTAACTAGGTTGTCAGAGAGAATATCTCAAACTTACTAAATATTGCCAAATTGCTCTCCATGGTGGCTATAACAACTGATAAATGGTGTATGAAAACTTAAATTCTCACAAGAATTGCATGAAAATTCCTCTACAGTCCTGCCAACATTTAGTATTGTTGTAGTTTCTTTTTGCCAGTAGTATATCTCATTGAGCATATATGTACTTATTGGCTATACAAGTTTCCTCTGTAACTCTCTTTTTTTATATTAAGCTATCACAGTATTAATTTTGTAAGGTACGGATACTAAGTCCTTTTTCATGATATATTACTTTGTCAACAAAGGTCCGTCTAGTCAAGGCTGTGGTTTTTCCAGTGGTCATGTATGGATTTGAGCACAGAAGAATTGATGCTTTTGAATTGTAGTGTTGGAGAAGACTCTTGAGAGTCCCTTGGATTGCAAGGAGATCCAACCAGTCCATCCTAAAGGAGATCAGTCCTGAGTGTTCATTGGAAGGACTGGTTTTGAAGCTGAAACTCCAATAATTTGGCCCTCTGATGTGAAGAATTGACTCATTTGAAAAGACCCTGATGCTGGGAAAGATTGAGGGCAGGAGGAGAAGGGGACGACAGACGATGAGTTGGTTGGATGGCATCACTGACTCAATGGACATGGGTTTGGGTGGACTCCAGCAGTTGGTGATGGACAGGGAGGCCTGGTGTGCTCGGTTCATGGGGTCACATAGAGTTGGACACGATTGAGTGACTGAAATGATGATGTGATTATAAATGCCTTGTCTAGGTTATGGATTCTTTTATAACTTTGGTCATTTCTTTGTTCATTCTTAATTTTAACATAATTATATTTGTCAGTCTTTTATTTTGTATTTGTGTGTTTCATATCTGGTTTAATGAGGTCTTCCCTACTAAGGTCATGAAGATATTCTATGTTTTCTTCTCAAAGCTTAGAAGTTTAAGTTTTCACTATAATTTTGTATATATGAAAAAGATTAAATTTCATTTCCTTTTTAAAATACAAGTAACTCATTAGCTTAGCACAATTTATTAGATTATCCACCCTTTCCTTATTTAGTAAACCATCTTCATACGAGATTTCATACACTCATTTTTTTCTAGGCCTCTATAATCTGTTCCATGTCCTTATATTTGGTAGGAAAAGTGACTCTCTCATCTTTTTTTTTTTTTTTTCATGTCATCTCTACTATTCTTGGATCTTTGCTCTTTTTTATGAATTCTTAAATAACATCTTCCAATTTTACAAAAATGTACATTGGCCTTTTGATTGAAGCACACTGAGTTCAAAGATTAATTTATAGAGTACTACTATCTTCAATCATTTAGAATCCCCTTCTACTGTATACTTTTATTTCATTTCCTACAATGTTTCAAAAATTCCTCAAAGGTCTTCAAAATGTTGTTAGATTTATTCTTAGATGACTTAAAGTTCTTATTGTTCTTGTGAATGGGGTTTTGATCTGTTACACATTCCAGTTGATTATTGATGGCATATAAGGATGGATATTTGATGCTGATCTTGTATTCATAAACTTGCTTGATTTTCTATTAGTTCTAATTATTTACATGTGCAATCCTTGTATAGGGAGTGGTGTTTTCTGCAGATAAAGACTGTTTTGTCTCTTTCTTTCAGTTGTATACCTTATTTCTTTTTTCTAGTCTTGCTTCATCATACACAACTATTAAGTACACTTTAAAATAGCCATTTAAGGCAAAAACTATCACAAACCATATCTGTGAAGTAATTACCCTCCAATTAAAATAAATTAATTAATAAAAAATAAAATAGCCATATAAGGGATCTTTCTAAAATCATTCCTGACTTTAATGCGAATGCTGATTCCAGAATCAAATCTTATAATGACTTTCAAAGGCTTAGGTCTCTGAGTAATATTGGGATGTTGTAGAATAATCACCAAATTGTAGGCAAATGGGTTGATTTCTCATTCATAATAACATTGAGTTTTTACCCTTCTGTATCTCAAGTTCCCCAGCTTAGTAACAGTCAAGATCCCAAGTGATCAGTAACATATCCCTGTCCGTCCTTTTATGAGAGGAGGAACTTCAGCAGCCTTACTAAGTCCCTGACTTGAAGCACTTAGTGTAGTCACAGTTTTTGTCTCACATGAAGTATTTTTAGCACTTTCCTACATGTCCATGTTTAGCAATGTCTGCCTCCTGGAGAAGAGCAAATCCAAACTTCAGCCACACATTTTGCATTGATTTTCTGTTCCATACATATTCAATATCTTGGGAGATTTTTCTCTAGCATATACACTTAGAAATGGAATTAATCAACTTAAAGCTAAAACATGTTAAAATTTACTAAATAATGCCATGAAGATGATTATCTTGTTTTTGAACCTATCTCATTTTTACATTTGCTTAAAACATTTTATCTCTTACTACTTGTTTGCAGTGGAGACTGAAATAATATGCAAACTTTCAGGGCTATTTTGGGGAAAAATATTATTGGTTCTGTTTTTAAAATAAATTTTTGTGTGTAATAAAAGGTGAGAATCAAGAAAATTATGCTACACCTGCAGTAGAATCCCTAAATTATCAGTCTCCTGTGACTATAAACCCAGCACAAGATAAACTACTTCTGGTTGGCATATGGCTCATTTGCTGAGCATGATCTTCATATCTTAAATAATTTTTAAAATGGAGCCAATAGAAGTTTATGATTTTTTCAAAAACAGAGATTCTTAAGAACTTTCAATATGAGGCAATATGGTGGAGGGGGTTAAGAGAAGAACTCCTAGTAACACCATTGAGTTGGACTCCGGGTTCTGCCAAGTATTAGCTCTTTCTGCCATGGTTTCTTTATTGGCTAAAAGGGATCATATTAGTATCAACTCCAACCTAGATAGCATATTCAAAAGCAGAGACATTACTTTGCCAACAAAGGTCCATCTAGTTAAGGCTATTGTTTTTCCAGTGGTCATGAATGGATGTGAGAGTTGGACTGTGAAGAAAGCTGAGCGTCGAAGAACTGATGTTTTTGAACTGTGATGTTGGAGAAGACTCTTGAGAGTCCCTTGGACTGCAAGGGGGTCCAACCAGTCCATTCTTAAGGCCATCAGTCCTGGGTATTCTTTGGAAGGAATGATGCTAAAGCTGAAACTCCAGTATTTTGGCCACCTCATGCAAAGAGTTGACTCATTGGAAAGACTCTGATGCTGGGAGGGATTGGGGGCAAGAGGAGAAGGGGACGACAGAGGATGAGATGGCTGGATGGCATCACTGACTTGATGGACATGAGTCTGAGTGAACTCCAGGAGTTTGTGATGGACAGGGAGGCCTGGTATGCTGTGATTCATGGGGTCACAAAGCGTCGGACATGACTGAGCATCTGAACTGAACTGAACTGAACTGAAGATTAAACAAAACATAGTACATGTAAAACATTCAGCTCATATTTGGCACAGAATGAATACTCAAAAAAAAAAAAACTTAGCTATTATTTATTTAAGTTCAAAAAGATTAATACATTTCCCTCATATATGAAATATAAGTTGATAATTTGAAGGCATTTATTGTCATGATTTTCAGTTTGTCTATTTTATAAAATTAATCACATTTTTTCAATAGTTAGCATGTAGTATAGGGATTTCCCAGAGTTTTTAGACAAGAAGTAAAAACTATACATGCAAATAAATTAAATTTAAAATGTAAAATTTTATAAAATAAGCAAAGTTCACTAAGGTTTGTCTCATTGTCGACAACCACATTACATTGAGTGAGTGAGTGCAGTCGCTCAGTCGTGTCCGACTCTTTGCGACCCCATGGACTGTCCATGGGATTTTCCAGGCAATAGTACTGGAGTGGATTGCCATTTCCTTACCCAGCATATCTTCCTGACCCAGAGATCGAACCTGGGTCTCCTGCATTGTAGACAGAGGCTTTACCATCTGAGCCTAAAAATAGGCAAATTATTTCATTACATTAGCTGAAAAGAAAAATTAGTGATGGGTTAAAAAACAGAAAAAGAAATAAAGTAATTAAAAATGAAAAATTAAAATCCAAGTTAAAGACCAAATAGAGATCCTATTACTAACACTGTAAGGTTTTAACCTTCTGCTTAGTATATGAACAAACTCTGTTCTTTGAAAAAACAAAGCTGGTAAATTTATGGTTTAGTCAATAAGATGTGTTTGTAAGTTAGTTTCATAATTGAACATAATGTGAAAAACAGCATTGAATTTGTTGTGTTATGGTCATAGACATCTTTTCATTTTAGGAATTGGCATTTTTCCACCAAGTGTTTACCAATCACATGTTTCTTCCTCCCTTAATACAATGTAGAACATGGGGCCAGAGAATCCATCCTCCTGGACAAATTACAAATTTGCATGATTGCAAAATGTTTTTTAGGCAAATTTATCACCTGTATATGGGCTTCCTAGGTGGTGCAAGTGGTAAAGAACCCACCTGCTGATGCAGGAGACATAAGTGACACAGGCTTGATTCCTGGGCTGGGAAGAGCCTCTGGAGGAGGGCATGGCAACCCACTTCAGTATTCTTTCCTGGAGAATCCCATGGACAGAGGAGCCTGGTGGGCTACAGTCCATAGGATGGTAAAGAGTTGGACACAACTGAAGCGACTTAGCACTCAGGCATCATCCTTATTGCTCTGGATTCTGACCCATGGAGATTTCTTTATTTCTAGTTTATAGAAGTACACACTCAAGTTTTCCTCTAGTATTTACTTGTATGGCTTATTCTGTTGTGTAGTATAAAGAAAAGATCAATTTAGCTCTTTCTATATGGCTGTCTAGTTATCCTAATCCTACTTCAAAAACTTGTTCACTAATTTGATGTGCTACCTTTATTCCATGGTATATGTCTATATACACTCAGTTCTTTGAAGGCAACTTGTCATTTCTCTTTGAACATTTCTAATAGTTTTTCATTTGTCACAGCAGTTATACTGTGATAGGCTGATTATGGTTTTCTTTTTATTTATAATATTTGAGTCTCTAGTACATTTTGAATTGTGAGTTAATGTCAGTTTTGGAAGATTCTCAGCCATCATCTTTTTCAATATTGTTTATGGCTCATTTGGGATTTCAATTACTCATATGTCCAACCTTTAAGCCACATTCTACACATATTTTATTATTTTTACATTATTTCCCAAACATCTTCCTATGTTTTAGTCCATATATTTTCTCTTGATTTATCTTCTAATTTAAGAATACTCTCTTCATCTGTGTCTAACCTGATGTTAAACATACCTATCGAGTTCTTTATTTCAATTATTGTATTTTTACAACTTTATTGAGATATAATTCACATGCTATACAGTTCATTTACTTAAAATGCCTACTTCAGTAGTTTCTATGTATTCACAAAGTTGTACAGCCATCATCATAATAAAATTTAATCATTTTCATGATTCTGAAAAAGAAACTCCGTATCAATTAGCAGTGACTCCTCATCTTCTCCCAACACTCTTAGCCCTAGGCTCTGCTACTCTGCTGTCTGACTATATTTTCCTATTGTGGACATTACATATAAACAGTCACATAATAAGTCTTCTTTTGTGATTGAATCTTTTCATTTCCCATAGTGCTTTCAAATTCATCTGTGCTGTAGCATGTGTCACACATAGTTCCTTTTAATGGCGAAATAATATGCATTATATAGATATGCTATGCTATGCTATGCGAAGTCACTTCAGTCGTGTCCGACTTTGTGTGACCCCATAGACGGCAGCCCACCAGGCTTCCCCGTCCCTGGGATTCTCCAGGCAAGAACACTGGAGTGGGTTGCCATTTCCTTCTCCAATGCATGAAAGTGAAAAGGGAAAGTGAAGTCGCTCAGTCATGTCTGACTCTTAGCGACCCCATGGACTGCAGCCTACCAGGCTCCTCTGTCCATGGGATTTTCCAGGCAAGAGTACTGGAGTGGGGTGCCATTGCCAGATATACATTTGATTTATTTAGTTATCAGTTGATTTATCAGTTAACATTTGGGTTATTTCCACTTTTAGCTATTATGAGTAAAATTTCTGTGAATATTCATGGGCAAATCTTTGTATGAACATTATTTCATTTCTCTTGGGTATATACCAAGGAGTGGGTTTGGCAGTTAATTATGAAACAGCAACCCACTCCAGCATTCATGCTTGGAAAATCCCATGGACCAAGGAGCCTGGTGGGCTACAATCTATGGGGTTGCAAAGAGTCGGACACGACTGAGCGACTTCTGTGTTTTGTGTCTGTATGAAAACTAGATATGTTTAATTTTTTGAGGAACTCCTAGACTGTTTTTCATAGAGATCACCCTATTTATTTAAAATCCCCATTAGCAATATATGAGAATTACAATTTCTCTACATCCTCACCAACTCTTGCTATTATCTATACATATATTTTTATTATAGCCATCCTAGAGAGTGTGAAGTGGCTGTTACACATTGTAGTTTAGGATTTTCTTTCCCTTTTTTTGGGCTCCAAAATCACTGCAGATGGTGACTGTAGCCATGAAATTAAAAGACGCTTACTCCTTGGAAGGAAAGTTATGACCAACCTAGATAGCATATTCAAAAGCAGAGACATTACTTTACCAACAAAGGTTCGCCTAGTCAAGGCTATGGTCTTTCCTGTGGTCATGTATGGATGTGAGAGCTGGACTGTGAAGAAGGCTGAGCGCCGAAGAATTGATGCTTTTGAACTGTGGTGCTGGAGAAGACTCTTGAGAGTCCCTTGGACTGCAAGAAGATCCAACCAGTCCATTCTGAAGGAGATCAATCCTGGAATTTCTTTAGAAGGAATGATGCTAAAGCTGAAACTCCAGTATTTTGGCCACCTCATGCGAAGAGTTGACTCATTGGAGAAGACTCTGATGCTGGGAGGGATTGAGGGCAGGAGGAGAAGGGGACGACAGAGGATGAGATGGCTGGATGGCATCACTGACTTGATGGGTGTGAGTTTGGGTGACCTCCGGGAGCTGGTGATGGATAGGGAGGCCTGGCGTGCTGCGGTTCATGGGGTCGCAAAGAGTCGGACACGACTGAGCGACTGATCTGATCTGATCTTCCCTTTTTTAATAGTTTAAAGATAGCTTTTTATAGTTTTATTATAGTTTATAGTTGTTATAGTTCAGTTTTCTCCTGAAGTTCTCCACATGGCATGTAATTTATTGATGTTATTTTTAAATTAATTTTTATTGGATTATATTTGCTTTAAAATATTGTGCTAGTTTCTTCTGTATATGAAGGTAAATCTGATACACACACACACACACACACACACACCCCTTCTTTTTTGGATTTCCTTCCCATTTAGGTCATCACAGAGCATCGAGAAGAGTTTGCTGTGCTCTACAGCAGGTTCTCATTAGTTATCTGTTTTATTATTTATCAATCCCAATCTCTCAACTGACCCCACTCTTCTTGACCCCAATAGCCAACATCCATTCTCTATGTTCATATCTCTATTTTGGCTTCACAAATTAGCTCATCTGTATCATTTTTCTATATTCTGCATATAAGCGATATTATATGATATTTTTTCTCTCTTTCTGACTTACTTCATCTGTGTGATCACCTCTAGGTCCACTCATATCTCTGTAAATTGCAAAACATTGTTTCTTTTTATGTCTAAGTAGTAATCCACTGTGTATATGTATCACATCTCCTTTATCTACTCTTCTGTTGATGGACATTTAGGTTGATTACTGGCTATGTAAATGGTGCCACAATGAACATTGGGGTGCATGTGACTTTTTGAATTATAGATGTCTTAGAGTATATGCCCAGAAGTGGGATTGCTGGGTAATATGGTAGTTATAATTTTAGGGTTTTAAGGAACCTCCATACTGTGCTCCATAGTGCTTGTATAGTTAACACTCCCATCAACAGTGTAAGAACATTTATTGTTTGTAGATTTTTTGATGATGGCCATTTGACCAGTGTGAGGTGATACCTCATTGTAACTTTGATTTACATTTATCTAATAATGATGTTGAGCACCTTCTGATATGTTTGTTGGTCATCTGTATGTCACCATTGGAGAAATATCTATTTAGGTCTCCTGCCCATTTTTTGACTGAATTATTGTTGTTGTTTTAATACTGAGATGCGTGAGCTGTTTGTATACTTTTGTGATTAATCCCTTGTCAGCTGTTTTGTTTGCAAATATATTCTCCCAAACTGAAGGTTGTCTTTTTGTCTTATTTATGGTTTCCTTTGCTATACAAAGGATTTTAAGTTTACTTAGGTCCTGTTTGTTTGTTTGTTTTTTTACTTCCATTACACTAAAATGTGAGTCAAGAAAGATCTTGCTGTGATTTATGTCAAAGAGTGTTCTGCTTGTTTTCTTCCAAGAGTTTTATTTAGGTCTCTAATATATTTTGAGTTTATTTTTGTGCATGATCTTATAGAGTGTTCTGATTTCATTCTTTTACATGTAATTGTCCAGTTTTCCCAGCACGACTTACTGAAGAGACTGTCTTTGTCCACTGTATATTCTTGTTCCTTTGTCATAGATTAGGTGACCATGGGTATATGTGTGTATCTCTGAAATTCCTATCCCATTCCATTGAATTGTTTTTCTGCTTTTGTGCAAATACCATATTGTCTTGATTACTGTAGCTTTGTAATATAGTCAGAAGCCAGGGAACCTGATTCCTCTGACTGCATTTTTATTTCTAAACATTGATTTGGCTTTGGGGGCCTTTTGTGTTTCTATACAAATTGTAACTTTTGCTATGGTTCTGTGAAAAATATTCTTATTAATCTGATAAGAATTGCATTGAATCTGTAGATTGCTTTGTGTAGTATTATAATTTTCACAATATTGATTCTTTTAATTTAAGAACATGATATATATCTCTCCATTGTTTGAGCTATCTTTGAGTTCTTTCATCAATATCTTACAGTTTTCTGAGTACAAGTCTTTTGCCTCTTTAGGAAGGTTACAATTCAGTTCAGTTGCTCAGTTCAGTTCAGTTAAGTCGCTCAGTCATGTCTGACTTTTTGCGACCCAACAGACTGCAGCACGCCAGGCTTCCCTGTCAATCACCAACTCCTGGAGTTTACCAAAACTCATGCCCATTGAGTCAGTGTCATCACACCATCTAATCCTCTGTTGTCCCCTTCTCCTCCCACCTTCAATCTTTCCCAGCATCAGGGTCCTTTCAAGTGAGTCAGTTCCTCCCATCAGGGGGCCAAAGTATTGGAGTTTCAGATCCAACATCAGTCCTTCCAACACTGATCTCCTTTAGGATGGACTGGTTGGATCTCCTTGCAATCCAAGGGACTCTCAAGAGTCTTCTCCAGCACCACAGTTCAAAAGCATTAGTTCTTCAGTGCTCAAATTTCTTTATAGTCCAACTCTCACATCCATACATGACTACTGGAAAAATCATAGCCTTGACTAGATGGAACTTTGTTTGTAAAGTAATGTCTCTGATTTTTAATAAGCTTTCTAGGTTGGTCTTAACTTTCCTTTCAAGGAGTAAGCGTCTTTTAATTTCATGGCTGCAGTCACCATCTGCAGTGATTTTGGAGCCCCCCCCCCACCTCAAATAAAGTCTGCCACTGTTTCCCCATCTATTTGTCATGAAGTGATGGGATTGGAGGCCATGATCTTTTCTGAATGTTGAGCTTTAAGTCAACTTTTTCACTCTCCTCTTTAACTTTCATCAAGAGACTCTAGTTCTTTCTTTCTTCCATAAAGGTGGTGTCATCTGCATATCTGAGGTTATTGATATATCTCCCAGCAATTTTGATTCCAGCTTGTGCTTCATCCTGCCCAGCATCTCTCATGTTGTACTAGGAATACAAGTTAAATAAGTAGGGTGACAATATACAGCCTTGACGTACTCCTTTCCTGATTTGGAATCAGTCTGTTCTTCCATGTCCAGTACTAACTATTGCTTCCTGACCTGCATACATATTTCTTAAGAGGCAGGTCAGGTGGTTTGGTATTCCTATCTCTTTCAGTTTTCTACAGATTATTGTGATCCACACAAAGGATTTGGTATAGTCAATAAAGCAGAAATATAAATGTTTGTAGATTGCTTTGGGTAGTATTATAATTTTCAAAATATTGATTCTTTTAATTTAAAGCAGAAATATAAATGATTTGGTATAGTCAATAAAGCAGAAATGTTTTTCTGGAACTCTCTTGCTTTTTTGATGGTCCAGCAGATGTTGGCAATTTGACCTCTGGTTCCTCTGCCTTTTCTAAAACAAGCCTGAACATTTGGAAGTTCATGGTTCATGTATTGTTGAAACCTGGCTTGGAGAATTTTGAGCATTACTTTAGTAATATATGAGATGAGTGCAATTGTGTGGTAGTTTGAACAATCTTTGGAATTGCCTTTCTTTGTGATTGGAAAGAAAACTGACCTTTTCCAGTCCTGTGACCACTGCCGAGTTTTCCAAACTTGCTGGCATACTGAGTACAGCACTTTCACAGCATCATTTTTCAGGATTTGAAATAGCTAAACTGGAATTCCATCATCTCCACTAGCTTTGTTTGTAGTGATGCTTCTTAAGTCCCACTTGGCTTCACATTCCAGGATGTCTGGCTCTAGGTGAGTGACACACCATCACGATCATCTGGGTAGTGAAGATCTTTTTTGTATAGTTATTGTGTGTATTCTTGCCACCTCTTCTTAATATCTTCTGCTTCTGTTAGGTACATAAGATTTCTGTCCTTTATTGACCCGAGGCCTTACAAATAGCTGTGAAAAGAAGAGAAGCGAAAAGCAAAGGAGAAAAAGAAAGATATAAACATCTGAATGCAGAGTTCCAAAGAATAGCAAGAAGAGATAAGGAAGCCTTCTTCAGCGATCAATGCAAAGAAATAGAGGAAAAGAACAGAATGGGAAAGACTAGGGATCTCTTCAAGAAAATCAGAGATACCAAAGGAACATTTCATGCAAAGATGGGCTCGATAAAGGACAGAAATGGTATTGACCTAACAGAAGCAGAAGATATTAAGAAGAGGTGGCAAGAAGAACTGTACAAAAAAGAGCTTCACGACCTAGATAATCATGATGGTGTGATCACTGACCTAGAGCCAGACATCCTGGAATGTGAAGTCAAGTGGGCCTTAGAAAGCATCACTACGAACAAAGCTAATGGAGGTGATGGAATTCTAGTGGAGCTATTCCAAATCCTGAAAGATGATGCTGTGAAAGTGCTGCACTCAATATGCCAGCAAATTTGGAAAACTCAGCAGTGGCTGCAGGACTGGAAAACGTCAGTTTTCATTCCAATCCCAAAGAAAGGCAATGCCAAAGAATGCTAAAACTACCGCACAATTGCACTCATCTGACACGCTAGTAAAGTAATGCTCAAAATTCTCCAAGCCAGGCTTCAGCAATATGTGAACTGTGAACTTCCTGATGTTCAAGCTGGTTTTAGAAAAGGCAGAGGAACCAGAGATCAAATTGCCAACATCTGCTGGATCATGGAAAAAGCAAGAGAGTTCCAGAAAAACATCTATTTCTGCTTTATTGACTATGCCAAAGCCTTTGACTGTGTAGATCACAATAAACTGGAAAATTCTGAAAGAGATGAGAATACCAGACCACCTGATCTGCTTCTTGAGAAATCTGTATGCAGGTCAGGAAGCAACAGTTAGAACTGGACATGGACCAACAGACTGGTTCCAAATAGGAAAAGGAGGACGTCAAGGCTGTATATTGTCACCCTGTTTATTTAACTTATATGCAGAGTACATCATGAGAAACGCTGGACTGGAAGAAACACAAGTTGGAATCAAGATTGCTGGGAGAAATATCAATAACCTCAGATATGCAGATGATACCACCCTTAGGGCAGAAAGTGAAGAGGAACTCAAAACCCTCTTGATGAAAGTGAAAGTGGAGAGTGAAAAAGTTGGCTTAAAGCTCAACATTCAGAAAACGAAGATCATGTCATCTGGCCCCATCACTTCATGGGAAATAGATGGGGAAAGAGTGGAAACAGTGTCAGACTTTATTTTTGTGGGCTCCAAAATCACTACAGATGGTGACTGCAGCCATGAAATTAAAAGACACTTACTCCTTGGAAGGAAAGTTATGACCAACCTAGATAGCATATTGAAAAGCAGAGACATTACTTTGCCAACAAAGGTTCGCCTAGTCAAGGCTATGGTTTTTCCTGTGGTCATGTATGGATGTGAGAACTGGACCATGAAGAAGGCTGAGTGCCGAAGAATTGATGCTTTTGAACTGCGGTGTTGGAGAAGACTCTTGAGAGTCCCTTGGACTGCAAGGAGATGCAACCAGTCCATTCTGAAGGAGATCAGCCCTGGGATTTCTTTGGAAGGAATGATGCTAAAGCTGAAACTCCAGTACTTTGGCCACCTCATGCGAAGAGTTGATTCATTGGAGAAGACTCTGATGCTGGGAGCGATTGGGGGCAAGAGGAGAAGGGGACGACAGAGGATGAGATGGCTGGATGGCATCACTGACTCGATGGATGTGAGTCTGAGTGAACTCCGAGAGTTGGTGATGGACAGGGAGGCCTGGCGTGCTGTGATTCATGGGGTTGTATAGAGTCAGACACGACTCAGCAACTGATCTGATCTGATCTGATCTGCATGAAATGATCCCTTGGTATGTTTAATTTTCTTGAAGAGATCTCTAGTCTTTCCCTTTCTATTGTTTTCTTCTATTTCTTTGCACTGATCATTGAGGAAGGCTTTCTTATGTCTCCTTGCTATTCTTTGGAACTCCACATTCAAATGGCTCTATTTTCCTTTTCTCCTTTGTTTTTCACTTCTCTCCTTTTCACAGCTATTTGTAAGGCCTCCTCAGACCATTTTGCTTTTTTGCATTTATTTTTCTTGGGGATAGTGTTGAACCTCTGTCCATAGTTCATCAGGCATTCTATCAGATCTAGTCTCTTAAATCTATTTCCCACTTTCACTGTTTAATCGTAGGGGATTTGATTTAGGTCATACCCGAATGGTCTAGTGGTTTTCCCTACTCTCTTCAGTTTAAGTCTGAATTTGGTATTAAGGAGTTCATGATCTGAGCCACAGTCAGCTCTCAGTCTTGTTTTTGCTGATTGTATAGAGCTTCTCCATCTTTGGCTGCAAAGAATATAATTAATCTGATTTTAGTATTGACCATCTGGTGATGTCCATGTGTAGAGTATTCTCTTGTGTTGGTGGAAGAGGGTGTTTGCTGTGACCAGTGTGGTCTCTTGGCAAAACTCTATTAGCATTTGCCCTGCTTTGTTCTGTACACCAAGGTCAAATTTGCCTGTTACCCCAGGTGTTTCTTGACTTCCTTTTGCATACCCTATTATGAAAAGGATATCTTTTTTGGGTGTTAGTTCCAAAAGGTCTTGTAGGTCTTCATAGAACCATTCAGTGTCAGTTTCTTCAGCATTACTGGTTGGGGTATAAATTTGGATTACTGTGATATTAAATGGCTTGCTTTGGAAGCGAACAGAGATCATTCTGTCATTTTTGAGATTGCATCCCAATACTGCATTTTGGACTTTTTTGTTGACTATGATGGCTACTCCTTTTCTTCTAAGGGATTCTTGCCCACAGTAGTAGATATGATAGTATTCTGAGTTAAATTCACCCAGTCCAGTCCATTTTAGTTCGCTGGTTCCTAAAATGTCGACTTCAACTCTTGCCATCCTTTGATTGACAGCTTCCAATTTGCCTTGATTCATGGACCTAACATTCCAGGTTCCTATACAATATTGCTCTTTATAGCATCAGACCTTGCTTCCATCACCAGTCACATCCACAATTGGGTGCTAGGAAGGTTTATTCCTACGTATTTTATTATGTGTGCTGCATTGGCAAATGGGATTGTTTCCTTAATTTCTCTTTCTGATCTTTTGCTATTAATGTATAATGATGCAAAAGATACATGTGTTTGGATTTTGTATGCTGTAACTTTACTAAATTTATTACAAGCTCTAGTAGTTTTATGGTGGCATCTTTCGGATTTTCTATGTATAATATCATGTCATCTGCAAAAGAGACAGTTTTCATTCTTCTTTTCCAATTTGAATCCCTTTTACTTCTTTTTCTTTTTTTACTGGTGTACTTAGGGCTTCCAAAACTATGTTGGATAATAGTGGCAATAATGGGCATCCTTGTCTTATTCCTAATCTTAGAGGAAAGGCTTTCCGTTTTTCACCATTGAGAATAATCATTGCTGTGTGTTTGTCATACATGACCTCCATTATGTTGATGTTAGTGACTTCTATGGCCACTTTCTGGAGAGGTTTTATCAAAACAACAGTGTTGAATTTTGTCAGAAGGTTTTTATGCATCTATTGAGATGATCATGTGGGTTTTATTATTCAATTTATGATATCTTTTTCTGGTTTTGGTGTCCAGGTGATGGTGGCTTTCTAACATGAGCTTGTAAGTGGTCCTGTCTCTGTAATTTTTTGGAAGAGTTTGATAAGGGTAGGTGATAACTCTTCTCTATGTGTTTGATAGAATTTGCCTGGGAAGCCATCTGATCTAGACTTTTGTTTGTTGGAAGATTCTTAACTACTGTTTCAATTACTTGTGATTGGTCTGTTCATATTTTCTATTTCTCCTTGCTTCAGTCTTGGCAGTTTGTACATTTCTAAGCATTTCTCTATTTCTTCCAGGTAGTCCATTTTATTAGTATACAGTTGCTTAGAGTAGCCTCTTATGATCTTTTGTATTTCTGCTATGTCAGTTGTAACATCCTTTTAATTTATAATTTCATTGATTTCAGTCCTTTCCCTTTTTTCTTGATGAGTCTGGCTAAAGTTTTATCAGTTTTGTTTATCTTCCCAAGGAGTCAAGGAGTCAACTTTCAGTTTCATTGATGTTTGCTATAATTTTCTTTATTTCTACATCATTTATTTCTGCTCTGATCTTTATTGTTTTTTGTCTTTCTACCAACTTTGGGTTTTGTTTATTCTTCTTTCTCTAGTTGCTTTAGGTGTAAGTATACATTGTTTATCAAGGAAGGCAATGGCACCCCACCCCAGTACTCTTGCCTGCAAAATCCCATGGATGGAGGAGCCTGGTAGGCTCCAGTCCATGGGGTCGCTAAGAGTCGGAGATGACTGAGCGATTTCACTTTCACTTCTCACTTTCATGCATTGGAGAAGGAAATGGCAACCCACTCCAGTATTCTTGCCTGGAGAATCCCAGGAACAGAGGAGCCTGGTGGGCTGCCGTCTATGGGATCGCACAGAGTCGGACACGACTGAAGCAACTTAGCAGCAGCAGCATACATTGTTTATTTGAGATTTTCCTTGTTTCTGAGGTGGGATTGTATAAACTTTCCTTTTAGAACTGCTTTTGCTGCATCCCATAGGTTTCAGGTTATCATGTTTTTGTTGCCATTTGTTTCTAAATGTTCTTTTTTTTTATTTCCTCTTTGATTTCTTCAATGATCCATTGGTTATTTAGTAGCATATTTAGCTACTAAATTTAGCTTAATTAGTTTAGCCTTCATTTGTGTGTGTGTGTGTGTGTGTGTTTTTTTCCTTTTCTATGTAGCTGATCTCTAATCTCATAGTGTTGTGGTCTGAAAAATGCTTGATATGAGTTCAAGTTTCTTAAATTTTCCTAGGCTTGATGTGTGACTCACATTTTGATCTATCCTGGAGAATGTTGCATGTGAATTGAGAAAAAATTGTATTCTGCTGCTTTCAGATGGAATGCCCTATATTTATCAGCTAAGTTGAGCTGGTCTAATGTGTTATTTAAGAGTTATGTTGAAGGCAATGGCACCCCACTCCAGTACTCTTGCCTGGAAAATCCCATGGACGGAGGAGCCTAGAGGGCTGCAGTCCATGGGGTCGCTGAGGGTCTGACATGACTGAGCGACTTCATTTTCACTTTTCACTTTCATGCATTGGAGAAGGAAATGGCAACCCACTCCAGTGTTCTTGCCTGGAGAATCCCAGGGATGGGGGAGCCTGGTGGGCTGCCGTCTATGGGGTCGCACAGAGTCGGACACGACTGAAGTGAATTAGCTTAGCTTAGCTTAGCTTTCCTTATTAAGTTTCTATTAGGATGATTTGTTCATTGATGTAAGTGGAGTGCTCAAGTCCTCCACTATTTTTGTGTTACTATTGATTTCCCCTTTTGTGGCTGTTGGCATTTGCTTTATACATTGAGGTGCTCCTTTGTTGGGTGCATATATATTTATGTTTGCTATATCTTCTTTATGGGTTAATCCCTTGATTATTGTAGTATCCTTCCCTTTCTCTTGTGATAGCCTTTATTTTAAAATCCATTTTTGTCTGATATGAGTATTGTTACTCTAGTTTTCTTTTGATTTCTGTTTGTATGGAATATCTTTTTTCATCTCCTCACTTTCAGTCTGTATGTGCCCTAAGGTCAGAATTGGGTCCCTTGTAGACAGCATAGATATGGGTCTTATTTTTGTAACCATTCAGGCAGTCTGTGTCATTTGGTCAGAGCATTTATTCCATTTACATTTCAGATAATTATTGATATGAATGTTCCTATTACCTTTTTCTTAATTGTTTTGGATTTATCTTTTTGGGCCTTTTTTTTCTCTTGTGTTTTCTGCCTAGAGAAGTTCCTTTAGCTTATGTTGTAAATCTGATTTGGTGGTGCTAAACTCTTAGTTTTTGCTTGTCTGTAAAGGGTTTGATTTCTCTGTCGAATCTGAATGAGATCCTTACTGGGTAGGGTAATCTTGGTTGTAGATTTCCCCCTTTCATCACTTTAGATATATCTTGCCACTCCCTTCTGGCTTGCAGAGTTTCTGCTGATAAATCATTTGATAACCTTATGATAAGTCCTTTGGATGTTAACTTTAGCTTTTCCCTAGTTGCTTTTTAAGATTTTTTCTTTGCATTTATTTTTTTATTAGTTTCATTAATATGTGTCTCCATGTTTTTCTCCTTGGGGTTATCATAGATGGAACTCTCTGCACTTCCTGGATATGGGTGAATATTTCCTTTCCCATGTTAGGGAATTGTTTTATTATAATCTTTTCAAATGTATTCTCAGACCCTTTCTCTTCTTCTGAGACCCCCTGTAATTCAAATGCTGGTTTGTACAATGTCCTAGATGTCTCTGAGACTGTCCTCATTTCTTTTTATTCTTTATTCTCCTCCATGGAAGTTATTTCCACCATTCTATATTCCAGTTCACTTATCCATTCTTCTGTCTCAGTTATGCTGATGTTGATTTCTTCTAGTATATTTTTCATCTCAGTTATTGTGTTGTTCATCACTGTTAATCTGTTCTTTACTTCTTGTTA
The DNA here is from genome assembly GCA_935064755.1 of Tragelaphus eurycerus. NCBI lineage: Eukaryota > Metazoa > Chordata > Mammalia > Artiodactyla > Bovidae > Tragelaphus > Tragelaphus eurycerus. The sequence goes on along the minus strand of CAKXYN010000057.1, from coordinate 3,494,808 downwards.
AATATTTTTTGCATCTTCTTGATCCATGCCTCCATTTCCAAGATGTTGGATGAATCATTTTTACTGTTATTACTCTGAATTATTTTTCGGATAGGTTGCCTATTTCCTCTTCATGTATTTGGTCTTGTGGTCCAGGGACTTGTATAGGCTTCCTACTGGGAGTAACTGATGCCTGCAGTGTGGTGGGTAGAGCTGAGTCTTTTCCCTCTGATGGGCAGGGCTCCCTTAAGCGGTGTGTTTTGGGGTGTCTGTGAGCTTAGCATGACTTTAGGAAGATTTTCTGCTGATGGTTTTGGGCTATGTTCCTGTCTTGCTAATTGTTTAGTCACAGCATCCAGTACCATTGCCTGCAGATATTTAAGTCGAGCCAAGCCTTGGTGTTCATATGGAGACCTCCGAGCGAGCTCACACTGATTAATATTCCCTGGATCTGGGAATTCTTTGGCTGTTCAGTCCTGGCTCTTACTCCCGAGTCTCAGGCCTGACCTCTGGCTAGATAACCAAGCCACTGCAAGCTACCCAACATTGCAAAAAAAAAAAAAAAAAAGGAAGAAGAAAAGAAAACAAACAAAACCTAAGACAAATGATAAAACTAAAACAAAGAAAACAAAAAAAAACACTACAGAACAACCAAAGAACCCTAAAACAAAAAAAAAGAATAAAAGCAAAGCTAAAGAAAACAAAAACCAGAAAAGAAACTAAAAACAAAAAGCAAAGAAAACATGCAAAAATGACTAACAAACAAAGCAAAGAAGAGAAACAAAAACAAGGAAAAACATGAAACAACAGAAAAGTAAAATGAAAATAGAAAAATTGAGAATAAATCTTTTAAAAAAGTAAAGAAAAAATAATAGAAAAAAATAAAAACCAACAGCAGAACAAAACAAAATCAACAAACAAAATAATAGTAATAGTAACATTTTCCTAAGGCCGTTGCTGTCAATATTTCCCCAGGGTTGCTGCTGTCAATGTTCCCCGCATCTCAGTGAGCCACAGCTAACCCCTGCATCCCCAGGAGGTGGTCCCGTTCCTCTAGGTAGGTCATTGAGCTGCTCTAGGCACCGTAGAGGCAGCTTACACTCTGACATGGCCCAACCCTTGCATGTATGTGCCCCTAAAATACTGTTAAAGTTAGACCAGTCTGTTTTGGTAGCACTCATCCATTCAGATATTCTGTAGATTCAGGGTTTTTCAAGCAGTCATAGGGATTTAATCTGGGGCTTGTGCAGCTAGAAATTTCTATTTTTCTTCCTTAGTCACACAGCCCCTGGTGCTCAGCTTTAGTTTTAGCCCCACATATGCATGTGGGACACACTCAGGTATCTATTCCCTGCCCAAGTGAGACAGGGTGGAGGCAAAAGCTGAATGGGGCACTCTGACTGATTAGGGCACTTACTCAGCCTGGGGAGAGATAAAGCAGCCACATCTGGGGTATGTGTAGAGACCCTGTGCAGCAGAGACAAGCAGGAAGTTGTGATGGACTGGGACATCCTCACTCTGGTTGGAGTCCCTCCACTGTTTGTGGAGGTGGGGAAGGGAGTTGCAGTGATGGCCCCACCCTTTGTGCACCTCTCAACAATGGCACCTAATTTCCAGGGCAGACAACACTTCCTCTAGGAAAACTTCCAGCCTCAGAGCCCCTCTCTGATGTCCCCCCTGGTTGTCTCTCTACAGTCAATAGTGGTCCTTTCCTCAGATCTGCTCTTTTAACTCTACACTTTAGCTCTCAGGCCCCGCCAGCATTAGTGGCTTCCTGTTTTGGGCTGGGGTTCCCAGAGCTGATTCCATAGGGAGCTTTGGTGTGGGCAATTTTCACAGGCAGAGTGGGGTCAAAACTGGTTTTGGTGGTAGCAGCATTCAGGACCCTGGAGCCTGTGCAGGCAGAGGAAGCCTTGGCTTGAGGAATGGGTGAGTCTGCTCAGATGGGTACTTCTCCCAAGGCAGGGGCCAGCAGGTGGGGAAGGAGGGCCTGCAGGTGGGGAAGGAGGGCCTGCAGGTGGGGAAGGGGGGCCTGCAGGTGGGGAAGGGGGCCTGCAGGTGGGGAAGGGGGGCCTGCAGGTGGGGAAGGGGGTGGCAGTGGTGTCCCTGCCCCTTGTGCACCACTCAGTGATGGCCCCTTGCATCTATTGTGCTTTGGACTCCCTCTTAACTTTTCCTGGTTGTGAAGTTCCTAATTTCTGTCCCTTCTGGCCTTCTCTTTGCAGCCAACAATGTTCTTCTCCTTGCATCCAGTCTCCAAACCCTGCTTTCCAGCATCTGGCCCCTGTCTGCAGCAGGAGACACACAGCTCAGGCTGGGATGTACAGGGCAGCAGCACATACTGTGTGCACAGTTCTTCCTTTGATCTGCCCTCCACAGGTTGCTGCGTTTCCCTGTGATCTGCTGAAGGTCCCCTTATGCTCCCAGCTGATTTCCTGGAGCAGCCGGGAAGAGATACCCCACGCCCAAGGTAAGAGAAACCCAAGTAAGAAGGTAGGTCTTGCAAGAGGGCATCAGAGGACAAATACACTGAAACCATACTCACAGAAAACTAGTCAATCTAATCACACTAGGACTACAGCCTTGTCTAACTCAATGAAGTTAAGCCATGCCCGTGGGGCAACCCAGGATGGGCGGGTCATGGGGGAGAGATCTGACAGGGTGTGGTCCGCTGGAGAAGGGAATGGCAAACGACTTCAGTATTCTTGCCTTGAGAACCCCATGAACAGTATGAAAAGGCAAAATGATAGGATACTGAAAGAGAAACTCCCCAGGTCAGTAGGGGCCCAATATGCTACTGGAGATCAGTGGAGAAATAACTCCAGAAAGAATGAAGGGATGGAGCCAAAGCAAAAAGAATACCCAGCTGTGGATGTGTCTGGTGAGAGAAGCAAAGTCCGATGCTGTAAAGAGTAATATTGCATAGGAATCTGGAATGTCAGGTCCATGAATCAAGGCAAATTGGAAGTGGTCAAACAAGAGATGGCAAGAGTGAATGTCGACATTCTAGGAATTAGCGAACTAAAATGGACTGGATTGGGTGAATTTAACTCAGAGAACCATTATATCTACTACTGCGGGCAGGAATCCCTCAGAAGACATGGAGTGGCCATCATGGTCAACAAAAGAGTCCGAAATGCAGTACTTGGATGCAATCTCAAAAATGACAGAATGATCTCTGTTCATTTCCAAGGCAAACCATTCAATGTCACAGTAATCCAAGTCTATGCCCCAACCAGTAACGCTGAAGAAGCTGAAGTTGAATGTTTCTATGAAGACCTACAAGACCTTTTAGAACTAACACCCAAAAAAGATGTCCTTTTCATTATAGGGGACTGGAATGCAAAAGTAGGAAGTCAAGAAACACCTGGAGTAACAGGCAAATTTGGCCTTGGAATACAGAATGAAGCAGGGCAAAGACTAACAGAGTTTTGCCAAGAAAATGCACTGGTCATAGCAAATACCCTCTTCCAACAACATGAGAAGACTCTTTACATGGACATCACCAGATGGTCAACACCGAAATCAGATTGATTATATTCTTTGCAGCCAAAGATGGAGAAGCTCTATACAATCAGCAAAAACAAGACCAGGAGCTGACTGTGGCTCGGACCATGAACTCCTTATTGCCAAATTCAGACTTAATTGAAGAAAGTAGGGAAAACCACTAGACCATTCAGGTATGACCTAAATCAAATCCCTTATGATAATACAGTGGAAGTGAGAAATAGATTTAAGGGCCTAGATCTGATAGATAGAGTGCCTGATGAACTATGGAATGAGATTCGTGACACTGTACAGGAGACAGGGATCAAGACCATGCCCATGGAAAAGAAATGCAAAAAAGCAAAATGGCTGTCTGGGGAGGCCTTACAAATAGCTATGAAAAGAAGAGAAGCGAAAAGCAAAGGAGAAAAGGAAAGATATAAACATCTGAATGCAGAGCTCCAAAGAACAGCAAGAAGAGATAAGAAAGCCTTCTTCAGCGATCAATGCAAAGAAATAGAGGAAAAGAACAGAATGGGAAAGACTAGGGATCTCTTCAAGAAAATCAGAGATACCAAAGGAACATTTCATGCAAAGATGGGCTCAATAAAGGACAGAAATGGTATGGACCTAACAGAAGCAGAAGATATTAAGAAGAGGTGGCAAGAATACACTGAAGAACTGTACAAAAAAGAGCTTCACAATCCAGATAATCATGATGGTGTGATCACTGACCTAGAGCCAGACATCCTGGAATGTGAAGTCAAGTGGGCCTTAGAAAGCATCACTACGAACAAAGCTAATGGAGGTGATGGAATTCTAGTGGAGCTATTCCAAATCCTGAAAGATGATGCTGTGAAAGTGCTGCACTCAATATGCCAGCAAATTTGGAAAACTCAGCAGTGGCCACAGGACTGGAAAAGGTCAGTTTTCATCCCAATCCCAAAGAAAGGCAATGCCAAAGAATGCTCAAACTACCGAACAATTGCACTCATCTCACAAGCTAGTAAAGTAATGCTCAAAATTCTCCAAGCCAGGCTTCAGCAATATGTGAACCGTGAACTTCCTGATGTTCAAGCTGGTTTTAGAAAAGGCAGAGGAACCAGAGATCAAATTGCCAACATCCACTGGATTGTGGAAAAAGCAAGAGAGTTCCAGAAAAACATCTATTTCTGCTTTATTGACTATGCCAAAGCCTTTGACTGTGTAGATCACAATAAACTGTGGAAAATTCTGAGAGAGATGGGAATACCAGACCACCTGATCTGCCTCTTGAGAAATCTGTATGCAGGTCAGGAAGCAACAGTTAGAACTGGTCATGGAACAACAGACTGGTTCCAAATAGGAAAAGGAGTACGTCAAGGCTGTATATTGTCACCATGTTTATTTAACTTCTATGCAGAGTACATCATGAGAAACGCTGGACTGGAAGAAACACAAGTTGGAATCAAGATTGCTGGGAGAAATATCAATAACCTCAGATATGCAGATGACACCACCCTTATGGCAGAAAGTGAAGAGGAACTACAAAGCCTCTTGATGAAAGTGAAAGTGGAGAGTGAAAAGGTTGGCTTAAAGCTCAACATTCAGAAAACGAAGATCATGGCATCTGGTCCCATCACTACATGGGAAATAGATGGAGAAACAGTGGAAACAGTGTCAGACTTTCTTTTTCTGGGCTCCAAAATCACTGCAGATGGTGACTGCAGCCATGAAATTAAAAGACGCTTACTCCTTGGAAGGAAAGTTATGGCCAACCTAGATAGCATATTCAAAAGCAGAGACATTACTTTGCCAACAAAGGTTCGCCTAGTCAAGGCTATGGTCTTTCCTGTGGTCATGTATGGATGTGAGAGCTGGACTGTGAAGAAGGCTGAGTGCCGAAGAATTGATGCTTTTGAACTGCGGTGTTGGAGGACTCTTGAGAGTCCCTTGGACTGCAAGGAGATCCAACCAGTCCATTCTGAAGGAGATCAGCCCTGGGATTTCTTTGGAAAGAATGATGCTACACCTGAAACTCCAGTATTTTGGCCACCTCATGCGAAGAGTTGACTCATTGGAGAAGACTCTGATGCTCGGAGGGATTGGAGGCAGGAGGAGAAGGGGACGACAGAGGATGAGATGGCTGGATGGCATCACTGACTCGATGGATGTGAGTCTGAGTGACCTCCGGGAGTTGGTGATGGACAGGGAGGCCTGGCGTGCTGCAGTTCATGGGGTCGCAAAGAGTCAGACACGACTGAGCGACTGATCTGACCTGATCTGATTTCCCTGCCATGAACGGGCCTTTCTGAGTGCAGGAACCTCTCTTCACCTTTAGTCCCCCATCAGAGGTGCTGGTCCCCTCCCATTTCCTTTTTTCTTTCTTTCATCCTAACTGGTTGCACGGGTAGGGGGTTATTTCTTATACTTTTAGGTGTCCAAGGTCTTCCTCTAGTAGGTACTCTGTGAGAACTTCCATTTGTTGATGTCTTCTTGATAAACTTGTGAGGAGGGATAAATTCCATATCTTCCCATTCCACCATCTTGGCTTTTCCTTTGAACAATTAAAGTCTATGTGGGATAATGTCAATATATGGATCTCCTGTATGTCTGTTTCTAGTATAATTTTTTTTCTTTAATTTTGATTACATAAGCCTTTTCTTCAGTACACCTAGCCATTTTGGATTTAATCTTGGCTATTAAACTCCAGTATTTTGGCCACCTCATGCGAAGAGTTGACTCATTGGAGAAGTCTCTGATGCTGGGAGGGATTGAGGGCAGGAAGAGAAGGGGACGACAGAGGATGAGATGGCTGGATGGCATCACTGACTCGATGGATGTGAGTCTGAGTGACCTCCGGGAGTTGGTGATGGACAGGGAGGCCTGGCGTGCTGCGGTTCATGGGGTCGCAAAGAGTCGGACACGACTGAGCGACTGATCTGATCTGATTATGAATAATCACAACGATTCTGAAAATTTTATTCTCTATAGGAGATTAAATACTAGTTTTGGCAACCAGTTAGAGTACAGATGGGGCTTCCCAGGTGGCTCAGTATTCAAGAATCTGCCTATGGTGCGGGGGACCCAGGTGTGATCCCTGTGTCAATAAGATCCCCTGGAGAAGGGAATGGCTCCAGTATTCTTGCCTGGAGAATCCCGTGCATAGAGGAGCTGGTGTGCTACAGTCCGTGGGGCTGTAAAGAGTCAGACAAGACTGACTGACCAACACTTTCACTTCAGAGTAGAGACATATCACCATGCAGAAATATAGAATTGATTTTATTCAAAATTTGGCTACAGGCTTTGTGAGGGCTTGCATTTTTTTGATTTACTTTTACTCCCGAGGCAGCTTTCTGGAAGTTCCAGTTTATTTACTGATGTATTTATCAGAGCTCTCACACCTTAGCCAGACTTTAATATTTGTCTCCATAAAACTTCCAGTGGCTGCTTTTAGCTTCTCAACCTTGGAGTTGACATTTTCCACTCAGCCTCAAGAGGGTTTGAGGCACAGTACATCAGTGCGCGTCTGCGTTTCTGTTTTCTGTTCTCCCCAGGAACATGGTTTCTCTAGTATTTACTGGCTTGGTTGCCTCTTACACACATATACACAAAATTGTTTCTTCTTCTCCTTATCCTTTTATTCTTATTCAGTTTTTTGCTTATTCTCAGCAAGAGAACTGTATATAACAAGTTAATTCATCACTACAGGAAGCCTTCACATGCACCTGGGTTCATTTCTTGGTTTCCTATTTTGTTCTATTAGTCTATCTAGTCATGCAACAATACCAGTTTATTATAGAGAACTTTATGATGTATTTTTATATCTGGTAGGGTTAATGCTTCTGTGGACACCTGGATACACATACACACACAAACATAGACACAGTTCATGTTTTCCAGTGATTTTTAGTTATTCTTGCTTGTTCATTATTCCAAATAAATTTTGTTTTCAAGTTATTTAACTCCAGAAAAAAGTGATACATGTTTGGAGTCAGGTTAAATTTATAAATTTATTCACAAACAACTGAGATATTTCTAAGCATTGAATCTATTAAAAATATTTATGTCTCTTCTGTGTCTTTCATACAACTTTACACATATGAATGTTAGGTATATTTTTGTTAAGGTTTTAGTTTTTTTTTTCTGTTGTAAATGGAGTCTTCTCTTCCATTTATGTTTTACCTAGTTATTATTCATGGATGTGAAGGGTACTGATTTTTGATGTTTATATATTGAATCAATTAGTTTGACTTTTCTAGAAATATATAATGTAGTCCTCAAATAGAAATAGTTTTACCTTGTTCTTTCAAATTCTTATTTCTAATTACTTTCTTGTTTAATTCTATAGACAAATTACTATAATATAAGATGTTGGTGGAGATAGTAGGCATATTGCTCCTGGCTTTTGCAACAAACAGTCTATAGTATTTTTGTTGGGGATCATACTGGCTTTTGGATTAGACACGATTTTGTCTTTTTAAGGAAGTATCCATCATACGTAAGTGTCCATTCATGACTACCAAGTGCTATTCAAAATACATGTTGTATTATGTACCTTTTTTCCATTTAAGAAAATGTTCATATTATTTTTTCTCCATATTAATATGATGAATTATATTGGATGTCTTAATAATTACCTCCATATTTCTAAAATGCTTCTCATGTAGAGTACAATTTTTTAATGTACTGTTAATTCTTTTTGATAATATTTAAGAATTTTGCATACTTATATAAGTGAGAATAGATTGTATTTTTCTTGTGTTTATTTTTCAGGTTTTTATATTAATTCTCTGTTTAATTCATTATTTTCTTACTTTTTCATGCTTTGGAAAGTTTAAGTAGCATTTGGATGATCTAATATTTACAGGTTTGGTAAAATTTCACTATCAAAATATCTGTGGGGAAGATTATTTATATTTTTATTTCATCTTCTAAATTCATTATGTTAAGATTTTTACTGGGATCAATTTTTGTAATTTGTATTTTCATAGAAAACTATTTCTTTTAGCATTTCAAATGAATTTGTATAGAGTTGGGCAGAAAAGTCTCTTTCAATTTAACATTTGTCTTATGGCAGTTATCCATTACTCCCTCTTTTCTATTTCTTTTGTATATTATTTTCTTATATGCTATTTTCTAATGTTCTCACATTTAACTGATTTAATTTAGTTCATTTTTAAAGAACCAGATTTATTAATTCATAAGCTCTGTGGGCTTCTTTTTGTAATGTCTGGTTTACCTTTCGTTTCTTCTAATTCCAGTACCCTTTGCTCACAGTTTTTATCTATAAGGCAATTAATTAGCATTCTATTCCCATGTATTCTTCCTTCCTTCCCTCATTTTTGAAGTTGTAATTTATTTACATTGTCAGGGCATATATTAAGCATATACTATGTACCACCTCAATATCCACCATCAGCTTTACATTTAAATATATTTAATATCCTTATGATGAACCTTTCCCAGAACTCATTTCCTAGTTGATTCTTTAGAACTACTCCTTGAGGTCCTGCATATTTATAGCCTCATTGATGATATATACATTTAGAGGTAAGTTTGCTGCTGCTGCTAAGTTGCTTCAGTCGTGTCTGACTCTGTGTGACCCCATAGACGGCAGCCCACCAGGCTTCTCCGTCCCTGGGATTCTCCAAGAACTGGAGTGGGTTGCCATTTCCTTCTCTAATGCATGAAAGTGAAAAGTGAAAGTGAAGTTGCTCAGTCGTGTCCAACTCTAGCGACTCCATGGACTGCAGCCTACCAGGCTCCTCCGTCCATGGGATTTTCCAGGCAAAAGTCCTGGAGTGGGGCGCCATTACTTTCTCCGAGAGGTAAGTTTAGCTAGATATAAAATTTGAGCTTACATTTTCTTTAAGTATCTTAAATATGCAACCCCACATTCTTCTGGCTTCAAATACTATTATTGCAAAGTAAATCAGTCTTACATTCTTTACATTGTAAATGACTTGGTTTTTTTATCTAGGAGCCCAAAGGATATATTATTAACACTGATTGGATTTTCCTTGGTATATCTTTTCAACATGTAAATTAGAATTTTGTTTTGCGTCTGGAAAGCATTATTGAATTATGATTTTTCTTCTTCATGTCTTTGGTTTTTTTCTAAAGGAGTGAAATATACACATGAATTGAATCATTTTCCCCAGGCTGCTAATTTTATTATCACTAATTCTTTTTATATTTTTAAAAAATTCTACTTGATTTTTGTTTTTTTCTTTTCATTCCTTTTTTCTTACCATAGTTTCATTGATTTCTATTGACTTTTTTCCTTCTAATTTGTGCTGTGCTGTGCAAAGTTACTTCAATTGTGTCCGACTCTCTGCAGCCCTATGGACTGAAGCCCATCAGGCTCCTCTGTCTATGAGATTCTCCAAGCAAGAATACTGGAGTGGGTTGCCACATCCTTCTCCATCCTTCTAGTTTAGTCTTCTGATTTTTAATTATCTGTTGCACTCTTTTTTCTAATATCTTGTAGCAAGTCTTTTCATCTCTGAAGTTTTTTGACTGATTATAAGAACCTATATAGTTTTTTATTGTTTTCTTAGTTTTTTTTTTTTTTTTTTAGCTAGTTTTGAAATATTAAGTCACAATTTTCTTTGGACTTTTTGCCATATTTTTTCTTGCGTGTCATCACTGTCCATTGTTATCATTCAGAGAATTAGTCCTTTTGCTTACAATGTATCTTACACTGGAATTATTTTATGTTACTCATGCTTTATAGAGATGCTTTTTCCTTATTTTAGAAGGTTACCATATCTGGTGACAGGCCAGAATAGTTTTCCTAGATTCATAGCTCTAAGACCCCTCTTCTTATTTCTGCAAAGTACTTATAAATAAGAGATTTTTGTACTTTCTGCTTTCTCTGGTCCTCCTTTTTTTGTGTCTAGAATTTCTTTTCCTTTACTAGCCATATGAATTGAATTGTACTTTTGGTAGACTTAGTGTATAATTCTGCTCTTCTAGGAGGCAATTTGGTCATGCATTTCTGAAAGCTCCGGGGACCCAGACACACCTGCATAGTCTAACTTTCCTTAGTCTTTCTACGTTAATCTACAAAGTAGGTGCTCTATACCCCTTTCCCAGTTTTGGCAGTTAATCTCAAACCTGTGCCAAGTTTCTATTTTACGGAAGGATCTTTCCTTGCATAGGTGAGTATTTGCTGGTGATTTCTTGTTCTCTGGCTCAAAGAAAATCAGAAATCTCTCCTTTGCTCCCCTCCACCAAAAAATTGATGCTTTTGATTTGCCTGTTCATATACTAGAATATAGGAATGACCACACTTTTTGTGAAAGATGTTGCCCATGAACTTTCACTGAAACAACTGTTCTGTTTTATAACGTCATTTGGGAAGACGAGAATCCACTGATGTTCCTATCTTGTCCTAACTAGAATCTAAACTACCTTCCCAACTTGGATTCTGGAATATCAAACTATTTTCTCTAATTTTGTAGTCTATCTCTCTAGTTGTTTTATCCTGGGAATTATTTGATGGGTATTCTTTTTTTGACCTCTTGGTCCTTGTCTCAAAGATAGTTTGGGGATATTTTCTCTATTTACCCTTGCTCTTCCATAATCTCATCCAGATGACTTTAAATACCATCCCCAATCTGATAACTGCAATTTTCTCTCTAGCCCTAAATTCTCTTTTAAATCCTGGACTCATTTCTAGCTTTCTCCATATCAGTATCCAATTCACTATCAAGAACTAGTAGCACTACCTCCAGTATATATCTTGACTTCATTCACCTCTGTTCATAACAGCGCAGCCGAATTACCATCAACACCAGCTGAGATTACTGCAGTAGCCAATTGACTAGGGCACTGTTCCTTCACTAACTTCCTCCTCACCTCTGCCTTGGTCCACTTTTCACAAAGTAGCCAGTTACTCTTAAAAAATTCAAATCTGATAATATCACATATTGGGGCAGAAACCATCAATGGCTTTCTGTAACATTTAGAACAAAACCTGAAATCTTTTACCATAGCCTACAAGGCGCTACATAATCCGAACCCTAGGTACCTCCATAATTTTACTTCTTGCTATTCTTCCTCTCACTACTTCTGGACCACGCTGGCTTTAGTTTTCCAAACACTCCGAGTGCTCCTATCCCAAGCCAGCTGTACTTGTTGACACATGTCCCTTCAATGTTTTCCCCTCAGATCTTTGTGTGGCTCATTCAATTCATTCAGTTCAAACAGCACTGTATCAAAAACATGCTTCAAAGACTCATTCAAAATTGTATTCCCCCACAATCTTGTCAATTATTGACGTCTTCTTTGCTTTTCTTTATAGCTTTTAAAATGTTTTCTTCTTATAATAACACCATTACTTGAAATTTTATTTTAATTTTATATCACTCAATAAAAAGGAAGTACTATAAATGCACTGGTTTTATCTATTCTCTTGACTCTAGTATCTCCAGAGTGCAGATCCATACTTTGTCCACAATAGGTACTACGTATTTGTTGACTAAATTTATGAAGTATTTCCCAATTTTCACTTCTCATAACTTTCTACAGTACTTTTTATTGTCATAGTTTGAAGTTATCACATTACTTTTGCTCTTATATTTAAAAAAAAGGTCTTTCCCACCTTTATTCTATGCTTTTCTTCCAGTCCTTATGGTTTCATTTTAACTTTTACTCATTAATCTAGCTAGGATTCATTGTGTTTATGGTATGAGAAGAAATAATATCATGTTTACCCCTCCCTCAATTCCTCAGTATGCTTTAAATAACCTGTAGTTGTTCAAAGTATCACTTTTTAACACATACTAAGTATATATATATATATATATATATAAGAATTTCCTTCATAAATTATTTATATTGCTTTTACTTTGTATTTTAATAAATTTAGACGATAGTATTCTAGGCAATGCCAAGGAGTGCTCAAACTACCGAACAATTGCACTCATCTCACACGCTAGTAAAGTAATGCTCAAAATTCTCCAAGCCAGGCTTCAGCAATATGTGAACCGTGAACTTCCTGACGTTCAAGCTGGTTTTAGAAAAGGCAGAGGAACCAGAGATCAAATTGCCAACATCCGCTGGATCATGGAAAAAGCAAGAGAGTTCCAGAAAAACATCTATTTCTGCTTTATTGACTATGCCAAAGCCTTTGACTGTGTGGATCACAATAAACTATGGAAAATTCTGAAAGAGATGGGAATACCAGACCACCTGATCTGCCTCTTAAGAAATCTGTATGCAGGTCAGGAAGCAACAGTTAGAACTGGACATGGAACAACAGACTGGTTCCAAATAGGAAAAGGAGTACGTCAAGGCTGTATATTGTCACCATGTTTATTTAACTTATATGCAGAGTACATCATGAGAAATGCTGGACTGGAAGAAACACAAGTTGGAATCAAGATTGCCGGGAGAAATATCAATAACCTCAGATATGCAGATGACACCACCCTTATGGCAGAAAGTGAAGAGGGGCTAAAAAGCCTCTTGATGAAAGTGAAAGTGGAGAGTGAAAAGGTTGGCTTAAAGCTCAACATTCAGAAAACGAAGATCATGGCATCTGGTCCCATCACTGCATGGGAAATAGATGGGGAAACAGTGGAAACAGTGTCAGACTTTGTTTTTCTGGGCTCCAAGATCACTGCAGATGGTGACTGCAGCCATGAAATTAAAAGACGCTTACTCCTTGGAAGGAAAGTTATGACCAACCTAGATAGCATATTCAAAAGCAGAGACATTACTTTACCAACAAAGGTTCGCCTAGTCAAGGCTATGGTCTTTCCTGTGGTCATGTATGGATGTGAGAGCTGGACTGTGAAGAAGGCTGAGCGCCGAAGAATTGATGCTTTTGAACTGTGGTGTTGGAGAAGACTCTTGAGAGTCCCTTGGACTGCAAGAAGATCCAACCAGTCCATTCTGAAGGAGATCAATCCTGGAATTTCTTTAGAAAGAATGATGCTAAAGCTGAAACTCCAGTATTTTGGCCACCTCATGCGAAGAGTTGACTCATTGGAGAAGACTCTGATGCTGGGAGGGATTGAGGGGAGGAGGAGAAGGGGACGACAGAGGATGAGATGGCTGGATGGCATCACTGACTCGATAGATGCGAGTCTGAGTGACCTCCGGGAGCTGGTGATGGACAGGGAGGCCTGGCGTGCTGCGGTTCATGGGGTCGCAAAGAGTCGGACACGACTGAGCGACTGATCTGATCTGATTCTAGGCTTATCTACTTAACTATATTCTCTTCTTTTATTGGTGGAACTGCATTCTAGCCATAGGGCAGTTACAGTTTAATACACAAACTGAAATTAAATTAAACCAATGTGCTTACTCATGTAATATCACTGTCTCAAACAATATGCTTTTAAATGACATCTATAACTTGTTTCTATTATGTCTAAAACTCATATGAGATGTATGGATATTGTGAGGAAGGGAGGAAGAGGGAAAAAAATGAGATTAAAGATGGAAATATCTGGGCATTTGACTTTATCTAAGATATTCTATGGAGAAGACAATGGCACCCCACCCCAGTACTCTTGCCTGGAAAATCCCATGGACAGAGGAGCCCGGTGGGCTGCAGTCCATGGGGTCGCTAAGAGTCGGGCACAACTGCGCAACTTCACTTTCACTTTTCACTTTCATGCATTGGAGAAGGAAATGGCAACCCACTCCAGTGTTCTTGTCTGGAGAATCCCAGGGAAGGGGGAGCCTGGTGGGCTGCCATCTCTGGGGTTGCACAGAGTCGGACATGACTGAAGCAACTTAGCAGCAGTAGCAGCAAGATATTCTATAATATTTTGATAGGCTCTTTACACTGACTTTCTCTCTCTCCTATGACTGGTTAAAAATCACAGAACTATGTTAGAATTCCTACCTGATGGGTTTAAGGCTTAAGTGCTGCACCTTCACACTATGAACTACTCTGTGCCCATTCACATGTGTGCTCATTCATTCTAAGAACATCTGTATTTCATAATACAGGTGGAGACCAGGCCTTGGCCTTGAGGGTTTGCTATCTAACAAACAAATCCATGTATTTAGTTTTCTAACCAAAATAATTCTTTCTCATTCAAGAGATGTACTTGTGCATCTGTTACTTATTTGATATGCTTTTCCTTCTCTCCTACTCACTTCACAGTTTTGGTTTAGCAAATATATTGGGTGAAATGAGGAAAATTATATAGACCAAAATAGTAGGAAGTGCTAAATTGTCATTAATTAAATAGCCAAGTGTCTAAAAGAAAGAAATAGCCTGAAGCCATTTGTAGCTGATTCTTTCTAAGGTTGCCATAATTTCGTTTCTAATAGACAAATTTCTTTGATGTATATGGAATTAAAATAATTTATGTCACCAGAATTCAAATAAAATTGATTATACTTGAGAACACACTATTGATTATGTCTATATGTGGTTGAAAAGTTAATATATAACTTTTTAATATAAAACCCCAACTACCAAGCAAGCACTCGTTTTTAAAAAGAATGAACTGCCGGGAAAAAAGACTAGGTATTAAAATTCCATATTCTGTCCCAGCTTCCATTATATGGGATAAAGTTACCTACTCAAAATAGTGGCTCTTACAATGCCAAGGTTATGTAGAGTGGGGAATAAGGTAAGGCAATCATTCTATTTTTTTAATTCACACCCCCCCCAAAAAAAAGACCCAAACCACAACAAATTCAAGTGCTTATGGTCAAATGTATTCTAGTTCATTGTTCTCTAGCTTTAGGTTCACAACTTGATAAACCTAAATTTTCAGATGATGGAGGGAAAGACTTGAATAGGAACAAGGTGGAAAGAAATTCTTTTAAAAGGACAGAGATTCCTCAACAGGATGAACTTACGAAGGGCAAGTGACTCAGCAAAATCTTCACATGTTAAAAACTTCTTTTCACAAGTCTTTACATTTTGCATTCTTGCATTTCTCTTACCCATGCCCTAAACTACCCCTTTTCAGCTTTGATCCTTTGTTTTCTCTTCTGTCCTTTGTTCTTTCTCTCCTTCCCATCTTTTCTCCCTCCATCTTTGTAACAGATGGAAGCTACTTTCAGTGACTCACACTGTAATGCCCAGTTTGGGTTATAAATAAAGCTTCTGCAACTTCCCTGATCCTGGAATTCCTCTTGGACAGAATGATTTTCCATACAAACTCTCTCCAGCTGTGGCCATACAGATAGCTCTATTCTTTGAGCTCAACTAAGACAAACCCAATGAGCTTATCCATAACATCACATGTTCACTTCATATCCTTCATTGCTCTGCAGTGGGTTAACATCTTAGATCCTTTTAGTTATGTCTTGCCTTTTTTTATTTAAAGTTAAGGTATGTGTAAAATGTCAAAACAAAACAAAGTAACAAGACATATTTGGATGGAAATAATTTTTAAATTAATAATTTTCATTATCATAACTTCTAGAAAACACAGTCAGGGTGGGGCTCTGAAACTAAGGGTAAAGGTTCTGAGAACCTTTTTCACCTGAACATCTATCATGGACCAAGTGTGCACAGTTGTAAGCAACTGGTAGCTTACAGCGCATTTTAATATTTTTACAGAACAGTTAAATTATCAAATCCCTGAAGATGCAGCATTTCCCCTTTCTTTGCCTAGGAATCTGTTTTGGAAGCTAATTCAATGATTACTACTAGGACATGGAATTTTGATATTCATTTGGTCCTGATTTACACCAGTATTTTTAAGGCTGCCAACAAGAAAGTCCAGAATTTCAGTCAGCCAAAATTCCACAAGAGACAACTGTCTTTTATTTTATAGCTTATGAATTTGGGGCTTAATATGGTTTTCCACTAACAAGTTCTGTACCCCCTCCAGAGTGCGAAAGCTGGTGTGTAGATCAGCAAAGTAACACAGAACATATGAGGCAAGTTAATATTAAACTTGAAGGAAAACCATACAAATTATATTGTTTACTTAGGAAAAAAGCACTCTAGTTGAAAGGGCTGACA
Organism: Tragelaphus eurycerus; assembly: GCA_935064755.1. Classification (NCBI taxonomy): domain Eukaryota; kingdom Metazoa; phylum Chordata; class Mammalia; order Artiodactyla; family Bovidae; genus Tragelaphus; species Tragelaphus eurycerus. Next base: position 3,478,409 of record CAKXYN010000057.1, on the reverse strand, counting down.
TATGACTTATTGCAAACACTTAACCAGCATGTTCACATTTTCACTCTCAACTCTAACGGTCATTCGGAGGTGGTGCAGCATGGACCTGTATTAATATGGATCCTGTATTAATAAAGTCATCAATTAAAAATTCACTAGACGTTGGTAAGGAATAGCACTAAATATTTCACGTCTTCTGTTTTTATTAAATGTTTAGGAAACATGAAGAATCATGTCCACAATGAGTAATAAAATCACAGGCAAAAAACTTATGGAAGAGTTAGATAGATAATTTTTTAAGCATAAGTAATGAAGAATCTGTTTAATTAAAAACCACAAAATGGTCTTTGTTACAAGAAATCTGTAGCCAAACAAAACTTCCATGTATAGTTACCTCAGGTGAGTGTACGCTCCTCAGTTCTGTCTCGTCACAACAAAGATTTGGGGTGACGGACATTAAAGCCCTTGGTGCGTCACAGCTCTCAGGTCCTAGACAGACTGTGTTACAGCTCTTAGACAAATGAGTGTTACAGCTCTGTGTTATAGCTCTAGTTTATTTAGAAAATAGGGGGCAAATCCATCCTTGAAAGGTGAGGGCACGTTTTTATATGTCTTTTCCTCCCTCTGGGCCTGCTCTATGTAAACTGGGCTAGCCAGGAGTGTTGTTTGTTCTACCTGAGGTCCTCACTCCGGTCCTCAGACCTTTCTTTGTTCTATTTTCACGGGTTTTTCCCTTTCTTGTCTTTTAGCCACCGCCATTCTGGACTTCTGTTTCCTATTCTAACTACCTAACAGTTAGAAGAGGAAATCAGTATAGTATTTCTTCATATGCTCAAAGAAATCTTTTGAAGGAAATCAAAGAGAGAATAAACATTGGAATGCTGAAATAACTGTCATTATTATCTTTATGAAAAACTATGAAATCTTCTTCCCCAGATGCCAGAGAAAAAGAGAGACGGGCATTCATCTTTTACTATTTAATTGTTCCATACCTAAATCACTTTCCCTAGGATTCCAGCCCTCTTAAAAAACCTTCGTGTCTCATACAACTTCTAGTATATAACTGATAAAATCAGCATAGGAAGCCTCAGAATTATTTATCTGCAAAACTAGATATCAAACATGTCATCTTACAGTGTTTCTCAGGCAAGACACATTAGTTATCTCACATAACTTTGCAGATGAGGCCTACTGAAAGAAAACATAAAGGAAACGTTTCTCTAGCTGAATCCCATAGTAACTGCTAAGAAAACCACACCAGATGCCCTCTAGACTCGATGTTAGACTCCTAAACTCTTCTTTCAAAGCCTGGCCACGTTACCTACCATGGATGACTTCCGGACAAGCCTCGTCAGGATGTGCTCTGCTTTCTTGGAAGGGATAAGAATCTCTGATGAATTCTCTGGTTCATCAGACAGAAAGAGATAGTAGTATATACATATATGAGCACCAAACTACACCACTATATTTCTGAACCAGTAGCTGTACAAAACAAAATTATTTTAACCATGTTGACAAGCTGCTCTATCTAATGACTGCTAAAACTAAATATAAGTATGAACAAATGGAAGAAAGACTTCTGACATCTATTATTTGTTTTTATAATAAGAATATTTATATAAAAATCATTAAAATATGTTGCAAAATTACTATATGAAATTTATTATCAGCAAATAACATAATTTTACCTGTGTAAAACCTTTTAAACTGATATTGAGTGGATAAGTTATTTCTCATGTAAAGTTACTGTTTGTAGAAGAACATGAAGAAATACATTCAAATTAATCTTCAAAGGCTAATGTCTGTATCTGTACCACGTTACAAGATCATTTTATTTTTAAAGAAGGCCAAGGAAACACATCTTTGGTGGCAGACAACCACACACTTATTGCTTTATCAGTACTAGCTCTTCATTTAAAACATGAATTTCTGGCTCATTTAATCAAGAATAAATTTGTTTTATTTGACACAGAGTTATGACAATTTCACTCTTAAGTTCCCTTAGATTTCCAAAAGACACCCTACTAAATTCAAATTATGGCTAAACTCCACAAGTGCGCTTTATGGAGGAAGTGGAGAAACGCATTTCCAACTATATCATATCTGCAGCCAATTGCTTCACTTTATAACTTGTTAATCCTTCCAAATTTCCACTCTCTGTTACTTTTTGTCCTACACTCATTCTTTATTCAGTCTTTACTAATTTTGCTTTATAAATAGCAGTATAATCAGCAGTAATGTGACCAGAATGCAGTATATTATATTTCCATTCTTTTTCATATAAACATTTTGGCAGTCAGTCAAGTTCACTGTGACCTTTGGAAATCTAGCCATACAGAAGACCAGGTATGGTAGAGTATACACTACTTAATATATACAAACTTGAATCCTGACAGCAAAACATAGAGGTTAAAAGACAGAGTAACTTATCATTAAGGCTGAAATAAATTTGATAAACTTAAATGAGAGGGTTCTAAAAACCCAGACTAAATTATACCCCTCACTTGTAGATGAATGAACCTCGTCTCAAGGAGCTTGCTTTGGAATGTTTTGTTCAGTCATTCGTGACCAATGGGGAGCAGGTGCTTGATATCACCGTTGTTTTATATTTGAACTCCATCTGCTGCTTTAGGTTCAAGGCAAGTACCACTCAAATGTGTCCCAAATAATTCTCCATCTGACAGCAGTGGAGTCATGGCAGGGTTCTGTGTGGTCAGTAGTGAAAGGGATGGGGAAAAACTGGGAGTCATGTCTTCTGGCAGAGAACTGTGATGATAGCGAATGGGGGAGTGTGGGTATTTCCGAAGTACCTGCCTTGAAGTTATGGCTGGCATTCTTGGTGGAACTGCTTTAATCCCAGGTTGGGCTACTGCTGTTATCAAAGGGGGTGGAAAAACAAAAGATTTCTTCTCTTTTGGAATGCCAGGCATATGTAAATGCTCATCCTTTAGTTTTGCAATATCATTAAATACTGAGGCAAGTGGTTGGAATTTGGGTTCCCAACTAAGGAGATAATCCCAGGGATATCTCATCATGACATCATGATCAGAGTCTTTCTGGGTTGAGAGAACTGCACATCCTGCTTCCTGATCACTTGAAATAAAGACAGTCTCTTTTCTGACATCAGTCTGGATGTCCACTTTTACCTCTCTCTTCTTCAGTGGCGGGGGTAAGACATTATTTTGAACATAGGTCATGCCACAGCCCTCTCTTTGGTCTCCTTCCTCAAACATATGGCTGGTTTCTGCTGTTTCAGCAGTGACCATCACATCAGTTCCCCCAGACAAACAAGAGAGCTGGTCTGAGTCCCTTGGAATCCCAGAGTCTGGCACCCTGGACTCCTGATCACTCAAAGTTGAGTCAACATCCTTTCTGTAAGGGTGTTCATTTATCCTCTGGATTTCCTTATCTTCTGCAGTCTCTCCTTCCACAGAACAGTGATCGCTGGAGTTTGAGTGCCTGTACAGATGTGCAATGTCCTTCTCCATGACTCTTATTAAACTCAACCATTCAGGTGTGGAGTCCACAGGCACTGCCTTATCACCGCTCTCATTAGTTTTCTGGAAGGGTTTCAGTGCACCGGCATCCCTGGTCAGTCTCAAATTGATATCTAAGGATGATGATGTTTTCTTTTCTTCATAATTATTTATTTCATCTTTTTGTTTATGTTTTAAAATCAGTACAATTAGAATGAAGACAAGCAACAAAAACACTAGAAAGGAGATGGTGAGACTGATGGAAAAGCTGCTAGCTGATCCTGTGGAATGTTTCCCTTCTGAGGAAAAAGACACATTCACAAAAACAGTACAAGATGTAAACTTGGAGTCCAGTTTGGGGCTATGAGCAATTATCTTCATTTCGATGGTGTCTTCTTTGCCGACTTGACTTTTTATTAGGGGAAGTGCTCTACTCAAATAAATATTTCCATTAGTTTTATTTACTGAAAAGAAAGGAGATGGAGTTTCAAGGGAGTAAAGGATGACTCCATCAACACCAGCATCTGCATCTGATGCTTCCACTGTGCCAATCAAATGTCTTACATGACTCTTTTCTGGGAGACTGAAAAAATATTGATCCTGAGTGAAGATGGGTTCAAACTCATCTATCCCTTCAACATCCACCCAAACCATTAAGGAGGCTGTTGAGTCACCCTTGTCTTTGGCCTGAACTATGAGGCAGTATTTGTTGTCATTTTCATAGTCAAGGACTTGCTGAGCACTAATATCCCCTGTTAAAGGGTCAATGAGGAAGAAGTTATGATCATGTGGCATTTCATGAGGAAGAGGACAGGGCGATACAATAGAATAGGTCATGTCTCCATAAGGACCTGCATCAAAATCCAAAGCATTTACGGAACATATGGTGGAGAAAACAGGTAGATTTTCAGGAACTGCACAGTTCAAGTTTGGGAACATAAACTGAGGTGCGTGGTCATTATCATCCAGGACACTGACAAACACAATTGCAAAAGAAAAATGCTTCCTTTCCTCATCTGAAGCTTGGACAGTTAAAATGAATTCTATCGTTTCTTCATAATCTAGTGGTTTAATCAAAGAAAGAACTCCAGTTTTTTCTTCTAAGCAAAAATGCTGCTTCTCATTTCCAGAGGTTAAGTAGTAGCTGACTTCTGCATGTGAGCCCACATCACGGTCACTTGCTGAGACCACAATGATGGGACTCCCGGGAGGGGTACTTTCCTTGATGTGGGCATAATATTCCAGACTGCTGAATGCAGGTGGGTTATCATCCACATCGAGGACTTCTATTGATACAGTGGCTGAGGAACTCAGTGGAGGGCAACCATGGTCAAATGCCAGAAGGATAAGCTCATGACTGGCAGTTGCTTCTCTGTCCAGATGGTGAAGCAACACTAGATAACCAACTTGCTTATAAGAATATTCTGAATGAATAAAACTAGTTTCCACAAGGAAATTGTTCTGTGAATTACCACTGATGATAGAATATTCAACATGTGTGTTTTCACGGGTCCAGTCATGGTCAATGGTTGAAAAGGTGACAAGTGTGCTTCCAACTGGAGTGTCTTCACTTAAGCTAATATTATAATATTCTATTGCAAACTCAGGGGCATAATTGTTCATATCTTGTATTTCTGTCTCCACTAAGGCAACAGCCTTCAGGTCAGGAAATCCACCATCACTGGCTTCAACAAGAAATCGAATTGTTGATTTTCTCTCCATAAGGAAGACAGGATTGATAGTAAATATTGTGCCTGAAAAACAACACAGCTTACAATGTTGTGAAATAAAATTTGTATGATCCTCTTAGTCAGCAAATATTTACTAATATGTAAAGTTATCTGTTAGATGTGTCATTTAAGTTATAACCAAGGGTAACCCTAAACAGAAAGCTTAAATTATTATATTTATACTTCTGTAACACTTAAGATTCAGAAATATTCATGGGGTTCACTCAATTAAATATGTGTGCTGCTTAAAGAGTATTTGCCATAATTTTTTAAAAATTCATTTTTTTGTATGGTAAATTGTCACATTACTACTTTTTAAGGAAAAGTGGCTTCCCACATGGCTTAGCAGGTAGAGAATCCACCTACAATGCATGAAATGCAGGAGATAGGTGTTTGATACCTGGGTTGGGAATATCCTCTGGAGAAGGAAATGGCAACCCACTCCAGTATTCTTGCCTGGAGAATCCCATAGACAGAGGAGTCCGGAGGGTTACAGTACATGGGGTTGCAAAGCGTCAGACATGACTGAAGCAACTGAACACACACACATTCTTATTTGAATAATGTATAACCCATTCTACCATCAATAGAAACATGCATAGAGACATTCTGGCATAAATTTCTGGAAATACCAGATGGTATTCATTCGAGTCAAATGAAAGTATTAAATATAAGAATGCAGACTTAACAACTATCGCTTAATTCTAGATAGGTCTTTCCTAAAGCTATGGGTTTATTCAGCAAGTGGATTTTCCCACTATTGATGAAATATATGTAATGTATTTTACCATTTTTAAATCCACATTTTAAATATATATGTAATACATTTTTATGATTCTAATATATATATATGTATGTAAAAATGTTTTTCTAAGGTAAATGTGCTTTTAGTACAGCCATGAAGAAAGAAAAAAAACCAGTATCTTTTAAATGCTACATTTCAGTTAGAGTCCCACTATGAACTCAGCTGACAAGGTAACACTCAAGATTTTAAAAATATTCTAATCGATGTCTTACTGTAAAGTTTGTTGCTAATACAAATAAAAAGAAAAGTGCTGCCAGGATCGTGATTTGCTGCAGCCAAGAGGGTGAGACACACTAAAGACAGAGGGACAGAAAAGTCAAATTCCTGACATATTTAAATCCACACAGTAGCCATTCACCCACAGGCCACGGGGCTACATTAGCTACTTCTCCCAGTTATCACATTCGAGGACCTCATACCAGATTCTCCCTTCAGGCAGTCCTGAAGTTAACTTTTTAAAATTGAGAATATAATTGACATACAACATTGTATTTGTCTCTGGTGTATACAACATAAGGATTCAGTATTCATGTAACTGCAAAACTATCAGAACAGTAAACCTAGTAACAGTAAACCAGTTAACATCCATCTTTCTGAAGTTAACTTCTAAGTCAGCTCTCCCTTGTGAAATGACGCAGTGGTGGGTACAGATGGGGAACGCACAGCATAACGTGTCCCAATTCAGCTCAGTTCAGTTGCTCAATCATGTCTGACTCTTTGCAACCCCATGCACAGCAGCAGGGCAGGCTTCCCTGTCCATCACCAACTCCCAGAAGCTTGCTCAAACTCATGTCCATCCAGTTGTTGTTGCCATACAAGCATCTCATCCTCTGTCATCCCCTTCTCCTCCTGCCTTCAGGATCCTTTCCCAGCCTCAGGGTCTTTTCCAATGAGTCAGTTCTTCACATCAGGTGGCCAAAGTATTGGAGCTTCAGCTTCAGCATCAGTCCTTTCAGTGCATATGTAGGACTGATCTCCTTCAGAATGGACTGGTTGGATCTCCTTGTAGTCCAAGGGACTCTCAAGAATCTTCTCCAACATCACAGTTCAAAAGCATCAATTCTTTGGCGCTTTATGGTCAAACTCACATCCATACAAAAGCCATAGCTTTGACTAGATGGACCTTTGTCAGCAAAGTAATGTCTGTACTTTTTAAAATGCTGCATAGGTTTGTCATAGCTTTTCTGCCAAGGAGCAAGCGTCTTTTAATTTCATGGTTGCAGTCACCATCTGTAGTGATTTTGGAGTCCAAAAAATAGTCTCTCACTATTTCCACTGTTTCCCCATCTATTTCCCATGAAGTGATGGGACCAGATGCCATGATCTTCATTTTCTGAACATTGAGCTTTAAGCCAACTTTTTCACTTTCCTCTTTCACTTTCATCAAGAGGCTTTTTAGTTCCTCTTCACTTTCTGCCATAAGGGTGGTGTCATCTGCATATCTGAGGTTATTGATATTTCTCCCGGCAATCTTGATTCCAGCTTGCGCTTCATCTAGTCCAGTGTTTCTCATGATGTACTCTGCTGCTGCTAAGTCACTTTAGTCGTGTCTGACTCTGTGCGACCCCATAGACGGCAGCCCACCAGGCTCCCTCGTCCCTGGGATTCTCCAGGCAAGAACACTGGAGTGGGTTGCCATTTTCTTCTCCAGTGCATGAAAATGAAAAGTGAAAGTGAAGTCTCTGAGTCATGTCCAACTCCTAGCGACCCCATGGACCACAGCCTATCAGGCTTCTCCGTTCATGGGATTTTCTAGGCAAGAGTACTGGAGTGGGGGTGCCATTGCCTTCTCCAATGATGTACTCTGCATATAAGTTAAATAAACACGGTGACAATATATAGCCTTGAGATACATCTTTCCCTGTTTGGAACCAGTCTGTTGTTCCATGTCCAGTTCTAACTGTTTCTTCCTGATCTGCATACAGGTTTCTCAAGAGGCAGGTCAGGTGGTCTGGTATTCCCAACTCTTGAAGAATTTTCCACAGTTTGCTGTGATCCATACAGTCAAAGGCTTTAGCATATTCAATGAAGAAAAGTAAATATTTTTCTATGATCCAGCAGATGTTGGCAATTTGATCTCTGTTTCTTCTGCCTTTTCTCAATCCAGCTTGAACATCTGGAAGTTCTCAGTTCACATACAGTTGAAGACTAGCTTGGAGAAATTTCAGCATTACTTTGCTGGTGTGTGAGATGAGTGCAATCATGCGGTAGTTTGAACATCTTTGGCATTGCCTTTCTTTGGGATTGGAATGAAAACTGACCTTTTCCAGACCTGTGGTCACTGCTGAGTTTTCCAAATTTGCCAGCATATTGAGTGCAGTAATTTTACAGCATCATCTTTTAGGATTTGAAATAGCTCAGCTGGAATTCCTTCATCTCCACCATCTCTGTTTATAGTGATGCTTCCTAAGGTCCACTTGACTTCACATTCCAGGATGTCTGGCTCTAGGTGAGTGATCACACCATCATGGTTATCTGGGTCATGAAGATCTTTTTTTAATACTTTCTTCAATTTAATTCTGAATTTGGCAATAAGGAGTTCATGATCTGAGACACAGTCAGCTCCAGATTTTTTTTTTTTTTTTCTGACTGTATAGAGCTTCTCTATCTTTGACTGCAAAGACTATAATCAACCTGATTTCAGTGTTGACCATCTGGTGATGTCCGTGTCCCAGGCCTTGTTATTTTTCTGGAGCGTGCTCTGCTATGGACAACATTTTATTAATTATTCATCTGTTGTTTAGTTGCTAAGTCATGTCTGACTGTGATCTCATGGATTGCAGCAAGCCAGGCTTCTTTGTCCTTCACTATCTCCCAGAATTTGCTCAAATTCATGTCTATTGAGTCTGTGATTCCATCTTCTGTCGCTTCCTTCTCCTGCCTTCAATCTTTCCCAGCATCGGAGTCTTTTCTAATGAGTCAGCTCTTCACGTCAGGTGGCCAACATATTGGAGCTTCAGCTTCAGCATCAGTCCTTCCAATGAATATTCAGGGTTGATTTCCTTTAGGATTGACTGGTTTGATCTTCTTGCAGTCCAAGGGATTCTACTTGCTGTTACATTTTCTCTATATAATGCTTAACTTTTGTGTAATCACTTGCCTGAATGCATTTTACAACCTTAAATGTCTTGATCTCTAATAACCAAACAAAGAGCCTTGTGAGGCATCAAATAAATAAGAACAGCATCAAAACCACAGAACATTCTACTTAATGGGTAAATGTCTTTCAGTCATGTCTGACTTTTCGAAACACTATGGACTGTAGCCTGCCAGGCTACTCTGTCCATGGACTTCTCCAGGCAAGGATTCTGGAGTGAGTTGCCATTCCCTTCTCCAGGGAATCTTCCTGACCCAGCTTCCTGAAGCTGGTGTCCTGCATTGCAGGCAGATTCTTTACCATCTGAGCCACCAGGGAAGCTCACTCCACTTAATAGAGGTGCTCAAAAAACTTCCTGTTTCAGTTTTTTGTGTTCCTTGTTGAATATATGATACTATTACCAAACTTCTTATACTTGGCTTGGGAAAAAAGTTTCCAAATTCTGGTAACATGCAGTCTTCAGTTCTAAATGAATCCCCTCCATTTTACTTTGATTCTTGTGGAGGCCTGGTTAATTAACCCAACTGTAATCAGACGGCTGAACAAGCTGGTGTTTACTATACTGAGGTCTCTGAATTTCTGTGCATTTGCCAGTATTTAATCAATTCCTTTTTCTTTCCAACCATTGAGATGTTGGAGAAGAGAAATAGCACCAGAATTTGCTACCACAGCATCTGACGTGAAGAGAAATAAGAAGGCGGTGTCTATGGTCCCAGCAGGAGGGCCTAGGGGCTATTTTAGGCATATTTGGAAAGGATTATTTCAGGTTTCCTCTCTGTAACCCAACCTATGAATGCTACAGCCACTACAAATAACTCACCATTGGTAGGATCAACTGAAAACATCTTGGAAGAGGAAAGGATCCTATAAGTAATGTTCTCACTGCTTTCCACGTCTGTGGCCACAACGGTCAGCACTGGGTGCCCCAGAGGCACCAGTTCGGAAATGGTGACCTGAGGGGAAAAAAAGAAAGGGAGACAGGCCCTGTGCTTAAAGAACGCAGCTATTTTCATAAACAGAGCCAGGACCTGACTCTTTTATTTATTTTGTTTATGGAAGTAACAGAGAACCTGACTTTATTAGGTGTTGTTAATTTATAGAGTGGGCATATTAAGAAGATTGTGTTAGTAGTTCCAGAATTCAGAAAAACAAAATTCAAAAATTTTAGAAGATGTTTCATGCAGTATTGATTTTTATTATGAACAATTTCCTTCTAAACTATTTCTGTGTGGTGGAGGATAGCTTATGCATTCACTAATATGTTCACTAATGTTTCATTACACTGTACATTGTGTAATTATGAGCCTTATGTTACTTACATACTTAAGAAATTGAATTGAATGAGAGATTCAACTCCATATGTACTTCTATTCTCCATGATGCTAAATATAAAACTCTCAGCACAAACTTAGGCAGTAAAAACAGTGAATACTATCTGTCTGTCTACATTACTTTGTTGACTATGGTTCAGTTTGCATTATTCCCTGTTCTTTCCAGTTTGGTCATGGTCTCAGCATCTCTTTATGCTATTTACCTGGTAAGAATCCTGAGAAAATACTGGTGGGTTATCGTTGACGTCCAGCACATGGACAATGACTGTCCCCTCTGTTTGGTGCACCAAATCTGAAATTTGGATCTGCAGCTCATATTTAGTAGCTTCTTCAAAATCCAGTGTTTCAACCAGCACCACTACCCCAGTGTTCCGATCAATAGCAAACTTGGTTCCAGAATTACTCTCTTTAACAAAACTGAAGGTGAAAGCTGGATTCGAATCCACATCATAAACTGATATCCGAGTCACAATCGTGCCAGGCAAAGAATCTGAAATAGTCATGACCACTGTCAGTCTCCATTAAAAGTCATCCTTTGAAATATTTTTCTTTAATAGTCAATCCAAGCATTTTTATTTTATGTCCAATATGATTTGCTGTTTCTTGGCATGAATTCTCATACAAGGCTCATTACAAACTGAACAAAAACTCTGAAGAATTTAAGAGCCCAATAAAAGTGAAAATTTACCACTGCGTAGGGAATTGAAGAGGTAGACAATTTTCAATTTTTATATTTCACTTTTTATCATATGTTTATCACACAATCCCAGCACCAAGAAACACTGTAAGTCACTTATTTGTACTATGTAATTTCCATATCAAAATCATATATTCATGGGTGATGTGGGTGGGAAGAAGGTTATTATTCAAAACATTAATACAAAACATAAAATTCTGAAAAGCAAGCAGGATTTAAATGAAAATGTTTTGATACTGAAGCTAGATACTTAGTTCCTCATATTCATTTTTGTAAAATTATTTCTTTTGAGAGGCACACACTGCTTCCTTCTCTTAAAACCCGACTCTCAAAATTATCAAGACTATAGAAAGTATACCTCATACTGGTGATCACAAAAGGTCTCTAATAGTCTTCACACACACACAAATCACAAATAGATGACATGGTAAATGTTTCACATAACATATGTGCTTTTTAAACTGCCAAGAAAGGGACTTTGGTTTGGACTTCATAGGTACAGTACAGGTAGAAAGAAGATTCCAGGACATTTAGAATAATTCCACTGTGTATGAGACTAATAATTTTCATATTTCAAATTTGAACATCCTTGACATGCACCAATTACATTTGACTCCTTCTGGTAAGTTTTGATATACACAGTTTATGTTTGTGATATATTTATTCTGAGCACATTACTGCCTTTTGATTCCAATGCATGTGCTTTAGAATAGCACTTTCAGTAAAAAACAGATGAAAAACACATCAAATAGGTGAGAGCTAAAACTAGACAATTTTCTTATTAGTATAATATTTTAAATTGTTTAATATATATAGGTATTCTTATATATAAAAGTTGCTGGAATATAGCCCTTTTTGAGAAGTGATGTTTGTAATTTGTTTGGAAAGTGAATGTAACAAAATGTTAGGCACATTTTAGGAATAAGTTGGATATTAAGAGTGAAAAGAGAGAGTAGAGTGATGGGCCACTATGTGCAATTTCAACTATAAAAAGTTGGGTTGGGTTTTACCAGTACAGCTATTGACCACAGACAACTCTGAGATCACAGACTAGGGAGTCATCATGTAACCCAGAGACCCAAACAATTAAGATTAATCAGTATATCATGTTGGAGAAGGAAACGGCAACCCACTCCAGTGTTCTTGCCTGGAGAATCCCAGGGACGGGGGAGCCTGGTGGGCTGCCGTCTATGGGGTCACACACAGTCGGACACGACCGAAGTGACTTAGCATAGCATAGTATATCATGTAAAACTTTGTATTTTCATTAATGCGATATTTACATTAATGCGATAAAAGTTTTCTGCAGATGTTGAACTTTAGTTTATAGTAGAGGAAAATGATGACTCTGTGCAGGAATCATCCAACTCCCTTCACTTATTACTTATCATTAGTATATTGCAAATAAAACTGAGCAGGGCCCTATGGGGCCTTCCTGGGACAAACCCTCCTCCACCATGGCTTTTCCTTGTCTTTTTTCTATAGAAAAACTTTAGCCAAAGAATAAATTCAGGGAATTCCCTAGCAGGCAGGGGTTTGGACTCCTTGCTTTTGGCCTGGGTTAAATTCCTGGTCAAAGAACTCAGACTCTGCAAGCCACCCAGCATGCCCCCATAGCAAATAATATTAATAAAATAAACTTAATCAGAGAAATGAGGAGACACAGAAACAAAGGAAAAGCAGTCGAACAGGACAAAATAATAACAGTTCAGTCCTTAAGCAAAGTCAAGGACCTTTAGTTCTTCCTCAAGGGCTACAGATAACACTCTGAGCCATATTCTATGAGCTGTCTTATAGAGAATGAAACCTCCACCAGGTGCAAGAAGTTAACTACATGATGCCCAGACTGTAGCCGTAACATAAGCTACCTGAGAACTGACCTCAAAGACATGAGAACCAACCAGTCCTGGAACTGAAGAGTAACTGGGCTTAAAACAATCAAGATAATGGTCAGATTACCACATGGCCAATTTCAAGATGATCCTCAGAGGTGACTCTGCATGGAGCCCCCTTACTCTAACCCTACACCCATGAAGCTCCCCGTTAAAAGCTGTTGCCCCCTATTAGCACTGAGGAATTGGCCTTTGGACACAAGTATGCCTTCTTCCCCAAGTTACTGGCCTCCTGAAAAAAGCAACCTTTCTTTTCCAACACTTGTCTCTTGAATATTGGCTTTCAAGTGTTGAGCAGCTGAACCCGAGTTTGGTAACACAAAGATTGATACAGTTATCAGTCTAATAACATCACTTTCTCTCAGGGGAGCTTTAGGGTGACCATCACAGCCAACAAAAGATGCTTCTTCATTGAGCAGATATCACTTTTAAGAAATGTCTGTATACAAGAGAAACTGTGTGGAGTAGTGGTTTGACCTTGGGAGATCAGCTTCCTTCTGATTTGAATGCAAACCCCAACTTTAACTTTTAACTTCTTTGACATTTTATATTTAATTTTTGACTCTCCATTTTCTATTCTGTAAAATGAAGATATAAACAATTTACAGTTGTGTGATTGTTGAGGAATAGTATACGTACTTAACACCGCATCCAGTTGAAAAAATAGTAGGTGATATACAAGTTAATCAAAACCATTATTTCAAATCACACTTACTTTCGGCAATTTCCACTGCTTCAGAGGGGAGAAAAGTTGGGGCATTGTCATTTATGTCAGTCACCTGTATCTTGATCACAGTTGTATCAGAAAGCCTGGGCATGCCTTTATCCATTGCTTGTACAATCAAACTGGGTTGGAAAAGAATTAAGGAATGTTATCCATCATTCAGAGAATAAGAAAACCACATAAATATCAAATATCCACTTGAAAATTTTAAAATGAGCTGACTAGCTTTTTTATTTCTCCCCCGACTTTTCTAAAAGGAATTATTTAAAGTTTATTTCATAAGAATGGTAGTCTGAAGTGTATTTTTTGACACATTTAAAGAATCAAATCAATCTTGGTTATTTAAAATAAATGGACTCTGTCTGGGAGACAGACTATAACTTTCGGTCCTTTTCTACTAAGAACAAAAAAGTACAAACACTAATACCTTTAGATAAGTAGACTGCCTCCACTCAGCCACACATGGACTGAATATTGCTATTGATACATATTTCCATTTTACTGTACCAACAGAAAATAGACTCACTAAAAGCTTGTTTTGTATTTTTTTTTCACATTTAAATTGCAAATCAATCAAAATTGAAGAATCAACAGAGGGCACTGCCATGCATAATACACACGCCAAAGATGCTTTATTGACTAGGACTGTAGAGTAGAGGTAAAAGTCCATGATCTGAAAGAACCTACATGCAGTGATTCAGTGTCTCTTGGATGACGGTACAACTTCCAATCCCAAAGAAAGGCAATGCCAAAGAATGCTCAAACTACCGCACAATTGCACTCATCTCACACACTAGTAAAGTAATGCTCAAAACTCTCCAAGCCAGGCTTCAGCAATATGTGAACCATGAACTTCCTGATGTTCAAGCTGGTTTTAGAAAAGGCAGAGGAACCAGAGATCAAATTGCCAACATCCGCTGGATCATGGAAAAAGCAAGAGAGTTCCAGAAAAACATCTATTTCTGCTTTATTGACTATGCCAAAGCCTTTGACTGTGTGGATCACAATAAACTGTGGACAATTCTTCAAGCGATGGGAATAACAGACCCCCTGACCTGCCTCTTGAGAAACCTGTATGCAGGTCAGGAAGCAACAGTTAGAACTGGACATGGAACAACAGACTGGTTCCAAATAGGAAAAGGAGTACGTCAAGGCTGTATGTTGTCATCCTGCTTATTTAACTAATATGCAGAGTACATCATGAGAAGTGTTGGGCTGGAGGAAGTACAAGCTGGAATCAAGATTGCCAGGAGAAATATCAATAACCTCAGATATGCAGATGACACACCCTTATGGCAGAAAGTGAAGAAGAACTAAAGAGCCTCTTGATGAAAGTGAAAGAGGAGAGTGAAAAAGTTGGCTTAAAGATTAACATTCAGAAAACTAAGATCATGGCATCTAGTCCCTTCACTTCATGGCAAATAGATGGGGAAACAGTGGAAACAGTGTCAGACTTTATTTTTTGGGGGCTCACAAATCACTGCAGATGGTGACTACAGCCATGAAATTAAAAGAGGCATACTCCTTGAAAGGAAAGTTATGACCAACCTAGACAACATATTAAAAAGCAGAGACATTACTTTGCCAACAAAGGTCTGTTTAGTCAAGGCTATGTTTTTTCCAGTGGCCATGTATGGATGTGAGAGTTGGACTATAAAGAAAGCCGAGTGACGAAGAACTGATGCTTCTGAACTGTGGTGTTGAAGAAGACTCTTCAGAGGTCCTTTGACTGCAAGGAGATCCAACCAGTCCATCCTAAAGGAGATCAGTCTGGGTGTTCATTGGTAGGACTGATGTTAAAGCTGAAACTCCAATACTTTAGCCACCTGATGCAAAGAGCTGACTCATTTGAAAAGACCCACATGAAAAGATGCTCAACATCACTCATTATCAGAGAAATGCAAATCAAAACCACTATGAGGTACCATTTCACGCCAGTCAGAATGGCAGCCATCCAAAAGTCCACAAGCAATAAATGCTGGAGAGGGTGTGGAGAAAAGGGAACCCTCTTTCACTGTTGGTGGGAATGAAAACTAGTACAGCCACTATGGAGAACAGTATGGAGATTCCTCAAAAAACTGGGAACAGAACTGCCTTATGATCCAGCAATCCCACTGCTGGGCATACACACTGAGAAAACCAGAATTGAAAGAGACACGTGTACCCCAATGTTCATAGCAGCACTGTTTACAATAGCCAGGACTTGGAAGCAACCTAGATGTTCATCTGCAGATGAATGGATAAGAAAGCTGTGGTACATATACACAATGGAGTATTACTCAGCCATTAAAAAGAATGCATTTGAATCAGTTCTAAGGAGGTGGATGGAACTGGAGCCTATTATACAGAGTGAAGTAAGCCAGAAAGAAACACACAAATACAGTATACTAACGCATATATATGGAATTTAGAAAGATGGTAACAATAACCCTGTTTACGAGACAGCAAAAGAGACACTGATGTATAGAACAGTCTTTTGACTCTGGGAGAGGGAGAGGGTGGGATGATTTGGGATAATAGCATTGAAATATGTATAATATCATATCTGAAATGAGTCGCCAGTCCAGGTACGATGCCTGATAAACGGATGCCTGGGGCTGGTGCACTGGGACAACCCAGAGGGATGGTATGGGGAGGGAGGAGAGAGGAGGGTTCAGGATGGGGAACACATGTATACTTGTGGCGGATTCATTTTGATGAATGGCAAAAGCAATATAATATTGTAAAGTTAAGTAAAATAAAATTAAAAAAAAAAAGAAAAGACCCTGATGCTGGGAAAGATTGAAGGCAGGAGGAGAAGGGGACAACAGAGGATGAGATGGTTGGATGGCATCACCGATTCAATGGGCATGGGTTTGGTTGGACTCTGGGAATTGGTGATGGACAGGTAGGCCTGGCGTGCTGTGGTTCACGGGGTCACAAAGAGTCGGACACGAGTGAGTGACTGAACTGAACTGAAAAAAGCATCAACTTTTTGTTGGTTTAAATTCCACTTAGTAGAAAATAATCACTGCTTATCTATGGTTCACAAAGCATACAGGCTGCCTTCTATACTACTGAAGTTGGGCCATCATTAGAACAACTAATAAAATTTCACACTTTAGGAGCCTAGAAGTAATTCCCTGTTGAAAGTCTGTTTTGTTAGCATGAACGTAAGTCAGGTACATATGGAAAAATATTACTAAAAATAATCAACTCACCATGTCCTCTGCCCCTGCTGCCTGCCTCTCCCCAGTGTCACACTAAGGGCTCAGCAAAGACATTAAAGTTATGTCTCTGTTGATTCTTCCTCTGTGGTCATAAGGACTCTTATTTTCACAGTATTACAATTTCAGGGGTTCTATATAATGCCTATATCATGTTAAAAAGCAAGATTCTTTGACATAGACAGAAATATGATTCTGTTTCAAAACAAAATGACAAGTCAAAGGTTTCTCAGTGGCTTGAGGCACAAATGAAAAATTATGGAGGTAGATCCACTGGAATTCTACACATAACTTCTATGAGACCTCAAGTTTTCTGTGATGGCTCTTTGGCAGGCTTTGCAAAATTCTTGGCTGTTGTCAGCCCAACTGGCTCCATGTTCCAAAACTGTTGCCCTGATTAGCGTATCAGCAGAGATGATAAATGAAGTTCACCAGATAAAAACAGTCCCATTCTAGTTCAGAGCATAGGTCTCCTAATCGACCAGTGGTGGGAAGCTGCTCTTTATCATGTTAAATTTTAAATGAGACTTCAGTCAGGCAGATTCTTTTCTGATTGCCTTAATACCTAAGATCGTGATAGAGGATTTTTCAAAACTCTCTCTCAACAGTTTATTAAATATATTCCCAGAACTAAATGTTTCTTCTGTAATTCCAAGAGAAACAAAATATCAGTTAACATCATAACACCTCTGAAAGGAAGAGCTATAACTTCTGGTTATATCTACACAGGTTTTATTTCCGATTCCTCTAGAGATTCTGCTATAACAATGGCAAAAGAATTTAGAATAAGGTATATGTTGATAAGTCTAAAAAGAAATGGGGGAAGATATTAGTGAGTGGAATGGGTGAGAAGTTTCAACACATGTCTGAAAAATGCAAGCAGACTGAGAAGCGGTTAAAGATGTGTGTGAGTGTGTGTGTGCGTGAGTGTGTGTGCACATGTATGTGCGCACATGTATGTGCGCACATGTGTGCACACTCTTAGTCATGTCTAACTCTTTGAGACCCCATCGACTGTAGCCTGTCAGGCTCTTCTGTCCATGAAATTTTCCAGGCAAGAATACAATACTGGAGTGGGTTGCCATTTGTTACTCCAGTGGTCTTCTTGATCCGGGGATTGAACCCACATCTCTTGCATCTCCTGTATTGGCAGGTGGATTCTTTACTACTGTGTCACCTGGAAAGTCAGGTGGCAGAGGAATGCATAGATTAAAATGCATCCTGCATTTGAAGGAAGACAAGCATGAGTGAGAAACAGATTTGCCCCCACATAACCAAAGAGAGGCTCAAAACATGGCAAAATGCAGGGTGAGATACTGAGCTAAAAATAGCTTAAAAGATTAAATTCAAAATATAGAACAATCAAGATCCTTTGCCCATTTCTTTTCCCTCCCAGGCAAAACAATGTCTGATGTTCATACTCAGTAATATTGAGGGACTGTCCCTGAAGAAATGAAATCTCCTCCAGAAGGGGAAAACCCCTCTCTATATATTGTTATTTACATGTCATCCTGCAAAGTAGTCAAGTTCTTCTCTGGTTCATCTGAAAGCCAGGCATGCTGGTCAACGAGATCCATCAGGAAATTCTGACTTCAATATTGCCTCACTTAGGACCAAGGATGGTTATTTACTCACAGAAAGTCTCTTACATGAATAAAAGAGGATAAACTAGACAAGCGGAAGAGATAAATCCAGAGGACACAGAAATTTTGAAAGAGCAAAAGACTATGTAAAAATAATTCCAACTAATGTCTTAGGAGAGCTATCATAACACATAAATAAGAATAAGATGCTAGGAAAAAGCTCAAAGATTAAGAAAGAGTTGTTGAAAATTATAAAATATATAATATTCAAAAAATTTTAAACTAAAAACAACAGAAAAAGAAAGTTTAGAAGGTTATAATTAAGAAAATCTCCCAGAAAAATAAAACAACAAAAATAAACCCGCACACAACAAGAAATGGAAAGTAGAGAATAAAGTATGGCTGACAAAGGATCAATCCTGGCCGCCTAACACTTGACTGAATAGGATCCGGGAAAAAGAAACCAGGTAAAGTAAACAAAACAAAACAAAAACAATAAACAGAAGGGAGGTAATTATCAGTGACATAATACCAAAAAACAGAACATTTATCGTCATTAAAAGCGTACATCAAGTACTCAGCACAAGGAAATACCCACACTAAAGTACATAATCACAAAACGTCTAAACATTGCAGATGAAATAACCTGAGAATCTCCACAGAAAGTGCAAAAACCCCCACAAAAACCATGGACTAAACATTAGAATGGCATCACCTTCTCAATAGCAGAACTGAGTTTTAAAAGATAAAAGAACAATGCCTTCAAAAACTAAAAGAAATGTTCAACTTCTATATTATCCATTGTATAAATCACAGGTGAAAGTAGAATAAAGGTGTTTTCAGATGTGTAAGAACTAAAAGAATGTACTCTCTTGGCACCTTTTCCTACAAAGCTACTATAACAGTAAGAGAAAGACATGGGATTTTCACGGCATGCAACTAACACAGGAAAGCAATAAACCAGTCACAAGTCACGGGCTCCAGCTTTCACCCTGTTTATTTAACTTATATGTACATCATGAGAAACGCTGGGCTGGAAGAAGCACAAGCTGGAATCAAGATTGCCGGGAGAAATATCAATAACCTCAGATAAACAGATGACACCACCCTTATGGCAGAAAGTGAAGAGGAACTGAAAAGCCTCTTGATGAAATTGAAAGAGGAGAGTGAAAAAGTTGGCTTAAAGCTCAATATTCAGAAAACTAGGATAATGACACCTGGTCCCATCACTTCATGGCAAATAGATGGGGAAACAGTGTCAGGCCTTATTTTGGGGGGGCTCCAAAATCACTGCAGATGGTGATTGCGGCCGTGAAATTAAAAGACGCTTACTCCTTGGAAGGAAAGTTATGACCAACCTAGATAGCATATTCAAAAGCAGAAACATTACTTTGCCAACAAAGGTTCATCTAGTCAAGGCTATGGTTTTTCCAGTGGTCATGTATGGATGTGAGAGTTGGACTGTGAACAAAGCTGAGCACCGAAGAATTGATGCTTTTGAACTGTGGTGTTGGAGAAGACTCTTGAGAGTCCCTTGGACTGTAAGGAGGTCCAGCCAGTCCATTCTTAAGGCGATCAGTCCTGGGTGTTCTTTGGAAGGAATGATGCTGAAGCTGAAACTCCAGTACTTTGGCCACCTCATGCAAAGAGTTGACTCATTGGAAAAGACTCTGATGCTGGGAGGGATTGAGGGCAGGAGGAGAGGGGGATGACAGAGGATGAGATGGCTGGATGGCATCACCGACTCGATGGACATGAATCTGAGTGAACTCTAGGAGTTGGTGATGGACTGGGAGGCCTGGCGTGCTGCACTTCATGGGGTTGCAAAGAGTCGGACATGACTGAGTGAGTGAGTGAACTGATCTGAACTCACTGGAGAGCCATACTGCCCAGCTAGATAAGGGGGAGAGGAAAGAGTAGGACTCAGTTCTCCAAGAAACAAAAGATTTGATGGAATACATGATATGAGAGGCATATCAGGGGAGAAAGACGAGTGGGCATGTTTGATAGATCTAATAGAATATTTATAAGGAATTAAGTACAGGGACATAGCAAATCAGGTGAGCAAAAAGAAAGATAATCATTAACTCTGGGGATAAGGGGAAGAATAAGGAAAGAACTATAATTATGAAGTATGACCCGGCTCTGAAGTAAACACCTGTATAACCATGACTGCAGTCATGAAATTCAAAGACGCTTGCTCTTAGAATAGATTTCATCTTCTCTCAGTTCCTATTTCTCCCAGCCTTGAATTCATGGGGGAATTGGTGAGTGGTGCTTTTGCACATTGTGACCAGTTTAAATGATGTGAATGCTGAAACCATGACGCAAATAGGACAAAGCTGGAAGGAGTTAGATTTAATTGATAATTAGACTCCACTGAGTAAGAACTCTGTGACAGAAAGTCATTACAATCAGGAAATACATAGTTCCTGAAACAGGGCAGACACTGTTGAATCTGAATTTATAATCATTCAGGTAGCAACTACACTGAGATTTACCTGCAGTCAACTATGGAGAGAAAAAAGAGATTTGTGCTTAAAATTACTAGAGAAGCAATGTAGCAGGGTTTTATTTATATGGTTGATTTCAATGTTTATATAATAAGTATCATAACAACTGATTACACTAAAATATTACTGAAAAAGATCCTACTATGTAGGACAGGGTAAGATCTTAAACTAAACTTTTAAAATACCTTTGAAGTAATATTTTGAAATATATTAAACAAAAAGAACTAAATACTTAATCAAATGTTTAGAGTTGGGAAGTTTTTCAGAGGTAAATTAATCCAGTCTGCCCAGGAACAGATCCCATTTTATCCGGTTCTTGCTGTTTAACCACAAGAGTAGGAAACAGCAACCCACTCAGTATTCTTGCCTGGGAAATTCCATGGACAGAGGAGCCTGCTGTCCACGGGTTGTAGAGTGGATACCACCGACAGACTGAGCAACTGAGCACATTAAGCCACAAGAATACACTGCACTTTCCTTGCATAACATGTAAGTAGTCTGGCCTCGGAGAATATTGAGGCTTGGGTCTCTTGTATTCTTCCTTTTTCCCTCAAAAGGAAGTCTGCTATGTAGCCAGTATGGTAGATGCAGTGCAACTCAGCATCAAGACACCTGCTGCTAAGACGTGATCGATGACGAAGCGGTTCTGTGATCCTGAGCAAATCTGCATGTCACTTGTCTCATTAGTGAGTGAGAAAAAGCCTAACTGAACTTCCCTGGGGGTGACGGGAAGATTACAGGAAACGCTGTGTATGTGGCCTTTCAAAAAAACATACAAACACAAGGCTGACTGAAATGCACGGTAAGAAAGTCCAGGCTTCCCATGTGACCACTTCCTCAGAAACAAGGTTTATGGTTTCTTAGGTTTTCCTGCTGCTGCTGCTGCTGCTACTAAGTCGCTTCAGTCATGTCCGACTCTGTGTGACCCCATAGACGGAAGCCCACCAGGCTTCCCCGTCCCTGGGGTTCTCCAAGCAAGAATACTGGAGTGAGTTGCCATTTCCTTCTCCAATGCATGAAAGTGAAAAGTGAAAGTGAAGTCGCTTAGTCGTGTCTGACTCTTAGCGACCCCATGGACTGCAGCCTACCAGGCTCCTCCATCCATGGGATTTTCCAGGCAAGAGTACTGGAGTGGGGTGCCACTGCCTTCTCCTAAAGTTGTCCAATTTTATGGGTGTGTTTTCACTCAAAAAGCCCTGCAAGAAAGCACCATGGGTCGCCTTGTCCCCTCCTTCACTTAGTCATACAACCTAGGGTTCCGTCTTCATTGGCGCACATATACCTCTTCTTTATAATTAGTTTTGTTGTCTTCCATGAAAGCTGGGTTATCATTCTTGACACAGTCCCCATTCACAGATTTTTGTTTCCCTTAGAGGCTTTCATTTTCTTTTATAGACTGTGAATTCACAAATATCTCTGTATATATGCCTAGACACTTGGGAACATCCACTTTTAAAAATCACAGAAGACCTATGACACATTCTCTCTTTCACAGAATTTCTGTGTAAGTCTGGCATATTTTGAACTCTAGGCAAAAAGTATATCTCTTCTTGAATGTGCACTTTAAGATGATATTTCTATCAGAACAGAGTCATGTAACATGGACCTGATAACAGGGTTGTACTTTCCTACACAAAAATGAACAAATGATTAAAAAGAGAAACATCATTCAGTCTTCACTGTTTTTAAAAGCAATTAAAGCAACATTTGCAGGGTCTCTATAGCTCAGGAAGCATTTCACAAATGTCTTTAATGTCTCTGATTTAATATCATACTTAATGGCTTCACAAATGCATGAACTCCTAGAATGAGAAAAGGAATCTTAACATTCTTGTAGTCCAATCACCTTTTCCAAATAGCATCTACTTCCTAAGACTCTCTCAGTGTATCAAGGACAATCCTAAGCTGGAGCAAAGGGAAAACACATCTTATAGCTAAGCATACCAAACCGGAAATCATGCCCAAAGCAACAAGGCGGAATAGCTGGTCAAACGGATCTGAGCTTGGGGCAAACCTGTAGGCACTGGTGTACTCGTAATCCAGAATCACACTTGCTGTTAGCACACCACTCAGCGGATCCATTTGGAATATGTTTCCTTGGTTGCCGGAGAGAATGGAATACTCAACGAGGCCATTCAACCCACTGTCCAGGTCTGTGGCAAAAACCTGTGAGGAAGCAACTCCTCTGTTAGGTAAGCATTGAAAGTGCAGAATGGCTTAAGCCTATTTTTCAGAGCAATGCATTATCAAAGAATCACATTATCAAACACATTTTAAAGACAATGATCAGAGGAATATTAGACATGGCTGAATGTTATATAAAAGTGAATGATGGATGAGAAGACTATTGTATAGATGCAAGAGTTTCCAAGTAATTTCAGTAGGAGTACCACAAGTTTTTAGTGCAATGAAACAAAACCCAGATTTAGTGTTAGCAAATTTAGATCCTGGTGATTTATTTGATGAGTCATCCAAGTACTAGTGTTGAAGATAAAACAAAAATACTAACGGTGAAGTGTGCATCACTCTCCACAAAGAGAGTGATTTATTTATTTATTATTTGGTCTGATTTACATTTTAATTGCAAACTAATTCTATTAGTGGATTCAAGACCTTGCATAAGAACAAGTTGACTGATAAATTGCTTTCTGTTTATTTTTATTTCCTAGGCCCCTCAGGCTTGGCCTGAGCTCCCATCTCCTGTCATCTCTCTCCTGGGTGACTACACCGATGTCCTAGTGGGCTTTTGCTTGTAACTCACTTCCCTTTCAATCTGTGCTTCACACTGCTGCCAGAGTTCTCAGGTGACCCAGGGTCTCATCAGGAAGACACAACGCCAGACACGTGGCACAGAGAGGCAGTATCAGACAGCTCCCCCAAGACCATGAGGACGAGAAACGTACCTGCATCCTGGCGGAATCAATCTCTCATGTCCCCGAGGTCATACACTTAGAAGAGTTACAGAGAGGAGGCCTCCCAGGAGACATATCGTTTAGGGTCTCCAGATGCCATCAACACAAATGCAACCGGGAAAGAAACACAGCAAAAAGACAGTGCCCAGGTGAAGCATAGGAACAGGGATATCTCTAGGGCACAGCTTCTCCGAGCTGTTGCCAGCAAGATGAATCAGCTCTTACTTGTCTTCATCTTGGGTTCTACCAGCCAAGGTTCAAATTCCAGAGAGAGAAAGTCTCTGTGAGACAGACATAGTTGACAGCACTCTGTGACTGGGTGGGGTGGGGTGGGGCCACCACCTTGACTGACGATCCTAACCAAGACTGCTTCTGGCAGAGGAGGGGAAGTTCCTAAAGGGAGTTTGTGGGGCTGCAACCAAAAGGAAGGCACTGGGCAGCGTGGGGGCAAAAAGCAAGAGCTCCAGAACCTTCTACATTCCTGTTCATCTGAACAGGACACAAGAAAATGACAGTTCCATTAATAGTTTCCCTGAAATTAAATGATCTAAGAAACATGAAGAGCAAAGTCCCTTGTATCTGTCCCTGACTGAGCCTTCTCAATGTTTACAGTACTGAAGCACTGGCAGGTCGGGCTGTTTCTCCTATCGGGTGTACTGGAGCTTTAAAGCTGCCTTCACCTTAACATGAGAGGTCTAGCTCTGTCCAGGTCTGCATCTGCGACAAAGTGCAAGCACCAGTGCCCCGGGGAGGGAGGGTCCACTGTGATGAAGCAGGCCCTGCCGTGACACTGGAGGCATCAGTCATCCCGGCTGAACAGGCATCACTGGGGGTGCAGACTGGAAGAGAGAATGCTCTTACTCCTTACCTTCCTCTTAAGCATCTCAGTCCTGGCTGAAGTCACAGTAAAGGCTCAACAATTCTGGAACATGCTGGAACCTGGAGCAATTAGGCTAAATGTGCAAAAATAATGTAGGAAATCCCGGGGCTCCTGGACCAAGTGAAGAGCACAGAGCTAAAACTCCAAGACAGCTGAGCCTCTGCTGGTCTTGTCTGCACCTTCAGAGGGAAAGATGGCATCTGGACTAGGCAGGGATCAAAGAAAGGTCTGCTTGCTTATCCAGGTGAAGGTGCTGCATGGAAACCTAGGTGATCACCTATACCCCTGGCCCCATCTACCCCAGAGAGAGAGTCATGAGATGCTGGGTCATGGGTTATAGAGGTGAAAGGGAATGTCTTGCTCAGCCACCAACTGTCAGGAAAGGGGTTTATACACATTCTCTGTGCAGATTCCCAAGAGCCTATAGGTGTCCTAATGCCCAGATTCTTCAACTAAAAGCGTCAGTTCAACCATGAATGGAAAGATGAAGATGTGCCACAATCTTGAAGCAGGGATAGTCTAGCAAGGGCGGGTGGGTTTGGAGCTTGAGCAAGAAGACTGATGTGTGAACAGACCCTCTCTTTCAGGCCATGGGACTTTCTCCTGAGATGTGGCTGGGCTTGAAAACAGTGAATATTGTGCCTTTCACGTGAGACACCCAAAGGTCCCAAGCCCAGGGGGCCTTCCCGTGTGTCTGTACCTCATTCTGTGCATGTCTGGCTGCAGCTCCACTTGGGAAATGCCTGCTCACCCTTTGAGACCAAGTGCAAATGTCGGGATCTGTCTGTGTTTCCTCTTAGCTCACACGACATTCAATATACGCTTTTCTATTATCACATTAGAAATTTATATTGTATACTTAGTCATCTGACTTCTCCTCTAAACTGTACACACTTAGAAGATGAGCTGCTTTTTGTGCCCATCTAGAGACCCCCTGCTAATCTCCAACAGGGTCCCTAGAAAGAGCAGGTGGGTGCTACATGCTTGCTATGCGTGCTAAGATGCTCAGTTATATCCAACTCTTTGCGACCCTATGCACTGTAGCCGCCTAGACTCTTGTGTCCGTGGGATTCTCCAGTCACGGATACTGGAGTAGGTTGCCATTTCCTACTCTAGGGGAACTTCCCTACCCAGGAACCAAATCTACATCTCCTGCATTGGCGGGGGGTTCTGAGCACAAAATGAAGGGAGTAAGCGTAGTGAACTCAGAAACTCCAGACTTCCTTCAACCTAAGGTTCCATCCAGTACATCATATAATGCATATGCCAAGGAAACAATGACAATTTAATTAATGTCCTGGAAAAGGTCTTTAGGCATTTGGATGTACACTGATTGATAAAAATTCACACAGACACACACACACAAAACACGTTTCTATTACCTGTACAATGTGATGATTGTAGAACTGGCCCTCAGACACTGATACTTGGTAAACGCTTTGCTCAAAGTGTGGTGGATGATCGTTCAGATCTTGGATAAAGACTGCTACTTTGCTGTAGGCTCTATGCCCCCTACTTTCAGCTAAAACGATGAGTTGAACTTCTTTTCTGACTTCAAAATCAAGAAACTTGGGTTCTTTCACAGTGACTTCTCCTATTTTTATTTCCAGAGAGGAAAAAAAAAAAGAAAGAATAGAAAATGATTTTATCTTTGACTGATGCTCACACGCTCTCCTCTCCTTCAATGCCTCCCACTGGCTGGAACCCCCTTTCCTAGTGTCTGGGGTCATTGCGAAAAAAGGTGAGAAGAGGCAGACATTTACACAGTTCAAACATGTAGGAGGGAAAGAAGCCATGAAACATCTGAGATCTGAGCACTCTGTTTTAAGTCGTCCTTCTGTCCCTGCATTTAGCCCACTGCCAAGTCTTTGCAGTCAGACATCTCTGGATTCACCCTCTCCCTGCTGCCGCCCTCCTCCAAGCAACCAGCATTTCCCACCTTGTCCCCTGTCTGCATTAGCCCGCTTACTGGCCTCTGCACTCATCCAGTTCCCATTTTGAAATAATTAATTTTCAAAAGGCACTGTGAGTATTTTTAAAGCCCTTGATTGGCTTCCACAACAATTATGTTGACACTCAGCATTTTAGCCTCCCCAGGACCATCTGCTTCAGCCCCTCCCACCTGAGAAATCTCATCCATCTCTTTCTCCCCTTTGCTCTCTCTGCTCTGATGCTAACACTCATACATGTTCTGCTTCTCAAACACATATTTTAGAATTTCCCTGTAGGCTTTTCCAGCCATCTGGGATTGTCCCCACTTCTGTGGATCCTCTTTCCAGCCATCACCATCACCATCACCATATCTGTCTCTAACATACTCTCCCAAAGTGCCTGCAGAGCCTTTGCACACCTGTTTCTGCCAAGTTACTCCCCTTGGTTTCTTAGAAGATTCACCAAGGTGAGCACAGTTACCTCTTACACCACTCTCTCCCCAATGCCCAGCTCAGGATCTGGCACACAGATGCACCTAATAATATCTGTTCCACCCCTGGGCAACAAGTAGAACCAGGTGAGGGAAACTGAGCTTGAGGGTTATGTCCTGCACAGGTTTTCCCCTGGATTAAGAAACTTCCTCCCCTGACATCATTTCCTTCTCAATTTCTACTCTGTTTTATTTCTTCCCCTTTACAATTAAATTTCTTACTGAATTTATTGTTATTATTACTCCACTGTCATGATTAACTCAGCTCTCGCTGTCAGAAGTTCCATCAGGTGGAATTTTCTAGAATGGGTACTGATTTGAAGTTTGAGACACTTGAAACCAAGCACAAATCCTAGCCCCGGATACTTTACTTAGGTAAAGTACCTGCTTCCCTACTACTAAACTTGTGACTGGTAGGAAGTAACTCAGGTTCTGTCGGGTACTATTTACCTTCTGTAAAACAGGGCTCTGAAGGATGGCCCCATAGCGTTGCTGTGAGAGTAACTCAGTGCATGTGTGAATCTCTTAGTAGTCACAGGATACAGAGTCCAGTGTCCTCCCCATGTCTCTCACTGCCCACCTCCCCCCACCATCAGATACAGATTTAATACCTACATATGCTCTGAATGTAGAAGGAGAACATTTAATAGCATGGATTATTACAAATTTGGTCTTCTGGTGAAATAATCTGTACAGTTTCTGGAAAACATGGCCTAGAGTCACAGTTCTGATCTATCTGATTCAGTTTCCCTAGAGAACCAGAGTCGGCCAAGGAAACTTTAGGCTATCATATACCTACCTGGGTGCTAATGGTAATCATGCATTCGTGTGTGCTTACTCACTTCAGACCTATCTGACTCTTTGCGACCCTATGAACTGTAGCCCGCCAGGCTTCTCTGACCATGCGGATTCTCCAGGCAAGAATACTGCAGTGGGTTGCCATGCCCTCCTCCAAATAGCTATCATAGCCTTTTCTAAAAGGTCTAACTATAGCACTGAGCATCGGAGAAGGTAATGGCACCCCACTCCAGTACTCGTGCCTGGAAAATCCCATGGACGAAGGAGCCTGGTAGGCTGCAGCTCATGGGGTCGCTAGAGTCGGACACGACTGAGAGACTTCACTTTCACTTTTCACTTTCATGCACTGGAGAAGGAAATGGCAACCCACTCCAGTGTTCTTGCCTGGAGAATCCCAGGGACGCGGAAGCCTGGTGGGCTGCCGTCTATGGGGTTGCACAGAGTTGGACATGACTGAAGCGACTTAGCAGCAGCAGCACTGACCATTGTGGGGGGTATTTTATTGCTTCTATTCTATTACTAAGAATCGATCTGATTTCGGTGTTGACCATCTGGTGATGTCCATGTATAGAGTCTTCTCTTGTGTTGTTGGAAGAGGGTATTTGCTATGACCAGTGCATTTTCTTGGCAAAACTCTATTAGTCTTTGCCCTGCTTCATTCCGTATTCCAAGGCCAAATTTGCCTGTTATTCCAGGTGTTTCTCGACTTCCTACTTTTGCATTCCAGTCCCCTATAATGAAAAGGACATCTTTTTTGGGTGTTAGTTCTAAAAGGTCTTGTAGGTCTTCATAGAACCTTTCAACTTCAGCTTCTTCGGCGTTACTGGTTGGGGCATAGACTTGGATTACTGTGACATTGAATGGTTTGCCTTGGAAACGAACAGAGATCATTCTATCGTTTTTGAGATTGCATCCAAGTACTGCATTTCGGACTCTTTTGTTGACCATGATGGCCACTCCATTTCTTCTGAGGGATTCCTGTCCACAGTAGTAGATATAATGGTCATCCGAGTTAAATTCACCCATTCCAGTCCATTTTAGTTCGCTAATTCCTAGAATGTCGACATTCACTCTTGCCATCTCTTGTTTGACCACTTCCAATTTGCCTTGATTCATGGACCTGACATTCCAGGTTCCTATGCAATATTGCTCTTTACAGCATCGGACTTTGCTTCTATCACCAGACACATCCACAGCTGGGTATTCTTTTTGTTTTGGCTCCATCCTTTCATTCTTTCTGGAGTTATTTCTCCACTGATCTCCAGTAGCATATTGGGCCCTTACGGACCTGGGGAGTTTCTCTTTCAGTATCCTATCATTTTGTCTTTTCATACTGTTCATGGGGTTCTCAAGGCAAGAATACTGAAGTGGTTTGCCATTCCCTTCTCCAGCGGATAGGAAAAGGAGTACGTCAAGGCTGTATATTGTCACCATGTTTATTTAACTTATATGCAGAGTACATCATGAGAAATGCTGGACTGGAAGAAACAGAAGTTGGAATCAAGATTGCCGGGAGAAATATCAATAACCTCAGATATGCAGATGACACCACCCTTATGGCAGAAAGTGAAGAGGGGCTAAAAAGCCTCTTGATGAAAGTGAAAGTGGAGAGTGAAAAGGTTGGCTTAAAGCTCAACATTCAGAAAACGAAGATCATGGCATCTGGTCCCATCACTGCATGGGAAATAGATGGGGAAACAGTGGAAACAGTGTCAGACTTTGTTTTTCTGGGCTCCAAGATCACTGCAGATGGTGACTGCAGCCATGAAATTAAAAGACGCTTACTCCTTGGAAGGAAAGTTATGACCAACCTAGATAGCATATTCAAAAGCAGAGACATTACTTTACCAACAAAGGTTCGCCTAGTCAAGGCTATGGTCTTTCCTGTGGTCATGTATGGATGTGAGAGCTGGACTGTGAAGAAGGCTGAGCGCCGAAGAATTGATGCTTTTGAACTGTGGTGTTGGAGAAGACTCTTGAGAGTCCCTTGGACTGCAAGAAGATCCAACCAGTCCATTCTGAAGGAGATCAATCCTGGAATTTCTTTAGAAGGAATGATGCTAAAGCTGAAACTCCAGTATTTTGGCCACCTCATGCGAAGAGTTGACTCATTGGAGAAGACTCTGATGCTGGGAGGGATTGAGGGCAGGAGGAGAAGGGGACGACAGAGGATGAGATGGCTGGATGGCATCACTGACTCGATGGATGCGAGTCTGAGTGACCTCCGGGAGCTGGTGATGGACAGGGAGGCCTGGCGTGCTGCGGTTCATGGGGTCGCAAAGAGTCGGACACGACTGAGCGACTGATCTGATCTGATCTGATTACTAAGAAAAAAATACTTACATTCTATATGAAAAACTAACTACAACACCAAATTTTAAAATTCATAAATTCACTTTTATTGCCATCAGATTCATTTATCAATTTTAGAAAGCTAAATTACTTTTACAAACCACAGTCTGTTGTTACCAAAATCCCTGATAGAAAATTCAGAGTATATCTAATGATAGGCAGTTGAAGAATTATTAAGATGCATTTTTTGATGAGCTGGTAATGAAAAAAGATAGCTTTCAGAAGTTTCTGTGGAACAAGGGCTGAGCCCACACCTCCAAACAAGAGAGGGGCCCCAGTTGACGTTGGTTCAAGGCTCTCATCTGGAACTCTGTCTCCACCAAATAGGGCATTCAGCCTGCTATCGTGTTCTGTTACTATTAGTACAGAAAAATAAAATTGAAACATAACACTTAATTGCCAGTGTCACTTATTAGAAAGTGTGCCAATCATAGTGCACATCAAAGTGGATTTATTTTTTTAATAAAAGAGTTGTGTTTAGGCTTGATAATTGGAATTTTGCACTTGGAATGAATCTGTAGTTCTAATGCTTTCCTTGCTTGGTTTTTATTTTTGGCATAATAATTGGCACATGCTGTG
Source organism: Tragelaphus eurycerus (assembly GCA_935064755.1). Lineage (NCBI taxonomy): Eukaryota > Metazoa > Chordata > Mammalia > Artiodactyla > Bovidae > Tragelaphus > Tragelaphus eurycerus. The sequence goes on along the minus strand of CAKXYN010000057.1, from coordinate 3,447,433 downwards.
AAAGTTGTGCAATAGGAAAGACAATAACCAGTCTGTGAGATGATTCAAGACAGGAATATCTACCAAATACCCAATTTGCCTTGGATGATTGATGTATATTTTTTCTTAGAGATGTCCAGGATCTACTGTCACCAAGATGAAAGTACTAGTGGGTTCTGTCTAATAGTAGGGGCAGAAATCCATGCTTTCTTTTGAGTAAGAGGCTCACAAATATCAACTTTTTGCTCATTCTTACATGTTAGCGTGCCAGTTATATATTTAATAACTTGAGAAGAAAATTGCAGCAATACTTTTCTTCTGATATATGGACACACATAGCTTTTATACAAATTATAACATACACATCAAAATGAGATTAAGATTCTTCAAATACTCAATGCTAGATAGCATAATCGGGTTGCTTCAGTCAATTACAAACTGTGTACATGCATAAGCATATGCCCAAAGCAGAATGGGATAAATATTTATGTTATCCCAGAGCTTTTGAACTCTCTCCTCTAAAGCTACATCCTTGAAACACTGGAAGTTTGATCACTTTGTTTTATGTCAGTCTAGCAAGTAATAGAATGAAAACTACCATTTGTTATTTACATGCACAATGTTAGTCAAACTGCAAGATTCCATCTGGTTTAAACAGTGAACAGTAGATATTTTTAAGTCACAGTGACAATGAGTTTAGATGCAAAAGTAAACTTTGGTTTGTGACTGTGGCATAGGGCACACTCAGGCACAACGGGCAGAAAACAGTTCTCACTAGAGAGCCATCTAATCATAACTTACCAAACCAATAACTAATAAAATGATTTTCTCACACTTTTACCCTGAAGAAAAGTGAATATGACATGAGAGATCAAGTTGACTGATTTATCGTACATACGAGTTTTCTACTTTGGCATATGTTTTAAAATATGTACATTGGTAAAACCTACATTAAATGCCTTTTGACACAAGTTTAATGATTATGTGGCAAAGGTGGCATGAAAGATGAATTTAATATAATTTAAGATCCTTAGAAATATTTGTTGACAAAATTATGATAAACTATATATTGGAATAACCTGCATGATAAAAGCAACTAAAATGCTTGATAAATTGTGTGTGTGTATATTAAAGTGCATCAAAAAATCCTCAAAATAAAAACATTTCCACAACAATGTGTAGTCTATAATTAACAAGCCCAAAAATCACAGAGAAGCAGGGCGCCATAAATGTCAGCCAGCAAATTCAGAGGTAGCAGAATAAATTTTCAAAAACTTAAATGCAGAAGTTATTGGACATATAATATGTAATATTATATTAAATATATTAAAATATATTAAAAGAAGGTTGAAAACAAGAGCAAGGAACAAGAGATTACTTATTTTAAATACCAGAAGTTGAGATAGAATTAAAGAAAACTTATAGAAATGAAAAGTATACTTCCTTAAGCTGAAGAGAAGAGGCATATAGAAATGAAAAATATGGAAAGGTAAGTAAGAGACAGTAATATGGTCCCAATATTTGTCTAACTAAAGTTCCAAAGAAAGATATAAATAAATGATATTTATATCAACAGCTGACTTATTAATACAACTGGAAACCAGAAGACAGAGAGTAATATCTTAAATAAAGAGAAAATAACTGTGAGCCTGAAATTCTGAGCCAAGCAAAAATATCTCTTAAAAACAAGAACTGAATAAAGACATTTTAAAATAAACAAAATCTGGGAAAGTTCATTGCAACAGCTTCTCATTAAAGGATGTACTTCAAGTAGAAATAAAATTATTCTAGGTTAAGTCTGAGATGTAAGAAAGAACACTTACTAATAGGAAAGAAAGTAGAAAACAAGCAGATGAATCCATTTAAAAACATTAATAATGCCTAATTTGAAAGACCTAAATTTGTGGTCAAGAAAACCTTATAAATTGCAAACGTGGATATTAGGAGATAAAGAATTCTACACCACCCTTATGGCAGAAAGTGAAGAGGAACTAAAAAGCCTCTTGATGAAAGTGAAAGTGGACAATGAAAACGTTGGCTTAAAGCTCAACATTCAGAAAATGAAGATCATGGCATCTGGTCCCATTACTTCATGGGAAATAGATGGGAAAACAGTGGAAACAGTGTCAGACTTTATTTTGGGGGGCTCCAAAATCACTACAGATGGTGACTGCAGCCATGAAATTAAAAGATACTTACTCCTTGGAAGGAAAGTTATGACCAACCTAGATAGCATATTCAAAAGCAGAGACATTACTTTGCCAACAAAGGTCCGTCTAGTCAAGGCTATGGTTTTTCCTGTGGTCATGTATGGATGTGAGAGTTGGACTTTGAAGAAGGCTGAGCACTGAAGAATTGATGCTTTTGAACTGTGGTGTTGGAGAAGACTCTTGAGAGTCCTTTGGACTGCAAGGAGATCCAACCAGTCCATTCTGAAGATCAGCCCCTGGGATTTCTTTGGAAGGAATGATGCTGAAGCTGAAACTCTAGTACTTCGGCCTCCTCATGCAAAGAAAGAGTTGACTCATTGGAGAAGACTCTGATGCTGGGAGGGATTGGGGGCAAGAGGAGAAGGGGATGATAGAGGATGAGATGGCTGGATGGCATCACTGACTTGATGGACTTGAGTCTGAGTGAACTCCGGGAGTTGGTGATGGACAGGGAGGCCTGGCATGCTGCGATTCATGGGGTCACAAAGAGTCAGACATGACTGAGCAATTGAACTGAACTGAACTGAACTGAAATCTCAGGTATTTAAGAGCAAGATATTGATTAATGTTAGACTTTAATGGGGCTTCCCTGATGGTTGAGCAGTAAAGAATCCATCTTCAATTGAGGAGACACATGAGATTTAGGTTTGATCCCTGAGTCAGGAAGATCCTCTGGAGGAGGAAATGGTACGCACTCCAATATTCTTGCCTGGAAAATCCTATGGACGGAGGGGTGTGGCAGATTACAGTCCAAAGGGTTGCAAAGAGTTGAACATGACTGAGCAACTGAGCATGCACACGGGCTTTAATTACGCCTGTCAAAATAGCTAGGCTAACCAAGAAAAGCAGAGAAAAGCCTACATAACCTCCAACAAACATGGGAAAATTGTCATTTTCAGATGACTGTATATGTAAAATGTACAGAAAAATAGCAGAATCAGTAAGAGTTTACAAGTTTTCTCGATATGAAATCAAAATATAAAAGCTAATTTCAAGTAAACAAACCTACACTGCCAGAAAAAAGCATATTTCATTTATCTCAGCAAGAAAAAGTATAAAATGTTTAGGCTAAATTTAGCAAGACATGTGCTTCAGAAAAATAATGCTATTAAAATTAGTAAAGAAAAAAAAATGGTGTGAATTTCCATATCAATCTTGGATTAGAAGATAATACTGTAAAGATACATATTTTCCCCCAAACTAATATGTTGTTGCTCTTGTTCAGTCACTAAGTCATGTCCAGCTCTTTGCAATCCCGTGACTGCAGCATGCCAGGTTCCTCTGTCCTACATTATCTCTTGGAGTTTGCACAAATTCCTGTCCATTGAGTTGGTGATGCTGTTTTGATCATCTCATCCTCTGCCACTCCTTTTTCCTTTTGCCTTCAATCTTTCCCAGTATCAGGGTTTTTGCCAATGAATTGGTTCTTTGCATCAGGTGGCCAAAGTATTGGAGCTTCAGTATCAGTTCTTCCAATGAATATTCAGGGATGATTTCCTTAGGATTGACTGGTTTGATCTTCTTCAGTCAAAGGGACTCTAAAGAGTCTTCTACAGCAACACAATTCAAAAGCATCAGTTCTTTTGTGCTCACCTTTCTTTATGATCCAACTCTCACATCTGTACATGACTACTGGAAAAATCATAACTTTGACTATACAGGCCTTTGTCAGCAGAGTGATATCTCTGCTTTCTAACATGCTGTCAAGGATAACTTTTATCCTTGTCTTTTAATTTCATGGCTTCAGTCACTGTCTGCAGTGATTTTGGAACCCAAGAAAGTAAAATCTGTCACTGTTTCCACTTTTTGTTTTCTATTTGTCATGAAGTAATGGGGCCAGATGCCATGATCTTTTTTCTTTAATGTTTTTTTTTAATGTTGAGTTTCAAGCCAGCTTTTTAACTCTCTTCTTTCACCCTCATCAAGAGGCTCTTTAGTTCCTCTTTACTTTCTGCCATTACAGAGGTATTACCTGCATATCTGGGGTTGTTAATATTTCTCCTGGCAATCTTGACTCCAGCTTGTGATTCATGCAGCCTGACATTCCGCATGATGTACTATGCATAGAAGTTAAATACACAGGGTGACAGTATACAGCCTTGTCTTACTCCTTTCCCAGTTTTGAACAATTGTTCAAATGTCCATTGTTCCATGTCCAGTTCTGTTTCTTCTTGACCTGAATACAGGTTTCTTAGGAGGCAGGTAAGGTGGTTTGGTAACTCCCATCTCTTCAAGAATTTTCCATGGTCTGCTGTGATCCATATAGTCAAAGGCTTTAATGTAGTCAAAGAAGCAAAAGTAGATGTTTTTTCCTGGAGCTCCCTTGCTTTCTCCATGATCCAAAGATTGTTGGCAATTTGATTTCTGGTTCCTCTGCCTCCTTGAAATTCAGCTTGTCCATCTGCCAGTTCTCAGTGCACATACTGCTGAAGCTTAGTTTGAAGTATTTTGAGCATAACCTAGCTAGCATGTGAAATGAGCCCAATTGTACAGTAGTTTGAACATTCTTTGGTATTGCCTCTCTATGGGATTGGAATGAAAACTAACATTTTCTAGTTCTGTGGCTACTGCTGAGTTTTCCAAATTTGCTGGCATATTGAGTATAGCACTTTAACAGCATCATCTTTTAGGATTTTACATAGCTCAGCTGGAATTTCATCACCTCCACTAGCTTTGTTTGTAGTAATGCTTCCTAAGGTCCACTTGACTTCACACTCCAGGATGTCTGGTTCTAGCTGAGTGGCTTCACTGTCATGGTTATCTGGGTCATTAAGATCTTTCTTTGTATAGTTTTTCTGTGTTCTTCTTAATCTTTTCTCCTTCTGTTATGTCCTTACAAATTCTGTCCTTATTGTGCCCATCCTTACATGAAATGTTCTCTTGATAGCTCCAGTTTTCTTGAAGAAATCTCTAGTCTTTCTCATTCAATTGTGTTCTTCTTCTTTTTGCATTGTTCACTGAAAAAGGCCTTCTTATCTCTCCTTGCTATTCTGTGGAACTCTGTATTCAGTTGGGTATATCTTTCCCTTTCTCCCTTGTTTTATGCTCCTCTTCTTATATATAAGAAATTCTTCAGGAAGAACTATAAATAGTTCTTTCTGAACTATTTATAAAGCCTTCTCAGACAATCATTTTAATTTGTAGGTTAATACAATTCCAACAAACTAAATATCCATCAATAGATGAATGGATAAAGAAAATACGATATAGTCCTATAATAGTAGATTATTCAGCCTTAACAAATAATATCCTGCCATATAACAACATGGATGAACCTTGAGGACACTACATTTAGTGAAATAAACCAGCCATAGAAAGAGAAATATTGCTTGATTCCACTTATGTGACAGATCTAAAATAGAAAATTCAGAAGCAGAGAGTAGAATGGTGATTACCAGAAGCAGGGAAGGGTGAAATGGGGTTGCTGTTTAGTGGGAAATGAAGCTTCAGTTATGCAAGATTAATATGTTTTAGAGATCTGCTGCACAACAGTGAGCCTATAGTTTGTACACTTAAAATTTGTTAAGAGAGAAGATTTAATGTTAGATATTCTTATAACAATTAAAAAAGAAAAATCACCAAATAGGAAAAATTTTATCAGATGATTGTTATCTACAATGCATAGCTATATGAACTTTGCAAGATTTAAAAGGAAGATGTTTTGGCCTGATGACTAAATTCTAGATTGAAGTTATATGATTTTTTCCACATTTTTCTCATTAATTTGGGTGAGTTTTCACCTGAAATAAAATATGCATGCCATAGTTATGTGGGTTACATTAATGAAGATGTGATGAGCTGTATATTACTGCAATATTCATGAATAAATTTCCTTTTTGTAGAAAAGCAATCCCAGGAGACATGCATGTGGGGTGTGTGTGTGTGGGTGTGGGTGTGTGTATGTCTATAAAACTTAATGAGTGGATACAATGCTTTATGTTAGAGCAAATGACCAATAATAGCCAATATATTGTTACTTGAGGCAGAACATGAGGATGGGATAAATATTGAGGGAGGGAGTGCTGCTTCCCTGATATGAAGACTTACAAAGCCAAGGTAATTAAGAGAGTGTGGTGTTGGTGTTTGGATAGACAAAGAAATGAATGGAAAAGTCATGGAAACATGATATATACACATATGATCATGATGATGCTGCAGATCACAGGAGAAGGTTATTGTCATTAGAATAACAGGCAATCATGGTTTTTAAAAAAAAGAAAGGAAAGGGAAGGAAAAAAAAAGGGTAGGAAAAAAGAAAGGCTATTCATAACTCACGTAAAACACAAAAATCAATGCCCTAGATGTACTAAAGATGAAAATATGAAACATAGGAAGACTATAAAATTTTAAAAAGGCAATGTAAGAATAATTTCATGATCTTAAGGAAGGGAAGAATATCTTAAACAATGTATTAAAAAGGAAAACCAAAAAGTAAAAGATTGATTCTTCTAAAATTGATCTTCCCTGGTGGCTCAGTGGTAAAGAACCCACTTGCCAATGCAGGAGATACAGGCTCAATCCCTGGGTCAGGAAGATCCCCTGGGAAAGGAAATGGCAACCCATTCTAGTATTCTTGCTTGGGAAATCCCAGGGACAGAGAAGCCTGGCGGGCTACAAGTCCTTGGGGTCTTGAAAGAGTTGGACACAACTTAGCAACCAACCAATAACAACATTAAAATCAAAACATGTCATTAAGAGAGTGAAAGATAGGCCATAAATTATAAAAAAAAAATTTGTAACAAAACCAAAGGATGAATAATAACAAAATATATTTAAAGTCTTTACATTTCAGAAAGAAAAACACAATCTTGAAGAAAAATAGGCAAAAATATCAATATGAATTTCACATAGAAGAAAATAGAAATGCTCAATAAACTATGAAAAAAAAGTGCCCAAATTCCCTAGTAGAAAGAAAATCTAAGTTAAAACCACAGTGGGATAATATTTCACACCCACCAGCTTGGCAATAGAAAGTAAACAACTGAGACAGCTCTCATTGGCTGCTGGTAGAATATAATGGAGGAACTACTTCATAACACAAGTTGGCACCATCTATACAGCTGAACGACAGAGGATGAGATGGCTGGATGGCATCACTGATGCCATGGACCTGAGTCTGAGTGAACTCCAGAAGTTGGTGATGGACAGGGAGGCCTGGCGTGCTGCAATTCATGGGGTTGCAAAGAGTCCGACATGACTGAGAGACTGAACTGAACTGAATATAGCTGAACATAGGCAACGTCTGAGGTATTTGTCCAGCCTACACTTCAGGGCTTAAAGAACTCTTTACTTGTGCATGAGAAGACACATTATATCCCCAGACAAGAAAACCTCACTGCTCATCACAGCAGATGGATAAATAACTTGTGATATAGATTTACAATAGCATATCATAAAGCAATGAAAATAATAGAATACAAGAAAATAAAAGAATAAAAGAATGCCAGCGACACACTTTAGCATGGATGATTCTAACTCTGAATTGAAAAAACGTATCAATAGAATGCATGCATGCGTGCTAAGTCGCTTCAGTCATGTCCGATTCTGGGCAATGCTATGGACTGCATCCTGCAAGGCTCCTTTGTCCATGAAATTCTCTAGGCAATAATACTGTAATGGGTTGTCATGCACTCCTCCAGGGGATCTTCCCAATTCAGGGATCAAACTCACGTCTTCAATGTCTACCTGCATTGGCAGGTGGGTTCTTTACCACTAGTGCCACCTGGGAAGCCCAATATCAGTAAATACATAGGGTATTTTTTTAAATCCATTTAGGTAAATTCAAAGCAAAATCAATGCTTTTACTAAATTTCTATTTGTAGGAATGCATTTAGTATGTTCACAAGGGAATAATTATACCTGAAGTCTGGGCATTAATCAGCCTGGAGTAGTAGAGAGAAAAGATGCAATCAAAAAATGGCCCAAAGGGAACATGAGTGATAATGACAGTGTTCTATTTTGTAACCTTGGCAGCAGGTACATATCATTCTTTGCTATTCTTTTTTAATAGCTTCTGTACTACACATCATTGTAAAAATGTTGAGCAAAAAGCATTTCACAGAAGAGTTCATTCAGTGCGATTCTATTATGATGTTTAAATCAAAGTGAATCAAAACAACACACTGTTTAAGGACTCAAACATAATGGGGAAATTATAATTTAAAAAAAAGGTAGTGTTCAATACCAAATAGAGATTACTGATTTACCGATTATGTCTGGGGTGAAATAAGACAGCTATAAGAAGGAAGGGGCACACAGGGGCTTCTTGAGGTTCAGTGAGGTCTCTTATTTGGAGATGGGTGGTAAAGATGTGGCCTTTTATTTGACTATTGTTCATTAAATAGTTGTATATCTCTCAACATAACAGCTTATAGCTGCTGCTTCTGCTAAGCCGCTTCAGTCGTGTCCTACACAATAAAATTTTGAAATACATTTCAACTTAAGTCAATCACTATTTAATTAAAACTATAGAGTTTTCTGTAGATGACCACTTTGAAATAACTCTTAGGTGTGTTCTATCTTCAATTTAATGAGAGACTAGAGAAAATAAGGCCAAGCCTGGACCATGTAAGGGGTGACGGGGCAAAAGGATTTGGGTGACCTGGGAAAATGTGCAAACTCATATTTACCTTCTCCCTAAACGTTCTAATCTCAACTCCTTTCCTAGAACCCTCAGACATCAGACTGCTAGAGACTTAATGACTGCTGGGGGGAAAGGTTTGGTGGTGTTCGCAAATGGCCTTCTTGCCAATAGGCTTCCTGAACTGTTCGTTTAACCACACGATGGGGTGAAGAGATGAAGACTTCTTGCAGGCTACATCAGAGAGGTTGCTAAGCAAAGGCTGAATGTATAAAAAAATTGTAACACTACCCTGAAGGAGAAGGCTTTTGCTCAAGAAAAGACCCCCCTCTCAATTCTTCCCACGTGTACACAGTATGGATTAAATAAGGCAGTTGTATGGTAATATAGAAATTATTAAAAACATTCTTCTTGAGGTTTGACAACGAAGCAGTAGATACATATCTACGACATAGTTGTTAGATTAAAAAAAGAATGTTTCAAATAATCAATTGGTATTCATTTAAGGCACAATAATGGTCTTATTAAAGCTAAATTTAATACATGCTGTATTTGGAAGTAATTTCTTTACCACCACATAGAAACCTTTCCAGCTTTCCTTTTTTGTTGCACTGTTGACATTAAGTGGCGAATTAGAAGAATCTCTGATGAAAATTTCCTAAGGCTAGACATGTGTGCTTATTTTCAGTTCAAACCCATTCTCACTGATCTCCCTATTACATTCCCAATTTTCCCAAATGGATAGGTAAATTATAAGTAGAAAGCAATTTATCACCAAATAACTGGTAGGGTAGGACAGGTACTGTTTAACTTGGAAATGTGAGGAACAGAATTCTTAGAGAATACACATAAACAAATATTTTCTGATATCTCATCAGCTACCATAAAAATGCTTTGTTATCTTTGAAATTATTTACATCTAACAATTTCTACCTTTCCTATTTTCTTTGCAGATGTATGCCTTACTAGTAACATTAAGTGGAGCAGAAAATTAAGCATAGAGAAAGGTTACCTGATTTAGAACACAAGGAAAAAACTCCATCTTCATTTCCACTAAAAACTGAATATTTAATGCTGTCTCGAATTGAGTCTGGAGCAAAAGCTTTTATAGTCACAATAGAAGTACCTGTAAAAATTAGGAAAAAAAAAAAAAAACCACAACTTTAGGAAAAGGAAATTCAGGAAAAAACCACTGGGTGGTTATTATTTGCCTATTAATTATATTCTCACTCATTCATTCAGTCAACAATTACTTATTGAGTATAGTCAATAAACCAAGTCCCATGAAAGGTGTTGGGGGATGCAGTGACAAACAGGAAAGAAAAGACCTCTGTCTTCCTGCTGGTTATTAACTGATGGGAGGATATGAACAGTAAACCATTAAAGAAATACATAAGCAAGGTAGCTTTTGGATGTGCTGAGTTCCCTGCAAAGAATTAAATAAAGTTACTTAATAGAAAATACTTCTGCTGCTGGGGAGGTAAACACCCCTCTGCAGAGGCCTCAGAAGAATGGCATTCCAGTTGAACTTTGAAGCATGAGAAGCCACAGAAAGGACCGGAAGAAATGGATTCTAGGAGAAAGAGCAGTGGTAAAGAGGCCCTGGGCTGCGAGAAGACTTGCCTTGATGAGGCACAGTGAGTAGGAGAAATGTGGATGGTAAAGACAGGAATGAGGTGGGCAGGACCAGATTTTACTCTTAGTGCACTGGGAAGACACAGAAGCATTTTAAGGAAGTGAGCAAAATTATTGGATTTAGTTTTAAAAGGCATTAATCTGACTGCTGTCTGGACAAGAGAAAAGGGGGTAAGTATGGAAAAGAGAGGCCAATTAAGATAACACTGCATTAGTCCATGCAAAAAACAACAACTTAGGATAACTGGAGAGGAGGGATGAAAAGAAGGGGACAATTAAGGTCATATGTTGACACATTTTCCTGAACATTGTATGAGATGTGGGAAAGGAGGTAACAAAAGTATAAATATAAGAAATCTTCCTTCAACCAGTTTCCACTAGCTGCTGCTGCTGCTAAGTCACTTCAGTCGTGTCCGACTCTGTGCTAGAGTTGTGGGTAAAAGTAACACAACTAGAGAGTAATCAAGGTCTTAACTGTATGATGCAGATTCACAAGAATTGTTAAACTAGGGCAGAAACAGTCAAGAGAAAATTTCAAGGAAAAGACAAGAACTGATTTAGGGGTAGGAATTAGTGAAGAAAGAAGGAAGTCATGTCAGTTTTTAGGAAACAGACTGATCACCAGCATGAAAGAAAAATCAGCAAGGACGGATAGAGGTAGTAAGACAACTGGTGTGATGAACCGCGGCTTCACTGGAAACATTCTCAAGAATCTATCTGGGTCCCAAATCAGCAGTCTGTCATCTCTGTTTATATAATACCTTATGACCTTTGCTGCTCACCTCTGCCTTGCTTCCTGTCTCTTCTGTCCATTTGTCACTCTCTCATGACTGTCTCTCCTGTCTTATTTTAGGTATTTTTATTTAATTAACTTTATTATGGTAAAATTTACATACAAACCTTCCCTGGCCACTCAAAGGGTAAAGAACCTGCCTGCAATGCAGGAGACCCAGGTTTAATCCTTGGGTTGGGAAGATCCCCTGGAGAGGTGATTGGCAACCCACTCCAGTCTTCTTGCCTGGAGAATTTAATGGAAAGGAGCCTGGAAGCCTACAATTGGCTACAGTCCATGGGGGTCACAAAGCGTCAGACATAACTGACAGACTAACATAGTTTAAATATTAGTTCTATATACTAAACACACTTATAACACAACTATACACACCTGTGACAACTATACACACCTGTGGAGCCACCATCACATTTAAGATGTAGAATATTTCTATCTACACAAAAAGTTCTCTCAGACCCTTGGCCATTCTACATTTGTTTATCCTTTACTCATTTATGGACATTTGTATTGTTTTCAGTATGGGGTTTGTGAATAATGTTGCTATAAACATTCATGTAAAAGTATTTTTGGGGACAAACATCACAAGAAGTGTATATTTAACCTTGTAAGAAATTACAAAACTTTTTCCAAAGTAGTTGTACCATTTAATTAATTTATTATTGAAGTTTAGGTGATTTATAATGTTGTGTTAGTTTCTGGCCTACAGTAAAGTGATTCATTTAAACATACATGTACATAATAATCTTTTTTATATTCTTTTCCATTATGGTTTATTACAGGATCATGGGATCTGGTTCCATCACTTTATGGCAAATAGATGGGGAAACAGTGGAAACAGTAACAGATTTTATTTGGGGGCTCCAAAATCACTGCAGATGGTGATTGCAGCCGTGAAATTAAAAAATATTTGCTCCTTGGAAGAAAAGTTATGACCAAACTAGACAGCATATTCAAAAGCAGAGACATTACTTTCCCAACAAAGGTCTGTCTTGTCAAAGCTTTGGTTTTTCCAGTAGTCATATATGGATGTGAGAGTTGCACTATAAAGAAAGCTGAGCACTGAAGAATTGATGCTTTTGAACTGTGGTGCTGGAGAAGACTCTTGAGAGTCCCTTGGACTGCAAGGAGATCCAACCAGTCCATCCAAAAGGATATCAGTCATGGGTGTTCATTAGAAGGACTGATGCTGAAGCTGAAACTTCAATACTTTGGCCACCTGATGGAAAGGACTGACTCATTTCAAAAGACGCTGATGCTGGGAAAGATTGAAGGCGGGAGGAGAAGGGGATGACAGAGGATGAGATGGTTGGATGGCATCACTGACTCTGGACATGAGTTTGAGTAAACTCTGGGAGTTGGTGATGAACAGGGAGGCCTGGCATGCCGCGATTCATGGGGTCACAAAGAGTCGGACACGACTAAGTAACTGAACTGAATATAGTTCCCTGTGCTATAGAGTAAGAACTTGATGTTTATGGTGGTTGTATATTCCTGCTAGCAATAACAGAACAGGAATTCCATTTGCTCTACATTCACTGGTATTGTCAGTCTTTTTTAAATTTTGGTCATGCTAGTAGGTATGTAGTAGTGATTTGTGTGGCTTTACCATCCCCATGGAAAAGAAATGCAAAAAAAGCAAAATGGCTGTGTGGGAAAGCCTTACAAATAGCTGTGAAAATAAGAGAAGTGAAAAGCAAAGGAGAAAATGAAAGATATAAACATCTGAATGCAAAGTTCTAAAGAATAGCAAGAAGAGATAAGAAAGCCTTCTTCAGTGATCAATGCAAAGAAATAGAGGAAAACAACAAAATGGGAAAGACTAGGGATCTCTTCAAGAAAATCAGAGATACCAAAGGAACATTTCATGCAAAGATGGGCTCGATAAAGGACAGACATGGTATGGACCTAACAGAAGCAGAAGATATTAAGAAGAAGTGGCAAGAATACACAGAAGAACTGTACAAAAAAGATCTTCACGACCCAGATAATCATGATGGTGTGATCGCTGACCTAGAGCCAGACACCCTGGAATGTGAAGTCAAGTGGGCCTTAGAAAGCATCACTACGAACAAAGCTAGTGGAGGTGATGGAATTCCAGTGGAGCTATTCCAAATCCTGAAAGATGATGCTGTGAAAGTGCTAATATGCCAGCAAATTTGGAAAACTCAGCAGTGGCTGCAGGACTGGAAAAGTTCAGTTTTTATTCCAATCCCAAAGAAAGGCAATGCCAAAGAATGTTCAAACTACCGCACAATTGCACTCATCTCACACGCTAGTAAAGTAATGCTCAAAACTGTCCAAGCCAGGCTTCAGCAATACGTGAACCGTGAACTTCCTGACATTCAAGCTGGTTTTAGAAAAGGCAGAGGAACCAGAGATCAAATTGCCAACATCCGCTGGATCATGGAAAAAGCAAGAGAGTTCCAGAAAAACATCTATTTCTGCTTTGTTGACTATGCCAAAGCCGTTGACTGTGTGGATCACAATAAACTGTGGAAAATTCTGAAAGAGATGGGAATACCAGACCACCTGATCTGCCTCTTGAGAAATCTGTATGCAGGTCAGGAAGAAACAGTTAGAACTGGATATGGAACAACAGACTGGTTCCAAATAGGAAAAAGACTTCATCAAGGCTGTATATTGTCACCCTGTTTATTTAACTTATATGCAGAGTACATCATGAGAAATGCTGGACTGGAAGAAACACAAGCTGGAATCAAGATGGCTGGGAGAAATATCAATAACCTCAGATATGCAGATGACACCACCCTTATGGCAGAAAGTGAAGAGGAACTACAAAGCCTCTTGATAAAAGTGAAAGTGGAGAGTGAAAAAGTTGGCTTAAAGCTCAACATTCAGAAAACAAAGATCATGGCATCTGGTCCCATCACTTCATGGCAAATAGATGGGGAAACAGTGGAAACAGTGTCAGACTTTATTTTTCTGGGCTCCAAAATCACTACAGATGGTGACTGCAGCCATGAAATTAAAAGATACTTACTCCTTGGAAGGAAAGTTATGACCAACCTAGATAGCATATTCAAAAGCAGAGACATTACTTTGCCAACAAAGGTTCGTCTAGTCAAGGCTATGGTTTTTCCTGTGGTCATGTATGGATGTGGAAGTTGGACTGTGAAGAAGGCTGAGCGCTGAAGAATTGATGCTTTTGAACTGTGGTGTTGGAGAAGACTCTTGAGAGTCCCTTGGACTGCAAGGAGATCCAACCAGTCCATTCTGAAGGAGATCAGCCCTGGGATTTCTTTGGAAGGACTGATGCTAAAGCTGAAACTCCAGTACTTTGGCCACCTCATGCGAAGAGTTGACTCATTGGAGAAGACTCTGATGCTGGGAGGGATTGGGGGCAAGAGGAGAAGGGGACGACAGAGGATGAGATGGCTGGATGGCATCACTGACTCGATGGATGTGAGTCTGAGTGAATTCCGGGAGTTGGTGATGGACAGGGAGGCATGGTGTGCTGTGATTCATGGGGTCGGAAAGAGTCGGACACGACTGAGCGACCGAACTGAACAGTCAAACTCTTAGAATTAGAAAGTAGAATAGATTTTGCTTCGGGTGGAGAAAGAGTTGTTCAAAGAGTATAGAATTGGAGTTTTGAAAGATGAAAAAAGCTGGAGAAATTCACTGCACAATGACATACATACTGTTAACATGACTGCACTATGCACTTAAAAATGGTTAAGATGGTAAATCTTATGTCTCTTACCTCACTTTAAAAAAAGAGTTGATTTTTTCCTTCCTACCTTCTCATCCTCAAAAATGATTGGACATATGTTACTAGGGTTTTCCAAAAATTTCACCCCTGGGATGAAACAAGGCATGGAAAATACTCAAAATTACTAATTTTCCAAAATTTGTGAACAGATGAAAACCATGTTTTAAAATGTAAATGGCATGAAATCCTGAACACAACTGCTTTTGTAAACACCTGAAGAACCAATAGAGGAAACCATAAAAAGTGCTTATTGACTCTTGTACTTGACTCTTGTGGAAGAAAACCAATACAGAATTAATACATGCAATGAGAAGTAAATAAAATATATTTGTAATGGGATTAGGGATTTTAGTGGGCAACTTTTTTAAAAGGAGTGATTGTAAACGGCTGTATTCAATCATGTAAAAATGCACTCAAACAACCTAGAGAAGGGCAATGCTCAAATGATTCTTGGATGTTGCTATTACTTTTGCAATTTTGTGAATTATAGAAAACTAACATACAAAGACTCAAAGCATGAACTTGAGAATTTTCACTGTTACTTCAATGTTGGATCAGACTCCAGATCTTATCTGTGGAGCAGCTGCTGCTGTCTTCCCTCATTTTTCAACCATTCCCTGTCTGGGTGATATTCCCAGTTTGATAATCATATTTCAAATTCACTGTACTTTAAAAAAATATTTAGTTTGAGGATAATTGCTTTATAATGTCGTGCTAGCTTCTGCGATACAACAATGTGAATGAGCCATCAGTTCAGTTCACTTCAGTCGATCAGTCATGTCTGACTCTTTGCAATCCCATGGACTGCAGCGCTCCAGGCCTCCCTGTCTATCACCAACTCCCAGAGATTACCCAAACTCATGTCCATTGTGCCAGTGATGCCATCCAGCCATTTTATCCTCTGTCATCCCTGTCTCCTCCTGCCTTCAATCTTTCCCAGTATCAGGGTCTTTTCCAAGGAGCCAGTTATTCGCATCAGGTGGCCAAAGTATTGGAGTTTCAGCATGAGTCCTTCCAATGAATATTCGGGACTGATTTCCTTTAGGATGGACTGGTTGGATCTCCTTGCTGTCCAAGGGACTCCAGCACCACAGTTCAAAGCATCAATTCTTCAGTGCTCAGCTTTCTTTATAGTCCATCTTTCACATCTACAATGGAAAAGCCATAGCTTTGACTAGACGTACTTTGTCGGCAAAGTAATGTTTTTTTGCTTTTTAATATACTGTCTAGGTTGGTCATCGCTTTTCTTCCAAGCAGCAAGCATCTTTTAATTTTATGGCTGCAGTCACCATCTGCAGTGATTTTGGAGCTCCCCAAAATAAAGTCTGTCACTGTTTCCATTGTTTCCCCATCTATCTGCAATGAAGTGATGGGACCAGATGCAATGATCTTAGTTTTCAGCATGTTGAATTTTAAACCAACTTTTTCACTCTCCTCTTTCACTTTCATCAAGAGGCTCTTTAGTTCTTTGATTTCTGCCATAAAGGTGGTATCATCTGCATATCTGAGGTTATTGATATTTCTCCAAGTAATCTTGATTCCAGCTTGTGCTTCATCCAGTCCAGCATTTCTCATGATGTACTCTGCATATAAGTTAAATAAGCAGGGTGACAAGCAGACTTGACATACTGCTTTCCCAGTTTGGAACCAGTCTGTTGTTCCATGTGCAGTTCTAAATGTTGCTTCCTGACCTGCATACAGATTTCTCAGGAGGCAGGTGAGGTGGTCTGGTATTTCCATCTCTTGAAGAATTTTCCACATTATATTGTGATCCACACAGTCAAAGGCTTTGGTATGGTCAATAAAGCAGAAGTAGATGTTTTTCTGGAACTCTCTTGCTCTTTCAATGATCCAATGGATGTTGGATGTTGGCAATTTGATGTTTGGTTCCTCGGTCTTTTCTAAATCCAGCTTAACATCTGGAAGTTCATGGTTCACGTACTGTTGAAGCCTGGCTTGGAGAATTTTGAGCATCACTTAGCTAGTGTGTGAGATGAGTGCAATTTTGTGGTAGTTTGAGCATTCTTTTGCATTGTCTTTCCTTCAGATTGGAATGAAAACTGAACTTTTCCAGTCCTGTGACCACTGCTGAGTTTTCCAAATTTGCTGGCATATTGAGTGCATCTCTTTAAGATCATCACGTTTTAGGATTTGAAATAGCTCAACTGGAATTCCATAACCTCCACTAGCTTTGTTTGTAGTGATGCTTCCTAAGGCCCACTTGACTTTGCATTCCAGGATGTCTGGCTCTTGGTGAGTGATCACACCACATCATAGAGATATCCACGTGATCACATCATGATTATCTGGGTCATGAAGATCTTTTTTGTATAGTTCTTCTGTATATTCTTGCCACCTCTTCTTAGTATCTTCTGCTTCTGTTTGGTCCATACTATTTCCGTCCTTTATTGAGCCCATCTTTGCATGAAATGTTCCCTTGGTATCTCTAATTTTCTTGAAGAGATCTCTTAGGCTTTCCCATTCTATTTTTTCCTCTCTTTCTTTGCATTGATCACTGAGGAAGGCTTTCTAATCTCTCCTTGCTATTCTTTGGAACTCTGCATTCAAATGGATATATCTTTCCTTTTCTCCTTTGCCTTTCACTTCTCTTCTTTTCACAGCTATTTTTAAGTCCTCCTCAGACAGCCATTTTGCCTTTTTGCATTTCTTTTTCTTGGGTATGGTCTTGATCATCTCCTCGTGTACAATGTCACAAACCCCCATCCATAGTCTTCAGGTACCCTGTCTATCAGATCTGATCCCTTGAATTTATTTGTTACTTTCACTGTATAATGGTAAGGGATTTGATGTAGGTCATACCTGAAAGGTCTTGTGGTTTTCCCTACTCTCTTTAAGTCTGAATTTGGCAATAAGGAATTCATGATCTGAGCCACAGTCAGCTCCCAGACTTGTTTTTGCTGACTGTATAGAGTTTCTCCATCTTTGGCTGCAAAGAATATAATCAATCTGATTTCGGTGTTGACCATCTGGTGATGTCCATGTGTAGAGTCTTCTCTTGTGTTGTTGGAAGAGGGTGTTTGCTATGACCAGTGCATTCTCTTGGCAAAACTCTATTAGCCTTTGCCCTGCTTCATTTCATATTCCAAGGCCAAATTTGCCTGTTACTCCAGGTGTTTCTTGACTTCCTACTTTTGCATTCCAGTCCCCTATAATGAAAAGGACATCTTTTTGGGGTGTTAGTTCTAGGTCTTGTAGGTCTTCATAGAACTGTTCAACTTCAGCATCTTCAGCATTACTGGTCAGGGCATAGACTTGGATCACCATGATATTGAATGGTTTGCCTTGGGAACGAACAGAGATTGCAAACTGTCATTTTTGAGATTGCATCCAATTACTGAATTTTAGATTATTCTGTTGACTATAATGGCTACTCCATTTTTTCTAAGTGATTTTTGCCCACAGTAGTAAGTATAATGGTCATCTGAATTAAATTCATCCATTCCAGTCCATTTTAGTTCACTGATTCCTAAAATGTCCATGTTCCCTCTTGTCATCTCCTTTTTAACCACTTTCAATTTGCCTTGATTCATGGACCTAACATTCTAGGTTCCTATGCAGTATTGCTCTTTACAGCATTGGACTTTATTTCCATTACCAGTCACATCCACAACTGGGTGTTGTTGTTGTTTTTGTTTTTTGTTTTTTTGCTTTGGCTCTGTTTCATCATTCTTTCTGGAGTTATTTCTCCACTGATCTTCCATAGCATATTGGGCATCTACCGACCTGGGGAGTTCATCTTTCAGCGTCCTATCTTTTTGCCTGTTCATAGTGTTCATGGAGTTCTCAAGGCAAGAAAACTGAAGTGGTTTGCCATTCCCTTCTCCAGTGGACCACACTTTGTCAGAACTCTCCAGCATTATCCATCCATTTTGGGTGGCCCTACATCGCATGGCTCATAGTTTCATTAAGTTGGACAAAGCTGTGGTCCAGGTTATCAGATGGTTTAGTTTTCTGTGATTGTGGTTTTCAGTCTGTCTGCCCTCTGATGGAGAAGGATAAGAGGCTTATGGAAGCTTCCTGATGGAAGAGACTGACTGAATCGGCCATAAGTGTACATATGAACCTCCTTCTTGAGCCGCCCTCCCTCCCCCCAACTCCAGCCCTCTAAGTCATCTCAGCGCACAGGCCTGAGTTCCCTGCACCATACAGCTGCTTCCTGTCCGCCATCTGTTTCATATATAGTACTGTATACATGTCAATGCCACCCTCTCAAGTTGTTTCAGCCTCTCCTCCCCCTACTATGTCCACAAGTCAGTTCTCTAAACTTGTCTTTATTCCCATCCTGCATATAGGTTCATCAGTACCATTTTTGATTCCATATATATGCATTAATATATTAATACAGTATTTGTTCTTCTCTAATTCACTTCACTGTGTAACAGGCTCTAGGTTCATCCACCTCATCTGATTCAAATTCAAATTCATCTCTTTTCATGGGTGAGTGTATACGTATATTACACACAGGCTTCCCAGGTGGTGCTAGTGATCCACTGGCCAAAGAAGGAGACATGGGTTCGATCCCTGGGTGGGGCAGACCACCTGGAGGAAGAAATGGAATGCCACTCCAGTATTCTTGCCAGGAGAATCCCATGGAGAGAGGAGCCTGTTGGGCTATGGTCCATGGGGTCAGAAAGAGAGTCTGAACAGCTGCATATGTACCACAATTTCTTTATCCATGCATCTGCAGATGGACATCTAGGTTGCTTCTATGTCCTGACTATTACAAATAGTCTCTGCACTTTTAAGACTTGTCCTTATTCTCTGTTCAGCTCCTAGAATCTGAGAGCCAGCCAGAACCTAGAGCCTGTACATCCAGAAAGAAAGGTTGCACAATTTTTCTGTATGAGTGATTAACCTCAGTTATGAAATATTCAGCACATTTTCCACTAAGAAACAAGGAAAATGTTGAAAGTATGTTTCAAATAGATTATAAGAAACAACTTTTACAATGTTTTTAGCAGCACATAATGAGTACTATAATATACAATTTTAATGAGTCTATTTGACTGTCACAGCAGCTCTTCAGGAAGACAATACTGTTATCCTCAAAATAATCTGAAAACAGGGGTCAGGATTCTCCTGACAAACAAAAGATGCTAGTTAAAACCTAAAAGAAATGAAATCCTGATATTTCTAAGTGTTATGTTCTTTTCTGACTTACATATAAATGAAAATTCTTTGTAAACTTTTAAGTGCTATAAATCACCAATGTCTAAATCTCTTTTCAGCTTTCAAAAACAAAACAAAATAGCCCTCCGATCTTTAGCACTCTTCAAGATATTGCAACATTACTTCTGTCCCTTATGGCCAAGCTTTGTGAAAAATCTCCACTTCACTTTACACTTCTCTATATTCTGTCTTCTAAAAATATTAAGTTCTAGCAAGTTCAGTCAGTTCAGTTCAGTTCATTCGCTCAGTTGTGTCTGACTCTTGGCGACCCCATGAATCGCAGCACGCCAGGCCTCCCTGTCCATCACCAACTCCTGGAGTTCACTCAGACTCATGTCCATCGAGTCAGTGATGCCATCCAGCCATCTCATCCTCTGTCGTCCCCTTCTCCTCCTGCCCCCAATCCCTCCCAGCATCAGGGTCTTCTCCAATGAGTCAACTCTTCGCAGGAGGTGGCCAAAGTACTGGAGTTTCAGCTTTAGCATCATTCCTTCCAATGAACACCCAGGACTAAGCTCCTTTAGGATGGACTGGTTGGATCTCCTTGCAGTCCAAGGGACTCTCAAGAGTCTTCTCCATGACCGCAGTTCAAAAGCATCAATTCTTCGGTGCTCAGCTTTCAGTGCTCTCCAAAGTTCTCAGTCCTCTCTGAAGCTGGTAAATTCTGTTTAGCTGCATATGATTCTTGTAAACAGCCACGGCTGACTCTGGTTCACTTAAGAGGTCTCCATTCCTGGTCTTTATTCTTGGCCACGTCCAGAACAATTTCAACAGAGTTTCAAACATACTCCTCAGAACTTCCTTTCTGGACTCTCCCAGCACTTATTTGCTAATTGTATCATTCTCTTCTTGTCTTATCCTGTATACTTGATGTACAGTCTTATCTTTTCAGATATGCCTTTCTATCATGTTCATGTTCTTACCTCCTTATGCCAAGACAGCATCCTCATACCATGTCAGGCAACATTCTTCCCAATCCCATCATGGAATGCTCTATGAGCACTGTAGCCCCATTCCCAGAGTGTGGTAGCCCCCACGCCCCCCTCATTTGCTTCTGCTTTGGGGATACACCTCTGACTGAACTAATCTCCACTTTTTGGTCCTTATCTTCCCTCAGCTGTAAATTACATAACGTTGACCACTCCCTGCTACTTTAATGTGTCACTTTCCTGTTTCTCTAACACCACCCTCCCGGTAGTGCCCTGGGAATCCTTCTCAATCTCTTTTGTAGATATAGTACATCTCCAACTCCTGTAAAATACTGGCGTTACTTTGGATTTCTTCTCATCTCACTATCTACCCCCATCCTTGACTTGCACACATAATAAATGGGGGTTTCTGTTGATTCACAATGTCTGGTCTACCTTCAAAAATTAGGGGGAAGGTGGATGTCCAGGCATCAGTAATTTTTAAAAGCTTCCCAGGTAACTATATGTACAGCCAGGATTGACAACCTTGGGTCTAAATAGTTAGCAAGTCCCAGTGAAGCTGTCGTAAAAAACACTGGGGACCACATTCCCTCTTATCTTCCCCTGTTACTTGTGTGTTAGTTGCTCAGTCATGTCCAACTCTTTGAAACCCCATGGACTACAGCTTGCCAAGCTCCTCTGTCCATGAAATTCATGGACAGAGTGGGTTGCCATTCCCTTCTCCAGGGAATCTTCCTGACCCATGCATTGAACCCAGGTCTCCTGCATTGCAGGCAGATTCTTTACCATCTGAGCCACCATGGGAGAACAATTTTTGCCTACCACTGTAGTTTTACTTGGGTCATTAACCACGTGGACGACCACAATATCCTCCTAACTCATCTCTCTTTCTCAAATCACTCTTCTTCACAAGACATTTAAAGTGAGATTTCTACAATATGGAAGTTTATTTTGTTACTCCTTTGACAACTGAAAGGCCATCAATATCTCTCTGGTATAGTTCATCTTTGGATGAGAGCCTCTGTCCAGGTACTCCTTGTGGTAAGTTTACCACAAGCTCATGAGTCCATAAGCCTCTGTGTGGGCCACTTACTCTGCCCAAAACTAAGTGTCTTCTTCATCTTTTTTTTTTTTTGGCCTGGTTTTATTCTCATTAGGCATAAACTTTTTGTCTTTTTGGAAGTATAGTGGTTAAATGATGAAATTATTTCAACAAATTTTTGGTGAACACCTACTAGGAGCAAGCTCTTTCCTGGTTCTGCCTTCCATAAAAGGGAAGCTTCTCCAAAGTACTCCTGGCTATATTTTCATCTCCGTGATAACTGTTAGTAATAATGAAAATGTTTTATAGATTATAAGGTGCTTATTTGGTCATCAAGACTGTCTTGTAAGAGAAGAGATGAAAGGGATGTTCAAAGGTCTTTACAAGGCTGACCAGTTGTTTCCTATACATTTAAAAAAATGAGTATTTGGTGCATAACATTGTGTACACAGTCACCATTTATCTGGTGTCCTTGAGAATAGAGATAAGAGTATTCTTTAAGAATTTAAAGCAAATGAAGCAAAGTTAGTTTTACACAGCACAACTTTGATGTGCAAAGAAAACAAATCATTTCTGTACTTTCTCATGATTGGTGTAATATTCCCTAGGAGCACCATGATTGACATGATATTCATGTCTTCTCAGGCTGTTCTCTTGAAGCAGTGCTCTCAAGTAAGTCAGAGGCTCTAGATTCATGCCCAGTCTTTGAGGGTTCCTCCTCTTTCATTGCTGCTGCTCTGAAGATGACACCAGTTGGAGGAGACTTACAGTGATGGGGGGGTGGGGGGTGGTATGTGCACTGCCCACTGGCTCTTAGAATTTATCTCCAGGCAATGAATCTGGTCTTTCACATCAACATGTTCAGGCTCAGAACTCTACCCTGCTGGCCTGGCCCCACTGAAGCTGCTTTTGATGTCGCAGTTTTTGGTACTTGGCATGCTATGTAACCCTGTGTTTTGGCTACCTACCCCACAGACTTGGGAAGGGGCTCATCTCATCACTGGCAGCCATTGTCCTCACGACAAGCTTGTTGGTCTCTACTCTGCATTAATCTGCGTCTGGGAATGTTGGGACTATGGGAGGCCTTTGGGGCCTTGCAAGAGGCAAACAATAATGGAACATTTGCTTGGCCTTCTCTTGACCTTAACATGTTGCCCGTTTGAATCTGCTTCCACTCACCTGTGTTAGGAAAAAGTTATCCCATGAAGCGGTATCCTCCCAGAGTTCCAAAGTGTCCTCTGCTTTTAGCTTTTCCTTTAGGCTGTCTCACTGGCCCTCCCAAGGTTGAAAGCTTTGGGGAAGAGGGTCAGGATGCTCACAGCTCACCACTTGTTTCCTACATATTTTCTCCTAGCCCTTCCTGCTCTCTCCAACAGCATGAAGGAATGGGCTTTCCTTTCTTTCCATGTGGCAGATTTCCTCAGGAGAAATCTCTGTTTATAGTAAGGACCACCCATTTTGCTTGTTAGAGGCAGAATATTCTTTGTTTGCATTTCTGCTATAACCATCTTAATGAGTCCAAAATAAGTGAATGCCTCTCACAGAATAGGTGGAAAATTTTATCCACCGACAGGCAATATAGAAAAGAGTAGAAATATAGTAAAAAAAAATATTAACCTTCAGGAAAAGAACAAAGTTGGATGAATAGGACTACTTGACTTCAAGACTATAAAGCTACAGTAATCAAGATGCAAGGATAAGACAAATAGATCAATGGAACAGAATACAGAGCCCCCAAAATAGACATATGTAAATATAGTCAACTGATCTTTGGCAAAAGAGCAAAGGAAATACAATGGATAGTCTTTTCAACAAATGGTGGAGGGACACTGGGCTTCCATAGGCAAAAAAAAAAAAAAAAAAGAATCTGTACAAGGACCTTACGCCTTTTAAAAAATTAAGTCAACATGGGTCATGGACCTGAATTCAAAATGCTGAAACACAAAACTCCTAGACACTGGAGAAAATTTAGTTGACTCTGGGTTTGGTGATAACTTTTTAGATATAACACCAAAGGCAGGATCCCAGAAAGATGGAATTAAAATGCTGACCTTTATTAAAATTAAATTTTTCTACTCAGCAAAAGATACTGCCAAGAGAAGGAAAAGACTAGACATAGACTGGGAGAATATTTTTGCAAAAGATATATCTGATAAAGGCCTATTATTTAGAATATACAAAGAACTCTTAAACTCAACATTAACAAACAACTTGCTTAAAAATCAACAAAAGACCTTTAAAAACACTCACAAAAGAAAATATACAGGTGGAAAGTAACCGTATGAAGATATTCACATCATATTTCATCATAGAAATGCAAACTAAAATGACATGCAACCATATATCTATTAGAATGGCTAAAACTTGGAACACTGACAACATCATATGCTGGCAACGATATGGAGCAACAGGAATTCTCATTCATTGATTGCTGGTGGAAAAGCAAAATGGCACAACCACTTTGGAAGATAGTTTAGCACTTTATTACAAAACTAAATATAGTCTTACCATAAGATCCAGGAATCATACTCCCTGAAAGGAGTTGGAGATTTCTGTCTACATAAAAACTGTATCCTGGTTCTTACAGAAATTTATTCATAACTGTCAAAACTTCAAAACAACCAAGATGTCCTTCAGTAGATAGGTATATAAACTGCAATAACTAGACAATGGAATACTATTGAATGCTGAAAAGAAATGAGCTCTCAAGCAACCAATAGACATGGAGGAACATTATATGCATATCACTAAGTACACGAAGCTAATCTGAAAAGGCTATATATGGAATATATGGAAGGCTATATATGGAATCATACTATAGAATTCCAACGATATGACATATTGTAAAAGGCAAAACTATAGACACAGTAACAAGCTCAGTGGTTGCCTGGGTTTGGGCAGGGAGTATGGGGGAAAGGATGGGTAGGAAAATATGTTTTTTAGGCAGAGAATCTACTCTGTATGATATAATAATGGTGGATACATGTTACTATCAGTTCAGTTCATTCACTCTTTGCGACCCCATGTTACTATACATTTATCTAAACTCATTTGTCCTTTTACACAGTTCATGAGGTTCTCATGGCAAGTATACTGGGGTAGTTTGCCATTCCCTCCTCCAGAGCTGGCTTAAAACTAAATATTAAAAAAAAAATAACCCCAAACCTAAGATCATGGCATCCGGCCCCATTACTTCATGGCACATAGAGGGGGAAAAGGTGGAAGTAGTGACAGATTTCCTCATCTTAGTCTCTGAAATCACTGCAGCTAGGACTGAAGCCATGAAATCAGAAGCCCTTTGTTTCTTAGCAGGTCTATGACAAACCTAGAGATAGGCTGGAGAAGGCAATGGCACCCCACTGCAGTACTTTTGCCTGGAAAATCCCATGGATGGAGGAGCCTGGTGGGCTGCAGTCCATGGGGTTGCTAGAGTCAGACAGGACTGGGTGACTTCACTTTCACTTTTCATTTTCATGCATTGGAGAAGGAAATGGCAACCCACTCCAGTGTTCTTGCCTGGAGAATCCCAGGGACGGGGAAGCCTGGTGGGCTGCCATCTATGGGGTCGCACTGAGTCGGACACGACTGAAGCGACTTAGCAGCAGCAGCAGCAGAGATAGGTTTAACACATTGAGACATGTTAGACACTACTCTGCCAACAAAAGTCCATATAGTCAAGGCAATGGTCTTCCCAGTGGTCACATGTGGTTGTGAGAGCTGGACTGTGAAGAAGGTGGAGCACCAAAAAATTGATGCCTTTGAACTATGGTGCTGGAGAAGACTCCTGAGAGTCCCTTGGACAGCAAGGAGATCAAACCCATCAATCTTAAGGTAAATCAACCATGAATACTCATTGGAATGAATACTCATTGGAAGGACTGATGCTGCTGGGAAAGATTAAGGGCAGGAGGAGAAGAGAGCATCAAAGGATGAGAAGGCTGGATGGCATCACCAATGCAACAGACATAAACTTGGGCAAACTTTGGGAGATGCATAGGGACAGAGAGGCCTGGCGTCCTGCAGTCCATGGTGTCGCAAAGAGTAGGACACTACTGAGCGACTGAACAACATTTATGCCCATAGAACGTACAAGACCAAGGGTGAACCTTAAAAAAACTGAAAACTTTGGGAGATTATGATGAATCAATGTAGGTTCACAGATTTTAGCAAATGTATCACTCTGGGATGGAGAAGCAAATGGCAGCCCACTCCAGTATTCTTGCCTGGGAAATTCCATGAACAGAGGTGCCTGGAGGGCTACAGTCTATGAGGTCACAAGAGTCAGATCTTACTTACTGACTAACCACCACCACCGTCACTCTGGGAAGGATGCTGATAATGAGGGAGGGAATGCATGAGTCACTGGGGCAAAGGGTACATGTGAAACCTCTGTGCTTGCCCCTCAATTTTGCTGTGTACTTAAACATTTGTTAAAAAGTAGCTGTTAAAAATATTAACTGGAGCCTATTATACAGAGTGAAGTAAGCCAGAAACAAAAACACAAATACAGTATACTAATGCATATATATGGAATTTAGAAAGATGGTAAAAATAACCCTATTTACGAGACAGCAAAAGAGACACTGATGTATAGAACAGACTTTTGGACTCTGGGACCGGGAGAGGGTGGGATGATTGGGGAGAATAGCATTGAAATATGTAAAATAATATATCTGAAATGTATTAATTGTTCAAACTAATCACTGTCAGGTTACAATTTGTTCATATTAGATGTTTATAATGTTTCTGATAATCAATAAAAGAGATTTTTGATACCTAAAAAAAAAATATTAACTCTGTTACATCTCTAAACAAAATATAATAGCTAAGAAGAGAACTGTACAAAATCACTTGAAGGAACAGAATCATTCCTAGGGCAGAAGGCTTGATGGAGGCGTTAAGACACAAGAACGGATGTGTGATCAAAAGGAAGTCAATGAGCAATGCAAGCCCAGACAATAATGAAAGGCTCATAAAATTCTACTTGGCAATGCTGTGTGAGTTCTTTCTTAAGAAAGGGTAACATTCGCTGATGACATTCAAGTAGGATATAATTCACAAGAAATTATATCTTACTTAAACTATATAAGATTAACAAGCAAACTTCTGAGTATAATCTGGCTTCCTGCGTCCTTTTTCTCAGAGAAAGCTGGTCATTCTGGAATGACTACTTTAATCCAGAGGGCAATTAAAGTTTTTCTATAAGTAAAATAACTGTAAAAATTAAAGTGTTAGTCACGTTGTTATATCTGACTCTTTGTGACCTCGTGGACTATAGCTTGCCGGGCTCCTCTGTCTATGGAATTCTCCAGGCAAGAATATTGGAGTGGGTAGCCATTTCCTTCTCCAGGGATCTTTCTGATCCAGGGATCAAACTTGGGTCTCTTGCATTGCAGGCAGATTCTTTGCCATCTGAGCCACCAGGGTCTAGGTGAATTGTACTCTGGTTTATATATCAGTCCCCTTTCTGATAGTTAGTGACCCCCAACGTCAAGGGAAGAACTCCTCATTTTGCTAAGATTAGGTCTTGAGCCTATATAGCTGAAGTCAGATGTGGGACTGGGGTTAATTCACAAAATGAAAACTGCCCTGTGAGATGTTAGCCTTCTTTCAAGACAACTTTCTCCTCCTCTCTCCTCTGGAGCTACCTTAGAGTCATATGTAAGGTGATGGAATTTTACACTGTTAGCCAATGGTAACTTAGAGGGCACTCATTCCAATAAGTTCCATTCCAAATAGGAGACGAGCCTTAAAGAATGAATAGAAATGAGAGATATTGTTTGCTTCCTTCTTTTCATTATCATAAAATGTTATGTATTGGACCCTGTTCCAAAGTTGTGGATGACATAGAGACATCACTTCCAAAATTATGAGAACTCTAACAGCTTGTAAAATATAGTTCTTTGTAAAGTTAAATAAAAACCATACTCACTGAAACCATACTCACAGAAAACTAGTCAATCTAATCACACTAGGACCACAGCCTTGTCTAACTTAATGAAACTAAGCCATGCCTGTGGGGCAACCCAAGATGGCCTGGTCATGGTGGAGAGATTTGACAGAATGTGGTCCACTGGAGAAGGGAATGGCAAACCACTTCAGTATTCTTGTCTTGAGAACACCATGAAGAGTATGAAAAGGCAAAATGATAGGATACTGAAAGAGAAACTCCCCAGGTCAGTAGGTGCCCAATATGCTACTGGAGATCAGTGGAGAAATAACTCCAGAAAGAATGAAGGGATGGAGCCAAAGCAAAAAGAATACCCAGCTGTGGATGTGTCTGGTGATAGAAGCAAGGTCCAAAGCTGTAAAGAGCAATACTGCATAGGAACCTGGAATGTCAGGTCCATGAATCAAGGCAAATTGGAAGTGGTCAAACAAGAGATGGCAAGAGTGAATGTCGACATTCTAGGAATTAGTGAACTAAAATGGACTGGAATGGGTGAATTTAACTCAGATGACCATTACATCTACTAATGCAGGCAGGAATCCCTCAGAAGAAATGGAGTGGCCATCATGGTCAACAAAAAAGAGTCCGAAATGCAGTACTTGGATGCAATCTCAAAAACGACAGAATGATCTCTGTCCGTTTCCAAGGCAAACCATTCAATGTCACAGTAATCCAAGTCTATGGCCCAACCAGTAATGCTGAAAAACCTGAAGTTGAATGGTTCTATGAAGACCTACAAGACCTTTTAGAACTAACACCGAAAAAAGATGTCCTTTTCATTATAGGGGACTGGAATGCAAAAGTAGGAAGTCAAGAAACACCTGGAGTAACAGGCAAATTTGGCTTTGGAATACGGAATGAAGCAGGGCAAAGGCTAATAGAGTTTTGCCAAGAGAATGCACTAGTCATAACAAACACCCTCTTGCAACAACGCAAGAGAAGACTCTATACATGGACATCACCAGATGGTTAACACCAAAATCAGATCGATTATATTCTTTGCAGCCAAAGATGGAGAAGATCTATACAATCAACAAAAACAAGACCAGGAGTTGACTGTGGCTCAGACCATGAACTCCTTATTGCCAAATTCAGACTGAAATTGAAGAAAGTAGGGAAAACCACTAGACCATTCAGGTATGGCCTAAATCAAATACCTTATGATTATACAGTGGAAGTGAGAAATAGACTTAAGGGCCTAGATCTGATAGATAGAGTGCCTGATGAACTATGGACTGAGGTTCGTGACATTGTACAGGAGACAGGGATCAAGACCATCCCCATGGAAAAGAAATGCAAAAAGGAAAATGGCTGTCTGGGGAGGCCTTACAAATAGCTGTGAAAAGAAGAGAAACGAAAAGCAAAGGAGAAAAGGAAAGATGTAAGCATCTGAATGCAGAGTTCCAAAGAACAGCAAAAAGAGATAAGAAAGCCTTCTTCAGCGATCAGTGCAAAGAAATAGAGGAAAACAACAGAATGGGAAAGACTAGGGATCTCTTCAAGAAAATCAGAGATACCAAAGGAACATTTCATGCAAAGATGGGCTCGATAAAGGACAGAAATGGTATGGACCTAACAGAAGCAGAAGATACTAAGAAGAGGTGGCAAGAATACACAGAAGAACTGTACAAAAAAGAGCTTCATGACCCAGATAATCACAATGGTGTGATCACTGGCCTAGAGCCAGACATCCTGGAATGTGAAGTCAAGTGGGCCTTAGAAAGCATCACTACGAACAAAGCTAGTGGAGGTGATGGAATTCCAGTTGAGCTATTCCAAATCCTGAAAGATGACACTGTGAAAGTGCTGCACTCAATATGCCAGCAAATTTGGAGAACTCAGCAGTGGCCGCAGGACTGGAAAAGGTCAGTTTTCATCCCAATCCCAAAGAAAGGCAATGCCAAAGAATGCTCAAACTACCGCACAATTGCACTCATCTCACACACTAGTAAAGTAATCCTCAAAATTCTCTAAGCCAGGCTTCAGCAATATGTGAACCGTGAACTTCCTGATGTTCAAGCTGGTTTTAGAAAAGGCAGAGGAACCAGAGATCAAATTGCCAACATCCGCTGGATTATGGAAAAAACAAGAGAGTTCCAGAAAAACATCTATTTCTGCTTTATTGACTATGCCAAGGCCTTTGACTATGTGGATCACAATAAACTGTGGAAAATTCTGAAAGAGATGGGAATACCAGAACACTTGACCTGCCTCTTGAGAAATCTGTATGCAGGTTAGGAAGCAACAGTTAGAACTGGACATGGAGCAACAGACTGGTTCCAAATAGGAAAAGGAGTACGTCAAGGCTGTATATTGTCACCATGTTTATTTAACTTATATGTGGAGTACATCATGAGAAACGCTGGACTGGAAGAAACACAAGCTGGAATCAAGATTGCTGGGAAAAATATCAATAACCTCAGATATGCAGATGATACCACCCTTATGGCAGAAAGTGAAGAGGAACTAAAAAGCCTCTTGATGAAAGTAAAAGTGGAGGGTGAAAACGTTGGCTTAAAGCTCAACATTCAGAAAATGAAGATCATGGCATCCGGTCCCATCACTTCATGGGAAATAGATGGGGAAACGGTGGAAACAGTGTCAGACTTTCTTTTTCTGGGCTCCAAAATCACTGCAGATGGTGACTGCAGCCATGAAATTAAAAGATGCTTACTCCTTGGAAGGAAAGTTATGACCAACCTAGATAGCATATTCAAAAGCAGAGACATTACTTTGCCAACAAAGGTTCGCCTAGTCAAGGTTATGTCAAAGAAATGAAGATGACAATATTTAAGGATATTATACAAGAGAAGTGGAGAAGGCAATGGCAAGCCACTCCAGTACTCTTGCCTGGAGAGTCCCAAGGATTGAGGAGCCTGGTTGGCTGCAGTCCATGGGGTCGCTACGAGTTGGACGCGACTGAGCGACTTCACTTTCACTTTTCACTTTCAAGCATTGGAGAAGGAAATGGCAACCCACTCCAGTGTTCTTGCCTGGAGAATCCCAGGGATGGCAGAGCCAGTTGGGCTGCTGTCAATGGGGTCGCACAGAGTGGGACACGACTGATGTGACTTAGCATAGCATAGTCAAGGCTATGGTTTTCCTGTGGTCATGTATGGATGTGAGAGCTGGAGCTGGACTGTGAAGAAGGCTGAGCACTGAAGAATTGATGCTTTTGAACTGTGGTGTTGGAGAAGACTCTTGAGAGTCCCTTGGACTGCAAGGAGGTCCAACTAGTCCATTCTGAAGGAGATCAGATTCACTTTTTCATAGAAAGAGTCATCACAGAAGGTGCCACTGCCTGTAAGAGAGAGGTTAAATGTACTGCAAGGTGGCAAGAAAAGCTGAAGCTCAAGTGATTCCGCACCCTTTATTCTGGGATTTCTTTGGAAGGAATGATGCTAAAGCTGAAACTCCAGTACTTTGGCCACCTCATGAGAAGAGTTGACTCATTGGAGAAGACTCTGATGCTGAGAGGGATTGAGGGCAAAAGGAGAAGGGGACGACAGAGGATGAGATGTCTGGATGGCATCACTGACTCGGTGGATGTGAGTCTCAGTGACCTCCAGGAGTTGGTGATGGACAGGGAGGTCTGGTGTGCTGCGATTCATGGGGTCACAAAGAGTCAGACATGACTGAGTGACTGATCTGATCTGATCTGAAAGTTAAATAAAATAAAAATAAAATTAAAAAAATATATAGTTCTTATCTGGCTTGGGGACCAAGTAAAACAGAGAGGACTGGTAGGGTTTTTAAAACTGCAAATATTTAATTGCTGTTAAATACTTGCTAAGTAACTATTAGCTGTTCTGGTGAGAATTTATACTCAGTTAACTTTATGGAATTCAATTAAGGATTTGGGACAGAAAGAAGATAACAGTAACAATGAAAACTGTGACTAGTAGAGTCTTATGACCTCACTTGATCCTTATGGTTTCCCTGTGAATCAGTTGTTTCCATCTCCACTTTCTAGAAGGAGTAGGAAAGTTGTCCAACCTGGGCAGGAGAGCAGTAGAGATACACTCAGCTGTACTAACTCCTCTGCTATATACTCCACGTACATGTGCCCAACCTGGCCCACTGTAGGAGCCAGAATTCTGGATCAGTTGCAAAGGGCCAGAAGATGTAAAAAAGATGTATAAAGCTGTAAATTCTTCCAAAATATCAAGATCAAATTTATTTAGTAGACAATATTAAATGTATTTTAATACTTAGAATGCCCTCAGACATCATTTATGTTAATTTTATCTCATGTTTTTCAATGTCTGACTAGTCATTTTTAATCAAGGTATCAACGCAATTTATAATTTCAATTTTTCTTCTCATAGTAATTATTTAAAAATACATGAAATTGTAGAAAGTGCACATTGGGGAATAGCTGCTGATTCACTCTTACTGGTATAACCAAAGCTTTGGAAGTGAAATAGAAGAAATAAAAGCTGGCTTCTAGAAGGAGCATGTAAATGGTTCAATGGATTAGGATGTCATGGACAACCAAGTGGTTTATCTTTCACTTCAGAAAAATTCAGAATGATTATATTTCTTCTCATGCAGGTAGAAAAGGAAGACCAAGTGGTAAGAATAAAGGGTGGGGAATCACTTGAGCTTCAGCTTTTCTTGCCACCTTGCAGTACATCTAACCTCTCTCTAACAGGCAGTGGCACCTTCTGTGATGACTCTTTCTATGAAAAAGTGAATATTTCATTACATAAAGAGATTTTATCTACCAAAGGGCTGCTTCTAAAATGCTATAAGCTATAAAAATTATTTATATATATAAACTATATTCTGTCTTAAACAATTGAAGTGTTAAGTTTAATGCTGTCAATACAAAGATACAACATTAATTGAAATTCAAACCTGTAGGCTTTCCAAGAAAGAAATGTTAAACAAATATAAAAACTGAGTTGTTTTCATTTTTATTTTCTTAAAAAAATCTAAATGTTAAAAACAGTTTGAAATGATTATAACTTAGGATAGTACAAAAAATAATTAACTCAGATGTCAAGTGCTCCTACTGACAGGCCATTTAAACCACAGAACATGTAAACTTCCAATAGGCAGCTTCCAAGATTTTTCATCTGAAAATAAAGATAAAAATTGCAGGCATATTGGAGAGTGAAGCAAAGCTGGAAATTATAAAATGCTATTAAATAATTTATGTCAAGGCCATTTAGACATTAATCAATGGATTTACAATGTTTTAAAACCATTGGAAGGAGAAGGCAATGAGGATACATGGAAGAACTATACAAAAAAAGATCTTCATGACCCAGATAACCATGATGGTATGATCGCTCACCTAGAGCCAGACATCCTGAAATGTGAAGTCAAGTGGGCCTTAGGAAGCATCACTACAAACAAAGCTAATGGAGGTGATGGAATTCAAGCTGAGCTATTCCAAATCCTAAAAGATGATGCTGTGAAAGTGGTGCACTCAATATGCCAGCAAATTTGGAAAACTCAGCAGTGGCCACAAGACTAGAAAAGGTCAGTTTTCATTCCATTCTTTGGCCATGCCAAAGAATGTTCAAAATACTGCACAACTGCACACATCACACATTAGCAAAGTAATGCTCAAAATTCTCCAAGCCACACTTCAATAGTATGTGAATCCTGAACTTCCAGAGGTTCAAGCTGGATTTAGAAAAGGCAGAGGAAACACAGATCAAATTGCCAACATCCACTGGCTCATTGAAAAAGGAAGAATGTTCCATAAAAACATGTATTTCTGCCTTAGTAACCATGCCAAAGCCTTTGACTGTGTGGATCACAACATAATGTGGAAAATTCTAAAAGAGGTGGGAATTTCAGGCCACCTTATCTGCCTCCTGAGAAATCTGTATGCAGGTCAGGAAGCAATAGTTAGAACTGGACATGGAACAATGGACTGGTTCCAAATTGGGAAAGCAGTACGTAAAGGCTGTATATTGTCACCCTGCTTATTTAATTTATATGCAGAGTACATCATGCAAAATGCCAGGCTGGATGAAGCACAAGCTGGAATCAAGATTGCTGGGAGAAATATCAATAACCTCAAATATGTAGATGACACCACCCTTATGGCAGAAAGAGAAGAAGAACTAAAGAGAATCTTGAAGAAAGTGAAAGAGAGAGTGAAGAAGTTGGCTTAAAACTCCACATTCAATAAACGAACATCATGGCATCTATCACTTGAAATCCTATCACTTCAAGGCAAATAGACGAGGAAACAATGGAAATAGTGAGAGACTTTATTTTCTTGGGCTGCAAAATCACTGCAGATGGTGATTGCAGCCATGAAATTAAAAGACACTTGCTCCTTTGAAGAAAAGCTATGACCAACCTAGACAACATACTAAAAAGCAGAGACATTACTTTGCCAACAAAGGTCTGTCTAGTCAAAGCTATGGTTTTTCCAGTAGTCATGTATGGATGTGAGAGTTGGACTATAAAGAAAGCTGAGCACTGAAGAATTGATGCTTTTGAACTGTGGGGTTGGAAAAGGCTCTTGACAGTCCCTTAGACTGCAAGGAGATCAAACCAGTTCACCCTAATGGAAATCAGTCCTGAATATTCATTGGAAGGACTGATGTTGAAGCTGAAACTCCAATGCTTTGGCCACCTGATGTGAAGAACCGATTCATTGGAAAAGACCCTGATGCTGGGAAAGATTGAAGGCAGGAGGAGAAGGCGATGACAGAGGATGAGATGGTTGGATGGCATCACCGACTTGATGGACATGAGTTTGAGCAAGCTCCAGGAGTTGGTGATGGACAGGGAAGCCTGGCATGCTGCAGTCCATGGGGTCGCAAAGGGTCGGACATGACTGAGTGACTGAAAATAAATGAATGAAACCATTGGAATCCAAATTTTATAAAAATCACCTTTTGGTGCCCTTGATATGATCTGGCAGAATTCACCCCCCAGGCAAAGCTTTGGCCAGATGAAATGTTAATCAATATTTTATGCACCTCGTCACTGTTGTCTACCGGGGCCTAGGAAATCCTGCTAATGTGGGTGTAGATTAGTTGCATTAAATCAGATTCAATAGCCTTCTTAACCATCATCCTTTCCTTTCTTGTTGTGCTTCCTGTCATACAGCTTTAGGCTACTCTCCCTGTAAGCTCTGTGCCCTTCACACGTGTCATAGCTACTCTTCAAAGCAAGATCTCAACCCCTTGTTTTACATGTTTTGTAGTGCATGCCTACCTGGATATTTACGGATAACATATGCTTACTGCCAGAATATTTCTAACCTTGTCTATGTGTAAGATTAACAAACAAAAATTTTTAAACTGTTAAACTCTATTAAAAGGTACCAGTCAAA
The DNA here is from genome assembly GCA_935064755.1 of Tragelaphus eurycerus. NCBI lineage: Eukaryota > Metazoa > Chordata > Mammalia > Artiodactyla > Bovidae > Tragelaphus > Tragelaphus eurycerus. The sequence continues at coordinate 3,412,083 of CAKXYN010000057.1, read as the reverse complement.
TTTAGTTCAATAATTCTAAATGTAAGAAGATTAAGAAGGATGACTTTGATCAGAGGTCAAAGAAAACACAATGATGCAACAGCAGAATGAAGTCTTCCCACCCACGTATTCTAGCTTCCCTGGTGGCTCAGTTAGGAAAAGAATCTGCCTGCAATGCTGGAGACATGGGTTTGATCCCTGGGTTGGAAAGATGCCCTGGAGAAGGAAATGGCAACCTACTCCAGTATTCTTGTCTGGGAAATCCCTTGGGCAGAAGAGCCTGGTGAGCTACAATCCATGGGGTTGCAAGAGTCAGACACAATTTAGTGACTAAACCCCCGCCGCCACCACTACTGTCACGCATGTGTTCATCAGCTTTTCTGCCTCAATCTACAGCAGGAAGTCCACCTTCAGAGGTAAGAGATTAATTTAGTCTTCCACCCCCAATTTTTTTTTTTTTTTTTAATCTCAGACCCAGTTACTGTTAACCATAGTGATTAATTCCAACTGCTATGGCTGGGGGTAGAGGGAAGGTTGAGTGATGAGAAACTGACCAAAATAAGGGTAGTTTCCTCCCATAACGGCTGCCTCCTATCAGCAGAGCGAATCCTGGACAAAGAAATGAATGTCACATTGAAAAAGTTAAACCAGGTACAACATTTTCCCTTCCATGGCAGTTTTCATTAGTGTTATTATTATTTCATTTCTAAACATTACTAAACTTCCTAATCTATAGCTTAATTTCATTTTGGGCTTTCTTCAGGATGCCTTAGATATGGGCTTTTTTTTTGGGGGGGGGGTGTTAATCCTACAAAGAAATTGATTCTGGGTGACTTGAGAAATGATATCTTAATTAGGAAATGGCCAAACACATTACTTAATTTTTAGAAATTTCATTTACTAATGTGAACAAGTGTGATAATGACGATTGACTTTTCTATGCCAATTCTTTTGAGGGATAATTTACTTGATGCCTCCTACTCTGCAGAATTTGTATTGGGTGAGAATATTCACTAGCAGTGGTTGGAAATCTCATTATGTGAAGAATAACTGAACTAGAGAAAGAAAAACTATTTTCAGTAAAAGTCAAAGACCTCCCAGTGATCTATAAGACACCACTTCTTCTTTTTGTCTTCTTCTGACCTCAGTTTTTACCATTCTTCATCTTGCTTGACTTCCCTGGTGGCTCAGACAGTAAAGCATCTGCCTACAATGCAGCAGACCCAGGTTCAATCCCTGCATTGGGAATATCTCCTGGAGAAGGAAATGGCAACCCATTCCAGTATTCTTGCCTGGAAAATCCCATGGACGGAGGATCCTGGCAGGCTACAGTCCATGGGGTCTCAAAGAGTCGGATATGACTGAGTGACTTCGCTTTCACCTTCACCTTGCTTACTCTGCTTTAGTTACACAGTCCCCTTTACTGTTCATGAACAAAGCAGGTGAGTTTCCACTGAATTTCTCCTCTTTTTCTTTGGAAATGCTCTCCTCCCATATATATGAATGGCTACTTCCTTTCTTTATGTCTTTGCCCAAAATTTCACTTGCTCAGTAATGCGAGTCCTAACATGCCATCTAAAATCGCCTTTGTGCCCTTGCCAGGACTCCTGCTCTGTTTCTTCATACCACAGCTTTTAATGCTAGCTAACATATACTACGTTTTAGCTCTTTATTAGGTTCACTGATATTGTCTCTTAACTCCTGCTGGAATGTAAGCCTCTCAAGAAAAAGTATCTTTGTCTTTTCATTCACTAACATATCCCAATAGAAATGTACCTGGCACATAATACTCAATAGAATTTTTGTTGAAGGAGCAAATAAAACATTTAAAGAACAAGCAACTGTGTAGATCAGTGGAATACTCCAGATGGCAGGACTAGAATTTATAGATATACACAAATTAGGCAGATCTGGGTTTAACATAGGAATTACTTTCCAAATGAAAGAGTTTTCCAACTTTGTCATGTAATCAAATCACCTATAGAGTGTTAAAAATGACAGTTCCTGGACCCCAGATTACTGAAGCAGAACCTTCTGCAATCATGAGAGAGTGCTTGTTTCATACCCAAGTTCAAGAACCACTGTCCTAGACTCTCAATCACTGAGATTCAAGTAGAGACTGAAAGATCATCTGTTAAGGAAAAAATGTTTATATGTTCACTGCTGATAAAAGCTGGACTTAAAAATTCTATGATTTTATCAAATTCATTTCAAGATGGATTAATATATTTTGTGCTGTATTATTTAGCACAAATATATTAATTATTATTATTTAGAAAATTTTACCTTTCCTTTCTATCAGGCTCTGCTCTGGAGTTAGGATGTATAGCTCTCATGAGGAAACACAGCTCTATGGGGTATCTCATATTATTTAACATTTAACTCTTCCGTGGAATTCTCATTACACCTAGGAATAGGTGGAAATTTCTAGTTGTTTTGGAAGATGCTATTATTTCATTTAATGAAGATAACTGCAATTTACCCCTAATAATGTTTAGAATCATAAGAGGCCTTCTGAATAAGCAGCCCATGAGATAACCATAATTCAAAAGAAGATGAAACTGGGGTTAATAATATGTAACTGAGAAGAATCCTAACTTGATAGTCAATATTAAGTTGAATATTCTCTTTTTATAGAGAATATAATGTGTAACAAATGTGTAATAATGTGTAACAAATATTTTCACTATGAAGTAAATAAATCAATTTCAGAAAAATTCAAGTTGCCTTTTAAACAGTGGTTGTTTTAGGTATGAATAAAGTGAAACTGAACACAGAATGACAACGCAAAAACAAAGAACAACTGGAGAAATCAAACAGCACATATCAGACTTGTTGAAAGCAAACTCCTCCTCCCCCAAGCCCTGGAGTCCACATGATTTGCCCTCTGGTTGGTTCAAAGACTCAGAAGGTTTATATTTCAACTCTCTAGTTAGATATAATCATCTAGATTGGATTTCTTTCCATTCACAACTATCTGCAAATGGGTTTTTTTTGCTTTAGGGGAGAAGGCAATGGCAACCCACTTCAGTCCTCTTGCCTGGAAAATCCCATGGACGGAGGAGCCTGGTGGGCTGCAGTCCATGGGGTTGCTAAGAATCGGACACGACTGAGCGACTTCACTTTCACTTTTCATTTTCCTGCATTGGAGAAGGAAATGGAAACCCACTCCAGTGTTCTTGCCTGGAGAATCCCAGGGATGGGGGAGCCTGGTGGACTGACGTCTATGGGGTCACACAGAGTCGGATACGACTGAAGTGACTTAGCAGTAGCAGCAGCAGAAAGATCATTGGAATTAATTATTTATGTTTCCCTTTATGGCATAAATTTGAGTAGGGAAATAACTGAAAAATAATTTAGCATTATGAGGAAAAACAGTCACCATTCACAGAAGCCTGTTCTGAGTAGTATAATCTTGCCGAATTCTTTGAAGATCAGATATTACTGCACCATTTGAAAGTAATACTGACTGTATCAAAATGAAGTAATAACAAGAAAAACAGCACTTCATGAAAATTACACACTGATTCTGAGTCAGATAGTGTTTTAAGGGCTTTATATGAAGTGGCTCATTCGGTCCTCAGAACACCCTAATGAGGTAGGTACCAAACTCATCCCTAATTTGCAGGTTGGGAACCGAGGCCGAGAAAGCCAGCTTCCCAAGGACACACAGTGGCAGTCACTGAACGACAACATATTTCACCTTTCATTGTATTTCCAGGAAAGTCATTTAGGAAATGTAGTTGTTCAGGATTCATAAACATTTAAAAAAATGCGGGGTTTTTGAGATTTTAAACTTAAATTTCAAGAGTCCTGAATGATTTCAGTGTTTTTATTAGTTTTGGCTGTCTTGAAAGGGGTGTGAATATGTTACTGTATTTGAGTATATATTTTTAATAACATATGCTGAATGAAAATTGTAATACCAAGAATTGGCTGGACTCAGAAATTCGTAACGGAATCTTTGATAGTTTTAAGCATTTTGCCAAAATTGGGACACTTGACACTCACCTGCCTCACAATTTTCAGGCACGATCCCTTTATACAGATGCTGGCTGAACGAGATCCTTACATCTTCTCCTTCCATGTGAATGACCAGGAGACCAGTGGTTGTCCTAGCTGGGACCCCTTGATCCACAGCTTTTAACAGCAGCCAAATAGGAAAATATTCTGAAGACGGAATTTGCTGAAGTTGAATTGCTCCTGTGTATTCATTAATAGAAAGCATTGACTGGGGCTCGGCGAAGCTGAAGGTGACGGTGCTATTGGGCCCCGAGTCTGGGTCACTGGCTCTGAGGACGGCAGCTGTTTGGTTTGTAGGTGACTGAGAGGAAAGAAAAATATCAAGGGGGTTCTGTTCCCAAACTGGACTGTTGTCATTAACATCGGTGACGTGTACTTTTATAACCACCGTGGTGCTTCGTGAGCCTTGGACACCACAGTCTCTGGCCACAGCCTTCAATACGTGCTCAGACCTGGCTTCCCGGTCAAGGGCGCGGCTGGTTCTCAGTGTGCCTGCCACAGGGTCGATGGTGAACGCCCCGGAAGCCTCATGCACCAGAGAATACTGGGTTTGCCCGTTCAGGCCCTCATCCTCGTCCGCGGAGGAGAGCACTAGAACCGTGGTTCCCACCGGCGCGTCCTCTCTCACAGAAGCCTGGTACTGCAGCCTGGGGAAGGAAGGGCTGTGGTCGTTGTCGTCCAGAACTCTGACCTGCAACTGCGCCGTGGAGCTCTGTGGCGGGCTCCCCAGATCCGAGCACAGGACGATGAGGGTGAAGTTGCTGACTTCCTCCCGGTCCAAAGCGCGAGTGGTTGAGAGTTCTCCCGACATTTCATTAATAGCAAAGTACTCCTCAGCATTTCCATCTATTAAAGAAAGCAAGTTCAGAATATATTTGAATTGAAAAAGTAGCAGCTCTTTACTATGAATATATATATTCACCCAACAAATATGTATTTCCTGATTATTATAGTACACTATCACTTTTGTAAGTACATGATCCAGTCCTACCCTCACAAAGCTTCCTGATAATAATATTCAGGGGATAAGCAAAAAATAAAATTCAACATCTCTCTTAATTCAATCAGTAATTCAAACACTTGCTTTGACTGATTTGCAGCAGTATGTTTTTTTTCAACTTCAACTTTTTATAGTAATATGCTTTTCCTTTTTGGAGGATTAAAATGCATATTTTACCTGAAATAAAACAATAGTAGGCAGAGATAGGCAACAGTATTTGATGTTCATTTGTAGATAGCAATCAAAAATTAACAGATTGATTTATAACAACATATTTTTAATTTTCCCCTTACTCACTACAGATTGAATGTTGATTATATTACTGGAATAAGGTCCTCTTCTACATGCCATGGCCCTTTGTGCATGAGCCATAACACTTCTTTCGGAGACTGTAGAACACTTGTCTATCTCTTACATAACATAAGCAAGGATTATGTTTTATTCTTTAAAATATGTTCCTTTTGCTATTGTATATGGTACCAAGTAGAATAAAATTTAAAAGTAAAAGTGAAAGTCACCCAGTCGTGTCTGACTCTTTGTGAACCCATGGACTATAGAGTCCATAGAATTCTCCAGGCCAGAATGCTGGAGTGGGTAGCCGTTCCCTTCTCCAGGGGATCTTCCCAACCCAGAGATTAAACCCAGGTCTCCTATACTGCAGGTGGATTCTTTACCAGCTGAGCCACAAGGGAAGCCCTTTATGCAAGACAGCAAAAGAGACACAGAGATAAAGAACAGACTTTTGGACTCTGTGGGAGAAGGCGAGGGTGGGATGGTTTGAGAGAATAGCATTGAGACATGTATATTACCATATATGAAACAGATCGCCAGTCCAGGTTCGATGCATGAGACAGGGCACTCAGGACTGGTGCACTGGGACGACCCTGAGGGATGGGATGGGGAGGGAGGTGGGAGAAGGGTTCAGGATGGGGGACACATGAACACCCATGGCTGATTCATGTCAATGTATGGCAAAACCACTACAGTATTGTAAAGTAATTAGCCTCCAATTAAAATAATTAATTAAAAGAAAACTAATGCTATGCTATGCTAAGTCGCATCAGTCGTGTCCGACTCTGTGTGACCCCATAGACGGCAGCCCACCAGGCTCCCCCGTCCCAGGGATTCTCCAGGCAAGAACACTGGAGTGGGTTGCCATTTCCTTCTCCAATGCCTGAAAGTGAAAAGTGAAAGTGAAGTCGCTCAGTCGTGTCCGACTCTTAGCAACCCCATGGACTGCAGCCTACCAGGCTCCACCGTCCATGGGATTTTCCAGGCAAGAGTACTGGAGTGGGGTGCCACTGCCTTCTCAGAAAGAAAACTAAACTCAGGGATAAAAAGCTTCCAAAGGCATTTTAAAGTCAACCTGAAGATTAGTTGGGAAATTGAAGTTCAGTGACCTACCACATTCTTGGACTAGTGGGGACCATTCCCAACAGCATGAGAACTTACTGAACCCTGCAGAGGCACACGGAGGAAGTGGAGCAGTGCTGAAAAAAACAGTAGCCTCAGGCAGTACTGGGGTCTGAGGAACAGGGACTGCATTTGAAGGCCTTCATGAGACATGTTAATTTGTACCAAACACAGGTGGTGAGACAAATTACATTTCTGTGGCATTTGTGATTGATAAAGCCATTCATTCCCTCACTACACATTTTAACAACACCTGTCGTGTACCAAATATGTGTTGGGACACTGGGAATATGAGGAGAGGAAGATGTGATCTGACCTTTAAGAGTTTACAGTCCAGGAGGAAAGGCATGTCCATACCTGAACATTAAAGTACGGTGTGAAACTCACATGTGCAGGACACTGGGAGGACAGAAGATGAGCACAGAGTCCTGCATTAGGATGGCAAGAAAACGCTTATTATAAACAGTGACACCAAACTAACTCCTAAAGGGAAGGAAGCCAGGCTATTAGTCTTAGGGGAGGGAGAGGGAAGAGGGTCAAACCTGGATGAAGTCTCAGGAATATGACAAAGCAAAGGCTGCAAACATTTTAGTATGACTAGAATACAGGGTCCCCTGGGTATTTGAGGGTAGAATGTAGGCAGAAAGAGGATTGATGGTGGCAGGAACACAAATCTGGAAGATAAGCAGGATATCCAATCATGAACTGCCCTGTATACACCGCCAAGATGCTGGGCTTTATCTTAAAATCTACCTGCAAGATTTTAGACAGGAAGACACTGTGAATCACATTTCTGTTTTAGGAATAATCCTGGGCAGCAGTGTCAGAGCTTTTAGACTAGTGAAAGATAGGAGACTATTACAGTGTCTGCGAGAGTAATGAGGGGGTTCTGGAAAGATAGGCACCTAGAGGAAGTGGATGCATTCCAAAGATACACAGGTAAGGAAGGTAAGATCATGATCTTGCTTAGGAGAAAGACCAAAAGGTGTGTTTAAAATGAGGTCAGAACAGTAAAAAGAAAAAGTTCATAAGGATTATTTAAGGGAATTCTGGGCTCCCCTTGTGTCTCAGATAGTAAAGAATCCGCCCTGCAGTGTGGTAGACCTGGCTTTGATACCTGAGTCGGGAAGATCCATTGGAGCAGGAAATAGCAACCCACTCCAGTATTCTCTCTTGAGAATTCAACAAGGGACTTCTAGGAAAATATCAAGCATACTAACATTAGCATGATAGGAGTCGCAGAGGAAGAGAGACAAAAAGGGGCATAAAGCCTTGTTTGATGAAATTGTAGCTGAAAATATCACTAACCTGAAAAGGAAACAGATATCCAGGTCCAAGAAGCACCGAGAGGCCTAAACAAGATGAACTCAAAGAGGCTCACACTAAGTCATATTATAATAAAAATGAAAAAATTTTAAAGAGTGAATGAGAGAATTTTAAAGGCAGGAAGAGAAAGAGTCACTTATAAGGAAACCACTAAAAATATTAGCTGATATCTGAAATCTTGCAAGCCAGAGGGAGTAGCATGACATATTTAAGTGCTGACACTCTACCCAGCAAGGTTACCATTCAGACTCGAGGAGAGAGAAAGAGTTTTCCAGACAAGCAAAAACTAAAAGAGGTTGTTACCATTAAACTGGCCTTACAAGAAACATTAAAGTGTTTTCTTTAAGTGAAAAAGAAAACTTTATAACAAGAAATTTTAAAAAATTATATGAAGAAAAAACTCACTGATAATTATAAGTATATAGTTAAAACAGTGAATCAACCACTTATATAAGCGGGCATAAATGTTAAAAGATAAAAATTATAAAATCAAATATAACTATGATAAACACTGAAAGGATACAGATACAAATGTACTGCTGCTGCTGCTGCTAAGTCGCTACAGTCGTGTCCGACCCTGTGCGACCCCATAGACGGCAGCCCACCAGGCTCCCCCATCCCTGTGATTCTCATATAACACCAAACCATAAAGTATGTTGGGAGTAAAATGAAAAAGGTAGAACTTTCAGGATATGTTTGAATTTAAACAACTATCAATTTAAAACAACTATATATAATTGATATATATATATATATAAACCTCATGGTAACTACAAATCAAAAGTCTCCAGTGGACACACAAAGAAACAGAGAAAATAACCCAGATATAAGACTAAGAAAAATCATTAAACTGCGAGGAAAGAGACCAGAGGAGCAAGAAAAGAGCATAGAAAAATTGCAAAAAAAAATCCTAGAAAACAGTAACAAAATGGCAGTGAGTACATGTCTATCAATCATTACTTTATGTAAACAGATTAAATGCTCGAATCAGGACATGGGTGGCTGAATCAATCGGAAAACATACCATCTATATCCTGCCTACAAGGGACTCACTTCAGATCTATAGATATACACACTTGAAAGTAAAATGATGGAAAAAAATACTCTACACAAATGGAAATGAAAAGAGAACAAAGATAACAATATTCATATCACACAAAATAGACTTTGAAACAAAGTTTATAACAAAGACAAAGAAGGGCATCATATGATGATGCTATGCTATGCTAAGTCACTTCAGTCGTGTCCGACTCTGTGCGACCCCATAGACAGCAGCCTACCAGGCTCCCCCGTCCCAGGGATTCTCCAGGCAAGAACACTGGAGTGGGTTGCCATTTCCTTCTCCAATGCATGAAAGTGAAAAGTGAAAGTGAAGTCGCTTGGTCGTGTCCGACTCCTAGCGACCCCATGGACTGCAGCCTACCGGGCTCCACAGTCCATGGGATTTTCCAGGCAAAAGTACTGGAGTGGGGTGCCATTCAAGTCAAATCAAGAAGATATAACATTCATAAACATAAATGCCCCAGTACAATAGCACCTAAATATATAAAGCAAATATTAACACATATAAAGGGAGAAACTGACAGAAATACAGTAAGTATAGAGAACTTTCATAACCCACTTACATAAATGAACAGGCAGAACATCAATAAGGGATACATTAGATGACACTTTCGACCAGAAGGACTCAGCAGGTATTAATATTTACAAATCATTGTCTTAAGAACAGAAGAAAACATGTTCTTTTTCAAGTGCACATGGACACTAGATCTCCAGGACAGGTCTCATGCTAAGCCACGAAAAATCTTCAATTCATTCAAGAAGACTGAAATCATATCAACCTTGCATCTTTTCTGACTATAGGGCAATGAAACTAGAAATCAATTACAGGAAGGAAACTGGAAAATAAACAAACATGTGGAAACTAAACAATATATTACTAGAAAACCAACGGATCAACAAAGAGGAAATAAAAACATAGCTTGAGGTGAATAAAAAAAAAAACAAACACAATTTTCAAAATCTATGAGACAGAGTAAAAGGTGTTCTCAGAGGGAAATTTATAGTAATTCAGATCTAACGCAAAACACAAGAAACATCTTAAATAACTTAACTTTCCATCTAAAGGAACTAGAAAAAGAAGTACAAACAAAGCCCATAGTCAACAAAAGGAAGAGAATAATAAAAATCAGAGAAGTAAATAAAATAGAAACCAAATTTTAAAAAATAGAAAAGGCCTGGTGAAATTAAGCACTGTTGTTTAAGATAAACAAAGTTGATTAAGATGAGTCAGGAACTCTTCAAGAAAATAAGAAAAAATCTAAATAAACAAAATTGAAAAAAAAGGAGAAATTACAATCAATATTACAGAGATACAATCATAAAAGAATACTATTGACATTCTGAAGGAGATCAATCCTGGAATTTCTCTAGAAGGAATGATGCTAAAGCTGAAACTCCAGTATTTTGGCCACCTCATGCGAAGAGTTGACTCATTGGAGAAGACTCTGATGCTGGGAGGGATTGAGGGCAGGAGGAGAAGGAGACGACAGAGGATGAGATGGCTGGATGGCATCGCTGACTCGATGGATGCGAGTCTGGGTGACCTCCGGGAGCTGGTGATGGACAGGGAGGCCTGGCGTGCTGTGGTTCATGGGGTCGCAAAGAGTCGGACACGACTGAGCGACTGATCTGATCTGATCTGATCTGACAACTATACACCAGCAAATTGGACAGCCTAGAAGAAATGGAAGAATGTCTAGAAACATACACTTTTCCAAGACTGAATCAGGAAGAAACTGATTACTGAACACTTTACTAGTAATGAAATTGAATCAATAATCAAAAACCTCCACAAACCAAAGACCAGGACCACGCCAGAATTGGAGAGTTTCTACCAAACATTTAAAGATGAGTTGAAGTCTGTCTTTCCTCAGTTCAGTTCAGTTCAGTTCAGTCGCTCAGTCGTGTCCGACTCTTTGTGACCCCATGAATCACAGCACGCCAGGCCTCCCTGTCCATCACCAACTCCCAGAGTTCACTCAGACTCAAGTCCATCGAGTCAGTGATGCCATCCAGCCATCTAATCCTCTGTCATCCCCTTCTCCTCCTGCCCTCAATCCCTCCCAGCATCAGAGTCTTCTCCAATGAGTCAACTCTTCGCATGAGGTGGCCAAAGTACTGGAGATTCAGCTTTAGCATCATTCCTTTCAAAGAAACCCCAGGGCTGATCTCCTTCAGAATGGACTGGTTGGATCTCCTTGCAGTCCAAGGGACTCTCTATCTTTCCTAAACTATACCAAAAGTTGAAGAAGAGGGACTTCCAAACTCATTCTATGAAGCCCTGATATCAAAACCAGACAAAGACACTATGAAAAAATTACAGGCCGATATTCCTGATGAACATAATGAAAAAATCCTCAATAAAAATTAGCAAACCAAATTCATCAAATACAGAAAAGAGATTTTTATTCATGATCAAATAAAATTTATTCCAGGGATGCAAGGATGGTTCAACATCTACAAATCAATCAAGGTGTTACACCACATTAACAAAAGGGAGAATAAAAACCATACGATCATCTCAATAGACACAGAAAAAAACATTTGACAGAATTTAACATTCATTTATGACAAAATCTCTTATCATAGTTGGTAAAGAGGAAACATACTTCAACATAATAAAGGCTATATATGACAAGCCCACAGCTATCATACCAACAATGAAAAGCTGAAAACTTTTCCTCTAAGATCAGGAATAAGATAAGAATTCCCACTCTCATCATTTCTACTTAACATAGTATTGGGAGTCATGGAGGGGGGACAAAGTACACGAAGAGGAATCAGAAGTACAAACTATTAGGTATAAAATAAAGAAGTTACAAGGATGTAATGCACAGCACTGGCAATACAATCAACATTTTAATAATAACTTTATATGGAGTGTACTCTATAAAAACACTGAATTATGTTGCACATCTGGAACTAACAGAAGTATATATTTCAATTTTTAAAATACTCTTTAACGGCACTTAGATCTAGGATGTAGTCAAGATAGGGAGATATTAAAGTTCAGCGGTAACTGGAAACAGGGACTGGATGAAACAACCAATAAGAGTGTGTCTAGGAAAAAAGAAAGAGATATACCAAAAAGACCCAGGAAACTCGAACAAGTCAGAGAATAAAAAGGACATTGGGAAGGTTTATCTAGAAAGACAGATGAAGAATCAGGAGAAATTAGTGGCTTTTGAAGTAAAAATGAGGCCAAGCATCCAGGGCATGGCACACAAAGACACAAAGCAGTGCAACTAAGAACTGAAAAAAGATCCAACGCATTTAGCAACAACAAGACCTTTTGTGTTTTCAACAAGGGTAGTTTCAGCGGAGTGACTTCAGTGGACTATATTGCAGCAAGCTAAGAAATTAAAGTGAATTAAAGACATAGGAACTAGAGTGTAGACAACTATTTTTAGGAAATCTGATTGTGAAGGAAAAGAGACAGAGGATGAGGGAGACATCTATGCTTTTCAGGATAGGAGAGACTAAAAAAACTGATTGGAAAAGCCAGTAGTGAGGGAAATGTTGACCATATGGGAAAGGAAGGTGAGTGGTCAAAAAGAATGTTCTTGATGCAATGAAAGGCGACTGGTGCAGTCTGGGGATTGTTTATACCCAGTCCGCAACAAAACAAATACAATAAATTGAGAGTAAACATTTAGAGAAAGTTATAGCAATATAACATAATAATCTTATATCTCTGTAATATAGTAATATATTTTTTTAAATTTGTATGCCTTTTTTCTCTCAATAATTTATATTTATTGTATTTTACAAAAGTATTGCAAATTGCTAATTTAAAAACATCAGCCCTGGTTCTTAACCACAATTGATTTGGGAAATTTCAGAAAACAGAGTTTACAGAGAAGGAAAAGTATCTATTCCACTGCTACAGCAAAGAAAGAGGTAAGAACTGGGCTTATTCTTAAAAATTGGACTTCTCAAAGTTAGTTTGAGGGATTATAATCCTTTTGGATGATTTCGGCTTTTTTGACTATGCTAAAGCCTTTGACTGTGTGGATCACAATAAACTGGAAAATTGTGAAAGAGAAGGGAATACCAAACCACCTGACCTGCCTCTTGAGAAATTTTTATGCAGGTCAGGAAGCAACAGTTAGAACTGGACATGGAACAACAGACTGGTTCCAAATAGGAAAAGGAGTATGTCAAGGCTGTATATTGTCACTCTGCTTATTTAACTTATATGCAGAGTACATCATGAGAAATGCTGGGCTGGAAGAAGCACAAGTTGGAATCAAGATTGCCAGGAGAAATATCAATAACCTCAGATATGCAGATGACACCATCCTTATGGCAGAAAGTGAAGAGGAACTAAAAAGCCTCTTGATGAAGGTGAAAGAGGAGAGTGAAAAAGTTGGCTTAAAACTCAACATTCAGACAATGAAGATCATGGCCTCTGGCCCCATCACTTCATGGGAAATAGATGGGGAAACAGTGGAAACAGTGTCAGACTTTATTTTTCTGGGCTCCAAAATCACTGCAGATGGTGACTGCAGCCATGAAATTAAAAGATGCTTTCTCCTTGGAAGAAAAGTTATGACCAACCTAGATAGCATATTCGAAAGCAGAGACATTACTTTGCCAACAAAGGTCCATCTAGTCAAGGCTATGGTTTTTCCTGTGGTTATGTATGGATGTGAGAGTTGGACTGTGAAGAAGGCTGAGTGCCGAAGAATTGATGCTTTTGAACTGTGGTGTTGGAGAAGACTCTTGAGAGTCCCTTGGACTGCAAGGAGATCCAACCAGTCCATTCTGAAGGAGATCAGCCCTGGGATTTCTTTGGAAGGAATGATGCTAAAGCTGAAACTCCAGTATTTTGGCCACCTCATGCAAAGAGTTGACTCATTGGAAAAGACTCTGATGCTGGTAGGGATTGGGAGCAGGAGGTGAAGGGGACGACAGAGGATGAGATGGCTGGATGGCATCACTGACTCGATGGACGTGAGTCTGGGTGAACTCGAGAATTGGTGATGGACAGGGAGGCCTGGCGTACGTGATTCATGGGGTCGCAAAAGTCGGACACGACTGAGTGACTGAACTGAACTGAACTGATGACAATATATGTGATCATTTAAAATAGATATGTCCTTGAACAAATAATCCAGATATATTTATCATAAGGAAATACTTAAGTGTGTTCACTACAGCATTTTTATAATAGAGTGTTCAATATCTAATTAGCACAAAAGGAGATGAGTAAGATAAATCATGTTATAATATGCATTTTAGAAATGCTAATATATGTATGTTCAACAACATGAAACATTTATACGGTGTATTACTTTTAAAAGGAGATAACAAAACAGTATATATAAATTATTCAGTAGTGTAAGATTGGTGTCTGCATTTACTGAGATTCACTGAAAAGTGATTTTCAAAAATATCAAATTACTTATCTCTGCAAGATATAAGATTTTTGTTTATTACTGTTGTTTTTCATAAATTGTATATAAATTCTGCAATTATATATCATTTTATAATCAGGGGAAATGACAATAAAAACCATTCTCATTTTGGAGAAAAACTGAATGGTACACAGAAAATATGGCTCAGTTATGGGAAATTTAGTAAATAGACAGTAATAGCTTCCAGAGTGAGCCTCACAGCTGTTTCTACACCCTAAAAAGGCTTCTCTTCCTGCGTTATTCTAGCTTCATCTCATTATCATTCTATGTGTGAAAAAAATGAATTCTCCACTCTTTTTCAGGTAAATAAGATGTGGCCTTCACAAAACTTGCCATGCTAATTCTTCCATGATTCTGCCAAAATCTTATATCTCTGACCCAAAGGGGAAAATATTACAAAATTATCTTCTAGTGGAGAAGTTCCTAAAGACCTTGATTATTTATCTCTGGAGTATTATGATAGATCTGAAGTGTTTCATTGGTCTGCAGATCTCAGAAAACTGTTTTTCTACTCATGTCCTCTAGGCCTGATTGCTCAAAATAATAAAAGTAAGGGATCATATGAAAAAAGTGAAAATAGAAAAAAAGCTATCTGCTGCATCTGTATATCCTTTAATGTAAACGGATTACTAACAACAAGAGTTGTTGAGGGCAGATGCTTGAGGAATTTGGAGGGCAGTGGATCAGGGTAGCTGTCGGAAGGAGGAGGAGAGGAGACCCGGGGTGCCAATTAATTCTTAGCAGGTGTGTGTTCTGTACACACTGAACCATGTACCGAATGCAGAATACTCGCCATGACACATGTGTCAACCACGCTGGTACCCCAGGGGGAATTAAAATAAAGATGATACTTACTGATTATATGATACGTGACAACTCCATTGCTGCCAGCATCCATATCAGAAGCCAAGAAGGTGTAGACAAGGCTTGGCTCTTGGTTTTCCAGAACCTCAATGTCATCCCTGGGGACAACAATCTCTGGTGCGTGGTCATTTTCATCTCCCACTGTGCAGAGAATCACTGTGGTCCCAGACAGAGCAGGGGCTCCCCCGTCACGTACGAGTACTGACATGGAATAAAAGATGGCACAGACGGTGGCCGTTAATTCACACCTAAAATATGCTGCCCCAACCAGACAGCCTCAGGCCAAATTAACTGGGCAGCACTGGGTCAATAATGTTTTATTTAAAGACACCCTACTGAAATGTAAAATTTCACCTCTCAACCACCTGCGGCCTACTTTTGTTTGTTTAGCACAGACAAGGGATCACTTACCTCGAAGCGTGAGGACTTCCTGAACTTCTCTGTCAAGTGTGGTGGCCGTCACCACCTCCCCAGTGTCAGAATTTATCTGGAAGAACATGAATGAAGCACCTGGCATAATTTCAAACTGAAGCTTGGAATTAATTCCTAAAGGAAAACACAGAGAAAAGCTTAACCATTCATTATCCCTTGGAATGCATTCATCTGTTTCATTTTTTCCTATGAATATGTTAAACCATAAATGAAAAAGGCAAGACATTTAACCTTCAAATTAACGTAAAAAACAAAAGCCAACTCTTTTGGCTGTTAAAAAAGAAAAGCCTCCTGGGCTGAAATGCTTGATTTTCAAGTCTTATGAGACTTCACCACAGTAAATGCTTCAGAATTTCTCCCTTCCATAAAAATTTTCTTACGAGTATGCAACCCTCCAACATATCCCTAATTCCTTCTGCTAATACTAATTGTGATTTAATGACATCATTGGAAGCTTGCAGGGCAAATGACGATTTCTGTAGATGGACGCTCTGTTTAGAGGCTGTGTCCAGTTCCGATACTCTGCCCATCTTCCAGCTCGGGAGGTGAGCACACGGAGTAACAGATGGACGTAGTTTTCCTCCATCTTGTTTCCTACTTAGTATTCAGTCTCCTATCTGCAGTGAGAAATGTGGTACCATATTACTGTGCAATCTGAAAATAATTCTTCCCATATTTCTGTGGTTTCATTTCTCCCCTGGGAAAAGTGTCAGGTCATTCCCATCTTTGATATAAAGCTTTCTCATGCCAGTAACTTGAACTACATTATTCCATGATATTGCAGCTTATTTGCACTTCACAAAAGTTCATTTCAATCATGTTCCTAAATTCTTTTCTTAACTGATGAGAATCTAGATTAGATATAGTACTTAACATATGTGATTTACACTTCAATAAAAGATTGTTCTTTGGACTTAACAAAAAAACTTCAATTACTCATTTCCATCTCGTCTGTCGTAAAAAGTAAATTTTCAGCCACCATGGTCTAGTAGAACTGAGTTCTGGAAAAAGTGGAATATGCTAATTTTACACAAGAATAAATATACATGACTTCTTACTATGCCAGTTGAAAGAGAAAGGATATTTGGGATCACCTGCAGGCATTTTAATAACCTTGAGAAAAAATGTCTAATAATGTAGGAACCAAATATTTGAAATAGTATAATCAGAAGTCACCAGACTATTTCAGCCTATCATTAGGCATTAAGCATATTATTGCATTAATGATTATGTAATAATTGTTTACTTTGATCTGATAGTGATAACATAACCTTTTCTTTGGTCAAGACAGAATTTTTAAAAATTCCAAATTGTTAAAATTTCCTTTACCAGTTTCACCCTACATTATGAAAATGGGGACAATATCATGTTACATCTACTTTCTCTGTTCCTCAAATATTTGGTGAGCATAATTAAGTGCCAAGCACAACGCTGTTTGCCAAAGAGACAGGTAGGGAATCAAAGAGGTACGCCCTTGCCTTTATGAAGATATCATGGAGAACAGCATCTTTTAATTTTTGAACCCTTTAAAAAAATAAATCTACTCATTTATGTGATCTTATTACACATTACATATAAAATTATATATTACATATTGTATTATATACTCTACATTTTAAAATCCTGACACTTGTCAAACCTAGAAAATGTCTTCACATGTTTAAACCTAAACACAAATTTTTATAGCTTCCCTTCCTCCCATTGGTCTAATTATTCTCTAATGTGTTTTACCATTGTATTCAATACTCCTTTGACTTCTTAGAAACTGTCACATTTTATTGTTCCTTTTTTCTACATTGTTTTATCCCTAACATAACACTCTACTTACCTTCAGTCATCCTAGTTTTTTATTAAGAATAAATGAGATCTTTATGTAACTATACTTTGCACATATATGTTTTCACACTACAAACTGTGCACCCTTCACAACTTAAACGATGTGAAATAAATTGAAAGTATTGCACTTGTGTCTCTTTCAGAATTCAGTTAATGCCTTGCTTCTTCCTCAGTCCAATTCAGTTCAGTTCATTTGCTCAATCATGTCCGACTCTTTGGGACCCCATGGACTGCAGCGTGCCAGGCTTCCCTGTCCATAACCAACTCCTGGAACTTGTTCAAACTCATGTCCATTGAGTTGGTGATGCCATGCAACCTCTCATCCTCTGTCATCCCCTTCTCCTCCTGCCTTCAATCTTTCCCAGAATCAGGGTCCCTTCTAATGAGTCAGTTCTTCACATCAGGTGGTCAAAGTATTGGAGTTTCAGCTTCAGCATCAGTCCTTCCAGTGAATATTCAGGACTGATTTCCTTTAGGATGAAATGGTTTGATATTCTTGCAGTCCAAGGGATTCTCAAGAGTATTCTCCAACACCACAGTTCAAAAGGATCAATTCTTTGGTGCTCAGCTTTCTTTATAGTCCAACTTTCACTTCCATACATGACTACTGGAAAAACCATAGCTTTGACTAGATAGATGGACCTTTGTCAGCAAAGTAATGTCTCTGCTTTGTAATATGCTATCTAGGTTAGTTATAGCTTTACTTCCAAGGAACAAGCGTCTTTTAATTTCATGGTTGCAGTCACCATCTGCAGTGATTTTGGAGCCCTTAAAACAAAGTCTCTCACTGTTTCCATCCATTTGCCATGAAGTGATGGGACTGGGTGCCATGATCTTCATTTTTGAATGTTGAGTTTTAAGCCAACTTTTTCACTCTCCTCTTTCACTTTCATCAAGAAGCTCTTTTAGTTCTTCACTTTCTGCCATAAAGGTGGTGTCATCTGCATATCTGAGGTTACTAATATTTCTCCCAACAATCTTGATTCCAGCTGGTACTTCATTCAGCCAGGCAATTTGCATGATGTACTCTGCACAGAAGTTAAATAAACAGGGTGGCAATAGACAGCCTTGACACACTCCTTTCCCAATTTGGAAACAGTCTGTTGTTCCATGTCTGATTCTAACTGTTGATTCTTGACCTGCATACAGATTTCTTAGGAGGCAGGTCAGGTGGTCTGATATTTCCATCTCTTGAAGAATTTTCCACAGTTTGCTGTGATACACACAGTCAAAGGCTTTGGTGTAATCAATAAAGCAGAAGTAGATGTTTTTCTGGAACTCTCTTGCTTTTATGATGATCCAATGGATGTTGGCAATTTGATCTCTGATTCCTCTGCCTTTTCTAAAACCAGATTTAATATCTGGAAATCCATGGTTCAAGTACTCTTGAAGCATGGCTTGGTGAATTTTGAGCATTACTTTGCTAGTGTGTGAGATGCGTGCAACTGTGTGGTCATTTGAACATTCTTTGGCATTGCCTTTCTTTGGGATTGGAATGAAAACTGACCTTTTCCAGTCCTGTGGCCACTGCTGAGTTTTCCAAATTTTCTGGAATATTGAGTGCAGCACTTTCACAGCATCATCTTTTAGGATTTGAAATAGCTCAATTGGAATTCCGTCACCTCCACTGTCTTTGTTCATAGCGATGCTTCTTAAGGCCCATTTGACTTCACATTCCAGGATGTCTGGCTCTAGGTGAGTGATCACACCATCGTGATTATCTGGGTCATGAAGATCTTTTTTGTACAGTTTTGTACAGTTTTGTACAGTTCTGTGTATTCTTGCCACCTCTTCTTATCTTCCGCTTCTGTTAGGTCCATACCATTTCTGTCCTTTTTTGTGCCCATGTTTGCATGAAATGTTCCCCTGGTATCTCTAATTTTCTTGAAGAGCTCTCTAGTCATTCCCTTTGTATTGTTTTCCTCTATTTCTTTGCACTGATCACTGAGGAAAGCTTTCTTATCTCTCCATGCTATTCTTTGGAACTCTGCATTCAAATGGCTATATCTTTCTGTTTCTCCTTTGCCCTTCATGTCTCTTCTTTTCTCAGCTATTTGTAAGACATCCTGAGACAATCATTTTGCCTTTTTGCATTTCTTTTTCTTGGGGATGATGTTGATCCCTGCCTCCTGTACAATGTCACAAACCTCCATCCAAAATTCTTCAGGGACTCTGTTTATCAGATCTGATACCTTGAATCTATTTGTCACTTCCACTGTACAATTGTAAGGGGTTTGATTTAGCTCATACCTGAATGGTCTAGTGGATTTCTGTACTTTCTTCAACTTAAGTCTGAATTTTGCAATAAGGAGTTGATGATCTGAGCCACAGTTAGCTCCAAGTCTTGTTTTTGCTGACTGTATAGAGTTTCTCCATCTTTGGCTGCAAAGAATATAATCAATCTGATTTCGGTGTTAACCATCTGGTGATGTCCATGTGTAGAGTCTTCTCTTGTGTTGTTGGAAGAGGGTTTTGCTATGACCAGTGCATTCTCTCGGCAGAACTCCATTAGCCTTTTCTCTGCTTCATTTTGCTTCTTCCTCCTCACAGAATAATCCTCCAGAACAAACACAGCATCATCAAATTTGAGAACCAAGGAAATAAAAGTCAAATGAGATTATTTGATCTAATTCCATAATCTTACTAAGAAAACTGGATATCTGAATCTAAAGATATTTAGGGATATACTTAAAACAACCTAGTAAAGGATGAGTGTTGTGTGTGTGTGTGTACACACACATGTATCTGCTCTTAGAGCTCAAGACCTACAGTCTTTTGCTCTTTTACTTTCTCCCAGTCTCGGATACCCTTCCTCAATTCATTTCTTTCCCTATCAAGTCCAGACCCATGAATTAACACTTCAGAAACCTTGCAAATTTCCTCAGGTCTTGTGACTTTTTCTGAAAGAATCCCAGCAAAACCTTAGTTCAGGATCATGTCAACCATCTCTCTGGCCTTCTGGACCATCCAGCAGATAACTGGGGCTGGAGAAAACTTCACAAAAGCACAGACTGGGGCCACTGAAATACCACTGTCATCTGGCAATCTGTCCAGTTCTCCTTGGTCACCCCTTTCCTATTCAGGTCTTCTACCCAACCACCTGCTGGCTGACTCTCACAAACCACTTTACTTCCTATTTCCCAGAGAAATAGAGGCATTGGGAAAAAGGCTCCCTCAGCTTCTTGCATCTGTACTTAACTCCACCTCTTGCTTTCTGTCTCAATGGCAAAAATAATGCTTCAAACACCCTCTTGAAGTTTCCTGTCAGCTCTTATCTTTCTCATTTATATTTTCCCCTTAAATTATACTCTTCTCTAGCTATAAGGGGCTTCCCTGCTGGCTCAGCAATAAAGAGTCTGCCTACAATGTAGGAGACCTGGGTTTGATCTCTGGGTTGGGAAGAGCCCCTGGAGGAGGGTATGGAACACACTCTAGTACTCTTGCCTAGAGAATCCCATGGATAGAGGAGCCTGGCAGGCTGCAATCCATAGGGTCACACACAGTCAGACACGACCGAAGTGACCAAGCTGCAGCAGAAGCTAACTGTAAGAAACAAGTGTTCTTCTCTTTATAGCCAAGCTTCTTTTAAAAATTATCTGCAGCTAGCTTGAAACCACTGTCATATATATTCTTTCTACAGTCATCAATAAGCTTCTGGTTATAAAAATCTACTGATCTTATTTAGCTGACTTATCTTCTCTGTAACTTCAGATATTGCTGACTAATTAAAAAAAAACATGGAAAGGAAAAAACAAAGAGAGAGAGGAAGGAAGGAAGAGAAGGGGAAGTGGAAAGAGGAAGGAAGAAATTCATTCCATCTCTTTCTCAGATCACTGGCTTCAGTTTCCATCCATATGCAGATGACACATATGTACTGAGCTCCAGTTATTTGATTAATTCATTCACTCATGCAACACACATTTATTTATACATCATACATTTACCAAGTGCCAAGCACTCAAAAGATACCACCAAATTATCTTGAACTATCACTGAGTTATCTTGGTCCTCAGAATTCCTCTCATTTCAGTTCAGTCGTGTCCAACTCTTTGTGACCCTATGGACTGCAGCACACCAGGCCTCCCTCTCTATCACCACCTCCCAGAGTTTACTCAAACCCATGTCCATTGAGCCGGTGATACCATCCAGCCATCTCATCCTCTGTCGTCCCCTTCTCCTCCTTCCCTCAATCTTTCCCAGCATCAGGGTCTTTTCAGAGTCAGCTCTTCACACCAGGTGGCCAAAGTATTGGAGTTTCAGCTTCAACATCAGTCCTACCAATGAACATTCAGGACTGATTTCCTTTAGGATGGACTGGTTGGATCTCCTAAGAGTATTCTCCAACACCACGGTTCAAAAGCCATCAGTTCTTTAGCACTCAGCTTTCTTTATAGTCCAACTCTCACATCCATACATGACTACTAGAAAAACCATAGGTTGTGGACCTTTGTTGGCAAAGTAATGTCTCTGCTTTTTAATATGCTATCTGGGTTGGTCATAACTTTTCTTCCAAGGAATAAGTGTCTTTTACTTTCATGACTGCAGTCACCATCTGCAATGATTTTGGAGCCCCCCAAAAATAAAGTCTGCTGCTGTTTCCACTGTTTCTCCATCTATTTGCCATAAAGTGATAGTGGAGAATTATAGACAGTGTGGTGGAATATGTGAAATCACTGAAGAAGGGGATCGGGGAAGATTTATCACAAGTAGATAATTGCTCATTTATATCTAATTTAACAAACCTACAGAGATAGTGAGAGCAAGTGCCAAGGTACCACACCACGTGCTAAGGATGTAACTGCTGGCAAGAAGACACACTCTCTGCTCTCATGCTACATACAGTTTAGCACTGGATTCAGATAAATAAGCAGGCAATTACAATTCCACATGATAAGACATAACTGAGTATGTGTTGCCTTCTGTATAAGCTGAGGCCCTAAAGATGAATTAGATTTATCAAGTAAGAGAGAAGAAAGTGAATGTAATCAAAATAGGAACCAAACACCATACTTCGGCTGCAAAGTCCCATATGATACGGGCTCTGCTTATTTCCCCAAGCTCTTCTCATATACTTGTTCTTGGCCCACCCATGTCCCTTCTGCTCTCTGAGCAGGCTCAGTGTCTTTCTGCTGGGGTCTTTGACGTTGCTGTTCCTTCTGCCAGCACCTCCCTCCATCCTTTACAAGGGGTACTAGTTATTGGTATACTAAATTATGGTGCCTCGGATCTGAGGCCATTCTTCCCTCCTCTGCCCTGCGATGCTGGGGCTGGGGATCCGGATGCCACAGCTGTGCAGGACCTCTTCTGCCACTGAGCCCCTGTTAGCATCTGCCATAAAGGGACTCTGAAGGGAGACTGAAGGTCAGAGGAGAGCAGATGGGACTACTGCTTCCTGTTCTCTTACTTTCCCTGTCAGCAAAGCCATTTTTCCTGGTGTAACATCTGCTCACAACTTTCCGTTTCTTTTGGCTCTCCCAGACCAGGCCCTACAAAGCCCTTCTGCTCTTTCTCTTCCTAGGTTCTGATAATCTCATCTTCTTCTTTTTGTTTCCCAGAATTAGGGGTTGTAGCTGCTTTCCTACAGTTATTTTTTTCTGGGTTACTTCAGGATTCCTTTTTCACTTACTCAGCCTTCCACACCAGTATTTTAACAGCTGGTTTTCCTGATTACATATGACTGGTGCAGTACTTGGAACAAGAGTGGGTCCCAGGTATCAGGGATTCTGACACTGGTTTGGTTATGCCTTTGGCCTTAAAGACAGTGCCGGGTTTCTGCCCAAAGGAAATGAAACACAAGTAATTTATCACTTGCAATGGTATCATAGGGGCTTCCCAGGTGGTACTAGTGGTAAAGAGCCCACCTGCCAATACAGGAGACATAAGAGACGTGGGTTTGATCCCTGAGTCAGGAAGATCCCATGGAGGAGTGCATGGCGACCCACTCCAGTATTCTTGCCTGGAGAATCCCATGGACAGAGGAGCCTGATGGGCTATAGCCCATAGGGTCACAAAGAGTCAGACACAACTGAAGTGACTTACATGTACGCGTGCGCACACACACACGCTATGGTATCATAATCACTTAAACTATCACCCATGTTTGATTGTGATGAACTGACTATTAAAGGATTCCTATTCCTTAGAGGACCAAATGGTGCTGACCGTGGCCTTGGGATAGTAAAGGGAGTATGGTGTGAACTGGCTATCTCTGAATACAATGAGAGCTTACAGAAAGAAAATTATAACCTGAGGCTTTAAAGTCATAGTTTAGGTCATAGTCAAAATAGCTGAAAGTTTCTAAGGAAGTCAATCTCTCTGAATATCAGAACCAAATTGGGCAGCAGATATAAGGAGTAGCTTCTTGGAAGGGAAAATCCATATGAAGACCCACAGCTAGAGTCCGATTTCAACATACTGCAGGCAGATCTCAGTATGCCTGCAAATATGACTCAGTCAGAGACAGCTTTCAGCTTTCAAAGAATACCAAGATTTTTCTAACTTATATTGGGATAACTCTGTTCAAAATGTGTGGAAATCAATTCTAAGAATGTGAAACCCAGAAAGATTAAATAGCTCTTTGGTTTAGGCTGGATTTATTGATGTAGTGTGCTTACTAGCTATTCTGAATTGAATGTTTTAACTCATATAGCTATGTCCCTTGACAGTTTCTTTTGATTGGTTGTGTCATGAGTGGCCTATCATTGTTAAGTTTGAGATGCCAGACCTTCCCCTGCATACTATACAGGAAAGGATAGTATGAGAAAAACGTTAGGATGGATTTATGCATGACATGCCCACCGCCCTCCTCTGACTACATTTGCCAACAATTCAGAGAACTCTCCCTTCATAAAGACCATGGGAAAGGCCTTGGTTAGAGGGACACAGCATCCTTTAAATGCTCTCTGGTAGTAACCCTCTATGTCGGTTGTGAATGATGGTGCCACTGGCTCTGGAGGTCACCTTTTGAGAACCAACACTCTCAAACTTCCTGGACCAGATAGAAGAGTAGAAGGAAGTTGAGCTCACCTCTTCCCACAAGTCTATCTAAATTACAACTAATTTTTGAATAACCATTGATAAAAAGAGACTGGAACCTACCAGAAAAGATATTCTACATCCAGAGACATAAAGAGCAAACCACAGTGAGATGGTAGGGGCATGAACTTGCAATATAGCCAAATCCCATACCCTCTCCCTGGGATCAGCAACCCACAAACTAGAGAACAACTTATACCATAGAAGTTCTCCCACAGGAATGAGAGTTCTGGGGCCCATGTCAGGTTCCCAAGCCTGGGTGTCTGGCATAGGGAGGAGTGAGCCCCAGAGTATTTGCCTTTAAAGGGCAATGAGGTTTGAGTGCAGGAACTCCACAGGACTGGGGAAAACAGAGACTCCACTCTTGGAGGGCATGTCCAAGGTCTCACGCACACTGGGACCAAGGACAAAAGTGCCTTCACAACCTGGGCCATAACTGCCTGCGGGTCTTGGAGGGCCTCTTGGGGAGGCAAGGGGCAGCTGCAACTTATTCTGGGACAAGGACACTGGTGGTGCACACACTGAGGAGTATTCATCAGCATGAGCTCTCCTGGAGGCCAACATTTTGGGACTGAGACCTGGCCCCACCCAACAGCCTGCAGGCTCCAGTACTAGGACATCTCAGGCCAGCAGGGTGGGAACACTGCAAACAGGCTGCCTCAAGACTTCCTGAGCTCACAGCTGTCTCCAGACGCACTCCTTGACAGAGCCCTGCCCACCCTGGCCAAGGCCCAGCTCCACCCACCAGTGGAGAGGCAGTGATCCTCCCACTAGGAATCTTGAACAAGCCTCCAAATCAGCTTCACCTACCAGGGGGCTGCAGAAGTGAGTCCACAAATGCAGGTCAAAACCTACCCCAAGACTAGCTGGTCTCTGGCCCTTGAGTAACAAGAACAGAGTGTACTGCTGGGACATAGGACATCCTCTACAGAAGGCTACTTCTCCAAGGTCAAGAAACATCACTGATATTCCACATACATAAAAGTAGAAATTCAGACAAATGAGATAGCAGAGGAATATGTTCTAGGTGAAGGAACAGATAAAACTCCAGAAAAACAACTAAGTGACATGGAAATAGGTAATCCTCCTGAGAAAGAGTTCAGTATGATGATCATAAAGATGATTCAAGAACATAGGAAACAAGAGGGTGCACAGAGTGAGAAGTTACAAAACATTTTAAACAAAGGGAAAATATAAAGAGCAACCAACAGAGTTGAAGAACACATAACTGAAATGAGAACAACACACTACACCAATTTATAAGGACTATCAGAAGTGAGGTGCTTTCATCCAGCAGGAACAACAGTACATCTTTATGTAAACTCTTCCACTATCAGCCATCATCCACTCAGCAGAGATAAAGACCATCTCAGCATCCGTATTTCATCACACTGATCTGCTACTGTGATGACATCGTAATTGCATCTGATGACCAGAAAAAAGTAACTTAGATATCTTAATTAGATATATATATAGCAGCAGTTGGCAAACTATAGCCCATTGGCCAAATCCAGCCTGTTGCCTGATTTTGTAAAGTTCCATGGAAGTCCAGCTACATTTATTTCTTTATGTTTGATCTACTGCTGATGTCTTGCTCCAATATCCGCATTGAATAATGGAGAGCATATAGCCTGCACAACCTAAAACAATCACTATTTTGCCCTTTACAGAGAAAGGTTTGCATAACCTTATCCTAGAGTAAAGGTGGGCAAGTGATAGGAGCTGAGAATAGAGAGGAACACTACAACCACTTATTGAAGTGCCTGGTTGTTAAGCTAAAAGAGAATAGAAATGTATCCTCAAAATCATAAGGAATTAATAAATAATTCTGACCAAGGGAGTGTTGAGTTCAGATTTACTCTTTATGAATATAATTTTTCATGTAATTCCTCAACTATACAATGCCTGCACAACTCAACCATTTCCAAAGCAGAAAAAGGATGGTGCCTGGCTGACTGAATGAAGAAATAAACAAATGAATGAGTTCAGAAGAGCGAAGGCAGCTTGAAGCAGCCTATTTCACAGATGCTGCAGTTTCTCATATCATGTAGTCAAAAATAGTTAATACACTCCTATGTCATAGCTTGCATTATCTTAGAGACCTGGGATAAAAGCAAGTGAAATATTAAAATATTTTGAATCTATGAGTTCACACCTTAAAAGGCAGACAGACAGACAAATAATCATATAATCACAACACCGTATATTAAATGAAAGAAGATTATATTTCCAAGTTTTAATAGTGATTGTCTCTGGGTGAGTAGTCCTTTTTCTTTCTCTGTTTACTCTTTCATTAATTCTAAAATTTTCCCCCAATTTTAATATATCTGGAGTTAGATGCTTCTTACAATTAATGGTGTCTTGCTGCTAAGTCACTTCAGTCGTGTCCGACTCTGTGCGACCTCATAGATGGCAGCCCACCAAGCTCCCCCATCCCTGGGATTCTTCAGGCAAGAACACTGGAGTGGGTTGCCATTTCCTTCTCCAATGCATGAAAGTGAAAAGTGAAAGGGAAGTCGCTCAGTCATGTCCGACCTTTAGCATGGACTGCAGCCTACCAGGCTCCTCCGTCCATGGGATTTTCCAGGCAAGAGTACCTGGAAGTAGTAGGGAAGGAGTAGGGTGCCATTGCCTTCTTCAATGGTGTCTTAGATTCAGGGAAATAGATGAAATACCGTCATGGCATGTTTCTAATTTTGCTCCAAAAGTAGGTTTTTGGGTCTAGTTGTTCATCCAACACGAGATAGTTTCCAAGAAACGAGATGTAGAGATTGTTCAGGATAAATCCAGACACAATACATTTTTATGGGATAGAGAATAAAATTTCACTATAGAATTCAACATTTTAGCATGGCAATGAGCTGTTGTGCTATTTTGTATTCACAATGAATGTATTTTTGTATTCATCATCAGGACTGAGTTGTCTTTCCTGGTGGGGCACCCTTCCTCCCAGGACTAGGGAGAGGGTACCTCTGGGGGTAGATCTTTTCTCACTAACAATGGAGCTCTTGTTGGTGGCACCAAATGCTGTAGCAGTTTTAATATCTTAGTTAAAACGTGGTAGTTGTTTTTCCCATTTAATACAAGAAAAAAACTCCTGTTAGAGCCAGTGTGAGTCATACATCATAAACATTCAGTACTCAAATTCCTATGGGTTTTGAATGCCAAACAACACTGTATGCTTACACTTTTAAAAACTACATTGTAGAATGCCAGAAAACACATGTTCACCTTTCAAGTATTAAGTAAAGCTATAGTATTTTTAAGAATACATACTATTAAGCAAGCCATTAATAAATTCCAATGTGATGCCAGATATGTTAAAATCTTGACATCATTTAATTCTTGTGCATAATCCTTTTTCATTGTCTTAATCCAACAAGCAAAGAAGAAAAAAGATTTAGGAAAGATATGTTCAAAAGCACATGCATACGTCCAAGTTCACATGCATTGACATAACCATTGGTTTAACAGATCTGGCCTCATTAAAAACACTGAGATTTCAGTAAACCAAGATTGTACACAAAACTTGTGAAAGTACATGAGACTCAGGAAATGCTAATTTTGTATCTCAAACGCCCACAAATGAAAAGCCAGAAAACTAGCAATTTTGCATCTAAATTTCCTGGCAAACCATAATCTCTAAAATAATAAACTTTCAATTAAATTATAAATAACAGGTTGCAGACCATTCGTTCTAAAAGAAAATCACACTAGCACTTGGCAACTTGACAGTAAAAACTGAAAGCAGATTTTGGTAGTCATCTTTAGTTGACATATGAAAACTTTTGAGACAAATTCTTTTCTCCTTCAAATATTCAAGTAAATAAATATTTTCCATAGGATCAACTCTAAAAAGTGAATTAATAAAGTCAAGGGGAGGAAGCATTTTACAAACTTTCAATGATAGCTAAATCACACACCAGTCACTGACTGCATTTTATCCGTCTGCACTTTGGGAAGTGGTTTCTGTGCTGCCCAGAGCCCTGCGTGACTCAGTTTATATCAGAAAATGCTCTCAAAGAACTTTACCCTACTGGATACATTGGAAACACAAAGCTCATGTATATTCTCCGTTGTTTCCATCATCTAAAAACCACACTGCCAGAAACGTGCTCAGTTCTTAAAGCGGAGCTGGGACGAGCCATTGCTCCTGCACTCTAGGCCTCTCGGTGAGCACAGCAAGCAAAACGCTTGGATCACACTGCCCCGCTCTGGTCAAAAGAGAAAACTGGGCTGGCCCATCAAAGATTTTGTAGCATCACAAAAAATACATTTCTTTAAAAGAGGATGTTTCCCAAAAGGGCAAAGCATCTAAATGGTAAATAACTTAAAAGTTCAAGAAAAATGTACTTTTTACTCCTCTGATAAACAATTTAGGAGGTAAATGCTGGTGTTTATACTATTATTTTCATAGACATATCTGTTACAGTTCTTTCAAGAGAAGAACAAAATATTATATTATGAATCACCAATTGCTATATACAAATGTTAATTTAAAAAGACCAACTTATTAAACTATTTGTATTAATTCAGACGTGTAAATTCAGTATATGCTGTTAATGGCAAATACTTCATTGTAATTTTTATAAGTATTTAGTTTAAAATTTAAAAAGTGTATTATTAGGTTTACTGAAACTTAAACGTTCCCCAAAAGTCACAGTGATACTGAAAAGAAATTCTAAGATATTTGAAAATCCCTAGTCATAGTAACTGTTCACTTCAAAGTCATTTGTCTGGACACAGTGGTTGATATTAATATTAATAGTATTACAGTAATGATGGGAATTAACATTTGTTGACCATTTATTGTGCCAAACACGGTCTCAGCTCTTTGTAGGTGATAACTCTTTCATTCTCAGAACTATGAATTAGGCTCTATTGTGATCCCCATTTTACAGATAAGGAAACCAAGGAGCAGAAAGAACTAGTATAAAGCTGATGCAAGATTACACAGCTTAAGCGGTGCTTCTAGGATTCCAACCCAGGCAGTCTGACAACTGCATTCTCACTTCTATTGTGCTATGCACAGAGGAAATCAGGAGCCATTTACTTTCTGGTACTTATGTATTTTGCTACTACAATCTGAAAAAAAAAATGTGATACTTTGTCTATACTTGTTTATTATCAAGATCGAATCAATAAATTTTATGCTAATTAGATATGTATCTACTATAATAATAAAACTTAATATAAGCAAATGCTACAAAAACTACACATTATACATTCATTTTTTACACGTATGGTAATTAAAGAAATATCAAAAATCTGAGATAACTAGCAACTGTTTTCAAATTTCTGGTATATTTCTGATCCATTTTAAATTTGAATATCAATTACTTAGTTGCCATATTTTTTGACTTACCTGAATCTCTGTCCACAGCTTCAACTCTTGTGACAAACTCTCCTGGATGTTGATTTTCTTTAACTGAAGCTTCATACAGGTGCTGCTTAAATACTGGAGCCTCATCATTTACATCAAGAACAGTAATTGTCAAAGTCTGGGATGAAGACAGTGTTGGTGTACCACCATCCAGTGCCAGAAGGGTCAGAATGTGCTGACTTTTTATCTCATAATCCAAAGGAGAAGCAGTAGTTAGAAAACCTGTTTTGAAAGAGGAGAAAAATAATACATAATATTCTTTGGGAAAGTCATGCTTACTCTACTTTGGCATAAGTTCTCTAACCTGCTAAAAATTCAGAAGCTTTCTCTGTTAAATAATTTAAATTTACATATTATCTAGAATAAAAGAGAACATTTTTAATCAGAAAAGTCACCCTAATTTAAATATAAGAATGAGTCAGAATTCAGAAATAATCCATCATGTACCATTATCTACTGAGATGATTACATCAAGGATATTTATCTACCCAACATCTATCTTCATTAAAAAAAAATACCACTAAAATGACAGAAAGTGAAGAGGAACTAAAGAGCCTATTAATGAGGGTAAAAGAGGGGAGTTAAAAAGCTAGCTTAAAACTTGACATTCAAGAAACTAAGATCATGGCATCTGGTCCCATTACTTTGGGAGAGTCAATTCCTAGGCAGATTGATAAGACTGGGGGTCCCCAAAGAGAGAGGGGTCTGGAATTCTTAAGGAGGAGAAAAGGATAAAAGTTTTTATTTTTTCCTCTACATTTTTTAGTCTTAGTCACAGTCACATAAGTCACGTTTTTATCTTTAAGCCTCAAACTGATGATTACACAACAAACAACTGAGTTTAAACTCTGTACTGATTATATAACAATAATGTATCCTGTTTCAGGACATTTCTGGAAAAAGCTTTCTGGCTAATCCTGTTATCTTAAAATGTAAATTATGGGAGGTGGGTCTACTAAGATCTTTACAATCTCCAGACATTCTTTTGATTCACTGTAATAACTAATTAAAAAGTATATAACTCCCTTGCTAACACTAGCAAAGGGGGCATTCTCCATCCTGCTTCTGATGTCTATGTCGGAAGCTTTCCCTATCCCTTTTCTTACTTTAATAAAACTTTATTACACAAAAGCTCTGAGCAATCAAGCCTCATCTATGGCCCCGGATTGAAGTCTTCTCCACCGGAGGCCAAGAATCCCAGTGTCTTTCGTGGCTCAGCAACAACCTTTCAACTTCATGGCAAACAGAAGTGGTAGAAGTGGAAACAGTGACAGATTTTACTTTCTTGAGCTCCAAAATCACGGCAGACAGTGACTGCAGCCATGAAATTAAAGAAAGGCTTGCTTCCTGGAAGAAAAACTCTGACAAACCTAGACAGCATATTAGAAAGCACAGACATCACTTTGCCAACAAAGGTCCATATGGTTAAAGCTATGGTTTTTCTAGTAGTCATGTATGGCTGTGAAAGCTGGACCATAAAGCAGGCTGAGCACTGGAGAATTGATGCTTTTGAACTGTGGTGTTGGAGAAGACTCTTCAGAGTTTCTTGGACTGCAAGATCAAACCAGTTAATCCTAAAGAAAAACAACCCTAAGTATTCATTGGAAGGACTGATAGTGAAGCTGAAGCTCCAATACTTTGGCCATCTGATGCAAAGAGCCAACTCATCAGAAAAGACTCTGATGCTGGGAAAGATTGAGGGCATGAGGAGAAGGGAGCAACAGAAGACGAGATGGTTGGATGGCATCACCAGCTCAATGAATGTGAGTTTGAGCAAACTCCAGAAGGCAATGCAGGACAGAGCAGCCTGGCGTGCTGCAGTCCACGGCTTCACAAAGAGTGGGGCGTGAGTTAGCAACTGCATAACAAGGTCCTAACAGTGTCCCTCTTTATGTCAAAGGACACTTCATGTGTGATGACCAAGGTACAAAAAGTTATGGTTATATCCTTTAAGACGTTAAGTTTTTGTTAAAAAGTTATAGTTTCTTTATACTATTCTCAGTTAACTATCTTTCATATTAATAAAAAATAATAAAGACTTTACAACTAGGACAATAAAATTCACAAATAAAATGTCTCTATCCAACTGTCACTGAAGTACATAATTTACATAAGCCACGTGTTATAAAAACTTGCATACATATATTTGTTACATAATTCCAACTGTCACATTTTTTTCTTTTAGAATTGGTACTTGCTTCTCTAACACATGTTTATCCTATAAGAACATTTCTTCAAATAATTAAAGAGGTTTACTGAGTCATATTTTATAAAATGGCTTCTCGATAATTGCTTATCATTTTGCACTTTATAGACAAAAGCCATTGAAAACCTTACTTTGTCTTGATTAAAAAAAATATGAACCTTGTGAGAGAAAAAATAGCCCATCTCATATGAGTATATTCAGTAATTAGCATTTTTATGATTTTAAAAAGATCTGAAAGAGCCACTGCAATTGTTCAAGATTCATTATACCTATATTACTGAGACACAATTCTATTTTTATCCACCCTCTTTAACAACCTGAAATGGACCTTCCTTGGCCATTCTGGAAAGCATTTTAAGCATTGCTGAAACAGATCCTTGGAGACCCTGGCTCTAACAGAAATCAGCAACCAGGTCTGGACTCTCTCTCTGTCAGTTGGGCTTTTAGGTAGTATGTATGCAGGCCTCAGAATGGAACCATATGTACAGGATTTAATAAATATTTTGATGAAAATTTCCAACAGTACGTAGCCAGACTATAATCATGACTTCCAAATCCTACACATTCAATCTCACTTCCAAATAATGTTCTTATTAACAGTTGGAACAAATGGTATATGTCTGAGATTTTTTCCTATTGTTCATACAGAAATGACTTTATTTTGAGAATGAGATGGTAGTCCATCTCTTTAATATTTTCTGAAAATCAAGGTGAAGGAATTTCATTCAATTATATATATGGAGAAGGAAATGGCAACCCACTCCAGTGTTCTTGCCTGGAGAGTCCCAAGGAGAGGGGAGCCTGGTGAGCTTCCGTCTATGGGGTCACACAGAGTCGGACACGACTGAAGCGACTTAGCAGCAGCAGCCGCAGCAGCAGCATATATGTGTGTGTGTGTGTGTGTGTGTGTGCGCGTGTGTGTTAACTGGTGAGAAAATGTCAGTATTACAAGGTTGACACTCTGTATATATAACTGTCCGTCAAGCTACATCAAACCTTTTAGAAGACATTATCTTGTCACAGTAAGATAAGAGCAGTGACAGTGAGTGTCATTTCTGCAGAGTACTGAAGAGTGAATAAATGCTTCTGCCAAAAATAAAATGGTTCAGTTGTGAAAAGTGAGTGTCTTGATGTCCAAATTAATGCAACTATTTAAAAACACATGATTTCCAACTATTTACAAGGGTGTGTTTCTATGATCTTAGAGATGCTTTGATATTAAAGTCTTTGATTAACATGGCTGACCAGTCATGTTCTGCCTTGATTTATTTTGGTATACCTCCCAGCCTGTGAACACGCACAATGAGGGCAAAAAAGTTGGCTACTGTAAAATATTTACCCCAGGAAATGTGACCTAGCTACACACCAGAGATCTATATTAACAAACAGGCCAACTACTGTTGGTTTCCTGAATACAACCTCTATGCCTACCACCTGTATAAGTGAAATGGTAAACCAAGTCAAATCTCCTTAATGCATATGTATCTTGAGAAGATCATTTGGTAACAGAGGAAAATGGAAAGGATAAATGCAAGCAAGCAATCACAGGTTGTAATCGACAGTGACTTAGACGGTACCTGATGACTCGTCTAGCATAAAGGCCATGTTTTCATTTCCTGAGAGGATGCTAAAGGTTACTCGTCCATTCCTTCCTGCATCTGGATCTTGAGCAGTTATGTGATGCACCAGGGAGCCCACCGCAGCATCCTCTCTGACACGGGCGATGGGGAAAGACGTAAAAGTGGGACTGTGGTCATTCACATCCAGAATCACTACCTTCGCCATCAGTGATCTCAATCGCCGGTCCGTCACGTTCACAGCCTGGTCCGATGCTGTTACTGTCAGGACAACAGTTGGAACCCTCTCTCTGTCAAGGGGAGACGTGGTGACCAAAGTGCCAGATGAGGGGTGGATGAGAAATGGATTCATTCCAGGATGGTTGGCTTCAATGACGTATTGTATTCGACTGTTCAAAAAACTGCCGTCGCCATCTTTGGCATTGAAGATGTGCACCAGAGTGCCAACAGGGGTGTTCTCTGCTACGCTTATCACAACGAACTCCTCCCGGAAAGATGGGGAATGGTCGTTCTGATCTTCCACAGCAACACTCAGGAAGACCGTGCTATTCACGGGAGGGTTTCTGCTATGGTCTTTAGTTACCACCCTGAAAAGATAATGAGACGTCATTTCATAATCCAGTTCCTTAGAGAGGAACAAGTCTCCTGTGGAGCTGTCCACTTCAAAGTGACCATCCTTGTCATCTGCAGCAATACTGAAATGCAACTTTCCACCATGCTGTCGTTGAAGGTGATCAGGTGACTTTATCAAGCTCATTACTTTTGTAGGCTTCAAGTTTTCTGGTATAACTAAATGTCTAACATTCTGAGAAATGACAGTTCTTCCTTTGGATAGTGGTATCACCTGAAGTAAGAATAAAAAGGAGCTGTTAATTTGCAGTATTTTAATAATTTAATCAACACAGGTGCTGCTATTCTTTTGGAAGCTAATTCCTTCTATTCATGATATGCATATATACATATTACAAATAAATATATATACAGTAATTGATGAGAAAATGTCTTTTATTTTATTGCCTAATTCCAGTATGTCTCTAAAAATTAAAAATTGCATAATATCTAGGAGATAAGAAAGTACAGGATTTTCTACTTCCCCGTTTGCTGTAATGGATGCAATGATAGTTTGCTGAGGCCACAAATGAGAACCAAGGTAGTTAGTTCCATAAACTACTCTAAATCCTAGAAACCCTTGTCTCCTTAA
This sequence comes from Tragelaphus eurycerus, assembly GCA_935064755.1. NCBI lineage: Eukaryota > Metazoa > Chordata > Mammalia > Artiodactyla > Bovidae > Tragelaphus > Tragelaphus eurycerus. The sequence continues at coordinate 3,377,326 of CAKXYN010000057.1, read as the reverse complement.
TGACAACATCTGCATACATTTAAGAATCATGTGTCTGTTTACCTGAAATTAGAGACTTGAGATATTATGATAGAATTTTCTCCTAAACCACACATGCTTAGTCAGTAAAGAATATACTTTAGAAACAGAATACTTGGGGATATATATTCTTGATTACTATTCATACCTATGTTAATATTACTGATTATCATGTGTTTTAATACAAAATCTTCCTATAGTCTTCTTGTTTTTGATGGGTTGGTGTCATTTTTTCCTAGTATCAAGACTTCCCACAAACCATTTGCTCATTATGACTAAAGGGAAGCCTTAAAATATGTATCTCAAGTGACTTTCTAATTTTTAAAAGTTACAAAAACTATGTGATTTATTATTGGCCATTTGTTTATAAATGTTTCTTCTGCAAATTTGCCAGGTCCTTGCAATTAGGAAAAAAGAAAAGATATTTTTTTGTTCTTCATTAAAAAAGTAGTATAAATACTCACATAGTGATAAAAGTATCTTGTCAGTAATTTACAAAGTTAAAACAAACATTTATTTAAATATAATCATTTCTCAAATAGTAAAGTCACTTAATATAATGGACACATACATCTGCAATGCTCTTTAAAGGGGGTATTCACATTTTTAAAGTATCTTCACTCTATACATTTGTATATAAAGTAAAAAAAAAACTTTCAGAGCATTTTCCCCCATTTTGTGTGATGTGATCAATTACCTGAATATTAATAACTGCCTGTCCTTGAAGAGGAGGCTCTCCCTGGTCACTGGCAATTACAGTTATCCTGTAAGAAGGTCCATAGTCATGTGAAAGTACTCTAGTTGTTCTTATTTCACCACTGTTGGCATCAATCTTGAAGTGATCAGAACTATCTTCTACACATATGCATACACACACAAAATTAAGAAATTAATGTTAGTTAATAATGCAGAATACAGAGAATTAATTAATACAAATATATCTGTGATCATTTGGGAGATTTATTTATCTTAAGCTCTGTGAGAATATGAACATAAGGATAATATGAAAAATATAAACAAGAAACATAACAGATTACAAAAACTTTATTATGGAAATTTTCACATACTAAAAATTGGACAAGGATACAATGAACTTTCACATGCCTATCACTTAGCTCCAGATCAGATCAGATGAGATCAGTCGCTCAGTTGTGTCAGACTGTTTGCAACCCCATGAATCGCAGCACGCCAGGCCTTCCTGTCCATCACTAACTCCCAGAGTTCACTGAGACTCACATCCATTGAGTCAGTGATGCCATCCAGCCATCTCATCCTCTGTCGTCCCCTTCTCCTCTTGCCCCCAATCCCTCCCAGCATCAGAGTCTTCTCCAATGAGTCAACTCTTTGCATGAGGTGGCCAAAGTACTGGAGTTTCAGCTTTAGCATCATTCCTTCCAAAGAAATCCCAGGGCTGATCTCCTTCAGAATGGACTGGTTGGACCTCCTTGCGGTCCAAGGGACTCTCAAGAGTCTTCTCCAACACCACAGTTCAAAAGCATCAATTCTTCGGCGCTCAGCTTTCTTCACAGTCCAGCTCTCACATCCATACATGACCACAGGAAAAACCATAGCCTTGACTAGACGAACCTTTGTTGGCAAAGTAATGTCTCTGCTTTTGAATATGCTATCTAGGTTGGTCATAACTTTCCTTCCAAGGAGTAAGCGTCTTTTAATTTCATGGCTGCAGTCACCATCTGCAGTGATTTTGGAGCCCAGAAAAATAAAGTCTGACACTGTTTCCACTGTTTCCCCATCTATTTCCCATGAAGTGATGGGACCGGATGCCATGATCTTCGTTTTCTGAATGTTGAGCTTTAAGCCAACTTTTTCACTCTCTACTTTCACTTTCATCAAGAGGTTTTTTAGCTCCTCCTCACTTTCTGTCATACAGGATTTATCAATTCATGTGCCACAACATTCAGAAATCCCAATCCTGGGCATATATCCTTACAAAACTATAATTCAAAAAGATACATGTGCTTCTATATTCATAGCAGCACCATTCACAATAGCCGGGATACATAAACAACATAAATGTCCATCGACAGGAGAATAAGTAAAAAAGATGCAGATTATATACACAATGGAATATTACTCAGCCATAAAAAGACTGAAATAATGCCATTTGCAAGAGCATGGATGGACCTAGAGATCATCATAAAGTGAAGTAAGTCAGACACAGAAAGACAAATACCGTTTGATGTCACTTATACGTCAAATCTGAAACTTGACACAAATGACCTGAACTATGAAGCAGAAACAGACTCACAGGCACAGAGAGCAGACTGTGGCAGCCCAGGGGCGGGAAGGCAGGGACTCGGGGGATGCGGGATTAGCAGACGCAAATATCATACAAAGAATGGACAAATAACAAGGACCTACTGTATAGCACAGGGAATTTTCAATATCCTATAATAAACCATATGCTATGCTATGCTAAGTCACTTCAGTCGTGTCCGACTCTGTGTGACCCCATAGACAGCAGCCTACCAGGCTTCCCTGTCCCTGGGATTCTCCAGGCAAGAACACTGGAGTGGGTTGCCATTTCCCTGTCCAATGCATGAAAGTGAAAAGAGAAAGTGAAGTCGCTCAGTCATGTTTGACTCTTAGCGACCCCATGGACTGTAGCCTACCAGGCTCCTCCGTCCGTGGGATTTTCCAGGCAAGAGTACTGGAGTGGGGTGCCATTGCCTTCTCCAATAAACCATATGGAATAAGATAAAAAAATAATATTGGTTAACTCATAGCTAATATTATTAGACATTGAGATATTTCCCTTCCCTGTCTTCTTTTGAAGCAAATCTCAGAAATCATATCATTTCTTCTGCATATTTTTCAACACACATCTCTAAAAGATAAGGAAAAAATATAATTATAGTATTATATTTTTAAAAATTAGTAATAATTCCTTCATATTATCAAATTTCTAGTTATTTTTAAAATTTCCAACTGTCTCAAATATTTTTTAGTCAATTCAAATAAGGTTTAACATAAACGCCATATATGCATATCTCTTCAGTCTATCTCTTCCTGTCATCCATTTCTTTATTTTGCAACTCATCTGCTGAAGAATTAACTATGTATCCTGAAGCTTCCCATGGTCTAGATTTGCCTGTTGCTTATCTCCAACATGTAGCTTAATATGTTCTTCTGTCCTCTATGTTTTCCTTAAATTGGGAGGTAGATGCAGATAATTAACCAGATTCAGGTTCATTTTAGGGGGAAGACTGCTTCTTAAATGCTGTGCTGTGTTTTCCTTCAGAGGCACGTGTCTGATTGTCTCTTTTTGTGATGTGGGCACCACTTGGTACACAGCCTAGATTCATTAACGATTCATTAAATGTTGCAAAGTATAACATTCTGAGTCTAAGATCCCATCTTCATTTATTGGCTGGAATGTATTACTCAAGAGAATTGTCTTTTTACCTATTTATTGGTAACCCACTGGGGCAGTTAATTATAGGAAAAGTCAGGATAAATGTTTGATAGTAAACTTTTATTTAACAGTATTCAAAATAATGGATTGATTTATTAACATCCTTCAGTACTCCAACTATGATCGTTAAAGGTTTGTTTAGTTTCTGTTTTAAGAATCATTAAACATACATTTAAACACATCATAAATGGGTAAATCTATTACCATTGTTATCCCTAATGATGTTCACACTGTTTCATCTCTGAACACTCAGTTCAGTTCAGTTCAGTCACTCAGTCGTGTCCGACTCTTTGTGACCCCTTGAATCACAGCACGCCAGGCCTCCCTGTCCATCACCAACTCCCGGAGTTCACTCAAACTCACGTCCATTGAGTCGGTGATGCCATCCATCCATCTCATCGTCTGTCATCCCCTTCTCCTCCTGCCCTCAATCCCTCCCAGCATCAGGGTCTTTTCTAATGAGTCAACTCTTCGCATGAGGTGGCCAAAGTATTGGAGTTTCAGCTTCAGCATCAGTCCTTCCAATGAATACCTAGGACTGATCGCCTCTAGGATGGACTGGTTGGACTTCCTTACAGTCCTAGGGACTCTCGAGAGTCTTCTCCAACACCACAGTTCAAAAGCATCAATTCTTTAGCGCTCAGCCTTCTTCACAGTCCAACTCTCACATCCATACATGACCACTGGAAAAACCATAACCTTGAGTAGACAGACTTTTGTTGGCAAAGTAATATCTCTGCTTTTGAATATGCTACCTAGGTTGGTCATAACTTTCCATCCAAGGAGTAAGTGTCTTTTAATTTCCTGGCTGCAGTCACCATCTGCAGTGATTTTGGAGCCCCCCAAAATAAAGTTTGACACTGTTTCCACTGTTTCCCCATCTATTTCCCATGAAGTGATGGGACCAGATGCCATGATATTCGTTTTCTGAATGTTGAGCTTTAAGCCAACTTTTTCCCTCTCCACTTTCACTTTCATCAAGAGGCTTTATAGTTCCTCTTTACTTTCTGCCATAAGAGTGGTGTCATCTGCATATCTGAGGTTATTGATATTTCTCCCAGCAATCTTGATTCCAGTTTGTGCTTCTTCCAGCCTAGTGTTTCTATGATGTACTCTGCATTTAAGTTAAATAAGCAGGATGACAATATACAGCCTTGACGTACTCCTTTTCCTATTTGGAACCAGTCTGTTGTTCCATGTCCAGTTCTCACTGTTGCTTCCTGACCTGCATATAGGTTTCTCAAGAGGCAGGTCAGGTGGTCTGGTATTCCCATCTCTTTCAGAATTCTCCACAGTTTATTGTGATCCACACAGTCAAAGGCTTTGGCATAGTCAATAAAGCAGAAATAGATGTTTTTCTGGAACTCTCTCGCTTTTTCCACGATCCAGAGGATGTTGGCAATTTTATATCTGGTTCCTCTGCCTTTTCTAAAACCAGCTTGAACAACTGGAAGTTCACGGTTCACATATTGCTGAAGCCTGGCTTGGAGAATTTTGAGCATTACTTTACTAGCGTGTGAGATGAGTGCAATTGTGTGGTCGTTTGAGCATTCTTTGGCATGGCCTTTCTTTGGAATTGGAATGAAAACTGACCTTTTCCAGTCGTGTGGCCACTGCTGAGTTTTCCAAATTTGCTGGCATATTGAGTGCAGCACTTTCACAGCATCATCTTTCAGGATTTGGAATAGCTCAACTGGAATTCTATCACCTCCCCTAGCTTTGTTAGAATCTTCTTAAAGGTGGTTCCCAGGGCTTCCCAGGTGGCACTAGTGGTAAAGAATCTGCCTGCCAATGCAGGAGACATAAGAGATATGGGTTTGACCCCTGGGTTGCGAAGATCCCCTGGAGAAGGGCATAGAAACCCACTCAAGTATTCTTGCCTGGGGAATCCCATGGAGAGAGGAGCCTAATGGAGTCCATGAGGTTGCGCAGAGTTGGACATGACTGATGTAACTTAGCATGCACGCACAAAGGTGATTCCCAAGTCTTTGATATGATCTAGTCATCTTTAGCAGCTTCCTGATATCTGATTTAACAAACTGTTACAGACTCATCTTGAAGATTTCCTGTCCGAGACTTGGAGTCAGTCTTTTCTCCAAGGACTCCTGGTTTCTTCCATAGAACACAGTATTGGGAGGTTGTATTCTGCTCATTGTCTCTGGGTCACTCATTCTTTCTAGGCCATCTAAAGTGGACAGAGAACACACACGCACACACTAAAAGATGTCACAAGTTCATATTGATATTTCTAATTCAAATTGATTATGGTAGGGTTTTTTTCTAGTTTGTTAAATAATAGATTTATATTCTTTGATAAAACTTAATACTTCGAACAATCCAAAAAACTCAAAGTCTGGGCACTTTAACAATATAACAGACACTTTACCAGTTATAGGGGAAATAAAGGCAAATAAAAAAGCACTCCTGCCCTTAAAAAAGTCAGAGTATAGAGCAGGAAATTACGTAACATTTGCTGTTTGTGATATCTATGCTTCGATCCATTTACTTCATTCTCATAGGATATAAACAAAGATATGTATGTGTGTGTGTGTGTATATATATATGTAAACAAAGATATATATGTTCCCATTATATTGATTTTTATCTTGTTATTTTGTCTTATATTTTGTAGTTGCTTCTATTTTGCAATTGGATGAAGTTAAAGCAAGGGTATGAGTAACATAATAGATAACACCATATTTTTATATTGCTATGTCCCAAGTATCAGATTAAAGACTAATTTTTTTAAAAATCAACATTTCAAACTTTCAGAAATACATGATGACCATCCACGGAAACACTTCCAGGTTGGTAAAGTCCCAATATTTCTTCAAAAATTTTAAAGAAATGACAAAATATAAGTACAGCAGAGAACCTGTGTGTACCTCCAAATTTCATTCCCCTTTTTCTTCCCTGTGGACAGCCTCTGTTCTAAAGTGGAGATGTTCTATATGAAACGAGTCACCAGTCCAGGTCCAATGCACAATATTGGATGCTTGGGGCTGGTGCACTGGGACGACCCAGAGAGATGGTATGGGGAGGGAGGAGAGAGGAGGGTTCAGGATGGGGAACACATGTATACCTGTGGCAGATTCATTTTGATATATGGCAAAACCAATACAATACTGTAAAGTTAAATAAAATTAAATTAAATTAAAAAAAATAAAGTGGAGATGTATCTCTCTAGTCCATGTATTCATGGACAGTTTCTAGGATGGTTATGTTTCTTTCCAAATAATGGCATCATAGAAGGATTATAGTTTGACTTGTGTGTGTGTCTGTCTGTCTCTCTGCAGCAGGTTCATTGTCCCTGAACAATGCCCTCTGTCACCTTCCCAAGCAGGAACACGATTTGCATTTTCATTTCTTTCTGCTTTCAGGTCTTTCATCCATATTTTGTAATTTTCTACACAAAGGTCTTGAATATAGTTTACTGAAATTTCCCTCCCTATGCTTTTCATCAAGATGATTCTTATTTGGAAGAGAAACATTTAATTTGTGGGTCCTTCTTTAAAGAGAATAGGACAATATTCCCATCCCAGAGAAGCCCCAGCAAGTGAAGAACCATGAAGCCTAAACTTCATGATCTTTGAAGCAAGCCAGACCCTACACCCTATGATTTTCTTTGTTATAGTGAATCAAACCTTTGAAATCCTGCTTAGTTTTTAAAATGCTAGTAATTTTTGTATATTGACATTGCTCCCAGAAATTGTTTTATGCTCTTGATTCCAATGGCTTGCCTGTAGCATATTTGGGGTTTTCCATGCAGGCAATTACTTTTCTGCAGGTAAGAGCAATGTTGTCTCTTGCTTCCCTATGTTTGTATCAAACATGACACAGCAAAAAATGCCTTTTAAAATTGTATAAAGACACAATGTCAATTAAAGGTAAGCATTGGATCCAATCACAGGAATGCAATGCCTGTGCATTTTTAAAGAAAACATAAACGTAAGCCTGTCTCAGTAAAATTCCCACATACACATACATGAGTGTACATATGTGACATTTTGAGTATGATTTACTCTGACCTGAAGAATATTTAATTTCCATAGAGATTCACAGGTGCTTGGTATTTATAATCGTATGCCTTTATGGGGAAGTGTTAGTCACTCAGTCATGTCTGACTCTTTGCAACTCCATGGACTAGACAGCCTACCAGGTTCCTCAGTCCATGGGATTCTCTAGGCTCAAACACTGGAGTGGGCAGCCACTCCTTTCTCCAGGGAATCTTCCCAACTCAGGAACTGAACCTGGGTCTCCTGCATTACAGGCAAATTCTTTACCATCTGAACCACCAGGGAAGCCCTGTCTTTATATGTCTTTATACTCAATATCATTTTTATACATTAACTATTAACAGTGCTTTCCTCAATAAAAGCTGATTTACATTTTTAGATTATTGAAAATTATTCATTTAAAGTGGATGATTGGTTGATTTCTCTTTAGGACATGAAAAAAAATGTATGATTTTTACATTAAATTTTAAAATTCTTTTTTTAAAAGGTGATTCTAAAACACAACCAAGTTATTTTGCGTGCAATTTGGTGTTATTTTCAGCATTAACTGTTTTCTCAGAAGGAGGCAGATGTTTGGTAGACAGCAGAGGAAATGCTAAAAGCTCTTAATCCTATATGAATAGTAACTTTTACCTGAAGATACCGAATATATAACTTCTGCATTGTTTCCCTCATCAAGATCCTTTGCAAACACAGTTGTAACCAACATATTTACTGGCTGACCTTCCAGAACCTGTCATTAAGACAAATGAATGACAAATTAGTAGGTGAAATTTAAATAAGAAATATCAATGAAACTTGAAAGAACACAATGCTCCTGTTATTTTTAAACTACTTTTAAACCCACACATAATTCAAATGTCTACCATATAAAGGTTATATGAATGTAAATCCATGAAAAGAATCCATATTACACATTTAAATGTTTCATTCAATTTGAACAAATTATCTGCAATATTTAAACTAATTTTGAGAGGAAAAAAAGGAAATAAAATTGACTAAAAAAATCTCAGATTTTTGATGCAAGAAGCAACAGTTAGAACCAGAAATGGAACAATGGACTGGTCCAAAATTGTTAAAGGTGTATGTCAAGGCTGTATATTGTCACCCTACTTAACTTATATGCAGAATACATCATGTGAAATGCCGGACTGGATGAAGCACAATCTGGAATTAAGACTGCAGGGAGAAATATCAATAACCTCAGATATGCAAATGACATCACCCTCATAGCAGAAAGTGAAGAGGAACTGAAGAGGCTCTTGATGGAGGTGAAACGGGAGAGCGAAAAAGCTGGCTTAAACTCAGCATTCAAAAAAGGAAGATCATGGCATCCAGTTCTATCACTTCATGGCAAACAGATGGGGAAACAATGAAAACAGGGACAGACTTTATTTTCTTGGACTTCAAAATCACTGCAGATGGTGACTGCAGTCATGAAATTAAACACACTTGCTCCTTGAAAGAAAAGCTATGACCAACCTAGACAGCACATTAAAAAACAGAGACTCTACTTTGCCAACAAAGATGCATATAGTCAAATGGCTTTTTCAGTAGTCATGTATGGATGTGAAAATTGGGCCATAAAGAAGGCTGAGTGCTGAAGAACTGATGCTTTTGAACTGTGCTATTGGAGAAGACTCTTGAGAGTCCTTTGGACTGCAAGGAGATCAGTCCTGAATATTCATTGGAAGGACTGGTGCTGAAGTCCAATACTTTGGCCACCTGATGTGAAGAGCTGACTTATTAGAAAAGACCCTGATTCTGGGAAAGATTGAAGGTGGGAGGAGAAGGGGACGACAGAGGACGAGATGGTAAGATGGCATCACTGACTCAGTGGACATGAGTTTGAGTGAGCTCCAGGAGATGGTGAAGGACAGAGAAGCCTGGCGTGCTATAGTCCATGGGGTCCCTAAGAGTCGGTCACAACTGAGTGACTGAACAACAAAGAGGATTCTAGCTTCTTATCCATCACCTTCTTAGGGCATTTTTAAAGGTTTGAAACATGTTAAACGTAGACCATTATTTCAGGAAAAGTATCATATTACTTAACAGAAACTTTCTTGGAATACTGAAATACGCATGTGGAACTGAACTCCTAGTTTCTGTTCTATTGCCTAATTAAGCTATGAAATGCCATGCCTGGGGCTTCCCTGACGGCTCAGCAGGTAAAGAATCCTCCTACAACACAAGAGGTGCAGGAGATGCGGGTTTAGTCCCTGGGTCAGGAAGACCTCCTTGATGGAGGGCATGGCAACCCACTCCAGTATTCTTGCCTGGAAAATCCCATGGACAGAGGAGCTGGCAGGCTACTATCCACAGGGTCATAAAGAGTCAGACCTGACTAAAACGACTGAGCACACTGTACACATGTCATGCATAAAATGAAATAATATAAAATCATAAGGACGGTATCATAATGCTCCACAGATGGCAGAAGTTTCTTTAAATACGATTTTGGAAGATGAGTTTAAAGTTATTAACTTCCTCAATACCTTTTTTGTGTTTTTCAACATGCATATCTGAGCTTAACTTGAATGTTCAATTATTTTAGAGCAATAGCTGCCAAACTTTTTATTTATATAACCCATTTATTTTAAAAGAAGTATGAGTACCTTCAAGGTACATTTATCAATTATCTACATGAACTAACATGCTAATTTATTATGTACATTATAAAACATACAAAAATATGGAAATGAAAAACATAAGATCACATAAATATAATTAGAAGTTTTCACATTTGCCTGCAAAGATCAAATATTACAATCTTTGGGTGCACGTCAGTTGCAAAGAGTTGGACACGACTGAGCATGTGAGCACACATGCACCTTTCACTTTAAAGCTACAGATTGTTCTGTCTTCAACTAACCGGCTCAAAGATGTTTTTCAGTTGAGCTCTAAACAAAGAAAGGCATGAATATTACTGAAAAAAAAATCCATGTCTGAGCACTACTGATAATGAAGTACCGTTACGTTTGCATACAACAGACAGAACCACATTATCATAAAACAACTGAATGTGTGATCCTAAATAGAACATATAAGCATTTTTGTTTTTAAATTTATTAATTTTTTAATTGGAGGACAATTGCTATACACTATTGTGTTGGTTTCTGCCATGAATCAGCTATAGGTATATCTTTTCTTTTTTCTAATAATTATAGGTTTCAAATTTAGATCTTTAATCCATTTTGAATTTATTTTTGTATGTTACCATATGCAGCCATGAAATTAAAAGATGCTTACTCCTTGGAAGGAAAGTTATGACCAACCTAGATAGCATATTCAAAAGCAGAGACATCACTTTGCCAACAAAGGTTCGCCTAGTCAAGGCTATGGTCTTTCCTGTGGTCATGTATGGATGTGAGAGCTGGACTGTGAAGAAGGCTGAGCGCCGAAGAATTGATGCTTTTGAACTGTGGTGTTGGAGAAGACTCTTGAGAGTCCCTTGGACTGCAAGGAGATCCAACCAGTCCATTCTGAAGGAAATCAGCCCTGGGATTTCTTTGGAAGGAATGATGCTAAAGCTGAAACTCCAGTATTTTGGTCACCTCATGCGAAGAGTTGACTCACTGGAGAAGACTCTGATGCTGGGAGGGATTGAGGGCAGGAGGAGAAGGGGACGACAGAGGATGAGATGGCTGGATGGCATCACTGACTCGATGAATGTGAGTCTGAGTGACCTCCGAGAGCTGGTGATGGATAGGGAGGCCTGGCGTGCTGCAGTTCATGAGGTCACAAAGAGTCGGACACGACTGAGTGACTTATCTGATACGTGAAATAGATCACCAGTCCAGGTTCGATGCATGAGACAGGGCGCTCAGGGCGGGTGCACTAGGGATGGGATGGGGAGGGAGGTGGGAGGGGGGTTCAGGATGGGGGACACATGTACACCCGTGGCTGATTCATGTCAATGTATGGCAAAAATCATCACAATACTGTAAAGTAATTAGCCTCCAATTAAAATAAATAAATTAATTAAAAAATAATTGTAGGTTTCTATGACATGTGGACAGTTCTAAATCTAAAAATATATGCATTTCCACAGCAATACTGACTGAGTTCATGCTTTTTACCACAAGATGGTGCTCAAAACTAGTGACCAAAAATAATAGAAATGCTGCACACCACATACCTTGACGTACAGTTCCTTCCCAGCGAGGCACTGTGGGAAATACGGCCTGTTGTCATTGACGTCAGTAACCGAGACGTGCACCAGCGTGGTGGCGCTGCGCGGAGGGGAGCCGTGGTCGCTCACCAGGACGGCCACCTGATGGTGCGCGCGCTGCTCGTGATCCAGGGCCACCCAGCTGACCAGCTCCCCTGAGGAGCACAGAGCAGCGTGAGGGAAGACGCCACTTGTACCAGAACTCTGGTGTTAAGAGCCCCATCCAGACCAATGCTCAGAAAGGAAAATCAGATACAAAGCTCGAAGAGCACCTCCAAAAGCACCTTCTTTCATAATCTAGCTCCACTGCTGGAAGAATTTTCTGAAGCTTCTTCTGTCATCTTCAATTTGTCATTCTTTATATTTCAAATTATCTACCATGAACCATTTGAACTAAAGAATGCATAAAGTTATTTATCACTATCTCACAAAATATATATATAGTGAGCATAATGACTTCCCAAATAACTTCATGCTTTACAAACCATATTTTGCATATTCTTGCTAAAACTGTCTTCTATGTCCCTCGTGTTTCATCCCACAGACTCAGGCATAAAACTGTAAATGTTTCTGCATACTACCAAAGACCATCTCCCACTGCAGAGTTCCACCAGGAATTAATGTCCTCACTATTAGGTGGCTCAGATGGTAAAGCATCTGTCTACGATGCAGGAGACCTGGGTTTGATCCCTGGGTTGGGAAGATCTCTTGGAGAAGGAAATGGCAATCCACTCCAGTACTATTGCCTGGAAAATCCCATGGACAGAGGAGCCTGGTAGGCTACAGTCCATGGGGTAGCAAAGAGTCGGATACGACTGAGCGACTTCACATACATACATACATACATACATACATACTATCTATGAAATTATCAATTTGTGAGAAAGTAATCATAAAGAAACTATTACCCAACATTGCCATTTCTAAGATTTTTGCCTTTTTTTTTTTTTTTTTGCCCTCGTCCTCCAAATGAAATGACCATGTGAAAAACAAAAAGTGAAATCAGGAACAAAAAAATTCATATTTGGAAAAGTTGCTGAATTGGTGAAGCTAAAATGCAGTGTTTACATATCCCTTTACTATGTCAACTATTTTTATAAAGTACTTACTGTTTGATTCTAACAAAAATGACAAAGACAACATCTGCATTTTTAAAGTTCGAAAACATAGTGCTTCTCAGAAAACCCTAAATGCTGAATGGCAGACTTTCTCTTGATGAACCAACTCTGACCGACAAGCAGCAGCTGTTTGGAAAAGACTGGGAGGCTCAGTCAAGGATGGGCATGAGGGTGCCATGCAGGGTTCTGAGGAAGAGGGTCGCCACCAAGGCTGCCTGGAGTCCTGGATGTGGAGAGCACACGTGCTGGCCACACTCTGGAGGATGCCCTCAAACCCCGCACTGCCACACCGTCCCCAGCCCTGGTGAGGAGGAACAGTGTATGAGTATGTAGACTTCCAAGCCCCTTCATACACTTTAACTCTTCACCCCCAAGAGCAGGCCATGGAGCATGGCAGGAATTCTCTCTTCCAGTCAAGGTAAGGAAACTGCCCTGAAATGAAGCTTCTTGCTTCTAGCCATGCAACAATTCTAGGAGTGGACACCTGGTCTTCTGAATCTGGGCATTGGACTGACTGTGGGAGAGAGAAGATCATGTGGGGAGCAAATGTATATTTTATTTGCAAAAAAAATAAATTGCTGAGTGAAACAGAAGACCTAAGACAACTATTCAGCTGCTGCTGCTGCTGCTAAGTCGCTTCAGTCGTGTCCGATTCAGTGCGACCCCAGAGACGGCAGCCCAACAGGCTCCCCAGTCCCTGGGATTCTCCCGGCAAGAACACTGGAGCGGGTTGCCATTTCCTTCTCCAATGCATGAAAGTGAAAAGTGAAAGTGAAGTTGCTGAGTCGTGTCCGACTCTTACGACCCCATGGACTGCAGCCCACCAGACTCCTCCGCCCATGGGACTTTTCAGGCAAGAGTACTGGAGTGGGGTGCCATTGCCCTCTCCGGAACTATTCAGCACGTGGAAGTAAAGAGCAAGCAGGACCATCTGGCAGCAGTGCAGTTTGTGCCCTGCTGCTGCTGCTGCTGCTAAGTCGCTTCAGTCGTGCCCGACTCTGTGCGACCCCATAGACGGAAGCCCACCAGGCTCCCCCGTCCCTGGGATTCTCCAGGCAAGAACACTGGAGTGGGTTGCCATTTCCTTCTCCAATGCATGAAAGTGAAAAGTGAAAGTGAAGTCGCTCAGTCGGGTCCGACTCTTAGCGACCGGGGGCGCCCAACTTAGGAGGGAATGGATTCTGAGATGCAGCTTGCCATCCTAGCAGGCCTTGTGTCCTGGGGTAAAGCGCCATCTGCTGGAGGAAGGGGCACCTTTCCCTAACTCACACAGTGGACACTTAGAAGGTAATTAGAATTGAATTCAAATTGGGTTCCACTACAGTCCGTGGGTCACAGACCGAGCAACTCACACACACACACACACACACACACACACACACACACACACACACACACACACACACAGAGCAAAGGGCAACATGTATAAGGACCACAGCATGAACGGTGCCTCTTGGAAATGTACAAAGTGGTAAAGGTAACCTTCTCACTTCTTTTTAGCCCCATGACCTTGGGCATGTTATTGGAGCTATGCAGGTCTCAGTTTCTGCAGCTATATGGTTGCAGTATAAACACAGTTCATTTGTAGGTAGTTGCAGGAATTAAAGTCCTTGTAAATTTATATAATATACATTTTAAAAATATAATAAAATTTGCATACTTAATTAAGACTTAAAAAAAAAAACACCTCAGTGTAAATATTTGCCCATTCTCCACGGTTCCTTGAAAAAAATAAGCATGGGGAAATATATCAAATGAGTAGTTTTGAAATCTTAATTAATGGATTATTTTCTAGTTTTTCATCGATTATATTTATGTTTTATAAAATATTATTTGAAAAATTTTAAAGACATCTACAAGTGAAAAAATATGGTGGGGGAGATTAGACTTTACAAAGAGTTTATCCGGTCCAGTTCTCATTGTAACTCTAATTCAAAACGAGAACCATGTATGGACAGACAGTATGTGGGTGTGAGACAAGGAAGCATGGATCATTCTAGGAAAAATTCTTTTCAATTTTGACTTCACTTTAAAATCACAATACTGTCATCAAGTATTTACTAAAAACTGCAATTTTAACTATATATTTGCACTAGTGTTATAACTTAGATTTCGGTTTTGTCAATTCCAATTTTAAAGCAATAAGTGAAAGCTACAAAATGCTACCTGTATTAGGATTCATCTTGAAGAATTTTTCATCGGACAAAAGGAAATATGATAGCTGTCCATTCTTTCCGGAGTCTCTGTCAATTGCTGTAATTTTGCCTATTACCCCTTGGGGCATAGGACTCTCCTGGACTTTCAAAAACAATACATCATGCCAGAAGGTAGGGGAATTGTCATTCTCATCCAGGACATGAACAGTTACTGAAGTGCTCACATTTTGTGACAGTTTGTCCTCCGGGATCCAGGCAAACACTCTAAAATTATACATTTGCGTGGATTCATGGTCAAGCTGTCGCCGCAAATAAATCCAGCCTGTGAAAGGATGGACGCCAAACGCAGCGGCATCTGTGCTAGGTTCCACCCAGTACACGAGCTGCGAGGGAGCACCCTGCGGGCCCAGCGGGCAGGCCCGGATGCGCAGGACTGGAGTCATCGGCGAGAGCGACTCACTCACTTCCACTTGATAGACCAAATGCTCAAACATCAAGGACGGGCTTCGCTCCTGTGGCGCGATAATGACTGTCAGCACCAACAGGGACGCCCGAGAAGGAACGCCGAGGTCCTGGGCCATCAGGGTCAGCGTGCACGCGTGCGGCTGAGCGCCGGGCAGGCTCCGGTTGAGGTACACCACGCCGAGCCCCGCGTCCACGGAAAAGAGGCTCGGGCTCTGGCGCGCAATGGCGTAGCGGACGAGCCCCGTTGGGCCCGCTGTCTCTGTCTTCCGCGCGGGCGCGGTACAAGGCTGTGCCAGGCAGCGTGCTCTGAGGCACTGTCACCTCATCGGAGGCTTTGGGAAACACCGGGGGGT
Organism: Tragelaphus eurycerus; assembly: GCA_935064755.1. Taxonomy (NCBI): domain Eukaryota; kingdom Metazoa; phylum Chordata; class Mammalia; order Artiodactyla; family Bovidae; genus Tragelaphus; species Tragelaphus eurycerus. The sequence goes on along the minus strand of CAKXYN010000057.1, from coordinate 3,361,593 downwards.
TGTCATTGACATCCATGACGGTTATGTTGACCTCTGTGCAGCTGCAGGCGGGGGAGCTGCCAAGCTGTGCCTGGACGGTGAGCACAACCACCGGCTGCGCTTCGTGATCCAGAGGCTTCTGGGTGCGAATGGTGCCCAGCCATGGGTGAATGGAGAACGTGCCGTCCAGATTGCCAGAAGAGATCCTATAAAAAATTGGCTCTGAGGAATCTGAAAAGAAAAAAAAAAAAAAAAGAAAGGACGAAATTAAAAGAGAAGGCAACCATTTTAGGCTAAAAGAACATACCTACTAGAAACACCAAGACCTGAAAGCACCAACGTGTGTCACATACATGGAGAACGCTGTGCAATGGCTCAGGTCTTCCTCGGCTCTCCAATGCCTGTTGTAAGTGAACACACGGTCTCTCAAGTATCAGTAGACAAATGTATTGTCCCGGGACAAGGAGAAAGCCACGGGTTTCACCATCTTCCTTCCCTCTTCTTGAATTAAGTAAAACAGAAAGATATTCAGAAACTAATGTGAATGCCTATATTTGAGGAAGCAAAGTCCAGTATTTCCTACTCCGAGCGACATTCCCCACCCAGGGGTCTATCCCAGGTCTCTTGTATGGAGGGAGAATCCTGCATTGCAGATGGATTCTTTACCAACTGAGCCACTAGGGAAGCCCCTTCTCTATAATCAGATCAGATCAGATCAGATCAGTCGCTCAGTCGTGTCCGACTCTTTGCGACCCCATGTATCACAGCATGCCAGGCCTCCCTGTCCATCACCAACTCCCGGAGGTCACTCAGACTCACATCCATTGAGTCAGTGATGCCATCCAGCCATCTCATCCTCTGTCGTCCCTGTCTCCTGACAAAAGGCTAATACCATCCCCAAAAGTTAAGGAAAGAAGAGGAGATGAATTAGGTTTAGGGTCAGGGAGAAGGATGGGCTTCCCTGGTGCCTCAGTAAAGAATCCATCTACAATGCAGGAGACCTGGGTTCAATCCCTGGGTCCGGAAGATCCCCTGGAGAAGGGAATGGAAACCCACTCCAATATTCTTACCTGGAGAGTCCCATGAACAGAGCAGCCTGGTGGGCTACAGTCCGAGGGGTCTCAAAGAGTCAGACATGACTGAAGGACTAACACTTTCACTAGGGAGCAGAATAAAATCTTTGAACAAGTAATTCACTTCTAGGAATTTTTCTTGCACAGAAACCTCTACAAGTCATATAAAGATATTTGCTTGAGTATTATTTGGACTAGGAAAAATAACTGTAAATCATTCAAATTGATGGCCAAAAGAAAATGTTTAAATAAAGCATATTTTATACATATAAGTTGGAATACTAGGCAACTTTTTTAAATGAGATAGAATGATGTCCAGTTTCTAGGAAAAAGGTTCTCAATACACAAACTGGGGAAGTAGGGGGATGGGAGGAAGGTCATTGTAGAACAGCAAATACAGTTGGATGTGTTTTCATAAAATTTTTTTGAAGTGTGTGTGTCTGTGAAATGCAGTGGGTTAAAAGTACCCATTACTTTTGTGATTTAAAAAAGTAGGATAAAAATAATGTTGAAAGAACAAAGAGCAAGCCATAGATTGTATGGTCTCAATTCTTTCATGGAGAAAAGGTAAGATTTATTCAACACTGCATTGTTGTGTCTGACTCTTTGCTGCTCCATGGACTGCAGCATACATGGCTTCCCTGTCCTTCACCATCTCTTGGAATTTGAACAAACTCATGTCCATTGAGTCAGTGATGTCATACAACCATCTTATCATATTCTGTTGTCCACTTCTCCTGCCTTCAATTTTTCCCAGCATCAGGGTCTTTTTCAATGAGTCTGCTCTTTGCATCAGGTGACCAAAGTATTGGAACTTCAGATTCAAATCAGTCCTTCCAATGAATTTTCAGGATTGATTTCCTTTAGGATTGACTGGTTTGATCTCCTTGCGGCCCAAGGGACTCTCAAGACCCTTCTCCAACACTACAATTCAAAAGCACCAATTCTTTGGTGATAAGCGTTCTTTATGGTCTAACTCTCACATCCATTTATGACTACTGGAAAAGCCATAGCTTTGACTATACAGATCTTTGTTGGAAAAGTAATATCTCTGCTTTCTAATATGCTGTCTAGGGTTGTCATAGCTTTTCTTCCAAGGAGCAAGAGTCTTTTAATTTCAGGGCTGCAGTCACCATCCACAGTGATTTTGGAGCCCAAGAAAATAAAATCTGTCACTGTTTCCATTGTTTCCCCATTTATTTGCCATGACATGATGGGACCGGATACCATGATCTTCGTTTTTTGAATGTTGAGTTTTAAACCAGCTTTTTTACTCTCCTCTTTCAACTTTATGGAGAGGCTCTTTAGTTCCTCTCTGCTTTCTGACAAGGGTGGTATCAATTGCATATCTGAGCTTATTAAATTTCTCCCAGCAATCTTGATTCCAGCTTGTACTTTAACCAGCCCAGCATTTTGCATGATGTACTCTGCATAGAAGTTAAATAAGTGGGGTGACAATATACAGCCTTGACATACTCCTTTTCCAATTTTGAACCAGTCCATTGTTCCATGTCTGGTTCTAACTGTTGCTTCTAGACCTGTATACAGATTTCTCAGGAGGCAGGTAAGATGGTTGGTATTCCCATCTGTTTAAGAATTTTCCAGTTTTCTGTGATCCATACAGTCAATATTTTAGTGTAGTCAATGAAGAAGAAGTAGATGTTTTTCTGGAATTCTCTTGCTTTTTCTGTGATCCAACAATATTGGAAATTTGATCACTGGTTCCTCTGCCTTTTCTAAATTCAGCTTGTACATGTGGAAATTCTCAGTTCATGTACTGTTGAAATCTAGCTTGGAGGATTTTGAGCATTACCTTGCTAGCATGTGAAATGAGTGCAATTGTGCAGTAGTCTGAACATTCTTTGGCAATGCTCTTCTTTAGGATTGGAATGAAAATTGACCTTTTCCAGTTCTGTGGCCACTGCTGAGTTTTTTAAATTTGCTAGCATATTGTGTGCAGCACTTTCACAGTATCATCTTTTAGGATTTGAAATAGCTCAATTGGAATTCCGTCACCTCCACTGTCTTTGTTCATAGTGATGCTTCTTAAAGCCCACTTGACTTCGCACTCCAGGATATCTGGCTCTAGGTTAGTGATCACACCATTGTGGTTATCTGGGTCATGAAGATCTTTTTGTATAGTTGTTCTGTGTATTCTAGCCACCTCTTCTTAATATCTTCTGCTTCTGTTAAGTCCATACCATTTATTTCCTTTATTGAGCCCATCTTTGAATGAAAGTTTCCCTTGGTATCCCTAATTTTCTTCAAGAGATCTCTAGTCTTTCCCATTTTATTGTTTTCCTCTATTTCTTTGCACTGTTAACTTAGGAAGGCTTTCTTACCTTTCCTTGCTATTCTTTGGAACTCTGCATTCAGATGGGTATATCTTTCCTTTTCTCCTTTGCCTTTCACTTCTCTTCTTTTCATAGCTATTTGTAAGGCCTCTTCAGACAACCATTTTGTCTTTTTGCATTTCTTTTTTCTTGTGGATGGTATTGATTACTGTCTCTTGTACAGTGTTACAAACCTTCATCCATAGTTAGTTCTTCAGGTACTCTGTCTATCAGATCTAATCCCTTGAATCTATTTGTCCCTTCCACCATATAATCATAAGGTCATACCTGATTTAGGTATGATTTAGGACATACCTGAATGGCCTAGTTGTTTTCTCTACTTTCTTCAATTTGAAGTCTGGATTTTGCAATAAGAAGTTCATGATCTGAGCTACAATCAGCTTCTGGTCTTGTTTTTACTGCCTATATAGAACTTCTCCATATTCAGCTCCAAAGAATATAATCAATCTGATTTTGGTACTGACCATATGGTGATGTCCATTGTGTACAGTCATTTCTTGTGTTGTTGGAAGAGGGCATTTGCTATGATCAGAAAATATTCCAATAATGGATTTCAATGTAGCATAGGACTTAAGTACTTACTCAAGGACTCTTTAGCTTTCACTGTTCCCACAGGACTGTCTTCAGGTACATCTTCATAAACAGAGAAAGTGTACTTAGGCCTTTCAAATTCAGCAGGTGCCAGCGTCATCTGGAGAATGTGTATGGTGACTTCAGCATTAGTGACAGATGTGAGCCCACCACCATCTCGAGCACAGACCATCAGCAGAAGTGTGGTGGATTCCAAGTGACTAAGAGTTGATGTTAAGTAAATAATCCCTGATAGGAGAAAGAGAAAATTAAAAGGCAGATAACATGCAATAAATATTTTTGAGCAATGTTACACTGACCTGCTAACACTACTGTGATGGTTGCTACATGAGCGGGCCACAGTGCACTCAGTATTTGGCAAAACATTATGCTGTGTGTGTCTGTGAGGATGTTTTGGGGTGTGACTGAGTTGAGCAGATTGACCTCCCTGCTGTGCATCGGCCTTATCCAGTCACATGAAGGTCTGACTAGAATAAAAGGGCTGGTCCTCCCCCAAATAGATGAGATCCCTTTTGCCTGACTACCTTCAGCTTGGCGAGTGGCTGTTTTCCTTTCCTTTTGAATTAAACCTAGACATCTTGGCTCTTCCTGAGTCTTGAGACTGCCAGCCTCGGCCTCAAGCTATACCATGGGTTCAGCGGGTCGTGAGTTTATCAGTTCACTTGCAGATCAAGGGGCCTGTTAATCTGTGTAATCTTTATAATCACAGGCCCAATTCCTTCAATAAATGTATACAAACACACACATATATACACATCTTCATATTTATATATGTCCTATTGGCTCCATTTCTCTGGGGCGCCCTGATACATCCACTTTCCAATCAAAGAACTTGAGAATATTTGCAAAATGATAGTCCAAATTCCACCAAGTAAGCAATATTTCCTAGAGCTTAAACTTTAAGTCATCTTGGAAATATATCAGTTAACCAGGAAAAAGCAAACTGTTGCCTTCATGAGGCCTTACTATCATATCTGCAGCCTGGGATGAGGGACAAGCAGAGTACATCTCATAACCCAGTGTAGTCTAGGCTAATGCCAGGTTGTCGGGTGATCACTATCTGCCCAAACACTAGACCTTTAAGCCACAGATGAAGCTGGAGTCTTATATTCTGGGGTATCTGCCATAGCAAGACCAGAGGGCAGCTCTTTTTTCAGGGAACTCCATTCTCTTTGTTAGTGAGAGAATAAAATATTAATAGATGTGGGGAAGAAAACTTCAAGAAACATTAAAACTGTTAGGTAGGAAGTTAGGTATGAGCAAGGAGGGGTTGCCTGCCTGAAAGGGATGCAAGCTCACAGATACGCTACAAAAATAACCACAGAGACTTTTCCAACTCCTGCACATACACCCTAGACACACAGTGATGCAAACTTACCACAGGGGCTTTTCCAAGTAATCTTAGGCAACTAAGGGCCCACCAATGGCTCACAAATATTCTACGTCTGATTATAACAAAGACTGAATTATGGGAAGATATAAACAACACAGCCTGCTATTATATAACTTGCAATTGTCCACTGGCTTTGAGCATATGCTCATTTGCATTCCCTTTCATTGACTGGTAGTGGGCACAAGCCCTATTTTGCACAAAGCATAACGCAAAGGAGGAAACGTGAAGAATAAAAAAGGGGAAGCTAACAGGGAAAAAGAAGACTCCTTTGAGGTCAGCCTGCTCCCAAACCTTGGGAATGTCTGTCCAACAAAAGAATTATCTGATTGAAGTGAACTGAGCTATAACTTATCTGTTGTTTTAAACCCTTTAGACATTCCAAATCTTTGTTTCAGTGAGGCAAGAATCAAGGAAGAAAAATAAACCGACCTGACAAAAGCATGAGGATAATTTAGGCTTATACGCAGAGTGTTTGTGAGATAAGAAGGTGTAAAGTTGAGCAGAGATCCAGTAGTGCTGAGAAAACCAATCATTTATTACTGCCAATACCACTTATTGGTGTGTTAGTGTGGAAACACAAAAAGAGGTCTAGCATAACCAGTTTAAGAAATGAAAATGTTAGTTGTATTTAACAAAAAAAAGAAACATACACATAAAATGTTAGATGTATTTACATACAAATAAATGTGGCTGAACCATATGAAGTCTATCATAATACAACTGGCTTTAAGCATTAGTTAAATGAAGGCCTGACTACCACAATTTTGCCAGTTTATGAGAAGCTGGCAAAAATATCAGAAATGTTTGTTTTCCAGGCATTAAAAAAAACTGACACCCATTCAATTTCTTTCTTTTTTTTAATCAAATCTGCCCTGTTATAACTCCAATTCCTTGTTCCAATGTTCATTAGAAATTTAGTGAATTTTTCTTATTTCTCCTTGGCAAACACATCATCAATCAGTCAGTTCAGTTCAGTCGCTCAGTCGTGTCTTACTCTTTGTACCCCATGAACTGCAGCATGCCAGGCTTCCCTGTCCATCACCAACCCCCAGAGTTCACTCAGACTCACGTCCATCAAGTTGGTGATGCCATCCAGCCATCTCATCCTCTGTCGTTCCCTTCTCCTCTTGCCCCCAATCCCTCCCAGCATCAGAGTCTTCTCCAATGAGTCAACTCTTTGCATGAGGTGGCCAAAATACTGGAGTTTCAGCTTTAGCATCATTCCTTCCAAAGAACACCCAGGAATGATCTCCTTTAGAATAGACTGGTTGGATCTCCTTGCAGTCCAAGGGACTCTCAAGAGTCTTCTCCAACACCACAGTTCAAAAGCATCAATTCTTCGGCGCTCAGCTTTCTTCACAGTCCAACTCAATACATGACTATTGGAAAAACCATAGCCTTGACTAGGCGAACCTTTGTTGGCAAAGTAATGTCTCTGCTTTTAAATATGCCATCTAGGTTGGTCATAACTTTCCTTCCAAGGAGTAAGAGTCTTTTAATTTCCTGGCTGCAGTCACCATCTGCAGTGATTTTGGAGCCCCAAAAATAAAGTCTGACACTTTCCACTGTTTCCCCATCTATTTCCTGTGAAGTGATGGGACCAGATACCATGATGTTCGTTTTCTGAATGTTGAGCTTTAAGCCAACTTTTTCACTCTCCTCTTTCACTTTCATCAAGAGGCTCTTTAGTTCCTCTTCACTTTCTGCCATAAGGGTGGTATCATCTGCATATCTGAGGTTATTGATACTTCTCCCGGCAATCTTGATTCCAGCTTGTGCTTCTTCCAACCCAGTGTTTCTCATGATGTACTCTGCATATAAGTGGAATAAGCAGGATGACAATATGCAGCCTTGACGTACTTCTTTTCCTATTTGGAACCAGTCTGTTGTTCCATGTCCAGTTCTAACTGTTGCTTCCTGACCTGCATATAGGTTTCTCAAGAGGCAGGTCAGGTGGTCTGGTATTCCTATCTCTTTCAGAATTTTCCACAGTTTATTGTGATCCACACAGTCAAAGGCTTTGGCATAGTCAATAAAGCAGAAATAAATGTTTTTCTGGAACTCTCTTGTTTTTTCTATGATCCAGCAGATGTTGGCAATTTGATCTCTGGTACCTCTGTCTTTTCTAAAACCAGCTTGAACATCTGGAAGTTCATGTTCACATATTGCTAAAGCCTGGCTTGGAGAATTTTGAGCATTACTTTACTAGCGTGTGAGATGGGTGCAGTTGTGTAGTAGTTTGAGCATTCTTTGGCATTGCCTTTCTTTGGGATTGGATTGAAAACTGACCTTTTCCGTTCCTGTGGCCACTGCTGAGTTTTCCAAATTGGCTGGCATATTCAGTGTAGCATCATCAGCATCATCTTTCAGAATCTGAAATAGCTCAACTGGAATTCCATCACCTCCACTAGCTTTGTTCGTAGTGATGCTTTCTAAGGCCCACTTGACTTCACATTCCAGGATGTCTGGCTCTAGGTCAGTGATCACACCATCATGATTATCTGCGTCATGAAGATCTTTTTGTACAGTTCTTCTGTGTATTCTTGCCACCTCTTCTTAGTATCTTCTGTTTCTGTTAGGTCCATACCATTTCTGTCCTTTATTGAGCCCATCTTTGCATGAAATGTTCCCTTGGTATCTCTAATTTTCTTGAAGAGATCTCTAGTCTTTCCTATTCTGTTGTTTTCCTCTATTTCTTTGCACTGATCCCTGAAGAAGGCTTTCTTATCTCTCCTTGCTATTCTTTGGAATTCTGCATTCAGATGCTTATATCTTTCCTTTTCTCCTTTGCTTTTCGCTTCTCGTCTTTTCACAGCTATTTGTAAGGCCTCCCCAGACAGCCATTTTGCTTTTTTTGCATTTCTTTTCCATGGGGATGGTCTTGATCCCTGTCTTCTGTACAATGTCACGAACCTCATTCCATAGTTCATCAGGCACTCTGTCTATCAGCTCTAGTCCCTTAAATCTATTTCTCACTTAAACGGTATAATCATTAGGGATTTGATTTAGGTCATACCTGAGTGGTTTAGTGGTTTTCCCTACTTTCTTCAATTTAAGCCTGAATTTATACATCATCATTAACCAAAGCTAAATATCTCCTAGGACCTGTGCCAGGAACAGCATCTCCATTTTCTTATCTGACATGATTGTATATCATTTCACTTGCAGTTCCTTTCTCCTGAACATTGTCTAAATTGATCTGGGAACACATGGTTCCAGATGCAATCTGACTATAACAAAGGCTGGAGCAGAAACATTTTTTACTGGAATACTTACAAAATAGTAATGTAACCAAGTATTATCACATCCACATTTGCAGTCATGTTAAAATTGGGGTTCATACTCATTTTCTGGTCCACCAAAACACTCAATATTTCTGTTATTGATTAGCTTGAAACTTTATTTCTTAAAAAAGTCAATCCTTGATTAAAAAATAAAACTCAAATAACGCAAATGTATCGTTCTACAGAAGAAAATGAAAAATCTCTCTAACCCAATTATCCCCTATTCTCTGGGTATATAGTCTCCTAGAATTAACTCAATTTTAATTATTGGACATTTAAAGGCTTTTATTTTCCACACAGATGGTGTCATTTCCATTATGACAATAAAAAGATTAATGCCTGCTTCAAGTAGACCACAAGCTGGTCTACCTGCTTTAGACAGACTCCTTCCATATTATTTTTCATATTTGTATTATAATGCTATGCTATGCTATGCTAAGTCACTTCAGTCGTGTCCGACTCTGTGTGACCCCATAGACGGCAGCCCACCAGGCTTCCCCGTCCCTGGGATTCTCCAGGCAAGAACACTGGAGTGGGTTGCCATTTCCTTCTCCAATGCATGTAAGTGAAAAGTGAAAGTGAAGTCGCTCAGTCATGTCCGACTCTTAGCGACCCTATGGACTGCAGCCTACCAGGCTCCTCCATCCATGGGATTCTCCAGGCAAGAGTACTGGAGTGGGGTGCCATTGCCTTCTCCATTGTATTATAATAGTTTTCCTAAAATCCAAATGTTGACTCATCAATGCTTGTCCCAGTTTTCAGGGAAAGTTTAAGGGCCTTATTGTGATAAGCAAGCTGCTCAGTTAGTACTTTTCCATCTCTGTGGCTCTGTCTCAGCACTCTCATTGTACAGGACCTCGGCACAGAGGACTATATCTAATTTCCAGAATAGATCTTGTTCTTTTCTATTTGGATTGCTGCATCCCCTCCGTGGAATAACTTCATTTTCTCTGGCAATGACTTCTACTCACATTTTAAAAGCACAGCTCTAGGTTCACCTGGTGCAGGGGACCTTCTTCTACCTCCCACCCTGCTTCAGAGACGGCTCCTCCAGGACCCCGCAGTGGCCTGAGTGCATGTGCCCATAACACACATGCCACATTGTACTTAATTTTTCTTTAATTGGAGGATAATTTCTCTACAATGCTGCATTGGTTCCTGCCATACAACTGTCATGACTACATATTAATATACATCCCTCCCCTCTTGAACCTCCCTGCCATGCACCCCCATCCCACCCCTCTAGGCCATCGTGGAGCACCAGGCTGGGCTCCCTGTGCTATTCAGCTGCTTCACATTAGCTATCTGCTTTACACATGGTAGTGTATATAACTACCTTACACTTTAATTAATGGTGTTTGTCTTTCTTATCATTCATTCACTTATTCATTATTTCACTTATTCATTATTTACTTGTGGTTTAAAAATCAAAAGACAACATTTTGAAAATGTATAAAAAACAATTTAATATACATAATAAGGCAGAGATCTATAATTAAGATGAAAAGATAAAATAAACCAAAAGTTAGGTGAATAAGGGCAGATAATTCTTATAAGAAAGAATAAGGCATAAATAAATATGATAATGCTCAAACTCATTAAAAATAACAGAAGTACAAAATTAAAAACAACCACGTCCTATTTTCATCTCTAATGTTGGCTAAAACTTTTAGGTAATATTTTGCCAGATTAATAAAGGATATGGTATCAACATACACTTTCCAAAAGACACTTTGGCAATATTTATCTAATGGTAAATTGTTCTTATTCAAAACTTAGAAATCCACCCTGTACTTACATAAGGGGTCTGAAATAGGAAGTCCTTTGCAATATTGCAAATGACTTTACAATCCCTCAAGGAAATAATAAATGTTTAAGTCTATTGTAGTATATTAATACAGTATAGTAAGAATACTCCATAGCACCCAAAATGAATAAAGGAAAGATACATGTTTTCATTTAAGAAGATTTTACGTGCTGCTGTTTGGCTTAGTTGCTTAGTCATGTCCAGCTCTTTCGTGCCCCATGAACTGCAGCCCACCAGGCTCCTCTGTCCATGGCAGTTTCCAGGCAAGAATACTGCAGTGGGTTGCCATTTCCTTCTCCATTACATTGTATATTGTATTATAAAAAATGAGTCATAAAAATGAATCTATATATAATTCAGTATGTTTAAAAAAAAACTTAGTACTCAAACATTTAAAGAATGTATAAGTATACAGTGTATTTCTACTGTAAAAAATTCACAAAGTGTTAAATGAGAATGTTAGATTATAGAATATATGTGAGCTATAACCATAAACACTAACATGTACACTTTGCACACACACACACACACATGCAAAGACATATGCACACTGGAAAATATGGAAAGATCTGAACAACTGTAAAGAGAGCCCATCTATATGGCTTGGGATTACAGGACAACTCACTTTATACTTCTTACATTACTATAGTTTTAAAGAGCATATGTGCTATGGACTGAATTGTATCCATCTTCAATATGTTGAAGGTCTAACCCCCAGCATAGCCATATTTGGAGCAAAGAAGTAATTAAGGTTAAATGAGGTCATCAGGGTGGATTCCTGATCCTACAGGATTAGTGTCCTTACAGGAGAAGACGCCAGAGAGCTCTCTCTCTCCCATCGTGTGAGAACACAAGAGCCATCAACAGGAGCTAAATCAGCTAAGAACTTGGTCTCAGACTCCCAGCCTCTAGAACTGTGAGAGATTAACATCTGCTGTATAAAACAGCCAGTCTGTGGTGTTTTGTTACAGTAGCCCAAGCTAGGGCTTCTCTGGTGGCTCAGACAGTAAAGAATCTGCCTGCAATATAGGAGACCAGGTTTGATGCCTGGGTCAGGAAGACCCCCTGGTGGAAATGGCAACCCACTCCAGGATTCTTGCCTGGGAAATTCCATGGACAGAGGAGCCTGGTGGGCTACTTTCCCTGGAATCACAAAGAGTTGGACAGGACTGAGTGACTAACACTGACTGAGCTCAAGCTAAGGCAATTAAGTTTGTAAGTAGAAATTTTATATATGTGTGTATATATAAGATAGTCATAAAAATATGTGTTTATTACAAAACATTATTCTACCTCTGTTTAGAGCTTGTATACTTGCATACCATAATGAAACTTTACATTGGACATTAAAACATGTATTTTAAAATAACTGTGCAAAAGTCTTTTCAAAAATAGGATTCTTATTCTGTAAAAAGCTTCAAGGATGTACAAGAATGGAAACATCAGAACTAGCAAATGAAGGTATTTAGGAGAACTGTACTCAATTAAATGAATCCCTGAGGTTGAGATAAACATGACCTGTAGAAATTACCTATATAAAAGTGTTTGAACATGTGATTCCCAGATATAAACAAAAATAATGTTACCAATGCCCAAATTACTACCAAAATGTGTCCCAACAACATATGGTAAGTTGGAAAATGTAATAAAATAAATATCTGTACTATATTCACTCTGCTAGTTGAAAGCATATCTGGTGAGAGTAATCTAGTGTTCAATGGGCGTCATCCCCAAATTCCGAAACTGGTGTTTTAAATGGAGACAATTTGATAATGAGATATGAAGTCTCAAAGGTTTGACAATGGGGACCAAAAAGAACACATAAGTTGTCTGTGGTTTTTATTAGTCTATGCTTCATGCCACATAGAATGGTATTCCATGTGGCAAGATTAATTTTATTGTTTTCTAACAAAATGTCACTGATAAATGTCCATCTCATTTGTTATATTACAGATTCTCAACAAATTTGAAGGAAAGGAAAAGAGAAGAGAAAAGGAGACACCGTGACAAATACAGACAGCTGTACAAATATAACTTTGTCAGGAACCTTCACACTTAAGAAATATACACTCACCGATCAACAGCTAAATGCCAGTGAAGTGAACTGGTTAGACCCGGCAGCTAAGGCATGGCACGATGTCAGCTCTTACAACGAGGGCTTAGCTTGCACTCCTGCTACGTGGCTTCAGTCATGTCCAACGCTTTGTACCCTGTGGACTGTCTATGGGATCTTCAGGGAAGAACACTGGGGTGGGCTGCCATCCCGATTGAGGTATCAAACCCACATGACTTACATCTGCCGCATTGGCAGGCAGGCGCCTCACATACAGCGGTCATTCACAGACGTGAACTCACTGCTGGGCAGTGGCAGGCGACCCACTTCCCAAAGGGAAGGGCCTTGTTGAGAAAACATTTTTCAAGTCTTTTAAAATAAATAACACTGTATAAAAGCCTGACCATACAATGTAAATATTTCTAGTTTTAGCTTTTCCAAAGTTTTTTAAAAGGAGATGCTCATTATCTTACTACTTCAGGTGTCATTTCACAGACATCTCAGAAGTATGGCCTTTGCCCTAGGGTGTCTGCATTAAGATAGTTTACATTCACATATATGCATACACTTATATATGTGTGTGTATACATAGATACATACATATCTATATATACTTACACATACTTGTGTATAAAATATATAAATGTTAATCTACTCAAAACTCCTCTGCAATGATGGGATGGTCAGTTTTACATAACAGGAAATCTTTTCAACAATACCAAGTGCCAAGTACTGTCTCCATACTATCACAAATTGCACTGACTTCGGTGGATGCCCACAGAAGCACTCAGGCATTCACCTAAATCTATCATGGATCTACCCTCCTCATCTATAAATTAGGATGATGATAATGCAGGAGGAGAAGGGGACGACAGAGGATGAGATGGCTGGATGGCATCACTGACTCGATGAATATGAGTCTGAGTTACCTCCGGGAGTTGGTGATGGACAGGGAGGCCTGGCGTGCTGCAGTTCATGGGGTCGCAAAGAGTCGGACACGACTGAGCAACTGATCTGATCTGAATCATCCAGCAATCTCAGTCACAATTAGTTACTCTCTGAAAATGTCCAATTCCTGTATTAACTATTTTAAAAAGCCCCAAATTTTAGGATTTCTAAGATTTTTCAAAAACTTTCATTAAACAAAAGCATGATACTCCATTAAGGACAACCACTCGAGAGGCAGCACAACTGATAAACACACTCGTCTGGATGTGCATGACAAAACAGTGCGACAGGAAGCCCTGAGGGCCGCTGGGTCACGTATTAGCACATGTGCATGCTTACCTCTTCGTATCTTCTTCTGTGTATTTAAATATACCACGGGTACTTGTGTCAGTCAGGAACCAGTCAGGGAAACAGAAACCACACTGAGAATGTTAGAGACGATACAATTAAAAGACCCAAAGACACCTGTGTGAAGTGACAGTGGTAGACATTCAGCCGTGTCCGACTGTTTGCAACCCCACAGACTGTAGCCCGCCAGACTCCTCTATCCATGGAATTCTCTGGGCAAGAATACTGGAGTGGGTTGCCATTCCCTTCTCCAGGGGATCTTCCCAATCCAGGGATCGAACCTGGGTCTCTTGCACTGCAGGCAGATTCTTTACCGTCTGAGCCATAGGCAAGCCTGACCACACATGTATGAGAAGCTAAAGCTGTAAGAAGGGGAGAATGAGCAGCGCTGGATGAAGCAGTGGGCTTTTCCAGGGCTGCAAGGACAGAGAGCAAGAGGCAGTGGTACTACCCCTACCTCAAGGGAGAGGAAGAGCTCTGGGGTGGTGCTGCTCAGATGGTACCCAGTGCCCAGGGCACCTCCTTGCAGCTGATATTCAAATGCCTGAGAGAGTGACTCACGGCTGGTGTTCAAAACTTCAAGGGCAAGGCCAGCAGGTGCTTAGACTGCCTTTGAGAAGTCACAGTGAGGGTAGCACTCACCACCCCAGGGCACACTGCAAGGTCAGTGCAACTGCTGGGCACTTCTGAAGGGAATGCATTCTCATATATGAGAAAAGGAGACACTGATAATTATATATATAAGTGACATTTTTTAATAAGGAGAGACAAAGATTAAATCTTACAGCAGCAACAAGAGAAGAAAGACTGAGAACCTATAATGGAATAATTATTTGACTTCTCAATGGCAATGACAGAGGTCAAAGAATAAAGCAATATTGTGAAAGTTATGGAAGAGAACAATTGCCTATTCAAAATTTTCTACTCAGATAAGCTATTTTAAAGTATGAATACTGGATCAGTCAGAATTCTTCAGAGAAACAAAAACAAATAGTGGAAATGATAGAGAGAGAGAGACAGCAATGCAAGAGAAGATAGGGAATGTGGGGAAGAAGGAATAGAGGTAGAGAGACTAGAGAAATTTAAGGAACTGGCTCATGTTGGGGCTGGCAAATCCGGAATTTAGGGCTGGCCAGCCGGTTAGAAATTCCTGCAGGAGTCGATGTCACAGTCTCGAGTTGGAATGCAGCCTAAAGGTAAAATCCCTTCTTCCTGGGGGTATATCAGTCTTCTCTTTGAAGGCCTTCAACTGATAAATGAGGCCCACTCATATTATGGAACATGTTTTGCTTTACCCAAATATTACTTAGTTAAGAGTGAATCACATCTTAAAAACTCCTTCACAGCAATATCTAGACTGGTGTTTGATCAAAAACTAGGTACCATAGACTAGTCAAGTTGACACATAAAATTAATTATCACAAGCATAAAATAAGGCCAGGACAGACAGACAATTTACCTCTTACAAATCATTACTAAAAAAATTACTAAAGGGAACACTGTTTTGATACTAAATAAACTGACCACCTCCTCCCTGAAAGCAAGTGCTGCCAGAAATACAAAAATATATCAAATACATGCTTTTAAATGCAACAAAAAATCAGCAGTAAAAACAGTAAAATATTAAGTGATGCACCTAGAGTGCATACAGCATGAATTCAGCTTTGACCTTCAGAGTGTTTACCAAACCCCAGTGTCCTTGAACTTTTATTTTAATGACTGTGTGGAACTCAGGAGGCAGAAGACAAGACCAAGGCCTTTGGGGATGAGGGCAGTGTGGAGAGGGAGTGTTTCACAGGAGCTCTTCCAATAAAATTAGATCCACAAAGCTTTCAATGTAAGAGGGAGCTAGGAATAAACCCCTGCCTGCCGAGTGAAAATTAGTGACTTGAAACCTGGTGTTCTAAACAGAGGAGTAAAAATGTCCCTTGAGAATTCATAAACATAAGCCAACTTTCACAGTAGTTTTTAGCCTGAATTCACAATAAAGGATGATATGAAAAATTGCAAGTCAAGAATTTAGTTGAAAACAATATAGATTTGTCCTTCCCTAGGGTGCTTAACCTCTTGAGAAACCTGTATGCTGGTCAGGAAGCAACAGTTAGAACTGGACATGGAACAACAGACTGGTTCCAAATAGGAAAAGGAGTATGTCAAGGCTGTATATTGTCACCCTGCTTATTTAACTTATATGCAGAGTACATCATGAGAAACGCTAGGCTGGAGGAAGCACAAGCTGGAATCAAGACTGGCGAGAGAAATATCAATAACCTCAGATATGCAGATGATACCACCCTTATGACAGAAAGTAAAGCAGAACTAAAGAGTCTCTTGATGAAAGTGAAAGAGGAGAGTGAAAAAGTTGGCTTAAAGCTCAATATTCAGAAAACGAAGATCATGGCATCTGATCCCATCACTTCATGGCAAATAGATGGAGAAACTGTGGAAACAGTGGCTGGCTTTATTTTGGGGGGCTCCAAAATCACTGCAGATGGTGACTGCAGCCATGAAATTAAAAGATGCTTACTCCTTGGAAGGAAAGTTATGACCAACCTAGACAGCATATTAAAAAGCAGAAACATTGTTTTGCCAACACAGTTCTGTCTAGTCAAGGCTATGGTTTTTCCAGTAGTCATGTATGGATGTGAGAGTTGGATTGTAAAGAAAGCTAAGTACAGAAGAATTGATGCTTTTGAACTGTGGTGTTGGAGAAGACTCTTGAGAGTCCCTTGGACTGCAAGGAGATCCAACCAGTCCATCCTAAAGGAGATCAGTCCTGGGTGTTCATTGGAAGGACTGATGTTGAAGCTGAAACTCCAGTACTTTGGCCACCTAATATGAAAAACTGACTCATTTGAAAAGACTCCAATGCTGGGAAATATTGAGGGCAGAAGGAGAAGGGGACGACAGAAGATGAGATGGTTGGATGGCATCACTGACTCAATGGACATGGGTTTGGGTAGGTTCCAGGAGTTGGTGATGGACAGGGAGGCCTGGCGTGCTACGGTTCATGGGATCACAAAGAGTCGGACAAAAGTAAGCGATTGAACTGAACTGAACTGAGGGTGCTTAGGCAAGGGAAACACAAATACTCTTCAGAGGAATGAAATTCTCTCAGATAAAGATTCAAGCCCACAATAGAAAATCACACAACATATGAGGAAATGTGTTAATATGAGTTAGACTCATTACTAACAGCAGATTTGGACTGGGAAAGACTTCAAAATGGACAAAATGCTCTAGTTAAAAGAGAGAAATTACCCAACCATATGTTGTTTATAAGAAACACAACTGAAACCAAAAGATACAGGCAGGATGTGAGTGAAAGATAGGTGACTATATGTTGCCTCCACCCTCACGCCCCTTGCCTTTTACAGTCTATCTGATCCATGCCAGCCCCTTGCTCTTGGACCAGAGCCCCTAGCTCTGGTTATGCTATAATCTTATTTTTGCCTTTCCTAACAATTTCGTGGATTTGATCCACAGTCCTTTCTACTGCTTATGAGATCAGATCAGATTAGATCAGTTGCTCAGTCGTGTCCAACTCTTTGCGACCCCATGATTCGCAGCACGCCTGGCCTCCTTGTCCATCACCAACTCCCAGAGTTCACTCAGACTCACGTCCATCGAGTCAGTGATGCCATCCAGCCATTTCATCCTCTGTCGTCCCCTTCTCCTGTTGCCCCCAATTCCTCCCAGCATCAGAGTCGTCTCCAGTCTGTCAACTCTTCGCATGAGGTGGCCAAAATACTGGAGTTTCAGCTTTAGCATCATTCCTTCCAAAGAAATCCCAGGGCTGATCTCCTTCAGAATGGACTGGTTGGATCTCTTTGCAGTCCAAGGGACTCTCAAGAGTCTTCTCCAACACCACAGTTCAAAAGCATCAATTCTTCAGCGCTCGGCCTTCTTCACAGTCCAACTCTCACATCCATATGTGACCACTGGAAAAACCATAGCCTTGACTAGACGAACCTTTGTTGGCAAAGTAATGTCTCTGCTCTTGAATATGCTATCTAGGTTGGTCATAACTTTCCTTCCAAGGAGTAAGTGTCTTTTAATTTCCTGGCTGCAGTCACCATCTGCAGTGGTTTTGGAGCCCAGAAAAAGAAAGTCTGACACTGTTTCCACTGTTTCCCCATCTATTTGCTATGAAGTGATGGGACCAGATGCCATGATCTTCATTTTCTGAATGTTGAGCTTTAAGCCAACCTTTTCACTCTCCACTTTCACTTTCATCAAGAGGCTTTTTAGTTCCTCTTCACTTTCTGCCATAAGGGTGGTGTCATCTGCATATCTGAGGTTATTGATATTTCTCCCAGCAATCTTGATTCCAGCTTGTGTTTCCTCCAGTCCAGCATTTCTCATGATGTACTCTGCATATAAGTTAAATAAACAGGTCTAAGCATTTCTCTGGCTTTGTACTAGGCTCTTCTTATAGTCTCTGAGAGATCTCAAAGTGTGTCCTGGGTCACCTACATCAAAATCACCTAGATTACTTATTTTAAAAAAAAAAAAAGATTTTCAGGCTCTTATCTAGATATCCTGATGTTTAGAAAGATTATTAAAATTAAAAGACTCTTGCTCCTTGCAAAGAAAGCTTGGACAGAAAAGAGACCAAACCAGTCAATCCTAAAGGAAATCAACCCTGAATATTCATTGAAGGACTGATGCTGAAGCTGAAGCTCCAATACTTTGGCCACCTGATAAGAAGAGCTGGCTCATTGGAAAAGTCTGAGACACTGAAAAAGACTGAAGGCAAAAGGAGAAGACAGTGGCAGAGGATTAGAGGGTTAGATAGTGTCACCAACTCAATGCACATGAATCAGAGCAAGCTTAGGGAGACAGTGAGGGACAGGGAAGCCTGGCGTGCTACAGTCCATGGGCTTGCAGAGACATGACTCAATGACTGAAAAACAGCAAAAAAGAAATATTATAGAAGTGGGAAAGGATGCTGGAACTGAATTTCTAAAGATCTCTACTGGTAATTCTCATGTGTTGTAAAGTTTGAAGACCACAGCTATATATTGTTTCCATCAAAATATTCATATGTTTCATGACTTCAAGAGTTACTTTGCTGTAGTATCTCCCCATGTCCTCTCACCTGAATTAAGTTCTATACCTCTTTCTAGGTGGCATTTCCTCTGGGGTATTTGTCAATTTGACATCAGTTGGCTCATCTATCATTCAGTTAAAATTAAAGAATTGTACACGACTTATCCTCTTTCATTAATAAATCAATCACCATCTCAATATCATATTCCTCTTAAAATATCCTCAGATTAGTTCCTTTCTATTTTTATTACTATCTCCTCAGTACCCTGCTATCCATGGATAATAATAGTAACTAGTATGTAATAATAGCATAAAGTATGCTATTATTACATACTTTCTGTTAATTAATATATATATTCCCTGTTCAAATTTTCTAGTCTTTTAATCCAACCAACACACTACTTCCAGGTAAATTTTTCTTAAATATCATCATGACACACTGATGCTCAAAACCTTATCTTGTGTATTTCCTATATTTAAACTTTGTCATGATTTAAAATTCCTTCATTAAACCACACTCACTCAGTGTAGCTCTGGATCATCATGTAGCCCATGTCTCCACCCCAGACACCATCATCTTGTGTTGTCATAAATATATGTGACAAGTATGATAGCAAAGCACAATTCATGGTATGCAACCACAGCGTGCCTTTATTCTTTTCTATTTTAATTTATTTTGTATGGCTAACTATTCTTCTCCTGACCCTATGTGAAAATTCAGGAAGCTCCTGCCACCTCCAGAATCAC
The DNA here is from genome assembly GCA_935064755.1 of Tragelaphus eurycerus. NCBI lineage: Eukaryota > Metazoa > Chordata > Mammalia > Artiodactyla > Bovidae > Tragelaphus > Tragelaphus eurycerus. The sequence goes on along the minus strand of CAKXYN010000057.1, from coordinate 3,341,964 downwards.
TAGCAACCAATTAAAATTCTTTTTGTTACATTAATTCACAGAACAGTCTCAGTTTAACAAATAGAGTATAAATGTCCATGGAATAATCAGAACTCTAAGGTTGAGTTCAGGTGGGGAAGAGAATCTGACAAAGAATGGATATATGTGTAACTGCATGACTTTGCTGCACACCTGAAATTAACACAACACTGTAAATCAGCTATGTCGCTTCCCTGTTGGCTCAGTGGTAATGAATTTGCCTGTCAATACAGGAGACAGGGGTTCAATCCCTGGGTTGAGGAAATCCCCTGGAGAAGCAGAAGTATACTGGCTACCCGCTACAGTACACTTGACTGGAAAATGCCATAGACGGAGGAGCCTGGCAGACTACAGTCCATAGGGTAGCAAAAGAGTCCAATGTGACTGCGACTAACCAGCAACATAAATGAACCGTGAAAGTGAAAGTCTTAATCTCTCAGTTGTGTCCAGCTCTTTGCAACCCCGTGGATCATAGCCCTCCAGGCCCCTCTGTCCATGGAATTCTCCAGGCAAGAATACTGGAGTGGGTTGCAATTCCCTTCTCAGGGGATCTTCCTGATCAGGGATTGAACCCAGGTCTCCCACACTGCAGGCAAATTCTTTACCATCTGAGCCACCAGGGATTATCAGCTATACTCCAATAAAATTAAAGATAAATATACAGCTGTAATTTAAGGGAAAAAAAGTTTAGGTGAGGCATGTGCTACAGGTCAGAAGCTGATAGCTTCTTTATTTCCTCCCCTAACTCTCCTCCTCTTCCTCATCTTGCTAAAGTGAGTTTCTGAACCATCTAGGAGCATCTAGGGCAAAGGAGGGATAGGAGAGCAGCAAGCGCGCTCTCACTGGACAGCTGCCAACTGATGCTGGAGCATCAGTTCTCTCCCGCCTGGGCAGCTGTTTAAAAACCACTTTCCATCCCTAGTGCTTTCATGGCTTTTGCAGGGAATCTGAGGCTGCCATAACAGACACGACCACGTCCCTCTTCAGACGCACTGCTTCCTCATCTCCTGGAAAGCAGGCACGGCTCAGACCCCTAGCCCTGGCCTCTGCAGGCAGGACTGAACCCCACCCCAGCTGTCTCCACCACAGAGCCTGTGCCCAGTAGACGCCAGTCAGCACTCTCAGCTCCACAGACAAAGGTTGCAGGAATCCCTCCTTTATTTCACTATCATTCCTGCTCTAGATTATTCAAGTGAGAGACACCCTTGATTGTATTTGAAATGTATCTTTTAAAATATGCTAAACCAGAGCATAGCCAACAATCCCAGTGAAAGTAGGCGAAAGAGAGGTAACTGTGAGCACACATCCAGATCAGGCCATAGAACAGTAAGACCAGCCTTCAGGCATTTCCCTCCTGATGGCAGCAGAGCTATGCAGGGCGCAGTGAGTCGGCAGGCCTCCACAGCTTTGTTCCACTGGCAAGGACATCCTTATGATGGAGAAGGCCCGTCAGGTCGTTTTAATCTGGTACCACTAACTATTAACATTACCGCATTCCCTTCTTCAAAAGTCAGTGCTATTTGTAGTTCCCCAGACTGATCTGACTCTCTCCACAGCGTGCCTGAGTGCAGAAAGCAGGCTGCACACGAAGCCTCAAGAACCCCACTCCCGTGACAGTCACGCTTTCTCACTCTAACCGGATAATGGGCATTTGTTTGATGCATCAACAGAAAGAACTTACCTAATACAAGCCTGAAGATAAAATAACTTAACAGTGGACCACCATCTGTTAAAAACCAAGAAGCCAGATAGCTGAGCTTCTTTTGATCAAACACTACCCTACTGTGTGTGGCCACACTCTCAATATTTGACATTCGGGATAAAATTATTAAGTCTCTGGTCTTCTTTTACATGTGTTTTCTTTCTACATTTCCACATATGTTTCCATAGATTTCTGTACTGTGGTATGGACTATCTATTTCGTTTCCAGTATTAAACTTTAAAAATTAATGTACTTTCATAACATGATCTTTTACTTTTATTTATTGAGACATAATTGATGATATACTATTGTATTAGCTTTAGATGTAGAAATTAGTGATTTGATATATATATATGTATTGTGAAGATGATTATCAGCAACCATCATATATATATTTACATTAATAAACTTTTTCTTATGATGACTTTTATGATCTACTCTCTTTCTGCTGCTGCTGCTAAGTCACTTCAGTTGTGTCCGACTCTGTGCAGCCCCATAGATGGCAGCCCACCAGGCTCCCCCGTCCCTGGGATTCTCCAGGCAAGAACACTGGAGTGGGTTGCCATTTCCTTCTCCAATGATGAAAGTAAAAAGTGAAAGTGAAGTCTACTCTCTTAGCAACTGTCAAATATGCAATATAATATTGTTAACTATAGTCCCCATGCGGTACATTACATCCCCAGAATTTATCATATCAATTTAAGTTTGTACCTTTGGACCCCTTTTACCCCTTTCACCTGCCCAACCCCTCCCTTCTCTGGCACCCACCAATATCATCCCTGTGTATTATAAGGACTATTATTGTCAGTTCAATTGGACTACAAGCTTTTTTGTGGCAAAAATTCCATCTCAGTCTTTGTTTTTTATTTGACAATCACATACTTTGTACCATATACATCCCAGAACTGAGCTAGTAACCACAAAGGGAGCCAGGAACAGAATAGACAGTGTGGGTGGGGCACAGACAATCAAATATTCACAAAACATGTAATTATAATATAAAGAGAAGCTGTGCTAGAATATAAACTGGGCGCCTGTTTTAACATGCTTAAGGAGGGGATTGTCAGAAAACGCACCCATGAAAAGGGGACCTATAACTTGAGCTCTGAAGGATGAGTTAGGCCATTAGCTGGGTGAGGATGTGTGTGTGGAAACAGAAGAGGAGAGAGCCGTCCAGTGTTCTGGGCAGAAGGGAACACATGTGATGCGCAAAGGAGGGAAGCACACAAGCTCGGGGAAAGGAGGAGAAGGAGGAGGAGGTGGTGGAGGAGGAGGAGGAGGAGGAGAAATGGTAGCTGGTGTAAGGAATGAGCACAAAGACTAAGGAGAATTATTGGAGCTGAGACTACAGAGGAAGCAGGAAGCAGGGCAGGTCATGAAGAGCCTGGGAGACCATAACAAGGATTGGCTTTTGGCCAAAGAGCCATGGAAAGTCACTGAAAGAGTTAGGCAGGGGAGTGAGATAACCAAATCTGTCTTTCTATATTTGGACAAGGTCCATTTTGTGAATATATATATATATATATATATGAATTTTACTAGGCTTCTTCTGAGCCAACGACTACTTTTTAGGCTTTCAATGCCAACTTGTGTAGTGAAACAATTTCTACTAGAGATGAGGATGAAGCTATAAGTTTCTTTGAATGAACAGTCATCACTTAGAAGATGTAAGTATTAAGATTAAATTTGTCCTTCTATATGTTGAATATTTCAAAACATTCACTTTAAAAAATATTCAGGTATAAAGAGGAGCTAGAAAACTCATTTACTTGAATTCAAAATTCAACTAAGAGCTGAGGAGCCAGAAAATGTAGCTCTATAATATACATATATGTATTAATTATAATATATATATATAGGTGCATATATAATATATATGTATACGGCTTCCCTGGTGATTCAGATGGTAAAGAATCTGCCTGCAATGCAGGAGACCCAGGTTCAATCCCTGGGTCAGGAAGATTCCCCTGGAGAAAGGAATGGTTACCCACTCCAGTATTCCTGCCTAGAGAATTCCATGGACAGAGGAGTCTGGAGGGCTACAGTCCATGGGATCACATATTTGCATATAATAAATAATAAAACAGTAAATAAAATCAATAGCTCTCTTTACCTGTATATTTGCCAGCTTAAAATTTATGACATTATATTTTAACAGTACAGTGATTATTTAGCTCTTTTTTTCATGACACATAAATTATTAATTACTATTTTGGGTATCAATTTTAACTTTAAAACATATTATTTACAGAATAATAAATTCATTTACAGAGCACTAGTTATTTTATGTTTTAACTGCTGAGTGCTTAAATTTATACATACTAATTATAATCTGTAACATTATTTGTCTATGCTTTTATCTTGTCATTTAAATAGAGAAAACTGCTGGGATCGATTTTTTTAATTGATAGACTAATAAAAGGACTTAAAGATTTCTATTAAATAAAATCTAATAAACAGATAGAATCATGTTTTCCTACTAATTAAGCAATATTTATTTTTAGAAACAAACCTCCTGAAAAGATGGCATCAGATCAGATCAGATCAGTCGCTCAGTCGTGTCTGACTCTTTGCGACCCCATGAACTGCAGCACGCCAGGCCTCCCTGTCCATCACCAACTCCCGGAGTTCACTCAGACTCATGTCCATCGAGTCAGTGATACCATCCAGCCACCTCATCCTCCGTCATCCCCTTCCCCTCTTGCCCCCAATCCCTCCCAGCATCAGAGTCTTCTCCAATGAGTCAACTCTTCGCATGAGGTGGCCAAAGTACTGGAGTTTCAGCTTTAGCATCATTCCTTCCAAAGAAATCCCAGGGCTGATCTCCTTCAGAATGGACTGGCTGGATCTCCTTGCAGTCCAAGGGACTCTCAAGAGTCTTCTCCAACACCACACTTCAAAAGCATCAATTCTTCGGCACTTAGCCTTCTTCACAGTCCAACTCTCACATCCATACATGACCACAGGAAAAACCATAGCCTTGACTAGACGAACCTTTGTTGGCAAAGTCATGTCTCTGCTTTTGAATATGCTATCTAGGTTGGTCATAACTTTCCTTCCAAGGAGCAAGCGTCTTTTAATTTCCTGGCTGCAGTCACCATCTGCAGTGGTTTTGGAGCCCAGAGAAAGAAAGTCTGACACTGTTTCCACTGTTTCCCCATCTATTTCCCATGAAGTGATGGGACCAGATGCCATGATCTTCGTTTTCTGAATGTTGAGCTTTAAGCCAACTTTTTCACTCTCCACTTTCACTTTCATCAAAAGGCTTTTTAGTTCCTCTTCACTTTCTGCCATAAGGGTGGTGTCATCTGCATATCTGAGGCATACTCTTTGCCAAAGTGTACTTTGTAGTTAGACAATAATCTGTGGGTAATTACTAAAATTGTAAGCTATGGGATAGTTATGAACAAAAACAAGCACAAAATCCTGACCATCACCAAACATCTGTAGTCTATAAAAGTAATTTTCTCAAAAACAGAGATAGATCAAAAACTATAAGATATCAATATCAATTTCTTATTGATATAAAGTCACAATGAGAGATTGTTTTTCTATCTTACCTACTTGAATCAATGTAATGTATATTTACCTTAGCTTTGTCTTTAGTGTTTTTTTTTTTTTTTCAAAGCCATAATCATGGAAAGAGCTTCAAAATGGAAATCTGAGAAGCCAAAATGTGTCGAGTTTACTCCTATAGCCTTGAGCAAATCACTAGGACTCTTAGGGTCTCCAGTCTCTTAATTTGTGGATGGGCATAACAACTGTCTTGCTTCTCTAATATGCCAATGGAAAGCTCAAATGAGCAATATATGGAAGAGATGTCAAAAAGCATTGTCTGATACAGAGCAGTACAGCAACAGATCACAGGTCCAGGATGGGGTTCAAGCCCAGTTATGCCATGTACCAACTGTGTACCCTTAGGGAAGTCACCAAATCTCCTTCTGCCTGTTTCTTCCTCCACTGAATGAGGGAGCTGAACGGTAAGGCTCCTTTCATCTCCAAGAGTCTGTGGTCTTTAACTGGAAAAACTAATGAGAAAGCTTTCTACATGCTTCTGTTTCCCATGAAGCTGATATACACTGATTACGTGCTTGTGATTCATTTTACTCTCTGTCTCGCAAGTTAAAGAAAGTCATCTTATTTTTTATTTTGGCATGAGCAGACTCACATCCTTTAGAAATAAGGTGTGGTATTAATTTGTTAACTATATATCAGAACACTCTGATTGTAGGAAAGTGACAATCATGTAGAATTATGAGAATCATTACAAGGTATGAAATCTGAGCATAAAACTAGCATTAGAAAAGAATCTGCCCTTGAAATAAAGGAAAACAGTCCTGGTGCTACATTGCTAATAATTCCTGTTACAATCCGCACACCCTGCACAAAGAGAGTGATCACAACTAACCAGGGAGGCCGTGCTGGCCGTGTTTGACTGTTTAACTCTCTCGGTTAATTACTTGTCCTTTTAATTACTTGTCCTTCCATAGTGTTAAATTTGGATTTTGTGTGCACCACTACTAAACCCAGAACAGACAATAGGTGAAACAATGTGAGCTTTTGTTGTCAGACCCATGAGATTGAGCAGGAATTTTTCTCTGTCTTGTTCACTGATGTATTCTGAACACTGAGAACTGTGCTTGGTCCATAATAGGCATTGAAACAACATCTGTGGGAACGATGGACTTGCTTCCATGTTCTATCTTTCTTTTCAGAACTTTTGACTTTTTCTTGTATCATTAGCATACAAAGAGATAAATTACAGAAATGTAACAATAGGTAGCCCTAGCAAAAGAGATAATTAGGCAACAATAAAAGACTCCCACAAATGCTTGAAATCTGCCGCCTTAAAACAATCTGAATTATAAGTAATGCTTGTTGCAGAATAAAATCACTAAATAAATAGAATCAACACAAAAGCTAAAAAATTTTTTTACATTGCTAAAAAAACTACTTTGGACAATGTAGGGAAAAAATTGACCAATAGTTCATAAAATGGGATGAAAAAGACATGAAAGAGCTTATTAATAAGCAAGTTTCTTGTGTTCCCTCCTTTTAAAACTCAAAACAGTGTGGTCTGCCTTGTACCCACATCAAAGGAAACCACTAAGAATAAGAGAGACGAAGGCTCAAGTCAATCTCTCTCTCCTGGTGCTGAGACACATTCTAAAAAAATGTTCTTTGAACCAACAACACACTTAGAAAACCAGAAACAGAACAGGAAGATAAACACACAGGAGAAAACAACCAGGACATCACCACACCCCCTCTCCAAAACCTTTTCCTTCCCAGCTAAACACAGTAAGTCCAAGAACTCTATTTCTCACGCATGAGTCCTGGTTATGGCACAAACATAATGGAAAATCTCTTGTCTTCAGGAAAACTGGAGCCTATGTAAGCTTATAAAATAGTATAGCTGATATAGGAAGCCTCAAAATGAAAGCACAAAGGAACCAATGAGTAAATGAATTAATGTCTCTAAGAGAGAATCTCAGAGTATTTCAGGAAGAAGTGACAATGTATAAACCAGCTATCAATTCTCAGTCTTCTCCTCTATACAACTATGTACAACCACAAGTATGTGTGTGTATTTAGTTTATATAACTAGAAAAGAGCTGGCATAGTTATGCTGCAGAGGGAATTTGAGAGAGTTCTGAAGAAAAGTGGGGGTAGGCCTTGGGATCCTGTGCCATTCTGCAATGGGGAAAGAGGATTTTAAATAAAGGTATGCTCTGTTATCAATGGCACTGCTCTGTAATTTCTTGAGTCTGTAATAAGAATTTAAATAATTTTTCAATTATTTCTAATGTCATTTATTCACTTACTCCATATATATTTACTGATAGGGGCAATTTCTTGAGACTGTGTTTCTACTGGCAGGCCCTGTAGAGACAGGCCTTTAAAATGAAAGCAAGAAAGTCCAGCCTTTTACAGGTTCAACAAAGACACAGATCTAGGAGACGGAAGCCATATTCCAGTACAGCTCCTTGTTCCATTCTTTGAGAACATCAGCATCTAAACCGGTTTCTATGGCAAGGCCCGGAGGCCTAACTATTATGTACAAAATAGAAAATGTGTCTGTAGTTGTAGTCAACCAACAGATGAACTGGAACTCAGCTGTTCAAATTGGAGAGTACCTGTTCACTAGGCAACTTCTTTCCACAATTAGTCATGATGCTGTTTCATTCTCTTCTAAAGGTTACAGTAGAGCATTAGCAGGTCCCATGAACTTCTCTTGAGTTGTGTTTAGGTGCAACCACATTCTCAGCCCTGTCAGACTGAGAATATCTTCACCCTAAATTCAGCAGCATCGGAATGTCAACAATAAAATCCCAAGGCCCCTTCCATTACAAAGTTGGTCTTTGCTTTAAAAAAATACCAAGATACTCTCCTAGATAATAACCACTTAAAGCATTCTCCCTGATTAACAAGGGCATTTGTCTAATGCCCGTGCCAGGAATGGAAGCCTGTGGCTGTCGAAGCCAGCACAACAACAGAAATATCTCCTAAAAACACAATACTGTACAGATCATTCTTCAAGATTGTCCAGGGGAAAGTAGAGAATGAGTGTGTTGATGTCTTTTAAAACAATCTGCTAAATGCTTTTAGATCATGTGCCCTGATTACTAGCTGACCTATATATTTTTGGCAATGTTAGTGCCCTGGCTGCTGGTGCTGGTGCTGCTGCTGCTGCTAGGTCGCTTCAGTCATGTCCAACCCTGTGCGACTCCACAGATGGCAGCCCACCAGGCTCCCCCGTCCCTGGGATTCTCCAGGCAAGAACACTGGAGTGGGTTGCCATTTCCTTCTCCAATGCATGAAAGTGAAAGTGAAGTCGCTCAGTTGTGCTCGACTCTTAGTGACCCCATGGACTGCAGCCTACCAGGCTCCTCCATCCATGGGATTTTCCAGGCAAGAGTACTGGAGTGGGGTGCCATTGCCTTCTCCGTAGTGCCCTGGAGGGCCTGACAATTTGACAAATAGTTAAGGTCCTCAGTTTAGATGAATTTAGTTTAGACTAATTTTTAGGAAATTAGTCTCTGGACTAATTTCCCCAAAAAGTATTTTTGTCTGATCTTTGAAATGCTAAAAGGACCATGTCAGTGGATTATCTTGAGCAAGGAAAGTTTTGTCTTATAAAGACTTCCATTGTAAACAACTAATCCCCTGGTCAGTCATACACACTATAAGTACACTTTCCAGGCAAGATGCAGTAACTCTTTAGCTAATGGAGCTAGTTAAGAGGGCAAACTAACTTGGTACATCAGATTTCCTGTCTCAGTTATTGTTTGTTGCTAATGAATACAGTCATTACAAAGGGTGTTGTAAAGATCCAGTATGACAATGTGCAGAAAAGCCCAGTGTAGCACCTCACATCAGTATTAGCATCACAATAGAAACACATCTCACCCATGCTTAGAGAAGGTGTTTCAAGAAAAAATAAAATCTTGAGATCTCTGCACGCCTACATGTTCTGAAGCACTATACACAATCACCAAGTTGTAGACACAGCTTAATGTCTGTCAACAGATGGATGGATAAACAAGATGTGCATATACATACAATGGAATATTACTCAGCCTTGAAAAAAAGATGGAACTTCTGAAACACAGGAAAATATGGACAAATCTGGAGGACATAAAGTTAAGTGAAATAAGCCATGCATATAGAAGGACAGTTATTACATTATTTCACTCTGCGAAGTATCCAAAATAGTCAAGTTCATCAAATTAAAGAGTGGAAAGATGGTTGCCAGGGATCAGTGAAGAGAGAGAAATGGAAGGTGCTAATGAAGGAGCATAACTTTCAGTAAAACGAGATGAGTAAACCCTAGAGACCTCCTATGCAAAATTGTACCTCTGGTCAATGAGAATGTTGTTATTCAGTCTCTAAGTCATGTCTGACTCTTTGTGACCCCATGGACTGTAGCCTGCCAGGGTCCTCTGTCCATGAGATTTCCCAGGCAATAAAACTGGAGTGGGTTACCATTTCCTTCTCCAGGGGATCTTCCCAGATCTGGTACAGAACCCACATCTCCTGCACTGGCAGCCAGGTTCTTTACCACTGAACCACCAGGGAAGTTGAACGATAATGTACTGTACACTGAAAAATGTGTGAAAGGAAAGATCTCAGGTTAAGTGTCCTTATTACTATATATAAAATAAAAAATTTTAAAGAAGAAATGCAAAAGAAAAAAATGTTTTTGAAGCCTCATTATTAGGACCAGAATATGAGCAATATCTCCATAGGATTATAACGTAATATTATACACTTAAAATTTTATATTTTCTTGTAACCAAACACTTCAAACATTTCTGTTAACAACAAACCAATAGGGAAAGGAGGCAACCTCTTAAATACTGATTACTTCTGAAAGATTCAGTTTGCCCACTCGATTTCTTCAGCAGATACACAATTACCACATAAGAGGCCTAAAAGGAGCTTTAGGTATCATTTCAGAAACAATGTGACTAAGACCTGAAGAGATTAAGGGAATGCCAGACATAGCACCAGAAAGGAATTTCTTTGGATGTCAGTACAATGCTTTTGCGTGATTAGGATTATTCATACATTGAAAGGATGCAAGTTATCCTTGGATGATCATACAGATAGGGGACATTTGCAAAATAAATACTACTAACTAGTATCTTTTATAATTTACCACCTTTAATCCTCACAGAAACTTTGCGACATAGGAATTATTAGTACTCCTAAGGTAAGGAGACGAGGCCACTGAAGGTCATAAGACCAGGAAGAGGCAAAGCTGGGACTCAGGTCCAGTCCTAGCCTAACAAATCCTGACTCTTTTCAACATGCCTTCTGGAAGGTGACGTGCGTCCTGCAACACCCCTGCCAAGGAAAAAATCATTTCAACTCATTTTCTGGTTCTTATGCAAAAGCTATTGATTCCAAGCTCACATACCTGTGGTGGAGTCGATGGTGAAAAAGGATGACAGGTCTCCAAGGACGAGCTCATAGGCCACTGTTCCGTACTTCCCAGAATCCCTGTCTGTGGCAAGAACATGGACGACTTCGGTGCCCAGCTGCGCCTGGCCACTAAGGCTCGTCGCATAGGTCGATGGGTTAAACACAGGTTCATTATCATTTACATCCTCCAGTTCCACACGAACAAAAGCTTGGGCACTGAGTCCGCCCTGTTGGATGGATGAGAAGTGGTTACAAATGGGTCTCACATGAGCACTGGGATGCAGAATACGTGAGAAGGATCCTAGAATATACTTCTGAAACAACCAAAAGTATGCGTGTGTGTGCATTCATTTGACTTTTAACATATATATATATATATGCATTTACTTTAAAACTTGAGCTATGAGTTCATGTGAATAGCATTATATCTGTACTCCAATACTGATTCTTAAACTGGAATTATATTACCGCACATGTATTTAGATAGAGCTGAATCTCTTCACTGTTCACCAGAAACTATCACAACATTGTTAATTGGCTATACCTCAACACAGAAGAAAAAGTTTAAATAAATAAATGAAAGGAAAAATAAAGAAAACTTCTAGGAGGTAATAATTTCAGAGTAGAGGCCAAAGAGGTCTTACTTAAGATAAGTAAGATTTCCTTAAATAAGGAAGTCTCTCCTGACATCCAAAGAGAAAAAAAAAAATCACTTTCAAGGCCTGGATAATCTTTAACTGCTAAGGAGAAGGGATAAGAGAGTACTGGAGGGAGGTGGAATTTCAAAATAGGTAACTGGGGGAAAGGATCACTGCTTCTGCTGCTGCTGCTGCTGCTGCTAAGTCGCTTCAGTCGTGTCCGACTCTGTGCTACCCCACAGACGGCAGCCCACTAGGCTCCCCCGTCCCTGGGATTCTCCAGGTAAGAACACTGGAGTGGGTTGCCATTCCCTTCTCCAATTCATGAGGTGAAAAGTGAAAGTGAAGTCACTCAGTTGTGTCAGACTTTTAGCGACCCCATAGACGGCAGCCTACCAGGCTCCTCTGCCCATGGGATTTTCCAGGCAAGAGTACTGGAGTGGGGGTGCCATTGCCTTCTCCAGAAAACATCACTAAGAAGGTGCAGTTTGAGTAAAGATGGAACTATATGAGGGACCAGATCTGTTATTTGGAGGAAAAGCATAACAGAGATGAGAGCTCTTGCACAGGCCCTGAGACAGGAGCGCAGTACATCCCAAGCCTCATCAGAATAGCAAGGAGACCAGTGGGTGATATCAGAGAGGTGGGGGAAGGTCACAAGGTGTTCTGTGGGCCTCTGAGAGGACCATGTCTCTGACCCATCTGAGGGTTGTAAGCGGAGGAGTAGCTTGATTTGTCCCCCAAGGGCAGCAAGCCTGGAAGGAGGGAGGGAATCTAGGTAGGAGCCAGAAGAATCAAGTCCAGCACAGCAGGTAACAGTGAAGCAGCTTTTCCTACAAACTTGGCGCGAGGTTCATTTTGAGATTTAAAATTTTCCACATATTAGAAAAGAAATCAAATGCCTAAAATAGTGAGAGATGGATCCCATACTGGCTTTATGTGTGTGCTTCCTTCATCTAAAAACAAGGAGCAGGAAACAGCACAATAGAAGAAAATAATCCCTGTAATTTTTACTTTTCTAAAGGAAAACATCTGTTCCTACTTCAAAGCACCATTTTCCATTTCTATCTTGTATACTTAGATACTTTCATCTTAGGCAAAAGTCCTTGGTAAGTCACAGCAGCCTGGGTTTTCTCCTTCACTTATCCTCTTCTCTCTCTCCTTTTCTGTCTCTCTCTCCCACTGTGGCAGGAGGCAGTGAGCAAAAAGGAAAATCAAAAGCAGTGAAGCAGCAGCTTTGGCACAGGACAAAGGGAGACCGCGGTTGTGGACTCTGGAGGGAGCATGTGCTGAGCATGAGGGAAGGCGCAAGAGAGCACATCATTTACTATTGTTTGGGATGAAGCTGACTGTGAATTCGGAAACGGTTCTCGCGCTCTGAGGGCCCATGTACCCAACTGCGGACTGAAAAAGAACAGAGAAAGAATAAAAAATAGTGATCTTCCATGTTCTAAGTTGAATAAAGTGCCAGGGCTATGCTAGCTTTAAATGAATACAGTAGACACAATGAGAAAAAAAATCAATTAAAGTAACAGCATATCAATAGACTAAAAAAAGAAAAAAAGAAGTGAACAGTAATAGCACCCCACTCCAGTACTCTTGCCTGGAAAATCCCACGGACGGAGGAGCCTGGTAGGCTGCAGTCCATGGGGTCGCTAAGAGTCGGACATGACTGAGTGACTTCACTTTCTCTTTTCACTTTCATGCATTGGAGAAGGAAATGGCAACCCACTCCAGTGTTCTTGCCTGGAGAATCCCAGGGACAGGGAAGCCTGGTCGGCTGCCATCTATGGGGTCACACAGAGTCAGACACGACTGAAGTGACTTAGCGTAGCATAGCATAGCATGGCAAAAAACATCACAATATTGTAAAGTAATTATTCTCCAATTAAAATACATTTTTAAAAATTAAAACAAAAACAGGAAAACAATGGCAGTACCATCTAATCTGTGTCCTTGACATTTAGACTGGTGCTGTGTCTTCAGCAAACTGAAGTAACCTGTGGGTCCCAGGTGGAGTGGAGTGCAGGGCTGCAGATGGGAAAGGCTGCACCCCATCTCACAAAGCCCTGCTGGTTCTTCGAGCTGGATTCTTTCCCAGTTTTGCTTTTCTTTTATCTTTCCTTCCCTTGTCCTTTTAAATTTCTCCTCAAGATCAAGAAATCATTTAGGTCTGGGGTGGGGAGATGCTAAGAAAGCAGGTAGAAGAGATGAAAGACTGGCCAACACGTGAAGAAACGAGGCTCACTCCACCTTAAAGCCTTCAAGAACAAAGATGTTCATGACTGGGCTGTCCATGAAGACTCCGAAACAGGCCACGCTCCCCAAAACAAGCAAAATGTTAGATGGACAAATCAAAGCTTGTTGTTATAGATAAGTGAATCTTCTCACAGGAACAGTATTACATATAGATCTCAGTTTTCTTTTTTATGAATCTAATTTTTACCTATTAAATGTGTCAACAGGGGATACTTTCCTGTCATAACAACCATTTGTGAATGAATGTTAAGTGTGCTTTACATATATTTTCTCCTTCAGCTGTTATAATATCACTTTCTAAAGACTTTTATGGGGCCCTCCATTTTTACAATAAGGAAATCAAAGCATAAAGAGGCTAAGTGCATTGTCCAAAGTAAGTGAGACTATAAACAGCAGATCTGTAACTGGAATGGAGATTCATTTGTCCCCAAAGCCCCCATGACTTGAGACTTTTAAAGCATTACTATGATATAAATTCGACCTTTCATGAAGGAATGTTTAAAGACCATGTTACAGGCAATGCCAACCATGGGTTTTGTCTTAGAGGAAAAGGGAAAACAGAGCCCCTGTTTACAAAGAACTTAACATTTATGAGACAAATGCTGTACATCTTGGTCTGTGGCACAGTGGAACAATGTGGAGCCAGAAAATCTGGATCTAATATCTGGCCCTGCCTGCCTCTGCGACCACAGCTTCGACAACATAAGATGGCCCAACTTCGAGCTGCCTCTTCCACAAGGTGGGGCCACCTGCTCACCTTGCAGGCCTGTTGTTGCAAGGGTGATATAATATGTGTGAAAGCATTTATTATGGCTAACCACCACCAATTAGAAAACTTTACAGGCTCTTTATCCTAAATACGTGGAACCAGATATATTTGTCTTGAAATTCTGAACTTTTTAAGTCTCATAAAAGAAATATAGTGCATCCCAGTGAAGTCTGGAATGATGGCCCATAATCAGGAACTTAGTATTCTGCTGCAAAATGGATGAATAAACACATTTACAAGGATTAAAGAAAAGCCTCAAGGATCTCACAAATGCTGGGGACATATACCTTTCCTGGAAAGGGATTCCAGTTGGACAAATAACATTTAGAAAGAAGCTTTTAACAGAGTGCCTGACCCTTGGCAAACAGACTGAGGCCCAAGCGCCGGCTGTGCTGGGAGTGAGCTCACCAGGAGCAGGGTGGTGATGGTAGAGGGCTCTCCTGAGTGCCTCCCTGGCCTCATTAGTACCTTACTCACTGCTGGGGACCAGAGTACTAAGATGAAAAGCATCTTCACAGAGAAATCAACCCCTGTGCCCTTGGAGTGGGAGCACTGACTCCAAGATCATGGACTACCAGAGAACTAACCCTAGGGAATATCAAATAGTGAGAACTTCCACAAGGGGAACCACTTGAATACAAGACCTGGCATCACCCAACCACCAGTAGCACCCTGTGCAGGATGCCTCATCCAAACAGCAAACAAAACAAAAATACAAACCAAATCATCAGCAGACATGATTACCACCTCACTCAGCTTTGCACATCAGAGGAAAAAAAAAAAAAAACTCATCACAAATCTCACCTTATACAAAGCTTACACAAACCACTGCACCAATCAAAAGGAAGAAAGAATTCAACCTTGAACCATGGGAAAAGGAAACCTCAAACATAATAAGATTTTTTTAAAAATAACAAAAAGGCAGAGAAATACTGTACAAATGAAGGAACAAATAAGAAACACAGAAGTCAAAATAAATTAAAAGAAACTAGGCAAACTACCTGAAAAAGAATTCAGAATAATGATAGTAAAGATGATTAAAAAAAAAAAAAAACAGAATCAATAGCAGAATTTCTGAAGCAGAAGAATGAATCCCTGAGCTGGAAGATAAAATGATGGAAATGACTTCTAAAGAGCAAAATACAGTGAAAGAATGAAAAGAACTGAGGACAGTCCCAGAGACCTCTGGGACAATATCAAATGCACCAACATTCAAATTATAGGGGTGCCGGAAGAAGAAGAGGAAATGAAAGGGCAGGAGAAAATTTTTTGAGAGATCATAGTTGAAAATTTTCCCAATATGGAAAAGGAAATAGTCAATCAAGTCCAGGAGGTGCAAAGAGTCCCATACAGGATAAACCCAAGGAGAAACATGCCAAGACACATACTAATCAAACTAACAAAGATTAAACACAAAGAAAAAAATATTAAAAGAAGCAAGGGAAAAGCAACAAGTAACATACAAGGGAAACCCTATAAGCTTAAGAGTTGATCTTTCAGCAAAAACTCTGCAGGGCCAGAAGGGAAGAGTAGGTAGGATACATTTAAAGTACTGAAAGGGAAAAATCTAAAACCAAGATTACTCTACCGGGAAAGGATCTCATTCAAAATTGATGGAGAAATCAAAAGCTTATCAGACAAGCAAAAGTTAAGAGAACTCAGTACCATCAAACCAGCTTTACAACAAATGTCAAAGGGACTTATAAAATCAAGAAATATAAGAGAAGAAAAAGATCTATAAAATCAAACCCCAAACAATTAAGAAAATGGCAATAGGAACATATATATCAATAATTATTTTAAATGTAAACTGATTAAATGCTTCAACCAAAAGACAGACTGGCTGAATGGATACAAAAACAAGACCATATATATGCTGTCTACAAGAAACCCACTTCAGACCTAAAGACACATATAGATTGAAAGTGAGAAGATGGAAAAATATATTCCATGCAAATGGGAAGAAAAGAAAGCTCGAGTAGCAATCCTCATACCAACCAAAATAGACCTTAGAATAAAGAATATCACAAGAGATAAATAAGGATACTATATAATGATCAAGGGCTCAATCCAAGAGGAAGACATAAAAATTGTAAATATCTATGCACCCAACATAGGAGCACAATACATAAGACAAACACTGACAGACATAAAGGGAGAAACGGACAATAACACAAGAATGGTAGGAGACTTTAACACCCCACTCACTTCAGTGGAAAGATCAATAAAACAGAAAATCAATAAGAAAACAGAAGTCTTAAATGATACATTAGATGAGATGGTCTTCATTGATATCTTCAGGACAGTCATCCAAACACTAAAGAATACACCTTCTTCTCAAGTGCACATGGAACATTCTCCAGGATAGATCACATCTTGGGTCACCAATCAAACCTCAGTAAATTTTAAAAAATCGAAAGTGTATTAAGCATCTTTTCCGACCACAATGCTATGAGACTAGATATCAATTACAAGAAAAAACTGTAAAAAAACTCAAACACATGGAGATTAAACAAAAGCTTTATAAATAACCAATAGGTTACTAAAGAAATCAAAAGTGAAATAAAAATATTCCTAGAAACAAATAACAATGAAAACACGACAACTCAAAAACTATGGGATGCAGCAAAAGCAGTTCTAAGAGGGAAGTTTATAGCAATACAATCCTACCTCAAGAAACAAATCAAATAAACAACCCAACTTTACACCTAAAACAACTGGAAAAAGGAGAACAAAAAAACCCCCAAAATTAGTAGAAGGAAATAAATCATGAAGATCGGAGCAGAAATAAATGAAAAAAAAGAGAGAGAGAGAGAAACAATAGTAAAGATTAATAAAACTAAAAGCTGGTTCTTTGAGAAGATAAACAAAATTTACAGACACTTAGCTACACTCATCAAGAAAAAAAGAGAGAAGAATCAAATCAACAAAATTAGAAATGAAAAATGAGAGGTCACAACAGACAATGCAGAAATACAAAGGATTATAAGACTATTCTGAACAACTACATGGCAATAAAATGGATAACCTGGAAGAAATGGACAGATTCTTAGAAAAAATCAATCTTTCAAGACTGAACCAGGAAGAAATAGAAATTATGAGTAACCCAATTACAAGCACTGAAATGGAAGCTGTGATCAAAAATCTCCCAAAAAACAAAAGCCCAGGACTAGATGGCTTCACAGGAGAATTCTATCAAACATTTAGAGAAGAGTTAATGCCTCTCCTTCTAAAACTCTTTCAAAAAACTGCAGACAAAGAAACACTTCCAAACTCATTCTATGAGGCCACCATCACCCTGATACCAAAACCAGACAAAGACAACACAAAAAAAGAAAACTACAGGCCAATATCGCTGATGATCACAGATGCAAAAATCTTCAGCAAAATTTTAGCAAACAGAATTCAGCAACATATCAAAAAGCCCATATACCATGATCAAGTTGGGTTTGTTCCAAGGATTCAAGTATTCTTCAATATATGAATATTAATCAGTGTGATACACCAGATTAACAATCTCAATAGATGCAGAAAAATCCTTTGACAAAATTCAGCACCCTTTTATTATTAAAATTCTTCAAAAAATGGGCATAGAAGGAACCTACCTCCACATAGTAAATGCAATGCACACATAGAAAATGCACACAGCAAACATTATTCTCAATGGTGAAAAACTGAAAGCATTCCCTCTAAGATCGGGAACAAGACAAGGGTGTCCACTTTCACCACTGTTATTCAACATAGTTTTGGAAGTCCTAGCTATAGCAATTAGAGAATAAAAAGAAATAAAAGGAATCCAGATTGGAAAAGAAGAAGCAAAGCTTTCACTGTTTGTAGATGACATGATACTGTACATAGAAAACCCTAAAGATACTATTAGAAAATTACTAGAGCTAATCAGTGAATTTAGCAAAGTTTCAGGATACAAAACCAATATACAGAAATCACTTGCATTTCTATATATTAACAATAAAAAATCAGAAAGAGAAATTAAGGAATAAATCCCATTCACCATTGCAATAAAAAGAATAAAATATCTAGGAATAAACTTACCTAAGGGGACAAAAGGGTCTTCTCAGTAGCTCAAATGGTAAAGAATCTGCCTGCAATGCAGGAGACCCAGGTTTGATCCCTGGGTCAGGAAAATCCTCTGGAGAAGGGAATGGCACTCTACTCCAGTATTCTTGCCTGGAGAATCCCATGGACAGAGGTGCCTGGCAGGCTACAGTCTGTGGGATCGTAAAGAGTTGGATACGACTGAGTGACTAACACTACTACTACTAAGGAGAAAAAAGACCACAGAAAATTATAAGACTGATGACATAAACAGATGGAGAGATAGTCCATGTTCCTGGGTAGGAGGAACCAATATTGTGAAAATGACTACACTATCAAATGCAGCCTATTACCAACGGCATTTTTCACAGAACTAGAACAAAAAATTTCACAATTCATATGGAAACACAAAAGACCCCAAATAGCCAAAGCAGTCTTGAGAAAGAAGAGTGGAGCTGTAAGAATCAACCTTCCTGACTTCAGATTATACTACAAAGCTACATTCATCAAGCCAGTATGGTACTGGCACAAAAACAGAAATATAGACCAATGGAACAAAATAGAAAGCCCAGAAATAAACCCATGCACCTATGGGAAAATTATTTTTGACAATGGAGGCAAGAATATACAATGGGACAAAGACAGCCTCTTCAATAAATGGTGCTGGGAAAATTGGAGAGCTACATGTAAAAGAATTAAATTAGAACACTTCCTAACATCGTACACAAAGATAAACTCAAAATGGATTAAACACCTAAATGTAAGACCAGAAACTATAAAGCTCTTTTAGGAAAACATAGGCAGAACACTCAATGATATAAATCAAAGCAAGATTCTCTACTCACCTCCTTGAGTAATGGAAATAAAAACAAAAATAAACAAGTGGGACTTGATCAAACTTAAAAGCTTACAGCAAAGGAAACTATAAGCAAGCTGAAAAGAAAACTCTCAGAATGGGAGAAAATAATAGCAATGGAAACAACTGACAAAGGATTAATTTCCAAAATATATAAGCAGCTCACACAACTCAATACCAGAAAAACAAACAACCCAATCCAAAGGTGGGAAAAAGACCTAAACAGACATTACTACAAAGAAGACATACAGATGGCTAACAAACACATGAAAAGATGCTCAACATCACTCATTATTAGAGAAATGCAAATCAAAACTACAATGAGATATCACCTTATACTGATCAGAGTGCCCATCGTCAAAAAGTCTACAAACAATAAATGCTGGAGAGGGTGTGGAGAAAAAGGAACACTTGTGCACTGTTGGTGAGAATGTAAATTGATACAGTCACTATAGAAGACAGTATGGAGATTCCTTTAAAAACTAGGAATAAAACCACCATATGACCCAGCAATCCCACTCCTAGGCATACACCCTGAGGAAACAGACACGTGTATCCCATTGTTCACTGTGGCACTATTTACAATAGCTCTTATAACATGGAAGAAATCTAGATGTCCATTGACAGATGAATGGATAAAGAAGTTCTGGTACATATACACAATGGAATATTAGCCATAAAAAGGAATTCATTTGAGTCAGTTCTAATGAGGTGAATGAACCTCAAGCCTATTATACACAGCGCAGTATATTAGAAAAAGAAAGATAAATATCATATATTAACACATATATATGGAATCTAGAAAAATGATACTGAAGAATTTATTTGTAGGGCACCAATGGAGAAACAGACATAGGGAATAGACTTATGGACATAGGGTGAGGGGAGGAGAGGGTGAGATGTATAGAAAGAGTAATATGAAAACTTATATTGCCATAAGTAGAATCAATAGCCAATGGGAAATTGCTGTATGTCAACAGGGGCTCTATATCGACCTAGAGGGGTGGGACGGGGAGGGAGATGGGAGGGAGGCTCAGAAGGGAGGGATGTATGTATACTATGGCTGATTTATGTTGAGGTTTGACAGAAAACAAAATTCTGTAAAGCAATCATCCTTCAATTAAAAAATAAATAAAATTTTAAAAATAGCCTCATTTGAGTTTGAGTCAGGTTTCTCATCAAATGAGCTTTTAAACATTTCCATCTTGAGAGCTTTCAGATCTACAGACAAAAGACTGGGGATCTTTGTTACTCAGATGCAGATGCACTGTGAGCACTGAATGGAGGGAAGCCTCGGGACCCTTGAGACAGGTCCTCACAAACAAAAAGGCTCTTTCAACTCAGTGGAAGTGCAGTCCTGAGACTCAAGAAGCCCTTTTTAATCGGGAGATGTGGTCCCTGAGACATCTGGGGAGTGAGGAGGACTCACTATGGTCTCTCCCAAAGGGGTTCAAGGGCAGTCTCTTTTCAGATTCCAAATCAGAATCCAGTCACCACGGCCAATCCAATCACTTTCTTGCTCTCCTTCAGCACCTTTTCCATAAAAGTCTGTCTCTTGCTCTTGTATATGGAGCATTCCCAGCTACTTCTGGTTGAATGCTTCCTCCTTTGAGTCATTTTTTTCAAATAAATTCTTAAAAGTAAAAAAAAAAAAGGATTAAAAAACAGATATTTCAAGTTAAAATAACATCCTATAAAATATAACAACATTTTTAAAAAGTCTCTGTCACATTTTAGGATGCATGTCTTGGAGGGAGAGGGAGAAAACAGGAAAAATCTAACGAAAAGCCTTGATGGACAGATTCATGGAGCTTGATTTAAATGCTAAGGAGGATAGATTTTATTCTGAACATCTGTAGATTCAGTAAAAAGTGTGGTGTGCACACCTTGAATACATATCAATAAATATGTTAATAATTTATTAATTTTATTATTTATTGTTTAAATAATTTATTATTTATTAAATTTATTAATAAATTATGTATTCATTTACTGTCTGTATTATTTATATTAAAAACATCACAAAAGGTTTATAAGGATGAAATTCAAAGTTGTCACATTTTCCTCCTAAACCCCCACTTGGGACACTATTGCCATCATGAATGAAGGGACATGATCAAATCTAGGTTTAAGAAAAAGGTACCTGAGGTGGCAATAAAAAGGTGCATCTTAAAAGTAAACAAAGAGGTTTCTTAGTCAAAAAGTTATGAAAATGGGAATTAACCAAGTCAAATATATTCTCTGACCCTGGATTTCTCACAGAACCTTCCAAAGGCATAATTTTGCCTATGGAATGGGGTGAGTTCTAACGTGTTTTCCACTCTTATTTACCACAGAGCTCTTAGTGGAAGGAGCATATCAGGAGGCAAGAATGTCATAGAACATAGGTGGGGAAAGCTCATCTAAGTTCACTTTCTCTATCTCCTCAAGTGTTAACCTCCCAATCCTCTGAAACTAAACTTCTATCTAGCTCCTCAAGACTGCCCTGATCATGCAACCTCTGAGAGGCTCTGTCCAGAACAGCCCAAATAAGCTGCTTCCAGATTCCTGGCCCTTAGAAACTGTATGACATATTAAATGTGTATTATTTAACCTGTAGTACAACTTCAATAGACAACATTTATCATGAACATATATAACAGTGAAGGGCTGAAAGAGGAGAGTGAAAAAGTTGGCTTAAAGCTCAAGATTCAGAAAACTAAGATCATGGCATCTGGTCCCATCACTTCATGGGAAATAGATGGGGAAACAGTGGAAACAGTGTCAGACTTTATTTTTGGGGGGGCTCTAAAATCACTGCAGATGGTGACTGCAGCCATGAAATTAAAAGACACTTACTCCTTGGAAGGAAAGTTATGACCCACCTAGATGGCATATTCAAAAGCAGAGACATCACTTTGCCAACAAAGGTCCATCTAGTCCAGGCTATGGTTTTTCCTGTGGTCATGTATGGATGTGAGAGTTGGACTGTGAAGAAGGCTGAGTGCTGAAGAATTGATGCTTTTGAACTGCGGTGTTGGAGAAGACTCTTGAGAGTCCCTTGGACTGCAAGGAGATCCAACCAGTCCATTCTGAAGGAGATCAGCCCTGGGATTTCTTTGGAAGGACTGATGCTAAAGCTGAAACTCCAGTACTTTGGCCACCTCATGTGAAGAGTTGACTCATTGGAGAAGACTCTGATGCTGGGAGGGATTGGGAGCAGGAGGAGAAGGGGATGACAGAGGATGAAATGGCTGGATGACTCGATGGACATGAGTTTGAGTGACCTCCGGGAGTTGGTGATGGACAGGGAGGCCTGGTGTGCTGCGATTCATGGGGTCGCAAAGAGTTGGACATGACTGAGCAACTGAAATGAACTGAACTGAAGGCAATTTACTTTCCATATTGCTAGTCTGAGACAACGTTCCCCTAAGCCTGGAGTGGTGACACAAAGTTGAAATAGCTTTATCTTAGCTAAATGTGGGAATTTAGGAGCTAAATGTGGGAATAACTTGTTACACAGCAATAGGTAACTGATATACCCCATAAATCTATGTATATTTAATTTTAATTTTTAACTTTGTCATATCCTTTCTCTTTCCACCAAAAAATTGAGATTCCCTTTGATATAATTTTAATCATTTAAGTTTTAAAATTATGATAAGAGACTCTTAACCAACCTACATGAATCTCAATTCTCACAAGAAGTGCTGTGAAAGTTGGAAGCATTTGGGGAAAGCACCAGACTTGAAAGCACGTAACACTGGGGACAGGAGGGTTGTCTGGAGCCATCAGTGGATGTGGAAAATGTCTGCTGTGTGTCTGTTTTGGCTACTGTCTACTCCCCATGCTCTGTGTTCGCCTCTGGGGCTCCTGAATAGTAGGATATTAGTATCAGTCTTTCATATCTCTTAGCATTTTGGGGGCTGTTCTTTCCCTTGCCAGTGCATTGGAGTCTATAGTTCATAACTCAATGGGCAAAGGTGAAGGGACCTGAAGGTCCAGTTTGTTAAGGAAAAAAAAAAAAACACAAAAAACAATGAGCCATGGTGTCGCCAGAGCCAAGAAAAGCAGTGTTCAAAGAACAATTTCAAGTCCTTTGAGAAGCTGAACACAATGAAAATAAAGAAATAATCTGAGGATGTGTCACAATGTAAATCACACTCATAAAAGCAGTTTTATTAGAGGGAGGGATGGAAAGACGGACCAAAGAAAGACTGAAAAGTGAGGAAACAGACAACTATTTTATGTAACTCTACTGTGGGCTTCCCAGCTGGCACTAGTGGTAAAGAACTCGCCTGCCAATGCAGGAGACAAAGAGACTCAGATTCAATCCCTGGGTCAGGAAGATTCCCTGGAGAAGGAAATGGTGACCCACTTCAGTATTCTTGCCTGGAGAATCTCATGGACAGAGGAGCCTGGTGGGCTACAGAGGGTCTCACAGAGTCAGACACTACTGAAGCAACTTAACAGGCACGCACCATGAAAGATAGAAGAGGAGGAAAATGGTTTTCTGAAAAAGTACATGAAACTAAAAGAAGGCTTTTTTCAAAAGATGGAAACCATTATTATGCCTTGTATACTTATGGGAGACATTCAATTGAATTTGAGAAAATCATTATAGAAGTGAAATCCTTAAGACAGCTGGAATGGTTGGGAGCCTGATCAGCAGAGGAACTTGCTTTCGATGCAAACAGGGAAATCTGTACTATGCTAACAGGAAAGAGAGCAAAAGATGTGAGCTGATAGCTGGCAGAGGGTAAGGTCTCTCTCCAGCATGTATGTTATTTTTCTCCATGTCCAGCTGCTTAGGCGAGTACAGAAAAGGCAGAGTCAGGCTGATACACGGCTGGGGTTTTACTTGGAAAGTTCTATGGAGTAACAGAACTAAAGGGAATTTGCAACTGAGTGACTTTAAACTAGTGATCTGAACAGAAGAAGAGTTATCTATGGATATGGAGATGCTATATGAGTGAAGAGAAAGATTAGAATGTCTATCAGAATACTGCATGCTTGAGATCAAGGTTTCAGAGGTTGGAAACCAGAAAGTCAAGGAACTGAGAGCTTTTTGGGGTCGGATTGTTAAAAAAAAAAAGGACAGTAAAGTTTCCAGGAGGGAACAACAGTAGAGAGGAAAACTGAGTAAGATGTAAAAGTCCTTGATGACAAAGAGGTTTGGAACATGACAGCAGCAACAGTGTCCGTGGTATAGTCTGACAATGTAAACTTCAAAAAGATTTGGTGTTGAAGAATGAAAGGGATAGGTATGATTCGATGCTGCAATGGGCGACAGGAGGGCACCTGTCTCAGCACCTTAATCCTGCCTTGTGATTAGTGGAATATAGCTTCTCCAAGAGAGCAGGGAGGAGTCAGTATCCTTGAGGGATGCCTGTTTTGACCAAAGCAAGAAGATGAAGGAGCTGTCAGAGATCAGACTGAGAGCATAACGGAATTTGCTAAATGATGGGCCAGGAGTTCCAGAGCGTGTGGTAGAAGACTGGTCTGAGTTAAAGGGTGAAGAGAGAATGAGTAGGAGACTGGTCTGAGTTAAAAGGTGAACAGAACAGCACGGGGATGAGAAGACAGATGATGGATGGCTGGGAGGCTTAAACTTCTAGAGATAAGAATGAGGTAAATTGGTATTTAAGACATTTTGAGATTAATCCTGGTACTGTATTAAACAATGGCAGACAAGCATTTTCAGATATGATTCAGACAATTGAGCCAGAAAATGTGGGCAACTGGGCAGTGGTTTATTCCTGAAATCGGGAAGGGGTGCTGATCAATGAAATACATGACAAGAATAAACACTTGTAAAATGAGATAATACAATTTATTAAAATTAAAATGAGCATGTCCTAAGTTTCAGTCATGCAGAATGAATGAATTCTGGAGATCTAATGCACAGCATGAT
Organism: Tragelaphus eurycerus; assembly: GCA_935064755.1. Taxonomy (NCBI): domain Eukaryota; kingdom Metazoa; phylum Chordata; class Mammalia; order Artiodactyla; family Bovidae; genus Tragelaphus; species Tragelaphus eurycerus. The sequence continues at coordinate 3,316,845 of CAKXYN010000057.1, read as the reverse complement.
GATTATAGTTAAGAATACTGTATTGTAGAGTATACTTGAAATTTGCTGAGAGTCTATCTTAAGGGTTCTCACCACTCACTATGTTTGATGACGGATCTGTTAATTATCTTAATTGTGGCCATCATTTCACAATGTATACATATAATCAAAAACACCATGCTGTATACTTTAAATATATATGATTTCAATTTATTAATTGCATGTCAATAGAGCTGAGGGAAAAGGGGAAAAACGAGTATGCCCTTTTACTCAGCAAGTTTGCTTCTAGAGATTTATTTGCTTTTCACACAAAGTCTGTAGTACAACTTCAATAGTCAATATTTATCATGAATATATATAATGGTGAAGGGCTAAGTCAATTTGCTTTCTGTATTGCTAGTCTGAGACAACCATCCCCTAAGTCTGGAGTGGCGAGATAGAGTTGAAATAGCTTTATCTCAGACACATATTTCAGCTACAGTATTTGAGGTGTCAAAAAAACAGAGATAGAATATTAATAAACATACACACCAAAAAAGAAACATTCATTGCTAACAGTGAATGCTAAAAGGAAACAAGAGTTAGATATAAATATGGAATAATTCAATTACTGTGAAAAATCACTTGACTTGCAGTGTAATCCAATTACTTATTTTCATTATATAATTTTATAGCATCCTCCTGACTTCTGTGTATGAGGTAAATAGCCACAACCGTAGCAGAAAAAATGGCCTATTTCAGAAGTACTATGGGTACAATAGAGGAAGTGATTGAGTTTAAAAATAGTGACAGTCATCATAGGGATAAACAGAGAAGAAGCCCAGAACATCCAGGTTTAAGAAAAAGTCTTCTACTGATGAATAGATATCTCTTAGCAACAACAGGCAAATGGGTTCTCAGCAATTTCTTCCAAAGAGCTTTCAGGACATATATTAGAAAGAGAAAGGATCAGAGGAAAAACTATAGATTACCAAGGTAATTCTGTACAGTTAAAGGCCTTTGGCAAGGTGCAGTTCATTGTTTTAAATAAATTCATTATTGCCCAGAATCCAACATCTTAGATTAAAATATCTCGCCTGAGTTCATTAATTTTTCAGATCCAAGCTAGATGGCTTTTATGGGACAGTCTACTAAGTCATTAGTAGATATCTTGATATCTACTTGATATCTTCATCTTTACCAACTGTTTTGATTAATAACTTGTGCTGTGAGCAGATATTGCAGAGTGATGATGACAGATGAAGACTTCACCCTATAGATACACACAGTTCATCTCAGAAGAAACTGACAAAGATTATACTGACAGCAGAGTAAATACTTCACACTGAAGCGTGCACACACACACACACACACACACACACACACACATATACTGCTTGCTCATATATATTCTGAGGCAAACACAAGGAAAATTGGAAGCAGTTTTAGGTCCAAACAAGGTGAAATTAGGAAGCTGTTTAAAGGCTATGATTTGGCGGTGAGGGAAGACTCTTCTAAAATTTGTCTTTAAAAATATATCAGCAGGTCTGCCCCCAAGAGGACCTGCTTCCAGGCAGGTTAAGTGTGCAGCTCCCTCAGGGGTCCCCTGCCATTGCAGACGTATGTGATGGACAAGAAGGAGAAAATGGCCACCACAATGGAGAAGGTGTCCAGGTGCTGAGGAAGGAGGAGACTCTGAGGCTCTGATGGCCCATTTTTAGATGTTAGATGCTAGAAAGACTCATAGAGTAGAAATATCATGATCCCCCACTCAGCAGTGTTGAATGTAGTGTTTTCTGCTCATCCTGAGAAAAATGAAATGACCCTATTCACCACATAGATTTCTGGGTTCTGCATTTGGCAATCAAGACCTGGGAGCAAGTCAGATCATCAGGAGGTCCTTTAGGTCAAGGCAATATCAGGTGGGAGCCTGGAAGACACAGCTAACTCTTCTTGGTGGCTTCCACAACAGTACAAGAGACATCTGAGACAATGACATACATGCCTTCCACCCAGGCACGTTCACATGAAGAAGCTGTTGCCATGAGGGAACAGGGCCACACCCAGGCCAGGCTGCCAAATGTCCATCACCCCTCAGGGGATGGTGATTGTCTGTGGAGGCTACTGGAAGACTTCAACAAGGGGGACCAACACATCCTGCATTCAAATAAAATCCAAGGAAGTCTGAGGAAAGAAGAAAAGGCAAATGGGTACAGACTCGGATCTCCCCTCGGGGAAAAGAGCTCACTCACTCCAATAGTCAGTGTTTAGACAGGTGTGGCATGAATTATCAGCCACTGCTGCTTGGGTGTTGGGGTGTCTGTGGTGAGGAAGAGGAAGACAGTCTGACGGGTGTCCACTTTATTGACCTATGCTTCAGCGACACTGGGATGAACCACTGGTTTGTGGGACTGCTGAAGGGATCTGGGTCAGAGAAAAAAATTTAAATGAGGCAGAAAAAAAAAAAAAAGTGAAACCCAGGGATGCCGCTGGAGGTCCAGAGGTTAAAACTTCATCTTCCAATGCAGGGGGTATGGTGTTGATCCCTGGTCAGAGAGCTATGATGCTTCATGTCTTATAATCAAAAACCCAAAACAAAACAGAAGCAATATTGTAACAAATTTAATTTTTAAAAAGTGAAATGCAAAGGTGATAACAAGCAGGAAAGTGGGGAAGCATCATCCAGGAGCCCCAGGAGGGGCTGAAAGTTGTAGATGCAGAGGATGAGATCATGATCACCATTGAAGAAGTGCCCTCTGTCCCAGGCAGTGGGAAGGAGGAAGAGAGTTCAGAAGAAGCCAGTGGCCTCTGATGGAGCCAAGCCCTCGCTTCCACATCATGCTGGCCCTGAAGCATGGGCTGCTCTAGGTTTATGGGGCTTGTTTGAAGCAGGTGACGGCCACTTCACCCTCAGACTTGCACTTCCTTCGTCTCCACAAGATGGAAGAATGGAAGATGACAGAGATGGATCCAAAAATGAAGAGCATCTGAAGTAGACTTGGAAGAGAAGAGGGATGAGATACAGGACTCAGAAGGAAGAAGTAAAGATGAGGAAGATGATGACAACAGAGAGGAAAGTGGGGAGGAGGGTGACTCTGCCCAGGACTGAGAAATACTGAGTGAATCTTGCTGGGGAACCTGGGACTTGACACAAAGGAGAAGAAAATGCTGAGAGCAGCCCATAAACCATGACAAAAACTTTCTCTGATGATTTAAGATGCTACAATGGGTCAGAAGTTAAACTGAGTAGTGAATTCCCTCCATATCTTTGGATGTTACTTCCAAAAAATTGGAGTAAGACAAGGTAGCTGCAAAGATTTTATTTTGTGTATTCTGATACCTACCAGGGTTCTCGTCAGCCCTTTGATGTCCTTTCTGGGGAAAGTCTGCACTGGCTGCATCTTCTTTTTCTGTATCCTGATGCTTTGACATCTGGGGCCTTGATTGTCCTGGAAGGGCTGCCAGGATCAGGCAAGTGTGCCTTTCCAATGTAAACAACACTCTCAACCACCTCCTGTACTGGCTCTCTACATTCTGGGCTGATCACCCCATAATCACCTCCTCTTCTAACTCCTGCATTGGCAGACAGATTCTTTATCATAGGCTACCCGGGAAACCCCATAACCTGCCCTAATCACCCCATAATCAACTATCCTAATCACCCCCTAGCCAGGTACCGGGTGACTAGAGACAGCCTTTATGCCCCAGGCTACTGAAACTATTCAATCTAGCCAATCTTAAGCCTGCTTATTCTGCCTCTCCCATTCCTTCCCTCTGAAACCACAACAGAGACCCTTGCCCAGAGTTTTCCTCTTTCCTCTGCTTCCTGATTGACCCCAGTGCTTTCCATTGTGCATACACTGTGTACACTCCCTCTCATGATGTGGCATGCCCCTCCTCTTGGGATCTGTGAGCATAATAAGCTTTTTTCAATGGCGGGCATCTCCTTACTCATATATGAATAATAATAAAAATCTATATTAAGCCAGGAAGGGTGCAGACTGGGTGCCATCTATAACAGAGCTGGGCTTAGGATGGCACCTCAACAAGAGGATGAAGCCCCCACAGGAAGGATGTTTCTATCCCAGGAAAACAAGAGTGTGTTATACTGTGTTGGAGGGTTTTCCATCTACAAAACAAAGAGTTTTTATAGAGGAATATATACATACAACGTTGTACAGAATACTCACATATGCCATTGTCTGTAACAAAATCCTATAGAGGGATGGCTTATAAACAACAGAACTTTATTTCTTACAGTTCTGGAGGCTAGAAGTCTGCGATTAGGGTGCCAACATGGCTGGTTTCTGGTGAAGCCCAAGACTTCTTGCTGTGTCCTCAGACAACAGAGACACCAAGGAGCTCTCTCGGGCTTCTTTCACAAGAGCACTAATTCCATTCATGAGGGCTCCACCTCCATGACCTAATCACCTCCCAAAGGCTCCATCTCTTAATTTCACCTTGGGTTTTAGGATTTCAAAATATGAATTTGAGGGGAACACAAACATATAAACCGTAGCTATCTTGAACTTGAAGAATGTCTCTTCTTTGATTTCTAAAAACTAGCAAAAGCTGCTACATGGTCTTACACACTTTCTTAGTTATCCTGACAATCAAATACCTTTCATAGCTGGAGAAAGGAAGCATCTCTTTTGTTCAGTCTGGGAAAGCTTTATGGAGGGATGGTGTGGTTAAAGAGGAACTTGAATATTGCAGTAGAGATTGGTGAGCAGAGAGGGAAAGAAAGCATTCCTCATAGAGTAAGTGTGTAGAGTAGGGTTCAATATGGAAGCAGAAAGGAATAGGCAAGGAGGTTTAAATTAAATATCTAGATTGATTTTTTTTTTTATTCTACTGCCAATGTTCCTAATTGATGCACTCTTTTTTTTGGCAGCAAAAAATTTCTGGCATCAAGTGATCTTATTTCTATTAAGATAACCAACTAATTAGAAACAGATGTTCAACTACTGCAGCATTGGATTTAAACTGGTTATGTAATCCTAGGATGCCTTTTACAACTGTCACGAAGTCTATTAACAATATATTTCTGAAGGCTTGGGTAAATATTTCTATACGCGTATATTGAGGTTTAAATAATCACATCAGATCAGATCAGTTGCTCAGTCGTGTCCGACTCTTTGCGACCCCATGAACTGCAGCACGCCAGGCCTCCCTATCCATCACCAGCTCTCGGAGGTCACATAGACTTAAATTAATCTAAACTCCTCTGTCTACTATTGTTTTTGTTTCCCCTGCTTTTCTAACATAGAAGCAAAACATTCCTGAAACCACATATACAGGGGTTGATAAAATCTAAACAAATAGACCATGGTACTTTTATTGAGTTAAATGACTTTCCTTCAAGTTAGTTTCTACATGAACGTTGGTCATTGTTCAGTCACTAACTCATGTCGGACTCTTTGAAACCCCATGGCCTGCAGCATATCAGGCCTCCCTGTCCCTCACTATCTCCTGGAGTTTGCCCAAGTTCATGTCCATTGAACCAGTGATGCTATCTAACCATCTCATCTTCTGCCGCCCGCTTATCCTATTGCTTTCAATCTTTCCCAGCATCAGGTCTTTTCCAGTGAGTCAGCTCTTCACAGCAGGTGGCCAAAGTATTGGAGCTTCAGCTTCAGCATCAGTCCTTCCAATGAACACTCAGGGTTAGTTTCCTTTAGGCTTGACTAGTTCTCCTCGCATTCCAAGGGACTCTGAAGGGTCTTCTCTAGCACCACAATTCAAAAGCATCAATTCTTTGGCACACCGCCTTCTCTATGGTCTAATTCTCACATTCGTACATGACTACTGGGCAAACTATAGCTTTGACAATATGGCTCTGTCAGCAAAGTGATGTCTCTGCTTTTTAATATGCTGTCTGTGTTTATCATAGCTTTCTTTCCAAGGAGTAAGTGTCTTCTAATTTCATGGCTGCAGTCACCATACGTGGTGATTTTGGAGCTCAAGAAAACCAATCTGCCACTGTTGCCACTTTTTTCCCCATCTATTTGACATGATGTGATGGGACTGGATGCCTTGATCTTAGATTTTTTTAATGTTGAGTTTTAACCCAGATTTTTTACTCTCCTCTTTCACCCTATCAAGAGGCACTTTTCACTTTCTGCCTCTTGCGTGGTATAATCTGTGTACCTGGGGTTGTTGACATTTCTCACGGCAATCTTGATTCCAGCTTGTGATTCATAAAGCCGAGCATTTCACATGATAGAAGTTAAATAAACAGGGTGACAATAGATAGCCTTGCCATACTCCTTTGCCAATTCTGAACCACTCAGTTATTCCATGCCCAATTCACATTGCTTCTTGACTTGCATACAGGATTCTCAGGACACAGGTAAGATGGTGTTGGAGAAGACTCTTGAGAGTCCCTTGGACTGGAAGGAGATCAAACCAGTTAATCATAAAGGAAATCAATCCTGAATATTCATTGGAAGGACAGATGGTGAAGCTGAAGCTCCAATACTTTGGCCACCTGATTCAAATAACTGACTCATTGGAAAAGACCCTGGTGCTAGGAAAGACTGAAGACAGGAGGAGAAGGGGATGCCAGAGATGAGATGGTTGGATGGCATCACTGACTCAATGGACATGAATTTGAGTAAACTCCATGAGTTGGTGCTGGACAGGGAAGCCTGGCATGCTGCAGTCCATGGGGTTGCAAAGAGTCGGACATGACTGAGTGACTGAACTGAGGTAAGACGGTTTGGTATTCCCATTTCATTAAGAATTTTCCAATTTGTTATGATACACACAGTCAAAAGCTTTAGCATCATCAATGAGGCAGAAGTAGATGTTTTTCTAGAATTCCCTTTCTTACCCTATGATCCAGCCAATGTTGGCAATTTGATCCATGGCTCCTCTGCCTTTTCTAAAACTAGTTCATGGTTCATGTACTGCTGAAGCCTAGCTTGAAGGATTTTGAGCATAACTTACTAGCATGCAAAACGAGCACAGCTGCATAGTAGTTTGAACATTCTTTGGCATTGCCCTTTTTTGAGATTGGAATGAAAACTGACCTTTTGCAGTTCTGTGGCTCCAGCTGAGTTTTTCAAATTTGCTGTATCACTTTAACAGCATCATCTTTTAGGATTTTAAATAATTCAGCCGGAATTTCATCATGTCCACTAGCTTTGTTCATAGTAATGGTTCCTAAGTCCCGCTTGACTTCACACTCTAAGATGTCTGGTTTTACATAAGTGACCACGTTATTGTGGTGATCCAGTTCATAAAGACTTTTTTGGGTATAGTTCTTCTATGTACTCTTGCCACTTCTTAATCTCTTCTGCTTCTATTAGGCCCTTGCCATTTCTGTCCTTTATTGTGCCCATCCTTGCATGAAATTTTGCCTTGTTGTCTCCAAATTTCTTGAAGAGATTTCTAGTCTTTCCCATTCTATTCTTGTTCTCTATTTCTTTGCATTGTTCAGTTAAGAAGGCCTTCTAATCTCTCCTTGCTGTTCTCTGTAACTCTGCATTCAGTTGGGTATATCTTTCCCTTTCTTCCTTGTCTTTGGCTTTTTCCTTTTCTCAGCAATTAAATAAAGACTTCTCAGACAGCGACTCTGCCTTCTTGCATTACTTTTTTTTTTTTTTGGATGGCTTTGGTCACTGCCTCCTGTACAATGTTATGAACCTCCATCCATAGTTTTTCAGGCACTCTGTCTACCAGATCTAATACCTTGAATCTATTCATCACGTCCACTGTATAATAACAAGGGGTTTGATTTAGGTCATACCTGAATGGCCTAGTGGTTTTCCCTACTTTCTTCAATTTAAGCCTGAATTTTGCAATAAGGAGCTCATGATCTGGATGACAGTCAGCACCAGGTATTATTTTTGCTGACTGTATAGAGCTTCTCCATCTTGGGCTGCAAAGAATGTGATCAGTCTGATTTCAGTATTGACCATATGATAATGTCTATGTGTAGAGTTATCTTTTGTGTTGTTGAAGGGGGCGTTTGCTCTGACCAGGGTGCTCTCTTGACAAATCTCTGTTAGCCTTTGCCCTGCTTCATTTTGTACTCCAAGACCAAACTTGCCTGTTACTCCAGATATCTCTTGACTGCCTACTTTTGCATTCAATCCCCTATGATGAAAATACTTGTAATAAATAAATTTAGACTCATTTGTTCCATCAATTCATGTCTTATGTAGGTAGCTTCTCCCACTAATTTAAAAAATTAGACCAGAAAGGTATTAGCAGTACTGATCTACATAAGTGGGTATTAAGCAGATAAAAAAAATATAGGAAAGTCTCTAAAACAGACTATGTAAAGAGAATGCACAGAATAATGCATATAGAAGGCTATCTTTGCTGCACTGTAATGGAAAATTGAACAAGCTATACCTTAAATGTACTTGAAAATGTAGAATGATCAGGGACAACCAAAGCAGTCTTGATAATGGACAAAGCTAAAAAAAAATACATGATATCATGACCTACTATAAAGCTAAATAACCAAGAGAGTATATAGCTAGTACAAAGTTAGACAAATAAGTAAAAAAATAGGGTGTCTAGAAGTAGACACACTTATATAATCACATGATTTAGGACAGAGGTGACACTGCACACAGTGAGGAAAGACTGACTATTTCAGCAAACGGTGCTGGGTCAACTGAATATCCACACGGGGAAAATATGAAACTTCCTCCATGGCCTGCTGGTCTCCTCTGTCAAAGATATTCTCCAGGCAAGAATACTGGAGTGGGTAGCCATTTCCTCCTCCAGACTATCTTCCTGACCCAGGGATCTAACTCAAGTTTCTGGCATTGCAGGAAGATTCTTTACAGTCCGAACCACCAGGGAAGCCCTTAATGTCCCTAATATAAGCAAATACTTCTTAAAGGGACAGAAAAAGTATTGGCTGTAAAGGCAAACAGATGGATAAACTGAGGTATACTGGAATTAAGAATTATTATTCCTCAAAAAAACTCCATTAAGGAAAAAAAGAGGCCGGTCACAGAATTGAACATACATGCATTAATGTATCTAACAAAGGGTTTGCATGCCAGAAATGTAAAGAATTCATACAAATCAATTACAAAAGAAGTCAACAGTACAAGAGAAAATGGGTAAAAAATTAGACACTTCACAAAACCAGTTATAGAAATAGCCAATAAATATACAAAAAATAAATAAAATTGTTCATTTATAATTTTATAAATAAAAATTAAATATATAAATTTATTAGTTATCAAAGATATGCACACCCCAGTGTCACATACCACCATGCAGGTACAGAATTGCTATCAGTAAAATGACACGAAATATCAAATGCTGGGGAGGATATGGAACAAATGAAATTGGTGGGAGTATAAATTGGAGTGGCCATCATGGTCAACAAAAGAGTCAGAAATGCAGTACTTGGATGCAATCTCAAAAATGACAGAATGATCTCTGTTCGTTTCCAAGGCAAACCATTCTATGTCACAGTAATCCAAGTCTATGCCCCAACCAGTAACGCTGAAGAAGCTGAAGTTGAACGGTTCTATGAAGACCTACAAGACCTTTTAGAACTAACACCCAAAAAAGATGTCCTTTTCATTATAGGGGACTGGAATGCAAAAGTAGGAAGTCAAGAAACACCTGGAGTAACAGGCAAATTTGGCCTTGGAATACGGAATGAAGCAGGGCGAAGACTAATAGAGTTTTGCCAAAAAATGCACTGGTCATAGCAAACACCCTCTTCCAACAACACAAGAGAAGACTCTATACATGGACATCACCAGATGGTCAACACCGAAATCAGATCGATTATATTCTTTGCAGCCAAAGATGGAGAACCTCTATACAATCAGCAAAAACAAGACCAGGAGCTGACTGTGGCTCAGAACATGAACTCCTTATTGCCAAATTCAGACTTAAATTGAAGAAAGTAGGGGCAACCACTAGACCATTCAGGTATGACCTAAATCAAATCCCTTATGATTATACAGTGGAAGTGAGAAATAGATTTAAGGGCCTAGATCTGATAGATAGAGTGCCTGATGAACTATGGAATGAGGTGGTTTGTGACATTGTACAGGAGACAGGGATCAAGGCCATCCCCATGGAAAAGAAATGCAAAAAAGCAAAATGGCTGTCTGGGGAGGCCTTGCAAATAGCTGTGAAAAGAAGAGAAGTGAAAAGCAAAGGAGAAAAGGAAAGATATAAACATCTGAATGCAGAGTTCCAAAGAATAGCAAGAAGAGATAAGAAAGCCATCTTCAGCGATCAATGCAAAGAAATAGAGGAAAACAACAGAATGGGAAAGACTAAGGATCTATTCAAGAAAATCAGAGATACCAAAGGAACATTTCATGCAAAGATGGGCTCAATAAAGGACAGAAATGGTATGGACCTAACAGAAGCAGAAGATATTAAGAAGAGGTGGCAAGAATACACAGAAGAACTGTACAAAAGAGAGCTTCACGACCCAGATAATCATGATGGTGTGATCACTGACCTAGAGCCAGACATCCTGGAATGTGAAGTCAAGTGGGCCTTAGAAAGCATCACTACGAACAAAGCTAGTGGAGGTGATGGAATTCCAGTGGAGCTATTCCAAATCCTGAAAGATGATGCTGTGAAAGTGCTGCACTCAATATGCCAGCAAATTTGGAAAACTCAGCGGTGGCCACAAGATTGGAAAAGGTCAGTTTTCATCCCAATCCCAAAGAAAGGCAATGCCAAAGAGTGCTCAAACTACCGCACAATTGCACTCATCTCACACGCTAGTAAAGTAATGCTCAAAATTCTCCAAGCCAGGCTTCAGCAATATGTGAACCGTGAACTTCCTGATGTTCAAGCTGGTTTTAGCAAAGGCAGAGGAACCAGAGATCAAATTGCCAACATCCGCTGGATCATGGAAAAAGCAAGAGAGTTCCAGAAAATCATCTATTTCTGCTTTATTGACTTTTCCAAAGCCTTTGACTGTGTAGATCACAATAAACTGTGGAAAATTCTGAAAGAGATGGGAATACCAGACCACCTGATCTGCCTCTTGAGAAATCTGTATGCAGGTCAGGAAGCAACAGTTAGAACTGGTCATGGAACAACAGACTGGTTCCAAATAGGAAAAGGAGTACGTCAAGGCTGTATATTGTCACCCTGCTTATTTAACTTCTATGCAGAGTACATCATGAGAAATGCTGGACTGGAAGAAACACAAGCTGGAATCAAGATTGCTGGGAGAAATATCAATAACCTCAGATATGCAGATGACACCACCCTTATGGCAGAAAGTGAAGAGGAACTACAAAGCCTCTTGATGAAAGTGAAAGTGGAGAGTGAAAAGGTTGGCTTAAAGCTCAACATTCAGAAAACGAAGATCATGGCATCTGGTCCCATCACTACATGGGAAATAGATGGAGAAACAGTGGAAACAGTGTCAGACTTTATTTTTCTGGGCTCCAAAATCACTGCAGATGGTGACTGCAGCCATGAAATTAAGAGCCGCTTACTCCTTGGAAGGAAAATTATGACCAACCTAGATAGCATATTCAAAAGCAGAGACATCACTTTGCCAACAAAGGTTCACCTAGTCAAGGATATGGTCTTTCCTGTGGTCATGTATGGATGTGAGAGCTGGACTGTGAAGAAGGCTGAGCACCAAAGAATTGATGCTTTTGAACTGTGGTGTTGGAGAAGACTCTTGAGAGTCCCTTGGACTGCAAGGAGATCCAACCTGTCCATTCTGAAGGAGATCAGCCCTGGGATTTCTTTGGAAGGAATGATACTAAAGCTGAAACTCCAGTATTTTGGCCACCTCATGTGAAGAGTTGACTCATTGGAGAAGACTCTGATGCTGGGAGGGATTGGGGGCAGGAGGAGAAGGGGACGACAGAGGATGAGATGGCTGGATGGCATCACTGACTCGATGGATGTGAGTCTGAGTGACCTTGGGAGTTGGTGATGGACAGGGAGGCCTGGCGTGCTGCGATTCATGGGGTCGCGAAGAGTCGGACACGACTGAGCGACTGATCTGATCTGATCTGATAAATTGGTAAAACTATTTTGAAAAGTTGTTTGATTTTATGATGATGTAGTAATTCCATGCTAAATATATGCCCAGTACAAATGCTTACATTTGTTCAATAATTTACATGTATAATAGTGAATAGAAATCCCACCTGCCATAGCCTAAAATGGATTCCATCAATTACAAAACAGATAAAAACTATTGTAAATTCACATAAAAGAATACTATAAACCAATGAGAATGAATGAACTACTGCTACATACAATTACATGAGTGATGCTCACAAATAATATCCTGCAAAAGAAACAATAAAAACACATACGGTATGAAATCATTCACTGAAAGCTTAAAAACAGGTAATGTTTGGTGTTAGAAATCAATAGAGATTATCCTTAAAGCACAGGAGGGATGGTCACAGTAAGGGGCCAAGAGAGAGGCTTCTATACATATGCTTCTATTTTGCAAAAAATCCATTGAGCTGTACAGTTAATGATTTGTGCAATGTTCTGTATGTACTTTATGTGTTAGTTTAAAAATTTACCCGAAAAAGACATAAGAGCCAAATCAAAGGTGCCCCTATAAATCTTAGGGTTTCCCTGGTGGCTCAGACGATGGTCAAGGGAACGGCTACCCACTCCAGTATTCTGGCCTAGAGAATTCCATAGACTGTATAGTCCGTGGGATCGCAGTTAGTCGGACACGACTGAGCGACTTTCACTTTCACTTCAGAAAGAAACAAGTCAGCAGTGTATGTACTGTGCTGTGCTTCCGTCACTCAGTCTTGTCCAACTCTGTGACCCTGTGGCCTGCAGCCCACCAGGTACCTCTATCCACAGGGATTTTCCAGGCAAGAATACCAGAGTAGGTTGTCATGACTTCCTCCAGAAGTATTCCTCCTGGGTCTTCCCAACCCAGGGATCGAAACCAGGTCTCCTGCCTTGCAGGCATATTCTTTACTGTCTGAGTCACCAGAGAAGCCCAATAATACTGGAGTGGGTAGCCTATCCCTTCTTCTGGGTTGGCTTATACCCAACCCAGAAATCAAACTGGACCCTCCTGCATCGCTGGTGGATTCTTTACCAGAGCAATGAATGAAACACATCAAACACACACATACACACACACACAAAAAAAAAAATCAAGAATTTATAATTAAAGAAAAAAATCATCAGTAATGTTTGAAGATAGTAAATGCATCGACTCATTTAAAAACTGGTAAAATAAAGTGAAATAATCAAGCATTATCTTGCCTTTCTTGAAGAATTATACTTCAGGCCAATCAAATAGTTGATGAGAGTACATTCTTCTTAACTGAAGAATTTCAGATATTAAATGTAAAAAATAACAGAATTCAAAACTCACCCCACTGAAACCCCTAGTGGAATAATGGCATGTGCCTGCTGACGCAATAAGAAGCACAGAGCACCGCCTATATAAAGCCAAAATTCATCAGTCTCTAGCTCAAAATGCCATTTTATAGAAACTGTGATAAAAGAAAAAATTAAATGAATCTCAATGATGCAATCAACCTTATTTAGAATATGGAAATTTTATAGGCCAATTGATCAGATTATTTCCAAAAATAACTACTGTAGGAGAAAAGGTAGGGGGGAATAGGTGGAGGGCTGACTGTTACACATTGAAATTTAAGGAATATAGCAATCAAATTCATTTGTGGACTAATTTGGATCTTGATTAAAACATGCCAACTACTAAAAGTTTGTAATCTTTTTTTATAATCTAGTAAATTTAAAATGGAATATATATTAGATAAAGAAAGCCTCTCTTACACTGTTGGTGGGAATGCAAACTAGTACAGCTACTATGGAGAACAGTGTGGAGATTCATTAAAACACTGGAAATAGAACTGCCTTATGATCCAGCAATCCCACTGCTGGGCATACACACTGAGGAAACCAGAATTGAAAGAGACACGTGTACCCCAATGTTCATTGCAGCACTGTTTATAATAGCCAGATGTCCATCAGCAGATGAATGGATAAGAAAGCTATGGTATAGATACACAATGGAGTATTACTCAGCCATTAAAAAGAATACATTTGAATCAGTTCTAATGAGGTGGATGAAACTGGAGTCTATTATACAGAGTGAAGTAAGCCAGGAAGAAAAACACCAATACAGTATACTAACGCATATATATGGAATTTAGAAAGATGGTAACAATAACCCTGTAAACGAGACAGCAAAAGAGACACGATGTATAGAACAGTCTTTTGGACTCTGGGAGAGGGAGAGGGTGGGATGATTTGGGAGAATGGCATTGAAATATGTATAATGTCATATATTAAATGAGTCACCAGTCCAGGTTCGATGCACGATACTGGATGCTTGGGGCTGGTGCACTGGGATGACCCAGAAGGATGGTATGGGGAGGGTTCAGGGTGGGGAACACATGTATACCTGTGGCAGATTCATTTCTATATATGGCAAAACCAATACAATATTGTAAAGTTAAAAAGTAAAATAAAATTAAAAAAAATTGCAAAAGCATTGATCTATGCAAAAGCATAGATCAATGGAACAAAATAGAAAGCCCAGAGATAAATCCACGCACATATGGTCACCTTATCTTTGACAAAGGAGGCAAGAATATACAATGGATTAAAGACAATCTCTTTAACAAGTGGTGCTGGGAAAACTGGTCAAACACTTGTAAAAGAATGAAACTAGAACACTTTCTAACACCATACACAAAAATAAACTCAAAATGGATTAAAGAGCTAAATGTAAGACCAGAAACCATAAAACTCCTAGAGGAAAACATAGGCAAAACACTCTCTGACTTACATCACAGCAGGATCCTCTATGACCCACCTCCCAGAATATCAGAAATAAAATCAAAAATGAACAAATGGGACCTAATCAAACTTAAAAAGCTTCTGCACAACAAAGGAAACTATAAGCAAGGTGAAAAGACAGCCTTCAGAATGGGAGAAAATAATAGCAAATGAAGCAACTGACAAACAACTAATCTCAAAAATATACAAGCAACTTCTACAGCACAATTCCAGAAAAATAAATGACCCAATCAAAAAATGGGCCAAAGAACTCAATAGACATTTCTCCAAAGAAGACATACAGATGGCTAACAAACACATGAAAAGATGCTCAACATCACTCATTATCAGAGAAATGCAAATCAAAACCACTATGAGATACCATTTCACGCCAATCAGAATGGCTGCTATCCAAAAGTCTACAAGCAATAAATGCTGGAGAGGGTGCAGAGAGAAGGGAACCCTCTTGCACTGTTGGTGGGAATGCAAACTAGTACAGCCACTATGGAGAACAGTATGGAGATTCCTCAAAAAACTGCGAATAGAACTGCCTTATGATCCAGCAATCCCACTGCTGGGCATATACACTGAGAAAACCAGAATTGAAAGAGACACGTGTACCCCAATGTTCATAGCAGCACTGTTTGCAATAGCCAGAACGTGGAAGCAACCTAGATGTCCATCCACAGATGAATGGATAAGCAAGCTGTGGTACATATACACAATGGAGTATTACTCAGCCATTAAAAAGAATACATTTGAATCAGTTCTAAGGAGGTGGATGGAACTGGAGCCTATTATACAGAGTGAAGTAAGCCAGAAACAAAAACACAAATACAGTATACTAACGCATATATATGGAATTTAGAAAGATGGTAAAAATAACCCTATTTACGAGACAACAAAAGAGACACTGATGTATAGACCAGACTTTTGGACTCTGGGACCGGGAGAGGGTGGGATGATTGGGGAGAATAGCATTGAAATATGTATAATATTATATCTGAAATGTATTAATTGTTCAAACTAAACACTATCATGTTAAAAAAAAAAAAAAAAAAAAAAAAAAAAAAAAAAACAAAACTGTGGAAAAAAAAAAAAATTGCAAAAGCAAATAAAACATTCCTCCTAAAAAAAAAAAAAAAAATTACTGCGAATGTACTGTAGTGTAGTTGTGTTTTTAAAAGTCTTTATTCATTAGAGCTATTACTGAATTATTTACAAATGAAATAATAGGTCTGGTGTCTGCTTCCAAACACTACAGCAAAGGAAAGAGGTAGTGATTTATGAAACAAGATTGGCCAGTTGTGGATTGCTAATCCTTGGTACTCTCAAATGCACACACAGTGGTTCACTTTTGAGTATGTGTAAAATTTCACAGATAAAGACTTACCCCATCCTTAGCTTTCACCAAGAGATCATAGGTGGCTGGATCTCTTTCCCTGTCAATGTCTTGAGAAACACAGATGCGCCCATCATGTGGGTCTATCTGGAATGCTTGAGGTGCTTCATAGCTTTGGAATCCAGCATAAAGAAAATACTCAACAAAGCCATAGAGTCCTGCATCTGCATCGGAGGCTTTTACCTAGGAGACAGAAGGTTGATCAGCATGACCTTTCAATGGACTACATCACCATCCTAATGTGCACAACCAAGTGGTCCACATAGCTATTCACAAAGTGTTGTTGTTGTTCAGTCACTCAGTCTTGTTTAACTCTTTGTGACCCCATGGACCACAGCATGCCAGGCTTCCCTGTGCTTCACCATTTCCTGGAGTTTGCTCAAACACCTGTCCATTGAGTCAGCGATGCCATCCAACCATCTTGTCCCCTGTCATCCCTTTCTCCTCCTGCCTTCGATCTTTCCCAGAATTAGGGTCTTTTCTAATGAGCCAGCTCTTCACAACAGGTGGCCAAAATGTAGGCGTGGTTTTCTCTCTCTTCCCTTACGTTGTGCGACAATGCACCTTCACTCTCTCCCTCCCTTTTAAAGTCTCCTTTTCAGTCTCCTTTGCCCATTCCTGTACTTTTATGTCATCTCTGAAAGTTTGAGTTTCTTGGTCCATTTGCCTTCTTATTCCACTCACTATGCCTAAATGATCTCATCCAATCTCAAGGGTTTAAATCTAGATGCTCCCCACTCATTCTCAAACCATTCAAGTGACGAGCTTAACACTTACCTTCAACCTTTCATAGCAACAAGGACAAATAAATCAGGCACAACTACTAGTATCCAATGCAGTTAACAGGATTCACCTTGGAGCATGAGATTTGACTTTCCTAGGACAGATTTCCTTCCGGGGATAATGCCCCCACCAGGGCCCCAAACAGTCATGCAGACTGAACACTACACAGAGATGCCTTGCCCACGGGGCATGTGGGCGTGAGAGCCAGCCTGTGTTCTGTTGGCCAACAGGTGCACTGACATGGAGCTGAAACTGCCCAAAGGAAAGGGCACCATTCTCTTTAACCAGAGTATCATTTATGCTAGCAGTGATCATGTGCCCAATAGAAAAGAGAAAGCAATTAGAATTATGAAAGCACTTAACTTATTTATACTAACCATTGGAGTATACAGTTAGAAATACAACAGGCTATTAATAGAATTCAAAATATTCTTGCACTCATATGCTTGGTGTAATTCTTTTGATATGCAACCCAATTAACTAGTGATAACAAACATCTAGATAGCACTGGCAATAAAAGAAGCACTTGAAGGGAAGATCAACCAAAAGAAGGAGAAAGAAAAGGAGGAGGAAGAGGAAGAAGGAGAAAGGAAAAGAGACTAAGAGCTATATGTTACAGAATACGTTCTCTCTCTCTCTCTCTATATATATATATATATGAGAGCATATGAGTGTGTATATATATATATATATATAGAGAGAGAGAGAGAGAGACACAGAACACAGCTAAAAAGGGTCAAAACTAGGATTCAAATTCAGGCAATTGAACAGCAGACTACATGCTACTAAAGGTCATGCAATCCTGCCTCTCAAGTGTCACCCCTTGTCATTTCATCATTTTATCCTTTATTTACTAAAAAATACTCCTCAAATCCCCTAAGCTTCATTCAGTACATAAGTTGCTAGATGATGCATAACATCATATGACGTTTACTGCATAAGCATGTGGCTCTCTCACTAGAGTATCATTAACATGAAGAAAGGCAGCTGACAGTGATGCTTGTGCTCTTGAGTCTTAGCTGACTCTTCTATTCCCCATGGCCAAACTCCAACTGAATTCCAAAACACAGAAAAATAGAGTGATGACCACTGGAAATATGAGAATTAAGCAGGTCAATTCAGAGAGTCCAATGTCCAACTAAAAGACATTCCAAAATAAGAGAGTAGAGGACAGAGACAATGAAAGAAAGGAGCAGCCCTTCTTTGGTTCAGAGGACGTGTTCTGGTGAGGCCCCCAAAGCCACTATGACAGGGAGGAGAGAGTGTAAGACACACTCTGGTTTTTAGCTTCCTCAGCCCCTAAGTTAGATTCAGCTCACATTTCACTGGACAGTTTGTTACATGGCCCCAACCTAACTCGGAAGGAGACAGGAAGAAGTTGATGACTGCCCAGGCATTTGGTGAATGCAGTCTCGGCCTCAAATGCCACTGTGTCTCTATATGAAGACATGCATATGAGACTATGTAAGTCACCGAGTTGCCTCTCTATGTAGAAAAATTTAGGCAAGCAGAAAGGCATACCCTAAGCAGTCTCCGCAGTGTCATCCCACTACTAATTTCGTTTTGGCAGTTCTACATATTTCTGTCAGGCTTTTGGGAGGTAGGTAAACTAGAAGACAATTAATCATGCATATTTTTAGTAGACCTACTGCTCTCATTTAAACTCTATATTAAAAGTAAATTGTCTTTCATCAGTACAATATACAATAGAAGCTAAACCTTAATTATTGTGTTTCCCAAATGAAATTCCACCCAATAAACACACTCAATAAGCACAAGTTCTCATAAATCTGCCTCTTCCTCCTATTCAATCTTGACAGTGTAACTGCAATATGACTTTGGGGGTTATCTCTGTAGCCTCACCTAGTGGATCTCACTCAGGGACAAGTTTGCCCTCATGAGGGCACTTCGCATTGTCTGGAGACAGTTTTGATTTTCATAACTGGGGAAAGAACATCTGGCATCTCAGACATCTGCCAACTCCTGGCATCTCAGGAGTTGAAGCCAGAGATGCAGCTAAACCATGAAAGAACAGATCCTACACAAAGAATTATCTTGCCCTGAACCTGATGAAACATTTTAAAACTGGCAATATTATTTCCCTCTTTAATTTTTTTCAGCTGATGACACAGTCTTTTACATTTATCTTCACTCTCATCAATCTCATATTCTCAGGCAAAATTATTCATCTTGTGCAACCAGCTAACATGTTTGTGAGTTATTCTTCTCATCAGATGGGCTGAACCAGGAAATCCACAAACTTCCCCACTACAAAGAACTCAATTCCAAGTACATTTGGTCTACTCCATTCTGCCAGCTGTTAATGATTTAGTAGCCTCAAGTTTCCAAAGACACCAAACATATCTTCTAAAACCATATGGTACTCTCAATAACTTTGGCTTGATTGGAAGATAAGTACAATGAACTTAAAATTCTAAAATTCATTCTCAGCCTATAATAGCCCATATTAACAAGTAATGTGGCTTGTATAAAACGAGTTTCCTTATTTCCAATTTCAAGACCTTTTTCTCATTTGGACTTGTAGCAAGCAAAATATATGGAGGCAAAAGTAGGACAAGAGTGCTGGTATCAGTATATGTTATCAGTTCAGACCCTAAGTTTCAGATCATGAAATTAAAAAGTATTCCTCTTCTCTTTATTCATCTCCCTAAAAATAGTGGCCTACTCACTAATAATTGGTCTTGAAAGTCTACATGTAATTTGGCATTTTTAAGAGGTCTACATTTTCCAGTTTCCACTGACTTTACACATAAAATTTAGGTAATTTAAAATAATAGAAATGGCTTTGCCAAATCTTTAAGAGAAAATTCTGATTATTGAGTAAGTAAGCTCAGTGGGCCCTTTCATCAAGAAATAGCTGCTTCAGAGAAAGAAGCTTCTGATTAGAGTTTATGATCACAGTCCTGTGGGGCTAAACTGGGGATCTAGAGGAGAGCTTGGGAGGATCTCATCCTTGAATCTATTCAAAGAGTCACACCACAGTATCCTCAATGACATCCTTGTGTTCCTCCTCTCAGTCTCAATTTGCCTGCTTTAGACTGAGAGTAATTTGATAATTTTTACTTTAAACTTATTCTGACTCAAAACAGTTTGTTTTCCCTCCCAGTCTCCCGGCCGGACCTTTCACTAATTCAATGGAGACATTATAAAGATGCAAGCCATTAATAAAATAGTAATACCTCCTTGATTCCATTACTAGCTTCCTGAAATTTAAAGAATTTTTACCACTTCCTTCTTTTTAACATCTGGGTAAGGATTATTCCATATGAAAATGTCATGTTGAAAAGTTGAAGTTTCAGTCACTCAGTCATGTTCCACTCTTTGCGACCCTGTGGACTGTAGCCTGCCAGGCTTCTCTATCCATGGAATTCTCCAGGCAAGGATACTGGAGAGGGTAATCATTCCCTTCTCTAGGAGATCTCCCCAACCCAGGGATTGAACCTGGATCTCCTACATTGCAGGCAGATTCTTTGACATCCAAGCCACCAGGGAAACCCCTGAATATGTCATGGGACAAAATGGGAACGATGGCTCTTGCAAACATGTTTCCATATTCTACAAACACACTGGACCCATCTGCCTTCCCATCACCAGCAGAGCCTCCCTCTACTTGGAAAGGTCTCCTCTTCAACAATTGAGTGCATGCCCAGCCAATCACATTGGCACCCTGAAACCCAAAAATCAACCTAGAGTCATAGGGTGATATATTGTTAGTGACACTCCTTTATACACTGCTGGGCAATCATATCACACTTAATTCAGTGATCTCTGTATAGAAGCCTTAGAGCCTAACCTAAAAAATGAGTGATCAAACACCAAAAGTCCTAGGAAAAAAAGGCTACACTTTAAAAATTTAAATTAAATAACTCATTTTAATTTTTTCTTATTTTAACTTCCAAAATTTCAAAGAGGCACAGGAACCAGAGATCAAATTGCCAGCATTCGTTGGGTCATGGAGAAAGCAGGAAAATTCCACTGCTTCTGCTTCACTGGTTGCTCAGATGGTAAAGAATCTGCCCACAATACAGGAGACCCAAGTTTGATCCATGGGTCAGGAAGATCCCCTGGAGAAGGGAATGGCAACTCACTCAACTATTCTTGCCTGGAAAACCCTGTGGATAGAGGAGTCTGGTGGGCTACAGTTCATGGGATTGCAAAGAATCAGACACGACTGATTTAACACTTCCATACACTTTCAGTTTCTGTTTCACTGACTACACTAAAGCCTTTGACTGTGTGGATCACACCAAACTGTGGAAAATTCCTAAAGAGATGGGAATACTAGACCACCTTAATACTTACTGTGAAACTTGTATGTGGGTCAAGAAGCGACAGTTAGAACCCGGCATGGAAGAACAGACTGGTTCAAATTGAGGAAAGGAGTACAGCAAGACTATATATTGTCACCTTGCTCATTTAACTTCTATGCAGAGTTCATCACGTGAAATGCTAGGCTGCATTAATCACAAGCTTGAATCGAGACTATTGAGAGAAATAACAACTTCAAAAATACCATTCTAACAGCATAAAGTGAAGAGGAACTACAGAGATTCTTGATGCAGGTGAAAGAGGAGAGAGAAAAAGCTGGCTTGGAACTTAACATTAAGAAATCTAAAATCTTGGCACCCAGTCCTATGACTTTGTGGAAAATGGAAGGGGAAAAAGTAGAAGCAATGACTCATATTATTTTCTTGGGCTCCAAAATCATGGTGGACAGTAACTGCAGTAATGAAATTAAAAGATGCTTGCTCCTTGGAAGAAAAGTTATCACAAATCTAGACAGTGTATTAAAAAGCAGATACATCACTTTGCCAACAAAGGTCCATACAGCCAAAGCTATGATTTTTTAAGTAGTCATGTACAGATGTGAGAATTGGACCATAAAGAAAGCTAGGCTTTCAAATTGTGGTGCTAGAGAAGACTTATGAGAGTCCCTTTGACAGCAAGGAGATCAAACCAGCCAATCCTAAAGGAAGTCAACCCTGAATATTCATTGGATGGGCTGATGCTGAAGCTTAAACTCAAATACTTTGGCCACCTGATACAAAGAGCCCACTCATTGGAAAAGACCCTGATGCTGGGAAAGGCTGAAGGCCAAGATGATAAGGGTGCAGCAGAAGATGAGATGGTTTCATAGCATCACTGACTCAATGGACATGAATTTTAGGAAACTCTGGGAGATAATGATGGTCAGGGGAGTTTGACATGCTTCAGTCCATGGGTCGCAAATAGTCGGCCATGACTTAGCGACTGAAAAACAACAACAATTTCCAAAATGTCTACCATGAGCATAAACTAGTTTGAAGAACCAAGGTTACTGACACAACATACTCACACACAGATCTTCAAATAGAAGGAAAAGAAGAAGAAAGAAATGCAAAATAACTTTATACATTGAAGCACTTTTTACATTGGCCAGTCACGGATGCAACAGCTAAAACAGGGCTTCCATGGTAGCTCAGCTGCTGAAGAATCCATTTGCAATATAGGAGACCCCAGTTCAATTCCTGGGTCAGGAAGATCCCATGGATAAGGGATAGGCTACCCACTCCAGTATTCTTGGTCTAGCCTGGTAACTCAGTAAAGAAGCCACCTGCAATGTGGGAGACCTGGCTTTGATCCTTGCATTGTGAAGACCCCCTGGAGGAGGGCATGGCAACCCACTCTAGTATTCTTGCCTGGAGAACCCCCATGGACAGAGAAGCCTGGAAGGCTACAGTCCACGGGGTCAGAAAGAGTTGGACACGACTGAGTGACTAAGCATAACAATGCCAGCTAAACCAGGGTTATAATATTTCAACAGAAGCTGGATTCAGCACTGGGGACCACAATGGAATCAAATATGCCACTCTTGAATACAATTTTAGCAAGTTCACCAATGACAAGGTCTTACCAAATCTAACAATCAAAATTGGGCCCTTATTTTGCACACCATTCAGCTGCTTTCACAGAGCTAAATCATTTCCTTCTTGATGAAACTCTTCATCAGTGACCACACTCTGACTCTCTCCTACATTTCACTGACTACCTTTAGTTTTCTTTACTGCCTCTATGTTCTCTCTGACTTCTGAATACTGTTGTGCTCTGGAGGTCAGTCTTGGGACCGCTTGGCTTTTCAATCCACAGTCGTTACCTGTGTTGGGCTGAGAAGTGGCCAATACAAAAGACACATGACAAAAAGTGGCCCCGAAAGGCACGTCTGCCTCCTAATCCTTTGAAACTGTGATTTTACTTTATTTCATAAAATAGTGAATCCTACCTTGTATTGCCAAAGTTGTGATTAAGGATCCTGAGAAGAGTTTATCCTGGATAAACTTTATCAGATGAACTTTTAATCCAATGACAAGGGTCCTAATAAGAAAGAGGCACAGAGATTCCATGGACAGAAGAAGAGGAAGCAGTGTGACCATGGAAGCAAAGACTGGAGTGACGTGGCTACAAGTCAAGGAGCACTTTACAGGTGTCAGAAGCTGGAAAAAAACAAACTGAGTTCCCCATAAAGTCCTTGGAGGGACTAAGGACCTGCTAGATTTTGTTCTTCTAGCCTCCAGAACTACAAGCAGCAAGAATTTCTATATTCTTAAGACACAAAGTTCTTGATTATTTGTAATCGAAGCCCTAGGAAAGAATATGCACCTTGAGTGATCCAACCCAACCCCAGGGCATTAAATCAACACATATTTCTCCAATACTTGGTCTTGTGCCCCAGATTCATACATCATCCAATTAATCAAACCTCCTCTGAAGTGACTAAAAGCAGAGCTGCTGCTGCTGCTAAGTCACTTCAGTCGTGTCCGACTCTGTGCGACCCCATGGATGGCAGCCTACCAGGCTTCCCCATCCCTGGGATTCTCCAGGCAAGAACACTGGAGTGGGTTGCCATTTCCTTCTTCAATGCATGAAAGTGAAAAGTGAAAGTGAAGTCACTTAGTCGCGTCCGACTCTTAGCGACCCCATGGACTGCAGCCTACCAGACTCGTCCATCCATGGGATTTTCCAGACAAGAGTACTGGAGTGGGGTGCCATTGCCTTCTCCGAAAAGCAGAGCACATCAGGTGAAATGTCAGTCTGGATGAATCACAATCTGATATCAAGATTGCTAAAATAAATACTAAAAACTTCAGATATGGAGATGATACCACCCTAATGGCAGAAAGTGAAGAGGAATTAAAGAGCCCCTTGAAGGGATAGAAGAGCAAAATGGAAAAGCTGGCTTAAAACTCAACATTAAATAAACTAAGATCATGGCATCTGGTCCCATCACTTTATGGCAGATGGAAGGGGAAAAGTGGAAGCAGTGACAGATTTTCTTTTCTTGGGCTCCAAAATCACTGTAGATGGTGGCTATAGCCATGAAATTAAAAGATGCATACTTCTTGGAAGGAAAGCTATGACAAACCTAGACAGAGTATTAAAAAGTAAAGACATCACTTTGCCTACAAAGGTCCATATAGACAAAGCTATGGTTTTTCCAGTAGTATGAATGTGAGAGTTGGACCATAAAGATTGAGTGCCTAAGAATTGATGCTTTTGAATTGTGTTGTTAAAGACTCTTGAGAGTCTCCTGGACTGAAAGGAGATCAAACCAGTCAATCCAAAAGGAAATCAATCTTGAGTATTCAGTGGAAAGACTGATGCTGAAGCTCCAATACTTTGGCCACCTGATGTGAAGAGGGGACTCATTGCAAAAGACCCAGATGCTGGGAAAGATTGAAGGCAAAGGAGAAGAGGGTGGCAGAGGATGAGATGGTTGGATGGCATCACCGACTCAATGGATATGAGTTTGAACAAATTCTAGGAGATAGTGAAGGACAGAGAGGCCTGGAGTGCTGGAGTCCATGGGGCTGCAAAGAGTCGGACATGACTCAGTGACTGAACAACAAGTGACTAATACGTACTTCCAATGTACTACGATTCCCACCACTCCATCATCTACTGCTCTGCCAGTGACTTTAGTGAATAGCACCACCATTCACTTCCTATATTGGCAGCCAGAGAGATACTACTGAAACACCAAATCACGTTACTCTCCTGCTCAGAATCTTCCAACCACTTCTCATACTCATGAAATCCAACTCTTTCATTTGACCCCTTTCTCTGACCTCATCTCCCACTGCTTTCTGACTCACTCACTACCCTCTGGATACACTGATCTTCTTGATGAATCTGTATAACGTATACGGTATACAGGTATAACCGTATACCAGTTATACATATATATCTGATAGCTTATTGTGAACTGTGTCAGATCTGTGATCTCTAAAGAGAATTTAGCTTCAGGACCAGAGAGGAGGCTTCAGGCACTCAGAACTTCATGTGGCTAAAGTTTTACTACAGTGAAAAGGGGACAGAGAAGCTTCTACATAGACATCAGAACAGGGTGGGGCACTCTCTGCCTGCTTAGTAGTTTAGGTGGGGCTTTATACACTTTTTTCATTGGTTACTAAGACTAGATTACCAAGGGAACATTTCATGCAAAGATGGGCTCGATAAAGGACAGAAATGGTATGGACCTAACAGATCAGATCAGATCAGTCGCTCAGTCGTGTCCAACTCTTTGCGACCCCATGAATCACAGCACACCAGGCATCCCTGTCCATCACCAACTCCTGGAGGTCACTCAGACTCACATCCATCGAGTCAGTGATGCCATCCAGCCATCTCATCCTCTGTCGTCCCTTCTACTCCTGCCCCCAATCCCTCCCAGCATCAGAGTCTTCTCCAATGAGTCAACTCTTCACATGAGGTGGCCAAAATACTGGAGTTTCAGTTTTAGCATCATTCCTTCCAAAGAAATCCCAGGGCTGATCTCCTTCAGAATGGACTGGTTGGATCTCCTTGCAGTCCAGGGACTCTCAAGAGTCTTCTCCAACACCACAGTTCAAAAGCATCAATTCTTCGGCGCTCGGCCTTCTTCACAGTCCAGTAGATATTAAGAAGAGGTGGCAGGAATACATAGCAGAACTGTACCAAAAAAAAAAAAAAAAGATCTTCACAACCAAGATAATCACAACGGTGTGATCACTGACCTAGAGCCAGACATCCTGGAATGTGAAGTCAAGTAGGCCTTAGAAAGCATCACTACTAACAAAGCTAGTGGAGATGATGGCATTCCAGTTGAGCTCTTTCAAATCCTGAAAGATGATGCTGTAAAAGTGCTACATTCAATATGCCAGCAAATGTGGAAAACTCAGCAGTGGCCACAGGACTGGAAAAGGTCAGTTTTCATTCCAATCCCAAAGAAAGGCAATGCCAAAGAATGCTCAAACTAAGGCACAATTGCACTTATCTCACACACTAGTAAAGTAATGCTCAAAATTCTCCAAGCCAGGCTTCAGTAATACATGAACCGTGAACTTCCAGATGTTCACGTTGGTTTTAGAAAAGGCAGAGGAACCAGAGATCAAATTGCCAGCATCCACTGGATCATCGAAAAAGCAAGAGAGTTCCAGAAAAACATCTATTTCTGCTTTATTGACTATGCCAAAGCCTTTGACTATGTGGATCACAATAAACTGTGGACAATTCTGAAAGAGATGGGAATACCAGACCACCTGACCTGCCTCTTAAACCTATATGCAGGTCAGGAAGTAATAGTTAGAACTGGACATGGAACAACAGACTGGTTCCAAATAGGAAAAGGAGTACATCAAGGCTGCATATTGTCACCCTGCTTATTTAACTTATATGCAGAGTACATCATGAGAAACGCTGGACTGGAAGAAGCACAAGTTGGAATCAAGATTGCTGGGAGAAATATCAATCACCTCAGATATGCAGATGATACTACCCTTATGGCAGAAAGTGAAGAGGAACTCAAAAGCCTCTTGATGAAAGTGAAAGAGGAGAGTGAAAAAGTTGGCTTAAAGCTCAACATTCAGAAAACGAAGATCATGGCATCTGGTCCCATCACTTCATGGGAAATAGATGAGGAAACAGTGGAAACAGTGTCAGACTTTATTTTCTGGGGCTCCAAAGTCACTTCATGGTGACTGCAGCCATGAAATTAAAAGACGCTTACTCCTTGAAGGAAAGTTATGACCAACCTAGACAGCATAGTCAAAAGCAGAGACATTACTTTGCCAACAAAGGTTCGCCTAGTTAAGGCTATGGTTTTTCCTGTGGTCATGTATGGATGTGAGAGTTGGACTGTAAAGAAGGCTGAGCGCTGAAGAATTGATGCTTTTGAACTGTGATGTTGGAGAAGGCTCTTGAAAGTCCCTTGGACTCCAAGGACATCCAACCAGTCTATTCTGAAGGAGATCAGCCCTGGGATTTCTTTGGAAGGAATGATGCTAAAACTGAAACTCCAGTATTTTGGCCACCTCATGTGAAGAGTGGACTCACTGGAAAAGACTGATGCTGGGAGGGAGTGGGGGCAGGAGGAGAAGGGGACAATGGAGGATGAGATGGCTGGATGGCATCACAGACTCGATGGATGTGAGTCTGAGTGAACTCTGGGAGTTGGTGATGGACAAGGAGGCCTGGCGTGCTATGATTCATGGGGTTGCAAAGAGTCGGACATGAATGAGGGACTGAACTGAACTAAAGAATAGATTAAAAGAATGCCTCAAGGTTTTAAAGGTTTTACCAGACTCACTCCCACAACATACATTGTAAGATAACAGGATCAATTAAAAAGTTCTTGTTAAGAAGGAGAAACATGTCCTCGAGCAAGATAGATTCTTGTTATACAGTCATTAGTACAGAGCTCAAGGAAAACAGACCCTTGAGCAAGCTATGTTGCTTTTGTTATGTAATCATTAGCTCTGGGCTTAAAGAAAGTTAGTCTTAGAAGAAGCAGATCATTGCCATAACAACTCAGAGCTTAAGAAAAAAAAACAACTTATGTGTCTAAGACAAAGCAAAGTAGAAAAAAAAAATTTGTCCTTTTCTCCTCCTCTAGGGCCTGAGATTTGTTATCAACCTACTTAAGAATCAACTCTCTCATAACTTACACCCTCATTTCTTTCAAGTGTCTGTAAACACCACCTAATCCCCCCCAAAGGACTTGCCTGATCACCTTACACAAGAGTGTCACCCACACTGTTGCCATCCTCTGTACTTTTACTTTGCTTTGTATTTCTTCAGAGTGCTTATTTCCACACTACATTACATGCTTCTATGTATTTGTTTATGTAATATTTGTCTTCCCCACTGGAATTATCTTGCTCCCTGCTACAGCCCCAGCACCAACAACAGCAGTACCTGGCTCATGGTGAAGAGGCTCTAAAACTGTACTGTATGAATGAAGGAAGGAATATTTTCTTATTCCTAAGACACAATCTATCAGCTAAGCTATATCATTATAGAACAAAATCAAAAATATTAAAAATGGCAAAAGGAAAAGAAAATCATCCTCAGGCATGTGAAAATTGGAAACAGAACTGTGTTTTATTTTCAGTTTTTAAAATGTGTTTTCAGAGAAGTTGATAAAGGAGTTAGATGAATAAACTGAATACATAGTTTCAAGTTAAAATTAAAAGGTTTACTTCTCTGATAATGTTTTTATTGTCTTAATTGAGAAATGAGATTAAAAGATGACTAATCTCAATGCTCATTGTGCCCCCTCCACCAAAAAAAAAAAAAAAAACAGCCAAAGGAAATTTTGTGAAAAGAGATCAATGGGTAGGAATACGGTGGTAACTTGTTTTACAAAGTTATTACAAAGTCTTAAATTAAAAAACAGCATGACCTTGAAGGAAAAAAAAAAAGAGAGTGAAAGAGAATTGGCAGGTCAGTAGAGCACAAAAGTAGGACCTGAAACAGATCCTGATAAACCTATTTTTTTTATATATTACAAAGAAAACATCATAAACCACTGAGGAATGTGGGTTTATCCATGTAAGTTGCTAGAAAAATTGGCAAAATACGTGAGGGGAAAAAATCAAGTTTGCTATTAACCTCACACCACAATAAATTCAACATAGATATGTTAAATGTAAATAATGAAATCATTTAAGGCACAATGAATATATAGGGAAATTCTTGGCTGATTCTTACACTGGAAGGAAATTTCAAAGCAAAAGGAATTACAAAACTAAAACAGATGGACAGAAATCACAATACAATGACTACATAATCATGTAAAACTCTACTATGTTAAAAATAACCACACACAAAAAATTTCAATGCAAGTTAGTTATGATATCAGTAAGAAATGTAGAAAACATATTAATATGGAGAAAACACTTTAAAAATAAAAATAATACTGATTTCTTATTACAAAAAGTTAGGCAAAGGACATAAATAATTTATAGAAAAATAAATATAAGATTTTCAACTCACTAATAGTAAAATAGGTGAAAAATAAAATAATATACTTTAAATACTGGTAATCATTAAAACTGTCAACTATTAAAATAATTGACAACCATTAAATTAATAGCTAATTGGTAATCATTATGTGTGTGTGTGCACACATACATGTGCACACATAGTTAGTTGTGTCCAACTCTTTGAGACCCCATGGACTGCACCCTGCCAGGCTCCTTTGTCCATGGGATTTCCCAGGCAAGAATACAGGAGTGGGTTGACATTTCCTCCCCCAGGGGATCTTCCTGACCTAGGGATCAAGCCTGCATCTATTGCTGCTGCTGCTGCTTCTAAGTCGCTTCAGTCGTGTCCGACTCTGTGCGACCCCATAGATGACAGCCCACCAGGCTCCACCATCCCTGGGATTCTCCAGGCAAGAACACTAGAGTGGGTTGCCATGCACTGTCAGGCAATTCTTTAACACTATCACACGTGGCAATCATTAAAAATCATGTTAAGTGTGGCAAAGATGAAATAAACATGCAGTCATTTTTAAAGCCTATCTGGAAAGTAACTTTGTTTTTACCATATACATATGGTAAGCATTCTCCTAAAACCTAAAAATAAACCTTGACCCAGTTAGTATTTTTCTAGGAATATATGTAGCCAAATGTTTGTATAAAAGACATATAGTATAGGATTATTTAATCTGAAACCCAAATGTCCACAATAAAATAATTATTATATAAATTATAATTTATCCATATGATAAAAAATCAATGTATTCATGGAAACTATGACTATATATAAAGACATATATTAAGTGAAAAAAGAAAAAATACAAGTAAATATATATATATATGACATCCCATTTATGCAAAAAAATGCAACATATAGAATAAAAATCAAAAGGATATAAATCAGAGGAGCTAACACTTCCAAACTCATTTTATGAGGCTACTATTACCTCAATACAAAAAATAGATAAACACACTACAAGAAAAGAAAATTATAGGCCAACATCACTGATGTTATAGATGCAGAAATCCTCAACAAACTACTAGCAACTATTAGCAAGCCAGATTTCATAATACATTAAAAAGATTATTCACCAGGATCAAGTGTGGTTCAATATCCACAAATCAATCAATGTGACATGCTACATTAACAAAATGAAAGATAAAAATCATGTGATCATATGAATAGATGCAGAAAAAGCATTTGACATAAAAGTGAACACCCACTAATGATAAAAAAAAAAACAGCAAGACTGCCTTTATTTTATTATATACAGAAAACCTAAACGCTTAACAAATATTGTTAATAAACGAGTTCAGTGATGTTGTCAGGTATAAAATCAATATACAAAAATCTGTTGCATTTATAAACACAAATTATGAATTATCAGAGATTTTTTTAAAAAAGAAATCCCATTTACAATTACATAAAAAATCATAAAATACCTAGGAATATATTTAACCTAGGTGAGAAACCTTATATTGAAAGCATCAAGACATTGATAAAAGAAATTGAAGCAAATAAATAGAAATATATTCTGTGCTCATGGATTGGAAGAACTAATATTGTTAAAATGTCCATTCTATAAAAATGACTTACAGTTCTGTGTAATCCTTTTTGAAATTCCAAAGGCATTTTTCACAAATATAGAACAAATAACCCTAAAATTTGTGTAGAACCACGTGAAAACCCAAATGGCCAAAATAATCTTGAGGAAGATCAAAGCTGGAGGCATCACACTTTCTGATTTCAAATTATATTACAAAGCTGTAGTAATCAAAACAGCATGGTGCTTGCATAAAAATAGTAACATAGATCAGTGGAGCATGCTAGAGAGCCCAGAAAGAAACCCACACATATGTGGTCAATTAATTTTCAAGGAGCCAAGCATAAATAATGGGGAAAAGACAATTTCTTCCACAAATAGTGTTGGGAAAAGTGGATAGCCATATTCAAAGAAGATGAAACTGGACCACTATCTTACATCATATATGAAAATTAATATCATTCTCAAAATGAATTAGACTTGAATGTAATACTTTAAGTTACAAAGTTCCTAGAAATAAACATAGTGGATAACTTCCTTAACACTGATCTTATAATTATTTTTTAGATTTGACACCAAAAGCAAAGACAACAAAGCAAAAACAAAAAGTAAGACTACATTAAATAAAAAAGCTTCTGCATAGCAAAGCAAACCATCAAAAAAAAAAAGAAAACTTATGAAATGAAAAAAATATGCAAATTATATATCTGATAAGGGGTTAATATCCAACATAAATATATAACTCAATAGAAAAAAATCCAATAAAAATTAGGCAGAGTATATGAATAGATATTTTTCCAAAGAAGATACATATATATGGCCAAAGTTACATGAGAAGGTGCTAAACATCACTCAGATCAGATCAGATCAGTCGCTCAGTCGTGTCCGACTCTTTGCAACCCCATGAACTGCAGCACGCCAGGCCTCCCTGTCCATCACCAACTCCCGGAGGTCACTCAGACTCACATCCATCGAGTCAGTGATGCCATCCAGCCATCTCATCCTCTGTCGTCCCCTTCTCCTCCTGCTCTCAGTCCTTCCCAGCATCAGAGTCTTCTCCAATGAGTCAACTCTTCGCATGAGGTGGCCAAAGTACTGGAGTTTCAGCTTTAGCATCATTCCCTCCAAAGAAATCCCAGGGCTGATCTCCTTCAGAATGGACTGGTTGGATCACCTTGCAGTCCAAGGGACTCTCAAGAGTCTTCTCCAACACCACAGTTCAAAAGCATCAATTCTTCGGTGCTCAGCCTTCTTTACAGTCCAGCTCTCACATCCATACATGGCCACTGGAAAAGCCATAGCCTTGACTAGACGGACCTTTGTTGGCAAAGTAATGTCTCTGCTTTTGAATATGCTGTCTAGGTTGGTCATAACTTTCCTTCCAAGGAGTAAGCGTCTTTTAATTTCATGGCTGCAGTCACCATCTGCAGTGATTTTGGAGCCCAGAAAGATAAAGTCTGACACTGTTTCCACTGTTTCTCCATCTATTTCCCATGGAGTGATGGGACCAGATGCCATGATCTTCGTTTTCTGAATGTTGAGCTTTAAGCCAACCTTTTCACTCTCCACTTTCACTTTCATCAAGAGGCTTTTTAGTTCCTCTTCACTTTCTGTCATAAGGGTGGTGTCATCTGCATATCTGAGGTTATTGATATTTCTCCCAGCAATCTTGATTCCAACTTGTGTTTCTTCCAGTCCAGCATACATCACTAATCATCAGGAAAATTCATATCAAACCACAATTAGACAATACCTCACATCTGTTAGAAGAGTTTTCATCAAAGAGAAAAGACGTAAAAAGAGGTAGTGGAGATATGGAGAATAGAGACCCCTCATGCACTGTTTAGAAATGTAAACTGGCACAATCACTACAGAAAACAATATGGAGGTTTCTCAAAAAATTAAAAACAGAACTACCAGATGATCCAGTAATCCCACTTCTGAGTTTATATCCAAAGGAGACATAATCAGTATCTCAAAGAGATAGCTGCACTCAATGCTCACTGCAGCCTTATTTACAATAGCTAAGATATAGGAAGAACAACCTAAATGAGTGAATGGATAGAGAAGATCTGCTCTGTTTATACACAGTTCAGTTACGTCCAGTCACTCAGTCGTGTCCGACTCTTTGCGACCCCACGCATTGCAGCATGCCAGGCCTCCCTGTCCATCACCAACTCCCAGAGTTCACTCAAATTCACATCCATCAAGTCGGTGTAGTCATCCAGCCATCTCATCTTCTGTTGTCCCCTTTGTCTCCTGCCCCCAATCCCTCCCAGCATCAGAGTCTTCTCCAATGAGTCAACTCTTTTCATGAGGTGGCCAAAGTACTGGAGTTTCAGCTTTAGCATCATTCCTTCCAACGAACACCCAGGGCTGGTCTCCTTTAGAATGGACTGGTTGGATCTGCTTGCAGTCCATGGGACTCTCACGAGTCTTCTCCAACACCACAGATCAAAAGCATCAATTCTTCGGCGCTCAGCCTTCTTCACAGTCCAACTCTCACATCCATACATGACTACTGGAAAAACCATAGCCTTGACTGGACAAACCTTTGTTGGCAAAGTAATGTCTCTGCTTTTGAATATGCTACCTAGGTTGGTCATAACTTTCCTTCCAACGAGTAAGCGTCTTTTAATTTCATGGCTGCAGTCACCACCTGCAGTGATTTTGGAGCCCAGAAAAATAAAGTCTGACACTGTTTCCACTGTTTCCCCATCTATTTGCCATGAAGTGATGGGACC
This sequence comes from Tragelaphus eurycerus, assembly GCA_935064755.1. Taxonomy (NCBI): domain Eukaryota; kingdom Metazoa; phylum Chordata; class Mammalia; order Artiodactyla; family Bovidae; genus Tragelaphus; species Tragelaphus eurycerus. The sequence continues at coordinate 3,283,343 of CAKXYN010000057.1, read as the reverse complement.
AGATGCCATGATCTGAGTTTATACACGGTGAGGTATTATTCGTTATGAGAAAGTGGTCCTGTTATGTGCCACAACCTTGAGGGCATTATGCTAATTGAGATGTCAGACAAAAACAAATACTGCATGGTACCACTGATATGTAGGTCTTAAAAGTCAAACTCACTGAGACAGATAGTAGAAAAGTGTTTGCCTGGGGTGGAAGAAATAGGTAGAGTTTGGTAAAAGGGTATAAACTTCAGGTATAAGATGATTAAGGTCTGAGGATCCAATATAAAACACCGTGACCACAGTTGATACGCTGTACTGTATAACTGAATTATGCTAAAAAAGCTGACTTAAAACTCAACATTCAAAAACAGGCAACAGACTTGATCTGATCCATATGCCAGTTTATCAACCGCCAATCTAAAGCATGGAGAAGGCAATGGCACCCCACTCCAGTACTCTTGCCTGGAAAATCCAGTGGGTGGACAAGCGTGGTAGGCTGCAGTTCATGGGGTGGCTAAGAGTCGGACATGACTGAGCGACTTCACTTTCACTTTTTCACTTTCATGCATTGGAGAAGGAAATGGCAACCCACTCCAGTGTTTTTGCCTGGAGAATCCCAGGGACAGGGGAGTCTGGTAAGCTGCCGTCTCTGGGGTCACACAGAGTCGGACACGACTGAAGCTACTTAGCAATCTAAAGCATGGCAATCCACTCCAGGACTATTGTCTGGAAAATCCCATGGACAGAGGAGCCTGGTAGGCTACAGCCCATGGGGTCGCAAAGAGTCGGACACAACTGAACGACTTCACTTTCTTCCTTTTTTTCACTTTCTAATCTAAAGCATAAGCAGAGGACTTCCCTGGAAGTCCAGTGGATAAGAATCTGCCTGCCAATGCAGGGAAAATGGGTTTAATCCCTGATCTGAGAAGATTTCACATGCCATGAGGCAAATATGCCCATAGGCCACAACTACTGAGTCTGCACTCTAGAGCCCTCGAGCCAAAACTACCAAAGAAGAACTAAATAGACTCTTGACGAAGGTTAAAGAGGAGAGTGAAAAAACTGGCTTGAAACTCAACATTAAAAAAACTAAGCGCATGGCATCCAGTCCCATTACTTTATGGCAGATAGATGGGGAAAAAATGGAAACAGTGACAGACTTTATTTTCTTGGGCTCCGAAATCACTGCAGACAGTGACTGCAGCCATGAAATTAAAAGACACTTGCTCCTTGGAATAAAGGCTATGACAAACCAAGATAGTGTCTTAAAAAGCAAAGACTTCACTTTGCTGACAAAGGTCTGTATAGTCAAAGGTATGGTTTTTCCAGCAGTCATATTCAGATGTGACAGTTGGACCATAAAGAAGGCTGAGTGCTGAAGAACTGATGCTTTCGAACTGTGGTGCTGGAGAAGACTCTTGAGAGTCCGTTGGACAGCAAGGAGATCAAACCAGTCAATCCTAATGGAAATCAACCTTGAATATTCATTGAAAAGAGTGATGCTGAAACTGAAGCTCCAATACTTTGGCCACATGATCCAAGATCCTACTTACTGGAAAAGATCCTGATGCTGGGAAAGATTGAAAACAGGAGAAGTGAGCAACAGATGATGAGAGGGTTGGATGGCATCACCAGTTCAATGGACATGAGTTTGAACAAACTTCAAAAGATAGCAAAGGAGAGGGAAGCCTGGCGTGCTGCACTTCATGGGGTCACAAAGAGGTGAACATGACTGAGAGACTGAACAACCAAAAGAGCCTTAGGGACTAGAACTAAATGTTCACACACACACACACACACACCCCAGGATAATTCAGTGATGGTTGTGTTACTTAACTAGATAAGGTCAAGAATCCAATCATCACATTGTAGACTTGAAATAACTTCCAGTTTTATGGGTAGATTATATCTCAATAAAGCATAAAGGACATGGCGCAGCAACTAAACAACAATAACAAAACATAAATGAATCAAATGTTAAGTAATGCAATGTGGGGGATAAGTGGTTTTGTTCTTATTTCATTCAATTTTTTGGTCCAAATTTTGATATTATTTTATTGAAACAATATTATGTCAAAGAAGCTGAGCATCAAAAATGCTAAACCTAAAAAGTATTTTATTTAATAGGCATTTGTCATCTATTTATTCAGGTATTTGCAGTGCATCCTCTAGTACTTGATTCTTGAAGACCCACTTAAGCACAGACATATGAGAGAGTTATAAGGCCTAAGGCATTGCTGACCTCTGAATCAGGCATCTGTAAATTTTTTTCTATAAAGAGTCAGATAATAAGTGTTACTCTTTTAGGCTTTTCAGATTATAAGGCCTCTTTTAACTCAATTCTGCCATTTTACCATGCAAGAGCCATAGATGATATGTAAGTGAATGGCTTTGTTCCAAAAAATAGTTTTATTTATAAGCACCAGATTTGATTTTATCATTTTCACTTATGACAAAATATTACTTCTGTTTCTGTTTTCAATCATTTAAAGATATAAAAATGTTCTTAGCTCACAGGTGTTACAAAAACAGGCAACAAACTGGGTATAGTCCACATGCCAGTTTGTCAACTCCCAATCTAAAACATAAGCAGAGAAATTCCTTGGTGGTCCAGTGGATAAGAATCTACCTGCCATTGCAGGAAACTTGGGTTCCATTCCTGGTCTCAAAGATTCCACATGCCATGGGGCAACTATGTCCATGGACCACAACTACTGAGCCTGCACTCTGGAGCTCGAGAGCCACCATTACTGAAGCCCATGAACTCTAGAGTCTGTGCTCCACAAGAAAAGCCACCGCAATGAGAAGGCTTCTCACCACATTGAAGAGAAGCCTTCCACTTGCCCCAACTAGAGAAAAGCCTGTGCGTAGCAACTAAGATCCAGTGCAGCAAAAAAAAAAAAAAAAAAAATCAGAATAAAAAATAAAGGCATAGGGAGAAATCTCTTAGAAAAAGTCAGCACTTCAGGTCCAAGAGAGTAACGTGGAAGTGACTTCAGTCTAGAGTGTATTAGGGGCTCATTTGAGACCCCATATTTGAGCTGGTTTTATAGGCAAGTTTACTCTCCATTCATCATCACTACCTCTAAGTTATATTACTACACTAAAGCTAAATTTTAAAATAAAAGGAGAAGCAGCAGAAGTGGAGGAAGAAGAAAAGGAATCAAACCATTTTATCTTATTTATGGCCCCAGACAAATGTTTTCACTAAGTTAAATCGTTATGTCATGCCTTTATAATGCTTGTCATTGGAAAACTAAAACTAAAAACATTACCTACTTTTGTGAAGATCCTTTAACTTTACATTTAAATACACACACACTCAAATCAAATAAAACTAAAACCGCCAAAACATCCAATGTACCTGTGTTGCTGCTGCTGCTGCTGCTAAGTCGCTTCAGTCGTGTCCGACTCTGTGTGACCCCATAGACGGCAGCCCACCAGGCTCCGCCATCCCTGGGATTCTCCAGGCAAGAACACTGGAGTGGGTTGCCATTTCCTTCTCCAATGCATGAAAGTTACAGGGAATCAAAGAAGTTAAAGTTTCAGGAACTACAGCCCATGGAAGTGCTCCTCCCAGAGTTCTTTTCTACCAATGACACTTTTAATGAGGTCGAATCTTCCAACACACATAAGATTCTCTTCTTTAAAAGAATAATTAACTGATAGTTATAACATAAAAATTAGGTTGCCATAATAGCTGATCCACTGATTGGTATGTTCAAACTCATACTTTCCTTTGACTTATTAACTATTTCAGTGACCTCACTTAGGCTTTTTATATTCTTAATAATCTTGTGGCAAAAGAACAGATAGAAATACTGAAAGCAATTTTAAGTAACTGGTTAACTCAATACTAACATTCAAAAATCAACTCATTTCATAAATACTAATTCACACACACACACACGAAGTAGCCCAAAATATACCTACATCATCTTTTACTTCCAGATACATGCTCAGACAGTAAAGACTCTGTCCTCAATGTGCGAGACCCAGGTTTGATCCCTGGGTCAGGAAGATTCCCTGAAGAAGGGAATGGCTATTCACTCCAGTATTCTTGCCTGAAGAATTTCATGGACAGAGAAACCTGGTGGACTACAGTCCATGGGATCGCAGAAGAGTCAGACATAACTGAGCGAATAACACACATACACACACATGAAAACTTCTAGTTTCACAAGTTTTAACTGCATGAGTTTCTTTAGTTTCAAGGTCTCTTTTTAATTGTTTATTAATAGAATTAGCATTAAAAGTGTTAGTAACAAAAGCAAAATCCTCTTGGTTGTGGTTCTTCTTAGCATCTAACATTCACAGCCATCCTCTGTCTCATTTTCACAAACAGTATCACAGTAAAACTTTTTTAATTGTTTAAGACATCTATCATTTTCAAACATTTTACAGTACTCTTCATAATCAATCTATAATAAAATGGAAAAATATGTTTCAAGAATAAATAAATGTTTAATCGCATGTTTTCATGGTATTCTTACAAGTATCTGGAAACAAAAAGAATTACATGATAAATATTTTGTGTACCCAAAAATAAACTTGTATTACAAATTCTATATGATTATCAGAGATGCTTACAATGTCTAATACCATAAATCCCCAAATAACTAACAAATTCATGAGAGGATCTTAGCTAAATATTTTCTCCAAGGTTTTATTTCCCTGAAGCCCAGACATAAATTCTTTAGCCATTATGAGTCTTATATATGATGAAACTTGGCAGAAGAAACAGGGATTATAAAAGCTGATATATCTTATTTCTTCCTACCTCTAGGATTTCACAATGAGATTTATTTTCATATCTGCCTCATATGCACATTCATTAGTGCTTACAAACCGCTGCGTCAGCATCTCTCCTTCTCTCTCTGGATTCCCTGCTTTGGTGATCTCATCCAGTCTCCCTGTTTTAAATACCTCCTGTTAGGACAACCTCACTTCAACCACCTCCTTGTGCTCCAGATTCACCTACGGAAGAATCTCCACGACTTGCCCACTGGACACGGTCCAAGGGCATGTCACATTCAACATGTCCAAAACAGAACTTTCCATTTTTTCCCACTCACACTCCTAGTCACTTCTCTCTCCACTTCTCTTTCCTCCTTTCCAACTAGATGGCATCTTCATTCAGCCTGTAGTGTGGTGGGGTTAGTTGTTCAGTCATGTCCAACTCTTTGTGACCACATGGACTGTAGCCCACCAGGCTCCTCTGTCCATGGAATTTTCCAGGCAAGAATACTTGGTGGGTTACTATTTCCTACTCCAGGGGATCTTTCCGATTCAGGGATTGAACCCATGTCTCTTGCATCTCTTGGATTGGCAGGCAGATTCTTTATCACTGTGCCACTTGGGAAGAGCCCACAGAGGGTGGAGAGGAAGAGTAGGGAAGATTAGGGCAAAAAAAATGTTTCTCCAAAAAAGTGGCCCCACACAAATGGGGATGAAAGCCCATACCAGGGCAGAGGGGCAGTGAGACTGGGAGGATCACAACTGGCTGCTCAACTCCCTCCCGAGGTAATGGGCTGCACTGCACATAAGAATCTAAAATACGAAGAAGACTGCACATGTTTGGGGGCTCCATCTGTGCGGTCCCCAGAAAAGGAGGAAAATCAGACACGGCCTTTCCTGCTGTCACCTGCATCCCTTCAACATGAGCAGCAGGAGATGAAGGCTATGGGCCATGTAGTACCACTGGCCCACTGAAAAGTGAAGCTCGTTACCTTTTGACCAGTTTCTTAATTCAAGAGAGACCACTGTGCTCAGTTACAGAAACACTTCTATTTCTGGAGAAAACAAAAAACCGAATAATATACCCCCAAACTTTTAACAGGTGTTCTCTTTGGGATGCAATCATGGCAAATGTTCAATTTTTAAATGATATGGTTTTGTAAACAGTGTTTTATAATGAACATGCTTTACTCCACATATATGTGTGTACACATATGTGTGAAGTTTCTATGTTATATGACTTTTAAGGGCCACTTTTGCTCTACTCCACACATATAGGACACCCTGAAAGTCTGAAAAGTCTGGAAAGGGGAATCAGTTGCTAGTTTTTTTCTTAAAGATGCATGTTTAAGCAACTCATTCTCTTTGGGTGATTAATATCATAACTTAGAATCATGTGGCTTTTATTTTGTAGTTGAACCTCTCCTGTATTGCTGTTTTTGTTCAGTCCCTAGCTCATGTCCAACTCTTTGCAAACCCATGGACTCCACTGTTTTCTACTAACTCAGGGTCCTCTATCTTCGACTAACTCCCAGAGTTTTCTCAGATTCATATCCATTGAATCAGTGATACTATCTAACCATCTTGTCCTCTGCTGCCCCTTTATCCTTTTGTCTTCAATCTTTCCCATCATCAGGGTCTTTTCCAGTGAGTCAGATCTTTGCATCAGGTGGCCAAAATGTTGGAGCTTCAGTTTCAACATCAGTTCTTCCAATGAATATTTAGGGTTGATTTCCTTTAAGACTAACTGGTTTGATCTCCTTGCAGTCCAAGGGACTTTCAAGAGTCATCTCCAGCATCACAACTGGAAAGCATCAGTTTTCAGCACTCAGCCTTCTTTATGGTCCAACATTCATATTCATACATGACTACTGGAAAAACTATAGCTCTGACTATATGGACAATTCTCAGCAACGTGAAGTCTCTGCTTTTTAACAGGCTGTGACTTTGTCATAGCTTTCCTTCCAATAAGCAGGCATCTTTTTATTTCAAGGCTGTTATCACCATCCCCAGTGATTTGGACAGAGAAGGCAATGGCACCCCGCTCCAGTACTCTTGCCTGGAAAATCCCACGGACAGAGGAGCCTCGTAGGCTGCAGTCCATGGGGTCGCTAAGAGTTGGATATGACTAAGCGACTTCACTTTCACTTTTCACTTTTATGCATTGGAGAAGGAAATGGCAACCCACTCCAGTGTTCTTGCCTGGAGAATCCCAGGGACAGGGGAGCCTGGTGGGCTGCCGTCTATGGGGTCGCACAGTCAGACATGACTGAAGCGACTTAGCAATAGCATCAGTGATTTGGAAGCTGAAGAAAAGAAAATCTGTCACTATTTCCACGTTTTCCTCTTCTATTTCCCATGGAGTGATGGGACCAGAAGTCATGATCTTAGATATTTTAATGCTGAGCTTCAAGCCAGCTTTTTCACTCTCCCCTTTTCACTCTCATCAAGGGGCTCTTTAGTTCCTCTATACTTTCCTGCCATTAGCATGGTATCATCTGTATATCTGAGATTGTTGATATTTCTCCAAGTAATCCTGATTTCAGCTTATGATTGATCCAGTCTGGCATTTTGCATGGTGCACTCCACATATAAGTTAACTAAGCAGGACGACAGTATACAGCTTTGTCATGGTCCTTTCCCAATTTTGAACCAATCCACTGTGCCATGTCCAGTTCTACCTGTTGCTTCTTGGCCCTCATACAGTTTCTCAGGAGACACGTGAAGTGGTCTGGTGCTTCCATGTCTTGAAGAATTTCCCTTAGTTTGTTGTGATCCACACAGCCAAAGACTTCAGTGTAGAAGTAAATGTTTTTCTGATTCCTTACTTTCTCCATGATCCAATGAATGTTAGCAATTTGATCCCTGGTTCCTCTGCTGCTTCAAAACTCGTCCTGTACATCTGAAAGTTCTCAGTTCACATGCTGCTGAAGCCTAGTTCGAAGGATTTTGAGCATAACCTTGCTAACATGTGAAATAAGCACAATTGTATGACAGTTGGAACATTCTTTGGCATCACCTCTCTTTGGGATTGGAACGAAAAACTTAACATTTTCTGGTCCTGGGGCCACTGTTGAGTTTTCCAAATTTGCTGACATACTAAGTGCAGCACTTTTACAGCATCATATTTTAAGATTTTAAATAGCTCAGCTGGAATTCCATCACCTCCACTAGCTTTGTAGTAATGCTTCCTAAGAACACTTGACTCACACTCCAGGATGTGTGGCTCTAGATGAGTGGCCACACCACTGTGGCTATCCAGGTCATTGAGACTTCTCTTGTATAATTCTTCTGTGTATTCTTGCTGCTTCTTTTTAATCTCTTCTGTTTTTGTTAGGCCCTTGCCATTTCTGTCCTTTATTGTGCTCATCCTTGCATGAAATGTTCCCTTGATATCTTCAATTTTCTTGAAGAGATGTCTAGTCTTAACCATTCTATTGTTTCTCTCTGTTTCTTTGCATTGTTCATTTAAGAAGGCCTTCTTATCTCTCCTTGCTATTCTCTGGAACTCTGCATTCAGTTGGATATATCTTTCCCTTTCTCCTTTGCCTTTTGCTTTTCTTCTTTCCTCAGCTATACCTCTTCTGTATATGTTTTATAAAACAATGAGGTACACTAAACTTATGCACACAGGTCTTTTCATTGGAAGGGTATACTTTCAGATATAAACACAAATATGTATACCTTAGGTTCAAGGGGGACCCATGGGTTTGAAAAATCCCCCATGCTTCCCTGTGACTCAGATGGTAAAGAATCCACCTTCAGTGTGGGAGACCTGGGTTTGACCCCTGGCTTGGGAAGAATATCCCCTGGAGAAGGGAAAGGCTACCCACTCCAGTATTCTGGCCTGGAGAATCCCCATGGACAGAAGAGCTTGGCAGTCTACAATCCATAGCTTTGCAAAGAGTCAGACACTACTGAGCAACTAAGCACACACAATGAAAAGATGAACAGTGAGAAGGCAAGTGAGGAAGGCCACACCGTACACTTAAGGCTGTGAGTTCCAACACAGACTCCATCTTACTGAAACAGTGGTAACTGCTGTTCTCACACCAGCAAAAGCACTGTAACCACAACTGGCAGATGCTAAGGTTTGGAAGAGTTGACTCATTGGAGAAGACTCTGATGCTGGGAGGGATTGGGGGCAGGAGGAGAAGGGGACGACAGAGGATGAGATGGCTGGATGGCATCACTGACTCGATGGATGTGAGTCTGAGTGACCTCTGGGAGTTGGTGATGGCCAGGGAGGCCTAGCGTGCTGTGATTCATGGGGTCGCAAAGAGTTGGACACGACTGAGTGACTGATCTGATCTGAAGGTTTGGAAACTTGGACACTTCAGCAGCTTTGCTTTCCTGGAGGAAAAAGAAGGCAGTTCAGGTGGTTATAATGAAAGCATGAGCTGCACTGCTTTGCCTCCAAATACAAACGCATTTACAGGAGTGTAGATTTATTGTAAGCATACTGTTTAGAGGCTTTCCTATTGCATGTCTGTGTTCCCTCCCTCTGAAAAAGACCTATAGGAGAAAGATTCTCCCAGGCTATAGTGCCAGGAAAGTTCATGCTGCTTCTCCTAAAAAGATGGAATGTACCTACATGAATCTTGTCACTACAGGAACAGTTCCAGCCTTAGCACACGTGTGCAATCCTACAGATTTTGTTTTCATATAATAAATTCTTCCCAGCTTTATCTTGCTATGCCACTTTCCTTACCTTTTGCCCTTATATCATTAATTTTTTTCATCTTTTTGAATTTTGCATAATTTTATTAGCAATTTCATATTATACTTTTCAATGCTGTTCAGTTATTCAGTCACTAGTGAAGTGAGAGTCACTCATGTCTGACTGACTTCGCATCAGGTGGCCAAAGTACTAGAGTTTCAACTTCAGCATTGGTCCTTCAAATGAACATTCAGGGTTCATTTCCTTTAGGATTTACTGGGTTGATCTCCTTCCTGTCTAAGGGACTCTCAAGAGTCTTCTCGAGCACCACAATTTGAAAGCATCAGTTCTTTGGTGCACAACCTTCTTTACAGTCCTTCTTTACTACTGGAAAAATCATAGCTTTGACCATATTTATCTTTGTCAGCAAAGTGATGTCTCTGCTTTTTAATGTGCTGTCTAGGTTTGTCATAGCTTTCCTTCCAAGGAGCAAGTATCTTTTAATTTCATGGCTTCCGTAATCACCTGCAGTGATTTTGGAGCCCATAAATAAAATCTGTGACTATTTCCACTTTTCCCCCATCTATTTGCCATGAAGTAATGGAACTGAATGCCATGATCTTTCTGTTGTTGTTGTTGTTTTTTTTTCTCTATGTTGAGTTTTAAGCCAGCTTTTTCACTCTTCTCTTTCACCCTCATCAAGAGGCTCTTTAGCTCCTCTCTGCTTTCTGCCATTAGAGTGGCATCATCTGCACATCTGAGGTTGTTGATATTTCTCTTGTAATCTTGACTCCAGTCAGTGATTCATCCAGCACATCATTTCACATGATGTACCCTGTGTAAAAGTTAAATAAGCAAGCTGACAGTGTACAGCCTTGCCATACTCCTTTCCCAGTTTTGAACCGGTTTGTTGTTTCATGTTGGGTTCTGTTACTTCTTGACCTGCATACAGGTTTCTCAGGTGACAGGTTAGGTCATCTGGTATTCCCATCTCTAATATTCATTAGATATAGTACAAATACATTAACTCAATGCCATCCTACACTGCAGATCTGTGCACATGTGATGCACAGGCTCATGTACTTCTCTGTACTATGTCAGCTGAAGGTTCTAGGTCCTTAGAATATGGGACCCAAGCTGAAGTCATTAAATAGCACCTCCTCAGAGAGCCTTCCTACGTATCCTCATAGCCCTCTGGGTTGCCCTACCACTGATCACCCTTGTGATTTGTCCTCTCCAACAAAACATAAGCTCTTCAAGGAAAGTGACTATTTCCAACTTGGTCTCTGCCCAGCAGGGTGTCGGGTCCAAACAAGCACTCAGTAAAGCCCCCTGCTCTGGAAAGCTTCTGCTCGTTGACCATGTTCTATGTGTATACTCAGAAGTTCATCAAATTTCAGTGATAACTTAAAGCATTTCCAAAGCACAAGCAAATAGTCTTCCCAAGGCAGAGCAGCTACAGGACGATTACATAAAGTAACTAAGGAAAGCACTCAGTGAAGACAAGGAGGCAAGTTAAGAAAGAAAGTGAAAGAGGGTTCCCTTTTGAAAGAGACACATGTACCCCAATGTTCATCGCAGCACTGTTTATAATATCCAGGACATGGAAGCAACCTAGATGTCCATCAGCAGATGAATGGATAAGAAAGCTGTGGTACATATACACAATGGAGTATTACTCAGCCATTAAAAAGAATATGTTTGAATCAGTTCTAATGAGGTGGATGAAACTGGACCTATCATACAGAGTGAAGTAAGCCAGAAAGAAAAACACCAATACAGTGTATTAATGCATATATATGGAATTTAGAAAGATGGTAACAATAACCCTGTATGAGAGACAGCAGAGACACAGATGTATAAAACAGTCTTTTGGACTCTGTGGGAGAGGGAGTGGGGGGATGATTTGGGAGAATGACATTGAAACATGTATAATATCATATAAGAAATGAATTGCCAGTCCAGGTTCGATGCAGGATACTGGATGCTTGGGGCTGGTGCACTGGGATGACCCAGAGGGATGGGTTGGGGGAGGGAGGGGGGAGGGGGGTTCAGGATGGGGAACACATGTATACCCATGGCAGATTCATGTCAATATATGACAAAACCAATACAATATTGTAAAGTAATTAGCCTCCAATTAAAATAAATAAATTTATATTAAAAATTAAAAAAAGAAGGTAAGTGAAAGAAATCAGAAGACAAAGAGTAATTAAAGTAATAAGGATTGCTAAGAAAGGAGAAGAACATATAAGCAGAAAGCAGTAAAGTTTGTTAACTAAATGTTTCTTTATGTGTGAAGAATATGTTAACATTTTTAATATGTTTTCATTTGACCTAAAAAGTTGAGGAGTTATTCAAGGGAAGAATTCTTATTATCATTTTATAAGTTAGAAAATTGAGTGAGATAAATATTCATCATTTTGTGATTATAATGCACATTGAGTTTGGGGGGAGAAATTAAGCACAGTCAACTGAGGCCTCTCTTAGATTTTCCTTTCAGATTCTGTCAGCCTTAAGAACATTTGAACTCTTTCTCAAATAAAATTCCGTGTCTGTCCTGTACAACACTTTATCCTCAGCATGTAGAAGACTAGCTGGCACAGCTCAGTGGCTCAGTCTCATTCAGCTCCTTGCAACCCCATGGACTATAGGCACCTCTGTCCATGGGGTTTCCCTGGCAAGAAAACTGGAGTGGGCTACAATTTCCTCCTCCAGGGGATCTTCCAGACCCAGGGATCAAACCTGTATCTCCTGCATCTACTGCCTTCACAGGCAGATTCTTTACCACTGAGCCACTTGGGAAACCAATGTTTATTCAATAAACATAAAATCAACAGCAACAAAAAAAAAAAAAAAGAAAAAAGGAAGGAAGAAAGGAAGCAGGGAGAAAAGGAAGGAAATAACCAATGGAATAGGCCTTCCCTTGAAGAGAAACCTAGGGATTCCCAGGCCTGTTTGGTGATTCTAATTAACAAGTCCAGCTGGTCCCTGGTCTTTTTTATTCTCTGCTGCTTCTGCTGCTAAGTCGCTTCAGTCGTGTCCGACTCTATGCGACCCCATAGACGGAAGCCCACCAGGCTCCCCCATCCCCGGGATTCTCCAGGCAAGAACACTGGAGTGGGTTGCCATTTCCTTCTCCAATGCATGAAAGTGAAAAGTGAAAGGGAAGTCGCTCAGTCATGTCCGACCTTTAGCATGGACTGCAGCCTACCAGGCTCCTCCGTCCATGGGATTTTCCAGGCAAGAGTACTGGAGTGGGGTGCCATTTCATTCTCTAGTCAGTTGTAAAGGTAATTGTGATGAGATTATAATTCTAGTTTGTTGACTCTGAGATCTCTTAATTGGCTCTGAACTCAGGAAGGGAATAGTTTATTGTGTCCCCAGCACCAACAGTTGCATTCCAAGCTTCCACAGTGTTCCTAACTCACTGTTACAAATTATTTTCTCTTATTTCACTTTTCATGTCTGTGTTCCTGTCAAAATAACACAATCGCCCATTTCACATACTTCTCACTCTAGGCTTTGTCTCATGGTGTTCTCTCTGAGTGGAATTCCTACCCTTCCTCCACTACAATACAATCAAATCCTACTCAGAATTCATTCATTTATTTGAATACAAAGTCCCAGCGCAAGTGCTCCCTCCCTCCAAGAATTGCTGTCCACACTGCCTCCGGGTGGCAGGGCCACTCCGTGAGGCTCCCCATGGAGCACACGCAGACACAGTCCCAGTCACACTGGGTGACAGTCAAAGCCAGTCTGGGATATGGATTACCAGTTAGTGTTCCAAGTCCATTGGGCCGCCTGGCCCATGTCCCGTCCCTGACTGACACCCGAGTGTGTGAGCATGTGTGTCTCTTTCTGCTTTTCTGTCTTCCAACAACTCCAGTGGCTTGCTACCTCTTCCCTGATGCACTGAGCTGAAGTAATCTTTCTTCCCCCTGAATTCCCATAGAATTTCATTCTTGTAACACTTACCATTCCCTATCTGATTTATTTGTATGTCTTAACCCTTCTTGCCATCACTTCTTTAAAGGATCTCAAGGAATTGGGAGTAACTGGATAGTCTAAGAAAAAAAGAAAGTGTCCTTGGTGAAATTAACAGTCTTAGCAAAACAATAACCACCTCATGGCTTCCCTGGTGGCTCAGAGGGTAAAGAATCTGCCTGCAATTCAGGAGACCTGAGTTTGATCCCTGGGTTGGGATGGTTCCCTGGAAGGGGGCATGGTAATCCCTCCAGTATTCTTGCCTGGAGAATTCCATGGACAGAGTAGCCCGCTGGGCTATAGTCCATGGGGTAGCAGAAGAGTCAGATAAGACTGTGACTTAGAATAGCACATGGACTGAGGAGGCTATTCAGAGGCAGGTTGTATAAGCCAAGTGTAGACAAGGACGTCACATTATGAAAAAGGACACACAATTAAATGTGTCCTTTATTTTAATGACATCAGAAGTCCAGTGACATACACAGTTATCAGACTGAACAATTTTTAGACAAAAGTATCTTATATATTTGTGAAATTTGTTTCACCATACACATAATTTTGGTTAGGACTTAATAACTGGGCATCTTCTCCATTTCTATTCTCAATCTCTTTCATGTGTGTATGCTAAGTCGCTTCATTCATGTCTTAACTCTGTGCAAACCTGTGGACTGTACAGCCCTCCAGGCTCCTTTGTCAATGGGATCCTCCAGACAAGAATACTGGAGTGGCCTGCCAAACTAAGCCAAAAGTTTGAAATCATGGCTCTCTGGGTCTAGGAAACCTAGTCTACATTCAAGAAGAAAGCTCATTTGTACTCCTGAAAATGGCCCAATTTAGGACATGAGCTTTGTTTAAATAAAATATTGCATCACATATCATGGAAGAAGTTCACTTATACTTCTTAGGCTTCTTAGCAAGTACGGCTTATTTTTTTACAAAACTGTGACAACCCCATGATGCTGGGTCCTCTGATTTCTAGACAACTGTCCCATCTTGGTGGCCACGCCTTCCCCTGCTCTTTGAACCTGACTATGCCACACACACTGAGATTTACCCATCCCACAGTTCACACTGTCAAGGACAAAGTATTTACTTTCTAAAGAGGTTTCCTCTTAAAAACAGCATTTCCTGAGACAGATTTCACTTCTGCTGATGAATTCTGTAGTCCTGCTTTCACAGAAACACCGTCTCAGGATGAGGAGATGAGAGGCAGGTGGTGGGGAAGCATTTCCCTTCTCTCATTCACAAGAAAATGAATCACGAAAACCTGGCACATCACCTCAGAGTATTTGCTCATCTCTCGTCTGAATAAAATAGAACTACATAGACAGGATGCATCCAGTAAGGGGAGAGACTGAAGATACTTCAGAAAGTATTACTGAGTAGACCAGAGAAGGAGGTGAGGATGGGTGTAGTAGAGATGTCTGGGGTTCTGTTTTTGCTTTGGAGAGGGCTAGAAGTCCCATTTGATACATGTTCACCTCCTATCCTTAAAATTTAATTTTTTAAATTAAAATTGCATCCATTTAAGGTGTGCAACATGATGTTTTGATATACATACACCTAGTGAAATGATTAACACAGTTAAATAACTAACATATCCATCTATTTGTTACCTCTGTGCATCTGGTATCTATGCTCTTAGAAAATGACCAGTATAGTCATCACACTACACACTAGGATTTATCCATCCTACATAAATGGAGCTTCGTACCATTTGATCGACATTTCCCCTACCTCTCCGCCCCTGATAACCCACTGTTTGACATTTTGTATTCAACTTTTTTAGATTCCACATACAAATAAGATCACACAATGTTTATCTCTCCATGTTTAGCTAATTTCACTAAGTATAATGTCCTCCAGATTCAACCACATTGTCATTAAAGGCAGGATCCCCTGTTTTAAGGCTGAATAATTCAAAATCTATTACTGTGGTCAATAGATATTTGTTGATTTGATTTTGATTTCATTCAAATAAGGAATAACATAAGGCAAATTTTCTCAATGACCTAGAAGAACAAGGGCACTAAATAGGATTTTGAATCCTGGGTCCATCATTGTGTTAAGTGGGAAGAACAGCCACTTCCCAGAGTGAAGATTTGGTGAAATTATAGAAAGTGCCCAATGCCTGACACTCACTAGAAGCACTCACTCAAAGTTATTATTATCCCCATTTCTCATTTTCCTGCCCATCTTCCTGTTTTTACCCATTACAGCTTCAGTGCTCCCAGGGTCACCCTCAGCTACCTGTCAACAACTACGCCCCAGTGACTGTTGCTCCAGGGCTCAGGTATGAGGCATGTCTCAAATAATATGCTTATGACATAAGACAACTTCCAAAGTCCTTGAATAAATTTTGGAAAATAAATGTTATTATTTTTATTGAGGTAGAGTTAATTTGCAATGTTGTATTATTTTCACGTGTACAACAAAGTGACTGAGTTATATATATACGTGGAAGTGTTAGTCTCTCAGTCATGTCCGACTCTTTGCAATCCCATGGACTGCAGCCCGCTAGGCTCCTCTGTCCATGGAATTCTCCAGGCAAGAATACTGGAGTGGGTTGCTATTCCCTTCTCCAGGGGATCTTCCTGACTCAGGAATGAACCCAAGTCTTCTGCATAGCAGGTGAATTCTTTATCATCTGAGTCACCAAGGAAACCCTGTATATATACATATATGCTATGCTATGCTATGCTAAGTCACTTCAGTCGTGTCCGACTCTGTGTGACGCCATAGACGGCAGCCCACCAGGCTCCACCGTCCCTGGGATTCTCCAGGCAAGAACACTGGAGTGGGTTGCCATTTCCTTCTCCAATGCATGAAAGTGAAAAGAGAAAGTGAAGTCGCTCAGTCATGTCTGACTCCTAGCGACCCCATTGACTGCAGCCTACCAGGCTTCTCCGTCCATGGGATTTTCCAGTATATATATTCTTTTAAAAATCCTTTTCCATTATAGGCTATTACAAGATATTGACCACAGTTCCCTGTGTTACTCAGTAGGTGCTTGTTTTATTTATAGTAGTGTGTGTATGTTAATCTCAAACTCCTAATTTACCTTTCCATATCCCCCCATCCCACCTCGCTAACACTGTTGGTAACCATAAGTTTGTTTTTTATGTTGAGTCTATTTCTGTGGAAAATAAATGTCATTCGATGTCTATCCTTTTCAGGCTTTCCCCAGGATAATGTCACTTTTAGTTATTCTCACTCCAGTAAGTTCTCTGTTAGGACTCTTCCCCCCAAAGTGACTGCCAGCCCGTCAGATACAGGCACACTTCAGAACCTCAGAGATACTAAAGGTTCAATTCCAGACCATGGCAATGAAGCGAATATCACAAGAGAGTGAGTCACACAAATTTTCTGGTTTTCTAGTGCATATAAAAGCTATGTTTACAATATAATATAACATACAATATAAGTGTGTAGCATTACTCATTAAAAAACAATGTACATACCTTCATTAAAAAATACTTTGTTAGTAAAAATGCTAACATCACCTGTGTCTTCAGTGAGTCGTAACCTTGTGTAGTCGTAACAAAGATCACTGATGATGGATCACCATAACGGAATATAATCATAATGAAATGGCTTAAAATATTGTGAGAATTAAAAAATGTGACACAGAGACAGAAAATGAGCAAATCCTGTGAAAAATGGCATCAATAGACTTGCTTGACGCAGGACTACCACAAACCATCAATTCATAAAAACCCTCAATATCTGCAACAAGCAATAAACAATGTGTGCCTGTGAATTTACTAGATGAAGACATTCAGGTCTCCATTCCTACTCAACACTGAAGCCCAAGTCTAGCTTTGCACTCTCAAACACTCGCCTTACTAAGGTATTGAACTTATCAGGGGTCTTTCACTCCAGGTCTACACGCCTCAGAGCAGCACAAGGCTTTCAAAGGAGTTTTTCCTTTAACCTGATCAAACTCTTAGGCCCTGTCTCCCACTCCGACCTCCTTCTCACTAGTTGATGGGGAATAGGAAACAGACTTATTTTCCCATTTATGGGCAAAAGCTCTTGGTGTCTTTGGCTTTTTTCCAATGCCTCCAAAACATCATTTTAAGAGGATATTCGGAGTTTTGTGAAAGATTTCATGATATCTGTGTTCTGGGAGAACTGGAAACAGAGACGCAGCTGTAAATGCTGGACTGTCATGCCTGAGAGCAATCTCCATTTTTCCATTCTGGATTGATTTTAAAATATGGTATCATTCCCAGAGCTGTTAGGAATAATTCAACTTCCACCTTCCCACCATTCCCCTTGCTCTTAATCCTTCCCTCAAAGCAGATGGTATGCAAGATTTTAACATTAAAATCTGCCAAGAAATATGAAAAACTAGTAAGCACAAATCTGTTAATAGGTAGAAATATTTTATGGAAATGCATTTTTAAAGCACTATGCATTTGGGGCAAAAGTCTATTATTTGAGATGTGTCTCACTGCAGTATGACGGTGTTATCGGGGCGTGGGTTTAAGAATGAATGAGTCACACAGTGTTAAAGATGAATAAGGACAAGAAGGGGGCAGAAGAAAGAGAACTGGGAATAATAATAATTAAGTTTTGTGGAGTGCTTACTCTTAAATGAATATTTATTCTCACTTGGAGTTCTTTATTTCTTAGGAAAATTTTTTAAAAATCACACTAGCTGGGGAAACGGGTTTAATGTTAAGATGCAAATTCAAGGCCAGCAGAGGGGGTTGGTGGCAAAGGGATTCATTTACCAAAGTTGGATCCATAACAATATAGGTCTTTAGTGGCTGAGCAGTAACGTCCAGCTGTGCACTGAATGCTCTGCTGAGGTTTTCAGAGCTCTAAGTTGTTTCACCACAGTCAGGGAAACCCAGGGGTCCTCCTGGAAACAAAGGAATAGAGAGGGAGTTCCAAACTGCTGTGAGCAAGCTGCAAGAGAACATAAATCCACAGGGTAGAGCTTTTCACCCTTTGTGTGTAGGGGGGTGTATGTGTTCACATTCAGTTGTGTCTGACTCTTTGTGACTCCATGCACTGTAGCTCACCAAGCTCCTCTGTTCATGGAGTTTCCCCGACAAGAACACTGGAGTGGGTTACCATTTCCTTCTCCATTTCACCCTGGATTGAACCTGGGTCTCCTGCATTGCAGGCAGATTCTTCACCAACTAAGCCACCAGGGAAGTCGTTATTTCACCCTGTACAAGCAACCAAAAAGAAATCACCAGGATCTTCATTTATAAAGCATGGGTAAAATTTCACTTTACAGAACTAGGTTCTCAGGACTTTGATGACAGAAGCCCCACTCACTGTAGAACCTCCTTCAAATGGGGCTGTTATGTTGTTTGGTGATTAAACAAGAGAGTTGGAATCCCCTGGGCATGCCTCCTGAAACCCTTAGGAATCTGTGTCCTCCGATGCCTCGTGTCAGTGTGATGACACCTTCAAAAGAATGCCAGTCTACTCTGAAAGCCAAGAAGCACACACAGAGCTCTTCAGGCTTTCTCAAAGGGATAACCAGAGTCTTCACAGTGCTTCAATAGACAAGGGTCCCTAACATCCTTCTTGGACAGCGTTGCTCTCCCCCAGGTTTCATGCTCAGAAGAGCTATGAAATCCCACCCTCTCTCCTAGCTCTGTTGTGCTCTCATTAACCTCCTCCTCTACCTGCAGTCACCATCATTCCCTGTCCATGCTCCCAACTAGTGAGCTGCAGACCACATCCAGCCCCAGAAGTGAAATGAAGCTCACGCCCTCACCCCAAGCATTGTCCTATTATTATGTAAACCATAGTAAAAGCTATATCAGTGATCTGTGCCAATCTTAAGGTATAGCTAGATGAATTTTGATTAATATATATGTATGTATGTGTGTGTATATCTATATATTTATATAAATATATATAAAATGCTCACTCCTTAGAAAAAAGCTATGACAAACCTAGACAGCGTACTATAAAGCAGAGACATTACTTTGTCAACAAAGGTCTATATAGTCAGAGCTACAGTTTTTCACGTACATGGATGTGAGAAGTGGACCATAAAGAAGGCTGAGCACCAAAGAATTGATGCTTTTGAACTGTAGTGTTGGAGAAGACTCTTGAGAGTCCCGTGGACAGCAAGGAGATCCAACCAGTCCATCCTAAAGGAGATCAGCCCTGAGTGTTCACTGGAAGGACTGACGCTGAAGCTGAAACTCCAATACTTTGGCCACCTGATGCAAAGAACTGACTCATTGGAAAAGACCCAGATGCAGGGAAAGACTGAAGGCAGGAGGAGAAATGAGCAGCAGAGGATGAGATGGTTGGATGGCATCATGGACTCAACGGACATGAATTTGGGCAAACTCCTGGAGACAGTGAGCAACAGGGAGGCTGGGCATGCTGCAGTCCACAGGCTCACAAAGAGGTGGACACGACTTAATGACTGAACAACACAAACATATGCTACATGTAAATTAATAATATATATTTCATAGTTGATCTATAGTATATTTATAGAGTATATGTATGTGTGTATCTGCATAACCAACATATAATTCAAAATTCAGTAGATTTCAGTCACCCTAGAAAGCTTCCTCATTCTTCCACCCAGTCACTCTCCACCCTGTAAGCAGCCACCAATCTAATTTCTATTACCACAGACTAATTTTGCTAGGTCATTAACTTCACATAAATAAAATAATATATGTGCTTCTGCATCTGGTTTCTTTGACTCAGTGTAGGGGCTTTGAAATTCATCCATGGTGCTTCATGTAGATCATTCTTTTCTATTGCTGGGTAGTGGTATATTAAATCCACATAGCACCATTTATCCATTCCCGATGAACATGTGTGTTGTTTCCAGTTTGGGGCTGTTGTAAAAGACGCTGCTACCTACATTCTGGTATGTGGCTTTTCACCCGCTTTTCTTGGGTAAAAATCTAGGCATGGACTTGCAGGGTCAAGGGAAAGTGCATGCTTAACTTCATAAGAAACTACCAAACACTTTCCCCCGAAGTATTTCACCAGCAATACGTGAGAGTTCAAGCTCCCACATTCAGGCCAACATTGATGCTGTCTGTCTTTTCAATTTTACCCATTATAGTGGATACAATATCTTCATTTCCTTGATAATCAGTGCTGTTTAGTATTTTTCCATGAATTTACTGAATATAAATACATCCTTTTTGTGAAGTGTCTGTTCAAGTATTTTGCCCATTTTATTGAGTTTGACATATTTATTATTGAATGTAGCAATTTGGCAAACAAATTCTCTTAATATGTAGCTTACTTTTTCATTTTATTAGTGGTGTCTTTTGATGAGCAGAACTTTTTAATTCTGATGCAATTCTGTTTTATCAGTTTTTTTTTTCTTCTTCTTTATGATTTGGGATCTGCAGATGGTGACTGCAGCCAGGAAATTAAAAGACGCTTACTCCTTGGAGGGAAAGTTATGACCAACCTAGATAGCATATTCAAAAGCAGAGACATTACTTTGCCAATAAAGCTCTGTCTAGTCAAGGCTATGGCTTTTCCAGTGGTCATGTATGGATGTGAGAGTTGGACTGTGAAGAAGGCTGAGACCTGAAGGACTGATGCTTCTGAACTGTGGTGTTGGAGAAAACTCTTGAGAGTCCCTTGGACTGCAAAGAGATCCAGCCAGTCCATCCTAAAGGAGATCAGTCCTGGGTGTCCATTGGAAGGACTGATGCTGAAGCTGAAACTCCAGTACTTTGGCCACCTCATGCGAAGAGTTGACTCATTGGAAAAGACTCTGATGCTGGGAGGGATTGGGGGCAGGAGGAAAAGAGGACGACAAAGGATGAAATGGCTGGATGGCATCACCGACTCGATGCACATGAGCTTGGGTGAACTCCGGGAGTTGGTGATGGTCAGGGAGGCCTGGCATGCTGCGATTCATGGGGTTGCAAAGAGTCGGACACGACTGAGCGACTGAACTGAACTGAACTGTCTTCTCTGAGATATCTCTTCCTACCTCAGGAATGCAAAGATATTCTCCTATGTTTTCTGCTAGAAGTTTGAAAATTTTAGCTTTTATGTTTCCATTTAAATCATGTTTAAAGCTTCCTTTTTTTTTTTCCTAACATCCCCATATAGTCCATCAAGACCAACCTTTCCTTCAAGTCCTTAAACGTATTTCTAACAGATGTTTTAATCCTTGTCTGCTAAATCTAACCTCTGGGTCATCATGGGGCCCATTTCTCTTGGTTACATTTTATTCATTTTTAATTTAACTTTATAATACTTTATTTTCTTTTTCCATTTATTTATTTATTTATTAAATTTAAATTTATTTTTTAATTTTATTTTTATTTTATTTAACTTTACAATATTGTATTGGTTTTGCCATGTATCAAAATGAATCTGCCACAGGTATACATGTGTTCCCCATCCTGAACCCTCCTCCCTCCTCCCTCCCCATACCATCCCTCTAGGTCGTCCCAGTGCACCAGCCCCAGGCATCCGGTATCAGGCATCGAACTTGGATTGGCGACTCGTTTCATATATGATATTATACTTATTTCAATGCCATTCTCCCAAATCATCCCACCCTCTCCCTCTCCCAGAGTCCAAAAGGCTGTTCTATACATCAGTGTCTCTTTTGCTGTCTTGTATACAGGGTTATTGTTACCATCTTTCTTTTTTTTTTTTTGTTTCAATATTTATTTTTATTTATTTCTTTGGCTGCACCGCATCTTGGTTGTGGCATGCAGGATCTCAGTCTTCATTGCAGTCTGTGGGATCTTTAGTTGCAGCATGTGGGAATAAGTTCCCTGACCAGGAATCGAACCCAGGCCCCCTGCATTGGAAGCACAGGGTCTTAGCCACTGGACCACCAGGGAAGTTCCCCTGTTACCATCTTTCTAAATTCCATATATATGCAGAAAGAGATGGGAATACCAGACCACCTGATCTGCCTCTTGAGAAATCTGTATGCAGGTCAGGAAGCAACAGTTAGAACTTGACATGGAACAACAGACTGGTTCCAAATAGGAAAAGGAGTACGTCAAGGCTGTATATTGTCACCCTGTTTATTTAACTTATATGCAGAGTACATCATGAGAAACGCTGGACTGGAGGAAATACAAGTTGGAATCAAGATTGCTGGGAGAAATATCAATAACCTCGGATATGCAGATGACACCACCCTTATGGCAGAAAGTGAAGAGGAACTAAAAAGCCTCTTGATGAAAGTGAAAGTGGAGAGTGAAAAGGTTGGCTTAAAGCTCAACATTCAGAAAATGAAGATCATGGCATCTGGTCCCATCACTTCATGGGAAATAGATGGGGAAACAGTGTCAGACTTTATTTTTCTGGACTCCAGAATCACTGCAGATGGTGACTGCAGCCATGAAATTAAAAGACGCTTACTCCTTGAAGGAAAGTTATGACCAACCTAGATAGCATATTCGAAAGCAGAGACATTACTTTGCCAACAAAGGTTCACCTAGTCAAGGCTATGGTCTTTCCCGTGGTCATGTATGGATGTGAAAGCTGGACTGTGAAGAAGGCTGAGTGCTGAAGAATTGTTGCTTTTGAACTGTGGTGTTGGAGAAGACTCTTGAGAGTCCCCTGGACTGCAAGGAGATCCAACCAGTCCATTCTGGAGGAGATCAGCCCTGGGATTTCTTTGGAAGGAATGATGCTAAAGCTGAAACTCCAGTACTTTGGCCACCTCATGTGAAGAGTTGACTCATTGGAGAAGACTCTGATGCTGGGAGGGATTGGGGACAGGAGGAGAAGGGGACGACAGAGGATGAGATGGCTGGATGGCATCACTGACTTGATGGATGTTAGTCTGAGTGACCTCCGGGAGATGGTGATGGACAAGTAGGCCCGGTGTGCTGCGATTCATGGGGTTGCAAAGAGTTGGACACGACTGAGCGACTGATCTGATCTGATACTGTATTGGCGGAGAAGGCAATGGCACCCTACTCCAGTACTTTTGCCTGGAAAATCCCATGGATGGAGGAGCCTGGTAGGCTGCAGTCCATGGGGTCCCTAGAGTCGGACACGACTGAGCGACTTCACTTTCATTTTCACTTTCATGCATTGGAGAAGGTAATGGCAACCCACTCCAGTGTTCTTGCCTGGAGAATCCCAGGGACGGGGAGCCTGGTGGGCTGCCGTCTATGTGGTCGCACAGAGTCGGACACGACTGAAGCGACATAGCAGCAGTAGCAGCAGCATACTGTATTGGTGTTTTTCTTTCTGGCTTACTTTACTCTTTATAATAGGCTCCAGTTTCATCCACTTCATTAGAACTGATTCAAATGTATTCTTTTTAATGGCGGAGTAATACTCCATTGTGTATATGTACCACAGCTTGCTTATCCATTCATCTGTTGATGGACATCTAGGTTGCTTCCAAGTCCTGGCTATTATAAACAGTGCTGCGATGAACATTGGGGTACATGTATCTCTTTCATTTCTGGTTTTCTCAGTGTGTATGCCCAGCAGTGGGATTGCTGGATCATAAGACAGTTCTATTCCCAGTTTTTTGAGGAATCTCCATACTGTTCTCCATAGTGGCTGCACTAGTTTGCATTCCCACCAACAGTGTAAGAGGGTTCCCTTTTCTCCACACCCTCTCCAGCATTTATTGCTTATAGACTTTTGGATCGCAGCCATTCTGACTGGCGTGAAATGGTACCTCATAGTGGTTTTGATTTGCATTTCTCTGATAATGAGTGATGTTGAGCATCTTCTCATGTGTTTGTTAGCCATCTGTATGTCTTCTTTGGAGAACTGTCTATTTAGTTCTTTGGCCCATTTTTTGATTGGGTCATTGATTTTTCTGGAATTGAGCTGTAGGAGTTGCTTGTATATTTTTGAGATTAGTTGTCTGTTGCTTCATTTGCTATTATTTTCTCCCATTCTGAAGACTGTCTTTTCACCTTGTTTATAGTTTCCTTTGTTGTGCAGAAGCTTTTAAGTTTAATTAGGCCCCATTTGTTTATTTTTGCTTTTATTTCCAATATTCTGGGAGGTGGGTCATAGAGGATCCTGCTGTCATGTATGTTAGAGAGTGTTTTGCCTATGTTTTCCTCTAGGAGTTTTATGGTTTCTGGTCTTACATTTAGATCTTTAATCCATTTTGAGTTTATTTTTGTGTATGGTGTTAGAAAGTGCTCTAGTTTCATTCTTTTACAAGTGTTTGACCAGTTTTCCCAGCACCACTTGTTAAAGAGATGTCTTTAATCCATTGTATATTCTTGCCTCCTTCATCAAAGATAAGGTGTCCATATGTGCGTGGATTTATCTCTGGGCTTTCTATTTTGTTCCATTGATCTATATTTCTGTCTTTGTGCCAGTACCATACTGTCTTGATGACTGTGGCTTTGTAGTAGAGCCTGAAGTCAGGCAGGTTGATTCCTCCAGTTCCATTCTTCTTTCTCAAGATAGCTTTAGCTATTTGAGGTTTTTTGTATTTCCATACAAATTGTGAAATTATTTGTTCTAGCTGTGTGAAGAATACCATTGGTAGCTTGATCGGGATTGCATTGAATCTATAAATTGCTTTGGGTAGTATACTCATTTTCACTATATTGATTCTTCCAATCCATGAACATGGTATATTTCTCCACCTATTAGTGTCCTCTTTGATTTCTTTCACCAGTGTTTTATAGTTTTCATATATAGGTCTTTAGTTTTTTTAGGTAGATATATCCCTAAGTATTTTATTCTTTTCATTGCAATGGTGAATGGAATTGTTTCCTTAATTTCTCTTTCTATTTTCTCATTATTAGTGTACAAGAATGCCAGGGATTTCTGTGTGTTGATTTTATATCCTGCAACTTTACTATATTCATTGATTAGCTCTAGTAATTTTTTGGTGGAGTCTTTAGCGTTTTCTATGTAGAGGATCATGTCATCTGCAAACAGTGAGAGTTTTACTTCTTCTTTTCCAATTTGGATTCCTTTTATTTCTTTTTCTGCTCTGATTGCTGTGGCCAAAACTTCCAAAACTATGTTGAATAGTAATGGTGAAAGTGGGCACCCTTGTCTTGTTCCTGACTTTAGAGGAAATGCTTTCAATTTTTCACCATTGAGGATAATGTTTGCTGTGGGTTTGTCATATATAGCTTTTATTATGTTGAGGCATGTTCCTTCTATTCCTGCTTTCTGGAGAGTTTTTATCATAAATGGATGTTGAATTTTGTCAAAAGCTTTCTCTGCATCTATTGAGATAATCATATGGTTTTTATTTTTCAATTTGTTAATGTGGTGTATTACATTGATTGATTTTCAGATATTGAAGAATCCTTGCATTCCTGGGATAAAGCCCACTTGCTCATGGTATATGATCTTTTTAATGTGTTGTTCTTGGTTACATTTTCTGACTCTTCACATGCTTGGTGGGTGTTGTACAAAAAGTCTGAATCGTGCTGTCTTCCTTTCAAGAGTCAGTGTTCTGTTCTTAGGGTGTGGCCCTTTTTTGAGGGAACAGGTCTTATCCTCTGGATGTGTCCTCTCTGTGATCGCACATGAATGCCTGTGTTGTTCAGCAGGGTCTCCCCACTGCTGAGATGGAACCACCTCCAGCAGCCCCTGGCACTGGGGAAACTTGGGTTTGTTCTCATGAGAAACTTGGCTCCCCAGCTACATCTCACAAAACCACTCTTTGCATGTGCAAGCCCAAGCCTGTGCCAGAGACCTTGGATAAACACCCACACAGATGTGGGGGGCCCCTATGAGCAATTTGTTTTCCAGCACCTCTACTCCCAACGTTCAGCAACACCAAACCCCAATTACTGGCTCTCAGTTCAGCAAGACCACTGCTCTCTCAGGCTCCTACTCAGGTCCCCACGTTCAGGAAAAATCCCCGAATACAAGAGCCCCGAATACAAGGGCAGACAGGGCATCCTCTCCGTGCTTCTCTGCTCTGCCTGTCATCTAACACCTGCACACAGCTGCTTCATCTGTTCTGTCTGTTTGATAGCTGTTTGTGGTGGGAGGCTGACTCTGTTGTGTTCGGAAGTGCAAATGATAGCCCTGTGTTTCTCTTGTGAGAACCAGCCTGGCCCTGGAATGTTAATGACTAAATTCCTTCACTCATTACATCTTACTCCAAGAAGACTTTTGGTAATCCTGACAAATCTATCACATCGTCCTCTCAGAGGGTTTCTCTGCTACATTCCCTTGGGGCCAGTGAGGCTCTTCTGAGTTTCAGCAAAGACCCCAGCTTCCTTTCTTCTTGTGCTCTTGTGTTTGGGCAACATCACCAGCTTCCCAACTGCACACAGAGAAGTTTCTCTTAACCCATTTTGGAGCCGGGGGATCAGTGGCTGTCTTGGAAAGGAAGCAGGCAGCATCAGGTTCCAATCCTCCTCTCCTCTGGGGTCGGCATTTCTCACCAGAGAAGAAAGATGTCAGGTCCACCTAATCCTTTCCCCTGTGGATGCAACTGGACAGCAACCTCTGCCAGAAGAGTAGAGGGCCCCCTCCCCAGTTCTAGGCAGTTCTGAGACCGTCTAACTTACACTGGGGGTCTTCGATTAGCCAAGGAGCAAATGGTCAAAGAAGTCCCCTGTATGACAATAAAGGGGAGGACAGGACACATGCTAAGATGCTCAAATCCCGAGCCTCAAGGCCTTTCATTTGGCAGCAACTTTACCTCCTTCCCAACTACGGGAACACTCACTTATCGCAGATATGATTTTAGGAGGCTGAGACATATCTACCTTAATTTCTGGTTCAAAAAGGACCTCATATCTGGTCTACGTTAATGTGACTCAAGAAGGCTACTGTGTTTTCCTCTTTTTCTTTTCTTTTCTTTTTTTTTTTTTTTTTACTGTCAACCCCAGTCTGCTTACCTAAATTGAAAACTAAGGCTTCGCAGGTGTGTAGAGAAGCACAGGTTACGCAGTAAGTGAACCACGACTACCTCCAGCGTGGATCTCATGCAAGCAGACACTTCAAACTGAATACACACAGAAAAGCTTCCTCTCTTTCCTAAGCCATTAAAAACTTAAAAAAAAATCCAGAGGGGATGAGGAATTCAGTGAAGGCAGTCAAAAAGTACAAACTTCTAGCAATAAGATCCATCAGCTCTAGGGATATACAATATAATAAACAGGGTTACCACTGCTGCATGCTATATGTAAAGTTGTTAAGAGAGTAAATCCTGAGTTATCATTACAAGAAAACTTTTTTCTATTTCTTTAATTTTACACCTATATGAGGTGATGGGTGTGTACTAAATGTATTGTGATAATCACTTTGTGATGTATATATAAATTAAATCATGATGCTGTACTCAAACTTATACAGTGCTTTGGGTCAATTATATATCAATAAAACTGGAAGAAAAAAAAAAAGTTTCAGGAATGTTCTGTCCTTCCATGTGCTTGATTGAAAGCAGAAACCGTCCATCCCAGCAGAGAGGTCCTGGAGGCGAAGAGCCCAGACATGAAACGTCCCCAGCTGTGTCCTCTGCACAATCTGAGTCTCTTTCCCCTTGGTCTTTGGTACTTGCTTTGTTTCTCGGGGTCTGGAAGGAAGCCAGCTATAACAGTGTGTGCAAAGTCTGCGTAATGCAAGTCCCACAGGCGTGGTCCCAGAGGAGACCACTTTCTGCTTGTTCAGTTCTGTCAGTTTCTGCTTGTAGTAGAGGGCAAAAGTCTGTCTTCAGGCATCCCTGTGACTACATCCTGCATTGTCTACTTCCTCCAGACCTGCCTCCTACCAAAAGCTATAGTTTCTGAAACTGGACCCTGCCTGCTGCTCCTCCCTCCCATCCCAAGGACAGTCCATCTCTCATCCTCAGACCACCCATGTCACAGGCAGGACCTCTGGGGTCTCCTCAACAGTATATCTCGCTCCATGTGGACTTGACCTAGAATTAACCTTGGAAAGCAAGTTTAAAGATGTGAAAGTTAACACTCACATAATCTTAACTCCTCAAATACCTAGGTTCCAGGATTTTAGTGGTAAAAATGCAAATTTAAAACATCCTTTCATGTGTGAAATACATTCTTTAAAATCACATAAATAATATCTCATTTGCTACTCAGTGATTACTCCAGTCTAAATATTATACTAAAATTCTATCCAAGAAGGTTAATAGTTCTTGAGGAAAAATTTCCACAGAAGACAAATCTATAATTCATATATGTTGGGTAGGGAAAATACAGTATATTGACCTTTCCTAATGTGGCCCAGATGGTAAAGAATCCGCCTGCAGGTGTGATCCCTGGGTGGGGAAGATCCCCTGGAGAAGGGAATAGCTAGCCCACTCCAGTATTCTTGCCTAGAGAATTCCATGAACAGAAGAACCTGGCTGGCTACAGTCTATTGGGTCATAAAGAGTTGGGCACGACTGACTGAGTGACTAACACTTTCACAATATAGGCCATCACTATTTTTGTACACAACTTAATTTCTTTAAACAAGCCTAAGGTTAAAAAGAAAAGATTTAAGAGTAACAGGGAAATTCAGTCTCTAAAGAGTCATTGTTAAAAGCACAAAATAGGTCATAATGTATCATGGAGCTCTCTTTTTCCAAACCAATTCTGTGTTATCAATATTGGAAGTGAAGAGAAACCACAGCAAACCTCAAAAGAAGCTCTCTGAGTACAGACTGTGAAGTCAGCTCGCTCCCCTCCACTGGAAAGAAACCAGTGCTCTACAGGCATCCCACCCCCCGAGAGCCTCAGCATCCTTTGGAGCAGGAGCCTGGGGGTGCTCCCCACATCAGATCGCTGCCTCTCTCACTGGTGGCAGATCCCTGCCATCACTGGTGAAGTCTCCCTCTGCCTGCCTTACTGCTGAATTCAGGTCTGGAACCCCAGGAAGGGGGAATCAAGGCAATGCTGCCATGGAGAGGAAGGAACTCACTTTGGACCCACACTCAATCTGTGTGGGACTGACAGTGAAAATATCTTCTTACACAATTTAAATTTAAGATCTTCGGCACACTTTGTACGCAGTGTCAGGTCCCCAACCCCTGGGCCTGTTAGGAACCCAGCGGCAAAGCAGGAGGTGAGTAGCTGGGAGCGAAGTTTTTGTCTGCAGCACCCCACCCCCCTACATCACTCCTGTTACCTCCTGAAACATTCCCTTCTGTTGGCCTTGGAAAAACTGTCTTCCAGGAAACTGGAAACCCTGATGCCAAAAAGGTTGGGACCACTGCAGTAGTTATCAGTCAATTTAACATTTCAGCAAATGGATGTTTCTTTGAAAACAAGCACACCTTTGTAGGGGCAAAATGTGGAAGATCATTTCAGTAAAATCCCTTTTCCTAAGTGTTTAATGCATTCTTCATAAGACAAACCAAGTTCTCAGAAGTAAGAATAGTGTCTGGTATATATATACTTAAAATGGTTTGAAAGTGTTAGCTATTACTATTATGAGGGCTTCCCTTGTAGCTCAGAGGTAAAAGGATCTACCTGCCAATGCAAGAGACATGGGTTCGATCCCTGGGTCAGGGATATCCCATGAAGGAGGAAATGGCAACCTGCTCCAGTACTTTTGTCTGGGAAATCCCGTGGACAGAGGAGGCTTGCAGGCTATAGTTGGTGGGGTTGCAGAAGAGTCGGACACAACTTAGCGACTAACAGTTACTATTGTGGTCCTATTGAATCACTGGGAACCATCTGGAATGATAAAATTGAAACTGAATTCCCAGAGTAGGAACATAGTCTTGCTCAGTACAGAGTCTTATTGCAACTGAGTAAACTGTGGACTCTCAATAAATGTTTGTAGAAGGCACGGAGGTAAAGAGGAAGGTGGAAGGGAAAGACAGAGGGGAAGGAAGAGAGGGAGGGAGAAAGAAGTCAGCAAGCACCTACCAATGTGATTTATATAGTGAGTGGAAACTGAGAGGGAAGTAGGTTTAAGTACAAGTCTAAGATTCTAAAAGGATTGTAGAGTTTAGCCAAGTTGTTCAAAGTTGTTTAGCCAACAATTTTAGCCAAATTGTTCCCAAAATACATCCCATCAGTTTAGTTTGGCCCATGACATTTTATAGTCCTGGAATGTTCCTTCTTCTTTCTCAACCATGAATATCTTATCCATTTCTTAAGGTCAACTGCAATTACACTCACTCCCTGCAATATTTCCTCTTCCAAAGTGGAAGCAACAGCTTCTTACTCTCAAATAGAGAGTTACAATGTATAATAATTTTATCATCGATAATCAGTTTTATGTTGCTGGTTATCTTAAACTTATTTTGGATCACTTAAACTACTAGCGGTTTTGAGGCAGAAAGCACATGACATCTGAGATCGCCAGCCTTCCCTGGGGATGCCCGTGGTCCACCCTGCTGCCCCCTGCTCTGTGTCCTGGAAGGCTGCCCTGTACAGACTGCATCCTCCCTCTCCCTCATCCTGTGATTTCCAGCAGGTCCACCAGTGGGAGCCCATGAGGCAGACAGTTTCCTTCCTCAGTTCTCTCCTTACAGAGACCCAAGCAGCAGTCTTGCTGACCTGGTCCTCTCCACCCTTCAGGGAACTAGGCGCTCCTCTGCAGGGTCTGCCTCTGCTCCCAGACTGACAGCGCTATGTTAACTTCTGAGGTCTCCTTACTCTGCTCCTGTCATATCTGTATTATTATTATTTTTCACGTGGACCGTTCCTACAGTCTTTATTTGTTACAATATGGCTCCTGTTTTATGTCTTGGTGTTTTGGCCACGAGGCGTGTGGGATCTTCGCTCCTCCACCATGGATGGAACTCACACCTCCTATGTTGGAAAGTGAAGTTTCAACCACTGGACTGCCAGTGAAGTCCTCCCATACCTTTATAAACAGAATTTTTTCTCAAATTATTATAACTCTCTGTTTCTTGCTGGGATCCCGATAAATACAACTGCTTTATTTTCTTCTTTGCACTTAATATCTAAAGTAATTTTATTAATTTGTTTGCTTACTGAGTTTTGTACTCTTCTCCCACCAAAAATAAATGAATAATTTCCATTGTCTTATTCACCATTTGCCAGACAGAAAGGAGGCAGTCAATGAATATTTGTTGAATAAATAAATAAAATCTATATACATATATATGTATATAGGTATATTTAACTTATATGCAGAGTACATCATGAGAAATGCTGGACTGGAAGAAACACAAGTTGGAATCAAGATTGCTGGGAGAAATATTAATAACCTCAGATATGCGGATGACACCACCCTTATGGCAGAAAGTGAAGAAGAATTCAAAAGCCTCTTGATGAAAGTGAAAGTGGAAAGTGAAAAGGTTGGCTTAAAGCTCAACATTCAGAAAATGAAGATCATGGCATCCGGTCCCATCACTTCATGGGAAATAGATGGGAAACGGTGGAAACAGTGTCAGACTTTATTTTTCTGGGCTCCAAAATCACTACAGATGGTGACTGCAGCCATGAAATTAAAAGACGCTTACTCCTTGGAAGGAAAGTTATGACCAACCTAGATAGCATATTCAAAAGCAGAGACATTATTTTGCCAACAAAGGTTCGTCTAGTCAAGGCTATGGTTTTTCCTGTGGTCATGTATGGATGTGAAAGCTGGACTGTGAAGAAGGCTGAGCGCCGAAGAATTAATGCTTTTGAACTGTGGTGTTGGAGAAGACTCTTGAGAATCCCTTGGACTGCAAGGAGATCCAACCAGTCCATTCTGAAGGAGATCAGCCCTGGGATTTCTTTGGAAGGAATGATGCTGAAGCTGAAACTCCAGTACTTTGGCCACCTCATGCGAAGAGTTGACTCATTGGAGAAGACTGATGCTGGGAGGGATTGAGGGCAAGAGGAGAAGGGAACGACAGAGGATGAGATGGCTGGATGGCATCACTGACTCGATGGATGTGAGTCTCAGTGAACTCCGGGAGTTGGTGATGGACAGGGAGGCCTGGTGTGCTACGATTCATGGGGTCGCCAAGAGTCGGACACGACTGAGCGACTGATATGATCTGATCTGATATACATATATTCCAATTGAAAGTAATACTTCTGTGTTTCAGAGGTGATTCCAAAACACCAAGTTAGTTATTAAAACAGGTTTTGAAAATTTAGAACAAAGTGTTAACAGTTTGAATATAGCATTTCTTCAAACCCAGTGAAAACACAAAATACTTAAACCTGTACATTATTTTCCTGAAGTTAAGCTTCTAACATTAGCAGAAGTAAAGCAGAAAAATTCCAGAGCGTGTAATACAGAATGAAGGCAAAAAGACATCTCCAACTAACCTTTTCTTGACAAGGGAAATATAACTGCCAAAAAATTAGGCAGTGATTTACGATGTATCTCTGATATCACTGTATACTTGTTTCCCTACTCAAAGCAAAAATTTATCACCAACTGTCATTGGACGGCCATCCAAACACAACCTCCTCAATACCTGTCTAAAACTATGCTTTTAAAGTACTAGGACATTAGTACTTATCAAGATGGGGGACAGGCCTTTCCTTATATAAATACCTAAAACTTCACTTACATGTGCAAGAGGGGGAAGTGAAGTGAAATGAGACCCCACTTATCTCATCCCTTCCCTAGATGAGGCACCGTGGGTGATGGGAGAAAGAGGAATGGATGGCCTGCAGCTTAGAAAGATGTGAGTCTGCCAGTGCACCAGGCCACTGGGAATGCAGCAGCTCGACAGTGAGAGTGCCACCCTTGCCTTCAGCTGCCAGCAGAGGGGCTGGTCCCAGTTTGAGGAGCTCATGAGGGTGTGGCTCACGAAGGTGCTGGAGACAAAGCACAGGGGTGCTTTGTCTCCAACAAGCTTCAGCAGCTGTTCAGCTGCCTAACAAATGACTATTTTCCTTGGCTAAAGACCTTATCACTGAATTATCCTAGTGAGAACCATGGGGCGCTAAGGAAACCCTAGAGTTGGCAAATCAACGGATGAGGAGACCAAGTATACAGATAAACAGTATTTCCATGAATCTGATGTATGGCAAAGCCAATACAATATTGTAAAGTAAAAAATAAATAAAACAGGATTTCCAGGTATTTGATAGCTTTTCCTCCAAGGATCAAGCGTCTTTTAATTTCATGGCTGCAGTCACCATCTGCAGTGATTTTGGAGCCCCCCAAAATAAAGTCTGTCATTATTTCCATTGTTTCCCCATCCATTTGCCATGAAGTGATGGGACCAGGTACCATGATCTTTGCTTTTTGAATGTTGAGTTTTAAGCCAGCTTTTTCAATCTCCTCTTTCACTTTCATCAAGAGACTCTTTAGCTCCTCTTCACTTTCTGCCATAAGGGTGGTGTCATCTGCATATCTGAGGTTATTGATATTTCTCCCGGCAGTCCTGATTCCAGCTTGTGCTTTGTCCAGCTTGGCATTTCCCATGATGTATTTTGCATAGAAGTTAAATAAGCAGGGTGACAATATATGGCCTTGATGGACTCCTTTCCTAGTTTGGAACCAGTCTATT
The DNA here is from genome assembly GCA_935064755.1 of Tragelaphus eurycerus. Classification (NCBI taxonomy): domain Eukaryota; kingdom Metazoa; phylum Chordata; class Mammalia; order Artiodactyla; family Bovidae; genus Tragelaphus; species Tragelaphus eurycerus. The sequence continues at coordinate 3,249,627 of CAKXYN010000057.1, read as the reverse complement.
GTTCCATGTCTGGTTCTGTAACTTCTTGACTTGCATACAGGTTTCTCAGGAGGCAGGTAAGGTGGTCTGGTATTCCCATCTCTTGAAGAATTTTCCACAGTTTGGTGTGATCCACACAGTCAAAGGCTTCAGCATAGTCAATGAAACAAAAGTAGATGTTTTTCTGGAATTCTCCTGCTTTTTCTATGATCCGACGGATGTTAGCAGTGTTGACGACAGATGTTGGCAATCACTTATAGGATTTATTTTTAATCTTTTCTCTGAAGTACTGATGACACATTTCATAACTTGTCCTGCTATGCATAGATTTCACTGCATATACATTTGACTGGAGCCCATAACCCATTTGTAAGAGAACTTTCTAACATCTTCCACATTCTCACAGTTCCCAGGGATGTTTATGACCTCTGGGGTTTCACCACATAATTACTTGGAGGCATTTCTCCTCCCAGATTTGCCCTTGAATTCAGGCATTGAAAAGAATCCCTCCTTGCTCAGAGAAGTGACCAGAGGTGACATGAGTTTATTCAGATATTGGTCAATGACTCGGGTGCTGAGGGAAAACCAGGAAGTCAGTGCTTTTAGCTAATGATTCTCAAGGCAGTCTCACCCGGGTATTGAGCACTAGAGCTCCAGGCCCTGGACTACAGAAGCAAGAGCCAGTCAGGAGGCTGTGTGCGCAGCGACAATGAGATCAGATCATACGCAGGCCCAGGTGCACTCCTGTCCAGCCAGGTCTTCAGACCACATAGATACACCCCAAGGTTTGGCCAAGTGGAGAGATGCAGTTGTGGGAAAAAAAACATACATTCATTTTAATAATTTTTTGACTGCTTCCATTTTTATTTCTATATATCTTATATATAGGTATATACTTTTTAATATATGCATTACATATTTACATATAAATTTAAATGTTGTATATATATTCATACATATTTTATACAATGTAATATTTCAATATTATATAGATTTATAATTTCTTCTGTTTTCACATATTTCCATTTACAAGGAAATTAACATTGAAATTGAGTACTGGAAAATTCTTATTCATTCATATATTCAGTAAAAAAAAGCTGGAAGGCTGATGTTGTAGAAATGTGATGGACACAGAACTAGCAGGAAGGGGGTGCTCAATAAGGCAGTCAGGATTAGCTCTGTGGGCTCTGGGGAGCACTCACACGGCACAGGAGAACTTTGGAGACCAGGAGCCTAGAAGAGAGCCCACACTGCAAACGCGGAGGACGTGGCCTCTGGAAGGAGGCAGTGTGCCTGCTGCCCGCTAGGTTTTCTACTTCCCACTGGGATAAGGAGCCAGAGGTTCGAGGTTGCCCTCCCAGCGTCTTCTCTTTTCCTTCGAGTCTCTGATACTGGGCCCACGAGTTTCCCTTCTGATTCTGTCCTCACGCTGAGTCCTCTTACTGTTGCTTCTGAGCTCCTGCCTGCCATCTGATCCGCAAATTCCTCCTGGATACCGGCTCTAGAGAAGACTTCTCTGACATCTCCAGGCAGGTGCTGACTGAAAGCTCTGCACATCCAAGCTCTCAGATCACACAGCAGCTCAACCCACTTTCAGAACAACCAACTTATCACCACACAAGGGAACTGGGGAAAAGTCAAGCTTAATAAATGCTTATAAATCTGGCCAGTGTTCCTATCTGTAACACTATGATTTTTCTGTTGTTTTTTTTTAAATCTCAAAGCTGGAGGCTCAGAAGAGGGAAGGAGGCACCCTTTCCAGTTCATCACTGCACCTTCTCACACAACCTTGGCAAAGGCTCACACTTGGAGTCAGCGCCATTCATTTTATTTCCCAGATGTTTTTACATTTCAAGGCATTAACAACATGGATGACTCCTTCCATCTCCCCAGACTCCGTCTTCCCATCCCTTCTGCTCTTTGTCCAGCCCCAGGAGCATGTTTATTACCGTATTTACTGCACCCTCAAGGTGGCAGCCTCCGTAGGAAGCCACCACCCTTAGCTTAGTCATGATAGTCCCAAGCTTGTGGCTTGTCATCAGGGCAAGGGGCTCAGAGTCATCCTTACCCGTTTACCCTATGGACTCCCAGGTGAAACTGTGAGCAGATTTGACAGTCTGATGTTCAAGATGAAAACCCATTCCCACATCCTCTCAGCCAAACCAGAAAACTCATGCCAAAGCACTTTGTTCTTATCAGAAGTTGCTAAACTTAACTCCCTCACAGCAACTGTGCCCTCTATGAGCTGCTTCAAGGCGGGAACCTTGGAATATTTTTGAACTTCAGACAAAAAGAAAAAATCCCTCAAATGTTAGCATACTTTTAAAATTAATGTTTTAGAAATCACATTGTTCCACGTAATATTTGAAACGTACTTTAAAAATGATTTGCTGTTTTCTCAAATTCAGACTTAACTGGGTTTCCTGTATTTTTATTTGCTAAGTCTAACAATGCTACCATAGTCAGGAAAAGAAATGTCCTGGACTACAGGGACTTGGACCTATAAAACCTCTTAATATTACAAAACAGCCTTTATAACGGACCAGATTTTAGATTCTCTTTCTCTCTCTCCCACCACCAAAACAGAATCACAGGCTGCTTCTCAACTTTCAGAAAACAAAATAAGTTAATAGAAAGCACTTTCTCAATTTTACTCTTTTCTTGTGCAATATTTTCCCTTACTGTTTCAGCCTTGCTTATCTGCCAGCAAACCCCACTGGATAGCAGACAAAGTGAACAACTGTTAATAGGAAAAACGCCTGAGCATTCTTGGTTTGGAGTTTGCTTTTTTCATGGTCAAGTTCCGTTATATTTTCTGGTAGTAAAATTCTTCCCAGTAAATAGGATAGTTTTACATGCAAACTGCGTTTCACAATGTTTTTCTAGGAACATAGTTATTGGACTAAATATGAAAACAATGTCAAAATAATCAAATCTATCACTTTTAGATATGTTGAATATAAGACTCAAGTATATATATATTTAATATTATATATATATACACTCAACATTATAAATACATATATACTCAATATTTTCTCTATATACTCAATGTTATATATATAGTCAATATTATATATATATATATATATATATATATATATGTGTGTGTGTGTGTATATATGTATGTTTCAGATTCTTTTCCCCATAGGTTATTATGGAATAAGTGAGGTCCCTGTGCTATACAGTAAGTCCTTATATATGTTACTCTCAAATTCTCAATTTATCCCTTCCCACCACCTAATGAGTAAGTATGGAATTATAAGAAATAAGACACCATTCAATATGCCTTTGTACATATTTTATAATTTGAAATAAAAGCTAAAAAAAGATATGCACACAAAGAATCTGCATGAATGCTACACATCAATGCTTCTTATCTGACATCAAAAATAAGAGTAAATTAAGTGTATATTCATATGCACACACACCCACACAAAGTCAGTGTGCAAAGATCAGCTACAAATGCAGACTGATACAGGTCTCCCAAACTGGTGACATGATTTAGCAGGCAGTGCTACCAAGGGTGACGTATTTTGCAAAATAGTACAGTTACAAAGACAACAAAGTATCACCTTCCCTCAACCCACTTGACAGCTGTTTTCCTGAGTAATTCAGGACATATTAAATCAGTGCACAAATTATTTTGTGTTTACATAAAAAAGTGTACGATGTCTAGGCTTAGGTAATTATAAATATATTTTTCATCTACTTGAAAGTTGAACTGTTCAATCAAAATTTATGAAGAACTCAAGAAAATTCTGCTTTGTTTGGGAAACTGAGAAACAGAAATTCTACTAAAGAGGGCAGGGATTGCTGGGAGTTTGGACACAGGGCTGTGGGAGCACAGTGGAAAGGAGGCACTTGACTCCGTCTGGGTGTGAGGAGGGAAGGTTTCCAGGAGAGGAGGTGGGGTGATGCTTGAACCACGTCTTAGAACTAGAACAAACACAAGCAAAGCCAGAGAAAAGAGTGTGAGTGGACAGATATTTGGGGTATAGAGGAGGGTGGGGGTGAGGGTGGATAGACACAGGATGATCAAGGTTTGAAGTGTATCCTGAAGTCTTTTCAGTTAGGGGCCACACCCCCTTAAGAACATTCTTTGGCAACAGTAAAGAAGTATAGTATATGGGAAGTGGGTAAGTCAGATAGGTTAGTAGATTGTTAGATCAACACAGGTAAGAAAAAGTGAGGATTTTAAACAATGGCCATGGGGGCTGAGTGAATAGGATGGACTTGATATGTACCATATGTACAGGCAGACTCAATAGGATGGGGAGACTAGATTGGGAGGGGAGATTATGGACACAAAGGGGACCCTTGTGGGACACTTTAGGGGGTAGGTAGCTATGGAAGGAAGAGAACTCTTGGCATCAGTGAGTGGTGGGTACTTACAAAACCTAATCCTTATCAGTGTCTACCAGTAACTCAGTAATTGCTCCTATTAATAAAGATAACACATATGTCATCATTATTGGAACCATCACCCCTAAACCACACCTACTAACAGTGGCTTTAATAACACATTTCAGCAAAATTTTATTGACATCATTGATATGACAGGCTTTATCTAGACACTAGGAAAGCAGAGTGAAGTCCTAGTCCTAAGAAATGTTAGCCGTGCAGGAGGCATCATGGGAAGTAACCCGTGGTCAGAAACTCATTGTCTTTGCTATAACCTTAGCTGCAGCATAATCCCTGGCATAAAGTGAAAGCTCAGTAATTATTTACAGAATATGAAACATCTGATGAAACATCAAAATACATCACTAAAACATCACTTCTTTCCCCTCTATAAGCTTCCCCTTTTAACTAGGCCCTTCTCATCTGTGTTTAAACATGCATTCATGCTCACGTTCAGTCACTTAGTCATGCCCGACCCTTTGCAACCCCATGGACTGTAGCCCCCCAGGCTCCTCTGTCCATAGGATTCTCCAAGCAAGAATACTGGAGCGGATTGCCATTTCCTCCTCCAGGGGATCTTCCCGACTCAGAGATCGAACTGCATCTCTTACTTTTACTGCATTAATAGGCAGATTCTTTACCATTAGTGCCATCTGGGAAGCTTACACTTGCAAAAGTCCTTAAAATGCTAAATTTGAACCCATTTTTCCGTTCAGCCACAGACTTTTCTCTCTCCGTCCTGTTGCAGCTAAATAGTTCAAATGAGTTTCCACACGCTCTCTTCCTCACTTCTCATTTCTTCCTTACTCTGCTCCAGTCTGGTTTACCACCCCGTCACTTCATTGAAAATGCTCTTAATAAATAGCCTCCATGTTGCTAAATCAATAAACATTTCCATCCTCACTGTATATAGCCACTGAGCTTCATTCAACAAAGCTTGCTACTCCTTATTTCATGATACATTCTCTTCCCCTGATTTCACTGAACCACGCTGTCTTGACTTCCCTTCTACTTCTCTAAATTAACCCTCTCAGTCTCGTAAGCTCACACATCCTCTTCAGTGCTGGAGTTCCTCAGAGGTTTGGTCTTCAATGCCTTCTCAGGCTATGCTCTCTACTAAGGTCATTTTATCTCTGCCATGATTTTAACTACCATCCACATGCTAACAATGGATCAACTTCATCATCTGTCCAGAACACTCATTTGAGCCCTAGTACAACTTTTCAGCATCTCCATACGAGTGACCACAGGTCCCTCAAACTCAATATATCCAACACTGAACTGATGGAGTTCAAGTCAGAAACTTAAGAGTCATCCATGATTCACCCAGCCCCACTCCATCAGTAAGTGCTAACTCCACATTCAGAACATATCCTGAAACATGCACCACTCTCCTCCACTGTGACCACATCTGTCCAAACTTTGGACTCCCAATGATCTACAAAGCTCTTCCATCTCTACTCTTGGTCCCTATCCAACCCATTTTCCACCAAAAATCAAGAGTGATTAAAAAAAAAAAAAAGTCACACCTGTTCATTGTTGAAGCTCTTCAGTAATTGTCTATTGTTTTAGCATAAAAATCCTTGCATCCTGCGGGCCCTTCATGTCCTGAACTACACCGTCTCACCAGCTTCACCCATGACCCTCACCTCCTCTCGGCCTCCGTGTTCCATCACACTGGCTGTGCAGGTCTTCATGTGCTGCCAAGCCTTCCTGCCAGAGGCCCCAAGTGGTGCTGCCCCCTCTTCCTGGAATGCTCTCAATTGCCCTGCCCTTACCCAGCTAATTTCCATCCATTCTTCAAAGCTCTGCTGAAGGGACACCTGATTAAAACAGCCTTTCATGTCCAGGCCTGAAGCCTCCAATATACACACTCACAGCATCCAATACACTTTCTCTTCAGTTCAATTCAGTTTAGTCTCTCAGTTGTGTCTGACTCTGCAACCCCGTGGATTGCAGCACGCCAGGCCTCTGTGTCCATCACCAACTCCTGGAATTTGCTCAAACTCATGCCCATCAAGTCGGTGATGCCATTCAACCATCTCATCCTCTGTTGTCCCCTTCTTCTCCTGCCTTTAAACTTTCCCAGCATTAGGGTCTTTTCCAATAAGTCAGTTCTTTGCATCAGGTGGCAAGTCTCCTAGTCTTCCCCAAAATAATTGTTAACAGTTTTATTGATATAATTCACATACCACAAAATTCACACATTTACAGCATAGAATTCAATAGTTTTAGTATATTCATAGATACAACCATCACTACACCCAATTTCAGAACATTTTCATCATCTCCAAAGAAACACATACGCTTTATCTTTCACTGCCCTATCCAAGCCCATACCCTTTATCTACCGCCACCCTATCCATCCCTGGCCTCCATGAAAATATCCTTTCTCCAGCCCTAAGCTAACACAAAATTACTTTCTGTCCTATCAATTTTCCCTATTCTTTTTATACAAATGGTTTAGTCACTCAGTCACATTCGATTGTGACCCCATGCACTGTAGCCTGCCAGGCTCCTCTGCTCATGGGCTTTTCCAGGCAAGAATACTGGAGTCGGTTGCCATTTTCTTCTCCAGGGTTCATACGAATGGAGTCATGTAAAATGTGGTTTTCCGTGAGTGGTTCTTTCACAGTGGTTTCAAGGTCTACCCATGCTGTAGCATGCATCAGAACTTCATTCCTTCTCTGTCCTCAGAAGCATAGTTAGTAATTGCATAACTGCTTGTGTCTCTGGTTAAAATGTAAGTTTCCTGAAACCAGATTATATGTCTCATTAGACATATCAATCTATCTTATATCATACAGATGTTTCAAAAACAATTTGTGGAACTATCAACAAATCAACAAGTGAGCATGGCTCAAAGTCCCTGCAATATGTCTCTCCAATTTTGAAGGAGAGTTTCTTTTCATCACTGAGATAATGAAACTCAGTCTATAATCTATATTTGTACATTTCAGTAATAATTTACAAGTAATTAAAATCTAGCATGCAAAATCTACTAACGCATCCTTAAAATTTTTATATATTTCTGTGCACTTTTCTTAAACTGTAAGATGTATGCAGATCACCTGAGTATCTTGGTTCAGCACATCATGGGCAGGGCCTGAGCCTCTGCATTTCTAACAAGCTCCTAGGTGATGCCAATGCTGCTATTCCAGAGACGACACTTTAACAGTAGAGTCAAAAAGCATCATATTTTATCTTCTTCAAAGGTTGGTGGTACTGTAAAAATATGTTGTACTGTAAAAACATGTGCTTATCGCACTGAATAAGCAAATAGCAGGAGGTTAACATGGAGAAGGCAATGGCACCCCACTCCAGTACTCTTGCCTGGAGAATCCCAGGGACGAGGGAGCCTGGTGGGCTGCCGTCTATGGGGTCGCACAAAGTCAGACACGACTGCAAGCGACTTAGCAGCAGCAGCAGGAGGTTAACAAATACTAACCAAATTGTTAAGTGTGTAAATGGCATCCAAGTATAAAAAGGCTCCTTTAGAAAAGAAAGCCTTTCCACACTGTTGGTGGGAATGTAAGTTGGTGCAGCCACTCTGGAGAATAGTAGGAAAGGGAAGTTCCTTAAAAAACTAAAAAATGTAGAGTCATCATATGACCCAGCAACACCACTCCTCAGCATATATCTGGAAAAGATGAAAGTTCTCATTCAGGAAGATACATGCACCCCAATATTCACAGTGGCACTATTTATAAGAGCCAAGACATGGACGCAACCCAAGTGTCCATCAACAGAAGAATGGGTAAAGAATATGTGGTATGTATGTGCAATGGAATATTATTCAGTCATAAAAAAGAATGAATTACAAAAGAATATTTGCAGCCATACTTGTGGACCTAGAAAATATCATACTAAGTGAAGTAGGTCAGAGAAAAAAATATTACATGATATCACTAATATATAGAATCAAAAAAATAGTACAAGTGAACTTACTCACAAAAGAAAAACAGATTTACAGACATAGAAGACAAACCTATGATTACCAAAGGGATAAACTAGGAGTTTGGGATTAACAGATATAAATCACTATATATAAAATAGACAAACAAGGATTTACTGCATAGTATAGGAAACTATATTCAATATCTTATAATAACCTAAAATGGAAAAGGAAAAAAAAGCTCATTTTACATGCAATGGTAGATAGCACTGCAACAGAAAATAAAAGCAAGGAACTTCAAGAATCAAAGCATTCAAGAAGAAAGAAGTAAATTGGATCCTGAACAACTATAATTCAAGGCATAATTAGAAGTAAGTCACTGAGCTGAATGCAAACAATATTCAAACTGAACCAAGAAAAAAACCTGTGAACATACAAACAAATGTGTACAATATCTGAAAAGAAAAAGCCTCACTAGTCTTTACACAATGATTATAAGGAGCTAAAGAAAATGAGAAAATACAGGCTGTGGAAAAAAGAAAATTTACAGTGGATGGGACAAAAAAAAACATGTAAGTACAAGAAAGTGAAGATGAAAGCAAGCTACAGATCTAAACAACTAAAGTGAATTTTCTTTTGAGAAAATGAATCATGCAGACATTAAACTGAATTATTAAATCAAACTAGACTCTCTTGGATTTCAGGGTAACAGCCCAACTGCACACTGTGAAGAAACATGTGAACTCTGGAACTAGGGGTTTTAAAAGCTGCAGCTTGTCAGAAACCTTACAAGCTCTCAGTAAATTCCACAGAGCATGAGCCTTTACCTCAAATCAGATGCCTCACAGAAACCAAGAAGGTTATTTTCCTTCAAGCCTGCCCTGTTTAAGATTCAGGATTATGTTATCTGTACATACTGCCTACCCCCGCCAGGTAATGGATGCTGCCTGGAGGAAGGCTGCAGTATGATCCTTTCCTCCCTGGTGATAAGGACATCTGCGATAGGGAGAGAATTCAGAGATAACCGGAGCACTCAATGATTCATTTTTGACAGCCCTATTTCTTTTTTAATTAACAACTTTTCCAAGCAGGAGAGAAGACTTCACCATAGAAACCAGATTCCTGATAAGTGCCCCTGACAGCAGCAGATAAACAGGATCTCTGGGCTCAGGGTTCAGGGCCAAGTAACAGGTGACAGTGATTACTCACTGAGACGTAGAACAGGGCCTGCTGGGATCCATCCCTTCAGTACAAAGCTGACCACCAAAGTCTTCCCAAAGCTGCAGCTGAGTGGAAAGACTAAAGGCTTTTGGAAAGCTCCATCAAGGGGGAAAGTAGCTTTGTGGTCCCTCTTCATCGTGCAAATACTAGACAGCAGCAGTCCCGGCTAGTGAGGTCCCTCGAGTGCCTTTGGAGGATGCTTCCCTGTTCAAACCTTCTAAGCTAAGTAAAAGCTACCTTTCTTCCAGATAGAATAATTTAATTGATTAACATCTCTTGTGTTTCCAAATGTCGCTGAAAAACATCTAGAAGGAATACAAAACTCCTCCTCCATTTAGAAGTCAAATACCAATTAGCAGGTCCCCTTAATCATTAAAATTGGAACTCTGACATTGACATGGTAGTTAGTTTAGGAAACTTAGCATTTTAACATGTAGCAGGGACTGAATTTCCATTCCACCAGGTCTCTATATCAAATAATAGAAAATGCATTTCTGCTACATCAGACTCCACTTAACTAAGGCAATGCACGTAGCTGTGAGCTAACTCCCAAAGCCACAGGGTTTAAATGAACCATAACAAGTTTTTAAACAGAGCTTTTTAGAAGTAATCCTGTTGTCAGCTTCTCAGCCCACATACCACAGGCCCCTCACCCCGGCCAAGCATGTCTGATTGCTTTTCCCTGAGGCCCACACACACTCTGGGAGCCATTCTGGCCTCGGGAGAAAAATAAGGGGGAGGGGGTATCACACTCCACTTAGCTACTGAGACCTTCTGTCACTAATAACTCACCTGCTCCCCTTGCATTGGAACACCCTGGGGCCCAGACGGGGGCAAGGGGATCCTTGGTCCTTTCTTTGATCCCTGACCCTGCCTTCTTTTTCCAGTTTCCTTCTGTGGTTGACTTCATGGCCTCTGTTTTCCTCAGGATCAATGTGCAGCCTGCCTAGATCAAAATTACATGCCAGACTCCTCCCAGGGCCCAGCCCTGTCCACCTGCTCCCCATGGCCATTTTGTTGCCATCTAAGTTCTTCTACCACAACAAGGGGGAGCATCTCTCTGCACCTTATCTAAGCATACACTTCACCTGTAATGACTTCTCATTGGAGTGGATGTGGATGCTAGCAGAGAACTGTGGATCCGTGGTGTCAGCAATGACAGCATAGATCCTTGATGATCACTGCTTTTACATTTGGTGGTCTTTGGATTGGGAAGCATTCTGTTCATCAGTGCCAATACTCGACCAGGCAAGGCAAGAAGAAGGAAGTCACCTATGACTCCTCACACGACCTAGATATGAAGAACCATAATGCAAAGTGTTGATCTATAAAAGAGATAAAGGTTTGGGGAATCAGAGGTTACTTGGAGCAACAGTGATTCAAGAATGTTTTACTGAGTGGATGACATCTGAGTGGTTTTGAAAGAAGGAGAAATTTCAGCCACATAGAAATACAGAGAAAGGGTACCCCACACAGAGACAACTGAAAAGGCAGCTGCCAAGAGGTGAAGTGTGCTGGAAAGAACACTGACCTCGGAGCTGGGAAGACAGGGCTTGAAGCTCAGCTCCACCACTTATAACAGAGTGACCTTGAGAAAGCCCCATAGCATCAACTCTCTTTCTCTTCATCTGTAAAATGGAAAGAATAAAAGCTTTTCACATAGGATTTTTTTTTTGATAAAATATATAGTTGAAGCCAATCAATTGACCTACACATTGTAAGCAGGTGACAGAATATTCTAGAATATTCACACCCAGCTTGGCTGAGGGAGTGTGGATGAAAGCAGTAAGTGGAGAACTGGGTTGGGGATGTGGGCTGGTGCCATATCAAGGGATGCCCTGAACTCAATCCCAGGAGGCCATGAAGGGTAGGGGGCTAGAGAAGAATACAGCCTGAGCTGTACTACAGAGAAACTTAATTTGGTAGCAATAAGGAAAGGCAGATTGGAAGAGGGAAGACTAGAGACATGAAATCTAATTAAGTACGCATGCTACATGCTAAGTTGCTTCAATCGTGTCCAACTCTTTCCAACCCTGTGGAATGTAGCCCACCAGGCTCCTCTTCTCCAGGCAAGAATACTGGAGTTGGTTGCCATCTCCTTCTCCAGGGGATCTTTCTGACCAAGGATCAAACCCAAGTCCTGTGTCTCCTGCATTGGTTATTTACCACTAGTGCCACCTGGGAAGACCCCTATTAAGTATAAAGTCATGCAACAAATAACAAGGGCGAAAACAACATGAGACGGTCAATTCCAGACACTGAAAAATACATACGTGCTGAAGTTTGGTAATCGTCTGACCCCAGGTGGCGCTAATGGTAAAGAATTCGCCTGCCAACGCAGGAGACAAGAGACACAAATTCCATCCCTGGGTCAGGGAAGATCCCCTGGAGGAGGGCATGGCAACCCACTCCAGTATTCTTGCCTGGAGAATCCCATGGACAGAGGAGCCTGGCAGGCTATAGTCCATAGGGTCACAAAGAGTCAGAAACAACTGAAGTGTCTTAGTATGCATACATGCAAGATTTGGTAAATATTTAGATGCTGGGGTCAAAGGGGATGGGAAAGAGAGAACGGGGTAAAAGGACAATGCTATTGATATGAGGCCTGGCGTGCTACGATTCATGGGGTCGCAAAGAGTCAGACACGACTGAGCGACTGATCTGATCTGATTGATATGTTTACAGAACCCCAAAGAGGGGAATTTTGAAAAGAAAAGAAAATTAAAGTAATTAAAGTATGAGGTTCTAGTAGGATATTTGATTATGATTCTAAAAGCAGGAAAATCTTAGTGAAATCTTAGGAAAATTAGGACACACTCTGGTATCAGCATACAGACTGGATCATTAGTTCTGGTGCAACAGGAAGGGGCTGGTGTTTAACGTCCTAAGTCTGGCTTATGCAGACAGCTCTCCCGTCTGCTGGCATGGAACCAAGCATGGAACACTAGTGGCAGGGGGGTCACTCTGGGTGAGCAGCTGGCTATGGGATGAACATGCTCTGCAAGCAGGAGGATCTCATGGCTGTCCGTCACCTTTCGGCTGTGCAACATCTGAGTCTGCTCCTCCAGAGGGGAAGCCTTCAGTCTGTGGGTTTTGATGGGAAGCCAAGTCTTACTTGTGATCGTGGAAGCCAGAGGAGGCCACATTCTCTCTCTTCACCCTTGGCAGATGGAACACGCACAGGTGTCCAAGACATGGCCAAATGGAAGTTGTCACAAGAAAACAAACTTTTGGGCAAGTGAAGCCAGAACAAGCCGTCAGTTCTGCCTTGGCAGCAGCGCCTAGCAGCAGCGGATTTATCTGACCACTTCTGCAAGGTGACCCAGCTAGTCTGTGTGTCTGCTCACACTCCTAATCCTTTTAAACTACCTCATATCCTTTTAAGGAAGGCAGGGTCAGTTTCAGTTGCCACAGAAGTTAAAAACTTTTCTTAATCAGTTTCTTCTGTTTATAATAAAAAACAGTATTCCGTAGTGAGTAGCCAAGACTTTAGGATTCCCATGGAGTTGTTCCCTAGCTCTGCTCCTGACTAGCTGTGAGATCACCAACAAATCGCTTTACACCCTGGGCCTCAATTTTTACCTCTGCAAAATAGGGATTCCAATAGTTATCCACATCATGGTGGTATCTTAGGAATATATTTGATAGTAATAATGCATGCATGCATGCTCAGGTACTTCAGTCTGTCTGACTCTTTGAGACCCAATGGACTGCAGCCCACAGGCTCTTCTGTCCATGGGATTCTCCAGCCAAGAATGCTGGAGTGGGTTGCCATGGCCTCCTCCAGGGGATCTTCCCTGACCGAGGCACTGAACTTGTGTCTCTTATGTCTCTTGCAATGGCAGGCTGGTTTCTTACCACTAGCGCCACCTGGGAAGCCCTGATAATATTAATAGAAAGTACCTATAAGAGTTCTGGGCACGTTGTAAGCGTAAATGTCAGCCAGGATTACAATAGTTCAATAACAGTAACAGTGTAAGCACCCCTCAAGTGAGCCATGATCACTGTCTTAAGCACTTTGGACTCTAACTGAAGAGGCAGGAGGCATACACATTAAATACTTCACAAGCAGGAAAGGATGGCATGGCATGCACGTACAGGGCACCAATGAGAGTCTAAACCCTGTTATCACATCAATTTATGAAATGTTCTTTTCTAAACCAGCCACATTTATACCACTGAAATATTAGGCCATATCCTAGGGCGATGAAAAGTTTTCTAGGTTCACCTAAGAACTCATAACAGGCTAAGGTTAAATGAGAAAAGGACATTTGTTTCAAGCCTAGGCAGTGTCAGAAGTTCAAACCCCTCCACCCCTGACCCAGGGAAGTTTGTTTCACTGTCCTTTAGGTGTTCTGATCAGCTACTTGGAAATTCCAGGCAGAATAAAAATAAGATGTTCCTCTAGAGAAACAGAGTATGATCCTATGGTCCTTCCCCTCATGTTCTCCACCTGCCTTTTGTCTGTAGAAGAACTTTAGTCAAAGAATAAATTTAATCTGAGAAGTGAGAAAATGCAGAAGCAAACAAAATCAATCAAAGAGAAGAAAATGATAATCATTTATTATTAAGAAAAGTCAAGGATCTTGACTTGGCCATAGATCCTCCTCAAGGACTTATAGGTAATATTCTGAGCCACATACATTGAGCTGTCTTGTAGCCAAGACATAAGCTGCTCCAATTCTGAAAACTGGCCTCAAGGAAATGGGAACAAACCAACCCTGGAACTCAAGATTAACTGTACTTAAAACAATCAAGGTAATTCTGGTCATACCACCGCATGACCAATTTCAAGATGGCTGTCAGAGCTAACTTACTATTTCTACAGGTAGCCCTCTCCCCCAGCCTATAAATGCTTTTGCCCACTGATTGTCAGTGGGGGAGTCAGCCTTGGGACACAAGTCTGCCCTCTCCCCTGGTTGCTGGTCTCTGAAACAAAGCAAACTTCCCACCAACCTTGCTTCTGGAGTATTGGTTTTTGAGCAGCAAGCAGTCAGACCCCATTTTTGGAAACAATAGTATTCTTCTTTAGGACATGTGAGAATTAATACTCCAGGATAAGGAGTTAACTACAGTCCAATGGTCTCTTCTGTAGAGCAAAAGTTACTGTATAATTCTTGGACCCGTCTTACAGCTACAGTCTGAATTATGGATCTTTTAAAATCTAAGCATGAATTGTGTGCTGTAACACTATCAATAGACTTCAAAAATGTATGCAGCCTTGTAACACCTCAAAAAATGACTTTTCATTTTTTTTGATTAATTTATTTCAAACAACTACTTTTAGGATTCAATTTCTGCATCATCTCGTACAACTGCTTTTGGAAATTCAATTTCATTTTTTTCTCTATAAATTCTTAATTGTCCTAGCACCATTTAATTAAAAAATATCATCTTGCCCTGTGGCTCTGCAGTGCCAATTCTGAAAAAAATCAAGTGTCATATGTGAGTCTATTTCTGGGCTCCATGGATTGACTTGTCCATTCCTATACCAGTAATAACATGATATTAATTACTATGCTTTAATAATAAGTCTTCTTTTCTGGTAGCTCAAGGACCCTGGCTCTCTTCTTCTTTTGCAAAACTGCCTTGTCACTACTGGCCCTCATCATGTTCACATATACTTTAGAATCAATTGATCAAAGTCCACCAAAAAAAAAAACAAAACACTGGGATTTATATGGTGCATGCACGCTAAGTCCCTTCAGTCATGTCTGACTCTTTGTAACGTTATGGACTGTAGCCTGCCAGGCTGCTCTGTCCATAGGATTCTCCAGGCAAGAATACTGGAGTGGGTTGCCATGCCCTCCTCCAGGGGATCTTCTCCGACCCAGGGATCAAATCCATGTCTTTTACATCTCCTGAATTGGCAGCAAGTTCTTTTCCACAAGTAGGGGTCGGATGCCCCCACGCCCCCAACCCCCACTCAGGATTTATATTTCCAGTGGTCATGTATAGATGTGAGAGTTGGACTATAAAGAAAGCTCAGCACCAAAGAATTGATGGTTTTTAACTGTGGTGTTGGAGAAGACTCTTGAGAGTCCCTTGGACTGCAAGGAGATCCAACCAGTCAATCGTAAATGAAATAAGACTGATGCTGAAGCTGAAACTACAATACTTTGGCCACCTGTTGCGAAGAACTGACTCATTGGAAAAGACCCTGATGCTGGGAAAGATTGAAGGCAGGAGGAGAAGGGGATGACAGAGGATGATATGGTTGGATGGCATTGCCGACTCAATGGACATGAGTTTGAGTAAGCTCAGAGATTGGTGATGGACAGGGAAGCTTGGTGTGCTGCAGTCCATGGAGTCACAAAGAGTCGGACATAACTGAGCGACTGAACTGAACTGCATCAAATCTACAGGTCAATTTATGGGAGTATTAACATCTTTATAATATCAAAAAAGAAATAGTAAAGAGACCTCACCTAGAGTGAGGGAGAGATTTGACACTAAATTATATTTTGAGCTTTGGCTATCATGGAGGACTGGATATTCTATTTACTGAAATAAGACTGTGCATGGAATTTAAAAGAGAACACAAGACCCAGTTACCTGAGTCACCAGAAATGACAGTGCAAGCTGCAGTCCAAGTGTGGGGACAATCTCCTCTTCTAGACACATTTTAAGAGACAAAATTAAGGCTGCATTTTGATAACATCATAAGTGGTGTTTGTTCAACTGTCATCCCTCAATACCAGTTTGAAGTTAACTCAGAAATTTTCTTGCACATCTTTTATTAGATACATTTTGTTAAAAGATTAGCTACCTTCTCTGACAATGTCTCATTGTTTCTTCCTGGTAATTAGGAATGCTCTTGAGTTTCTATGTTAATCTTGGATTGTTCAGGAAGGCATCTAATAATTAGCCGACATATTTTCCTGAATTTTTCTATGCACACAGTAACACTGATCAACTGAATCTCTTTCAAGACTTGTAATGGCATTACAAGGCTTCTACTCCACAGGGACACTGAAATATCACACTTGCAGCCTCAAAGCCCACAGGAAGCCCACTGCCCTGTGTGGCCCCCTGGTTCAGGAGCCCCGGACCAGCAGTCCTCTTTATCGGCAGAAGCTGAGTGAGCCACCACTTCCTGCTTCCAGACATCGCAGAATCAATGCACAAGACTAGGGCTTTGGCTTAAATTACCATTCTTCATTTGTTTCACAGAGAAGTTGTCCTTTTGAGCCTGGATATATATTTTGGTTGGGCTTCCCTGGTGGCTCAACAGTTAAGAATTCCACCATGAATGCAGGAGACTCAGGTTCACTGCCTGGGTCAGGAAGATCCCCTGCAGAAGGAAATGGCAACCCACTCCAGTATTCTTGCCTTGAGAATCCTACCGACAGAGGAGCCTGGGGGGCTACAGTCCATGGGGTTGCAAAAGAGTCAGACATGACTTAGCAACTAAACAACAACAATATATTCTGGCTACCTACATCTAATAAAAACTAAGATCATGGCATCCGGTCCCATCAGTGCAGTTCAGTTCAGTCACTCAGTTGTGTTCGACTCTTTGCGACCCCATGAATTGCAGAACGCCAGGCCTCCCTGTCCATTACCAACTCCCGGAGTATGCAAATAGATGGAAACAGTGACAGACTTCATTTTCTTGGGCTCCAAATCTTTGCAGATGGTAACAGAAGCATTAAATTAAAAGATGCTTGCTCCTTGGAAGGAAAGTTATGACCAACCTAGACAGCATATTAAAATGCAGAGATATTACTTTGCTGACAAAGGTCCATATAGTCAAAAATATGGTTTTTCCAGTAGTCATGTATAGATGTGAGAGCTGGACTATAAAGAAGGCTGAGCAGTGAAGAATTGAACTGTGGTGTTGGAGAAGACTCTTGAAAGTCCCTTGGACTGCAAGGAGATCCAACCAGTCAGTTGTAAATGAAATCAGACTGATGCTGAAACTGCAATTTTTGGCCACCTGGTGCAAAGAACTGACTCATTGAAAAAGACCCTGATGCTGGGAAAGATTGAAGGCAGGAGGAGAAGGGGACGGCAGAGAATGAGATGGTTGGATGGCATCACCGACTCAACGGACATGAGTTTGAGCAAGCTCTGGGAGCTGGTGGTGGACAGAGATGCCCAGACTGCTGCAGTCCATGGGGTCGCAAAGAGTTGGACACGACTGAGCGACTGAACTGACTGGTATTTAATATTTCACCTGCCTTTGAGTTTACAAAGGGAAAGTGGTAACTAAAAGAACAGGTGTGGAGAACAACTTTTAAGAAATAGGGGGAGTGACAAGATGACAAAAAGAGGGGGAGCTTCAAGCAACCTAACATTTATGCCCCAAATCCCATCTCTACTTTTGTCCACCTTGCTTGTGCCCTCAAGACTCACCTTATGGATCACATCCTAGGCTCCCTCACTCTCTGGACTCCCAGTGAGCTCAGCCAATAGGAGGCAGAGCAGGAGAGCAGAGAGAGGAAGAGCAGAGCATCTGGTCCAGAGTCATCAGCTTCTGAAGGGAGGCTTTGGCAGAACTCTCTGCCCGACCTCTCTCTCTATCTCACCCCTCTCTCTCCCCCCAGCTGGCTCTAGTAACTGATTCCTTCCTGTAGTGGTTTGAATGTGTCTCTCCAAAAGTTATGTTCAAGTCCCAAACTCTGATACCTGTGAATAAGACTGTATTGGAAATACAGTTTTTGCACATGTAACCAAGTTAAGATGAGGTCGTGTTGAATTAGATGAGTGAAATCCTATGATTTGTGTCTTTAAGAGAAAATAAAATGGGGAATATAATAGAGAATATAGTCTCTTTAATAAGCGGCATTCAAAAAACTAGACAGTTACATGTAAAGGAATGATACTAGTCCATTTTTTAATATCATGTCCAAAAATGAATGCTAGATGCATTAAAGACTTAAATGTAAAATTTGAACCCATAAAACTTTTAGAAGGAAACATAGGCAGTATGCTCACTGACATTTCTCTTAGCAATATGTTTTCAAAGCTCTCTCCTCTTGTGTAAGGGAAACAAAAGCAAAAATAAACGAAAATGACTACACCAAACTAAAAATCTTTTGCACAGCAGAGGAAGCCATCAACAAAAGGAAAAGGCAGCTACTGAATGTGAGAGAATATTTGCAAATGATACATCCAGTAGGGGTTAATATCCAATATATGTAAAGAACTCACACAACTCAATAGCAAAAAACAAACCATCTGATTTTTTAAAAAGAACAGAGGCCCTCAATAGATGTTTTTCCAAAGAAGAGACAGATGGCCAACAGGCACATGAAAAGATGCTCAACCTCACTAATCATCAGGGAAATGCAAATAAAAAACACAGTGAGGCAGCACCTCCTACCCACCAGAAAGTCTATTAACAAAAAGACAACAAATAACAAGTGTTGGCAAGGACTGGAAAGAGGGAAACCCTCATACACTGTGGGGATGTAAATTGGTGGGAATGTAAATTGATACAGTAACTATGGAAAACAGTAGGAAGATTCCTCAAAAAAATGGCAATAGAACTGCAAATGATGTGCATGGCAAAAGACTTGCCTCTTGAGAAACCTGTATGCAGGTCACGAAGCAACAGTTAGAACTGCACATGGAACAACAGACTGGTTCCAAATAGGAAAAGGAGTATGTCAAGGCTGTATATTGTCACCCTGTTTATTTAACTTATATCCAGAGTACATCATGAGAAATGCTGGGCCGGAAGAAGCACAGGCTGGAATCAAGATTGCCGGGAGAAATATCAATAACATCAGATATGCATATGACACCACCCTTGTGGCAGAAAGTGAAGCAAAACTAAAGAGCCTCTTGATGAAAGTGAAAGAGGATAGTGAAAAAGTTGGCTTAAAGCTCAACATTCAGAAAACGAAGATCAGGGATGGCATCTGGTCCCATCACTTCATGGCAAATAGATGGGGAAACAGTGGAAACAGTGGCCGACTTTATTTTTCTGGGCTCCAAAATCACTGCAGATGGTGACTGCAGCCATGAAATTAAAAGATGCTTGCTCCTTGGAAGAAAAGCTATGATCAACCTAGACAGAGTATTAAAAAGCAGAGACATCACTTTGCTGACAAAGGTCTGTATAGCCAAAGCTATGGTTTTTCCAGTGGTCATGTATGGATGTGAGAAAGGGAAAGTGAAAGTTGGTCAGTCGTGTCTGACTCTTTGCAACCCCATGGACTATACCATCCATGGAATTCTCCAGGCCAGAATACTGGAGGAGTTAGCCTTTCCCTTCTCCAGAGGATTTTCCCAACGAGAGTTGGACCATAAAGAAGTCTGAGCACCTAAGAACTGATGCTTTCAAACTGTGGTGTTGGAGAAGACTCTTGAGAGTCACTTGGACTGCAAGGAGATCCAACCAGTCAATCCTAAAGGAAATCAACCCTAAATATTCATTGGAAGGACTGACGCTGAAGTTGAAGCTCCAACCCTTTGGCCATCTGATTTGAAGAGCCAACTCATTGTAAAAGACCCTGATGCCAGGAGAGATTGAGGGCAGGAGAAGAAGGGGGCCACAGAGGAGGAGATGTTTGGATGGCATCACTGACTCAATGGACATGAGTTTGAGCAAGCTCCAGGAGATGGTAAAGGACAGGGAGGCCTGACATGCTGCAGTCCATGGGGCCGCAAAGGTCGGACACGACTGAGCAACTGAACAACAACACTACTCTGTAATAACTTTGCTGCTGCTGCTGCTAAGTCACTTCAGTCGTGTCCGACTCTGTGTGACCCCATAGACGTCAGCCCACCAGGCTCTCCTGCCCCTGGGATTCTCCAGGCAAGAAAATTGGAGTGGGTTGCCATTTCCTTCTCCAATGCATGAAAGCGAAAAAGTGAAAGTGAAGTCGCTCAGTCGTGTGCCATTGCCTTCTCCGGTAATAACTTTAAATGGAGTATAATCTATAAAAGTATTGAATTTTTAGTACACCTGAAACTAATATTATAAATCAACTATACTTCAATAAAAATAATAAAATAAATTTTAAAAATGCAAATCTTTTTTTCTTAAATGTCATAAAGCAGAAGTTCAAAATTTTACTTCAGAAATAACACTCATCAATTCCTCTGTACACCAATATGCTCCCAGGCAGGCACTCACAACACTCCCCCACCCCGACTCAAGAAGACTACAGTAATAAGACATTTGCCCCTAAAATCAGCTTGCCAGATAAACCCAATCAAATGACTGTCCTTTCCCTGCCATACATAATAGGGCGCCAGACACTGAATGGGCACAAACTGCAGTAGGAAGAGCAGATACCAGTCAAGGCTGGCAATGGTCCACTGTGGCAAATCACAACCAGCTTGGCAGCCTGTGAGTCTCCAGTAGAGAAGGTCAATCAAGGCCCAAGAGATTGTTGTGGACAGCCAACTAATTTCTGGCTTTCCATTCTGTTAAATGGGCCCTCTTGTCTAAGCATAGGCCAAGTATTCACTATTTCCATTATTTTAATTTTATAATACTCTTTAATATCTGGCTGCCCAGGCACATGCTCCAGAGAAGGCAATGGCACCCCACTCCAGTACTCTTGCCTGGAAAATCCCATGGACGGAGGAGCCTGGTAGGCTGCAGTCCATGGGGTCTCTAAGAGTTGGACAAGACTTAGCGACTTCACTTTCACTTTTCACTTTCCTGCATTGGAGAAGGAAATGGCAACCCACTTGGTGTTCTTGCCTGGAGAATCCCAGGGACGGGGGAGCCTGGTGGGCTGCCGTCTATGGGGTCGCACAGAGTTGGACACGACTGAAGTGACTTAGCAGCAGCAGCAGCAGGCACATGCTCATTATTCTTTTTGAGATTTCCTAAGCTGTTCTTACCTATATTTTTTATTCTTGCAGAAGCACTTTAGGATCATGTTGTCAGCTTTAATTTCCCTTGGGTTTTGACTAGATAGACCTACACTAAAAATCTATAAACTTATATGGAATCATCCAAGTCAAAAACCTGGTACATCTCTCCATTTATTCGGGCTTCCTTTTATATACCTCAGTAAAATTTAATAGTTCTTTTTCTACAAGTCCTGCACAGTTCCTGGTGGGTTTATTCCTAAGTCATCTATATGTTTGTCATTGTAAATGTGATAATTTTCTAGAATGCCTTCCTTTACCATGACTATGCAATAATACATGCATAAAACACCCAATGTCACAGAAGGGTAAAATCAAACTCTCTCATCACTCATCCTGCCAGCCCTGACTCCTCCCATCAGCAGAAATATCAGTGAAGAGTCAAGATGAGTTTCCATGATCTCTGGATTCTATTGAGTCTGGGGGCTTTTTTATGTTTTAAATAAAAAAGATTATACTACATACTTTCCCTATGACTTTTCTTGCAGTAACATGTCTTAGAAGAGTTTCCATGCCAGGAGCTATCGCTATATGTATCCAGAACTACAAATTATGACATTATCTGTATTTGACAGTGTAATCAATAAACATCCCTTCTAATGGACCACTTCCGGTTTTTCACAATGAAAATACTGCTTTGCCAAACATTCTTGTACATATATTTATGTGCATATATGCCAGTGTTTTTGTAGGAGAAATTTCTCAAGATAACATTTCTGGAGCCACAGTAATAAGCACATTTTGAAAAATTGAAAGCTACTATCAAATTGTGCTGAAAAAAGGATTTACTACTTTGTACCAACATCATGAAAAGATTCATTTCCCTGTACTCTTTATACTTTACATTTTCACTGTTAGTTTTTGGCAATCTGTCAAAGTATTGTTAAATAATTATTTCTTAAATTCATATTTCCCTGAGGATCTGAGAGACACTATTATATTTGCATTGGCTATATCAATATCTTCTTCTATAACATGTCCTATCATAACACTTCATTGATAAGCCATGAATTTTCTCCTTAATCCCATGAATCTGCTGTAGGAGCTCTATTTTTGTTATGAATATGCATCTCTTGTATTACATATGCATTTTCCTTTTAATTTTGTGGTACTCTTATTAAATATAAGTTTTGTATTTTTACATGGTTAAATGTGAGATTTACAAAACATGTACTTTATTAACATGTTAAATAACAAAATTTAGAGGTGGGTCTAGTAACTATTGGGGAAGGCAATGGTACCCCATCCCAGTACTTTTGCCTGGAAAATCCCATGGACAGAGGATCCTGGTAGGCTCCAGTCCATGGGGTCGCTAAGAGTCGGACACGACTGAGCGACTTCACTTTCACTTTTCACTTTCCTGCATTGGAGAAGGAAATGGCAACCCACTCCAGTATTCTTGCCTGGAGAATCCCAGGGACGGGGGAGCCTGGTGAGCTTCTGTCTATGGGGTGGCACTGAGTCGGACAAGATTGAAGCGACTTAGCAGCAGCAGCTAGTAACTATTGTTACTCCAGTGTAGTTACAACCATAGATAATATTTCAAGATATCTGCAAAACCTGCAATGTGCTATGAAAATAACTAAATCTGTTGGTGAAAAAGCCCATATTCAGCTAATTCTCCTGTGGTGTGCCACTTCATAATGGAAATAAACAGTAAATTTCAGATGAAGTTAATTGAAAAATAAAGACATAATTGTTTCCCATCCAAGTTGGCAAATTCCTTGGTCTAAAGTAATCCCTTTATTGAATTGTTTCCTAACTACCTTCCTGCAAGGTTAACTATTTCTTCCTTTGTGATCCCACAGCTGTCTACACTTGCACTTACAGAGTGTTCATGCCAAGGGCTTCACTTTCCTTATCTCATTTCCTCCCAAAGACAGTCAGCTGCTGGAGGAAAGGACTAGCATTAAAAAAAGAGAGAGAGAGACAATGCTCCACTCAAAATCCTGACTGTAACAAGCCAGCGTGACTCACAGGCTGGAAACTCAGTGTAAGACTGACGGTTAGCAAACAAACGAAATTATACCTGGGAAATATGTAATTGGAATGTTTTTCAAAATCTATGTATATTATCGTATCTGTGGTCCTCATTTTATCTTGGCGCTAAGATTCCATCTCCAAAGATGAAGTCATTGTTTCTCGTTTTTCTCAGTGTTTTTTGTTAAGTTTTGTCTAAGGAGCTTTTTTTTTTTTTTTTGCATTTGTCCTAATTTCTCGCTTCATGAAATTTACAGATATTCTATATCTCTATTTATGTATAGTGATTCTTTGGAGAGCCAAAAAAATTGTCATTTTTGTTTACTCCCCACAAACGAATTCTTGCCAGAGGCAAAACCCATTATCACCCTGTTAAAGATGTACAGACTGGATGAAATTCTATGAATGATTAAACATAGCTGGATTCTCAGACACAGAAATCACAAAACATTCTGTTAGTTGCCCAGAAACAATTAGGTCTTATCCTCCTTATTCCTACAGGCCAAGAAGTTATAAAACCAAAGAACACAGTATAAAAAAAAAAAAAAATAGAGACATTTAAAAAAATCACAGTTGAACTCTGTTCTTGCCACATAATACACTTTCTCTCTTCCACCAAATAATGTCTTTCACATGTTTATTACTCCATATGTCATTAAGAAAAAAGCATGGGATGCCTGGAGTTATAATGGGCAAAAGGCACACACATACATACCACCAGTTTGAGAGTTACTGTGAAGTCTCTTTGAACTTTTCCAGCATTTTAGAAAAATGACTCACTCTTGCTGGCAAGGGCAAAAATAAAGAGGCACCGCAGCACTGACAGTCCTTTGATATTAGGGTGCTTTTAAAAGAAAAGATGCTAAGTCTTTGTTGGAATCATGTACTAAAATAGAATGGAAAGCCTCAGTGACTTAAAAGCTGAATGGAAATTGGTTTGATCATATTTTAAAACTTTAGCCAAGATTTCTTCAATATGATCATATGGTATATTCAAAAGATTTCTGCATTAAAAGTAGTAACCTTCTGAGACCCTAAAAGATAAGAGTCTGAATCAGTTGTCTTAGAAGCAGAGATTATAATAGTTCATGAACTGATTAAACATCATGAACATTTTAATATGTATAAACTTCATTTTTAAAGCCACACAAAGTATAAAATGTATTTCATAACATAAAATAAAACTAAGCTGAAAAATGGTAAAGCTCTCTGTATTTGCTGGCAAACAGCATGATGTGCATAAAAGATTTCAGAAAAGTTCCTTGTTTTATTTTTAAACTCCTTTCACCCTTTCTCCAAATTAAAAAAAAAAAAAACACAACTATGAATAAATTTATCAGAGTTAACATAAGTTTATTTGCTTGCAAATATTTTGTTTGTACTGAAATAATTATGTCACTCTTTATTAGACCATCATGTTTTGCTTTCTATTTGAGGCTCTCATTGTTTATTTACAAAGCATCTTGTTTTATAAAAAATAGTTCTTTTATTTATTAGAAAACATAAATACCCATTTATGGACAACAAAGTTCTTGTGGTTTTAAGGCTTGGGGAGAGGAAAGGACGTAAATAATGGCCACAGCGGGTTGCATCTGGGTGACAGTCTCGTGAGCTGTGATATTGGGAGTAATGGTCTTGCTCCTCATTCTCCACACTTGCTGATCAATAGCCGTTGGGCTAATGAATGAGCAAATTTTACTGACTGCTAATCCAGACAGGTGAAGCCCTTTCCTCTGTATCAAATACAGCATACGTACTCAACACTCCAGACATTTTAGATTCTCTTCATCTGGGTGATCTCTCAGCCTTATTATTGTGAGTAACAGGACTGGCAGGGGTGGGCAGGTGAACAGAAGTCTGGCTCAGACCCCTATTTACCCTCCCCCCTCATGGCACCCTGCCACAGTGCATAAATGGTGGATCCTGTGGAGGAAGCTGGAATTATCTGATCATCTGCCTTCTCTAAGTGAATGGATCTCACCAGTATGCCTACATCCTGCTGCCCTCAGTCCCCAGAAGAAGGCACAGTCTCAGCTCCTGCACTCCCTAACTCCACACGGCTCTGAGCACCCCCTGACTCAGACATGCCCTTTCTGGATCCCCTCAAACCTTCTACCACTTGAAGAGTCCATGTCCGTCATCAGGAAAATCCCTTGTGCTCTCATCCTCTTCTCCGAATGTTCCCTTCACCCTGGTGAACACACGGTCACACCAGGACATGCACGGCTTACCTGGACACCCTTCTGAGTGACAGCTGACTTTCTCTCACACTCCTCGGGCCTTCAGGCTGGCAGTGAGGCACCTGCGCCCTCCCCTACTCCCAGGCTGTGTGCCCTTCCTCCATCTTAAAAACCCAGCTCCCCTTGAGGCACATGTCTCCAGATACACAAGCTTATTATAGTTATCCACTATATCCAGTAATATGCAGGAGACTCGGGTTCAATCCCTGGGTTGGGAAGATTCCCTGGAGAAGGGAATGGCAACCCACTCTGGTATTCTTGCCTGGAGAATTCCATGGAAAGGGGAGCCTGCTGGGCTCCCCTTTCCATGGAATTCCAAAGAGTCAGACACAACTGAGCAACTTTCACTAGCACTAGAGAATCCCAGGGATGGCGGAGCCTGGCGGGCTGCCGTCTGTGGGTCACACAGAGTGGAACACGACTGAAGTGAAGCAGCAGCAGCAGCATAATCCAGTGGAGCTTTCCTGGTAGCTCAGCTGGTAAAGAATCTGCCTGCAGTGTAGGAGACCTGGGTTCACCCCCTGAATTGGTAAGGTCCTCTAGAGGAGGGTATGGCAACCCACTTCGTGCCTGGAGAATCCCCATGGACAGAGGAGCCTGGTGGGCTACAGTCCATGGGGTCTCAAAGACTGAGCAACTAAGCACAGCACAGCAGAGCATATCCAGTAATACTCCCCTTTATTCCCAGAACATCTTTGCTATGGTTCTGTCTTCCTCTTGGTCACTAGTCTGATTGAGTTTAGAAATTTCACTTAAATGACTCACCTAAAACTCTGAGGAGGGTCCATGCCCTGCTCATGTCCGAAGGTCCTGTCTTCTCTTGTTCCTCCATCTTCACATCCCACCACCCCTATTCATCCTGACCTGTGACTGCCAACCCACTCAACCACTGCAACCGCCCCCGACAGCCATCCCTTCCTCTCTGCACCCTCATTGTTCTCCTTCCAGCATTTAGACTCCACGGCCCACTGCCAAAGACGCCCCGTAGCCAAGCTCTTAGTTCGATCACTCCAAAGTTGATTAAATCCAACCCCACTTACTACAGATGTCCCTATAGAACAAAATGGCTAAATATAATCACAATTATCCTGGCTCTTTTCCCTTAAAACATATCATCACCACTTTAGTGGCCACTGAAGCTGCTTGGCGTACAACATCTCTCTGCTATATGGACATTTCCATTTGAGGAGACCCACTGGAGATCTACAAGCTTCCCTTGTAGCTCAAATGGTAAAGAATCTTTCTGCAATGCAGGAGACCCCAGTTTGATTCCTAGGTAGGGAAGATCCACTGGAGAAGGGATAGGCTATGCACTCCAATATTCCTGGGCTTCCCTGGAGGCTCAGTTGGTAAAGAATCTGTTTGCAATGCAGGAGATTTGGGTTTGATCCCTGGATTGGGAAGATCCCCTGGATGATGGCATGAAACCCAATCCAGTATTTTTGCCTGGAGAATCCCCATGGACAGAGGAGCTGGGCTGCAGTCCATGGGGTCACAAAGAGTTGCACACGACTGAGTGACAAAGTATAGCATAGCACATTGGAGATCTCTGTTTAAATGACTTCATCCTCTCCATCACCAGCACCTTGCTAATGGCCTTCATTCTCACTTCCCTTATTTATCTGAGAAAATAAAATATAATCAGAAGGGAACCCAAACCCCCAACACCTCTGCACAGGTGACCACACATCTACACCTTTCCTGCTAAGTTCTGGATCCCAACCTCCCCCTACGCTACTCCAGAACTCTACTCTTGCAATTATGCCACTCAGTAGGCATCATTGATGGTCCCTTTTCATTCCTTCAGCACACAAACATGCTGTGAGTTCCCAACCAATCAATCAATAATGATCTCCAGTGAAACTACATTCTCCTGCACCACCCCACATTTCTGGGACACAGCAAAAATTCCCAGAGGAGTTGTATGCCAATAGTCACCTCTTCTCTTTATATTCTCCTCTATTACAACTGCTTGTCAAGATTACCAATGAGCTGCTCATTGCTTGTGATCAATTCTTAGCCTTCATCTTTATCCAGCTCCCATTTGACAATAGGTATCATTCCATCCTTCTTGAAATGTCATTCTCCTTGCTTCCAGGGTACAGATAGCACTCTCTTAGTTTTTCTCCTTTCTAGCTATCTGTTCCTTCTCAGTCTCCTTGCTGACTTCTTCTCCTCTGGATGGACTGTCCCAGAGCTCACAGACCTCTCCTCTATCACATTCAATATATTGATCATGTGTCTAGTCTTAAACACCACCTGTTTTTTGATGACCCTCAAATTCACATCTCCAGCTCCAATCTCCTTCTTGAATCTCAGAATCACACTCCAAGCGCCTCATTGTCATCTCACTCTGATATTCTGTAGGTATCTCATACTTAACATGACCCTGGATCAACTCCTGATTATTCTCCCAAACTTATTTCTCCCAGGTTCCATAATTTAGCACCCACACCTTGATTCACCCAATTACTCAGGCCAAATAGAGTAGGAAATGGCAACCCACTTCAGTATTCTTGCCTGGAAAATTTCATGGACAGAGGAGTCTAGAAAACTACAGTCCATGGGGTGGCAAAGAGTT
Source organism: Tragelaphus eurycerus (assembly GCA_935064755.1). Taxonomy (NCBI): domain Eukaryota; kingdom Metazoa; phylum Chordata; class Mammalia; order Artiodactyla; family Bovidae; genus Tragelaphus; species Tragelaphus eurycerus. The sequence goes on along the minus strand of CAKXYN010000057.1, from coordinate 3,221,489 downwards.
GGACATGACTGATCAACTGAGCACGCATGCACACACTCAAGCCAAAATCCTTGGAGAGGGTTTCTCTGGCACTACCCACATCCAATCCGTCAGCAAATCTTGTCTCCTTGCCTACAATCAGCATCGTTTCTGAGTCTGAGTTCTCTCTACCTCCACCTGCACTGAGAGTGCGGGGTGAGCCTCCAGCATCTCTCACCGCATCTCTGTGTTAGTAACAGCCTCCTAAGAGCTCTCCATTCTGGAGCTCTTGCCCTATCACCAACCCTAACACCACCATACAGACACCCCTCCACATGGTGCCAGGGGATCCTTTTAAAAGATAAAGATGATCATATTATTTACTGGTCTCAAAAGCCTCCATTCACACTCGTTCACACTCAGGGTAGAATGTAAACTCCTTGCTGCGGTCTACGAAGCCGTGCCTCAGCTAGCCCTTAGTAGTCTCTCCAGACTCAACCCCACTTACTGGTCAATCCTCCTCCGGCTCCTGGTTCTACCACAGGCACTGCAAGCGGGCTCCTACCTCAGGGTGTCTGCACTTGCTGTCTCTTCTGCCTGGATGACTGGTCCCACAGGATAGCCGAGGCACCCGACTCCTTACTTCACTCAGGTCTCTGACCAATGTCCTCCAAGAGGCATCCCCTGCCCGCCCCATCTGATAGCACAATACTTATCACTCATCTTGTCCTAACTACTCCCAGCATTTGTCAACATGTGTCACCCCTTATTTGCTCCCTTAGTATCTTTCTCACCCAGTAGAATGGCTCCCTGAAGGAAGGGACTTTGGCCCACTGTTATCTCATCTGGAAGCTAGAGGTGCTTCAGTAAACAAATCTTTGCCAAATGAATGAGAATCTCTTTTGTCTTCTTGCTCTGAGAAAATCTGCCCCATGTAAATCTTCATAATTTCTTCATGGGATTTGGGATAGAAGGCAATGTTCCACCTTACTTTCACAAGTAATAAAGGAAAAAAAAATTTTTAATACATATAATTCATTTTTCATGTTCCTCCCTAGACACCCTAGGACAGCCTCCAATAGCTGATTGCTGCAAGTAAACCTCAGGCCGAGGTCACTGCCCTCAGTCTGAACTTGCCCATGTCCCACAAGCAAGAGAAAAAAACCAAATATAGAATTTTCAATGGAAAAAAAATATCATTCACCTGCCTCAAGAAAGACTAATCATCTCACACAGTAAAAGTCAGGAAAAGATATTCATTATTAAATTCCTGGTGGATGTAAATATTTCTTAAATAACTCCAACAATCTCATCTCCATTTTCCTGTCACAAAGAACTCAGACTTCTTCTCCAATCAGTCTGACTCCCCTGTATCAGATATGTGGTACCAGCTCTTTATAAATCACCAAGATTTCCAGGAAATAGAAGTGATCTAAAAGTCTAATCCATAATAACTTACATGAAAAATTCAGAAGTTAAAGAGGTTATCTTTAAAGCTTTCATCATGGCCCTGAAATTAAAATATTTGATCAGGGCCAATATATCCCTGGGAAACAAACATAGAGTAACACACTCCAATTCACACCAAAAGTTAAATACACACAACAGTTACCACAGACCATGTGCAAGAGAATCCCTTGCTTTACAAAGAGTGAAGGTCAGTGCCAGACCTGTTTCTGGAATTTCCACTTACAGAAGACAGTCACTTACAGAAGGTGCTATTAATCCTCAGGACAACCCTGGAAATAGGCCCTGTCATCACCTCCACTTCACACATGAGGAAACTGGGTCAGAGAGCGGCCACGGAGCCCTTCTAAAGCACAGGGCCAACTGAAGCGCAGGTTCAGGGCTAGGGCCTGAGCCCAGGCGCCCCGGCCCAGAGAACACGTCTCCACCCGGCCACCCCACAGGCACTTACGGCCCCCACCACCGCCTCTCAAAGACACTGGGAAATGACCGGTGAACGAAGAGAAGTCAAATAAATTGGTTATATTTTCTCTTTGACCACTTCACATATAATTTCCTATCAACTATTCCAAAGTAGAGGATTAACTTTTTCTCTCATCCAAAACGTTTTGGCCATGGTGGTGGATATACACACCTCCACACGTGACACGCCTGACAATGTCCTACTGGACTAGATACACACACAGCGAACATGAGGCCGACAAAAGAAATCTAAAGAAACATATCATCTCAATGTCGATATCCCGGTTATGATATTATATTCCAGGTTTGCAAAAGGTTACCACTGAGGGAAACTGAGTACATGTCACACAAATCTCTCTGTATTATTCCTCATGATGACATGTAAAGCAACGAGAATCTCAATAAAAATTTCAGACACAGGGACTTCCCTGGCAGTCCAGTGGTTAAGACTTTGCGCTTCCAATGCAGAGGGCACAGGTTCAATCCCTGATCAGGGAACTAAGATCTCACATTTTGGCTGCAAAGTGTAGCCAAAAAAAAAAAAAATCAGATACAAATTATTAGAACTATGTGTCTTGAGAGGGGTTTGCTGCTTGGAAATATACTTTGGAACAGATTTGGATTTTCCCTGCTGAATTTCAAACTACTTTTTGTTCCTAACAAGATGCAGCTTTAGGAAACTCCTGCTAACTTACCTCCCACTCCCAGTCTTTCCCCTTCCCTCCACGGGACCCCTTACATAAGAAATCTTGGTGGCTTTTATAACAAGGTCAAAGAACTTACCAGGGCCCAGGTCTCTATCTCTCCAGCCCCAGAGGCCTGTTCCTTCCAGCTCCACCAGGCTCTCCAACTCTTCTGCCTAATACTTTCCTGCCCACTCTTCAAATTTCACTTCCATAAACAATACTTTCTTGGGCAAGACCTGCCGTGCTCCCCGTCCTCAGTCCTCATCCTCAGATCCTCAGGGAATGGCATAGACTATTCTCTGTAGGTATATTTACTGAAAGTAAATTTAACATCCACCTATGTAATTGGCTGGTCATTACTCACCCACTCACTGGACCGAAACTCCACGGAGAAGGAGTCATGTTTACATTTCCTCAACACTGCACCCACGGGTGAGACACGTCCACTGATACAAGACTTTTAGTGAAGTAACATCAAAAATTAAAAGTAGGTTTTAAAAATGGTAACTTTTGCCTTTCTATCTCCTCCTATCTCTGTACACCCTGATTGGGGAAGGGGGTGGGATTCTGCAAATAATATGTATGATATAATTTGTCATTGAAACATCTCAGAAACTGAAAGGAATTCATTAATATCACCATTTAAGTGTCTATTCATATTTTTAAATGGAACTACCTTTTTTCTAAATTTACCTTGGTTTTTCCCATATCTCCATTCCATAGGTAATAAAAAGGTAAAAAAAATAATTTTTTCAATTAATTTTCTCTCTGTGCTCTGTGCTTAGTCACTCAGTCATGACTGAAGTCCATCTGACCCCATGGACTTCCTGCCTGGCTCCTCTTTCCATGGAATTCAGCAGGCAAGAACACTGGAGTGGTTGCCATGCCCTCCTCTAGGGGATCTTCCCAACCCAGAGATCTTACCCAGGTCTCCGGCACTGCAGGAAGATTCTTTAATTCTAATAAATTAGCTTTATTTCTTCTCAAACCTTTGATCCACAAGTAAAAAGATGAAAATGTATATAAATGAGGCTTTTAAAAATTATTGTTAAAATAATAATAAGTGGAATTTCCAGGCTTGTTATTAAACAAAAGCCAATAATGATTGATTATTCTCCTTACAGCAATGTATTTGTTTTTGCTTTTGTGATTGTCACTGTTACATTTGTATTAGCCTCTTCACATCATCTGTGACTATACAAAAACCATTACCATGCATATTAAAAAGCAGAACATTACTTTGCCAACAAATGTTCATCTAGTCAAAGCTATGGTTTTTCCAGTAATCATGTATGGATGTGAGAGTTGAACTATAAAGAAAGTTGAGTGCTGATGCTTTTGAACTGTGGTGTTGAAGACTACTCTTGAGAGTCCCTTGGACTGCAAGATCAAACCAGTCAGTTGTAAAGGAAACCAGTCCTGAATATTCATTGGAAGGACTGATGCTGAAGCTCTAATACTTTGTTTGGCCACCTGATGCAAAGAACTGACTCACTGGAAAGTATCCTGATGTTGGGAAAGACTGAAGGGAGGGGGAGGGGATACTAGAGGATGGGATAGTGGGATGGCATCACCGACTCAATGGACATAAGTTTGAGCAAGCTCCGGGAGTTGGTGATGGACAGGGAAGCCTGGCGTGCTGCAGTCCATGGGGTCGCAAAGAGTCAGACACGACTGAGCCACTGAACTGAACTGACCCCTACTACTGCTAGAAAAAGGTTAGGGGAGGCTTCCCTGGTAGCTCAGCTGATAATCCACCTTCAATGCAGGAGACCCTCGTTAGATTCCTGAGTTTGGAAGACCCCCCAGAGAAGGGATAAGCTACCCACTCTAGTACTCTTGGGCTTCCCTGGTAGCTAAGTCAGTAAAGAATCTGCCTGCAATGTGGAAGACCTGGGCTCGATCCCCGGGTTAGGAAGATCCCCTGGAGGAGGGCATGACCACCCACTCCAGTATCCTTGCCTGGAGAATTGCCATGGACAGAGAAGCCTGGCGGGCTACAGTCCATGGAGACGCAGAGTGGGGCACGACTGAGCGACTAAGCACAGCACTACCAAAAAAGAGTCACAATGTCTAGCAGACGCATTTGGATGTTGGAGGCAGCATATTCCTCACTTGGCTGTGCTACTCCATTCGCCAAATGATTCAAAGAGATGCCAGTTTTGAGTGGGACTCAGACTAGAGAGGCCTCTGCAATAGGTTCAGGCTGCTGTGCAAGCTGGCCTCTCTTGAGTCTCGTGACCCCTCAGATCGAGGGGGCCTAAAGTGTAAGTGGCAAAGCCAGAGGCTGGAGCCTTCAGAAGGGCCCTACAGGGGACTCACAACACAGATGCTCAGGATTCTGGAGCAAAATTCTGCTGCCATCTGCAGATAATTACTCTCCTTTAGAGAAACAGCTCTTGGCTGCAGCTGGGCCACAACAGACACTAGACACTTAACCATGAGCCACCAAGTTCCCACATGACCTGAGCCAGCCATCATGAACTGGGGTGCTGTCTGACCCTCCACACAGTGAAGCAGGGCATACACAGCAGTGATATATATAGGGTCAAACCAGCCCCAAATGCCCACGGTCCCCACTCCACCCCACCCCACTCCTGATTCGTTACCTCCTCTTTCCTAGCCCACACCTCTGACCTCACGGGCTATTCCATTCAACCCTCTGACTAGGAGACAGCCCGGGCTATTTTGATAGTCCTGCATGGTATGCAGGCGCTACCCAAGAGTGGAGGGCTGCATCCCTCCAGCCCCTTTCTGGGACATCTAAGTGGCGAAGGGAAATCCTGCCAATGGACAGAATTGCAAGTACTGCCTCTTGTTCATTTTGCTTGAAAGGAGAAATGGCCAGAGATACGAGTTTATACTGCTTCATGGGCTATGACCAATGGCTTGGCTGTATGGTGAGGAACTTGGAAGGATATAATGAGAAAACTGGTAAGGAGGAGGGAAGAAGTAACTCTCTGAAAACTTAAAGATATCTGTGTCCACACAAATGCTCATCAAAGGGTTATCTCAGCAGCTGTTGCTGCTGCTGCTAAGTCGCTTCAGTCGTGTCCGACTCTGTGTGACCCCATAGACAGCAGCCAACCAGGCTCCCCCATCCTTGGGATTCTCCAGGCAAGAACACTGGAGTGGGTTGCCATTTCCTTCTCCAATGTATGAAAGTGAAAAGTGAAAGTGAAGTCGCTCAGTCATGTCTGACTCTTCGTGACCCAATGGACTGTAGCCCACCAGGCTCCTCTGCCCATGGGATTTTCCAGGCAAGAGTACTGGAGTGGGGTGCCATTGCCTTCTCCGTATCTCAGCAGAGGAGGGCTTTAATACTCAAGAAGACAGAATAACCTGATGTGTAGATACCAATCAGCCTTTTTCCCCTACCATTGCCCAAACGTGGCTCAAGAACCACGTGACCACAGTACTGATCCAGTGATAGAGTACTTGTGAGACACACACACAACACAACTAAAAATCTATCAGGCCTGCTGTCATCACGGTTTTTCTGCTCATGTTTGTATATATCACTTACTATACAGTTTGATACTATAATTCAGCATTATCCTTACACAGAAGAGAAAGAACACAAATATCTGTTGTTTACATATTTAATAGAAAGAAGAACCAAACTTCTAACAAATAGTAACTTGTCAAGAAATTAAACAAGCTCTACTAAAGAAGCTCAAAGAGTCATAAGCTCGGTTTCATTTCACATATCTCAAAAGGGAAAAATCTAAATTCATCCAAATAATCCCGAATCACTTCTGAAACTAAACAGGATCTATGTAGATGCTGTGTGTGCCAGGAAAAACTGTTATGAGAAAAAGAAGCAGTATTTTTTTACTTATTACAAATATGAGTATGACGAATCAAGGCAGCTGGAGGTCCTTTTATTTGCTGATCACAGAAGCATCATGCTCAGCATAATAGTTTTACAATCACCAAAAGGACACGGGTAAGCACTCCCACTTCAAGCAGCATGGAAAACTAGGTATTCTAAAAAGCTCCTAGGCAATAGTTCAGACAGACACTGGCTTACCACAACAAGTATGATGATTGCTTATCTCATGGTCACTTGGAAACTAAAGTCCAGGTCTGGTGCCAGAAGGTGGTAGCACCAAGGAGACAGGAGCTGGTCCCTTGGATGCAGCCACACCTGTAACCCTTGCAGACAAAGGTAGGGAGTCAAAGCTGAGAAGCCTGCAACAATCCAGGACTCCTGGAGGAAACATTTTTGCCTTTAATAGGGGTCCTGAGGGGGTCAGTACTGGAACTTCAGGGCACTGCCCAGTAACACAACACACCCAGGGACTGTGCGGAGGGGGAGGGGAGTCAAAGATAACCTCAAGATGACTGTATTTTGGAAATCACAAAAATTTGTCTACCTTTTCTCGTAAAACAAGGGTTAGAGGCTGTTTCAAAATTTCCAGAAACAATGTGCTTCAGCACCAACCCAGAACCGTGCAGCAGGAGCTCTTCTGACAAGCAGATCCCTCAGGTCAGGCATTGGAACCTAGTCAAAGAAGGGCCTGCACACTTCATATTGTCTTCCCACCCTGAGCGGTCACGGTTACCTTCAGCAGCAGCAAACCAGGCACTGATGGAGACCAACAAATTTCTGTTTACAGCAAACAGAATTGTATGGCTCCTTTCATAGTTAATTCCTTATTCCAGCTGGAATTAATTTGGACATGTGGTTTAATTTGAGACTGTAGCTTGATTTTATTCCAAGTACTTAACCAGTTTTTTTCATCCAGGGATGGAGGATCCAAGTCACAGAGGAAAAGAGAGAAAGACCTAACCACACACCAAAAAGAAAAAATCTTTTAAGCCTCCACACAAAAAGCAAATATAAATGAAAAAGCAAAAGATGCACTAAAGAGAAATAAAGAACAAATACAAAAGATTACAACTCATAAAAAAACTCTTTTGATATGAAATAATCGATATGAACATCACTGACATCCCGCAAGAAAAGTTGGCAACAATAAGAACAGAAGCTCACAGAAGCCTAAATAGAAAAACATAGGAAGAAATGCACAGCCCAACTGGTCAGAAGTTTAAACAATCTAACATTTTTACATATTTGAAATCTTCAAATAAAATAAGATTAGCCCCTAGGTTTACAGAGAAAGTGTCATTGCATACAGGTTATTCTGATTGTCACCTGGTCCAGTGTATTTTTAACAATCTCAAGTACCAGCAATATTTACATGAATAAATATTTAGAAAGTCAGTTCTGAAGATGGATGTTTGGCGGAATTGTTTAGAACATTGCATGATTACGGCAGTAATGGGATTGGGCTTCTGAGACCTCCCTGGAAAGAGAACCCACCATAAGGAGTACGATTACCTCACAGCCTCCAGCTCTGGAGCCTTCAAAATCCACCTCACACCCGGGCCCAGGCCGCACCCTTCTCAAGCTGCTCTCAGTCGGTGATCGGCAGGGCCATTCCTGCCCAGCAGGGTAACCCTCCACAGGGCAGCGTTCCCTCCGGGGCCTCCTGATGGTTTGGACAAGACTCTTCAGGCGCTTATTCTGAGCCCCTTCCATCCCATTCTGCCCCCTTCCTCTCTCCCTTCACAGCCCCCAGGCATCTGTGTCAGAGTCTCTGCCCACCTGCTCCTGCTCACATACTTGTATCCTATATGGGCTTGTCCCCCAGTGAATCTCCTCCCTGTCCAATTTCATCATAGATTCTGCTTTCCAGAGCACCTGAACTAATTTAGTCATCATCAATAACATTTTGTGGTTTTTATCTTCTTTTATAAGAAGGGAATAGTTTAGATATAGGGCACATTAAACTTCATGAATGCTAAGCAACTGCTTATTTACAAAAAAATTTGTATAACAAATACTATTACAAATACTACTAGCTTTCATACACTAAAGCTATTAAATGATTTAACAAATGTAATTTATGAGCATGAAATATTAAGTAGAAATTATAATTGTTTTCATACAGAGCAATAATTTTATACATTCTCACAGTTCAAATAGCACTGATATATATACATACACACACTTTCCAGGTTACTGGTGTATTCACCATAATACACTCAAGTCTTCCAAAGGAAATGATTTTGAGCAGAGAAATAAGTCAGCAATCTACTTAATAACCACAAATCAAAGCTTAAAAGTAATCAAGTTCTACATTTGAACTGGGTAATTAGTATATTTGTAATTTGAGTTATATTAATTATCAGACAAAGATTTATTTATTTTGTTTCTATAGCATCTTGGATATGACAGCCTGAAAAAACTGCGAAGTAGGTCAAGCTTCCCTTGACAGCCTCCGACTCAGTTTCAGTCTTTGAAAGTTCTGTGAAACCTCCTTCTCCATCTCACTGTTACTTAGAGGTGGAAAATAGGTTCTTCCCTCATCATTCACATCAGTGTGCCTTTCAGGTCAACGTCACCCCCCTAAACACCAGTTTCAGGCTTTTTCCCTCAACCAGTCCCCAAATACAGGTATTCCATTATCTTCTGAATATTTTTCTCTTTGATAAATGTCAGGATCATTCATGTCACTAAGAGATACTGTTCATAATACACTTGTTTTTCAGGAAGAAAATAATCTGAGCTCCAGTTAAACTTGTCCTGCCAAGGTAACCCTGTGACCTGGAGCTGAAGGGATTAAAGCAAAGCCTCACTGATGTGATAAGTAAAATAGAGCTGACTTCAGCTTTTATGCTGACTATGGCTTTCTAGCTATTCCTTGTCAAAATGTGTTATTGCTGGCTTTGTCTCCAAAAATGTTAATGGGAGGTAGCTGCTAAAGAATTGCACGAAGACAAAAATTTCAAATAAGAGAGATGTAAGATAAACGTTTGTCTTTAAACATATTAGAAGCCCAGTGTAGGAAACACTCTTCATAAGTCTTAAAAATCCCAGCCACTGTTAAACTTACCAGGTCTAGCCCTACTTTCTCTTGTTGATGTTCATTTAATCACATCTGATTTCCTCCTTAGAATTTATTAATTTAGCAACCATTTAATCTCAGTAACACACTCACTGGAGAAAGGTCCAGGCCAGCGCCTGAGATTCACTGGATCTGTACCATTGTATATAAACACAGAATCATCTGACTCCCTAAATTGTCATGGGAGATATCAAAGGAAGGAAGAGAGGGGAATGGAAAAATTAGACTTTCAGCAATGACTTGGATCCTGGGTTTTAACATAGAAGACATTGTGTTATATGAGACAAGACATTGTGTTATATATAAGTTCCCACCATCTCTGAAAGTGATCCTTGTTTTTTAGATGCTTTTCACAGACACTGTTTCACTTAATTGTCAAAGCAACCCTGGGCTGTAGGTTTGTACTGGCTCCACTCTGCAGATAAGGAAAAGTCTGCTGATGGGATTTTAGTGACTTAGGTGAGATCTACATTTACTATGTGACATACCAGGAGATTGACCCAAACAAGAAGTCTACTGCAGAGCCCGGCATCACACCACACCATCTGAGGCTCCTCTTATCACCATATGTCACAGGAGCATGAATGGCTGCTTGTTTAATTCTAGAGTGTAGTCATCTTTTGTTTCTTAGTCACATAGGATTAAAAAGGCTAAAAGTGATATACATGAGAAAAAATACAAGTGTATCTAAAACCTATGAAAATACATTTTCTGTAGCTCAACTGTAAGGTGTAATATTTTCTACTGGAAGAAAAAGCTATCTAATGAAAACTATAATAGTAGATAGACCCCTATAATAAGTGTCACTGCCTATAATCATATTTGAAATCTGGATAGTTTACATCTTTAGGCAACCACTTCTGTAAATCTTAAATACATGAATGCATTTTAGTCTTTCCTTTAAATTGAACATTAATTCTCTGGGTTATAAAGCAATTAGTCTTTGTTCCCCAGATTGCTGTACTTTTATGCTCTTAAAAAAAAAAATGCTTTCTTTTGTCCTTTGTTGAAAAGTTATCAAGAGTCTTTCCTCATTGTTATCATGTCTACACTAAGACACTCTCTTTTAATTTGCTGTTTCTAAAGGACTGGGAATTAGAAGCCAGACTCCCACATTAAAGTCATTAATGGAGCAAGCATTTATGGAGCTCCTTATTACCAATAGTCTGGTGGGTGCTAATGACACAAGTTCCATGAGATGAGGTCTCAGGAATTCCAGTTTTATGGAGAGGATGAGTGCAAACAAGGAGGAATTCAATAACAGACTCCAGACCCTCATGCAGATCAGACAAGCTGCCAAGAGGCACAGGAGAGGGAGAAACTAGCTCAGACTGAGAAACTGAGAATGAAGGGGTCCCAGGAGTGCGACTTGAGCTGGATTTTTAAGAATATATTCAATTTTAAGCAAAAAAAAAAAAAGAGAGAGAGAGAGAGAGAAAGTAAGGACATTACAAAAGAAAAATGACTAATAAAAGGCATGAAGTAATGAAAACACTATGGATTTAGAAGAACTAGAGAACTTAAAAAATATGAGTCAAATAAGGCTTCTGCAAAATGAACTTTGAGTCAAACCTACAGGGAAAGAGCACGACAATTCGCAAGTGGGCCTGTTGACATTGATTTTGGGTTCTCAGAGGCCTGCTTTCTTACTTACTGATTGCTTGTGTTTGAAACTACCATCTAACTGAGCTATAAGCAGGTAAACTGTCATTGCTACATAGGCCTATTTTGAACTGTAAATTTTTGTACTAATTAGCCTTAGCTTGCTTGTAAGAACCCATTTGCAGCTTCATTTATAACATATACCAACTTACATATAACTGCAGCTCCCCAGAAAGAGCTCCAGGAGGACATGGACTTGACGTTTTCTTCACCTACAGTCCTGAGATCCTGACTCTTACACAAGTCCCATTTATACAGCTTTCCAACATGCAAATCATCTACATGTCTATTACCTTCATTTATCCTGGGATTTCTTTGGAGGGAATGATGCTAAAGCTGAAACTCCAGTACTTTGGCCACCTCATGAGAAGAGTTGACTCATTGGAGAAGACTCTGATGCTGGGAGGGATTGAGGGCAAGAAGAGAAGGGGATGACAAGAGGATGAGATGGCTGGATGGCATCACTGACTCGATGGATGTGAGTCTGAGTGACCTCCGGGAGTTGGTGATGGACAGGGAGACCTGGCGTGCTGCCATTCATGGGGTTGCAAAGAGTCAGACACGACTGAGAGACTGATCTGATCTGATCCTGCTCATGAAACACAGGTGAAAGCAGGCCCACTTAAGTCAAGTCCTGCCCTGCGCCTGGTTCCTCCACCTCCCATCTCTGTGGCCAAGGTGTCCTAGAAATGAGAGTTAAGAACAGTGTACATATCCCTGCCTTTAGAATCAGATCTCCCTTATTCCAAACATAGTCATGCAAATTTTTCTCCACAAGGACCTTTTCAAATGAAGTCAGCATCAGCGGTACTGATGATATTAGAGTATTTGTGCCATCACCTAAGCCTGGCTTAGAGTGATTCGAAGTGGAAAGTGGCAACTTACGTTAAGTATTCTAAGGTCCACAGAATCGCCTGGTGAGCTTGTTAAAACGCAGCCCCGCCCCACCCCACCCCCCCCCACACACACACCTCCTACTGAAGGTTTCTGCTTCAGTAGGTCTGGGATGGGACCCAAGAATTTACAGTTCTAACAAGTTCAGCAATCCTGATGCTGCAGGTACAGGGGCCACACCTTGAGAGCTACTGATCTGGAAAAGCAGTCCATCGATACCACATGCAGAAACATAACATCATTGTTATAATTATTGCAATTTCATCTGCTTGCCCTGTGCTGTTATATTTAACTCTTTTGGTAAGTGTTTTGACCCCCACATAACTCTGCAGTCAGATGCACAAACAAATGCTTGTTCAGATGAATTAGTTTATGAAAACTAGTTTTATTTATCCTCCTGCTAATTCAAATGAGTTAAAAGAAAAAAATACACAACACAGAAGGTCTGGGTAACTGTAGAGAGTTAGGTTAACACTAGCCACTTGAAAATTACATATTTCAATTTACAACAAATTTCTTTGACCCAAACAGAAAAAGTTATTTGCTAAAATTTTAAACAAAATTTGCTAACTGTTTAAATAGAAAGTCAGACCCGTATTTCCAAAGAAATGGCATTTCCATTATAGAGTCAAGTTACATGGTTCATAAACTTAGCATGTAGAAGCTGCAAGCTTCCAGAAGACAAACTAGAAAACAGCTGCTGGGGTACTTCTCCTCCTCTAAGTCTCAATCCCACTGTGAAGAGCCAGTTTGTACTGTTTATAATATAAGCATGTCACAGTGTTACTCATTATGAAATGCACTGTTTGTTTTGAAGTTCAAAAGGTGAGGGTTACCTGTGCAGGTCAGGACTCATGAAGCTCTAGAATTTGGTGAGTTCAATTTTGAGATAAAATGCCAACTCTTGTATATACCATTCTAATAAAATTAGAAATTTGTATTTAGATAGTTGTTGAATGATCTTCCATATTACAATCACAATATCATTATATAGTATATGAATATGTGTGTATAGATGTGTGTATATACACACACACACGTGCATGTGTGCTCAGTCATGTCTGACTCTTTGCAACCCTGTAGACTGTAACCCACCAGGCTCCTCTGTCCATGGGATTTTCCTGGCAAGAATACTGGAGTGAGTTGCCATTTCCTGCTTCAGGGGATCTTCCCAATTCAAGGATCGAACCCTCATCTCCTATGTCTAGTGCATTGGTAGGCAGGTTCTTTACCACGGAGCCACTTGGGAAGCCCATATATAGAAAAGTCTAAAGAAAATAAAACAAACTTGCTCCTCTGTTCAAAAAAGTTGATAAATTACAATGCTCACTGATTCTAAGGTTCCCTGCACTGAACGTGTTATTAGTCCAAATAAAGTCCCCCAAGGTCGCAGTTTCTCAGATGCATACACAACACTCCACAGATGCATGCAAAGCAAATTACAAAAGAATTTAAAAACCATTATTATAGTACTTTGAGTTACTAAATCTTCACCGCCCCCCCAAAAAAAGGTCAAACAGAAACTCAACAACAATAAAAAATATTAAGTAAACTGTTTCCAAAATTGCAAACAGAGATTTCTCTGTAAGAGATTTCTCATACTAAATCTTCACCCCCCCACAAAAAAAAAAGTCAAACAGAAACTCAACAACAATAAAAAATATTAAGTAAACTGTTTCCAAAATTGCAAACAGAGATTTCTCTGTAAGAGATTTCTCACAAGAAAACATCTCTGCAATTAACTGCTGCTGCTGCTGCTGCTAAGTCGCTTCAGTTGTGTCCGACTCTGTGCGACCCCATAGACGGCAGCCCACCAGGCTCCCCCGTCCCTGGGATTCTCCAGGCAAGAACACTGGAGTGGGTCTGCAATTAACTAAAGGAGGCTAAAGTTTTAAAGAATCATGACAAACTCCTATTTACCATATGTGAAAAAAGCTACATCAGTGCAGCAGCGCCCATCCACACGATGCCACTTCACAATCAGATTTGTCAGGGTGATGCTTCTTCTGAAGCACTTTCTCATCACAAAATGGAATCCCCTCAGCAGAGTCTGTTAGGGAAACCCTTATTTAGAAATTCTGGAAGGGAAGGTTAGAACTGAAGCAGATCCCAGGTGATAAGACTCTTGCCTTCAAAGATCTCACCATTTTGAAGAAGAATTTCATGTTTAATAAAGAAGCAAACAAATGAGATTTTAAGGACCATAAAAAATTCCCTCAATCATGAGTTCATTCTCTTGTCTCATCAAAAAAGGGAGAGAGACAAAGGCTGCCCCACAAATGCCGTGTGTGCACAGCACTTGTGTAAGCCCGCCCTGGCCGTGCTCCGCTGTGTCTCACAGATTGACCCTCTGGACTACAACTCACAGGCTCCTTTACCAACTGGATTCTCTCTAGAGCTACATAAAGGGACATGGCAAGACATTGGAGGGCTAAGAAGGGGTGAAACCCAAGGTCTTTATTAGCCTCCAGTGATGTCGCTAACAATGGTCTTAGTAACTAACACCCACACCCACACACACACCGTGCCAACTATTTCCAACTTACAAAACAAGAACCAGATGTTAAAGTACAAATGAACCCAATTAGCTCAACAAGTACTAACCTGGTACTTAATATGGCCTTCTACACCAGCAATTTTACATCTTTTGAATTGGTAATTGACTGGAGCTTGTCTTTTCATATTAAGTGATACTGTTATGAAAATTTGGGCAATATCACATCCAACCAGTCCATCCTAAAGGAGATCAGTCCTGGGTGTTCATTGGAAGGACTGATGCCGAAGTTGAAACTACATACTTTGGCCACCTGATGCAAAGAGCTGACTCATTTGAAAATACCCTGATGTTGGGAGGGATTGGGGGCAGGAGGAGAAGGGGACGACAGAGGATGAGATGGTTGGATGGCATCACCGACTCAATAAACATGAGTTTGGGTAAACTCCCGGAGTTGGTGATGGGCAGGGAGGCCTGGAGTGCTGCGATCACGGGGTCACAAAGAGTCGGACACGACTGAGCGACTGAAGTGAACTGAACTGTTGGACCACTGGCATGTTTCTAAGGACGCACATAAAGATTTACCTGTAAATCTGAGCTTCAGTTACCACATCTATTCTGGTATTAATTATACTGATTTAATTTACAAAAGTCTTCCATGGTTTAATTAGAGATTCTTACTGGGAGAGGAGGGGGAGAAAAGTATTGTTATCTCAACACTGTTATTTTGATGATCCCCAATATCCCATTCTTGCCAAATGATTTATTCAATGCTGATATAAAATTTTATCATGTGATGTGGAACTCCTTCCTAAGTGAGATTTGTAAACCTCTGTAATATCCAGGGGACGACAGAGGATGAGATGGCTGGATGGCATCACTGACTCGATGGGTGCGAGTCTGAGTGACCTCCGGGAGCTGGTGATGGACAGGGAGGCCTGGCGTGCTGCGGTTCATGGGGTCGCAAAGAGTCGGACACGACTGAGCGACTGAACTGATCTGATCTGTAATATCCCCAACACAGATATTCTGACTCTACCATCTACGACTTGTTTGACCTCAGGCACATTACTTTACTGCTATAAGCCCCAGTTTCCACCTCTATGCTGCTGCTGCTGCTAAGCTGCTTCAGTCCTGTCGGACTCTGTGCGACCCCGTAGACAGCAGCCCACCAGGCTCCCCTGTCCCTGGGATTTTCCAGGCAAGAACACTGGAGTGGGTTGTCATTTCCGTCTCCAATTTCCACCTCTATAAAATGGCTTAATTATACGATCTACCTCATGGGGTTGCTGTGAAGATTAAATCGGATATTCTGCTTAAAATGCACAGCATTACCTAGTACATAGTAAGAATGCAACAAATGCTAGGTATTGTTTTATTGCCAGCTACAATTTCATGCTAACATGAAAGGAATACAAAAGAAAAAAAAAGTTGCTGACATAAATTATTTGATTAAAATAATAGTAATAAATTATCGGTCTAAAATATCCACATCCACATAGAAATCCTATTTTTACCCCTAGCTTTCAACTAAAAGTTATAATTGAATTACTGTATGTCAGTGTTTCCTAAATCAGGCTTCCAGACCAAGAAAAACTAAAATTAGCTAAAAGGGGAAAAGGAAAAGTAATTCAGTGAGCATAAGGAATAACATATGAAGCATGAGGTTCTGACAAACATCAAATCCTTAGAGCTCTTTTCACCAATCCTGTTAAACCTTGAAGAGGCTCACGCCAGAGTCTCGCGGATCCAAGTCCTAGGGCCGCACTGAGAAACAGCCTTGTTAAAGCGTGCCACTCTCTGAATGTCTGCATCCCCCCAGAAGTCATGTCTGAAGCCCTAGTGCGGTGGTATGTAGAGGTGGGGCGCTGGGGAGGTGATTAGTCAGATTAGTCGTGAGAGTAAGGCCCTTTAAAAAGGATTAGTGCCCTTATAAAAGAGAAAGAGACAAGACAGCTCTCTTGTCTCCATCATCATCTGAGGATGCAGCAAGAAGGCAGCTGTCTGCACGCCAGAAAGAGGGCTCTCATCAGAGCCTGGCCACCCTGCACCCTGAGGTTGGACCTCTGACCTCCAGAACCATAAAAAATATAGTCCTCAAGTCACCCAGTCTATGGTGCTTGTCATAGCAGCCCAAACTGACTGAGACAAAACTCAAACTGAATTTTAGGTCTTATCATCTAAGAATCTAGAGTTTTCTATTAAAGATACTTTTATTCTTCTCTTTGATCAAATATCATTTTCTCTTATCATTCAGTATCAGTTTGCTTTATATCCAATACACAGCTGCCCAGGGCCTAGTTAAATAAAACTGGCAGATATAATCTTAAGTCTATAGTCTTAAAAAGTACATTTCTAGAACCATGAAAACAAATAATTCTACTTTATACCCCAAGATATATCAATATTTAGTATATTTCAATAGAACCTTCATATTTACTCACCTTTAAAAGCTAACATTTATTTCTTTATTCTACTGGGTATATTTTTTAAGAGAGAGAGAGAGGAATACATAAAATAGAAAAGACTGTTAGATCATAGTGACATACATAATACTACATAATAACTCAGAATAGATTATAGTACGTAATTAAATAGAAAATATTTTTATAATGAAGTACACTATCAATCTTCTTAAGTCTGTATATAGTTAAAAAAAAAACAGCTAAAAATATTGCCTTTTTTCCCTTGTGCTCTTAAGATTGTTACCATCTGGTCATAGCTGATAGATCCTTAAGTAACTGTATTTATCACTTAGAGAAACATACCAAAAACTTGGAAGTTTTTGAGGACTGTCCAAGGGATAGGTGAGGAGGGGAAGTTTTCCAGAGGAAGATTTTCCTATAGTTGTTTAATTTCCACAGCTTCCCAGAAAGTTCTCCCTGAGGTCAGGAACTAATGTTCACTGCCCCATGCTTGATGCTAAACTAATCAAAGCACCAGAGGCAGGTCATGCTTTTAAAATCCAGAGGAATAAAAGGGACAGAAGCCACCTGGCAGAGCCACTCTCACACCACCCCCTCATCCCTCCCAAAGCGAGAGGCCTCCACTCCCTTCCTTTCAGCACAGCCAACATACTTTATTATCCAGAAGGCTTATCCCCTTAACATAAAGTACCTTCTGCTGCTTTTTCTCAAGTTACGAATGTTATACTTGACTGTTTTCCATAGATTTTTGGCTTCATAGATACTGACTCCTTCAACATCTTTTCCTTCTTTAAAATATAGAAAATTGGATGTCTGATGCACGGTCTCTCTTTGACACTTTACAATGGCGCAAAGGACTCCAGCCAATCACACCTTACGTTTGCATATTGTTGCACAGTGTGCAAAAGCTCTCGTGAACACTATCTTTTGTTCCTCATCCCAAACCTGTAGGGTAGGTGAGAAAGAAGTTACTGTTATTCATGTTCTCAGACAGAAAACTGTCTGGAGAACAGTTGTTAATACTGACTCTGTGAGCAGGGGTGGGTGGAGGAAAAGACGAGAGGGAACCTTGGTTAAATTTCTTGTACAAGATTTTACAACTATTAAGTGACAGAATTTAAGTCCTTTCCAAAATTTCTGATTCTGGATTTTGTATACACTAATTGACAACTGTTCAAGTCTTAAATGTGACAGAAATTTGACAACTTTAATATATATAACCAAAAAAGCATTATACATTTGGATAAAGGAAAAAATATGAGACAGCAATTCATACTATTTATAACTTAGAACAATTAAATGTGTAAATGAATATCTAGTAGAGACCGTGGGAAAGAGAAATAATAATATGGATGATAAAATAAAATCATTGTATACCATTCTTTACAACTAACCTATGATTCTGTTACTAATATATGTCCACTCAGGACTTAAATTAACTAGTTAATTAATTGGGAAAATGCCATGTGAAATGATAAAAAGTCAAATAATTCAAAGATGAATAAGGAAAAAAAGAGTTCCTTCCATACCAAATATTCAATCTTCTTCCTCATTTCTCTGTATCCTTTTAAATATACATTTAAGTGTACACATATGTGCATGTGTGCACACACACCCAGAAGCCTTGAGTATATAGCTATTTTTTTCCCAGTAAGAATGCATTTGGGCTTTTTTTCCAAATCAACACTTATGGATCTACTTTAAAAAAATTTCCTCCAAAATAAGAACTTAAGATTCCAACTACTAATTCCCCTATCATAGCATTTTTCAGAGAACATATGTACTCCATGTGATTTGGAGTTAGTACTTAACCCACACAAGATTATTTACTTCTTTGCTAGAAACTGTACGTAAAAATAACAAATATTCAAACAGAATGTGATAGTTGAAAATATGCTGTTTCTCTCCCTACTACCCAGATGACATCAAAACACAACCCTTGTCTGCCAGAGTAAAACTCAAAAAATGAATTAACATCAGTTAACCCCTTACCGCCCATCCATGTGGGCTGGAAATAACAAGGCCATCACATAAAACTGACAAGCAGCCAAATCAGATTGGCCATCAGAAGAGTACCCTTCCGAGTATTGGATGGAAAGTGCAGCACAAGATTCTTAGAGAATTCAGTAAGCTATCATGAAACCTACAGCTGAATATGCTTTGTGACTTAAGATGTACTATGCAACTTCTCAGACACAGAAATAAAAGTGGAGTTTGACTTCCATTTCCAGTCCCCTCACAGGACAAGTAAAAAAAAGGGACAAAATATTTAAAGAAATAACCAATTGAAAGCATCAAAGAACTCACAATATAGTCAAGATTTATCGAGAGGATGGCAGGGAAGGAAGTCCAGGTAATACACCCCAAATTTGGGGACACTTCTTCCCTGGGAACCATATAATTCCAGAGGGGAGAGCCAAGAGCTGGCTGCTGAGTAGGACTTGGATGCGTGGGTCACAGAGGCTGGGACGGGGCCTCTCCAGGGCTGAGATATCCCTCCTGGGTCCCTCCCTTTGGGCTGTCCCTTAGAGAGAGACACCCTGTCACTTTGGCAACTGGCAGAAGCAAACAGCAATAGATCATCTTTATGAGTTATTGATTGCTGCATAAAAATTATTCCAAGCTTACTCACTTAAAACAATAAATATTTCTCTCATCTGCCAGTTTCTGTGGGTCAGAGATCCAGGAGCGGCTCAGCTCGGTGGTTCCGGCTCAGGATTCCAACAGGCTTCTCTCCCAGGGTTGGATGGTGCTGCAGTCACCTAAGCTTAGACTATGTGGAGGGGCCACTTCCAAGTTCAACCACATGGCTGCTTCCAGGAGGCTTCAGCTCCTCACTTTGTGAGCCTCTTTACAGTGGCTTCTCGCAGAGCCAAGATCCAAGAGCAGCAGAGGGAGAATAGCACTGAATTCACATGCTCTCATAATTCAATCTGCAAAGTGACATATCACTACTTCTGCCTTTTTCTGTTAGTCAGAGTGAAGTTACAAAGTCTAGCCACAATCAACAAAGAAGACTGTGCTTTGGATGGAGTCACTGGGGACCATCTTAGGACCTGGCTGCCTCCTCATCCTAGCCTCAAATGATTTTTTTACAGTGCTGCAAATATAATATCCCCATATTGTGGGAAAATTACCTTGTCAAAGGTAATCAAAGATAAGACAAAAATACAAAAGAATCACAGAGCTTCAGATATGGAGTTCAGTTGTCAGGGTCTTTAAAAGCTGTATATTTGTTTGTTTTTGTTTTTTTTTTTCCATTCTTATATTACTGAAGTATAGTTGGCTTACAATGTTGTGTCAAATTCTGCCATACAGTAAAGTGATTCAGTTACACATAGACATATATTTTTTTTTAATATTCTTTTCCATTATGGTTTATCATAGGATATAGAATATAGTGTGCTATAATGTAGGACCCTGTTGTTTATCCATCTAAATATAAATGGTATTTGGTATGATGGTATATGGTATACTTTTCATACCATATGGTATGTCTTTCTCTTCCTGACTTACTTCACTCAGTATGATCATCTCTAGTTGCATCCATGTTGCTGCAAATGGCATTATTTTGTTCTTTTTTAATGGATGAGAATATTCCATTGTATATATGTACCACATCTTCTTTATCCATTCATCTGTTGATGGATATTTAAGTTATTTCCATGTCTTGGCTATTGTGTATAGTGCTGCTATGAATAAAGTTGTGGATTTGTTTTGTTCATGGAGAACAAAAAGTAGATGATGAATTTTTTTCCCAAGATGAGGAATTTTAAAAGATAAATCTAAACAAACAAATTAAAAAATCCTAGATTTCAACTTCCAGGCATGATGGTATAACTGGGAGTAGACTTAAGATTTTGGTCACAAACAACTGGAAGACTGGACAAAACACAGGACAGAACTCTTCTCAGGCAGCACAAAACTGACCCCTGAGTAGAGAGAAACAAGGTGAGTGTTACAGACCCTCAGCCTAGAGAGTCCAGGGAGAAACTACAGAAGCAAGACACAGGACTGCGAAACGAGACGCAACAGGCTCTCTTATTCATGGTGAAATCGACAGTGCTGAAGTCAGCACGTTCACATCAGCCAAACCCAATCATTAAGGGTCAGGCAGAGGGCCAGGCGAAGCCTGCATGGGCAGCAGGTAGCTTTCCAGGAGCTTGAGCGACCCATCATTTTAGGGCCAGCAGCATGTCCTGAATGGAGACTACCTCATCGCTCGAAGTCCCTTGCTGCAAACACAGGCCTGAGAAATAATGCAGGTAAAGAGCAGTCGGGACCTTGCATCCGTGGCACGCCCAGCAGAACCGATGCGAAGGCTGACCTAGTCTGAAGCTCAGTGTTTCATCAGAGTGAAGCGAGTTACTTAGGCCAGTGTCATAGTTCTAAAAACTGAACGAGTCCTTGCCAACTTAAGAAACCAAACTGTTTATACTCAAAATGTTTATTAATCAAATAAAAGAATTAATGCTAGAGTTTAAGCAACTGATTCAAGATTTTACCTTTTTAACTGGAAGAATATAAATATTTATACTTTTATACAAAAGGCAATATAAAATGTAACTAGATTTTACTATAATTAACTTCTCTTTTTTTGTATTTAATCTTGCCTGAAGGGCTTTTTTTTAATTAATTTTATTTTTTAACTTTACAGTATTGTATTGGTTTTGCTATATATCAAAATGATTAATTTCTTTTTTACTACAGCTTCCTCTACTAGCATGAAAGCAATACTTGGCCAACAATGTTCTTGACTTTGTTGAGAGCCTCATGATCTCTCTCCCAGGTTCACAGGTCAGTGTCTGATACAGAAAGAAAAGTTTTCTAAGTGTTTAGTGTAACATCTATGAAGATTACATGAGACTGTTGGTTTAAAAAAATATGAAAAAAATAACCCATAGCAAGAGGAAGTTCCAGTTACATCCAGAAATCATTCTAACTAATCTAGTACTATGTTTTTTAACAAAAGAAGACTGAAACTTGTTCATGAATGTAAAAGCTATTCATATGTTTATGGAGTATATTAGCAAAGAATAAAAAAAAAACATTGGTTTCAGATACCATATGCATGCTGATGCTGATTGCTGAGTTGCCTGATAACTGTGGGTAGAGTTTATACAATAAACTCATATATTTAATTTGAGCATTGTACAAGTAATGAAGTATAGCCAGGCAAGATACTGTAGATGAAAAGATACTATGAGATAGTTCCTATAAGGCATATCTCAATAAGGCATATCTAAATACTTTACTTTTATTAAAACTATATTTCATATTATTTTAATTGTAAATATGTATATTCTGTAGCCAATGTAGTCATTTGAACATGACAGCTTAGCTCTTAAAATTTCTAAAACAATTAAAATATTCAAGAGAAGTATAAGCCAACTTTCAAACACTTGTAAGGAGTTTTCAGAAATGACAAAAGATTATTAATTACTGTTCTTGTAATTATTTCCAGAACAGTACTTAGAATATTTACATGTTTCTGAAACAGTATTTAGTGAAAATACATATTTATAGGTTGAATTCTAATTCAAATGCACGATGAAAATGATACCTCAAGGTAATTTTGAAAACATCATTTATACAGCAAAAAATCTTTTTGTGAAACAAGTGGTTTTCATAAATTAAACTTGTTTAAAATACGGTATATCTTTATATGTCTTATGAATGTTTACAGAGTGATATTCAGTATCACAATCCCTGAGGTCTGATGAAATCATTCTGTCCATGCCAGATTATTGAGTAAGCATGAAAAAAATGTTAAAGACACATGCCCAGTTTGTCACTGTGATGTGTAATATCTGGCAGGTACACATTAAAATAAGTCTGACCAAGTAAAGTGTTTTAATGCCTGATCATCTTTACTCTGAGAGCAGAACCTCATCTGAGTGCTCTCCTATTCAGTTTCCACAGTCTTCTCTGATTAGTTGTTTCATATACAAGGATTACTAACTGTGAGCAGCACTCCAGCCTGACATTCTTACTCAATGACAAGAGATTTTTATTGCACATTCATATTTCAAGAGCAGTAATACCAATTTTATATGTTTTAGAATGTTTCTTCGGTTCACATAGATATAAATCATAAAACAATCAAGACTAGAATGTATAGCAAGATAGATTAATGCATAAGGTATAATCATATATTGTAACAAAGTTTAAGCATTTTATTTTAAAAGCTTGCCAGAATTTTCTTAGACCACTGATACTATCTAAAGCTCCCTAATGCAGATTCATTTTTTGCCTGGCCAATTCTCTATATTAACCTTCTGATTTACTTGCTGGACAATTTCCTTATGAATGTTTCCTTAAAAGTCCCATCTGCCATATAGTATAGGATTACATTTGGCCTAAAGTCATGTACTGATGGAATACCATTTTAATTTATGATATAACAGCATCAAGTTAAAAAAAATAAGATTAGCCCATTCCATAATTTCCTTATTACTACTGATATAATGGATTCTCTTTTTAAAAAAAATCCTACAATCATAAACTCTTTCACTAAATTCACTGATTCCTTCTTTGCATACAAGGTATTACTGCACTAGCCTTAGAAGTAATACTGCTATACTTAAAGCTATTCATTAAGACTTCAAATACTTACTGTCTACTATCTGCCAGGCATTTCTCAGACAGATAATTGACAATATTAAAAGACAACAAGAAAAAAATATAGGTAAAAGATAAGGAAAGAGTAAAGCCAACCATGAAAATTACCATCAGATCAGATCAGATCAGATCAGTCGCTAAGTTGTGTCTGACTCTTTGCAACCCCATGAATGGCAGAACTCCAGGCCTCCCTGTCCATCACCAACTCCCGGAGGTCACTCAGACTCACATCCATCGAGTCAGTGATGCCATCCAGCCATCTCATCCTCTGTCGTCCCCTTCTCCTCTTGCCCTCAATCCCTCCCAGCATCAGAGTCTTCTCCAATGAGTCAACTCTTCACATGAGGTGGCCAAAGTACTAGAGTTTCAGCTTTAGCATCATTCCTTCCAAAGAAATCCCAGGGCTGATCTCCTTCAGAATGCACTAGTTGGATCTCCTTGCAGTCCAAGGGACTTTCAAGAGTCTTCTCCAACATCACAGTTCAAAAGCATCAATTCTTTAGTACTCAGCCTTATTCACAGTCCAGCTCTCACATCCATACATGACCACAGGAAAAACCATAGCCTTGACTAGACGAACCTTTGTTGGCAAAGTAATATCTCTGCCTTTGAATATGCTATCTAGGTTGGTCATAACTTTCCTTCCAAGGATAAGCGTATTTTAATTTCATGGCTGCAGTCACCACCTGCAGTGATTTTGGAGCCCAGAAAAACAAAGTCTGACACTGTTTCCACTATTTCCCCATCTATTTGCCATGAAGTGATGGGACCAGAGGCCATGATCTTCGTTTGCTGAATGTTGAGCTTTAAGCCAACTTTTTCACTCTCCACTTTCACTTTCATCAAGAGGCTTTTTAGTTCCTCTTCACTTTCTGCCATAAGGGTGGTATCATCAGCATATCTGAGGTTGTTGATATTTCTCCCGGCAATCTTGATTCCAACTTGTGTTTCTTCCAGTCCAGTGTTTCTCATGATGTACTCTGCATATAAGTTAAATAAGCAGGGTGACAATATACAGCCTTGATGTACTCCTTTTCCTATTTGGAACCAGTCTTTTGTTCCATGTCCAGTTCTAACTGTTGCTTCCTGACCTGCATACAAATTTCTCAAGAGACAGATCAGGTGGTCTGGTATTCCCATCTCTTTCAGAATTCCACAGTTTATTGTGATCCACACAATCAAAGGCTTTGGCATAGTCAATAAAGCAGAAATAGATGTTTTTCTGGAACTCTCTTGCTTTTTCCATGATCCAGCGGATGTTGGCAATTTGATCTCTGGTTCCTCTGCCTTTTCTAAAACCAGCTTGAACATCAGGAAGTTCACGGTTCACATATTGCTGAAGCCTGGCTTGGAGAATTTTGACCATTACTTTACTGGTGTGTGAGATTAGTGCAATTGTGCAGTAGTTTGAGCACTCTTTGGCATTGCCTTTCTTTGGGATTGGGATGAAAACTGACCTTTTCCAGTCCTGTGGCCACTGCTGAGTTTTCCAAATTTGCTGGCATATTGAGTGCAACACTTTGACAGCATCATCTTTCAGGATTTGGAATAGCTCCACTGGAATTCCATCACCTCCACTAGCTTTGTTCGTAGTGATGCTTTCTAAGGCCCACTTGACTTCACATTCCAGGATGTCTGGCTCTAGATCAGTGATCACATCATCATGATTATCTGGGTCGTGAAGATCTTTTTTGTACAGTTCTTCTGTGTATTCTTGCCATCTCTTCTTAATAGCTTCTGCTTCTGTCAGGTCCATACCATTTCTGTCCTTTATTGAGCCCATTTTTGCATGAAATGTTCCTTTGGTATCTCTGATTTTCTTGAAGAGATCTCTAGTCTCTCCCATTCTGTTGTTTTCCTCTATTTCTTTGCATTGATTGCTGAAGAAGGCTCTCTTATCTCTTCTTGCTATTCTTTGGAACTCTGCATTCAGATGCTTATCTTTCCTTTTCTCCTTTGCTTTTCGCTTCTCTTCTTTTCACAGCTATTTGTAAGGCCTCCCCAGACAGCCATTTTGCTTTTTTGCATTTCTTTCCATGGGGATGGTCTTGATCCCTGTCTCCTGTACAATGTCACGAACCTCATTCCATAGTTCATCAGGCACTCTATCTATCAGATCTAGGCCCTTAAATCTATTTCTCACTTCCACTGTATAATCATAAGGGATTTGATTTAGGTCATACCTGAATGGTCTAGTGGTTTTCCCTACTTTCTTCAATTTCAGTCTGAATTTGGCAATAAGGAGTTCATAGTCTGAGCCACTGTCAGCTCCTGGTCTTGTTTTTGCTGACTGTACAGAGTTTCTCCATCTTTGGTGGAAAAGAATATAATCAATCTGATTTCGGTGTTGACCATCTGGTGACGTCCATGTATAGAGTCTTCTCTTGTGTTGTTGGAAGAGGGTGTTTGTTATGACTAGTGCATTTTCTTGGCAAAACTCTATTAGTCTTTGCCCTGCTTCATTCCGTATTCCAAGGCCAAATTTGCCTGTTACTCCAGGTGTTTCTTGACTTCCTACTTTTGCATTCCATAACTTACCACATACTCATAGTGGTAAGTAATGGTACTTACCCCCAAAATTATATAGTATGAAAAGTATACTTCAATCCAGCCTCCCAACTCAGGAGAATTTATCTTACAGTTATATCTTAGAAATATAGAATGATATACAAAAAAGTTTATTCAGTGCAGCATTGTAAAACCAAAAGGTAAGAACCCAAGAGTCCATCAGTGAAGACTGGTTAAACAGCATACAGCATTTTTTCCCTCCTGGTGGCTCAGCTGGCAAAGAATCTGCCTGCAATGCAGGAGACCTGGGGTCGATCCCTGGGTTGGGAAGATCACCTGGAGAAGAAAGTGGCAACCCATTTCAATATGCTTGATGGGAAATCCCATGGAAGGACAGAGGAGCCTGGTGAGTTACCGTCCATAGGGTTGCAATAATCAGACACGACTTAGCAACACCACCACCACCGCTTTTCACTCAATGAAAAGCCTTCCTACTCTAAAGTGGAGAGGGCAAGCTCTGTATCCTGAAGTGGAAAAATCTCCGGACTCACCTTTAGGTAAAGAAAGCAATATGTAGAAGAATACACACACACATACACACAAGTCTTGGTGAAGGGAGGGGAGAAAGGAAAGTAAGAATACATATTTAAATTTGCTTGTATCTGCATGAAGAAACATTAGAAAAACTCACAAGAAATTAACACAGGAGGCTGAGTCTGAGGTCAAAGATGAACAGTGAGTTGAGCAGATGCAGGAATGGGACAAAACCTTTTTAACACATAAATTTCTATATTGTTTTTATTTTCAGACATTATTAACACATTACCTATTTAAATAAAAGTTTAAGAAAGGGAAAAAGTATACTATACAATATTATATGATTGCTAGAAGAAAGCTGCAAATTAGCTATGAACTACGTGCGTGCTACATTGCTTCAGTCGTGTCCGATTCTTTGCGACCCTATGACTATAGCCCGCCAGGCTCCTCTGTCGATGGGAGGCAAGAACACTGGAGTGAGTAACCATTCCCTTCTCCAGGGGATCTTCCTGACCCAGGGAACAAACCTGCGACTCGTATGTCTCCTCTATTGATAGGCGAGATCTTCACCACTAGCACCATCTGGGAAGCCGTGAACTTCCTACAAGTTAAATCAAATAGAGACTTTGTATTGGTACATGAATTGGAGATAAAATTAAAAATGTTTTTAACTGTTTAGCCAATGGTGAGACCTGAAAGGAGTTTCTTTACTATACACTGAATAATGACATTCTGTCATCTAGAGAATGACAGTCTCACCAACATCTTTTAAATACATTCTCAGAAGGCTTCAAATCATGTGCCTGCTTATAATTCTCCAATACCCTTCCATTTAATCAAAATAAATCTAAACTTCTTGCCATGGTCTGTAACACCCCATGTGACCTGGCCTCCACCTATCTCTCCTCCCACTCTTCCCCTTAATCATGGAGCTCCAACCACACTGGTTGTCCCCTGACCATAATAAGCTCCTACCATAATGAGTTCAGAGTAACATCAGTGCTGTTCCCAAGGTAGTAGTAGCAAAACTGCCGCGTTGTCATTCAGATCTTAGCTTCTGAGAAGCCCTCCCTTTCTACTCTAGCTAAAGGTTGTCTCCAGTCACTCTACAGTCCATCATTAGGCTTCACTTTCTTTATATCACTTATTAGTCTGATATTTTTTTTATTATTATTTTCATCTTCTGTCTTTTCCCACAAGAAAACAACCCTTGAAATTGTTGACTACTGTTTCCTGTATCTTGTATATTCAGTGCCTAGAACAGGGCTTGGAAAACAATGGGTGGCTAATGAATGAACAAATGAAAATGAATAAGCAACTGAGAAAGAGGAAAAGAAGGAAGAAAAGGAAGAAGAGAGGAAAGAGGTTGGAAGAAGAGAGAGAAAGAAAGGAATTTCTTAACAAACTTCTTTGGCTAATATTAAGTAAGCTCTGTCAGTTAACTCTGATTTTGTCTCATGTAAGATTAGACACCAATGGCTTATACATATTTTCAACCAATGTTACTTAAGGCCCAAAGTTTTTGATGCCACTGTTTATGTAATCACTCATCTCATAAGCAGGGCTTCCCTGTGGCTCAGCTGGTAAACAATCTGCCTGCAATGTGGGAGACCTGGGTTCTATCCCTGGATTGGGAAGATCCCCTGGAGAAGGAAAAGGCTACCCACTCCAGTATACTGGCTTAGAGAATTCCATGGACTGTTGTCCATGGGGTCGCAAAGTGTCCGACATGACTGAGCGATTTTCACTTTCATCTCATAAGCTACTTATCTCAAGAAAACTCATATTAGAAAAGTCCTAAAAATTTCACCACTATTTGGATTTAGGTTAGATTTATAAGTCAATGGGCATAAGTTTAAGTAAACTCTGGGAGTTGGTGATAGACAGGGAGGCCTGGCGTGCTGCAATCCATGGGGTCACAAAGAGTTGGACATAACTGAGCAACTGAACTGAACTGATAAGTTATAAATTATATAAATTTAAATATAAATTAAAATGTATGGTTTTAAAAGTATTTCCCCCTCCACACACACACACACAAATAATAATAAAGCATCATTAAAGATTCTAAAAGGCAATTTTTATCACTGCATTTTCCCACTGTAATACTTGGTCAAATTTAACTAAAGACCATTCTAGTATACAAGGTATTATATAAGGATTTTGGATTTGGGCAACTATACCTAGAATCAAAAGAAGTAACCTAGAAAAGAATCTACTGGATTACTGGGTTTCTGCAGCTGTGTAACAGAAGAAATCTAGCATCAAAACTTACTTTCTGTGATAACATGATTCATCAAGGTGACCAATCTACAGAAATATCAAATAACTATGTTACTAAGTACCAGAAAGTTAAACAGTATTGTAGGTTAATTATGCTTCAAAAATAAACAAATTCATTAAAAAAAAGAGAGCGATCACATTTGTGGTTATCAGAGGTGGGGGTAATGAGAGGGATGGACTAGATTAAGGGCATCAAAAGGTATAAACTTTCAGTTACAAGATAAATAAGTACTAGAGGTGTAATGTACAACATGATTAACAATTAAACTGCTATATGATATACATGAAAGTGGTTAAGGAAGTAAATCCTAAGAATTTTCATCACAAAGGGAAAAATTTTTCTAATTCTTTAATTTTGCATCTATATGAGATAAAGGATGTTCTCTAAACTTATTGTGATAATCATTTTATGATGTACGTAAGTCAATCACTATGCTAGTCACCTTAAACTTATACAGTAGCATATGTCAATTACATCTCAGTAAAATTGGAAGGAAAAAATTTTACTTTTTTCCAGTCATTTCACAGTGGTTAAAGAGAAGACGTCTATAAATGTTTTCTATTTACTGGCACAGAATTAAACTGCATTTATGCATGTATGTGTGTATATATGTGCTGGGTGGATTTTATAACCATTGCCATGTGGCTTCAGGACACATTGATTTAGTTAAGGTTACACATTAAAAATGTCTCAACTCCACAGTGTCTCTGACAGCCTAGCTTTCCATCAGAATGATTTCACAATCTATACAATGTGTTAAATTACTCACCAAAGATTACTTCCCATTTTTTGCATCTGTTGAGATGCATGGGTTTTATTTATTCCAGCATAAAACTGAAATAAATTATATTTTTAAAAATGTGTTCCTGATAATGCCCTTTTCACATCATAGATGAGGATACATGGTGTGAAAGCCTTTCTACTTGCTATCAGAATATGCTTTCCTTTATTTTCAAGGTCAGCTGTAAAAAGAGTTATTTTTCTAACTGAATTAGAAAAGATTTATCTTAGTATCTTACTGGCTGTCCTCAATCACAGATATTTGCTTTTCAGTTAATAAATCCTGGGTCAAATTTAAGATCCACTGACCCTTCAGAAACACATCTGCAGAATCCTACGAGGATGACTCTCTCAGGGAGCAAACATCTCTGCCATCCCCAGAACTGAAACCTAGTTACGGTCATGTGCATAGCATTTGTTCTATGCCTTTTTAATTCTCTAAACTTTAGAGAATGCTTTAGAGTCTTAGAGAGAACTTTTCCCTGGAAGAGTAATTCTTATTAATGCAAATCTATCCCAAATCTTCATAAAAGGTATAGGAAAAATCTACAAGCAGAAGGTATAGGAAAAATGGTAAGGTAAATGGTAAATCTACAAGCAGAAGCAGAGAGTAGAAATGCTTGCAGCCCATATTTTGAAGGTGATACACATTTCACTAAGTGATCTGAACACTGCTGGAGCTTTTAGACTGAAAAATGTAATCATGTTCTTATTTTAGCAGTGATACCATTAAGAAGTCCATGACAAATACTGTATGTCTTATGTCCTATGAGTCTTTAGCAAAAACAACTTGCTATTTAAAGCACCGCTTTGGGCAAATAAGGTGGTTTGGACTACACAGTTATTAATTAACATGGCAGTGAAGCTTCAGGACAAGAAACCACAAAGCAGCTCTCTGGCCGGTTGTTAACAGTGTCATACACATGTAAATAATCCATGATTTTAAAGGCCCTTTTCTCTTCTATACTTTATCCCCTTGACAGCAATTGTAATGCTCTGTACTGAGATCCCTTCCAAGCCTAACATTTGTGATCACAGAATAGTATGACAGCAATCTTGGTACTAATTACTTTTTTCTAAATCACATGAGCTCTGTCATGTTCGACAAATAAGACTGTTGCCAGCATGTCAGTCTGCCATGATCCTAACCGAGCGGGTAACACTAAAGTTACACGGGCATTAACTGATAAGCATACACGTGTGCATCCTTTCCTCCAGCTGCTGGGAACACCCTGTGGTGTCTCTACCCAGGAACTGCCCTTAGCCAAAGGGAACTGCCACTCCCAAGCCCATGAACTTGCCTCAGAGGCAGCTAAGTGAACTGGAAGATAGAATGCTGGAAATAACTGAAGCAGAGCAGAAGAAAGAATAAAAAAAAAAAAAAGAAATGAGGACAATCTCAGAGACCTCTGGGACAATATTAAGTGCACCAACATTCGAGGTATGGCGGTACCAGAAGAAGACCAAAAGAAAGGGTCTGAGAAAATACTTGAGGAGATTCTAGTCAAAAATTTCCCTAACATGGGAAAGGAAATAGTCACCCAAGTCCAGGAAGTCCAGAGAGTCCCAAACAGGATACACCCAAGGAGAAGCACACCGATACACCTATTAATCAAACAAAGCAAGCCTCAGCTAAGGAGAGATCTGAACGACTCCTGCAGCCCAGTGCTCCCAAGGGGAGGCTGAGGTCAGCACTGCAGCTGCACCGCCATCCGCCTGGCTCAGCTGCTTCCCTCACTCGTTTCCAGGTGCCGGTCCCAGGAGCTCTCCCCAGGAAACGTCCTGTGTGCGTTCCCAGGCAGCCCGACGCCCCTGCCACTCATGGCCAGGGAACATGGCTGAGACACTCAGCGTGTCCACTGCTAAGTGTTCTTGTCCATGAGATGGACAGAGTATAGTGCATTCCATGCACCATGTTGTGAGAACGAAACAATTCACTCAAATCTCTCAGAACAGTGCCCGTGGATAATAAGTATTCAATGAATGCTTATTATGAACTATTACTATGAGTGCATTCTCTTACAGGAAAAGTTTTCATTAAGAAGTGAATTCACAGGCGTTCCCTGTTGGCCTGGTCATCAGGATTCCAGGCTTTCACTGCCATGGCCCAGGTTCAATCCCTGGTCAGAGAAATAAGATCCCACAGGCTGCGCAATGTGCTCCCAAACTTTTTTTTAATAAAAAATACATTAAAAAAGTGAATTCTCTTTCATATAATATCAGTTTTTTCACTTTTCCCTAAGCTATAATCAACAGAAAGATGAGGTCAAAAACAATAGGCTATGGTTTACATTATTTCTGATGTTCTAATTATATTAAAATTAATGTGCTAATACGTAAAAAATTACCATCATAATTTATCATATTTATTTAACCTATCGTAATTTACAGGTTATTTATTTTTCAGCAAAGGAATGAAACCATTTTTGTACTCTTTATAAATATTAAAAGAATGAATGAACTCAATGATTTTTATAAACTCATATACTTTAATATATCAAATCCAACAAAATAAAAAAGGAAAAAAGGAACTTCAATTTAAACTGAAGTCTTAATATTTCAGAGTAGCTCTGGACCTTATAATGTCTGACATTGTGGAGTTCTGATGATCAAAGTTTGAAATTAAACCTTGGAGAGTGATATAAAGTTAAGGGTAGGTTCACACAATTGATAAACTGAAAACTTAAAGGAAAAACTTAGTCATGCTTTTTGCATTTTACATGGCTATATTTTAAATTAAATTTTTTCAGGATTAGGATGTATTATTTATGGCCATGCCCAATCTCATTATTTGTTAGGATAAAATGAGCAATCATTTTAAAAGAAAATCAATTTAAATAAGGAAAATTAATACTGCACACAGAGGGCTCAAATTCTATTTTCCTTTTTATGGTAAATATTTCCTCTATTGCTCTGGAAAATATCACTCTGTTCAGTAAGAACCAGTCCCAAGAATAACATCTGGCTTGGTTTCTGTCTCTATTTATAATAGTTATGACTTTTTAAGTGTTTACTATATGCTAGGGTTTTAAATATGTTATCTTTGAATCTCATACTAAGACTTTAAAGGACATATTATTACTCCATATTATAAAATATATAGTAATAGTATAAAGTATAAAATATAAAGTAATAGTATAAAGTAATAAAATATAAATAGTATATAGTATAAAGTATAGTATATAGTATATATACACTATATACTATAGTGTATAGTATAGTATAAAGTATAAAATATAAAGTAATAGTATAAAGTAATAGTATAAAATATGGAGATAAATAAAATGAGGTTCAAAGAACACAACTTAGAACACACAGAGCCAGACTTGAGTTTCTCTGTGAGCACATAGCTATGAATAAGTCAGCTCATATTCTGCTTAAAAGGATTGGAAAAGTGCATTACAATATTGGCATGCCTCCAAAAAAACAGGAAATGCACTTAATAAAATTGCTCTCCCTTTTAAGTTTTGAACTGTTTTGTTTGAATTATTATTCAAGGTAGAGAATAGATAGAATAAACTAAAAAGTTCAAATATGGCTATATTCTCAAATCAGTTACCCAATTTCTTTGGATAACAGTGATAGATACATGCCTTTTAAGACAGCTTTGAGGACTATATAGCCGATTGTTAACGTGAGATGTTTAAGAAACAAAAAGACTCTAGAAATAACTCTGCTAATATGCAAAATTCATAGCTTCATATTCTGACGGTCTAAAAAGAGGCACTGACAGAGATTATGTTTTTTTACATGAAATGAGAAATGTCTGGCACTAAATTGTAACATAAAGAGGATATGAGTTGTCTTGCTGTGTTATAAAGTTTATTAGTAGCTGTTTCAATGGCAGCAGTGCTTTTCGGAAAGTCGCAGGGATGCTGTAGGAGATGCCCTTTCCTGAAGCAGTCAATACTCATGTAAGCGAGTACCATGCCGATCACTCCATTTTATCACTGAACAAATCCTGCTGTTATTACATACTGTGCACTTGAGTAGGCACTTAGCAGTAAGCACCACAGATAAAAGCCTCTGCCATCATCTTTTGAACCTACAATGAGCAAAGAAGCAAATACGGTACAGGTTACTTGTGTGAGGCAAGCTACAAAAGAGGTTTATTGTATAATGTATATAATCGATGGGTGTTTATAAGATGGACTTAACAAATAGAGGTGAAATAGAAAGCTTAGATTGTTAAAGAGGTCTTCCTGAGGATGTGATATTTAAAATAAAATTTTTTAAAAAGTGAGAGAAGCTGGAGGAAGGGGGACCCAATGGTAGAGATGACAGGACAGCACATTTCAAGCAAAGAGAAAACTTGTGTCTTACTTAGTCAGCTCAGGCTATCATAGTATGCAGACTGGCTGGCTTAAAAAATAATTGTTAATCAGAAATTTACTAACAAAAAATAATTTTTTATTATAAAATAATTGGTTTTTTATTATAAAATAATTGTTTTATTATAAAATAATTGTGGGGGTTAGGGCTTCAATGTATGGATGTAGGGGACGTGAACATTCAGTCCATAACACAGAGCAAACACCTGAGGTGAGAAAGAGTGTAGCACCTTGGTGAGATGTGAAGAGGGTGGGGAGAGTTCCCAGAGCAAGGACAGAAAAGCAGAGAGAATGGATTAGACAAGGACTTTGAACTTGACCTTACAACAAGCTCATGAGTAATATAATCAGGCCTGTGTTACAGATCAGAGAAGGCAATGGCACCCCACTCCAGCATTCTTGCCTGGAAAATCCCATGGATGGAGGAGCCTGGTAGGCAGCAGTCCATGGGGTCACTGAGAGTCGGACACGACTGAGTGACTTCACTTTCACTTTTCACTTTCATGCACTGGAGAATGAAATGGCAACCCACTCCAGTGTTCTTGCCTGGAGAATCCCAGGGACGGGGAAGCGTGGTGGGCTGCTGTCTATGGGGTCGCACAGAGTTGGACACAACTGAAGTGACTTAGCAGTAGTAGCAGCAGCAGTGTTACAGATGCTTTTGAAAGAAAATAATTATCACAGGATGTGTTAGGTTCTATCAATGGCACCCCACTCCAGTACTCTTGCCTGGAAAATCCCATGGATGGAGGAGCCTGGTAGGCTGCAGTCCATGGGGTCGTTGAGGGTCGGACACAACTGAGCGACTTCACTTTCACTTTTCACTTTCACGCATTGGAGAAGGAAATGGCAACCCACTCCAGTGTTCTTGCCTGGAGAATCCCAGGGACGGGGGAGGCTGGTGGGCTGCCGTCTATGAGGTCGCACAGAGTCGGACATGACTGAAGTGACTTAGCAGCAGCAGCAGCAGATACATGATCAGAGAACAACGAACTTAGTAAAAGATAATTGTTAAGATAGGGCTTCCCTGATGGCTCAGTGGTAAAGAATCCATCCACCTGCTGATGAAAGAGATGCAGGTTTTGATCCCCTGGGTCAGGAAGATCATCTGGAGAAGAAAACAGGAATCCACTCCAATATTCTTGCCTGGGAAATCCCATGGACAAAGAAGCCTGGTGGGCTACAGTCCATGGAATTGCAAAAGAGTCAGATACAACTTAGTATCTAAACAACAACAGAAGTCGTGAGACATTTGGGCTCTAGAATCTTGACTTACAAAAAGAAAAACAGCAAAATTAATTTCTATTTAAAAGCTTCTTTGGCATATTAACACTTAGTCTTAATGATTTTTAATAATCCTAGCTGGTTCCTCACATTTGGTCAAGGCTTGCTAAGGACTTATTTGCCCCAAATGGGTCACAGTGAATTACATTTCCCACATGTCTCAGTCAAACCTAAATATAGTGGGAAATATTGTCAACCAAAGAACGGTACAAAAAAGAGCTTCACGACCCAGATAATCATGATGGTGTGATCACTGATCTAGAGCCAGACATCCTGGAATGTGAAGTCAAGTGGGCCTTAGAAAGCATCACTACGAACAAAGCTAGTGGAGGTGATGGAATTCCTGTTGAGCTATTCCAAATCCTAAAAGATGATGCTGTCAAAGTGCTGCACTCAATATGCCAGCAAATTTGGAAAACTCAGCAGTGGCCACAAGACTGGAAAAGGTCAGTTTTCATCCCAATCCCAAAGAAAGGCAATGCCGAAAAATGCTCAAACTACCGCACAATTGCACTCATCTCACACGCTAGTAAAGTAATGCTCAAAATTCTCCAAGCCAGGCTTCAGCAATATGTGAACCGTGAACTTCCTGATGTTCAAGCTGGTTTTAGAAAAGGCAGAGGAACCAGAGATCAAATTGCCAACATCCGCTGGATCATGGAAAAAGCAAGAGAGTTCCAGAAAAACATCTATTTCTGCTTTATTGACTATGCCAAAGCCTTTGACTGTATAGATCACAATAAACTGTGGAAAATTCTGAAAGAGATGGGAATACCAGACCACCTGATCTGCCTCTTGAGAAATCTGTATGCAGGTCAGGAAGCAACAGTTAGAACTGGTCATGGAACAACAGACTGGTTCCAAATAGGAAAAGGAGTACGTCAAGGCTGTATATTGTCACCCTGTTTACTTAACTTACATGCAGAGTACATCATGAGAAATGCTGGACTGGAAGAAACACAAGTTGGAATCAAGATTGCTGGGAGAAATATCAATAACCTCAGATATGCAGATGATACCACCCTTATGGCAGAAAGTGAAGAGGAACTAAAAAGCCTCTTGATGAAAGTGAAAGTGGAGAGTGAAAAGGTTGGCTTAAAGCTCAACATTCAGAAAACAAAGATCATGGCATCTGGTCCCATCACTACATGGGAAATAGATGGAGAAACAGTGGAAACAGTGTCAGACTTTACTTTTCTGGGCTCCAAAATCACTGCAGATGGTGACTGCAGCCATGAAATTAAAAGACGCTTACTCCTTGGAAGGAAAGTTATGACCAACCTAGATAGCATATTCAAAAGCAGAGACATTACTTTGCCAACAAAGGTTCGCCTAGTCAAGGCTATGGTCTTTCCTGTGGTCATGTATGGATGTGAGAGCTGGACTGTGAAGAAG
This sequence comes from Tragelaphus eurycerus, assembly GCA_935064755.1. Taxonomy (NCBI): domain Eukaryota; kingdom Metazoa; phylum Chordata; class Mammalia; order Artiodactyla; family Bovidae; genus Tragelaphus; species Tragelaphus eurycerus. Next base: position 3,184,783 of record CAKXYN010000057.1, on the reverse strand, counting down.
GCTGAGTGCCGAAGAACTGATGCTTTTGAACTGTGGTGTTGGACAAGACTCTTGAGAGTCCCTTGGACTGCAAGGAGGTCCAACCAGTCCATTCTGAAGGAGATCAGCCCTGGGATTTCTTTAGAAGGAATGATGCTAAAGCTGAAACTCCAGTATTTTGGCCACCTCATGCGAAGAGTTGACTCATTGGAGAAGACTCTGATGCTGGGAGGGATTGGGGGCAGGAGGAGAAGAGGACGACAGAGGATGAGATGGCTGGATGGCATCACTGACTCGATGGATGTGAGTCTGAGTGACTTCCGGGGATTGGTGATCGACAGGGAGGCCTGGCGTGCTGCAGTTCATGGGGTGGCAAAGAGTCGGACACGACTGAGCGACTGATCTGATCTGATTGTCAACCAATTCATAGAGTTGTTTCTATGTTTACTTTTAACAAAAGATGACCATTTAATTAGGATTCTAGACTTACAGATATATAAGACTATTTATTGAGCATGAGTGAATCTAAAACATACTTAAATGATTTTAAGCTGCTAACTTTCACTAGTAACATTAATTAATCTATGAAAAGCTGGATCAGTAAACATTTATAGCCATACACATTAGCTTCCACTCAACTGTAATCTAACATATTATGAATAGGGTAAAATTCTATAGACTTTATATTCAAAGGGCCTTACTATTAAGTCTTAATCATCTGAATCCCATTAAAATTGATAAAAAATTGAATTTATGGAGAAAGCAAGAGTTTTGCTTTTGGTATGGCTGAGTACACGCTCACAATGACCTACTGTTTTGCATGAAACAACTATAAACTCCAAATAACATAAGGAAAAAAAAGCCTGAAAGCTTTTGGGACTGAATAAAAACAGCAAGACTGTCACAAGGGGGTCAAAGAATTGGGAGAATGGACGGACACGCAGTAGGTTTTCCTTTATTTTTAAGTTTAATTTATTCTATTTTTTTACCCTGTTACCTAAGGACAGGTGTAAGTCATCGATAGAAACATACAGTATTCCTGGACTGAAGAACCTTAGTACAGAGCTTAGGGTAACTACAGTCATTGGAAAGTGGGAGGAAAATCCCTGGGCAAGTCCCAAACTCCATATAAACCCAGTCCAAAGCTCTGCTTGACCCCTAAACTATACATGTATGGGGCATATTGCAAAAACCCAGTTAAGAAAACTGAATGGAAATTTTCACTGGTGCCCAAAATTCATAGTCCTTAGTTTGAGTCCAACCAAATTAACTGCCTACCAGAACAAAAATGTCAACACTATTCAGAAGAACACAGCAGAATCTAGAGTTTCCACACCATAATGTACACAATGTCCAGAGTACAAGGTAAAATTATTCAACGTATGAGTAACTAGGAAAAGTGTGATCTGTTTTCAAAATATAAAAAACAAAGAGATCAACCCTAGGATGATCTGGGTGTTGAAATTCAGAAATATTTTATAACTATATGAAATGAAGACATTTTTGTAATAAATGAAAAGACAGGGGATTTTAGCAGAGAAAGAAACTACAAAATAAACAAAATATAAGTTCTACAAATGAAAAATACAATACCTGAAATTAAAAAAAAAATTATTGGAGGTGCTTAACAGTAGAATAGAGATGAAGAATAAAACAGTGAACTTGAAATTAAAGCAATAGAAATCATCTGAAGAACTAAGGATTAAATTATTGAAAATAAAAATGAACACAGACATTAGACTTCAGGTGTATTTAAAATCTTAGGAATAGAGAAAATAAAGAACGAGGTAGAAAAAGTTTATTTAAAAATAAAGAAAACACAGCTTCTAGAATGACCTCTCTTTATAAGTGGAATAAGCTTAAACTTTATCCTTTTAAAAAAGGAAAAGTTACCTTCACAAATGACAGACAAAAGTGGTAACTCTACGGCATACGTTAAAGTGGATTTAGAGAAATAACGGCAAAGCAGCATCCTTAAGGGGCTTCCTAGGTGGCTCAGTGGTAAAGAATCTGCCTGCAATACAGGAGACCCAGGTTCAATCCTTGGGTCAGGAAGATTCCCTGGAAAAGGGATTGGCTTCTTACCTATTCCAGTAAGGTGTTATGAATTTAGAAAAGAGCACAATTGTACTTCTCAGCGTACACGGCAAAAAGGAGTATTACCATGTTCAAAAAAATTTTATTTCTTTTAAAATATATTAAGATTCAAAAATTTTGTGATATTAGAAGTATACTGTAATATACATAGAATTATATTTTAATGCAAGTAAGCAAATTACCTAGAGTACATTAGTTGGTAAATATCAAACAATAAATTGCCCTTCCTGTCACCTCTCCTCTTTATGCTCCACACTGACAAACAGACATAAGCATGACAATTAGATTCTACACAGGAAAACACCACATAAAAGTTTTTGTAAGATGAGTCCAGGAAATCAAGTATCTGCCAACACTGAAATACTGTGCTCTTGTTTATTCATAATATAACAGAACAGCCTTTGTATTATTTTTAACAGCTCAGTACTTAAAATAACACATACTTCAAAGGCAAGTAAACAGTGCATAAGCTTAGATGGGTCTTTACCTCAACACTGGTTTCTTTTATAATAGACATGCTTAAAAACTAGACAAGTCAACCTCTGTGTAAATAATAACTTCCTCTGTGTTTCCAAATGTAGAAATCAAAAGAAGTATACAATATGAGAAGTTTATAACTAGACAACTGCTGAAAATCAAATAGTAAGTCTACGTATGGTAAGCCTAGAAATAATATTTAATCTCTTGAAAATGTATCCATAACACTGGCTACTTCTACATACTTAATATAAATGAAAAACAAAAGAACTTTCAGAATATTATGAGCAAAAGAACGTTTAAAGGTAAATGACAATCTCTTGTATTAAACAGAGTTTTTAAATTAACAGCCAGGAGTCAAATCAGGATGAGAAATCGCCTCAGGTCCTGTTTCATTCTTTACTCTCTGCTAACCTTGTGAGCACCAGCCATACTGTAAGTCCTACTCACTTTTTGCCACAATAAATTCCTCAAAAGCATCAAGTGGATAGTATTTTCTTGTCCAATGATCTAGTATGAAGTAAACAATAGGGCTTCCCAAGTGGCTCGGTGGTAAAGAAACGGCCTGAAGATGCAGGAGCCCCAGAAGATGCAGGTTCCATCCCTGGGTCAGGAAGAGCACCTGGAGTAGGAAATGACAACCCACTCAAGTATTCTTGCTGGGCTAATCCCATGAATAGAGGAGCCTGGCTGGATACAGTCCATGTGGCCTCAAAGAGTTGGACTTGACTGAGTAACTAAGCATGTGCACACACACACACCCACACACACACACAGAGACACAAACCCACAATACCATCCCTCCAAAATCAACAATTAAAAATTACCACCATACTTTGGAATAGAAAACATAGGCTAAATTTCTATAGTTGTTGTTGTTCAGTCACTAAATTGTGTCCAACTTTTGGCTCCTCCATGGGCTGCAGCATGCCAGGCTTCCCTGTCCTACACTATCTCCCAGAGTTTGCTCAAATTCATGTCCATTAAGTCAGTGATGCTATCTAACCATTTCATCCTCTGCCATCCTCTTCTCCTCTTGCCTTCAATCTTTCCCAGCATTAGGATCTTTTCCAATTAATCAGCATCTTTGCAGCAGGTGGCCAAAGCACTGGAGCTTCAGCATCAGTCCTTCCTATGAATATTCAGGGTTGATTTCCTTTTGGATTGACTGGTTTGATCTCCTTGCAGTCCAAGGGACTCTCAAGAGTCTACCCCAGCACCACAATTCAAAAGCATCAATTCTTCGGCACTCAGCCCTCTTTATGGTCCAACCCTCACATCCATACACGACTACTGGAAAAACCATAGCTTTGAACACACAGACTTTTGTCGGCAAAGTGATGTCTCTGCTTTTTAATATTCTGTCTAGGTTTGTCATAGCTTTCCTTCCAAGGAGCAAGCATCTTTTAATTTCATGGCTGTAGTCACTGTCTGAAGGGGTTTTGGAGCCCAGGAAAATAAAATCTGTCACTGTTTCCACTTTTTTCCCTTCTATTTACTATGAAATGATGGAACTGGATGCCATGATCTTAGAGTTTTTTAATGCTGAGTTTCAAGTCAGCTTTTTCACTCTTCTCTTTCACCCTCATCAAAAGGTTCCTTAGTTCCTCTTCACTTTCTGCCATTAGCATGGTATCATCTGCATATCTGAGTGTGCTTAGTCACTCAGTCATGTCTGACTCTTTGCAACCCCATGAACTATAGCCTTCCAGGCTCCTCTGTCCATGATGATTATCCAGGCAAGAATACTAGAGTGGGTTGCCTTACCCTCCTCCAAGGGATCTTCCCAACCCAGGGATCGAATCCAGGTCTCTTGCATTGCAGGCACATTCTTTACCATCTGACCCACCAGGGAAGCCCAAGAATACTGGAGTGGATAACCTATCCCTTCTCCAGGGAATCATCCCAACCCAGGAATCAAACCAAGGTCTCCGGCATCACAGGCGGATTCTTTCCCTGCTGAACTACCAGGGAATCCCATATAAGGGGAACCGACACTGACTCATCTGTTGTCTGGGTTGCAGTGCTGTGCTATGCTTAGTCATTCAGTTGAATCCTGAATATTCAGGACGCCATGAACTGTAGCCCGCCAGGCTCCTCTGTCCATGGGATTTCCTAAACAAGAATACTAGAGTGGGTTGCCATGCCCTCCTCCATATCTGAAGTTGCTGATATTTCCCCTGCAATCTTGACTCATACAGCCTGATGATGTACTCTGCATAGAAGTTAAATAAACAGGGTGACAATGTCCAGTCCAGTCAGTTGTTCCATATCCAGTTCTAACTGTTGCTTCTTGACCTACATACTGGTTTTTCAGAAGACGAGTAAGGTGTCCTGGTGTTACCATCTCTTTAAGAACTTCCCACAGTTTGCATGATCCACACAGCCAAAGGCTTTAGCATACAAAATGAAGCAGAAGTAGATGTTTTTCTGGAATTCTCTTGCTTTCTCTATGATCCAGCGAATGATGGCAATTTGATCTCAGATTCCTCTGTCTTTTCTAAAACCAGCTTGTACATCTGGAAGCTCTTGGTTCAAGTTTAAGCTAGCCTGAAGGATTTTGACCAGTACCTTTCTAGCAGGTGAAATGAGCACAATTGTACGGTAGCTTGAACATTCTTTGGCACTGCCCTTCTGTGAGATTGGAGAAGGCAATGGCACCCCACTCCAGTACTCTTGCCTGGAAAATCCCACGGATGGAGGAGCCTGGTAGGCTGCAGTCCATGGGGTCGCTAAGAGTCAGACATGACTGAGCGACTTCACTTTCTCTTTTCACTTTCATACATTGGAGAAGGAAATGGCAACCCACTCCAGTGTTCTTGCCTGGAGAATCCCAGGGACAGGGAAGCCTGGTGGGCTGCCGTCTATGGGGTCGCACAGAGTTGGACACGACTGAAGTGACTTAGCATTTCTGTGAGATTGAAATGAAAATTGACTTTTTTCAGTCCTCTAGCCATGGCTGGGTTTTCCAAATTTGCTGTCGTATTGATTGCAGCACTTTCACAGCATCATCTTTTAGGATTTGAAATAGCACAACTGAATTTTCATCACCTCCACTAGCTTTGTTCCTAGTAATGCTTCCTAAGGCCTGCTTGACTTCACACTCCAGGATGTCTGGCTCTAGGTGAGTGATCACACCATGGTGGTTATCCTGGCCATTAAGATCTTTTCTGTATAGTTCGGTGTATCCTTGACACCTCTTATTAATCTTTCCTGCTTCTGTTAGGTCCTTACAATTTCTGCCCTTATGGTGCCCAGTCTTGCATGAAATGTTCCCTTGATATTTCCAATTTTCTTGAAGAGATCTCTAGTCTATCCCATTCTATTGTTCTCCTTTACTTCTTTGAAGTATTTATCCTCTTATCTTTCTTGTTATTCTCTGGAACTCAGCATTCAGTTGGGTATATCTTTCCCTTTCTCCCTTGCTTTTTGCTTCTCTTCTTTCCTCAGCTATTTGTAAAGCCGCCTCAGACAACCACTTTGCCTTCTTGCATTTCTTTTTCTATGGCATGGTTTTGGTCTCTGCCTCCTATACAGTGTTACTAACCTCCATCCATAGTTCTTCAGGCACTGTGTCTACCAGATCTAATCCCTTGAATCTATTCATTACCTCCACTGTATAATCATAAGGAATTTGATTTAGGTCACATCTGAATAGTTTTCCCTACTTTCTTCAATTACAGGGTGAATTTTGCAATAAGAAGCTGATGATGTGAGCCCCAGTCATCTTCAGGTCTTATTTTTGCTGACTGCACAGAGCTTCTTCCATATTTGGCTGCAAAGAATATAATCAATCTGATTTTGGTGTTGACCATTTGGTGATGTCCATGTGTAGGGTCATCTCTTGGGTTGTTGGAAAAGGGTATTTGCTATGACCATTGTGTTCTCTTGACAAAACTCTGTTACCATTTGCCCTGCTTCATTTTATACTCCAAGGCCAAACTTGCCTGTTAGTCTAGGTATCTCTTGACTGTCAACTTTTGCATTCTAGTCCCCTATGATGAAAAGGACATCTTTTTTTGGTGTTAGTTCTAGAAGGTCTTGTAGGTCTTCACAGAAACAGTCAATTTCAGCTTCCTCAGCATCAGTGTTTGGAGCAAAGTGTTTGGATTACTATGATATTGAATGGTTTGCCTTGGAAACGAACCAAGATTATTCTGTCATTTTTGAGATTGCACCCAATTACTGCATTTAGAACTCTTTTGCTGACTATGATGGCTATTCAATTTCTTTTAAGGGATTCTTGCCCACAGTAGTAGATACAATGGTCATTTGAATTAAATTTGCCCATTCCCATCCATTTAAGTTCACTGAATCCTAGAATGTCGATGTTCACTCTTGCCATCTTCTGCTTGACCACCTCTAATTTACCTTGATTCATGAACCTAACAGTCTAGGTTCCTATGGAATATTGTTCTTTACAGCACTGGACTTTACTTTCCCCATCAGACATATCCACAACTGAGCACTGTTTCCACTTTGGCCCAGCCACTTCGGCCCAGCCACTTCATTCTTTCTGGAGCTGTTAGTAATTGCCCTCTGCTCTTCCTCAGTACCACACTCGACACCTTCTGATCTGGGGGTCTCACTTTCCAGTGTCATATCTTTTCGCCTTTTCATACTGTTCATGTTCATGTAAGAATACTGAAGTGGTTTGCCATTCCCTCTTCCAGTGGACCATATTTTGTCAGAACTCTCCACTACGACCCATCTGTCTTGGGTGGCCCTACATGGCACGGTTCATAGCTTCCTTGAGTTATGCAAGCCCTTTGCCACAACAAAGCTGTGATAAAGTGAGCATAAACAAATAACTTACTAGCTACATGAAATATCTCAATATATTCAATGTATATACTATACATAAAATACAAATGGAAAAAATTTATCTTACTATAACACTACAGCATCACTTTATATGAGGAAACTTTATCATTCAAGGATTTTTGTATCTGTGGGTGATCCTGGAACCAATACTCCCCAAATACTAAGGAATGACTGAATTTAATCTCTAAGTTTCCAATTTTGATATGCAAAAGAACATCTACGGAATGATCTGTTATGTTAAGCTTTTTTAAAAGAGGTAGCCAAATAAATTTTAATTGATGCCATTCTTTTCTTTCATTGTATCTGTTTTCTGTCATTATTCACTTGGATGAATGAAATTATTCAAAACCACTCAATGCACATCAATAAATGTTTGTTAAAGAGTACTGTAATGATATTATTCCCCTTGATTTTAATTAAAGGAAATTCAAAATATCTCTTCTTGCCCTTTGCCCAACTTCCACTACTGAATGAAAATGAGAATTTCTCAGGATAAGCAATAAGAAAATGATATACAAGTCAGCCATATCCTAGGATGTCAATGTTTTCCTCTTTTGCTAGGATAATTTACATCTGAAGAGTCAAATACAGCAAGACAAAGCCTGGTGGTGCTTCTTTCTTATGAAATGCACTTGACTTTGTGCAATGCAGAGGGGAGGGAGCACAGCATAACCTTTGAAAGAATGACATAGCACTAGAACACAACATAAACTGATTAGAATCAAATGAATCCAAGATGGCAAGCAAGTGAACTTCAACTAGACCCTGGTCTTCAGTATACATTCATTGTAACACATCAGCAAGCTAATGACATGCCCAGAGGTGCCCTGACAGTTCCAAGACCAACCCTCAAAGACCAAAAAGTAGGTGATGGCCTAATTCCTGGAAATCTCTGCCCCTTCCTCAACACAGTTGGAATAATCCTCCCATTCATGAGCCTGTGAAATTAGCCAGCCCATAAAAGCTAACCACACTACATTTTGAGGTCGCTCTTGCCTTCTGCAGTGGCCCACATTCTTGCCTCAGCAGTGTGTTTCTCCCAAGGCTGCTCTTGCCTTTTGAGATGGTACACACTCTGTGGAGTGTCTCTCTCTAAATAAATTCACTTCTTACCTATCACTTTGTCTCTCATTGAATTCTTTTTTCCATGAGACATTAAGAACTAGAACTTTATCAGGTGGTAAAACCAGGTTTGTGGCCTCAGTTGAAAGACTGTGGGTTTTGGCTGGGCAAGTCCTGGTCTCATAGGTTTGAGTCTCAAACTGGGTTTTGACTGGGTGTGAGTCCTGGCACATAAGTTCAAGTTCCAATCTGAGGTGAATGGTTTCACTTGGAAGGCCAGAAATATGTCTAGGGTCATACATACATACCCTAGGTCTGGTGAATATGACCAGAGATGAACTGTGGAAGAATGTCAGAGATCAGGCTACTCTAATCTTTATTTTCAACCAAGAAGGTCAAGGCATCCTCAAGGCCCAGAAGGCTCTAGTGGCTGTCTGTGCTAAGAAGCGAACTAAATCTGGGACTAAAGGTCTACAGAGTATTTAAGACAGTGAGCCCTCCTAGAGTGCCATTTATGGTACAGGTTCATATTTCTATCCATTTAACATGACTAGCCACAGAGGTTTTTAAAACAGAACACTGACCTTCCTTTTACTCTCACTTAGCTTTCCAGTTTGTGAGTGGTGAAGTGAAGATACACATAATAAACTTTCCTGGGAGTTTATCATGTGGCAGACAACACTCTCTACCCTGGGTACATATAATCTCATTTAATCTCAATAGCCCTGTGAGGTCACTCCTATTATTATCCCTATTTTATGGATGAGAACATTGAGGCTTACAAAGGTTTGGGAACTTGCTCAATAACCACTAGATCACTCTTCTGCTGTCCAAATCAAGGACACCTGAAAATCATGAGCAGCAGTAAACCTCTTCCATCTTCTCTGTTAGAGAAGATCCACACACTTCATCAGTGGGGCAATCTGAAATCTGTCTTTCTATGGGAAAATGGTAAACCCTGAAATGAAGCTAACAGCATGCATGGGCTTTTTATAATAAAAGGAAATTCAAAACAGAATTTTGAAGAAAGACAGTGTCCCATTGCATACACAGGGTAGGGCTAGTATGCCCAGAGGCCATAGAGTCAAAAGGTAAAAGCAGCAAGATTAAACAATCAAGATTAAGACATTTCTGTCTGTTTGATGCAATATCCTATCATAACTGATCCAAGTTTGGCGCTGGAGTACAAAATGAAGCAGGGCAAAGGCTAACAGAGTTTTCCCAAGAGAACACACTGGGCATAGCAAATACTCTCTTCCAAAAACAAAAGAGACAACTCTACAAATGGACATCATCAAATCAGTTCAGTTCAGTTGCTCGGTCATATCCAACTCTTTGAGACCCCATGGACTACAGCATGCCAAGCTTACCTGTCCATCGCCAACCCCCGGAGTCTGCTCACAATCATGTCCATCAAGTCAGTGATGCCATTGAACCATCTCATCCTCTGTCAGCCCCTTCTCTTCCCGCCTTCAATCTTTCCCAGAATCAGGATTTTCTCCAACAAGGCAGTTCTTCACATCAGGTGGCCAAAGTACTGAAGCTTCAGCCTCAGCATCAGTCCTTCCAATGAATATCCAGGACTTATTTCCTTTAGGATTGACTGGTTTGATCTCCTTGCAGTCCAAGGGACTCTGAAGAGGTTTCTCCAACACTACAGTTCAAGAGCATGAATTCTTCAATGCGCAGCTTTCACTATGGTCCAACTCTCATATTCATATATGGTTACCAAAAAACCATAGCTTTCACTAGATGGACCTATGTTTGTAAAGTAATGTCTCTGCTTTTTAATATACTGTCTAGGTTGGTAATAGCTTTTCTTCCAGGAGCAAGCCTCTTTTAATTTCATGGCTGCAGTCACCATCTGTAGTGATTTTGGAGCTCAAGAAAATAAAGTCTGTCCCTGTTTCCATCGTTGCCCCCTTCTATTTGCCCTGAAGTGATGGGACTGGATGCCATGATCTTCATTTTTTGAACATTGAGTTTTAAGCCAGGTTTTTCACTCTCCTCTGTGACTTTCATCAAGAGGCTCTTTAGTTTCTCTTCTGATTTTGGTATTGACATCACCAAATGGTCAATACCAAGATCAGACTGATTATATTTTTTGCAGCCAAAGATGGACAAGCTCTATACAGACAGCAAAAACAAAACCAGGAGATGACTGTGGCTCAGATCATGAACTCCTTATTGCAAAAGTCAGACTTAAATTGAAGAAAGTAGGGAAAACCACTACACCATTCAGGTATGAGGTAAATCAAATCCCTTACAGTTACATAGTGGAAGTGACAAATAGATTCAAGGGATTAGATCTGATAGACAGCGTTCCTGCAAAATGATGGATAGAGGTTCATAACACTGTACAGGAGGCGGATATCAAAACAATCCCCAAGAGAAAGAAATACAAAAAGGCAAAATGAGGAGGCCTTAAAAATAGCTGATAAAAGAAGATAAGCTAAAGGCAAAGGAGAAAAGGAAAGATATATCCATCTGAATGCAGAGTTCCAAAGAATAACCTGGAGAGATGAGAAAGTTTTCCTCAGTGATCAATGCAAACAGAGGAGAGCAAGAGAATAGGAAAGACTAGAGATCTCTTCAAGAAAATCAGAGATAGCAAGGGAACATTTCATGCAAAGATGGGCTCAATAAAGGACAGAAATGGTATGGACCTAACAGAAGCAGAAGATATAAAGAAGAGGCAGCAAGAATACACAGAAGAACTGTACAAAAAAAGAACCTAACGACCCAGATAACCATGATGGTGTGATCATTCACCTAGAGCCAGACATCCTGCAGTGCAAAGTCAAGTGGGTCTTAGGAAGCATCACTATGAACAAAACTAGTGGAGGTGATAGAATTCCAGTCAAGCCATTTCAAATACTAAAAGATGATGCTGTGAAAGTGCTTCACTCAATATACCAGCAAATCTTTAAAACTCAGCAGTGGCCACAGGACTGGAAAAGGTCAGTTTTCATTCCAATCCCAAAGAAAGGCAATGAGAAAGAATGTTCAAACTACTGCACAATTGCACTCATCTCACACGCTAGCAAAATAATGCTCAAAATTCTCCAAGACAGGCTTTAACAGTACGTGAACCATGAACTTCCAGATGTTCAAGCTGGATTTAGAAAAGGCAGAAGAACCAGAGATCAAATTGCTGACTTCCGTTGGATCACTGAAAAAAGGGAGAGTTCTAGAAAAACATCTACTTCTGCTTTATACTACGCCAAAGCATTTGACTGTGTGGATCACAACAAACAGGAAAATTCTTAGAGATGGGAAAAGCAGACCACCAGACTTGCCTCCTGAGAAATTTGTAGGCAGGTCAATAAGCAACAGTTAGTACTAGACATGGAAAAACAGACTGGTTCCAAATCAGGAAAGGAGTACGTCGAGGCTGTATATTGTCATCCTGCTTATTTAACTTATATGTAGAATACATCATGCAAAATGCCAGGCTGGATGAAGCACATGCTGGAATCAAGATTGCTGGGAGAAATATCAGTAACCTCTGATACACAGATGACACCATAATTCTGGCAGAAAGCGAAGAAGAACTAAAGAGCTTCTTGATGAAAGTGAAAGAGGACAGTGAAAAAGTTGGCTTAAAACTAAACATTCCAAAAAGTAAGATCATGGCATCCAGTCCCATCACTTCATGGCAAATAGATGGGGAAATAATGGAAGCAGAGGCAAACTTTATTTTGGGGAGCCCCAAATCACTGCAGATGGTGACTGCAGCATGAAATTAAAAGACGCTTGCTCCGTGGAAGAAAAGCTATGACTGACCTAGACAGCATATTCAAAAGCAGAGGCATTACTTTGCCAACAAAGTTCCATATTGTCAAGGCTATGGTTTTTTCAGTAGTCATGTATGGATGTGAGAGTTGGACTATAAAGAAAACTGAGTGCCAAAGAATTGATGTTTTTGAACTGTGGTGCTGGAGAAGACTCTTGAGAGTCCCTTGGACTGCAAGGAGATCCAGCCAGTCAATCCTCAAGGAAATCAGTCCTGAATATTCATTTCAAGGACTGATGCTGAAGCTGAAACTCCAATACTTTGGCCACCTGATGCAAAGAGGAGACTTGTTGGAAAATACCCAGATGCTAGGAAAGATTGAAGGTGGGAGAAGGGGCCTCAAAGGATGCAATGTTCGGATGGCATCACTGACTCAATGGACATGAGTTTGAGTAAACTTCAGCAGTTGGTAACGGACAGGGAAGCCTGGCCTGCTGTGGTCTATGGGGTCACAAAGAGTTGGACACAACTGAGCGACTGAACTGAACTCTTTGGAAGAAAAGCCATGACAAACGTAGACAGCATATTAAAAAGCAGAGACATTATTTTGCCGACAAAGGTCCATATAATCAGATCTATGGTCTTTCCAGTAGTCATGTATGGATGTAAGACCTGGACCATAAAGAAAACTGAGTGCCGAAGAATGGATGCTTTTGAATTGTGGTGTTGGAGAAGACACTTGAGAGTCCCTTGGACAGCAAGGTGATCAAACCAGTCAGTCCTAAAGGAAATCAGTCCTGAATAGTCCTTGGAAGGACTAATGCTGAAGCTGTAATACTTTGGTCACCTGATTTGAAGAGTTGACTCATTTGGAAAGACCCTTATGCTGGGAATGATTGAGGACAGGAGGAGAAGTGGGCGACAGAGAATAAGACTGTTGGATGGTAGCACTGACTCAACTGGCATGAGTTTGAGCAAACTCCAGGAGTTGGTGAGAGACAGGGAAGCCTGGCATGTTGTAATCCATGGGGTTGCAAAGAATCAGACACAACTAAATGACTGAACAGTGGCAAGGTGATCTAGTAGTTCCACTTCTGGTTACTTATTCAAAGAAAATGAAAACATTAATTCAAAAAGAAACATGTTCTTCTTTGTTGACTGCAAAACTATTTACAATAGCTGAGATACAGAAACAAAGTAGGTGTCCAACAACAGATGGATACAAAAGATGTAGCATATATACATACACATATATACACACACACAGTGTGTGTATGTGTGTGTGTGTGTATATATATATATATATACTGGAATATTACTCTGCCATAAAAAGAATGAAATCTTGCCATTTGTGGCAACATGGATGGACCCAGAGGGTATTATGTGAAATTAAATAAGTTAGAAAGAGAAAGACAAATACCATGTGATTTCACTTGTATGTATAATCAGTAAAACAGAAATAGACTTGTAAGTACAGAGAGCAAATTGGTAGTTACCAAAGGGGGAATGAGGTGGGGGGATTTGTGAAATAGGTAAAGGGGACTAATAGGCAAAAGCTTCCCATTATAAAACAAATAAGTCTCAAGGATGTAATGTACACACAGGAAATACAGTTGATATTATTGTAACAACTTTGTATGACGATGGACCGTAACTGGATTTATTGTGGTGATCATTTTGTAATGTATAAAAATATTGAATTGTTATGTTGAACACCTCAAACTAATATCATATTGTATGTTAATTACAACTCAATACAAAAAAGACAGCAAATTACTCTGTATATCAGAATCATGCTCTGCACAGCTGAGCGGGGTCAGGCGACGACCCTGAGTTAACGTGGTACTTGGTACACCTGCCGTGAACCCCTGAGGACCCTTCACACCAAGGTCTTTGCCACAGCTGTCATCACAGTGCCTAGTCTTTCTGCAACTTTCACAGTGGTGTTTTTGTGGCAAGGACAAGGGAGAAGAATAGCTATTGAAAGGTCATCTGAACTTTCCTTTAGGACAGGTGGGATTCTATAAACCCATAAGGGGATGTTGCAAGCTTCCAATGTAAGCAAAACAGATTTCTCCCTTCACTATAAGACACATACATCTGACTGAAAACTGAAAATTTGAAATCTTTTCTGCTACTTTTTCCATCTTTTCCTGTGAGAGAATTTTATTTGAAATGTCATTTTTAATTAGTCTTCAGCATCCACTATATCCAGCAAAATAGTTGTCATTATCATTTCTGTAAGTCTTCTTTACTAGCATTTAATAATAAATAACACATATCCAGCACCTAATATGAATAAAGCATTATTTTAAGCATATACATACTAATTCATTACACACAAAAAACTCTATCAAGCTGAAGCCATCATTATCTGTATTTCCCAGATGAGGACAAGAGGCACAGTGCCCAAGGTCACATGGACAGTAAGTGATGCTGAGATTCAATCCAGGCACACTGACTGCACGGTCTAGCTGTATCTTTCACCACTGCATGAAGCCTAATTTTAGTCTTCAAAGCTAAGAACTTTTGATTGTGTAACATTAGTCATCTTTCTCTAGTTCTAGAATCAAGAACGAGACAAAGTGCTGGCAAGTTATGTATTGAGTGTAGGTAGAGATGCATCCCACAGATTCCAGGATATACCCCTCATATGACATAGCCAAACAAATTATATAATCATCTTTCTCAAGCAGGAAAAGAGGAAAGGAAGTGAAGCCAGCTTACTGATCTTGGGCAGCAGCTTGATGGGGACAAGGAAAGGAAGGGTACCAAAATGAAGTTGCAGAGAAATCTAGAGCCAATCTCCAGCACATTAACAGATCATCAAGAACTTCCCTGGCAGTCCAGGGGCTAAGAGTTTGCCTGCCAATCAGCGTACACAGTTTTGATCCCTGTTCTGGGAAGATTCCACATGTCATAGAGCATCTAAGCCCTCGTACTGCAACTGCTGAAGCCCACATGCCTGGAGCCACACTCCACAACTAGAGAAGCCACCACAATGAGAAGCCCACCACAGCTAGAGAGGAGTCCTCGCTCACCACAACTTGAGGAAGCCCATGTGCAGCAATCAAGACCCAGCATAGGCATAAATATGTAATAAAATAATAAATCAAGCTATCAAAGCAAAGCCAAAGCACACACAGCACACGCAGGAACTGTAATGTAAGGCCAGCAGAAGAGAGATAATCAGAGAAGATGACAGCCTGCAGGTAATCCAGACACATCCTGGAAATGAGCGCAAATGACCACTGGGGAAATCTCATACACTTTCAGCGCATGTGCACAGATAGGTCAGGTCCATTCACAAAAGCAGGAATAAGATAGTCATATACAGTAATAAATTCTACGACCATCAAAGCTGGCACACAGGACGTACGTACGTAAACTTCTATGTAAGATAAGCAGTAAGAGTATGTCTGTAGTAAGGTGAGGGATAAACAAGGCAATTCAGACCATAAAATTCCAAAGGATCAATAATATATGCAGGAAATTAACTTTACAATAAAGTTAACAGACACGCAAATAAAATATCAAGAAAGTAAAAACCTTGACTAGCTGTAACCCTGACTAGTAATTCTTTTTATTATGGTCTTCAGTACAATTTAACAAAAGTATTGATCTTCTAGTATATGTGATTGAGGACACTAGGAATTACAGGGACTCAAATGCCATTAAATCGCAACTGCACAAGGTAACCGTGATCCATCATCTTACTAACACAAGTAAACAACTGCAGTATCATAAGGAACATCAAGAAAAGAACTGGTCAGGACAAGGAAACGTTTAGAGGAAGGAGGTGGCATTTGAGATCCACCTAAAATCTCTCCAGTGAAAAGGACAGGAAGACAGGGAACGATGTGGACAGAACTAGAGTGGTGACAATGGGTAAGAAACACCGCAGCCCTTGGCAGCCAGTGTGGTCAGACTTGGGGAGAAATCAAGGATGAGAGGAAACATCTTCCTCAATAGAGTATCTTAATCCCAGCCTGGCACTAGGGCAGCCTCTTCAAAGAAGACCTCACACTAAGGACCACCTACCTCAGCAGCCCTGCCATCATCACCACCCAGGCTTCAGGAGAGGGGCTGCAAGCCCTGGACACTCTGAATAAAGCTAATTAATAGCCCTTCCCTTAAATCATTGCACCCCCAGCAGTGTTTTACATTCTCCACTTTTACCTCCATAGTACCCCTGAGACAAAACCAACATATTTGGAAAGAACTTACTAAAGGCTAGGGATTGATAAAAGGCAAGAAACCCCCAAAGACATAATGAATCAGAAATAAGATAGAGGTCAGCCCCCTCAGCCCACAGAGCACAGTTGGAATCAGGCTTTCCCATGTCCACATCTTCCCAGATGGTAGATATTGTGTTTAATGACCGGGCACCCCTCAGAGTCAGGCTCCTCAGAGTCAGCCCAGGATAGCAAACATGAGCACAGCCTACACTGTCTCCCATGCCCCACTGTGGAATCTGCTTTTTACCTAATCAATTAATTAGTCAATTATGTGAGACCTGATCTTGCGCTTCACCCTTATAATTCTCAACAATGAAAACCACGGCCACTCCAACAAACAGCAAAACACATACCCCACACACATACCAAATGCACAAACACAACCATAGAAAGGATCCATTAAAAAACATAGAAAGTGTTTAAAAGGAGCTGATTAATGAAGACAGGGGTCGGGGGGAGTAAGAAAGAAAGAGTCGAAGGAAAATGACCTTGGTTTGTGAAGTGGTCGATTTTGAAAAGTCGAAAATACATCCAGGCAGAGATACATAGCAGGTAAAGAAATGGAGTGTGTGTGTGTGTGTGTGTGTGTGTGTGTGTGTGTGTGTTGCTCAGTCACGTCTCTTTGGGAACCCATGGTCTGTCCATGGAATTCTCTAGGCAAGAATACAGGAGTGGGTTGCCATTCCCTTCTCCCAGAGATCTTCCCAATCCAGGGACTGGCTTGAACTGGGGTCTCCTGCATTGTAGGCAGATTCTTTACCATCTGAGCTACAGTTAATAAAGGAAGTTAACCCTAGAGATGCTAAAAAAAGGTTACAGTTCTGGGAATGTTTAAGTAGAAAGTATAAAAACAGAGGCAAGGGAGAGGAAGAAAAACCTTTGGGAATGCCCCTATCATACAGAGTAGGGGACACAAGAGGAAAAGAGGAATTGACAAGACGGAGACCCAGAGGATGCAAATGAAACAGAAGGTGGTAAAGAGGACACATTCAAGAAAGAGGAAGTGGGCAGCTTTAGAGAATGAGGCAGGTTAAACTAAGCAAGCCCAGTGGATAGAAAGGAAAGAACACAGCTGCTTTTGGAGTGGCAGAATTTAGCACAGCGGTAGGGGAGGTCAGAGCCTGGGCAAAAGTGTTCAGCAAGAAGGGGTGGGGCATATGCCTTCACTTGGAAGAAGAAAGGAGATAGGATATGAAGGAATTAGGACTCTACACTTGGCTGGTACCGAGAACCCGCCCATTATGCTCACCGCTGCCTCTCCAGCACCAAGACCTATTCTTGGAATAGGTACCCAAGAAATACTGTTCATGGAATGTTGCTTATTCAGTGAATGCTGTTGTTTGATTAAGAAAATGATTTAGAATTGATTAAAATGTTTTGCTACTTAAAAAAAAAAAAAGAAAATGAATTAGTCAATGAATACAATACTAATACTTGAGGAAGGACAAGAGAATAATCTTGCTATGGCACTCGTGTGATTCAGGTATGAAAGCTGCAGTTACACTGTCTGAAGATCTAGTTGCAAGATAAAAGCTGTTGACGCAGTTCTCATCTGTTGGATTTAGTGTGGGGCAGAGTGTCAGTCCCACCAGTGAGAGAGGCTGAAGTCAGTCTCTTTGACAGTCATCTGAAGAAAAAGGGAGTCTTTCAGTACTGGACCTTAGAACTCAGAGGAAAACACCAGGACAACTGCAGAATAGAAATCCCTCCCTGTCATGAGCATGAAAGCATCAAGACATGCTGAAAGGAGATCCCGGGGTGGGGGTGCTTAGGAGGGGCAGGCTGTCAAGAAGCGGCTCTCCATGTGGAGGGCAGTGAAGAGCAAGGAATTGAAAACCCAGATGAGTGCCCTCAGGGCCGGGAAAACCCTTTTGGGCTAAAGGACACCCAACTCAGGCTACTGGTTCTTGTATTAAATCTGTTTGTTCTGGCCCACATTTAAAGTCTTCGGAAAGTTCCTGTCTGGGTCTAAGACTATGGAAGGCTTCAGTCAGCACTGGTGACCCTAAATGGCAGAAAGAGCAGAAAAAGCTGAGGGATTAGTGCTCCAGACTAACCACCAAGACATCTAGAAGGTTCTGAGTTTATTTTATTAGGTGACATGGTATTCCCTTACAGGGAATCCAAGAAAGGAATTTTTTTTTTTCTCCTGTTGCTACTCATTGTGTTTTTTCTTTGATTCTGACCAAGGAGAGCTGAGCAATTCTGACATCTAGAGGGAGAGAACTGTAGAGGACAGCAGAAACGTTTGGTTAGAAGCACGGAGATGATGACATAATTATACAAAGCCCCAGGAGAGAGGAGAGGCCATGGGGTCCAGAGAGCTGGGAAGGCTTGTTTTTACAAAGCAATACAAAGAAACATCGAGAGCAAAGTGATGGCGGCCAAACGGAGGACAGGTGAGAAGCCGAGGGGACAGAGTCAGCCAGAGAGCTGAGGCAGCACAGAAAGTTCACACAGCTGCTGCTGCGAGGCCGCCAGAGGGCTGCGGAAAAGCCTCTGCAATCTACAGGGCCTGCACTGTTGGAATTTCTAGAAACGCTAATCAGCACCATTTAATACTATCAATACCTACAGCAATACTTGGTAACCTGAAGGTTTGAAGATGCGATCTTACACTTGAGCCAAGTTCAGTTCACCATAATGGATCCATATCCACATATCAAGTCATAATAATGGGATAAACTCACACCTCATGGCACAGTCATCTCACAATTTTAAAAAGATTCTAGTCAAAGGAATTACAATTAATCCACCCTGCTTATTTTCCTTCAAATAGAGTCAAGTTGTACTGTTTTGTACCAAGACCTTTAAGCTCTTTCAGATGAAAGAAATCTTAAAAATTATCTAGTCCAACCTCTCAACTCTAATGACCTCAGTTTTTGACATCTGTGGCAGACCCGATCAGTCCCCACTGGCAGCCTTGTGGCCCTCTCTGCTTCTCAGCCACCTTTGCGGTATACCATACAGCTAAGCTCTGACCAGCCGGACACTGTTGGACCTAAGCTAAGTCACCCCAGACCTGGCCCTACCTTGGATGGAAAAGGACCAGCCAACCCTCATCGTATCAGACTCTGCTTGAGATGTAAATAAACTTCCATTGGCATTCACAGATCTATCTCTTTCCACAGCAAGCATTAATTGATTTTCAAGCCTTCTTTTAATTACCTAGCAACTAATGAGTTGCAAATCATGTCAGAGAAAGTGGTAGAGATTATTATCTATATCACTTATCTAAGATACAAAGGATTAAAAAAAGACAGCAAACCAGTCAGGTAACTCATGTTTAAAATATAGTGGCTTCTTAAATTATCTAAAGGTTATTGAGACATGACTTATAAGGCTTTAGCCTCACCCCCTAAGAACCAAGAAATAAGTTACAGAGGTCTTAAAACAGGCCAGCCTGAGAGCTAAATGGCACTTTACAGCTTTGATCACTAGTTAGCCTCTCAGGCTCCAGTTATTCACTCAAATCATCTTGGTGTAAATAAAACAGTCTTGGAAATCCAATTTGTTATCTCACATCAGATAAATTCAGAAAACAACTAGGAAATTGGAAGCCATAAGAATTAGTGCTAGAAGGGTGCATATTAAAACATTCTGAGATCCATTTGTAAAGGATATCACCTATTTTATAAAGGACGATTAAAACTTGCCCCTCCTCAGAGTCTTGAAGACATCATTGGAGGTCTGGTAAAATTGGTAAAAATGACTTGGTATCCTCAACTAGTTCTTGTAAGTTTACAAGGAACATAGGACAATGTGTAATAAGTCTCTGTAAATGGTTACTCAAAAGAGTTTCAGTGTTTAAGGCCACAAACTTGCTTATTTGAAAAACTGGCACGTGAGGGCCACCTTACTCCCCCAGTGTGCAAATACGCACGACACTGCCATCTGCACACTGTTCAGAAGCAAAACTGAGAATCGGTGGCTCCTTCCGAACCAGTGTGGGTGCTCAGACAGAGGGAACATCAGAAATTCCATGGGAAAAATCAAGATCCAAAGATCATGTGAAGCAGAAAAGATCTTAAGTGACCATTCAGTTCAAGCCTCAGCAGAAGGGCTAGATGCCGGGAGGGCACCCATTCATTTCCCTGCAGAGCAGGAACCAGAGCCCATATCCTCTGCTTTCTGAGCTTGAGTATAACTATCCACATCACACACACACAAAATCCTTTCTGAACTTACAGCTTCTCCATCCCTTCCCAGGCCTCCCCTTGATCCGCAGGCCTGATGTGCTCACCTGCAGAAAGCAGTGCCCAACTGGGGCGTGCTCCGGAAGCGTGGCGTTGTACACCTGCTTCAGGAAAACGGGCTCGTTGTCATTCACGTCGTCCACAGTGATGCTCACCAGGCAGGTGGCCGAGAGCGGGGGCTCTCCGAGGTCGTGAGCCACCACTCTCAGTTCTATGGCCTCTTGGGCCTCTCGGTCCAGGCTCCGAGTGGTGCTGATCACACCACTCTCGGGATCAATTCTGAAGGATGGTCCGCACTCAGCGGGGGGCCTCGGAGTCTCCTGGTTACAGAGAGCAGGGAGAGGGAGCAGCGCATAGCGCACCCTGGCATGGTCCGTGCCAGGCTCATCTGCGTCGGAGGCGCTGACGCACAAGACCAAGGTGCCGGGAGCTGCGGCCTCAGACACGGAGGCCCAGTAATGCTCCTGGCTGAAGAGAGGTGGCTGATCATTGAGGTCAGCAACCCGGAGCAGCAGCGTCTCCTCGGTGCTCAGCGGCGGGGATCCCGCATCTGTGGCCACCAGTCGCAAATCATACAGGTCTCGGCTCTCCCTATCTAGGGGCCCCTGGACGCAAAGGAAAAATACTCCTGGGGAGCCTCCGGACCGCAGCACAAAGGCTCCCTCACCGCCCTCCAAGGTCAGAGAGAGGCTCCCGACTCCGAGGCCTCCATTGAGCTCCCCGGCGGCCTCCCCTTCCTTCTCTGGGTCACCTTCCGCGTCTGACACCGAGACCCGAGCCACATAGTCGCCGACTCGAGCGCCCTCGAAGACACGCGCGGCGCCTCCTTCAGTGAGGAAGAGTAGATGAATGGCTGGCGGGTTGTCATTCACGTCCAGCACCGCGATGGACACGCGCACGGTGGCGACCTCGGGCTCAGTGCCTCCGTCGCGGGCCTCCACCACCAGCTGGTGCCAGGCCTGCGCCTCGCGGTCCAGCGGCCTGTGCACCCGCACCACCCCGCTCAGTTCCTCCACCACAAAGTAGGCCGCGTCGCCCAGCGTCCCGCCGCTACTACCGGCCCCGGGAGCCTGCCGGGAGCGGATGTTGTAGCGCACGTGGCCGTTGGGCCCCAGGTCACGGTCGGTGGCGCGCACACGACAGACCTCGGTGCCGGGCCGAGCGTCCTCGCGAACCGCGGCTCGGTACTCGCTCTCCTCAAAGACCGGAGGATTGTCGTTCTCATCCAGCACGCGCAGTTCCACTCGCAGGAGGCCGGTGCGCCGCGGGCGACCGCCGTCCCAAGCCTCGATTTGCAGCTCGTGTGCCGCCACCGCCTCTCGGTCCAAGCGCCGAAGCAGCACCACGTCTAGGGGCTCAAGGGGCGACAAGGACAGCGGCGACGGTGGCGACCCCGGGGCCCCGTAGCGCAACTGGAAAAAAGGTCCGGCGGGGTCCTCAGGCAGGTTGGACGGTTGCACCAGGGTGTACCCCTGTATGCTGAAAAGCCCAGCGTCCGGGTCTCGGGCGCCTGGGAGGCGGAAGGCGGTACCTGGTGGGCTGAGCTCGGAGACGTTGAGCTGCAGGAAGTCCAGAGGAAAGCGGGGCGAGTGGTCGTTCACGTCGTTGACTTGGATCTCCACCTGCACCACCGCGCCCAGCAGCGTGGCGGCCACGAAGCTGTAGTGGTCGCGCCGCTCGCGGTCCAGGCGCCGCGCCGTGCGGATAATGCCTGTGTCCGGGTGCACTTGGAAGTCGTCCAGCAACGGAGAGTCATCGGAATCCTCCGACAGAAAGAAGCCGCCCCCCTCCTGCTGCTGTTGCGTGGCCGGCAGCCCCGCGCGGATGTCGCCGACCAGAGTGTCCGGAGGAAGGCCCTCGTCCACGGAAAGGCTGAGGTTGAACACCTGGGCAGACGAGCCCGAGGCCGCCCACAGCCATGCGTGCACGCAGAGCCAGAGCAGGAAGCGCTGCGCCCCGGCGCCGCCGCCCTGCTGCCCGCGGGGTGACCCTCCGCTTCCAGGGAGCAGGAGACGCTTCCAGGCTGGACGCCCTTCACCCATCCTCCGCCCTGAAGGGCTCATATCTCCGCCAGCTCCTTGGGAAGGCTCCCTGGTAACTGCTAGCTTGTGGCGGAGTGGCAGAAAAATCCAGGAGACTCTTCGGTATCTGAGCCAAAGAAGAAAAGACTTTGTTTGGCAAACAAACCTACAGACGCAGGAGTTCCCGTGGTTATATCTGCAACGGGTGAAGACGTCCTTCTCCCGCAGCTCACGCAGACAGGCCGGGGGAGCTCGAGCCGCTTCCACCGCTGTCAGCCACCTTTTGAGCCCCTGGATCTCTTTACACGAGTCTCATCTCTTTTTCTCTCTCTTTTTATTCCTTTGACATCTGTTCCTTGTTCGGCTCGGCTGGTTGTTTCCCCCTGGTAAAGTCAGGTGCATTATTTCCTTTGCCAAAAAGGACGAAAATTATGCAAAGCGCGCACACACGGAGAAGCTGGGGGTCGGGCCGGGGAAGAGGGTAAGGTAAGGGCGGGAGGGCGCGGGGCCGAAGCGGGAGGGAGGGAGGGAGAGGCGGATCCGACTGCGGCGCAGTCAGCGGCTCCTGGGCGGCCGCGCCCGCCGAATCTCGGGGCGCCGGGGACCGCGCGCCTCCCCCCGGTTCTTCTCCGCTCTCCGTGACGCGGCCACACACTCGGGCGAACTCCCACCTGCGAGGCGCAGCTGCAGCTGGGCACGTTCCTGGTCAGGCTGGGGGCGGAGGAGAGGAGAGCAAATGTGAGAGGAGCCGGAGATGGGGACCGTGGGGCGCGTGGGGATCGCGCAGGCTGGGCTCGGCGTGAAAGTGGCTAGGGGTGGGGAAGGTGAGGGGGCAGCTCTCCCCGCTCCATCCCTGAGACTGGCTCTGCAGCGGGCCTGACGCTGGGGAGCTCCTGCCGAGCGGAGAGGGCGGGGGGGGGGGGGGGGGGGGGGGGTGGAGGTTATCATTACACTGGAGAGCCAAACTTGTGTTCTCCATGTGGCGAGAAAGACTCGTCCCCAGCGGAAGGACAGATGGAGTCAAAGGCCGATGCACAGCTGCGGCCGGAATGACTGCAAAGGGGGAGAAAGCGGCACTTGGAAAAACCTTCGAGAACCCCCGAGAAATCTGTGACACACATGGTGCAAACCAAGCTTTATTATGCCGCGCTACCACTCGGCGAGACGTGTGAGCGACTTATCACTCCCCTCTGCTACCGGCAATGACGACAATAGATTTGGCTTGCGAACACTTTTTATGCATTCAGCGCCGTCACAACACTTCCAGGATGGTTTAAGATGCTGATTTATGGGCAGAAAGACGGGGTAGCCGAGCCCGTCACCTTCCCAAGCTCCACGAGCAGGGAAGTTTGCAGGCAAAGCAACTACTGATACCACTCTCAAAATAGCTTGTGTCTGAGCCGGAGATTATCAATGAATCGCGAGTTTCCCTTCAATTACCCGTAATAATAGGATAAATTGCCTCTCTTAAAAAAATGCCCGAGGAAAGACTCTGCCCTCTTAAGGATGGCTTGTCATATTTAGCAAATGGTTTCTGCAATTTTGCATTTAGACCAGAGGAAAGGCTAACCTAGATACTGTAGCTCTCCTTTGTTGTTGTTTAGTCCCTAAGTCCTGTCTGACTCTTGAGACCCGATGGACTGTAGCGCGCCAGGCTCCTCTATCCATGGGATTTCCCAGGAAATAATCCTGGAATGGGTGGCCATTTCCTTCTCCAGGAGATCTTCAGACCGAGGGATTGAACCCACATCTCCTGGATTAGTAGGTGGATTCATTATCACTCAGCCATCAGGAAGACATTTAAGGAGCACCAAAAGCCCTGAGTAGCAGTCCCTTACAGCAAGATGTTTTTAATATATATATAATTGCTAATCTACAGCCATACCATCATCCCTATGGCTGATAAAATAACAATAAGTGTTTTTTATAGCAGACACTTTCATATGTATGGAGACATTATTGAAACAAATTCAGTGTCTCTAAACCAATGTATCTCTTTTCCATTGAGATTTGTTAGCAGTCTTTAGTTTCCTTTAACCTCAGCCTCTGAAATCTCACACTCACTAGGCCCCCTGTCCCTTTGTAAGTGATCCTCAAGCAAGCATCCAGACTGATACTTTTAAAACTAACTCAAATCATGTCATGCACACCCCCAACCCCACCCTCCCCTCTTAGAACCTGTCAGTATATTTCCATTATACTTGAATTTTAATTCAGACTCCCTTCAAAGTCCTACCTAGCATGGTGCTATCCACCCTTCTGACCTCACAGCTGTACATCCAGCTCCACTGCCTTCTCTCTGACTTTAGTTCCTATTGCGGACTGAACACTTGGGTCTCCTTCAAAATTCATGTGCTGAAATCCTGTCCCCCGCCCAGTGTGATTGGCTTTAGGAGGGCAAGTTTTGAGGGTGATTACTTGAGGGAGAAGGCAATGGCACCCCACTCCAGTATTCTTGCCTGGAAAATCCCATGGATGGAGGAGCCTGGTAGCCTGCTGTCCATGGGGTCCCTAAGAGTTGGACACTACTGAGCGACTTCACTTTCACTTTTCACTTTAATGCATTGGAGAAGGAAATGGCAATCCACTCCAGTATTCTTGCCTGGAGAATCCCAGGGACTGGGGAGCCTGGTGGGCTGCCGTCTTGGGGTCACACAGAGTCAGACAAGACTGAAGCGATTCAGCAGCAGCAGCAGCAGATTACTTGAGGTCATAGGATTAGCGCCTTTAAGTGAATGAGGAGAGGACCTGAAGCTCTCTGCTCCTCACCACTTGATGATAGAAAAAGCCAGCAGCCCACAAACAGGAAGAGGTCCTGCCCCAGAACTTGACCATGCTGGCACTCTGATCTCAGACTTCCAACCCTCAGAACTGTGAAAACAAGTGTTTGTTGTTTATAAGCGACTCCCATGCCCACCCCAGCATCATTGAGTCAGTGGACATGAATTTGAGGAAACTCAGGGAGATAGTGAAGGACAGGGAAGCTTGGCATGCTGCAATCCATGGGGTCACAAAGAGTTCAACACAATTGAGTGACTGAACAACAACAGTCTATGGCACTCTGTTCCAGCAAACCTGAGCAGACTAAGATGGCTTGTACATTTGAACTGTGAGGCCCTTTCTGTGCCTGGGAGTTCTTTCTTCTGATTTGTGAAGATCTGGCTGTTTCTCACTCAGGTCTCAATTCAAATACCAGCTGTTTGGAGACCTTCCTTGACAACCCTACCTACCTCAAGTAGCTTCTCCACCTTAAACTGCATCCTTATATTAGATTTCATTCGCAGTGTCCATCAGCACCTGAAATTAGTTTGTTTCATTCTTTCATTTATTATTGTAATCTCAACCCTCTTCAGGCACTTTCAGATCAGTCGCTCAGTCGTGTCCGACTCTTTGCGACCCCATGAACTGCAGCACGCCAGGCCTCCCTGTCCATCACCAGCTCCCGGAGGTCACTCAGACTCACATCCATCAAGTCAGTGATGCCATCCAGCCATCTCATCCTCTGTCGTCCCCTTCTCCTCCTGCCCCCAATCCCTCCCAGCATCAGAGTCTTCTCCAATGAGTCAACTCTTCGCATGAGGTGGCCAAAATACTGGAGTTTCAGCTTCAGCATCATTCCCTCCAAAGAAATCCCAGGGCTGATCTCCTTCAGAATGGACTGGTTGGATCTCCTTGCAGTCCAAGGGACTCTCAAGAGTCTTCTCCAACACCACAGTTCAAAAGCATCAATTCTTCAGTGCTCAGCTTTCTTCACAGTCCAGCTCTCACATCCATACATGACCACAGGAAAGACCATAGCCTTGACTAGGCAAACCTTTTTTGGCAAAGTGATGTCTCTGCTTTTGAATATGCTATTTAGGTTGGGCATAACTTTCCTTCCAAGGAGTAAGCGTCTTTTAATTTCATGGCTGCAATCACCATCTGCAGTTTAGGTGCTGCTTTATCCCAGAACCTAGAAGAGTACTACCATAGTGTGGCTTTATTCACTAAACGTCTGTTGGACGGACGACCGAATGGATGGCTGTTGAACTGAAGAGTAGATGGAAAGATAAGTCATTGAATGGGGTGGGGTTTGCAGCCATAACTCAGAAATAATTGGTGTGAGACCTTTTATTGTGGTGAATTGTAT
The DNA here is from genome assembly GCA_935064755.1 of Tragelaphus eurycerus. Lineage (NCBI taxonomy): Eukaryota > Metazoa > Chordata > Mammalia > Artiodactyla > Bovidae > Tragelaphus > Tragelaphus eurycerus. The sequence goes on along the minus strand of CAKXYN010000057.1, from coordinate 3,158,024 downwards.
CTTCTCAGTTTACTCATTTTGACCATTCTATGGAGCTTTATACTTATTTTTGAACTTCTTCAATTTATTTGGCTAACTATATCATTATCAAGTATTTACTTGAGTCTAAAAATAAAGGAAAAGGAACTAGTTTCTCCACAGCTTTCACTGACATATTCACTGTAAACAGTGGTTTAGTTTAGAAACAAATGGGAAATCAGGAACTTGAAACATCTATTTTCCCATTCATTTTTAGGCTTTCTCTTTCATCATGTACAATTCAAGGTCTCCTGCCCATTTCAGAGTGTCCTTTATTGAATTATTGAGCAGCCTTCTAGAATTAAGAATTCAATTTAGTTGAGTAAAAGAAATAAAAGGATTTCTCAAATTTGCAAAAAATAATTGTATATAGCACAGGATTCAACAGCCTGCAAGAACTAGGTCCAAATCTGACCCTCTTGAGAGAAACATCAGAGTATAACTAGCAATAATTTGGGTTTTGAAGCTGGGAAGCATTGGCTTTGTTCTATAATTTGGGGCAAGTTATTTCAATCTTGATAAGCCTTAATTTCCCCTTCTCTAAGCTGAGGGTTAAAATATTTAGCTCTCAAGGATGTTATGAGCCTTAAAGGAGATAATGTATGTGGACTAGCACATAGAAAGCATCCAGTAGATGCTAAGTCTCTTGTCCTCTGTTGCTTGCTTGATTAATGTTTTAGGGGTAAATGTTTGGGGTAAAATGTTTGGGGATTATCAGTAATATCAAACTCTGACTTCTTAGCCCCCTTGAGTATTAGGAGAGGAAAAATATAAAATTCCTAGAGTCATAAACAGAAATTATCATGGGCAGAAATAGCAGATTTTCCCTTGGTGATACTTGGTTTAAGTAGTACAGGAACTCCATCATCAAAAACTTTTTCTCCCAGTCTGTAGATAGTCCATCACTTTGTAATAGTTAACTTCAATAGTCTAAACAGATAGTAAGGGCCTGAAGAATCTCACATAAACTCTTCAGGAAAGGAATTATAATTATTATCCCCATCTTGCAGATGAAGTAACTGAGATTCAGGGCACTGCAAATAACTTGATCAAAGTCATATAAGTATAAGTCTGTAGGTGGTGGTACACTGGTTGTCCATGGTTTTCTGGGAACTTCACTGGTCATTTATCATCTCTGTGACCTTCATTTGTCATCTTCATGCAAATCTGTCATCTTGTCATGCTTCTGAGTTCTCATTGAAATACATACAGTGTGATAGTAAGAGTTTTTGAAAGACCTGGGAGAACTACACAAAAAAAGAACTTTGGACATTTGCTTGGGTGAATGGTGAAATAGTGCAGGAGAAGAGCCTCAGTGAAGTGGCTCCTTTGGAACTCAATAGAAAGAAACCAACTATTTAGAAATGGTACTAAAGGCAAGCAAGGAGAATTGTGTGGAATATGGAGGGGCTTCTTCCCTTCTGCTTCCCCAAGGGGAAGACCCTCTGAAGTTAGGAAGGATGCTATGACTGCAGGGAGGACCCTTGCCACCTTTGGTTCACATACCATTTTTCTAAAAAGATGAACTATAGAGTCTTTGGAATGTTTAATTCACGGTTAAATTTTATACAGCAATTTGGCTAGGCCATGGTTCTGAGTTCTTCAGTCAACCACTAGTCTAAATGTTGTAATGAAGGTATCACGTAGATGTGATTAAGATCTATTAGGAGGGAGATAATCTTAATGATATGGTGGCCCTCACCTCATCAGTCAGGTGAAAGCCTTCTGAGCAAAATCTAAGGTTTTCCAGAGGTGCCTCAAGACTATAACTTAGAGATCCTGAGTGTCTATCCTACTGGCCCGCCCTACCAGTGTGTTTCTTGGTTCTGTTTCTCTGGAGAACTCTAATACAGAGCTTTGTAAAAGGAAGTGATTTAGTGTTTAATATCAAAGTCTTTATTTCATATATACATATATCTTGCATTCATAAAGGTTTAAAGTCATGATCCTGGACATGATGAGGATCTTGTTCAGATAGGTAATACATGCTAGATAATCCAGCACACCTCCCTACCTTAGGACATAACCCATCCCAAAGTGATAAGTGACAGTTTTTTCCTTCTTTTTTGGTTTTGAGAACTGATTCTATACATATTCAGTCTCTTTTCTCAACCCAGCATAATATGATTTAATTTTATAGAATATTGGTCTCTGTTTTTTGTTATCAGTGTAAATTATTTACTTTGATTCTTTGGGAAAATGAAGAAAAATGGGTCAATAGTTTCTTAATAGCAATATTTCATCATGTGGTTGGGGATAAGTATAACATGGCTTATCATTAAGTAGATTTGGATATACTATATCAAATCATATTTTTCAAATCTAGTAGAAGCTGGAATGTAAGAGTTACATGCTAAAGTTCTCTCTACATTTGAAGATTATGGTATCAGTAGGCCTGAGACCAAAGCCCTAAATAAAGTAATTCCTGGCCAATTTTTCCCAAGTTTTCACTCTCTCCTAAATTATTATCCCTCCCAGTAACTGTTCAGTTCAGTTCAGTTCAATTGCTCAGTCGTGTCCGACTCTTTGCGACCCCATGAATCACAGCACCCCAGGCCTCCCTGTCCATCACCAGCTCCCGGAGGTCACTCAGACTCACATCCATCAAGTCAGTGATGCCATCCAGCCATCTCATCCTCTGTCGTCCCCTTCTCCTCCTGCCCCCAATCCCTCCCAGCATCAGGGTCTTTTCCAATGAGTCAACTCTTCACATGAGGTGGCCAAAGTACTGGAGTTTCAGCTTTAGCATCATTCCTTCCAATGAACACCCAGGACTGATCTCCTTTAGAGAGAATAGACTGGTTGGATCTCCTTGCAGTCCAAGGGACTCTCAAGAGTCTTCTCCAACACCACAGTTCAAAAGCATCAATTCTTCGGTGCTCAGCCTTCTTCACAGTCCAACTCTCACATCCATACATGACCACTGGAAAAACCATAGCCTTGACTAGACGCACCTTTGTTGGCAAAGTCATGTCTCTGCTTTTCAATATGCTATCTAGGTTGGTAAAGAAAGGTCACAACTTTCCTTCCAAGCAGCAAGCGTCTTTTAATTTCATGGCTGCAATCACCATCTGCAGTGATTTTGGAGCCCCCAAAAGAAAGTCTGACACTGTTTCCACTGCTTCCCCATCTATTTCCCATGAAGTGATGGCACCAGATGCCATGATCTTAGTTTTCTGAATGTTGAGCTTTAAGCCAACTTTTTCACTCTCCTCTTTCACTTTCATCAAGAGGCTTTGTAGTTCCTCTTCACTTTCTGCCATAAGGGTGGTGTCATCTGCATATCTGAGGTTATTGATATTTCTCCCGACAATCTTTATTCCAGCTTGTGTTTCTTCCAGCCCAGCGTTTCTCATGATGTACTCTGCATATAAGTTAAATAAACAGGGTGACAATATACAGCCTTGACATACTCCTTTTCCTATTTGGAACCAGTCTGTCGTTCCATGTACAGTATTAACTGTTGCTTCCTGACCTGCATACAGGTTTCTCAAGAGCCAGGTCAGGTGGTCTGGTATTCCCATCTCTTTCAGAATTTTTCCACATTTATTGTGATCCACACAGTCAAAGGCTTTGGCATAGTGGTATTTGGATTATACAGTGGAAGTGAGAAATAGATTTAAGGGACTAGATCTGATAGACAGAGTGCCTGATGAACTATGGATGGAGGTTCATGACATTTGTACAGGAGACAGGGATCAAGACCATCCCCGTGGAAAAGAAATGCAAAAAAGCAAAATGGTTGTCTGAGGAGGCCTTACAAATAGCTGTGAAGAGAAGCGAAAAGCAAAGGAGAAAAGGAAAGATATAAGCATCTGAGCGCAGAGTTCCAAAGAATAGCAAGGAGAGATAAGAAAGCTTTCCTCAGCAATCACTGCAAAGAAATAGAGGAAAACAACAGAGTGGGAAGTACTGGAGATCTCTTCAAGAAAATTAGAGATACCAAGGGAACATTTCATGCAAAGATGGGCTCGATAAAGGACAGAAATGGTATGGACCTAACAGAAGCAGAAGATATTAAGAAGAGGTGGCAAGAATACACAGAAGAACTGTTCAAAAAAGATCTTCACTACCTGGATAATCATGATGGTGTGATCATTCACCTAGAGCCAGACATCCTGGAATGCAAAGTCAAGTGGGTCTTAGGAAGCATCACTACAAATAAAGCTAGTGGAGGTGATGGAATTCCAGTTGAGTTCTTTCAAATAGTGAAAGATAATGCTGTGCAAGTGCTGCACTCAATATGCCAGCAAATTTGGAAAACTCAGCAGTGGCCATAGGACTGGAAAAGGTCAGTTTTCATTCCAATCCCAAAGAAAGGCAATGCCAAATAATGCTCAAACTACCACACAATTGCACTCACCTCACACGCTAGTAAAGTAATGCTCAAAATTCTCCAAGCCAGATTTCACCAGTACGTGAACCGTGAACTTCCAGATGTTCAAGCTGGTTTTAGAAAAGGCAGAGGAACCAGAGATCAAATTGCCAACATCTTAGTAACTGTTAAGGCATAGCAACTTCTCCCGACTCCATTTACCAGGTCCCAGATGGCCTACAAAGGTCAGTCAAACCTGTTCAAACACATAGTCTTTAAAATCTGACTTTTCTGACTTGTCTTTGGTTCATACACACACACACACACACACACACACACACACATGCATACACATCTTGCTTTCCCTGAAAGCCTTTCTTCAGATGAAATGATCCCAGCTTCTTTTTTTCCCCAAACCTTTAATCATTTTGTTTCTGTTCTATGAACTCTTTCCAATTTCCCTATATATTGTACAAGATGTGGAAACCAAAACCACACACCATTTTCTAACAGGATCTGTGCATTGCCAAATCTAGGGAGGCTGACTTACTTTTTCAATCAGCAATCAAAGCCAAGTCCAACAGGTTCTTAACAAGTAGATGACTGAACAGGTGTGACACCCCCATTCCTTGTGAATAGAAAATTATTCAGTGTGGAAAGGTAATTGACTTGTTTTCACTCAAAGGGATTTTTAGAATATTCATGTATTTGTGTAAGGCAGCATGAAGGATATAGCTAGTGAAGAAAAAGATAAACAGTGTTTAATCCTGCCCATATTTTTCTAGGTGTAATTGCTCTTTGTGTGAAGTAAGGGAAGCTGATCTATTTCCTGGGACAAAGCAAAGTTCACTGAAATACATATACATAATGTATCTTACAATAATTCCAGACAAGAGAAAGCAAAGGAAATACCCAGAGCACTGCCAATCCCACAAATATTCAGTGAGAAAAACACCTGGATTCTCCCCAAGCCACAGCTGTTCAGTGGAAAATGCCTGGATCCCATTGAAACAAGGCAGTCAGGGAAAAGAGCCACATCCGGCCCAGTGTGTCTCCTCAATACGACACGCACACATGAATCCTATTTGATCAAGACACAGTTATTCTGGAAATAAGTAGACCCTGCTGGATTCAAGCATGGTTCATGACTAGCACACACAGATGGAGATGTGCTGGGTACAGATATTATCTATGAGAACTCCCTCAATGCACAGACATTTGGTAAGAAAACGTGTGCCACAGATTTTCAGCCATCTCAATATCTTGGTTATCTTTCTCATGGAACATATGTGGATCTGGCAGCAATGCTGCTTGATTAAGTTTGCCTGGATCACAGAGGATCTAACTGTTTTGCCCTGACTCTTTAGATTTAGCAGTGTGTGTCTGCAAAGAGAAGGGCAAAGCTGAGTGTCAACCTCATTCATTAGAATGATCAACAGCACAGTAGTGAAACCACAATAGAAATGTTCCAGGCCTTTCTGAAAACATGAGAATTAAGGAAAAAACTTTCATCTCTATCATCACAATTTACATTTTGTGCATATTTTCATCCTTTCTGAACATAAATATCTTCTGTGTCTAAGGCAACATTTTCATTACATTTTCCAAAAAATTTTGAGCAGATCAGATCAGTCGCTCAGTCATGTCCGACTCTTTGCGACCCCATGAACTGCAGCACGCCAGGCCTCCCTGTTCATCACCAGCTCCCGGAGGTCACCCAGACTCACACCCATCAAGTCAGTGATGCCATCCAGCCATCTCATCCTCTGTCGTCCCCTTCTCCTCCTGCCCTCAATCCCTCCCAGCATCAGAGTCTTCTCCAATGAGTCAACTCTTCGCATGAGGTGGCCAAAATACTGGAGTTGCAGCTTCAGCATCATTCCTTCCAAAGAAATTCCAGGATTGATCTCCTTCAGAATGGACTGTTTGTATCTTCTTGCAGTCCAAGGGACTCTCAAGAGTCTTCTCCAACACCACAGTTCAAAAGCATCAATTCTTCGGCGCTCAGCCTTCTTCACAGTCCAGCTCTCACATCCATACATGACCACAGAAAGACCATAGCCTTGACTAGGCGAACCTTTGTTGGTAAAGTAATGTCTCTGCTTTTGAATATGCTATCTAGGTTGGTCATAACTTTCCTTCCAAGGAGTAAGCGTCTTTTAATTTCATGGCTGCAGTCACCATCTGCAGTGATTTTGGAGCCCAGAAAAACAAAGTCTGACACTGTTTCCACTGTTTCCCCATCTATTTCCCATGCAGTGATGGGACCAGATGCCATGATCTTCGTTTTCTGAATGTTGAGCTTTAAGCCAACCTTTTCACTCTCCACTTTCACTTGCATCAAGAGGCTTTTTAGCCCCTCTTCACTTTCTGCCATAAGAGTGGTGTCATCTGCATATCTGAGGTTATTGATATTTCTCCCGGCAATCTTGATTCCAACTTGTGTTTCTTCCAGTCCAGCATTTCTCATGATGTACTCTGCATATAAGTTAAATAAACATGGTGACAATATGCAGCCTTGACGTACTCCTTTTCCTATTTGGAACCAGTCTGTTGTTCCATGACCAGTTCTAACTGTTGCTTCCTGACCTGCATACAGATTTCTTAAGAGGCAGATCAGGTGGTCTGGTTTTCCCATCTCTCTCAGAATTTTCCACAGTTTATTGTGATCCACACAGTCAAAGGCTTTGGCATAGTCAATAAAGCAGAAATAGATGTTTTTCTGGAACTCTCTTGCTTTTTCCATGATCCAACGGATGTTGGCAATTTGATCTCTGGTTCCTCTGCCTTTTCTAAAACCAGCTTGAACATCAGGAAGTTCACGGTTCACATATTGCTGAAGCCTGGCTTGGAGAATTTTGAGCATTACTTTACTAGCGTGTGAGATGAGTGCAATTGTTCGGTAGTTTGAGCACTCCTTGGCATTGCCTTTCTTTGGGATTGGGATGAAAACTGACCTTTTCCAATCTTGTGGCCACTGCTGAGTTTTTCAAATTTGCTGGCATATTGAGTGCAGCACTTTGACAGCATCATCATTCAGGACTTGGAATAGCTCCACTGGAATTCCATCACCTCCACTAGCTTTGTTCGTAGTGATGCTTTCTAAGGCCCATTTGACTTCACATTCCAAGATGTCTGGCTCTAGGTCAGTGATCACATCATCATGATTATCTGGGTCTTGAAGCTCTTTTTTGTACAGTTCTTCTGTGTATTCTTGCCACCTCTTCTTAATATCTTCTGCTTCTGTTAGGTCCACACCATCTCTGTCCTTTATCGTGCCCATCTTTGCATGAAATGTTCCTTTGGTATCTCTGATTTTCTTGAAGAGATCCCTAGTCTTTCCCATTCTGTTGCTTTCCTCTATTTCTTTGCATTGATCACTGAAGAAGGCTTTCTTATCTCTTCTTGCTATTCTTTGGAACTCTGCATTTAGATGTTTATATCTTTCCTTTTCTCCTTTGCTTTTCGCTTCTCTTCTTTTCACAGCTATTTGTAAGGCCTCCCCAGACAGCCATTTTGCTTTTTTGCATTTCTTTTCCATGGGGATGGTCTTGATCTTTGTCTCCTGTACATTGTCACGAACCTCATTCCATAGTCCATCAGGCACTCTATCTATCAGATCTAGGCCCTTAAATCTATTTCTCACTTCCACTGTATAATCATAAGGGATTTGATTTAGGTCATACCTGAATGGTCTAGTAGTTTTCCCTACTTTCTTCAATTTCAGTCTGAATTTGGCAATAAGGAGTTCATGGTCTGAGCCACAGTCAGCTCCTGGTCTTGTTTTTGCTGATTGTATAGAGCTTCTCCATCTTTGGCTGCAAAGAATATAATCGATCTGATTTCGGTGTTGACCATCTGGTGATGTCCATGTATAGAGTCTTCTCTTGTGTTGTTGGAAGAGGGTATTTGCTATGACCAGTGCATTTTCTTGGCAAAACTCTATTAGTCTTTGCCCTGCTTCATTCCGTATTCCAAGGCCAAATTTGCCTGTTACTCCAGGTGTTTCTTGACTTCCTACTTTTGCATTCCAGTCCCCTATAATGAAAAGAACATCTTTTTTGGGTGTTAGTTCTAAAAGGTCATGTAGGTCTTCATAGAACCTTTCAACTTCAGCTTCTTCGGCGTTACTGGTTGGGGCATAGATTTGGATTACTGTGACATTGAATGGTTTGCCTTGGAAACGAACAGAGATCATTCTGTCATTTTTGAGATTGCATCCAAGTACTGCATTTTGGACTCTTTTGTTGACCATGATGGCCACTCCATTTCTTCTGAGGGATTCCTGCCCACAGTAGTAGATATAATGGTCATCCGAGTTAAATTCACCCATTCCAGTCCATTTGAGTTCGCTGATTCCTAGAATGTCGACATTCACTCTTGCCATCTCTTGTTTGACCACTTCCAATTTGCCTTGATTCATGGACCTGACATTCCAGGCTCCTATGCAATATTGCTCTTTACAGCATCGGACTTTGCTTCTATCACCAGACACATCCACAGCTGGGTATTCTTTTTGTTTTGGCTCCATCCCTTCATTCTTTCTGGAGTTATTTCTCCACTGATCTCCAGTAGCATATTGGGCCCCTACTGACCTGGGGAGTGTCTCTTTCAGTATCCTATCATTTTGTCTTTTCATACTGTTCATGGGGTTCTCTTCTCAAGGCAAGAATACTGAAGTGGTTTGCCATTCCCTTCTCCAGCGGACCACACCCTGTCATATCTCTCCACCATGACCCGCCCATCCCAGGTTGCCCCTCGGGCATGGCTTAATTTCATTGAGTTAGACAAGGGTGTGGTCCTTGTGTGATTAGATTGACTAGTTTTTTGTGAGAATGGTTTTAGTGTATTTGCCCTCTGATGCCCTCTTTCTCGGGGAAGGCAATGGCACCCCACTCCAGTACTTTTGCCTGGAAAACCCCATGGACGGAGGAGCCTGGTAGGCTCCAGTCCATGGGATCGCTAAGAGTCGGACACGACTGAGCGACTTCACTTTCGCTTTCCACTTTCATATGGTGGAGAAGGAAATGGCAACCCACTCCAGTATTCTTGCCTGGAGAATCCCAGGGACAGGGGAGCCTGGTGGGCTTCTGTCTGTGGGGTCGCACAGAGTCGGACACGACTGAAGCGACTTAGCAGCAGTAGCAGCAGCCCTCTTTCAAGACCTACTGTCTTACTTGGGTTTCTCTTACCTTGGGCGTGGGGTATCTCATCCTGGCTGCTCCTGGCTGCTCCCGGCCAGCGAAGCACAGCCATCGCACCTTACCTTGGACGAGGGGTCTCTCCTCACCGCCGCCCTTCCTGACCTCGGTCGTGGGGTAGCTCTTCTCATTTTTATTCATGATAAAAATACTACGATCAGTCCTGAAACAAACCTGAAAATTATGCAGATATTTACACAAATTAAATAATCATTGAATTTATCTACTTCAAGGCATACAGTTTTCTTATAACTACTATAATTTATAAGGAGTAGATCAGTGCTTAATAGTTTTAAAGATATTTTTAAATTGCAGTCCAAGCAAATCCCCTTTGAGAAGCCACAGGCTTGGATTCTGAGGACTCTAGAACCCTGAAGGCCTGGGAGAGTCTTTTCTACTCAGCAAACTTCCCAAGAAACAGGACTGCCATCCCTGGAGAGGCTAAGGTAGAAGCTGCTTCATGAGTTCAAGGGCACCTCAACTTTTTTCTATTGACTGCCAATTTCTTATCTCCTATAACTATTTGTATCCAGTGCAAAAAAGAGAGAGAGAGAAACAGGAATGAAATTCCGGAAGCTCTTGGAAAGATGCATTCAGTTAATAAACCATCATGCTGCAGGAAAGCAAACCTGAATCCCATGGTCAGCGACCTCCTTCCTGACCACTGCACCCTGTGTTTTAACCATTAGCTGAACTTCAGGGTACCCACAGCAGAAACATTACTGCCTTTGCTGGAACTTCTCTTGAAAGACCACTTCCTGTCTCTGTTAATATATATTTTTTCCTCTCTGCCTTCATGGGCTTTTATCTCTAACCCTTTGCTTTATTTATAAACCCAGCTTCTAAGTTTTTGCTGTGTGTTTTATCTTCAAGATCTCCTATGAAGCCCTTCAGCCTCTTGTCTCATGTGTTTTTATTCACTTGCTTCACCTGTGGGTTTTGTTCACTGCTCTTTCCTTCTTTTAATCCTTCGACTCCAATCTAGGCATAATGGGGAAGCTTAGATATAACAGCAATTAAAAAAAGTGCAGTATAGAGGAAATGCTTAAAAACCCAAATGATAAAAACCTTCAAGGACACAAATGAATATTAAAAGCTCGGAAGCAAACAGCAGCAATCTGACAGGCTCATTTGTGAGCAAGTGTGCAGTGCAACTCATTAGGGAAAAGGCAGAGCTGTACCAGGCTGCAGAGTGGCCACAGCTGCCAATCCTTGAACTTTGCACGTGCCCAGAGTGAAAGATTTCAGTAACCCAGCCCTTCCTCTGCAAGCATGTCACCAGCAACAAAGCCATGGTCAATCAGATGCAGGTAGTCTGAAGGATTATTCAGGACCTCCCTTTCCCCTGCTCCTAGACAAGGAAGACATCCATGCCCTAATCCCAAGAGACTTGCATGACCAAAAGGACTTTGCAAATGGGGATTAAATTACAGACCTTGATGTGGGGAGATTGCCTGGAAGGGTCTTTATGAGTGAAAAAGGAAACAAGAGGGTCAGAGTCTGAGAAGGAGAGGGGACAATGGAAGCAGATATCATAGATCAGCATGAAGGGACTGTGTGGGAAAGTACTCAGGCAGCCTCTGTTACCGAGTCCAAGCTCGCTCTCCTTGTAGCACAAAAGGCCAATGAATGGGAGAAGCTGACAAACCAATGTCTCAAAATGATGCCAGGTTATTTTATAGATCAGAGATGGGGAGAAGAAAGGAAACAAAATAAAAAGGCCATTCAGATCAGATCAGATCAGATCAGTTGCTCAGTCGTGTCTGACTCTTTGCGACCCCATGAATCGCAGCATGCCAGGCCTCCCTTCCATCACCAACTCCCGGAGGTCACCCAGACTCACATCCATCGAGTCAGTGATGCCATCCAGCCATCTCATCCTCTGTCGTCCCCTTCTCCTCCTGCCCTCAATCCCTCCCAACATCAGAGTCTTCTCCAATGAGTCAACTCTTCACATGAGGTGGCCAAAATACTGGAGTTGCAGCTTTAGCATCATTCCTTCCAAAGACATCCCAGGGCTGATCTCCTTCAGAATGGACTGGTTGGATCTCCTTGCAGTCCAAGGGACTCTCAAGAGTCTTGTCCAACACCACAGTTCAAAAGCATCAATTCTTAGGTGCTCAGCCTTCACAGTCCAGCTCTCACATCCATACATGACCACAGGAAAGACCATAGCCTTGACTAGGCGAACCTTTGTTGACAAAGTAATGTCTCTGCTTTTGAATGATGCTAAAGCTGAAACCAGTATTTTGGCCACCTCATGCGAAGAGTTGACTCATTGGAGAACACTCTGATGCTGGGAGGGATTGGGGGCAGGAGGAGAAGGGGACGACAGAGGATGAGATGGCTGGATGGCATCACTGACTCGATGGATGCGGGTCTGAGTGACCTCCGGGAGCTGGTAATGGACAGGGAGGCCTGGCGTGCTGCAGTTCATGGGGTTGCAAAGAGTCGGACATGACTGAGCGACTGATCTGATCTGATCTGATCTGATCTAGGTTGAACTTAACTTTCCTTCCAAGGAGTAAGCATCTTTTAATTTCATGGCTGCAGTCACCATCTGCATTGATTTTGGAGCCCAGAAAAAGAAAGTCTGACACTGTTTCCACTGTTTCCCCATCTACCTCCCATGAAGTATAAATATCTCTTAGAGTGGCAAGCCTTGCGGGGCAGAGAGGCGAGGGGCGGGGGCAGGGGGGTGGGATGTGTTAATTTCTTCCTTCCTACCATCTACAGGTGGACAGAGCTCTGAACAAACGCGCTTCAGGTTAATAGAGGGGAAGGATTCTCTGAGGCAGGCCATTATATATAATTATAATAACAAAAGCAACAAAAAACAAGACAAAGGAAGTTCCAACATGGAGTCAGAATTGATTTCTCCCTGCAACACCTCTAGAAGCTGGAAAAGACAAGGAAACAGATTCTCCTCTAAGCACCCAGAAAGATTACAGCCCTGCCGACACCTCGATTTTAGCCCGATGAGATCTGTGTCAGACTTCTAACCTCCTGAACTGTTAAATAATACATTTGTGTTAGACCATGAAGTTTGTAGTGATTTGTTATAGCAGCAATAAGAAACTAATACATCCCTGGATTGTACCAAGGTGTAGGGAAAGAGCAAATTATCCAAGATGGCATTGTCAGGCTCTCTCACCCCACAGCCTCTTGCTTTTGCCCCACGTTTTGTAAATAATGATTATAAAATAGCTGAGCTCCTTTATAGCACTGCGGATGCGTGTCACGAGGTACTCGCTTGGTCATGGGCCGCTCTGTGCTCTATGAATATATGCTGCTGCTGCTGCTGCTAAGTCGCTTCAGTCGTGTTCAACTCTGTGCGACCCCATAGATGGCAGCTCACCGGGCTCTGCCGTCCCTGGGATTCTCCGGGCAAGAACACTGGAGTGGGTTGCCATTGCCTTCTCCATTGTGTAAAAGTGAAAAGTGAAAGTGAAGTCGCTCAGTCGCCTCCGACTCGTAGCGACCCCATGGACTGCAGCCTACCAGGCTCCTCCATCCATGGGGTTTTCTAGGTAAGTATGAGCTCCACCTAAAAAGCAGCCGCATCACTGCTGCCTCGCTGCTGCGTCTGTTGGGTCAGCCACGACAGGAGAGAATACAGGCTGTTTGCTGCTATGGCTGCTGCACCAGCCAGGAGAGAAGAAACGTGTCTGAAGTTCCTACAGCTCCTTGAGTTTTCGTGCAGCCTCCCTGCTTCTGCCTTGCCTGCCATGGGTTTAGCGAACAGTGCGCACAGTGAGACTGAGTGAGACAGCTGGCCACACGAACAGGAAGAGAAGCAATACACAAGGCCAGTCTGTCCTCTTTTCTGCCTTCTCTGAAGTGACTTCCAGCATTTCCAGTCCCTCTGTTGTCTCTCAAACATCTAAGTTGTCGTAGCGAAGGAGGCAGAAGGTATCACAGCATTGCTTTTGCTTCCAGCCAACAACATCTCAAGGGATTAATTCCAGCTGGAAGTCTGGGGAGATTCATTTCAGAGAAAGTGTTTCTGACGATGTCAAATGAGTGTGTTCCCTCTGATTGAAATACGTTATTCAAAGTTTTATTCTTGTATGAAATGTTTTAGAAAAGTATCTGCAACAGAAAAAAACACTCCTGTTTAAAAGGTTAAAGGAATTCTATATGAATAAAATCCAGTCACGATTATTAAAACCTCAACTAGATGAGCATTCAGAGTACAATTGAGAGGTAGCCACAATTTATCTAAGGTAGAGAACAGAGTCTTTGGGAAAGGGGTTAAGAACACAAAGGTTAGTTTTAAAGCAGTGCTTGGCCAAGAGCTGGAAATTGGTATTCTGGGTCTATTGTGGAGAGAAATAAATCCTGAGTGTGGAAACAATCTAAGTGTTCTATAATCAGCCATGAAATCGACTCAGTGGGGGTTGCTGGCCTAAGAGGTAGGAAACCTACTAACACACAGGCAAGGCATCCCTTTCCTTTCATCCTCAAGTTCTCAAATGTAAATGATTTCAAATTTTTCTGACCTCCTCTAAGAAATACATTTTATGTCATAAGCTGCTAGGCATGGATGACATAATGTAACTGGAATGATAGTTTCACAGCACCTACCTTCCCTTATAATGTGACATGTATTTCCTGATTTGTACTATTATTTTTATTATTATTATTATTTTAATGCTGGCTAGCACCCACTCGGAGAAGGCGATGGCACCCCACTCCAGTACTTTTGCCTGGAAAATCCCACCGACGGAGGGGCCTGGTAGGCTGCAGTCCATGGGGTCGCTATGAGTTGGACATGACTGAGCGACTTCACTTTCTCTTTTCACTTTCATGCATTGGAGAAGGAAATGGCAACCCACTCCAGTGTTCTTGCCTGGAGAATCCCAGGGACGGGGAAGCCTGGTGGGCTGCTGTCTGTGGGGTCGCACAGAGTCGGACACGACTGAAGTGACTTAGCATAGCATAGCATAGCATAGCACCCACTAACTGATCATGACCTGCAGTTTAAAAACACATCTTCAGTAATACTATTTATCACCAAAGTAGGCATTTTGTGCCCAATTAGTGCTAATAATTTCATTATTACCAAGTGATAGTTTGGAACAGGCTACCTTTCATGTCTTTTCCAACTTCATAATTTTCTAGTTTTTCCTGGAGAGAGAGATTACTTTATCCAAAGTTTCATTTTTAGTAGAATGAAACAACTGACAACTTGTAAGTTTATTTAAAAAATAAACTCCAGCAAGTTTATTTAATTAATAAATAAATGATTTATTTAATTAATAAACAAATTCCGAGATAATTCTGGCATTTTTTGTTCAACAGTGATTAATTCCTAATAAAAACCAGGAATTATTGAAAGTATTGCCATATCAACATTGGTATTTTTAAATTTTGGTATCAGGAATTGGGAAATCAGAATCAGTCCTAAGAGGTAAAGTATTTCAAGCCACTTCCTGCCAGAATTTTGACATCCAGTCTTGGATTCTAGCCAGCATCACCTTGAAAATCTCCTCCAGTCCCCATCCCTAAATCTGCTCACAGCACGTAATGACTAGTATTCTAAGACTCCCAGAACACTGCTCCATCACTTGATTTCAACAATTTTGTTTAATAACACACTTCTCAGGTTCTTGCCTGTAAAATAGGAGTGATGTTAAACTCTCAGGGCTGAGGAATAGTTAATAAACTGTGCTAACCCTACAGAGGTGCAAAACAATAGCAATCACTCATCCATTTGCTGAGAGGGGACAGATTCCAATTTCCCATTTTCTAGAGACATACTCCTCATTACCAAACAAAACCGGACCAGTTAACTTACCTAAGATCTATAGCTCACTAGAATGATCTCATTGGTCTGTGTCCCTGATGGGGACTCCAGTTGCTGATGTGGGGGCAGGAGGGGAGGAGAATCTGATACAAGGAGACATATTGCCTAAACAGGCACATCCACCAGGCCAGCTAATTCCCCTTCTATTTTGAGAAGAGCAATTATTTTAAATTGCTGTATATCAAAATGACTTTGGGCCCTCAAATACAGCAAATCAATAAACTGTAATGCGAGTGTCTCCAGCTACTTTGATTTTTTTTTTTTTTTAAATGAAAAAAAAAAGAAACAGCTCATGCCTTTTCCTTTAGAGTTGAAGCAAGATCACAATTTAAGGCCTTACAACAGTAAACAGGTAGACAGCATACTACTTTGGAAACTTTGGACTATATAGCAAAACTACTTTGTAAGTTTGCTTTTAAACCCAATTAAATTCTGGTGAAAAGTTTCATGTTTTGGAGGAAAGGACCTGATCTCTTTTACAGAAGTCATAGAAGAATGTTGTTTTTCAGTCGCTCAGTTGTATCTGACTCTTTGCGACCCTACGGACTAAAGCACACCAAGATTCCCTGTCCATCACCAACTCCCGAAGATTGCTCAAACCCATGTCCATTGAGTCAGTGATGCCATCCAACCATCTCATCCTCTGTCGTCCCCTTCTCCTCCTGCTTTTGATCTTTCCCAGCATCAGGGTCTTTTCTAATGAGTTGGCTCTTTGCATCAGGTGGAAAGTATTGGAGTTTAAGGATAAAATAGAAGGATGCTGGAAAGTGGATGTGGGATATGAGATGGCAGCTAGGAAGGAACCAAGAAATCTCTTGACTGTGTCTAATATTTACCTGAGGCATCAACACAACAGAAGCCCAGAAAAACTCACCTGCCCAAACTGTCCAGACCAGAACTTAAGCAGGCGTGATCAAATACTCCATTGGAAATGTGGTTTATAAACAGAAATGCATCCAAAATTCCAAATAAGGATTTTAAAGGAAATTTTTGATATTTAGATTTAGCGGTGCTGAGGGGGAACAGAGTGTTGATTTATGAAGCTAAGAGAAATTATGAGCAGCTGGAATATTTTTTTTTCTGTTTTTATTTTATTTTATTTTATTTTATTTTGCTTAACTTTACAATATTGTATTGCTTTTGTTCAGGATGGGGAACACATGTATACTTGTGGTGGATTCATTTTGATGTAGAGCAGCTGGAATATTAAGGACGCATTGTCAGAGGGACACTTTCATCTCCAATTTGGACTGAAGTGCTAGAACTTTCCAATGTCATGATTTGGACTCATAAAATTTTGTGTGTACATGCACACTCAGTTGTGTCTGACTCTCTGTGACCCCGTGGACTGTATCCTGCCAGGCTCCTCTGTCCCTTGAATTTTCCAGGCAAGAATACTGGAACAGGTTATCATTTCCTTCCCAGGTGATTTTCCCAACCCAGGGACTGAACCCATGTTCTCTTGCATCTACCTGTATTTGCAAGTGGGTTGTTTTTTGTTTTTGTTTTTGATTTTTACCAGTTGAGCCATCATAAGATCATAGAGGTTCCTATCTAGTCAATTTCAGGAAGTGTTATACCCAACCCTTGGATTATTTGATTGATAGAGCAATTAAAGACATTAATTAATTAAAGCAGTTAAAGATAAATACAAAAAAGTAGTTAAATATTATTGTTTTATTTTTTCTTTAGACATTTGTTGTTACTGTTCAGTCCCTCAGTCATGTCCAACTCTTTGTAACCCCGGGACTGCAGCACACCAGGCTTCCCTGACCTTCACCATCTCCCGGAGCTTACTTAAACTCATGTCCATTGAGTCAGTGATGCCTTCCAACCATCTCATCTGCTGTCATCCCCCTCTCCTCCTGCCTTAGTCTTTCCCTGCATCAGGGTCTTTTTTTTTTTTTAATTAAATTTTATTTTGCTTAACTTTACAATATTGTATTGCTTTTGTCGTACATCAAAATGGATCCGCCACAAGTATACATGTTTTCCCTATCCTGAACCCTCCGCATCAAGTGGCCAAAGTACTGGAGCCTCAGCATCCAATGAAAGTCCTTCCAATGAATATTCAGGGTTGATCTCCTATAGGATTGACTGGTTTGATCTCCTTGCTGTCCAAGGAACTCTCAAGAGTCTTCAAAACCACAGTTCAAAAGCATCAGTTCTTCGGTGCTCAGCTTTCTTCATAATCCAACTCTCACATCAATACATGACTACTGGAAAAACCATAGCTTTGACTAGGTGGGTCTTTGTTGGCAAAGTAATGTCTCTGCTTTTTAATATTCTGTCTAGGTTTGTCATAGCTTTTCTTCCAAGGAGCAAGTGTCTTTAAATTTCATGGCTGCAGTCACCATCCAGAGTGATTTTGGAGTCCAAGAAAATAAACTCTGTCATTGTTTCCATTGTTTCCCCATCTATTTGCCATGAAGTGATGGGACCTGATGCCATGATTTTAGTTTTTGGAATGCTGAGTTTTAAGCCAGCTTTTTCATGCTTCTCTTTCACTTTCATCAAGAGGCTCTTTAGTTCTTTGTTTTCTGCCTTAAGGGTGGTGTCATATGCATATCTGAGGTTATTGATATTTCTCCCAGCAATCTTGATACCAGCTTGTGCTTCACCAGCCTGGCATTTTGCATGATGTACTCTGCATATAAGTTAAATAAGTGGGGTGACAATATATAGCCTTGACATGCTCCTTTCCCAATTTGGAACCAATCCATTGTTCCATGCGGAGAAAGCAATGGCACCCCACTCCAGTACTCTTGCCTGGAAAATCCCATGAATGGAGGAGCCTGGTAGGCTGCAGTCCATGGGTCGATAAGAGTCAGACAAGACTGAATGACTTCACTTTCACTTTTCACTTTCCTGCATTGGAGAAGGAAATGGCAACCCACTCCAGTGTTCTTGCCTGGAGAATCGCAGGGACAGGGGAGCCTGGCGGGCTGCCGTCTATGGGGTTGCACAGGGTTGGACACAACTGCACGACTTAGCGGCAGCAGCAGCATTGTTCCATTTCTGGTTCTAACTGTTGCTTCTTGACCTGCACACAGGTTTCTCAGGAGGCAGGTCTGGTATTCCCATCTCTTTAAGGATTTTCTAGTTTGTTGTGATCCACACAGTCAAAGACTGTCAATGAAACAGAAGTAGATGTTTTTCTGGAGCTCTGTGATCCAAATGCATGTTGGAAATTTGATCTCTGATTCCTCTGCCCTTTCTAAACCCATCTTGAACGTGTTAAAGTTCAGAGTTCGCATATCATTGAAGCCTAACTTGGAGAATTTTGAACATTAGTTTGCCAGCATGTGAGATGAATGCAATTGTGCAGTAGTTTGAGCATTCTTTGACAGTGCCTTTCTTTGGGATTGGAATGAAAACTGACCTTTTTGACTTCTGTGGCCACTGCTGAGTTTTCCAAATTTGCTGGCATATTGAGTGTAGCACTTTCCTAGCATCATCTTTTAGGATTTGAAATAGCTCAGCTGGAATTCCATCACCTCCACTAGCTTTGTTCATAGTGATGCTTCCTAAGACCCACTTGACTTCGCACTCCAGAATGTCTGGCTCTAGGTGAGTGTGAGTAATCACGCCATCACTGTTATATGAGTCATTAAGATCTTTTCTGTATAGTTCTTCTGTGTATTCTTGCCACCTCTTTTTAATGTCTTCTGCTTGTTAGGTCCATTTCATTTCTGTACTTCATCATGCCCATCTTTGCATGAAATGTCCCCTTGGTATCTCTATTTTTCTTGAAGAGATTGCTAGTCTTTCCCATTCTATTGTTATCCTCTATTTCTTTACATTGTTCACTTAGAGAGGCTTTCTTACCTCTCCTTACTATTCTTTGGAACTCTGCCTTCAAATGGGTATATCTTTCCTTTCTCCTTTGCTTTTCACTTCTCTTCTTTCTCAGCTATTTGTAAGGCCTTCTCAGACAATCATGTTGTCTTTTTGCATTTCTTTTTCTTGGGGATGGTTTTGATCACTGCCTCCTGTACAGTGTTATGAACCTCCATCCATAGTTGTTCAGGCACTCTATCAGATCTAATCCCTTGAATCTATTTGTCACTTTCACTTAAAAAAATCATGATGAGTAACTTTTGAAATCAAAAAACATTTTAAAAGAATAATTGAATCAAAATAAATTTTGAAATCACCTTATTAATTTCAGAAAACCTGGCTTTCCAGCTGCAAAGCTCTTCCCAAGGTAAAGCATTGAAATAAATATAAACTTCCCCTTATGTGCTGAGCTTGCAGACAGAAGCTTAAAACAATAACAATAATGTCTCGGGGTGGAAAAATACATAATTATCTTCTATATTATTGTATGAATAAATTACTATATTATAAATTATCTTAACCTCTTTCTCTTCAAATTTGTATAAAAACTGCTTTTCCTTACTTCCTTACTTCTTGTGGAGGGTTTCTAAATATACTGGATTCACTCCTGATCACTTTTTGGTTTCTTTCAGCCATTTTTAAACCAACATAAAGATGAACAGTTTAAATCATTGATTTCTATCTCTCTCTGTTTGAGCGTTTGTCTAATGTCACTCTTTTGTTGTAGAGACAAACACATTGCCTGGCCTTTGTGAGGATACAGTCATCTACTCCAAACATAAGTAGATTATGTATTGGACCCTCACAAGAGTCAATGAGTCAAATGTTTCCAGCTTGCATTCCAGAAAGTCCTATTTTAAGCATTTGTATTAAGCATTCAAGGAATAATCCAGTAGACAAAATTATCTAGAAGAACTCATATCTACTCAAGGAAGTAGATAACTAAAAAAAAAATCACAAGATAAATAATGCCATGCTGCTGCTAAGTCGCTTCAGTCGTGTCCGACTCTGTGCAACCCCATAGACGGAAGCTCACGAGGCTCCCCGGTCCCTGGGATTCTCCAGGCAAGAATACTGCCATAATAAGGTACAAATCAAAGTCTAGCTAGGCTCAGAGGACAGCTTCACTTTAATGCAGATCCAATCTAGCTGAGAGACTTCCGTTCTTTATTTAGTTACTTGTTTACCATCTGGTCAGCCTCTACTCTAAAATGTCACATCCTTGTGTATTTTACTTACTTCTTTCTCCCCAAGGCCCACAACAGTATTAAATTAGTGCAGGTTGCCATTGTTTCAAATCTATAGGTTCCAATCTTGGTTTGCTCTCCATAGCTGTTCAATAAACTCATTTATTTTCAATTTATTTCTTTCTTAATCGAAGGATAATGGCTTTACAGAGTTTTGCTGTTTTCTGTCAAACCTCAACATGAATCAGCCATAGGTATACATACATCCCCTCCCTTCTGAACCTCCCTCCCATCTCCCTCCCCATCCCACTCCTCTAGGTAGATACAGAGCCCCTGTTTGAGTTTCCTGAGACATACAGCAAATTCTTGTTGACTATCTATTTTACATATGGTAATGTAAATTTCCATGTTACTCTTTCCATATATCTCACCCTCTCCTCCCCTCTACCCATGTCCATAAGTTTATTCTCTGTATCTGTTTCTACACTGATGCACCGCAAATAAATTCTTCAGCATAGTTTTTCTAGATTCCATGTATTTGCATTCAGTCAGTCAGTCAGTTGCTCAGTCGTGTCCGACTCTTTGTGACCCCATGAATCACAGCACCCCAGGCCTCCCTGTCCATCACCAACTCCCGGAGGTCACTGAGACTCACATCCATCAAGTCAGTGATGCCATCCAGCCATCTCATCCTCTGTCGTTCCCTTCTCCTCTTGACCCCATTCCTTCCCAGCATCAGAGTCTTCCAATGAGTCAACTCTTCGCATGAGGTGGCCAAAGTACTGGAGTTTCAGCTTTAGCATCATTCTTTCCAAAGAAATCCCAGGGCTGATCTCCTTCAGAATGGACTGGTTGGATCTCCTTGCAGTTCAAGGGACTCTCAAGAGTCTTCTCCAACACCACACTTCAAAAGCATCAATTCTTCGGCACTCAGCCTTCTTCACAGTCCAGCTCTGACATCCATACATGACCACAGGAAAGACCATAGCCTTGATTAGACAAACCTTTGTTGGCAAAGTAATGTCTCTGCTTTTGAATATGCTATCTAGGTTGGTCACAACTTTCCTTCCAAGGAGTCAGCGTCTTTTAATTTCATGGCTGCAGTCACCATCTGCAGTGATTTTGGAGCCCAGAAAAAATGAAGTCTGACACTGTTTCCACTGTTTCCCCATCTATTTCCCATGAAGTGATGGGACCAGAGGCCATGATCTTTGTTTTCTGAATGTTGAGCTTTAAGCCAACTTTTTCACTCTCCACTTTCACTTTCATCAAGAGGCTTTTGAGTTCCTCTTCACTTTCTGCCATAAGGGTGGTGTCATCTGCATATCTGAGGTTATTGATATTTCTCCCGGCAATCTTGATTCCAGCTTGTATCTCTTCCAGTCCAGCGTTTCTCATGATGTACTCTGCATATAAGTTAAATACACAGGGTGACAATATACAGCCTTGACATACTCCTTTTCCTATTTGGAACCAGTCTGGTGTTCAGTGTCCAGTTCTAACTGTTGCTTCCTGACCTGCATACAGGTTTCTCAAGAGCCAGATCAGGTGGTCTGGTATTCCCATCTCTTTCAGAATTTTCCACAGTTGATTGTGATCAACATAGTCAAAGGCTTTGGCATAGTCAATAAAGCAGAAATAGATGCTTTTCTGGAACTCTCTTGCTTTTTCCATGATCCAGCGGATGTTGGCAATTGTATTTGCATTAGTATACAATATTTATCTTTCTCTTTCTGACATACTTCACTCAGTATAATAGGCTCTAGGTTCATCCATCTAATTAAAACTGACTCAAATGCATTCCTTTTTATGGCTGAGTAATACTCCGTTGTGTATATATACCACAGCTTCTTTATCCACTCATGTGTTGATGGACATCTAGGTTGCTTCCATGTTCTAGTATTATATATAGTGCTGCAATGAAAAATGGTTTGCATGTGTCTTTCTCAATTTTTGTTTCCTCAGGGTATATGCCTAGGATTGGGATTGCTGGGTCATATGGTGGTTTTAGTCCTAGTTTTTTAAGGAATTTCCATACTGTCTTCCATAGTGGCTTATCCATTTACATTCCCACTAACAATGCAAGAGCGTTCCCTTTGCTCCACACCTTCTCCATAATTTATTGTTTGTAGACTTTTTGATGAGGACCATTCTGACTGCTGTGAGGTGATATCTCATTGTAGTTTTGATTTGCATTTCTCTAATAATGAGCAAATAACTCATAGCTATTAAAAAGAGCTGAGAAAAAGAATAGAAGTGAAAGGCAAAGGAGAAAAGGAAAGATATACCCATTTGAATGCAGAGTTCCAAAGAATAGCAAGGAGAGATAAGAAAGTCTTCTGAAGTGAACAATGCAAAGAAATAGAGGAAAACAATAGAATGGGAAAGTCTGAAGATCTCTTCAAGAAAATTAGAGATATCAAAGGAATATTTCATGCAAAGACGGGCACAATAAATGGCAGAAATGGTATGAACAGAAGCAGAAGATATTAAGAAGAGGTGGCAAGAATACACAGAAGAACTATACAAAAGAGATCTTCACAACCACCTAGAGCCAGACATCCTAGAATGTGAAGTCAAGTGAGCCTTAGGAAGCATCACCACAAACAAAGCTATTAGGGGTGACGGGATTCCAGTTGAGCTATTTTAAATCCTAAAAGATGATGCTATGAACGTGCTGCACTCAATATGCCAGCAAATTTGGAAAACTCAGCAGTG
Source organism: Tragelaphus eurycerus (assembly GCA_935064755.1). NCBI lineage: Eukaryota > Metazoa > Chordata > Mammalia > Artiodactyla > Bovidae > Tragelaphus > Tragelaphus eurycerus. The sequence goes on along the minus strand of CAKXYN010000057.1, from coordinate 3,134,936 downwards.
GCCACAGGACTGGAAAAGTTCAGTTTTCATTCCAATCCCAAGGAAAGACAATGCAAAAGAATGCTCAAACTACCACACAGTTGCACTCATCTCACACACCAGCTAAGTGATGCTCAAAATTCTTCAAGCCAGGCTTCAACAGTACATGAACCATGAACTTCCAGATGTTAAGCTGGATTTAGAAAAGGCAGAGGAACCAAACATCAAATTGCCAACATCAAAAAGCAAGAGAGTTCCATAAAAATATCTACTTCTGTTTTGTTGACCACACCAAAGCCTTTGACCATGTGGATCACAACAAACTGTGGAAAATTCTTCAAGAGATGGTAATACCAAACCACCTGACCTGCCTCCTGAGAAATCTGTATGCAGGTCAAGAAGCAACAGTTAGAACTGAACATGGAATGACAGACTGGTTCCAAATTGGGAAAGGAGTACATCAAGGCTGTATATTATCACCCTGTTTGTTTAATTTATATGCAGAGTACATCATGCAAAATGCCGGGCTGGATCAAGCACAAGCTGTAATCAAGACTGCCAGGAGAAAATATCAATAACCTCAGATATGCAGATGACACCACCCTTATGGCAGAAAGCAAAGAGGAACTAAGGAGAGTCTTGATGAAAGGGAAAGAGAAGAGTGAAAAAGTTGGCTTAAAACTCAACATTCAGAAAACTAAAATCATGACATCCAGTCACATCACTTCATGGCAAATAGATGGGGAAACAATGGAAACAGTGACAGACTTTATTTTTTCAGGCTCCCAAATCACTGCAGATGGTGACTGCAGCCATGAAATTAAAAGACACTTGCTCCTTGGAAGAAAAGCTATGACCAACATAGGCAGCATATTAAAAAGCAGAGACGTTACTTTGCCAACAAAGATCCACCTAGTCAAAGCTATGTTTTTTCCAATAGTCATGTATGTATGTGAGATTTGGACCGTAAAGAAGGCTGAGCACCAAAGAAATGATACTTTTGAACTGTAGTGCTGGAGAAGACTCTTGAGGGTCTGTTGGATTGCAATATCAAACCAGTCAATCCTAACAGAAATCAACCCTTAATATTCATTAGAAGGACTGATGCTGAGGCTGAAACTCTGATACTTTGGCCACCTGATGTGAAGCATTGACTCATTAGTAAAGACCCTGATGCTGGGAAAGATTGAAGGCAGGAGGAGAAGGGGATGGCAGAGGATGAGATAGTTGGATGGCATCTCCAATTCAGTGGACATTATGTTTGAGCAAGCTCCAGGAAATTGTGAAGGACCGGGAAGCTTGGCTTGCTGCAGTCATGGGGTTGCATAGAGTTGGACGTGTCTGAGCGACTGAACTGAACTGGAAGCTCATAACACTGCCATCTTGTGTTGGAAGAGGAAGGTGGAAATCTAACAGATCCTCCCCACATTTTTCCATCAACAGCTGAGAACTGGAGAGATCCTCTCACTATTCTCCCTCCCTTAAAATTAACAGCCCCTTGATAACTAGTAGAAACTCCAGATTACGAAACTCTACATTCAGTGTTTCTACTATTAATTACTCTCTTCTGTAGAATTGTATTGATTTCCCTCAACCAGATGATTTAAGATATTGAAGGACACATTTTGCAGGCTCAGGTGTCTTACTGGCCCAGAGAACATTTTTAAAGTTTTAAGAAACTCATGAGAGCTCCAGGTCATGGCTGTCAACTCTATGAGGGCAGAAATGTACTGAATGTTTGCCAAGATAAATGCAAAACAGAGCAGGTAAGAAGTCTTAAAGAACTGTTGATTGAGAGAATAAATGAATGACTACATGTATAGCAGATATGGTGACAATTTTAAAAGTGGAGGCAACTGTTTTTCTAATATTTTTGAAAGCAGTCATTTCATTTTGAAATTTTAAGTCCATCTTGAAATATTCATATGTTCTTTAATCTTGACCTAAGCACCAGTAGCACCTGGAAACATGCTACTCTAAAGACAGGGTTGAGAAAAAGTAATAATGGATGTGCAGAGAAGGGAAGTGTCGTGTTCAAAGGCACATCAAAAATAGGTTCAGAGCAACTGCTTGAGGTCACTGCAAGGAGAGAGTAGGCATGACTGGGCAGAGAGTAAGTGGAACATTTAGAAGTTCACCGACTCTTTTTGATATTGCGTTGAGAAAAAGCTTCATCAATATCTCTCATTTCTTTCTCTCTTTCTACTTCTCAGCTATTATTTCACCACATACACTAGCTTATTTTTAAGAAAGTCTGTTCTCAGGATGATTGTTTTCAAATGACTTAGAACTGGATTTCTCATAAGCAGCATTGTAGCCACTGGAGACTTCTGTGCATTGATATAAACTACAAACTGTTTTGAAAGTTCATTGGTCATTCTAAAGCTCATCTGTATCTTGTGACATCATAGAAAAAAATGCTTTATAAATGAGTTGTTTTTCGCAGAGTCAATAACTAATTACCAGTGTGAACCCTATAAATAAATCAATATTGAAAAGTGAGTCTGAGTGGTTTCATTGTGGAAATGATTAGCTGACTGACCAGTGAACAAATCCCTGGATTACTATTTGGCTTACTTGCTCTGTTTACATTTCTTTTTTAAATTGCTTCCCCTCCCTCCATCATTATTATGATAAAATACACACATAAAAAAGGTGAGACAAGAATAGTTGAAGATGTGAATTTAAAAATCATTGATTCTAGAAAATGTTTTTGGCTTCTGACTTGTTGATAGTATGAAGCAGTTTTCAGGACACAGAACAGAAAGTTGGGTGGGCAGCCTGACAATGATGTAATTCACACTCACAGCAATAAACCAAAAAGAGAAGTACTTGCAGAATGAAAAAATGGCACTGCTCCACTAGTGTGTTTGAAAGAAGTTAACACTGTCTCTGAAACTCGATTTTCCTTCTTGGTCTCCTTCAAGGATCTTTTTTTTTTTTTTTCAAAAAAAAAAAAAAAAAAACTTTATTTATTTATTTATTTTTGGCCATACCACAGGGGGATTGAACCCAGACCCTGGAAGTACAAACGCGGAGTCCTAACCACTGGATATTCAGGGAAGTCCCAAAGACCTTTACCATTTAAAAAAATTAAGTTTTCAAGATGAAGGAACATCCTTGGCCACAGTGAGGACTGTGCCCAAGCTTGAGGTCAATCCCAGAGGAAATCCAGGCCCTTCTCTCTATTTCCGTCTCCCCAAGTCCCACAGCAGCTGGCTCCTCTTGGCTAAGTTGTCTGTGCTACTTTTGACTTGTTTATACACACAGTGCAATTCCAGCTGGTCCAAGGAGCATGGGATAGTCTATTCTTAACAATACATCCCCAATTTGGGTGCAATAAATTGAGACTTTCATGATTGCTGAGTCCTGAACAAAACACAAATATGTGTTGCCTGGTAGAGTTGAAAGTCAAAATAAAACACCACCAGAGGAAACAAACAAGTAGCATATGGTAAAGCGAAGAAGTGAAGCTGGCCTCAGTCTAGAAGGCCAGTCATGCTCAGTCCAGATGTTTGAAGTTGAGTTTTGTGTGCCCTGATGAGTTTTCAGTTCTCATCATCAGATGTTTTATTCCCATCTTCACTGAAGTATAATTGACAGATGAAAATTGTAAAGATGTGATAAAATGATATTTTGATATACATATGCACTGTGAAATAATCACCATAATCAAGCTAATTTACATTTTCTTTTTTTTTTTTTTTTCTGATGTAGTGAGAATAGTTAAGATCTACCCTCTTAGCAAATTTCAGCATTCAATATACTATTGTTAACTACAGTCATATTCACAGATGACACCACCCTTATGGCAGAAAGTGAAGAAAAACTAAAGATCCTCTTGATGAAAGTGAAAGAGGAGAGTGAAAAAGTTGGCTTAAAGCTCAACATTCAGGAAACTAAGATCATGGCATCTGGTCCCATCACTTCATGCAGATAGATGGGGAAACAGTGGCTGACTTTATTTTTCTGGGCTCCAAAATCACTGCAGATGGTGATTGCAGCCATGAAATTAAAAGACATTTGCTCCTTGGAAGAAAAGTTATGACCAACCCAGACAGCATATAAAAAGCAGAGACTACTTTGCTGATAAAGGTCTATCTAGTCAAGGCTATGGTTTTTCCAGTGGTCATGTATGGATGTGATAGTTGGACTATAAAGAAAGCTGAGCACCAAAGAATTGATGCTTTTGAACTGTGGTGTTGGAGAAGACTCTTGAGAGTCCCTTGGACTGCAAGGAGATCCAACCAGTCCATCCTAAAGGAGATTCAGTCCTGGGTGTTCTTTGGAAGGACTGATGTTGAAGCTGAAACTCCAGTAGTTTGACTACCTGATTCGAAGACCTGACTCGTTTGAAAAGACCCCGATGCTGGGAAAGATTGAGGGCAAAAGGAGAAGGGGACGACAGAGGATGAGATGGTTGGATGGCATCACTGACTTGATGGACATGAGTCTGAGTGATCTCTGGGAGTTGGTGATGGACAGGGAGGCCTGGCGTGCTGTGATTCATGGGGTCAAAAAGAGTCGGACACGACTGAGTGACTGAACTGAACTGAACTGATAGTCATATTGATATATGTTACATCTGCAGAATCTACTCATTTTCATGGCTAAAACTTTGTACTCCTATGCCTGGCAATCACCATCCATCCTACTCTCTATTTCTATGAATTTGACTATTTTAGACTTTTCATGTAAATGAGATCATTCAGTATTTTCTTTCTGTGACTGATTTTTTCACTTAGCATAATGACCTCTAAGTTCACCCATGTTGCTGCAAATGGATGATTTTCTTTCTTTTTTTTAAGTTAAATAGTATTTCATTGAGTATTTTTGTGTGTGTGTCTATCTCTCTCTGTATGTCTACCACATTTTCTCTATGCATACATCTACTGACAGGTTGCTTCCATATTGTGAATAAGGCTGCAGAGAATAAGGGAGTGCAGGTATCTTTTTGAGATGTTGATTGTGTTTCCTTTGGAAATATAGCCAGAAGTGGGATTACTGGAACTTACGATTTTTCTATTCTTAATACTTTGAGAAGCTTTCATACTGTTCTCCATAGTGGCGCTACCAATTTACACCCACCAACAATGCACAGGGGGTCCCTTTTCTCCACATTCTCAGCACTTGTTATCTCTTGACACTTTGATAGTAGCCATTTTAAAGGTGTGAAGTGATAGCTCATTGTGGTTTTGATTTGCATTTCACTGATGATTAGCAATGCTGAGCACCTTTTCATGTACCCGTTGGCAATTTTCATGACTCCCTTTTTTTTTTCACAATCAATAGCCAGACAGAAAGTAAAAGATAATTACTATTGCACGCCATAATGGGAACATGACTAATTTAACAAGATAAAACATTATGTATAATTTGTCAAGCAGAGTGAGGTGGTAACTGGAGGTGCAAACCTGCACATGTTTTCTTCCACCCAGACAGTCTGTGCCTCATGGCTGGTGCATTAAATCCATTTACAGTTAAGGTAATTATCAATATGCATGATTCTATTATCATTTTCTTAATTGAGTTTATTTTGTATAGGTCTTTTCCTTGTCTTTTGTTTCCTGCCTAGAGGAGTTCCTTTAGCATTTGTTGTCAAGCTGGTTTGGTGGCCCTGAATTCTCTTAACTTTTGCTTATCTGTAAAGCTTTTGATTTCACCATCAAATCTGAAGGAGAGTCTTGCGGGGTAGAGCCTTCTTGGTTGTTGGATCTTCCCTTTCATAACTTTAAATGTATCATGCCGTTCCCTCTGGCTTGCAGAGTTTCTGTTGAGAAATCAGCTGACAGCCTGATGGGAGTTATCTTGCATGTCATTTTTCCCTTGTTGCTTTTAATATTTTATCTGTCTTTAATTTTTGTCAGTTTGATTACTATATATCTTGGTGTATTCGTCCTTGAGTTTATCCTGCCTGGGACTCTCCATCCTTCCTGGAGTTGGTTGACTATTTCCTTTCCCATATTAGGGAAGTCTTCAGCTATTATCTCTTCAAATATTTTCTCAGGTCCTTTCTCTTCCTGTTCTCCTTCTGAGACCCCTATAATGCAAGTGTTGGTGCATATAACTTTTCTTAGGCTGTCTTCATCTTTTTTATTCTAATTTCTATATTTTGTCCCGAGCAGTGATATCCACCATTCTGTCTTCCGGGTCACTTGTCCATTCTTCTGCCTCAGTTATTCTGCTACTGATTATTTCTAGTGTATTATTCATCTTTGTTTGTTTGTTCTTTATTTCTTCTAGGTCTTTGGTAAACATTTCTTGAATCTTCCCAAAATTGTCTCCAAATTTTTTTCTGAGATCCTGAATCTTCACTATCATTATTCTGAGTCCTTTTTTTTTTTTTTGGAATGTTGCCTATCTCTTCCTCATTTAGTTGTCTTTCTGGGGTTTTATCTCATCCCTTTATCTGGGACATAACTTTCTGCTTTTTCATCCTGATAAACTTTCTATAATGTGATTTTTTTTTTCTAGCTGCTGTAGGATTATGGTTCTTTTTGCTTCTTCTCTCTGCCCTCTGATGCAGGCAGCTAAGAGGCTTGTGTAAATTTCATGATGGGAGGGACTGGCAGTGGGAAAAACTGAGTCTTGCTCTGGTGGACAGGGCCTTGCTCATTAAAGCTTCAACCCAGTTATCTGCTGATGGGTGGGGTTGCAATCCCTCCCTGGTAGCTGTTTGGCCTAAGGCAACCCAGCACTGGGGTCTATGGGCTCTGTGGTAGGGTTAATGGTGATCTCCATAATGGCTTATGCCAATAGGGACCTTCCAGGACTGCTGTTACCAGTGGCCGTATCCCTGTGGTCAGCCCCTGCCGACCCACATCTCCACAGGAGATCCTCCAACACTAGCAGGTAGATTTGGTTCAGTCTTCTGTGGGGTCACTACTCCTTTCCTCTGGGTCTTGGTACACACAAGGTTTTGTTTGTGCCCTCCAAGACTGGAGTCTCTGTTTCCCCCAGTCCTGTGGAAGTCCTATAATCAAATCCCATTGGCCTTCAAGGTCAGATTCCCTGGGGATTCCCAGACCCTTTGTCTGATTCCCAGGCTTTGGAAGCCTGATATGGGGCTCAGAACTTTCACAATAGCGGGGGAACTTCTTTGGTATTATTGTTCTCCAGTTTGTGGTGACCAATTTGATCGAAATTGGATTTGATTTGATTGTGACTGCACCCCTCCTATTATCTCACTGAGGCTTCTTCTTCTCTTTCGATGGGGGTGTATTTTTTTGGTGGGCTCCAGCGTCCTTCTGTCAATGGTTGCTCAACAGCTAGTCGTGATTTTGGTGTTCTCACAGGAGGAAATGAACGCACATCCTTCTACTCCGCCATCTGGAAACAGACGCCTCTTCACAGCTCCTTGTAAAGAAAGTCTTTTGCTTACTTGCCCATTTTTGTTTTTATTGCCTGTTCTTTTAGTGTCAAATCCAAAATTATCACCGAAACCAACATCTAGAAACTTTTTCCCTATGTTAAGTCTTGGTTGTTGTGCAACTTCCAGTTTTTAGCATCATAAGATGTTCATCTGAACTGCCAGCTTTCCACATTCTGCCATCTGTTATGCAGATAAAATCCCATACAGTTTCCATACAACCCTGGGATAAAGTGGCAAAAATTATAAACCACTGAGTGATAAACCATGCAACTACTTTTTTATATACACAAGATAGTCTTACTAATACTCAGCATAAATACTAACCTCAGCATAAATATTGAAATTCATATAACATGGATATTGACAAAAACTGCCAGACACCCTTTCAATATAAACAAGACCTAGATGCTCCCAAGACCCACTAGCCATCCTTTGCCTTCTTTAATTTCTATGTTTCTGTTTTGTGCTAAAAACCTGCCTCTTCCAACATCTTCCATCAGATGAAAACATTAAACCAGATATAGTGGAGAGAGTTCTTCACCTGTTATGTTGGCAGCAGCTAATTAACATTATTCAGATCACAGAGTTTTCATTTCCTGCCTATTAATGGGAAAGTATTCCCTGAAAGAATCTCTTTACTGTATATGGGCATGTGGAGATATTATCTGGAGTCTATAAAACAGACCTGGCAATTCCAATTTTCTGATTTTAATGGAGTATAATAATGCACCACAGCTCTTCGTTTCCTGCCTTCAACATACACACAACCATGGTTTAACAAATTTGTTTAGCTCATATTTTCCTAGTTTGCCCACAGAAAATCCAGCCCCTGTCCCTTGGGAAATGCTGTTGGTCATACACAGACATTCTCTTATGCGCAAAGCATTAGCCAAGGGCTCTTTGGTAGTTACCCTGTGTATTGGGTACAGTTCTTTTCCTAAAACTATAAGAAAGATCCTTCACTCCCACACATTAAATTCTTTTCTGCATATTCATTTTCACATTTACAAATCTCCCATGGGCAGACAGTTTGCAAAGACCATATGGTAGGAAGATGTTTTGCCCTGTTTTTAAAATTCTTTTGCAAAACTGTGATAGACAAATAGATAATTTATACAACCAGATATTGTCATGGGATGAAGTAAATTCTAGATAATTATAATTGGCCCCATTTCACAGGAAAATACCCTTTATGATTTTTAATATATTTTTGGTATATATATTTCAATGAAATACTAGCTTCTTGCCTTTTAAAGTCTGCTGAACCTAAACTTACTGTAATGAATCCATGATACAATTAGAAACATCACTGATTCCTCAATTCCCCAGTGCTCCCAGGGTCTGCTTAGGTATATAGAGCAGTTTCTTAATACACAAAACATCTGACACTGAATTTTTTAGGCTTTCTTTTTTTATGTTAATATAATTTCTTGTCTCTTGGAGCGAGTTCTTATTGTTTGCAAGTGTTCATTTCTAATAGCTTGAAACATTCTAGATGAAGACTTACTTGGCTGCAGTAGGTGATTGTTGACACATATCAAGACATTTCTGACTCTCCACATTGATGGCTATCCTGACAGTTTATGATTTCACTCCTAGTATGTAGAAGAGTCTACCTTCATAACTAGAGAACAAAACTGGGAGATGTAGGTCCTGGTGATTGACAGACTAACTCCCTGGTGGCTCCACAAGACATCTTCTCATGAGCAGGATTTAAAACCTGTAGTTAATAAAATTTTAAAAAGCGACAGTTTACATACTTTGAGTTGTATCCATAAATGAAAAGAATTTAATAAATTGTATTTCTGATTACACATCTACCATCATAAGTGAAGATTGTCAACTCAAATACCTTCAGGAACCAGCAAATAATACCACTGTGTGAACCAGTCAAGTATAAGATACTAGTAGGTGAAGCCAGTAGTAGTGTGTACCCCTCTTAGTAATATAGATATCTTTAGGAATATTGTGCCTCAGCAGGCACAGATATGCAAGTCAAATGGGGCCTCAGGAAAATTATCATTATTGTATTTGAAAATCTTATATTTCTCTTGTGTGTCTTTTTTACTACTCACACAAGACACTTCACTCCTGATTACCAAATGTGTAGGGATTTCCCCCTATCATCAGGCAATTCTCTGAGACACCAGCTATGCTATGCTATGCTAAGTCACTTCAGTCGTGTCCGACTCTGTGTGACCCCATAGACGGCAGCCCACCAGGCTTCCCCGTCCCCGGGATTCTCCAGGCAAGAACACTGGAGTGGGTTGCCATTTCCTTCTCCAATGCATGAAAGTGAAAAGAGAAAGTGAAGTCGCTCAGTCGTGTCCGACCCTTAGCGACCCCATGGACCCCAGCCTACCAGGCTCCTCTGTCCGTGGGATTTTCCAGGCATGAGTACTGGAGTGGGGGTGCCATTGCCTTCTCTGAGTATCCTATATAGCATATTCAAAAGCAGAGACATTACTTTGCCACCCCACTGGAGTGGGGTGCCATTGCCTTCTCTGAGACACCAGCTAGACCTCCTAGAATTTATCTCAGTTCTGACATAATCTACTGGGAGAGAGTGTCAGATCCTGCAAGGCAAGGACTCAGTCCCACAAGACAGCCCCCCTTGTGTCAGACACCAATCGCAAGGCCACGTTGTGCTTCGGCCGTGGACTAGGGGTTCCCAGGGTGCCTTTCTTAGTTTAGTTTATTTGCTAGTGTGGCTCACAAACTCAGAAAAACAGTGACTTCTATTTATCAGTCACTTATATTTATCAAAGAAAACAGTATACTTTTGTCCTGGACCTGCTGTTGGGCGTGCATAAGCACACAGGATTGACCTGCCAGTCACAAATAAGCAGACAACCGCAGACTGTTTTCCTCAGTACACCTGGTTCACAGTGTCCCATGGACCTCTTTAGGATCAAGACCTGACTCTAAACCTTTTCCTACCTTATCACTGTCCCATCTGGGGTAATTTCATATGTTAATGAGTGGGAAGATTATTCCAATAATCTTTATGGGTTATTTACATAAAGAAAGCTGAGTGCCAAAGAATTGATGCTTTTGAACTGTGGTGTTGGAGAAGACTCTTGAGAGTCCCTTGGACTGCAAGGAGATCAAACCAGTCAATCCTAAAAATAAATCAGCCCTGAATATTCATTGGAAGGACTGATGCTGAAGTTGAAACTCCAATACTTTGGCCACCTGATGTGAAGAACTGACTCAATGGAAGACTCTGATGCTGGGAAAGATTGAAGTCAGGAGGAGAGGAGATGACAAAGGAGGAGAGGAGATGACAAAGGATGAGATGATTGGATGGCATCACCAACTCTATGGACATGAGTTTGAGCAAGCTCCAGGAGTTGGTGATGGACAGGGAAGCCTGGCGCACTGCAGTCCATGGGGTCGCAAAGAGTCAGACATGACTGAGTGACTGAACTAAACTGAACTGATATTTATCAGTTGATAAACCTGTCAAACCTAAAGGAAATCAATCCTGAATATCCATTGGAAGTACTGATGCCAAAGCTGAAGCTCCAATAATTTGGCCATCTGGTACAAGGAGCCAACTCATTAGAAAAGACCCTAATGCTGGAAAAGATTGAAGACAAAAGGAGAAGAGGGTATCAGAGGATGAGATGGTTAGATAGCATCACCAACTCAATGGAGATGAATTTGAGCAAACTCCAGGAGACAGTGAAGGACAGGGAAGCCTAGCATGCTGCAGTCCATGAGATCTCAAAGAGTCAGACATTACTCAGCAACTGAACAACAATAACACAGATAAGCTGCCAGGTATAGAGATGCTCAGAAGCCTGGGAGGGTACAGAGTGCAGGAGCTTGTTCCCATGGATTTGGGTTGCATCACCATTCTGGTATGCGAATCTCTTCACCCACCTGGAAGCTCTCAGAAGCCCATAGTTAGAAGCTTCATAGGGATGATGGACCATTGCCTCCATTTCCAGTCCCTCCCCACTCTCTGGAGAAATTGGGAGTGAGGGTGGGGCTGAAAGTTTCAAGCTTCTAATCACAGCTTGGTCTTTCTATGAGAAGCCCCTACCCAGGAGCCCATTAGAGAGGAGTCTCTCTCTAAGGAGACTTATCTCATTAGAGCAAAATGTGCTCCTAGTGATGTCATCACATAGGAGTTTGCAAGAATTATAGGAATTCTGAGCCGGGAACATGGGGCAGAGATCAAAATACATATATTCTGTTATCTCACATTAATAGTTTCTTTTTTAGACTACCTTCATCAGTTGTTTTTTTCTCATTAAAGTAATATAACTCAAAAAATCAATGAGTAGCTTTTCCTTTTTGAGTGCTCTAACAGATTATTTTTTTTCTGAAGCATTATCTTTTCTTTCAAAGCATGAAAAAGTACATAGTTAATACCATACAGAGAAAGTGCTTTAATAATTATTTTCATTGTCCCGCAGTTTGGGGGACGTTCAGGACACCCAGGAAGGAAGAAGCATGTGGGGGTTCTGAACAGGGGCCCTGAGCTCAGATTGCAGGGGTGCACATCCTTCCTCCTCTAGTCCCAGACTGGACAATCCCACTCATGTTTCCCAGGCTCCCTGAGACTTGGCTTCTTCATCAATAATGCAGATGGGAACAATGCCTGCTTTTCACCAATTGATGTACTTCCATGGTAGCTCAGATGGTAAAGAATCCACCTGCAATGCAGGAGACCCTAGTTTGATTCCTGGGTTGGGAAGATCTCTGGAGAAGGGATAGGCTACCCACTCCAATATTCTTGGGTTTCCCTGGTGACTTGGCTGGTAAGGAATCTGCCTACAATGAGAAAGACATGGGCTTGATCCCTGGATTGGGAAGATTCCCCTGGAGGAGTCCATGGCTATCCACTCCAGTATTCTTGCCTGGAAAATCCCCATGGACAGAGAAGCTTGGTGGGCTACAGCCCATGGGGTCACAAAGTTCTCAACACAACTGAGTGACTAAGCATAGCATGAATAGATCACAGGAGACAGGCAAAGAAAGGACTTTGAGCCTGGCAAATATCAAAGTTTAACATGTGATAGTTATCATGATCACCATCATCATGGCATTTTATTTGGTCCAGGAAATGATGTCTTCATTCTGTGATTCCTCACAGCTTCCAATGGAGTTGCCCCGGGCTCTCCACCCGATGAATCAATGGCAGTCTTTGTTTCCAGGAGGAGGATGAGTAAGACTTAGAACAAGACCTCACTTAAAGCACTAAATTAATTTTTGTAAATCTTTAACAGAAACAGAAAATGAGGAAGCAAGACACTCACTTTCAGGAGTTGGGCTTTTCTTCCTTGTTAAGAGAGACAAGGATTTGTGTTTCCAAAGGTCTGAAAAGTGGAGCACTTGGGCCTTGAGTCCACTCTGTAAATCAAATGACAAGGAAGAACGCATAACGATGCACTTGGTCCGCCTCCACACTGGGAAGAGACATCTCCCTGGAGAAGATGAGCCAGTGCAAAGGCTGTTAGATACCAAGAAAATGACTTTTCTGGGACCCTCTCCTTGACCCCACATCTTTTCATCAGCATCTCCAACCCAGAAAAGAGGGAGTGCTGAAATCCCCACTGTGTTGTAAGGCTCCAAAAGCACAGGGGGATACCCTGAGCTCCGATCTGGAGTTGGAGGTGCAGACAGCTCCCCTGATGACCCTGTGACCCCCTGAGCCACAGGAGAGCAGCATCCTGGAGCCCCACCTCAGGAGGAAGGTGTGTACATGCTTAGGCATGTGTGTGTGTGTGTGTGAAGGGGGAGGGCCCAGAAACATTTATTTAATTCTTGGCTGGACTGTATTTCAAACCAGAAGTAACTGAGTTTTGTTGAGCTGGCAGGATGATTTTTCCCTACTGCCAGGCAGAAACAGGGGCTTGAGGATGACACTGACTTGCATAAAAATGAAGTCACCAAACTCAGTCTTGTGACTGTTTATGATTCTTCTCCTTTATTCACTGATTTCCCCAAAGGTGGTTTTTGTGCTTTCTCTTTGCTCTGGAGCTCTAGTTACTAAGGAAACAACATCACCAACTTAACAATGGTTTACTCTCTCTGTGGGGTTTGTGCATCTGGTTTTCTCTGCCCTCATCCCCTCTCTGCGTGTTACAACCATGTGAAAGGAGGAGTGTGTAAGTCTCCACTAGGCTGCGGCCCAGTTCTTGCTTGGATTCTAACCTAAAATTGGTTCCTCATGACCAGAAACACGGTGCTGCTCAGCTGCGCAGCATGTCAGTAAACTCCATCCCCCAGCATCGCTGTCCACCCATGTCCTGAGCAGCATCTTACGGGAACTGAAGCCCACAGAGCCCTTCTAGTGACTCTTTTCCGACCACCACACTGTCATTTATGTAGACGAGATTAAGGTTTCAGAGATCTCTTGCTTCAACTTCTTCTACTTCACTTCTCAAGCTGACATCTACTTTTTTAAGTTAAAAGACTTTTGGAGATGTATATATGTGTGAAAAGAATATTTATTGAATAAAGAATTTTCAATTGTATGGAAAAGTGAATATCAACCCAGAACTGTTTTATGTTGGCATTTTTAAAAAGGTGGGCTTACCTATGAAAGCCATGGAATTAAGATGAAAAAAAAAATCAGTGTGAGAAGTTTTTTTGACTAGTTATCCATTTCAGCAGGTGCAGAAGCCCCTCCATCCACAAGGGGCAGTGCTGTCAAGAGGAAGAGTGTCCATTGTGGAGAGGGAGCCCAGCAGAGCCACGGGGGAGTGGAGGTCCAGCTGGGGCATTTGCCCTCTTGGTGCTCCGGGCTGGATGTTTCACTGGTGAGTCCTGCTATCTGGTGCCCTGGAGTATCCACACAGAAGCGGGCAAGCCCAGGATTGCTGCCCTTCCTCTCCGCTTGTTCTTGGCTTCCAAGGCAGGAGGCTCTTTTACTAGAGGGAGCATTGAGACAGCAGATTAAGGCCTTGCACAAGGAGAAAAAAGAAAAAGAGATGAGGGAATCCAGGAGACAATCCCAACCTGTCTCAAAGTCCTTGTTCATCCCAAGCATAAATGCCAGCATTACCTTGTGCCAGGTAAATACAGAGGCCCAAAAATAGGAACCGAAATAATTACTTGATCAGCACTGAGTTATCTTGAGGGAGAATTTTGTTATTTATGACCTGATATTCCTATTGCTGCTGTGAACCTTCAGATTTAAATCTGTAGGAAACATCCATTGCTTGACTGCAAAATAAGACTTGGCCTCTCACAGTCTTTCCTTCTGTAATCCATAGTCAAATTCATACAGAGCAAACTAGTTATTAAAATGATTCTTCCCAAGTGGAGAGGACTACAGGAAAAGAATCTATCAGTATCTAATGTAAAAATACAGTGAGAAAAATTTCAAGATGAAGGTGAAACTCGGAGATAATACTGAGGCGCTTCATCCAGTCTTCCTGACTGTAGTTTCTCCATCCGAATCTATAAGCAGAGCAGTGGGGGAGGGATGGGGACACAGCATTCAACTCTGTTGTGATGGAAATCCTCCAAGTTCGGGCTGTCCAACATGGTAGCCATTACTTCATGAGACTACTGAGCACTTAAAATATGTCTTGCATGAATAAGGAGCTCTCTTTTCGTTTTATTTTATTTAAGTGAATTAAAATTTAAAATTAAATTGCCATACAAATCTCATGATTTTGAACGGCAGTGCCTCAGAGGATTTCCAGACCTTGGTTACAAAATGCTGCTCCTTCAGCAAGGGCAAAGAAAACACCAAGGAGCTGGGAAGGAAAGGGGCCTCAACACAGGCACAGGCATAAGGGAGGCCGCTACACTTGACCTTGGTGGCGACCCTGTTTGGAGCCTCGGAGGGTTTCAGAAGCTGACACTGGGAGAATGGAAGTGGGCTAAGATACCCTTTATGATTCTCTTCCAGGCTCATGAGAATTCTACTCCATTCACTGTGCGTAATTGAAGTTTCTCCATTCCTCTAGACATTTTTTCTCATTTGAAGAAGTGCTGGTTGCTAGGAGACTGAATTGCCTTTTCAAGTAGAGTATTTTAGAGAGGAACAATTGACATGATTTTCTTCTTTAGTAAAATGAAAATTTGTAAAATGTTTGAATGCATAGTGAAAAAGTCAAGCTTTTACATTTCTTTATGTATTTGTTTTAGCAGTCATAGAAACTTTCATTTACTTTTCCCACTGCCTCACACTGCAAGAAAGAAGACAAAAACTGATTGCTTTTTCTGTAGAATTTATTAAGAAAGAGTAACATTCCCAGGCTTCCTCCTAGGGATGGTGAGGTGATATCCATCTCACTTACTTCACAAGGGAGCTGTGAATGAGAATCAAAGATAATAACATTTATAATGGCAATTGTAAAACACCATCTACCAAAAATACATTAGTATTGCACTCAGTTGTTCCTGGTTTTATCCAACTACTTCTTACCATGATTTTCATAAATTTATAAAATTAATCCTTCTGAACACATCATTTAATAAGCAAGGAAACTGCCACTTTGAAAAATGAATAAATTCGCCCAGGTTTCTAACATCCAGACAAAGATTTCATTGTTCTACAGTGATTTCTTGAGGGGTATGAAAAAAACTCTTTTAAATGTTCAGGTGAATTTATGCTCTTTTAAATGTTCAGGTGAATTTATGTAATCACTGTCAATAACATTTGAATCCTGCAAACATAGTTGTGTGAAATAATATTTCCTATATAACTCACCCAATCTGATGTCTGACATATAATAGGTGTTCCATTTAAAAATAGCTATAGTAATGATGACAATAACTTGGCTAGTAAAGATCTTTTCTTTCAAATTGCTTGGCCCTTGCTTTAAAAATCCAGTTGCAGTTATCTTTTTTTTTTTTTCACTAACAGGATTCTCTAATTTCACTAACAGAATTCTCTGAGTATTGTTTGAAGAAATTTGACAACATTAATTGATAGAATCTGTGGCGTTTCCAACCCTTTTTGTGTATCTGAGCTGCAGAAGAATTTACCAAACAAGGAATAGGAGTATTTGTTTTACAAAGGAAGACTGTATAATGTAGTTGAAAGAGCTATTTGATAATTCTGATGGATGCCATATTTTTCCCGGTTAACTATGGCTTTTGAGGAGCTCAGACTCCTTAGAACGAAGTGTCAGCCTGACAAGCATCCTAGAGGGCTCCTTCCTGGAAGAAACTGCTAAAAGCCAGCACTTTGAGACAGTTACACTCCTAAAGATGTCACTGGTTTACCGACAACATCCCACAAACACAAGGAACAACTTGCCAGCTATCCCCAAGGTGTCCGGACCTGCCCCGAGGTTCTCAACCTGGCTGCCCAAAGCTCAGAACTGCCCAGAGCTTTTATAAACACCCAGGCCTCTCCCTTGGCCAATAAGTACTATCTTTGGGAGGTGAGGCAGGTCCAGGCAGCTTTAACCCCCACCCCACCCCCTCCACCCCGCCACCGCACCTCCCACCCCCTCGCCCGGGGTGAACCTAATGTGCAGCCATGTTAAGAACAAGAGTATGCAGGTGTTCTGATTTCAGGTTTCCCTCACTTGAAACAAACACTTCCAGGCCCACAGTGCCACTCTGGCCCCAGCATAAAGACCTCTGAGAGCAGAAGTCCTCTGTACTACCTAACAAGAGATCTCACCTATAGGATGCACACAGACTCTCTGCCTTGTCCAGTCTTCTTCCTCTTGTAACCAAGCAGGACCCTGTAGGCCTTCCAAGAACAGACCCCCACCCATGTACTCTGCCTGTCTTTTGTCTGTAGAAAAACTTTAATCAAAGAATAAATTTAATCAGAGAAGGAGAAAATACAGAAAGGAAAACTGTTGACAAAATAATACTTTTGTCATTAAACAAAATCAAGGACCATTAGCTTGACTGAGTCTTCCTTGAGTCTTCCTCAAGGACTCTAGGTAATATTTTGAGACTTTGTCCTTTGAGCTGCTTTGCAGATACTGAAATCCCCACCAGGTGGAAAAACTTAACTATATGCTGCCCACAAGCATGCAGACCCCAGACTGGTTGGAAACAGAAGGTTGACATGCTGACTTTAGATTACCTCACCACCAGTGAATCAGAAGAATGTCCATGAGCTGATGATGCCACCCTGCTCCTTGAACACTGTAAAACCCCTCACTAACCCAGCCAGGGTGGGTCACCCAGTCTTGAAGGCTTTAGCCTGCTGTGTCTCCCTTTGCCTGGTAAAGAAATCAAGCAATTCTTTCCTGCTGCACCCCAAACTCTGGCTCCATATGTCTATTCAACACCGGTGAAAAAGAGGCTGAATTTCAGCAATACTTCCCTCTCTCCCTCTCTTTCCTCCCACCACCCCACCCTTGATCTTGATCTTTCTTCTATCTCTTATTCACATCTCTCTCCTTTTCCCTGTCCCTTCCCCAGCCCTCTCAGTTCTGCTCTGAGAAATCCCCCTCTTTGATATTCCTTCATTTTCTTCCTTTCCCCATTTTCTGTCAGTCTATCTTAAGAATCTTTCCTGTGTTCCCTTTCTATATATTTGTGCCATTTGTGGGCCAAGCTAGAAGCTTGGGTAGGGTGGGTAGGGGGAGTCATTGGTCCAGACTTACATAGAAGCACTGAAAAGAAATAGGTTCAAAAGGAATCAGTGTCACTGCTTTAAAGCCTTTGAAAGTAGCTACAAGTCCCATTTGGAATGTCTTTATCCTCCTCTAATTAGACTTACTTTTCCTTAAGCACCACTATTCCAAACAACACACTGTTTTGTTTTTCAGATCAGATCAGATCAGATCAGTCGCTCAGTCGTGTCCGACTCTTTGCAACCCCATGAACCGCAGCACGCCAGGCCTCCCTGTCCATCACCAGCTCCCGGAGGTCACTCAGACTCACACCCATCAAGTCAGTGATGCCATCCAGCCATCTCATCCTCCGTCGTCCCCTTCTCCTCCTGCCCCCAATCCCTCCCAGCATCAGAGTCTTCTCCAATGAGTCAACTCTTCGCATGAGGTGGCCAAAATACTGGAGTTTCAGCTTTAGCATCATTCCTTCCAAAGAAATTCCAGGATTGATCTCCTTCAGAAGCTCTTCTCCAGAGAAGGCAATGACACCCTACTCCAGTATTCTTGCCTGGAAAATCCCATGGACAGAGGAGCCTGGTAGGCTGCAGTCCATGGGGTTGCTGAGGGTCGGACACAACTGAATGACTTCAGTTTCACTTTTCACTTTCATACATTGGGGAAGGAAATGGCAACCCACTCCAGTGTTCTTGCCTGGAGAATCCCAGGGACGGGGATCCTCGTGGGCTGCTGTCTATGGGGTCACACAGAGTTGGACACGACTGAAGTGACTTAGCAGCAGCAACAGCATCAAAGCTCTTCTTTTTTAATTAAGGGCATTGGAACATTACTCTGCTATTGTTTCATTGCTTTCAGATTCAACTCTCCCGTTCTGTAGCTGGATGCCTGTAATCCCCATGGCAGTAAAGAAGTGGGAGATAGAGAAATTTAAAATATGAAGGAAAAACTTGTTTGAAGTCATCAGGAGAGTAAGCCATTATTATTAACTATTATTGTCCATTTGACATCCCTTCCTCCCTGGAGTCTTTTGAGGATCTCCCATCTAGGCCATTATGGGGAGATTGCTCATAAATTTATTTCACCTTCAGGAGACATAGATTCAATCCCTGATCTGGGAGGATCCCACATGCAGGGGAGAACTAAGCCCGTGCACCACAACTATTGAGCCTGTGCTCTAGAGCCCAGGACCCCCAACTCCTGAGTTCACGTGCTGAAACTCCCAAAGCCGTCGCACCCTAGAGCCTGTGCTCTGCAATGAGAGAACCACCGCAGTGAGAAGCCCCTGCACCACAGCTGGGGAGCAGCCCCAGCTTGCCGCAACTACAGAAAAGCCCATCCAGCAATGGAGAAACTACAAAGCCAAAAATAAATAAATGAACATTATTTTTATTTTTTTTTTACTGTCATCCTGCTTATTTTTTTTTCTTGTTTCTTTTTTTTTTTAATTTTATTTTGCTTAACTTTACAATATTGTATTGCTTTTGCCATACATCAAGATGAATCTGCCACAAGTATACATGTGTTCCCCATCCTGAACCCTCCTCCCTCCTCCCTCCCCATACCATCCCTCTGGGTCGTCCCAGTGCACCAGCCCCAGGCATCCGTTATCAGACATCGTACCTGGACTGGTGACTCATTTCAGATATGATATTATACATATTTCAATGCTATTCTCCCAAATCATCCCACCCTCTCCCGTTCCCAGAGTCCAAAAGACTGTTCTATACATCAGTGTCTCTTTTGCTGTCTCATAAACAGGGTTATTGTTAACATCTTTCTAAATTCCATATATATGCGTTAGTGTACTGTATTTGTGTTTTTCTTTCTGGCTTACTTCACTCTGTATAATAGGCTCCAGTTTCATCCACCTCATTAGAACTGATTCAAATGTATTCTTTTTAATGGCTGAGTAATACTCCATTGTGTATATGTACCACAGCTTTCTTATCCATTCATCTGCGGATGGACATCTAGGTTGCTTCCAAGTCCTGGCTATTGTAAACAGTGCTGCTATGAACACTGGGGTACATGTGTCTCTTTCAATTCTGGTTTTCTCTTTTAAAATAAAGTAAAAAGTAAGAAATAAAATTCATGCTAAAAGGCACTGGTCTCTGTGTCTGACCTCTCACTGAAACTGATTGACAGATCTCTGGAATTTTCACTCAGCATTTGTTTGTGCCCATCTCTGCCTTTGTGCTCCTGAGTCCCTCTCCCTGGAATTCTTCTCCACTTCTTCTCCTGTTTTCCTCAAAAGATGCTGACATTCTGCCCTGGTTTTTCCATTTCTGACACTCTCCCTTTAGTTATCTCACTGAACTCCAGAAAGAGTGGCTTAAAACTAACCTAAATAAGAATTTGATTCCTTGAGATTGTTGTGAATGCATGCAGAAATGAATTTAGTGCTCCAGGAACTTTTTTTAATAAAAGAAAGGAAAAGAGATTAATTAAACAATTGTTAAGCTGGTCCAGGTTCCCTGGGTTTTACTGACTGACCTAGGAACCTACATAAAAGAGAGGCAATTTTTTAAATGCATTCTGAGTTCCCAATAACCAATTTGCAGCAAATACATGGCACAAAATTGGTACATAACCAGTCAATATAAAGCTACTGTTCTAGAAGTTATGAACTAAGGACTGCCTCAAGTGAACAAACAAACAAGATAAATTTGCCTTGAAAAGTCTTCTTAGCCTATGGAATTCTTAAATCACACTGGCTAAAAATATTTGGAGAATAGACATTGAAGGAGTTGGTGGTGAAAGAAGCCAAAAAAGTAGGACCATAACAGGAAACTTGATGGGTTTCAATACCTTCCACCTTCAATTCATGAAGACTTTCTGCCAGGGTCACCCTGTGCCCACCCTTCCTCACTCTCACCATCAACAATGTACCAAACAATGACAACTCAAATCCCTCCCAGAAGCCAATGATAGGGAAAAAAAAGAATTTAGTGTGCTAAAGATCAAAAGTTTAAGAAATAATAATATTTAAAACTAAGTTAAGGCTTAACAAGCCCCCCAAGTGATGCCAATGATGCTAAGCAGAAGCCTGCCAAGCTTCTAAAGCACAATTCAGTTTAATGTTGGCTGGGACGTGAGCGTTTCCTGGAGCAATTCTGTCTACAGGAACAGCGTTAAGAAATTTGAAATCATATTTGCCATCATGCCACCAGTAAGAGGCAAGATTGAGAAAGTCTTTGAGAAACGCTCCTGGGAGTCCTGCTCTGCGTTTTCTGGAAACATTTGCATATGTTTTATCAATGGTGCTGTATTGAAGGAGAAGTTTTGAGACTACTGTAAAAATAAGACCAATAACTGGAAGCAGGAGGCTTAAGTCCAAACTCTGACTCCAGGAAACTCCTGACTCCAGGGAACATTAATTGACAGGAGCTCATCAAACGTCTCCATACCTACACTGAAACCAAGCACCACACAAGGGCCAACAAGTTCCAGGGTAAGACATATCAAGCAAATTCTCCAGCAACACAGGAACACAGGCCTGAGCTCCAATATACAGGCTGCCCAAAGTTACTACAAAACCATCAGATCAGATCAGATCAGTCGCTCAGTCGTGTCTGACTCTTTGCGACCCCATGAACCACAGCACGCCAGGCCTCCCTGTCCATCACCAGCTCCCGGAAATCACTCAGACTCACACCCATCAAGTCAGTGATGCCATCCAGCCATCTCATCCTCTGTCGTCCCCTTCTCCTCCTGCCCTCAATCCCTCCCAGCATCAGAGTCTTCTCCAGTGAGTCAACTCTTCGCATGAGGTGGCCAAAATACTGGAGTTTCAGCTTTAGCATCATTCCTTCCAAAGAAATTCCAGGATTGGTCTCCCTCAGAATGGACTGGTTGGATCTCCTTGCAGTCCAAGGGACTCTCAAGAGTCTTCTCCAACACCACACTTCAAAAGCATCAATTCTTCGGCGCTCAGCCTTCTTCACAGTCCAGCTCTCACATCCATACATGACCACAGGAAAGACCATAGCCTTGACTAGGCGAACCTTTGTTGGCAAAGTGATGTCTCTGCTTTTGAATATGCTATCTAGTTCGGTCATAACTTTCCTTCCAAGGAGTAGGCGTCTTTTAATTTCATGGCTGCAGTCACCATCTGCAGTGATTTTGGAGCCCAGAAAAATAAAGTCTGACACTGTTTCCACTGTTTCTCCATCTATTTCCCATATAGTGATGGGACCAGATGCCATGATCTTCGTTTTCTGAATGTTGAGCTTTAAGCCAACCTTTTCACTCTCCACTTTCACTTTCATCAAGAGGCTTTTTAGCCCCTCTTCACTTTCTGCCATAAGAGTGGTGTCATCTGCATATCTGAGGTTATTGATATTTCTCCCGGCAATCTTGATTCCAACTTGTGTTTCTTCCAGTCCAGCATTTCTCATGATGTACTCTGCATATGGTGACAATATGCAGCCTTGACGTACTCCTTTTCCTATTTGGAACCAGTCTGTTGTTCCATGACCAGTTCTAACTGTTGCTTCCTGACCTGCATACAGATTTCTCAAGAGGCAGATCAGGTGGTCTGGTATTCCCTTCTCTTTCAGAATTTTCCATAGTTTATTGTGATCTACACAGTCAAAGGCTTTGGCATAGTCAATAAAGCAAAAATAGATGTTTTTCTGGAACTCTCTTGCTTTTTCCATGATCCAGCGGATGTTGGCAATTTGATCTCTGGTTCCTCTGCCTTTTCTAAAACCAGCTTGAACATCAGGAAGTTCACGGTTCACATATTGCTGAAGCCTGGCTTGGAGAATTTTGAGCATTACTTTACTAGCGTGTGAGATGAGTGCAATTGTGCGGTAGTTTGAGCACTCTTTGGCATTGCCTTTCTTTGGGATTGGGATGAAAACTGACGTTTTCCAATCTTGTGGCCACTGCTGAGTTTTCCAAATTTACTGGCATATTGAGTGCAGCACTTTCACAGCATCATCTTTCAGGACTTGGAATAGCTCCACTGGAATTCCATCACCTCCACTAGCTTTGTTCGTAGTGATGCTTTCTAAGGCCCATTTCACTTCACATTCCAAGATGTCTGGCTCTAGGTCAGTGATCACATCATCATGATTATCTGGGTCGTGAAGCTCTTTTTTGTACAGTTCTTCTGTGTATTCTTGCCACCTCTTCTTAATATCTTCTGCTTCTGTTAGGTCCATACCATTTCTGTCCTTTATCGTGCCCATCTTTGCATGAAATGTTCCTTTGGTATCTCTGATTTTCTTGAAGAGATCCCTAGTCTTTCCCATTCTGTTGTTTTCCTCTATTTCTTTGCATTGATCACTGAAGAAGGCTTTCTTATCTCTTCTTGCTATTCTTTGGAACTCTGCATTCAGATGTTTATATCTTTCCTTTTCTCCTTTGCTTTTCGCTTCTCTTCTTTTCACAGCTATTTGTAAGGCCTCCCCAGACAGCCATTTTGCTTTTTTGCATTTCTTTTCCATAGGGATGGTCTTGATCCCTGTCTCCTGTACAATGTCACGAACCTCATTCCATAGTTCATCAGGCACTCTATCTATCAGATCTAGGCCCTTAAATCTATTTCTCACTTCCACTGTATACTCATAAGGGATTTGATTTAGGTCATACCTGAATGGTCTAGTAGTTTTCCCTACTGTCTTCAATTTAAGTGTGAATTTTGCAATAAGGAGTTCATGGTCTGAGCCACAGTCAGCTCCTGGTCTTGTTTTTGCTGATTGTATAGAGCTTCTCCATCTTTGGCTGCAAAGAATATAATCGATCTGATTTCGGTGTTGACCATCTGGTGATGTCCATGTATAGAGTCTTCTCTTGTGTTGTTGGAAGAGGGTATTTGCTATGACCAGTGCATTTTCTTGGCAAAACTCTGTTAGTCTTTGCCCTGCTTCATTCCGTGTTCCAAGGCCAAATTTGCCTGTTACTCCAGGTGTTTCTTGACTTCCTACTTTTGCATTCCAGTCCCCTATAATGAAAAGGACATCTTTTTTGGGTGTTAGTTCTAAAAGGTCTTGTAGGTCTTCATAGAACCGTTCAACTTCAGCTTCTTCGGCATTACTGGTTGGGGCATAGATTTGGATTACTGTGACATTGAATGGTTTGCCTTGGAAACGAACAGAGATCATTCTGTCATTTTTGAGATTGCATCCCCAAGTACTGCATTTTGGACTCTTCTTGTTGACCATGATGGCCACTCCATTTCTTCTGAGGGATTCCTGCCCACAGTAGTAGATATAATGGTCATCTGAGTTAAATTCACCCATTCCAGTCCATTTTAGTTCGCTAATTCCTAGAATGTCGACATTCACTCTTGCCATCTCTTGTTTGACCACTTCCAATTTGCCTTGATTCATGGACCTGACATTCCAGGTTCCTATGCAATACTGCTCTTTACAGCATCGGACTTTGCTTCTATCACCAGACACATCCACAGCTGGGTATTCTTTTTGCTTTGGTTCCATCCCTTCATTCTTTCTGGGGTTATTTCTCCACTAATCTCCAGTAGCATATTGGGCCCCTACTGACCTGGGGAGTTTCTCTTTCAGTATCCTATCATTTTGTCTTTTCATACTGTTCATGGGGTTCTCAAGGCAAGAATACTGAAGTGGTTTGCCATTCCCTTCTCCAGCGGACCACACCCTGTCATCTCTCTCCACCATGACCCACCCATCCCAGGTTGCCCCTCGGGCATGGCTTAATTTCATTGAGTTAGACAAGGCTATGGTACTAGTGTGATTAGATTGACTAGTTTTCTGTGAGAATGGTTTTAGTGTATTTGCCCTCTGATGCCCTCTTTCAAGACCTACTCTCTTACTTGGGTTTCTCTTACCTTGGGCGTGGGGTATCTCGTCCCGGCTGCTCCAGGGGCACAATTAAGAGCGCCTCGCCTTCCCGCGACCTGCGCACAATTAAGAGCGCCCCGCCGGCTGCGCCGTGCACTAAGAGCGCGGCCGAGAGGAGCTACCCCACGACCGAGGAAGGACGGCGGTGAGGGCCAGCGCACTAAGCACCTCCGAGAAGAGCTACCCCACGACCGAGGTCAGGAAGGGCGGCGGTGAGGAGAGACCCTCGTCCAAGAAAATGGTAATAGGATCATTCATATCGATAATTACCTTAACTGTAAATGGATTAAATGCACCAACTAAGAGACACAGACTGGCTGGGTGGATGAAAACTTGTGCATGCACGCACCTCCACTTACCACATCACTCTGCTTAACCCCCCAATTGTATGTAATCATTTTGCATTGTTAGGTTAATCATGTTCCCATTACGGCTTGCAATTGCAAGTATCTTTTATTTTTTGTCTGGCTACTGATTGTGAAAACTGATAAACCTCTTTTTGCTCTTGTGATTGCTGCTAGTGCTACTAAGTTGCTTCAGTCGTGTCTGACTCTGTGCGACCCCATAGATGGCAGCCCACCAGGCTTCCCCGTCCCTGGGATTCTCCAGGCAAGAACACTGGAGTGGGTTGCCATTTCCTTCTCCAATGCATGAAAGTGAAAAGTGAAAGTGAAGTCGCTCAGTCGTGTCCAACTCCCAGCGACCCCATGGACTGCAGCCTACCAGGCTCCTCCGTCCATGGGATTTTCCAGGCAAGAGTACTGGAGTGGGGTGCCATTGCCTTCTCCAGCTCTTGTGATTATATAACTGTTATTTGATTAATACCATTGTATCATGATTGGTCAACTGAAAACAATAAAATTCTGTATCACTAAAATAATCAGTTAATAGAAAGACCTGTAATCACTTTTTAAAATCCAGATGCATATCAGAATTATTTTGGAATTTTTTGAAAAACACAAATGCCCAATTATTGCTCTTTTTCCCAAAGCTCCAGATGTGTCTCTACTGAGCAACCATGTTTAAAAACAACTGGACTATATGATGATCTATTTTTATCTAGCTTGTTTCACTTCTTCTATTTCATATTCAGTGCTCCCATTTTATTTAGTTTATGTTTTCCAATTTACTTTTTTAATCCATCTCTTTTTTGCTTGAATTCTTCCTCAAGCCTTTATTAAGCATAGTAGAAAAGCTTCTATACACACACACATATATATAAATAGCATGTATAATATAATATATATATTTTATAAAACTTATAAATATTTGCCTAGCTAAAAATATATGACATTTTGATTCGACTTGTTTGGCTTAGTATGAATAGAATGCTAGACTTCTAAGTTATATTTACTCAAAAGTTTGATATAGTTTCATGTATTTTGGCATCCAGTATTACTGTTAAAATTCTAGAAAGTTTATTATCTTAGTGATTTAAAAAACAAAAATTTGAATGAGGCTTGAAACTTCGAATCCAATTCTGATGAAATGAAGAAATACTATGTTGTAAGAAAACATAAATGGAATGGAATATAAAAAATACATTGACTTCTAAATGTTTAATTCACTAGAACACATTAAGCAAGCAACCAGTAAGCCTGCTTAATTGTGGAAATTCTGTCCCTATCACTAAATTATCATAGTACTACTTAAAATAATTATCTGCTTATTTATATGCATGTTCTTATACACAGTCCACATAAATATCTAGGCAAATACTAAATGACTGTCCTATAAACAGAGAATGAATTTTAAATCCCCATAGGTTAATGCACATAACAATTTGATATTGCTTTTCAAGATAGCAAAACAAGAAGAAGCCTTGCTCACACAGGAATTTTCTATGCAGACATTATTGCTTGGTTATTCAGAAGTGCATTGTTAACGCTATTTAATTTTAACAGCTTTTTAAATTTTGAATTCTACCTGCAGAATGTGCATTCAGTTCTTGATGTTTCATGCTTGACTTGTCCATGCACTTAGGAAAAGTTTTTATTTTGATTTGCATTCAAGATTTTTTAAAGTCATCTGTTTGGAATCAACTAATATCTGAAAGCACAACCAAATAAATCTTTTTTCATTCATATGACCCAGGAAAGCCAAGATTAGCAACTGTGAATGTGCTTTCGAAACATCAGGTGTTGTCATTATTTCTTTAGGATCAAGGAGGTTTTGCCATGTATTTTTGCATATACAGAAGTAAATACCAAAAGTACACACATATATTCTTTTTTTTAATTGAGATTTTGGCTGCTTATATAATTTAAAAATATTCCCTTTATCTATCTGTTCATCAACCTATCAATCTTTGGTCTGACAGAATCCAGTGCTACTAAAAGAGATAGCCTGTGTAAGATAACATCAGATATATTTTTAATGGTCATTAAGATATGGTGAAATCTCAAGAGTGAAGATATATAAGAAGATCCATTTTTTGGAACTATGCAGAAAAAAAAATGTTAAGAAACTAAACTTGAGGTCTTTCTTTCATAGAGTTAGTGGAAATTCTCTCCGAGAAACTGATAAATTTCACTATGGATTGGTTGCTAGGATACCCCTCAAAATCTATTTAAGTAAGTTCTTTCCTTTAAAGGGCTGGAAAGATTTTCCATTATTTCAAAATGACTTTGAAAATCATGATGTGTGTTCTAAGTCAACAAAACAGGTGAATGATTGACCCTTTAAAAAAAAAAAAGATTTTCAAAGTCCTAAAAAATAATTAGACTCTCTCATATGGTTTGGGGAAGGCAATGGCACCCCACCCCAGTACTTTTGCCTGGAAAATTCCATGGATGGAGGATCCTGGTGGGCTCCAGTCCACGGGGTCGCTGGGAGTCGGACAGGACAGAGCGACTTCACTTTCACTTTTCGCTTTCATGCATTGGAGAAGGAGATGGCAACCCACTCCAGTGTTCTTGCCTGGAGAATCCCAGGGACGGGGGAGCCTGGTGGGCTTCCGTCTATGGGGTCGCACAGAGTTGGACACGACTGAAGCGACTTAGCAGCAGCAGCAGCATATGGTTTATTTAAAAAGTCAGCTTGTTAGAGGGGTTCAGATTCTCAGTCCTCGGGGGAAAAAAAAAAAAAAAAAAAAAACCTCAAGGCCAAATGGACAGTGCAAAATTCCTTGGGAGTTATTAAATGCCTATAACTGAAGGAAACAAGGGGAGAGAATTTAGATTTATAGTGGACCTATTATTGCCAGATCTCATCATAAAAGTCCTTTTTCTTTGGAGTTGAAAGTAGCACAGATAAACTTTTTGAATTTCTGTCAATAATCTTGGAAAAATTTTGTAAGCAGTTCTATAAGGAAGTTTGTATCTAATACCATTATATGTAAGGCAGGCTGGGTAAAATAGATGAAGATGTCATAGAAAGAGAATTAGAAATATGACTTACTAGGCTCAAGGACACACAACAAATATTATATATAATATGTATATATATGCTGCAAAGTCACTTCAGTCGTGTCCAACTCTGTGCGACCCCATAGACAGCAGCCCACCAGGCTCCTCTGTCCCTGGGATTCTCCAGGCAAGAACACTGGAGTGGGTTGCCATTTCCTTCTCCAATGCATGAAAGTGAAAAGTGAAAGTGAAGTCGCTCAGTCGTGTCCAACTCTTCGAGACCTCATGGACTGCAGCCTACCAGGCTCCTCTGTCCATGGGATTTTCCAGGCAAGAGTACTAGAGTGGGGTGCCGTTGCCTTCTCCCATGTATATATATGGAAAGTCATTTAACCTGACTATTCTTCTCAACTCCTTATAAACTGTGGATAATGATGCTGAAGATGATTAATCTTTTCAACTGGACATGGAACAACAGACTGGTTCCAAATTGGGAAAGGAGTACATTAAGGCTATATATTGTCATCCTGTTTATTTAACTCATATGCAGAGTACATCATGTGAAATGCCAGACTGGATGAAGCACAAGCTGGAATCAAGATTGCCAGGAGAATTATCAATAACCTCCGATATGCAGATGACACCACCCTTATGGCAGAAAGCAAAGAAGAACTAAAGGGCCTCTTGATGAAAGTGAAAGAAGAAAGTGAAAAAATTGGCCTGAAACTCAACATTCAGAAAACTAAAATCATGGCATCTTGTCCCATCACTTCATAGCAAATAGATGGGAAAACAGTGGAGAAAGTGACAGACTTTATTTTGGGGGGCTCCAAAATCACTGCAGATGGTGACTGCAGCTATGAAATTAAAAGACGCTTGCTCCTTGGAAGAAAAGTTATGACTAACCTAAACAGCTTATTAAAAAGCAGAGATATTACTTTGCCAAGAAAGGTCTGTCTAGTCAAAGCTATGGTTTTTCCAGTGGTCATGTATGGATGTGAGAGTTGGACTATAAAGAAAGCTGAGCACCAAAGAATTGATGCTTTTGAACTCTAGTGTTGGAGAAGACACTTGAGAGTCCCTTGGACTGCAAGGAGATCCAACCAGTCCATCCTAAAGAAAATCAGTCCTGAATATTCTTTGGAAGGACTGATGCTGAAGCTGAAACTCTACTACTTTGGCCACCTGATGCAAAGAACTGACTTATTTGAAAAGACCCTGATTCTGGGAAAGATTGAAGGCAGGAGGAGAAGAGGACGACAGAGGATGATATGGTTTGATGGCATCACCAATTCAATGGACATAAGTTTGAGTAAACTCCAGGAGTTGCTGATGGACAGGGAGGCCTGGAGTCCTGCAGTCCATGGGACTGCAGAGTGTAACAAGACAGCGACTGAACTGAACTGAACTGAACCCAAAATGAAAATCTTAATGTCAGTATTATCCAAAATAACCCAAAGATGTATTGCAATCCCTATCAAACTCTCGGTAGGGAAAAAGCAAATTAACCAAGATGACGAGGTCAAGCTCTCACCCCAGGGCCTCTCGCTTTTGCTGCAAGTTTTGTAAATAATTAGGTAACAACCGAGATCACTTGCAGCACTGTGCATGTGCCTCGTGAGGTACTCGCTTGGCCACAGGCTACTTTGTTATATAAGCTCCACCTGGAAAGCCAGGAAAAGATGCTGCATTATGATTACATTATGGTTGCTAAGTCGTTTCAGTCGTGTCCGACTCTGTGCGACCCCATAGACGGCAGCCTACCAGGCTCTGCCATCCCTGGGATTCTCCAGGCAAGAACACTGGAGTGGGTTGCCATTTCCTTCTCCAATGCATTAATGTGAAAAGTAAAAGTGAAGTCACTCAGTTGTGCCTGACTCCCAGCGACCCCATGGACTGCAGCCTACCAGGCTCCCCCATCCATGGGTTTTTCCAGGCAAGAGTACTGGAGTGGGGTGCCATTGCCTTCTCCAACATTATGGTTAGGTTATATTATTTTATGACTGCTGCTCTGGCTGCTCGTTAGCCAGGAGAGAATAGCGCTACTGCTGCTGTGCCAACCAGGAGAAAATAAACATGTCTGAATTTCCTAGGGCTCCTTGTATTGTCTTCTAGCCTCTTAGCTCTCACCTTATGTAACCTAGGTTCAAAGAACAGTGTGCACAGTGAGATACAGCAAGACAATCCCAAAGACAGTTTTTCAGGAAAGGAAAAATTCATTGTAAGATTCATATGGAATCTAAAGACACAAACCCTGCATAGACAAAAATCTTGAAAAATTACAGAGTTAAAGGTCTCACACTTTGTAATTTCAAAAGTTACTACAAAGCCACAGAAATGAAAACAATGGTATTGACAGAAAGACATATACCAATAAACTAAAATAGATCAGAGATAAACCCTTGCATATATGGTCCAATGATTTTCTTCAAAGTTGTCAAAATTATTAATGAGGAAAAGATAGTCTTTTTACAAATGGTATTAGGAAAACTGGATATCCAAAAGCAAAAGAATGAAATTGGATCCTTATCTCATACCATATATAAAAATTAATGAAACATGGATTAAAGACTTAAATGTAAAAGCTAAAATTAAAAACTCTTAGGAGAAAACATAGGGAAAAATCTTCACAACATTAGATTTGTCAGTGATTTCCTTGATATGACACTAAGAAAGTGAAAGTGTTAGTCACTCAGTTATGTCTGACTCTTTGTGACTGAATGGACTGTAGCCTGCCAGGCTTCTCAGTTCATGGAATTCTCCAGGCAACGATACTAGTTCAGTTCAGTTCAGTCGCTCAGTCGTGTCCGACTCTTTGCGACCCCATGAATTGCAGCCAGGCCTCTCTGTCCATCACCAACTCCCGGAGTTCACTCAGACTCACATCCATCGAGTCAGTGATGCCATCCAGCCATATCATCCTCTGTCGTCCCCTTCTCCTCCTGCCCCCAATCCCTCCCAGCATCAGAGTCTTTTCCAATGAGTCAACTCTTCGCATGAGGTGGCCAAAGTACTGGAGTTTCAGCTTTAGCATCATTCCTTCCAAAGAAATCCCAGGGCTAATCTCCTTCAGCATGGACTGGTTGGATCTCCTTGCAGTCCAAGGGACTCTCAAGAGTCTTTTCCAACACCACAGTTCAAAAGCATCAATTCTTCGGCACTCAGCCTTCTTCACAGTCCAGCTCTCACATCCATACATGACCACAGGAAAAACCATAGCCTTGACTAGCCGGACCTTTGTTGGCAAAGTAATGTCTCTGCTTTTGAATATGCTATATAGGATACTCGGAGAAGGCAATGGCACCCCACTCCAGTACTCATGCCTGGAAAATCCCATGGACGGAGGAGCCTGGTAGGCTGCAGTCCATGGGGCCGCTAAGAGTCAGACACGACTGAGCGACTTCACTTTCTCTTTTCACTTTCATGCATTGGAGAAGGAAATGGCAACCCACTCCAGTGTTCTTGCCTGGAGAATCACAGGGACGGTAGAGCCTCGTGGGCTGCCGTCTGTGGGGTCACATAGAGTCAGACACGACTGAAGTGACTTAGCATAGCATAGCATAGCATATAGGATACTAGAGTGGGTTGCATGCTCTTCTCTATGGGATCATCGCAACCCAGGGATTGAACCCAGGTCTCCTGGATTGCAGGTAAATTCTTTACCATTTGAGCCACCAGGGAAGCCATGACAGCAAACACACAGGCGACAAAAGTAGAAATAAATTAGACTAGGACTTGCCTGGCCATGCAGCGGTTGGGAGTCTGCCTTGCAGTACAGGTAATGTAGGTTTGATCCTTGGTCAGGAACTAGGATCCCACACACCACACAGAGCAACTAAACCCAGCAGGCCACAGCTGCTGAGCCCGCATGCTCCGGGGTCCTGAGCGCCATACTACTCGGCCCATGCACAACTCAAGAGTACCTGAATCACAGTGAAAGACCCTGCATTAGGCAGCGGAGATCCCACGTGCTGCAACTGATCTGGAGCAGCTAAATAAATAATGAAATACCACCTCAAACCACCAGGATAGCTACTATCAAAATAAAAGCAGAAAATATGTATTGATAAGGATGTGGAGAAATCGCGACCCTGGTGCACTGTTGGTAGGATATAAAATGGTTTAGCCACCATGGAAAATAGTACCGCAGTTCCTCAGAAAAGTAAAGATAAAACTACCGTATCAGCTCACAATTCAATTTCTAGGTATATACACAAAAGAACTGAGAGAAGGATCTCACCAAGATATTTGCACATCCATGTTCATGACAGTCAAAACGTAGAAACTACCCAAAAGTCCAAATGTCCATTGTCAGATGGATAACAAAACAAAATGTGGTATTACACACAGGGTTAATGTCAAATACAAAATGACCGAATTTGAAAATTCCCTGAGCAGAAAAAAACATGAAAAACACATAACTGAAACAATTTAGCTTATTCTTTAAAATGAGTGGAAATTAACTAGAGATGCTTCTTGTAAATGTCACTGAGCATCACAGTAAAAACTTAAGCCATTCCCTAAAATTGACAAGAAATAACAACTTTTAACCAATCCCCACCACCAGGAAAACTCTAATGCTACAATCAATCATTGTAAAGAATAAACAAGACTCTGCATTTTCACTGTATAAGCTGTCTTAAAACAATATAACTCTGATCTTCATTTCATGCTTGGCTTGAGAACTCCCAGTTTGTAAAATGTTTTATATGCGTAATAAACTCTTAATAAATATTATTTTATTGATGAGGTGGCATAATTTTGCTACTTTTGCTTTCTTGACAATACATGGAACATTGCTCAGCCTTAAAGAGGGAGGAAGCTCTAACACATGCTTCCTCCAAGGAAGGAGGAACAATAAGGATGAAACCTGTGGATGTTATGCTAAGTAAAACAACCCAGTTATAAAAAGCCAAATATTGGATTATTCCACTTATATGAGGTATCTGCTGTTGTTTAGTCACTAAGTCATGTGTGACCACTTTGAATCCCGATGGATTGTAGCCTGCCAGGCTTCTCTGTCCATGGGATTTCCCCAGAAGGAATATTGGAGTGGGTTGCCGTTTCCTTCCACCCAGGGATTGAACCCAAGTCTCCTGCTTTGGCAGGAGGATTCTTTACCACTGAGCCATGAAGTATCTAGGGTAGCCAAATTCATAGAGACAGAATTGAAAAGGGTGGTTTGGGGAGAAAAGAAATGAGATGGTTTAATGGATACAGAATTTCAGTTTTGTAAGACAAAAAGAGTTCTGGAAATTGGGAACACAAAAATATCAGTGTACTTAATACTACTGTTACTGTTACTGTTAAGTCGCTTCAGTCGTGTCCGACTCTGTGCGACCCCATAGACGGAAGCTCACCAGGCTCCCCCATCCCTGGGATTCTCCAGGCAAGAACACTGGAGTGGGTTGCCATTTCCTTCTCCGATGCATGAAAGTGAAAAGTGAAAGTGAAGTCGCTGAGTCCTGTCTGACTCTTAGCGACCCCATGGACTGGAGCCTACCAGGCTCCTCCGTCCATGGGATTTTCCAGGCAAAAGTACTGGGGTGGGGTGCCATTGCCTTCCCCGACTTAATACTATTGATGTATAAAATGATAAAGATGGTAAACTTTATATTATGTGTGTATCTTATCACAAATAAAAGAAATTAGAATAAATAAAAAGTCTGGGCAAGTATAGGAGGTTAGTGATGGATGCCCTGACTTTTTTAAAACAAAAATAAAGCACTATCCTAAATAGCCCAGGGGAACAGAATTATGAGCACACCACCTTTAACGGTAGGATCCTGATTTATGTGAATTAAAACAAGTGTACCCTGTTGGCTCAGCTGGTAAAGAATCCACGCAATGCAGGAGACCTGGGTTTGATCCCTAGGTTGGGAAGATCCCCTGAAGAAGGGGACGGCTACTCACTCCAGTATTCTGGCTAAAGAATTCTTTGGGGTCACAAAGGGTCGGACACGACTGAGCAACTTTCACTTCACTTCAGTATGAGATAAAGGTACTGATGCTGCTGCTAAGTCTCTTCAGTCGTGTCCGACTCTGTGCAACCCCATAGACGGCAGCCCACCAGGCTCCCCCGTCCCTGGGATTCTCCAGGCAGGAACACTGGTACCAAGTGTAACCAGTTGATTAAGTGAAGAACAGAAGTGACAAGCTTAGATTCCCAAGTCTTTCCCCCATTTACTTACCTTTCAAACATAAATCACACATACTAAATTTTAACTCGTCATATAAAAAAGCAACTAGCATATTTAAATTTTGTTACTTGAAAAAGAGCAACTTGAGGAGGTGAATGAGAACCAGGACTGAAGGGCAAAAGAAGGGCGTTTAAGGAGAAGTTTATCCGCCAGGCCTTGGGAAGACCAAGGACACGGAGGAAACAGAGAAGGTTAAAGTAAGGACATGAGGAGAGACAAACCTGGAAGAAAAGAAGTCTCATTAGAGTGTTAGAAAGATTTAAAAAGTGTTTTCCACTTTGTTCTATGAGGAGAATATTTTCAAAATTTTCTCTGGGAGATTTTTAAAAAGTAAAGCTGGTGTCAAACTTGGATTTTTTTTTTTTTTTTATATTTTGGATATTTTTACCTATGTACGTTTTTCTGCCTTTCATAAATTAATATGTACATTTTATTTTAAGAGATAGCAAAGATCACACTTTTAACGTTATTAACATCTGTGATTCAGCTAGTGCAATTGGGTTAGGATGACCAAATCAGAAGAATGTTGTAGTTTATTAAATTTGTCTCCCTATTTAAGGTAACATAATTAAGCCTAGAAAACTTCCCAGGTGGCTCAGTGGTGAAGAATCTGCCTGACAATGCAGAAGACTTGGGTTCGATCTCTGGATGGGGAAGATCTCCAGGAGTAGGAAATGGCAACCCACTGCAGTATCCTTGCCTGGGAAATCCCATGGACAGAGGAGCCTGGCAGGCTACAGTCCATGGGGTCTCAAAATGGTAAGACACGCTTTAGCCACTAACCAACAACCATCTCATGGAAGTTAGATCTCTATTCAGCCTGAGTTCTGCTGGAGGACAAGTGAGATGAGAATTTCTTGGGGTAGGCGGGAGCCGGTGGGGTGAGTGTTCCCTACCCAGTATGCACGGGTGGGCCTCTACAGTCTCTACACCCTGCACGTGAGGATAATCTCCAGACACATGGTTCCCCCACTCCCCAGGGTGCCCCAAGACTGAAAGAACTGCACTCTGCAGCTCATGGAAGAACCAGGGGAATTGAAAAACCCACTATCCAAGAAGGTTGATTTTGTCCTTGAATGCCTTCTGTCCTGTGCTGGGCCCAGGGTGGGGACAGGGAACTAGGGCAGGTGGCATTTATATTTTTCTGTATTTTCAAGGAAACATAAATAGAACTCTTCCTTTTTTATATGCCATTGTTAATAAGTACAGACCTGGGAGATTTAAAATCAGCTGTGGATTAATGAAGATAAACAAGAATGAATTTTTATTTCTCCATCAAACTCAATCCTCACTTAAAAAGTAACAGAAACTACTTAAAGGAACATCTCACCATTTTTCATCCCTGATTCAAATCAAATTATAGAGTAACAATGAACCCATCCATGTTCTCCTTCATATATATTATCAATAAGGCAACTTAACAAAGTTCAAAAATTGATTTGTCTTCGTAATGAAAGATTTACAGACAGTCTAAATGTGAAATGTTATCATTCATTGACAGGCAAGTGTCCATAACTAAATGGCTTAAAACAATATTAAAAAATTAAGATTGTGGCATCTGGTTCCACCACTTCATAACAAATAGAAGGGGGAAAAGTGGAAGCAGTGAAAACTTTTATTTTTTTTTATAACAGAAAAGCTGAAGTAATAGTAGCTTAAAGAAGATAGAAGTTTCTTTCTTTTATTTTCTTGGGCTCCAAAATGACTGCGGACAGTGACTGCAGCCAGAAATGAAAAGATGCTTGCTTCTTGGTAAGAAAGCTATAAAAAACCTAGGCTGTATGTGTGCTCAGTCTGTCCGACTCTTTAGGACCCCATGGACTATAGCCTGCCAGTCTCCTCTGTCCTTGGGATTATCCAAGCAGGAATACTGGAGTGGGTTATCATTTTTTCCTTCAGGGGGATCTTCCCGACCCAGGGACCAAACCCACCTCTTCTGTGTCTCCTGCACTGGCAGGCAGGTTGTTTACCACTGATCCACCTGGGAAGCCCTAGAAAGTGTGTTAAAAAGCAGAGACATTACTTTGCCAACAAATGTCCATATAGTCAAAGTTATGGTTTGCCAGTAGTCATGTATGGGTGTGAGAGTTGGCCCAGAAGAAGGTTGAATGCCAAAGAATCGATGCTTTTGAATTGAGCTGGAGAAGATTCTTGAGACTTCCTTGAATAGCAGTCAGTCCTAAAGGAAATTCTAAAGGAAATCAGGAAATCAACCCTGAATATCCACTGGAAGGACTGATGCTGAAGCTGAAGCTCCAATAGTTTGGCCACCAGATATGAAGAGCGGACTCACTGGCAAAGACCCTGATGTTGGGAAAGGTTGAAGGCAGGAGGAGAAGGGGACAACAGAGGATGAGATGGTTAGATAGCATCACCAACTCAATGGATATGAATTTGAGCAAACTCTGGGAGATAATTGAGAACAGAGGAGACTGGCATGCTGGTCTACGGGTTACAAAGAGTCGGACACGACTTAGTGACTTAACAACAATAACAAAGACAGCAAGATTGTATATTCAAAGCTGGTTTTTGTAAATAAAAAGACCCACAAAATGTTGACAATGTTATACTTAATTTTGACAAGATCTACTGTATTCATGGGTTCTCCTTTTGAGAATTTTCTCTTGAAGTATGCATACTCCATGCAGAAAAATACTTCTTAGGAGGTTTGATGGATATTTCTGTTTTGCTAGTACTTTTTAAAGTAAACAGAAACTATACTGATTGTGATTTGCTTGAGTAAATGTGTTTTCATGCTACCACAGCATTAGAAGACATCCTGGTGGCGGGGGCCTGCAGTGAGATAATATGATAAACTTTCATTTCTGTGTTTTTCTTCCTCTAGTGCCTGACCTTTCCAAACTCATCACTCAAAAGCAATCATATTGCCCAGGGGAGAATTAAAGTTTTTAGAGCAGAATTTCAAAATAAAATAAATTATTTATAATATTATTATTTTCCACTTCCAGATGAAGACTTTAAATTTAAAGGAGAAGCAGAGAAGGAAACAGAGGGGAACAGAGCAGAGTGTTTATAACCTTTTCAAGAGGAGAGAGTCAGCCAAATGCCAGCTCTAGCCCCTGGCAGCAGGAAGTCCACCAACAGGGGGACCATCACTTATCATTTCTGTGAGCTCATCATTTTGCCCGTGGCAGAGAAGGTACAATTTTCCCTCACTGTGGAATGCACTTGGCCCATGGGTCATTCAGCAAAAGACCGACCCCACCCTCCATGCCTTGAGACTTTGATGAGCTCCCAACTGAACTGCCCCAGAACCTCATCTTCTATATCTGTGAAGATCCCACTCTTCCTATATCTGGTAAGATTCAATAAGGCTATATGTAACAGAAAAGCTGAAGTAATAGTAGCTTAAAGAGGATAGAAGTTTATTTCTCTATCATATAATAGAAGTTTAAAGGTAAGCATCAAGGGCTGGTACAGCTGCATTGTGGTCATAGAGACCTCCATTTCTTCTGCATTTCTGCTGTATTATCCTAGCTCTGGTTACCATCTTCAAGGTCACCTCTTGATGATGGCTGGAGTTCCAATTATCACAAATGATTCCTGACAGGAGAAAGCATAAAAAAAAC
This sequence comes from Tragelaphus eurycerus, assembly GCA_935064755.1. Lineage (NCBI taxonomy): Eukaryota > Metazoa > Chordata > Mammalia > Artiodactyla > Bovidae > Tragelaphus > Tragelaphus eurycerus. Next base: position 3,097,107 of record CAKXYN010000057.1, on the reverse strand, counting down.
ATACCTCCCAACCGAGTCAGTAATTTTAATCAACCTGTCTGGAAGTTCCACACAATGTTTCTCATTAAATCTTGCTGGCTAGGACTTTCCCCCATGGCTACACGTAGTTTCAAGGAAGTCTGAGATGTGATGCATTTACACCTCACAAAAAATAAGTGTTCTAAGACAGAAGAGGAAAACGGATACTGGGTAGGAGCTTACAGACTGCTATGGGTTTTCCCCCAACAACAGCAACAACAACAAAAATACCTCCAGGATCTTTGAAAGGGAATTGGTGTAGAATTGAATGTAGAGATACACTCCTGTGAAAGAGGCTGGGTAGTGGGGAACGCAACCTTGTTTCATCATAAACAACCAAGTAAATGTTTCTATTAATAGCTTTAAAAATAATTAAACAGCAATTAACAAAGTCAAAGATTTCAAGTGTATTGTATATTTATATAAAATATATAAATATTTATATAAAAATATATAAAGAATAAAATATATATCATATATGTGGGCATATATTATATATAATAAATAATAAGAAGAAATGCATGTGATGTGGAAAGACACTGAAACACCTTTGTTGAGAAGCCTGCAAGTAGCAAGGATGGTGTTGTCCAGGGACATCTGGATTTGCATCTAAGCAAAAAGATCTGCTTTGCCAATGGCTTTGGGAAAGATCAATTTCTTGGAGTCTAAAACAAATTTACCAGACCCAGCTAGAAGTTGGAGTGAAGAACCTGTAAAATTTTTTGGCATTTATAAGACTTAAGCAGCAGCAGCTAAGAATTATGGAAATCACTGTACCCAGGGAAATAATTAACAATACTTAATAGCATGCTTACTATTTGCCTGGTCTTGTTATGACCCCCTGATCATTTAGTAGGCACCGCAGCTCTAAGTCATCGCCTTTCTGTTACCAGTTAGGAGACAGAGTGACAGAAAGTTTGGCGGCTGCTGCACTGTTAGCCTCAGCAGGCCAAGCCTCGCGCCAGGCGGCCCCTCTCTGAACTGCGCTCTCAACACCGCCTCCTCCTCTTCTCAAACTGAAATGTCTGAACGTTTTAAAGAAATTCATAAGCATCGTTTTGAACTGATGTCAGAGAAACCAACCAAATACTGCTCTTCTCAGTGCTGGGCCATTTCTCTTCCAGTTGTCTTAGGGGAAACACACAGACTGAAACCACCCGCCCTGGCCGAGCACCCCAGCAACCACAGTAACAACTTGCATGAGCTATTTTATAACAGGAGATCCTGGTAAGGAGCTAGTAACCCACCACCAACTGGAAGAGTTTGGGAAAGGTCAAGAGGACTCCACCTCCCAGAACCCTTCTTGTGGACACCCATCGTGGCTGAGTCATGCTTGCCCACCAGGAAGGACCCCAAGTCAGAATGGCTGGCCAGAGGCAACCCAGAAACCTTCACCTAAAACCAGAGACCACAAGCCGTGTGGCAGAGCGCCTCTCCTGGGCTCCCTCACCCTCCTGCTGTCCGCCTGGTGCCCCTTCCCATGAAAATCTCTTTCTTTGTCAACACGCATGTCTGCTTAGACAATTCAGTTCTGAGTGTTAGAAAACAGACCCCTGGGGCCCTGGCAGGGGGCCCCCTTGCTGCAAAAGTTTCAGAAATTTTCCGTTGCTACTTTAGCTTGCCCCAAATAACAGCTAGAGAAAGACTGTAAAAAGCACATCAATCCTTGACTTTCTTAAATTCAGTTTCTAATGAAGCCAGAGAGGAAAAGATGCTTATCCCCAGAGCGTCTTTCAACTCTAAGTCAAGTACAGAAAACACAGTTTTGACTCTAGACAAACACAATGTCTTACCACTGACCTTCAGGTCATCCTCACTTACCTGAATTTTTAAATTCATCACAGAAATTAAATAAGAATGCAACACATACCATATTTAATAATATTGTTTCAAGACTTCAGAGTTAAATTCCTTAGAAGAGTAATCCCTACAGATCACACTGAAGGTAAAATCTTAAGTAATTTTCAGTCTTGGTAGTTGTTGTTCAGGCACTCAGTCGTGTCCGACTCTTTGCGACCCCATGGACTGCGGCACACCAGGCTTCTCTGTCCTTCACTATCTCCGGAATTTGCTCCAATTCATGTCCATAGTTTATTCAGGGTTGATTTCCTCTAGTGTTGACTGCTTTGATTTCCTTGAACCGTAAGCTGTACCAAAAAAGAGCAGTAGAGGGTGCAATTTGTTCAAAGAAGAGAACTGTCCAGACTCCTTGAAAAACTGAGTGGTGCAAATAACGAGACAAGTCACACTTTCTACGTTCAGCGTAATTGATCAAAGTAACTTCCAAATTGGTACATTTGTTGTGCTAACTGTTAATTACGTATGAAATGCACAAAATTATAAATCATCCTCGTTAAAATTGCTTCTAATCTTGCAGTATTTAATAATTCATTCAATAATTTACTCATTACAAAAGTAAATAAAATCAAATAAGATAACTAGAAGGTAATTCTCCTGATTTTAAATTACTTAGACTAGAGACATCACTTTGCCAACAAAGGTTCGCCTAGTCAAGGCTATGGTTTTTCCTGTGGTCATGTATGGATGTGAGAGCTGGACTGTGGAGAAGGCTGAGCGCCGAAGAATTGATGCTTTTGAACTGTGGTGTTGGAGAAGACTCTTGAGAGTCCCTTGGACTGCAAGAAGATCCAACCGGTCCATTCTGAAGGAGATCAGCCCTGGGATTTCTTTGGAAGGAATGATGCTAAAGCTGAAACTCCAGTATTTTGGCCACCTCATGCGAAGAGTTGACTCATTGGAGAAGACTCTGATGCTGGGAGGGATTGAGGGCAGGAGGAGAAGGGGACGACAGAGGATGAGATGGCTGGATGGCATCACTGACTCGATGAATGTGGGTCTGAGTGACCTCCGAGAGCTGGTGATGGATAGGGAGGCCTGGCGTGCTGCAGTTCATGGGGTCGCAATGAGTCGGACACGACTGAGCGACTGATCTGATCTGATCTGATCTAATGAAATATACTGAGTATCTAGTACATGTCAGACACAGTTCCGGGTGCTGAAAGTACATCGATCAGTAATACATTCCTGTTATTCGCAGGTTACATTCTATTGGGTGAAATAGACTACTAAAAATGAATAAACTATATCAAGCATAAAACAGAGACAGAGGATAGATAGGCGTGTTATGTGGTTAAAACGGGAAGGTCCAAAGAACAAACAACAAAAACAAAAATCACAAGTGGGACTATTTTGAACTCAATAGTTCTGCACAGCAAAGAAACAACTAACAAAATTAAAAGGCGGCATACATAATGGGAGGAAAGTTTTGCAACCCATATATTGAACAAGGGTTTAAAAATCCAAACTACATGAAATAGTTATACAACTTAGTAACAAAAAAAAATCCAAGCAATCCAATTTTTAAAGTGGGTAGAAAGCCTAAATATATTTCCAAAGGCGATATCAAAATGTCCAATAGGCACATGAAATGATGTTGCAAATCACTAATCACAATGGAAATGCAAATCAAAACCACAATAAGATATCACCCCACCCCTGTCAGAATGGCTATCATAAGAAAACACACAAATAACGAATCTGGGGAGAAAGAGGAGAAAAGGTTCACTTATGCACTGTTGGTGGGAAAGTAAATTAGCCCAACCACTACTCAAAAAATTAAAAACAGAACCTCCATACAATTCAACAATTCCACTTCTGGGAATATACTGAAAGGAAATGAAAACAGAAATTCAATGAGATATATGCACCTCCACGTTTATGGCACAGGACTTTCCTGGTGACTCAGCAGTCAGGCAGAGAAAGATAAGTACTGTATGCTGCTGCTGCTGCTGCTGCTGCTGCTGCTAAGTCGCTTCAGTCGTGTCCGACTCTGTGCGACCCCAGAGACGGCAGCCCACCAGGCTCCCCCGTCCCTGGGATTCTCCAGGCAAGAACACTGGAGTGGGTTGCCATTTCCTTCTCCAATGCATGAAAGTGAAAAGTCAAAGTGAAGTCGCTCAGTCGTATCCGACTCTTAGCGACCCCAAGTACTGTATGAGCTCACTTAAATGTAAAGAAAAAAAAATGTTTAAAAAAAAAAAAACCAGAGAGCAAAATGGTGTTATCAGGAAATGGGGGTGGAGGATAAAATTAATGATGTTTAAGCATTTGGAGAAGGAAATGGCAGCCCACTCCAGTGTTATTGCCTGGAGAATCCCAGGGACGGGGGAGCCTGGTGGGCTGCTGTCTATGGGGTTTCACAGAGTCGGACATGACTGAAGCGACTTAGCAGCAGCAGCAGCAAGCATGCAAATTAGCAGTGAGTACTAAAATGGGCATAGGGATTTAATGTACTGTTTATTGAACATAGACAATAATATTTTACTATATATAATGTGAGAGATATAATACAATGACAATTACAATATATAAATGTATCAAAGTAACACAATGTACACCTTAAATTTCCACAGTTGTGTGTCAAATTTATCTAATAAATAAACAGTAGCAGAGTGGCAATTTAAAATCAGGTAGAAAGCACACCCATTCCCACATAATAAGGCAGAGGAATTCAGTAAAACCACCTTGTATGAAACTTAAGTATCAAAATTTCTATTTTGATACATTAATATAATTATTAACCAAGTGCCAATATACTTTTTGAAAACAGATTTGTTTATTTATTTGTTTAATATTTATTATTACAATAAATATCCTAGAGCTTACAAAGGAACTGTGCATGTATATCCTACTTCATCATACTCTGTGGAGTCCAAGGTGTTTTTCAATCAGGAGAACACAAGTATGGGCCTGGAATTCTTCTGTTAGATGGTGAGCATGCATCCAACTCAGGAAGAATATTATGGCTCCAGTGGTCTTTGTGAGAAAATAGAGATATAAAAATCCATGGTCACCATTTTCGCCGCAGTGCCATCAGCTTTGACTGTGATAGAGTAAGTTGTCAGAGGATGCTTGTTGATAAATGTACAAGAAAGCCTGTTTCCCTGTGAAAAAGTCTGAGATGGCCAATAACAAGAATGCTGCTGATTCAAACAAAGCAATGATACACTTGGTGGAATCTGTGTGTAAGATGTGGACATGCACTGGTGACTTTCAGGACATTCCTTTGCTAAAACAGCTTCCAAGCCATTGGAAAGGGAAATTGGATGGAGAATTCTGGAGCTAAGAATGGTCTTTTTTTTTGTCCACATTGTTCATCCATTCACTTTCATCTCTAAATTATCTCTTTTCACCTTTAAATCCAGACCTTCAGAAGAAAACATTTTTCATTTTGCACTTTACGGATTTCTTAAAATATATTTTCTGCCTAACTTTGAAAATATTAAAAGGTTGCAAGCAAGTTTGCTCCAGATATATAAATGACAATAGCCAAGTTTGAATCTTGACATTTTTTGAAATAGTTTCAGGAGACCCAGGCTAATTCCATCATGCTGGATATTGAGGTCTGGCCGTAACTCTTAGGGCAGGTGACCAAAAGAAAGCTCCAGAAGCCTTTTCTATTCATCTACTCCTAGAGAGCCACAACCCCAGGACGCCTGGGTAAGACCCATTGGGCAGGGGATGATAAGAACACACAAATGTCATTTAAACCAGAATCTGCTCCAAATAGAAAATAAAGCAGTTGTATTTTAACAAACACAGATGACCAAGGAGTTCTGTCACAGCCTTTCTTATTCATGTTGCTTCTCATATTAGCCAACCAGTTATGCTGGCAACAGTAACATAAAAGGAAAGAGAAAGATTGGGAAATGTGTGGTTCCTTTTCCTTTCAAGCCTTCCTTGCTAAGTCGCTTCAGTCGTGCCCGACTCTGTGCCACCCCATAGACAGAAGCTCACCAGGCTCCCCCGTCCCTGGGATTCTCCAGGCAAGAACACTGGAGTGGGTTGCCATTTCCTTCTCCAATGCATGAAAGTGAAAAGTGAAAGTGAAGTCGCTCAGTCGTGTCTGACTCTCAGCGACCCCATGGACTGGAGCCTACCAGGATCCTCCGTCCACAGGATTTTCCAGGCAAAAGTACTGGGGTGGGGTGCCATTGCCTTCCTTATTCATCTATAAGTCAGAGTATTTGTAAAATGCCTATATATTAAGAAATGGAATAAAAGCCATTGAGTTAATTTTCTGCAGAGTTTCCACAGCTAGGTAAGAGCAAAACATCTATGCATATATGAGTGATGAATTACAAGTTATAATTTTGGGGATTTGTCATATGAGTTAAGGGCTCTTATATTTGTATTTAAGATAGGCATAGTGCCATATAAAGACAAAGGCTAAAACTTTTAATAATTTAAGTTTCATTTTTTTACTTAGAATGACATTAAGTAGCAAATTCTAAAAACAAAGTGTAAGAAAGAAAAAAAGCTTTATATTTTAGTGTGTATGGCACTTTCTTCTTGGTTTTTAAACAGTGGAATCTGCATTTTCACTTTGCGCTGGGCCCCACAAATTACACAGGTGACTGTGGTCTTAAGGCTTATGAGTTAATATATATAAATTCACTTGGCATAATTGCAGGCTATATGCAAATGTTTTATGAGTGTTGCTTTTACTGTCATTATCATTATTTAAATGATAACAGACATTCAGATAATTTTTTTTTACAAAAGCAAAATTTATCCACATGCTGCTTATAAAGGTATTACCTATAATAAAATGCTAAAAGAGGGTTTATTTTAATAAATGTGAATATTCACTAGTTATTGTATTTGTTGAGTGGCTATTTAGGTATATACCATAATATTCTTATATGTTACTTCACACATTTGCCTATTTTCTGGCAATCATATATTTATTTTACCTTTTTGTTTCCCTGGGTTAGGAAGATCCCCTTGAAGAAGGGAATGGCTGCCTATTCCAGTATTCCTGCCTGGAGAATTTCATGGACAGAGGAGCCTAGTGGGCTACAGTCCATGGGGTCTCAAGGAGTCAGACACAACTAAACGACTAACACTTTTGCTTTCTACTTTCTAACTTATGTTAGGTGAACCATAGCTGCTTTGCACCATTTTTAATGCAGAATGTTGAAATGGTTCAAATGTACAACCAGAAATTTAAGGATTCTAAAATAACTTATGATCTTCCCTCTAAACATGTTAGCTATCCTTAAGCAAGTATTTATTATGGTATCTGAAAATATAAAAGTTTTCTCACCAAACATTCATTAACTGATGGATGGAATGGTGTATATCCATACAATGAAATAATATTCAACAATAAAAATAAATGAAGTGCTGATACCTGCTACATCTTGAGTGAAATCGATTGTGGTGATGATTGTACAACTCTGTGAAAACACTAAAAACCACTGTATTGTGTATTTTAAGCAGATGAATTGTATGCTATATGAATACATTCCAGTGACATAATTCAACTGTTTAAAAGGGGTAATTCAGCAATAGAAGGCCAATATTAACTTTTTTTTTATGTTTTAACTTTACAATACTGTATTGGTTTTGCCATATATCAACTTGAATCCGCCACAGGTATACACGTGTTCCCCTTCTTGAACCCTCCTCCCTCCTCCCTCCCCGTACCATCCCTCTTTTTAACCCTATATTTTATCAAGCATGATCAATACTAAAAAATTATCAAAATACTATCAAAAAAGCAGAATAGTATTAAAATTTTGATTTTTTTTTTTTAGTTTACAATATTGTATTGGTTTTGCCATATATCAACATGAATTTGCCACAGGTATACATGTGTTCCCCATCCTGAACCCTCCTCCCTCCTTCCTCCTCCCTCCCCGTACCATCCCTCTCTGTGGTACATATACACAATTGTTTGATATTTTAAAGAACAGATAACTTCAAAATAAACCCTCCTGCTTCCTGACATTTCAAGTGTCCTCAAATTGTTGGACATTTAGCTTTTTCCAACAGATTCTCCTATTGTTAGACATTAAAGATGTTCCACATAATCTTCTGTGGATGGGGAGAGATTTTAAAATGTTGCACCTTAACTCATTTACAAACTTTAAAGAGAAGGAATAACTGGATTCAAAGAAATTAAGGTACAAAAAGCAACATAAATTGTTGAAGACTTGACTGTCATTTGGCTGTCTACATGAAAACAGGGCATCTGTTACTAGCTCTTGTCTTATAGAAATACTCATTATATATACAGAGATCAATGATATGAGTTATAGGACAATTGTATTAACCAATTAAAAATGAAAAAATTGTATTTCTTCAAGTAGTAGAATTTTTAAATGAATGATACATTATAGAATATAATTAAAAACAATGAAGCAATGTACAAATACAGGGTATGGATAGATCCTTAAATACATTATTTAAGAAAACACACAAAGCATTTCTCAATATGTACTGTGTAATGCTGTTTATAGAAATCATGTCTTTTTCAGTTGGGGCTGCTATAACAATAATGCCATAGACCCAGTGGCTTAGACAGCATTTATTTCTCATAGTTCTGGAGGGTAGGAAGTCCAGGATCAAGATACAGTGTCCAGTGACAGCCTTCTTAGTGATTGGTTCATAGATGGCGATCTTCTTGCTGTGTCCCCACCAGAAAGTTCTCAGGCTTCTCTTTACAAGGACACTAATCCTTTTCATAAGGACTCCACCTTCAGAACCTCCCAAAGGCCTCATCTCCTAACATCAACACATCATTAGATGTGTTAGAATTTTAACATTTTGGATTTTGGGGTACTCATTCAGTCCATAGCACTCTGCCTCAATACAGGGGTACCAATAAAACCCAAATAGATACATACATACATATGAGAATAGACAAAAATAGACACATCAAATTGCAGTGAAATATAATGTGCATTGCAAACTGTTCATGAAATAGCTTTAACAATTTACATTTACCTCAAAAGCTTATGAGTGTGGTATTAATGGGGCTTCCTACGTGGTGCAGCGGTAAAGAATCCGCCTGCCAACGCAAGAGATGAGGGTTCAATTCCTGGACTGGCAAGATCCCCTGGAGTAGGAAACGGCAACCCACTCCAGTATTCTTGCCTAGGAAATTCCTTGGACAGAGGAGCCTGGTGGGCTACAGTCCATGAGGTCGCAGAGTTGGACACGACTGAGTATGCATGTATGTGGAATTAATATAATTTGGCATCAAAACATTTTTGGATTATATATATATATATATTTGATTTAAAAGAAAAGTTTATTACTTTTTTTTCAGAATACTAGAAGAGGAAAGCTTGACGAAATTGGTTTTGGTTGGGATAAGAAGAAGAAAGCAGTAGTTTACAGTAGATGTCATAAAGACTCTCCAGGGTGGGTATCTGTGAGTAGTCAACTGCTTATCAACAAGGGCCACCAGTTCTACAAGACTGAGACCCATTTCTCTAAACTTGCTTTCTGAGAAATCTCATCCATCAGAATTTATTTTTCTGGGCTCCAAAATCACTGCAGATGGTGACTGCAGCCATGAAATTAAAAGACGCTTACTCCTTGGAAGGAAAGTTATGACCAACCTAGATAGCATATTCAAAAGCAGAGACATTACTTTACCAACAAAGGTTCGCCTAGTCAAGGCTATGGTCTTTCCTGTGGTCATGTATGGATGTGAGAGCTGGACTGTGAAGAAGGCTGAGTGCCGAAGAATTGATGCTTTTGAACTGTGGTGTTGGAGATGACTCTTGAGAGTCCCTTGGACTGCAAGAAGATCCAACCAGTCCATTCTGAAGGAGATCAATCCTGGAATTTCTTTGGAAGGAATGATGCTAAAGCTGAAACTCCAGTATTTTGGCCACCTCAAGCGAAGAGTTGACTCATTGGAGAAGACTGATGCTGGGAGGGATTGAGGGCAGGAGGAGAAGGGGACGACAGAGGACGATGGCTGGATGGCATCACTGACTTGATGGGTGTGAGTCTGGGTGACCTCCGGGAGCTGGTGATGGACAGGGAGGCCTGGCGTGCTGCGGTTCATGGGGTCGCGAAGAGTCGGACACGACTGAGCGACTGATCTGATCTGATCTGATCTGATGCTATGCTAAGTCACTTCAGTCGTGTCCGACTCTGTGCGACCCTATAGACGGCAGTCCACCAGGCTCCCCCATCCCTGGGATTCTCCAGGCAAGAACACTGGAGCGGGTTGCCATTTCCTTCTCCAATACATGAAAGTGAAGTCGCTCAGTCGTGTCCGACTCTTAGCAACCCCATGGATTGCAGCCTAACAGGCTCCTCCGTCCATGGGATTTTCCAAGCAAGAGTACTGGAGTGGGGTGCCATTGCCTTCTCTGCTCACCCATTAATCTGTCCTCAAATATTCTTGGTTTACGTCTAACTTTGTTCCTTGATTTAAATGTCTTTGAATGATTTCCCATTGTTTACACGTTATATGGCAGAATAAAAACCAAGTTCTTGGCTCAGTATTCAAGGGCCTTTTCCAGCAAGGTGCTCTTCCCACATAACCACACTTGTAGCCATGCGTTCCGGGAAACAAACTCACTCAGAAGGACAATGCAGATAGCGGAGTGCAGTTTATTACCCCAGTGGGCCCAAGGCAGAGTCTCCTCTTAGCCAAGGACTCTGACCAGTTTTGTGAAAACCTTATATACCCTAAGTGTACGTGCCCAAACCCACCTCCCCAAATTCCCTAATCTGAACAAAGGAAAAGAAAGATAAATCAAAGTTAACCTGTGATTCATATGCCTTAAGTGTAGGTAGTTAACAATGGACCGTTATCAGTAGGCCTGTGGTCATACCCCAAAAAGCATAATAGAATGTATGATTCTATTCAGCTACACAGATAACTCGGGTATTCTTTTAGGCCATGGAAAGTCTAGGGACGGGCCCTGGACCTCTTTCTTCCAGCTGGTACATGGTTTCCACAGATACGGGCCGTAGAGCTCACAGTCCAGCCTGAGATGGAGTCCTGCTTTCACAATGGAACCTGTTCTGTCTGCCTGCTCCTTCAGGCTCAGCTCCCACTCCACATCCACAAGTCATCTTTACTCAGCGCACCGAACCTTGGCCTATCTCAGAACACACTACACAATTTCTCTCCTCTCATTTTAATCTCATTTCCATCTGGGAATGTCTTTCCTTTTCTTCCTTTTTCATTATGCTAATACCACTCATTCCGTAAAGGGCCCCTGATCAGAATGAACGGCCCTTCTTTTGCATTTCTATGACCTTTGCAAGGATAACTCCTATGTGGTACTTGCTTTATGGCACCTCACATTTCAGTTATCATTGCTATTTTTTGCCCACCCCAAAAGAAGCAGTCAGAATGTCTGAGCTCTGTCAACTACAAATTGGCACTTGCCAAGAGCGTTTGCCAATGACTGAATAAAACAACATGGACATTGCCTACTGCCTGACTGACCTTCAACACTCCCTGAAAGGAGTTCAGGCTGGAGAATGAGGCACTCTGTATTCCAGGGAAACCAGGGAAATGGCTTTTTAGACAGTTAGATATTTTCAGGAACTAATTTCATGATCCCAATCCTTGCATCTCCTCATATCTAGAAAAGCACTAAATCCCTTCGTGGTGACATCAGCTCCTTGTGACTAGTAGAAAATCTCTTGTAAATGAAGCATTTGACTGACTTGAACTCCCCCTTCACCAGAATCATATATTGACCTTCCCCAACTGCTTCTTTGCAGCAGTGTCTCAGAACTATCTGAGGTGCTGTATCTAGACTGCTGTCCTCATTTTGCTTCACATAAAACTTAACTCGCAGCTCACATGCTGTGCATCACTTAGCTGACAACTCCAAAGTAGGCAACCAAAAGCATGTTTAGAAAGAAATCCATCAGGACTCATCTTTATTTTTAAAGGTATCTTAAGCGAAAATGCTACTTCATTCATTTAAGAGATTGTTGGTTACTTATCAATAGTCTGTTATCCCCAGACCTCTCATTTCTATTCTCTGCTCTGTAACTGTTACTAGGGGCTCCAAACCCAATATTTCCTAGGCTTTTTGCCAGTTGGCTTCCAGTTAGATCCTGCTAATAGAATGCATCATCAGGAATTCACACGGCAGAGAGATGGGGGAAATCAGGGTTTGTTCTCTCTACAACTCTCTCCTTCCTTTGTAGAGAAGCATTCTTGAAGCTGTGTCCATTCCAAGTAAAGTTTGCCCGATTTAGCAAATAAAAATAAAAGACAACTAAATGTGAATTGAAAATAAGCAATGAATGCTTTTTTTATTATAGATATATCCCGTGCAATATTTGAAACACACTTATAATGAAAAGTTATTTATTTGAATTTTACATTTATCTGGGTGTCCTGTATTTTACTTGTCAACTCTAATGAAAAAGCTCGGCATTTTGTTTAGTTATCTTCCCTTATTCTAGTTTCTGGGTTGATACTGTCCATTTCTGAGTCTTTGAGGATTGATTCTACTGCATAAAATAGCTTTCCCTTTTTGGCTTCATTCATTGACAGCTTAAGATTAAGTTTTCTCTAGCAGCAGCAGCAGTGTGCTGGTTACCATTTGTCTACATGACTTTTTATTTCCAAAATTTTGTGTTTTTTTCTTGTTGCTTATTCCCACCCTTGTGGTTTTGTTGTTGGTGAACTTGAGGTTCTTTCTTCATCATGAAAGAATTTGGAGACAAGCAAAGAGGTTAAGAAAGTAAAGGAAATGTTTATTAAGTAAGGACATGCACACGCTCTCAGTGGGCTCCCGGGTGGCAAAGAGCCTGCCTGCCGATACAGGCGACAGAAGAGACGCAAGTTCAGTCCCTGTGTCAGGAAGACGTCCTAGAGGAGGGCATGGAAACCCACTCTAGAGCCCTTTCCTGGAGAATCGCATGGACAGGAATCTGGCAAGCTGCCGTCCACGGGGTCACGAAGAGTCAGACAGGATTGAAGTGAGTTAGCACACATGCATTCTCAGAGGGAGATCAGGCAGACAGGTAAAGAATTGGTGCCCTGGACCTCTTTGGTAAGTTGGTTTTGAAAGTGAAAGTGAAGTTGCTCAGTCATGTCCAACTCTTTACGACCCCATGGACTGTAGCCCACCAGGCTCCTCTGTCCATAGAATTCTCCAGGCAAGAGTACTGGAGTGGGTTGCCGTTTCTCCTCCAGGGGATATTCCTGACCCAGAGATTAAACCCGGGTCTCCCACATTGCAGTCAGACACTTTACCGTCTGAGCCACCAGGGAAGCCCGTTGAGTGAAGGTGCTCAGTCGTGTCTGACTCTTAGCGACCCCGTGGACTGTAGCCCACCAGGCTCCTCCATCCATGGGATTCTCCAGGCAAGAATACTGGAGTGGGTTGCCATTTCCTTCTCCAGGGAATCTTACTGACCCAGGGATCGAACCCAGGTCTCCCGTATTGCATTCAGACACTTTACCGTCTGAGCCACTAGGGAAGTTGATTTTGAGGGGCAAACAAATACAGGGATGGAATATTCACTGAGGAAGAAGAAGTTTGGGGATCAGCTTCCCTGATTTTCATCCGGGTTCCATTTTTCCAAGGGGAGGAGGGATTTCTGTCCCCATTTAGTTTAGATCAGAAGTTCCATGACACTGGTGCATGAAGAGTACTTCTTATCTATAAGGCTAATCGGATGGGCCTTCTCAGGTGACGTAGTAGTAAAAAATCTGCCTGCCAATGCAGGAGACCCAAGAGTTGTGGGTTCAATCCCTGGGCCAGGATGATCCCCCGGAGGAGGAAATGGCAACTCACTCCAATATTCTTGCCTGGAAAATTCCGTGGACAGAGGAGCCTGGCAGGCTATGCTATGCTATGCTAAGTCACTTCAGTCATGTCCGACTCTGTGCGACCCCATAGACGGCAGCCCACCAGGCTCCCCCGTCCCTGGGATTCTCCAGGCAAGAACACTGGAGTGGGTTGCCATTTCCTTTTCCAATGCATGAAAGTGAAAAGTGAAAGTGAAGTCGCTCGGTCGTGTCCGATTCTTAGCGACGCCATGGATTGCAGCCTAACAGGCTCCTCCGTCCATGGGATTTTTCCAAGCAAGAGTACTGGAGTGGCTGTATGGGGTTGCAAAGAGTCAGACACAACTGAACGACTGAGCACAGTCTTATCCAACGGAAAGCACAATGAACAAAGGTTTACATTTGGATGCAATGTAAGAGATTCCTGCCTTGCCCCACCTTTTTTGGGTCTGCTACTCAGACCCCTTATAACGCAATTTCCTGTCAGCCTGAAGTTTTCTGCTTTCCTTTGTCTAGGAGCCCCTACTGTTCACAAGATGCCTGATTTCCTGCCACCTGGCCCCTGTCCCCATTTCTCTGCTCATAGCTAGCTACCTGCCTGCTATGACAGTTTTATGCCTAAAACAAACAAAAACAATTCTACTCTCACTTTAGTGAGGTTTGGGGAAGAAGCAAAAGTAGATTTATATATTCAATCCACCACTTTTATATTTACTTAGTATATTCTTACCATTTTTTTTTTTTTTTTCTATTTTGGCTATTTTTCTTACATCAGCAAGTTCGAATCCACTTCAGTTTTTCTTTTACTGGCAGCATAGTATTCTCTGCGGAGAAAGCAATGGCACCCCACTCCAGTACTCTTGCCTTGAAAATCCCATGGACGGAGGAGCCTGGAAGCCTGCAGTCCATGGGGCTGCTGAGGGTTGGACATGACTGAGCGACTTTACTTTCACTTTTCACTTTCATGCATCGGAGAAGGAAATGGCAACCCACTCCAGTGTTCTTGCCTGGAGAACCCCAGGGACAAGGGAGCCTGGTGGGCTGCCATCTATGGGGTCGCACAGAGTCGGACACGACTGAAGCGACTTAGCAGCAGCAGCAGCATTCTCTGTGCCACTGTCTCTATGCGCCAGAAGTTACTACTAAATTAATTTTTACAGAAGGAATTAGAAATTTCTTTTGGCTTTTGAGATCTGGGAGATAAAGACAAATGTGAAAACACATTTCCTATGAATGTGTCTGGATATGGAACAGATATATATGAGTGAGGAAATAGCTCATAGATTTGATTATCTGGTTGATATTTTCTATTAATATTTGATTGAAGTAGTAGTTACTAAATCCTAATAGAATGCAAAGTAAAATATTTACCTTAGCTTCTATTTTATACTCCCATTAAGGGTTTAACTGATGTCCTTCTAAACTTAATACAGACTTTTTGTATTAAGATCATACTATATATTGTTCTACACATTTTCCCCAATATCCTGTGGCTATGTTGTTAAAATTAACTCATTTATGTTTGGCTTCCCTGGGTCTTCACTGCATGCAGGCTTTTTTCAGTTGCAGCGATCTGAGCTATTTATTCTCTCCTGGCGGAGCATGGGCTCTAGGGCATGGGCTCTGCAGCATGTGGAACCTTCCCAAACCAGGGATCCAACCCACACGCCCCGCATTGTCAGGCAGATTCTTAAGCACTGGATCACCAGGCCAGTCCTTCTGTGGCTATCTTTACACATTAACATTGTCTAATATATTTTTTTTAAACATGCTATTTTTTCATACTGAAAAACGTATTAGTCAATCCTCTATTCATGGGAAGATGCTTTGTATATGTATTTTATACCTGATAGGACAGATACTCCCACCTCCCATTCTGATCTTTCAAAAGTTTCTTAAATATTTCCCATCTTGATCATCCATTTGTCAACACCTCCAGCAAAACTCATTGAAAATTTGATTAGGATCATATAAATCTACTTTAATTTTCACGGAAACAGCATATTTTAAAATTTATCTTTTCTTCCACGGTCAAGGTGTGTCTTTCCATTTAAAAAGTTTCTATCAAGCTTTACAAGATTTCATGCAAAGATGCACACAATAAAGGACAGAAACAGTATGGACCTAACATAAGCAGAAGATATTAAGAAGACAGAAGAACTATACAAAAAAGATGATGTGATCACTCACCTAGAACCAGACATCCTGGAGTGTGAAGTCAAGTGGGTCTTAGAAAGCATCACTACAAACAAAGCTAGTGGAGGTGATAGAATTTCATCTGAGCTATTTCAAAGCCTAAAAGACGATGCTGTTAAAGTGCTGCACTCAATATGTCATCAAATTTGGAAAACTCAGCAGTGGGCATAGGACTAGAAAAGGTCAGTTTTCATTCCAATCCCAAAGAAAGGCAATGCCAAAGAATGTCCAAACTACTGCACAACTGCACTCATCTCACCGCTAGCAAAGTAATGCTGAAAATTCTCCAAGCTAGGCTTCAACAGTACGTGAACTGAGAAACTCCAGATGTTCAAGCTGGTTTTCGAAAAGGCAGAGAAACCAGAGATCAAATTGCTAATATCCACTGGATCATCAAAAGAGCAAGAGAGTTCCAGAAAAGCATCTACTTCTGCTTTATTGACTACGCTAAAATCTTTGACTGTGTGGATCACAATAAACTGTGGAAAATTCTGAAAGAGATGGGAATACCAGACCACCTGACCTGCCTCCTGAGAAATCTGTATGCAGGTCAAGAAGCAACAGTTAGAACTGGACATGGAAAAACAGACTGGTTCCAAATTGGGAAAGGAGTAAGTCAAGGTTGTATATTATCACCCTGTTTATATAACTCATATGCAGAGTGAAGGAAAGTTACATGGCTCAAAATAGCCTGGAGTTAAAACTCCCCTCAAGGTCCTCCCCATCATTCTATGCAAAACAAAGGACTCTCTCATCCCCCCTACCCCCAACAAAAAATAGACATTAAGGTTGATTACGCCCAGTTCCCAGCCAGTCCAGCCTCTGGCCAATATCCAAAACTTCTTGCCCCAGCCATATAAGAGATAACTACTCCGATAACCTTGGAGAACAGGCCCCTTTAAGACAGTAACTTTCCACATACATGCCTATATATACTTACTCTTTTCCTGGGTAAGTGCAGCAGCTCGCTAGTCTGACTGCTGCCCCTTCTCGCCTCATTAAAGGTGATCTGTTCCTGTAAAGTGCTGGTCTCATTCTTTTTCTGAACCTTGCCTTCTCTAACTCTCTTACCTTGCACAGAGTACATCATTTGAAATGTTAGGCTAGATGAAACACAAGCTGGAATCAAGATTGCCGGGAGAAATATCAATAACCTCAGATATGCAGATGACACCACATTTATGACAGAAAGCAAAAAAAAAAACCTAAAGAGCCTCTAGATGAAAGTGAGAGAGGGGAGTGAAAAAGCTGACTTGAAACTCAAGATTCAAAAAACTTAGATAATGGCATCAGGTCCCATCACTTCATGGCAAATAGGTGGGGAAACAATGGAAACAGTGAGAGACTTTATTTCTGGAGGCTTCAAAATCACTGCAGATGGTGACTGCAGCCATTAAATGAAACCACGCTTGCTCCTTGGAAGAAAAGTTATGACCAACCTAGACAGCATATTAAAAAGCAGAGACATTACTTTGCCAACAAAGGTCCACCTAGTCAAAGCTATGATTTTTCCAGTAGTAATGTATGGATGTGAGAATTGGACCATAAAAAGCTGAGCACTTTAGAATTGATGCTTTTGAACTGTGGTATTGGAGAAGACTCTTGAGAGTCCCTTGGACAGCAAGGAGATCCAACCAGTCCATCCTAAAGGAGCAGTCCTGGGTGTTCACTGGAAGGACTGATGCTGAAGCTGAAACTCCACCTAAGCTGGCCACTTGATGCGAAGAACTGATTCCTTGGAAAAGACCCTGATGCTGGGAAGGATTGAAGGCAGGAGGAGAAGGGAACGACAGAGGATGAGATTGTTGGATGGCATCACCAACTCGATGGACCTGAGTTTGAACAAGTTCTGGAAGTTGATGATGGACAGGGAAGGCTGGCCTTCTGCAGTCCATAGGGTCACAGGGTCAGACACGACTGAGTGACTGAACTGAACTGAATCAAGTTTTATAGTTTTTTGTTCCTCTACATAGTTTCCACATTTCCTGTTAAAGGTGTATGTATATATATATAGGTTTTGTTCATAGGGAGTAAGTGGTTTTGGTCTTTTAATTGGAGGATAATTGCTTTACAATGTTGTGTTCCTTTCTGCCACGATACATATGCCCCTTCTTCTCGAACCTCCCTCCTATCCCCCATCCCATCCCATCCTTCTAAGTTGTCACAGAGCACTGGGTTGAGCTTCGTGCGTTGTAAGTTATACAGCAACTTCCCACTAGGTATCTGTTTTACATATGTAGTGTACATGTTTCAATGCTACTCTCTCAATTTGTCCCCTTCTCCTCCCCTTGCTTTGTCCATAAGTCTGTTCTCTATGTCTGTGTCTATTTCTGCCCTGCAAAGAGGTTCACCAGTACCATTTTTCTACATTCCATATATATATATATATATACATTTATGATGTTTTTCTCTTTCTGACTCACTTCACTCTGTATAACAGAATCTAGGTTCATCCAGCTCACTATAACGGACTCAAATTCGTTCCTTTTTACAGCTGAGTAATACTCAGTCCATGGAATTTTCCAGGCAAGAGTACTGGAGTGGGTTGCCAATTCCTTCTCCAGGGGATCTTCCTAATCCACGGATCGAACCCAGGTCTCCCGCACTGTAGGCAGATGCTTTATTGTCTGAGCCACCAGTGAAGCCCAATATTATATTGCATATAGGTACTGTAATTTTTTCATCCATTCATATGTGAGTGTATATCTAGGTTCCTGCCATGTCCCAGCTATTGTAAACAGTGCTGCAATGAACATTGGGGTACATGTCTTTTTGGAAAGTGTTTAAGACAGTATAAAACTGCTAGTTCATTGCTGTTTTCAGGTCCCATATTTATCTTGTATGGAATCATCTTATAGGGCACTTTCACTAGTTTTTAACCGATTTTCTACTGCTTGCTTTGTATGACTCGTCTATAAATCATTATAATTTAATACTGTAAGACTCCCAGAACCATATCAAATAAAAAATGAGTGTAGATATCCATCAGAGGGCAAATACACTAAAACCATTCTCACAGATAACTAGTCAGTCTAATCACACAAGGACCACACCCTTGTCTAACTCAATGAGATTAAGCCATGCCCGAGGGGCAACTTGGGATGGGCGGGTCATGGTGGAGAGATATGACAGGGTGTGGTCCGCTGGAGAAGGGAATGGCAAACCACTTCAGTATTCTTGCCTTGAGAACCCCATGAACAGTATGAAAAGACAAAATGATAGGATACTGAAAGAGAAACTCCCCAGGTCAGTAGGGGCCCAATATGCTACTGGAGATCAGTGGAGAAATAACTCCAGAAAGAATGAAAGGATGGAGCCAAAATAAAAAGAATACCCAGCTGTAGATGTGTCTGGTTATAGAAGCAAAGTCCGATGCTGTAAAGAGCAATATTGCATAGGAACCTGGAATGTCAGGTCCATGAATCAAGGCAAATTGGAAGTGGTCAAACAAGAGATGGCAAGAGTGAATGTTGACATTCTAGGAATTAGCGAACTAAAATGGACTGGAATGGGTGAATTTAACTCGGATGACCATTATATCTACTACTGTGGGCAGGAATCCCTCAGAAGAAATGGAGTGGCCATCATGGTCAACAAAAGAGTCCGAAATGCAGTACTTGGATGCAATCTCAAAAACGATAGAATGATCTCTGTTCGTTTCCAAGGCAAACCATTCAATGTCACAGTAATCCAAGTCTATGCCCCAACCAGTAACGCCGAAGAAGCTGAAGTTGAAAGGTTCTATGAAGACCTACAAGACCTTTTAGAACTAACACCCAAAAAAGATGTCCTTTTCATTATAGGGGACTGGAATGCAAAAGTAGGAAGTCAAGAAACACCTGGAGTAACAGGCAAATTTGGCCTTGGAATACGGAATGAAGCAGGGCAAAGACTAATAGAGTTTTGCCAAGAAAATGCACTGGTCATAGCAAATACCCTCTTCCAACAACACAAGAGAAGACTCTATACATGGACATCACCAGATGGTCAACACCGAAATCAGATCGATTATATTCTTTGCAGCCAAAGATGGAGAAGCTCTATACAATCAGCAAAAACAAGACCAGGAGCTGACTGTGGCTCGGACCATGAACTCCTTATTGCCAAATTCAGACTGAAATTGAAGAGAGTAGAGAAAACTACTGGACCATTCAGGTATGACCTAAATCAAATCCCTTATGATTATACAGTGGAAGTGAGAAATAGATTTAAGGGCCTAGATCTGATAGATAGAGAGCCTGATGAACTATGGAATGAGGTTCGTGACATTGTACAGGAGACAGGGATCAAGACCATCCCCATGGAAAAGAAATGCAAAAAAGCAAAATGGCTGTCTGGGGAGGCCTTACAAATAGCTGTGAAAAGAAGAGAAGCAAAAAGCAAAGGAGAAAAGGAAAGATATAAACATCTAAATGCGGAGTTCCAAAGAATAGCAAGAAGAGATAAGAAAGCCTTCTTCAGTGATCAATGCAAAGAAATAGAGGAAAACAACAGAATGGGAAAGACTAGGGATCTCTTCAAGAAAATCAGAGATACCAATGGAACATTTCATGCAAAGATGGGCACAATAAAGGACAGAGATGGTGTGGATCTAACAGAAGCAGAAGATATTAAGAAGAGGTGGCAAGAATACACAGAAGAACTGTACAAAAAAGAGCTTCAAGACCCAGATAATCATGATGGTGTGATCACTGACCTAGAGCCAGACATCTTGGAATGTGAAGTCAAGTGGGCCTTAGAAAGCATCACTACGAACAAAGCTAGTGGAGGTGATGGAATTCCAGTGGAGCTATTCCAAATCCTGAATGATGATGCTGTGAAAGTGCTACACTCAATATGCCAGCAAATTTGGAAGACTCAGCAGTGGCCACAAGATTGGAAAAGGTCAGTTTTCATCCCAATCCCAAAGAAAGGCAATGCCAAGGAGTGCTCAAACTACCGAACAATTGCACTCATCTCACACGCTAGTAAAGTAATGCTCAAAATTCTCCAAGCCAGGCTTCAGCAATATGTGAACCGTGAACTTCCTGATGTTCAAGCTGGTTTTAGAAAAGGCAGAGGAACCAGAGATCAAATTGCCAACATCCGCTGGATCATGGAAAAAGCAAGAGAGTTCCAGAAAAACATCTATTTCTGCTTTACTGACTATGCCAAAGCCTTTGACTGTGTGGATCACAATAAACTATGGAAAATTCTTAAAGAGATGGGAATACCAGACCACCTGATCTGCCTCTTAAGAAATCTGTATGCAGGTCAGGAAGCAACAGTTAGAACTGGTCATGGAACAACAGACTGGTTCCAAATAGGAAAAGGAGTACGTCAAGGCTGCATATTGTCACCATGTTTATTTAACTTATATGCAGAGTACATCATGAGAAATGCTGGACTGGAAGAAACACAAGTTGGAATCAAGATTGCTGGGAGAAATATCAATAACCTCAGATATGCAGATGACACCACTCTTATGGCAGAAAGTGAAGAGGGGCTAAAAAGCCTCTTGATGAAAGTGAAAGTGGAGAGTGAAAAGGTTGGCTTAAAGCTCAACATTCAGAAAACGAAGATCATGGCATCTGGTCCCATCACTGCATGGGAAATAGATGGGGAAACAGTGGAAACAGTGTCAGACTTTGTTTTTCTGGGCTCCAAAATCACTGCAGATGGTGACTGCAGCCATGAAATTAAAAGACGCTTGCTCCTTGGAAGGAAAGTTATGACCAACCTAGATAGCATATTCAAAAGCAGAGACATTACTTTACCAACAAAGGTTCGCCTAGTCAAGGCTATGGTCTTTCCTGTGGTCATGTATGGATGTGAGAGCTGGACTGTGAAGAAGGCTGAGTGCCGAAGAATTGATGCTTTTGAACTGTGGTGTTGGAGAAGACTCTTGAGAGTCCCTTGGACTGCAAGAAGATCCAACCAGTCCATTCTGAAGGAGATCAATCCTGGAATTTCTTTAGAAGGAATGATGCTAAAGCTGAAACTCCAGTATTTTGGCCACCTCATGCGAAGAGTTGACTCATTGGAGAAGACTCTGATGCTGGGAGGGATTGAGGGCAGGAGGAGAAGGGGACGACAGAGGATGAGATGGCTGGATGGCATCACTGACTCGATGGATGCGAGTCTGAGTGACCTCCGGGAGCTGGTGATGGACAGGGAGGCCTGGCGTGCTGCGGTTCATGGGGTCGCAAAGAGTCGGACACGACTGAGCGACTGATCTGATCTCTGATCCCTTTATTATTCCTGTGCCTGCCTCTGTGTTCCACCATGAAGAATAATTTAGTATTACTTCCTAATAATTACTCCTTAAGAAATTTTTGACACCTCAGCATTCTCTTAGACCTGGTATTATTCTTGAATTCTGTCAAATGATTTTTCTGCAGGTATCAGTTGATGATCTTATTTATCTGAATTTTTTAAAATAAAATGTTGTCTACCATCTAACCAGTTTTCAGTTGTTTTTCCAGATATATAATTCAGTCATTTGTTAATAATGTTGTTTATTTCTTACCTTCCAATTATTATAATTTTACTTGAATCTATTAACAAATGTAGTAGAAAGTTCTAAAAAAAGTTAAAGTAGTGATGATGGATATCCTTGTTTCTGATGTTAACAGGAATGCTTCTACTGTTTCCCAGTTAACTGAGGTGGGATAGTTAGATTTAACCATGTTCTTAAAGTTTCCATGTGTTCCTATTTAATAACTTTTTTATTTAAAGAAAAATGGACTTTGAACTGTCTCTACCTTTTATGAAGATGTTCGTGATTTTTTTGTTATATAAAACAATGTGGTGAACTACATTATTTCCTAATAGGAAACATTTTTAATGAAACTTTCCTTGCACTATTAGACTAAATTAGGTATGTAAAGCTTGATTCTTTTATTAAACTTTAACTTTACTACTGATTTTTGTGTTGATTCATAATCAAAATGAAATTAAAATTTCCTTTGTGCTCTATTGAATTTGGATATTTTTGTTATACTCACACTTTAAATCATGAAAGCGCTCCTTTATCTAGGTTCTAGAAAAATTTCAAGTGCATTGTAATTAGAATTTCATTCTCAATTTGCACAAGCTTGGTGATGTGTGCAGATAGTTTTGATAGGAGTTAACTATTTCTTCTGTGGTAATCTGTGTAGGTTTTCTGCATGTCTGCAGTCATAGGAATTTATATAAAAATTTAGAAAAATTTAAAATTTACCATTCTATTTGACTCTTTTAAATATAATGGTATTGATTTGGACAGAGTTTTCTCCCCCTACCTCCCTTTATCATTTTTATTAGGATATCTATGATTCTTCTGTTTCTTATCTAAATAGTTTTATCTATTTTAATTTTGTAACCAAAAATTAACATTTAGGTTTATTACTACTCTGTATCTTTCATTATTTCTTATTAATTCTTTTTACTACTTTTTAAAAGCTTCTTCTAAGAATTATGTTGAACACATTTGTCTTCATTACTTTTGGACTGGAGTCTGTTAAGACAAAGGGAAGTGAGGAATCAAAGAGGTTAGGTTATAAATGGCTAAAGAGAAATGGTACATACCTAGAAACGAACATTTGGCCTAATGATTTTTTAAGACAGTCATTTTAAATATATATAATTTAAATCACAACATACTTGTTGATGAGCATCATTTGACAAAAAGGGAATTTATGCTGCAAAAAAGAAAGGGGTTAATTATGAAAGTTAAGTTCTTAAGTAGGCAAGAGTTTAAGGCAGTAATTGTATACATACTCGACAGAGTTGTTAGTAGGTGGGTAGTTCATCCTTTGGAAAAGAAAGCGTAATTTTATTTGTAGAAATGAGCGTGGTCACCGCTGATGGCTTACATATGGTGTGTGCTCATAAATCAAAAACGAGTTCAGCTAGCACAGTTGTCTCACTAACATTGTACAGGTTCTTGAGTGTACTCAAGGCATAGGCACAGCAAGGTTCAGGTTTAACTTGGGTTGAGGTTTTGCCAAGTACATACAAAGAACAAAGGCACATACAAGATATTCTGCTTAAGACTTCATGAGGTTCATGACCATACCTGGTGGAAACTTTCTGCAAGAAGATTCAATAGCACCATAATACAGAACAGCATGAAGCAGGGAAATGGACTTTTCTCATGCTCTTCAGAATTTGATACTTGTGTCTAACAAGAACAGTAGGCGGAAGCTTTGCTAGGCAGGATAACAAGGGCTATATCATCCCATCCTCACCTACTTGTTCTAACAGTTTCTCCTTGTCTTTTGGACCAGGCTTTGGACAGTATTCACCTCTATGACCTTTCTTCTGTTGGAAGGCATAATTCATCTCTCAGAGATGCAAGTGCCATGGGTTTTTTTTTTTTTTTTTCTTTATTTAAGTTTACAAAATACATGCTTATAGAAAATTAAAACATTATAGAAATATATGAAGCCAATCATGAAAGTTCTCCCATAATTCCACTCTCACAAAGCCACTGATAACAGTGTGGTGTTACTTTCCTATTATTTTTTAGAACATTAACAAGTTATCAAAAAAAATGCTTGTACAACTTCCTTTTTCATATAACAGTAAAATTTGGACATCTTATTATTCCAGAGATATTTCTCACTCTTTATGGAGAGAAACTGAAAATACCATAATATATTAAGCCCTTATTGTTATAACGGACATCTGGGCTAGTTTTAATTAAAGAACAAAGGTGAAATGAACTTGCTGTGTACACTTGTCAGATTATTCATATTAGGCAGTTTCCTAGTAATTTCATTTCTAATGAAGAGTTGGCCAAAGATTCCAAGCATTTTCAATATACGCTGGAAAACTACCCTCCCTAAAGGCTTAACAACTACATTCCCACCTACAGCATGCAAGATGGGACACATATATTTGGAAATGCTTATTCAAAATTATGGTTTAATTTCTTCATTGGAAACTATAAACTGATTGTTCTTATAATTGTGTTTTCTAACTATAGAAAGTGAAGTCTGATAAGTTTTCTTGACTGATAGGGAATGAGGATCCTAAGGATAGAGGCACAGGCATCAAAAACTTAAACTTTTCTGTGGAGTCTCTGCAAAAGACTGCAATCCTCGGCATAGCTTCAAACAATTGGTATCTCCAGTTACTTCTCCAGGGTTTGATACCTATATTGGTAACCTACTGCTTGTGGAATAAAACTGAAACTCAAAACACAAACTTTCCCTACAGCCACTAGCTGTTCTCATTCAAGTGCAGCAGACAGCTTTCTGTTCCTGGTACACCTCTTGTATGTCTGGTTTTTCAGTTCACACCTTGCCTTAGAATACCCTTTCTTTCTGTGACCTCTCAAGACTCAGCTCAAACACCACTGACTGCATGAAGTCTTCCACAATCATTCCCAAGAAAAATAAATAAGCTTTTCCTCTGTGTTATCCTGGTTTTTCACTGGCACTTCTATGATAGTATTTCTGTAGTAAGCTGCTAAAAGTAGAAGTCTTAAGGGAAATACATAAGACAGACTTATGTATAAGACATAAGTCTTATACGTCTTATCTGTATACTTTCTGAACTATAGAACTTTGCAGAACATGTGCCCAAAAACTGTTGGTGAGATAAACATACATAAGACTTCAAAATCCTGTAATCCCAAAATATCAATCACAGATACCAGTAGTTAAGGGTTTAAGAGAAAGATTACTCCCCTCAAAACATGTCCTACTAGAGTAAGCAGTTTTGTAAGTTAAAAAAAAAGGGGTGTGTTTTAATAGAAGTGGCAAATCATTCTGTTTAGGATAGTTATAGTCAAAAAACTCACATATGCTTGATATCTACATCTTACTTCCTAGGATCTCAAACTGTTAATTTTAGAAATAAAAACATGGGGGAGGACAGTTCATTGTAAAATGAAAATGCAATGATTCAAGCATGAGTTTTTGCTTTATATTCCTAGCCAGAGCACAAATGACTGGATATTCTCATCAAGGCCAAGCTAAAAAACAAAAACTACACCCACAACAAACACATCAAAATCTCTTTCTCTTGATAATTTCTGGCTTCCAGCTGACTGGATGAGTTTCTTCTGTCTAAAAACAGAAAAGTAAGTAAGTTAAAACAAAGTATTACTGATCTCCTTCATATTTAATAAGTTCCTTTCTAACAAAAATAAGGCACTTATTCTAAATTATATTACTTGGCATTATACATTTAGCAGTTCTTTAACAATTTTAAGATAGGTAACAAACTTTTGGCATTATCTGATTATTTATTATCTAATAAATATTAAGATAAATAATATTTAATATCTAATAAAGGATGAATGCATTTGCTACAAATTCAGTTTATGGTGTTTCATTTTAAATCAAATGGTTTCTAGATGTTCTAGTAACACCTAAGATTCTGATTCTAGAATTAATTTGCATAGCAATCTATTTTTTTGCTGTTATTCTTAGGGTAAGATTTTCTTAATAACTTTAATAAGCAAAGTTGAGACAAAATCAAAACTACCTACGGATTTGCTGTCATCAATGAAACCAATGCCAACAATCTATGAGCAGACACTATTCAACATGACAAATATTTTAGTATTATGAAGATTATTTCCCCTCCTGATAATTTCAATAGCTTTAAAATGAGAAAATGCCTGGAAAATTGGCAGAGTTGATTTATTCTACTTTAAAATATCTATGAAATACAGAACTTACCGCTGTATCATCCTCTTTGTACACTTTTATGGTTTTATCAGCTTCAGCAGTTAGTAATCGACTTTCAGACTGATCGAAAGCACAAGCAAATATTCCTGACTCACTGTCCAAAGACCCAGGCTGCACTGCTGCGTGAACCCTCTGGAAATTGTAGCCAGTTCTCCAGTCCCAGAGATGCATAGTGCCATTGTCAGCTTAAAGGGAAAGACAGGTTAGACCAAGTGTCCCCTCAACAGTTCAGCCTGACAAACACTTATTAAGCACCCATCATCAGCCAAGCACCATGGAGTTATAAAGATATATAACACACAGGCACTTGAGCTCCTCTTAATATCAATTTGTCTACTTTCATTTGTGCTTAATTCAGAATTTATTATAAATCTCAAAAAGCACCACAAAATTACATTCAACTTCAAAACACACAACCAAACTTTAGGTGATTTCTGGCATAAATCCTTAACTTAGATTTATCAATGTGGGAACTTAAAGAGAACTGAACTATGAAATATGCTATATGTATTATGAATTTGCACGAATACACATGTTAAACAGGCAAGTTCTATTCTAATACGTCAGTGTAATGACTTAGAAATTTTATTCACTAAAAAGAAAAAGATAGACTAAAACATATTTATCATAAAAATACTTTACCTCCAGATACAAGCACTCCATCAGAATTTACTGTCAATGTGTTAATAATAGCATTGTGACCAGAAAGATTTTGAATGAAACTTCCATCGGGGAATT
Source organism: Tragelaphus eurycerus (assembly GCA_935064755.1). Lineage (NCBI taxonomy): Eukaryota > Metazoa > Chordata > Mammalia > Artiodactyla > Bovidae > Tragelaphus > Tragelaphus eurycerus. The sequence goes on along the minus strand of CAKXYN010000057.1, from coordinate 3,069,891 downwards.
TCCACTGTTTTATGTTATCTGGAGAACCAGATGCAAATGTGTAACTGAAATAAGAAAAGAATTAATAATAAAGTAAACGAAGTTAAATACAATGGTGGATTAAAAAAAAATCTTATTACGGCTATATTTTGCATGTACCATCAGGATCTATGTAGTTTTGGCAAAATATTATCATCATACCAAGATAAAAATATCAAGACAAAAAGATCTGTTCCAACTTATATCAGATTTCTAAATTACTTTAAATGTATGATAAGTCCTAGATTGAAGTTATAGTCTCCTCTCATTTCCCCAGTGCTCTACACTGAGCTAAAGCAATAAACATACAAACCCCTACACTCACATGAAGGGCAAAGGGTGATGTAAGTGTTTTGGAGAAAGCGAGAGAGAAAGCCAGAAGAAGAGAGAAAGAAGTGAGAGAAGGAGAGGAAAAGAGAAGGGAGTCAGGGAGAGGAAGAAAGGGAGTGAGGGAGACAGGGATCGGAAGGAGGAGACAAGAAAAATGCAGGGAAGGTGGGGAGGGAGGAGAGGCAGGAGATGAGTGACCTTGGGAGTGCCGGGGACACGGTTTCACAGACAGAAGGTTATGATGTTATGCTCCATCTCTCTGTGAATAATGTCCATGATACCTACTATTTTTTCCTATGTATATTAATTTCTTCATTATGAAATTATTCTATGTTTAGTCCAGTGTCCAATAACATTGTCCAAATATTAAATCTAGTGACTATTAGCTTCCATTACGACATGTAGCCTGTCACCATGATTTATTTGTATTATCTCATTTGACATCATTTTTCACCATGTAGAAAGTTTTCCTCATCTTATGGAGGACAAGAAAAATACTTCACAAAGAAAATAAAGGAAATGCAAGGTCATAAATGGAACAGGTCTGAAAAATGACTAAATGACTACCAAAGTAGTACTAATTTTGCTATTTCTGAATTATACTAAGAATTGAAGGAAGAAGAGAAGCTACTTAGGAAAACAGACTTACTGTCTTGGATGTAAAACCACAGCTCTGACTGATTTTTTATGATTTGTTAATGTGACTCTTGTTTTTCCAGCCACCAAATCCCATAATCGTATTGTAGTATCATGGCTTCCTGTAAGGAGAATCCCCAAAATACAGACCAGAAAAAAAGAATGCAAAAGTTAAATATAATAAAACCTGAAGCATTCTTCTACAGACTCATATATATGAAACAAAGGTCGTATCAAACTTTGACTAATTGCTTTCTATACTTTCAAAATATTTGGTTGATTTTAATTCTTAAATGTAATAAATGCTTAGTGCACTGTCATCTGAAGAGCCAGAACAAACGTGAAAACAAATACATAATGTTATTCCCTAGTGGAGAGGAAGGCAAAAACTCTAATGATTATTTAAATAAAACAAGGGGAGGATATTTTCTATTCTTAAAGATTCATTGCTATTAACCATGTTTTAAGCAAAGCAAGACTCAAATCAGTTCTAAAAGTCGGGGGTAGTGCGTCTTCTAACATTAATTTCTTAGACTGCTAATTTTGAAACTATAAAACAGCACTTAGTTGTATCTAATAGCATTACTTTCTAGTCGGACATTACATGATCCAAAGATTCTATGATATATAAAACTTATGATATAAAAACAGAATTAAATGTTACCACAATAAATTTTAAGTGCACACAGAAACACTGAATATACAACACAAAGCAAGAATCACAGTAAATATGAAAAGTATATAATCATAACGCACTCTGATAGGAATATACCGTAAACTTGAAAAGTACGGATCATACCAGTGATAATTTGTGGTTCCGCAGCCTGACACCTCACTGTAGCCACTGCATTAGTATGTCCAGATAATGTGTGTACACTGGCTTTAGTTCTCACATCCCAAATCTATAAAAACAGCACACAATACCATCAATGAAACAGGTATTCCTATCTTCAGGCAAGTAACAAGATCAATTCAAGCATGGGAACTGACTAGAAAACTGTGTGGCCTGTCTGAATAGAATGAAGAAAGTGTGTAAATGAAATAACCGGTCACATTTCGGGGGCAGGGTTGCCCAACAGTGGACATGGCGAGGCCACAGAGCTGGGGATGAAGACTAGGTGGGGTACTGACGGGTCAAAGTAAGGATCTTGAAATTCTCTATCCAGAAACACAGACCTCAGGACCGAGCCAGCACCCTGCAGCAGGCAGTGTATGCACAGACGGGCTCCAGTCCACTTACCCGTGCGGTTGAGTCTCGGCTACAGGTCACCAAAACATCGATGGTTGGGTGCAAATCCAAGCCGTACACAGCACTCAGATGTCCATGATAGTGCCTTATAACCTAAAAAAGAAGGGAGGAGAGTTAACATATCTGTAACTGGGAAGATAAATAGGGGCTCATGATGCTTTCAGTCCTCAACTCCACACAGACCTTATTATACTCGAGATCCCAGCATTTGACTTGCTTGTCTTCTCCACAGGAGAACAGGTACGGGCTCCTCGTGCTCACTATCACACCACGTACTGTGCTTATGTGCCCAGTTAACGACAGTTTCAACTTGCCACTAGCCAAGTCCCAGATCTGCAATCAAAAAATACTTAATTCCATTCTTGCTGATAATTTCAAAGCAAATTTTTAGAATCTTAATGTTAAAATTGTCTTCAAAAGTGAAAAATAAAAACACATATAAAAATATAAAAGTTTGCAAAATAACCCCATCACCAAAAATAAAAGCAGAAGAAAGAGAATTAAAAGGCATGCTCAAACTGGGAAAGTATCTGCAGAGATGACAAAAAGTTCTTAATATATAAAGGGTATTGAGCAAAAGAACGAATACTGAGGTATTAAATTAGTCAAGGATGGCATCAACTTAAAAAAAAAAATCCTGAAAAGTAGCAAATAAAGTATTAAAAAGTTCAACCTCACTACAAATTTTATATACAGTTTTCTTTTTTAAAGATTAGATATTCATTTCTACTTATATTAGCATGCTAAGTTGCTTCAGTCATGTTCAACTCTTTGCGACCCTATGGTCTGTAGCCTGCCAGGCTCCTCTGTCCATGGGATTCTCCAGGCGAGAAACTGGACTGGGTTGCTATGCCTTCCGCCAGGGGATCTTCCCAACTCTGGGATCAAACCCACATCTCCTACAGCACAGGCGGATTCTTTACCACTAAGCCACCAGGGGAGCCCATCATATTAGTAGGTATTTTTAAAGAAACATAAGTAATGTCCTGAAAAGGATCCTCTCACGTGCTGCAAGAATCAATTCACTCACTTTGGAAGATAATTTAACTTTTGGATATCAACTTCAAGAATGTCTGACCTTTTAATACTTTTTCTGGCAAACTATAACAAAGCAATACAGAAAATACAGAAAAATAATACAGAAAATTTAAAATACAGAAAAAGCTTTCAGTTCAGTCGCTCAGTTGTATCTGACTCTTTGAGACCCCATGAATCCCAGCACACCAGGCCTCCCTGTCCATCACCAACTCCCGGAGTTCACTCAAACTCACGTCCATCGAGTCAGTGATACCATCTAGCCATCTCATTCTCTGTCATCCTCTTTTCCTCCTGCCCCCCAATCCCTCCCAGCATCAGAGTCTTTTCCAATGAGTCAACTCTTCGCATGAGGTGGCTAAAGTACTGGAGTTTCAGCTTTAGCATCATTCCTTCCAAGAACACCCAGGGCTGATCTCCTTTAGAATGGACTGGTTGGATCTCCTTGCAGTCCAAGGGACTCTCAAGAGTCTTCTCCAACACCACAGTTCAAAAGCATCAATTCTTTGGCGCTGAGCTTTCTTCACAGTCCAACTCTCGCATCCATACATGACCACTGGAAAAACTATAGCCTCGACTAGACGGACCTTTGTTGCTAAAGTAATATCTCTGCTTTTGAATATGCTATCTAGGTTGGTCATAACTTTTCTTCCAAGGAGTAAGCATCTTTTAATTTCATGGCTGCAGTCACCATCTGCAGTGATTTTGGAGAGCAGAAAAAGAAAGTCTGACACTGTTTCCACATCTATTTCCCAAGAAGTGATGGGACCAGATGCCATTTCTTCGTTTTCTGAATGTTGAGTTTTAAGCCAACTTTTTCACTCTCCACTTTCACTTTCATCAACAGGCTTTTTAGTTCCTCTTCATTTTCTGCCATATGGGTGGTGTCATCTGCATATCTGAGGTTATTGATATTTCTCCCGGCAATCTTGATTCCAGCTTGTGTTTCTTCCAGTCCAGAGTTTCTCATGATATACTCTGTATATAAGTTAAATAAGCAGGGTGACAATATACATCCTTGACATAGTCATTTTCCTATTTGGAACCAGTCTGTTCCATGCATATAAATTTCTCAAGAAGCAGATCAGGTGGTCTGGTATTCCCATCTCTTTCAGAATTTTCCACAGTTTATTGTGATCCACACAGTCAAAGGCTTTGGCATAGTCAGTAAAGCAGAAATAGATGTTTTTCTGGAACTCTCTTGCCTTTTCCATGATCCAGCGGATGTTGGCAATTTGATCTCTGGTTCCTCTGCTTTTTCTAAAACCAGCTTGAACATCTGGAAGTTCATGGTTCACGTATTGCTGAAGCCTGGCTTGGAGAATTTTGAGCATTACTTTACTAGCGTGTGAGATGAGTGCAATTCTGCGGTAGTTTGAGCATTCTTTGGCATTGCCTTTCTTTGGCATTGGAATGAAAACTGACCTTTTCCAATCCTACAGCCATTGCTGAGTTTTCCAAATTTGCTGGCATATTGAGAGCAGCACTTTCACCACATCGTCTTTCAAGATTTGAAATAGCTCAACTGGAATTCCATCACCTCCATTAGCTTTGTTCGTAGTGATGCTTTCTAAGGCCCACTTGACTTCACATTCCAGGATGTCTGGCTCTAGCTGAGTGATCATACCATTGTGATTACCTTAGTTATGAAGATCTTTCTTGTACAGTTCTTCTGTGTATTCTTGCCACCTCTTAATATCTTGTGCTTCTGTTAGGTCCATACCATTTCTGTCCTTTATCGAGCCCATCTTTGCATGAAATGTTCCCTTGGTATCTCTAATTTTCTTGAAGAGATCTCTAGTCTTTCCCACTCTGTTGCTTTCCTCTATTTCTTCGCATTGATTGCTGAGGAAGGCTTTCTTATCTCTTCTTGCTATTCTTTGGAACTCTACATTCAGATGCTTATATCTTTCCCTTTCTCCTTTGCTTTTTGCTTCTCTTCTTTTCACAGCTATTTGTAAAGCTATTTGAAAAAGCTTTAGGCCCACACTAATTACATGTAAGCATTGCTTATGATAGTGAAAAATGAGATAGCTAAAAAACTTTAATGTCCAAGCGTACGAAAACAGACTACAGTGTATCCAATGATAACAATACTATAGAAGCACTTAAAAAGATGTTCAGAGGAGGGGTGGATAGGCAGTTTGGGATTCAGAAATGCAAACTAGTATATATAGAAGTGACAGACAACAAGGTCCTAATATATGGCTCAGGGAACTATATTCAATATCCTGTAATAAACCATACACACATATATATGTATACACACACACACACAAGTATATGGGGCTTCCCAGGTAGCACTAGTGGTAAAGAACTCGCCTGCCAATGCAGAAGATGTAAGAAACACAGGTTTGATTCCTGGGCTGGGAAGATCCCCTGAAGAAGGGAACGGCTACCCACTCCAGTATTCTAGCCTGGAGAATTCCATGGACTGTACAGTCCATGGGGTCTCAAAGAGTCAGACACAACTGAGTGACTTTCACTTTCACTTAAGTGAAAAAAACCTAGGACAAAATTACATATTTGAACATGAATTTTTAAAAGATACACATTTATAAACATAGGAAAAATGCTCAGAAGAAAATGCAGATACACATACACAGAGAAGTTAAAAATAAATTTATTCAAATATCTGACAGTAATAGGATTATGTATGGGTCTACATTCTTTTATTCTCCTTTACATTTTCCACATTTTTAAATAGATAAGCCTGCTTTAATTTATAATCAGAAGGGGAAAAAATATGAAGGAATTACTTGGAGATAGCATGCACTATCTGGAAAAAAACTGTTGTTTAAATACCACGTTCTCAAACAGATACTTATTTGGGATATTTAACTGGTACCAATTATTTTAACAGGCAATAAATTTTACTGCACACTCAGGTCTACAAATCAGAGAACTACAACAGCAGTTACCCAGAGGAAATAACTTAAAACACATTAAAATTACATGGCAAACAAAAAGTCATATTTACTTTTTCTTCTTTTCTTATTACCTTTATAGTTCTATCAGCAGATCCAGTAACAAACCACTGATTTCCAGGTTCCACAGCAATACATCGAACCCAGCCAAGATGCCCACTGATCACCTGTATTAAGAAAAAAAGACAGAATGAGCAAGCTCACTATACATAAGCTAAAGCTTATGAACTTTAAGATGTTCAGTTTCAAGTCATCATGCTTATGTTAAATTTCATCCAATCTGACTTGCCCTACCCCTATCGTCAAATGATAAGTTTATAAGATTAACTGCTAATTAGATTTCAAAATAAGTGTTAAATTATCTTCAACAGGTGAATGGATGAATATACAAACTGTGGTATATCTATACAATGGACTACTGCTTGACAATAAAAAGGAATGTATTAATACATGCAACAACTTAGATGAATCTAAATGCAGTAAGCTGAATGAAGAAACTCAGCCCCAAAAGATATATACTGAATTTACGATACAACTGAAAGCACAACTATAATGATTGAAAACAGATGAATGGTTGGCAGGGTAGGGAAGGGTGTGATTATAAAAAACAGTCCAGGGGTATGTGTGAATTGATAGAACTTCTAATTATCCAGATTGTGGTAGAAGCTAATCAAGTTTATAACCTTTAAGATTTATTAGATCTATACACCAAAAGAAAGTCTATTCTATAGTATGGTAACATGTATTGCTGACTGTTTCCTACTATTTACATTTTACTTAATATTTGGTACATTTGAAATGTCCTGATGCATTGATTTTCTCCTTGCCCTTCATAAAGAACACCTCAAACACACCCTAAATTTATTTTGTGGGCTCTCCATTCAGGAGCTTTCTATCAATATTTTATACTACATTTTATACAAAATATAAGTATATAACTTCTACTTAATGAAGTCTACTTCCCAAGACATCTTTTAAGATAGTGCCTAACCCCCTTCCTCCCAACCCCAAACTACCAGCTGTCATATATTCACTGTTTCCTCTTTATTCTAGTCCTTGGCTCTTGTTTAACTGGAAAGCAGTGATCATGTTTCCTGTAGTGCAGTAACAGACAGATTTACTCACTCTGTAGAGTTTCCACGGTGGGTGCCACTGGGGTTTTGGCATTGTAGGGGCTTTTTTAGCCATCAGTGCAGAGTTCTTGGCATTGCTACTCTCCATAACAACCTATATAAGGAAAAGATTACATTATTATTAAAGACATCCTATCTAAAATTTCATGTTATCAATTCTAAAATGGAAAGTCAAAGAGGGGATTTATGAAAGGTTTTTCTTCCTTAAATGAAAGCTGAAAAATATTTGCATACCCAGAAAATGAGTCTAAGACTTCCAATCAGAACTATAGGTTCTGTTTGTTAATTCTGACTTTAAAACACAAAAATTCTCATGAGGCAGAACCTTAGCATTGAAAGCACATATCAATGTGCATGGGTTCAAAACCCAATTCTGTCCATTACCAGCTGAAGACCTGAGGTAAAAAATTATGTAATTTCTGTGCCTCATTAGTAAAATGGAAATAACAGTAACTGCCCCATTGAGTGACTCCGAGGACTATGACAGAGTGGTAAGTGCTCAACGTAAACTCCAATTTTTAAATAACTGTAAGTGGATTAATGCCACTGCCTTTGTCACCTTTTAACATTATTGATCTAATATTACAAAGGAGATTGAAAGTTCCTTCTATTTATCTCCTACAAAAGTATTTCAAGACTATATAAGGGTATACTAGCTGATATAACCATCTACTGCTAGCATCCTATTCAAAAAACACTGAAGTCCGTAAACAGCCTGCGCTCAAGAGGCCTACGTTATATCCCAAGCAGGCACAAAGTCTGGGCAGATCCTGTGAATGGAGGCTAAAGAAAAATGTGGTGCTGCTGCTGCTGCTAAGTCACTTCAGTCGTGTCTGACTCTGTGTGACCCCATAGACGGCCTCCCACCAGGCTCCCCTGTCCCTGGGATTCTCCAGGCAAGAACGCTGGAGTGGGTTGCCATTTCCTTCTCCAGTGCATGAAAGTGAAAAGTGAAAGTGAAGTCGCTTAGTCATGTCTGACTCTTAGCGGCCCCATGGACTGCAGCCTATCAGGCTCCTTGGTCCATGGGATTTTCCAGGCAAGAGTACTGGAGTGGGGCGTCATTGCCTTCTCCAAAATGTGGTGGGAGGACTACAAATTCACTCACTTCATAAAGCAACTGCACAACAAACTGAGGAAGTAAGGTCTGTACTTATGTCAAGTGACAGCATAATAAAGCAAACTGTATTTTCAGTTATTCTTTCTACAACTACTTTCATTGATAACAGCAGCTGCCATTTACTTACAAACAGATAAATTACATATTTCTAAATGCTCATTTATAAAATACTAGTTGTATAGCCTGAACTCTGAATGCAGAGTTCCAAAGAATAGCAAGAAGAGATAAGAAAGCCTTCTTCAGCAATCAATGCAAAGAAATAGAGGAAAACAACAGAATGGGAAAGACTAAGGATCTATTCAAGAAAATCAGAGATACCAAAGGAACATTTCATGCAAAGATGGGCTTGATAAAGGACAGAAATGGTGTGGACCTAAGAGAAGCAGAAGATATTAAGAAGAAGTGGCAAGAATACACAGAAGAACTGTACAAAAAAGAGCTTCACGACCCAGATAATCATGATGGTGTGATCACTGACCTAGAGCCAGACATCCTGGAATGTGAAGTCAAGTGGGCCTTAGAAAGCATCACTACGAACAAAGCTAGTGGAGGTGACGGAATTCCAGTGGAGCTGTTCCAAATCCTGAAAGATGATGCTGTGAAAGTGCTGCACTCAATATGCCAGCAAATTTGGAAAACTCAGCAGTGGCCACAAGATTGGAAAAGGTCAGTTTTTATCCCGATCCCAAAGAAAGGCAATGCCAAAGAGTGCTCAAACTACCGCACAATTGCACTCATCTCACACGCTAGTAAAGTAATGCTCAAAATTCTCCAAGCCAGGCTTCAGCAATATGTGAACCGTGAACTTCCTGATGTTCAAGCTGGATTTAGAAAAGGCAGAGGAACCAGAGATCAAATTGCCAACATCCGCTGGATCATGGAAAAAGCAAGAGAGTTCCAGAAAAACATCTATTTCTGCTTTACTGACTATGCCAAAGCCTTTGACTGTGTGGATCACAATAAACTGTGGAAAATTCTGAGAGAGATGGGAATACCAGACCACCTGATCTGCCTCTTGAGAAATCTGTATGCAGGTCAGGAAGCAACAGTTAGAACTGGTCATGGAACAACAGACTGGTTCCAAATAGGAAAAGGAGTACGTCAAGGCTGTATATTGTCACCATGTTTATTTAACTTATATGCAGAGTACATCATGAGAAATGCTGGACTGGAGGAAACACAAGCTGGAATCAAGATTGCTGGGAGAAATATCAATAACCTCAGATATGCAGATGATACCACCCTTATGGCAGAAAGTGAAGAGGAACTCAAAAGCCTCTTGATGAAAGTGAAAGTGGAGAGTGAAAAGGTTGGCTTAAAGCTTAACATTCAGAAAACGAAGATCATGGCATCTGGTCCCATCACTACATGGGAAATAGATGGAGAAACAGTGGAAACAGTGTCAGACTTTATTTTTCTGGGCTCCAAAATCACTGCAGATGGTGACTGCAGCCATGAAATTAAGAGACGCTTACTCCTTGGAAGGAAGGTTATGGCCAACCTAGACAGCATATTCAAAAGCAGAGACATTACTTTGCCAACAAAGGTTCGCCTAGTCAAGGCTATGGTCTTTCCTGTGGTCATGTATGGATGTGAGAGCTGGACTGTGAAGAAGGCTGAGCGCCGAAGAATTGATGCTTTTGAACTGTGGTGTTGGAGAAGACTCTTGAGAGTCCCTTGGACTGCAAGGAGATCCAACCGGTCCATTCTGAAGGAGATCAGACCTGGGATTTCTTTGGAAGGAATGATGCTAAAGCTGAAACTCCAGTATTTTGGCCACCTCATGCGAAGAGTTGACTCATTGGAGAAGACTCTGATGCTGGGAGGGATTGAGGGCAGGAGGAGAAGGGGACGACAGAGGATGAGATGCCTGGATGGCATCTCTGACTCGATGAATGTGAGTCTGGGTGACCTCCGAGAGCTGGTGATGGATAGGGAGGCCTGGCGTGCTGCAGTTCATGGGGTCGCAAAGAGTCGGACACGACTGAGCGACTGATCTGATCTGATCTGAGTTGTATAGCCTATGAATACTATAATGCTAATAGCACTCAACTCGAACAGGATAAACCAACTGAGAGCTTAATAAAAGACATTTCACATTTAACACACACTAATACAATACTAATACAAGCTTCACAACAACAGTGCTTGTATTTTTAATACCGGCTAACAAACAGCAACATCACAGTATCCTCATCAAAATAACTGTCACACCCAACATGCAAGTAAGACACAGGACTAACAGAACTTCTTTTGTCAGTTCACATGCAACTTAAATTTTAGGGCTATGAAATATTAACAACGAGCTCAGGAAGAGTCTGCCTGCTATTGCAGAAGACCTGGGTTCAATCCCTGGATTGGGAAGATCCCTTGGAGAAGAGAATGGCAACCCATTCCTGTATTATTGCCTGGAAAATTCCATGGGCAGAGGTGCCTGGAGGGCTACAGTCCCTGGGGTCACAAAGAGTAGGACAGGACTGAGCGACTAACACTTTCACTTTCAGGCTGCTATTTACTTGAAAAATTCCAAGGAAAATATTCATTCATTTAACATTTCAGGTGAGACTCTTAAGAGTAAAGGGACACAGGCAATATGCTCCACAGTCAGAAACCCGCAGCACGGCAAGATTGACACAGACTCACCGCCCCTGCAGGCTGAGCCCGGTCAGGAGCCCCAGGGTGTCGGTATTCACCACCAGCAGGCACAGGACGATTTGCATCAGCTCTGAGGAAAAAGAACCACCACACTGTAAGTAAGCAATGCCTCCAGTCACTTCATCTGCAGGACTGACTCTTTTTGAAGTTTTTGTAAGCAAAAATGGTAAAGGAAAATGTCACATAATACATAATTACAAAGAAACAAATTTAAATGTGAGAAAAAAATGTAAGCAGTAAACTATGCTTTCAAAATCTTTGTAATTTAAAAGCATAATATTTCCTACCTGGCTTGAGAAGCAGGTAATGCCACAGCTAAGGACTGTGCAGCTGATTCACTTGGCATTCTTTGGATCTTAGTGTCTGCTGTCAAAGCAACCCCTATTCAAATTAGAAAAAAATCAACTATTTTTTACTATCTATCTTTGCTTTCATTTATATGCATTTACAATAAAAAACTGGAGCAAGACATGCCAAAAAGGAAATGGTAATTATCTCCAGATGTGATATTACAAAAATTTTTATTATATTTTGCAGGTCTTTTGTTTTTAACTCTTCTATAATAAATATTGCTCATTGTATATCTCAAATTTATCTCACATATTTACTTAAAATAGTTTGATATGAACATAGCCCAACATAGTAGTTAAATTTAATATATAATAGTTAAATCTCTATTATCTTAGGATACTACTTTCAAATATAAAAATTAAGCAGTTCCCCAAATACTAACAGAGTGTTTCCAAGGGTAAATGTAAACTCCTACAACAAAAAGCACCAATTTACCTATACTTTCAATGTGGTGAATTCTGTCCTCTAAAATTACTAGAATCTAGATATACTAAGGAGAAGGCAATGGCAACCCACTCCAGTACTCTTGCCTGGAAAATCCCATGGATGGAGGAGCCTGGTAGGCTGCAGTCCACCAGGTCGCTAAGTCGGACACGACTGAGCGACTTCACTTTCACTTTTCACTTTCATACATTGGAGAAGGAAATGGCAACTCACTCCAGTGTTCTTGCCTGGAGAATCCCAGGCACAGGGGAGCCTGGTGGGCTGCCGTCTATGGGGTCGCACAGAGTCAGACACGACTGAAGTGACTTAGCAGCAGCAGCAGATATACTAAGCTTTGTGTCTCCACTCTGTGATTCTGGCCACTCTACTTGTGTGATAATTCCTCTACACACACAACACAGCCAGGATATGTTTCTATCATACCTGCTTCTACACGAACATTTTCAACTTTTATAAGCTTAGTGATATTAATGTGTCTAACTACACCTCCAGGTAATAAGCTTGTCTTAGCCTGGAGCACTCTTTTGAATTCTTAGCACAGTGCCTGATGAAAAATAGGTGCTTAATTTAGTTTACAGAATGACTGCATATGAAACTTATGTTAATTCTTATCTAAAATGCTCTGCCTGAATACCTGGTTATGGAGCTTATCTTATATTCTACGGGCAATGGGGATCATATTATTGGCTCATTCGTGGAAATACAAGTGACTATAAGACATTTTCAAATTTAACAGTTCACTTACCAGGTCCTGGTGGATACGGATGTGTACCTGTCACCAAATATTCAACTTCTTGTCCTACCAAAAGAAAGAGTGAGAAAGAAAATTCATCAATGGCAAAATTACCTTATATACACGTGCTATTTCTTTTAATGAATTAAATAATATTAAATTATCAACTGGATTTTTTAAATTTTCCCAAATAATCAAGTCTCAGAAATAAGGTAAGTTGATCATTTTTGTTTTGTCTTCTGGAGATGTATACACAGCTATTTCCTTGGCCATTTGCTGATGTGAGGTCAAGAAAGCTTATAAGTTTGTTACACAGCAATGTAACAGCAATAGAAAGGTCATCCTGGCAAGTAATAATCCACTCAGGCTTATCTTCTAAGAAAATGGTTTTCTTGTGGAACCTTGGATTATCTTTATTCACTATGATTTTAGTACTTAATATCACCTTTCTGAATTACAGGCAAAACAGATAGATGCCCTTTCCACAGGTTAGAATTTTCCCTTTAGTCTCCACTATGAGAAAGGCAATGCCAAAAAATGCTAAAACTACCGCACAATTGCACTCATCTCACATGCTAGTAAAGTCATGCTTAAAATTCTCCAAGCCAGGTTTCAAGAATACGTGAACCGTGAATTCCTGATGTTCAAGCTCATTATAGAAAAGGCAGAGGAACCAGAGATTAAATTGCCAACATCCGCTGGATCATCGAAAAAGCAAAAGAGTTCCAGAAAAGCATCTATTTCTGCTTTTTTGACTATGCCAAAGCCTTTGACTGTGTGGATCACAATCAACTGTGGAAAATTCTGAAAGAGATGGGAATACCAGACCACCTGACCTGCCTCTTGAGAAATCTGTATGCAGGTCAGGAAGCAACAGTTAGAACTGGACATGGAACAACAGACTGGTTCCAAATAGGAAAAGGAGTATGTCAAGGCTGTATGTTGTCATCCTGCTTATTTAACTTCTATGCAGAGTACATCATGAGAAACGCTGGGCTGGAAGAAGCACAAGCTGGAATCAAGATTGCCTGGAGAAGTATCAATAACCTCAGATAGGCAGATGATACCACCCTTATGGCAGAAAGTGAAGAGGAAATAAAAAGCCTCTTGATGAAAGTGAAAGAGGAGAGTGAAAAAGTTGGCTTAAAGCTCAACATTCAGAAGACAAACATCATGGCATCCAGTCCCATCACTTCATGGGAAATAGATGGAGAAACAGTAGAAAGAGTGTCAGACTTTATTTTTCTGGGCTCCAAAATCACTGCAGATGGTGACTGCAGCCATGAAATTAAAAGACGCTTACTCCTTGGAAGAAAAGTTATGACCAACCTAGATAGCATATTCAAAAGCAGAGACATTACTTTGGCAACAAAGGTCCATCTAGCCAAGGCTATGGTTTTTCCTGTGGTCATGTATGGAGGTGAGAGCTGGACTGTGAAGAAGGCTGAGCGCCGAAGAATTGATGCTTTTGAACTGTGGTGTTGGAGAAGACTCTTGAGAGTCCCTTGGACTGCAAGGAGATGCCACCAGTCCATTCTGAAGGAGATCAGCCCTTGGGATTTCTTTGGAAGGAATGATGCTAAAGCTGAAACTCCAGTACTTTGGCCACCTCATGCGAAGAGGTGACTCATTGGAAAAGACTCTGATGCTGGGAGGGATTGGGGGCAGGAGGAGAAGGGGACGACAGAGGATGAGATGGCTGGATGGCATCACTGACTCGATGGATGTGAGTCTGAGCGAACTCTGGGAGTTGGTGATGGACAGGGAGGCCTGGCGTGCTATGATTCATGGGGTCGCAAAGAGTTGGACACGACTAAGCGACTGAACTGAACTGAACTGAATTCTGACAAAGCCACACTCACCTTGATTGGCAGGATACTGTTTGTGTCCATATGAATCTGATGCATTCTGAGGGACTTTCTCTTTAAGATTTTCTTTGGAAGTAGGCATATGCAATACAGGACCATATTCATTACGCAGCTTGATTGCCATTTTCCGTTTGTGACTATTTAAAAATTATAAACACAAAAATGTATCTTTGAGTACTTTCAATATATTTATGAATGTAAATATATTCATAGATAGCTAGGACACAAATTTTTAAACAGCTTAAGCTTGCCTAATCTTAATGTAGAAAATGTTTCTGGTAAGATTTTAAAGTTAAACAACATTTAAAAAATGTCCAAGTGCATTTCCACACTATGTTCACAATCTACCACACAGCATCCATTAAGCTGAGTATATTTCAGTTTGTTGACCTATTATAAAAAACCTTCATGTTGATTTATCAAAGGTCTGATGTTAAAATATATAGAAACTAATATATCCTTTAAAAAACCTCAGAGTCAATATACTTCCCTTCCATATGTCTAAATGTAAAAATACACTAAGAGCTTCTATAGTAACCTTTCCTGGATATATCTAGAAAGACTAATTAAAACTAATCCAAGCACTTAGTCCAGTATTTTAGAAAGAAATGCACGTACTATGCTACTTTTAAGGACAGCCCACTTTGTTAATTAAATACAAATGCTTGTTTGAGTAATTAGGTAGATTTTAAAAGAAGGGTAAAGGACAAAGAAGGAACACTGCACGTAATGCAATCCCAGACTGGAGCTGGAGATGTAGAACCAAAAATACGCCACCACTCAAGAATCTTCATCATACTAATGAGAAAAGATGGGAGTAGAAGTGCTGGCCAGGTACAATTTCAGCTCAGCAAGGCTCTGAGAGCAGCAGGAAGCTGAAAGCACATACAAAGTGATTGATTATAAAATATAACACCTAAAAGGGACTCTCCTAATTACTGGGTATTTGTAAAATGCAATTAATTAATGGGAATTTTTCTGTAAAAAGCCAAAAAAAAAAAGTTAAATCAGCTTAAATTATGCCAAAACATGGTTCATTACTAATAGATCTCCTAAGAGTTAGTATTACTCACTAATTTTTAAAGGTTCCCCTCTCCCTGCTCTCTTCCCCCATTATTAAAAGTTGAAACATTCTAGCAATTAAAAAAGGAACTATCCCTACCTCTCTTCATCCAAAGGCACAGGTTTTCCATTATCAGCCACAAACATGTCATGGGTTCTCTTCAACGACCTGAACACAAGCGTGTGTACAGAATGCTTCTGCACCTCCTAGAAAGAAAGAGTGTAATTACATACCTAGCTACAAATTACATACACCATAATCTAAACTGAAGCAAATTAATTATAAACTTTACACCTTTAAATATGTAAAACTTTGTACCACTCACCACAGCTATTTATAACAAGCTATAGCAGTCAAGTTCAGGGAAGAGGAGGAAGCTCCTCTTGGGCCACAGCCCCAGGTATACCAACTGAGTGATGCCTGAAATCAGTCATTTGTTCAATAAACATTTTACTGAGTTCCTATTAAATGAGTGCCAGGTATTGTGCTAGAAACTAACAACAGAATAATGAAAAGGCAGCCACCGTCCCTGTGCTCAAGAGGAAACAGATAAAAATAAGGTAAGTAACTCCATATTTTAATAATTGCTATGAAGGAAACAAGCGAGGGGCTGAGACAGAACAGAGCAAGACCTTAGGCTGGTTATGGAAGATCTCTCTGAGGTGGCAGCTAAGCAGAGAAGGAATCGGTCTTGCACAAAATAGAGGTAAGAAAAATTCAGGCAGGACTTCTCCGGTGGTACAACGGATCAGAATCTGTCTGCCAATGCGGGGACGCAGGTTCCACCCCTGGTCGGGGAAGAATCCACAGGCCACAGAACAACTAAAGTCCCTGTGCCACAACTACAGGAGCCCGTGCGCCTCGAGTCTGTACTCGGCAAAGACAAGCTGCCGCAATGAGAAGGTGCCGCACCGCGATGAAGAGTGGCCCCTCCTTCCTTGCAACTGCAGAAAGACCACGAGCAGGAACGAAGACCCAGCGAAACTGATAAAAAATCAATTAAAAAAAAAAAATCCAGACAAGGAGAAAAAGACATATACAAAAGCGTTCTGTAACTGAAATACTGCCACAAGCTGTAGTACATAATGTACAGTACAGAAGCTGTAGAACATAGTATATGTTCGGTGAAAAGGAGGGTTCGTGATGGAAGATGAGGTTGTAAGGACAGACAAGGTCCCAGTAAGTTGTTTTTTATACCATTGCAAGAGTGTGCATTTTTGCTCTAGTTTTACACAGGGCCACTAAAGTCTCATACAAGAAAAGCTAGATCAACTTAGGTTTTAAACAGATCAATTTGGTGCGGAAGGGAGAGGGATGACAAACGCGGAAGCAAAAAGACCGACCACCTAAAAGCAAATGCATCAGCGCTGATGGAAGACGATGCGGTCTGAACTCAGGTGATGACAGTGGGCCTAGACAAAGAGCCAAGAATTCTGAGATTAAAATGAACAGAGCTTGCTAACAGAATGATAGTTCAAGCTAGGGGGAAATGCAAAAATTCAAGAATGGCAGGTTTTCCCGGAAAACAGCTTAAATAGTAGACAAAGTGAAGACCAGAGGAGACCACCAGTGAGGACACGGAGTCACTGACTCTACCCAGCAGACGGCGAGTACCTGTGGTCAAACATCGATGTTCAATAAAAGCCCCGCCTAAGAAGACCCTGACGAACTCCGTACCCAACGACCGCGTGAAAACTGGAGTAATTACCTCAGGCGTCCCGCCTGGAAGGCCTTCCCTCACATCTCAGTTGGTAAAGAAACCGCCTGCAATGAAGGAGACCCCGGCTCGATTCCTGAGTCGGGAAGATCTGCTGGAGAAGGGAAAGGCTACCCACTCCAGTATTCCCTGGACTTCCCTTTGGCTCAGCTGGTAAGAGAATCCACCTGCAATGCGGGAGACCTGGGTTCGATCCCTGGGTTGGGAAGATCCCCTTGGACAAGGGAAAGGCAACCCACTTCAGTATTCTGGCCTGGAGAATTCCATGATACAGTCCATGGGGTTGCAAAGAGTCGGGCACGACTGAGCGACTTTCGCTTCACTTCACAACTCCGGCTTCTCTTCCTCCAGAAAACCTTACGAGACCACCGGTCTCGGCCAAACAGCCTCCCCCTCGCAGCCACTACTCTCTCTAGTTCCCGCACTCCCAAACCCTCGATCGCCCACGGCCGCTGCCAAAGAAACACAATCCAGAAGCAGACGGCCCCTGAGCACCCAAGTGTCACTTTACCTCGACCATGGCTCTGCCGTCTATACAGGCGCTCCAGCAGGGAAGCAGCAGTAGTCAAGAGAACAGGACAGAAACCGCCGCCACCACGGCTCAGCCCCTTCCGGAAACTGCGCTTCCTGGGCCGGATGTGACGCAAGGCTCCGCGCAGGCGCGCGGGGCGCTCGCAGGCCTTCAGGGGTGAAGCGGCGGGCTCTTCTCCGGCCGCCTCTGGGGAGGAGCTTCTGGACTGCAAAGCGGAAGATGCAGGAGTCGCGTGACGATGCGTTTCACTTGCTCTTGCAGAAATCTTGAGATAATAACGTTTTCTGCCTTACAGCCTTAAATACTTTGGTTTAGGGTTGTGGTTGCATGCCCTTTGTTCTCTGGAATGTTAATGCGATTTCTTCAGACGAACCAACAGTTCTAAGGAACTTCCGGAGAGCGCGGGAAGGCTCTTACAAGCTCTTGCCTTCTTTGAGGGGGCGCCTCCGTGATGCACGTAGCCAGATTGTGCTATTTGATTCAATTTGGCTGAAAGCCTTTAGACGTCTTTGTATTCTTGGCGCCCAGAAACAATTCCATTTACACTGTCCATCAAGCACTTGTTGGAACAGTTTCAATTTGAGAAATTCTGCAAAATATTTTGGTTTTAATAGCATGTTGCAAAATCTCAAATTTATTTTCCAAAGATTTTTTTTTTTAAGTCTCTCAGAACTCTTGGCCATTTCTTTTATTTTCCACTAATCCAGGTTTTTTTAAATTTTAATCTCTCAAAACTCTTGGCATAACTCTTGTTTGCTAGTTGTCCAAAGATAAATGTGGCTTCAACAATGCCAGGATACAGTTGGCCAAAGTGGGGAGAAGAAAAACATCTGAAGACAAGGCATTTTTATATTTTAATATATACAGACTGGTGCCTAAAGATGAGCATTTTCTTTTCTACCCAGGTAGACTGCAGTTTGCCAGCATTGTACCTATATTTCTAGGTAAGAAGGAAAATTGATGAACTGGATATTTGCAAATTTGAATAGACGAACGTTTTATTGGCTCTCCTGTTCTTTAACCATAGTCACTTTATGCAGATCTTGTCATCAGAGCACCCTGCTTTAAGAGGGAGACAAATCTATCAAAGTATAGCAATGTGAGTTCATCGTCTCATTAATTTTTTAATTTTTAATTAAATTAATTAATTTAATTTAATTAATTTTTAATTCATTATAAACGTTAAGATCATGCATGTATTTGAAAATACAGTCATCTCTGAGTTTGAGTGTAAGTTTGGCTTTAAGGGGATTTTCCTGGTGGGTCAAACGGTAAAAGAATCTGCCTGCAATGAAGGAGACTTGGGTCAATCCATGGGTCAGGAAGATCCCCTGGAGAAGGGAATGACTACACACTTCAGTATTCTTGGCTGGAGAATTCCATGGACAGAGGAGTCTGGCCAGTGACAGTCCAGATCAGATCAGATCAGATCAGTCGCTCAGTCGTGTCCGACTCTTTGCGACCCCATGAACTGCAGCACGCCAGGCCTCCCTGTCCATCACCAGCTCCCGGAGGTCACTCAGACTCACATCCATCGAGTCAGTGATGCCATCCAGCCATCTCATCCTCTGTCGTCCCCTTCTCCTCTTGCCTTCAACCCCTCCCAGCATCAGAGTCTTCTCCAATGAGTCAACTCTTCGCATGAGGTGGCCAAAATACTGGAGTTTCAGCTTTAGCATCATTCCTTCCAAAGAAATTCCAGGATTGATCTCCTTCAGAATGGACTGGTTGGATCTCCTTGCAGTCCAAGGGACTCTCAAGAGTCTTGTCCAACACCACAGTTCAAAAGCATCAATTCTTAGGTGCTCAGCCTTCTTCACAGTCCAGCTCTCACATCCATACATGACCACAGGAAAGACCATAGCCTTGACTAGGCGAACCTTTGTTGGTAAAGTAATGTCTCTGCTTTTGAATATGCTGTGGTCGCAAAGAATAGGTAGTGACTGAGCGACTAACACTTCACTTGGCCTAAAGAACTGACTTTCAATAACAGTGGCCACTAATAGTAGCCCTTGCAAGGAAATGCTGTAATATAAAATGTATACTTGGAAAATAAATCAGAGTATAACTTACCTATAGATAGAAATAGTTATATAAAAGAACATGATGTTACAGGGCAATAAAATTACAGAAAAGAAAACAAGATTCTAATATATCTATGGCAATATAGATGAAGAAGACATGGTACATATATACAGTGGAATATTCGTCATAAAGGACAAAATAATGCCATTTGGAGCAACATAGATGGACCTAGTGATTGCCTGAGTGAAGAGATTGTACCGAGTGAAGTCAAAGATACACAAATATGTGCTGTCACTTATATGTGGAATCTAAAACAAACGGTACAAATGAACTTACCTACAAAATAGAAATAGAGATGGAGAAAATAGACTTGAGTAAGGGGGAAGGATAAATTGGAATTGACTTATGCTTACTACTATATATAAAATAGGTAACTAAGAAGGACCTACTATAGAGCACAGGGAACTCTACTCAATACTTTGTAATGACATATAATAATCTAACATAATTTAAATAATAATCTAATCTAATTAAAAAATAATCTGAAAAGAGTGGATGCTGCTGCTACTGCTGCTAAGTCACTTCAGTCGTGTCCGACTCTGTGCGACCCCACTCCGTCCATGGGATTTTCCAGGCAAGAGTACTGGAGTGGGGTGCCATTGCCTTCTCCAAAAAAGAGTGGATATATGTATATAAATAACTGATTCACTTTGCTGTACACCTGAAACTAACACAACGTTGTACTCCAATAAAAATCAAAACAAAACAAAAAAAACAACCCTGTCCTGGCTGATACCCAGAGCTGCCTTACTTGAGCAGTAGAGGTCAGTGCTGCTCTTGATAAATGTAGAAGGATTGTTTGCAAAAGTGCACATGGTGAATACTTTATTAATGTATATTATTAAGTCTGTTTGGATGAAGCCTATAGTACAAATTTTAAGGAAAGTCTCCCTTTATTAGTTGAGTTTTTTTTTTTTTTAATTCACCAATAGAGGAGATCCCTTTATTCTCTATTAAAAGTCAGTAACTTGTATATATGCAGCTAAAACATATGAAGGGGAAAAGAGCTCCTTTATAGCAACAATAAATGAAAAAATATTCAAGACATGAGAAAAATGAAAGGGCATAAAAAGATTTTAATGAAAATATATCTTATGAAGATTCATATTTATAAATGTCTGTTATGTCATTGATCTAGGGCACATTTTACAGAAAATGCTGTTAATTTTTGTTTGTTTATTTTTGGCTGAACTGTGCCTTGGTTGCTTTGCATGGGCTTGCTCTAGATGCAGCGCGTGGGGCTGCTCTTGAGTGCACCGGGTTCTCTCGATGCCGAGCACAGGCTCTTAGGTACACCAGCTTCAGGAGCTGTGGCACTCAGAATCAGTAGCTGCAACACTCAGGCTCTAGGGCTCAAGCTCAGAAGTTGGGGCCCACGGGCTTAGTTGCTCTGCTGCATGTGCAGTCTTTCTGGATCAGGGATCAAAACTGTGTCTCCTGGATTGACAGGCAGATTCCTATCCACTGCACCACAAGTGAAGTTTGAAAATACTATTAATTTAGTTCAAGACATTGCTATTAAATAATGAAAAAAAATGTTAATGTTATAAAATACTCCAAGTAAAATTTTTTTCATTTTCCACAGAGTTTTAGTGCTGATACTTTTATATATACTTAATATATAAAATTTAAGTGATTTATTGCGTTGTTTGAAAACACAGCTTCTCTACTAATGCACAATTTATGCTTTTCTTAAATTAATCTCAATCAGTTGATCTTAACTTTCCCTTTGAAATAATTCAGCAGACCCCAGAAGCCATTTCAGCCTAACTTACTAAAAGAAAATGGCCGGGGGCCGGGGGGGTGGGTGGTGGTGTTACTATTTTAAAGGACATTCGGGTCAGTTCAGTCACTCAGTCATGTCCGACTCTTTGTGACACCATGAATCACAACACACCAGGCCTCCCTGTCCATCACCAACTCCCGGAGTTTAGGCAAAATCATGTCCGTTGAGTCAATGATGCCATCAAACCATCCGGTCCTCTGTCGTCCCCTTCTCTTCCTGCCCCCAGTCCCTCCCAGCATCAGAGTCTTTTCCAATGAGTCAACTCTTCACATGAGGTAGCCAAAGTACTGAAGTTTCAGCTTTAGCATCAGTCCTTCCAATGAACACCCAGGACTGGTCTTTAGGATGGACTGGTTGCATCTCCTTGCAGTCCAAGGGACTCTCAAGAATCTTCTCCAATACCACAGTTCAAAAGCATCAATTCTTCGGTGCTCAGCTTTCTTCACAGTCCATTTCTCACATCCATACATGACCACTGGAAAAACCATAACCTTGACTAGATGGACTTTTGTTGGAAAAGTAATGTCTCTGCTTTTGAATATGCTATCCAGGTTGGTCATAACTTTCCTTCCAAGGAGTAAGTGTCTTTTAATTTCATGGCTGCAGCCACCATCTGCAGTGATTTTGGAGCCCCCAAAAATAAAGTCTGACACTGTTTCTACTGTTTCCCCATCTATTTCCCATGAAGTGATGGGACCAGATGCCATGATCTTTGTTTTCTGAATGTTGAGCTTTAATCTAACTTTTTCACTCTCCACTTTCACTTTCATCAACAGGCTTTTTAGTTCCTCTTCAGTTTCTGCCATAAGGGTGGTGTCATCTGCATATCTGAGGTTATTGATATTTCTCCCAGCAATCTTGATTCCAGCTTGTGCTTCTTCCAGTCCAGCGTTTCTCATGATGTACTCTGCACAGAAGTTAAACAAGCAGGGTGACAATATACAGCCTTGACGTACTCCTTTCCCTTTTTGGAACCAGTCTGTTGTTCCATGTTCAGTTCTAACTGTTGCTTCCTGACCTGCATACAGGTTTCTCAAGAGGCAGGTCAGGTGGTCTGGTATTCCCATCTCTTTCAGAATTTTCCACAGTTTATTGTGATCCACATAGTGAAAGGCTTTGACATAGTCAATAAAGCAGAAATAGGTGTTTTTCTGGAACTCTCTTGCTTTTCCCATGATCCAGCTGATGTTGGCAATTTGATCTCTGGTTCCTCTGCCTTTTCTAAAACCAGCTTGAACATCTGGAAGTTCATGGTTCACATATTGCTGAAGCCTGGCTTGGAGAATTTTGAGCATTACTTTAGTAGCGTGTGAGATGAGTGCAGTTGTGTGGTATTTTGAACATTTTTTGGAATTGCCTTTCTCTGGGATTGGAATGAAAACTGACCTTTTCCAGTCCTGTGGCCACTGCTGAATTTTCCAAATTTGCTGGCATATTGAGTGCAGCACTTTCATAGCATCATTTTTCAGGATTTGAAATAGCTCAGCTGGAATTCCATCACCTGCACTAGCTTTGTCTGTAATGATGCTTTCTAAGGCCCACTTGACTTCACATTCCAGGATGTCTGGCTCTAGCTGAGTGATCACACCATCATGATTTTCTGGGTCATGAAGATCTTTTTTGTACAGTTCTTCTGTGTATTCTTGCCACCTCTTAATATCTTCTGCTTCTGTTAGGTCCATCCCATTTCTGTCCTTTATTGAGCCCATCTTTGCATGGAATGTTCTCTTGGTATCTCTAATTTTCTTGAAGAGATCTCTCTCTTTCCTATTCTGTCATTTTCCTCTATTTCTTTGCATTGATCACTGAGTAAGGCTTCTCAAAGATTTGGCAGAAGAGTCAAATGTTTAGAAGTTTTAATGGCTTCTGCTGCTGATGTTGGTAGACTTTCTCTCTAGAATGCTGCCGTGAATATACATCTAGCCAATCAACCTGATTATTTTCTTAGCTTATTTCCTTCACAAACATGAATTTGGGGAAGAGAAGCTGATAGGGCTGGCTTGGGTAAAGGATCTATCCCTGCTCAGTCACCTGTGGCTAGAAGGTTGAGGTATCACAAGGTATCACTAACAGGACCACAGGAGCTGCACTCCTGCATTTTAGGGGTCATTCCAACATTCCAAGAGAAGGGAGTGGCATTCCAAATTCCAAAATGGTTGTCAGAACATTGTGGTTTTGAGTCTAATGGGACAGAAGTAAAACAGCATCTCTGTCTTTTCTCCAGCTCCTGTGATCAGCATTGTGTTGAAGGGAAAGAAATGTCCTATTTGTCTCCTTATTGCCATTGTCTATATCAGCCTCCTCTGTTTTTTGTTGCTATTGTTCAGTCACTAAGTCATGTCTGACTCTTTTAATATCAATAAAAATCTCCTCTGTCCATGGGATTCTCCAGACAAGAATTCTGGAGTGGGTAGCCATTCCCTACTCCAGGGGAACTTCCTAACCTAGGGATCAAACCTGTGTCTCCCAAATTGTGGGCAGATTCTTTACTGCCTGAGCCGCCAGGGAAGCCTATCAGCTTCCTTAAGAAAAGCAAATTCGCATTGACCAAATCAGTAGAAGGAAACTCTCCACAGGAGATGGAACTATCTTACCCTTCTTCCCAGCAATGTGCTTTCCCATTGCTAACCAATCATGGCTGTCACTGCCACTCTGGTCTCAGGCTTGCCCATCAAAGCTTTGGTCCAATTCTTCAGTATTAATTTCTCCTCGGCTAGTGGTTCTCAAACCATGGTTCATGGCAAGAAAACAAACAAAAAGACAATACAGAGACTAACAATGATTTAATATTGTTCTCAAAGCCTATGTCAGTTTAAACAAAGAGAATCAGTATTTAATTTTGTTCATTCAATCATTCACTCATGTTCACAAACTAGTTCAATGGATATTAATATTTGTCAAAACCTATCATGCAAAGAGTTGACTCATTGGAAAAGACCCTGATGCTGGGAGGGATTTGGGTCAGGAAGAGAAGGGGATGACAGAGGATGAAATGGCTGGAAGGCATCACCGACTCGATGGACATGAGTTTACGTAAACTCCGGGGGGAATTGGTGATGGACAGGGAGGCCTGGGATGCTGCGATTCATGGGGTCGCAAAGAGTCAGACATGAGTGAGCGACTGAACTGAACTGATTATGTGCTAGGTGTCTGATATAACTATATAGTCACTCAAACCACAAGTTTCAAGTCCAAAAGCCTTTTCAAGTCATTTTTCCCTAGGAAGAAGGTTTGGGTCTGTAAGTTATTGTTCCCAAAGCTTCACATTTCCCCTGCTTTGGCACAGGGTTTCAGGTTCAGCACATATAAGCAGTTTTTAATTTTGTCTACCCCTCTAAACACAAGGAGTTCCCTAGTGGCTCAGACGGTAAAGCGTCTGTCTACGATGCAGGAGACATGGGTTCAATCCCTGGGTTGGGAAGATCTGCTGGAGAAGGAAATGGCAATCTACTCCAGTACTATTGCCTGGAAAATCCCATGGATAGAGGACCTGGTAGGCTACAGTCCATGGGGTCGCAAAGAGTTGGACATGACTGAATGACTTCACTTTCCTTTCCTTTCTAAATGCAAAGCTTCGTGAGGACAGGCTGCTTGTCTATCTTGGTGACCAAAGTATCCTTGGCCTCTAGCACAAGGTAGGTGCTCTATAAACATTTGATGAACACAGATTGCCTTGTGTGCTTTTACTGAGCCTGACTTGAATTGTATCAAGGACAAATGCATTGACGATCAGTGCCGGCAAGTCCACCCTTCTTGCCAGAGAACTGCTGGGCAGAACGGATTATTTCTGTTTTCTCTATCACTGGTTTACTGCCCTTGACTTACATAAGGGGATCAGCTACTACAAAGAACTCTGCACTATTGATCTAAAAGTATAACTGAACAAATAGTACTCCCTTCCTCCTCCACCAATGGCATCAATGTTTAAAAAAAAAAATGAAGTATTTTAGTAAGCAGAATCTCTACAAATGTATTTCTTCTCACTGAAAATACAGAAATTTACTGTGTAATATTACACACTTTAACGTGTTAATAGAGCTGTATAAAACGCTATGAAAACTCTAGCAATAAGTAGGCTTAAACTCATAGTTATTACCACTCCATCAGTCATGCCTCTCACACAGATATGAATATCCAACCCACACTCACATATTACAACGAAAATGTAAGAGAAAAATAAAGGATAAGAAACTATAGTCTCAAGAAAAAAATGGCTGGCCAATTCAAAAACAGCAAACCCAGACCATTTCTTTACCATGTTTTAATTTTGTTGGGCAATATGTTGTAATGGGCACAGAGTGTGAACTGTCTCATTAGACAGACATGGGTCAAGTCCTGGTACCAGTACACCTTGAGTTCTTTACTTAACCTCTGAGCCTCGGTTTCATCATTTTTAGAATTTAAAGTAAATAAGTGATTATTAGAACTTGGCATTTGAGGCCTGTTTCAATGAAAAGATAGTTCACTCACTCATTCTATGATTTTTTTAATCAAATGCCTACTATTTCTTATTCACCAGGGTATCCTCAGCTTCTATTACACTGCTTGTCACATAGAAAGCCCTCAAGAGCTATTTGTGGGATGAATGTTCTGTCTCAGTCTTGTGGAATGTAAATTCTAGTAGCTTCCTTCACTTTCCTGGTGATGATGGTTAGAATGCCTGTCAGAACAGAAAAGAAAAGTGAGACTGTAAAGGAATTTTCACTTTAATGTCGTACAAGGTACTATAATATACTAGAAGGAATTTTAAAACTTAACAGACCTCTGGAAATTAAATAATGGTCCTACTGCTAGTTGATGTAGTGTCAGTGTTTGAAAATGAAGTAATGTGATAATGTTATCTCAAAAGAAAAAACATTTTTAGTTTTCTTAACATAGGCAATCGTTTTAAATCAGCAAAAGTCTGACATCATTAAAACCCTGTCCAGATGGTTAAAATGGACTTTTTCTCAGTTACATTTTGAAGGAAAGTATTATTGCATCTTTTTCTAATTAACATGCAGATACATACATCTGTTTTCCTCAGAGTGTGTATTCTTCTAAGAAAGTCTCTCAGTCATGTACGACTCTTTGTGACCCCATGGACTGCAGCACACCAGGCTCCTCTGTCCATGGGGATTCTCCAAGCAAGAATACTGGAGTGAGTTGCCGTGCCCTTCTCCAGGGGATCTTCCCAACACAGGGATTGAACCCAGGTCTCTGGCTTTGAAGGTGGATTCTTTACCATCTGAGCCACCAGGGAAACCCAATGAATGAGATGTAAATTTGGAATATTTCAGTCAATTATTTTTCGTATTTTAAACTCAATACTTTGATTCTATAAATCTGAGTTAAAAAGATTTAGGAATGCAACTTAAGCTATCCAGAGAAGAAAGAAATTTAATGTGTCTCATTCCATTATCAGCAGTCCGTTTCCAAGCATTGTTTAAAACATACTCTTCAGATCCAAACCTGGGTCTTTTTAATAAAATCACTTAAAATTGAATGACAAAGGTTTCACTTTCCGTACCAAAAAAACCCAGAAAATGCTGTAAAGCAGCACACTTACTAGGATTTACACCGTTGGCTTTGGTTTTTCTATTGATTCTTGTAGGAGTTGTTAATCCTGATTGCAAAAAAACAATGAAAAAATAAGAGAGATGCATTTGTTAGCTTATAAGAAATCATGAAAGGAAATGGGACACATTTACTGTCTGAACTTATATTTAAAATAGGTAAATGAAGGCTTCCCTGATAGATCGGACACGACTGAGAGACTTTCTTTCCACTTTAAATGAAGGCTTCACTAATGTTAAAATAACATTATTTTAAAGATAATATAAAAATAAATTTTAAATATCTATCCAGTCACCATAATAATGATTTTCATTTAGAAATCTATAATCTACTAATCATTTTAATACAGTTTACAATTATTTGAAAATTTTAATGTATCAGTAAAGAACAAAATATGAAAACTGCTTAGAGCAAAAAATGACTGCATTTTCTTTTTGATGTTTGTCTATCATAGCATAAGGCATGAATATTAATTTTGCTATTCTGATTAATGTCTGAAAGATAAGTTGAACATATAATTCTTGAGTTTAGTGGCCTTTTCAAAAACTAAATTACAGGATTACCTCCAAACAACATTTATGGTAAACCTTTAGTGAGTTCACAGTGTTAGTGGGTGCCTTGTAAGTAGGTCCAATATTTTGTGCTCAGATTAAAAGTATTTTTTTCTTCACACGTTCTTTGGGAGCCTGTGTAGCATCCACATTAATTTACAGGAAATATAATACACAGCTCTTTTAGGAATGTCCCAATTTCCCATCATATTGTCCAGTTAAATGAACTGAGGAAATTTGGTGTTACTAAACTTGGCCAACAGAGAACAATTGTATGACAAGTAAATAAGTCTTGCTGGGAAGATGTTGCTTAAGGGATAAAATGGTTCAGTCAACAAGTGAACCAAAAAATTAAATGTTAACTAAGGAAGGTAACCACTTGAAAAGGGCTAGCTAACAGAGGATTCAGGTATATATAGGATTGAAGATCTCTCAGTTAAATCCAAAGCAAAGGATGATTTCTTGGGACTTGCAAAAATTTAAAACCATGAAACATCTACTACTGCTACTTTTGTGTGCTTTTATAGTTCAGGCCCAGTTTCCTGCTGACTATGACGAGGTGACTTTTACCTATTATTATATTCTTACTAATACTATTAATATAACATATAACCAAATCATAATCATATCTGAATATGTATTTTAATGAAATTAGCCTTGATTTTCGTTATGAAATTGAATTGTTAATTTCTAGGACCTATTTTATTTAAAGAATGTTGTATAGTATTTCTTACATAAAAACAAAATAATAATTTCTCATTTTCTGCTTTATCACCTTTATTTTCCCAGGGACATGACGACAGACCTAAGGTAAGAATGATGTGCTTTTCTTGATTGTTGTTGTCCTGAGTAGTATGATTTTCATTTAGTTCTAGCAATATGTTATTATAATCTGAGAACAAAAACCTGAAAATTTCACAGACTATAAAAGTGCAGTATTTTAAAAGAAAAAAAGCTGTAATTGCTGGAGGGTAGCTCTTTGGTGAAGGAAGGTAATATATGGCTCCTGAAATTATTGGCTATTGGTAAATGAAAATTGTGAACTAAATCTAAAAGTAAAATAGATCACATTCTGTGATAGAAGATTAAAAATTATTTTTATTGAGAAATTTATATATTGTTATTGTTAATGGTTTTGAAATATAGCACTCCATTTAGTTTATTCATTCATAGAACAGTTTTGCCTCAAGTATCACTCCTACTGGTTTGAAGATGCCAAAATACAAAAATATATTTATAAAAATGACACTTTAAGAATTTAAATTTTATTATCAGATGACTCCTGATCTAATTACTTGTATATAACATAGTATCTGCCACACTAGAAATAAAAGTACACAGTGAATGAAGTAATTAAATGAAGTCATTCATTTTGGATCATTTGTTGAATTTAAATGGAACCTAATATATAGCTCCTTTTAATTATCAAAGTATACATATAAAAAGATAGTTATATGGTTAATTGAGTTAGGTAAGAAAAATGTAAAGAATGTGTAAGAGTCAACTTTTATAAAGCAGTAGGCTAAGCACTTTTACATTCCTGCTCACTGACTAATATACACACAGATAGTTTACTTATTTATCCTTCCAACTGGATTTTCTAGTTTTAGTTATTTCAATAAGTGGTCTTCATAAACCTAAATATCCACATAATTTCTTTTTAACATTTTTCATTTCCTTTTCTCTAGTAAAGCTAGATCACCATTGCTACCTTTCTAATGATACTCTAAATAAAAAGAAAGTACTTTTCTTCTGTTATAATTTGATTTGTAATAAACAGATGAATCACATTTCATAAAATTTCTGTTAGAACAGACCATCTTTGACTGCGACTATATCTTCAAAACAATATATATTTCCTACAGATCTTCATACATTATTATTTTTATTGCAATTACACATAACACACTGTAGTTTAATTTCAGAAGTTAAGCAGGGGAATCTGGCCAGGTTTAAAGCCTAGCACTCTCCTACTAAATGTATTGTCTCTTACTGAATAAATGATAGTAAAATTCCAAATACAGTCATTCAATGACCTCTAGACCCACCAGATAGCTGAGCTTAGTCTCTGGTGCAAATCTAGTCCTTTGTTAATTTTTAATTAAACCCTGAAAATGAAAGGTGTGGTGGTGCTGGTGGTGGTGGTGGTGGTTTAGTTGTTAAGTCGTGTCCGACTCTGCGACCCCATGGACTGTATAGCCCACCAGGCTCCTCTGTCCATGGAATTCTCCAGGCTAGAATACTGGAGTGGGTTGCCATTTCCTTCTCTACCTGAAAGGTGTAATTACTGACAAAGACCATATGATGATAATAAAGTTAATCCAGGCCAGCACTTTTGCATTGTATTGCCTATTTTCCACTTCACTATCTTTTAATGTTATATTTTAATTAGCAAATAATTTAATTGCAATGCACATAACCTAAGAATTATTTAAATGAAATAATTATTTTAAATGAGAAAATCATGGCATTTGATAAAGAAATCATGTAAGAAATTTCATGAGAATGATTTGACAATTTTGTTAATAGACAAGATTGGAGTTAATAGTGGAAAAGCCACTTACACTGTAGTATCTGTTACTGTTATGTGTGATTGCAATAAAGATAATAATGAGAACTTAATATGTGCCAGGCACTCTTCTAAGGGTGTCACATGCAGTAAGTCATTTAGTCCTTAAAATCATCTTATATAGCAGATACTATGACTACCTTTATTTTAGAGATAAAGTAATTCACCCACAATCTTTAGAACTAGAAAGTGGTGTGGGTCAAGACTTGAAACCAAGTAGTTTGGCTCCAGAATACCTTATTCCTTTACAAACGTGTTAGAGTCAATTGGTGTCTTATTACAAATACATTTGTTTATAATAAATCTATATTGCCACTTAAATATTATTAACTAAGAGCTAGTGAAATAATCAATTCATAAAAATTAAAAGTGATAATAATTACTGGAATTTAGTAATCCAAGTGGCTTGAGAACATTTATTCCTTCTGACAGTATAGACTTCATAGTATTTTGTGTGTTCTAATGTATAGATTTCAGGAATCTGAGTTCATTACTATTCATTATCTGATGCAACTTTTTAAGGACTCTTTTTAAAACTCCTCCAGGTACAATAGCTCTTTGCACTGTTTTTCTTTCTGCTCTTATTAAAGAGACCTGAGGAACCTATTGATTTGCCAACAATAGCTAGTCAGTTGATGGTCCTTAAGCAAATCATAGTTTAGTAACCTAAGTTATAAAATGAGACTGTTGGAATACTACATCTCAAGTTTTCTGCAACACTCTTTGTTTTATTTTTGCCTGGCCCCCTGAAGTCAAGTTTGGGTGCCCGTGGTCATCGGCCCTATGACAAGAGGAAGGAAGAGGCCCCCAGCCTGAGACCTGTGCCCCCTCCCATCAGCAGAGGTGGCTATCGGGCTCGTCCTGCCACAGCTACTGTGAGCCAGAAGAAAGTGGAGAGAAAGCCCCCTGACGCTGATGGCTGCCTGCACGCAGACCCGGACCTGGTGGGTGCACACGTGGCTCTGTCCGCCGCGGGCCTCCCTGTGGGGAAACCCGCATTCATGTGTCTTCCTGATGAGCACTGACTCATGTTACCATCACTGTCATTTTGCTTGCCTCTTTTTTTTTTAAATTTTATTTTATTTTATTTAACTTTACAATATTGTATTGGTTTTGCCATATATCAAAATGAATCTGCCACAGGTATACATGTGTTCCCCATCCTGAACCCTCCTCCCTCCTCCCTCCCCATACATCATCCCTCTGGGTCGTCCCTCTGCACCAGCCCCAGGCATCCAGTATCAGGAATCCAATCTGGACTGGCGACTCGTTTCAAATATGATATTATACATATTTCAATGCCATTCTCCCAAATCATCCCACCCTCTCCCTCTCCCAGAATCCAAAAGACTGTTCTATACATCAGTGTCTCTTTTGCTGTCTCCTATACAGGGTTATTGTTACCATCTCTTTAAATTCCATATATATGCGTTAGTATACTGTATTTGTGTTTTCTTCTTTTGGATGTAAATACAGAACATAAACTTACTGGGCCTTGGGCTAAGGGTGCTTTTCTAGTTTTCTTTGGTCTGCAACCAAGATTACAAATCAGAACACAGGATGTTGCCTCTCCTTCTTACTTGCCCACTTTGTCTGTTCAGGTGGTAATACTTTCATACCTAATTACCTTTGTTCTATGGTAAGGATTATTTTTAATCTTCAGAGAATTATAATGGTGAGCCTAGAACTTCTGGTCTTATATAAAGGAAATCAAATTGCAAGTTTTTATATTGGTGAAAGATATTGAATTTTCACTATGTGCTTGTTTTGCAAATATCTCAATCCTACATCTTATGTTGGCTATTTTCTTTGTATATAGGGTGTGTTGTGTCCTACAGGATGTCAGTTGCAAGATACTTTGGTAAAACAGGAAAGACCAATCCGAAAGAGTGTAGAAGATTTACGTAATACTGTGGAGTCTGTTTCCCGGACCTCTTCTTCCACTTTTCAATATATAACTCTGCTAAAAGACATGTGGAAAGGAAGGCAGAATCAAGTACAAGGTAGATATCCTTGTGGTTTCTGTTTGATTCTATTACAAAACTGAAACTGTCTCAGTGCCATGGGAACGCACAGTTCTGAGAAGATCCGGGTGTCTAGCTGAGCCTGGGTCGTTCAGTATGAGCCTGATTACCCCAAGGTCCTCACTTAGGCATCTTCACCTGCAGCTTGTTGCTGCTGCTGCTAAGTCGCTTCAGTCGTGTCCGACTCTGTGTGATCCCATAGACGGCTGTCCCTGGGATTCTCCAGGCAAGAACACTGGAGTGGGTTGCCATTTCCTTCTCCAATGCATGAAAGTGAAAAGTGAAAGTGAAGTCGCTCAGTCATGTCCGACTCTTAGCGACCCCATGGACCGGAGCCCACCATGCTCCTCCGTCCATGGGATTCTCCAGACGAGTACTGGGGTGGGGTGCCATTGCAGCTTGTTAACCTAAGCACTATTCACCTCTAACTCCCAGTCTGGCATCAGCAAGGATGATTTTCTGTGAAAATTTTTACTGTGAATCCTTATTTTTATTCAATAAGAAACTTATGACTCTGAAGACAATATATTCACAGAGTGAAAATTTAGCATTTATAGATTTAACCTTTGACATTTTAAATATAGGTGTCTATGATATCTTCAGTTGAATTGCAAATAATGATCCCATCATTTGAAACTTGAGATCTGAATTTCGAGTGGTATTGGCCTGGTGGTTAGGAATCAGCTAGTGACTGAACTGGCCATAGGTGTCTCAGGGAGTAGCCTAACCAAATCTGGACATTTTTTCAAAGGAATCATGGCATTTCTCTCGCATATTTCTTTTGTATTTCTACTGCAGTTATGTGAGATGGATAAGTAAATTAAGTGTATCTACTCTATAAGATGTTGAACTTCTGAGATGGAAGGCCTAAGTACTGCTTTCTCCTCTATTCCTTATCAAAGAAATAAATAAACAACTTATTGAATATATCATTAGGCTTAATTTTTACCTTAATCTAAGGTAAATTACTAGTGTAGTGACTAGACTATATGTTAATTTATGTATGCCATGGACCATATAATTTTTCCTAAGTGCAACTACATATCATGACTGCCCGATGCCCGAGTCTAGTCTATTCTCAAAATCAAAATCATGATTGTATAGTTGAATACATTTAATTTTTTGTCAAGAGAAAACTCTAACCATTCCTACACAATTTCATTTTTCCAGATAATGAAAATGTAGTAAACGAGTACTCCTCACATCTGGAAAAGCACCAGTTATATATAGATGAGACTGTGAAGAGTAATATCCCAACTAAGCTTCGTGTGCTCCGTTCAATTCTGGAAGATTTGAGAAGCAAAATACAAAAATTAGAATCGGATGTCTCAACTCAGATGGAATACTGCCGCACCCCGTGTACTGTCACTTGCAATATTCCTGTGGTGTCTGGCAAAGGTAACTAGTTAAAACATATTTCTAGAAGGTTACAGAAGAATTCACACTCTCTAAGAATAAGAGAACTAAAACAAGTTCAGTGGATTTTCCCCAACAGATCCTAAGTACGTCTCAGCACGTACTTATCATGTACTTCCCCAACAGATCCTAAGTACGTCTCAGCACGTCTTATCATGAAGATATCCCCAGCATACCTAATGCACTCACCAGTTTTTGAAGAGTAGGAAGCAGCGTGATGATGCTGGTAGCTCAATGAGTGTAATGTACATACTTACTTGAATAGATGGGAACCATAGATAGATGCAGGGATTTCTCCATCACATGTGTTCTGGAAGTTTATGGATATCAAGATATAAAAGGTGGAGAAGGGCCTTTTCACTCCCTTGGAAGATTGCGAGTGTGATTTTTAGTAAGAGGAAGCATCAGTATCTGTAACATTTATCCTCAAATGTCTAAAATAAAACGTTCTTTAGTAATCAATTATCTTACAAACTTGGTGACTAAATACAAAGTAATGATGTTGTAGTCCCTAAACATAATTTATTCTCTTATGGTTGCAGAATGTGAGGAAATCATCAGGAATGGAGGCGAAACATCTGAAATGTACCTCATTCAGCCTGAGGAATCTAGCAAACCATATAGAGTATACTGTGATATGAAAACGGAAAAAGGAGGTACGTGTTTGATAGCTTTTGACTATTATGCTGAAATTATTTTGACACCATAAAATGCCAGGAAATAAAATCTAGCTTTAACAAAACTAACAATGAGCCATTTGATTTGGAATTCAATCTGATATTTTAGAAGTTATAAAATATTTCTGATTCACAGTTTTGGGTAAAAGATAAAGCACTTGCAGTTTCCAAAGATTTTTCAAGTTTTCCTTTCATATTTATTTTCTTATTATATCTATTTAAGGACACTAAATATCAGTGGGCATAAATTAAATGGACAAGGAAGTCAGACATTGCCCCCAAAGGGTCATTATTTGTTAGTGGTTAATATGTGCTATTTTTTTTCTTTCAACCAAAGGATGGACAGTAATTCAGAACCGTCAAGATGGTAGTGTTGACTTTGGCAGGAGATGGGATCCATATAAACAAGGATTTGGAAATATTGCAACCAATGCAGAAGGGAAGAAATACTGTGGTGTACCAGGTAACAACTGGGAATACAAAATAAGACCATTCTTTATTTAGATTTTTTTCCATTTAAAAAACATAGTGTTGGTAGTCTGCTTTTAGGAGTTTTAGGAGGTTAAGAAGTATTGACAAAAGGAGCATAAAAGCTAATGATAAGAGGGGAAAGGCAGTTTTTTGCTTTCAAAGGTTTTATTTTTGGTGAGATTTTCTTTTGTTTTTCCTTTAGGTGAGTATTGGCTTGGAAATGACAAAATTAGCCAGCTTACCAATATGGGACCCACAAAGCTTTTGATCGAAATGGAGGACTGGAAAGGCGATAAGGTGACGGCACTCTATGACGGATTTACTGTACAGAATGAGGCCAACAAATATCAACTCTCAGTGAGCAAATACAGAGGCACAGCTGGCAATGCCCTCATAGAAGGGGCGTCTCAACTGGTGGGAGAAAACCGGACCATGACCATCCACAACAGCATGTTCTTCAGCACGTACGACAGAGACAACGACGGCTGGTATGTGCTGCTGCTTCTCTCCTGCTCTCAGTGCCACGGCTCGTGTGCTGCCTGGAGTCACTAATAATGGAAAACATGATTAGTGACTCTCGTTTCTTGGGCAGTTCCTGTGTGCCAGCACTGTACTACGCTCTCTCTGAAACACTTCAGCTATAAGGTTGCCACTGCTATCCTCATTTTACACATGAAGAGTAGCAAGATTAAGTAATTTACCCAACATTACATAACCATAAAAAATACACTGTAATTTGAGCACAGTTACTTTCTAAGTAGTGAGTACTTAGATTTCTGTATGTCTATCATGGACTGTGTCTTTTGAAACCTCTATTTTGCTTTCTAAGAATCTGTAACACTAAGAGATCTGAAAGCTATCATTTCAGGATAACATAATGAATATTGGTGAATTTGCCACATGGGCCCAATTATCTCCCTTTCTTGCTATAGGGCACAGAAAGCCCTTGGTGCATTATTGTGACTTTTCATATAGAATCAAAGGGAAGGAATATTGCACCCAGTACTCCTCTGTGAGCTTTGCAAAGAATTAACTTGAGAGCACTGCAGTTGTAATAACGCCAAACAAATTTCCTTTCAGGAAAACTACAGATCCCAGAAAGCAGTGTTCTAAAGAGGATGGTGGTGGATGGTGGTATAACCGATGTCACGCAGCCAATCCCAATGGCAGATACTACTGGGGTGGAGCGTACACCTGGGACATGGCAAAGCACGGCACAGACGACGGACTGGTGTGGATGAACTGGAAGGGCTCCTGGTACTCGATGAAGAAGATGTCCATGAAGATCAGGCCTTATTTCCCAGAGCAATAGTACCCCCCACACAGAGTATTATTCTTCCACATGTAATACCATTTTTATATATCATGTTATCAGAAATTTTTTTTCATACCTTATATCTCTCTAAAGCTATCAAAATGTAGTTGGTGTGAGTTTTCAGAAAAAATTTTTAGGACAAATGACATTAAAAACAGCACATGGTTGTCTTTCATATTTGTCACTTCCATTGTATACCAAGATGTAACTAAAAGGATGATTGTGGACAGTCAGTGTTCATAATTTCCATTCCAGTGGATTGTGAGAAGTTTCAAATTAGGAAGAGAAATTGAGGTGAAGTAAAATCATGTGTTTAAAATCCACTTTGAACCTCTCTTTATTTATGTAAGATCTATTACAGAAAACTCAAAAAGATTTATTCATTAAACCAGTTTATGTTACAATAAATCAATGTCTTATTTTGTAATCCACATGGTCACTGAGTTAGGCTTTGAAACTATGAGCAAAGAGAAGCATTCATAACCTCAAACAGCTAATGAGCTGACAGTGGCGCCCTGAAGGTTCAGCATCGCACTCTGCTTCACGAAAAGTCACTGCTCTGCAGGGAGGTAGACTTGAGGATCAGAGACCAAGAGCACAGTCACAGTCAAGCCTTCTCCATTTGTTTTTTGAGGGAACCAGTGAGGTAACAAGCAGCATTTGCCCCTGGAAATTTGGCCTGCTGGCCTCAATTGGGTTTTTGTTTTACACATGGTCACAGCAGAACTAAAACAGAAGTGGATTTCTCTTCTTTCCACTTCTTGGGAAATGAGTATATCAACTCAAATTTCCTTTCCTTTTGTATTTTCCATCTGCCCTGGGACAACCCTCTGACCCTCTGGCTTCCTTCCCTCTTGCAGTGCCATTGCCACTGATTTTCATGGAAGCAGTGTCCTGAAGCCCATCTTCTTCATC
Organism: Tragelaphus eurycerus; assembly: GCA_935064755.1. NCBI lineage: Eukaryota > Metazoa > Chordata > Mammalia > Artiodactyla > Bovidae > Tragelaphus > Tragelaphus eurycerus. The sequence goes on along the minus strand of CAKXYN010000057.1, from coordinate 3,032,715 downwards.
TCTGCATCTGAGCAAATGTTCATTTCTATCAGGGCAATGCCATCACTCTCTTAACTCCTCATCATAGCCAACCTTACCTTTTATCCGGTTTCCCTGCCATAAGTTCTGTCCCATCCCTACCTATATTCAAGCTGTTACTGTTATAATAAATTAATGTAACAGAGTATATTAAGTGTACTAAAAATAGAAAATTGTGCTAAACATAGAAAATTCTGTCCAAGGTACTTTCCTACTTAATGTTAGCTTGTTATTATCTAAGTGTTAATATCCAGGCTTCTTAGCTGGGAGTGAAAATGGTTTGTTACTTTGGTCCCAGCACTGTCTTCTGCCCCTGTCCCCCTTCACCATACATCTACATTCTTGTCACAGTGAAGTTTTCACCATGCCAGCAAAGGGCAGGCCCCTTTATATTATGTTCCTGTTGTCAACAGCATCTTTCCTCCAATACCATCTGACAAATTGCTGTTCATTTTCAAGGCTTACTTTAAATGCCATTTGTTAGCTCTACATATCTTTCTCCTTTGCTAATAATGAGCTCTTATTAATCTTTGATTCCAGAATCATCTGTCAGAAAGTATGGTTTTTATAAATTTATAAATATTATATAATATATACATTTATATATTAAAACATATAAATCTTATATTATTAAGACCTTATTGTTCAGTTGTTAAGTCACATCTGACTCTGTGTGACCCAATGGACTGCAGCTCTCCAGGCCTCCCTGTCCTTCACTGTCTCCCAGAGTTTGCTCAAACTCATGTCCATTGAGTTGGTGATGCCATCCAACCATCTCGTTCTCTGTTGTCCCCTTTTCCTCCTGCCCTAAATCTTTCCCAACATCAGGGTCTTTTCCAATGAGTCAGATCTTCAAATCAGGTGGCCAAAGTATTGTAGCTTCAGCTTAACCATCAGTCCTTCCAATGAATATTTGGGGCTGACTTCCTTTAGGATTTTCTTTAAGATCTTGGATAGACCTTTTATAATGTAGTACACATTTTCCAAAAAAAGGTACACATAGAAACTCAATATGCAAAATACTTGAAAGTAGACGTTTTTAAGCAAGACTGGGTATAGCAAAAGCCCATGGAATAAAGGATGGGGAGGTGCAATATCCCTCAGACCTTTGCTCAATTCCCTTATGTACTCAGGACTGGGTGAATTCCTAGAGTTTAAAGTAAAGCCACAGATTAAAACCCACTAAAGGAGATAATCCTATGGTCAATTCTTAGTTAATGTACAGGTGTCAGAAATATGGAGATCACACCTAGGTAATATGTAATATCTATCTAGAAAGAAATAAGCATTCTTATGCCAAGAGTTGACTCATTGAAAAAGACCCTGATACTGGAAGGGATTGGGGGCAGGAGGAGAAGGGGACAACAGAGGACGAGATGGCTGGATGGCATCACTGACTCGATGGATGTGAGTCTGGGTGAACTCCGGGAGTTGGTGATGGACAGGGAGGCCTGGCATGCTGCGATTCATGGGGTCGCAGAGTCAAACACGACTGAGTGACTGAACTGAACTGAACTGAAGGTATCATTTGGTAAAAAATGTTACATATCTGATTTTTGCCCATTCAAGTTTTAAAATTTTAAATACAGTCAAAAGGTAGTGTCCCCTGGTTAGAGTATATAAAACAGTATCTAAAAACTTTAGTTCATGACTTTTATGAAGATAATAAAAAATGAGTTGAAATTAATAATCTCATATTTTGGCATGAGAACTATAACATATTTCTTATACAATTAAGACTGAAAGTATAAAACAAATTGAGGAGGGCATGGCAACTCACTCCAGTATTGTATTCTTGCCTGGAGAATCCCCATGGACAGAGGAGCCAGGCGAGCTACAGTCCATGGGGGTCACATAGAGTCGGACACAACTGAGTGACTAAACCCAGCACAGCATATATAGTTCATTAGAGCTACGAAGGATATATGCACTTGGGACGTAAACTTCCTGTTCCTCTGCATTTAGCAACCAAGGAAAAACAGATAACTCATATAACTAAAGGACTGTTTTTTAAAATGAACATACGTGGGACAAAAACATGGATTATCTAACATATCACAAACCACAGTAGTTGAGCCAACGCTTCTGTTTAACCATTGCACACCAAAATACCATGTGGTCATCTAAATACAATGATCATCTAAACCTGCAGAACTTATTTAAAACACAGAATTCCTGGTCTCAACCTAGGTTTATTGCATCAGAGTCTCTACATGGGAAGATTGTAAAAATATATATGTTTTAAATAAATGACCCTAAGAGATTCTGATCAGTGGCTGGACTTCAGAACAAGTAAGTCAGGCTATGTTTGCCTTCTCCAGAGACTCCTGTCTTTCTTATCTAGCACTTTTTCCACTCAAGTGGTGACTATGAGGCAATATTTAGAGAAAGAGGTCATCTTTGAGATTATGTGACTTCACAGATAACCACTGCTTATGTTTAAGACCCAGTTTGGGTTTAGCAACATGATCCCCAAATACTTGAACCACTATTTCTACTCTGGTATCAATCAGTCTCAAGTGATTCTTTAGTTGGACTTTTAGTTTTTCTGAGGTGTAGAAACAAATGAGAGATGCTACCTACCTTTTTGTACGTAGAGCTGAAGCTGAACACTATCCATCCCCCACACTGTGCCATGTGATTTGATGATCCCTCCTTGAGTTTCCTCTGCCATGCAGCTCTGCACCAACTCACTGTGTTAGTGTGTTATGGCTAAACCCAGGAAATGGAATACGTTCTGTCTATTTTAATATCAATTGTGGGTTGTTGCTTTTTTTTTTTTTTTTTTGGCCACACAAATTCGCATGTGGGATCTTAGTTCCCTGAGCAGGGATCAATTGAATCTGCTCTCCCTGCATTTCAAGTGCAGAGTCACAATCACTGAACGGCCGGGGAAGACCCTAATTACGGTTTTAAATAATGAAAGTAGTACGTATGACTTTAGATGTTTTGTGAAATACAGAAAAAAGTAGGATCATTTATAATTTCAGCACTCAACAGGGAAGCAATGAATATCTTGATAGATTTTTGTTGTTGTTGTTATCCTGTGCATGTTTTAGAACTTGAAGTTTTCACATTGTGTCATAGAAATTTTTTCATGTTACTTAATATTCTTCTATCATTTTCTATCATATGATTTTTAATGGCCATATGATGTTCAATCATGTGCCACATACTCGTTTTTTTTTAAAACAAATGTCTCTCATTAGACATTTAGATTTTTCTGACCTTGTTCTAATAAGGACAATGCTGTGATTAGCATATTTTTGCATGTAAAATATAATCTGTATTATCTATAAGTTTTTATCTACTTCCTTCTAGACTAAATTCCTAGAAGTAGAATTTCTAGAGAAAATAAAGGATTTTGGCATTCTAAGTGCTTTTAAATTATAATATTGCCAAATAACTCTCCATAAAGATTGTACTGATTTACCTTTGGCACACAGAATTAGAGGTGTTTGCATTTTTATTTTCTCCTCCTTCATGAATGCTGAATGCTGATTAAAATATTGACAATTACTTTAAGTTTCACATATTTAATTACTAGTGCAACTACAAGATTTTAAAATGTTTAATGACCATTGACTATCTTCTTTTGAGAGTTTCTTTTTAGGTCCTTTCCCCAATTTTCTATGAGGGGAATCATCTTTTACATGAATTTTTAACTGTTCTTTAGGTATGTAAGACAGCAATCAGGAGCATGATATTACCCACTATTTATTCAAGTATTTTATTTCCTAGGTGATTACACTGGGTCTACACTTATGCAATCCATTTTAACTGGTATGAATAGTAACCATTGCACCCTTTCTCTCCTAACAACAGGTGATGTGTTTTTTGGCTTAGTCTTTTGACTGAATTATATTTATTTCTCCAACAACATTTTAATCAACAAGTTTCAGTTTTACAAAGAAATTATAAGAACAGTTTACTGAATATCTCTATGCCCTTCACCTAGATTAAACAATTGTTTGCTACATTTGCTTTATCTCTTAAAAGGAGATATTTTTAATGCGGTTTTGCAAGCACTTATGTAGGCATACAAACCTAAGGTCATAGACCTATTGCAGATAGAGTCAAAGGTGGATTTAGCAAATATTTTCCAGAATGTCCTGTTGCAATCAACATGCAGCCACTCTGAGCAATGAGCTGATGAAGAGGAAGATCACTGACCATTTCTCAGCTCAAACCTGGCAGGGTGTCTTAAATTTTCTTGCCTCTGTGGTTTTGAAGTGTTGCTTTTACTATGTGGAAATGGAAAACAGAATGTCCAACTCTCAGATGATGATTAATTTGCCTCTTTTCCCCAGGCACAAATTCCTTACCATACCACTTCCTTCCGTGATCTTTAAGGCCCTGCCACCTTGCAGAAAGCAAAGAAAAACTAAAGAGCCTCTTGATGGAAGTGAAAGAGGAGAGTGAAAAAGTTGGCTTGAAACTCAACATTCAGAAAACCAAGATAATGGCATCTGGTTCTATCACTTCATGGCAATAGATAGGGAAACAGTGGAAATAACAGCAGACTTTATTTTTGGGGATCCAAAATCACTGCAGATGGTGACTGCAGCCATGAAATTAAGACAGTTGCTCCTTGGAAGAAAAGTTATGACCAACCTAGACAGCATATTAAAAAGCAGAAACATTACTTTGCCAACAAAGGTTCATCTAGTCAAAACTATAGTTTTTCCAGTAGTCATGTATGGATGTGAGAGTTGGACTATAAAGAAAGCTGAGTGCCAAAGAATTGATGCTTTTGAACTGTGGTGTTGAATAAGACTGTTGAGAGTCCCTTGGACTGCAAGGAGATCCAACCAGTCCATCCTAAAGGAAATCAGTCCTGAATATTCATTGGAAGGACTGATGCTGAAGCTAAAACTACAATACTTTGGCCACCTGATGCCAAGAACTGACTCATTGAAAAAGACGCTGATGCTGGGAAAGATTGAAGGCAGGACGAGTAGGGGACAACAGAGAATAAGATGGTTGGATGGCATCACTGACTCAATGGACATGAGTTTGAGTAAACTCTGGAAGTTGGTGATGGGAAGAGAGGCCTGGTGTGCTGCAGTCCATGTGGTCGCAAAGAGTTGGACATGACTTAGCGACTGAACTGAACTGAACCTTGCCCTCAATTAAGTACAGATTTTTCTCCATAAATGAGATTTATAAAAGTATTTGGGATTTAACTAAAAAGAGGATCTAGGTGAATTAAGGAGAAGGCAACGGCATCCCACTCCAGTACTCTTGCCTGGAAAATCCCATGGACGGAGGAGCCTGGTGGGCTGCGGTTCATGGGGTCGCTAAAAGTCGGACATGACTAAGTGACTTCACTTTCACTTTTCACTTTCATGCATTGGAGAAGGAAATGGCAACCCACTCCAGTGTTCTTGCCTGGAGAATCCCAGGGACGGGGAAGCCTGGTGGGCTGCCGTCTCTGGGGTTGCACAGAGTTGGAGACGACTGAAGTGACTTAGCAGCAGGTGAATTAATAAATGTATAAATAAATAAAATGTGATAGCTCCAAAATGGTTTCCATGTAAATTCCGTTGCCTACAAGCAATCTGTGTGCATGCGTGCATGCTCAGTTGCTTCAGTTGTGTCCAACTGTTTATTACCCTATGAACCATAGACTGCCAGGCTCTTGCCATGGATCCCAGGATCCATGGGATTCCCCAGGAAGAATACTGGAGTGGGTTGCCATGTCCTCCTCCAGGAGATTTTCCCAAACCAGGGATCAAACCCATGTCTCTTATGTTTCCAGAATTGGCAGGTGGGTTAAATTTGTGTAATCTTTCCAAAATCTAAATGTTGCTTTATCTCAAGCTGTTTCAATAAATAGGAAATGTTGCATTACTTTGTTCAAGTATAACAAATACTTAGCTTATAATTTTTGTATCCTGCATATATTTATATAAATGTGGTGTTTTTTTCTTTTTTTCCTTCAGGCTCTCCTAGACATGATTTGAGATTAATGATCAACTTGGTTGGATGGGTCTTCTCCTGATTCTCTAGTTGCACTCCCAGTATCAGCTAACTTGGAAATATATTTTGTTGATTATAAGGGGAACCTGTGACAGACAGTAATACTACTGGGAAAATAATTGAAATTAAATGCTATTTGCAATATTCTCATGTTTATCTATGAAGTATAGTATCATTATCCTAGAACTTATAATAAATTATATGAGTGGCACTTCCCCAGTGGTCCAGTGGCTAAGACTCTGAGGTCCTAATGTGGGAGGACTTGGGTTCAATACCTAGTCAGGGATCTGAATTCCCCCCGACACTACAACTAAAAGTTTGATGCTGCTCCTAAGATCAAGGATCCCACATGTTGCAACTAAGACCTGGTGCAGCCAAATAAATAAATAAATATTCAATAAGTAAATTCTGTGGGCAACTTAGATGGTTGGAGCCTGGAAGAACACTGCTACGAGCGGCATCTCCACATGTGCTTCATATCATCACAGTAATTCACCTCCCTAAACTATTTTCTTATAGAAAAATCCATTAATAGAGCATTCTCATCTTTAATAAGGAACTCTGCATGTGTGCTAAGTCGCTTCAGTCATGACTGATTCTTTGCAACCATATGGACTATAGCAAGCCAATCTCTGACCTAGAGCCAGACATCCTGGAATGTGAAGTCAAGTGGGCCTTAGAAAGCATCACTACGAACAAAGCTAGTGGAGGTGATGGAATTTCAGTGGAGCTATTCCAAATCCTGAAAGATGATGCTGTGAAAGTGCTGCACTCAATATGCCAGCAAATTTGGAAAACTCAGCAGTGGCCACAAGATTGGAAAAGGTCAGTTTTCATCCCAATCCCAAAGAAAGGCAATGCCAAAGAGTGCTCAAACTACCGCACAATTGCACTCATCTCACACGCTAGTAAAGTAATGCTCAAAATTCTCCAAGCCAGGCTTCAGCAATATGTGAACCGTGAACTTCCTGATGTTCAAGCTAGATTTAGAAAAGGCAGAGGAATCAGAGATCAAATTGCCAACATCCGCTGGATCATGGAAAAAGCAAGAGAGTTCCAGAAAAACATCTATTTTTGCTTTATTGACTATGCCAAAGCCTTTGACTGTGTAGATCACAATAAACTGTGGAAAATTCTGAGAGAGATGGGAATACCAGACCACCTGATCTGCCTCTTGAGAAATCTGTATGCAGGTCAGGAAGCAACAGTTAGAACTGGTCATGGAACAACAGACTGGTTCCAAATAGGAAAAGGAATACGTCAAGGCTGTATATTGTCACCATGTTTATTTAACTTATATGCAGAATACATCATGAGAAATGCTGGACTGGAAGAAACACAAGCTGGAATCAAGATTGCTGGGAGAAATATCAATAACCTCAGATATGCAGATGATACCACCCTTATGGCAGAAAGTGAAGAGGAACTAAAAAGCCTCCTGATGAAAGTGAAAGTGGAGAGTGAAAAGGTTGGCTTAAAGCTCAACATTCAGAAAACGAACATCATGGCATCTGGTCCCATCACTACATGGGAAATAGATGGAGAAACAGTGGAAACAGTGTCAGACTTCATTTTTTCTGGGCTCCAAAATCACTGCAGATGGTGACTGCAGCCATGAAATTAAAAGATGCTTACTCCTTGGAAGGAAAGTTATGACCAACCTAGATAGCATATTCAAAAGCAGAGACATCACTTTGCCAACAAAGGTTCGCCTAGTCAAGGCTATGGTCTTTCCTGTGGTCATGTATGGATGTGAGAGCTGGACTGTGAAGAAGGCTGAGCGCCGAAGAATTGATGCTTTTGAACTGTGGTGTTGGAGAAGACTCTTGAGAGTCCCTTGGACTGCAAGAAGATACAAACAGTCCATTCTGAAGGAGATCAATCCTGGAATTTCTTTGGAAGGAATGATGCTAAAGCTGCAACTCCAGTATTTTGGCCACCTCATGTGAAGAGTTGACTCATTGGGGAAGACTCTGATGCTGGGAGGGACTGAGGGCAGGAGGAGAAGGGGACGACAGAGGATGACATGGCTGGATGGCATCACTGACTTGAAGGGTGTGAGTCTGAGTGACCTCCGGGAGCTGGTGATGGACAGGGAGGCCTGGCGTGCTGCGGTTCATGGGGTCGCAAAGAGTCGGACATGACTGAGCAACTGATCTGATCACTTTCTGCCATAAGGGTGGTGTCATCTGCATATCTGAGGTTATGATATTTCTCCCAGCAATCTTGATTCCAACTTGTGCTTCTTCCAGTCCAGCATTTCTCATGATGTACTCTGCATATAAATTAAATAAACAGGGTGACAATATACAGCCTTGACGTACTCCTTTTCCTATTTGGAACCAGTCTGTTGTTCCATGTCCAGTTCTAACTGTTGCTTCTTGACCTGCATACAAATTTCTCAAGAGGAAGGGCAGGTGGTCTGGTATTCCCATCTCTCTCAGAATTTTCCACAATTTATTGTGATCTACACAGTCAAAGGCTTTGGCATAGTCAATAAAGCAGAAATAGATGTTTTTCTGGAACTCTCTTGCTTTTTCCATGATCCAGCAGATGTTGGCAACTTGATCTCTGGTTCCTCTGCCTTTTCTAAAACCAGCTTGAACATCAGGAAGTTCATGGTTCTCGTATTGCTGATGCCTGGCTTGGAGAATTTTGAGCATTACTTTACTAGCACGTAAAATGAGTGCAATTGTGTGGTAGTTTGAGCATTCCTTGGCATTGCCTTTCTTTGGGATTTGAATGAAAACTGACCTTTTCCAGTCCTGTGGCCACCGCTGAGTTTTCCAAATTTGCTGGCATATTGAGTGCAGCACTTTCACCACATCATCTTTCAGGATTTGCAATAGCTCAACTGGAATTCCATCATCTCCACTAGCTTTGTTGATAATGATGCTTTCTAAAGCCCACTTGACTTCACATTCCAGGATGTCTGGCTCTAGGTCAGTGATCACATCATCATGATTATCTGGGTCGTGAAGATCTTTTTTGTACAGTTCTTCTGTGTATTCTTGCCACCTCTTCTTAATATCTTGTGCTTCTGTTAGGTCCATACCATTTCTGTCTTTTATCGAGCCCATCTTTGCATGAAATGTCCCCTTCGTATCTCTAATTGTCTTGAAGAGATCTCTAGTCTTTCCCATTCTGTTGTTTTCCTGTATTTCTTTGCATTGATCACTGAGGAAGGCTTTCTTATCTCTTCTTGCTATTCTTTGGAACTCTGCATTCAGATGCTTATATCCTTCCTTTTATCCTTTGCTTTTGGCTTCTCTTCTTTCCACAGCTATTTGTAAGGCCTCCCCAGACAGCCATTTTGCTTTTTTGCATTTCTTTTCCATGGGGATGGTCTTGATCCCTGTCTCCTGTACAATGTCACAAACCTCATTCCATAGTCCATCAGGCACTCTATCTATCAGATCTAGGCCCTTAAATCTATTTCTCACTTTCACTGTATAATCATAAGGGATTTGATTTAGGTTATATCTGAATGGTCTAGTGGTTTTCCTTACTTTCTTCAATTTAAGTCTGAATTTGGTAATAAGGAGTTCATGATCTGAGCCACAGTCAGCCCCTGGTCTTGTTTTTGTAAAATTTGGAAGGAGTCACTTATTTGTGAAAGTTGCTCAGTTGTGTCCAGCTATTTGGGATCCCATTGATTACATAGTCCATGGAATTCTTCAGGTCAGAATACTGGAGTGGGTAGCCTTTCCCTTCTCCAGAGGATTTTCCCAACCCAGGGATTGAACCCAGGTCTCCCACATTGCAGGCAGATTCTTTATCTGCTGGGCTGCAGCAGCACATAAGGAAATGCAAGAATATTGGACCACTATATGTGACTCATTTGCAAGCTCTTTTGCTTACCTTTTTTCCACTTCCCCAGGCACCACCCAGCACCTTTTCCTTTTTCCTAGCCCTCCTCCCTCCCTCCTTCTTCTCCCTCTCTCCCTCCATCCTTCCTTCCCTTTTGTCCCTTCCTAGTAGAAAGGATGCATTTTCATTGGGATAGAAACTTTGTGCAAGTGAGAGCAATGTACTGGGATCCCAATATGCTTGTGATATTTTAATACATTTTCAAGGGTAAGTGGCAAGTGGTTCTCACTAGAAGAAAATGCAAGTTAAAAATTGGGGCCAGGAGCCAAGGCCACCAAAGATGCAACTTAGATCAATAAAATACTGACCAATGTAAATATATTGAATGTATGACTATATTTATATAGATCATATTGAGGTGGTTTCAAAAAATGTCTTACTTTAATAAGTCATACATCACAGAACATACCTTATGATTGGTGAAAAATGAAGTGAAATGAAAACTGGAGATTTTTTATTAAGGTGTTAAGTTCAATGTGTTTGGACTACTTGTAAATATTTAAAAGATTTTAAATGCTTTTTCCCATATATTTTCTGAAAGAAATTGGTTAGACTCTGGGGGAAATTTTTAATGTGCATTAAGGTCTTCATCTTGAGAAATTTGTATGCAGGTCAGGAAGCAACAGTTAGAACTGGACATGGAACAACAGACTGGTTCCAAATAGGAAAAGGAGTACGTCAAGGCTGTATATTGTCACCCTGTTTATTTAACTTATATGCAGAGTACATCATGAGAAACGCTGGACTGGAAGAAACACAAGTTGGAATCAAGATTGCTGGGAGAAATATCAATAACCTCAGATATGCAGATGACACCACCCTTATGGCAGAAACTGAAGAGGAACTAAAAAGCCTCTTGATGAAAGTGAAAGTGGAGAGTGAAAAAGTTGGCTTAAAGTTCAACATTCAGAAAACAAAGATCATGGCATCTGGTCCCATCACTTCATGGGAAATAGATGGAGAAACAGTGGAAACAGTGTCAGACTTTCTTTTTCTGGGCTCCAAAATCACTGCAGATGGTGACTGCAGCCGTGAAATTAAAAGACACTTACTCCTTGAAAGGAAAGTTATGATCAACCTAGATAGCATATTCAAAAGCAGAGACATTACTTTGCCAACAAAGGTTTGTCTAGTCAAGGCTATGGTTTTTCCTGTGATCATGTATGGATGTGAGAGTTGGACTGTGAAGAAGGCTGAGCGCCAAAGAACTGATGCTTTTGAACTGTGGTGTTGGAGAAGACTCTTGAGAGTCCCTTGGACTGCAAGGAGATCCAGCCAGTCCATTCTGAAGGAGATCAGCCCTGGGATTTCTTTGGAAGGAATGATGCTAAAGCTGAAACTCCAGTACTTTGGCCACCTCATGGAAAGAGCTGACTCATTGGAAAAAACTCTGATGCTGGGAGGGATCGGGGGCAAGAGGAGAAAGGGACAACAGAGGATGAGGTGGCTGGATGGCATCACTGACTCAATGGACGTGAGTCTCATTGAACTCCGGGAGTTAGTGATGGACAGGGAGGCCTGGCGTGCTGCGATTCATGAGGTCGCAAAGAGTTGAACATGACTGAGGGACTGATCTGATCTGAAGGTCTTCATTGGAAGTGTGTAAAAGTAGATAGGTTTCTATTCCTATTAGGAAAGAATGCTCCTTTGGCCTTGCTGGATTTGCTTGCCAACAGAGGAGATTAATGTACATAGTAACATGTAAATTCCAAAACAAAGGCCAGTGGTTGTTCAGTCCAGTGATTTGCAACTTAAGATATTGGTTTAAAACGATTCAAGTAGAATAGATGAAACTACTTTTTGCTTTACAATGACCCTCTGACTTTGGGTGGTATGAAATGGAGACATTCTCAAAACTACACCCTTAAGTGTTGCAGAGAGGACCTTCCATCTCACTTCCTCTTACTGATGTACTGTGTGTCCCTTGGTGCATTTTAATACAAATTTTAAAGCCCACGGAACTATTTTAAAGATTAAAAACTCATATAACTTTATTTTATAAACACTACTATGTCTCAAGTTACATTTAGCTACAGTACAAAGAATAATAAAATAGCACCTGAGAATTTTTAGTAGGCTGTAAAGAATCTCGACTCCTTTCTCTTCCTTAATTTTTTCTCTTCTTCACTAGAGTCCACTCACTTCCACTCCTTCAGCCTATTGTGTCACAAGGGGCCGGATTTTCATACGAACAGCCCTGAGAGAATAATCTGCACCTCTGAAGGGGACCCAGACCACACCATTCTCAATCTCATAGGGACTGTTGTCCCTGGGGTCATAGGAGCCACCAAGATAGTAGATGCCATTGAGATTGGCTGCCTGGCAGTTGTTGTACCACCAGCCTCCTCCGTAGACTTCAGCGCAGTTGTCTTCCCACTTGTCTGCATCCCTGTCGAAGGTGCTGAACCGCATGCCAGTGTGAGAAGTGTACTCTGTCCCTTCCTCCACAGAACCCTCAATCAGAGCATCACCTGCTGTGCCCTTGTAAGAGGAGACCTCCAGGGCATAGTCCTCTGCCTCAGAGCCTACTCTCAAGTGATATTCTGCATAAGCCCCTTTCCCAGCCCAGTCTTCTAATTCAACCCTAAGGATGGAGCCCCTCAGGGTTAGTAAGTGGAGGTATTCATTGCCTAGCCAGAATTCTCCTTCTCCCTTGGCATTTAGGCTGCCGAAACCTCTCTTGTAGTCTTGCCAGGTTCGGTTAAAATTCAGTGATCCATCCATTCTTTGCTGGATCAAAAGCCATCCTCCCAAACCGGTCTCTTGATCGCAATAAACAGAAAAAATTTTACTGGATCCTGGTAGCTTGATACTGAAAATGCCACTTTGGGCACCTGAAGGATGTGTTTGGAGGACATCATAACAGTCTAAAAAAAAAAAAAATTAAGCTGGTTGGAAGAAATTTCTCTCATTTAACTTTACAAAGTTAAATGGCCTAGATTAAATGAAAGTAACTGGCTTCCTCTCCCTCCCTTCCTTCCATTCTTCCTTCTCTTTATAGAGAAAGGATGTGCTTACCAGGGATGGAACTTATGCAAGTCAATAGCATTTATATGTACAAATTGCAAGGGGACTTTTTCTCAATGAGTTTGTAATTTCACTTCCACATACGGATTAATGACAAGTAATCAGCAAAGATATCTTTAGCATTTAGTACTAATATCACTTATTTTTAACCTGACCTCAATGTCACCTGAGCCATATACTAAAAATATGACTAATATGTTAGTGACAATTTCCAACAGCACACATTCTGAGTGGTAAAAGAATTTGAATAAACAAATTTAAAATTGAGTGCCAGAGGGATTAATTCATTCATTCATATAACATGTATTTATTGAATGTTGATTCCACACTGCTAGGCGTTTGGGAATACAGAAATGAACATGATAGACAAAGTCCCTGCCCCCATGGAACTTACAGTCTAGCACGCGTGCACACACACACCGCACACACACACACACACACACACAAATCCATGTAATTTCAATTAAGCAGGAGAGAGGACTAAGCAAGAAATAAAAGGTGCTATGGGAGACACATTGCAGGAGTAATGAACTTAGTCTAGGGGGTCAGGGAAGGCTCCCCCAAAGGAGAAGTGTGGATACCTCTGGCAGGACGAGCTTTAGCATGGTCTTTCTGGGTAGTGTGTGCTCCTTTAAAGCCAAGATCCTCTTCGCTTTCGGCCTCATCTGCCATTTTAAAGTTCTTGCTTTCAACCGCAGAGCCACCTCTGCTGACAGTTGTGCTACTGCTTACAAACTGTTTGCTGTGAGTTGAAGTTTTACTACTGGAAGAGCCCAATTCCCCTGAGGCTGGAACATCGGATTCTAAGCCTGTCTTAACGTCAAACTCGTGTAACTTACGGCTGAAGAAATCATCCTTTCTAAGAAAATCATCTAGATTACCCCTCGTAGACAAACTATGGTGCCAGTCAAAGTCTACGTCACCACAGTCAGAACCATCTTCAGACTGTACCACTTCTTTGACCGTTTCTGTGTGACCGTCGGCATTTGTAACAGTCTTTGTAATGACTTTAGAGCATGAACGACGAGTGGTAGTTGTGTGCCCAGAGGTGACCTTCTCATTACCAATCAGAAGCTCTTTATCTCCTTTAGTACTAACAAGTTTACCTGTGTGGAACTCTTGCTTTGTCCCTGAACTTACACTTCCTTCCTCTCTAAAGCTGCCCCAGTCTGGAGTGGAAGGCCTAATGCTCCCATGACCTGAGCTATCTGGCCTAAAACTTGAAGATCCAGAGCTTCCAGTATTCCAAGTGCCAGCACTTCCAGGCTCAGGGTGGCCTGTGTTCCAGGTACCAGCACTTCCGGTCTCCTGGCGGCCAGTGTTCCAGGTACCAGCACTTCCAGGCTCAGGGTGGCCGGTGTTCCAGGTGCCAGCACTTCCGGTCTCGTGGCGGCCGGTGTTCCAGGTACTAGCACTTCCGGTCTCCTGGCGGCCGGTGGTCCAGGTGCCAGCACTTCCGGTCTCGTGGCGGCCGGTGTTCCAGGTGCCAGCACTTCCGGTCTCGTGGCGGCCGGTGTTCCAGGTGCCAGCACTTCCGGGCTCAGGGCGGCTGGGGTTCCAAGTGCCACTACTTCCAGGTCCATAGCTCCCAGGGTTGACATTTCCAGTACTACTGGTTCCAGGCTTCCTGGGACTTTCTGGTGCTAATCCTGTTCCGTGAGATACAGAGTCTCCTCTGGCATGTCCATCGCTACCGAAGGTTTCCAACACCATTTTCTTCTGCTGCATTTCCAGCACTGACTTCCATTCTAGAGGGGCCTCTTGAAGCTGGCTCTTGAACTCTCTGGAAACAGGGCCTGTAATTGCACTCATTTTTATCAGTGGTAAGTATTGAATGTCTTTAGAGGGAAGTAAGTTTATGGCAATAACCTGTTCAAGTTGCTTCTGCTGATTTTTATAGTCCTCCAGATCTACCTTATGTTCTAAAGCTCTACTGCATGACCCTTTGCAAGATCGGATCTTAATGTCAATGTCCACCTAGAGAGAGGGGGGAAAGGGAAAGAAAAAAGGTAGCTGTAAATGAACTGTATGTTGAGTTCTTAGTAATTAACTTACTCTTTGGAAACTGGTTTCACTTGTTTGACTTGGAGACCTACCAACCATCCTCAGTGGAAGAGACCTTGGGTATTGTAAGGCTGACCAGGATAAACAATAGGAGCTATGTGGATCTATCTTAGAATAGATCAAGAGGAAAGTGCTATTCCCTCCAAAGGAAACATTAATAATGTGATCTGTGAGACTGAAGCTGAAGACTCAGAGACACAGTGGTGTCAGGGACAAGCAGGCCTTGGAATAAGACAAGCAAAGACTGAATATTTGCTTTTGAAATTACCATTTTACATGCCCTTGGAAATTTTACTTAATAGCACTGAGGCTTGTTTTTTCATCTGTAGAGTGGATCCATAATTCCTACTTTGGTAGATAATAGCTATAACACATTGCTCTACGTCAAGTAGGCATTTAGTGAATGACTATTGTTTTCCTTTCCTTGCTACTCAAAAACAAGGAAATCTGAAGTCAGAGCCAAATAGTTACTCACCTCTAATCGTTTCATATCTACCAGTTGATCCTTGACATTTTTCTGTAGAAGGTTGATATGTTGTACTTGTTCTATGACTTTGCGCCTCAGGATCTCAATTCTACTTCTCAGATCTTCTGATACTTGGTAAAATGTATTATCATTGTCTGAAATGGAAAATATGGATCCTGAAGTAGCTGCTGAGTGATTTGCTTGTGTTAGTCAGAAAAAGAAGGCAATTTGCTTATGTATATTCCCCATTTTACTTCTATAATAGTTTCTACTCTAAACATTTAATTTGTGATTTTCAAATCTATTAGGTGTTTGATATTTGGACAATATCCTGCAGTCATCCATGAATATTAATTAAGGTGCATTCTTCAAATAAATCTCGGAAAATTTAAAGGTATAATTGAGATAAAATAATGTTTAATCACATTCCAATTACTTCATTATATCCTTAATCAAGGAACTTGAATATATTCTTGGATTTTCTTACTGAAAAGGTTTTATTCCCAGCTATAGGTTTGAAATTGTTTGTAAACTTTATTTTTTTAAAAGTCAGCAGGATCATTCACTTGCCAGTTGCTCTTGCACCATAAAATTAATTAGTTGAGTCTCCCAATGATATAAAGAGTGAAGGCAAGGTTTCATGAGCTGGAGTCTGTTACTAAACTTGCTGCCCATGCCCAGAGCAAGTCTGAAGTTTCCTGGTCCTAATGAGACTTAGTGCTAGGCCTGGGAGAAAGAGACAACATGACTCCATATTTTTTAAAAAGCAAAACACTTCCTAAGAAGCTCAGTGGAGTCTGAATTGCACTCCCAGCCCCACCACCTGAGAGCTTTGTGCCTTTGGGCAAGTCCCTTGACCTCTCAGTATCTTCCTTTGTAAGGCAGAAACAGAAATATCTACTCAAAATGTTGGGCTCATCTTATTTGCAGAATATACTCTTAAAAAAGAACACACTTAAATTCTAGTCTTCAGTCCAAAATTCTGACTGACTTTGTGACCTAAAATACTGCTAAACTACCTTGTTTTACATGATAAAAATGACTAAAACAAGGCTCCTCCTTAAAATTCAGGGATATCATAAAGATACATGTTTCTACTTCAAGTACCCTGAAATAAAATCACAGTTGCTACAACAAGATGTCCTATCTATTTCTGATTTTTGTTGTTTTTATTGTATGCACTAACTGTAATACTTACTGTTAGCTTTGGTAAAATCCCCTCTCAACAGTTCCACTATGTTCTTGGTCAGTGTATTAGAGTCCTTATTGTTCTTCTGATAATTAAATAGTGAATCTCTTAGTTTATTTATTCTGCTTGTAAAATCTTGATCGACTTCATTAATCAACCCTTTCATCCTGCAGCCAGAAGGGCATTTTTTATTCTGGAAACAAGGAGGAAAAATTAAGAGTCTATCTCTCAGAAACGGACCTATGGGTGCCAAGGGGTGGGGGAAAGTGGAGGAGGGATGGATTGGGAGTTTAGGATTAACAGCTGTAAATTAGTAGATGCAAGATGGATAAACAGCAAAGTTCTACTGTATAGCACTAGGGACTACAGTCAATATCCTGTGAGAAATCATAATGGAAAAGGGTGTGACAAAGAATACACATATGTATTACTAAGTCACTTTGCTATATAATAGAAATTAAAATAATATTGTAGATCAACTACACTTCAGTAAATTTTAAAAAAATTAATAAAATAGTCTGTCTCTCAGAGCCAGTAAAATTTTTCAGGTTTCCATGAGCCCCCATTGTTCTCCTCTTCAGTCTCTTCAGATCATTTCTTGACCTAAAAGTACTTTAAGAGGGCTAGTCAGAAATCCTAAAGAAATTCTGGAATGAGGTTCCGCTTAACCATAAATTGCTGCTACTGCTAAGTCACTTCAGTTGTGTCCGACTCTGTGCGACCCCATGGACGGCAGCCCACCAGGCTCCGCCGTCCCTGGGATTCTCCAAGCAAGAATGGTGGAGTGGGTTACCATTTCCGAATCCAATGCATGAATGTGAAAAGTGAAAGTGAAGTTGCTCAGTTGTGTCCGACTCTTAGCGACCCCATGGACTGCAGCCTACCAGGCGCCTCCGTCCATGGGATTTTCCAGGCAAGAGTACTGGAGTGGGGTGCCATTGCCTTCTCCATAAATTAGGACCCATGAAACCTGGAGGCCCTAATACTCAGGTTCCTAGTACTTGTCTGAACATGCAACTATAATCCAATCTGTTAATCCCACCAATGACCCAGAGTCTGGGAGGTAATTTAAGCAGTGCTGTCAGGACTAGGTTCTTTTCTACTTGTCTTCTTTTATTTGCTATGTAGGTTAATTAGGTTATTTTCTACTGGACAAGTTTTCAGTGACCTGAAGTGGCTGCACTGCCAGCAGGCCAGGAAGGACTGTCCTGATTCGATCCCTGTGCCCAGGAAAGGACTCTCCTGCCCCAGTCCCCATGCCCATGGCTTACCCAGTCTTCATCAGAGCAGAAGGGCCAGTCTGTCTCTTTGCAGGCAGATTGCGGTCTTTCCACAAGTCTTGGGCCACGCACCCCTCCTCCTCCAGCTAAGAATTCACCACTGACAGGATCACTACCATCTTCTGTCTTTAATGATTTATAAACACACACAAAAGAAAGAGGTGATCTTTAAGCAGATAAAGAGGGGACACTGGCATGCCTATAAATCCTGAGCAAGGGATCTGAGGGGTTCTATAAGCTTCAGTTTTCTTATCTTTTGGATGAAAATCCTTAAGGCCCATTTTGTGGAGTTGTGAGGTTAAAGGAGATTAGTGTGTAAATCTTAACTGTGTTTGACACTAATCAAACCTTTAGTAAATGTTAGGAGTTTTAAAGGGTCTGTTATAAAAGAAAAATTATTTGAATCAAAAAACAGTTAAAATTTACTTTTACATTTCATTCATATCTGGACATAGAAAAATAATGGAGAAACCTAAGAGTTCTCTCTCTCTCTAACTCCTGTTTTAGTAGGAAAAAACCTATACTTCAAAAAACATATACTTCAGGTCTATGTCTCCTTCAAATATCTACAATGACCTTATGAGTCCAAAATTTAAACAAGCATATACCGAGGACACACATGTGGCCAATTCATACTCAGAAATGCTTTTAAGGTTACTCACATAATAATTTCTTTTATTTGAAATGAAAAGTATACTGAAAGAAAAAAAAATCCTTTGAACATCTTACAATTAGAAATAAAAATTAAAAAACATTTCTAGTGTATCAATGAATGAAATAGGATATATAAATATTCTTCCAACAAAATGGTATAACTTAATACATCAATGTTGATTTTAGGTTTTAACTATTTTTATTTTGTACCACCCAACTTGCAGGGAGTTTTGTGACTATCTTAACCTCAGTAGTTTATTTTCATTATAATTTTATTTATTTATTTTCTCTGTGCTGGCTTTTCTCTAGTTTTGGGAATACTCTCCACTTACGGTGTGCGTGGCCGTGGGGTCTCCTGTGGTGGAGCACAGGCTCTAGGGCTTTCGGGCTGCAGTAGTTGCGGTTCCCAGACTCCAGAGCACAGGCGCAATAGCTCTGGAGCATGGGCTTAGTTGCTCTGTGGCAGGTGGATTCTTTACCACTGAGCCACTAGAGAAGCCCTCAGTAGTTTATTTTTATAATTAGTATTTTCTGTCTCATTAAAAAAAAAACCCAAAATAGTAATGTGAATTCAAGCAATCAAGAGCAATTTATTTCAAGGAACAAGTACAATCTTTTTGTTTAAAAAAATAAAACTATAAATTTAGACATACTTTGGAATAAAATGACAAGATAATAAAAACAGGTAACAATTAAATATTTATGCCAATAGTGGAGAAATAAATGAAATTTATGCATTATGCAAAATAGAACTTTAGCAAATGCTGTTAGTCTTATTTCCTATAAAAATGGTTATTTATTGCTTACTGTAAGGGAGAAAATTATGTTAGAAATATTCTTTAGTTTCTTCTACTCTGGTAGGGTTTATAAGTAGTAAAGAGAAAGAAATAAACCAGGACAGTTCACAGCCTGGAAGTAACTGAATTTTTGGAACAGATTTATCAAGTTTTCATAAGATTAATGTGTTTCAAAAGTATTGTTGAATGAAGTTTCTCTTCTTTTGTGTAGATCTCTGTAGTCAAACTTTAGGAATTATTGCAATATTTGTGATTATCTTAAAAGCATACAGCTTCTTCCAAAAAGCATATTGCTTTATCAATTAATCTCTTCTGATTTTACTGTGTAATTTGTTTTCAAAAGTAGCTAATTTTCTTTTGTCTTAAACACAAAAAAACTTTTAGAAAAGCTACATTAAACCATTGCTCTGCATGTTATGGGCAAATAGAAATTAATAATTAGGTTAAAAATTCTTATCATAAGAATGTTCTGTTAGCTAACTACAGCAACAAAGATAGATAGCAAAGATTTCTTCTCTTTAAAACAAACAATATAAAACCAAGCTACAGGTGCAGAAGCTTCCCCTGTGAATTTACACACTTTGGTCCAGCTAAGTCTCTTTCTTGGGATCATATTCCCTGTATTCTTGAGATGTCAGTCTCATCTGGGAACTTCCCTCCCCAGGATACAGTTTATAAAGCCAGCAGTGTGTGATGACATACACATAGCTGACTCAGACCTGCAAGCTCTTTGTAGAATAAACACCAGAGAGAAAGAGAAAAGGAAACGGAGAAGGCCATACCTTAATTGCACCCACCAAACTCAGGACCAGGCAGAGGTCCCTCACGGAAAACATATCTGCCGTGGATAGGGCTGACTCAAGAGGAGCACCCAGCTGAAAGAAAGGAAGACTGCCTCCTCTTCCAGTCCCCATCCCATTTAAATCTGCAGGAGGTCTGATTAATCATTATCTTTGTCCCATTGAGACAGTCAACATGCACCCTGTGTCCCTCGCTCCTTCTATAAGGTTGTTGTCCTAGAATTTCTTGCTCAATTCCCCAAGCTTGTTTGCTTCTGATAAGCTATTGCAAAGGTAGCCCAGTTTGTGGAAAATTCCACATTCCAGGAACACAGTGACTTTGGAAATGCAAGGGGGAACATGGGAAGACCTACTACTGGAGTACTTGAAAGAATACAGAGGGTGGCAGAGACAGGCTAGCCATAGCCCACCAGAGGGTAGAGATTTGACAACTGAGGTTTCAGTTTACATAGGAATGATGGTTGGTGGATCTGACTTTTGACTATGACGATGAACTGATCCTGAAGGGCTTCAATAAGCTTACTGTGAGCAGAGATGACTTCCCTCTCTCCAGAATGGTTAAGACAGGCAGCCCCTGAAGCCAAATATCCTAGATTCACAATCCCAGCTACACCATTTCCCAGCTCTGCTTTTGGGCAAAGTACTCTACTTCTTTATGCCTCAGATTCCTCCTAGTGATAACTTGCCACACATTTTTATGAAGAATAAATAAGTTAATCTTTGTAAAGCCCTCAGATTGCCACATAGTAAGTACTCAGTAGTAAGTGTTAACAGTTATTGGAAAACTTAAAATGCTATGAAAATATTATTTGTTTTTAGTTTCTGTAAGTTTGGACCTGATAATTTATTTCCCTGCTCTTTATTGAATTTTCTTTTCTAAGGAGTTGCCAGATTTAGCACATAAAAAACTAGGATGCCCAGTTAAATTTGAATGTCAGATAAACAACAAATATATTTTAGTGTAAGTATGTCCCATTCAATATTTGGAAATAGACTAAAAGTTTATTGTTGTTGTTTATTTGAAATATATATTTAACTGGACATCCTATGATATGTCTGCCAATCCTCCTTTGTCTCAATTGCTGCTTCCTATGTGAAGCCAATCCTGATTGTAGTATAATAACCAAAAATTATTGAGTGTTTACTATGTGCTGGGCACTTTGTTGGACAATTTACATAGTACTTGATTTCATGTCTCCAATTGAAATCAGCCTCTTATTTTTTCATACTTCCTTAGACCATGTACCACTCATAATATTTAGTACTACAGGAACATTATCCATCTCACCCATTAAATCATAAACTGGAGAACTGACATATTTTATTGATCTTTATATTCCCCAAAAGGTATGGGACTTCACTGAACAAGAAAGCATGAATGAACTCCACTGTTGTGAAACTGAACACTGTCTCCTTGGGCTCTGCGAGTGTGTGAAGCCTGGTGTGAGTGTGTGAGAGCCCTGGTACAAGGCAGAGCCCTCCCACACCGCCTGCTCCATGGAAGGTTCTTTGACCAGGCTCTCCACTGATGTGGCTTTCTCGGGTTTCTAGAGGCAGCTGCACAGCTCAGAGAGAGCCCTGGAGCCTTATGTGGATTCTGGAGGGCAATGATTCCATGGAAAACTGGGTGACACTTGTCTATAGTGGTTGAACTAGCAAAATGCCAGGAATATATAGGACCCAAGACTGACTTCCCCAAATGTTTTCCTCTGCACAAAGTGTCTTTCTTGGAGGTGAACATGGAACATGGAAAAAGTTCCCAGAGAGTAATCTGGTGAACTTCAGAAGACTTGGTTGGACAGAATCTGATGGAAAGTAAGCTAAAAGAAACCAATTTGTGTAAATGCCAGCACTCTGGTGCCATGTCCAAGCATTTCCAAGTAGCACCTGCGGCGCCATCGTTGCTATTCCATGGCTCCTTCAGGTATCTGCACATCTCCCTTGCTTCATCTAGGGCTCTGGTCAGATAGCACCTCTTTGGAGAGGCCTCTTTTGACCACCCTACCTAAAGGGCAGCCACCCTCACATGCTTTTCTTTTAACCTGAGTGGGTTTTCATTCATTCTATTTTATCACTACTGGACAGTATAGATGGGAAAGTTGTTTGTTTTTTGTCTCTTCCACACTACATTCCAGAAGCTGAGGCACACTGTCTACTACAATGCCAGGCATAGAACAAGTACTATTAAGTATAAACAGAAAGTTCCTGTGTTATCTCTCCAGTACCAGAGTTCCCTAAGAAAGCACTTCTGGGGGACTCTTCAGCCTGGCACTGCAAAAATGAACACCAGGCTAGGTTCTTTCTCTCATGTGCGTGCTAAGTCGCTTTAGTCATATCTGACTCTGCAACCCTATGGGCCCTATGCCAAGCTCCTCTGTCCATGGGATTCTTCAGGCAAGAATATTGGAATGGGTTGCTGTGCTCTCCCCCAGGGGATCTTCCCTACCCAGGGATCAAACCAACGTCTCTTATATTTCCTGCCTTGGCAGGTGGGTTCTTTATCAGTAGCACCACCCGGGAAGCCCTCTTTATCTCATAAACAAGCCTTGTTGTCAGCCATGGAGAAGCAGGTTTTGCCTAGACAGAAAGGCATGCAGGTGAATAGGCAATGAATAATACAAGGAATATGATTTTTTTATTTAGGTGTAGATGATGTCCAATATTATGTGTTTCAGGTATACAGCACATTGTTTCACAATTTTTAAAGATTATAGCCATTTACATTTATTATAAAATATTGGCTATATTCCTATGTTGTACAATATATAGGAGTATAATTTTTTAAAATCATATGACAATAAGGATATCTTTACGGAGTAAAAATGGGGAAAAAATTGAGAATTTTCCAATTTCTTAAGCCAAAACCACTCTGTATTGCATTTCCCCCACAGATTACTATAGTCTATTTTCTTTAGCTCTAATGAGATAAATGTTTCCTTCATTAATATAATTTCCCACAAATTATAAGTATCTAAATACAGAATTCACATATATGTTATGTCATCACTCCTGGCAGGACTACAATAGTTCCTATTTGTATGATATATAATGTATGTAAAAAGAGTAGAAATTCTATAACTGTAATTATGTTTCACTTTTAAACTATATCCACACATTAAAATTTATATAGGAGGGTAAAATACATAGCCAGTCATCTAGATATTTGCCCTTATAGAAGCATAACTTTAAAATACAAATAAAGCAAAATAAAGCAACCCTCTGCTTTCTTTTGAATGGGGTATTTGTCCTTATTAGGGCTACATCGCAGAAAGGAGAACATCCCTTCCTTCACCAATTTATTTTAAATGTATTAAAATTCTGAGTTCAGTTCATTTATTCATTTGTTTGAGAATAATAAGCATTTATTGTGTTTCTGCTATTTGTCCGTCCTGCATGCTATGCTCTTGAGATAGAAAGGCAAATAATGTATAGTCTTGTACGTTCAGGTTGCTTGCAGTTGGGGAACAAATAGATACATGTGCAGCTAAGAAGGTAAACCATATAAAATTGCCATTTTTGTAGATCAGAATGATTAATGTCTCAATTTCAGTAGGTTTAATCTGATACAAAACAATGGGAAAAAAATCCCATGAGGTAAGTTCAAAGTACTTTTAGAACACAGAGATTGAAATAGTGTTTCTGCGCTACTTTCTGTCATATTTTTTATAAAATATTCCTTAAAATATCAGATTTAATTCATGCCTAAAAATGAAAGATATCTCTTAAAAAATAGTAGTTACATCTTTTAGCATAAACACTTGTTTGAATGTGTATCTTTATTAGTCTTCTAATAACAAGAACATAGTGGTACTTTGACAGGAAATATTTGTTAAAATAGTATTTAGTGCACAATTGGAAAGTAGCATAATTAATTTCTATATTTTGAAATGTCTGAATCACAAAAATATAAGAGATCCTGGCACTTATACTACTCTTTTGGCACCTCTGGCTCAGGTTTTTTTCTTTTGTTTTTCGCCTCGGGTTTTGACAGCAGTGACCGATCTGTAAAGGATTTTCTGGAAAACGTTGGCAAGGCTACTTAGCTTTGTGTATCTTATTTTCTCTACTTATCTCCTGAATTTCAAGCAAAATTGCAAAAGCTTGTTTTTAACCAATCTGCTTACTGTCAAAGGTGAATAGATTAGCATGACGATCTATCTGAAAGTGACTAATGGGCTTTTTACATTTAGAACTCATCAATATTCTGACTGCAGATGGTTTTCCTGAAAGTTATAGCTGTAAAAAGAAGATGAGAATTTCCTTAAATACACAGAAATGATTCTGAGCTACACTTATGAAAGTGAGAATGGAAAAAAAGAGTTCTTGATCATTCCTGATTCCATTGCAGTGTGTTTCTCTTTAATCTCTTTATTCATGACAGAAATCTACTTTGTTTTTTAAATTAAACTATCCCCAGATTAAGGGAGAAGGCAATGGCACCCCACTCCAGTACTCTTGCCTGGAAAATCCCATGGACAGAGGAGCCTGGTAGGCTGTAGTCCATGGAGTCGCTAAGAGTCGGACACGACTGAGGGACTTCCCTTTCGCTTTTCACTTTCATGCATATTGGAGAAGGAAATGGCAACCCACTCCAGTGTTCTTGCCTGGAGAATCCCAGGGAAGGGGGAGCCGGTGGTCTGCAGTCTATGGGGTCGCACACAATCGGATACGACTGAAGCGACTTAGCAGCGGCATCAGCAGCATCTCCGGATTAATAGCCACTTAATTGAATATTTATTTTTAGCATTTTTGGAATTAAATTTCATAATGTTCCAATAATAAAATAATCATTTTATTTTTTTGTCCTTATGCATGATTTTCATGGTCTTTTACTTAAGTAGTTTAATCAAGTTTCCACTAAGTCATTGTGTGTATGTGTGATATGTATGCTTGAGGAGTGTGTGTATGTGTGAGAGAGAGAGGTAAAGTGAGGTCCTTTACATGTTGCCGGTGCTTCATTTCCTTTGGTTTTGAAGCCAGGTCTCCTGAATTGCAAGCAGTCTCCTGCATTGCAGGTGGATGCTTTACCAACTAAGCCACCAGGGAAGCCCTTCTAACTATCAGATCAGATCAGATCAGTCACTCAGTCGTGTCCGACCCTTTGCGACCCCATGAATCACAGCACGCCAGGCGTCCCTGTCCATCACCAGCTCCCAGAGTTCACTCAGACTCACGTCCATTGAGTCAGTGATGCCATCCAGCCATCTCATCCTCTGGCGTCCCCTTCTCCTCCTGCCCCCAATCCCTCCCAGCATCACAGTCTTTTCCAATGAGTCAACTCTTTGCATGAGGTGGCCAAAGTACTGGAGTTTCAGCTTTAGCATCATTCCTTCCAAAGAAATCCCAGGTCTGATCTTCAGAATGGACTGGTTGCATCTCCTTGCAGTCCAAGGGACTCTCAAGAGTCTTCTCCAACACCACAGTTCAAAAGCATCAGTTCTTCGGCGCTCAACCTTCCTCACAGTCCAGCTCTCACATCCATACATGACCACTGGAAAAACCATAGCCTTGACTAGATGGATTTTTGTTGGCAAAGTAATGTCTCTGCTTTTGAATATGCTATCTAGGTTGGTCATAACTTTCCTTCCAAGGAGTAAGCGCCTTTTAATTTCATGGCTGCAATCACCATCTGTAGTGATTTTGGAGCCCAGAAAAATAAAGTCTGACACTGTTTCCACTGTTTCCCCATCTATTTCCCATGAAGTGATGGGACCTGTTGCCATGATCTTTGTTTTCTGAAAGTTGAGCTTTAAGCCAACTTTTTCACTCTCCACTTTCACTTTCATCAACAAGCTTTTTAGTTCCTCTTCACTTTCTGCCATAAGGGTGGTGTCATCTGCATATCTGAGGTTATTGATATTTCTCCCGGCAATCGTTTCTCATGATGTACTCTGCATATAAGTTAAATAAACAGGGTGACAGTATACAGCCTTGATGAACTTCTTTTCCTATTTGGAACCAGTCTGTTGTTCCATGTCCAGTTCTAACTGTTGCTTCCTGATCTGCATACAAATTTCTCAAGAGGCAGATCAGGTCGTCTGGTATTCACATCTCTTTCAGAATTTTCCACAGTGTATTGTGATCCACACAGTCAAAGGCTTTGGCATAGTCAATAAAGCAGAAATAGATGTTTTTCTGGAACTCTCTTGCTTTCTTCCATGATCCAGCGGATGTTGGCAATTTGATCTCTGGTTCCTCTGCCTTTTCTAAAACCAGCTTGAACATCAGGAAGTTCACGGTTCACATATTGCTGAAGCCTGACTTGGAGAATTTTGAGCATTACTTTACTAGTGTGTGAGATGAGTGCAATTGTGTGGTAGTTTGAGCATTCTTTGGCATTGCCTTTCTCTGGGATTGGAATGGAAACTGACCTTTTCCAGTCCTGTGGCCACTGCTGAGTTTTCCAAATTTGCTGGCATATTGAGTGCAGCACTTTCACCACATCATCTTTCAGGATTTGCAATAGCTCAACTGGAATTCCATCACCTTCACTAGCTTTGTTCATAGTGATGCTTTCTAAGGCCCACTTGACTTCACATTCCAGGATGTCTGGCTCTAGGTCAGTGATCACACCATGGTGATTATGTGGGTTGTGAAGATCTTTTTTGTAGTTCTTCTGTGTATTCTTGCCATCCCTTCTTAATATCTTGTTCTTCTGTTAGGTCCATACCATTTCTGTCCTTTATTGAGCCCATCTTTGCATGAAATGTTCCTTTGGTATCTCTGATTTTCTTGAAGAGATCCCTAGTCTTTCCCATTCTGTTGTTTTCCTCTATTTCTTTGCATTGATCGCTGAAGAATGCTTTCTTATCTCTTCTTGCTATTCTTTGGAACTCTGCATTCAGACTAAATAATTCATTTTTCAAGATTAATCAATTTTACTTACAATGTGCTTAGCTAAATTTTGCTGGATATATCATTTTTTGTTGACTGTGTATTAAAGTATAAACGGTATTTTTCAAAAGTAAAACCATTATGCAGGTGAATAATCAAGTGATGTGTTAATATCAACGACATGAATTCATCTCAATATCATACAGCTTAAATTCATTTAATTTGGCACTCTTCTCTGATGTCACTGTGGTTCTTCTATTAAATATAACAAACATGATCTATCAGTTGGTATTTATTTAGTAGTCATATATTGAGATCTGGGAAAAGAGTATCTGTAAGGTATTTAGACTTTCCATAGCAAGGAATTTATGAAAATTATGGTGTAATTTAATTATTAAGACTGATTTACTTCTCTGTGATTCTTCTTGAAACCTATTTTTAATGGACAATTTTATAGTAAAAAAAAAAAAGAAGGCCTTTGGGTAAAATTTTGCTTAGACAAAAGTCAACAAAGAAAAGTATGGAGCACTGAAATCCAAACTGACAAGTATACCATGGTGCATTTCTCTAAACAGTCAAGTTCATGAACAATAGGGAAAGACTAAGAAACTGTTACCAAAACTGACTAAGGACATATGACAACTAAATGTAATGTATCCAAGATCAGACACTAGAACAGAAAAAAGGGCATTAGTGTAAAAACTGATGAAATCTGAATAAAGCATGGAAGTTAGGTAAGAGTAACTACTAAGATTGGTTTCTTAAGTTTTGACAGATGAGCTTTGGTGATATCAGATGTTTAACGTAAAAGGAACTGGGTGATAGAGATAGGGGACTCTCTGTAGTATCTTGTTTACTGCAAATAAAAAATAATTTGGAAATTTAAAATTTATTAAAATATATGGGTCAAAAAATTAAAGTTTTAAAATTATGTTTCCAAACTTAACCAACATTAGATTCAAATCTCATGCAACAATACCCATCTTAACAGCGCAACGCAATTCAATTTTGTCTTTGTCTCTGGAGCAGTTTCATATATGATCTCATTTGACCCTTCCCATAGCTTTGTGGTATAAATATAGCAAATTAGAAAGGAGAACATTTCCAGTACAAGATCACTTAAATGTTAGGTCATTTTTTTCAAAGTCACATTTTAACTAGTCATCCCTGGGGATTTGAAAATGGACACATTCATTGGAGAGTAGAATCTGCCCTACTCTGTTTATTTAAGAAGGGTCAACATTCAGATTTGTTCAGGGAGGGTTCCCATCTACCTTGGCTTACTTCATGCTTTTAAATTACCAGCAGAAGCAAACCTAGATAAGGACTTGGGAAATGGGAGAGAGGGCCAACAATACTGGATTTGGAATTTGGAAAAGACAATTTTGAGCCAGTTGTAGACCTGATTAAATGTCATGATCTGAATTTATCTACTTGGGCTTTCACATATTTCCCAGTGAAACTGAGATTAACAAGAGCTTGAAATTTCACCATCCAGCCTTCTCCAAAGGCTTTCAAACCTGCTACAGAGGCATGCTGTACAAGCCAGCGATCAACCCTACTATGAGTCCTCAAGATTAGCCATTTGGGCCAAAACTTGTGTTTACAAGGCTAATCATTATCTATCTTTGGTTCATTTTCCTTATTAAAGGAAAAAGATTAATGCTCTTCTTGAAAGCAGATCATTATTGGAGAGTGGTTATGATATAGGTACATGGGACCATTACTTGTCTGATAATTCCTGTGTCCCAAAGTAATTTGTGAACACTGTTTCAAGAATGAGATCATCAAAATTACGTTCTTTGATCATAATGAAATGAACTTAGATATTAATTAAAAATACAGTTTTAAAAAGCACAAGCTTTGGGGCCAAATAATATTCACTTTGTAAGACTCGGAATCGAAAGGAGATTAAGGGAAGTTACCAAATACTCAGATTGTAGGTAGAGCTTAACAATGCTGAATGGAAAAAGTAGTAAGCACAATAAAGACCTTAGTAGTGCTTCTCAAATTGTTTGTGGTAAAGGACCAGCTTCATTAAATTTCTAATGAGTCACAGGCCTATTAGACCATAAAATGCAATAAAAATAATTATTAGTAAAACAAAGTGTAAAAAAGCAAGGATATACAAAATATAGGTCAATTTTTTTATTATTAGATTCCAAAGGCATATAATTACATTTGAATAAATATAATCATCACATACAAAATATAGGAAAAATGTTTCTACACTAATTCTCAATTTTTTTGCTTATCATAATGCTGACTTGTAACAAAAAATTTGGGGATCAGCAGTCTAAGTCACACTGATTTACAGCATGATGCCATTTATATAATTTAAAAATGCATAGCACAAAAGAGTATCTACAAATAAAGAAACACACATCAAGTTTATTACAATGGTTGTTTATTATAAAAAGTAAAGAGAAGAAAGGGAAATTTGAATGAAAGAGACTCAATAAATCAGAGTGACCTGACAGAGATGTGTGTGAATGGTGTGCTACAAGTATGACTAATTCAACTTCGGGGTGCCCAGATGGTGCAGTGGTAAAGAATCTGCCTACCAATGAGGGTTCCATCCCTGGGTTGGGAAGATCCCCTGAAGGAGGAAATGGCAAGCCACTCCAGTGTAGTGTGGCCTGGAAAAGTCCATGGACAAAGAAGCCTGGTGGGGTTGCAGTCCACGGCATCACAGAGTCCAAACACGACTGAGCAACAGAGCACAACTCAATTTCTGCCTGTGGGACACACACACACACACACACACTGAAACGGTATATGAAATAGTTTTTCCCACACTCTAGATCTCTTTATCCTTAGCTTATATTTTTCTATTTATTTTAACTGAATTGCAGGCAGATTCCTTACCGCTGAGCCATGAGGGAAGCCCATAGAACTTAAGAGGTATATTTAAAACTCTTGATATTGTTCAATAAATGATTGCTCCTGTCTGCTGATTAAAGAACTCTGCCTTTTAGTTCATGTTCTGAAATCATAGTATCGGTGCATCTGTACCAATACCTTCCTTTTTAGAAGCTTCCCTGAGTGTTTTTTTCAAAGTATGTGGCTGTATACATCTGCTTTGTACTTAGCCATCTCCCTGCTTTGCAAAGACCTGAGTTTTGTATGCCTGGAAAGTGAAGGGAAAGCTTGTGGAATCTGTGATTTGAGTTGTGTAAAAAAGTAATCTGTCCCTAGGATGCTCCAAACTCTTTGTTTCACCTAGAAGTATATTTTTTTAAAAATTGAGTTATCAAGATAATCCTCTCATTTCTATTTGTGGAGACATAAAATAGAGAAAAACGACAGAAAGGGAAAGACTAGAGATCTCTTCAAGAAAATTAGAGATACCAAGGGAACATTTCATGCAAAGATGGGCTCAATAAAGGACAGAAATGGTATGGACCTAATAGAAGCAGAAGATATTAAGAAGAGGTGGCAAGAATACACAGAAGAACTGTACCAAAAAGATCTTCACGACCCAGATAATCACGATGGTGTGATCACTGACCTAGTGCCAGACATCCTGGAATGTGAAGTCAAGTGGGTCTTAGAAAGCATCACTATGAACAAAGCTAGTGAAGGTGATGGAATTCCAGTTGAGCTATTGCAAATCCTGAAAGATGATGTGGTGAAAGTGCTGCACTCAATATGCCAGCAAATTTGGAAAACTAAGCAGTGGCCACAGGACTGGAAAAGGTCAGTTTCCATTCCAATCCCAGAGAAAGGCAATGCCAAAGAATGCTCAAACTACCGCACAATTGCACTCATCTCACACACTAGTAAAGTAATGCTCAAAATTCTCCAAGCCAGATTTTACCAGTACGTGAACCGTGAACTTCCAGATGTTCAAGCTGGTTTTAGAAAAGGCAGAGGAACCAGAGATCAAGTTGCCAACATCTTCTGGATCATGGAGAAAGCAAGAGAGTTCCAGAAAAACATATATTTCTGCTTTACTGACTATGCCAAAGCCTTTGACTGTGTGGATCACAATAAACCGTGGAAAATTCTGAAAGAGATGGGAATACCTGCCTCTTGAGAAACCTATATGCAGGTCAAGAAGCAACAGTTAGAACTGGACATGAAACAACAGACTGGTTCCAAATAGGAAAAGGAGTACTTCAAGCCTGTATATTGTCACCCTGTTTATTTAACTTATATGCAGAGTACATCATGAGAAACGGTGGGCTGGAAGAAACACAAGCTGGAATCAAGATTGCCGGGAGAAATATCAATAACCTCAGATATGCAGATGACACCACCCTTATGGCAGAAAGTGAAGAGGAACTAAAGAGCCTCTTAATGAAAGTGAAAGAGGAGAGTGAAAAAGTTGGCTTAAAGCTCAACATTTAGAAAATAAAGATCATGGCATCTGGTTCCATCACTTCATGGGAAGTAGATGGGGAAACAGTGAAAACAGTGTCAGACTTTATTTTTCTGGGCTCCAAAATCACTGCAGATGGTGACTGCAGCCATGAAATTAAAAGACGCTTACTCCTTGGAAGGAAAGTTATGACCAACCTAGATAGCATATTAAAAAGCACAGACATTACTTTGCCAACAAAGGTTCATCTAGTCAAGTCTATGGTTTTTCCAGTGGTCATGTATGGATGTGAGAATTGGACTGTGAAGAAGGCTGAGCACCAAAGAATTGATGCTTTTGAAGTGTGGTGTTGGAGAAGACTCTTGAGAGTCCCTTGGACTGCAAGGAGATCCAACCAGTCCATCCTAAAAGAGACCAGTACTGGGTGTTCATTGGAAGGACTGATGCTGAAGCTGAAACTCCAATACTTTGGCCACCTCATGCAAAGAGTTGACTCATTGGGAAAGACCCTGATGCTGGGAGGGATTGGGGGCAGGAGGAGAAGGGGATGACAGAGGATGAGATGGCTGGATGGCATCACTGACTCGATGGACATGGGTTTGGGTTAACTCTGAGAGTTGGTGATGAACAGGGAGGCCTGGCTTGCTGCGATTCATGGGGTCACAAAGAGTTGGACACCACTGAGTGACTGAACTGAACTAAACTGAATCCAATTGAGTCTGTAATTATATCTCTTGTTTTATTTCTTAAGCTATGAATTTGAGCAAGCTTCAAGAGTTGGTGATGGACAGGGAACCCCACTGCAGTCCATGGGGTCTCAAAGAGTTGAACACGACTGAACGACTGAACTGAATACTTCAGTGTTCACCACTGAATATTAATAACCAGACAAGTAAAAATTTGAAATTCATCTGTTTATCTTTATCTAATTGAATTTTAAATTAACTACAGAACTATTAATAATTTGTGGTTTTGCTCAGTTACTCAATCTGTCCAGCTCTTTGTGACCCCATGGACTGTAGCCCACCAGGCTCCTCTGTCCATGGGGATTCTCCAGGCAAGAATCCTGGAGTGGCTTGCCAATTCCCTCCTCCAGGGGATCTTCCCAACCCAAGGATCAAACCTCCATCTCCTGTGGTTTCTGCATTGGCAAGTTGATTCTTTACCACTGAGCCACCTGGTAAACAAAATTAACAATATTTTGTTTGTAAAGACCTGGGGTCCATCCCTGGGCTGGGAAGACCCACTGGAGGAGGGCATGGCAACTCACTCCAGTATTCTTGCCTGGAGGATCCCCATGGATAGAGGAGCTTGGTGGGCTATAGTCCATGGGGTCGCAAAGAGTTGGACACTAAACACAGCGCATAACAAGA
This sequence comes from Tragelaphus eurycerus, assembly GCA_935064755.1. Lineage (NCBI taxonomy): Eukaryota > Metazoa > Chordata > Mammalia > Artiodactyla > Bovidae > Tragelaphus > Tragelaphus eurycerus. The sequence continues at coordinate 3,000,037 of CAKXYN010000057.1, read as the reverse complement.
CAAACAGTGAAGAGGTATAAAGTAAAGTCGGTCCGTCGTGTCTGACTCTTTGCGAACCCACTGACTATAGCCCACCAGGCTCCTCCATCCATGAGAATCTCCAGGCAAGAATACTGGAGTGGGTTGCCATTTCCTTCTCCAGGGGAATCTTCCCGACCCAGGGATCAAACCTGGGTGTCTTGCATTGTAGGCAGACAGTTTACCATCTGAGCTATCAGGGAAGCCTGTGAAGAGGTATAGAAGAAAGTTAGATGCACGATACTGGATGCTTGGGGCTGGTGCACTGGGACGACCCAGAGGGATGGTATGAGGAGGGAGGAGGGAGGAGGGTTCAGGAAGGGGAACACATGTATACCTGTGGCGGATTCATTTTGATATATGGCAAAACCAATACAATATTGTAAAGTTAAAAAATAAAAATAAATAAATAAAGAAAGAAAGTTAGAAGACCCTTCCCATCAATGAATCCTGAATTACCCAACATGCAGACCCTGTATGTACTCTGGACACGCCAAAAACAAGGGCTCCAAATGTTTATGAAAAAATGTTATAATTGATATTTTAGGGGAAGCATTGGAAAAGTGATCATGAGAAAATCAGATACTTTTAGACTTGTTTATATTTATTTTGTTTAGTATTTTATTAAATTTTATAGATCAGTTGGAGAACAAATATATATAAATAATGCATGTATGTCAAGACTACATTCTACTCAAGATGTTTATGCATATGTACTTTTACATACTTCTCATTGTAAAGTTGCTTTTCATCTTAAAGTTTTATATCAGATTAGATCAGATCAGTCGCTCAGTCGTGTCCGACTCTTCGCGACCCCATGAACCGCAGCACGCCAGGCGCTTCTATGTTCAGAGATATTATACTTATGAAATCATTGCATTCATTCCAATCATTGTACTAATAAATCACCTCGCTTGTTCACTTTTCCAATGTTAATATTTTCTAAGTTTCCCACTGCTATTAAGTATTTATTTAGTATTTAAATTTCTGCATAGAGCTATTTTCTTTTTCAAAAATAATTTTCTTCAGACAAATCACTGGAGTGATATTGTTATACTAAAACTTATTAATATTCACATAACTGTTCTATGATCAAATAGCTCACCCAAAGTATTTTAATATTCTCAAGGGTAGACTGTATGCATTCTGCATTTAGAGGTGGTTTGGAGCATGATGAGCTGGAAACAGGTAAGGTTGGGAGCACGTTGAATACAAGAAGGAGGCAATTGTCATTATCCTGGCAAGAGATATATTTCCTGACTAGAATGCTGGCAGTGAGTATAGAGAAGGAAATGAATATAGTAAATATTCAGGAGGTAGATTTGACAGACTTGGTAATGTAGGGAGGGAGGAATAAGGAAGACTTAATCCTTATTTTGAGAACTTGACAACTAGATGGAATAGAACAGTATTGGGAGAAAGGAGGATGCTACTATGGCCAGTACAGGGGCTAATACAATGAAGGCAGTCAATAAATAGTTGAAAGAATGCTTCATGCTTACATGAATGAGTGCTACAGACAATGAATCTTGTTACTATTTCCCAAAAGTCTCACAAGTATTTGATTGTATACCTATAAGTTGACTTACTATTTATCTCTTCAATAGGATGCTTTTAAAATCAGGATGGGCCAAAGAACTAAATAGACATTTCTTCAAAGAAGACATACAGATGGCTAACAAACACATGAAAAGATGCTCAACATCACTCATTATCAGAGAAATGCAAATCAAAACCACTATGACGTACCATTTCATGCCAGTCAGAATGGCTGCCATCCAAAAGTCTACAAGCAATAAATGCTGGAGAGGGTGAGAAGAAAAGGGAACTCTTTTACACTGTTGGTGGGAATGCAAACTAGTACAGCCACTATGGAGAACAGTGTGGAGATTCCTTAAAAAACTGGAAATAGAACTGCCCTATGATCTAGCAATCCCACTGCTGGGCATACACACTGAGGAAACCAGAATTGAAAGAGACACGTGTACCCCAATGTCCATTGCAGCACTGTTTACAATAGCCAGGACATGGAAGTAACCTAGATGTCCATCCGCAGATGAATGGATAAGAAAGCTGTGGTACATATACACAATGGAGTGTTACTCAGCCATTAAAAAGAATACATTTGAATCAGTTCTAATGAGGTGGATGAAACTGGAGCCTATTATACAGAGTGAAGTAAGCCAGAAAGAAAAACACCAATACAATACACTAACGCATATATATGGAATTTAGAAAGATGGTAACAATAACCCTGTATACGAGACAGCAAAAGGGACACTGATGTATAGAATAGTCTTTTGGACTCTGTGGGAGAGGGAGAGGGTGGGATGATTTGGGAGAATGGCATTGAAATATGTATAATATCATATATTAAACGAGTCACCAGTCCAGGTTCAATACACGATATTGGATGCTTGGGGCTGGTGCACTGGGACGACCCAGAGGGATGGTATGGGGAGGGAGGAGGGAGGACGGTTCGGGGTGGGGAGCACATGTATGCCTGTGGCGGATTCATTTTGATGTATGGCAAAACCAATACAATATTGTAAAGTTAAATAAAATTTAAAAAAGAAAAAGAAAATAAAATCAGGATTCATGAAAACAAAGAAGTGAGAGAATTAGGAAAGAAATTGTAAAAGGGAAGGCAATCCAAAGTCAGTGCTCAGGACTTCAGAACAACCAGGTCTTCCCCTGCCTAAAATGAATCACTTTTCATAGTCAACCTTATACCAGCTTATGTAGACACAGCTATTCCTTACAGAAACTGGAGATTCTTCATCTCTGGCTATTGCAATAATGGCTTCATTCCACTCAACTTGTTCAGCAGTGAGGGGCTGGGCAGATTGCTCCCTGGAGCTCTCTGCTCTAAGTTGCAGTCCTCTCTGAGGGCCCACAGATGGCCACAGGAGCCTGGAGCTCAAGTGCTTTGCTGAGAGAATCCCCAGACAGCCTTGTCTCCAGCTGCACTTCAGGTACCATAAACGTTGTTGCGTGATTGTGACTTGTGTTTATGTTTTATATGAAACTTTGTCATTTGGGGTTCTGTATTTTTCTGTATTTGTCTTATAAGCCCTGGAGGGCAAAAGCCATGATTTCTATTTCCGTTGTAATTCCCGAAGAGCCAGGTAATGTTTAGCAAAAAGTGAGGACTAAGCAACTATTGATGATTGCCTAACTGTATAAAATTGAAGGAAAGTGATGGTTTTTAATGGTCAATAAAAGGTACCACATATCTAGTCTTAGGAAACAAAATATTTATTGAAATGGTATGTAGATAAATTATCACCGGCATAAAACTGTTAGTGGAGTTTTCAACATGGGTTCTTTTTACTTTTAAAATGAAGTGAGGCTTTGCAAGTCCATTGTCCCATAGGAAAAATATTATCTTTTTCTTTTCAGATAAAGTTCTTTAAAAAAGTAAATCACTTTTGAAATGGTCTTTTATACGTCTCCAGCCTATGATCAAAACAAAATATACATTAAAAAGATATAATTATCTCCATTAAAAAATAATAATTAAATAGGAATGATTTAGAGGTAATGAAATACTTAGGCATTTGAATTCCTAAAGTCTGCTCCTATTATATTAGTATATACTAAACTATTTTTACAATAATTTAAAAAATCACCAAGACACAATTATGTGTGATCATTAAAATGCAAGATATCAAAAAAATAAAATGCAAAATATCACAATGAATTTATTATATATTTAGGAAATAAGCTAAAATATTATCTCATCAGCTAGACAAATTTATAATAACTCTGTGTTTAGTAACAGGAATACAGTCCAAAGTGAGTTTTAATTGCCATTCAGGGCTAAATATCCTTAAAGAAAGACTTAAAATTAATAAATATGGTAAGAGAAAATGAGAAGAAAATTCCAGGAAAGTTTCTGAAACTTTGTGCATTAACAGAATGAACAGCTCAGGGCAAAATGACTTAGTCATATTCTATTTCAACGTGATGTTCTACTCCAACCTGTTTGGCTCCCCCAGTTGGTGCTGCTGTCCTCCTCCAATGGCAAGTCTGTTAAGTGGGATTATCTTCATGGTGGTTTTCTTCATGGAATACCACCGGGATTTCCAAGTGGCCCAAATAATGCCATTGTCATAACCATTAGGAGTAGATGTTTTTGAGTAAGTGCCACCTGAAACAAACCATAGATCTGCACGTCACCACTCCTGAACCTCCTCCCCTCAGAAAGTCCATAAAGAGCTGTCTATTACGAAGTCCACTGTCACTTACATCAGATTTATAGTGCTATCTACTAACTGAAAATACCCGTAGAGACTCAAATTCTTGATTCACAATTGACATAAACTTATTATTAAACAAACTTTACATCTGTATTGTGTTTTCTGGCCACACTCATAAGTTAAAGGTATTCAGTGCTAACAGGGCCAGAGCCCCGCATTTCCCTAATTGGTCTCTCTCCCTAAGCTAAGTCATGCTAGTTTCTGCTATTATGGACCCTCTTTCTGAAAACAGGTTAGAATGGCAGTCATAATTCCTCATCAGTTGGATTCAGGTCATCTGAAATCACAATTTTACTGGAAAATATTGGGCTTCTCAGGTGACACAGTGGTAAAGATCCCGCCTGCCAGTGCAGAAGACATAAGAGATTTGGGTTTGATCTCTACATCAGGAAGATCCCCTGGAGGAGGGCATGGCATGCCTGGGCACCTTCCTTGAGAAGTTTTTCTAATTATATGGTTTGTTGGTGCAAAGATAAGTTAAGTTTCAAAAACATATTGTGAAACCCGAAAGGTAAATGTATATAGTTTTAAGAGGATTCCAAGTTCCCTCTTGGCTAGGACAGTGCCCTGAGAAGGTAAAACTGCTCATTTTCATGGGTGAGGACTTCCCCATGCATACCTGTTGGGGTATTCCAATAGTTTGTCAGTAAGTAAAACCAGTGCTCAGAACTACTCCACCCTTAGGGCAAACTATAGCTTGCCCTCCCCGTGTGGTAAAATAAGTAGCTACACTCCTCAGGCTGGATTCTTCTCCAATTTTCACAGACCTGTAGACTCGCCAATCTATCCCTGCCCTTCACTTAATTCCTCTAGACACTGCTCACTGATTCTATTTGACACACAGCTCATGGGAAGCTAAGCCAGGCTACTGTGTTAACAGCATAGACATGGCAATGTTAGTCCATCCAGATAATATATAGGGTAAGACTAGAGGAGACACCATAACCCAAAGTATCAAATTTGATGGAAGCATCATGAATATCACTGCACAGTTTGCAGAAGGTGGATTTCCTATAGAAGGGCCAATTTCAGGTATAAGCTAGAATTATCCAATTCCAGCTTAAAATAAAGAACTATATAGCAAGCTCCCAATATCTTTACTAATTATTTCTTACTTATATTTACTTTTATAAAAATATAGATCATACACAAATTCATGTATTAAGAAAGAAAGCCATACCTTGATAATAAACTCCATTGAGGTGGCCAGCGTGACATTTGTTCATCCACCAACCAGATCCATCCTGTTCAGCACAGTTGCCATCATACTTATCATTGTCACTGTCCCAAGTACTGAACTGCATGCCATTATGGGATGTGAAAAACTTGTCACTAGAATCATCGCCAAAATCATAGCCATCAAATGCATCTCCAGCATCTCCACCAATGAAGTAAGCGTATGTCAGGCGGTATTTGTCATTTTCACCTGTCACCTTGAATGAAGCATAATCTGCAGTACTACAAAGAAGGGAATAGAGATCTTAGACCCTGAGCCTTATAAGTCATCTCAGAAGTTCCTTCTTTCATAGGAACAATTGTTAGGAATTTTAAACTTTGCTTCATAAGTCTGAAATGTGGTCACTGAACAAAATTTTTCACAAATTGGCATGGTATAACAGGTGTGGGGAACAGTCTCAAGGTCATCAACACCACCCAGGATGGGTCTAGAAGCTTTCAGAACATCCAAGGGAAAACTAAAAACTTCAGCTATCCTGAATGCTTTTTGCCTATAGTATCCTAATATCTAACCCAGATATATGGATGAACCTAATTTCGCATTTTCCACTTTTATCTCAGTATGTAGCATGTACACACAGTTCTCATAAACCACATTAATTATCTGAAAGTGAGTGACCATTAATTAATGCAGCAAGCTGAAACGAGCTATAGTTCCACTAGTCACTCATACCATCTAGAGGGTTTTTTCTTTCTGAAGGAAATGTGGGAGTGGCAAGGAGAATTTCCTTGAGCATCACATAAAAGGAGTGATTCCTGTGTAGCCTACAAAACGTGAACTGTAGGGTCAGAGAGAGATTCTCCCCTGGAAAATAATTGTACATGAAAGCCAGAATTCTATGGAGTGCAGGGAAGAATGGGCCTTCGTGCATAAACAGAGATTTCCAGAAAACATTCAGCTTCCCTGATCTCCAGGACTTAGGAAATGGGGGATGTTCTCATAGGAGAAAGTCTACTGACCATGGTATTATACTTTCCTGTCAAAATTTTAAAAGTAAAAATACACATTTGGGCACAGACTATATTTCATCATGTCATAGACATAACAAGAGGGTTGGATATTGTTTTCAATTTCTATGAGGTATACAACACTTAAAGTGCCCAGACAGCTCTGTGCATAGACAGAACTCTAGCTCACCAAAGGTGCCAGCTGATTTCATTGTAAGGTAGCTCCTGGATTTGATTGACTGGATTTGATTCCCAGTCATTAAACACTGGGAAATCTGAAAAAGCTAGGTTACTTTCCATCCAGGATAGCAGCTTAAGACGGTGGGTTATAAGAGGTGAACTACCTGAGTTTAAATCCAATGAATGTAACCTTGGAAAAGTTAATCTGTAAAATGGAATTAATAATAATTCCTGCCTCATGAGCTATTTGGATTTAAGTTATAATTTCATGTGTAATTTATGGTACATAAATGCTCAGGAAATATTAGCTATTGTTTTGTATGATTCCAGGGTAAGTGGATTATACCAAAACACTCAGATCCTACCTGAATGGGACCTAGCACCTTGGACTGCCCAAGAGCCAAACTGACTTCTAGGGAACATAGTTGAATGTGCTCTTCACGTCTGTCAGACTGTTTTCCCCATTGTTCTGCCGAGAGCTAGAAAGTGCATACTCCAGGGTGTCTCTACAACAAAAGTTAGAAGTCCTTCTTGATAGTACCTGGTTCTGCCATTCCAGTCCTCCAACTGTATTCTTAATACATAAGGGATGGTAGACTGTGTGCTTATCAAATGAATCTTCTCATTTCCCAGCCAAAATTCTGTGTTTCCAGTAGGAGACAGATGTCCAAACCCTTCTTTATATTGAATCCAGTTTTTCTTGAAATCCAAACTGCCATCAAGCCTCTAATTACACAATTGCACAGGCAAAAGGAGAGAATGTTATTATCAGTGCACATAAGGAAAACATCATAGCCATTTTGTCCAAAATATGGAGGCTATGATTTCATCATTTACCAAGTGACCCTGGGCTAGCTGCCTAAGTTTGCTCACCTGTCTCTTAAATAGGAATAATGATGCTTACTTCTCAGGTTAGTTTCAGGGATTACACCCGAGAATGTAAAAGTACCCAAGAAGAGGGCCTGGCACATGATAAATTGTACTCTAGTAGTAGTTTTAAAAAGACTCCTAGAGGACTTCAGAACATCAGCTTAATGTTGCTGATTCTTGTACTGATGGTTGAAAAAGTCAGCCTATTGCTCAACCTGTGTCTACCAGCTAAGCTCCCATCACTCACTTGCTCTGAGTGCCCCCTACAGCCTTAGCTGTAACAATGGTCAAAGGTAAATAGAATGTAAGAGGATTTGCAGTGGATGCCTGGGGCTGGCAAAGGCTACAGAGGGGCCTGGTCATGGAACAGCCTAACTGCATCCTCTGGGGGACACGATCTTCTTGTGATGGGCAGCCCTAGGTCTTGATGTAAATATCGAGAGGTCCCTCTGTCACTATGAGATTGTGATCATGTGCCATCATGAATCTATTACAGCAGGGCCAGCATAGTAGAGAACCTATCTCAGTACAGAGTGAAATCAGACTATATCCTGACTCTGTTACTTCTCTGTAAACAGGAATAAGCAGGCCCAAACTACCACAAAGGAGAGTTGTGAGTGACATTGAATTAATGCTTACAAGGTGCTTGGAAAAGTATCTGGAATATGGCAGAACAATTAGGTGTCTATTAAATACACAGGGTGAGGGAAAAATACCTTCTGCAACACAGTCCATCCATTTCCAGACCCATCAATTTCACAGTAGACTAAGAACTGCTGCTTAGCTTTCAGAGGTCTGATAAAGTAAAGTCCACTCTCTTTGGCCCCCTTATTGGCAACATCTTGGCAATCTGAAAAAGAAGAAATTTTTATGGTGGTCTGAAATCCAGGTAAGATTGTGTCAGCCTTGGAAATTTTAACATGTCAGAAACTATTCATATCCTGAGAAGTATTTTCTTATTTCTCAATCATTATTCCTTTCAAAGTAAATTTTCAGCTACTCAAGAAAAGTCTAAGCAATTAGACTGTTTATATTTAATGGCTAGACACTGTCCAATGTATTTGTATACATTCTAATACATACAATCTCCTTTACTTTTTATATCTGCTCTGATGAACTTAATCTCAATATAAATCTTTCACTTACCTCTCCCAGTTACATCATGTATTTTCACTGTATCTTGACAAGGCTCTTGACACTTTGCTTCAAGCTGGACCACTTTCTGTTTTAGGTTAATGATTTTTTGATTATTTGAGTTATATATGTCTTGCAAAAATCTACAAGCAAAATAACAAGATAACAGATTATTCTTTTCAGACGAATAATGTTGTATATTCTTTTAAAAATACCACCTTATTTTCTCAAGAATTATTTCCTGACAAATTACTCCATTCTTGGAAAAAGTTTAAAATGATATTAATAAATTGAGGTGAATTAAAATTCTAAGCTTTTTGGAAAAGAAAATAACAAAGTCCTTTCCAATAAACCATATCACTGTAAGTGATCATTATGATTTTCATTTCTGCATAAAAGACAACAGATAATAAAGTACCTAAGTGATGAGCCTGATTAAGACAACCTGCTGATTGTTCTTAGGACAATATTCTTAGGGAAGGAAAAGCTCTGTTTAGAAATTCACACATGCTGAAGCATTATTCCTTTTCACTTGTGAATTTAACTGAAGATCTATTTATGGACTTCAGTCTGTAACTTACATGGGAAAAGTATCTGGGGTATTATCTTACATAAAATAAAACAACAGACATTTTCCCCTTCTTCTTAATGTTTCTGTTTACACAACTTCAGAAAAAAGCTAGGGAAAGTGAGAAATCCTGCTCTTGTAGTTCCTCACAGGACTACTTGTCCATATTCTGAAATGATAGAGAACTATTATGCACATAGACTATTGTCTCTGAGGTTCTGGATAGACAAACTATTTGACCACTTTTTTTCTATACTGCATCTTGGACATTTTCTGCACTATAGTCTCCTTCAGTCTCAATTATGGGCAATAATAATGCAAATCATAATGCCAGTAATGATAATAATAGTATCCCTCTGATAGCAAAAAGGCACTAAATCCCTTCTGGGCCACTTCTCATCAGCCACCATTTATCTCAATTTCTTCTGCTACTTTTAGAATAATTTAGGATAAAAATTGAGGAAGAAACTAAAATTGTGTCTGAGACCCAATGTTCAGAAAATCTACAAGTTCCTGGGAAGTTGTTAACAGAGACATTTTACCTTAAAGAGAAGGGAGGACAACACATAATTGAAGGTTCCACGCACCAGGTCGTTTTACAATGTTTGTCACACAAATTTGTCTCTTAAGGCAAGTTCTTTTTTTCTGTTCTACCTTTCAATATAATTTACCAAGATCATTCCTATGTCTCTGCTCACAAATTCCTCACCACTCATTTGTTGATATTTTTATAAAAAGAATTTTATTTTCAACACTCAAATGCCCATCAGTTTGAATTTATGTTGTAAGACAAATGGGAGTGATGACAAACAGTTTGGTAAATATGGTCACAAGGCGTTTGAAGACATCTAAAGCATCTTTCTCTCACATGATCATTAAAAAGTGATCACAATCGAACGCAACTCATATTGCCTACTTCCATCCCTTTCAAGATGGTCAGGCATCACACCAATTAGATACTACAGCTAGAAAAAGATAAAAAGATTACTTCTACCAAAGCTTGGCATACTGAATAAACCCAGCTCAGTCTTGGAAAGCAAACTAAAACAAAAAGTGCTTACCGAATTGTTGATTCATGTGTTGATATCAATGATTCATATTTCAGAATTTCTTCCATCATCCTCTTGGAATTCTTGGTAGCGCTCTCTATGTTATCTGTAATATGGGATCAGAGATATAAAAATACATAAGCAAACAGAACCACTAAAATAACAGCAAAAGAACTTCATAGATGACTCTCTCAGTCAGTGGCGGTTAGATTCTCACTTGGCTTTGATGGTTCATCAGGGTTATAGCTGATTTGGATTGCTTTGACCAGCTCTCTGGCTTCTGATGTTTTGTTCTCAACCTGATGTACGATGCCTTCCAAAGTTCGTAGATCTTTGTCTACAGTGGTTTGGTAGTTATTCAGGAAATCTGCAATTCCACAGGTAGTTGGGCAATAACTACCCTGAAAATACAACAATAGTGTGATTAAAAATCCTGATAAATAAAAATATGTAAAACCTAGACTATGTTTTTAAAAAGTCTAAACTGTCAAATGATATTTGCTAAAGAATCTCTTATAAGGAATAAAAATTCCTCTGCCCAAGTCCAGTTCAAACACAGAGAGAAACATAAAAGCGACTTACAAATCTTTCATCTAAGATGCAGCAGTTGTCTCGGGTAGCAATATACTAGAGGAGGAAAATAGAGAAATTTCAGTTACTTATCAGATATTTTCTTATTTTAAGCTTTCCGTTTAAAACAAATACGTTTTGTAAACAGCACACTTACTGCCAGGCATGCTGAAGAAAGAAATGAAAGAATGTAGAAGATTACACTCGGAGGGTGCGAGGACCAGCTCATGGCGTCGGCGGGCCCGGGGCTCAGAGCCTGGAATGTCAGAACTGTGACTCTCGGGGCTTCAGTTGTCCTTTTATTTAAGCTCCAAGGACTGTAGGACTGCCAGTGGCTGAAGCGGGTCACGGGGCCTTCTTACCAGAAGGGCGGAATGTCTTTCCCGTCTCTTCCTCATCCTGGCCCAGGACCAATGTTCAGTCAGGTTCCTAGATTCTGCACACGGGTCTAAGCTCCTCCTTGCTGGCCCAGCTCAATGCTCCTCCCGGGAAGCCAACTCTCTGCAAGGGCTAGTGAAGCATTGACCGTCGCTGCATGATGCAACCACTTCCAGGACAGATAGAGCAAACACACACACTGCTGACCTCGGCCAGGACAAACTGCCCCTGCCTTCAGATGGAGCCTGGTACCATAACCCAAATACCCCAAATTACCACAAGTCAACTCTGAGATGGTGGGGTGGGGGGGAGATGAGGGAACACCAGTATTTTTAACCTGTGCCCATGACAGGTGGAAACTTTGCCTTCCACCAGGTCTCAATATGTCACTATTACCAGGAATGAATGCCTGACCCACTGCTTTGGCCATTTTCCTTTTTCAAAAATTGAAATATGATTAATATAGTTCTTGCCTGGAGAATCCGGGGAAGCCTGGTGGGCTGCCATCTAAGGGGTCACACAGAGTCGGACATGACTGAAGTGACTTAGCAATGGCAATAGCATTAATCCCAGGGATGGGGAAGGCTGGTGGGCTGCCGTCTAAGGGGTCACACAGAGTCGGACATGACTGAAGTGACTTAGCAATAGCAATAGCATTATATTAGTTTCAACTGTACAAAATAATAATTTGATATTTCTATATACTACAAAATGATCATCACAATATAGTTAGCATCGGTCAGCACACATAGTTGCAAAAACCTTTTTTTTCTTGCAATGAGAACTTTTAAGACCTACCCTCTTAGCAGCTTTCAAATATGTAATACAGTGCTCTTAACCATAATCACCATGCTGTACATTATATCCCCAGGACGTACTTACTTTAAAGCTTGAAGTCTGCATCTTTTGACACCCTTTACTCAGCTGTTGATTATTTTCGTAGACTCTCAGTTTGCACTGGGCTTTTTTTTTTTTTTTTTCAGATGGTTGCCTGAGGACACATGCCCCCTTCATGTATTTTATTTTGTTAACTATTTAAAAATGTTGATTTATTCATTGGCTGCTTTGGGTCTTGTCTCCGGCTGCAGTGAGCGGGGGCTGCTCTTTGGTCGCGATGCATGGGCTTCTCATCTGGGGGGCTTCCCTTGTGGAGCACAGGCTCTAGGGCGCAAAGGCCTCCGTAGTTCCAGTGCATGGGCTTGGCAGTTGCAGTCCCCAGGCTCTGGAGCACAGGCTTAGTTGCTCTGAAGCATGTGGGATCTTCCCGGACCAAGAATAGAACCTGTGTCTCCTGAACTGGCAGGTGGATTCTTTACCACCAATTACCAGGGAAACCCATTTTTTTTAAAGTATAATTTACAACGTTGTGTTAGTTTCAGGTGTACAGCAAAGTGATTCAGTTTTATATGTATATATATACATATATATAATTTAAAAATAATTTGAAAGTGTGTCTATATGTATGTATGCATGTTCAGATTCCCATTATAGGTTGATATAAGATATTGAATATAGCTCCCTGTCCTATACTATAAACCTTTGTTGGTTATCTAGTTTATAAATAGTAGTGTGTATATATTAGTCCCAAACTCCTAATTTATTTCTCCCCTTCCTCCATCCCCTTTAGAAATCATAAATTTGTTTTCTATATTTGTGAATCTATTTTTGTTTTGTAGATAAGCTCATTTGTATTATTTCTTAGATTCTGCATACAGGTGATATCATATGTGTCTTTTGGGCTTACTTCACTTAGTAGAATAATCTCTAGACATTATTTCATTTTTCATGGCTGAGTAATATCCCATTATGTGCATCTGCTGCATCTTCTTTATCCACTCACCTGCTGATGGACAGTGTGATTGTTTTCATGTCTTGTCTATTATAAATAGTGCTGCTGTGAACATAGGGGTACATGTATCTTTTCATATCGTGGTTTTCTCCAAATATATGCCCAGGAGTGGCATACATTTACATTCTCACCAACAGTGCAGTGAGCTTTTGAGCTCAGCCCCTCCCTTTGTCTAGAAGTATCAGCTGGTGTAACACCATATCTGCTGCAGATGGGAAACAAGTCAAGAGCCTATTTTGTTTTTCCTGAGGTTCCAGCTCATTACTTCAGAGCAAAGCCTGGCTACAGGAGTCAGGGGCTAGAAAAATCCATGTCGCATATGTTGACTAGGAGCATAACTGGAGGAAAGAGGGCAAAAACTAGGCAGGAGCCGTCCTTTTCACTCTGACCCTCAAGTTCCCTTGTGTATTGGGACAGTATGTTTATTATCATCTCCAATTAATAATTTATAATTACGTACTATCATTCCTCCTTTTAATATCCCTCATTTCATTCTCTGAAACCAGCTTACTGCAAATTTTCATTATATATTTAGTGGGAGAAATACATCTAAATTGAGATAAATACAAATACTTCAATGTCTAATCCTAAATCTTTACAAAGAAATAATTGTTTTGACTTGAAACAAAGATAAATGTCCCTACTTGGTAAATAATAATTATCGTAACAAAATGAATACATTAAAACCAGATTTGTTGTCTTTTCTTTCCTCCTTAATAGTCACCCTCTCTGATTTACCAATCATTGTCAATCACATCACCAAACATCAGCCAATTAAAGCCACAGTCTTTTTCATCCTCCTTGTTTATTCATCTCATCAGTTGTTAAAGCTCATTATTAAAACTGCTTTCTCATTGTCACTTCTGTTTTATTGCTGTTTTCTATTTCCATTGCCAATATCCTAAGAGGGCCAGTTTATTTCTTGTCTAGACTGCAAATAGATGGGAAACAATGGAAACAGTGAGAGACTTTATTTTCTTGGGCTCCAAAATCATTGCAGATGGTAACTGCAGCCATGAAATTAAAAGATGCTTGCTCGTTGAAAAAAAAAAAAAAAAAAAAAGCTATGACCAACCTACACAGCATATTAGAAAACAGAGATGTTACTTTGCTGACAAAGGTCCATCTAGTCAAAGTTATGGTTTTTTCATGTATGGATGTGAGAGTTGAACTACAAAGAAAGTTGAGCACCAAAGAATTGATGCTTTTAAACTGTGGTGTTGCAGAAGACTCGAGAGAGAGCCTTGGACTACAAGGAGATCCAACCAGTCAGTTCTCAAGGAAATCAGTCCTGAATATTCATTGAAAGGACTGATGCTGAAGCTGAAGCTCCAATACTTTGGCCACCTGATGCAAAGAACTGACTCATTGGAAAAGACCCAGATGCTGGGAAAGATTGAAAGCAGGAGGAGAAGGGGACGACAGAGGATGAGATGGTTGGATGGCATCACTGATTCGATGGACATGAGTTTGAGTGAACTCCAGGAGTTGGTGATGGACAGGGAGGTCTGGTGTGCTGCATTCCAAGGGGCCACAGAGAGTCGGACATAACTGAGTGGCTAAATTGACTGAGACTGCTTATGCACACTGTCTGTTAACTGATTTCCCTTCCTCTTCAATGGCCTCCTGCTCCAAATCTGTTGTCACACTGCAGACAGATTCATCTCCCTGTAAATGTAGCTCTGATTATGCTATTCACCTGCTCAAAAACCTTTCTATCTCCCATCACAGTGAAAGTAAACATAATAGACATCCCTTCCTACCACTGCTGCTTTTTCTCTCTTGATTTATTTCCTATACTCTCTAGTCTGGCCAGACTGAATCACACAACATCCTTAATGTAAACCATATTGTCCCATCTCTCAGATATGTTTCCTTTTTTATACACTGCTCCGTCAGTCTGGATTGCCTTCACACACACTCCTGCATCTCTGGCTGTGTATTCATTCCTACTTCCCCAAAACTTGGAGAAGAGCATGGCAACCCACTTCAGGATACTTGCTTGGAGAATTCCATGAACCAAGAAACCTGGCAGGCTATAGTCCATGGGATCACAAGGAGGTGGACATGACTGAGAGTCTACTATTATTACTACTCCCCCAAACCAAAACCCAAGCTCTGGAGGCCAGCTTCTCCTGTTTAATAGCATTTCAGCAACCTATACATGCTGCATCCACCTCATTAGATTGTAAATACTAATATCCATTTTATGGCAATAGCCATAAAAATATTCTGTATGTATGCTTTAGTTGCTCAGTTGTGTCCAACTCTTTGGAACCCCTTCCAGGCTCCTCTGTTCATGGAATTCTCCAGGCAAGAATACTGGAGTGGATAACCATTCCCTTCTCCACGGAATCTTCTCGAACCAGGGATCAAACCCTAGTCTCCTGCATTACAGGCAGATTTTTACCATCTGAGCCACCAGGGAAGCCCCTATAAGTGTGTTAAACATTCCATAATGATTTGATAACACTGAATTGGTCTGGAAGTAAGTCTTTAAATAAAGTTTGCATTTCTAAGAACACTTAAAACTTCCAAATTCTAAATGTAAATGACTTTGGCAAGGGTAATTAGGTAAAGGGAAATGAATAATCAATGAGAAAGCAGCTATTGATAAGGTGGATATATAAAAATTATTAATTAGAAACCAGTAGCCATCTTCTATAAAGGAATAGCTAGTGAAAATACACAATGGAAGAAAAAATGTACTTATATATATATAATCTGTATCACACACACATACACATACAACTAGATAAAATATCTAAGGAGAAATTAACAAAAAATAAACAAGATTTATATTATTAAAAATTCCAAACAATACTATCAGGATATAAAATAAGAGCTGGTGAAAATTAAAATCATGCTCTATGTCTAAATAAAGAGATTCAATAAAACTGTCAATTATTTCTGTGATAGTTTAGAACTGTATTGATATTATAATAAGGCTAAATTTGATTTTTTTGTTGTTGTTCTTTCTCCTTTTCTTCGTTTTTAAAAAAAGAGTTATGTAAGATGTTTCTGAAGTGCAATGAAAAAAAGAAAATTATCTTGGAAAATTCTAAACAAGAAGAAAAATGAGGGCAAAACTATCTCTCAAACACTAAAGCATGTTATTGATTCATAATTTTTAAACAATGCAATACTGGACCATGTTAGGTAGATAGATAAATACACTTCAGATATAGGCCTAAATATATGTAGATGTTTAGTATGATCAAATTGACATTGCATAAGGGATGATAGAAAAAAATTATTCAGTATATGGCATTAGTATGGTGTTAGCATAATTGGGAAGTTATCTGCAATGAACTGCAGGCTGATTCTTTTATTTTTTATTTGAATTAATTAATTTATTTTAATTGGAGGCTAATTACTTTACAATATTGTAGTGGTTCTGCCATACATTGACATGAATCCACCACGGGTGTACGTGTGTTCCCCATCCTGAACCCTCCTCCCACCTTCCTCCCCATCCCATCCCTCAGGGTCATCCCAGTGCATGAGCCCTGAGCACCCTGTCTCATGCATCGAACCTGGACTGGCGATCTCTTTCACCTATGGTAATATACATGTTTAATGCTATTCTCTCAAAGCCCAAGAGGAGAGAGTATTTCTCTCCTAGATAAGGGAGTAATTTAGGTGGAAAGGCCACTCATCACAGATGAAATGATATTAGGACCAGTCGACTTGCCCTCATGAAGAGCTGTACATCTTACCAGTAAGCATGTTGGGCAGAGCATGTTGTCATTGAGATTCTTTTTGCTGAAGACCATAAAATATCAACTTCTTGAATTTAAGGTAACAATTTATACACACATACACACACACACACACACACACAGAAGTCTCTCAGTAGTGTCCGACTCTTTGCGACCCCATGGATTGTAGCCCACCAGGCTCCTTCGTCCATGGGATTTTTCCAGGCATGAATACTGGAGTTGCCATTTCCTTCTCCATTTATAACTTCAACAATTATAAATTTATAACAATTTATAACTTCACACACTATATATATAGTATATATAATATAACTTCATATATACAAGGTTAATAAACACTTAAATTGAGGAAACTGGAAATTCTTATATAATTTTGGAAGTGTAGTATATTCTGGTTTGGGGCTGACTTGCCTTAGGATCTAATATGTGTTATCACAGTTTTACAGAAAAGGCTTGTTTTCTTTTTCTCACCAGAATTCTCAGTCGTGTCCGACTCTTTGAGACCCCATGGACACCAGGCTCCTCCATCCACGGGGTTTTCTAGGCAAGAGTACTGGAGTGGGTTGCCATTTCCTTCTCCAGAGAATCTTCCCAACCCAGGGATCAAACCAAGGTCTCCCTCACTGTAGACAGACGCTTTACCGTCTGAGCCACCAGGGAAGTCCATATATATATATAGTATGTATAACTTCATATATACAAGGTTAATAAACACTTAAATTGAGGAAAATGGAAATTTTTATATAATTTTGGAAGTGTAGTATATTCTGGTTTGAGGCTGACTTGCCTTAGGATCTAATATGTGTTATCACGGTTTTGCAGAAAAGGCTTGTTTTCTTTTTCTCACCAGAATCTCAAGTCCTAAATCAGAGTCCTATCAGATAAGATGCTCTCTGAGGGAAAATGATCAACAGTGACTCAGTGACCTGCACTGGCCTTGCATTCAGGCACTTGGGTTTTATTAAATTTTAACTACTTGTTGTCTTCCATGTTTGGGATACGTTTTTTTCCCCTCTGATAAATTATAAATGATTAATGAATTCCAGGAAAGAAGAATATTTCTTAAATCAAATTTCTTCTGCATCCCAGTTGATTTCCTGAGAAAATAGCATAGGCAATACTTAAGCCAAAATAATCATTTTCTTTAATTCAGAGGTCAATGGCCTTGCTTATTGATTTAATAATTTCCCAAATCGCCTATACTCCAATTATTTGTGCTCTGATTTAAAAATAGAAGATCTATTGCTAATGATCTTCATGTACATTGATCATTCACTCTATGAGTTCCCTTTTCTCTTTCGTTCATCTCTGCTCCAAATTGTTTGTTGAATTTGAACTGGGTTATGTAAAGCTGAATTTAAGATGTCCTAACCTGTGATTCATGTTATAGGCCTGAAAGAATAATAGAGAGAAGCACTGATTTTGAGAATCTTCCTTATATTTGATGTCATGCTACAGTTTAGTTGATGATGTTTTGTATTATCTGCCATTTAATCCTCACAACACTCTTGTAAGTAGATCTGATTATCTGCATCTTATGAATGAAGGAGTCTTTGGGAGGTTGTGGTGATACACACAAGGTCATTGTGGCACACAGAGTTCCAAACCCACGGGTCCAGTACCTGTGCTCTTAACCATGACTGCAAATATAATCATGAAGCGCTTCTTTTTATTTTATTTTTTAACATTTTAATTAGAGGATAATGGCTTTACAATGTTGTGTGGGTTTCTGCCATATAACAATGTGAATCAACCGTAAGTATACATACATCCCTTCTCTCTGGAGCCTCCTCCCCCTTCCTAGCCCCCCTCCCCCTCCACCATCCCACCCATCTAGGTCAAGCAGAACACCTGGTGCTTACTGTCTTGTACAGCAACTTCCCACTAGCTATCTATTTTACACGTGGAAAAGTGTATATTTCATTGCTGCTCTCTCAATTTCTCCTACCCTCTCCATCCCCTACTGTGCCCACAAGTCCGTTCTCTATGTCTCTCTATTCCTCTCCTGCAAATAGGTTCATCAGTACCATTAATGAAGCACTTCTTAATCTAAGGTGGTATACAGATATAAAATGTTATCATGAGAATCAAAGTTATTCATTGTTAGAATGGTTTGCTGGTAGAGTTTATGGATTTAAAAAATTAATGTGTGTATGTATATGTATTAGAGAAGAAAATGGCCGCCCACTCCAGTATTCCTGCCTGGAGAATCCCATGGACAGAGGAGCCTGGCGGGCTGCAGTCCACGGGGTCGCAAGAGTTGGACACGACTGAGGGACTCCCCAGCAGCAGCATGCGTGTGTCAGTGTGATTGTGTGAACGTGTGTTTACATCTCTTTTACCTGTCTACCTAATCTGTTTATCTATCTTCTTCTTTGGGTTAGCTTTTACTGTCTTTCTTGAACCTGGATTTTAGTTATCTATAATTGCATTTGTATTTTCAGTCCAAGGTTAAAAGGAAGCAGTTTTTCAATGCTGACCACATGGTTTAAGTAAATAGGACTTGATGAATTGAATTCTTTCAGCAGCTGAAAGGAAGATACATCAGTTGAGTGGTTCAAAGAAACTCAAATCAATGCTGACAATGATAAGTCTATTTTTCTAACATTAAATCATTTCCAGATCTAAGCTAAATTTATAGCCTTACTCTTTAGACTTGGATTTCCTCAAAATAACAAAAATAAATGACTTGTTGACACTGTTGAAAATCAGTCCAACTTAATAGTTAAAATATGCCACTAAGGGAAAAAAAGTTATCTGTTAGAATATTTGCTTTGTTTATAAAAATAGCCCAAGGAAAGTGAAAATGAAATTTTTTCCTTGATTGTCGGTGAACAACATGCTTTTAGTTTCACTATGTAAATTAAAGACAGAAAAACAAAGTGAGACAGGTAATACAGGGCTCTCCCTGGGGGTGGGGTAGCAGTCACAGACTGCATTTTGAACTTCTTAACTTTTCAAAGAAAGTTTCACTGGTTGTGTCCATGGCAGCATATGACTGAGGGCAGGGGTGTTCACAAAGTGCTATGGCTGGAATATAAGAAATTAAGCACTGAGTGGGTTAAGAGAGGATTATCCTAATTGGAATTACATCAAGAGCCCGAAAATGGCCAAGAATCAGCCCTTTTTAATACTGACTGGAGATAAAGGAATGTGCTGAGGCCACCCTGGATTGACACAAAGTGGAATGGAGAAGAAGTTAGATTTAAGCCTTTGCTGTGCCAACTTGGTTCCTGACTGCATTCCTGGTTGGTTGGTTTGTTTCTATCATCATGAAATTTGCAATTTGAGGTCCCTTGCTCTATGAAAGAAATTTCACCACTAATTTTCACTTTTCTGTTTGAGAAACTCTGATCATTTTGTCCAATAAATTATCTTTGGAGAAAAGCAATGATCTTTTCCCAAAGAAGAAGAGAAGGTAAGAAGAATGCTGTCAGATCAACAAAATGATTCATCTTACCCTACTTAATGCCCACATTTACTTTAAGCTCCTGTCTTGAATGAGGGCAAATAAACATTTGCAAGACTTGTATCTTTGTTTTAAATTGTAACTACTTAAGTCAGTTTACCACCTTACTGTGATTGCGCTTTAGTCTTTCCTGTTCAAAGTTAAGTCCTTAAAGAGTACACTGTGTATAAAGGCTAACTCCTTATTAACATTTTGAAGGACCTTGCTTCACCCCTGAAAGGTGATGTGGTTCCTACTCTTCTTCAAGCAGAGATTGCTGTGTATGTTTTACCTTGAGTGTGGGAGAAGTGACCTCTGATCAGTAAATAAAGATATGATTTGTAAACACCCAAATATTTGCTGAATGTTTTGCAAGGAAGACTAGAGTGTAAACCACACTCCTGGTTGATAACAGTTGTGCCTGCAGGACTAACTGGGCCCTATTCATCAAGAAACAAAATAAGTCAACATTCAGAACACTGTGTTTCATATTTTATAAAGAACACAGAGAAAATTCCATTTACCAAGATCCAGTAAATTCATTGCTTAATCACACATCCATCTAGGTCTGAAACTACCCAATATTCTTACCTCAGCACTTCCTGTGAATCTCACTCAATTTGCTATATTAAGTCAATTTCATTGATATTTAATTCCACATCATCTCATTGTGGATGTGGAAGGCCCCTTCCTCAACCCCTTCATGTCTTCCTCATGTGGTAAACTGCCTCTGGATCTGACACCTGGACCATATAGAATCATTCTAGGAAAATTCCTGAAATAATGCTTGATCAGATATGCACCCCCAAATTTGGTTAAAAGGTCACTAAACATTTCCCATGATGCTCCTCTGCTGGCTCCCAGACCAAATGCTTGTTGAGCAAGTACTATATGCCAGACCCTCCTTGTCCAACACAATAAGCAAAATAGACAAAACTCTGCTTTCAGGAAGTTTACCCTTTCCTGGAGAGAATGAGGCAATAAACAACATATTATGAAATGCTGAAAACAAAGACTGAAACAAGTTCAGTGCTGGTTGCCGTCTGGTGATCCAGGAAGCACTCTGCTGGGTGCTGCGACTTTGCTGGGTTTGTGGTAGGCGAGTCGCAAAGTGCATGGCTGGTTCACCACTGACACTTGAAGGTCCCAGGAAGGGGGTGGTTTGGGGCTCACACACATAATTTTTTTTTGATTTGGGATTGTCAGAAATTTGACAAGCTCAGCTAGGTGACAGAGTGACAATAAAGTAGAGAAAACTTGTAAAAGTTAGTCCCCAGACACCACGAAGTCCATCTATCCACATCTGCTCACGAGCGTCATGTCTGGGATCATGTCTAATGACACCATTTGCCTTATCAAAAACTTCTAAGGACTCCTTGAGTGTGTGCCAAGTCGCTTCAGCGTCTGACTCTTTGCGACCCTCCACCAGGTTTCTCTGTCCATGGGATCTTCCTGTCAAGAGTACTGGAGTGTGTTGCCCTCCTCCAGGGGAATCTTCCCAACCCAGGACTATGTCTCTTGCACTGGCAGGTGGATTCTTTGCCAATGGCCACCTGGGCCACCTGGCAAGCTCAGAAGCCAAGGATATGAGCTCCTAAGATAGGTTTTAGGAAACAACCCTTGGGAGAGAATTATGAAATAAAATGACACAATTGAGGTGACTAAAGTAGTATTATAAAGCAATTTAATGGTGTAAGGATAATATTTTATTTCTTTTATTAAGCATTCAGAATTTCTTCTACATGACTTTTTCTTTAGAATGCTACTTAGATTTTTGTTTTATTTTGTTTAAAAACACAGATTCCTCAGCTTTGTTTCAAATATACTGAATCAGTGTAGTAGGGTGTGGATCCCAGGAATCTGCATTTCATTAACAAGCTTCCCCAGGTGATTACTAGGCCCAGAAAAGGAGGAAAATTCCTGACTAGTGCTGGGCTGCAGAATAATCACACTGGCTTTACATAAGGAGGCCCGATTTCTACTCTACAATCTTAAAGCTCACATAATTCCTCTTTGTTATATTGGGTTGGCCAAAAAGCTTGTTCAGGCTTTTTTCTAAGATGCTACGAAAAACTGAAAAAAACTCTTTGGCCAACTCATTTTATTCAAGACACACGAAACCATTTATTGTGACAAGAAGAATAAAACATCAAACTACTTCAGTTTCTTCTATTTAAGTTAAAAATAGAAGATTTTTAGTTAAGATTTTTGGTAATTAAATTTATTGATATGTACTGCTCTATGAGTTTTGCTTCAGTGCTGCAGCAGGAATGAAAAGTAATCTGGCGCCAAGTCCAAGGCCTTCACACAGTGCAAGAGTCCTTGTATGTACAAAGAATTCAAGAAACATTTTGAAGACGTGCAAGCACTTTAAAGACTAACTGGAGAGGATTTAGGGAAGGATAGAATTGGGAGGATGTGGAGGGGAGAAAAGGATCAAAAATAATAGCTTTGAGGAATAGAGGAGATGGAGGACCATTAACAGAAATAAGAAAATGCGAAGGAGGAAGTGGTTTAGGGCAGAGAGGAGACCGGGCACTATTTCCAATGCTTTACATTTGAGCAGCAGCAACAGCCTTAAAAAAAAAAAAAAAAAAACTGATGTGGAGTTGATGGTAGGCAATGAGAGTTTCTCAGAAGAAAATGTGGTGTGAAAATAAAAGGCCCTGGAAACAGAACCTGGACCTGAATTTAAGGCTATGAGGACAGACAGATAAGGAAAGAATGGTTCTGTGCCCCCCTCACTTCCCAATCCTACAGACCTCAAACATGTTCAAATCTCCAAAGTGAAATACCTTGGACTGAGTTCACCTCTTTATCTGGACTTGGAACACTTTAAAATTAAAAAATAATAAACAATATTATATATAGAGAACCTTTTCTGTTGAATAATACATGACACAGAACGAGTAGTGGAGTAATCATTTGGCTTATTTGGTGTCCTATGGAGCCAGGAGCAGGTAGACTGGTCTAGTAAATTAATTTTGTTTTCCAAAAATTAAATACATGTATTGAATTTCCTGAAGGGCCTGGGGGAATCTGTTGGATTGCACAATGAATGGGCTTAATATCCCACATGTTATTGTAAACGTCCATGATTTGGAAGGGCTTGCTAGAGCTGTGACCAGATATAAGGAATTTATGAACTTTCTTTTCAGGCCCTAGGGTGGAAGGCAGACCCTCTCGGATGTGTAATGTGACAGAGCCGCCTGCTGGTGAAATTGGACAACAACAAGCATACTGGTGTGGACACACACCGATCCACTCAAACTGCCTCATAGATATTGTAGGTACAATATCCTCCTGCCCATTCCTTCTGTATGTATATTATTTGTTATCTGCATGTAAGATTTCTCTGTTTTTGTGCTGATGAAGGGATGGCGAGGCAATAACTGTCATCAGCCATGTTGATGACCAGCATTCAAAGTGAGTCCTCCAATCAGAACCCTGGATCCAGAATTCAGGTGTGCACCATCAGTCTGAGCCTGCTGGAGACGTGTGTGCTGGCTGTGTTTGGCTGTACTTCCTACTGGGTCTTAGGATACTACATAAATAAGCTGAAGATGATGCCCATATGTTGGCTCCTGGCTTGTTGTGAAGACAACAGTTCTGGGATCCCTGAACTCAAAAGCCTGTCGACTCCCAAGCCAAAATTTCATATTTACAGCATACTCAGCTGTTTTAAATACATCCTCAATTCAGTTCAGTTCAGTTGCTCAGTTGTGTCTGACTCTTTGTGACCCCTTGGACTGCAGCATGGCAGGTTCCCCTGTCTATCACCAACTCCTGGAGTTTACTCAAACTCATGTCCATGGAGTTTGTAATGCCATCCAACCATCTCATCCTCTGTTGTCCCGTTCTCCTGCCCTCAATCTTTCCCAGCATCAGGGTCTTTTCAAATGAGTCAGCTCTTTGCATTAGGTGGCCAAAGTATTAGAGTTTCAGCTTCAACATTAGTCTTTCCAATGAACATCCAGGACTGATCTCCTTTAGGATGGACTGGTTGGATCACCTTGCACTCCAAGGAACTCTCAAGAGTCTTCTCCAACACCACAGTTCAAAAGCATCAATTCTTCGGTGCTCAGCTTTCTTCACGGTCCAACTCTCACATTCATACTTGACTACTGGAAAAACCATAACTTTGACTAGATGGACCTTTGTTGGCAAAGTAATGTCTCTGTTTTTTAATATGCTATCTAGGTTGGACATAGATTTTCTTCCAAGGAGCAAGCGTCTTTTAATTTCATGGCTGCAGTCACAATCTGCAGTGATTTTGGAGCCCCCAGAAATAAAGTCTCTCACTGTTTCTATTGTTTCCCCATCTATTTCCCATGAAGTGATGGGACCAGATGCCATGATCTTAGTTTTCTGAATGCTGAGCTTTAAGCCCACTTTTTCACTCTCCTCTTTCACTTTCATCAAGAGGCTCTTTAGTTCTTCACTTTCCGCCATAAGGGTGGCATCATCTGCGTATCTGAAGTTATTGGTATTTCACCCAGCAATTTTGATTCCAGCTTGTGCTTCATCCAGCTCGGCATTTTGCATGATGTACTCTTGCATATAAGTTAAATAAACAGGGTGACAATATACAGCCTTGACATACTCCTTTCCCAATTTGGAAACAGTCTGTTGTTCCATGTCCAGTTCTAACTGTTGCTTCTTGACCTGCATACAGATTTCTCAAGAGGCAGGTCAGGTGGTCTGGTATTCCCATCTCTTTAAGAATTTTCCACAGTTTGTTGTGATCCACACAGTCAAAGGCTTTGGTGTAGTCAAACACAGCCTAGGTGAACAGATTTTTAAATATTTAGAAATGGCTTGCTTTGCATATCCTGAGAAACTGCATCCAGCATCTGAGAGCCACAGAGAAACTATGGAGCTGTTAGAGACCTTGGTGGCAGGTACCCTTTGGTAGAGCCTAGAGGCAGCAACTCCCAGATGGCCTGCTGAGCGCCCTCATCTAGAAGTGTAAGTCCCTCCCCACCCCTCTCCCTGAGAGTTCCTTTACCCTGTTACTGTGTGGGGTGGTTCCATGGTGGAACAGCCTCTGAGGGTCCATAACTTCTGTGTGGAATTCCCCTCCTTGCCTTCTAGATACAAACCTATCAAAGTGTTGCTCCAAATTTTTGCTTTTATCTTTTCCCCTGATCAGCTCCCCAGCATCCCTGGAACTCACTATACTGTGCAAATAGGCCTTTCCTGGGCGGGGAGAAAGAGAGGAGCTTCGTAAATGGACACAAACCAAGTTGTTACATGGTCATAGTTATACACATCCTCTGTATTTCCTCTTTGATTGCTTTTGTTCCCCTTCAGAAAGCAAAACTGTTTCCCAAATACAAGCCTGGAGGGCTTGGAGGTAGTGGCTATCCCTTCTCAGGAGCGCCCTGAGGCCGGGCCTCAAAGGGGATAGAGACTCAGAGTGCAGCCGCTCTAAACATGCCATGCGTTCCTCAGGGAAGAGATAGGGAGGATGTCTGTTCCATGGGCAGTTGGTCGTGTCTGACTCTTTGTGACCCCACAGGCTGTAGACTGCCAGGCTCCTCTGGCCATGGAATTCTCAAGGCAAGAATATTGGAGTGGGCTGCCATTTCCTCCTGCAAGGGGTTTTCCCCAACCCAGTACTTGAACTCGAGTCTCCTGCATTGACAGGAGGATTCACCATGGAGCTATCTGGGCCTCATCTAACTCTGCATTTGGTCAAGGATGCCTGTGTTCTCAGCTTCACTAGTGGAGTTTAGGAATGTTGGAGCTGCTTGAAGAGAAAGTCCAGACCAGCGTTAAGTCTAAGAAAGGGCATGAATGACTGAGGCAAAAACCCAGGGGCTCAAGTCGTGAAAGTTTCACACACTGTGGAGACAATTCATTCTATCTCCTCATGGCTAAATGTATAAAAATAGCCTCCCTCTTCTTGTGGTTAGTTAAGAATCAGACTCAGGGGAACCAGTCCAGTCTTGCCTGCACCACTTACTAGCTCTGTGATCCTGGACAGTTCCTTAGCCTGTGTTTACATTTCTTTGCCTGTAAGATTGAGAAATAATAGTACCCACCTTGTATATTTGTTGTGAGGATTAAGTAAGATCTTAGTTCACTTTTTTCCCAACTGAGGCAGTGTAATGTGAGAGCTGAGAGTACGGACACTGAAGCCAGACCCTCTGGCTTTAAATCTCAGCATTAAAAGTTATAGCTGTGTGACCGTGGAGAAGTTACTTTTTTCCTGTGTCTCAGTCTCAACTGTAAAATGCGGATAATTACTGTATTTATCTCATACCTGCTAAGTGCATGCCTGCTAACTTGCTTCAGTCATGTCTGGTTCTTCATGACACTAAGGATGGTAGCCTGCCAGGTCCTTTGTCCATGGGATTCTTCAAGCAAGAATCCTGGAGTGGATAGCCATGCCCTCCTCCAGGGGATCTTTCTGACCCAGGGACTGAACCTGAGTCTCCTGCATTGGCAGGAGGGTTCTTTACCACTAGCCTGGGAAGCCCCATTCATCTCACAGGGCTATTTTATTTAATGTGCTAATAAATATAAAACATTTAAACAAATGTCATAAAAGCTGCTTTTTATTATAAAGTAAATGAAGCTATTAGAACAGTTTCTGGTAAATAGTAAGAACTCAATAAATGTTGACTTGTATTATTAATCACATAATTGTCTAGATAATCCATAAACCTTATTAATCATCCTATAAAGAAGGGAGGCCTGGTTTCTGTTTTCTTTTACTTCTTCTAACTTGAACTCTTGCTTTGCTAAATTCAATCTAAGAAGAGGGCACCACTGGACTTGAAAGAAAAGCGAATTAATGGAAACAAAGCAAAAGATTAAGTTTAAAAAGAGACTGGCTCCCCTTTGTTCACTAACAATTGACTAGATTGTGACTCCTGAACGTGGTTCTTTCCCATCCTTTTCAGTACCTAGGAAATAACCTTTGCGGTCATCATGTGCCCCACAGGCTTCGATCAGATGGTAATTATAACTATCGGAAAACGAAGCAAGCAAAACAGGTTCTTCACCGTCCTGTCTAGAGAAACAAAGCTGGCCTAAATACAGTTCTCTAGCCCCTTGGAAAAGACGTTTTTCAGTCAGTAAGTGGTGTGCGACTCTTTGCGACCCCATGAATTGCAGCACGCTAGGCTCCCAGTCCTTAACTATCTCCCATAGTTTGATTAAACTCATGTCTATCGAGTCTGTGATGCCATCCAGCGTCTTACCCTCTGTGGTCCCCTTCTCCTTTTGCCCTCTATCTTCCACAGCATCAGGATCTTTCCCAATGAGTGGCTCTTGGCATCAGGTAGCCCCCCAAAAGTTGGGAGCTCCCATATATTTATCTTGTTTGATTTTTTTTCCTTCTCAAACTCAGATTTTGGAAGGGAATGGGGAGTGCAGGGAGAAAATTAACTTTTCGGGGCAAACTTCAAAAACAGAAGCAAGGAGTTGAGCCAGCAACCCTAATCAACGTTTTGCAGGCTTGATGGTTGGACCTGATCTCAAAGTGTCGCAACACCGGGCCTCCGGGCCGGGCTGGGCGCTGTGGCGCTCGGCCAGTAGGGGGCGCGCGGGAGCGGAGGTCTCACGGGGCGGCCGTGCGCGTGCGGCGCCGCGCGGCTGTGGGCTTCCGCGCGCGCGACCAGCGGCGCCTGGACGCTGCGCCCGCTTCGGCGACCCTCCGTCCCGGAGTTGGGCTCCCCCAGGCGGCCACCTCGGCCGCGGGGCGGCGGAGACTGGGCGCCCGGGCGGAGGCAGTGTACCGGCGAGCGCGGGAGGGCCCCGCCTCGCCGCATGCCGTGCACCGGGCTGCGCCTCCGCTTTCTGGGGAGACGGGGCGGTGTCAGGTAACTTCATTCACCGCTCCCGGCGGCCGCGTCCCCGCCGCGGCCCCCAAAGGACAGGCGGAAAGGTAGGGCGCGGAGTCAGCTGCAGCCGCAGCCGCGGTCTGGGCCCCGTTGGTGGTGCTTGGACTCTGCCAAGCCAGAGCCCCACCCGGCTTCCTGCTCCCTGGCCAAGTCCCCGCCTTTCCTGGCCTGTGGTGGTCAATCCTCCGTCCCCGCTTCGTGCAGCTCCTTTTCGTCCATGCCCTGCTCTTCTTCCCTTTGGAAATCTTCACTTCCTAGTCTGCAAAATCGTTCAGCAGATGTTGGCAACAGTGGATTCCTTAAAGGAATTGGGGTTGACTATCAGAGAAGGCAATGGCACCCCACTCCAGTACTCTTGCCTGGAAAATCCCATGGATGGAGGAGCCTGGTGGGCTGCAGTCCATGGGGTCGGTAGAGTCGGACAGGACTGCGCGACTTCACTTTCACTTTTCACTTTCATGCATTGGAGAAGGCAATGGCAACCCACTCCAGTGTTCTTGCCTGGAGAATCCCAGGGACGGGGGAGCCTGGTGGGCTGCCGTCTATGGGGTCGCACAGAGTCGGACAGGACTGACGCGACTTAGCAGCAACAGCAGCATTGGGGGTTGAGTTTGAGGAGGGAATAGGAACTGTTTGCACCTGAATGGTTTAGGAGTTTCTTGTGTCTTTGGCTCCCTAAAAAGTTGTTTGAATTATTAAAATTGAAAGTGAATATATATCCTCTCTATATTCCCCGTTGTGATCACCTTGATAAGTCAAGTGAAGCAAAGAGCATGTAGAATCAGATCCCTTCTCTTCAAGTCCTGACTATACATAGCACTAGTGACATCTGGTAATCAGGCCTAATTATTTACATGGGAATCTTAATTATTCACATGGAAATCACCTAGCAAAATGCAATGAGCAATGAACACAGAATTCATTTTGAGGAGATGTACAAATTCCTTTGCATTAAATTGTGTTTGACACCTGGGCCTGCCCTCTTTGCAGTGTCTGTCTACTTGATTTGAGGGCCATTGTCTCTGCCATGAAATGCCAAACCTTGGTCTGACTGTCTTGTGCCCTCAGATTCTACTGACATTCATTCCTTTTGGCTTATTGTCTTATTTTTTTAAAGCCCCCTCGTGAATGGCAGTTACCATGGGAGGGATGGTCATAATAGGTAGAAGAGCCTGGTCTGGAATTCAGGAAACAAGCCTCACTTCTGAAGGCCTGTGTTCAGGGTTTTGTTCTGGGCCCAGTTCTATTGCTAACTGGCTGTGTGACCCTGGTTGTTCAATTTATTTAATCTTTCAGAACCTTGTTTTTCCCATTTCAGGGCAGCTAGTAACACCAGTAGCCTCCTAGTATTCTTTTCTTGCCTGGAGAATCCCATGGACAGAAGAGCCTGGCAGCCCATAGGGTCACAAAGAGTTGGACACGACTGAAACAGCTTAGCAGGCACACATTGGCCAATGACTGCTAAATTCAGTGGTCAGTCTTGACCTCACCCTCCTTAACCTATCAATGGTATTGAACCAAATTAATCACTGTCTCTTTAAAATTCTTTCTTCTGGAAGTCTTATGATTTCTGTCTTCCTCTCTCCCACTCTTTTTCAGTCTCCTTGACTGGATCCTCTTTGTTTCGTAGGCCCTTCCCCGACTCATCTACTCTGTAGGTTTGCTAGACCCTACATGTATACCTCCAACATGGACTTGTCCTCCTGTAAAACCCTTATTCAGGTGTCCAGCTGCCTTTTTGATATCTTTCATAAAAGGCATCTTAACAGTAGCATGCTTAAAGCTGAAACTCCTGATGTTCATTCCCAGATCTGCCTCCCTCCATCCTCTCATCTTGTCTGTCTTCGTAAATGGCAATCCCGTCTCTTCATGCTCAGGCCAAGACCATTGCAGTCAAACTTGTCTTTCACCATCATTCTAGTATAAAGCACCACCCTTCTGATTGGACTGTAGAAATAGCCTCCTGCCTCGTCTCTCCTTGCCTTTCTACATTCTATTCTTGTAGCTGCAGGAGCAATCATGCAAGTTAGTCATGTCCTGTGTTGGTTGAAAGCTGTCCAATGATTCATCTCCTTCAGAGTAAAATCCAAAGTCCTTAAAGTGACCTAAAAGACAGTGATTTAGTCTCAGCTCCTTTTCTGGCCTCATATCTTTCTTGTCACCCACCCCCTTCAGTTATTAGCACTGCTGGCACGTTGACCTCCCAGCTATTATTATGGGTTGGTGCAAACGTAATTGCAGTTTCAGACCATGAATTTTAAATATTTATAAGTAGGCTCAAAAACAGCTTTATTAATCAAAATAGAAACCGATACAATCAATGCATTTTAGACAATAGGAAATAAGTTTGTTTATTCCTGTAGCATAAAAATTTGTGCTTTGGAATTCAAAGAACTCTTGGGAAGCATTTTCTGCCTCCTGCTGGTTGTGGAAGGGTTTTCCCTGCATAAAGTTGTCAAGCTGCTTGAAGTGGTAGTTGGTTGGTGAGGATATGACAGATGAGGCAAAACTTCATAACCAAATTCATTCAACTTTTGAAGTATCGGTTGTGTAACATCAGTTGGGCATTGTGAAGAATTGGGCCCTTTCTGTTGACAAAGCTGGCTGCAGGCTGTGCAGTTTTTGGTGTACCTCAGGGATTTGTTGAGCATCCTTCTCAGATGTAATAGTTTCTCAGGGATTTAGAAAGCTGTAGTGGATCAAACTGGCAGCAGACCACCAAACAGTGACCATAACCTTTTCTGTGTGTGTGCAAGTTTGCTACTTCTTGGTCCAGTCACTGAGCTGGTTGTTGCTAATTGTCCTATAAAATCCACTGTTCATTGCATATCACAGTCAGATTGAGAAACGGTTCATTGTTGTTGTGTAGAATAAGACAACACAACTCTTTAAAATGATAGTTTTGATTTTCGGTCAGTTCATGAGTTCACTTATCGAGCTTGTTCACCTTTCCAATTTGCTTTAAAGGCCAAATGACTGTAGAATGGTTGATGGTTGACTTCTTTGGCAGCTTCTCATGTCATTGTAAGAGGATCAGCTTCAATGATTTCTCTCCATCTGTCGTTGTCAACTTCCAAAGGCTCTCATCTCCTTTGTAAAACTTCTTGAACCACCACTGTACTGTACGTCCATTAGCAGTTCCTGCACCAAATGCATTGTTGATATTGCAAATTGTCTCACTGCTTTACAACCTATTTTGAACTCAAATAAGAATGTAGTTCAAATTTGCTTTTTGTCTCACATTGTTTCCATAGTCTGAAATAAATATAAAGCACACAGCCAGTAATAAGTTGTTAGCAATAATAATAATAATAATAAAGCAAGAAATGCTCATTAAAATGATGTATAACATAACTACATTTATTTAAAAATGTGTTCCAATAATCAGACAGCAAATTTTAACAATGCAAAACCTCAATTTCTTTTACACCAGCCTAATATTCCAATAGGCCAAGAACATTCCTATTTTGGGGACTTTGCACTTAATAGTCTCTGCATCTGGAACACTCCTTCTGCATGTGAACCATGGCTGGCTCTACTTCCTCAGGTCTCTGCTCACTCAGATATCTTATGAAAGACCCTTGCCCTTGACCACTCCAGACTCAATAGCTACAATTCTACCCAATCCTGCCTAGAAGCTCCCAACCCCTTACTTTGCCTTATCTTTCTCCACTGCACTTTCCAACTGGACAAATATTTGTTGGGTTTCTTTTTTCCTCTTCACACCCCCTCCCCAGAATGTAAATTCCAAAGATAACTTTATTCACTGCTGTGTCTCCCATGCCCGGAACAGTGTTTGGAATGTGTCTTAGACGCTTTGGGATTCTATAACAAAATGCCAGAGACTGGGTAGCTTACAAACAACAAAAATTTATTTCTCAGAGTCCTGGAGGCTGGAAGGGGGTCTGAGAACAGGGTGCCAGCATAGATGGATAAGGCCTCTCTTCCTTATTGTATCTTTACATGTCAGAAGGAGCTAGGGAGAATCCCAATGATGAACTAAGCCAAAGCCCTCACCTCCTAATATCATTCTACTGGGCATTAGGACTTCAGCATATGAATTTTGATGGGACACAAACATTCAGTCCAAAGCAGCAGGTAAGGTTATGAGTTCAGTTCAGATCAGTCTCTCAGTCGTGTCTGACTCTTTGCAACCGCCATGAACCGCAGCATACCAAGCCTCCCTGTCCATCACCAATTCCCAGAGTCCTCCCAAACCCATGTCCATTGAGTCGGTGATGCCATCCAACCATCTCATTCTCTGTCGTCCCCTTCTCCTCCTGCCCTCAATCTTTCCTAGCATCAGGGTCTTTTCAAATAAATCAGTTCTTCACATCAGGTGGCCAAAGTGTTGGAGTGTCAGCTTCAGCATCAGTCCTTAAAATGAATATTCAGTCCTTTCAAGGAATATTCAGTCTTTTAGGATGGACTGGTGGGATCTCCTTGCAGTCCAAGGGACTCTCAAGAGTCTTCTTCAACACCACAGTTCAAAAGCATCAATTCTTTGGCACTCATCTTTCTTTATAGTCCAACTCTCACATCCATACATGACCACTGGAAAAACCATAGCCTTGACTAGATGGACCTTTGTTGACAGAGTAATGTCTCTGCTTTTTAATATGCTATCTAGGTTGGTCATAACTTTCCTTCCAAGGAGTAAACATCTTTTAATTTCATGGCTTCAGTCACCATCTGCAGTAATTTTGGAGCCCAGAAAAATAAAGTAGCCACTGTTCCCACTGTTTCTCCATCTATTTGCCATGAAGTGATGGGACCGGATGCCATGATCTTGGTTTTCTGAATGTTGAGCTTTAAGGCCACTTTTTCACTCCCCTCTTTCACCTTCATCAGATCAGATCAGATCAGTCACTCAGTCATGTCCTACTCTTTGTGACCCCATGAATCACAGCACACCAGGCCTCCCTGTCCATCACCAACACCCGGAGTTCACCCAGACTCACATCCATCGAGTCAGTGATGCCATCCAGCCATCTCATCCTCTGTCGTCCCCTTCACCTCTTGCCCCCAAGCCCTCCCAGCATCAGAGTCTTCTCCAATGAGTCAACTCTTCGCATGAGGTGGCCAAAGTACTGGAGTTTCAGCTTCAGCATCATTCCTTCCAAAGAAATCCCAGGGCTAATCTCCTTCAGAATGGACTGGTTGTTCTTCTTAGCTTTCTGCCGTAAGAGTGGTGTCATCTGCATATCTGAGGTTATTGATATTTCTCCTGGCACTCTTGATTCCAGCTTGTGCTTCCTCCAGTCCAGCATTTGTCTATGGGGCCGCACAGAGTCAGACATGACTGAAGCGACTTAGCAGCAGCAGCAGCATTGTGATCCACACAAAGGCTTTAGCATAGTCAATAAAGCAGAAATAAATGATTTTCTGGAACTCTATTGCTTTTTTGATGATCCAGTGGATGTTGGAAATTTGATCTCTGGTTCCTCTGCCTTTTCTAAAACCAGCTTGAACATCTGGAAGTTCTCAGTTCAGGTATTGCTGATCAATACATCTTTATTGATGAATGAGTCTGTAAAGTGTAATACTTATATCATGCAGTTAAAGTTAAGATCACATTATGAGTCCACTTTTTATTCTAGAAAGAACCCCGGTTTACAGTAACACAAGTCTGGCTTCAAATCCTGGTTACACACTCTTTATGGTGTGAACTCCTCAGAAGGTCTGTTTTCTGTATTTGTGGGATGGATATAGAATAATACTGCAAAGGCATATTGTGAGTATAAGGTGAAACATTAACATACATAAGACATTTATTTATGAGGAAGCTAAAAAATGATCAGCTTTGATAATTTATGTATGGATGTGCTTTGTAAAGGATTCCCAGGTGGCTCAGTGGTAATTAATCTGTATTCTAAATGCAGGAGATGCAGAAGACTTGAGTTTGATCCCTGGATTGGGAAGATCCCCTGGAGAAGGGAGTGGCTAACCACTCCAATGTTCTTGCAGGGAAATCCCATGGACAGAGGAGCCTAGTGGGCTACAGTCCATGGGGTCACAAGAGTCGGGCATGAATGAGCATGCATGCACACTTTGTAAGTTCTAAAGCCACACATATACATACATATTGCATGAAAATTACCAAGGACTGTCATATGTAGTGTACAGTTCTAAATATTTCAGGGTGAAATGAGCACTTCAGTGCTCATAGAATAGTGTAGTTTCGAAAATGAATAGTCAGTGGCACCTATACCTCATGTGTTCTAATGGAACCAATTGTCTGACATCCCATTATTCCTGCATAATTTTCCCTTATCCTTTGGCCCTGCTGTGACAATATATAGACAAAATATAGTTTGTTTTTTTTTTAAGTAAAACAAAGTTTAATGTTTTAGACAATTTTCAGAGTAGCAATTCTGTTTAGCAAAAGTGGACTTTAAGCTTGGTTTCATGGCCCAATTATACAGGCAATAATTCCACAGAGATGCAGTAATCACTTTTTTCAGATGTCATCAAAAGAAGATATTCTTGTTTTCTGTGGTAGTTTTTATTTATTATTATTTTTAAACTATTGTTAGCATAGTATGGTGGAGAAGGCAATGGCACCCCACTCCAGCACTTCTGCCTGGAAAATCCCACGGATGGAGGAGCCTGGTAGGCTGCAGTCCATGGGGTCACTAAGAGTCGGACACGACTGAGCGACTTCACTTTCACTTTTCACTTTCATTCATTGGAGAAGGAAATGGCAACCCACTCCAGTGTTCTTGCCTGGAGAATCCCAGGGACGGGGGAGCCTGGTGGGCTGCCGTCTATGGGGTCACACAGAGTCGGACAGGACTGAAGTGACTTAGCAGCAGCAGCAGCATAATATGGCAGAAAGATTATATCAGGAATGTGATATAATACAACTGTTTCCATTGATGCCTTAGATCTTACTGTTCCCTAGGTAGCTGAGAATGTCCTTCTCCCTTGCACTAAAGTTCAGCTGTGATATATTTACTGCCTCTCCCAGTAAATAGAAAAATATCACACTACTACTTTGACGGTATGTGTTACAATTACCATTAGCAGCATTATTGAACTTTCCATAATTCGGGTTCTACAGAGTTAAATACTTTTAAGACAGGCAACATATAGTCTTATTATCTCAGTCTCTCATAAAAACCTGAGTACACATTCAGTCACTTAAGTCACTCACAGCTAACCCAGGTATACAGCTGGTAAGAAACGCTGTCAGTTGCCATCTCTTCAGCATGGTCCTACTGCATGAGTACTATCAATTTTAGCTCAGTACATAATGTTGGGAAGATCCCCTAGAGGAGGAAATGGCAACACACTCCAGTATTCTTGCCCAGAATATCCCATGGACAGAGGACCTTACAGTCCATGGAGTCACAAGGAGTGGGACATGACTCGGAGACTGAGCACACTCATAGTGCCAGGCCTCAGAGATTTAAAGGGGAATATGGCATTTTTTTTTTTTTTTTAATCTTGTGATACTTTTTTCCTGAAATTCCTTATTCTTAAGACTCTAAGTAAGCTTAGAAGAGTTCAGGTCACTGTTGTTGGGGGTGGGGGTGGGGGCTAAGACCCAGACCTAGTTTTGTATTCTTACGGGTAGAGATTTAAGAATCAGAGTCTACAGGACTGCTAGATAAATGGAGACAGCTTCAGAACCTGCCTGGGAATTCCCAAGCTGTCCTACTTAGGCTGTGATGTGGCTTTTCCTTGGTTTGCAGCACCTTATTGAATACATGCAGGTTCAGAATGATTTCAAGAACCCAGCAAGCAGCTGGGCTTTCCCTAGATCTACAGCCTGCCTCCCTGACAGCTCCGCCTCCCAGACAGCCCTGCTCTAGCAGCCCGGTCTCCCTCGTACTGCACCTGAACAGAGCTAGGCTCCCTACAGGACAGAGCAGAGTGCCCCACCTGGTGTTGAAGGAGATGACCCCCAATGACTGAGGGTTCAAGCAGAGTTGTCCTCGGCCTGGAGGAGAGGCTTGCGTATTTGACCTTAGGACATCACACTTGAAGAAGAAACTTCTTAAATTTAGAAGTTGGGTATGGCCAATAAATGCCTTTATTTTGCAATAAAGTAAAAACAGACTGATAAGCACTCATAGAACTGAGACCAGGTTTTATTCATTCTTGCCTGGCTCAGTGCCTCTCACACACAGTATATCACTTATTTATTAATTGTACATAGATTGTTTGGGATCATCGATGAGTCTCTTATTCATCAGGAATTCTGGAATATCTACATAATTTGAATTGTTGTAGTTTCAGTTCAGTTCAGTTCAGTCACTCAGTTGTGTCTGACTCTTTGCGACCCCATGAATCGCAGCACGCCAGGCCTCCCTGTCCATCACCAATTCCCGGAGTTCACTCAAACTCATGTCCATCGAGTTGGTGATGCCATCCAGCCATCTCATCCTCTGTTGTCCCCTTCTCCTCCTGCCCCCAATCCCTCCCAGCATCAGAGTCTTTTCCAGTGAGTCAACTCTTTGCATGAGGTGGCCAAAGTACTGGAGTTTCAGCTTTAGCATCATTCTTTCCAAAAAACACCCAGGACTGATGTCCTTTAGGATGGACTGGTTGGATCTCCTTTCAGTCCAAGGGAATCTCAAGAGTCTTCTCCAACACCACAGTTCAAAAGCATCAATTCTTCAGTGCTCAGCTTTCTTCACAGTCCAACTCTCACATCCATACATGACCACTGGAAAAACCATAGCCTTGACTAGACAGACCTTTGTTGGCAAAGTAATGCCGGGAGAAATATCAATAACCTCAGATATGCAGATGACACCACTCTTATGGCAGAAAGTGAAGAGGGGCTAAAAAGCCTCTTGATGAAAGTGAAAGTGGAGAGTTAAAAGGTTGGCTTAAAGCTCAACATTCAGAAAACGAAGATCATGGCATCTGGTCCCATCACTGCATGGGAAATAGATGGGGAAACAGTGGAAACAGTGTCAGACTTTGTCTTTCTGGGCTCCAAAATCACTGCAGATGGTGACTGCAGCCATGAAATTAAAAGACGCTTACTCCTTGGAAGGAAAGTTATGACCAACCTAGATAGCATATTCAAAAGCAGAGACATCACTTTGCCAACAAAGGTTCGCCTAGTCAAGGCTATGGTCTTTCCTGTGGTCATGTATGGATGTGAGAGCTGGACTGTGAAGAAGGCTGAGCACCGAAGAATTGATGCTTTTGAACTGTGGTGTTGGAGAAGACTCTTGAGAGTCCCTTGGACTGCAAGAAGATCCAACCAGTCCATTCTGAAGGAGATCAATCCTGGAATTTCTTTAGAAGGAATGATGCTAAAGCTGAAACTCCAGTATTTTGGCCACCTCATGTGAAGAGTTGACTCATTGGAGAAGACTCTGATGCTGGGAGGGATTGAGGGCAGGAGGAGAAGGGGACGACAGAGGATGAGATGGCTGGATGGCATCACTGACTCGATGGATGGGAGTCTGAGTGACCTCCGGGAGCTGGTGATGGACAGGGAGGCCTGGCGTGCTGCGGTTCATGGGGTCGCAAAGAGTTGGACACGACTGAGCGACTGATCTGATCTGAATGTCTTTGCTTTTGAATATGCTATCTAGGTTGGTCATAACTTTCCTTCCAAGGAGTAAGTGTCTTTTAATTTCATGGCTGCAATCACCATTGTAGTTTAGCATTTACTTAAAAATAAATATTTCTTGAGCACTGTACTGAATCTTGGAAATACAAAACAGAACACAAGCTACTGGAGAGAGTCAGTCTTTTCTAGCAAGGGAGTCTCTATTGCTTCTGCATCCTTTTCCCTTCCCTTTCTGACATGGGCTGCTTGCTGATTCCTGTGCATTGGAGGTAAGGCAGACTGATGGCCAATTCTGCTGCTTCTTGAGATTTTCTGCCATGTCTTCCACTTGTTCAGATAGCTTTCATCGAGAAAGCAGATCTCATGAGCCTCTGCATTTACTTCTTGACCAGTGAAACACTCACTGGCAGATACGATGACTTAAGAATCTGAACAAGGAAACATTTAAAAATACATGACTCTCATTTGCAGTGCAGTTTTCCCCTTTGTTTTGGAGTTTGCATTGTCTCTGCAGCCTATGGTGGTCATTTCAATCATCTGTCAGCCACAAAGTGGGCTTTGTCTGGTCTGTGTGGTGTCCATACCACTTGTCTTGCTTTCCTCTCTTCCCACAATATTCCCACAATCGCAGACACAACTTTGTTTGAATTTCATACTTTTACTAAGCATTTTCACCTGAAATCCCAAAGTCAGATTTATCATCCTTCTCTGAAATCCCTAATGAAAAGATTCTGTTTTGTGTCCAGTCTGTAGAACAGTTTAATTGGAGATTGACAGACATTTCATCAGATAGTTCTGCTTCTCATCTCAGAGTGGTTTCTGTTGACCTTTCTGAGCTCAGATGTCCTGAAGAAATAGCATAGAATTAATTATAGATACATTTGTCTTTCAAAAATTTGTCCTCATATTTTAATAGTCTTTTTGTATGTATATCACATTGTGTCTGAATTTGCTCTTTTATGATTGTAAAAGCCATCCATCATCTTATAGCATACTATCTTATGGCATATTATACAGGGGGAAATATGTAAAGAACTTCTCAGTAACTAAATACTTCTGCACTGCCCTGATGTATTTGCATGAGACTTTGCTGGGCCAAGGTCTCTGATGTAGTAGAAAGTGTTTCCCTGTGAAAAACCTTTACATAGAATCTTTACAGTAGGCATGAGGAATTTAAACAGGTCAGAAGAAAGGGATTCTAAGGCAGTTAATAGGAAATTAGAGGTTTACATACTCCTTGATTATGCCTCATAGCTTATGAAAAATGAGAGACATGTGAATAAACCTTAAGAATAAGAGCTGTTTTGAAATATATTCTCTATTATCTCAACCAACTTTTACTAAGTGACCACTGGGTACAGTGCTGGAGACTTAGGGACCCCACGTTAAGACAAAGCTCCTGCCTTTCAACATACCACTGTTTAGGAGAAAACAGTATCTTATGATAGTATTTTTCTTTAGACTTTTTAGTTCTCTTGTTTTGCATTTTGAGAATTGCCTTTATTTTTAGTTAGGGAATAACTTAAAGACAGCCAGCCTTATTTTAGAATGAGGTAAGGAGCAAAACTAGAGGCTTGATTGGAGCAGATTTGCCCTTTGACCTCTCATGTTTACATCAGACCAAGTAGTGAGGGGCAGAGTTGATTTTTGTCTGAATTGATTTATAAGCTTGGAATAGCAAAGATTTTACACCTGGTGAATTAGAAATAGATCATTTCTTTTATCAAGAAGTCTTTGCCATTTGAGGGAAATCCTTTCTGGAGAGCACTGGGCATAGGGAAATCTGCTATCACTGTTACAGATATTTCTCTGTTTCTTGTCTTTTCTGTTACCCTGTAATAATTTACTTTTCTTTAGTTAGTATGGTTCAATATGTGGATTTTCACCCCAAAATGATGATGCTTGGATGTAAAGAACAATAACAAAAAACTCACTGTGATAAAATGATTTCCCTGGGCATAACCCCCAAAAGCATAAGTGTATATCCACAGCATCTGTACTTGAATATGTAAAGGAAATAAGATCTTACACATTTTTTCCAATTTTGATTAAATTATTGTTAAACTTAAATTTTAAAAAGAAATTCTACTTTGTGCTTTACTTCTGGTTCCTCAGCTACTATCTGTAGAGAAGCTGGATAATTTATTTTCTTTTAAATTTATTTTTAATTGTAGGATAATTGCTTTACAATGTTATATTGGTTTCCACCTTGCATCAACATGAATTAGCCATAAGTATACAATGTCCCCTCCCTCTTGAACCTCCCTCCTACCTCCTACTCCATCCCACCCTTCTAGGTGATTATTTGGTTTTTGATTAATTCTCAGAGATAACCATATGTCTGCTAACTGCTACAAAAATAAAACAGTCTGTAAGTTAAGTAGTGTGGTCAATTTAATGGCCAAGTAACCACACATGGGTAATTATACAAGGAAATGATTATGTGACTTATTGTAAAATTTTAAAATGTAAGATCTTCTTATTTTTTGTGAAGTCTTCTTCGGGCTTCCCTTGTGGCTCAGCTGGTAAAGAATCCGCCTGCAATGCAAGAGACCTGGGTTCAATCCCTGGGTTGGAAAGATCCCCTGGAGAAGGGAAAGGCTACCCACTCCAGTATTCTGACCTGGAGAATGCCATGGACTGTATGGTCCATGGTGTCACAAAGAGTCGGACATGACTCAGCGACTTTCACTTTCCCTTCTTTCTTTTCTTATTCCTAGGGAAAGAAGTGTAAGTCTTTTGGCTATTTGCCATCACTTAAGTCAGAATTACCCTAAGGAAATACAGCTAATTGCAGAAGAGCTTTGCTCTCAAAGATGGATAGCACAGCCCCATGTATTACATACATACAAACTAAAGGCCTAAATGCCCCATAGGAAGGAAAGGTTGAATAGATGAGGTGATCTCCAGAGAATGAAAACCTATATACTCAAAAAAAGTATGTTTATGAAAAGCTTTCTTGACAAGGAAGTTTTTTATGCTGTCGTATATGGTACATGATAAATGTCTTAGTCCTAACTTTGAATATTTCTGTTAGTTCCAGTGGATTAAATTTTCGTCTTTTAAAATGTAGGGCCTAGATGTTGGCCTGAGGCATGGACTGACAGCAGAAATTCCATTTAGACAAGAGACATGATTTAGCTTGTTAGAAATATGTAAAAGTCTTAGTATAATTATGCCATCAACCTTGTAATATTTAGTCTATGTACATACCTGCTTTTACTTGATAGAATTAATTTTTAAAAAATAAAATTTTTTATTTAGTAACAAAATTAATTATCTAGTTTGTGCTTTAAACTGTAGTTTGGTTGAAAATGAGATGCTTTTGATTAACTGCATCACTCCCAGTGACTCTTAATCCCATCTACCATTTTGGTCTCCTGTATTTCGACTACATGTGAACTCATTGGCTTCTATTGAGAATTAATGTTGGGTTTTCAAAATGAATGCTCAGGGCTTGTATAGTGTTGGGAATTTTAGGTTTTAATAGAACTTTGGAATTAAAGTTGCTAATAGATCACAGAAGAGAAGTGATACTTTTTAAAGTTATTATCCTTATTTCATCACCATGGTACTGATGAAAGTTCCATTTATTTTGAGCATAATTTTAGACCTTTCCATGGATTAATAGTATTTTCAAATTCACATCAGACTAGTTCTTTTCGGGCAACATGAATATTATAATTGTTTAGTGTTTAATATAATTTTTCAAGTAATTAAAAGATTGATTAGTCTATTGCCTTTGAGTTGATTACACACCTATCATAGTACATAACACATTTATTTTTATGTTTTAGGACTTGGACTATGTTTCTGATTTGTTCAGACTGCCATGGCTCCATATATAAAGGACATTCACCAAAAAGGTAATCTGAAAAGTGTTTGTCATTAAATCATCTTAAGTTTCTATATTCAGTGGAATGTCAAATTTTAAGAATGAGAGATGTTTTTTAAGAACACAGAATTTTTTCCAGTTTGAAGATAGTGAAATAGAAGAACTTGCCATCATCTCCTCCTGCAAGATCACCAAAATCACAACTCTTGAACAACTATGTACAGGAGGATGCTGAAAATGTTCGTTAGTCAGGTCTGACTCTTTGTAACCCCGTGGACTGTAGCCCACCAGGCTCCTCTGTCCCTAGAATTTTCCAGGCAAGAATACTGGAGTGGGTTGCTATTTCCTTCTCCCAGGGATCTTCCTGACCCACAGATTGAAACCAGATCTCCCACATTGCAAGTAGAATCTTTACCAACTGAGCCACCAGGGAAGACCCTGGAGGATGCTGGTACCTACCAGAAAAAGATACCCCATGTCCAGAGATAAAGAAAAAGCCATTGTGAGAATGGAGGAGGGGCACAATCACAATAAAATCAAATCCCATTCTCACTGAGTAGGTGACCCTAAACTAGAGAACAATAATACCAAAGAAGTTCTCCCACTTCTGAAGGTTCTGAAGGTATGAAAGTTCTGAACCACAGGTCATGCTTCCCAGTCTGGGTATCTGACAAAGGGACTGGAAATCACCAGGGAATCTGATATTGAAGGCCAGTGGGATTTGATTACAAGACTTCCACAAGACTTCCAGTCTTGGAGGGCACAAACAAAACCTTGCCCCCACCAAGACTCAGAGGAAGGGAGCAATGACCCCACAGGAGAATGAATCAAATCTACCTGCTAGTGTTGGAGAGTCTCCTGTGATATGGATCAGCAGGATTTCACTGCAGGGATGGGGACACTGGCAACAACAGTCTGTGAAGGTCACCTTGGTGTAAATCCTCTTGGAGGCTGTCATTAACCCAGCCATAGAACCCACAGACCTATGAAGGCTGGGTCACCTCAGGCTAAAAATCCCCACCCATCATCAGATGTTTGGATTAAAGTTTTACTGAACAAGGCACTGCCCACCAGAGAAAGATCCAGCTTTTCCTACCAGCAGTCCCTCCCATCAAGAAGCTTACACAATCCTCTTAGCCTCCTCCATAGGAGAGCAAGCAGAGGAAGCAAGAACCATACAGTGACTAAAACAAAAACCACATTACAGAAAGTTAATCAGCATGAAAAGGCAGAGAGTTATGTCCCAGATGAAGGGATGGAATAAAACTCCAGAAAAACAACTAAATGAAGTGGAGATAGGTAAAATTCCAGAAAAAGGATTCAGAATAATGATAGTGAAGTTGACTCAGCATCTTGGAAAAAGAATGGAGGCAAAGATTGAGAAGATGCAAGAAATGTTTATCAAAGACCTAGAAGACCTAAGGAACAAACCAACAGAGATGAATAATACACTAGTGAAGTGAAAGTTGCTCAGTCCTGTCTGATTCTTTGAGATCCCATGGACTATACAGTCCTTGGAATTCTCCAGGCCAGAATACTGGAGTGGGTAGCCGTTCCTTTCTCCAGGGAATCATCCCAACCCAGGGATCAAACCTAGGTCTCCTGCATTGCAGGCAGATTCTTTACCAGCTGAACCACAAGGAAAGCCTGAATAACACACTAGAAGGAATCAATAGCAGAATAGCTGAGGCAGAAGAATGGATAAATGACCTGAAAGACAGAATGATGGAAATCACTGCTGCAGAAAAGAATATAGAACAAAGGATGAAAAGAAATGAAGACAACCAAAGAGACCTCTGGGACAACATTAAATGTATCAACATTCACATTATAGGAGTGCCAGAAGGAGAAGAGAGTGATAAGGGATGTGAGAAAATATTTGAAGAGATAATAGCTGAAAACTTCCCTAACATGGGAAAGGAAATAGTCAACCAAGTCTAGGAAGCACAGAGAGTCCCAGGCAGGATAAATCCAATGAGGAACACACTGAGACACATAGTAATCAAACTGACAAAAATTAAAGGCAGGTAAAATGTTAAAAGCAACAAGGGAAAAATGACTAATAACATACAAGGGAATTCCCATCAGGCAATCAGCTGATTTCTCAACAGAAACTCTACAAGCCAGAAGGGAATGGCTTCTGTGATATGTTTAAAGTGATGAAAGGGAAGAACCTACAATCAAGAATACTCTACCCAGCAAGACTCTCCTTCAGATTTGATGGAGAAATCAAAAGCTTTCCAGGAAAGCAAAAGTTAAGAGAATTCAGGGACACCAAACCAGCTTGACAACAAACTCTAAAGGAACTTCTCTAGGCAGGAAATAAGAGAAGGGAAATATCTATCTACAGAAAATACCCCCCCCCCCCAAAATATAGGATAATACATATTGATAATTACCTTAAATGTAAATGGATTAAATGCAGCAACTAAAAGACTTGCACTTCCACTTACCACATCACTGTGCTTGACCCTCCAAATTGTATGTAATAATTTTATATTGTTAGGTTAGTCATTAATCATGTTTCCATCATGGTTTACAGCTGTAATTATCCTTTTTTTTTTTTTTTTTCCTGGCTATTGATTGTGAAAACTGATAAACATCTTTCACTGTTGTGGAAAAAAAAAAGAACATAGCATTTTTATTACTATTTTAATTTACTTATTGACTGCACTTGGTCTTTTTTTAATTAATTCATTCATTTTAATTGGAGGATAATTTCTTTACAATATTGTGGAGGTTATTGCCATACATGAATCACTCACAGGTGTACATTTGTCCCCCCTTCCTGAACACCACTCCCACCTTTCTGCCCATCCCATCCCCCTGGGTTGTCCCAGAGCACTGGCTTTGAGTGCCCCACTTCATGCATCAAACTTGCACTGGTCATCTATTTTACATATGGTAATTTTGGGTAGTTAGAATAGGAAAAAGGAGTCCAAAATGGCTGTGGAACTGAAAAGACAAAGAAGGGAAAAGCCGGCAAAAATAAAACAAAAGAAGGTCTGAGGACTGGAGTGAAGACCTCAGGTAAAACAAACAGCCCTCCTGGCTAGCTCAGTTTACATAGGGCAGGCCCAGAGGGAGGAGAAAAAACACATAAAAAGAGAAGCCAAAATTGGGCTGGGGGCCTCTCTTCTCTTCGTCTTTTGGGTCTGCCCACCCTCACTCCTCGAGGGTGGATTTTCCTTTGCTTGCTAATAAAACTGAGCTATAACACCGGTCTGTCCATTGCTTCAAATTTTTGCTGCAGCGAGACAGAACTGAGGCAATTACACGCTCTCCCAACAGTAATATACACGTTTCAATGCTATTCTCTCAAATCATCCCACCCTCGCCTTCTCCCACATAGTCCAAAAGTCTATTCTTTACATCTGTGTCTCTTTTGCTGCCTTGCATATACAATCATTGTTAC
Source organism: Tragelaphus eurycerus (assembly GCA_935064755.1). Lineage (NCBI taxonomy): Eukaryota > Metazoa > Chordata > Mammalia > Artiodactyla > Bovidae > Tragelaphus > Tragelaphus eurycerus. The sequence goes on along the minus strand of CAKXYN010000057.1, from coordinate 2,955,164 downwards.
TATTCTTCTAAATTCCGTATATATGCATTAATATACTATATTGGTGTTTCTCTTTCTGACTTACTTCACTCTGTATAGTAGGCTCCAGTTTCATCCACCTCATTAGAACTGACTCAAATGCATTCTTTTTTATAGCTGAGTAAGATTCCATTGTGTATATGTACCACAACTTCCTTATCCATTTGTCTGCTGATGGACATCTAGCTATTGTGAACAGTGTAGCAATCAACACTGGATTACATGCATCTCTTTCAATTCTGGTTTCCTTGGTGTGTATGCCCAGCATTGGAATTGCTGGGTCATATGGGAGTGCTACTTCCAGTTTTTTTAAAGAATCTCCACACCGTTCTCCATAGTGGCTGTACCAGTTTGCATTTCCACCAGTAGTGTAAGAGGATTCCCTTTTCTCCACATCCTGTCCAGCATTTATTATTTGTAGACTTTTTGATGGTGGCCATTTGGTGCCTCATTGTGGTTTTGATTTGCATTTCTCTAGTAATGAGTGATGTTGAGCATATTTTCATGTGTTTATTAGCCATCTGTATGTCTTCTTTGGATAAATGTCTGTTTAGTTCTTTGGCCCCGCTTTTTGATTGGGTTGTTCATTTTTCCGTGTTGAGCTGCCTGTGCTGCTCAGTATTTTGGAGATTCTTTGTCAGTTGTTCCATTTGAGATTATTTTCTCCCATTCTGAAGGCTACCTTTTCACTTTACTTATAGTCCTTGGTTGTGCAAAAGCTTTTAAGTTTAACTAGGTCCCATTTGTTTATTTTTGTTTTTATTTCCATTACTCTGGGAGGTGGGTCGAAGAGATCTTGCTATGATTTATGTCAGAATTGCTATGATTTATGTCAGAGTTTCATTTAAGTCTTTAATAAATGCTCAAAGTTTTCTTCATTCTTTACATCACTTTTTCCCAACCACTTTTTGAAGAGACTGTTTTTTCTGCATTGTATATTTTTGCCTCTTTTGTCAAAGATAAGTCGTCCATAGGTGTGTGGATTTATCTCTGGGCTTTCTACTTTGTTCCATTGATTTATGTTTCTGTCTTTGTACCAGTTCCATGCTGTCTTGATGACTGTAGCTCTATAGTATAGTCTGAAGTCAGAAAGGTTGATTCCTCCAGTTCCATGATAGCTTTGGCTATTCAAAGTTTTTTCTGTTCCCATACAAAAAGTATACAAAAATTGTGAAATTATTTGTTTTAATTCTGTTAAAAATACCATTGTAACTTGATAGGGATTGTATTGAATCTATAGATTGCTTTGGGTAGTATACTCATTTTCACTATATTGATTCTCCCAGTCCATGAACATGGTATATTTCTCAGTATATTTGTGTCATCTTTCACTCCTTTCATCAGTGTTTTACAGTTTTCTGTATATATGTCTTTTGTTTCTTTAGGTAAATTTTTTCCTAAGCATTTTATTCTTTTCATTGAAATTGTAAATGGGATTATTTCCTTAATTTCTCTTTCTGTTTTTTCATTGTTAGTGTATAGGAATGCAAGGGATTTCTGTGTATTAATTTTATATCCTGCATCTTTACCATATTCATTGATTAGCTCTAGTAATGTTCTAGTGGTATCTTCAGGTTTTTCTATGTAGCGGATCATGTCATCTGCAAACAGGAGGGTTTTACTTCTTGTTTTCCAACCTGGATTCCTTTTATTTCTTTTTCTTCTCTAATTTCTGTGGCTAAGACTTCTAAAATCATGTTGAATAGTAGTAGTGAGAGTGGACACCCTTGTCTTGTTCCTGATTTTAGAGGAAATGCTTTCAATTTTTTGCCATTGTGGATAATGTTTGCTGTACATTTGTTGTATATGGCTTTTCTTATGTTGAGGTATGTTCCTTCTATGCCTGCTTTCTGGAGAGTTTTTATCATAAATGGTGTTGAGTTTTCACTGGATCTTGTTGCTGTGTGAGGGCTTTCCCTAGTTTGGTGAGTAGGAGCTGTTCTTTGCTGTGGCGCTTGGGCTTCTCATTGCAGTGGCTTCTTTGTGAAGCATCGGCTCTAGGGCATTCACACATCAGTAGTTGCAGCTCATGGGTTTAGTTGCCCTGTGGCATGTGGCATCTTCCCAGACAAGGGATGGAACCCATATCTCTGCATTGGCCCGTAGGTTCCTAACCACTGGACCACCAGGGAAGCCCAGGATTGATATATATATATACATATAAAATAAATAAAACTGACTGATATAGTCACTCAGATCAGATCAGTCGCTCAGTCATGTCCAACTCTTTGCGACCCCATGAACCGCAGCACGCCAGGCCTCCCTGTCCATCACCAGCTCCCGGAGGTCACTCAGACCCGCATCCATCGAGTTAGTGATGCCATCCAGCCATCTCATCCTCTGTCGTCCCCTTCTGCTTCTGCCCTCAATCCCTCCCAGCATCAGAGTCTTCTCCAATGAGTCAACTCTTCGCATGAGGTGGCCAAAATACTGGAATTTCAGCTTTAGCATCATTCCTTCTAAAGAAATTCCAGGATTGATCTCCTTCAGAATGGACTGGTTGGATCTTCTTGCAGTCCAAGGGACTCTCAAGAGTCTTCTCCAACACCACAGTTCAAAAGCATCAATTCTTGATATAGTCACTAAAAGTAAGTAACTCAATGAGCCTTTGGGCTTTATTAGCCACATCAATGTGGTTATGAGGATAGACGGAAGTTGCTGTTAGAAGAAAGAATGTTTAAAAATGTGGCCACTGTTAACTCCCAGTACACTTGGATTGATTTCAAGTCAGAGGATTAGAATTGTGGTTGTTTGCTCTGTCTCCCCCTGGGTCTTCTGTGGCTCAGGGAGAATCTTACTGAGATGACTTTCTGGAGTCAGGGTGAAGCCCTGTGAATTTGGGCCCCATAGAAGGTGCCAACCATACTTGAGCCAGATCTAGGGCTGTGCTCCCATTTGCATAGTACTGTGATTTATTGGGCTAACGGAAATTTTGCCATTAGATATGGAGGTGGCATTATTGAATATTTCTTTTTTAAGTACTGAAAATGTATCTCTGCTTGAGAAGGATAAATCCCTACAACATGTTGTTATTTACTATCATAAGATGAAGAGCTTTGAATAATTAATAGTCTGGATGTGGTTATTGCTATGCTAAGTCACTTCAGTCGTGTCCGACTCTGTGTGACCCCATAGACAGCAGCCCACCAGGCTTCCCCGTCCCTGGGATTCTCCAGGCAAGAACACTGGAGTGGGTTGCCATTTCCTTCTCCAATGCATGAAAGTGAAAAGAGAAAGTGAAGTCGCTCAATCATGTCCGACTTTTAGCGACCTCATGGACTGCAGCCCACCAGGCTCCTCCATCCATGGGATTTTCCAGGCAAGAGTACTGGAGTGGGGTGCCATTGCCTTCTCCGATGTGGTTATTACATACCCATTAGTTTTATTGTGGGTGCGTTTTAGAATACACTAGATAAGAGGGTTTCTTTTTAATCTTATTATCTTCCACCAGGGGGAGCTATATCCCCTTTTAAAAAATTGTTCAGTTACTGTAATGTTCCACTCTTTGCTACCACATGGACTGCAGCATACCAGGCTTCCCTGTCCTTCACCATCTCCCAGAGTTTGCTCAAACTCATGTCCACTACGTCAGTGATGCTATCTAACCATCTCATCCTCTGCTGCCCTCTTCTCCTTTTGCCTTCAGTCTTTCCCATCATTAGCATATTTTCCAATGACTCAGCTTTTCACATTGAGTGTCCAAAGTATTGGAGCTTCAGCTCTCTAGAGGATTATTTAGAAAATCCAGAGTGGCAGCAAAGCCAAAAGCAGCTCCACCATCAAAGGTTAAAGCTGGGACTGCTCCACCCTAAATCACCACTATGGGACCTGGTGTTATACATGATGATATAGATGTTATATAAAGCAAACACATACATATAATATAGAACATATGTGTGCTCAGTCATTTCAGTCATGTCTGACTTTGTAATACCATGGACTGTAGCTGGTCAGGCCCCCTGTCCATGGCATTCTCCAGGCAAGAATACTGGAGTGGGTTGCCAGTTCCTCCTCCAGGGGATCTTCCCAACCCAGGAATTGAACCTGCATCTCCTGCAGCTCCTGCATTGGCAGGCACACACAACTGAAGCGACTTAGCAGCAGCAGCAGTTATTAGATCTGTTCTGCTTACACTCAGACAAATGAGTCAGTTGGTTTTCTGTGGGTTCCTGTCAGCTAGTACCAATATTACAAATATCCAAAGACTCACAAAACATATTTGCATTTCACAAGTAGGATTTTCATCTTTTGCACTTACCAGGAGTCAAGTACTGATGGCCTTCCCAGATGGCTCAGTGGTAAAGAATCCTCCCGCCAATGCAGGAGACACAAAGGATGAGGATCTGATCCCTGGGTCAGGAAGATCCCCTGGAGTAGGAAATGGCAACCAACTCCAGTATTCTTACCTGGAAAATTCCATAGACAGAGGAGCCTAGCGGGCTACAGTCCATGGAGTCGCAGAGTCAGACATGACCGAACACACACCCATACAAGCACAGATGGTACTAAGGAAAGAGTGCTATGGGAAGCTTAGAATAAAACTTGAGCAAAGAACAAGAAGTGTTCAAAGAAGGTCTAAATGGATTTTAATAGAAAGCAAGTGAAATTCTATTACTTAAGCATATATATTGATAAAAATTCAACAGATAGATTAAACAGCAGATTAGATTCAATTAATAGATTAATGAATTGGAAAATGGATCCAAAACAAATCTGGACTGCAGGTCAAGGAAAAGAGACAGAAAATGAACAAAAAGAAACATGTGGATAGAATTATAAGCCCCAACTCTACCTCTTCTAGAATTAAGAGTTCCTAGAAGAAGAAAATGTAAAGAAGGTGAGGGGGAGCAGTATTCAAAGATGATGACTGAGCATTTTTCAGGGTTGATGGCACAGACATATCCACAGAATCAAGAAGGAGATCCACTCTCAAGCAGATTAAAGGAAAAGAAATGCATACCAGATGTATCATAGCACAATTGTCTAAAATCAAACACTGAGAGTATAAGAGCATCTAAGGGAGAAGACAGATAACGCACAAAGATCAGTGCTTAGACTGATAGCTGCCTTTTCATGGCGGACTGGGATGCCAGATGACTGCAAGATAGGATCCCTGCACTAAAATGACTTCTGTTCACCTTCTGCCCAGATAAACTAGAATAAAATGAAGGTAGTGCTGACAGAATGCTTGACAAACAGCTCCACAGGAAATGCTAATTGAAAAAAAAAGGTAATAGAAGTAAATATTTAGGATTGTTTTTATCCATATCATTTTATGACTAGAATTACTTGAAGCATAGTGTGTCAATGGGTGAAATTATAACATTGGCCATTTTGCTTGTTTTAATGAAAAGCCTTCATCTGACCTGGGGTAAAAACAGTAACAGCGATGTCCTTTTCCCCAAAGAGCAAGGCCCTGGACCTTGGTGCTGACTTGGTTACAGTCATAAAATGATGTGGATAAAAACAATCTAACCTGTTCAGTGGGGGACGAGGAAGGTCCTCCAGGGGAGGTGACATTTAAATTGACACGTTCAGGGTGAAGAGAGTTTGTTCTGGGGAAAAAGCAAAGGTTCCAAGTAGAAGACACGACACTGCACATACCAGGGCCTAAAGACACAGATGGCAGGGATGCAGAAGCTTAGAAATCCTAAGTACTGGGATAGAGGGAAGGAGCTAGAAGGATGGTAAGAGCAGAGGCTTGGAGATATGGGCAGGAGCCAGAAGGCAGAGGACTCTGAAGGTCACGGTTAGGATTTTATTTTTTTTTCCTAAAACAAACAAACAAACAACTATTTATTGTATTTTTATCTGTGCTGGGTCTTTGTTACTGGGAGGCGTTCTCTAGTTGCAGCAAGCTGGGGTGGCGGGGGCTACTCTTCATTGCAATGCATGGGTTTCTCATCACAGTGGCTTCTTACTGTGGAGTACAGGCTCGAGGTGTGCAGGCTCAGCAGTAGAGGTTCATGAGCTTAGTTCAAGTCATACAGGTTCATTTTGGAAAATATGGTTGATCAAAAGAGGAAAGTAAAATGTAATAATAATCCCACTTCAGTTCAGTCACTCAGTCGAGTCTGACTCTCTGCGACCCATGAACCACAGCACGCCAGGCCTCCCTGTCCATTACCAACTCCCAGAGTCCACCCAAACCCATGTCCATTGAGTCGATGATACCATCCAACCATCTCATCCTCTGTTGTCCCCTTCTCCTCCTGCCCTCCATCTTTCCCAACATCAGGGTCTTTTCCAGTGAGTCAGCTCTTCACATCAGGTGGCCAGAGCATTGGAGTTTCAACTTCAACATCTGTCCTTCCAATGAATAATCCCACTATATATAGCTATAGTCATATATTCTTCCCATTGTCTATGTATGGGTATGAACACATATGTTTCATTTAAAACCAATCATTATATATGTGTAATAAAAGCTTGACTCCATTTCTGAAGTGTGGGTGCTGATAGCTGTCGAGCACCCCTGCTCCCCTGCATGTGGGCAAGCTCCCTCATTTGGTTCCAGTGTTGAAAACACAAATCTCACATGTCGGCACCCTCACCCCAGTTCTACCCATGAATTGCAATCAAGTACAATCCAGTCTCCTTTCCTTGCTCTCTAGAGCCCTTAGAAGTTTTTTTTTTAATACATAATTTTTCTCTGTCAATTATGACTCAGTAAAACTGGGAAGAATATGAGATGCCTGATTAAATTTGAACTTAAGATAAACATAGAATAATTTTGTTTTAGCTTAAATGTGTCCCAGATATTGCATGGGTAGGCCTGAAGGGTTGAAGTTGTATCAGAGAAGGCTGCCTGGAAGAGATGACTATGAGCTGGTCTTGGACTAAGAGAGAACTCAGGTGCAATAGCACCAGCCTTCCTGCTGCTCCAGCCCCTGATGCAGATGCGATAGCTAGGGAAAGGCAGCAGTTCCATGGTTGTAGAGCAAGGTGAGCATGTGGACTGGAGAATGTCGGCTGGGGGGTGCGAGCCCTGTGGCCACTTCCACTTTAATGGCCACTTCAGATATGCAGATGACACCACTCTAATGACAGAAAGTTAAGAGGAACTAAAGAGCCTCTTGATGAGGATGGAAGAGGAGAGTGAACAAGTTGGCTTAAATAATCTGATTTTTTAAATAATGTACTTTGAGCAGGAATATCATTAAATGTTTTTCAAAGCATCATTTTTAATGACAGTGTATTATACTAGTATGCAGCTTTCCAGGGAGTGCTAGTGGTAAAGACCCCACCTGCCGATACAGGACGCATAAGAAATGTGGGTTTGATCCCTGGGTTGCCAATATCCCTGGAGGAGAAAATGACAACACACTCCAGTATTCTTGCCTGGAGAATTCCATGGCTACAGTCCATAGTCACAAAGGGTTGGACACTACAGAAGCAAATTAGCATGCATGCATGCATGCTTCAAATGATGTAACCAACTTATTATAAGTGGACATATATGTTGCTTCCAATTTTATTTACTATTTTAAATAAGCTACAGTGGATATCCTTGTAGCTAAATCCTGGTGTCTTTTTACCATTATTATTTCTTTAAGATAAATTCTCCTGTTTTTAAGTGTTAATGAATACATTAACACTTGATATACATACATTCAGAGCACTAGGGTGATCACTAATGGAGCATGAGCTATGGGCACGTATTCAGTTCAGTTCAGTCGCTCAGTTGTGTCCAACTCTTTGCAACCACATGAACCACAACATGCCAGGCCTCCTTGTCCATTGCCAACTCCGGGAGTCCACCCAAACTCAGGTCCATTGAGTCGGTGATGCCATGAAACCATCTCATTCTCTGTCGTCCCCTTCTCCTCCTGCCTTCAATCTTTCCCAACATCAGGATCTTTTCAAATGAGTCAGCTCATCGCATCAGGTGGCCAAAGTATTGGAGTTTCATCTTCAACATCAGTCCTTCCAATGTAGACCCAGGGCTGATATCCTTTAGGATGGACTGGTTGCAGTCCAAGAGACTCTTAAGAGTCTTCTCCAACACCACAGTTCAAAAGCATCAATTCTTTGGCCCTCACCTTTCTTTATAGTCCTACTCTCACATCCATATATGACTCTGGAAAAACAATAGCCTTGTAACTAGATGGATCTTTGTTGACAAAGTAATGTCTCTGCTTTTCAATATGCTATCTAGGTTGGTCATAACTTTCCTTCCAAGGAGTAAGCATCTTTTAATTTCATGGCTGTAGTCACCATCTGCATGATTTTGGAGCCAAAAAAATAAAGTTAGCCATTGTTTCCACTGTTTCCCCATCTATTTGCATGAAGTGATGGGACCAGATGCCATGATCTTCGTTTTCTGAATGTTGAGCTTTAAGCCAACTTTTTCACTCTCCTCTTTCACTTTCATTAAGAGGTTTTCTTGTTCTTCTTCACTTTCTGCCATAAGGGTGGTATCATCTGCATATCTGAGGTTATTGATATTTCTCCCAGCAATCTTGATTCCAGCTTGTGCTTCTTCCAGCCCAGCGTTTCTTATGATGAACTCTGCATATAAGTTAAAAAGCAGAGTGACAATATACAGCCTTGATGTACTCCTTTTCCTATTTGGAACCAGTCTGTTGTTCCATGTCCAGTTCTAACTGTTGCTTCCTGACCTGCATACAGGTTTCTCAGGAGGCAGGTCAGGTGGTCTGGTATTCCCATCTCTTTCAGAATTTTCCACAGTTTATTGTGATACACATAGTCAAAGGCTTTGGCATAGTCAATAAAGCAGAAATAGATGTTTTTCTGGAACTCTCTTGCTTTTTTGATGATCCAGCGGATGTTGGCAATTTGATCTCTGGTTCCTCTGCCTTTTATAAAACCAGCTTGAACACCTGGAAGTTCATGGTTCACATATTGCTGAAGCCTGGCTTGGAGAATTTTGAGCATTACTTTACTAGTGTGTGAGATGAGTGCAATTGTGCGGTCATTTGAGCATTCTTTGGCATTGCCTTTCTTTGGGACTGGAATGAAAACTGACCTTTTCCCGTTCTGTGGCCACTGCCGAGTTTTCCAAATTTGCTGGCATATTGAGTGCAGCACTTTCACAGCATCATCTTTTAGAATTTGAAAGAGCTCAACTGGAATTCCATCACCTCCATTAGCTTCATTCGTAGTGATACTTCCTAAGGCCCACTTGACTTCGCATTCCATGATGCCTGGCTCTAAGTGAGTGATCACACCACTTGATCGGAGAAGGCAATGTCAGCCCATTCCAGTACTCCTGCCTGGAAAATCCCAGGGACGGGGGAGCCTGGTGGGCTGCAGTCTATGGGGTCGCACAGAGTCAGACACGACTGAAGCGACTTAGCAGCAGCAGCAGCCACAATTATCTTATTAGGATACAGAGCTAAGTTTCAGAAGCATCCTATTTGGCATCTTAAAAATCACACTTCTCTCAATAATATATAATGTTTTCATATTCCTGTTATTTTGGTCTTCATTAGTAAAATGAACTTTGCATGTCTTTGGGTAGAATTGTATCCTCTAAAGAGAATGTTGAAGTTCTAACCCCAGGACCTTAGAATGTGATCTTATTTGGACACAGGGGCTTTTCTGTTGTTGTTCAGTTGCTAAGCTGTGTTCAATTCTTTGGAACCCATGGACTGTAGGCCGCCAGGCTCCTGTGTCCATTGGATTCTCCAGGCAAGATTACTGGAGTGGGTTGCCATTTCCTCCTCCAGGGAGGAAAATCTTCCCAACACAGTGATCGAACCTGTGTCTCTTATCTCCTCCATTGCAGATGGATTCTTTACCACTGAGCTACTGGGGAAACCAACATAAAGCCTTTACAGAAGTAATGAAATCAAAATGGGATCATTTGAGTGGGCCTTAATGCAATAGGACTTTTGTTCTTATAAAAATGGATAAATCTGGGCATAAAGACGCCTACATAGAGAAGACAATGTGAAGCCACACAGGGAAAGCACCACATGAGGACAAGATCGGAAGTGTGTGCCTACAAACCAGTGAACACCAGATTGCCAGCAACCAGCAGAAAACAGGAAAGGGCAAGAAAGGTCTGTCCCCTAGAGCCTTCAGATACAGCAGACCCTGCCTGTGGACTTGACTTCAAACTTCCAGCCTCCAGAACTGAGAAAATAAATGTTTCTTTAAGTCAGCCAGTTTGGGGGAGTACTTTGTTAGGGCTTTCCTGGTGGCTCAGATGGTAAAGAATCTACCTGCAAAACAGGAGGCCTGGGTTTGATCCCTGGGTCAGGAAGATCTCCTGGAGAAGGGAATGGCTGCTCCAGTGTTCTTGCCTGGAGAATCTCTGCACAGAGGAGCCTGGTGGGCTCCATGATGTCCGTGGGGTGACAAAGAGTTAGACATGCCTGACACTTACACTTTTCACTTTGTTGTGATGACCTTAGGAAACTAATACAGCACCTAATCTAGAAAGAGAGTCTCTCTCTTTAAGGATTAAATACACTAAATAGAGTGGAACATTGAAATACCAGCTTACGCTAGTCAATTACTTTTTCTAACACCCTATTCCATCCAGCGCTTTGTTATTAGTACCAAAGGCTCTTAGTCCTGACTCTAAGAAGCCTCTAGGACACGAGCCAGGTCACCAGTGTGAAGCTTACAGTACATAGGCCTTTGCCTTCAGTATCAAGTGGGGGTCTCTAGATGACCTTCCAGAACCCGCTCAGTCTAGACAGTGGCTCTGTGCTCTCTCATCTCCACTCTTGCTCCGAGGCATGTCTAGAGCCAGGTGGGTGCTGCTACTCATTTTTCTCTTCCTCCTTGACTGTCTCATGATGCCAGACTGGTCAAATCAGATCAGATCAGATCAGTCGCTCAGTCATGTCCGACTCTTTGCGACCCCATGAACCGCAGCACGCCAGGCCTCCCTGTCCATCACCAACTCCCGGAGTTCACTCAGACTCACATCCATCGAGTCAGTGATGCCATCCAGCCATCTCATCCTCTGTCGTCCCCTTCTCCTCCTGCCCCCAATCCCTCCCAGCATCAGAGTCTTCTCCAATGAGTTAACTCTTTGCATGAGGTGGCCAAAATATTGGAGTTTCAGCTTTAGCATCATTCCTTCCAAAGAAATCCCAGGGCTGATCTCCTTCAGAATGGACTGGTTGGACCTCCTTGCAGTCCAAGGGACTCTCAAGAGTCTTCTACAGCACCACAGTTCAAAAGCATCAATTCTTCGGCACTCAGCCTTCTTCACAGTCCAGCTCTCACATCCATACATGACCACAGGAAAGACCATAGCCTTGACTAGGTGAACCTTTGTTGACAGAGTAATATCTCTGTTTTGAATATGCTATCTGGGTTGGTCATAACTTTCCTTCCAAGGAGTAAGCGTCTTTTAATTTCATGGCTGCAGTCACCATCTGCAGTGATTTTGGAGCCCAGAAAAATAAAGTCTGACACTGTTTCCACTGTTTCCCCATCTATTTCCCATGAAGTGATGGGACCTGATGCCATGATCTTCGTTTCTGAATGTTGAGCTTTAAGCCAACCTTTTCACTCTCCACTTTCACTTTCATCAAGAGGCTTTTTAGTTCCTCTTCACTTTCTGCCATAAGGGTGGTGTCATCTGCATATCTGAGGTTATTGCTATTTCTCCCAGCAATCTTGATTCCAACTTGTGTTTCTTCCAGTCCAGCGTTTCTCATGATGTACTCTGCATAGAAGTTAAATAAACAGGGTGACAATATACAGCCTTGATGAACTCCTTTTCCTATTTGGAACCAGTCTGTTGTTCCATGTCCAGTTCTAACTGTTGCTTCCTGACCTGCCTACAGGTTTCTCAGGAGGCAGATCAGGTGGTCTGGTATTCCCATCTCTTTCAGAATTTTCCCACAGTTTATTGTGGTCCACACAGTCAAAGGCTTTGGCATAGTCAATAAAGCAGAAATAGATGTTTTTCTGGAACTCTCTTGCTTTTTCCATGATCCAGCAGATGTTGGCAATTTGATCTCTGGTTCCTCTGCCTTTTCTAAAACCAGCTTGAACATCAGGAAGTTCATGGTTCATATATTGCTGAAGCCTGGCTTGGAGAATTTTGAGCATTACTTTACTAGCATGTGAGATGAGTGCAATTGTGCGGTAGTTTGAGCATTCTTTGGCATTGCCTTTCTTTGGGATTGGGATGAAAACTGACCTTTTCCAGTCCTGTGGCCACTGCTGAGTTTTCCAAATTTGCTGGCATATTGAGTGCAGCACTTTCACAGCATTGTCTTTCAGGATTTGAAAGAGCTCAACTGGAATTCCATCACCTCCATTAGCTTTGTTCATAGTGATGCTTTCTAAGGCCCACTTGACTTCACATTCCAGGATGTCTGGCTCTAGGTGAGTGATCACACCATCATGATTATCTTGGTCGTGAAGATCTTTTTGGTACAGTTCTTCTGTGTATTCTTGCCACCTCTTTTTAATATCTTCTGCTTCTGTTAGGTCCATACCATTTCTATCCTTTATCGAGCCCATCTTTGCATGAAATGTTCCTTTGGTATCTCTGATTTTCTTGAAGAGATCTCTAGTCTTTCCCATTCTGTTGTTTTCCTCTATTTCTTTGCATTGGTCCCTGAAGAAGGCTTTCTTATCTCTTCTTGCTATTCTTTGGAGCTCTGCATTCAGATGTTTATATCTTTCCTTTTCTCCTTTGCTTTTCACTTCTCTTCTTTTCACAGCTATTTGTAAGGCCTCCCCAGACAGCCATTTTGCTTTTTTGCATTTCTTTTCCATGGGGATGGTCTTAATCCCTGTCTCCTGTACAATGTCACGAACCTCATTCCATAGTTCATCAGGCACTCTATCTATCAGATCTAGGCCCTTAAATCTATTTCTCACTTCCACTGTATAATCACAAGAAATTTGATTAAGGTCATACCTGAATGGTCTAGTGGTTTTCCCTACTTTCTTCAATTTAAGTCTGAATTTGGCAATAAGGAGTTCATGGTCTGAGCCACAGTCAGCTCCTAGTCTTGTTTTTGCTGACTGTATAGAGCTTCTCCATCTTTGGCTGCAAAGAATATAATCGATCTGATTTCGGTGTTGACCATCTGGTGATGTCCATGTATAGAGTCTTCTCTTGTGTTGTTGGAAGAGGGTGTTTGTTATGACTAGTGCATTTTCTTGGCAAAACTCTACTAGTCTTGGCCCTGCTTCATTACATATTCCAAAGCCAAATTTGCCTGTTACTCTAGGTGTTTCTTGACTTCCTACTTTTGCATTCCAGTCCCATATAATGAAAAGGACATCTTTTTTGGGTGTTAGTTCTAAAAGGTCTTGTAGGTCTTCATAGAACCGTCAGCTTCAGCTTCTTCAGCGTTACTGGTTCGGGCATAGACTTGGATTACTGTGACATTGAATGGTTTGCCTTGGAAATGAACAGAGATCATTCTGTCGTTTTTGAGATTGCATCCAAGTACTGCATTTCAGACTCTTTTGTTGACCATGATGGCCACTCCATTTCTTCTGAGGGATTCCTGCCTGCAGTAGTAGATATAATGGTCATCTGAGTTAAATTCACCCATTCCAGTCCATTTTAGTTCGCTGATTCCTAGAATGTCGACATTCACTCTTGCCATCTCTTGTTTGACCACTTCCAATTTGCCTTGATTCATGGACCTGACATTCCAGGTTCCTATGCAGTATTGCTCTTTACAGCATCAGACTTTGCTTCTATCACCAGTCACATCCACAGCTGGGTATTCTTTTTGCTTTGGCTCCATCCCTTCATTCTTTCTGGAGTTATTTCTCCACTGATCTCCAATAGCATATTGGGCACCTACTGACCTGGGGAGTTTCTCTTTCAGTATCCTATCATTTTGCCTTTTCATACTGTTCATGGGGTAGGGAACTGTAAAGATGTGAGGGGTCCCGTGCCCTGGAAATGGTCTGCAGCCCTGCACTCTCTCCCTCAGAATGATCCTCTATCAGCAGTTGAAAGTAGGTTGGCAGAATGTAGGAAAAGACTTGGAGATTTTTGTGACCCTCAATGAGAGACAGTGGCAAAGCCTTGGGAGGGATGTGTGGCTTGGAGGGCACAGAGTGTCAGCAAACCCAGGGAGGGAGAGGATGAGTCATGGGGAGAGTACAGATTAAATTCAGAGGTAGTGGGAGGAAGAAGGTGCAGTCTAAGATGGGATGCTGGCACCACAGGGTGCCCAAGAGGACAAGATCAAGTGGTTAAGGAAGACAGCCCAGACCGTGGTCCGCCCCAGCCCCACTCTTCTGCCCTCTGTGTCCAGCAGTTGCCCAGTCATTCTCATCCTTCTTTCTCTCTGGGAATTGTCTGTTCTTCTCTAACAGTTAAAAATGTTACATCTAGATAGATAGGTTTAAATAGACATACACACACAATATTTGTCATAAGTGAGTAAACGTGGTCATAGCCTGCTTGCTTACTTTAATGCAGCTTTTTAAGATAATTTGTTTGGCTCCCTTTTCCCATCAATCCTCTCTCTCACTCTCAGTATCACTCCTGCCCATGTAATCATGCTACCGACCTAGCATACATTCTTTCACATTTTTCATACTTCATACTTTTATTAATCGTCAGAATCTTATGTGGATTTAAATGCATATGCAAACATTGAGATATTGGTGATGAGCCAAGTCCTTCTTCACTCCCTGACCTCTTAAGAACTGTTTTGCTGTTTTCTGTCCTTCATACTTCCACATGAAACTGGAAATAAATAAATAAAGTAGATAAATAAAATAAAATAAATAAAAAGATTCTTTTATTGAAAGAAGGTGATTCCAGATGGATTTCTTTGCAGTGTGTAAATTTGTTAGAACCAACATTTTTTTAATAATGTTTTCAATCTAAGAAGTTGGTTTGTTTTGCCATAGAAATATCTTGCTTTATTGTCCTTCACAACATTTTAGAAATATTAAAAAAATGCATCAGCTTTCACTATTTTTTTATGTATGATCTAGTCACTTTGACTTTTAAAGTTATATTCAGTTATATTCAGGCCTCAATTCAGTTCAGTTCAGTTCAGTCGTTCATCATGTCTGACTCCTTGCGGCCCCATGGACTGCAGCACGACAGGCCTCCCTGTCCATCACCAACACCTGGAGTTCACCCAAACTTATGTCCATCGTGTCAGTGATGCCTTCCACCCATCTCATACTCTATCGTCCTCTTCTCCTCCTGCCCTCAATCTTTCCCAGCATTAGGGTCTTTCCAATGTGTCAGCTGTTTGCATCAAATGGCCCCAAGGTATTAGAGTTTCAACTTCAACATCAGTCCTTCCAATGAACACTCAGAGCTGATTTCCTTTAGGATGGACTGGTTGGATCTCCTTGCAGTCCAAGGGACTCTCAAGAGTCTTCTCCAACACCACAGTTCAAAAGCATCAATTCTTCTGCGCTCAGCTATCTTTATAGTCCAACTCTCACATCCATACATGACCACTGGAAAAGCCATAGCCTTGACTAGATGGACCTTTGTTTGCAAAGTAATGTCTCTGCTTTTAATAGTTGTCTACATTGATCATAACTTTCCTTCCAAGGGGTAACCATCTTTTAATTTCATGGGTGCAATCACTATCTGCAGTGATTTTGGAGCCAAAAAAATAAAGTCTGTCACTGTTTCCATTGTTTCCCCGTCTATTTGCCATGAAGTGATGGGACCAGATGCCATGATCTTCGTTTTCTGAATGTTGAGCTTTAAGCCAACTTGTTCACTCTCCTCTTTCACTTTCATCAAGAGGCTCTTTAGTTCTTCTTCACTTTCTGCCATAAGGTGGTGTCATCTGCAAATCTGAGGTTATAGATATTTCTCCCAGAAATCTTGATTCCAGCTTGTGCTTCATCTAGCCCAGTGTTTCTCATGATGTACTCTGCATATAAGTTAAATAAGCAGGGTGACAGTATACAGCCTTGATGTACTCCTTTCCTGATTTGGAACCAGTCTGTTGTTCCATGACCAGTTCTAACTGTTGCTTCCTGACCTGCATACAGGTTTCTCAGGAGGCAGGTCAGGTGGTCTGGTATTCCCATCTCTTTCAGAATTTTCCACAGTTTATTGTGATCCACACAGACAAAGACTTTGACATAGTCAGTAAAGCAGAAATAGATGTTTTCCTGGAACTTTCTTGCTTTTTTGATGATCCAGCGGATGTTGGCAATTTGATCTCTGGTTCCTCTGCCTTTTATAAAACCAGCTTGAACATCTGGAAGTTCATGATTCACATACTGTTGAAGCCTGGCTTAGAGAATTTTGAGGATTACTTTACTAGTGTATGAGATGAGTGCAATTGTACAGTAGTTTTAACATTCTTTGACATTGCCTTTCTTTGGGATTGGAATGAAAACTGACCTTCTCCAGTCCTGTGGCCACTGCTGAGTTTTCCAAACTTGCTGGAATGTTGAGTGCAACACTTTCATAGCATCATCTTTCAGGATTTGAAATGGCTCAACTGGAATTCCATCACTTTAACTAGCTTTGTTCATAGTGATACTTCCTAAGGCCCACTTGACTTCACATTCCCGGATGTCTGGGTCTAGGTGAGTGATCACACCATCGTGATTATCTGGGTCATGAAGATCTTTTTTGTATAGTTCTTCTGTGTATTCTTCTGTGTATTCTTGCCACCTCTTCTTAATCTCTTTTGCTTCTGTTAGGTCCATCCCACTTTTGTCCTTTATTTTGCCCATCTTTGCATGAAATGTACCCTTGGTATCTCTAATTTTTTTTGAGGAGTTGTCTAGTCTCCCATTCTATTGTTTTCCTCTATTTCTTTGCATTGATCACTGAGGAAGGCTTTCTTATCTCTCCTTGCTATTCTTTGGAACTCTGCATTCAAATGGATATATCTTTCCTTCTCTCCTTTGTTTTTCACTTCTCTTCATTTCTCAGGTATTTGAAAAGCCTCCCAAGAGAGCCAGTTTGCTTTTTTGCATTTCTTTTTCTTGGGAATGGTCTTGATCCCTGTCTCCTGTACAATGACATGAACCTCCATCCATAGTTCATCAGGCACTCTTGTCTATCAGATCTAGCCCTTAAATCTATTTCCCACTTCCACTGTATAATTGTAAGGGATTTGATTTAGGTCATACCTGAATGGTCTAGTGCTTTTCCCTACTCTCTTCAATTTCAGGCTGAATTTGGCAATAAGGAGTTCATGATTTGAGCCACAGTCAGCTCCCAGTCTTGTTTTTGCTGACTGTATGGAACTTCTCCATCTTTGGCTGCAAAGAATATAATCAATCTGATTCTGGTATTGGCCATCTGGTGATGTTCATGTGCAAAGTCTTCTCTTGTGTTATTGGAAGAGAGTGTTTGCTATGACCAGTGCGTTCTCTTGGGAAAACTGTATTAGCCTTTGCCCTGCTTCATTCTGTACTCCAAGGCCAAATTTACCTGTTACTCCAGGTGTTTCTTGACTTCTTATTTTTGTATTCCAGTCCCCTATAATGAAAAGAGCATCTTTTTTGGTGTGTTAGTTCTAGAAGGCCTTACAGGTCTTAATAGAACCATTGAACCTCAGCTTCCTCAGTGTTACTGGTTGGAGTATAGACTTGGATTACTGTGATATTGAATGGTTTGCCTTGGAAGCAAACAGAGATCATTCTGTCATTTTTGAGATTGCATCCAAGTACTGCATTTCAGACTCTCTTGTTGACTATGATGACTACTCCATTTCTTCTAAGGGATTCTTTCCCAAAGTAGTAGAAATAATGGTCATCTGAGTTAAATTCACCCATTCCAGTCCATTTTAGTTCACTGATTCCTAGAATGTCGACATTCACCCTTACCATCTCCTGTTTAACCACTTCCAATTTGCCTTGATTTATGGACCTGACATTCCAGGTTCCTATGCAATATTGCTCTCTACAGCATCGGACCTTACTTCTATCACCAGTCACATCCACAACTGGGTGTTGTTTTTGCTTTGGCTCCATCCTTTCATTCTTTCTGGAGTTATTTCTCCACTGCTCTCCAGTGGTAGGTTGGGCACCTACCTACCTGGGGAGTTCATCTTTCAGTGTCCTATCTTTTTGCCTTTTCATACCATTAATGTTCATGTTCACATTATGACCTACCTCAGTGAAATGTTCTTTTCTCCCAGAATCAAAGACAGGTCTTTTCCTTAGTATTCAAAACGATTGTGTTTAATATTGAGCATTACTAAATGACCATTGTAGGGCCAAACAAAGGTTACAAGCTATATCTCTAAATTACCCTGGATTTCTGCTGTTTATTTATCGTTTTTAATTGTTTCATATTTCTTAGTGAAAAAAAAAAGATTTACTTTATAAATTAAAGGCTGCTTGAAAGCTGAGACTGAAGTCTCCCCTGCCTGGGTTTATAATAAGCAGTAAGTGGAGGGAGGGGAACCCAGTGGATCACCAATGGAGTGAGCTGTACTGTAGGCTGAGGCTCACTAGGGACCAGAGAAATCCCACTTGGGCAGGAACCTCATGGTGTGCAGTTCTCCTTAGCCACCACAGCTCCTGCAGTCTCACTTCAACTTCTTATCCTTGAATATCATCTGGGATTCTCATCACTCTCACATCAGAAGGACACAGAGACCATTTCCAAACTTTCTGAAAAACAGTATCTGAATCTCTACACCAAATCTTCAGCCATTCCTCTCAGTATGATTTCTTTCTCTTTGGACCCCAGATATCATCTGTATTCAGTGCTTATTACACACTAATAAATCATTGTGTGATTTCAAAAGGTGTAACGTTAAATATAAAGCTGCTGCTGCTAAGTCGCTTCAGTCGTGTCTGACTCTGTGCAACCCCAGAGATGGAAGCCCACCAGGCTCCCCTGTCCCTGGGATTCTCCAGGCAAGAATACTGCAGTGGGTTGCCATTTCCTTCTCCAATGCATGAAAGTGAAAAGTGAAAGGGAAGTCGCTCAGTCGTGTCTGACTCTTAGCGACCCCATGGACTGCAGCCTACCAGGCTCCTCCGTCCATGGGATTTTCCAGGCAAGAGTGCTGGAGTGGGGTGCCATTGCCTTCTCCAAAATATAAAGCTAGAATATGCAAAATACATAGTGAGTTTTGGGGTAATTATAATACATCACAAGTACTGTTTGATATACTGTAGTCTCTTTTCCTTTGCTTTTTCTTCTGACTTTTGTAAACCATAGGTTTCCGTGTTTTTCACCTAGTCACAATATAGCATTTCTCATTCTAGAATGTTTTCCTGATGGACAGTTCATCCTATCCAAGCCCCCTGGCACAGTGTGTGTATGTGTGTGGTGGGATAGTCTTCTTTGGTCCCATGACTGAATAGCTGGTACACGAAATCTGCAACCCGCAGCGTTTCCTCTTACCTGACATCATTTGTGACTTTTCTCAGACCTCTATTACTGAAATTCCAGCTCAGTGACTACTAATAGGGTTTTGTTTTAAAATGTTCTAAATTCTGTTCTAAATATTTTAAATTCTCTCTCTCTCTTTCTACAGTTTTTTTTAACAAATAAAAGAGTAATTGTTTCCAAATACAATACCATCTTTTCTAAGCAAAATGTGGAAAAAAACTTGACATTTTTAGAATGAGATCCATGACATATATTAGAAGATAGTTGACATGAGGTGGTTAAGAGATTTTTTTTTTAAGTTTGCTCTTAATTCATGTTTTACAATTTGACCAAAAAATAACTTAATCAGGTATTCAGCTAGCAATTAACTTCAAGATTAGTTTGCCACCTGGAAACAGTGTTTTCTACCCACTTCCGAATCATTTACCTGTATCCCTCCCATGGCACTAAATGATTTCAGCCTTGTATTATTTAATTATTTATATATTCATTTTATTCCATATTTCTTCTACTGGGTTGTAGCCTTCTGAAAACAAAAGTTTTGTCTGATTAATTAGTGTCTTTTATAATCCTTAGCATAGCATCTTGTAAACGATAAATACCACATTAACAGCTATTGAGTGAATGAATGAATAAATGGCATGATCCATTAAAACCAATTGACAATACAACATGGAGAAAATATTGACATGCCGGAATGTGCTTTTCAACTTAAGAAGCAAGTTATAGATTTAAAGCTCTGTTGTAAAGCTGGGGTCACACATTTGACAGAAGAAATTGAGAACTAGTGAGTTCCACCCTTACTCAATCCATTTAGAATCCTTCACTGAACTCTGTACTAGTACTTTATAGAAAGAAAGTGTTTTTAATCTGGAAACCCAGCAATTATGTCCTAAATTTTATATACCTGTTCACCATTATTTTCCTTGAAATTATTCTTCTAAACATTCTCAAAATATGTGAAGGTTTTACACAAAATAAAACCTCAATTTTTGCTTCAGCAATTCAAGTAATATTGGCTAATATTTGTTCAAGTTAAATTTTTTTTCAATGACAGTAAAGAGTCAGACATGACTGAGCAACTGAACTGAACTGAATTGAATTTTATTCCAACTGAAACATTTTTCTTGGCTTCCTATGGTGTTCTTGAATAGCATTTTTAGCAACTGCAAATTAAAAATCATCTCTTGTCAGTTAAATAGCAAGATTATTTACTATTTCTGACGTTTTACTCTTTTTTCTATATCTCTATATTACTGTTCTTAAATATGTAGTTTAAACAAATTATTCAATACAGTATATGACAGCTGTTGTACTTTAATATCAGAGTAACCAAAATGGATCTATAGCTTCTTCTGTCAAAACAGCCCCAAGGATGCTACTGTAGGCACATTCCTTGTAATCATTGTTGCTGTTATGCATTGCACATGGTCTTTTAAAATTTGTAATTTTTATTCACAAAGCTTAAAGATGCTTTGGTCACAATGCAGTATACTGTAGCTGCAATTAGTTACATTTATTCTTTTTTTTACTTTAGTCTTTGATAAACTCCCAGTGAACTTTTACCTTGTAAATGACCTGATATGACATATTTGAACTTGCAATGAACTTTTATTCTCTGAGAAATACAACAGATGGAAAATAGGCAGATTTTTCGAATATTTTTAGATGCAGTACTTTGACATGTTTAACAGAGTCCACAAGGCCAACTATCTCTTTCCAGTGTTTACTTTGTTGACTTCATGGTACTGCAGGCTGTTTGATTACATTATATTCCCAAATTCAGAGGTTCCATTATATTTTTGTTTGACCAGCATCTTGATTTTAAACCAGTACTTGTATATTCATTTAAAGATGAAGCTAACTGCATCATAAGGTGTAACAAATTTTAAGAAAACTTTATTTCATCTATTGAAATATGGTTGTTTCAAATCACTTAGATACTAGGGGCTTTTAAAGTATCCATTTCAGATTTTGGAATATGAATCAATTATATTTTACCTTTGAATGGTTTGCAACTGGGAATTCAGTTCAAAATGCACATGGTTTTTGAAGGATCACTTGGGAAAGGAAGGGGAAATTTAACTGAGCGTGAGCTACTGTGTTACTGCTGCTGTGGTGAGAGAGAGTCTCCTTAGAGGTTTTTAATCTTTATAACTCTCTTCTGAAGTAGTTATCCTGCTTGTTTTCCAAGAGGGAACGGAGACAGAGGTTGAGTAACTTGCTGGAGAAGTGACAAGCTCAGTTGGGAATTAAATCGAGGTCTCCCAGGCTTTCAAATTCATCCTTGAAGGATGAATTGTTGACAGTTTCATGCTCCCACAAGCAAAATGCTTTCTTTGATCAAATAGACACTAAAGATAAACGTGTGATAAAATGATAATACTTTTGTAATCTTTTTTTGAGAATTTTAGTTTATTTCTTTGTATTTATTGCACAGTATTTATAAATGAATTAGATTGAAAAACTCTCAGAATGCTCAGTGATATAAAAATAGTAACAACATTTTTGCTTCTCTTGAAAGTTTTCTGTTGTTTGCAAAAAACTACGTATACATGTGTTACATTTACCCATAATGCAAGCATGTATATTGTTTATACATTGATATGCATCTCCTTACTCAGAATCAGTTCTTATGAATGCCCACTTTATTCTCAGACCATAATTTATTCACACTGAAGAGTATTTTAGATGTATTTTTAGTTCAGAGGGAGATTATACTTAATGGGCATAGATATGTATAAAACAACACACAACTGCATTTATAAGATCAGAATGTGAACTCTGTTAAGCTGTAATTAGCCCAAGTTACCTGACACTTTACTTAGTAATGACAGTATCATTGGCAAAGCTGATAAAGACTGTGTTTCACAAGGATATGTTCAGAAGCTGAAAAGGCCTGTTGTGGTCTGGTCAGTGATGTAATTTAAATGAAGAGCAAGTTAAAATAAGTGTGTTACTCATTTTAAGGGAATTACTAATATTCTGTATTCTTTAATTTTTAGTTCATTTTTATAAACAATTTTTCACTAAAAATTATGAACAGGTTTTATATTAAAATAAGTGATGCTGTTTCTCTCTCCAGTGTTTAGATATTGAAGGCAGAGAATTGCAGGTTCAAGGAGCAGAATCTCTTCCTTCTTCCTCTTATAAGATCTTTTCACAGGTGTTATTTTATTGCCTGTTTAGAGTTCAGGGAGGAGGTGCATAAATTTGCCTCTATAATGGCACCCCACTCCAGTACTCTTGCTTGGAAAATCCCATGGACAGACGAGCCTGGTAGGCTGCAGTCCATGGGGTCACTAAGAGTCGGACATGACTGAGCGACTTCCCTTTCACTTTTCACTTTCATGCATTGGAGAAGGAAATGGTAACCCACTCCAGTGTTCTTGCCTGAAGAATTCCAGGGACGGGGAAGCCTGGTGGGCTGCTGTCTATGGGGTCACACAGAATCAGACACAACTTAAGCGACTTAGTAGCAACAGCAGCATAAAACAGAGGGGATTTAGTTAGGCATGAAAGCATTTTCTTGTAGAAAGTGGGCGAAAAACATGGTAGGAGAATAAGCCCACAGAATATCTTTGGTTTCTTGGTATTGGTTAAAATTAATTGGTATATATCAATTGCAAAATTTATGATTACACTTTACAATAAGGCAGTTTCTTAAATTTAAGATAATCATCATTTACTCTAATTTATGGGTGTGTATTGCTGGGAGAACTATCAATAACCTCAGATATGCAGATGACACCACCCTTATGGCAGAAAGTGAAGAGGAACTAAAAAGCCTCTTGATGAAAGTGAAAGTGGAGAGTGAAAATGTTGGCTTAAAGCTCAACATTCAGAAAACGAAGATCATGGCATCTGGTCCCATCACTACATGGGAAATACATGGGGAAACAGTGGAAACAGTGTCAGACTTTATTTTTCTGGGCTCCAAAATCACTGCAGATGGTGATTGCAGCCATGAAATTAAAAGACGCTTACTCCTTGGAAGGAAAGTTATGACCAACCTAGATAGCATATTCAAAAGCAGAGACATTACTTTGCCAACAAAGGTTCGCCTAGTCAAGGCTATGGTCTTTCCTGTGGTCATGTATGGATGTGAGAGCTGGACTGTGAAGAAGGCTGAGCGCCGAAGAATTGATGCTTTTGAACTGTGGTGTTGGAGAAGACTCTTGAGAGTCCCTTGGACTGCAAGGAGATCCAACCAGTCCATTCTGAAGGAGATCAGCCCTGGAATTTCTTTGGAAGGAATGATGCTAAAGCTGAAACTCCAGTATTTTGGCCACCTCATGCAAAGAGTTGACTCATTGGAGAAGACTCTGATGCTGGGAGGGATTGAGGGCAGGAGGAGAAGGGGACGACAGAGGATGAGATGGCTGGATGGCATCACTGACTCGATGGATGTGAGTCTGAGTGACCTCCGGGAGTTGGTGATGGACAGGGAGGCCTGGCGTGCTGCAGTTCATGGGGTCGCAAAGAGTCGGACATGACTGAGCAACTGATCTGATCTGATCTGATGGTGGTACCATGATTACAGAGCATCATAGAGAAGGATAGGTTCTGAAGTATCAATGCATACAATGTATATTTATAAGATACTAAAAATAATGTTATTTTTTCAACATACATCTATGGCAGAAAACATAATTTTAGGCATACGTGCTTTTTCTTTTATTCTATTGCTTTAACAAGGACTCTGAAAGGTATAAAGTGATCAGATCAGATCAGATCAGTCGCTCAGTCGTGTCCGACTCTTTGTGACCCCATGAACTGCAGCACGCCAGGCCTCCCTGTCCATCACCAACTCCCAGAGATCACTCAGACTCACATCCATCGAGTCAGTGATGCCATCCAGCCATCTCATCCTCTGTCGTCCCCTTCTCCTCCTGCCCCCAATCCCTCCCAGCATCAGAGTGTTCTCCAATGAGTCAACTCTTCGCATGAGGTGGCCAAAATACTGGAGTTTCAGCTTTAGCATCATTCCTTCCAAAGAAATCCCAGGGCTGATCTCCTTCAGAATGGACTGGTTGGATCTCCTTGCAGTCCAAGGGACTCTCAAGAGTCTTCTCCAACACCACAGTTCAAAAGCATCAATTCTTCGGCGCTCAGCCTTCTTCACAGTCCAGCTCTCACATCCATACATGACCACAGGAAAGACCATAGCCTTGACTAGGTGAACCTTTGTTGGCAAAGTAATGTCTCTGCTTTTGAATATGCCATCTAGGTTGGTCATAACTTTCCTTCCAAGGAGTAAGCGTCTTTTAATTTCATGGCTGCAATCACCATCTGCAGTGATTTTGGAGCCCAGAAAAATAAAGTCTGGCACTGTTTCCACTGTTTCCCCATGTATTTCCCATGTAGTGATGGGACCAGATGCCATGATCTTCGTTTTCTGAATTTTGAGCTTTAAGCCAACCTTTTCACTCTCCACTTTCACTTTCATCAAGAGGCTTTTTAGTTCCTCTTCACTTTCTGCCATAAGAATGGTGTCATCTGCCTATCTGAAGTTATTGATATTTCTCCCAGCAATCTTGATTACAACTTGTGTTTCTTCCAGTCCAGCATTTCTCATGATGTACTCTGCATATAAGTTAAATAAACAGGGTGACAATATACAGCCTTGACCTACTCCTTTACCTATTTGGAACCAGTCTGTTGTTCCATGACCAGTTCTAACTGTTGCTTCCTGACCTGCATACAAATTTCTCAAGAGGCAGATCAGGTGGTCTGGTATTCCCATCTCTTTCAGAATTTTCCACAGTTTATTGTGATCCACACAGTCAAAGGCTTTGGCATAGTCAAGAAAGCAGAAATAGATGTTTTCCTGTAACTCTCTTGCTTTTTCGATGATCCAGCGGATGTTGGCAATTTGATCTCTGGTTCCTCTGCCTTTTCTAAATCTAGCTTGAACATCAGGAAGTTCACAGTTCACATATTGCTAGTATTTCTAAAAATAAGGTGTCAGTTTTAAAAAAATAAACTGTTCTTAAAATTAATCTTCCTTAATAACCTACAAGTTTCTAGTTAGGACTTTTTTTGATTGCAAGAGATGAAAACTAAATTCAGACTAGCATAAAAAAGGGGGGTGGCAATCACATTCAAATACAAATACAAATTTAGATTATATTGCATACTGTTTCTGCATCTTTTAAAAACTTAATGTCAGGAGTATTTCCTCATGGTTAAATGATTTTTATTTCAGGAGTGCTTCATAGCACTCCATTATCTGTATATATCATGGCATATTTAACCAGTACCCTCCTGTGGGACATTTAGATTGTTTCCAATAGAGTATTTCCAAATTCACATCCCAAGTAGAGTAAAAAGCTTGATTGGCAGCTTAAATAGCAGGAAAATTTAAAAACACAAAAACATTTTTCTAAATTCCTAAATAAGAGTCAAATGTAGTTGTAATTAGTTATTTAATTATTTGGCTAGTGAATAATTTTAGTAATTTATTAAATTTAGTGTTGACACAAAAGTAGTTTTTAAAGAACATATTTCTTGTAATGAACTTTGTCTCAATTTACTCTTGAATTGCTAGTCTTTTGTTTGTTTTTGTTACTTAGTAATTGAGATATCCCTCCATAGGTGGGCAAGTTTCTTCATATAGTTTTAACTGGTAAGTAATGGGAAAGGACTACGTCTAGGCTGTATATTGTCACCATGCTCATTTAACTTATATGCAGAGTACGTCCTGTGAAATGCCAGGCTGGATGAAGCACAAGCTGGAATCAAGGTTGCTGGGAGAAATATCAATAACCTCAGATATGCAGATGACACCACCCTTAAGGCAGAAAGCAAAGAGGAACTAAAAAACCTCTTGATGAGGGTGAAATAGGATAGAGAAAAAGCTGGCTTGAAACTCAATATTTAAAAAACTAAGATCATGACATCTGGTCCCATCACTTCATGGCAAATAGATGGGGAAACAATGGAAACAGTGAGAGACTTTATTTTTGTGGGGCTCCAAAATCACGGCAGATGGTGACTGCAGCCATGAAATTAAAGGATGTTTGCTCCTTAAAAGAAAAGCTATGACAAACCTAGACAGTATATTAAAAAGCAGAGACAGAGATATTACTTGGTCAACAAAGGTCTGTATAGTCAAAGCTATGGTTTTTCCAGTAGTCATGTATGGATATAAGAGTTGGATTATAAAGAAAGCTGAGCACGGAAGAACTGATGGTTTTGAACTGTGGTGTTGGAGAAGACTCTTGAGAGCCCCTTGGATCAAAAGGAGATCAAACCAGTCCCTCCTAAGGGAAATCAGTCCTGGATATTCATTGGAAGGACTGATGCTGAAGCTCCAATACGTTGGCCACCTGATGCAAAGAGCTGACTCACTGGAAAAAACCCTGTGAAGGCCGGAAGAGAAGTGGACAAGAGAGGATGAAATGGTTGGAAGGCATCACTGATGTGATGACATGAATTTGAGCTAGCTCCAGGAAATGGTCAAGAACAGGGAAGCATGACATGCTGCAGTCCATGGGGATGCAGAGTCGGACACTACTGAGTGACTGAATAACAAGATTATATCTGTACTAATGCAAGCAATAGTTTTGAGTTGCTTTAAACTCTGTATGATTGACCTATTCTCTGCCATATATGTCTGTTAAAAAATAAAACCACAACTTGAATTAAAATAATTTTTTATGTTTCTTTATCTAAGTTTCTACAGTGAAACTACGTTTCTGTCACAATTCTACCCCATGCCCCCATTTATATTGTTAAATCTTCCACTTTACCTTTATGAAAATCACTGTCTCATTTAAGAAAATGTAAGATTAAATTGCCAGCATTTGTTGGATCATGGAAAAATCAAGGGAGTTCCAGAAAAACATCCGCTTCTGCTTCATTGACTACATTAAAGCCTTTGACAATGTGGATCACAACAAACTGTGGAAAATTCTTAAAGAGATGAAAGTACCAGACTGCCTTACCTGTCTCCTGAGAAACCTGCATGTGGGTCAAGAAGCAACAGAACCAAACATGGAACAGCTGACTGGTCCTCAGGAAAGGAGTAGGACAAGGCTACATCTTGTCACCCTGTTTACCTAACTTATGTGCAGAGCACATCATGTGAAATACTTGGACTGGTTGAATCACAAGCAGGAATCAAGATTGCCAGGAGAAATATCAACAAACTCAGATATGCAGATGATACCACTCTAATGGCAGAAAGTGAAGAGAAACTAAGGAGCCTCTTGATGAAGGTGAAAGAGGAGAGTGAAAAAGCTGGCTTAAAACTCAACATTCAGAAAACTAAGATCATGGCATCCGGTCCCATTGCTTCATGACAAATAGAAGAGAAAAAAGTGGAAGGAGTAACAAGTTTTATTTTTTTGGTTTCCAAAATCACTGTGACTGCAGCCAGAAAATTAAAAGACACTTGCTCCTTGGAAGGAAAGTTATGACAAACCTAGACAGAGTATTAAAAAACAGAGACGTCACTTTGCCAACAAAGGTCCATATAGTCAAAGCTATGGTTTTTCCAGTAGTCATGTATGGATGTGCTAGTTGGACCATAAAGAAGGCTGAGTAAGCCAAAGAATTGATGCTTTTGAATTGTGGTGCTGGAGAGGACTCTTGAGAGTCCCTTGGACTACATGGAGATCAAACCATTCAATCCTAAAGGAAATCAATCCTGAATATTCATTGGAAGGGCTGATGCTGAAACCGAAGCTCCAATGCTTTGGCCACCTGATGTGAAGCTCTGACTCACTGGAAAAGACCCTGATGCTGGGAAAGATTGAAGCCAAAAGGAGAAGGGGTGGCAGAGGAAGAGATGGTTAGATAGCATCACTGACTCAATGGACATGAATTTGAGCTAACTATAGACCCAGGTTCAATCCTGGGTTCAGGAGATTCCCTGGAGAAGGGAATGGCAACCCACTCCAGAATTCTTGCCTGGAAAATCCCATGGACAGAGGAGTCTGGTGGGCTACATTCCATGGGGTCATAAAGAGTTGGACATGACTTAGCAACGAACACACATACATAGGAGATAGTAGAGGACAGAGGAGCTTGGCTTTAGTCCATGAGGTCCCAAACAGTTGGATACAACTTAGTGACTGAACAGCAAGCGACAACAAACTTTATTTTTGTACTTAGAATAGAGAAAATAGTTTCTGATCAATAGTTCCATGGCCCATTCTAGGGCATATTATTCTTGGCACAGATTAATAGCATTGTTTATATTTGTAACCTTATGTCATCAGATAAATGCTTGTTACCATGATGGTTTTAGAGCACCTGCTATCTGCCCAATGGGAGGGCCAAAAGCAGCTGAAAAAGAAAAGAGGACAGCTCAGAGTATTTTGAAAAAGTTTGTATGGAACAAAAATGAGCTCTCCCATGTAACTAAATTCAAGACATGTTAGCAATCAAAATGTTTCACAGGAATCATTTTTATTTTGTAACATTATCTAATACATTATTTTATAATATTTTATAACATAATATTTTATACATATTAACATTTTCCCCTCAGGTACTCATACATTCATCCAGTACGTTTTAAGGGACAGTTTCTGATACAAATACGTCCTGTGCCAACAATTTTAGAGTTTAGCCTGCACAGTTATCCGGGAACAAGTAAATATTAGAAAAGTTTCATGGATAATTCTGAATTCTACTAGAAAACCTATACTTTTTTTCTCTTAACCTAAAGATTATGTTCAGAAAGTTAACATCTTGTACATAGACAATAGAATCAGAAGTAATATTGTCAAAACTTTGACAGTTTTGTTGGTAACTTCAACTGTTTGGTGTCTAGAGACCATTTAGTTTGTCCCAGAAATTTTTATTTTCTTTTTAAAAATCCAGATAAAATTTTTTATAATATTTCTGTAACCAAATTTAACTAATAACTTTTATAAAATTGCTGATGGTTAATCAAAACATTTCCATCCTATCTGCAGTAGTAATGTGCCCTTCCATGTCTTGTATTTAAACCATGTTATTGAGTTAATCAAGAGACTCTGGATGAAAAGAGTCAAGCCCCTTTTAATAAAAATAAGTAAGAGCTGGTGAGAGATAAGAATAGACAAATTAGCGCTAATTTTTTCTTTCATAGGGAAGGAGTCATCAAATCATTTTATTCTTTATCAGCAATAATGATCAGAAAACACTTAAAAGTGCAAAAAATATAAACATTAAAATGAATGAAAAGAGTGCACCATCCCTTCAGTCAATATGGAATCAGTGTTTTGTGTTTATTTGTTTTTTTGACCACGTGGCCCACAGAATTTTAGTTCCCAGTCATGGACTGAACCCAGCCCCTGTAGTGAAAGCACCAAGGCTTATGCACTGGACCACCAGGGAATTCCTTCCAAGTATTCTTAAAGAGGACTACAATTTGAATTTGTAAGACTAAATAGATTATTAATTAATTAATCCTCTCTGTCAACTAACCATTACTACACGGCAGGCACTCTGGGTCCTGGCTGTGCCCTGGACAGACAAAGTTGCTGTCTGATGGATGGAGCTCAGTATGTGGGTAGACGTTAAACTAATAACACAAATCAAGAAATGTATTTTGAAGAAATACTAAAGAGTCCTATGAAAATGAGTATTAAGGGAACATAATTTTTTTTTTTCTGCTGGACCTTGCAGCTCGTGGAAACTTTAGTTCCCTTATCAGGGGTTGAACCTGGGCCACAGAGGTCAAAGTGCCCAGTCCTACCCACTGGATCACCAGGGAATTCCCAGGGAACATAGTTTAGATTTAGTGTTAAAGAAGGTTTTATTAAGTGATGTTTGGATAGAGAAACTTGAACAATGAGTGCCTGCTTGCTAAGTTGCTTCAGTCATGTCCGACTGTGCGACCCCAGAGACGGCAGCCCACCAGGCTCCCCTGTCCCTGGGATTCTCCAGGCAAGAACATTGGAGTGGCTTGCCATTTCCTTCTCCAATGCATGAAAGTGAAAAGTGAAAGTGAAGTCCCTCAGGTTGTCTACTTGAAAGTTACACAGTTGTGTCCGACTCCTAGTGACCCCATGGACTGCAGTTTACCAGGCTCCTCCATCCATGGGATTTTGCAGGCAAGAGTACTGGAGCGGGGAGTGGGGTGCCATTGCCTTCTCCGAGTACCTGCTTAGTCACTTAAATAAAATGAAAGCAATGAAAACATGTGACACACAATATTCAGTATGTGTTGTTGAATGAATGAATGAATGCTAATCTAAAAGAAAACAAAGCAAACACTAAAACAGAAAGCATAAAACAAAATCTCAGAAGTTATTGCAAAAATCATAGCTGTGCAAACAAACAAATAGTAACAAACTTCCCAAATAAGAAGATGAAGTCTCTTAGACTAAAATCAAAGTCCCACTAAGTATTATCATGCACACTGAAGTAAAACAATGCGAGAGTTAGAAATATCAGAATATGCAAGGAACAAGAAGAAGGAGGGCAAGGAAGCAGAAATGGAGGAGAAGGAGAATGAGCAAGAAAAAAGTTGGGAGAGATGATCTGAATAGTAAAGTAGTGGCTTCCCCAGGCTTCCCAGATGGCACTAGTGGTAAAGAACCCACTTGCCAGTGCAGGAGACACAAGAGTCAAGGGCTCAATCCCTGATGTGGAAGATCCATTGGAGGAGGGCATAGCAACCCACTCCAGTATTCATGCCTGGAGAATCCCTGTGGACAGAGGAGCCTGGCGGGCTATGGTCCATAGGGTCTCAAAGAGTTGGACATGACTGAAGTGATTTAGCATGCATGCAGTGGCTTCATGGTACAAAATTCATCTGCCAATGCAGGAGACATGAATTCGCTCTCCGATCTGGGAAGATCCTCCATGCTGTGGAAAGACTAAGCCAGAGCGCCACAATGATTGAGCCTGTGTCGGGAGCCCAGGAGCCACAACCACTGAAGCATGCATGTCCTGGAGCCCACACTCCACAAGAGAAGGCACTGCAGTGAGAACCCTGATCGTGCAACTAGAGAGTAGCCCCTGCTCACCACAACTGGAGGAAAACCAGCACAGCAATGGAGACCCAGCATAGCCAGAAGTAATTAAACTTATTAATATTAAAGCAGGATTCAAATGGCATAAAAATGTACCTACACAGTAACGGTAAGGTAGTCATGCACTGTCATGTGCATAAATAACATAGAATTAATATGTTTAAGTCAGCACTATTAGATCCGTGGTGGAAGATTTCAACAGCTCTTAATATTTATCAAGTTGATTAAAAAGAACATAGAGTATTAGAACATAAGTGTTGAATTAATAGCTACAGATAGGGCATTTTCCCCCTATAAGGTAAGTATGCCCCTTATTTCCAAGCATCCTCAAGATTACTGTAATCTGTTTCAGAGAATAGAAATTTTATAGGTCCAATTCTTTGATCATATGTAATAGTAATTAAACTGTAAGCAAAACCCAAAACTCTAGTCTCTTAAAAATACAAAAGGTACTTGTACATATAATTACTGGGTCACATAGGAAATCTTCAATTTTAGACTATTTAGAAAATAAGGACACTGAGGCTATAATATGTCAGATGCTGTGGTTTGAAGCTGAAACAACATTCAGGAGGGCCTCATGGCCTTTAATACTAGATTGCCCTGCTTTAACTGTAATTGTTATTTATATCCAAAGTGGATGACAAACCAAAACTAAGGGATTGTTGAAGTTGATCTAATATAAATTCAGGAATATTTTTAAATCACATTTACTTTGCTGCAGAACTCAAGTTTGAAGAAACTGGTTTGGAGGATTATAGTGAGGTTCATGTTTTAGGATCTCAGTAAACATTGGAACACAAGCTAAAGAAAATTTTAACAGAGTGGGTAGAACGGGAGATTTCTCATTCTACTGCAAATTAGCAGGTTGATATACAGTAAGTTCCCTACATATGATCCTGGAAGTTGTGAACTTTTCAAACTTGTAGACATGCATTCACATACTCAGTCACATAAGTTAGTTCACATGTCTGGTGTACATTGTCAGCTGCATACAACCTCTATAAAAGGTTGTGCTTTTGTGCACTTTACTGTACCATACTGTATACAGTGGGCTTCCCAGGTGGTTCAGTGGTAAAGAATCTGCCTGCCAATGCAGGAGCCACAAGAGATGCAGGTTTGATTCCTGGGTGGTGAAGATCCCCTGGGGTAGGAAATGACAACCCACTCAGTATTCTTGCCTGAGAAATCCCAGGGACAGAGGAGCCTGGCGGGCTACAGTCCATGGGGTCACAAGGAGTCGGGCACAACTGAGCCACAGAGGACACATGCGTTGTATAAAGCACAGTGGTACAGTATTTTTATTTTAAGCCCAGGATGTCCAGAAGCATGCATAAAAGCAGCAGTGATGTGGCTGGGACTACTGTACTTTTCAAGATACTGCACTTAAGATTAAAAATGTTTTCTCTATTTTTGTGATTTTTTCATGTAGTATTTCTGTGAGAAGTATTATAAACTGATTACAGTATAGTACTATATAGCCAATTGTGTTAGCTGAGTACCTAGGCTAGCTTTGTTGGGCTTATGAACAAACTAGACTTACGAACCCGCTCTTGGAACAGAACTCATTTGTATGTAGGGGACTTACTGTATTCTTAATTTGTATACGAAAGTATTTATTGTAAAGGTTGGCCTAGTTCAGTTTTAATGGGTAATTAATTTGGAGTTACTTCTGTTTTACAGTGTGTATATATTTTTTAATTTATATTTTTAAAACAAGTTTATAGTCCAATTTGTATATTCTGTGTGCCTATGGCAAAACTTACCGCAATTCCATTCCCTTCCTTCCTTGTTCTAATTTTAATATTTGAGTTATGTTTAGGCTCTTGGGTGTCACATATACTGTTTTCTTCAAAACTTTTTAGAGTTGTGAATTTAAATTTTTAACTTCTACCTTGTTCTTACCATATGTTGTTTGCTCTTTAGAAGTATTATTTTTTCTATTCTTGCTGGGAAATTTCTCACTATTGACTAAAAAGGGATCAGTGATTTAGAATTAAGTATTTGTTTTTATTAAAAAATTCAGCATATAAAGCATGTCAATATCTTTTATAAATATCCATTAGAAATCAATTGCATTAATTTAGCCCAAGATATATTGAGGTTATTTTCAAAAATATGAGTGGCTAAATTAAATGAAGTATGAAAAAATGTCATTAAATTATGGGCAATTAATTTGGCCTTGTGTAGGTAGTTTTTTCTGTATTTATACATTTATTCCAGCAGCATTATTATATATACATCCTATATAAGCTTTCTGTTCACATCTTTAACCCTTTTTAGGACTTTAAAATCCTAATAGGCGTATTTATCATGATGTGACCATCTTATTTGTCCCAGAGCATTTGTAGATATCCTGGCTTACAGTGATTGCTTTCACTTAAGTATCAGTCAAAGGTGGGGAAAGTATAAGAGAAATAACAGTGACAGAGACCAACGAGCAGCAACTGCGGGGCTGAGGAGCTCAGGAGCTGTGCTGAGTGCGTTACTTGTGCTGTCCTTTCACTCTCACAGTCTTTCCCGGTAGGTCTCTTAGCATATCTGTTTTATAAATGAGGAAACTCGGGCACAGAGAGTAATTTGTGGTCTAACAGCTCTGAGGGACAGCACCAGATTTTGCACCCACTACCATCTAGTTCTAGCATGTGTACTTTGAACCACTAGGAGCAAGAGTTTCATTTTAATGTGACCTAAGACCTTTATGACTGAATCATTAAGGCTTGAATAATATTAAAAGATAATTTATTAAATTTTAGAAGAGAAAAATAATATTGTTATTCATAGTCCAGATATATTAAATGGCTCAAATATCTGTTCAAAACTTTAGTAAGATTCTTTTCTGTTTAGAAATTTTCTCTTCTGTATTAAATAGTAGGTAAGTTCCACAGGATATTGACTAAATGTTTTATTTCAATAACACTGTTAGAAACAGAATTCTTGGCTTCATAATTTTTGCAGTTTGTAAAAATTTCATTTCATTTCATTTTATAAAACTCATAAAATACCAAAACTCTTGTGTTTCATTTTGTATGACTAGTGTGTGGTAAGGCCAGGATATAAACTAGGGGCCATGTAGAATTATATAGGAAATTTTAGATGCTTGATAAAAACCAGAAACAGGAAAGAAAGTCCAAGAAAGTGAACTTGCTCAGTCATGTCTGACTCTTTGCAACCCCTTGGACTGTAGCCTACCAGGTTCCTCTGTCCATGGAATTGTCCAGGCAAGAATAGTGGAGTCGGTTGCCATTTCCTTCTCCAGGGGAATCTTCACGACCCAGGGATCGAGTCCAGGTCTCCCGCATTGCAGGCAGACACTTTTACCGTCTGAACCATCTGGGAAGCCCAGAGACAGGAACCAGATGTCAAAGTGTAAATGTTTCACTGTTCATGGAAATAAGTCCTCTATTAGTTTCCAGGTGGCTTAATTATCATATTTAACCCACTGAACTAGAGCTAGTGAGTGTAGAACTTAAAAGGAAAGATTATTGTGAAAGACAACTTTTAATTTGTTGTTTTGAAGCCTCTCTATTAAAAGATGCTGGAAACCAGTATCCCAGTATCTATGTCTATTTTTCTTGATGTACCCATGAACATCATTTTAGTCACATAATTAAACTGTCAAAATTGATTCATTAAGCTGGTTTTAGACAGAGGGATTGACAGTAAACCTAAAAGGGAAAAGTAGAAGTTTAATTACTGGTCTTATTAAAATAATTATATCTCATATTTGTACTTGAAGCAATGTTTCACATCTGGTGCCACCATATCTGATGTCATCATAATAGCTCTGTGCAGTGGTTAGGAAGCTGATATGATCAGCATTTTGCTAAAAAGAAAAATTATGTTATGTAGAAATAGACTGACTTAATTAAAGACAAGTAGGTCTTTGGAAGAAGAGGCAGAACTAGTCCTCAGAACAAGTTCCACTCCCTTTTAGTGACTTTCCAAAGAAAATGGTTGCTGAATTCTTAATATTTTTAAATAAGACATTTTATTTGCATACTAATAGACTATAATTCTGTTTCAAAGTAGGATAATTCATTCATTCTGTAATAAACTATGCAATAACTATAGATCATCTATCAATACGTTGTGGATATTCTTAGGAGAAACACATGTAATTTAAAATCACCTGTTATACATTTGAATCTGTTCTAATAAGGTGGATGAAGCTGGAGCCTATTATACAGAGTGAAGGAAGCCAGAAAGAAAAACACCAATACAGTATACTAACGCATATATATGGAATTTAGAAAGATGGTAACAATAACCCTGTATATGAGACAGCAAAAGAGACACTGATGTATAGAACAGTCTTTTAGACTCTGGGAGAGGGAGAGGGTGGGATGATTTGAGAGAATGGCATTGAAACATGTACAATATCATATATGAAATGAGTTGCCAGTCCAGCTTTGATGCAGGATACTGGATGCTTGGGGCTGGTGCACTGGGACGACCCAGAGGGATGGTATGGGGAGGGAGGAGGGAGGAGGGTTCAGGATGGGGAACACATGTATACCTGTGGTGGATTCATTTTGATATATGGCAAAACCAATAAAATATTGTAAAGTTAAAAAATAAAATATTTAAAAAAAGAAATTAAAAAAAGAAATAAATAAAATCACCTGTCATATGAAGAAAGTAATCAGTATAAAGGAAATAAAAGAGGAAAATTTTCAGAAAAGGAATTTTGCAAATGTAATTTTAGCATTTTTGAAGTGATCATTACCATGTGTCAAGTAGTATTCTCAAGATAAAGTTAATTATTATTAATTTATGAAGGACTCAGAATGTTATCATCTATTTTTAATAGGATGTTTATTTTGTGGACATGGATGGCATAATTGGGAAGAAATAATAATAAACCCCATATAGTAATCATGCAGGGAGAAGGCAATGGCACCCCACTCCAGTACTCTTGCCTGGAAAATCCCATGGATGGAGGAGCCTGGTAGGCTGCAGTCCATGGGGTTGCTAGGAGTAGGACATGACTGAGCAACTTCACTTTCACTTTTCACTTTCATGCATTGGAGAAGGAAATGGCAACCCACTCTAGTGTTCTTGCCTGGAGAATCCCAGGGATGGGGGAGCCTGGTGGGCTGCCGTCTCAGGTTGCACAGAGTCGGACACGACTGAAATGACTTAGCAGTAATCATGCAGACTAGAGGTATTTATATGATCCAGAAAATAATCTTTCATGCTATGCAAGCACAGATTTGTGCCTTATTTTGACCTATGCATTTGTTAATTTCTACTCTTTGCTAATAGGGTCCCTGAGAAGTAGTCCTTTGGCTTTAAGTACATCATAAACAAAAGGGGCTTCCCCAGTGGCACAGCAGTAAAGAATCTGCCTGCAATGCAGGAGACCGGGGTTCGATCCCTGAGTCAGGAAGATCCTCTGGAGAAGAAAATGCGACTCACTCCAAGGCAACTCACTCCAGTATGCTTGCCTGGGAATCCCATGGACAGAGGAGCCTGATGGGCTGCAGTCCATGGGGTCCCAAAAAGAGCTGAACATGACTGAGCGACTAAATAGCAACATCATAATAGAAGGCCGCAGTGAAAAAGTTTTGAAGAGAAATTGTACCAGCCAGGACTGGAATGGGCAAATATACATATTTTTACAGTAACTCATAGAATTTGTCCAAGAATCCCTTGCTTTCTTATCACCAGCTGAATTATAACATTCATGACTTAGCCCTCCTGAACTCAGCAATGTGTGCTAAGGATTGTACTGTACTTCCATCCTTTTTGTCTTTGAGCATTTTGATATCTTTTAAACATTCATCTGATATATACCTCTTCTCGTAATACTTATCAAAACTTTAGAAACCTCCTGACATTAAGTATTCTGTCGGTATTTTGCCATTATGTATATTCCAAATGATGGGCCTAAGTGTAGTCCCAGGTAAAGCAACCTGGTGAAGTTCATTTTAGGTTTGCTGTGCCCATGACACCACCCTAATCCAGGTTTACAGTCCCTCCACACTCTCATCTCCTTCTCCAGAACAGTCTCTTCTGTCCTGGTGCCCTGTGATAGGTCTCATGGTGCCATGTGTCACACCACCCCCTGGCACACAAGTCCCTTCCCCACGGCTCTCTGGCTCTCTCCTCATACCTGAAATGGTCCTGCTCCAGTCACAGGGCCAGGTCTCTCGTGAGCCTTCAGAGTTCTAATCCAGTGAACTCATTCATTCATTCGGACATAACTTTTGAAAGGCCTTGAGTACCCCCATTTTACACATGGAGAGACAGAGGCTTAGAGAGATGAAGTAGGTCAGATGAGAGAAGGCAGGTGTCGTCCTTAGGTTCCCAAGAAGAGAAGTAAAATGTTCCAGTGACAATAATGTCACAGAAAATGTTCTATTCTATGGCCACTTCTTTGCTCTTCTTCTACCAATGGTTAAAGTGGAGCAGAGTTGAATTTTGGCAAAGCAAGACTTACATTTTAAAAATTAAAGCAAAGCAAAAATCAGGAAGTGGGACTACATTAAACTAAAAAGCCTCTGCACAGAAAAAGAAACAATCCACAAAATGAGAAGGCAACCTACAGAAGGGGTGGAAATATTTGCATATATCTAACAAGGAGTTAATTTTTTAAATATATAAGGAATTTGTACAACTCAATAGCAGAAAACCAAACAATCCAGTTAAAAATGGGCAGAAGATTTGAAGAGAGATTTTCCCAAGAAGACATACAAGTGTGGCACTTGTACATGGAAAGGTGCTCAGTACCACTGATCATCAG
Source organism: Tragelaphus eurycerus (assembly GCA_935064755.1). Taxonomy (NCBI): domain Eukaryota; kingdom Metazoa; phylum Chordata; class Mammalia; order Artiodactyla; family Bovidae; genus Tragelaphus; species Tragelaphus eurycerus. The sequence continues at coordinate 2,917,159 of CAKXYN010000057.1, read as the reverse complement.
CAGAACGTAAACCAGAGCCACAGTGAGTTACTACCTGTTACCTGTTATAATGGCTATTATCAAAAAGACAAGTGCTAACAGGTGCTTGTCAGGATTTAGAGAAAAGGGAGCCCTTTTACACCAATGTAAACTGGTATAGCCAAAACAGTAAACAGTATGTGGAGTCCTTAAAAAGTTATAAATGGAATTGCCATATGATTTAGCAATTCTATTTCTGGGTATTTATCCAAAAGAAATGAAAAGACTAGCTCGTGCACCTTCATGTTTCTCACAAAATTATGTACTGTAGTCAAGACATGGAAGCAACTAACTTGTTCATCAGTATTTGAATGGATAAAGAAAATGTGATATACACACATGTGAATGTGGATGGACCTTGAAGTCATTAGCCTGAGTCAAATAGGTCAGAGAGAGAAAGGGAGATAGTATATGATCTCACTTACATATGGACTCAAAAACATTGAGCTCCTGGGAACAGAGAGTCAAACGGTGGTTGCCAGGGCCTAGAGGCAGGGGACATGGGGAGGCGGTAGTCTAAAAGGTACATGATTCAGTTCCGAGTTGAGTAAGTTCTGGGGCTCTAATGTACAGCAGGGTGACTAGAGCTGACGCTGCTGTACTGTAAACTTGAAAGTTGCTATGAGAATCGAGCTTTAATGCTCTCACCAAAACAAGAATTTGGTAATTATGTGAGGCAAAGGATTTGTTAACTCAGCTTATTGTGGAAAACATTTTGCAAGATATATAAATCGTCACATTGTGCACCTTAAACTTGTACAATGTTGTATGTCAATTATATCCCAGTAAAGTCACAAAAAGAATCAAGTTAAATTAAAACAAGAAACACATTATGGAAAAAGCAGAGAGGCATATTCACCATAAAGCCAATGAAGCTTAAACTCCAGGATCCCTGATGCATGGGATCCCTGATCCCTTCCTACTGTTGTGCTCAAAGAGGGAGATGTTTTGTAAATTTTCTAAGAGTACGGTGTTTTATCTGTAGGACTCTTATAATCTCTTTCCACTTCCACCAAACTGTAAATTGTAAGAAAGTTTCTTACAGCTTTCTTACAATTTAACTTGTTGATTTGACAGCAAATACTAACATCAGTGGCACAAGTGGTAAAGAATCCACCTGCCAATACAGGAAACATAAGGGATGCATATTCAATCCCTGGATTGGGAAGACCCACTGGAGTAGGAAATGGCAATCCACTCCCGTCTTCTTGCCTGGAAGATTCCATGGACAGAGGAGCCTGGCACGGTACATGGAGTCTCAGAGAGCTGGGTATGACCAAGCACACCTAGCAGCAGCACTGACATAAATAAAATAGCATAAAACTCATCAGATCAGATCAGTTGCTCAGTCGTGTCCGACTCTTTGCGACCCCATGAACTGCAGCATGCCAGGCCTCCCTGTCCATCACCAGCTCCCGGAGGTCACTCAGACTCGCATCCATCGAGTCAGTGATGCCATCCAGCCATCTCATCCTCTGTCGTCCCCTTCTCCTCCTGCCCCCAATCCCTCCCAGCATCAGAGTCTTCTCCGATGAGTCAACTCTTCGCATGAGGTGGCCAGAATACTGGAGTTTCAGCTTTAGCATCATTCCTTCCAAAGAAATTCCAGGGCTGATCTCCTTCAGAATGGACTGGTTGGATCTTCTTTCAGTCCAAGGGACTCTCAAGAGTCTTCTCCAACACCACAGTTCAAAAGCATCAATTCTTAATAGCACACAAATAAACCATCAGTTACAAGCTGGTTGAGTGTTGTCATAAAGCATGTAAGATTAACTTCCACAAGAGAATGGAAATGTTCTGACCTCCTATAGCAAGGGCATGAAAGAAATTTGTTTCCCAAACTTAAGCTTACAGGACATGAAAGAGTTTTGAAGCTGAATATTTTTTTCAGAACTATTAATAATAAAGAATAGATTTCAATCTGCACTGAAGAATGAAAAACTTCAACTATTTACATAGACATTTATATGTAAAAAATTATTTTCATATGAAGAGGTGATCAGATTATACAGCATAGACATGTAGGAAAAGATATTGGAGAATATATTAGCAGTTAATTACTAAAAAATTATTCTTTTTGCCATATTCTGTGATATTGGTGATATTTTTCAGCTTTGTAAAATTATAATTTGTGGTTTTTCTTATTAACTTTAATATAAGAGTTTATATTTTTAGTTTTGTATTATTTTCCTTAACAAAGTTTCTGCAAATTATATTAGCTTCAGGCCTCACCAAACCTGGACCTGCTCTACTTCTAATTAATGATTCTAAAACTTGATTTTTAATGTTAAAATAGTTGTAAAACTTTTAAAAGCCCCAGTTCCTTCTCTTCTTTGAGAAATACAATAAATAATGAATAATGCCTGCCCAGATATCCTATAGGGTTATCCTATAGGGTTCTTTCTTGTCAAAGAAAGACAAGAGAAGGGGAGAAAGGGAAGTAAAGGGGAGAGACACAGGAGGAGAGAGAGGAGGAATATGTGAAAATACATTTTAAGCTGCAAAGCAGCGTCCATGAGTGAAATACAAAGCGATCTCAGTTAACTCTTGCCATAGCATGTTATCTACTCCTCTCTCTTCGTAGCAAATTGCTCATCATTTCACTGTTTCCTGATGATTTGGGATTGCCATTTTCAACATATTAAGTGTGTAGACTGACTCTTCCTTTATAATGTCCATTAATCTTCAAAGCTTGAGGAAAAAAAAAATCCCAGATTTAAGTCCCTGGTTTTTGTTTGTTTGTTTTGGGTTTTGATGCAGTTGAAAACAATTTCTAAGTGATACTGAATTTGGGAAGGAGTTTAGGAATTCAGAGTACTCCTATTAAATCTCCTTATTTTAGGCAAATTTGTCTTATTATTTCCTCTAACGGAACATTCACAGCACCTCGTCTGTTTTCTGAGGTACAGCAGGGGATAATTTGACAGCATTTTGTGTCACAGAATTACTAGCTTTCTGCTTCCAGGATGTGTGCCTTTCCTGCTCAGAGCTCCACTCCTCCAGTAATCCAGTTTTACATTTTAGGCACAGAACCCATTCAGATCAGATCAGATCAGATCAGTCGCTCAGTCGTGTCCAACTCTTTGCGACCCCATGAACTGCAGCACGCCAGGCCTCCCTGTCCATCACCAACTCCCGGAGGTCACTCAGACTCACATCCATTGAGTCAGTAATGCCATCCAGCCATCTCATCCTCTGTCATCCCCTTCTCCTCCTGCCCCCAATCCCTCCCAGCATCAGTCTTCTCCAATGAGTCAACTCTTCGCATGAGGTGGCCAAAATACTGGAGTTTCAGCTTTAGCATCATTCCTTCCAAAGAAATCCCAGGGCTGATCTCCTTCAGAATGGACTGGTTGGATCTCCTTGCAGTCCAAGGGACTCTCAAGAGTCTTCTCCAACACCACAGTTCAAAAGCATCAATTCTTTGGCGCTCAGCCTTCTTCACAGTCCAGCTCTCACATCCATACATGACCACAGGAAAGACCATAGCCTTGACTAGGTGAACCTTTGTTGGCAAAGTGATGTCTCTGGTACCAAATTCTATGTAAGTCAAGGTTCCTGGTCTTAGCAGAACTCTAGGTGGTTTAAGTAGAAAGAGATTTATTAAAAGCAATTAGGTAGCTCCCAGAATCTTGGGAACACGAAGTTTGGGTGCTTCTCAATCAAAGCACAGGCACGGAGTGGTGCTACAGAGCTGCTGCTGCCTCGGGCAGGCAGGCGGCATGTGCCCGGGTCTGCCTTCCCTGTCTTGGAAGCACCACACGGCTCCACCACCAGCCTTCCCAGAAGACACCAGCTCCTGCACATCTGTCACCTCTCACTGCTCATTTCTTATCTGAGTCCTGGCTAGACAGGTCTCCTGGCCACATGCCTGCACCCTAGCTGCAAGAACACTGAAAAAATGTTGGAGTTAGGATGAGTGAGGGTGAGCCCAGCTGTAGAATCTTCCAGAGCTTCCTACTTCCTTACACATTCATTTGAGACTTTAGGCAAGGTGCTTAACCTTTCTAATCCATCTTCCTAATAACTAGCATGAGGATTTGGGACTCCATAAATTCCAAAAGTCCTTACAGTAATACAAAACTCTGTCTGTACTAGTTGGAATTCTGGCATCTAGTGATGCAGTCCTTACATGAACCTAACTGTGGGAAGAGCAGGGGTGAAGCTGACTTCAGGATGCCTCATCTGACCACGTGCTGTCTCCCTGCTCTGCTTTCTGGATATTGGCTGTAGAAAGTAGCTTCTCTGTGAAACTAAACAGACAACCCCTGACAGCGCCAAATCTCACGTGCCTAAAGCTCTCAGATTCTAGAGGAAAAGGATGCAATGGCTCCTTCCCAGAATCCATTTCTAAGATCTGGAAGAAGGACTCTCATTAATCAGGCTTGGTTTGCATGCCTGCTCTTGGTTTGTGTGACCTGATGGTAGAGTCTTTAACCAGAGAAAGGGTGTCACACAGGTGTGGCCACCTGGGAATTGTGAGGCACTCAGCCACCCCATCTGTGAGCGATATGGCTCTAAAATCTAGGGTGCCTCAGTATGTGATGTGGGCTTTATTCATTCGGCTCCAGGCTTTTATTTTTGTGAACCCCAATGCTGTATGGTGTTTAATGGGAGATACAAACACCGCTTGCTGTCTATGGGGTCACAGAGTCGGACACGACTGAAGCGACTTAGCAGCAGCATATTGTGTTGACAATTGGATTGTTGAAAAATTTTTAAAAACTTCAGCTGATCAAAGTGTCAGTCCTTGGTTCATCATACAAAGCAACTTCTTGGTTTTGTAATCTGAAGCACATGCATATTAAGAAAACTAATTACAGCAAATCCTGGTAATAATCTGATGTTTCAAGAATGTCAGGCTGTTATTTCCGAATTTATGTGTAACACTGTTACATAAGGGTCTTATTTTTAAATTATTTTAGTCTTGTTGGCCTCTGCTTCTCTGATGATTAAATTAGATTGACTTAATTAGACTTTATTTAATTAAATTTTCTACTTAAGTCGTTAAAGCTTTTGGATGCATTTAAATATTTTTACACTTTATTTTACTTTCTAAACTAACAATTCTCAAAAGGCTACAAAAAAGTAGAGATAAATGTATAGTGTAACCCACATATCAGTCACCCAGCTTCATTAATTCTCAATATATGATAAGTTTTGTTTATTAAATACTTCCACATAATTCTGGTCTGGATTGTTCTGAGGCAAATCTTAGTCATTAAAACATTCTGTCAGTATGTTATTAACAGGCTGTAACTGTAAATTACAGGACATTATTTTTTAGTTTTTATAAACAAAATAACATCGTATCTTAAGATAGCACTTCTATAATTCATCAAATTACCCAGTCAAAATATTAGCAATTTTTTGAAAAATCAAGAAAACTAATTGAGTTAATTTACATATGATAATGTCACTGCATATAAGTATGCACTTTGATGACTTTTGAAAATGCATAGGCTCATATAATTATTGTCACAATCAAGATATATAGCACATTTCTATCATTCCATAATTTTTCCTCATGCATTTTTACTGGCTGGGGTACACGATAGGTGCATGTTTAATTTTTAACAAATAGGTATGGGGTTTTCCAAAGTGATCATATCATCTTACTGTCCTGCCAGCAGTATTTGAGAGTTCCAGTGTCTCCAACACTGAAGTGATGGAATGCATTTTATGCCCTTTTCCTTGTGGACAATCCATATATATGTAGTTAGTGGTTTATACATAATTTGTTTAATTATTTTTCTTGGACTTTTTACTGCAATAGGCAATAACCAATTTATATACCTCAGGGATGATAGAAGGTCACTTCTTGTCTTCAAAAGTAGCATATATCCATGCTAATAAGTGGAATGCTGTGCTATGCTTAGTTGCTCAGTCATGTCTGACTCTTTGTGACCTCATGGACGGTAGCCTGCCAGGCTCCTCTATCTTGGGGATTCTCCAGGCAAGAACACTGGAGTGGGTTTCCATGGCCTCCTCAATAAGTAGAATATAATTGTCTAAATGACTACTAAAGTCATTTTAATAGCTTTCTTTAAATTTATGTCCTTTTTTTCATTGTAGAGTAAGTGACTCTTTAAAAAATTAAATGCAGATCCTTAATATTACAGGGATTCAATCCACAACCATTAATGAATGCCTGTGCTATACAGAGAATTGTTGTCTTAGTGCCAAGAAAATTCAAATATTGGCATTATAATCTAACTAAGGAATGTATTTGGAGAAATAAAATGTGTCCTTATGTAGCAAAACAAAACAAAAATAAGATAGTAGGGGTATAGGATGTTATGCAAACACATAGCAGGAACACCCAGCCAGCTTAAGGTCCCAGAGCAGTGGAAACCTAAACTGAGCATTGAAAGGTTAGTACTAGTGATACTCAGCCTTGTGAAAACAAATTCTGGTCAGAGGACGTGCACATAAGCTTAGAAGTAAAAGAGAGGGTGGCAAGACTACCAGAACAACAGCCTAGAGATGAGGTCACCTGAAGGACAGCTTTAGGAAGCCGATGCCAGAAGAGGTTAACCTGGGAGAAGATTAGCAGGACTGAAGGAGGGGATGGTCACAGAGCTTTAGGACACTGAACTCACAGGGATTACTATTAACTGGATTTGAGGAACACGGCGGAGAGGGGACATCATGGATCCTTTTAGAGTCTGGCTTGGAGCACTGGGTGGATGGTACCATTTGTGGAGAAAGCAAACATGGGCAAGAGGAGGGTTTGAGCTCCTGAAGAGAAGCAGATTGGAGATACAGCAGTATATAGATACTAATTTCATATGCTATGCTATGCTATGCTAAGTCACTTCAGTCGTGTCCGACTCTGTGTGACCCCATAGATGGTAGCCTACAGGATCCTTCAAAAGAGGCTCAGAAGGATCTGCCAGAGGAAGGAAGGAAAACTTGGACGTAATACTTTTTAAAGTTCTAAGGGAGAAAATATTTCAAAAAGGATAGTATAGTCATGGTGTCAAATGCGACAAAGAAGTCAACTAAGTTAAAAACAAGAAAATTCCCATAGGATTTTGCAATAAGATGTAACTGGTGACCTTAGCAAAAGCACTTTCAGTAGTAGCCAGGGCACAATCCAGATACAGTGAGTTGAGGAATAGGAAATAAGGAATTGGAGACTGTGGATGTAGACAGCTCTTTTAAGAAGAATGATGGTGAAAGGAGGGACAGAGATAAGGCAGAAGCAGCTCAGGAAGACGGCAGGTTGAGGGACAGTTTGTTTTATACATGAATGTTTTATTTAGTACAGGGGAAATGAGTGTGTGAAACACTGATGATGTGAAATAGTTAGAGAGAGAAAGGTTGAAGATACTGGAGGGGACAGAGTGCAGTCAATAGAGGGGCCTCTGAGAAGGTGGGAATGGGATCCATAGTGCTGGATAAGGAGCCCTCTTAACTGTGGAAGGGAGACAACACCTTCAGTGTCAGCTAGGAATGCTTTCCACTGCCAATAACAGAAAACCCAGCTACGAAGAGTGCCTCACTCTCGCAGAGGTTTAGTTTTCTCAAGTGACAGTGTTTCTCTCAGGGAAGCAGCTGCTGGCATGGCTTCTGGTCTCCGTGACAGGGTGCACCTTGCGGAGGTCCACTGAGGGGGTGGGCCTCCATGCATTCACCTTTCCCGCTCAGGCCACGAGCAAGGCGGGAGCAAGGGGGAAGGGACGGTGCTGGCTACACTTGGTCCTCTAACCAGGAAAGTGTTTCCAGAGGCCTCCAGGATCCCTCTGCTTACTTCTCATTGGCCAGTACTGGGTCACATGGCCACATGTCACTACAAGACAGGCTTGGAGTGGAAGAAATCACAGACTTGAAATGGCAGTTGTATCAGCCAGATGGCAAAGTCTACCACAGAGCATGCAGGTGAAGGAGCTCCCATCTGATGTTTCTGTTTTCTTTGAACTTGGAAATGAGATCATCTGCTCAAAGAGTAATGGAACTTTTGAGAATGATAACAATGTAAATACTGGCTTTGGAGCTTTGGAGAAACTGAGGACTGATAATTTTTCAGCACCAGTGAGATCCGGTTGAGATTAGAGACCCTGCATTGGAAGGGCACAACTAGGGGACATCAGGAAGTTATTCTTCCCTGTGTATCACACTTTTAGTGCATATGAAATGATTGTCCTATTTAATGATTTGTATTTTTAATTCAGTTTATATGAAATTCATATTTCTTTTAAAATTTATACTGTATACATCATTACCTCCTTGTTTTACATATGTCTGTTATAGATTTACATACCATTATTGTGGAATGAGGTTCGTGACATTGTACAGGAGACAGGGATCAAGAACATCCCCGTGGAAAAGAAATGCATAAAGGCAAAATGGTTGTCTGGGGAGGCCTTACAAATAGCTGTGAAAAGAAGAGAAGTGAAAAGCAAAGGAGAAAAGGAAAGATATAAGCATCGGAATGCAGAGTTCCAGAGAATAGCAAGAAGAGATAAGAAAGCCTTCTTCAGTGATCATGCAAAGAAATAGAGGGAAACAACAGAATGGGAAAGACTAGAGATCTCTTCAAGAAAATTAGAGATACTAAGGGAATATTTCATGCAAAGATGGGCTCGATAAAGGACAGAAATGGTATGGACCTAACAGAAGCAGAAGATATTAAGAAGAGATGGCAAGAATACAAAAGAACTGTACAAAAAAGATCTTCATGACCCAGATAATCACGATGGTGTAATGACTGACCTAGAGCCCCACATTCTGGAATGTGAAGTCAAGTGATGGCCTTAGAAGGCATCACTACGAACAAAGCTAGTGGAGGTGATAGAATTCCAGTTGAGCTATTTCAAATCCTGAAAGATGATGCTGTGAAAGTGCTGCACTCAATATGCCAGCAAATTTGGAAAACTCAGCAGTGGCCACAAGATTGGAAAAGGTCAGTTTTCATCCCAATCCCAAAGAAAGGCAATGCCAAAGAGTGCTCAAACTACTGCACAATTGCACACATCCCACATGCTAGTAAAGTAATGCTCAAAATTCTCCAAGCCAGGCTTCAGCAATATGTGAACCGTGAACTTCCTGATGTTCAAGCTGGTTTTCGAAAAGGCAGAGGAACCAGAGATCAAATTGCCAACATCCGCTGGATCATGGGAAAAGCAAGAGAGTTCCAGAAAAACATCTATTTCTGCTTTCTTGACTATGCCAAAGCCTTTAACTGTGTGGATCACAATAAACTCTGGAAAATTCTGAAAGAGATGGGAATACCAGACCACCTGATCTGCCTCTTGAGAAATCTGTATGCAGGTCAGGAAGCAACAGTTAGAACTGGTCATGGAACAACAGACTGGTTCCAAATAGGTAAAGGAGTAGGTCAAGGCTGTATATTGTCACCCTGTTTATTTAACTACTATGCAGAGTACATCATGAGAAACGCTGGACTGGAAGAAACAAAAGCTGGAACCAAAATTGCCAGGAGAAATATCAATAACCTCAGATATGCAGATGATACCACCCTTATGGCAGAAAGTGAAGAGGAACTAAAAATCCTCTTTATGAAAGTGAAAGTGGAGAATGAAAAAGTTGGCTTAAAGCTCAACATTCAGAAAATGAAGATCATGGTCTCTGGTCCCAACCCTTCATGGGAAATAGATGGGGAAACAGTGGAAACAGTGTCAGACTTTGTTTTTCTGGGCTCCAAAATCACTGCAGATGGTGACTACAGCCATGAAATTAAAAGACGCTTACTCCTTGGAAGGAAAGTTATGACCAACCTAGATAGTATATTCAAAAGCAGAGATATTATTTTGCCAACAAAGGTTCGTCTGGTCAAGGCTATGGTTTTTCCTGTGGTCATGTATGGATGTGAGAGCTGGATTGTGAAGAAGGCTGAGCAATGAAGAATTGATGCTTTTGAACTGTGGTGTTGGAGAAGACTCTTGAGAGTCCCTTGGACTGCAAGGAGATCCAACCAGTCCATTCTGAAGGAGATTAGCCCTGGGATTTCTTTGGAAGGAATGATGCTGAAGCTGAAACTCCAGTACTTTGGCCACCTCATGCGAAGAGTTGACTCATTGGAGAGGACTCTGGTGCTGGGAGGGCTTGGGGGCAAGAGGAGAAGGGGACGACAGAGGATGAGATGGCTGGATGGCATCACTGACTCGATGGACGTGAGTCTGAGTGAACTCCGGGAGTTGGTGATGGACAGATAGGCCTGGCGTGCTGCGATTCATGGGGTCTCAAAGAGTTGGACACGACTGAGCGACTGATCTGATCTGATCTGATCTGATTGTAGGAGATTAACAGTATATACATTTCTGTGGAATTTTTTCCACAGCTTTTAATTTTGATAGTTTCCTCATCTATAGAAAAATTTAAAGACTAGTAGAGTGAATACCGGGGAAGGCAATGGCACCCCACCCCAGTACTCTTGCCTGGAAAGTCCCATGGACGGAGGAGTGTGGTGAGCTCCAGTCCATGGGGTCGCTAAGAGTCGGACACGACTGAGCGACTTCACTTTCCCTTTTCACTTTCATGCATTGGAGAAGGAAATGGCAACCCACTCCAGTATTCTTGCCTGGAGAATCCCAGGGACAGCTGTCTATGGGATCGCTCAGAGTCGGACACGACTGAAGCGACTTAGCAGCAGCAGCAGCAGCAGAGTGAATACCTTTGTCATTTTCTAACATTCAGTAATTAACACTTTCCCTCATATCCTGTCTCCTTTCTCTGTTTGTTTGTTTTTTTTTTCCTTTCTCTTTCTCTCTACACACATAGGTACACACACAGCCACTTACTTTCCCCCCTGAATTATTGAAACTTTAAATTGTAGACAGTGCGACATCTCAGCCCTGCACACTCAGCCTGCATCTCTGGGACAACCTCCTGTGTAACCACAGCCGCATAACTGCACCCTAGAAAATTAACACCAATATCATTGTCTAATCTTCAGTATGTGTTTACACTTCCCAGTTATTCTCAAAGTATCTTTCAACCTAAATAGACTACAGGAAGATACTTGCAAGCTTTATCTATTTTTAACATTACTCTAACAGGTTTTGAAGTGACTTTTAGTAGTAGGCTTAATGTTGCAAATTTGTTGCCATTTGTCAGAGCTTTTCCATAATTTTTCTAGGCTTTCATTTTAGATGCACACATCAGTTTATAGTATCTTATATATGTGTATATATCTAAAACATATATGAATATATTTCCAACATACTTCAGCAGTATCCTCCTACTTCCCAATTTAATGATCAGCCTTTCCATCTTCCGTTTGTGGCTATGGATGAGTATTGTGTGTTATCAGCATCATCACATAAATTATCAGCTTTATGTCTTCAATAAGCCAATTAAAGTCTACATTTCAGCATATATTATAAACTGCAGTTTTCATTGTTTAGATGGTAAATTGTGACTTAATATTTGCTCAAGTGGATAAAGTAGCTATTTAGTGGGATCATTAAAACTTCCCATAAAATCTAATTTAGTGATTGAGAGGAAAGCATGTCATAGAGAAAATCAATTTACTCTACATAAAATTGAAAATACTAGTGATTAATGTGCCCTGGATACAGGATACTCTAGGAAAAAAAAAACTGGGTTTCCCTAAATATAATACAAATACAATTCCTTATCAAGGAACTGGAATTCTAAAACAATATGGAGATGCACATGTAAATAAAAGACTTGATAAGGAAATCAAGTCTGTACATTGAGGCTGTCTGCCAAATGCATAGGTAGGATTGAGGATATTTAAAGAGGAACACAATAATAAGAAAGCTATGGTACATATACAAAATGGAGTATTACTCAGCCATTAAAAAGAATACATTTGAATCAGTTCTAATGAGGTGGATGAAACTGGAGCCTGTTATACAGAGTAAAGTAAGCCAGAAAGAAAAACACCAATACAGTATGCTGCTGCTGCTGCTAAGTCGCATCAGTCGTGTCTGTGCGACCCCAGAGATGGCAACACACCAGGCTGCCCTATCCCTGGGATTCTCCAGGCAAGAACACTGGAGTGGGTTGCCAGTTCCTTCTCCAATGCATGAAAGTGAAAAGTGAAAATGAAGACACTCAGTTGTGTCCGACTCTTAGTGACCCGATGGACTGTAGCCTACCAGGCTCCTCCGTCCATGGGAGTCTCCAAGCAAGAGTACTGGAGTGGGGTGCCATTGCCATCTCCCCAATACAGTATCAGATCAGATCAGATCAGATCAGTCGCTCAGTCGTGTCCAACTTTTTGAGACCCCATGAATCGCAGCATGCCAGGCCTACCTGTCCATCACCAACTCCCAGAGTTCACTCAGACTCACGTCCATCGAGTCAGTGATGCCATCCAGCCATCTCATCCTCTGTCGTCCACTTCTCCTCTTGCCCCCAATCCCTCCCAGCATCAGAGTCTTTTCCAATGAGTCAACTCTTCACATGAGGTTGCCAAAGTACTGGAGTTTCACCTTCAGCATCATTCCTTCCAAAGAAATCCCAGGGCTGATCTCCTTCAGAATGGACCGGTTGGATCTCCTTGCAGTCCAAGGGACTCTCAAGAGTCTTCTCCAACACCACAGTTCAAAAGCATCAATTCTTCGGCGCTCAGCCTTCTTCACAGTCCAGCTCTCTCATCCATACATGACCACAGGAAAAACCATAGCCTTGACTAGATGAACCTTTGTTGGCAAAATAATATCTCTGCTTTTGAATATACTATCTAGGTTGGTCATAACTTTCCTTCCAAGGAGTAAGCATCTTTTAATTTTATGGCTGCAGTCACCATCTGTAGTGACTTTGGAGCCCCTCAAAATAAAGTCTGACACTGTTTCCACTGTTTCCCCATCTATTTCCCATGACGTGATGGGACCAGAGGCCGTGATCTTCGTTTTCTGAATGTTGAGCTTTAAGCCAACTTTTCCCACTCTCCACTTTCACTTTCATCAAGAGGCTTTTGAGTTCCTCTTCACTTTCTGCCATAAGGGTGGTGTCATCTGCATATCTGAGGTTATTGATATTTCTCCCAGCAATCTTGATTCCAACTTGTGTTTCTTCCAGTCCAGCGTTTCTCATGATGTACTCTGCATAGAAGTTAAATAAACAGGGTGACAATATACAGCCTTGACCTACTCCTTTACCTATTTGGAACCAGTCTGTTGTTCCATGTCCAGTTCTAACTGTTGCTTCCTGACCTGCATACAGATTTCTCAAGAGGCAGATCGGGTGGTCTGGTATTCCCATCTCTTTCAGAATTTCCAGTTTATTGTGATCCACACAGTCAAAGGCTTTGGCATAGTCAATAAAGCAGAAATACATGTTTTTCTGGAACTCTCTTGCTTTTTCGATGATCCAGTGGATGTTGGCAATTTGATCTCTGGTTCCTCTGCCTTTTCTAAAACCAGCTTGAACATCAGGAAGTTCACGGTTCACATATTGCTGAAGCCTGGCTTGGAGAATTTTGAGCATTACTTTACTAGCGTGTGAGATGAGTGCAATTGTGCGGTAGTTTGAGCATTCTTTGGCATTGCCTTTCTTTGGAATTGGGATGAAAACTGACCCTTTCCAGTCCTGTGGCCACTGCTGAGTGTGAGACAGCAAAGGAGACACAGATATATAGAACAGTCTTTTGGACTCTGTGGGAGAGGGAGAGGATGGGATGATTTGGGAGAATGGCATTGGCACATGTATAATATCATATATGAAACAAATCACCAGTCCAGGTTTGATACATGATACTGGTTGCTTGGGGCTGGTGCACTGGGACGACCCAGAGGGATGGTAAGGGGAGGGAGGAGGGAGGGGGGTTCAGGATGGGGAACACGTGTACACCCATCGTGGATTCATGTTGATGTATGGCAAAACTAACACAATATTGTAAAGTAATTAACCTCCAATTAAAATAAATTTATATTAAAAAAAAAAAGAACACATTCCTTGACTTAGATTGTCTCCTTTTAATTTTAAATGTTGTCCCGTTCTCTCCATTTTCCTTGCCATGTCTCCTTTCCCTCTGCCTGTTCATATTGGAGAATCCCAAGTTCTTCCCCATGGCCCTCCCCTCTTCTCTAGCTGTGTTCCACCCCTAAGTGAGGGATTCTTAACCTGGAGTCCACAAGCCTGGTCTCTGTGATCTTGAAAGGGAACCATTTCTTTATTTTCATGAACCTCTAGATGAACTTTGCATTTCTTGAAATCGTGAACATAGACAACCAAACCATGGTAATATCAGCTAGATTTGTGAGTTTATTTGCTAGTAAAAAATTGCAGATATTTCCATCTCATTATAACTGTTACAGATATCTTTAAATATTTATGCATATGATTTCTTTGAAGTGACTGTAATTATTTTGCTCACTGTTCAGATCAGATCAGATCAGATCAGTTGCTCAGTCGTGTCCGACTCTTTGCGACCACATGAACTGCAGCACGCCAGGCCTCCCTGTCCATCACCAGCTCCCGGAGGTCACCCAGACTCACACCCATCAAGTCAGTGATGCCATCCAGCCATCTCATCCTCTGTCGTCCCCTTCTCCTCCTGCCCTCAATCCCTCCCAGCATCAGAGTCTTCTCCAATGAGTCAACTCTTCGCATGAGGTGGCCAAAATACTGGAGTTTCAGCTTTAGCATCATTCCTTCCAAAGAAATTCCAGGATTGATCTCCTTCAGAATGGACTGGTTGGATCTTCTTGCAGTCCAAGGGACTTTCAAGAGTCTTCTCCAACACCACACTTCAAAAGCATCAATTCTTCAGCGCTCAGCCTTCTTCACAGTCCAGCTCTCACATCCATACATGACCACAGGAAAGACCATAGCCTTGACTAGGCGAACCTTTGTTGGTAAAGTAATGTCTCTGCTTTTGAATATGCTATCTAGGTTGGTCATAACTTTCCTTCCAAGGAGTAAGCCTCTTTTAATTTCATGGCTGCAGTCACCATCTGCAGTGATTTTGGAGCCCAGAAAAACAAAGTCTGACACTGTTTCCACTGTTTCCCCATCTATTTCCCATGCAGTGATGGGACCAGATGCCATGATCTTCATTTTCTGAATGTTGAGCTTTAAGCCAACCTTTTCACTCTCCACTTTCACTTTCATCAAGAGACTTTTTAGCCCCTCTTCACTTTCTGCCATAAGAGTGGTGTCATCTGCATATCTGAGGTTATTGATATTTCTCCCAGCAATCTTGATTCCAACTTGTGTTTCTTCCAGTCCAGCATTTCTCATGATGTACTCTGCATATAAGTTAAATAAACATGGTGACAATATGCAGCCTTGACGTACTCCTTTTCCTATTTGGAACCAGTCTGTTGTTCCATGACCAGTTCTAACTGTTGCTTCCTGACCTGCATACAGATTTCTTAAGAGGCAGATCAGGTGTTAGGGTTAGGAAATATTTACTACTGTGTAACTTTTAAGATGTTTTGATGACTTGTTTTATTATAATTGGCTTTCTTTATACCAATTATATATACCAAAACACATTTAAGATGTATTTTATTTTGTGCATTTAAAATGTCATTCAGGGAAGGAGTCTGTGAGTTTTAACAAATTTTCAAAGGGGTTCATACACAAAACCTTAAAGATTTCATAGCCTAAATGTTGCTAATGTCACAGCTTTAAATATTATTGAAAGTTCATGCTTCTCAAATTATATTTCTTGCCACAACCTCCATTTTCAGGTGCTAAAATTATATCTCAACTGCTTTGCAGCATTTCCTCTTGGATGTTTAATTAGTGCCTCCAACCTACCCAGTGAAAAACTCAGCTACAGGAGCTCACTCTAGACCTGCCTCTCTCAGTCTCCCCACTCAGTAAACTCAGTTCCAGGAGCTCACTCTAGACCTGCTCTCGCAGTCTCCCTCTCAGTAAACTCAGCTCCAGGGGCTCAGTCTAGACCTGCTTCTCTCAGTCCCCTGCTCAGTAAACTCAGCTCCAGGGGCTCACTCTGGACCTGCCTCTCTGAGTCTCCCCGCTCAGTAAACTCAGCTCCAGGAGCTCACTCTCGACCTGCCTCTCTCAGTCTCCCCGCTCAGTACACTCAGCTCCAGGGGCTCACTCTGGACCTGCCTCTCTGAGTCTCCCCACTCAGTAAACTCAGCTCCAGGGGGCTCACTCTGGACCTGCCTCTCTCAGTCTCCCTGCTCAGTAAACTCAGCTCCAGGATCTCACTCTCGACCTGCCTCTCTCAGTCTCCCCGCTCAGTAAACTCAGCTCCAGGAGCTCACTCTCGACCTGCCTCTCTCAGTCTCCCCGCTCAGTACACTCAGCTCCAGGGGCTCACTCTGGACCTGCCTCTCACAGTCTCCCTGCTCAGTAAACTCAGCTCCAGGGGCTCACTCTAGACCTGCTTCTCTCAGTCTCCCCACTCAGTAAACTCAGCTCCAGGAGCTCACTCTAGACCTGCTTCTCACAGTCTCCCTGCTCAGTAAACTCAGCTCCAGGAGCTCACTCTAGACCTGCCTCTCGCAGTCTCCCTGCTCAGTAAACTCAGCTCCAGGAGCTCACTCTCTCCCCGCTCAGCACCTGCCTCTCACAGTCTCCCTGCTCAGTAAACTCAGCTCCAGGGCCACTCTAGACCTGCTTCTCTCGTCTCCCCACTCAGTAAACTCAGCTCCAGTTCTCGCTGTCTCCTGCTCAGTAAACTCAGCTCCAGGGACTCAGTCTGGACTCAGTCTGGACCTGCCTCTCTCAGTCTCCCCTCTCAGTAAACTCAGCTCCAGGAGCTCACTCTAGACCTGCTTTTCGCAGTCTCCCCGCTCAGTAAACTCAGCTCCAGGGGGCTCACTCTGGCCCTGCCTCTCGCAGTCTCCCCACTCAGTAAACTCAGCTCCAGGGGGCTCACTCTGGACCTGCCTCTCTCAGTCTCCCCGCTCAGTAAACTCAGCTCCAGGAGCTCACTCTGGACCTGCCTCTCTCAGTCTCCCCGCTCAGTAAACTCAGCTCCAGGGGCTCACTCTGGACCTGCCTCTCTCAGTCTCCCCGCTCAGTAAACTCAGCTCCAGGAGCTCACTCTCGACCTGCCTCTCTGAGTCTCCCCGCTCAGTAAACTCAGCTCCAGGGGCTCACTCTGGACCTGCCTCTCTCAGTCTCCCCGCTCAGTAAACTCAGCTCCAGGGGCTCACTCTCGACCTGCCTCTCTGAGTCTCCCCGCTCAGTAAACTCAGCTCCAGGAGCTCACTCTAGACCTGCTTCTCGCAGTCTCCCCGCTCAGTAAACTCAGCTCCAGGGGGCTCCTCTGGCCCTGCCTCTCGCAGTCTCCCCACCACTCCGGCTCCCTACCTGCCTCTCTCAGTCTCCCCGCTCAGTAAACTCAGCTCCAGGGGCTCACTCTGGACCTGCCTCTCTCAGTCTCCCCGCTCAGTAAACTCAGCTCCAGGAGCTCCTCTCGACCTGCCTCTCTGAGTCTCCCCGCTCAGTAAACTCAGCTCCAGGGGCTCACTCACTCTGGACCTGCTTCTCTCAGTCTCCCCACTCAGTAAACTCAGCTCCAGGGGCTCACTCTCGACCTGCCTCTCTGAGTCTCCCCGCCTACTCAGCTCCACTCACTCTAGACCTGCTTCTCGCAGTCTCCCTGCTCAGTAAACTCAGCTCCAGGGGCTCACTCTGGACCTGCCTCTCTGAGTCTCCCCGCTCAGTAAACTCAGCTCCAGGAGCTCACTCTAGACCTGCTTCTCTCAGTCTCCCCACTCAGTAAACTCAGCTCCAGGAGCTCACTCTAGACCTGCCTCTCGCAGTCTCCCTGCTCAGTAAACTCAGCTCCAGGGGCTCACTCTAGACCTGCCTCTCGCTGTCTCCCTGCTCAGTAAACTCAGCTCCAGGAGCTCACTCTAGACCTGCTTCTCTCAGTCTCCCTGCTCAGTAAACTCAGCTCCAGGAGCTCACTCTAGACCTGCTCTCGCTGTCTCCCTGCTCAGTAAACTCAGCTCCAGGAGCTCACTCTGGACCTGCCTCTCTCAGTCTCTCTGCTCAGTAAACTCAGCTCCAGGGGCTCACTCTAGACCTGCCTCTCGCAGTCTCCCTGCTCAGTAAACTCAGCTCCAGGAGCTCACTCTAGACCTGCTTCTCGCTGTCTCCCTGCTCAGTAAACTCAGCTCCAGGAGCTCACTCTAGACCTGCCTCTCGCAGTCTCCCCGCTCAGTAAACTCAGCTCCAGGAGCTCACTCTAGACCTGTTCTCGCTGTCTCCCCGCTCAGTAAACTCAGCTCCAGGAGCTCACTCTAGACCTGCCTCTCGCAGTCTCCCTGCTCAGTAAACTCAGCTCCAGGGGCTCACTCTAGACCTGCTTCTTGCAGTCTCCCTGCTCAGTAAACTCAGCTCCAGGGGCTCACTCTAGACCTGCTTCTTGCAGTCTCCACTCTCAGTAAACTCAGCTCCAGGGGCTCAGTCTGGACCTGCCTCTCACAGTCTCCCCACTCAGTAAACTCAGCTCCAGGGGCTCACTCTGGTCCTGCCTCTCACAGTCTCCCCACTCAGTAAACTCAGCTCCAGGGGCTCACTCTGGACCTGCCTCTCGCAGTCTCCCTGCTCAGTAAACTCAGCTTCAGGAGCTCACTCTAGACCTAGACCTGCTTCTCGCAGTCTCCCCGCTCAGTAAACTCAGCTCCAGGAGCTCACTCTGGACCTGCCTCTCACAGTCTTCCCACTCAGTAATCTCAGCTCCAGGAGCTCACTCTAGACCTGCCTCTCGTAGTCTCCCTGCTCAGTAAAGGGCAGCTCCATGTTTTTGGTTGCTCAGGCCCCAACCACAGAGTCACCCCTCACTCTTCTCTTTCATGAGCCATGTCGGATTTAGTGGCAGTCTGGTTGACCGTATCATCTAAGGCGCGCAGGGCCTAACTAACCACTTCTCACCAATTCCACACTGTCCATCCTAGTCCAAGCCATTGCCTTCTCTTGCCTGGAACTTTGCAGTGGTGTCCTAACAGCACTTCCTCCACCACGGAGTACCTGCCCCCAGCATGAACATGTGTGCACACAGTCAAAATGATCAAAACAGCAGCCAGAGTGACTCCGTTACAACATATTTAATTAGATTGTGCTGTTCTCCTCTTTGGAATTCTCCAGTGCCTGCCTACTCAAAGTAAAAGCCAAAGTCTCCACAGTGGTCCACGAGGCCCCCAGAATTTTGCCCCTGCCTAACACTGTGACCTGGGCTTCCCTGGTGGCTCAGATGGTAAAGAATCTGCCTGCAATGTAAGAGACCTGGGTTCAAGCCCTGGGTCAGAAAGATCCCCTGGAGAAGGGAATGGCTACCCACTCCAGTATTCTTGCCTGGAGAATTCCATGGACAGAGGACTCTGGTGGGCTACAGTCTATTTCACAGAGTAAGACGTGGCTGAGCAACTAACACTTTCACTTCGCTTAACACTGTGACCCAGGTCTTCTTATTACTCTTCCCATACACCAAACGTGCTTTCCCCTCATGCATTTGGCATTTGCTGTCGTCTCTGCCTGCACAGAGTCTCTTTATCTGAATGCCTTTTTCTCTTATGGATAAAATAGCAATTCCTTCTACCACATTCCTCATCGCTTTCTCCATGCTTTAGTTTTCCCCATGGCACTGTCACTCTCTCATGAAGTAATTACAAATTACAAATTGGCTGCTTTTTTTATAGCCTTTCTCTCACTGCCATATCCTCAATGACTGGAACAATGCCTGGCCCCTGAAGGTACTCAATAAATATTTGTTGAATAAATAATTTCTCCTGTTTCACAGAGATTTTTCACTATGTCTAGGAGATGAAGACTATGAAGTTTTTAAAAGAAAATATTCAGAAACACTGTTTTAAATCAAACACACTTAAATCAAACATACTACTACAAGTTGAGTATTAATGTTTTACTCAACTTTATATTAGAGTATAGAATGTTCATACATAAGATTTATTTACACCAACTATTTTTCTAATGATTAGAGCTATGATATGGGACCTTATTTGGAGTCTTATTAAGAAAAGTCTTAGAAATGTGAGTAATTTAAAATTGGTGTCCTGAAAATGTAGTTAAATTTTAAGTTGAAGATATGCCTTAGACACACAAAACTAAAGGAAAATATATAGTTATGTTCAGCCCATTGCTCTTTTAGAAATCTAGGCTGCTCATAGAATTATGTCTCAAGGGAAAATTTGTA
Organism: Tragelaphus eurycerus; assembly: GCA_935064755.1. Taxonomy (NCBI): domain Eukaryota; kingdom Metazoa; phylum Chordata; class Mammalia; order Artiodactyla; family Bovidae; genus Tragelaphus; species Tragelaphus eurycerus. Next base: position 2,897,055 of record CAKXYN010000057.1, on the reverse strand, counting down.
ATGCAATCTTGTTCATTCTGAATTTTTATGTGAACATAAAAAACAATTTGTTATTTTGGCTTATTAGTATTTACATTATAATTGCAGCAGGAAGCATTAATGACCACTTGTGATATTCCCTGTGCTTTCTTTGATTCCAACCTGTTGAAGCTAGGGCAAAACAGATAATTAGCTTATGTAACTCTGTGACCTCTTCCAAGTCTAATATTCTGTGATTAAATGATGTCAATGAGTAATAAGCTGTTGGAGAAATAGGATTATACCTGTTTGGGGAGAAGCGATATACCACGCTTTTTGTTCACTCTTACTTGTTTTCTTTGAAATAAAAAGTGCTAAAGTATAGGAAACATTAAGGTTCTTTACCTTAAGTTTTCAAAAAGTCCCTATCGGTGCTACGTCCAAGGCACCTAATTCTTACCATATCCTGTGCTAAACTCCAATCTAAATCACTGTCCTCTCTTGCCAGGACTGTTTTTAAGGCCTTCTAGCTTCAATTGTCATCTCTGAGTGAGCTTCCCAGTAATGGTTTCCCACGACCATTAGAGCAGAAAACAACCTCCTTCTGTAGCCGAGGTGCCTTCCTTCCCTGTGGCCTGCTTATCTCCCTGACCTCACCTGCCATGACTCACGCTCACTCCCTGCCTTCTTTCTGCTCCTTGAACACGCAAGCCCAGGTCTCACGGTCTCCCAGCTCAGTCCTGACGGCCTCTCCTGATTTGGGTATCAGATGGACCTCTCCAGAGAGGCTCTCTTCATCACACGACTGAAGCAGCTCCTCCTCTCTCACTCTCTGTCCTGTTTGCCTACTACTTTTTGTCATAAAATGTACCACTGTCTGCATTATTAATCTGTCATGTCTTTATCATTTCTCAGAGGACAAGTGATTGTTCTTGTTCACCACCGCCTCCCCAGCACCAATGGTCATGCCAGGCTCACAGCGGATGCGGGGCACATTTGTGCTCAATGACGGGTGAATGAACCAGGTGCAGCTGACAGCAAATGCTAACTGGGAGAGTGTGTCACTCAGAACCTCACTTAAAGGGAACCACGTAGATGCCTGCAAATACTTTTCCTCATTTATCATGGTTTGAATGTGTAATTCTAAGCCCTTCTTCTTTAATGTGATGACTAATAAAATGATTCCATATAATTAATTATCCTAATGCAGGTTAGCAAAAAAAATTTAAGGTGGGAATTAAAAGTCTAGGGAAAAAAGCCAGGAATAGGTATTAGCATATAAATTTGAGGGTTAAACAGAAAACAGAGAAAATAAACTTTAGAAATAAACAATGGAGGTGGGTCATGGAGGATCCTGCTGTGATGTAAGTCAGAGAGTGTTTTGCCTATGTTTTCCTTTAGGAGTTTTATGGTTTCTGGTCTTACATTTAGCTCTTTAATCCATTTTGAGTTTATTTTTGTGTATGGTGTTAGAAAGTGTTCTAGTTTCATTCTTTTACAAGTGTTTGACCAGTTTTCCCAGCACCACTTGTTAAAGAGATTGTCTTTAATCCAATGTACATTCTTGCCTCCTTTGTCAAAGATAAGGTGACCATATGTGCGTGGATTTATCTCTGGGCTTTCTATTTTGTTCCATTGACACTGTTGGTGGGAATGCAAACTAGTACAGCCACTATGGAGAACAGTATGGAGATTCCTCAAAAAACTGCGAATAGAACTGCCTTATGATCCAGCAATCCCACTGCTGGGCATATACACTGAGAAAACCAGAATTTAAAGAGACACCTGTACCCCAATGTTCATAGCAGCACGGTTTACAATAGCCAGAACATGGAAGCAACCTAGATGTCCATCCACAGATGAATGGATAAGCAAGCTGTGGTACATATACACAATGGAGTATTACTCAGCCATTAAAAAGAATACATTTGAATCAGTTCTAAGGAAGTGGATGGACCTGGAGCCTATTATACAGAGTGAAGTAAGCCAGAAACAAAAACACAAATACAGTATACTAACGCATATATATGGCATTTAGAAAGATGGTAAAAATAACCCTATTTACGAGACAGCAAAAGAGACACTGATGTATAGAACAGACTTTTGGACTCTGGGACCGGGAGAGGGTGGGATGATTGGGGAGAATAGCATTGAAATATGTATAATATTATATCTGAAACGAGTCGTCAGTCCAGGTACGATCCCCGATAACAAATGCCTGGGGCTGGAGCACTGGGACGACCTAGAGGGATGGTGTCGGGAGGGGAGAGGGAGGAGGGTTCAGGATAGGGAACACGTGTATACTGGCGGCGAATCCATCTTGATGTATTGTAAAAACAATACAATATTGTAAAGTTAAGCAAAAAAAAAAAAGAAATAATGTATTTTTAAAGACCAACAATTTATTAAAATTTGTAATGATCTTTGGTGGTGGTGGTTTATTCACTAAGTCATGTCCAATTCTTATGATCCAATGGACTATAGCCTGCCAGGCTCCTCTGTCCATGGGGATTCTCCAGGTGAGAATACTGGAGTGGGTTGTCATTTCCTTCTCCAGAGGATCTTTCTGACCCAGAATTTGAACCCAGATCTCCTGCATTGCAGGCAGACTCTTTACCAACTGAGCTATGAGGGAAGTTCTCATAGCTAAAGTAATGATCTTTATAGTGTAGTTTCTAGAGTGAGCAATGGAAAAAAGACTATGCCATCTCATTATTTTTAATTTTTTCCTCTTCTAGTTTTTTTTTAAGATATAATTGACATACAGCAGTGTGTAAGTTAAAGGTGTACAACATACAACATAATTATTTGACTTATGTGCATCATAAAATGATTACAATAAGCTTAATGAATATCTATCCTCTCATACAAATACAAAATTAAAGAAATTGAAAAATATTTTGATGAGAATTCTTAGGGTTTACTCTCTTAACAACTTTCATATTTAACATACAATAGTGTTAATTCTCAGAGAAGGCAATGGCAGCCCACTCCAGTACTCTTGCCTGGAAAATCCCATGGACGGAGGAGCCTGTTGGGCTGCAGTCCATGGGGTCGCTAAGAGTCAGACACGACTGAGCGACTTCACTTTCACTTTTCACTTTCATGCATTGGAAAAGGAAATGGCAACCCACTCCAGTGTTCTTGCCTGAAGAATCCCAGGGACGGGGGAACCTGGTGTGCTGCCGTCTCTGGGGTCGCACAGACACGACTGATGCGACTTAGCAGCAGCAGCAGCAGTGTTAACTCAATTTATTATGCTGTACATTACATCTCTATATTTATTTATTTCATAACTGGAAGTCTGTACCTTTCTGATTATGACAAATCTGATCTCTTTTTCTGTGACTCTTTATTTTTGAAGTATAATTGAGCTACAACCCTGTTAGTTCCTATTATGCAACACAATGATTTGATATTTCTATACATTTGAAAATGATCACTATCATAAGTCTAGTCAGCATACAGAGATGTGGTATAGTTATTTCTATTCCCTGCACAGTACACGTCATACCATGACAAGACATTTCATATATTTTACAAGTGGAAGTCTATAGCTCTTATGTTGGTGCCATCTTATTTTAGATACAGAGAAAAAAATGAATTGGCATGGTGCACACACTGGATGATTCTTAGATGCTAATGTTTGCTAACTGTCAGTGCCAAAACATGCATAGACCATACTGGGTTGTCTATCTTTTTGGTTGCCGACAATACCTTAAAATATTAATGTGACATTTTTACTTTTCTCCATTTCTTTGTATTTTATTTATAAACAGTCATGAAACCCCATGGGCCTGGATAACAGCAATCTGCAGTGGGGACCTACTGTCGGGAGTTTAAGCAGAGTTCAGTAACTATAGCGTATCTCACTAATAGGAGAAGAGGAAGACAAACCCTCAGTTGACCTTTGTTTCACATTAAAATGACCGGAGTTTGACACCAAAATGACAGCTGGTCAAAACAGCTTGAGATTTCAAAGTGCTTGAGTATATGTAAATATTTTGACTGATCTCATAAGCGTGTTGGAAAACACTCTAAGAAAGGTCCTTGATTTAATAGTTGGCTATGTTTTCCCCTTTTGTTTGGAAGAAAGTATCACCCTCCTCCCCAGAAAAAGTTTTATCTTCTGGATTTAGAGGAAGTAGAATAATTAGAAACATGTAGTTGACCTCAACAGAACCAAGACTGGAGGTTAACACTGTGAATGTAAATTACTGTTTCATGCACAAACCTAGCCTCAGATTCCTGTCGATTGATAATAAGACAGTTTCTGCTCCAAATTATATAATGAGATGTCAGTAGCAATAGTATGTAGAAAGTTCATCACTAATGTTTATTTTAGCTGTTTATTTTTCTACAACAGATGTATGTCATGAACAGATCAACCCTCAACTCTAGTCTTGTAGTATTCCAAAGGGCACACCTACTATCAAACCCCTTCTCTTACAATTGTCTTGACTTCTAAAAAATCTCCTTAAAGCTACTGTTTACTGTCAATGTGATATAATAGCTACATGGGGCCTTCTGTGTACTTTTCTGTGGGCAAGGAAACCTTGGGGTGACAGTGGGGGAGAAGAGGAAGCAAGAATGATAAACAAGAGTCAAAATGATGTGTTTGTTATTGGACAGAATAGACTAACATTATCGGCAGTACAGAGTTCAGGCAAAAGCTTTCCCATGAAGTTTGTCACATTTCTAAAAGAGGGATTCAGTTCAGTTCAGTCACTCAGTCATGTCCGACTCTTTGAGACCCCATGAATCGCAGCATGCCAGGCCTCCCTGTCCATCACCAACTCCCGGAGTTCACCCAGACTCACGTCCATCGAGTCAGTGATGCCATTCAGCCATCTCATCCTCTGGCGTCCCCTTCTCCTCCTGCCCCTAATCCCTCCCAGCATCAGAGTCTTTTCCAATGAGTCAACTCTTCACATGAGGTGGCCAAAGTACTGGAGTTTCAGCTTTAGCATCATTCCTTCTGAAGAAATCCCAGGGCTGATCTCCTTCAGAATGGACCGGTTGGATGTCCTTGCAGTCCAAGGGACTCTCAAGAGTCTTCTCCAACACCACAGTTCAAAAGCATCAGTTCTTCAGCGCTCAGTCTTCACAGTCCAACTCTCACATCCATACATGACCACTGGAAAAACCATAGCCTTGACTAGACAGACCTTTGTTGGCAAAGTAATGTCTCTGCTTTTGAATATACTATCTAGGTTGGTCATAATTTTTCTTCCAAGGAGTAAGTGTCTTTTAATTTCATGGCTCCAGTAACCATCTGCAGTGATATTGGAGCCCCCCAAAATAAAGTCTGACACTGTTTCCACTGTTTCCCCATCTATTTCCCATGAAGGGTTGGGACCAGATGACATGATCTTCGTTTTCTGGATGTTGAGTTTTAAGCCAAATTTTTCACTCTCCTCTTTCACTTTCATCAAAAGGCTTTTTAGTTCCTCTTCACTTTCTGCCATAAGGGTGGTGTCATCTGCATATCTGAGGTTATTGATATTTCTCCCGGCAATCTTGATCCCAGCTTGTGCTTTGTCCAGCCCAGTGTTTCTCATGATGTACTCTGTTTAGAAGTTAAATAAGCAGGATTACAACATACAGCCTTGATGTACTCCTTTTCCTATTTGGAACCAGTCTGTTGTTCCATGTCCAGTTCTAACTGTTGCTTCCTGACCTGCATACAGATTTCTCAAGAGGCAGGTCAGGTGGTCTGGTATTCCCATCTCTTTCAGAATTTTCCACTGTTTATTGTGATCCACACTGTCAAAGGCTTTGATGTAGTCAAGAAAGCAGAAATAGATGTTTTTCTGGAACTCTCTGGCCTTTTCCATGATCCAGCAGATGTTGACAATTTGATCTCTGGTTCCTCTGCCTTTTCTAAACCCAGCTTGAACATGAGGAAGTTCATGGTTCACATATTGCTGAAGCCTGGCTTGGAGAATTTTGAGCATTACTTTACTAGCGTGTGAGATGAGTGCAATTGTGCGATAGTTTGAGCATTCTTTGGCATTGCCTTTCTTTGGGATTGGAATGAAAACTGACCTTTTCCCGTCCTGTGGCCACTGCTGAGTTTTCCAAATTTGCTGGCATATTGAGTGCAGCACTTTCACAGCATTGTCTTTCAGGATTTGAAATAGCTCAACTGGAAGATGGAGAAGCTCTATACAGTCAGCAAAAACAAGATCAGGAGCTGACTGTGGCTCAGATCATGAACTCCTTATTGCCAAATTCAGACTGAAATTGAAGAAAGTAGGGAAAACCACTAGACCATTCAGGTATGACCAAAATCAAATTCCTTATGATTATACAGTGGAAGTGTGAAGTAGATTGAAGGGCCTAGATCTGATAGAGTGCCTGATGAACTATGGACTGAGGTTTGTGACATTGTACAGGAGACAGGGATGAAGACCATCCCCGTGGAAAAGAAATGCAAAAAAGCAAAATGGCTGTCTGGGGAGGCCTTACAAATAGCTGTGAAAAGAAGAGAAGTGAAAAGCAAAGGAGAAAAGGAACGATATAAGCATCTGAATGCAGACTTCCAAAGAATAGCAAGAAGAGATAAGAAAGCCTTCCTCAGCGATAAATGCAAAGAAGTAGAGGAAAACAACAGAATGGGAAAGACTAGAGATCTCCTCAAGAAAATTGGAGATACCAAGGGAACATTTCATCCAAAGATGGGCTCAATAAAGGACAGAAATGGTATGGACCTAACAGAAGCAGAAGATAATAAGAAGAGGTGCAAGAATACACAAAAGAACTGTACAAAAAAGATCTTCACGACCCAGATAATCACGATGGTGTGATCACTGACCTAGAGCCAGACATCCTGGAATGTGAAGTCAATTGGGCCTTAGAAGGCATTACTATGAACAAAAGAGGGATTAGCATCAATTTAATGAAGAATCGGTTCAGGCAAGTGGAGTCTGACTAGGGTCGTACTGTCAGGGTGTGGGTACAGAGCTGAGGGCAGAGAGCAGCAATGTTGGTTTCCAAAAGACAGTGAGCGAAGGAGGAGTGAGGTGGCGTACATGGCATGGGCTTAGATGAGTAATTTTATTTCTATGTTTACTTTAAAATTTTTAAAAAATGCACAATTTATGGAATTCAAACAATAGAACAAAAAACAGAATGAGAATTAACTTAGCTTTCCACCTTAAATCCAAGTCCTTAGTTCCACTGCAGAAGGCTAAAACTTTCTTGTAAACCCTCTATATGTGGACAAGAATTTATTTACAGCTGCTTTTTAAAAATCAATCAATAGTGTTATATACAATATCTCCATTTTTCATACAGTTACAGTGCAAGTCATACTAAACTTTGATAGTTTCCCTCCTCCTGTGTCCTCAATTCCTTGTCACAGCCACATTATATTTTATCCTATGAATGTGGCAGTCCCTTATGATGGACATTTAAGTTGTTTCCAGTCCTTTGGCCCTATAAACAGTGCTTCAGTCATAGCCTTGTCTGTCTCAGTTCATATCTTTTTATATTTCTGCTCAAAAATATTAGAATTGTTATAGAAAGATCAGAAAATAAAGTTTTCCAAATTAGATTGGTATATTTAATATATACCAATTTATTGGTATATATTATACCTTTTATATATATTATAAAAGGCCAGACCCATTTATTCTGGGACAGAGAGAAATTAGAATTAGGTGGTATTGATATGAGAATGAAGTTGATTTGGATTAATTGAGCTTCATTGCTCTGTAAGTTGATTTGAGGCAAAGAAAAATATGCTTCTGGATATTTTGGGGTTAATTTTCACAAAAATAAAAGTTCAAAGTTAGAGTAAGTAGATAATGAAAGTGAGTAGACAGCAAATGTAATGATGGCTATATAAAGCTGGTTATTCTTTTAAAGGAAAGCAAGTTATTATTTGTAGATATTCTAAGAGCATTAATTACTGATTTCAAAAATAGTGAATAAAATAAGAAAAACTCATTGATACATATAGGCAGTAAGCAAGTCAAAATGTGAGCTCTACTACAAAATAAAGAAATGAAAAGCATGTGTGTACAATTTAGAAAAATTATTTTAAATTATAATACACAATGTTCATATTAAGTAAAGACACTTTTATACAGAGACAGTTTTAAATAATATTTTGAAGAATACTGGCATGAAAATATTCACATTATGTTGTTAAATCAAAGACTGTGTTATACTATCTACATAGAATCCTACAGATAACTAAATCTGTGATATGTTCTCTACTTAATGGGTTATATAGCTTCTTTATGATTTTTTGTGTTTCCTAAATGTGCTACAGAAGTCTTTTTTTTTTTTAAAGGTTGAATAAAAAAGAAAGACTGGAGATATATCTTATCTTTAATAAGAACTTTTCATAAAATGTCTATTCCTTCTCTCAGAAGATGCATGCTTCCCATTCCTCACTCCATCTACATTTACAAGAGTACTTGAATCAAGATTTCTTAAGGAACTCACATTTCTATAGATTTTATGTTTTGGTCAATTGAGTGTCACACTGAGATGCATCGTGAATGATCTGAAACCCTTCCACAATTTCCCTAGGTAAAGTCTGTTACAAGTATGAACTGTCCTGAATGTACCTCACCAGCCTAGACCTGCCTTCCAAGCCTCAGACCTGCATATCCAATGCCTCCACAACATCTCTGCCTGCGTGTCTCCTCAGATCAGATCAGTCGCTTAGTCGAGTCCAACTATATGCGACCCCGTGAATCGCAGCATGCCAGGCCTCCCTGTCCATCACCAACTCCCGGAGTTCACTCAGACTCACATCCATCGAGTCAGTGATGCCATCCAGCCATCTCATCCTCTGTCGTCCCCTTCTCCTCCTGCCCTCAATCCCTCCCAACATAAGAGTCTTCTCCAATGAGTCAACTCTTCGCATGAGGTGGCCAAAGTACTGGAGTTTCAGCTTCAGCATCATTCCTTCCAAAGAAATCCCTGGGCTGTTCTCCTTCAGAATGGATTGGTTGGATCTCCTTTCAGTCCAAGGGACTCTCAAGAGTCTTCTACAACACCACACTTCAAAAGCATCAATTCTTCGGCACTCAGCCTTCTTCACAGTCCAACTCTCACATCCATACATGACCACAGGAAAAACCATAGCCTTGATGAGATGGACCTTTGTTGGCAAAGTAATGTCTCTGCTTTTGAATATGCTATCTAGGTTGGTCATAACTTTCCTTCCAAGGAGTAAGCGTCTTTTAATTTCATGGCTGCAGTCACCATCTGTAGTGATTTTCGAGCCCCGAAAAGTAAAGTCTGACACTGTTTCCCCATCTATTTCCCATGAATGATGGGACCAGATGACATGATCTTTGTTTTCTGAATGTTGAGCTTTAAGCCAACTTTTTCCTCTCCACTTTCACTTTCATCAAGAGGCTTTTTAGTTCCTCTTCACTTTCTGCCATAAGGGTGGTGTCATCTGCATATCTGAGGTTATTGATATTTCTCCCAGCAATCTTGATTCCAACTTGTGTTTCTTCCAGTCCAGCGTTTCTCATGATGTACTCTGCATAGAAGTTAAATAAACAGGGTGACAATATACAGCCTTGACCTACTCCTTTACCTATTTGGAACCAGTCTGTTGTTCCATGTTCAGTTCTAACTGTTGCTTCCTGACCTGCATACAGATTTCTCAAGAGGCAGATCAGGTGGTCTGGTATTCCCATCTCTTTCAAAATTTTCCAGAGTTTATTGTGATCCACACAGTCAAAGGCTTTGGCATAGTCAATAAAGCAGAAATAGATGTTTTTCTGGAACTCTCTGGCTTTTTCCATGATCCAGCGGATGTTGGCAATTTGATCTCTGGTTCCTCTGCCTTTTCTAAAACTAGCTTGAACATCAGGAAGTTCATGGTTCACATATTGCTGAAGCCTGGCTTGGAGAATTTTGAGCATTACTTTACTAGCGTGTCAGATGAGTGCAATTGTGCAGTAGTTTGAGCATTCTTTGGCATTGCCTTTCTTTGGGATTGGAATGAAAACTGACCTTTTCCCATCCTGTGGCCACTGCTGAGTTTTCCAAATTTGCTGGCATATTGAGTGCAGCACTTTCACAGCATCATCTTTCAGGATTTGGAATAGCTCCACTGGAATTCCATCACCTCCACTAGCTTTGTTCGTAATGATGCTTTCCAAGGCCCACTTGACTTCACATTCCAGGATATCTGGCTCTTGGTCAGTGATCACACCATCGTGATTATCTGGGTCGTGAAGCTCTTTTTTGTACAGTTCTTCTGTGTATTCTTGCCACCTCTTCTTAATATCTTCTGCTTCTGTTAGGTCCATACCATTTCTGTCCTTTATTGTGCCCATCTTTGCATGAAATGTTCCTTTGGTGTCTCCAATTTTCTTGAAGAGATCTCTAGTCTTTCCCATTCTGTTGTTTTCCTCTATTTCTTTGCATTTATTGCTGAAGAAGGCTTTCTTATCTCTTCTTGCTATTCTTTGGAACTCTGCATTCAGATGTTTGTATCTTTCCTTTTCTCCTTTGCTTTTTGCTTCTCTTCTTTTCACAGCTATTTGTAAGGCCTCCCCAGACAGCCATTTTGCTTTTTGTATTTCTTTTCCATGGGGATGGTCTTGATCCCTGTTTCCTGTACAATGTCATGAACCTCAGTCCATAGTTCATCAGGCACTCTATCTATCAGATCTAGGCCCTTAAATCTATTTCTCACTTCCACTGTATAATCATAAGAGATTTGATTTAGGTCATACCTGAATGGTCTAGTGGTTTTCCCTACTTTCTTCAATTTAAGTCTGAATTCGGCAATAAGGAGTTCATGATCTGAGCCACAGTCAGCTCCTGGTCTTGTTTTTGCTGACTGTATAGAGCTTCTCCATCTTTGGCTGCAAAGAATATAATCAATCTGATTTCGGTGTTGACTATCTGGTGATGTCCATGTATAGAGTCTTCTCTTGCGTGTCTCCTAGGCAGCGCTAAAACAGCACGTGTTTGTCCTAAAGGAGCTGGAGGTCTTCCTTCAGTCTCACGTGTCACTTCCAAATCCCTCTCCCACCAACATTCAGAGGCCTGAGTCACCTTTGACCCCCAGAGTCAGTGCTATGCACAGCCTCACCCTGCCAGGTTGGTTCCACCTGCACAGCATGTGGGGCTTTGCCCCACTCCCAGTCTCCACTGCCACACGCAGCCATTCCAGCCGGGCTCATTGCTCTCCCTGATTTCACTCTCGCCCCCTTCAAGTCATTGCCATGTGCATGGAGATGACCTGTTCTCTTCATAAAAGAAATTCAAGTTACAACGAGATGCCATTTTCCATCTATCAGACTGGTGAATTTTAAAAATTCTGATCATACCTTGTGTTGGCAAGAGGGCTTCCCAGGTGACTCAATGGTAAAGAACCCACCTGCCCATGCAGGGGATGCAGGAGATGTGGGTTTGATCCCTGGGTCAGGAAGATTCCCCTGAAGTAGGAAATGGCAACCCACTCCAGTATTCTTGCCTGGAAAAATTCCATGGACAGAGGAGCCTGATGGGTCGCAGTCTGTGTGGTTGCAAAGAATTGGACACAACAGAGTGATAATAGGATAATAGGTGCTAAATACATTGATGGGAGTATAAATTAATTTGCTCACCTTAGGGAACAATATGGCATTATCTATCAAAATTAAATGTATATAAAGCCTTTATGACCCAGCTGTTTATTTCTGGAGCTTTTTCCCGTAAGTATCTTACAGAAGGGCAAATGACATATGCCTATTCAGTGTGGCATATGTGTGTGTACATATATGTGTGTATATCGCCTAAATATCTATAAAGGGAAAACTGATTTAAATAAAGACTTGTATATCCATGCAATAGGGTACTATGCAGCTTTTGGTCAGCTTTAAGTGAGCTGATGTGAAAAGTGCTCTAAGATGGTTAAGGAAATAAAGCAAAATGCAAACAATGTGTATATTTCAATTTTTGTTAAAAAAAGTCAAAAGAAGAAATAGCGTTTGATCTGGGACAGAGAAGTGGGTGGTTTTAAAACAGGAGTGAGATGAACTCTAATGAATACCCTGTTTTTGAAACTGATATTGTATATAGTTTACACATTTAAGAGTCAAAAACATTTCTCTTAAATAGTCAAGATGGGCACATGGCCCCTCTGTTAAGCATCCTTCTGTGAATCCTTTGCATCTAGGAGAAAACCCAGTCCAGGGCTCCATGCCTCCACTCAGACCAACCGCTGTCCATCTCCCCAGGGAGCTTCGAGAACTTCTCTGAGTTCCCACACTCCAGCCCTGCTTTCAGTTCCTCTAATGTGCCATGTGTTATTATTATTTTTTTTTTTAATCTCAAGAATGAGAAGGTACATGCATCTCTGTTTATGTTGCGCCTGAAATGCTTCTTTCATTTGCTTATTCCCTTCTTGTGCAGAGAAAATTCTCAGTATAAATTAGGTCCTTTTATTAGTCTTTCTCATAGAAAGATGAAAGTATATATTTATTTGTTTTTTCTTTAATATTTTAATTCAATCATAATTACAATATTGTGTTGGTTTCTGCCATACATCAATATGAAATTAGCTATAAGATATTTGTTTGGATTTTAATGTCTATCCTGTGCAGGTTTTTTTATTTTATCAGGTTAAGGTAATAGCGAAAATACATTTATTGAGATTCAAGAAATCTGAGTTCTGATCCTACGGTTGCATATCTATTGCTGTTGTCATTGCTGTTCAGTTGTTGAGTCCTGTCTGACTCTTTGAACCCCATGGACTGCAGCTCGCCAGGATTCCCTGTCCTTCACTGTCTCCTGGAGTTTGCTCAGACTCATGTCTATTGAGTCAGTGATGCTATCTAATCATCTCTTCTTCCTCTGCCACCCCTTCTCCTTCAATCTTTCCCAGCATCAGGGTCTTTTCTAATGAGTCAGCTCTTAGCATCAGGTGGACAGAGTATTGGAGCTTCAGCTTTAGCATCAGTCCTTCCAGTGAATATTCATTGTTGATTTCCTTTAGGATTGACTGATTTGATCTCCTTGCTGTTCAAGGAACTCTCAAGAGTCTTCTCCAGCACCACAATTGGTAAGTATCAGTTCTTTGGTGCTCAACCTTCTTTATCATCTCACTCTTACATCTGTACTTGACTGTTGCAAAAACCATAGCTTTGACTATAGATCTTTAGTGGCAAGGTGATTGATGTCCTTGCTTTTTGATACGCTGTCTAGGTTTGTCACAGCTTTCCTTCCAAGGAGCAAATGTTTTTTAAATGTCATGGCTGAGGTCACTGTCTGCAGTGATTTTGGAGCCCAGGAAAATAAAATCTGTCACTGCTTTCACTTTTCCCCTTCTATTTGCCATGAAATGATGGGGCTGGATGCCATGATCTTTGTTTTTAGAACATGGACTTTTAAGCCAGCTATTTCAGTCTCTTCTTTCATCCTCATCAAGAGCTCCTTTTCACTTTCTGACTGGTATCATATGCAAATAGCATATTGTTGATATTTCTGCTGGCAATTTTGATTCCAGTTTGTGATTCATCCAGCCTGGCATTTTGCATGATGTAATCTGCATATAAGTTAAATAAACAGGGTGACAGTATACAGCCTTGTCGTACTCCTTTCCAAAGTTTGAACCAGTCAGTTGTTGCATGTAAGGTTCTGTTGCTTCTTCACCTGCCTACAGATTTCTCAGGAGACAAGTAAGGTGGTCTGGTAATCCCAACTCTTTAAGAATTTTCCACAGTTTGTTGTAATCCACTTAGTCAAAGGCTTTAGCATAGTCGATGAGGCAGAAGTAGATGTTTTTCTGGCATTACTTTGCTTTCTCTATGATACATGATTATTGGAAATTCGATCTCTGGTTCCTCTGCCTTTTCTAAACCCAGCTTGTACATCTGGAAGTTCTCAGTTCATGTACTGCTGAAGCCTAGTTTGAAGGATTTTGAGCATAACCTTAGTAGCATAGGAAATGAGCACATTTGCATAGTAGTTTGAACATTCTTTAAAATTGCCTTTCTTTGGAATTGAAATGAAAACTGATCTTTTCCAGTCCTGTGGCCACTGCTGAGTTTTCCAAATTTGCTGGCATGTTTGAGTGCAGCACTTTAACAGATCATCTTTTAGGATTTGAAATAGCTCAGCTGGAATTCCATCACCTCCACCGGCTTTATTTGTAGTAGTGTTTCCTATGGCCCACTTGACTTCACAGTACATAGTATAGAGTGAAATACACATAAATATTGAATGTAAGTGTACTCTTAATATAACTGAAATACACCAAAATATTGCATGTGTCTATAAAATAATTTTATTATGAATGAAAGTTTAATTAAGTTCTCTCTTCAGAGTTTAATTAAATTCTTTCTTAAGAGTAACTTAACTTTATGATTATTCTCCACAGTGTAGTTGTTGGAGTCCTTCCTTACTGTTTATGAATGTGTCAAATACCTAGATATTCAGCTCACATTCTCAGATATACTTAATATAGAGACAGGATATTCTGAAATGCCAAACCCCAATTTTTTTTTTATAATATTCTCTTGCAATGTTTTTATAAACAATGTTGTTTCCAATATCTGCGATTTAGATCATATAGCTCTTTTCTGATTCCTGTTTTCACTAGATATTGAGTATGGGCAGAGAGAAAGAAAAGATACCTCATTTTTTTTCTACTCTATATCTCAAAAGGTTCTATTTGAGAAATCTCAAATTGTATGATTGCGTTTTGGTTTTTGGAAGAAGAGGAAGATATCTCCATCAAAAAAGCAGAGCCTAAAAGAATCTTTTGCAATAAATGTTAAGATTTCTACTGGCTGTTAAAATAGTTAATCCTACAAATTGAATATTTAAATTACAAGAATGTATTAAATAAATACAATTTGATTCAAAAATATGAAAATTGTTTGTCTTCTTATCTCTTGCAGCTTTTTCAGTTGCAATAATAACTTGACTCCACTCTATGAGAATTTTTTTTTAAAATGTGTATTTATTTATTTGCACTGGGTCTTAGTTGCAGCATGCAAACCCTTAGTTGTAGCATGTGGGATCTAGTTCCCTGACCAGGGATTGAACCCTGGACCCTTGCATTGGGAGCTCATAGTCTTAGCCACTAGACCACCAGGGAACTCCCCCATGAGAATTTTTCATTATCAAATTATTCCTCCAATACTGGTTCCTACTTTCAAATTCTGGACATTCATTGTTTAACCTGTGTTTTCTGAAGATCTCACAGCACCCTACAGAATGAGAAAATTAATCCTTTGTTATAATGGGCCACACTGGAGTTTGGGGTTATATTATAATAATTTAGCAAATCCCTATAAGAAGGACATTGTTTTAATTATTTTTTTTTTCTCTTTAGCATATAGTCAGACATTAGTGCTTTGGAAGTTGTCCAAAAGTGTAAGCTTGCAAATGATAGGCTAAAGTCAGTCCTCTCTCTGTTATTCCCCTTAGTCCAGTTTTCTGGATGCGGGGAGAACAGGGTGGATCAGGGATCAGAGGCCTCTCCTCCTGCCACATCTTGTTCATAATTCTCCTAGACTCATGGCAGCTCTACCGAGGTGTTTGAACAGGAGGCTGGCATTATCTGAGACTCACCTGTGCTGACCCTGGATGAATCAGACAGATGAATTGGCCCCTGAGGTTAAAGTTCTCAGGAGATAAATGGCATTATACGGTAATAACACAAGCCTGCGCTAATCTATTTTTCCAGCTACTAATTTGAGGGAAGTTTGATTTGTTGACAAATGAAGGGGAATTCTAGTTAGAGGAAGGTGGCCGGCTTCAGTTAGGTGACCAGAATCCCTAGTTCAGTTCCTCCTGGTACAGAAAACAACTTTCTGTTTTAAGAAAGTGAAGTGGGTTATTGTACTTTTGTGGAATTTTCTAGATGTTTTGGGCTCTGTTCCTTTAGAATGAAATAAGGTATGACATGACCAAACTGCTGCTGCTTTACAGTATATATTTGTGTCAGTTTAATCAGGAATACACGGATTTTCTTTCTGTCTAAAAGTCAGATGAGGCAAGAAAAGAGCCTCAGAAGAATTGTCTGTCCCTAACGTGCCACCATTTCCCCAGAAATGCCCTTATCAGAATCTCCCAAAAACTTTATTTTGTTTAATTCTGCGGGCTATTATTATCATCTCACTTGGACCCTGAGCATCTTTTGACACCGTTAGGCACTTCTCCTTTGAATACTTTAATTGGCTCCCACAGCACTACAGTTCCGTGGGGGTCTCCTACCTCCTTGTCTGATAATCCTCCATCTCATTAGCTGGATCTTCCTCTTCCTCTTCTAAACATGGCAGTGTTCAAGATATGGTCCTTGGACCTCTCCTCATTTCTAGCTACATTTACACCCACAATTATCTCATCATATCTTTAGCCTTCAGATACCACCTGTATGTTGTACTAAATCATTTCAGTCCTGTCTGACTCTCTGAGACTCCATGGACTGCAGCCTGCCAGGCTCCTCTGTACATGGGATTTTCCAGACAACAATACAGGAGTGGGTTGCTATCCCCTTATCCAGGGGATCTTCCTGACCCAGGGATGGAACCTGCCTCGCTGCTGCATTCCAGGCTGAATCTTTACTCCTAGAGGCACCTACCTGAATGCTCAGTTCAGTTCAGTCACTCAGTCCTGTCTGACTCTGCAATCCCATGGACTACAGCACGCCAGGCTTCCCTGTCCATCACCAACTCCCAGAGTTTACCCAAACTCATGTCCTTTGAGTCAGTGATGCCATCCAACCATCTTATCCTCTGTCATCCCCTTCTCCTCCTGCCCCCAATCTCTCCCAGCATCAGGGTCTTTTCTAATGAGTCAACTCTTCGAATGAGGCGGCCAAAGTATTGGAGTTTCAGCGTTAGCATCAGTCTTTCGAATGAACACCCAGGACTGATCTCCTTTAGGATGAACTGGTTTGATCTTCTTTCAGTCCAAGGGACTCTCAAGAGTCTTCTTCAACACCACAGTTCAAAAGCATTAATTCTTCTGTGCTCAGCTTTCTTTATAGTCCAACTCTCACATACATACATGACTACTGGAAAAACCATAGCTTTGACTATACGGACGTTTGCTGGCAAAGTAATGTCTCTTCTTTTTAATACACTCTATATTCTGAGTGACCTCCGGGAGTTGGTGATGGACAGGGAGGCCTGGAGTGCTGCAGTTCATGGGGTCGCAAAGAGTCAGACACAACTGAGCGACTGATCTGATCTGAGCTGATCTGATATAGGCTAGTAAAGAAATGCTCAAAATTCTCCAAGCCAGGCTTCAGCAATATGTGAACCATGAACTTCCTGATGTTCAAGCTAGTTTTAGAAAAGGCAGAGGAACCAGAGATCAAATTGCCAACATCCGCTGGATCATGGAAAAAGCCAGAGAGTTCCAGAAAAACATCTATTTCTGCTTTCTTGACTATGCCAAAGCCTTTGACAGTGTGGATCACAATAAACTGTGGAAAATTCTGAAAGAGATGGGAATACCAGACCACCTGATCTGCCTCTTGAGAAATTTGTATGCAGGTCAGGAAGCAACAGTTAGAACTGGACATGGAACAACAGACTGGTTCCAAATAGGTAAAGGAGTAGGTCAAGGCTGTATATTGTCACCATGTTTATTTAACTTATATGCAGAGTACATCATGAGAAACGCTGGACTGGAAGAAATGCAAGTTGGAATCAAGATTGCTGGGAGAAATATCAATAACCTCAGATATGCAGATGACACCACCCTTATGGCAGAAAGTGAAGAGGAACTAAAAAGCCTCTTGATGAAAGTGAAAGTGGAGAGTGAAAAGGTTGGCTTAAAGCTCAACATTCAGAAAACGAAGATCATGGCATCTGGTCCCATCACTACATGGGAAATACATGGGGAAACAGTGGAAACAGTGTCAGACTTTATTTTGGGGGGCTCCAAAATCACTGCAGATGGTGACTGCAGCCATGAAATTAAAAGACGCTTACTCCTTGGAAGGAAAGTTATGACCAACCTAGATAGCATATTCAAAAGCAGAGACATTACTTTGCCAACAAAGGTTTGCCTAGTCAAGGCTATGGTCTTTCCTGTGGTCATGTATGGATGTGAGAGCTGGACTGTGAAGAAGGCTGAGCACTGAAGAATTGATGCTTTTGAAGTGTGGTGTTGTAGAAGACTCTTGAGAGTCCCTTGGACTGAAAGGAGATCCAACCAGTCCATTCTGAAGGAGATCAGGCCTGGGATTTCTTTGGAAGGAATGATGCTAAAGCTGAAACTCCAGTACTTTGGCCACCTCATGCGAAGAGTTGACTCATTGGAGAAGACTCTGATGCTGGGAGGGATTGAGAGCAGGAGGAGAAGGGGATGACAGAGGATGAGATGGCTGGATGGTATCACTGACTCGATGGATGTGAGTCTGAGTGACCTCCGGGAGCTGGTGATGGACAGGGAGGCCTGGCGTGCTGCGATTCATGGGGTCACAAAGAGTCAGACATGACTGAGTGACTGATCTGATCTGATCTGATGTTTGTCATAGCTTTTCTTTCAAGGAGCAAAGTGTCTTTTAATTTCATGGCTTTAGTCACTATCTGCAGTGATTTTTGAGCCAAAAAAAATTAAATCTGTCACTGTTTTCATTGTTTCCCCATCCATTTGCCATGAAATGATGGGACCAGATGCCATGATCTTAGTTTTTTGAATGTTGAGCTTTAAGCCAACTTTTTCTCTCTCCTCTTTCACTTTCATCAAGAGGTTCTTTAGCTCTTCTTTGCTTTCTGCCATAAGGATGGTGTCATCCGCGTATCTGAGGTTACTGATATTTCTCCTGGTAATCTTGATTCTAGCTTGTGCTTTAATCCAGCCTGGCATTTCACATGATGTGCATATAAGTGCATATATAATGATGTGCATTCACAGGAGTGCATATAAGTTAAATGAGCAGGGTGACAACATACAACTTTGATGTAGTCCTTTCCGAATTTTGAGCCAGTCTATTGTTCCATGTTCGTTTCTGACTGTTGTTTCTTGACCTGCATACAGATCTCTCAGGAGGCAGGTATGTTCAAACTGGATTTAGAAAAGGCAGAGGAACCAGAGATCAAATTGCTAACATCCACTGGATCATTGAAAAAACAAGAGAGTTCCAGAAAAACATCTACTTCTACTTTCTTGACTGTGCCAAAGCCTTTGACTGTGTGGATCACAACAAACTATGGAAAATTCTTAAGGAGATGGGAACCAACCTACCTGCCAAGTCTCACTGCCTTCCTGTCACTTCAGGTCTCAACCCAAGAGGTCAGCTCTTCAAAGAGAACAACCTGGCAACCCTGTTGAGTTGTGCCTAACACCTTCTGATATTTTCTATCCCCCTACCCTGATTCATTTACCTTGAGGGCCCTTATTCCTATCCGACCTACTGTCTATTTCACCTACTTATTTTTTATTACCAATACTCTTCTGCTGCACTCTCACCCACACACTCAAGTGTAAGCCCTTTGAGGGCAGAGAATTTTATGTTCACTGTTGTACCCTTAACACTGGAGGAGTGCTTGGCACAGAGTAAGCCCTTAATGTATTTGTGTGTGCTCAGTTGCTCAATCGTGTCCTAGTCCTTTGTGACCCTAGACTATAGCCCTCCAGGTTCCTCTGTCCATGGGACAAGAATTCTCCAGGCAAGAATACTGGAGTGGGTTTCCATTTTCTCCTCCAGGAGATCTTCCCAACCCAGAGATTGAACCCGCGTCTCCTGCATTGGCAGGTGAATTCTTCACCATTGAGCCACCTGGGAAGCCCAGGCCCTTAATAAATATTTGTAAAATGAACCCATGCTTTTCAAAAGTTTGTGTTGCTGCTGCTGCTGCTGCTGCTAAGTCGCTTCAGTCGTGTCCGACTCTGTGCCACCCCATAGACGAAAGCCCACCAGTCTCCCCTGTCCCTGGGATTCTTCAGGCAAGAACACTGAAGTGGGTTGCCATTTCCTTCTCCAATGCATGAAAGTGAAAAGTGAAAGGGAAGTCATTCAATCGTTTCCGACTCTTAGCAACCTCATGGACTACAGCCTACCAGGCTCCTCCATCCATGGGATTTTCCAGGCAAGAGTACTGGAGTGAGGTGCTGTTGCCTTCTCCGAATCTGATAGGATGGAAACATTTTAACAGCCAAAACTGTAACATTGTGAACTTTCCTATATTTGAACTATTAAGGTGACATTAATTTAACACCTATTCTGTGCCAGGATTTATTTAGCACTAAGCATAGAGAGATAAGCAAAACATAGCCATGTGCTTCATTTAAATTTTTATTTTGTGTACAAAAAAAGGAAAAATATAGACCTTCCTATCAAAAACATAAAAAGTAATGAACAAATCTCTTCCAACAACACAAGAGAAGACTCTATACATGGACGTTTCCAGATGGTCAACAACAAAATCAGACTGATTATATTCTTTGCAGCCAAAGATGGAGAAGCTCCATACAGTCAGCAAAAAAAGGATCTGACTGGCTCAGATCATGAACTCCTTATAGCCAAATGCAAACATAAATTGAAGAAAGTGGGGAAAACCACTAGATCATTCAGGTACAACCTAAATAAAATCCCTTATGATTATACAGTGGAAGTGAGAAATATATTTAAGGGACTAGATCTGATAAAGTGCCTGATGAACTATGCACAGAGGTTTACGACATTGTACAGGAGACAGAGTTCAAGGCCATCCCCAAGAAAAAGAAATGCAAAAAAGCAAAATGGCTGTCTGAGGAGGGCTTACAAATAGCTGTGAAAAGAAGAGAAGTGAAAAGCAAAGGAGAAAAGGAAAGATATATCCATTTGAATACAGAGTTCTAAAGAATAGCAAGGAGAGATAAGAAAGCCTTCCTCAGCGATCAATGCAAAAAAAAAAAAGAGGAAACCAATAGAATGGGAAAGACTAGAGATCTCTTCAAGAAAATTAGAGATACCAAGGGAACATTTCATGCAAAGATGGGCTCAGTAAA
Source organism: Tragelaphus eurycerus (assembly GCA_935064755.1). NCBI lineage: Eukaryota > Metazoa > Chordata > Mammalia > Artiodactyla > Bovidae > Tragelaphus > Tragelaphus eurycerus. Next base: position 2,876,172 of record CAKXYN010000057.1, on the reverse strand, counting down.
GGACAGAAATGATAGGGACCTAACAGAAGCAGAAGATATTAAGAAGGGTTGGCAAGACTACACAGAAGAACTATACAAAAAAGATCTTCATGACCCAGATAAGCATGATGGTGTGATCACTGACCTAGAGCCAGACATCCTGGAATGTGAAGTCAAGTGAGCCTTAGGAAGCATCACCACAAACAAAGCTAGTAGACATGATGGAATTCCAGTTGAACTATTTCAAATCTTAAAAGAGGATGCTGTGAAAGTGCCGCACTCAATATGCCAGCAAATTTGGAAAACTCAGCAGTGGCCACAGGACTGAAAAAGGTCAGTTTTCATTCCAATCCCAAAGAAAGGCAATGCCAAAGAATGTATAAACTACCTCACAATTGCACTCATTTCACACGCTAGTAAAGTAATGCTCAAAATTCTCCAAGCCAGGCTTCAGCAATATGTGAACCGTGAACTTCCTGATGCTCAAGCTGGTTTTAGAAAAGGCAGAGCAAGCAGAGACCAAATTGCCAACATCCACTGGATCATGGAAAAAGCAAGAGAGTTCCAGAAAAAAAACATCTATTTCTGCTTTCTTGACTATGCCAAAGTCTTTGACTGTATGGATCACAATAAACTGTGGAAAATTCTGAAAGTGATGGGAATACAAGACCACCTGACCTGCCTCCCGAGAAACCTGTATGCAGGTCAGGACGCAACAGTTAGAACTGGTCATGGAACAACAGACTGGGTCCAGATAGGAAAAGGAGTACGTCAAGGCTGTATATTGTCACCCTGTTTATTAATTTACATGCAGCATACATCATGAGAAACACTGAGCTGGAAGAAGCACAAGCTGGAATCAAGATTGCTGGGAGAAATATCAATAACCTCAGATATTCAGATGACACCACCTTATGGCAGAAAGTGAAAAAGAACTAAAGAGTCTCTTGATGAAAGTGAAAGAGGAGAGTGAAAAATTTGGCTTAAAGCTCAACATTCCGAAAAGTAAGATCATGGCATCCAGTGCCATCACTTCATGGCGAATAGATGGGGAAACAGTGGAAACAGTGTCAGACTGTATTTTTCTGGGCTCCAAAATCACTGCAGATGGTGACTGCAGCCATGAAATTAAAAGACGCTTACTCCTTGGAAGGAGTGCTGAAGAATTGATGCTTTTGAACTGTGGTGTTGGAAAAGACTCTTGAGAGTCCCTTGGAGTGCAAGGCGATCCAACCAGTCCATCCTAAAGGAGATCAGTCCTGGGTGTTCACTGGAAGGACTGATGTTGAAGTTCAAACTCCAATATTTTGGCCATCTGATGCGAAGAGCTGACTCATTTGAAAAGACCCTAATGTTGGGAAAGATTGAGGCAGGAGGAAAAGGGGATGACAGAGGATAAGATGGTTGGATGGCATCACCAACTCAATGGACATGAGTTTGGGTAATCTCAGAGAGTTGGTGAAGGACAGGGAGGCCTGGCGTGCTGTGCTTCATGGGGTCGCAAAGTGTTGGACACAGCTGAGTGAGTGAGCTGAACTGATATCTGAAGAAATAAACATTACCAGTGCAGGTGAGCTCTCATATTATTCTTCTCAACTGCATCTCCTTCCTTGCTGCCAGAAAGAACTGCTATCCTGAATTTGGTGTTTATTATTCCCATGCATTTTAAAAGAACTTTTACTACATATGGATCCATAAACCACACATAGCATTGTTAAGTTAAAATACTGTCAAAACACAGGTCTTTGGCGTTTCTCAATGTTGTTTATGAGATTCATCTGTGTTGATACACATAATCATTTATTTGCACTGCTGTATAGCTTTCCACCTTCTTATCCATTCCCCTGTTAGTGGACATTTAGGTTATTTCTAGGGTTTTGATATTATGAGTATTGCTGCCTTAACTCTAGACCAGTTCTGCGCAATAGAAATGTCTGTACTGATGGAAATGTCTCATATCTGGATTCTACAATAGCATAGCTCTAGCCACATATGGCTCTTGAGCATTTGAAATGTGGCTAGTCTGGGTGAGGGATCTTATGTTTTAATTTTATTTAACTTTAATTCATGTGATTAGTGACTACTGTACACCACAGTTCTGTACTACATTTGGGTACATATGAGAATTTATCTAGGGTGGTAATTCTCAGTACAGTCAAACATCACAAATTTATTTTGTGTCACCCCATTTACTATCTTGAAATGAAATTCATAAATAATTTAACTTATCTACACACAGTAAAAATCAAATGTAATATATTTACTGTGCTATAAGAAAGTTGAAATAGATTTAAGGGCCTAGATCTGATAGATAGAGTGCCTGATGAACTATGGAGTGAGGTTCATGACATTGTACAGGAGACAGGGATCAAGACCATTCCCATGGAAAAGAAATGCAAAAAAGCAAAATGGCTGTCTGGGGAGGACTTACAAATAGCTGTGAAAAGAAGAGAAGCAAAAAGCAAAGGAGAAAAGGAAAGATATAAACATCTGAATGTAGAGTTCCAAAGAATAGCAAGAAGAGATAAGAAAGCCTTCTTCAGCGATCAATGCGAAGAAACAGAGGAATAAAACAGAATGGGAAAGACTAGGGATCTCTTCAAGAAAATCAGAGATACCAAAGGAACATTTCATGCAAAGATGGGCTCGATAAAGGACAGAAATGGTATGGACCTAACACAAGCAGAAGATATTAAGAAGAGGTGGCAAGAATACACAGAAGAACTGTACAAAAAAGAGCTTCACGACCCAGATAATCATGATGGTGTGATCACTGACCTAGAGCCAGACATCCTGGAATGTGAAGTCAAGTGGGCCCTGGAAAGCATCACTACGAACAAAGCTAGTGGAGGTGATGGAATTCCAGTGGAGCTAATCCAAATCCTGAAAGATGATGCCGTGAAAATGCTGCACTCAATATGCCAGCAAATTTGGAAAACTCAGCAGTGGCCCAAGGACTGGAAAAGATCAGTTTTCATCCCAATCCCAAAGAAAGGCAATGCCAAAGAATGCTCAAACTACCACACAATTGTACTCATCTCACATGCTAGTAAAGTAATGCTCAAAATTCTCCAAACCAGGCTTCAGCAATATATGAACTGTGAACTTCCTGATGTTCAAGCTGGTTTTAGAAAAGGCAGAGGAACCAGAGATCAAATTGCCAACATCTGCTGGATCATGGAAAAAGCAAGAGAGTTCCAGAAAAATATCTATTTCTGCTTTATTGACTATGCCAAAGCCTTTGACTGTGTGGATCACAATAAACTGTGGAAAATTCTGAGAGAGATGGGAATACCAGACCACCTGATCTGCCTCTTGAGAAATCTGTATGCAGGTCAGGAAGCAATAGTTAGAACTGGTCATGGAACAACAGACTGGTTCCAAATAGGAAAAGGAGTACGTCAAGGCTGTATATTGTCACCCTGTTTATTTAACTTATATGCAGAGTACATTATGAGAAACGCTGGACTGGAAGAAACACAAATTGGAATCAAGATTGCTGGGAGAAATATCAATAACCTCAGATATGCAGATGACACCACCCTTATGGCAGAAAGTGAAGAGGAACTAAAAAGCCTCTTGATGAAAGTGAAAGTGGAGAGTGAAAAGGTTGGCTTAAAGCTCAACATTCAGAAAACAAAGATCATGGCATCCAGTGCCATCACTTCATGGCGAATAGATGGGGAAACAGTGGAAACAGTGTCAGACTGTATTTTTCTGGGCTCCAAAATCACTGCAGATGGTGATTGCAGCCATGAAATTAAAAGACACTTACTCCTTGGAAGGAAAGTTATGACCAACCTAGATAGCATATTCAAAAGCAGAGACATTACTTTGCCAACAAAGGTTCGCCTAGTCAAGGCTATGGTCTTTCCTGTGGTCATGTATGGATGTGAGAGCTGGACTGTGAAGAAGGTTGAGCGCCCAAGAATTGATGCTTTTGAACTGTGGTGTTGGAGAAGACTCTTGAGAGTCCCTTGGACTGCAAGGAGATCCAACCAGTCCATTTTGAAGGAGATCAGGCCTGGGATTTCTTTGGAAGGAATGATGCTAAAGCTGAAACTCCAGTACTTTGGCCACCTCATGCGAAGAGTTGACTCATTGGAGAAGACTCTGATGCTGGGAGGGATTGAGGGCAGGAGGAGAAGGGGATGACAGAGGATGAGATGGCTGGATGGCATCACTGACTCGATGGATGTGAGTCTGAGTGACCTCCGGGAGTTGGTGATGGACAGAGAGGCCTGGCGTGCTGCAGTTCATGGGGTCGCAAAGAGTCGGACACGACTGAGCGACTGATCTGATAATAAAGTTAACTTAAATAAAACAATAGGTTTTTAAATATGTTAATGGCCACAGATACATGATAGTACATTAGGAGATGAAATGAAGTCACCTACAATTGCAGGCTCATAGAGGCTTGTGATGTTAGAAACTCAACTTTCAAAAAACTAAGATTGTGGCATCCAGTCCCATCACTTCAGGACAAATAGATAGAGAAACAATGGAAACAGGGATAGACATTAGTTTCTTGGGCTCCAAAATCACTGTGGATGGTGACTGCAGCCTTGAAATTAAGACACTTGCTCCTTAAGGAAAGCAATGACAAACCTATACAGTGTATTAAAAAGCAGAGAGATTATTTTGTGTACAAAGGTCTGTAGAGTCAAAGCTATGGTTTTTCCAGTAGTCATGTGCAGATGTGAGAGCTGGACAAAAAAAAAAAAAAAAAGCTGAGAGCTGAAGAATTGATGTTTTCAAAGTGTGGTGCTGGAGAAGACTCTTGAGAGTCCCTTGGACTGTAAGGAGATCAAGCCAGTGAATCCTAAAGGAAATCAGTCCTAAATATTCATTAGAAGGACTGATGCTGAAGCTGAAGCTCTAATACTTTGGAAACTGATGGGAAGAGCCACTTCCTTGGAAAATACCCTGATGCTGGGAAAGATTGAAGGCAGGAGGACAAGGGGACAACAGAGGATGAGATGGTTGGATGGCATCACCAACTCAATGGACATGAGTTTGAGCAAACTCTGGGAGACCGTGAAGGACAGGGAAGCGTGGCGTACTGCAGTCCATGGGATCACAAAGAGTTTGACATGACTGAGTGACTGAATAGCAACAACAACAACCTATCAAGGGACAGACACCAGAAGCAAGAAATACAGCCTTTCAGCCTGCATAACACGTGCTGCTGCTGCTGCTGCTAAGTCGCTTCAGTCGTGTCCGACTCTGTGCGACCCCATAGACAGAAGCTCACCACTCCCCTGTCCCTGGGATTCTCCAGGCAAGAATACTGGAGTGGGTTGCCATTTCCTTCTCCAATGAATGAAAGTGAAAAGTGAAAGTGAAGTCGCTCAGTCGTGTCTGACTCTTAGCGACCCCATGGACTGGAGCCTACCAGGATTCTCCGTCCGTGGGATTTTCCAGGCAAAAGTACTGGGGTGGGGTGCCATTGCCTTCCCCGTGCTATAAACACAGAAATGTAAAGAAAATGAGACAGCAGAGAAATATATTCTAGACAAAGGAACAAGATAAAACCCCAGAAGAACAATTAAATCATGTGTATAGGCAATTAAGGGTTATAGGCAATCTATCTGAAAAGGAATTGAGAGTAATGATAGTAAAGATGATCTAATATCATGGAAAAAGAATGGAGACATAGACTGAGAAGATACAAGAAATGTTTAATGAAGAACTACAAGATAAAAAGAACAGAGTAAAACAATACAATAACTAAAATGGAAAAACAGTATAAGGAATCTTCAGCAGAATAAATGAGGAGCTTTATTTAGCTGGGAAATGGGTATAAATCACTGTCATGAAACAGAATAAAGAAAAAAGAATGAAATAAAATGAAGACAGTTTAAGAAACCACTAGGACAATATTAAATGCACAAAAATTCATGTTATAGGGCTCCCAGAGGAGAAGAGCAAAGGAGCCTGAGAAAATAGTTGAAGAGATAATAGTTGAAAATTTCCCTAACATGGGAAAGGACATAGTCACTCAAATCTAGGAAGCACAGAGAGTCCCATATAGGATAATCCCAAGGAGGAACTTGCAGAGACAAGGTTAATCAAATTGACAAGCATTAAAGACAAAGAAAAAATATTACAAGCACAAAGGAAAAACAACAAATAACATACAAGGGATTCTGCATAATGTTATCAGCTTACTTTTCAGCAGAAACTCTGTAGGCCAGAAAGGAGTGGCATGATATATTTAAAGTGATGAAAGGGGAAAATATGCCCTACTGTAGCAAGAATACCTGCAACCAAGAATACTTTATTCAGCAAGATTCTCATTCAAATTCAATAGGGAGAAATCAAATGCTTTACATGTAAGAAAAAGCTAAGAGAATTCAGTACCACCAAACCAATTTACAGCAAATAGTAAACAAACTTCTCTAGGCAAAGAAGAGAAGGCCACAACTAGAAACAAAATTATGAATGAGAAAACTGACCAGTAAAGGCAAACATACAGTAAAGATAGGAAATCATCCACACACAAATATGATAGCAAAGCCAGCTATCATGAGAAAAGAGTAAAAATTAGCATTGCATTTGAAATTAAAAGACCAGCTACTTAAAATGATCGCACGTGTGTGTGTATATAGGCTGCTATATTAAAACCTCGTGCTAACCACAAACCAAAAATATAAATAGCTACACACACAAAAAAAGAAACAGGAATCCAAACAGAACACTAAAGATACTTATCAAAGCACAAGAGAAGAGAGCAAAAGCGGAAGGGAAAGAAAAAGATCCACAAAAACAAATCCAAAACAATTAATGACATAGCAATAAGAACGTGTGTGTGTGTTAGTTGCTTAGGCGTGTTCAACTCTTTGCAACCCCATAGACCAAGCCCACTAGGCCTCTCCGTTCATGGGCTTCTCCAGGCCAGAATACTGGAATGGGTCGCCATTTCCTTCTCAAAAAGGAACTATAGAAAGAAAGTGAAGTCGCTCAGTCATGTCTGACTCTTTGCGACCCCATGGACTGTAGCCTACCAGGCTCCTCCATCCATGCAATTTTCTAGGCAAGAGTACTGGAGTGGGTTTCCATTTCCTTCTCTAAAGCAATAAGAACATACATATAAGTAATTACTTTCAATACAAATGAATTAAATGCTCCAACCAAAAAACAGTCTAGCTGAATGAATACAAAGCCAAGACCCATATAAATTATGTCTCCAAGGGATCCACTTCATATCCAGGGGCACACACTGACTGAGAGTGAAGGGACAGAAAAAGTTACCCCATGCAAATAGAAAAAAAAAAAAAAAAAAGCTGGAGCAGCAATACTCATTCAGACAAAACAGACTTAAAATAAAGACTGTTGCAAGGAACAAAGACAATATACAATGATCAAGGCATGGATCCAAGAAGAAGACATAACAACTGTAAATATATATGTACCCAACATAGGAGCACCTCAATATATAAGGCAAACATTAAGAGCCATAAAAGGAGAAATTGACTGTAGCACAATAATAGTGGGAGACTTTAATACCCCACATCAGTGGACAGATCATCCAGACAGAAGATCAATAAGGAAACACAGGCCTTAAATGACACATTAGACCTGATGGACTTAATGGATATTTATATATAGAACATCCTGTCTGTAGATGTTTTACTATAGAACATTCCATCTGAAAGGAGCAGAGTACACATTCTGAAACATTCTCTAGGAGGTATCACATGCTGAGTCATAAAGCAACCCTTGCTAAATTTAAGCAAATTAAAATCCTATCAAGCATCTTTTCTGACCACAACACTATGAGATTAGAAATCAACCACAAGAAAAAAAAAAAAACACATAAACAGAAGGAGGCAAAACAGTATGCTACTAAACAACCAATGGACCACTGAAGAAAGCAAAGAGGACGTGGGGGGGATGGGAGAGAGAGAGACAGATAAAACAAAAATATGATGATTCAAAACCTAAGGGATGCAGCTAAAGCAGTTCTAAGAGGGAAATTTATAGCAATACAATCTAACCTTAAGAAACAAGATAAAGCTCAAATAAATGAGCTAACATTATACCTAATGCAACTAGAGAAAGAAAAAGAAAGAAAACTCAAAATTAGTAGAAAGAAAGAGATCATAAAGATCAGAGAAGAAATGAAATAGAGACAAAGACAATAGCACAGATTAAAGAAACTAAAAACTGGTTTTTTTTGAAAGGATTAAAAAAAATTGATAAAACTTTAGCCAGATTCATCAAGAAAAAAAAGGAGAGGGCTCCAGTCAATAAAATTAGAAATGAAAAAGAAGAAATTACAACTGACACCACGGAAACACAAAGGATCACTACTACAAGCAACTGTATGCCAATAAAATGGACAACTTAGAAGAAACAGATAAATTCTTAGAAGTATAATCTCCAAGACTGAACCAGGAAGAAATAGAAATTATGAATAGACCAATCACAAGTACTGAAATTGAACTGTGATTTAAAAATTCCCAGCAAACCAAAGTCCAGGACCAGATGGCTTCACAGGTAAATTTTATCAACCATTCAGAGAAAGGTTAACACCTATCATTCTGAAACTCTTCCCAAAATTTTCAGAAGGAAAACTCCCAAACTCATTGTATGTGGCCACCATTACCCTGATATCAAAACCAAATAAAGATACCGCACAGAAAAAGAAAATGACAGACATACATCACTGATGAACCTACTTGCAAAAATTCTCAACAAAATACTTGCAAACTGAGTCTAACAATACATTAAAAGTATCATTCACCATCAGATCAGATCAGATCAGATCAGTCACTCAGTCATGTCCGACTCTTTGCGACCCCATGAACTGTAGCACGCCAGGCCTCCCTGTCCATCACCAACTCCCAGAGGTCACTCAGACTCACATCCATCGAGTCAGTGATGCCATCCAGCCATCTCATCCTCTGTTGTCCCCTTCTCCTCCTGCCCCCAATCCCTCCCAGCATCAGAGTCTTCTCCAATGAGTCAACTCTTAGCATGAGGTGGCCAGAATACTGGAGTTTCATCTTTAGCATCATTCCTTCCAAAGAAACCCCAGGGCTGATCTCCTTCAGAAAGGACTGATTGGATCTCCTTGCAGTCCAAGGGACTCTCAAGAGTCTTCTCCAACACCACACTTCAAAAGCATCAATTCTTCGATGCTCAGCCTTCTTCACAGTCCAGCTCTCACATCCATACATGACCACAGGAAAGACCATAGCCTTGACTAGACGAACTTTTGTTGGCAAAGTGATGTCTCTGCTTTTGAATATGCTATCTAGGTTGGTCATAACTTTCCTTCCAAGGAGTAAGCGTCTTTTAATTTCATGGCTGCAGTCACCATCTGCAGTGATTTTGGAGCCCAGAAAAATAAAGTCTGACACTGTTTCCACTGTTTCACCATCTATTTCCCTAATCAACTGGTATTTATATGAGGGATACAAGCATTTTTCAATATCTGCAAATCAATCAGTGTCATATACCACAAAAATAAATTAAAGAATAAAATTCATATGATTATATGATTCATATGATTTTTCCATCCGTAGATGCAAAAAAAGCTTTTGACAGAATTTAACACCCATTTATGATTTAAAAATTTCCAGAAAATGAGCATAGAGGGAATAAGTGCTGTGCTTAGTTGTTTAGTTGTGTCCAACTCTTTGGGACCCCCATGGACTGTAGCCTCCAGGCTTCTCTGTCCATGGGGATTCTCCAGGCAAGAATACTGGTATGAGTTGCCACACCCTCCTCCAGGGGATCTTCCTAATGCAGGGATCGTACCCAGGTCTTCTTCAGTGCAGGTGGATTCTTGGCCATCTGTGCCACCAGGAAAGCCCAAGAATACTGGAGTAGGTAGCCTATTCTTTTTCCAGAGGATCTTCACGACCCAGGAATTGAACCAAGGTCTCCTGAGTTGTAGGCTGATTCTTTACCAGCTGAACTATCAGGGAAATCCCTAGAGGGAATATACCTCAACATGATAAAGGCCATATATGACAAACTCAGTCTATCTGCCCTCTGATGCCCTCTCTTAGCACCTACCAACCTACTGTGGTTTCTATTACCTTGGACGTGGAGTATCTCTTCACGGCTGCTCCAGCAAAGCGCAGCCACTGCTCCTTAACTTAGATGTGAGGTATCTCCTCACAGCCACCACTACTGACCTTGGACGTGGGGGTATATCCTCAAAGCCACTGCTAATTACCACAGTCTTGTCTAACTCAATGAAACTAAGCCATGCCAGGTAGATCTACTCAAGACAGACGGGTCATGGTGGAGAGATCTGACAAAATGTTATCCATTGGACAAGGGAGTGGCAAACCACTTCAGTATTCTTGCCTTGAGAACACCATGAACAGTATGAAAAGGCAAAAAGATAGGATACTGAAAGAGGAACTCCCCAGGTCAGTAGGTGCCCAATATGCTACTGGAGAGCAGTGGAGAAATAACTCCAGAAAGAATGAAGAGATGGAGCCAAAGCAAAAACAACACCCAGTTGTGGATGTGACTGGTGATAGAACCAATGTCAGATGCTGTAAAGAGCAATATTGCATAGGAACCTGGAATGTTAGGTCCATGAATCAAGGCAAATTGTAAGTGGTCAAACCGGAGATGGCAAGAGTGAATGTCAACATTTTAGGAATCAGCAAACTAAAATGGACTGGAATGGGTGAATTTAACTCAGATGACTGTGGGCAAGAATCCCTTAGAAGAAAAGGAGTAGCCATCATAGTCAACAAGAGAGTCTGAAATGCAGTACTTGAACAATCTAAAAAATGACAGAATGATCTCTGTTTCCAAGACAAGCCATTCAATATCACAGTAATCCAAGTCTATGCCCCAACCAGCAATGCTAAAGAAGCTTAAGTTGAACAGTTCTGTGAAGATCTACAAGACCTTTTAGAACTAACACCCCCAAAAAATGTCCTTTTCATTATAGGGACTGGAACACAAAAGTAGGAAGTCAAGAAACACTGGGAGTAACAGGCAAATTTAGGCTTGGAATACGGAAAGAAGAAGGGCAAAGGCTAATAGAGTTTTCTCAAGAGAATGCACTGGTCATAGCAAACACCCTCTTCCAACAACACAAGAGAAGACTCTATACATGGACGTCTCCAGATGGTCAACAACAAAATCAGATTATATTCTTTGCAGCTAAAGATGGAGAAGCTCCATACAGTCAGCAAAAACACGACTGGGGGCTGACTGAGGCTCAGATCATGAACTCCTTATTGCCAAATTCAGACTGAAATTGAAGAGAGTAGGGAAAACCATTAGACCATTAAGGTATGACCTAAGTCAAATCCCTTATGATTATACAGTGGAAATGGGAAATAGATTTAAGGGACTAGATCTGATAGAGTACCTGATGAACTATGCATGGAGGTCATGACATTGTACAGAAGACAGGGATCAAGACCATCCCCATGGAAAAGAAAAGCAAAAAAGGAAAATGGCTGTCTGGGGAGGCCTTACAAATAGCTGTGAAAAGAAGAGAAGTGAAAGCAAAGGAAAAAAGGAAAGATATACCCATTTGAATTCAGAGTTTCAAAGAATAGCGAGGAGAGATAAGAAAGCCTTCCTCAGTGATCAGTGCAAAGAAATAGAGGAAAACAACAGAATGGGAAAGACTGCAGATCTCTTCAAGAAATTTAGAGGTACCAAGGGAACATTTCATGCAAAGATGGGCAAAATAAAGGACAGAGTGGGATGGATCTTAAAGAAGCAGAAGAGATTAAAAAGAGGTGGCAAGAATACACAGAAGAATTGTACAAAAAAAGATCTTCATGATCCAGATAATCACGATGGTGTGATCACTCACCCAGAGCCAGACATCCTGGAATGTGAAGTTAGGTGGGCATTAGGAAGCATCACTATGAACAAAGCTAGTGGAGGTGATGGAATTCCAGTTGAGCTATTCCAAATCCTAAAAGATGATGCTGTGAAGGTGCTGCCCTCAATATGCCAGCAAGTTTAGAAAACTTAGCAGTGGCCACACGACTGGAAAAGGTCAGTTTTCATTGCAATCCCAAAAAAGGCAATGCTGAAGAATGTTCAAACTACCGCACAACTGCACTCATTTCACATGCTTGTAAAGTAATGCTCAAAATTCTCCAAGACAGGCTTCACCAATACGTGAACCATGAACTTCCAGATGCTCAAGCTGGTTTTAGAAAAGACAGAGGAACCAGATATCAAATTGCCAACATCCACTGGATCATCGAAAAAGCAAGTGAGTTCCAGAAGAACATCTATTTCTGCTTTATTGACTATGCCCAAGCCTTTGACTCTGTGGATCACAGCAAACTATGGAAAATTTTGAAAGAGATGGCAATACCAGACCACCTGACCTGCCTCTTGAGAAATCTGTATGCAGGTCAAGAAGTTAGAACTGGACATGGAACAATAGACTGGTTCCAAATAGGAAAAGAGTACATCAAGGCTGTATATTGTCACCCTGCTTATTTAACTTATATGTAGAGTACACCATGAGAAACGCTGGGCTGGAGGAAGCACAAGCTGGAATCAAGATTGATGGGAGAAATATCAATAAACTCAGATATGCAGATGACACTACCCTTATATCAAAAAGCAAAGAGCAACTAAGGAGCCTCTTGATGAAAGTGAAAGAGAAAAGTGAAAAAGTGGGCTTAAAGCTCAACATTCAAAAAACGAAGATCATGGCATCCAGTCCCACACTTCATGGCAAATAGATGGGGAAACGGTGGAAACAGTGGCTGAGCTTATTTTGGGGGCTTCAAAATTACTGCAGATGGTGACTACAGCCATGAAATTAAAAGACGCTTAATAACTTTCCTTGGAAGGAAAGTTATGACCAACCTAGACAGCATATTAAAAAGCAGACACATTACTTTACCAACTAAGGTCTGTGCAGTCAAGGCTATGGCATTTCCAATAGTCATGTATGGATGTGAGAGTTGGACTATAAAGAAAGCTGAGCACTGAAGAATTGATGCTTTTCAACTGTGGTGTTGGAGAAGACTCTTGAGAGTACCTTGGACTGCAAGGAGATCCAACCAGTCCATACTAAAGATCAGTCCTGAGTGTTCTTTGGAAGGACTGATGTTAAAGCTGAAACTCCAATACTTTGGCCACCTGATGCAGAGAGCTGACTCATTTGAAAAGACCCTCATGCTGGGAAAGATAGAGTGCAGGAGAAGAAGGGGATGACAGATGATGAGAAGATTGGATGGCATCACTGATTCAATGGACATGGGTTTTGGTAAACTCTGGGAGTTGGTGATGGACAGAGAGGCCTGGCTTGCTGCAGTAAATTGGGTCACAAAGACTCAGATACGACTGAGCAACTGAACTGAACTGATGACAAACTCACAGCTTACATATTCAATAGTGAAAAGCTGAAAACATTTCCTCTAAGATCAATAACAAAACAGTGATTTTAACTCTGGCCTGTTTTATTCAGCATAGTTGTAGAAGTCCTAGTCATGGCAGAGAGGAAAAAGAAATTTTAAAAATCTAAATTGGAAAGGAAGATGTAAAACTGTTACAGTTTGCAGATGACATGATACTATATATAGAAAGTACTGAAAATGACACCAGGAAATACTAGAGATGATCAGTAAATTAAATAAAGTGTCAGGATACAAAATTAACACACAGAAATCTCTTGCATTTCTAAATACTAGCAATGAAAGATCAAGAAGAAAAATCAGGGAAAAAATTTCATTTATCATTACATCATAAAAAATAAAATATCTAGGAATAAAGCTACTTAAGAAGGCAGAAAACTGTACTCCAAAACTTAAAAGATGCTGTCAAAGAAATCAAAGATGACAGAAACGGATGGATAGACCTACCATGTTCTTGTATTGAAAAAATCAATATCATGAAAATGACTATGCTAGATTGAATGACTATGCTACTTTGAATCTGTAGATTCAGTGCTGCTGCTGCTGCTAAGTCGCTTCAGTCATGTCCGACTCTGTGCGACCCCATAGACGGCAGCCCACCAGGCTCCCCCGTCCCTGGGATTCTCCAGGCAAGAACACTGAAGTGGGTTGCCATTTCCTTCTCCAATGCATGAAAGTGAAAAGTGAAAGTGCAGTCGCTCAGTCGTGTCTGACTCTTCGCGACCCCATGGACTGCAGCCCACCAGGCTCCTCCATCCTTGGGATTTTCCAGTCAAGAGTACTGGAGTGGCGTACCATTGCCTTCTCCAAGATTCAATGCAATTCCTATCAGGTGGCCAAAGTATTGGTTTTTGCAGATCTAGAGCAAAATGTCTTAATATTTATGTAGAAACACAAAAGACCCAGAATAGCCAAAGCAATCTTAGAAATGTATCAGGTTCCCTGACTTCAGACTATACTATAAAGCTACAGTGTTGGAAATGATGCTTAGGAGTGACAGCAAGGAGTTCAAACCAGTCAGTCATAAAGGAAATCAGTCCTGAATTTCATTGGAAGGACTGATGTTGAAGCTGAACCTCCAATACTTTGACCACCTGATGCAAAGAACTGACTCATTGGAAAAGACCCTGATGCTGGGAAAGACTGAAGGCAGGAGTAGAAGGGGATAACAGAGGATGGGGTGGTTGGATGGCATCACCAACTCAATGGACATGAGTTTGAGCAAGCTCTCGGAGTTGGTGATGGACAAAGAACCCTTGCGTGCTGCAGTCTATAGGGTTGCCAAGAGTCAGACATGACTGAGTGACTGAACTGAACTGAATCAAAACATTATGGTACTGGCAAAAGACATACTTGTGGATCAATGGAATAGCATAGAATGCCTAGAAATAAACCCACATACCTATCATCAATTAATCTTACAAAGGAGGCAAGAATATACAATGGGGAAAAACTGTCCCTTCAATAAGTGATCCTGGGAAAACTGGACGGCTACATGTAAAAGAATAAAATTAGAACATTTTCTAACACTGTACACAAAAAGAAGCTCAAAATGGATTAATACCTAAATGTAAGACCGGATACTGTAAAACTCAGAGGAAAACATAGGCAGAATACTCTTTGACATAAATTGCAACAAGGTCTTTTTTTTGATCCACCTCCTTTAGTAATGAAAATAAGTAAATAAATAAACAGATGGAACCTAATTAAATATAAAAGCTTCTGTATAGCAAAGGAGCAAAACAAAAAAGACAAACCACAGAATGAAAGAAAATATTTGCAAATGATGAGACCAACAAGGAATTAGAAAGGGGGCTATGCTATGCTATGCTAAGTCACTTCAGTCGTGTCCGACTCTGTGTGACCCCATAGACGGTAGCCCACCAGGCTTCCCCATCCCTGGGATTCTCCAGGCAAGAACACTGGAGTGGGTTGCCATTTCCTTCTCCAATGCATGAAAGTGAAAAGAGAAAGTGAAGTCGCTCAGTCATGTCCGACTCTTAGCGACACCATGGACTGCAGCCTACCAGGCTCCTCCGTCCATGGATTTTCCAGGCAAGAGTACTGGAGTGGGGTGCCATTGCCTTCCAAGGAGGGATAAATTAAAAGGTTGGGATTAGTATATACACACTACTATATATAGAATAAATAACCAACAAGATTCTATTGTATAGCATAGGAACTCTTCTCAATATTCTATAATAACCTATTTGGGGAAAAAAAAATCTGAAAAATAATAGATATATGTATATGTATAACTGAATCACTTTGCTGTACACCTACAACTAACACAACATTAGAAATCAATTATCTGCCTATATAAAATAAAATTTTAAAAAATGAATAACAAGTTTTTCATCTACAAGAATGTTGTACTATACCATCTAAAGACATGGAGAACCCAGGACAATTCTTTTTTGAATGGGACAAGCCTTCAAATTGCAGGACATATGGGAGACCTGGCTCTTCCCTACTATCTGACAGTAAACTCCCCATCACTCTTCTAAACAAAAATGCCCCACAGGTGTGGCACCAGTCCTGTTGAGTCCCACTGGGACACATCTAGCCTCACATTACTGGCTCTTAAGAGACAAGCATCTTCAACTCTATTTGTTATAATTGCCAACATCCGCTGGATCATGGCAAAAGCAAGAGAGTTCCAGAAAAACATCTATTTCTGCTTTATTGACTATGCCAAAGCCTTTGACTGTGTAAATCACAATAAACTATGGAAAATTCTGAAAGAGATGGGAATACCAGACCACCTGATCTGCCTCTTGAGAAATCTGTATGCAGGTCAGGAAGCAACAGTTAGAACTGGTCATGGAACAACAGACTGGTTCCAAATAGGAAAAGGAGTACGTCAAAGCTGCATATTGTCACCCTGTTTATTTAACTTATATGCAGAGTACATCATGAGAAATGCTGGACTGGAAGAAACACAAGTTGGAATCAAGATTGCTGGGAGAAATATCAATAACCTCAGATATGCAGATGACACCACCCTTATGGCAGAAAGTGAAGAGGGGCTAAAAAGCCTCTTAATGAAAGTGAAAGTGGAGAGTGAAAAGGTTGGCTTAAAGCTCAACATTCAGAAAACGAAGATCATGGCATCTGGTCCCATCACTACATGGGAAATAGATGGAGAAACAGTGGAAACAGTGTCAGACTTTATTTTTCTGGGCTCCAAAATCACTGCAGATGGTGACTGCAGCCATGAAATTAAAAGAGGCTTACTCCTTGGAAGGAAAGTTATGACCAACCTAGATAGCATATTCAAGAGCAGAGACATCACTTTGCCAACAAAGGTTCGCCTAGTCAAGGCTATGGTCTTTCCTGTGGTCATGTATGGATGTGAGAGCTGGACTGTGAAGAAGGCTGAGCGCCGAAGAATTGATGCTTTTGAACTGTGGTGTTGGAGAAGACTCTTGAGAGTCCCTTGGACTGCAAGAAGATCCAACCAGTCCATTCTGAAGGAGATCAATCCTGGAATTTCTTTGGAAGGAATGATGCTAAAGCTGAAACTCCAGTATTTTGGCCACCTCATGCGAAGAGTTGACTCATTGGAAAAGACTCTGATGCTGGGAGGGATTGAGGGCAGGAGGAGAAGGGGACGACAGAGGATGAGATGGCTGGATGGCATCACTGACTTGATGGATGTGAGTCTGAGTGACCTCCGGGAGCTGGTGATGGACAGGGAGGCCTGGCATGCTGCGGTTCATGGGGTCGCAAAGAGTCGGACACGACTGAGCGACTGATCTGATCTGATCTGATCTGATGCTTATTCTCCAAAGTAATTTCCAATTACTCCAAGTTCTCTGAAGTGTTTAGACCAATTTACATTCATAAGATGTGAAACCTACCATTTCTTCACAAATATGCGATTTTTACCTCTAAAACTGCTCTTTTCATAGGTTACAGCTTTGTTGACTTCAACAGTTGGCTGTTGAGAAACATAACCTGCTAAGTCGCTTCAGTCATATCTGACTCTGTGCGACCCCATAGACGGCAGCCCACCAGGCTCCCCGTCCCTGGGATTCTCCAGGCAAGAACACTGGAGTGGGTTGCCATTTCCTTCTCCAATGCATGAAAGTGAAAAGTGAAAGTGAAGTCACTTAGTCATATCGGACTCCTAGCGACCCCATGGACTGCAGCCTACTAGGCCCCTCCATCCATGGGATTTTCCAGGCAAGAGTACTGGAGTGGGTTACTATTGCCTTCTCCGAAACATAACCTACCTATGCTCTAATTCTATATGTCTCATCAGAGTAGGGCATCTCCTAACTGTGTCAATCGTCCTAGAACAGCATACCTCGCCCCTGAATGCAGGTGTAGTCTCTTTGGCCATTATGCCAAGTGTAGCTATGGCAAGAAGTTCCTTACTGATCTTCCCTCCTGTTCACTAACACCAAAGATGTTTATTCCCATCTCCAATAAGTCCCTTTCTTCGAATTCCAAAGGAATTTGGTAGAACTTTCCTGAGCATTTAGAATTTGCCTTGACAAAATCTTGAAATCTGAATCTCTGGTTTCATAGAGCAAGTGCAGAATGAAATAAATGGAGCCAAGTCCACTGTTGAGGAGTGATAACGACTTGACCTTTATACCTCTGACTATAGCTGTAAAACAATCTTCACCACCATAATGGCAAAATACTCCACACTCAGAGCTTCACAATAATAAACACTTTTTCTCGAGTTCAGGTCAACTTCAGCTGGGCTGACATAGGCTCAGCTGCAGTGGACAGCTCTGCTTCAAGTTGTGGGTTTGCTGGGCTTTGGCATGAGCTCAGGTCTGCCCCATATTTTTCACTCTGGGGTCCAGGGGCAGCAGCCACCCAGGGCTTGCTCTTCTCTTGCAAATCACTGGAACACAAGAGCATGAGTCCACCATTCAAGCATATTTAGAGCTGATTTCCCAGTGGCCAAAGCATGTCACATGGACAAGCACCTAAATAGGAAAATAGACTTCATTCCAAAGGAGAGTTGGAGGAGGCCAAGTTTTTGCTGAACAATAGTCAAGTGCAACAAAAAGCAGCAGCCCTTTTTGTAATAAAATGGTCTATGATTAAAAGAACTTTTTTTGGTATCATGACCAAAACACAGCAAATATATCAAAACCAATATCAAGAATTAATGGAAGAACAACCAGAACGGAAGCCCTTTTGTGCATATGCACACACACACGTGCTCCTTCTGTCACGCCAGCACACTCACTCTGTCGTGGAGTCACAGCTTCCTTACTCCTTCTTCACGGGCAGAACACAGCTATATGGTTTGGAGCAGAGCCTTAAGTGTTTCTCTAATGTGTTAAAAAAGGGGAGAGAAACCCTACTTCTCCTTCCATCTTCCCTCTTTCCCAGCTCAATCAGAATCAACACTCTCCAGTTATTCCTTTTCTGAAGTGCACTGAATTTAAGAAAATTTATTATTCCCCTCATTTAAATGAATCAGCTTCATAAATTAAAATATAGTTGATATCTTCACCTTAATGAAAGTCTATGTAGTTAGAAAAAGATGAAGATTTTTTTTGGCTTTTTAAAACATCTGCAATTAGAATGGATAAATAAGTCATGGTATATTATTTTAATATATTTGAATACCAGACAGCAATGAAAATTCATAATATTTACTTTATGTAGCTGAACAAATCACAGCTACATTCAATAACATGTGTGATCTCATAAATATAATTTTGAATGAAATAAGTCAGGAACAAAGAATATATACAGTAATTCCATTTATATAAAGTTCAAAAAGATGGTAAAAATACACTAGTGTTTGAAGATTCATGCTTAGGGGGAAGAACTATAAAGAAAGCAAGGACATGATTTTCATAAAAAAGTCAGGATAGTGTTTGCCTTTATTGGGGGTGGTAGTGACTGGAAGAAGTGGGAGGGAACCAGGTAACATTGGTAGTGAGTATGTGGACGTTGTTCTGTGATAAGTCATCAAACTGTACATGTTTGTTCTTTGAACTTTTCTCTACAGCTATTATGTTTACTATTCAAGGTTTAAAATGTCTACGGATCCCATGGTATTTGGTCCCATCAACTTAATCTTTACAAACCATAAAATTTAGTAATAACATACTTTATCTCTAGTTTTAACTTAGTCTACATGTTTTCAATGGCTTCTCTATGTATGTCTTCCTGTTTAATCCCTTTTGTGGGGTTTCCTTCTAATTGTTGTCTGTCCACATTGGATAAGTAATAGATTTCCTTCCAACCATTATAGTTGTGATTAAGGTTAAGCTTAAATTTAGATCACATTGAAAGGTTATTTATCTCTGTGTGTGCTTAGAAACTATGCCCTAGCTCCACCCAGACTTCTTTTAGGTAGGTTCTCCCTTGGTACCCGGGTTCAAGCCCTGTGTTGGGAAGATCTCCTGGAGAAGGAAATGGCAGCCCACTCCAGTATTCTTGCCTGGAGAATCCCATGAATGACAGAACCTAGCAGGCATGGGATCACAAAGAGTTGGACATAACCGAGCGATTTCACTTTCTTTTTTTCACTTGGTACTCACATCATCCTTAGACTGGTGAAAATCCATAAGTAGTACTAGAAAAACAGCTTCACCATTTAATGACCCACTAACATGTAGTTACTTTGGCCACCTCATGCGAAGAGTTAACTCACTGGAAAAGATTCTGATGCTGGGAGGGATTGGGGACAGGAGGAAAAGGGGACGACAGAGGATGAGATGGCTGGATGGCATCACCGACTCAATGGACGTGAGTTTGGGTGAACTCCTGGAGTTGGTGATGGACAGGGAGACCTGGCATGCTGCAATTTACGGGGTCACAAAGAGTCAGACACGACTGAGTGACTGAACTGAACTGAACTGAATGTGTAGTTTTTGTGTATGTAAAGACATTATCTGTTAAAGACATATCATTTCTCCTTGGTAGGATCAAAGGGAAATGCAACAAGAAATAGATCAGTGTACATGTCAGTAGAAAACTAGACAGAGTTGAGTCAGGCCTGACAAGTAGCAGAGGTCTGTGGAAAACCCCCTCCATCTTTTCCGGGCCCCTAGATTTGTAAACCTAATTTTTATTGCACCTCTTTTGTATTTTATCTCTAGATCTCCCGTTCTAAAACTATTTTTATTTCTGTATCCCCCAGAAAAGCTCAAGATAGGAGAGTTTCCTTCATCTGCTACAATAGGACCTTAATTATTTAATAGTTTCAAGAATATGTAATGTGGGTGGTTTGGGGAGAGGTTAATCTTGACAAGTTTCCTTAACTACAGTTGACCCTTAACTATAAGGTCCACTTATGTGTGAATTTGTGAGTGTGTATGTGTGTGTAGTAAATACTATAGTACTACATAATCCACTGTTGGTTGAGTCATGGATGACAAACCAGCAGATACAGAGGGCTGACCATGATTTATATGTACATTTTCCACCCTGAGAAACCCCTAAGCCTGCATTGTTCAAAAGGTCAACTATATATTGTTCATTTGAGTAAAAAGAGAAAAGCTGTCAAGGGACATAGTTGGGGAATGGGTCACTCTGATTACCTGATTGTTCCTATTAAGTGAAAATTAATTCTCCCTATAAATTGTGTCTGTCTTAACTTTAGACTACTAATTTTATGATTACTCAGACAGGTAGCTTGCATGCTATTGCATCTGGATTTTTCCTTAGGGCTGTGAGATTATATTGGATAGTGTCTCAAGTTATTCACTTTTTAAAATATGGCACTTTATCAATCATCTTTAGTTTAGGAATCAGGATAGCATGCACAGTGACAATATACTCCTAAAAATATAAACACCTCTGACCATTTTATTTAAATAGAATAAACCAAAAAAAGAGAGAGAGAGAAAGTAAATGTTTATAAACCTTCACACATTAAATATAAAATTTCAGAAGCCATGCATGTGTGGTCGGTCACTCGGTCATGTCCTACTCTTTACAATCCCATTGACTGCAGCCTGTCAGGCTTCTCTGTCCATAGGGATTCTCCAGGCAAGAATGCAGAAGTGGGTTGCCATGCCCTCCTCCAGGGGATCTTCCCAACTCAGGAATCGAACCTGCATCTCTTATGCCTCCTGCATTGGCAGGTAGGTTCTTTATCAGTAGCACCACCTGGGAAGCCCTTCAGAAGCTCTTAGTTCCTAAAAAAGTCGGAGTTTCTCCAGAAAGTAATTGTCCAAGTAATCAAAGACAGAACCTGAAGTGGCTCAGTTGTGTCCAACTCTTTGTGACCCCATGGACTAAAGCCTACCAGGCTCCTCTGTCCATGGGATTTTCCAGTGTTTGCAAATTCCTGAGTCAGCAAAATTAGGAAGTTTTTTTAAACTAAAATGTATTATAAATTACATGAAGGAGAGGGATCATATCTATCTCATTCACTACTATATCCCGGGCATAATGACTAGCACATTGTAGGTGCCCACAAAAGATTTTTAAATGGATGAACGAATGTCCATGTGTGTGCAGCATTATATATGTTGTGTAGTGATGCTTTCTAAGGCCCACTTGACTTCACATTCCAGGATGTCTGGCTCTAGGTCAGTGATCACTGACCTAGATCATCATGATTATCTGGGTCGTGAAGATCTTTTTTGTACAGTTATTCTGTGTATTCCTGCCACCTCTTCTTAATATCTTCTGCTTCTGTTAGGTCCATACCATTTCTGTCCTTTATTGAGCCCATCTTTGCATGAAATGTTCCTTTGATATCTCCAATTTTCTTGAAGATATCCCTAGTCTTTCCCATTCTGTTGTTTTCCTCTATTTCTTTGCAATGATCACTGAAGAAGGCTTTCTTATCTCTTCTTGCTATTTTTTGGAACTCTGCATTCAGATGTTTATATCTTTCCTTTTCTCCTTTGCTTTTTGCTTCTCTTCTTTTCACAGCTATTTGTAAGGCCTCCCCAGACAGCCATTTTGCTTTTTTGCATTTCTGCATTTCTTTTCCAGATCCTGAAAGATGATGCTGTGAAAATGCTATACTCAATATGCCAGCAAATTTGGAAAACTCAGCAGTGGCCACAGGACTGAAAAAGGTCAGTTTTCATTCCAACCCCAAACAAAGGCAATGCCAAAGAATGCTCAAACTACTGCACAATTGCACTCATCTCACACGCTAATAAAGTAATGCTCAAAATTCTCCAAGCCAGGCTTCAGCAATATGTGAACCGTGAACTTCCTGATGTTCAAGCTGGATTTAGAAAAGGCAGAGGAACCAGAGATCAAATTGCCAACATCCGCTGGATCATGGAAAAAGCAAGAGAGTTCCAGAAAAACATCTATTTCTGCTTTCTTGACTATGCCAAAGCCTTTGACAGTGTGGATCACAATAAACTGTGGAAAATTCTGAAAGAGATGGGAATACCAGACCACCTGACCTGCCTGTTGAGAAATTTGTATGCAGGTCAGGAAGCAACAGTTAGAACTGGACATGGAACAACAGACTGGTTCCAAATAGGAAAAGGAGTAGGTCAAGGCTGTATATTATCACCCTGTTTATTTAACTTATATGCAGAGTACATCATGAGAAACGCTGGACTGGATGAAACACAAATTGGAATCAAGATTGCTGGAAGAAATATCAATAACCTCAGATATACAGATGACACCACCCTTATGGCAGAAATTGAAGAGGAACTCAAAAGCTTCTTGATGAAAGTGAAAGTAGAGAGTGAAAAAGTTGGCTTAAAGCTCAACATTCAGAGAATGAAGATCATGGCATCGGGTCCCATCACTTCATGGGAAATAGATGGGTAAACAGTGGAAGCAGTGTCAGACTTTATTTTTCTGGGCTCCAAAATCACTACAGATGGTGACTGCAGCCATGAAATTAAAAGACGCTTACTCCTTAGAAGGATAGTTATGACCAAACTAGATCAAGTATTCAAAAGCAGAGACATTACTTTGCCAACAAAGCTTCGTCTAGTCAAGGCTATGGTCTTTCCTGTGGTCATGTATGGATGCGAGAGCTGGACTGTGAAGAAGGCTGAGCGCCGAAGAAATGATGCTTTTGAACTGTGGTGTTGGAGAAGACTCTTGAGAGTCCCTTGGACTGCAAGGAGGTCCAACCAGTCCATTCTGAAGGAGATCAGCCCTGGGATTTCTTTGGAAGGAATGATGCTAAAGCTGAAACTCCAGTACTTTGGCCACCTCATGCGAAGAGTTGACTCATTGGAGAAGACTCTGATGCTGGGAGGGATTGAGGGCAAGAGGAGAAGGAGACGACAGAGGATGAGATGGCTGGATGGCATCACTGATTTGATGGATGTGAGTCTGAGTGACCTCCGGGAGTTGGTGATGGACAGGGAGGCCTGGCGTGCTGTGATTCATGGGGTTGCAAAGAGTCAGACATGACTGAGCGACTGATCTGATCTGATCTGATATGTTGTGTAATCTTCACAGTAATGCTAAAAGGTAGGCTTTGGAATTCCTATTTTATAGATGAAGAGACTGAGTCTTATCGAGGATTAAAAGTTGCCCAAGCCACACAACTAGGAAATGGCAGAGATGGAACTCAAACTGATGAGTCTGACACCAAATCCAGCTCTTGCCCAGCAATGATGTTCATTTTGGCAGATTGCCATTTGGCTGCCCAGCAGCCCTTTCCATCCTCTGGCACCTTAGCCAGAGCCTAATTTTGTTTAGTGTCCTATTCCCGCAGATGACTCAGGTAAATTCTGATTTGCAGAAGCCCAAATAAGCTCTCCTTCTGCTTGCCTGTGACCAGTTTCGTGGTTTGGAACACGATCTGGTTTTGTCCAGTGAGATTGGAAGGAACTATTCTGATAGTGGGGGCAGGGAAAGTGTTCTGCCTCTTTAACAAAGAAATATAAGAGAGAAACAGCCCTTTCTCTGACTGCTAAGTGTTGCTGTGTGGGGTTGTGATGCGCAGAACGCTGAAGTTGTCTTGCTGCCAGGAGGCGGCCAGAAGACGTGGTTTAGTGCCTGATATGCTGTTGGGTGGACTTCCCTGCTAGCTCGCCTGGAAAAAAATCCTCCTGCAATGCAGGAGACACTGGCTCCATTCCTGGGTTGCAAAGATCCATTGGAGAAGGGATAGGCTATTCACTCCAGTATTCTTAGGATTCCCTGGTGGCTCAGTCGGTAAAGAATCCTCCTGCACTGCAGTAGACCTCGGTTCGATCCCTGGGTTAGGAAGATCCCCTGGAGGAGGGCATGGCAACCCACTCCAGTGTTCTTGCCTGGGGAATCCCCATGCACAGAGGAGCCTGGTGGGCTTCAATCCATGGGGTCGCAGAGAGTCAGACAGGATTGAACGACTAAGCACAGCACAGCAGCATGCTGTTGGGCCTCCAGAGTTGCTCAGCAGGTGGTAACTATCTGTCAAGTCCATGGTTTTGGTCAGCCAGTTACTTGACAGCATGGCTGCCAACCATCAAATTGGAGTGGCAGTCACTGCAACACTGACTCTGTCGAAACTAGCTATGCTGCTGCTGCTGCTGCTAAGTCGCTTCAGTCGTGTCCGACTCTGTACAACCCCATAGATGGCCTCCTACCAGCCTCCTCTATCCTTGGGATTCTCCAGGCAAGAACACTGGAGTGGGTTGCCATTTCCTTCTCCAATGCATGAAAGTGAAAAGTGAAAGTGAAGTCGCTCAGTCGTGTCCGACTCAGCGACCTCATGGAAATAAGCACATAAAATGAAATGCTATTAGAATTTTATTAATTATTTTATGGAAATGGGACGTCTTCACTTACTCATTAACTCACTAGCTAGTTACTGGGTGCCAAGTGCCAGGAACATGGTAAGTACTTGAAAAGAAGCACAAAGAGAGACACTCAGCCAGGCTGCTCAGGAAGAGGCAGAGCCAGAGAGAAAGCCCCAGGGACATTTCTACCACAGGGATGCCGAGAAGGGACATGTGAATGGAGCCCTGAAAGACCAGTGGGAGTTATTCAGGTAGAAAAAAGAGGAAAGGGGGGCATTCCTTGCAAAGGTACTGTATGGGATGCATAGCGGTCTTAGGGAATGTGGCACAACTGGGGAAGCACAAGTAATTGAGTTTGTAAGGTTCAGGTCAGAAGAGTCAGGAAAGGAGTCTAGAGAGGTGAACAGAGGCCCTGGGGCCCAGCTATCCAAGTCTTGGGGAGTTACTGATGGATACCAAGAATGTAGGACACGATGCACTTTGGCAGCAGGAAGGAGGATATTTTGGAGAGGAAGGACATGGTGAGAGATGACGCGCTGGAGAGAAGAAGTGAAATCAGCCTGTCAGATATGTAGGACATGGTTAAGACAGAACTTGGTGACTGGATATGAGGGATGAGAGAGTAGTGGTAAGAAGTCAGCAAAGTAAAGCAGGACTAGAGAGTGGCGTGGAGGAGACTGCCGGGGTGTGTGCTGATGGCTCGGGGCAGGACAGGACCATAAGCTAGTGGCTCCAGAGCACAGCATTTAATGATGTACTTAGTGTGCTGTTAGAAGCAAAGGAGACTGAATTGATCCATGTTTCAGTAAGCATTGCAGAAGGAAGAAGGAGAAAGAAATTGAAGATATTGTTTAAAGAGACAAGTTGAAGGGCTGAAGCAAAGTGAGATGAAGAAGGAAGCAAAAGAAAGTCTTTAACACCTGGAGTGAAGAGTAGGACTTTAGTCACAGTTGTGGATACAAGTACGATTGAAATGGTGAGGATAATAGCCTATGGTGAGAAAGTTGAATCAATTGGTTTAAGATTTTACAGGTGGAGCAGCTCCAGGTGGTACTAAGGGAGACGGCATGAGTTGTTGATTTCTGTGCAGAGATGCGGGTCATTGGACTTGAAGAAGTCAAGATACTGGGTATTAGAAGAGTCTTTCACATGAACACTCAAGAGAGAAGGATTGTGGCAGACTTGAGGTGAAGAGAAAAATCATAAGCCATGTTCCAAAATCTCTGATGCACACAACAACAATAAGAAGGGCTGGAGGATAGTACATTTGAGAGGTTCAAGTTTCAAAGGAAGAAGGATTTTTACAGGAGAGTGGAGGAATATTGAATGGGTTAAGTGCTAACAGTCATTTAGCACTTACTGTGCTCCAAGTTCTGTTCCAAGTACTTTACAAAATTCATTAAATTCTCCCCTGTGACATGAGTACTATTATTATTCCCCATTTTGCAAATGAGGAAACTGAAGCTCTGAGATATTGAATAACCTGCTCAAGGTATCGACCAATGCTTTCAGTCCAGGCAGTGAGCAACAGAGTCCACACACTTACCCACATCCTTGTCCTGCTGATTCTGCTGGATAAGCCTGGCCAGCGCCTGTGGTTAATGGAAATTTCAAGAACAAATAGCCTCCACTTGAGTGTAGGGAGGAGGTAGCATCTGGGGTGGGGAGCCATTCAAAAAAAGCAGAACATGACTGGTCCTTGATAGCATCCACTCCTTTATGTTTTCTAGTCTATTTTATTTAGTACTCAACCATAATAGTGTGCCTTTGAACTATGTGTTAATGTGTAAACTGCCTTGGGCCTTTTAGAAGTGGGTGCGGTAGACTTTTAAAATAAATAGCTACATTAATTATTAACTGCTGCTGCTGCTAAGTCGCTTCAGTCGTGTACAACTCTGTGCGACCCCAGAGATGGCAGCCCACCAGGCTCCCCCGTCCCTGGGATTCTCCAGGCAAGAACACTGGAGTGGGTTGCCATTTCCTTCTCCAATGCGTGAAAGTGAAAAGTGAAAGGGAAGTCGCTCAGTCGTGTCCGACTCTTAGCGATCCCATGGACTGCAGCCCACCAGGCTCCTCCATCCATGGGATTTTCCAGGCAAGAGTACTGGAGTGGGGTGCCAAGTACTCAATTACATAAAGGAGTTAATTTGCATCTTTCAGAGAACTTATACACAATCTGACTAAGAATTGCAGGTAAGAAACTAAAACATGCAATCTTGAAAAATACATGGTTGTTTTTTCTATGTATTAATTAGCTTTATGGCAAACCATAAAATTTGGGGTTCATGACTACCTGTTGGAAGGAAAACTCTCCTTTTTCTTTTTATTACCTATCAGACACTACCTTAAAAACCAAGAGCCCAAAAATGTAAAAAGACATTATAATTCAAAGGAGAAGGATATTTTGCTAGATTCATATTAAATTCTGTTTATTTTCTTAGAATTAATGCCCAAAGAATCTTTGCATAAAGTACTAATACTGCAAAGTGCTGAGAAACCAGCTTCCTGTCTTACAAAGCTGTTTCTTTTTTTCTATTAGTAAATTGAATTTAACAATGTATAAAAGACTTAAATACCATAACCAAGTGGGATTTATTCCAGTACGCAAAACTGGTTCAAATTCAAAATCAATTAATCTGATCCATCACATCAACATGATAATATCATTCTTACATCATTATATCAAAAGCTGTTTCTCTTCCTGAAAATCGTGGCTCTTGGAAGTATAGACATGAGGAAAATATAGATTTATACAAAAGAAAATTTATGGTATAATTATAAACTGTACCATAAACTCATAATTGGGAATTTTCATCTCAGTATACATTTAAAAACTCCAGTGCATAGAAAATATATTCTTTGAAAATGTGAATCCAGTGCTTCTTGGAAATGCATCTGCTGAAATGAAGCTTACTGCAAAAAGTTTAAGCTAATCATGAATGCGGTCATAGACAGTTTAATCCAATTTCAGATTGGATTCATCAGAAGTAAAGTCTCAGGCAGGTCATTTAAAAGAAACAAATGATTTTTTTTCCATCTCCAAGTTTCACAGAGGCAGCCTTTGACTCTTCAAGGTAGCTGTTCTCAATGCAACTGAAATAACTAGGTTTACAGACCAAGTAGTTCTACACAAGGGGAGAGAAGAGAAATTGGAAAATTATTAGGAAAGAAGATTATCCTTTACTTCTACTACTACCTGACTCTTGGGAGCAAATTACATGTGAAGTCAAAGGAGAAGAAAAGGCAGTGAAATTCAACATAAACTGGTTTGATGCTTTTTAAGTGTCCAACGTACAAGGCTCCACGATCCCTGCTAACCTGTGTCTATATGGTGGGTTGGTGGGCAGAGGTGATAGAAATAAGATACAGTCTTTTTTCTCAGGTTGCTAATAATGTACTTGAATTTTATGATTACTGTTTTCCTGATTATCTGTATATTTTGCCACTTGTATACATATTTCTAAAGAATTGATTGCTTAGGTTTACTAAAAATTTTGAACTTTATATACATGGACTCAAAGTTTGTTTTCTTCTATAACTTGTTTTTCTCACTCAAAATTATCTTTGGAAATGTATCAGTGTTGAGACATGTAGCAATTATCATTCATTTTTCATACCTATAGAAGACTCTATCATGGATATGCTTTGGGTATACGAAAATAACAGTGGCACAGTTAATCAATTGCTTTTGCCTTGGTAACCTTAAGCAAGATGAACTAACCAGCAATGTTAAGCAGGCTGGATAGGCTGGCAGGAGAATGAAGATGCCATTTGTTTAGCTGGAACATCTTGGAGACAAAAATCATCCTGGAATAATACAGAATACCCTTGCAACTGATATTTATTGCCTTCCTACTCTGTGCAACTTGGTTCCAGTTCTCACAACCCTTGCATTGGTCAAGGAGAGGATCAAGAATAACTGCAAGGGAAGCTCTGAGAAACAAACAAAACCCTTAAGTTTAGTATGACAGTTACTGAGAGCTTGTCTGTTGCAGGTACTGACTATCTAGGCATCAGGACACAAAGAAGCCGCAGTTCCGGCTCCACTCTCATACAGTCATAGAAAGCAGCCACATAAGCCAATATCAAAGCCATGCCACTCTAGACTCCCTGTTACAATATGAGCTGACTGTGCAAGGCTGCATGAGCCAGGTTCATGCCGCCCTGATAATACGATGAGACTGATTTGACACAGAATACTCCATTGTGAGGCCCTGGCATTTGAGGAAAGATATGCCTCAGACCTGACTGAATTCTTGGAGGACAGGATAAGGAAGCTGGAAATGCTTTTCCAGGGAGCCGTACCAGTGAGGCAGGCATCAGTCATCAGTTCTCAAGAAACAGTCTTTGATTACAGTGTCAGCTGCGGGTCTATACTTGTTAGTGCTTCGTCATTTTAGTTTGCCCCAGTCTGCCAACCAGAGTTCTCTGTCACTCTGTCCTCATCAACAGCAAGCAGAGGCAGGCCCTCCTGAGAGAGGACTGCTTGCCCAGAAGCACAAGAAAAGAGAAGTTGGAGGCAAGTAATGCATTAGCTGTTTGCACTAAGAGGAGTGACAAAGCAGTCAGCTCCATGCAGTTTGTAAAAGCTTCAAAAATAGAACTTCCAAGGGGAGAGTAAAGACCCAATCAATTCATATTAAACTAAACTAATTCCAATTAAACTAAATGATAAGAACAGACTTGCTTACTCATAAAAGCTTTTATTCCCCATTTCCTGGCTTAAAAATATTTTTTTCAGGTTGATATGCACGAAGAACACGTTAAAATCTTTCAGGAAGTTCTCACCTTTATGCATACACCAAACTCATCCAAGACAGAGGATGACCATGAAAGAGATTGAGTGAACTAAATAGGCTCCATTTTCAGGGAGAAATATAATGAGCCTGCAGTTCCACTTGGTCTCTCCTCTCTTCCTGGATGAAGGATCCAAGCAAATGTAAAGGCTATTATTCCATAAATCAAATATTGGTCTGCACAAATGGAAGGCTAGGTTTTATCCTGATTTCAAGAGGCAAACATTCAGAAAAATGATCCTCTCCTTCTAGGAGGGAAACATCACACTCTAATGAAGTTAGAACAGGCTAACAAAAGGCACTGTCTGTGAGGGGAAACAATCAGGAAGCATTTGAATCAGAAAGAGAGGGAGAATTTAGGAAGGCTCTCAGCCTTTTAGGGATTCATCTTCAGGAAACTAGGATAAGTTCACAAGTCAGTAGAGTACTGACTTGTTGTGCTCCTCTCCATGTTTGGATCAACTTTCAACATTTCACCCCCATACTTTCTCTGTTGTGAAATAGCTCCAAGAATTCCTGTAAGGTGAAGATTTTCTTTCAGCAGGCATAGTGTCCTCTGAGATGTCTCCATTCTGCAGGCATAGTGTCCTCTGAGATGTCTCCATTCTTTTAATCACAATCATTTTTTTCCTTGATGTTGATATATTTGCCTTCACTCATCTCCTCTAACTGCACATCAAGTTTTTCAAATGTTGAGTGTTCGCATTCCTCCTGTTAGCACTTCCTTGTGTAATTCCTTTACAAATGGTCTGAATTTTACCTCCCCTGATATCACTTATCGTTTTTTAGGTGCACTTTCATATTTCTTGGCCAGATCTCTCTTCCAGGGGTCCAATTGTGTAAAATATTGTGTGGGTTTGTTGAGAGACAGGGAAGCAATGCAACCACACACTTTGTGTGTGTATATGAACTGAATAATAATCTTGCAATTACATACAGTTGATTTATCTTG
Organism: Tragelaphus eurycerus; assembly: GCA_935064755.1. Lineage (NCBI taxonomy): Eukaryota > Metazoa > Chordata > Mammalia > Artiodactyla > Bovidae > Tragelaphus > Tragelaphus eurycerus. The sequence continues at coordinate 2,845,412 of CAKXYN010000057.1, read as the reverse complement.
GTATTGAAACTGGAAGCTGTTGGGGGACTGGTGTTAATCAACTAAATCTTGATAACAGAAATTTCTGTATATTGGAATGCAAGTGATGACTACCTATATACTTAAAGGATTTACAGTATAATTGTCCATATGCTTCTTGGCATAAATTTAATTTTCGTGTTTATGAAATTTGCTTTAAAGGTATTTTACCATTAAGGATTTTTTTCCACTTTTTGGACAAGTTTTCTTATTAATTCATTTTAAGGAGGTCTTACTGGTTTTGCACATTTTTAATCTTTATCTTGGTAAACATGTTAAATGCTATTCAGCCTTAGAGAATATCCATAACATTGTGGTCTCCTGGGAAGATGAGTTGTGAATTTAGAGTCTAGTAAAGGGAAAGTCTCTCAGTCATGTCTGACCCTTTGTGACCCCATGAACAACTATACAGTCCATGGAATTCTCCAGGCCAGAATACTGGAGTGGCCAGCCATTTCCTTCTCCAGATTTAGTGTCTAAACAAACTACTATTTTATCACAAAAGTATCATTGTTGACTGGGGGGAAAAAAGGAACAACAAATGAACATGAGAATTGTGTTACATTTGGGGCAAAATGAAGACTATAGCCCAGGAGATGGCCTCTCAGATAGCTCTGAGGAACTGCTCCAGAGAGGTGCTCCAGAGAGTATTTTATATAATTTTAGTGAAGGTAGATGTGTGCAGTCAGCACACAGTTTGGCAGAGGCTTGTTGCTAGTCACTAGCGCTTTTTACAGATATGAGAAGATACAAGAAATTGGGCTCATACAGTCTTCTGAAAATATCTAAATATCTGTAGGCCTGTTCCACCAGTTTTTCCCAAGGCACCAAGGCCTCCTTCCTGATCTCCACCCTGACCTCCATTCAGGGCGTGCTGACATCAGCAACTGCAGTGGCTAGTCACTTACTCCTTGTAGATGCAGATGGTAAATGAATCCCACAATTTTTATTTGGCATCATAAGAAGAAAAAGTCTGAAATTTTCTGCTTCCCATTTGTTAAATGGCATTGTAGATATCTAACTTTCTAGCAATTATGCAGGTCCACTCATTTAGGATGTTGTAAATATCTCAACAAATGTCACCTACTAATCATTTTTTTTCTGAATATATTTTTAAAATTTTTGGTGGAGTATAATTGATTCACAATATTGTATTAGTTTTAGGTGTACAGTAAAGTGAATCAGTTACACGTATAAATATATCCACTATTCTTTTTTGGGGATTCTTTTTGCATGTGCGCTATTACAGAGTATTGAGTAGAGTTCCCTGTGCTATATAGATAGCAGGTCAAAATAAACAAACAGCTCATGCAGCTCAATATTAAAAAAAAAAATCAAAAAATGGGCAGAATATCTCTAGACATTTCTCAAAAAAATGACATATGGATGACTAAAAAGCACATGAAAAGATGCTCAACATCGCTAATTATTAGAGAAATGCAAAACGAAAACTACCATGAGGTATCACTTCGCATAGGTCTGAATGGCCATCACCAAAAATCTACAAACGGGACTTCCCTAGTGGTCAAGCGGTTATGACTTTGCCCTCCAGTGCAGGGGTTCAGGTTCAATCCCTGGGAGCTGAGGGAGCTAAGTTCACACATGCCTCATGGCCAAGAAGCAAGGCATAGAACAGGAGCGATATTTTGACGAATTCAATTAAGACTTTTAAAAAGATCCACATCCAAAACAAATCTTTAAAAAGAGTCTACAAACAATAAATATGAGAGAAGGTGAGGAGAAAATGGGACCCTCCTGCACTGTTGATAAGAAAGTCAATTGGTGCAGTGACTATGGAGAACATTCTGGCAGTTCCTTAAAAAAGTAAAAACAAAACTACCATATGACCAAGCAGTCCCACTCCTGGGCATTAACTTAAATAAAACTATAATTTGAAAAGATACACACACCCCAATGTTGCTATTGGTTTAAGAAAAAATGGAGTTTCTTAAAGCAAAGCATGTTTAGTATTCTTAGAAGTCTAAAGATACATATATCCAACCTAGGGTACTGAGAGAAGATTCTTCTAAAAGGAGATCATCTAATTTTGACCAAATAAGCTGCTCTGTGTAACTTCCAAATTGGAGAAACCATATTCCATATGATCATATGACAAAAGCAGCTCTGCAGATATAGGTGTGCCAAACCAGTTTTCACATCTCTAGAACTGACTTCAGTCATTTAATAAGGTATCATTTGAATTCAAGCAATTAAAGCTTTTGTTTATTATCTTGGTTAAGTTACACTAAGCTGTCCAATGCTATATAGCTATTTTCTTATCAATATAATAAAACAAAAGTGTGTGCTTATAATAAGTCATGGCTCTCAGTATAATAATTCATTTTTCACAAAAATAAATATTTGAAATATACCTGAGGCCAGAAAATGCATACCGCTATTCCATAGTATTATAATGCACTTATTTCTTTGAATTGACCTTTTGCCAAGAGTTCATTTTTAAATTTTTTTCCCTAATGCTCCCTAAATAGTACAATACCTCATTATTATCACCATTATTTCTGTTTTTCCTTATTCATACATATTTCCTTTATTTTTATATTTTAAAGAATATCTCTTTATCCTTAAAATGCGTTTTTTCTTTTCCTCTCCAGAAATTGGTGGAGCCTATCCTTTTCTTCTTAGGATAACTTCCCTGGTACCTTCTCCTTTTTTAACCTCATGGAATACCATTCAGCTGTCTCTTTCCTGAAATCCAGAGAATAATCAGACAATTTTTTAATAAATGCCTTTAAGTGGACTGTAAAAAGCTATTGTCCTTTAGTAAAATCAATACATAAAAGTCAGAGTTGTCTTAAATTTCTATTGTCTAGTAAATTTGTAAGCTTAAAAGATGGTTCATCTACAAATTCATTTTCAAGGTGCCTGTGTCCACTATCCCATACACAGGGACTGTACTGATGCTTGATCTGTACCAGGCAGGCAATCTGGGTCCTAGCCACAGTTTCTACGACCATCACCTGCTATCTTTATTGAAGCTGGTTGAGCTGAGGTGACTAAAAGGACTAGATTAGCCAACCTTTTATTCCTGATGATAAAAAAAAAAGAGTTTGCTTTCGCAGAAAAAAATGAGACACATATCTGCCAGTGAAGTGAAAGTCACTCAGTTGTGTCCAACTCTTTGCGACCCCATGGACTATGGAATTCCATGGAATTCTCCAGGCCAGAATCTGGAGTGGGTAGTCTTTCCCTTCTCCAGGGTATCTTCCCAACCCAGGGATCAAAGCCAGGTCTCCCACATTGCAGGCAGATTCTCTACCAGCTGAGCCACAAGGGAAGCTCTTATATCTGCTATTTTTTCCTCAAAAAAACCAAAAAACATTCCCTAGAATATCACTTGTGGAATTGTGGGCAGGAATAGAGCAGGGAGCATGGTATTCAAGGTCCTTGACCTCTAAAACATGTAGTCTTTTGATGTTAATATCCTAACATCCTTCATTTGATTTTACATCTATCTCCCATCCCCTCTTTGCAAGTTATTGATACAACTATACAACATAAGCTTGCTTTCAAAAAGTAAAGGAATGAAAGTAAATTTTCTAGAATTTTATAATCCCCCTTAAGATAATTATAGTTGACAGATTAAACAAGGAAAGCCTTGTAAAATCTAAATTTCAGATAAGCAATGAATAATTTTTAGAATAAGTGTGCCCCATGCAATATTTATTTGAGTATGCCCTAAATTAGACATACCTAAATCTGGCAACCTCAAATTAGAGAAACTCTGGACATTGTCAAAACAGGGAGAATGATGGTCACTACCAGGAGACTCATTCAATGGCAACAATTTAATGCTGTGTTCCCATCAAATCCCTCCACCTCTCTCATTCTCACCTGACAAACAGTATCCTCACTGAATCAGACTAATATACTTCAAATTATTGAGTCATCTTGATCAATCTTCATTGCATGTGCTTATGAATATGTGGTTTTGTATACAATAGACATCATAGCACAGCATCCTTTCTACTATGCATACTCAAAAAAATTTCTGACTGCTCAAGCCATAGAAGATTTTTTACAACATAGTCTATGTAAAGAATCACCTGAATACAGCAATAAGGTATGGTTCAACTGAAGTGATTGAATTACTGCATCTTTATTTAGGAATTATAAATAGGTGAGGGTGTTAATTTTGAATTAGGAGATCAATAGCTTTTATTTTGATCCTAGGACTTTTATCTTTTGCCCACATTATGGGAGGAACAAAAAAGCAGAAGACTTAATCTTTACTCTTCAAAATGAATTGGTGGTCTTGCTAAATTGGCACGCTTTGAACATCTGTTAAATTGACAAGATGTGGAGCATCTAGGCCTTCCCTGGTGGCTCAGAATCCATCAACCTGCAAAGGGAAACCTGAGTTTGATCCCTGGGTAGGAAAGATCCCCTGCAGGAGGGCATGGCAACCCACTCCAGTATTCTTGCCTGGAGAATCCCCATAGACAGAGAAGCATGGGGTGCTGCAGTCCGTGGGGTCGCAAAGAGTGGGACACGACTAAGCACACAGCACCGAGGTCAACATAGGTCTCTTTGATTCATGCTAAATTGGTGGTCCAAACACTTACCCTGAAACCCTGAAAAAAGCTGCATAACACAGACTAGGAAAAAACTTGGTGGAAATGCTATATTGAACCTTTAAATGTTGCCTCAATTGCAGAAGCTTAATATAATTGAATCATATGCCAGAAAATATTTATTGTTGAAATGCAAATTTCTTTTGATTGCTCAATCTAAGTGAAAACCTAACTTTTTAAAAATTAGAGTTTTTTAAGATATAAAAATTATATTAAAATATGGGATGGTATATATATATTTTAAAGCTCTAAATTTTATACGTATTATTTGACATTAAGTTGTTTTCTTTAAAGATAATTAAAATTTTCAATGAATATATAAGCTATACAATTTTTCTTTTAATCAGATTATTATTTCATTATTATTTAACTTCTTTGCATTTTCTGATAGCTGACTTTTAGAAATTTATACATCTTAGCAGTTTAATCTAAGACTAGAAGATTGAAGTAAATAGATGAATTTATGTATCATCCAAGATCAACAATTAGAACATTCAAAACTAAAACTGGTGTAATAGATACTATTACTTTAATCAGTTCAGTTCCGCTGATCAGTTGTGTCTGACTCTTTGTGGCCCCATGGACTGCAGCATGTCAGGCTTCCCTGTCCATCACCAACTCCCAGAGCCTGCTCAAACTCAAGTCATCGAGTCGGTGATGCCATCCAACCATCTCATTCTCTGTTGTCCCCTTTTCCTCCTGCCTTCAATCTTTCCCAGCATCAGGGTCTTTTCCAATGAGTCAGTTCTTAGCATCAGGTGGCTGAAGTATTGGAGTTTCAGCTTCAGCATCAGTCCTTCCAAAGAATATGCAGGACTGATTTCCTATAGGATTGACTTGTTTGATCTCCTTGCATTCCAAGAGACTCTCAAGAGTCTTCTCTAAAACCAAAGTTCAAAAGCATCAATTTTTTGGTGCTCAGCTTTCTTTATGGTCTAACTCTCACATCCATGGGTGACTACTGGAAAAACCATAACTTTAACTAGACAGCAAAGTAATGTCTCTGTTTTGTTTTTAATTAATTTTTTATTGAAGTATAATTGCTTTATAGAATTTTACTGTTTTCTGTCAAACCTCAACATGAATCAGCCACAGGTATACATATATCCCCTTGATTTTGAAACTTCCTCCCATCTCCCTCTCTATTCCCCCCTCTAGGTTGACACAGTGCCCCTGTTTGAGTTTCCTAAACCATACAGCAAATTCCCATTGGCTATGTATTTTACATATGGTAATGTAAGTTTCCATGTTACTCTTTCCATGCATCTCACCCTCTCCTCCCCTCTCCCCATGTCCATAAGTCTATTCTCTATGTCTATTTCTCCATTGTTGCCCTGTTTAATATGCTATCTAGGTTTGTCATAGCTTTTCTTCCAAGGAGCAAGTGTCTTTTAATTTCATGGCAGAAGTCACCATCTGCAGTGATTTTGGAGCCCAAGGAAATAAAGTCTTTCTCTGTTTCCATTGTTTCCTTGTTTGTTTGCCATGAAGTGATGGGATGAGATGTCTTTATGAGTTTTTTGAATGTTGATTTTTAAGGCAGCTTTTTCACTTTCCTCTTTCACTTTCATCAAGAAGCTTTTTAGTTCTTCTTTCCTTTCTGCCATAAGGGTGGTGTCATCTGTATATCTGAGGTTATTGATATTTCTCCCAGCAATCTTGATTCCAGCTTGTGCTTCTTCCAGCCTAGCTTTTCACATGATGTACTCTGCATATAAGTTAAATAAGCAGGGTGACAGTATATAGCCTTGACGTACTCCTTTCCCAATTTGGAACCAGTGCATTGCTCCATGTCCGGTTCTAACTGTTGCTTCTTGACCTGCATACAGTCTTCTCAGGAGCCAGGTAAGGTGGCCTGGTATTCTCATCTTTTGAAGAATTTCCCACAGTTTATTGTGATCCACACAGTCAAAGGCTTTGGTGTAGTCAATAAAGCAGAAGTAGATATTTTTCTGAAATTCCCTTGCTTTTTCTATTATCCAACGGATATTAGCAATTTGATCTCTGGTTCCTGTGCCTTTTCTAAATCCAGCTCGAATGTCTGGAAGTTCTCAGTTCACACTGTTAAAACTTAGCTTGGAGTCTTTTAAGCATTACTTTGCTAGTGTGTGAGATGAGTGCAATTGTGGGGTAGTTTGAACTTTCTTTGGCATTTCCTTTCTTTGAGATTGGAATGAAAACTGATTTTTTCCAGTCCTGTGGCCACTGCTGAATTTTCCAAATTTGTTGGCATGTTGAGTGCAGCACTTTCACGGCATCATCTTTTACGATTTGAAATATATCAGCTGGAATTCCATCGTCTCCACTAACTTTGTTCATAGTAAAGCTTGCTAAGGCCCACTTGACTTCGCACACCAGGATATCTGGCTCTAGGTGAGTGATCACACCATCGTGGTTATTTGGGTCATGAAGATCTTTTCTGTATAATTCTTCTGCATATTCTTCCCACCTCTTCTTAATATCTTCTCCTTCTGTTAGGTCCATACCATTTCTGTCCTTTATTGTGTCCATCTTTCCATGAAATGTTCCCTTGGTATCTCTAATTTTCTTAAAGATATCTGTAGTCTTTCCCATTCTATTGTTTTCCTCGATTTCTTCACATTGATTACTTAGGCAGCCTTTCTTATCTCTCCTCGCTATTCTTTGGAACTCTGCATTCAGATATATGTATCTTTCCTTTTCTCCTTTGCCTTTTTCTTCTTTTTTTCTTAGCTAATACTTCTATATATATGATCTTTCCTGTACTTCCTGATTTTGGAATGTGCTCCTACTTAAAAACATTGCAAATCTTCTTTATTTTAGTTCATTTGTGTTTTCTGCCTGACTAAAAGCAGCAGTGAGGCTCTACATTATTTTTGGCACTGTTTCACTCCATAATAAAGCTAGTTGGCACTCCTTCACACTTTAGGTGGGTTTTATGAAGTGCTTTGGCTTGTAATAGATGTTTGGGTATGTCAGATCAGTAGCTCTTGGGCTGAAAAGTGCTGCTACAGTTCAGTAAAATTAGAAGGCAGTTTATGCAGCAGTTTTGAGAAGACAGTTCAGTTCAGTTCATTTCAGTCACTCAGTCATGTCCGACTCTCTGCGACCCCATGAATCGCAGCATCCCAGGCCTCCCTGTCCATCACCAACTCCCGTAGTTCACTCAAACTCATGTTCATCAAGTTGGTGATGCCATCCAGCCATCTCATCCTCTGTCGTCCCCTTCTCCTCCTGCCCCCAATCCCTCCCAGCATCAGTCTTTTCCAATGAGTCAATGCTTCTCATGAGGTGGCCAAATTTTCAGCTTTAGCATCAGTCCTTCCAATGAACATCCAGGACTGATCTCCTTTAGGATGGACTGGTTGGATCTCCTTGCAGTCCAAGGGACTCTCAAGAGTCTTCTCCAAAACCACAGTTCAAAAGCATTAATTCTTTGGTGCTCACCTTTCCTCACAGTCCAGCTCTCACATCCATACATGACCACAGGAAAAACCATAGCCTTGACTAGATGGACCTTTGTTGGCAAAGTAATGTTTCTGCTTTTGAATATGCTATCTAGGTTGGCCATAACTTTCCTTCCAAGGAGTAAGTGTCTTTTAATTTCATAGCTGTAATCACCATTTGCAGTGATTTTGGAGCCCCCAAAATAAAGTCTGACACTGTTTCCCTATCTATTTCCCATGAAGTCAGGCAGGCACCAAAACCAGACAGATCACCATCAGTGTTTTGAGTAGGAGGAGAACTTGAAATGGCTTGAGTTAAAGAATCCCTTGGGCAAGTCTCAGTAGAGAACCATGATCCGTTAGACCAGATCAAAACAGGGCAAAGCTGTTGGCATGTTGAAACATATTGCCTTAGCCAAACATGACAGGCTCAGGGAAGGCTAAGGTCATGATCAGATGAGTTAGGAAGGTGGACCAGGAGTTCCTTAAGGAATGTGAGACAGCCAGATAAGCAGAAGCTGAGGTCTTGCCCTGAGCTAATGCTGAGTATTAGTTCTTCTCAGTTGTTTCCATAAGCTCTGTTAAATGGACTTTTCCTCTTTCTGCTGCTGCTGCTGCAAAGTCGCTTCAGTTGTGTCCAACTCTGTGCGACCCCATAGACGGCAGCCCACCAGGCTCCCCCGTCCCTGGGATTTTCCAGGCAAGAACACTGGAGTGGGTTGCTATTTCCTTCTCCAATGTAGGAAAGGGAAAGGTGAAAGTGAAGTCCGTCAGTGGTCCAACTCACAAATCTTCCACACGTGGCCCTACTACCATGTCTGTGTTTCTAGGATGTGTTTGTTGGGGCAAATCAGCAGCTGTATTTTCACTCCCAAGCCCTGAGCCCTGTGTGTGGGGGACAGCAGTGCTCTGCCTGCAGGCCTCAGCAGGGGTCTCCTCCAGGCTGAGTGTTCTGATTCCTTTAAGCCTCCTTTGTGGGACTTTTACTCTGGTTGCTCCCCACCCCCACATCATGGGCCAAGGGCCAGGCTTATAAAACCAGGCTTTGAATCAGGGCTTAGACATACGTTGCCTATAAAAATGTCTCTGAATTGGCAATAATTAATCTCCTGTGCAACTGTATTTGGCTCTAAAATGCTGAGTGTACTAGCAATTGCTCTAACTGGAAACAGATCTATGGCAGTTGGTCAGGGATGATATAAATATCTTCAATCAATGGGGAGTGGGAAATCTAGGAATATGTCTGTTACTGCCTCCTTATCAAAGCTTTTAAAACTACTGAACTCTGATATTAGGTTTCTAAGTGTTGTGGGAAAAGGCTGTATCCAGTGTGATTTGATTCTCCTGTGATCTCAGGCCATCAGATAAGTGATTCTTAACTTAAGGCATTTAGAAATTAACATGAATGTGTTTTGGTTATCTCAAGGACAGGTGAAAATTCCTGCCATTGAGTAAATTAGCCAGTGATGCTACAGTCCTGCAAAACCAAGAGTTACCTGGCATAGAATCTTCCAGCACACTCACGATTGACAACACTTAGAGTGATCTCTGGTTGACTTTCAGCTGTAACTATCCCAAACTATCCCCACTAGTAACTATCCCAAACTATTTCTGCTCTCAGAACCACTTAGTTTCTGCCATAATTTCACACTCTTCTTTCCTCAGACTTTTCATATTATTCAACAAAAGCTTAGTCAAATTCCTTCCCTTTTCCCTTTGCTATTCTCCGTCTGTACCTGCCCAGCCTGGTCTCTTTCCTGCCCTTTCAGAGAAAGAAATCTTGCTAAGGATAACAACAGCTCCATGGGAGGTACTGATTGGTCCCACTCTACTCCACCCCATCCCATCCCAGCCCTCTCTCTTGCATCTTCAATGCCTTGCCAGTTCCTTCTTCCCCTCAGAGAAGTGCTTGAGTTTTCCATCCTGATGTCAATAAAAGCAAAAACAAAAACTCTTAAACCAGCTACTTCAGTTCAGTTCAGTTCAATTCAGTCACTCAGTTGTGTCCGACTCTTTGTGACACTATGAATGACAGCATGCCAGGCCTCCCTGTCCATCACCAACTCCCAGAGTTTACCCACACTCATGTCCATCGAGTAGGTAATGTCATCCAGCCATTGCATCCTCTGTCATCCCCTTCTCCTCCTGCCCCCAATCCCTGCCAGCATCAGAGTCTTTTCCAATGAGTCAACCCTTCACATGAGGTGGCCAAAGTATTGGAGGTTCAGCTTCAGCATCAGTCCTTCCAATGAACACCCATGACTGATCTCCTTCAGAATGGACTGGTTGGATCTCCTTGCAGTCCAAGGGAATCTCAAGAGTCTTCTCCAAAACCACAGTTCAAAAGCATCAATTTTTTGACGCTCAGCTTTCTTCACAGTCCAACTCTCACATCCATACATGACCAGTGGAAAAACCATAGCCTTAACTAGACGGACCTTTGTTGTCAAAGTAATGTCTCTGTTTTTTCATATGCTATCTAGGTTGGCCATAACTTTCCTTCCAAGGAGTAAGCGTCTTTTAATTTCATGGCTACAATCGCCATCTGCAGTGATTTTGAAGCCCCCAAAAATAAAGTCTGACACTGTTTCCACTCTTTCCCCATCTATTTCCCATGAACTGATGGGACCAGATGACATGATCTTAGTTTTCTGAATGTTGAGCTTTCAGCCAACTTTTTCACTCTCCTCTTTCACTTTCATCAAGAGGCTTTTTAGTTCCTCTTCACTTTCTGCCATAAGAGTGGTATCATCTGCATACATGAGGTTATTGATATTTCTCCAAGCAATCTTGATTCCATGGAGCCTGTGCTTCTTCCAGCCCAGCTTTTCTCATGATGTACCTGCTACTTACCCCCTCAAATTAACACTCCATATAATTTCTTCATCATCTATCAACTCCTAAAACCCTCATAAGCTGGTTTCCACTCCCCAGTTCTAATCTCTTGAAGGTTATCTCAATGATCAGTTGCCAGACCACTCACTCTTCAAATTCTTTGCATTTCTCTGAAAAACTGGAGCCTTGAAAACCCAACTAAAGATCACTTCTCTTCTTGTTCCTTCAGTTGCTTTTTGATATCCCCAAGAAGACTGGGGCCAACCACACCATAAGAGCATCTTCATTTTCTTGAGCTTCATTTTAACATTTCCCTAGCTGTACTTGTGCAGGATCCTGGCTGTACGTCTTTGGGGCTCCTTTTCCTCATCATTTTCCCCTATCTTGGATACAGATGTTGGCTGCACTCTACTTACTGTCCTTAGCCTTCTTCTCAACCAAGTAGAAAGGGAAGTTGCTCAGTTGTGTCCGACTCTTAGCGACCCGACCCCATAGACAGCAGCCCACCAGGCTCCTCCGTCCCTGGGATTCTCCAGGCAAGATCACTGGAGTGTGTTGCCATTTCCTTCTCCAATACATGAAAGTGGAAAGTGAAAGTGAAGTTGCTCAGTCGTGTCCGACTCTTAGCGACCCCATGGACTGCAGCCTACCAGGCTCCTCCATCCATGGGAGTTTCCACTAAGTAAATGATCCTCAAACCTACATACAGAACTAATCATAACCTCTTCTCTTGAACTCCAGGCCAGATTGCCAGCTGCCTGACAGATAATTTCATCCACTGGTTCATTGTTGTTGCTGTTTAGTCACTGAGTCCTGTCTAACTCTTTTGTGCCTCCATGGACTATAGCCTGTCAGGCTCCCTATCCTTGGGATTTCTCAGGCAAGTATAGTGGAGTAGGTAGCTATTTCCTTCTCCACAGGATCTTCCTGATCCAGGGATTGAACCCACGTCTCCTACATTGGCAGATGGTTTCTTTACCACTGAGCCACCAGGGAATCCCCAACAGCAAGGACCTAACAGAAGCAGAGATTAAGAAGTGGCAAAAATACACATAAGGCTTATACAAAAAAGTTATTAATGACCCAGATAACCATGATGGTGCAGTCACTCACCTAGACCCAGACATCCAGGAGTGTGAAGTCAAGAGGACCTTAGGAAGCATTACTGCAAACAAAGCTGGTGGAGGTGATGAAATTCCAGCTGAGCTATTTCAAATCCTAAAAGATGCTGCTGCTAAAGTGATGCACTCAGTATGCCAGCAAATTTGGAAAACTCAGCAGTGGCCACAGGACTGGAAAAATGTCACTTTTCATTACAATCTCAAAGAAAGGTGATTCCAAAGAATGTTCAAACTACCATACAATTGCACTCTTTTCACATACTAGCAAAGTAATGCTCAAAATACTCCAAGCTAGGCTTCAGCAGTGTGTGAACTTCGAACTTCCAGTTTTACAAGCTGGACTTAGAAAAGGAAGAGAAACCAGAGATAAAATTGCCAATATCCATTGGATCATTGAAAAGGCAAGGGAATTTAAAAAAAAAAAAAACATCTACTTCTGCTTCATTGACTAAGTGAAAGCCTTTGACTGTGTGTATCACAACCAACTGTGGAAAATTTCTAGAGATGGGTTTACCAGACAACCTTACCTGTCTCCTGAGAAACCTGCATGTAGGACAACAAGCAACAGTTAGACCTGGACTTGAACCAATGCCCTGGTTCAAAATTGGGAAAGGAGTATATCAAGGCTGTATACTGTCACCCTGCTTATTTAACTTTTATGCAGAGTACATCATGAGAAATGCTGGGCTGGATGAAGCACAAGCTGGAATCAAGAATGCTAGGAGAAATATCAATAACCTTGGATATGGAGATGATACCACTTTAATGGCAGAAAGTGAAGAGGAACTAAAGAGCCTCTTGAGGGTGAAAGAAGAGCGTGAAGAAGCTGGCAAAAAATGGAACATTCGAAAAACTAAGATCATGGCATCCAGTCCAATCACTTCATGGCAAATAGCTGGGGAAAAAGTGGAAACAATGACATATTTTATTTTCTTGGGCTCCAAAATCACTGCGGATGGTGATTGCAGCCAGGAAATTAAAAGATGCTTGATCCTCGGAAGAAAAGCAAACAAAACTAGTGTGCATGTGTGCTAACTCACTTCAGCTGGGTCTGACTCTGCGATCCTCTGGATTGTAGCCTGCCAAGCTCCTCTGTCCAGGGGGTTCTCCAGGCAAGAGGGTGGGGATGAAGTGGTAGAAACCTTAAAAACAATCTTAGAGATAAATGAATATATCATATCTGCTTAAATGTTTAAGGTAAAGAATGGGTGGGTTTAGGTGTCTCTACTCAGGACAGCATGTGTTTTAGTTAACTATCTCCTGCAAAAACCCATATGAAGGCATAAATCTATGCAGAGATTAACTTCATTTAACACTGAATATTTAAGAAACTATTGTATTCTTAGGGTATGTACCTTATTACAATATTGAATGGTCACTGACAGAAATTGAAGAGCAATAGACCTGATCCTGCTGACTACACCAGGCGTCTTGCTGTATCTCACTGTGCACTGTTTGTTGAACCCAAGGTAGGCAAGAAGCTGGGGAAGAAAATGTGAGGAGCCATAGGAACTGCTGCTGCTGCTGCTGCTAAGTCTCTTCAGTCGTGTCCGACTCTGTGCGACCCCATAGATGGCAGCCCACCAGGCTCCGCCGTCCCCGGGATTCTCCAGGCAAGAACACTGGAGTGGGTTGCCATTTCCTTCTCCAATGTATAAAAGTGAAAAGTGAAAGTGAAGTCGCTCAGTCGTGTCCGACTCTTAGCGACCCCATGGACTGCGGCCCACCAGGGTCCTCCGTCCATGGGATTTTCCAAGCAAGAGTACTGGGGTGGGGTGCCATTGCCTTCCCCGATAGGAACTGCAGACACGTTTATTTTCTGCGGCTGGCACAACAGTTGTAGTAGCAGCAGGCATGCTGTAGTCTCTCCTCTTGTGGTGGACCCAGCAGGCGCAGCCATAACGCAGCCTCCCCACTGTCATGCGGCCTCCACACCGTGACACGGCCTCCCCACCGTGACGCAGCCATAACATACTCATGAGGGCTATTTTAGGGGAGCTTGTACTCTTACAGAACAAAAGTAGCCCACGGCCAAGTGCGTGCATCGTGATGGCACATGCACAGTGCTGTAAGTGACCTCAGCTGTTACAAAACCGTGTATCTGCAAAAGGATGTGGAGCAAGAGAGCCTGAGAACACCATCTTGGCTAATTTGCTCTTTCCCTACATTCCACTCTCTCAGGGTATTTCACCTCACAATCTACCCCAAACCATCTTCCACAATGTTCTCTTGGCAAGTAACTGTGACCCTTGTATTTATATCTTGTAACAGAAGCAGCTACAAAAACAAACAATTACATCCCCAATACACAGCAAAACCCAATACCAGGTATCATCTGAAACTCATGTTTCAGTCCTTGCCCTTACCAGGCTAGAGAAGAGCCACCCACTACATGTGGGGCGCCTTTATCTTCCATGGCCAAGTCCAGTCCACCAGCTGTCATTGTGAAACTGCATAAAAGCCTCCACAGGGACAGCTCCACCCCTGCAGAGCTTTCTATTAAGGACCTGCAAACCACCCCCCCACACACACACACACACACAAGCTCCAGGCCCACCCCTTCAAAGAGGGGATTTTTGTACCATTCACAGTCTGGGAGAAGGCAATGGCACCCCACTCCAGTACTCTTGCCTGGATAATCCCATGGATGGAGGAGCCTGGTAGGCTGCAGTCCAATGGGGTCGCTATGAGTCGGACACGACTGAGCTACTTCCCTTTCACTTTTCACTTTCATGCATTGGAGAAGGAAATGGCAACCCACTCCAGTGTTCTTGCCTGGAGAATCCCAGGGACGGGGGAGCCTGGTGGGCTGCTGTCTCTGGGGTCACACAGAGTCGGACACGACTGAAGTGACTTAGCAGCAGCAGCAGCACAGTCTGCCCACAAGATTCCAAATGCTTTCAACGCTGTTCTAAATTTCCAAGGGAATCAGGTTAGTAGCATATCCCAGGACACAGCTGTTGCAGTACACAGATCTACTAAATGTAGAACACAGCCGTTTTCTTAACCGTTTGGCCACCATAGCCGTCAATGTATGCGCTAGGTCTGGGATACTGCCCCGACTTGTGGTCAACAAGGCTGTACTCAGCACCAGTGTCAACCAGGGCCGTTACTCTCTGTACATAGTGACCAGTGAATTTCAAGTTATACCTGGGGTCTCTGGCCCCTGCTTGGGCTTTTCCAGAGGGCACGTTGGTTTGAGCCCTATTCAAAGCAGAAAAGGGCACCACCAAAAGGAACATCTTTGGGCGCCATTTAATCTTTTAACTGATACGACTATATTTCTTGCTGTGGGTGCTTCCCAAACTTGGTAAACTGCTGCTCCAGTCTCAGTTGCCTCCGTAGCTCTAGAAGCTCTGCATTGGGCTATCAATTTTATTTCTGTCAACTCCCACTGCCAGAAAATCGGCTCACGTTTGCATCTGTGTAACCCGGATGGGACCCCTGCCAGCCCGGGCCTCCGTCAGGGTCTTCACACTTCCAAATGGTGTCTTGCATGTCATCCCTCTACTTCTCTCAGTAAGGTTCCCCAAAACCCCCCGGGTGCCTGGGCCAACCTTCTGTCCCAGAGTCACAAAAAGCAAGCTGCCAAGGGTTCCCCTTGCTTTGGCCAAAACTGCTTACCCAAGTCGACCAACTCCACCTGAGTAGGTGGTCGTTGTGAACTCAGTCACACCGGGGCCCCCTTGAGGATGCCCACCTTGGTCATAGGCTGCTCAGGCTCCACTTTTGGCTGCACAGTGGGCCTTGCTGCCAAGCGGGGGCCTATGGTCTAACAATGTTCCTTGTCATCATCCCTCATTACTTCACTGTCCAAGCCTCTGGGCTCCTCAAGGCCATGCATCTTTCGCTCCAGCGTGTGTACATGCTGCTCTCGCTCTTCTCCTCCTCTCTGCAGTTCGTGCTCTTACACAGAGGGTACTATCCTTATGTGCCTTCAAGGCAGTCAAGAAAATCCCCCCCACAGCGCCAGCAGCAGTCCGTGCCACCTTGTCCAGTAAATGTGGACTCGCCGTAAGGCCTTTTCGATGCTATCCTGAGATTGAAAGCTATTTGCACTAGGGGCTGGAAAAATAATTACCCTGTGTAATTCCAACTTTCTGCTCATTAACAGATTTTCCTAATCAGGTTGGCAGTTGGGCTCAGGAGCACCAACAGCATGGAGGGCTGAATTTAAATATTGCTCCAGAATACCATACTTTAAAAATAGGGTGGTCATTATCAGTATTTGGCTAATCTTGAAATCTGTGCTTTGAAGAATCAAATTCTAGGAAATGTGTAAAACTAGAAAAGCCATTTCTGATTTTGTTACCTAGAGAAGCATGTGGCCACCACATGGCTTACCTTCTGGTCAGCAATACCACAATGCACCCATACCCCTCACCACACACACACACACACACACACACACACACACAGAACAGTGCTGAAATTTTCCTGAGAACAAAGAACTTAGTTCATCTTTCTTCCTAATAAACTCACCATAGTAGAATAGTTTGGACATACTATACAAAACATCTCTTTGAATATATTCAAATAACTTAATGTTTAGACTGATTTCTAAGAGGTTAGTATTTTCTTTGTGTGACACACCATTTCTTAGGTGTGCTCAATCATGATGAAATTGTGAAAGTTGCAATATATTTAAATTTAAGATTTTTATTTTTGTATAACTAAAATTAGAGAAAAATCATGTACTTTCCTTGGGGCCATCTGGTAATTTCACTAAGAAGGAAAGAGTTTAAATTGTTTCTTGTTGCTTTGAGCAAACCCATATGGTGCCAATCATTACCTACACCAGCCAATGAGAGAGCTGAATTTCACTAGTGGGTTCTGAGATTTAGTCTGATCATCTGTTGTTGCTATTCTAATTCCACGCAGAGACATTTTCTTTCTTGTGTTTTCATTTAATGCTTTCTAGAAACTACATACAATCAATTGATATGGTCTATTTTTTCATATAACACACCAATAATAATTTAGCCAAAACTAACAGGAAATTGACTTGGAAGTCTGATCTCTAATGAATACTGAAACCAAGCTCAGCACATTAAAGGAAGTAATTATGAAGGCACCCCCATTGTGTGCAGATATGCTCGGTCAGCCAAAACAGAGGACTTTTCTATTTTTATGAGCTTTGTCAAATTTAAATTACGTTACATTGTAAGACAAAAATTTTAAAGAATTTGTTAGTAGCAATGCCACTCTATAAATATTTATTTTTAAAATTATCCTTCATGTAATTTAAAGACAATTTTTTGAAGCAAATGGCCTACACATACCAATAAAAATACCTATTCATTTGCAAAACAAGTAATAAATACCACAGGTATTTCTAGCTAATCATATATGTATACACTATAGTGTGTGTATACATGTCGTGTAACACACCAGTCCTGTAATCAGCATTAACTGAGAGACTGCAGAGGTTTCCTGGCTCATCACTGAACTTCACAGCAGGCTGCCCTCCATTCCTCTGGCGCATAGCTCATGTGATTTCTTAACTCTTGCCCATCCACCTTGCTTCTCTTGGGTGCAGTCATGGTCGTGACTAGCCCTTGGCAGTGTCCACTTACCAAGCACTCCTGTACTTTTTACACACTGACTCCTGTCACCTGGCAGCGACTCCCTCACAGATCATCTCCCACCTCCTTCCTTCCCTTACTGAACTCATCTCTGACTTGACATAGGATCTCCACTCTTACTTCCTAAATTCTCGTGTTCATACTTCTTATTCTGACTGTTTTCTGATGTGTTTCCCTACTTTTGTCCAGTTTATCTTCCTGCCATTTTGCCCTTCTCTATCATCTCTTCTTTTCATCACCTTCACTTCCCCCAAATCCTTTCATGGGCAGAGCTGTCAGGGTGAGTGCTTGGCACTGCCTTGGGTCACGTAGTAGTGGGGGCAGTGAAGTCTGAAGGCTTTGGTGAGCAGCGGTCGCTGGGATGGGCACAGTGCAGGAGTGGGGAGTCAGATTCAGGTTAGCAGTCTCCAGGGGAATAACAGCCCACCTTCTCTGAGGAGTATTTCAAATGCATACCCTTCCTAGGGAAGATTTTAAGAAACTTGAACTTGTATCAGAGTTACAGAATTGACTGGGGGCTCCTTAAAGCTGATTGCCAGCTTGCCCACACTCCACCCACAACCAGATTCTATAGTTCTGGGGATAAGATTGGAATATGCAATTCTAATAGCTCCCAGGCTATTCACGTGCCCCCTGACCACAGATCACTGCTTGAGTAGCACTACTTTGCAGTGCTTTCTTTTTTTCTGATCTCTGACAAATACTTCTGGATACGTTTTACAGCAAATCACCTATACCCTTATTTCTGTGGAACTGATCAGCAGGTAATCCCTGATGAGTGACAGTAACTCATTAGATTATTTCCTTATAGCTAAATAACATGAATTTCCTTAGCTTTTTATAAAGTTTATTCTGTAAATCTTTCATTACTCTATTGTTCTCTTCCATTTTTTTCTACCAGTTGCCCACATCCCTCACCAGTTGTAGAAATGCAAACTGAATTTAGTAATCTGCATAGTGTTGAAACCAGCAGGACCCTGTGAAGCTCCTGGGCGTGGAAGACTTTCTGTGTCCCCATTTTCTTTGTAGGGAATAGACTCCAGCCTCCATGACCTCCCCTGAATTCCAAAGAGCAGAGACAAACAGCTGCTAATCAAGGAAGGGAGGTGATACAAAGACAAGGGAGGATCAGTCTAAAAACAATAGTGCAGCCTTGGGACAGGGTCCTGATTCAACCTCAGCGGATACATATTAAACACCTTTGAGCTCTTTTGCAGAACTAAAGCACCCAACAAATGGAAGATGTTAATTACTTGATAAAGCATTCTTTATTCCAGAGAGAAAGTCACAGTTTAAACACATATTGTACTATAACAATTCGTTCAACAGGTGTTATGAAGTGAAAGGCTATCTGATCTACTCAGGGTTTTTTCAGCACTTCTAAATTCAGTTATTCTGCCTCACAAGTTTCTCATGATACTAGGTGGGAAGTATCATGCAGTGATAAATAATGCATTGGAGATCACAGTTATTGACCATGATTCAAACCCAGGCAGTCTAGCTCCCCAGTCTGCACTCCACCCCTTGCCTCACCTTACCAGGAAACTGCCCTCATAGTCTTCCTCTCTGCAGCCAGGTGACAGACTCTCTCCTCTACAGCATTTCTTTTTTGCAGAGCTGGACATTGATGTTTCTGAGATAAGGGGATGTGTGGCACGTGTGGGTTTGAGGCTTTGCCTTGATCCAGAACTGACATGTTTAAAGTGATCCAAAATTTATTAGTGTGGGTATCATGACCCTAGTTTGATGCTACTTTGAACAAGATACTGAAACTTATGTTTTTCAAGTCTCTGGTAAAATATTTTTATAGTTTTTAAATATTAAGATTGGTATCTTGATTATTAGTTATCTGAAGTTTGGTTATCTGTTTTTGTAGATAAATTGTTGATCTTATTCACAATTTCCCTCTCTGCAACGAGGTGTCCCTCCTCTATATTAGTTGGACATTGATGTTTCTAAAGTATGATGAGTTGGGTGGTACACGTGGCTCTGGGGCTAGTGCCCTGACCTTGCACTGAGGTGCTTAAATCGGTTCAACATTACATAATAAAAACCAATCTTGGCCAGCATTTCATCCTTCTTTGAGCTCCTAAAAGATCTTGTATTATTCTCTTGTCACACACTGGGTTGTTATGGAAGACTAGTACACATCCTGCTTAGAAGTATTTGTCCAGTAAATAAAGAAATGAATGAGAAAAGTCTGGGGAGAATTCTGTATCACCTGAAATTCACTAGCAGACTTTTTCTGTGAATATAATTTCAGGAATTATAGAAGCATGATTAATAACAGTTCTCATATAATTTACAATCTTCTCATTAAGCCTACATTGCACCTGGTTATATGTACATAGAGAAAAAAATGAGTCAGATATATACGAACAGTCATCAACTTACAAAGGAAATAGTAACCTAGGGCAGGTTCTCTTACTTAAAATTAATCTTTGCTTAAAATAACATTTAGAAATTGCTCTTAAACATTCCTTTTATTCATTAATTTGAGTAATAATAAATGCATTTAATTCTAATGAAACTTGGTCACTGAAGTTGCACAACGGAAAAGAAAATCAAAGTCTAGTTGTTTCAGCTCCTCAAAGGTAAGTTTAAGAGAGAAAAAAAATCTCCTGACACCAGTCTTGTGATTAACACGAAGTATCCTGCAAGTTGGAGAAGGCAATGGCACCCCACTCCAGTACTCTTGCCTGGAAAATCCCATGGACAGAGGAGCCTGGTAGGCTGCAGTCCATGGGGTCGCTAAGAGTCGGACATGACTGAGCGACTTCACTTTCTCTTTTCACTTTCATGCATTGGAGAAGGAAATGGCAACCCACTCCAGTGTTTTTGCCTGGAGAATCCCAGGGACGGGGGAGCCTGGTGGGCTGCCGTCTATGGGGTCACACAGAGTCGGACACGACTAAAGTGACTTAGCATAGCATAGCATAGCATAGCATCCTGCATATAGGCATCAAAGCAAAATTGAAAAAGTTATTTTCAAGCCACTGATGATGAAGCTGGCTTCTCTGAGTCTTAATCCCAGAATAATAATCCTGGGATTATTTGTTCTGGTAATCCCAGAACAAATTTTGAATGTATAAATTCTTATGTTGATGCCTGTGCATTCCATCAGCATATGTGTTCAACTTCCATAATAATTTTATTTTACTATGCTTCCTTGCATAGCTTCAGTTATATTCATTTGTTTTCAAGTTATTATTCAAGAAATCAATCAAAACAATGTTTAACATATCATAAGTAAAGGAAAATATTTTGTTACTAAATGACAGTATATCTACGACATGCAAGGAGGTCAGCTACCTTTTCTTTACCATTGAATTTCCTCTTTTTTTGCCACAACTCCTTTCACAGATCCACATCTTGGTCACAATATACTTCTCACACTGCTCTGGACATTGTTGATCTTATCTGAAGTATTTCCATGCATGTAAAATAAACATAAATATACACATATATAAACAGTTCCTTAGTCTACACTGTTAATATGATATGTGTGTGTACATATATGTTCCCCTCATGCTCTAAGTGCACTGAACACTGCACAGAAGATACAATATAACTTTATCTTGAGGTCACTAGTAAATCTTCCCTGGAACACTCGTGGACTATCTACTAAGATATTCTGACTTCATGGGACTTCCCTGGTGATTCAATGGTTAAGACTTTATACTTCCAATGCAGGGGGAACTGATTGAGGAATTAAGATCCCATATGCCTCAAGCCTTAGAAAGCATCACTACGAACAAAGCTAGTGGAGGTGATGGACTTCCAGTTGAGCTATTCCAAATCCTGAAAGATGATGCTGTGAAAGTGCTGCACTCAATATGCCAGCATATTTGGAAAACTCAGCAGTGGCCACAGGACTGGAAACGGTCAGTTTTCATTCCAATCCCAAAGAAAGGCAATGCCAAAGAATGTTCAAACTACTGCACAATTGCACTCATCTCACATGCTAGTAAAGTAATGCTCAAAATTCTCCAAGCCAGGCTTCAGCAATATGTGATCTGTGAACTTCCTCATGTTCAAGCTGGGTTTAGAAAAGACAGAGGAACCAGAGATCAAATTGCCAACATCCGCTGGATCATGGAAAAAGCAAGAGAGTTCAAGAAAAACATCTATTTCTGCTTTACTGACTATGCCAAAGCCTTTGACTGTGTGGATCACAATCAACTGTGGAAAATTCTGAAAGAGATGGGAATAGCAGACCACCTGATCTGCCTCTTGAGAAATTTGTATGCAGGTCAAGAAGCAACAGTTAGAACTGAACATGGAACAGACTGGTTCCAAATAGGAAAAGTAATACGTCAAGGCTGTATATTGTCACCCTGTTTATTTAACTTATATGCAGAGTACATCATGAGAAATGCTGGACTGGAAGAAACATGAGTTGGAATCAAGATTGCTGGGAGAAATATTAATAACCTCAGATATACAGATGACACCACCCTTATGGCAGAAAGTGTAGAGGAACTCAAAAGCCTCTTGATGAAAGTGAAAGTGGAGAGTGAAAAGTTGGCTTAAAGCTCAACATTCAGAAAACGAAGATCATGGCCTCTGGTCCCATCACTTCATGGCAAATAGATGGGGAAACAGTGGAAACAGTGTCAGACTTTATTTTGGGGGGCTCCAAAATCACTACAGATGGTGACTGCAGCCATGAAATTAAAAGATGCTTGCTCCTTGGAAGGAAAGTTATGACCAACCTAGATAGCATATTCAAAAGCAGAGACATTACTTTGCCAACAAAGTTTCGCCTAGTCAAGGCTATGGTTTTTCCTATGGTCATGTATGGATGTGAGAGCTGGACTGTGAAGAAAGTTGAGCATAGAAAAATTGGTGCTTTTGAAATGTGGTGTTGGAGAAGACTCTTGAGAGTCCCTTGGACTGTAAGGAGATCCAACCAGTGTATTCTGAAGGAGATCAGCCCTGAGATTTCTTTGGAAGGAATGATGCTAAAGCTGAAACTCCAGTACTTTGGCCACCTCATGTGAAGAGTTGACTCATTGGAAGAGACTCTGATGCTGGGAGGGATTGAGGGCAAGAGGAGAAGGGGAGGACAGAGGATGAGATGGCTGGATGGTATCACTGACTCGATAGATGTGAGTCTGGGTGACCTCCGGGAGTTGGTGATGGACAGGGAGGCCTGGTGTGCTGAGATTCATGGGGTTGCAAAGAGTCGGACATGACTGAGCGACTGATCTGATCTGATCTGATGCCAAAAAAAAAAAAAAAAAAGGATATTCTGACTTCAGCATATACTTCATGGTACCTGGTTTAGTCTATGATCAAATGTTTGAAGGACAAAAATTTCAGAGGAAAAAAGATTCATCTTGATACCAACCTCATGGCAACTCGATATATGCTACATATGTGGATTTTTTTTTTTTTTTTTTCTACCACCAACTGTGTGTCCTGGCAAAAAGTTTTGAATTCTAAGACTGATAGCAGTTTGCTATGCTAGTGCTGAAACTGTAGCAAAGAAACTGGAAGGAAGTTTCTATACGTTAAAATGCAAGTTTTACCATGGGCTAAACCTTTTTCAAATGAACTGTCAATTAAACTGTGTGGGAGGAGGGAATCAATTTATGACTGATGGAAGCACATTGCTGATATGAAGGCACCATCATTACTGATACGTGGGAAATCTGACCAGTAGCTGTAGAGTGGTTACTAGAAGAAGCTCTCACTAGACTCTACCCAGGGCTTTAGGCAGAGGGATTGCTAACACACAGCACTGGACATGCATGCCCACAATGACCATAGCATCACTATCCTGTAAATGCTCCCCTTGATTACAGCTGCCACTGTTGAAGGCATGCTCTGTACCTCCTATTCATGATGGGTGAGTGTACTTAAAATGCAGTCCAACTCCAGAAAAACCCTTTTGCGGTTAGATTGGAGGTATCAGGATAAACTCATGACTTTTAAAATATAAAGAGAAAGGAAATATACATAGAGTGCAACATTTGTGTGTGTATCTAGGTATGTGTGTGTATATATATGTTTGTGTGGGTATATGTGTATGCGTGTATTTGTTGTTGTTGTTCAGTCACTCAGCTGTGTCTGACTCTTTGTGATCCCATGGACTGCAGCTCGCCAGGCTTCCCTGTCCATCACCAACTCCTAGCGTTTATTCAAATTCATGTACACTGAGTTGGTGATGCCATCCAACCATCTCGTCCTCTGTTGTCTCCTTCTCCTCCTGTCTTCAATCTTTCCCACCATCAGATCTTTTCTAAGAAGTCAGTTCTTCGCATCAGATGGCCAAAGTACTGGAGCTTCAGCTTCAGCATCAGTCTTTCCAATGAATATGCAGAACTGATTTCCTTTAGGATTGACTGACTTGACCTCCAATGAATATGCAGGACTGATTTCCTTTAGGATTGACTGACTTGACCTCTTTGCAATCCAAGGGACTCTCAAGGGTCTTCTCCAACACCACAGTTCAAAAGCATCAATTCTTTGGCGCTCAGCTTTCTTTATGGTCTAACTCTCACGTGTGTACATGACTACTGGAAAAACCATAGCTTTGGCTGGACAGATCTTTGTTGGCAAAGTAATGTCTTTGCTTTTTAATACACTCTCCATGTTTGTCACAGCTTTTCTTTCAAGGAGCAAGTGCATTTTAATTTCATGGTGGTAGTCACCGTGTGCAGTGATTTTGGAACCCAAAAAAACAAAGTCTGTCACTATTTCCATTGTTTCCCCATCTATTTGCCATGGAACTAGATGCCATGATCTTAGTTTTTAACACGTTGAGTTTTAAGCCAGCTTTTTCACTCTCCTCTTTCACTTTCATCAAGAGGTGCTTTAGTTCCTCTTCGTTTTCTGCCATAAAGGTGGTGTCATCTGCATATCTGAGGTTATTGGTATTTCTCCTGGCAATCTTGATTCTATCTTGTGCTTCATCCAGCTTGGTATTTCTCATGATGTACTCTGAATATAAGCTAAATAAGCAGGGTGACAATACACAGCTTTCATATACTCCTTTCCCAGTTTGGAACCAGTCCATTGTTCTATGGCCAGTTTTAACTGCTGCTTCCTGACCTGCATACAGGTTTCTCAAGAATCAGATCAGGTTGTTTGGTATTCCCATCTCTTTTGGAATTTTCTACAGTTTATTGTGATCCACACATCAAAGGCTTTAACATAGTCAATGAAGCAGAAGTAGATTTTTTCTGGAATTCTCTTGCTTTTTCTATGATCCAATGGATGCTGGCAATTTGATCTCCAGTTCCTTTGCCTTTTCTAAATCGAGCTTGAACATCTGGAATTTCTCTGTTCACATACTGTTGAACCCTTGCTTAGAGAATTTTGAGCATTACTTTGGTAGTGTGTGAGATGAATGCAATTGTGCAGTAGTTTGAGCATTCTTTGGCATTGCCTTTCTTTGGGATTGGAATGAAAACTGACCCTTTTCCAGTCCTGTGGCCACTGCTGAGTTTTCCAAATATGCTGGCATATTGAGTGCAGCACTTTCACAGCATCATCTTTCCAGATTTGAAGTATATCAGCTGCAATTCCAAAGAAGACAATGGCACCCCACTCCAGTACTCTTGCCTGGAAAATCCCATGGACGGAGGAGCCCGGTGGGCTGCAGTCCGTGGGGTCGCTAGCAGTCGGACATGACTGAGCGACTTCACTTTCACTTTTCACTTTCATGCATTGAAGAAGGAAATGGCAACCCACTCCAGTGTTCTTGCCTGGAGAATCCCAGGGACGGGGGAGCCTGGTGGGCTGCTGTCTATGGGGTCACACAGAGTCGGACATGACTGAAGCGATTTAGCAGCAGCAGCAGCTTCAATTCCATCACCTCCACTAGGTTTGTTCATAGTGATGCTTCCTAAGGCCCACTTGACTTCGAACTTCAAGATGTCTGGCTCTAGGTGCATGACCATACCATCATGGTTATCTGGGTCATTAAGATGTTTTTTGTATAGTTCTATGTATTCTTGCCACCTCTCTTAATATTTCTGCTTCTATTAGTTCCATACCATTTCTGTCCTTTATTGTGCCCATCTTTGCATGAAATGTTCCCTTGTGAAGTTTCTCAGTTGTGTCCAACTCTTTGCTATCCCATGGACTATAGACTTCCAGGCTACTCCGTCCATGGAATTTTTCAGGCAAGAGTACTGGAGTAAGTTGCCATTTCCTTCTCCAGGGGATCTTCTCAACCCAGGGACTGAATCCAGGTCTTCTGCATTGCAGGCAGACGCTTTACTGTCTTAGCCACCAGGGAAGCCCAATGTTCCCTTGGTATCTCTAATTTTTTCGAAAAGATCTCTAGTCTTTCCCATTCTATTGTTTTCCTCTGTTTCTTTTCATTGTTCACTTAGGATGGCTTTCTTATCTCTCCTTGGTATTCTTTCTAAGCTCTCCTTACCTGTGCATTCAGATGGGTATATCTTTCCTCTTTTCCTTTAACTTTCACTTTTCTTTTCTCAGCTATTTGTAAGGCCTCCTCAGACAACTATTTTGCCATTTTGCATTTCTATACATGTATATATACAATTGCTTCTTTTTCCTGTGAGCTGAGAGGGTATGGAATCAGTGACAATCCAGTAGTGATGAACACACCAAGTGTCCAGATTTTTATTTCTAAATATTATCCTACGCTAGAACAAAGGTTGTGAGAAATGGTGTTTGTAGGACTGGGGTGGAGAAGAAAAAGATGAGCTTGGGACATCTTTGGTTACAGGAAGTACAGAAGTGCTCAAAGAATGGTGGAGATAAAGCAAAAGAAGGACTGGGCCAGTCTGAAGGAGCTCACACAAGACAAACTTAGAAAAATTTGACTATCAAAATAAATTAAATATTTATGGATTGTAATCCATTGAATAAAATAAAAATTCATTAAAGTCCAAAACAATATTAATATATAGGAGAGAATGGAAAGTTTTTCCTTATGATAGAAATCTAACTCCTTGCTGTAGAAAGAATGATGAAGATAGAAATATTACCATTTGGCATTATTTTGTGTTCCTGGACCCAATTTCAGCTTGGGAGGGTCTTCCCACACCACCACCAATTCTCTAGACAATTGAGTATCCTATATTTGACTCAGTTCTGCTATTATCATCCCTGACCCTAAGATAGCATCAGACTCCAATTTAAGGGTTCAATCCCACAAGACTCCCTCCACCCCTTTCAGATGCCAGTCACAATTCCAGGGTGCCACCTGTGCTTCTGACCAACTGGCTATAAACCAGAGTTTCCCATGACACCCCCTCCTCCCCCTACACTGTTCAAATAGTTTGTTAGAGTAGTTCACAGCATTCAGGAAACCCGTTTACTCACAAGATTACTGGTTTGTTACAGAAGGATACAGCTTGGGAACAGCCAGATGGAGGAAATGTGTGGGGGAAGGGCACAAAGCTTCCCTGCCCTCTCCAGGTGCCCATTCACCCCATATCTCCACATGTTCACCAACTTGGAAGCTCCCTTGAGCCCTGTTCTCACGAGTTTTTAAGGAGCCTTCATTACACAGACATGGTTGATTAAATCATTGTCCACTTGGCAGTTGATTCCATGTCCAACAAACCTGTCTCCAATCCCTGGAGGTCAGGGGGTAGGACTGAGAGTTTTAACCCACTCACCCTGGTGTTTGTCTCCTCTAGCGACCAGCTCCCACTCTTAGGAGATCTGGAGTGGAGTGTGTGTGCTCAGCCATGTCTAGCTGTTTGCGACCCAGGGACTGTAGCCCACGAGAATCCTCTGTCCATGGAATTCTCCAGGCAAGAATACTAGAATGGGTTCTTCTGCAGGGTATCTTCCCCACCCAGGGGTCGAACCCATGTCTCTTACATTTAACCTGCATTGACAGGCGGGTTCTTCCAAAAGTCACCTTATTAACAAACCAAAAGACAACTTTCTCCCTCTCAGCACTTAAGGTCTTCCAAGTGTTTTGGAAGCTTTGTGCCTGAAACAGAGGGGAAGACCAAATGTATATTTCTTATTATTGAAACAGAGCAGGATCCTGTGGGGTCTCCCAGTTATAAATCCTTTCTGTGTCTCCTGTTTCTTGCTTGTACAAAATAGGCTTCATTCAACCTCTTTGATCTTCCCTGAGTTCGAAAGGGCGGATTCAAACAGTTGCTTAAGTAAGGGAGAGGCTGCAGAGACAAGAAAGGAACAATCAGGAAACAATAGAGCAGCCTTGGGGTAGGGTCCTGGTTCTTCCTCAAAGAATATGTGTAACAGTTTCTTTGAGTTGTTCAGCAGAAACTAAGCCCCAACCCCCGCCTCCCCCTCCCCCGACATGGAGGACAGTAACTTCAGGCCAAGCACAAGATTCCTGGAACAGTGCCATATTACCTCACCACCAACTTGCACACAGTAGGACAACAACTCTGACCCCTTCCCCAAATGATTCTCCCTTTAAAAAGTTTCATATCAAGCAAAATCTTTGGAGCTGGTGTTTGGACAAGAGTCAGTCTTCTCCCCAATTTGCCAGCCTCCTGAATAAAGCAACTTTTCCTTCCCAGTCAACACTCCTCTCTTGACTATTGGCTTTTGAGCAGCAAGCAGTCAAACGTGAGTTTGATAACATTATAAATCACAATATCACAAGCAATCAGCTTAGGAATAATTGAATCAGGCAAGAATCATCAGTGGATGCTAAATCTATGAAAGAAAGTTGGATATTACCAAGGTATATACATATATAGTCTCAAAGAATCACCCTATAAGATACATGTTAGTTGCAAAAGGAAATTAGTAACTTACAATGGATAAACGAGGCAAACATACCTGGACCAAAGTTGTCATCAACAGTGTCAGTGCCTTGCAGCCTAACACTACTGGAACACACTTATAATTGCACAAGCAGTGAGGGCAAGGGCACCCCATGGGAAACCCTGGGGCCTCTCAATGAGAGGGTATGAGTGCGGACTCAGACTTTGGGTCTGTTAGGTCATGTGGGAGAAGGATTAGGAAGAGGCTTGTTCAGTTGCTAAGTCATGTCCTATTCTTTGTGTACAAGGCTTCCCGTCCATCACCACCTCCCAAAGTTTCCTCAAACTCATGTCCATTGAGTCAGTGATGCCATCCAACCATCTGATCCTCTGTCACCCCCTTCTCCTCTGGCCCTCAATCTTTCCCACCATCAGGGTCTTTTCTAATGTGTTGGCTCTTCCCATCAGGTGGCCAAAGTATTGGAGCTTCAGCTTCAGTGTCAGCTCTTCTAGTGAATATTCAGGGTCAATTTCCTTTAGGATTGACTGGTTTGATCTCCTTGCAATCCAAGGGACTCTCCAGAGCCTTGTCCAGAACCATAGTTCAATAGCATCAAATCTTTGGCACTGGGGATTGGAATCTCCCAAGAAGTAAGGGTAATTCTGTCTTGGGTATCTTATTAAATCATATAAAAGGAAGGAAGACTAGACTAAAACTAGAGCTGTAGTTGATAAAAAAATCACAGGTGCACATATCAGCTAGGGTAGAGGGATGTTTGAACACCTGTATAATGATGACAGTATTCATTGTTTTGTCTCTGCTCAGGCATGATAATGGAGGGTTCTTGTCACAGGTCTTGGAGTAGCTTGACTAATACTGACATTCTGGAAAAAAGTTTATGTGCAACAAAACACCTCAGCCAGGTTGTGAGTACTGGTTATCTCCTAGCAACACCAAGGCCTAGCTAGTAGCATCCTCAGATCCCAGATGTCAAGCACTGCTTTTCTCATTCTTGCTGGTAATGGGACAGATCAACATCACATGCCCTCTTATATGAGAAGGAAGACAGAATCGCTCTTGTGCATTCCTGTCCCTAAATGCAGAATCTGAGCCTAATCGTGAAGAAACATCAAAAACAAATTGATGGACATAGCAGGCCTGCCTTCTTTAAAAATGTCAGTGTTAAGAAGGAAAGAGACTGAGGAATTGTTCTAGATTAAAGGAGACAACCAAACATAAGGGCGAGCTGCGCTGTGTGATTTGGAAATTTACTTCACTGTAGCAGACTGTACTGCAACAATGGAAATTTCAGAATAAATTTATAGTTTAGATAATTATAGAAATGATAATGTTCTGATTTTGAAAAATATACTGATAAATAAGGTAATGTTTTTACTTTTAGGAAAAACAGTGAAGAATTTAGAGATCAAGGGGCATCATACCTGGAGAAAGGAAAGGGTACCCACTCCAATCCTGGAATGTGAAGTCAAGCGGGCCTTAGAAAGCATCACTACGAACAAACCTAGTGGAGGTGATGGAATTCCAGTTGAGCTATTACAAATCCTGAAAGATAATGCTGTGAAAGTGCTGCACTCAATATGCCAGCAAATTTGGAAAACTCAGCAGTGGCCACAGGACTGGAAAGGGGCAGTTTTCATCCCAATCCCAAAGAAAGGCAATGCCAAAGACTGCAAACTACCATACAATTACACTCATCTCACACGTTAGTAAAGTAATGCTCAAAATTCTCCAAGCCAGGCTTCAGCAATATGTGAACTGTGAACTTCCTGATGTTCAAGCTGGTTTTAGAAAAGACAGAGGAACCAGAGATCAAATTGCCAACATCTGCTGGATCATGGGAAAAGCAAGAGAGTTCCAGAAAAACATCTATTTCTGCTTTACTGACTATGCTAAAGCCTTTGACTGTGTGGATCATAATCAACTGTGGAAAATTCTGAAAGAGATGGGAATACCAGACCACCTGACTTGCCTCTTGAGAAATTTGTATACAGGTCAGGAAGCAACAGTTAGAACTGGACAAGGAACAACAGACTGGTTCCAAATAGGAAAAGTAATACGTCAAAGCTGTATATTGTCACCCTGCTTATTTAACTTACATGCAGAGTACATCAGCTAGTGGAGGTGATGGAATTCCAGTTGAGCTATTTCAAATCCTGAAAGATGATGCTGTGAAAGTGCTGCACTCAATATGCCAGCAAATTTGGAAAACTCAGCAGTGGCCACAGGACTAGAAAAGGTCAGTTTTCATTCCAATCCCAAAGAAAGGCAATGGCAAAGACTGCTCAAACTACCATACAATTACACTCATCTCACACGCTAGTAAAGTAATGCTCAAAATTCTCCAAGCCAGGCTTCAGCAATGCGTGAACTGTGAACTTCCTGATGTTCAAGCTGGTTTTAGAAAAGGCAGAGGAACCAGAGATCAAATTGCCAACATCTGCTGGATCATGGGAAAAGCAAGAGAGTTCCAGGAAAAACATCTATTTCTGCTTTACTGACTATGCTGAAGCCTTTGACTGTGTGGATAATAATAAACTGTGGAAAATTCTGAAAGAGATGGGAATACCAGATCACCTGACTTGCCTCTTGAGAAATTTGTATACAGGTCAGGAAGCAACAGTTAGAACTGGACAAGGAACGACAGACTGGTTCCAAATAGGAAAAGTAGTACGTCAAGGCTGTATATTGTCACCCTGCTTATTTAACTTATATGCAGAGTACATCAGCTAGTGGAGGTGATGGAATTCCAGTTGAGCTATTTCAAATCCTGGAAGATGATGCTGTGAAAGGGCTGCACTCAATATGCCAGCAAATTTGGAAAACTCGGCAGTGGCCAGAGGACTGGAAAAGGTCAGTTTTCATTCCAATCCCAAAGAAAGGCAATGGCAAAGACTGCTCAAACTACCATACAGTTACACTCATCTCACACGCTAGTAAAGTAATGCTCAAAATTCTCCAAGCCAGGCTTCAGCAATGCGTGAACCGTGAACTTCCTGATGTTCAAGCTGGTTTTAGAAAAGGCAGAGGAACCAGAGATCAAATTGCCAACATCCGCTGGATCATGGGAAAAACAAGAGAGTTCCAGAAAAACATCTATTTTGCTTTACTGACTATGCTGAAGCCTTTGTCTGTGTGGATCACAATAAACTGTGGAAAATTCTGAAAGAGATGGGAATACCAGACCACCTGATCTGCCTCTTGAGAAATTTGTATGCAGGTCAGGAAGAAACAGTTAGAACTGAACATGGAACAACAGACTGGTTCCAAATAGGAAAAGGAGTACGTCAAGGCTGTATATTATCACCCTGTTTATTTAACTTATATGCAGAGTACCTCATGAGAAACGCTGGACTGGAAGAAACACAAGTTGGAACCAAGATTGCTGGGAGAAATATCAATAACCTCAGATATGCAGATGACACCACCCTTATGGCAGAAAGTGAAGAGGAACTAAAAAGCCTCTTGATGAAAGTGAAAGTGGAGAGTGAAAAAGTTGGCTTAAAGCTCAACATTCAGAAAACGAAGATCATGGCCTCTGGTCCCATCACTTCATGGCAAATAGATGGGGAAACAGTAGAAATAGTGTCAGACTTTATTTTTCTGGGCTCCAAAATCACTGCAGATGGTGACTGCAGCCATGAAATTAAAAGACACTTACTCCTTGGAAGGAAAGTTATGAACAACCTGGATAGCATATTGAAAAGCAGAGACATTACTTTGCCAACAAAGGTCCGTCTAGTCAAGGCTATGGTTTTTCCTGTGGTCATGTATGGATGTGAGAGCTGGACTGTGAAGATGGCTGAGTGCTGAAGAATTGATGCTTTTGAACTGTGGTGTTGGTTAAGACTCTTGAGAGTCCCTTGGACTGCAAGGAGATCCAACTAGTCCATTCTGAAGAAGATCAGCCTTGGGATTTCTTTGGAAGGAATGATGCTGAAGCTGAAACTCCAGTACTTTGGCCACCTCATGCGAAGAGTTGACTCACTGGAAAAGACTCTGATGCTGGGAGGGATTGGGGGCAGGAGGAGAAGGGGATGACAGAGGATGAGATGGCTGGATGGCATCACTGAGTCGATGGACTTGAGTCTGAGTGAACTCCGGTAGTTGGTGATGGACAGGGAGACCTGGTGTGCAGCAATTCATGGGGTCGCAAAGAGTCAGACACGACTGAGCGACTGAACAGAACTGAACTGAACCCACTCCAGTATTCTGGCCTAGAGAGCTCCACGGACTGTATAGTCTATGGGGTCACAAAGAGTCTGATGCAACTAAGCGACTTTAATAAAAAAAAAAGAGGGGGGAATCATACCTACAACTTATTTGCAAACAATTTAGGAAAAAAATGTACATATTTGTTTGAGTGTGTGAGTGTGTGTGTGTGTGTATATACACAAAGAGAAAAAAAGAAAGGATAAAACAAGATTTAGAATATCTGGGTGACAGAATTCATATTTTTACTATTCTAGAAGTTTGTAATTAGGTACAAATTAAAAGAAAAATGCCTTTCTTTCCTCCTTTACCTTGTGCTTTTCTTTCCTGAGTAAAAATATTCTGGGTGAATGACTTCACTGTTTCACTCACTGCATTTTGAATAAAATCCTTACACTCATCCTTACGTTTAAATCTCCAACTTTAATTTTTCACAGCTGCCCAAGGACTGACTTGTAGGGTTTCTTTAGGAGGTGGATACTTCTTTCAGCAGTTCTTATATTTGGTAAAACTTGTTATAATTGATCTTTTCTGTTTTTAATTCTGTAGACTAATTGCCAGGAACATATACGTTAAACTTGCTTTGGAAAATTCCCTCAGTGGTGGAGGCACTGCCTTACTAAGAAGTGCCTCACAGGTCAATATCTGAGCAGTGAACACTTTCCCTTTTCCATCTTTTCCCATGTGTTGCTGACAGCAGTCTGTATCAATGCTGCTGCTACTGCTAAGTCGCTTCAGTCGTGTCCGACTCTATGCGACCCCATAGACGGAAGATCATCAGGCTCCCCTGTCCCTGGGATTCTCCAGGCAAGAACACTGGAGTGGGTTGCCATTTCCTTCTCCAATGCATGAAAGTGAAAAGTCAAAGTGAAGTCGCTCAGTCGTGTCCGACTCTTAGCGACCCCATGGACTGGAGCCTACTTGGATCCTCCGTCCATGGGATTTTCCAGGCAAAAGTACTGGGGTGGGGTGCCATTGGCTTCTATAAAACAGTCTGATACTACAGAGCTCTTAGTTAAGAATGAGGAATAAGGAATGAGGAATAAAACCGAAATGAAGCCTTTTGTCTTTTTGATAACTTCTTAGGGAAGCATAATCGTCTTCATTTTAGTGAATATTGTTTTAGACAATTTGAAGACCTTATAACAAAAGAGAAAACTTTAAACAATGTTTAAGATAATAATTCATATATGACTTAATCTTGAAACTGAAGAGTCTTTAGTATTCTATAGGTTAAGAGCCATTATTTGAGGTAAAGAAAGTTATTATCAGGTCCAGAACCTGTAGGTTGAAACATGCCTGGGTCATCCCAGGAAGGAATTAAAGTCAAGTAGCTTTAACTCAGCTCTAAATTTTGCCTCTTATTTTGAAACTTTTGCTTCAAATAAAAGGTCTTCTTATTGACAACTGGTGATGACTATGTAATTTCTAATAAATATGTTATTACAGTATGCTTTCAGTGGGAGTATCTTTAGGTTCTCACATGTGTGTGTGTGTGTGTGTGTGTGTGTGTGTTCTCAGGGGTTGTGCCTTACCATTTGGACTCCACTTTTAACCTCACCTGGCCTCATTACCTTTGGTGCTGACTCAAGGTTTAGCAGAATTGTAAGGAAGAACAAGTGTGAGCCATCTCCAAGGTTTGAGAACTCCCTGCCTCAGAATCACCTGGGATGCTTGTTAGAATGAAGATTCCTGGCTCCATCACAGACCTGCTCACTTGGAAGCTCTTAATGTAGGGCTCAGGATCCTGCTTTGTAAATAGCTGCTAAATGATTCTGAGGCATTAAATATATGAAAAAATATTCTCAATAGAACTTGCCTGAAGCAGAATTTTTTAAATTGAATGATCTTCAATTCTCCTCTATATCTTTCATATTTCCTTCCACATCACATAGTTAATCAGTATCTCAAGTTAAAATACGTAAGAGCCATTCCAAGGTCAGCCTGCTCCCACATCTCAGGAATGTATTATCCACTGTCTGTTTAATAAAAGTTAGGTCTGCTTCAGCTGTAAAAAAAAAAAAAAAAAAAGAGAAATCATAGAAATAATTTTATTCTGTCCAAAATTTAAAAGGCCAGAAGTACATAAATTATCTTTCTCTGTAGTTCTGCTGTCTTTTAATCAATCATTTGAACCCTCTGAAGTTCAAGAAATCATGTTAAACTGTAGTCATCAGATAAAAGAAAAGATTGTAAAGTTGATAAAAAATAGCTCACATCTTCAGCTATGATTTTTTTCTGAGCCAATAACTTTCAGTTATCATTGATGAAATTAAAAAAACTTATATGGCGAATCACTAGCAGAAAGAAGATATTTCAGTTCATTTATATGTTCAGTGTACTTGTATATTTACCTGTGCATTATGCTCTGTATCTGATTCTTATTTTCCTCTTACATTTTTTTTTCTCTATTTTGTTCTTGTAACTAGTACATTCCTATATAAGCATTAAGCTTTTCTGATTCAGGAACTGTATCTCCTCAAATAAAGCTGTTTTATTTGTGCTTCACCTAGAATTCATCTATCAAGTAATATATTTTATTTGTAACTGTGTACCCTTAGTATCCATTTCTGAAATTTTGTAATTGTCAGTATATCAAATAAAATCTTATTTATCCAAATTATTTAAATAGAAGTAACTTTTTAAAGTTCTGTAACATGAAAACTAGTAACTATAATAGAGTCCTCTAAACATTTAGAGAGAAGGCAATGGCACCCCACTCCAGTACTCTTGCTTGGAAAATCCCAGGGATGGAGGAGCCTAGTGGGCTGCCGTCTCTGGGGTCGCACAGAGTCGGACACGACTAAAGCGACTTAGCAGCAGCAGTCCCTTTCAACAAAAGTAAACACAAACGCAAGAGAAACCATAGTCCAAGTAAACAGAGTTTAGATTTTGTTGTCTTGTACTTGATTTGGTGGTGAGGCATGCAGGACTATACAGAGCTATTGCTACACTGAAATCCAGGAAGTTCAGGAGGTGAAGAGATGAGTAGAGTCATCACCAGTCACCTATTCCATAAATGACTAGACCAGGGCATGAAAAGTTTAACCAATATACTTAAACCACATAGTACATTGTGACAATATTCTTGGTGACATAAGACTGAGTGTAGGAACTCTTGTACAGATGCTGAGAGAGTTTAAGTCTGGCTAAACCTCTGGGTGCAGTGCCTGGGTTGCCTTCCACTGGCTCCACTGCTGCTGAGTCCACCTTGGCACAAGAGGTTCTTGCCTGTTTGCTTTGGTTACTTATTCTTCCGTGGGATGAAGGTCCTGGAGGATGAGATGAGTGACCTAAGAGCCCTGAACCCACTTTCATGCTGGCAACAAGACTGCCTCCCCAAGTTCCAGAGCACACTTAGGACTGTGATTTGCTGGTTGCTATCTGGCCTCCAGTAAGGCTAGTGCCCTTAGAGGATACCGCAAAAACATATTAGAAGCATTGCTTCAGGAAGTAAATAAGTAAAAGAATGAAGATGGGAAAAGAGAAAGCATTAAGATACATGTGTTAGAACATGAAATAATTATAACTAAAGCACAGATAGCTATCCTGGTTTATTCTTTTTGAAAGTTAAACTAACTGAACATTAAAATTGCAGTGATTTCTGATTTAAACTCCTATGTGGATGAAAACATTTTCATGGATTTTTAACTTTAAAGAAAAAAAAGTTATTGAATGTATTTTCCTTATTAATTCTGTGTGATCTTGATCTCTGGTGGCCTCAGCCTGCAGTAGCTTGAAGCGGGGTTTCCATTCCCAGCCAAGGATTAAGGTCAGGTTGCAACAGTGAGAAAGTTGAATCCTAAGCACTAGATCAGTGGTCAGTGACAAGGCCCTCGTCCTTTGGCTTTACAGAAAAGAATTTCCCACAAAGATCAAAAGTAGTAAAACAGGTAAGGTGTTTATTAGGAGGAAAAAGAGTTCTGTATGTGTGGATAGACACATGGGCAAACTCAGAGAGAGTCTCAGCCTCAGGTAGTTTAAATTACTTATATGGGGGAGTTCTCCTGGGTTTCCTTTGGCCAATCATTTTGATTTGCCGGGTTCAGGGTCTGTATTTGGTAAATCCCAGAGTCATCCTGTGTGAGCGCCTGTGTCTCTCAACCATGATGGATTCTGGCAAAGAAGCCTGTGGGTAAACTTAGCATCACTCTTCTTTGGATCTCCAAGGAGCTTGCTAGGTGGGAAGGCTTCCTTGACTTCGAGAATGAGAATATGTGGTCTCTTACCTTTTACCTGAGCAGGGTCCAGCCTCCTCCCTTGATTGTCCTGCCATGGATTTTGGAGTGTCTGTCTGAGTGGAATCTATTCAAATTGCTGGGGGTAGGGCTCTACCTCCTGCCTCAGTGCAGTTTCCATTCTGCTCACATTCTTCACAAATGAAGTCTAGATGGAAATAAAATAAAAGTAACTTTATATAATCTGACATGAAGGCAAGTCATTCCAAAAGGCAACCAGCATAAAAATAAGAACTTAACTCAAGCACAAAGTTCCGTGCCTACAATGGAGAACGCAGGCAAACTAGTTCTTCAAGAGAGAGCTACCCACTTGGAGTTCACCCGGTTAAGAGGTATGACACTTTAAAATCCAATTTCCCTTTTTTACAACTGCTTGAGCTGTGTAGATATGAATCAGCTTTAGCTGAACTACACTGAATTTTCCTTTAGCATGGGGTGGGTAAAACCAAAATGATACACTTCCCTTCAAATTAACTTTAGAAATTAAAGATACATTATTTCTTTCAAAAAGCAATAATATTTGTTGATACAAAATATTGATGAGACTGTGTTTATATTATTTTAAATTTCAGCACATATATTATCAAAAGAGCATATATTATCAAAAGAGCATATATTATCGATACACTGATTGAACATATATTATCAAAAGAGTCACTGATTTCCAGCACCAACTGCTGCCAAACCCCGGCTCAGCCTTTTTCTTCTTCTTGTGTAATTACTGCTTCACTGGAGTATGAATGATTTTCATATTTTTTTCAATCCAATGAGATATTGCATGCTTTAAAGCAATTATTGTGAATGCTATTTAGATTTTCTAAGCACTGGACAGTGATTTATCTTTTCTGTTAAATACTCCCTGTGAAAAGTCACAAAGAACAAGAGCTAAGACTCTCTGAAGTGAAGTGAAGTTGCTCAGTCGTGTCCGACTCTTTGCAATCCCATGGACTGTAGCCTACAGGCTCCTCTGTCCATGGGATTTTCAAGGCATGAATACTGGAGTGGGTTGCCATTTCCTTCTCCAAGACTCTTTGAAGGGCCTAATTTGATTTTCATTGGCCCAGGGACTACTCACACTATAGGGATTTGCTGTTAAGTCGCTTCAGTCGTATCCAACTCTGTGCGACCCCAGAGACGGCAGCCCACTAGGCTCCCCATCCCTGGGATTCTCCAGGCAAGAACACTGGAGTGGGTTGCCATTTCCTTCTCCAATGCATGAAAGTGAAAAGTGAAAGTGAAGTTGCTCAGTCGTGTCTGACTCTTAGCGACCCCATGGACTGCAGCCCACCAGGCTCCTCCATCCATGGGATTTTCCAGGCAAGAGTACTGGAGTGGGGTGCCATTTGGAGAGCATCTTTTTATCAGTTCAGGAATTTCACACATGAGGCCTCATGAGTCTCACAAATCACCAGGTAGGAGTAGTGAAGGCAAGGCTGATGTTAAGCAAGTCCTGTCTTCAGTTACTTGCCAGGTTACCCTCAGGATGTCTATGCATTTAGAAAGAAGTTTAGAAATATACATTTCACAGAGCATTCATCACCATTCCTGGTGCTTATCATTCCTGGTGATTGCCAGTGCTGGCCTGTTTGGAGTGTAACAGTACCTGAATTTTCTGTACAGTTCCTATATGAATACAGTGGTGCGGTAACTGTCTTTTGAAAATGTCACCAAAGGTTATTACTGTCACATTTGCTTTTGTTAACAAACCTAGGTCACCCAATGTTCATATTTATATTGCTTTATAATGGTAGATTATAGAATCAAAAGGAAAGAAGATGAATTTATAAGTCAGTTTCTATCTTCTCCAAGTTATTAAGAAGTAACATTTCTTGCCATTTACTATTTGTAAAGTGAAATGTGCTTTACATGTCATGAGTATCTCAAAACTTAGTCATTCTTTGGTATAACATTTTATCATTTCTAAAGTGGACAGCTGGGGTTTTATTGTACCTTGTGAGACATGCTTTCAAATAAATGGCAGGCTTTTAATCTTTATTTTTAGAATTATAAAGGACTTATTTGGTGGTGAGCAGTGGGAGGACCAGAGCTCCATCTCTCTGCTCGTTGTCTCTCACCTCCAAAACACTTACCTGCCTGCTTTCTGCTCACCCGTTTGGCCCTGTGCTGAGACACTGGAAGGGGTCTGTTAGTAAAAACATGTCTCTGTCTACTCTGCGTTCTTGGATGATGGTGTTGTCTCTCTGCCTTACTCTGCTTCACTGATGAATATACAGATGATGTTAGAGATGGACCTCACTTTATGAACTTCATACAATGCTGCAGAGAAGTATTCCCCTAATCCCAAAACTGCCCTCTGAAATATTATTCATATTTTTTTGAGAAATGAAATTCTGGCTCACAGGTAGCAAATGACTTGTCCGAGTTCTTTTAGCTGTGAATGGCAACACAAGGCCTTACATTCAGGATTTCTGCTCCCTCCTCTGCATCACAACTGCCTTGACCTGCTATTAATTGATAGCAAGCTGTGTTCATTTATAGGATTATGATTTTTTACGATCAGTTCAGTCACTCAGTCGTGTCCAATTCTTTGTGACCCCATGAACCATAACATGCCAGGCGTCCCTATCCATCACCAACTCCAAGAGTCCACCCAAACTTATGTCCATTGAGTCAGTGATCATCCAACATCTCATCCGCTGTCATCTCCTTCTCCTCTCGCCTTCAATCTTTCCCAGCACCAAGTTCTTTGCAAATGAGTCAGCTCTTCACATCAGGTGGCCAAAGTATTGGAGTTTCAGCTTCAACATCAGTCCTTCCAATGAACATTCAGGACTGATCTCGTTTAGGATGGACTGGCTGGATCTCCTTGCAGGCCAAGAGACTCTCAAGAGTCTTCTTCAATACCACAGTTCAAAAGCATCAATTCTTTGGTGCTCAGCCTTCTTTGGACTCAGAGTGAGTCCAATTCTCACATCCATACATGACTACTGGAAAAGCCATAGCCTTGACTAGATGGAGTGCCAGATGAACTATGGATGGAGGTTCATGACATTGCACAGGAGACAGGGATCAAGACCTTCCCCAAGAAAAAGAAAAGCAAAAAGCAAAATGGCTGTATGACGAGACCTTACAAATAGCTGTGAAAAGAAGTGAAAGCAAAGGAGAAAAGGAAAGATATACCCAATTGAATGCAGAGTTCAAAGAATAGTAAGGAGAGATAAGAAAGCCTTCCTCAACAATCAATGCAAAGAAATAGAGGAAAACAATAGAATGGGAAAGACAGAGATCTCTTCAAGAAAATTAGAGATAACAAGGGAACATTTCATGCAAAGATGGGCTCAATAAAGGACAGAAATGGTATGGACCTAACAGAAGCAGAAGAAATTAAGAAGAGGTGGCAAGAATACACAGAGGAACTGTACGAAAAATATCATCACGACCCAGATAATCACTATGGTGTGATCACTCACCTAAAACCAGACATCCTGGAATGTTAAGTCAAGTGGGCCTTAGGAAGCATTGCTATGAACAAAGCTAGTGGAGGTGATGGAATTCCAGTTGAGCTATTTCAGATCCTAAAAGATGATGCTGTGAAAGTGCTGCACTCAATATGCCAGCAAATTTGGAAAACTCAGCAGTGGCCACAGGACTGGAAAAGGTCGGTTTTCATTCCAATCCCAAAGAAAGGCAATGCCAAAGAATGCTCAAACTACCACACAATTGCATTCATCTCACATGCTAGTAAGGTAATGCTCAAAATTCTCCAAGCCAGGCTTCAGCAATACATGAACTGTGAACTTCCAGATGTTCAAGCTGGTTTTAGAAAAGGCAGAGGAACCAGAGATCAAATTGCCTACATTTGCTGGATCATCAAAAAAGGAAGAGCGTTCCAGAAAAACATCTATCTCTGCTTTATTGACTATGCCAAAGCCTTTGACTGTGTGGATCACAATAAACTGGAAAATTCCTCAAGAGATGGGAATACCAGACCACCTGATCTGCCTCTTGAGAAACCTGTTTGCAGGTCAGGAAGCAACAGTTAGAACTGGCCATGGAAAAACAGACTGGTTCCAAATAGGAAAAGGAGTACATCAAGGCTGTATATTGTCACCCTACTTATTTAACTTATATGCAGAGTACATCATGAGAAATGCTGGGCTGGAAGAAGCACAGGCTGGAATCAAGATTGCCGGGAGAAATATCAATAACCTCAGATATGCAGATGACACCACCCTTATGGTAGAAAGTGAAGAGGAACTAAAAAGCTTCTTGATGAAAGTGAAAGAGGAGAGTGAAAAGGTTGTTAAAGCTCAACATTCAGAAAACGAAGATCATGGCATCCAGTGCCATCACTTCATGGCAAATAGATGGGGAAACAGTGGAAACAGTGGCAGACTTCATTTTTTTTGGCTCCAAAATCAGTGAAGATGGTGACTGCAGTCATGAAATTAAAAGATGCTTACTCCTTGAAAGGAAAGTTATGATCACCGAGACAGTAAATTAAAAAGCAGAGACATTACTTTGTCAACAGTGGTCCATCTAGTAAAAGCTATGGTTTTTCCAGTGGTCATGTACGGATGTGAGAGTTGGACTATAAATAAAGCTGAGCGCCGAATTGATGCTTTTGAACTGTGGTGTTGGAGAAGACCCTTGAGAGTCCTGTGGACTACAAGGATTCCATACAGTCCATCCTAAATAAGTTCAGTCCTGGGTGTTCCTTGGAAGGACTGATATTGAAGCTGATATTTTGGCTACCTGATGTGAAGGGCTGACTCATTTGAAAAGACCCTGATGCTGGGAAAGATTGAGGGCAGAAGGAGAAGGGGACGACAGAGGATGAGATGGTTGGATGCCATCACCGACTCAATGGACATGAGTCTGGGTAAACTCCAGGAGTTGGTGATGGACAGGGAGGCCTGGCGTGCTACAAGTTCATGGGGTCACAAAGAGTCAGACACAACTGAGTGACTGAAGTGACTAGACAGACCTTTGTTGGCAAAGTAATGTCTCTGCTTTTAAATATGCTGTCTAGGTTGGTCATAACTTTCCTTCCAAGGAGTAAGTGTCTTTTAATTTTATGGCTGAAATCACCATCTGCAGTAATTTTGGAGCCCCAAAAAGTAAAGTTTGCCACTGTTTCCCCATCTATTTGCCATGATGTGATGGGACCGATGCCATGATCTTAGTTTTTCTGAATGTTGAGCTTTAAGCCATCTTTTTCACTTGCCTCTTTCACTTTTATCAAGAGGCTCTTTAGTTCTTCCTCACTTTCTGCCATAAGGGTGGTGTTATCTGCATATCTGAGGTTCTTGATATTTCTCCTGGCAATCTTGATTCCAGCTTGTGCTTCATCTAGCCCAGCGTTTCTCATGATGTACTCTGCATATAAGTTAAATAAATAGGGTGACAATATACAGCCTTGATGTATTCCTTTTTCTATTTGGAACCAGTGCATTGTTCCATGTCCAGTTCTAACTGTTGCTTCCTGACCTGCAAACAGGTTTCTCAAGAGGCAGGTCAGGTGGTGTGGTATTCCCATCTCTTGAGGAATTTTCCACAGTTTCTTGTGATCCATACAGTCAAAGGCTTTGGTATAGTCAATAAAGCAGAAATAGATGTTTTTCTGGAGCTCGCTTGCTTCTTCAATGATCCAGTGGATGTTGGCAATTTGATCTCTGATTCCTCTGCCTTTTAAAACCAGCTTGAACAACTGGAAGTTCACAGTTCACATATTGCTGAAGCCTGACTTGGAGAATTTTGAGCATTACTTTACTAGTGTGTGAGATGAGTGCAATTGTGTGGTAGTTTGAGCATTCTTTGGCATTGCCTTTCTTTGGGATTGAAATGAAAACTGACCTTTTCCAGTCCTGTGGTCACTGCTGAGTTTTCCAAATTTGCTGGCATATTGAGTGTAGCACTTTCACAGCATCATCTTTCAGGATTTGGAGTAGCTCAACTGGAATTCCATCACTTCCACTAGCTTTGTTCGTAGTGATGCTTCCTAAGGCCCACTTGGCTTCACATTCCAGGATGTCTGGCTCTAGGTCAGTGATCACACCGTCGTGATTATCTGGGTCATGAAGATCTTTTTTGTACAGTTCCTCTGTGTATTCTTGCCACCTCTTCTTAATCTCTTCTGCTTCTGTTAGGTCCATACCATTTCTGTTTTATTTTGCCCATCGTTGCATGAAATGTTCCCTTGGTATCTCTAATATTCTTGAACAGATAAGATTTTTGTAATATTAAATATGAATTTCTTGGCTTTTTTTTTTAGTTTTATTTTATGACTTTCAAAACAATTATAGCCATAACAACAAAAAACAACTAAATCCTATCTGGCTGTAGCTGCTCCTTTAATCTTTCTAAAGATACTATGCAGAATTGAGGCCCTCAGAATAAGGTTCTGGCCAACCAGCAAGGAAGTTGGGGAATCTTCCTCCCAGGAGGTAATGGCTTCCTCTCAGAAAACACTCCAGGGAACACTGGGTTAGGAGATTCCTTGAAAAGGTGTCAGCTCTTTTTCCTCCGGCCTCCAGAGGGGAGCTCACAAAACCTTTTCTTCTTCCTGTCTCCTTAGAGTCAGCTGGTTTGAGCCTCTGTTTGTGTCCATGTGGCCAGAGCTGAGTATATGTAAAGGAACTGACAGTAGATGGGCCCCTAGTTGAGAAGAAAAAAAAGTTTTAAGACTGTCATTATTTACATGCCTAATGATTTATTAGTCTAAAAAAAAATCCAAGAACAACAACCAAATAATCCTGAAGGATGATAAATCCAAAAACATGAAGTTCAGAAAGCCAAATTTATCAGGTTTAGGGGAGAGAAGTTCTAAGAGCTAAGGAGTTTGGGACATTGCCCTTAGATTCTATTTCTGACTCTGTGCCCTTGGTAAGATACCCATCATTTACCCGCCTATCCTATTCCTGTCTCTAAGGAGAAGGTACTGCTGGGCCTTCCTGGGAGCGATACTATTAACCAGAATCATAATCAGATCTTTTTCTATAGCAGTGCTGCTGCTGCTGCTGCTGCTGCTGAGTCACCTCAGTCGTGTCCAACTCTGTGCGACCCCACAGACGGCAGCCCACCAGGCTCCCCCGTCCCTGGGATTCTCCAGGCAAGAACACTGGAGTGGGTTGCCATTTCCTTCTCCAATGCATGAAAGTGAAAAGTGAAAGTGAAGTCACTCAGTCGTGTCCGACTATTAGCGACCTCATGGACTGCAGCCTTCCAGACTCCTCCATCCATGGGGTTTTCCAGGCAAGAGTACTGGAGTTGGGTGCCATCGCCTTCTCCCTCTATAGCAATAAGTGATATTAAAAATTTGAATCTGTAGCACTACATACACAGAAATGAACCCCAAATGAAAAAGGAAAGTTTGGGGAGCTAAATTTAGGTTGGATATTTAATTGAAATTGCAGGACTGGGAACAGAGCTGGCATATAGTAGGCACTGGGTGATAGGGTGATAGGTGGGTGAACTGAGGGGGAGTCAGACCTTCCTCAATGG
Source organism: Tragelaphus eurycerus (assembly GCA_935064755.1). Taxonomy (NCBI): domain Eukaryota; kingdom Metazoa; phylum Chordata; class Mammalia; order Artiodactyla; family Bovidae; genus Tragelaphus; species Tragelaphus eurycerus. The sequence continues at coordinate 2,801,218 of CAKXYN010000057.1, read as the reverse complement.
TGGTTGACCTGGGAGCAAAGAAGCTGTGGTTCAGTCCTGATCCACACTAACACACGTCACAGAGAGTGAGTTATAACCTCAGTTTCTTCCTGTGTAAAACGGATACAACACTCAGCGGGTTAGGAGGACTAAGTGAGAAAATGCTTATTAACTCAGTTCCTAGCACAGAGGAAGCACAAGATTCTGTGATCCAATCCTCCACTACAAAGTCTTCTGAGGAAGAGGCTCTCCAGAGGTAAAAAGTCTGCGGATAGGAAATCCCTTAGCTTCCGGGCTTCTGCGGGACTCCTGCCGTTTCCCCGGACAACGGAGAACGCGAGCTCTTTCTCTTGGGACCCGCGGAGGGATCCAGGGCCTGAAGGTGAAGCCTAAAAGTTAGGTGGACTCTGCGAGCCAGGATTCCCAGCTTCCTTTATGCAGAAACCCCACGTGGAATCGTGGTCTGACTCACTGGGAGACAAAGACGCCGGCCTGAGTGGATGCTGTGGCTGTCTTTTGAGTTGGCTCTTTCCGTGGGAAGGTAGAAAGGAACAGCGAGGCGAGAGTTGATAGTTCTTTGACATCATCATGTTTTCCTGGAAGGCCAGCGCGCTTTCACAATCCCCTCACCAGACCGGGCGACCCAGTTTTGAATGCATTTAAGGCGTTTGCACGAAACTGGTTGAATGCAGCCACCTTTCCTACAACTGGGAAAATAGTCTCTCTAGCAAGTCAAATTCTCCCCTTTACGAATGAATGACCGCTTCTGGTTTAGGAAGGACAATGTTCTGATGTTAGATTTCTCTTGGGTGGGCCTTTCCTTCTAATAGCAGTTGTATTCCCTTAGTTTGACTGATTTCGGAGAAGGCAATGGCACCTCACTCCAGTACTCTTGCCTGGAAAATCCCATGGATGGAGGAGCCTCATAGGCTGCAGTCCATGGGGTCGCGAAGAGTCGGACACGACTGAGCGACTTCACTTTCACTTTTCACTTTCATGCATTGGAGAAGGAAATGGCAACCCACTCCAATGTTCTTGCCTGGAGAATCCCAGGGATGGGGGAGCCTGGTGGGCTGCCGTCTATGGGGTCACACAGAGTCGGACACGACTGAGGTGACTTAGCAGCAGCAACAGCAGCAGTTTGACTGAATTGCTACTCTGAGAATGTTGCCTACTGTAGTTGTAAGGAAAGTTTTGTTCGGCCAACAAGAGCTCATTCTCTCAGTGGAAAAGCAGCCTAGTCGTCGCTAACGCTTCCCTGCTCGATAGGTCTGAAGAGACTTCAAACACGGACACATGAAGACATTTCACTGTCTCCTACATGTTCCCGGAGCCAAATTCCCGGCAGGCAAGGCAGGCGGAGAGGGCAGCTCTGGGGCAGTTCCATTGAGAAAAATAAATTTATTCAACAGCATAACAATCTGGCTTAAAAATAGGGAGTTAACTAAGCCAAAAATAACCTTCAAGAAACTATGGACATTCGCTCACCATTTATTGCCCAAGACAGCAGAGCGCCTACATCTTGAGCAACGTATTCTGCTTCATATCACTCTCATCTTTCTCTCTCTCTTTTTTTCTTTCGTTAAGTGACTCCCTTTTCAGAGGCGGCGGTCCAAAAATTAACCTTACTGGGAAAGAGAAAAATCAAATGCAAATCGGCTTGGCGCTGCCTGACTCGCAAAACGCCCTGGGGATGCGACTATGTCTATAGGTGATTTTTCCTTAATTTTTGTTTCCCTCTCTCTCTGAAAGAGTGAAACTGCCTGCCGTGAGGAAGTTCTTGCTTTTGTCTCCAGCAAATTCGCGGGGTGCAGACTGCCTTAGGGTTTTAAGTTGGGTTAGTGATCACTAGAGACGGAAATCGCTAATTACCAAGTCCCTTTTGATCTCCCCAGGCCGTTTGGCTCTTGACCCTGGAGGCTCCAGTATCCGTGCATTCCCAGAACTGGACCAGAGCGGCGAGACCAGAACTGGGTCTACAGTTAACGTGTACGCCAAGGTCTGGATCGGACTGCTAAAAATGTCCACAGACATCCCAGAGTTGCAGACCTCGGGAGCTGGTGTGCTGCTGGACCTTAACTAGCGCCTGTGTGTCCAGGAGTTTGATTACGCTACCCGCTAACTGCACTTTTCTTTAAATTTGGGGCTAAGAATGGGGAAATAATATATTAAAATTTCCTCATCCACTGCCTTCTCCCCTCTTACCCACCTTCCTTTTTCGATTTTTTTTTTTTTTTTTTTTTTTTTGGTGGGAAATGGAATTTTCTTCTCTTTGCTGGGACTAAAATGTGTTTCGAAATGGTTTGTGAAATGAACAAAAGTCACAGCAAGCCGGACGTCTGGAGCAGAGCGCTGACGGCAAAGGAGTGAGCGAAGGCTTGGTTTTGGAGGGTAATGGGGAGCCGGCCTCCTCCCCGTCTGGTCTCCATTCCCCACCCCGTCTTCCAGGTAAAATAGATTTCCCTTCATCCATCACCCGCTGGGAGCGCCCTTCCCCAGGCAAGCGGAGAATTTGTTAGCTGCCAGAATCTGTTAGCTCCGTTCCCGGCGGCTTTGTGCAACCAAACGAGGCTCCCTCCATTGTGGCCTTTGTCCGAGGAATTTAAGTATTTACATAATGCGTGAGCACGGAACTCGGCGATGAGTAGGGACTTGGCGTGTGCAGAGTGGCGCGTACTCGGCAACCGCGGCGCCCTGGCGCGCGTGCGCCCCGGAACCGCCTCGCTGTGCGCGGGCTCAGGGCGCTCAGGTCCGGAGAGCAGCGCCCCTCGCTCCGTCACCTCCGGGGGGCTGCGCTGTAAGAGGCGAAGTTTCGGTGAATGAATCGAAGAAGCTGGATCCACGAGACTCTGAAGTGGAAAAATTAATTCGGTTTTCTAGGAGAATGTTGGGCGCTTCGTTGTTTTACTTGCTGACCGTTGAGAGCTGTGCGCTCAATGTACCCCGGCGCCACGGACCGCGGAGGCGCCTCGGGTTCCGATCACTCGCGGGGTCGCTTCCCACCCGCGCGCCAGCGGACAGCGAGGGGCATTTAAAGGGGAGAAGAGTGCGCGGTGTGCAGGACCACTGCTCTGCGGAGTTTAGGAAGGAATCTGGAGGCTTTCGAGGCGCGCACACTTCTCAGAGTAAATGCAGCTACTTTAGGAAGCCGACGTCTCCGAGTATCCAAACTTTTGGAGAGAGGTGGCTCTACTCAGAAATCTCGCCCGAGGCGACTGTCCACCAAAAATGTCCCAGAGGTACCCAGAACGCTCCCCAGTCTAGCAGGTGCAAGATCTCTTGCGCGGCCTCTACTTTCCAAAGCCGGCCGCTGAGAGGCGGGAAGTGCTAAGGTGTGGATCTCAAAGAGGAGGCCTGCCCTGGAAGGGGTCGCTAGGCAGAACCTCGAAGCCCAGAAGCTGCCCGCCCTTTCCACGGGGCCTGCGAGCCTGCGGGCCGGCGCCGCCCCTGAGCGAGCGCGCTCGTCGTCGGTCCCAATCAGCGCTCTCGCCGGGTCTGTGACGGCGTTCGGCCCCGCCCCCTCGACAGAGATAAATACATCGGCAAAGGCTCGGTCGCGAGTACCGCGTGCGGCCCTGAGCCCCGGCCCGGCCTCCAGGTGCGCTTTATATACATAGCATCCAGCTTGTAGGGCAGGTCCCGCTGTCCCCGCGGTCAGCCGCGGCCAGCTCCGCACCCTCCTCAGTCCCCCGTGCGGTGAGGCCAAGCCGAGCCGATCTCCAGGGTTCTCGCCTTCTTCTTTTTCTCTCCCTCCCTCCTCCGCCGCACTGGCCGGCCGGCTCGCCGGTGAGCAGCGGCGCAGCGCCCCTGTTCGGCCAGCGCACCTTGCCCGGCTCCGCGCGGCCGGTGCCGGAGAATGGCGGTGCCCTCGCCACAAGACTCTCTTTTCCCTACAGGATGAAGAACCCAATGCTGGAGGCCGTGTCGCTCATGCTGGAGAAGCTACTCTTCATCTCCAACTTCAAGTTCTTCAGTTCGGGCGCCCCGGGCGAAGACAAGACGGGGAACACTTTATATGAGATCAACTCTTTTCTCCGCGGCGACGTGCTGGAGGTGCCTCGGACCCACCTGACGCACTATGGCATCTACCTGGGCGACAACCGTGTCGCCCACATGATGCCCGATATCCTGTTGGCCCTGACTGACGACAAAGGGCTCACGCAGAAAGTGGTCTCCAACAAGCGTCTCATCCTAGGCGTCATTGGCAGGGTGGCCAGCATCCGCGTGGACACCGTGGAGGACTTCGCCTACGGAGCCGAGATCCTGGTCAATCACCTGGACAGGTCCCTCAAGAAGAAGGCGCTGCTCAACGAAGAGGTGGCGCAGAGGGCAGAGAAGCTGCTGGGCATAACTCCCTACAGCCTGCTTTGGAACAACTGCGAGCATTTCGTCACCTACTGCAGGTTCGGCACCGCGATTAGCCCCCAGGCCGACAAGGTACCACATGTGACTCTAACCCCGGTGGGCTCGGTGGGGACACTCCCTCCCTTCCCTAAACTTTCCTTACCCCTGGGAGCAGGGATTGGGTTCTAGATTTAGTAACGAACCTTCTGCTGTTCCTCAGGAATGCGAAGTAAATAAATAAATGGCAATGTGCCTTGCAGGATATCTCGAAATGCACGGCGCAAGAGTGTGGCAATGCAGAACCGCTGCCAGCAACGCCAGAGAACTGCCCAGTTATGGCTGCAGAAGTCATCAGGGTGTCCACCCAGCGTAGTTGAAATGACAAGGGCAGGTGACTGGGAGGGTCACAGAAAATCTATCGCTGTATGCTTGCAACTTTACCCAAGAATTGGCAGTTGGAAGGAAGGTGTCCAGAGTTTATATTTAATCGATAACACTGTCTAGTACAAATTGTTGTGCCTGTAAAACAAGGAAACATGCCCGTTTTCCCTATGAGCTGCAGGGAGAGAATTCTCTTTGCTTTATATAAACCACCAAAATATCCATTAAGAAGACCTCCCTGGTAGTCTCTTACTCCTGTGGCTGAGCTTAAGGGAAAGCTTCTCCTTGGTATTCTGCATTTCTTTTATGCTGGCTTTAATCCCCATTTAGACTTCCCCATTGTTAAGCATCCTATATCCTCTAGCCTGGCAGTTGGGTTGGAGTGTTTCAGAGTTCCCCAGAGATTAAAACAATTGGTTTTCCAGAAGAGTCATTAACTGTTGGAAGGTAATTTTATGGGTACGTTAAAAAAAAAAAAGGAGGGGGGGAACTGTTAGAATTTAAGATGATTAAATTAGCTACAAAGCCAAAGGAAAAAATAGTGGATTTTTTATTGCCTTTTGATACCTCTTAACTTATAAAATTCACATTTTAAGCTTGCAATTTCATTTGCAGTTGGAAGTCTTAACTTTCTCTGCAGTTGCTAAAGAGGTGCTGTTAGTGTGTATCCTTCACAATGAAAATCTGGGCAATCACATAATACGTTTCATTTATACTTTTAATGTTTAGATATGTTGGGACCAAAAGAGTTTAAGTCCATGTAACCAGTTTTGTTTTTTTTTTTTCCACATCTTAATTTTTTGACCCACATGGGAAAATCTTTCCTCTTTAGCAGAGCATGAAAGTATAGTGCTTGTTTACATCCATATATGAAACTCCTTACAGAATATTTATAAAGCCATAATAGACTCAATCTAGAAATTCTAAGTAAAATAAAAATACAGTTACAGCACTGTGCAGCGATTCAAGAATCACAGCTTCAGTCCAGGCCTGTTTAGAAATGAGCTTCACCACATTTACAAACACTGGCTCCAAAAGTGTTCAAAAGGAAACACATTAGATTTACTTAGGATCCAAGCAAGTCATTTCTCTAAGGAAAACCAGTATTTCCCTCCCATAATTAGGAGTTACCATTTCATGGAATACATATAACACTGTATTATATATTTCTACAAAAAAATAGTACAAGTGCTTTTTTAAGGTAGTAAAATATTTAATCTGTGTAAATAACTAGTTGGAACAGTTTTTCCTCTTTGGAAACTTTTTAAGGTTTTATAGAAGTAGAAAAGTGCTTTAATTGCTGTTGGTGCATAGCACCTCTTGTGAAACTGAGTTTTTGTCTTCACTTTGAATGGTCTAACAAACAATTTGGCCACACAGTAGATTTCCTTGGGAAAAAAAAAAAAAAATCCCCATCCCAAATTTTCCAATTCTAAGGACTGTTTTTGAACATGCCCTGAGAGAAGTAGGTCATTAGTACTGAAGGAGGACTGGCTTTTATTTTCTAGAAACATAAGGACTGACTTGATTCTGGGACTGGTGGTTGAGTTCTCCATATATACAACTATCATCAGCTTAACATGAGAGTTACACAGTTGTCTCACTTAAATTTGTGTTTATAAAATCTCTCAAGAGCACTTTCCCTCATAAAAACACTACAGTTAATATGAAAGTGAACTGGAAGAGAATCTTTTTTTCCCTTTGGCAGTGATTTTTTTTTATATATACAAGCTTAGAAAATGGAAAATTAAACCATTTTCTAATAATTTCACTGTTTCATAAGCTATAAATCCCTTTAATTAGTAACTATTATTATTTCTTATGCTTTTTTTCTTTGCTGGTATTACTTTGCATTGCCAAAATGAATACCTGTACCCCCTTTTAATCTGCAGGGATTTGTTGCTCAAAGGTGCCCCTACAGGCTTCTTAACATTAAGCTAGAACTAGAGGGCATTTCCAACCATGGAGCAACACCAGAGGTGCCTCCTGGACAGGACATTAGAAATGAGATGATCCTCTTATGGGGGAAAGAAAGTCCACAATGATTCTGTGTTGATCTTAATTAAATATTATTGGGGAAAAAGGTAAAAGAAAAATGACTATATCAAGACAGTATTCTTATTTACCTAAATGTATTTGTGTGTATGTTTTCAGTTGTGTCCAACTCTTTGTGACCCCACAGACTGTAGCTCTCTAGGCTCCTCTGTCCATGGAATTTTCCAGGAAAGACTACTGGAGTGGTTTGCCAACCCAGGGATTGAACACATGTCTCCTACATCTCCTGCATGGCAGGAGGAGTCTTTACTGCTGTGCCACCTGGGAAGCCCACCTAAATGTATATTTCCCCATTATTTGCCAAACAGCTTTTCTTACTATCCTGAAAACTTCATTCAGTTTGATCCTCATCTCCTCATCACTTTAAAATTATGTATTTGTTACTCAATATCTTGTTAGTTTAGTAGAAAGAGACAAATCATATGTTTGACACACAAAAAGAATGATATATAGATAACCAGCTGGAAATTTTATATTTGTTGAGATACTGTATAAAAGTACTGAGAGAGACAGCCTTGCAGTGAAGGTTGTGTGTTAAAATATATTGGACTGGTTTCTGCAATGCAGGAGACCTGGGTTCGATCCCCGGGTCAGGAAGATAAAGGGAATGTTTACCCACTCCAGTATTCTTGCCTGGAGAATTCCATGGACAGAGGAACCCGTGGGCTACAGTCCATGGGGTTGCAAAGGGCTGGACACACTGAGCAACTAACACTTTCACTTTCATTCTATCCATTAAGAATTTGGAAACTGCTGTCCAGAACTACATCTGGACACTGATGATAGAAATCAAAGAGGAGACCCTAAAAGCATATACAGTGTTATCTAGAAAAGGAGCTTAAAGCCAGGTTCTTAGTTGTTCAATTGTATTCCCAACTCTTTGTGACCCCATGAACTGTAGCCCATCAGGCTTCTCTGTGCATGGGATTTTCAGGTGAGAATACTGGAGTGGGTTACCATTTTCTTCTCTAGGGGATCTTCCCAACCCAGGGATCAAACTGGGGTCTACTGCATTGCAGGCAGGTTCTTCACTAGCTGAGAACAAGTAGGAAACTCTTATCAAAATGGAGCAATTAATTGCTAAATTCTGCCCCAACAGTGATGAGGAAGAGATAACTGTCAAGATGTAGCAGTGAAAATAATCTTTGTAATACCTTACATTTATACAGAACGCAGACGAATGCAGAGTACTTTTGCTAAATACATCTCATTTGATCCTCACAACAACCTCAATATTTGCATGGAGGAGAAAAAGGTAGTCTGGACAGGTTAAATAATTAAGAGTGGTCCAGGCTATACTTCTGCGAAAAATTAGTTTTCTAAGAAAAAAATACATATCTTAGAAGAATGCATTCTTCAGCGGGTAAAGATCTCATTTATCTTTATCTCCAGCAGTCAGTTTTCAATTTCAACTGATCATGACTTTATTTTGGCAGGAAATGGGATATGACAATAAAATTAGACTTTTGATGGCTTTAGATTTTGAGGCTCAGAAATTTATCATCAGAAGTATTACCAAATTTTAGAATAGTGAGGTGTAGGAATCAAATTCACCAATAATGATGGGCTAAATTCTATTTGCTCAAGATCATTTTACTTTTGAATATGTTATTGTAATCGAGAGGCAATTTAATGTTGTTTTTAACCTTTAATCCTGAATAACTTTTATGTGGTTATGTTCTCTGTAGTTTTCTGTAAATGTTCTGCATTTACAAGGGCAAGTGCCTAAAGTATTATTTCAGCCACTATGGGATGTGGAATCAGGAAACTGAACTATTAACAACTTAAATTCTTCCCTAAGTTGTGAGAGAAATTCTCGTTCTTCTGGTGACAGGGAATAGCTGGAGAAGTTGTGCTCTGCTGTTTGGTATGTGTGATTCTTCTTAGGTTTAGCCTTTCTAATATCCTTAAATTTTATTTTCCAGTTTTGTGAGAATGTGAAGATAATTATTCGTGATCAGAGAAGTGTCCTTGCTTCTGCAGTCTTGGGATTGGCGTCTATATTCTGTCTGGGCTTGACATCATATACTACTCTTCCTGCGATTTTTATTCCATTCTGTTTATGGATGGCTGGCTAACTTCATACTCCTGTGTCAGTGTATGGATTCTCTGTATAGAAATGTTTATATTTATATAGCACAAATCAGTATAAGCATTATCGAGAAAAATGTGACCTATAATAATGTGTTCTGGATAAAAATGTGATTAAGAATGACACAAAGTGCTTACCATGTAAGCCCAAGGATGGAGGCTTTCTGAATCTGCCCAGGCAGTTCCATTCCCAGGCACTGTGAGTCTTGGAAACATGACGGCTTGTGCTAGAGTTCACCGTTACAAGAAAACCAGCTTGTAAGGTGATGGCCACAGGAGATTATTTGCTATTCTTTTTCTCCTATCCTCATTGTTCTTCTCTGTTAAACCTGAATTAGAAGATTGGAATATTTGTTGAATGAGACCACTAACTATTGTAAATTTATGCTGTTTCATTGAAAATTTTATGTTAAACTAAAATAATTTCCCTTATTCAGATGAAAGCATGTTTGATGATTGGCCAAAAAAATCACATTTTCTTTGTGTATTATATATAATTTCTAACAAGTCAAGAATAATTTCATTTCTTGAAACAATATTGGTAAAGTTAAGGTTTAATGATAAAATAACTGACCAGAACTATAGAAATATGTTTTCCTGCAGAAATAGCTGATAATACTATAGTTTTGATTTGGCTTTACTTAATAGGAAGCCTGGCATTCATTTTTTTTCCCTTTTATGTGTCACTGTAGATAGTTTAAACCACTCTGAGAGGAAAATGGACATAGGATTGAAGTAAGTTGGGTACTTGGAGAGTGTATGTGCCAATTAAATACACAGATGTATTGAGTACATGTACTCGGACTGATGTACTGAGACAGAGTACAGGTATTCAGACGTGTACTCAGACTAACAAATTGTTAGCTCTTAATTGCTTTATTGTCATAACAGTGTAGTTAGTATAGAGCATTGGTGGAGGTGAGCATAAAAGCACATTCAGTCCATTTTTTTGCATTTATAGTGTAACTTGCATGTATGTCATTGGATGGTTTAATTTTAAAGCACTTTCTAAGGCACTGTATAATTTTTAAAAGCTCTGGCATCTGTCTTCTAGTTAGGTTTCTCCATTTCATTACCAAGTCAGTATAGTTTACATTGTATAATTTTTAAAAGCCCTGGCATCTGTCTTCTAGTTAGGTTTCTCTGTTTCATTACCAAGTCAGAATAGTTTACATCCTTAAAAGAATGATGCTTCAGCAATATATAAACACCCAAGCAAGTAAGACTAAGGGAACTAGCTTTTAGAAGTCATTTTTAAGTGTCTTAATACTACCAGGCGTGTAAGTTGATTACACAGAGGCTGTTTTAATGTCAGAGTTGAGATGCAGCAATGTTAAAGCAAGTGTGCAAGTACTTTTGCAAAATCACCAAATTCTAAAAACTAAGCTACAAGCCTGTAAACTATCAAGAATCTGAAAATAATGAGTCACATAATGAGCGGTATGAGGAGGGCGGGGTTGGTAGCTCAGTGAGCCAATCAGAACAAATTTAAGAGTAAATTTTAGTATATTTGATGTTTTATCACCACTAATTTACCAACAACAAATTCAGTTAGAGTTTAATAGTAACTAAACTTTGTATTTAATCATTTAAATGTGTTGAATACTTAAAACATGAAATGACAACACCACAGAATAAAGTGTTCTATGGGCCTATTCCAACCACTTAAAGTTATTCTTAGTGTGTATACATAAAAACCACCACTATGAGAAACTTCATTGTATTAGTGGTTTTTCACTTACTGTATATTACTTATGTAGCAATTGTTTATAAATAAACTAATTAAAAATATGGTTGTCCTCATGAATAATTTACACCTTTCTTCAGACTTTAGTATTGTAGGTAGCAAAAAAACCACTGTGTATTGTTAAATCTGTGTTCAAAGATCATGATCTCTCCTTAAAAGCTAAGGGAAGTATTTAAGGTTGAAATTAACGTAATTAGTCTTGACTCACTTAGAGCAAGATTCAATGCATCTTTCATTCATGTGCTCATTATGTGCCAGACATTGACCTGTTACAATTTTATGGTCTAGAATTCATGTTTGTTAACTACTTATATTAGAGTATACACAGTGCTATGGGAAGACAAATAGAAGAACTCTTCCTGAAGGGTCAGAGAAATGTGTGTGAAGGAGGCAGTGCCAGCATCAGGCAGAGAAATAGAAAGAGGGGATCTCATTATACTGATGTGTCCTGTTACTTGTGGGAAAAGGGAACAGGAAGGAAGGTTTTAGTCCCTGGAGCTTGTTTGCCTTCTTAGGAGAAAAGGAGAGTTTGTATTTTGTTGTGCTCAGTTTGATTAGTTGTTTAACAGGGAAGAAAAAGAAGCATACATTCTTGATTGTGGTTATGGAAGAAACCCTGAGCCATGAATGTCTCTAGTGAATTGCTCTGGGCTTCATTAGGTACAATTCATCCTTAAAATCCTACAAATTTTTACTCTAACTCGTGAAATGATAATGCAGTTTTTGGTTGCTTATTTGTTCTTTGCCATACCTAGCTAAAGGTTGAACAGGACTAGCCAGGGCTAAGATGAGGCAATGCAAGTGCTGAGGGTGAAAAGATGAGGGGGACATGGGCCTTTTCCTCAAAGCTGATGGTCTCATGTGCACAGAAGGACACAGTAAGGCTTTCTGCAAGAGAGCTGACTGAAGGCACAGAGAAAGAAGTGGTTCATTTTCACTGATATGGCCAAAACTATAGGGATTGTACTGAGACTCGAAAAATGGGAATGTTTTCCAAAAGTACAAATTTGGGGTAAGGCATTTTACACCTTGGGGACAGCATGAGCAAAGGCATGAGAATTGCCCCCACCAAGCCTGGCCCAAAAGAGTGAGGTACTTTCTTATTCTGGGACTGGAAGCCCAAAACTACATGGGGGCATTTGGGCAAGTGCAAGAGGCCAGAGCAGAGCAGAGGTGGGGAGGAGAGATGCTGGGAGAGAGTGATCAGGTGGAGCAAGTCTTGTGTAGACCAAGTTTAGACTTTATGAACAAGCAATAGAAACTTGGGGTTCAGAGAGACAACTCCCACAAACATGTAGGTAAGTGGAGGCATAGGGCAAGACAACAAGGGACTAGTTATGATAACTAGTTATGAGTTAGGAATGGTTCTCAATCTCTAAAATTATTGCTTCTGATTGTAAGGGTGGAGAACAAACGTGTCAAGGAAATGTCAGCGGACTTTAGCCAAATTCTGACTCATGAGTAATTCCTGGTGGAGTGTCAGAAGAATCATGCATCCTTCCTTCTTGCCAGAAGGCTGGTTCCTGAAAAATACATGTGATGACTGGGTATAAATTATACATTTCAGATCTTTGTTCTGCTAAATTTGTTCCTTGTCGAGAACAAGCAAGTATGAATTTGTTGTTTAAAAAATATTTTTTTAGTATGTAGATATATTTCATATTTTTCCATTTTCTATTTCATAATATTACTGTCAAGTATCAAAAATATTTTCCAACAATATCAAAGTTATGCCAAAGGCAAAAGTCTTTTATTATAGATGAGAAGTCTATGAGAAATGATGTTGCTTTTCTATTTTATATATTTAGAGAGTTTTATCTGACTGGATATGTCAGCTCAACTAATTTTACATTTGGTATACATGCATGTTCAATAAAAGCAGCTTTTCATACTGTCCTCTCGTGTCTTTGAATTTGAAATGCATGAAAGTAGATAGCAAACTCTTGAACATGGTAGCCTGAAAGTTTTTGCCTCTCAAAGCTTCCTTTACTGAACATAGTTTTATATATTTGAAATTAAAACATCTTGTGAATCTTCCTTCAGATTGATATAATCTATGTTATCTACATCTTGAAGCCTACCTTGACTATGTAGAAAAGCATCCTGTGTAGTATGAAATAACGAATCCCTTCTTCATTCCACAAAATCAACAAGAACAAACAGGTAGAGTCACAGGCATGAACTCTAGAATCAGATGTGTGATGTGTAACTACCAAGGCAGCTGCAGCTTCACACTGGCCACAGTGCGGTGAGGATGAGGTGTCAGGAGGAGCAAGCCCCAGCCCAGTCCTGAACTGAATTCATGGCATAGCAAGGACCACAGGAGTTACTGGGCTGAACCCTTAATCATCTGACCACATTTCAGAGGTGGAAAATCAGGTAGAGATTGAGATACTTTGTGGTTATGCAAATAAATTAGAGCCAGATCCGAAGCTTGACTCTAGCTTGCTTTCCACTGCAGCTCGCTGAGGCTTCCCATAAACAGGACAAGCTTTTCTTCAATGAATGTATTAATTTCTTGCAGACCTTCTATGTCCTCCATACACAGGGCCATATAGGAATGCACTAGTTAGAATCTTAGTCCTAGTTGCTCAGTCTAAGGAGAGAGAATGGAAATTCAACAGATTTTAAAACAATGATAATTTTGTACAGGTGTCAGAGAACAGACAGACAAGACCTGTCTATTAGAGGCAGTAAAGGAGAGGAAGGGTGGCAAAGAAGTCTTCATTGACATTTCAACTCAGCAGTAAGACTACAAACATTTAAAGTGACAACTCCCTTTTCCTGGCCATTGGAGGCACCTGGAGCAGTAAATACAAAAGCAGAGAGTCATGAGACTCCCCTGCAGTTGGATTGCTGCTAGTTATTAAGAAAAATTACCTGTGTTCACATCACTGCTTTGAGAGAAAGGTGCCTAGTACTATTAAAAGACCTCACAGTTCTTTTGAGGAAGAACAGCTCTGCTCAGATGCTTCTAGAGACAAGAGCCAAGATCCTGGAGGGCTTTACACTGTAAAAGTCTTAAGCGCAAAGGAAGTGTTTCCTAAACTTTCCAAGTCACTCTGGTGAGTCTAATAAGCTGGCAATCTTGCAAAACACATGATGAATGGGGGTGGAATTAGATTGTGAGGAAAAGAAACAACATTTTATGGAAAGATTTATTTAAGGTAGATGGAGAGGGGAGAAGTACAGGGACCTCCTCAAACAGATGAGTGGCCCCGTGTCCTGTCAGCTCACAGCTGCTCCCAGGTCCCAGCAGCGATCCTGGTGCCATCCTCCTCCTGACTCTGGACACTGTCTTGATACTTCTTCCCATGGAGTTTTGGCTGGTACTTCCAGGGCTGCTGACCTGCTGCTCCCAATGCTGAGTGTGTCACTGCATCTGCTGCCTCATAGCTTCCCTCAACTCCTTTCCTCTGTGTTTCACTTCCGCTTCACTCTCCTGGGTAAAGTCTCTCACTGAAAATTGCCAAAGGATCTAATTAGGCTGCCTAGTAATGGTGCCTGGAAAACCCCATGGATGGAGGAGCCTGGTAGGCTGCAGTCCATGGGGTCACTAGGAGTCGGACACCACTGAGCGACTTCACTTTCACTTTTCACTTTCACGCATTCGAGAAGGAAATGGCAACCCACTCCAGTGTTCTTGCCTGGAGAATCCCAGGGATGGGGAAGCCTGGTGGGAGGCCATCTATGGGGTTGTACAGAGTCGGACACGACTGAAGCGACTTAGCAGTAATGGTGCAATATTGGTACTCACAATAAACAAAGTTCTCAAGCCAGGCTGCTTCATGGGCCACTGAACCTTCTCATATCCTTTTTAGATTAGATACCTTCAGATCAGGTCATGACCTTGGCCAATCAGTTGTTGCTGAGTTGTACAACCATGGTCTCCAAGGCGTGGTGGAGGTACTCTAAGAAGCTACTTGTACCTGATTTTCCCTCGCAGATGGCTATCAGCCAGGTTAGATGGGAGAGTAGCACCTGACCGTCACCTTTGAGAGTTCAGTCTGCAACAATATAGAGGATGAATTGCGCGAGGACACTTAACGCAAAGGACATACATTCTGTCACCAAGATGTGGGAGAGAAATGATGAAGACTGGATGAAAGTCAATGACAGAGAGGGTGGAGAGGAAAGAATGGAGTGATTTGAGGGGTGTAAAAGTGGGGGTGTATTTCATAAAGGGTCCAACCAAGAACAAAGAATCTGCTCTAAGTATTGTCTGGCAAGATGTGTGTGTGTGTGTGTGTGGTGTAATACCTTGGTTTTTCCCTTCCAGTCAGCCTCCGAACTCTTGGGAGGGCCCCACATTGGCCAACTAAACCAGAAAGCAGCTGACGGGAAAGCCGAGCAAGCACCCTGCTGGGAAACATAGCTGAGGGCTCACAGGAAAGGCTGGGCGCCCATCAGTATAACTGGCTGTGTTGTGCCACGTTGGCTAATTTGGAGGAGTGGACCTTGAAGTAAGTAGGATAAGCCTGGTTTTGGATATGCAGGGTTTGAGTAGCCTAGGGTCCATAGATGGAAATATAAACAACTGGAAAGTGTAATCTCTCACCCAAAACAGAGCTCAGGGACAGAGATATACTGGGAGGTGTAACAGTGATGAATGGAGCCAGGCCACGCATATACCACTTGGGGGTGTCTATGAAGAATGAAAATGTAATGGTGGGAGACTACAGTCAGTCGTGTCTGACTCTTGGCGACCCCATGGACTGCAGCCTACGGGGCTCCTCTGTCCATGGGATTTTCCAGACAAGAGTACTGGAGTGGGGTGCCATTGCCTTCTCTGATAAAGAATGAAAATGTAATGGTGGGAGACTACAGTCACAAACAAATAAAAGCAAGGAAGAAAGACCAAGAACCTTTTTAGAAGGAGATTGAGGAATAATGGTACAAAGCTTAGAGCTGACCAGGAGACACTATGAGGAACCTACAGAAGGGTGAGTTTTAGAAGGAAGTATATGAAGACCATCAAGATAGAAAAAAGAAAAAGGCTGAAGATGTTCACACTGGATGTGGCAGACAAGGAGTAGAGTGACCTCGATTAGTAAGCACCCACTAATACTAGATGTGGGGTGTTAGTTGTAGGAAGTCAAGAGGTACCTGGAGTAACAGGAAATGTTGGCCTTGTAATACAAAATGAAGCGGAGCAAAGGCTAACAGAGTTTTGCCAAGAGAACACACTGGTTATGGCAAATATCCTCTACAACAATGCAAGAGATGACTTTGCACATGGACATCACCAAATGGTCAATACTGAAATTAGACTGATTATATTTTTTACAGCCAAAGATGGAGAAGCTCTATACAGTCAGCCAAAACAAGACCTGGAGTTGACTGTGGCTCAGATCATGAGCTCCTTACTGCAAAATTCAGGCTTAACTCACAGATACTAGGGGAAACCACTAGACTTTTCAGGTATGAGCTAAATCAAATCCTTTATGATTATACAGTGGAGGTGAGGAATAGATTCAAGTGATTAGATCTGGAAGACAGAGTGCCTGAAGAATAATGGACAGAGGTTCATAACATGCTATGGGAGATGGTGATCAAAACCATGCAAAGTGGTTGTCTAAGGACGCAAGAGAATTCCAGAAAAACATCTACTTATGCTTTATTTATTACGCCAAAGCCTTTGACTGTGTAGATCACAACAAACCGTGGTAAATTTTTCAAGAGATGGAAATACCAGACCACCTTACCTGCCTCCTCAGAAATCTATATGAAGGTCAAGAAGCAAAAGTTAGAACCAGACATGGAACAACAGACTGGTTCCAAATTGAGAAATGAGTACGTCAAGGCTGTATATTGTCACCCTGCCTATTTAACTTATATGCAGAGTATGTCATGTTGGAAGAAAAGCTATGACAAACCTAGACAGCATATTAAAAAGCATACACATTGCTTTGATGACAAATGTCTGTCTAGTCAAAGCTATGGTTTTACCAGTAGTAATTTATGGATGTGAGAGTTGGACTACAAAGAAAGGTGAGTACCAGAGAATTGATGCCTTTGAACTGTGGTGTTGGAGAAGACTCTTGAGAGTCCCTTGGACTGAAAGGAGATCAAACCAGTACATCCTAAAGGAAATCACTCCTGCATATTCATTGGAATGACTGATGCTGAAATTGAAGCTCCAATACTTTGGCCACCTGATGTAAAGAACTGACTCCTTGGAAAAGATCCTGATGCTGAGAAAGATTGAAGGCAGGAGGAGAAGGGGACGACAGAGGAAGAGATGGTTGGATGGCATCACTGACTCAACGGACATGAGTTTGAGCAAGCTCCAGGAGTTAGTGATGGACAGGGAAGCCTGGAGTGCTGCAGTCCAGGTGGTTGCAGAGTCAGACATGACTGAGCAACTGAACTGAACTGAAGGAGGCCTTTTAAATAGCTGAGAAGAGAAGCAAAAGGCAAAAGAGAAAGGGAAAGATATACCCAACTGAATATAGAGTTCCAGAGAAGAGCAAGGATAGGTAAGAAAGCCTTAAGTGAACAGCACAAATAAATGGAGGAAAACAATAGAATTGGAAAGACTATCAGATCAGATCAATCGCTCAGTCGTGTCTGACTCTTTGCAACCCCATGAATCGCAGCACGCCAGGCCTCCCTGTTCATCACCAACTCCCGGAGTTCACTCAGACTCACGTCCGTCGAGTCAGTGATGCCATTCAGCCATCTCATCCTCTGTCATCCCCTTCGCCTCTTGCCCCCAATCCCTCCCAGCATTAGAGTCTTCTCTAATGAGTCAACTCATTGGCAATATGTGAACCATGAACTTCCTGACGTTCAAGCTGGTTTTAGAAAAGGCAGAGGAACCAGAGATCAAGTTGCCAACATCCGCTGGATCATGGAAAAAGCAAGAGAGTTCCAGAAAAACATCTATTTCTGCTTTATTGACTATGCCAAAGCCTTTGACTGTGTGGATCACAATCAACTGTGGAAAATTCTGAAAGAGATGGGAATACTAGACCACCTGGCCATGAGGTGGCCAAAGTACTGGAGTTTCACTTTCAGCATCATTCCTTCCAAAGAAATCCCAGGGCTGATCTCCTTCAGAATGAACTGGTTGGATCTCCTTGCAGTCCAAGGGACTCTCAAGAGTCTTCTCCAACACCACACTTCAAAAGCATCAATTCTTTGGCACTCAGCCTTCTTCACAGTCCAGCTCTCACATCCATACATGACCACAGGAAAAACCATAGCCTTGACTAGACAAACTTTTGTTGGCAAAGTGATGTCTCTGCTTTTGAATATGCCATCTAGGTTGGTCATAACTTTCCTTCCAAGGAGTAAGCTTCTTTTAATTTCATGGCTGCAGTCATCATCTGCAGTGATTTTGGAGCCCAGAAAAATAAAGTCTGACACTGTTTCCACTGTTTCCCCATCTATTTCCCATGAAGTGATGGCACTGGATGCCATGATCTTCGTTTTCTGAATGTTGAACTTTAAGCCAACTTTTTCACTCTCCTCTTTTACTTTCATCAAGAGGCTTTTTAGTTCCTCTTCACTTTCTGCCATAAGGGTGGTGTCATCTGCATAGCTGAGGTTATTGATATTTCTTCCAGCAATCTTTATTCCAGCTGTGTTTCTCCCAGCCCAGTGTTTCTCATGATGTACTCTGCATATAAGTTAAACAGGGTGACAATATACAGCCTTGACATACTCCTTTTCCTATTTGGAACCAGTCTGTTGTTCCATGTTCAGTTCTAACTGTTGCTTCCTGACCCACATACAGATTTCTCAAGAGGCAGATCAGGTGGTCTGGTATTCCCATCTCTTGAAGAATTTTCCACAGTTTATTGTGATCCACACAGTCAAAGGCTTTGGCATAGTCAATAAAGCAGAAATAGATGTTTTTCTGGAACTCTCTTGCTTTTTCCATGATCCAGCGGATGTTGACAATTTGATCTCTGGTTCCTCTGCCTTTTCTAAAACCAGCTTGAACATCTGGAAGTTCACAGTTCACATATTGCTGAAGCCTGACTTGGAGAATTTTGAGCATTACTTTACTAGCGTGTCAGATGAGTGTAATTGTGCGGTAGTTTGAGCATTCTTTGGCATTGCCTTTCTTTGGGATTGGAATGAAAACTGACCTTTTCCTGTCCTGTGGCCACTGCTGAGTTTTCCAAATTTGCTGGCATATTGAGGGCATATTGAGTGCAGCACTTTCACAGCATCATCTTTCAGGATTTGGAATAGCTCAACTGGAATTCCATCACCTCCACTAGCTTTGTTCATAGTGATGCTTTCTAAGGCCCACTTGACTTCACATTCCAGGATGTCTGGCTCTAGGTCAGTGATCACACCATCGTGATTATCTGGGTTGTGAAGATCTTTTTTTGTACAGTTCTTCTGTGTATTCTTGCCATCTCTTCTTAATATCTTCTGCTTCTGTTAGGTCCATACCATTTCTGTCCTTTATCAAGCCCATCTTTGCATGAAATATTCCTTTGATATCTCTGATTTTCTTGAAGAGATCCCTAGTCTTTCCCATTCTGTTGTTTTCCTCTATTTCTTTGCATTGATCGCTGAAGAAGGCTTTCTTATCTCTTCTTGCTATTCTTTGGAACTCTGCATTCAGGTGTTTATATCTTTCCTTTGCTCCTTTGCTTTTCGCTTCTCTTCTTTTCACAGCTATAGATCTCTTCAAGAAAATTGGAGATATCAGGGCATCTTTCATTCAAAGATGGGCACAATAAAGGACAGAAATGGCAAGGACCTAACAGAAGGAGAAGAGATTAAGAAGAATACACAAGAATACACAGAAGAACTGCACAAAAAAGGTCTTAATGACTCAGATAACCATGATGGTGTGGTTACTCACCTAGAGCCAGACATCCTGGACTGTGAAGCCAAGTGGACAATAGGAAGCATTACTACAAACAAAGCTAGTGGAGGTGATGGAATTCCAGTTAAGCTATTTCAAGTCCTAAAAGACGATACTTTTAAAATGCTGAACTCCAACATGCCAGCAAATTTGCAAAATTCAGCAGTGGTCACAGGTCTGGTAAAAGTCAGTTTTCATTCCAATCCCAAAGAAAGGCAACGCCAAAGAATATTCAAATTATTGTATAATTGTACTCATTTCACATGCTAGCAAGGTAATGTTCAAAATCCTTCAAGTTTAGCTTCAACAGTACATGAGCTGAGAAATTCCAGACATACAAGCTGGATTTAGAAAAGGCAGAGGAAATAGAGATCAAACTGTCATCTATTGGATCATGAAGAAAGCAAGGGAGTTCCCCCTGCCCCCCAAAAAAAACCCCATATACTTCTGTTTTAGTGATTATGCCAAACCTTTGTGTGGATTACAACAAACTGTGGAAAATTCTTAAAGAGATGGGAATACCAGATATGAAGAGACACCTTACCTGTCTCCTAAGAAGCCTGTATGCAGGTCAAGAAGCAAAACTTAGAACCAGACATGGAACAACAGGCTGGTTCAAAATTGGAAAAGGGGTACGTCAAGGCTGTATATTGTCACCCTGCTTATTTAACTTATATGCAGAGTACATCATGAGAAATGCTGGGCTGGAGGAAGCACAAGCTGGAATTGAGATTGCTGGGAGAAACATCAATAAGCTCATATATGCAGATGACACCACCCTTATGGCAGAAAGCAAAGAGGAACTAAAAAGCCTCTTGATGAGGATGGAAGAGGAGAGTGAAATAGGGGCTTAAAGCTCAACATTCTCAAGAAGAAGATCATGGCATTCAGTCCCATCACTTCATTGCAAATAAATGGGGAAAAAGTGGAAACAGTGACGGATTTCATATTCTTGAGCTCCAAAATCCTTATGGATGGTGACTGCTGCTGCTGCTGCTGCTAAGTCACTTCAGTCATGTCCGACTCTGTGTGACCCCATAGACAGCAGCGCACCAGGTCTCCTATCTCTGGGATTCTCCAGGCAAGAACATTGGAATGGGTTGCCATTTCCTTCTCCAGTGCATGAAAGTGAAAAGTGAAAGTGAAGTCACTCAGTCGTGTCCAACTCTTCGCGACTGTCTGGACTGCAGCCTACCAGGCTCCTCCGTCCATGGGATTTTCCAGGCAAGAGTACTGGAGTGGATGGATGGTAGGGAAGCCTTCTCCCATGGATGGTGACTACAGCCACTAAATTAAAAGATACTTGCTCCTTGGAAGGAAAAGTATAATAAACCTAGACAGTGTATTTAAAAGCAGAGACATCACTTTGCTGACATTGGTCTGTATAGTCAAAGATACGGTTTTTCCAGTAGTCATGTACAGAGAGTTGGACCATAAATATGGCTGAGCACTGAAGAATTGATGCTTTAAAGCTGTGGTGCTGGATAAGACTCTTGCGAGTCCCTTACACAGTAGGGAGATCAAAACAGTCAATTCCAAAGGAAATCAGTCCTGAATATTCATTGGAAAGACTGATGCTGAAGGTGAAGCTCCAATACTTTGGACACCTGATTTGAAGAGCTGTCTCACTGGAAAAGACCCTGATGCTGGGAACGATTGAGGGCAAGAGGAGAAGGGGACGACAGAGGACAAGAAGGTTGGATGGCAACATGGACTCACTGGACATAAGTTTGAACAAACTCCAGGAGACAGTGAAGGGTAGGGAAGCCTGGTGTGCTGCAGTTCATGGGTTACCAAGAGTTAGACAGGACTTAGTGCATGAACAACAAGAGGAAAGTTAAGGAGAAGGCAGACTGTAGGTTGAAATGTAAATGGGTAAAGAGCTTGAGCTCTCTTTTGTAGTAGTTTGGTGGAAAAAGGAAGGAAACAAAGCACAAAGACTCAAAACAGTATAATATGTGACATCTCTTTTTTCACTTTAGCCTTGCTTGGAATGAAGCATATTAAGAACCGATTTATGTCTCATTGTGTGTGTGTGTGTGTGTGTGTGTGTGTGTGTGTGTGTGTGTGTGTGCTCATCATATCCAACTCCTTGGGACCCCATGGACTGTAGCCTGCCAGGGTCCTCTGTCCATGGGATTTTCCAGGCAAGAATACTGGAGTTGCCATGCCCTCCTCCAGGGCATCTTCCCACCCCAGGGATGGAACCTCTGTCTCTTGTGCATTCTTCATGTGGGTTTTTACCACCGGTACCACCTGGGAAGATTATGCCTTACTGAAGAACATAAATCAAAAGTGAATTTTCATAATTCTTTTCTGAGGGGGATAAGCTACTTGTAATATTATCAAAGCAGCACTTTTCTTTCAGAACAGTGACTGGTATCAGGGGACCAGTCAATCAATGAACATTCCCATTTCTACTGGATTCTTTGAAAAAAACACATATTCGAAGAGAGATTCTAGCAGGGTCATCTAGATGTTATCATACTAAGTGAAGTTAGAGAAAAACATCCTATGATATTGCTTATTTGTGGAATCTTAAAGAAATGATACAAATGACTTTATTTACAAAACAGAAATAGACTCACAAACATAGAAAACAAACTTATGCCAACCAAAGGGGACAGGTGGGAGAAGGATACATTTGGAATTTGGGATTAACAGATACACACTACAGTATATAAAACAGAAAAACAGCAGATAAGTATATTTGATATCTTGTAACATCCTATGAAGGAGAAGGCAATGGCACCCCACTCCAGTACTCTTGCCTGAAAAATCCCATGGATGGAGGAGCCTGGAGGGCTGCAGTTCACGGGGTCGTGAAAAGTCGGACACGACTGAGTGACTTCACTTTCACTTTTCACTTTCATGCATTGGAGAAGGAAATGGCAACCCACTCCAGTGTTCTTGCCTGGAGAATCCCAGGGATGGTGGAGCCTGGTGGGCTTCCGTCTACGGGGTCGCACAGAGTCGGACACGACTGAAGTGACTTAGCAGCAGCAGCAACATCCTATGATGGAAAATAATCTGAAAAAAGAATATACATGTGCTGTGTTCAGTTATTTTAGACATGTCAGACTCTTTGCAGCCCCATGGACTATAGCCCGCCAGGCCCGCCAAGCTCATGTGTACATAGGATTCTCCAGACAGGAATGCTGGAGTAGGTTGCCATTTCCTTCTCCAGGGGATCTTACCAACCCAGGGATCAGACCTGCATTTCTTATGTCTCCTTGCATTGGCAGGCAGGTTCTTAACCACTAGCATCACCTGGGAGGCCTGAAAAAAGAATATGTATTTGCATATCTTAATACATTTATAACTGAATCACTTTGCTGTATACCTGAAACTTTGTAAATCAACTATACTTCAATAAAAGTAAAAGAAATTCTAGGGGTGTCAGGAGAATTGGGAAGGAATAGAAACACAAGACAGATTGCACAGGACTCTAACCTTTGGCTCTTATCCCAACAGCCTGTTCAGGGAAGTCTGCATTTCTTCCCTTTCACAGAATAATGCAGTAGAGATCAAAATACAATACAAGACTCAGATTCAAAAGCTTCTGGAAACTTTTTGAGTGGCATGACTTCATAAGTACTTTGGATTCTCTACAGTTAAATCTTCACAAATATTCATGAAAAGTCATAATGGAAGATTAAACAAATCTAAATGGCTAACATGTTCAACAAAAATTGCACAAAATAATTTATCTCTTTGTCCTATACTGACCCCAATACATGAAGAATTTTGAGACTATTTTATCTGGCACTTAACTGAATCACCTATTCTTTGAAGAAGAATTAGCATTCTTGAGAAAATCTCCTTGTTTATACCGAGTCAAACAATGAGCTGAACTTCCAAGATTTATTGATAAACAGCTTTGTTTGCTAAGCCCAGCTGGGCTTGACACTGCCTCCAAAAATCTGCTCAGCCTGAAGAACCTAAGCTCCCTTTTGGTCCAGACTCCCGATCTGATCTCACTGCTGGAGAGAAACCAAAAAAGGCAGCACTTGCTACCTACTTGAGTGACATCACGATTGATTACCTCTTCAAGACTCCCTTAACCCCTTCCAAACTCCACTGCTCCACACAAATCTTTCTCCACTTCCCCTCTTGTGGTTCAGTTGCTAAGCCGTGTCTGACTCTTTGTGACCCCCAAGTACGTCAGGCTTCCCTGACCTTCACTATCTTCTGGAGTCTGCTAAAATTCATATCCATTGAGTCAGTGATGCCATCCAACCATCTCATACTCTGTCTTCCCCCTTCTCCTCCTGCTCTCAATCTCTCCTACTGTTAAGGTCTTTTTCAATGAGTCAGCTCTTTGCATCAGGTGGCCAAAGTATTGAAGCTCCAGCAAGTCACAGACAAATGACTACCAGGGAATTCAACAACAGTAAATTCTTTGTTTTGTTTTTGTTTTAACTGAATTATAGTTTATTTACAAAGTTGTATTAATTTCTGCTGTATAGCAAAGTGATTCAGTTATATATACACATGTGTGCGTGTGTGTGTGTGTGTGTGTGTGCACGTGTGCTCAGTCACTCAGTCATGCTCTACTCTTTGCAATCCCTCAGACTGTGTAGCCTGCCGGCCTTCTGTGTCCGTGAGATTTTTATAGGTGAGAATACTGGAGTGGGTTGTCATTCCTTCTCCAGGGCATCCTCCCAATTCGGGCACATCTGTTGCTTCTTCTGTACCGAGAATCTTCTCCACACGGGAAGCCTATATACACATTCTTTTAAAATATTCTTTTCCACTATGCTTTAATATAATATTGAATATAGCTCTCCATGCTATACAGTAGGACCTTGTGGTTTAACCACCCTCTATAGGAAAGCTTATATCTGCTAACCCCAACCTCCCATGGCATCCCTCCTCCAACTCCCTCACCATTGGCAATGATAGTCTGTTCTCTATGACCCTGTTTCTGTTTCATAGAAAGGTTCATTTCTGTCATATTTTAGATTCCACATACAAGTGGAATATATGATATGTACATATACCATGTATTTGTCTTCCTCTTTCTGACTTACTTCACTTAGTAAGATAATCTCTAGTTGCATCCATATTGCTGTAAATGTCATTAAATGTAAATTCTCTTAATTTCACACTACACCTAATTTTTCTTGTGTAAAAAAGTGAATAAACAGAAACCTTAATTAAATAGGGTTGGGAGACTGGAAGAGGGAGCTCTCATGCCCTTTCTAGGGAAGGACTCGGCCAAAGAAAAGCTATGGACCCTTGAATTATTACAGCTCTCCCTGCTTCCTTTTCCCTCTATAGAAAGTCCTCCTCTCCATTTTTGCAGGGGATTTTCACATGGCTTGCCATGGTTGCAGACTCTGAATTGCAATTTTATCTGGATCCAAAATAGACCCATCTTTGCTGGAGAAATATCTGGCAGTCTAATTGTTTCAGATCAACACTGGGATGAGGATTTAAAGTGACAAAAACATTTGTGATAATTATTTTTAAAAAGGTATAAAGGAACTGAAGATGTAAGACAAGATGAGAGAAAATCTGAAAATGAAGAGAAGAAAGGAAGCGAGTTTAGAGCACCAAGGCAGTCTGTTTGAGGGATGACCCCTCTGCAGGTGAACCGCTACCCCGACACTTCCCTTTTCTGCAGCCGGAGCGGGAGTGGGGGGGGCGGGCTGCTACACCTCCTTCTGTAGCAGCTAGACTTCTGTACTTTGTAGGTACTCATTCTTACAACCACTCTGGAACCAAGTGTTATCCCTTTGATCCC
The DNA here is from genome assembly GCA_935064755.1 of Tragelaphus eurycerus. Lineage (NCBI taxonomy): Eukaryota > Metazoa > Chordata > Mammalia > Artiodactyla > Bovidae > Tragelaphus > Tragelaphus eurycerus. The sequence goes on along the minus strand of CAKXYN010000057.1, from coordinate 2,776,039 downwards.
AAATTATCCTCCCGTCTAGATAGAAAGGCAGACTGTGAAAACTAGAAAAGGTCAACTTTTATCTGCTCTCCCCACTCCCACCCCTTTGCTTGGCTCTTTCCCTAGCCAGGTTCAAGGAACTTTTATCAATGTGCTTCTAACTCAGCATGTTAGAAAGTGCTCCTAAGCACACATTTTGCCTGGTACGAGGGAGATTTGGTGGGTAGTGGCAGAGAGTCTCTCCTAAGAACCACAAATCTGTGAAAAAAAAAAGTCAGATGGGCCTTAGGAAGCATCACTACGAACGAAGCTAGTGGAGGTGATGGAATTCCAGTTGAGCTATTTCAAATTCTAAAAGATGATGCTTTGAAAGTGCTGCACTCAATATGTCAGCAAATTTGGAAAACGCAGCACAGGCCACAGGACTGGAAAAGGTCAGTTTTCATTCCAATCCCAAAGAAAGGTAATGCCAAAGAATGCTCAAACTACTGCACAATTGCCCTCATCTCACACACTAATAAAGTAATGCTCAAAATTCTCCAAGCCAGGCCTCAGCAATATGTGAATCACGAACTTTCAATTGTTCAAGCTGGTTTTAGAAAAGGCAGAGGAACCAGAGATCAAATTGTCAACATCCGCTGGATCATGGAAAAAGCAAGAGAGTTCCAGAAAAACATCTATTTCTGCTTTATTGACTATGCCAAAGCCTTTGACTGTGTGGATCACAATAAACTGTGGAAAATTCTTCAAGAGATGGGAATACCAGACCACCTGACCTGCCTCTTGAGAAATCTGTATGCAGGTCAGGAAGCAACAGTCAGAACTGGACATGGAACAACAGACTGGTTCCAAATAGGAGAAGGAGTACGTCAAGGCTGTATATTGTTACCCTGCTTATTTAACTTATATGCAGAGTACATCATGAGAAACGCTGGGCTAGAAGAAGCACAAGCTGGAATCCAGATTGCCTGGAGAAATAGCAATAACCTCAGATATGCAGATGACATCATGCTTATGGCAGAAAGTGAAGAAGAATCTCTTGACGAAAGTGAAAGAGGAGAGTGAAAAAGTTGGCTTAAAGCTCAGCATTCAGAAAACTAAGATCGTGGCATGCTGTCCCATCACTTCATGGCAAATAGATGGGGAAACAGTGGAAACAGTGGCTGGCTTTATTTTTCTGGGCTCCAAAATCACTGTGGATGGTGATTGAAGCCATGAAATTAAAAGATGCTTGCTCCTTGGAAGGAAAGTTATGACCAACTTAGACAGCATATTAAAAGAGCAGAGACATTACTTTGTCAACAAAGGTCTGTCTAGTCGAGGCCATGGTTTTACCAGTGGTCATGTATGGGTGTGAGAGTCGGACGATAAAGAATGCTGAGCACCGAAGAATTGATGCTTTTGAACTGTGGTGTTGGAGAAGACTCTTGAGAGTTCCTTGGACTGCAAGGAGATCCAACCAGTACATCCTAAAGGACATCAGTCCTGAATATTCATTGGAGGGACTGATGTTGAAGCTGAGACTCCAATACTTTGGCCACCTGATGTGAAGAGCTGATTTATTTGAAGAGACCCTGATGCTGGGAAAGATTGGGGGCAGGAGGATAAGGGGACGACAGAGGTTGAGATGGTTGGATGGCATCACCATCTCAATGGACATGGATTTGGTTGGACTCCAGGAGTTGGTGATGGACAGGGAGGCCTGGCGTGCTGTGATTCATGGAGTCGCAAAGAGTCGGACACGACTGAGTGACTGAACTGAACTGAATTGAAATAGAGTTGAGAGAGCAGCAGGGGAGCTCTCTTGCCCTGTGGTTGGCAATCTTACCAACTTCTCCAGGTGTGTACCGGCAGGCTTAGGACACTGACTACTTACTGAAGGCAGCCAACTCATTCCCACAGCAGATTATTCAGATTCTGCTTCATTCCTTTCATTCAGCTCATATGTATTGAGTGTCAATTACATCCCAGGCATTGAACTTGGGAGAAGGTCTACAGAGGTGGAAGCTAAAAGTTTCTGCTCTCAAGGAGAAGTAGTTTGGAAACCGTAGTTTGGAACTATCTGAGTTAAAAGTGACTTTAGAAAGTACAACATTTTGCACTTGTTATTTCATAAAGGGCGTTCACATCCATTCATTCATGTACTGATTATTACCCTATAATGAAGAAGCTGAGCCTGTAAATATTGAGAAACTTAGTTTTTAACCACTAGGTGTTATTCTTTATTGTTAAGGAAACTGAGGCTAAGCAGGTTAAATGTTCAAGATCCTGTAGTCAGAAACGTAGCATCAGGACTCAAACTTTGGCGTTTTTACTCTAAATTCTATATGACTTCATACTACTCTATTTGTGGGAAACCAAGCAAATGAGATCATCTGTTTCTTCCCAAGATCATCCTGCTACATGCAGTCAGTGGTCATGGACATGAGAAGTAGCACATTTACTTTCCCAGTCCTTACTTGTAATTTTTGGCTGTAAAGACTGAACTTTAGTTCAGTATGATGTAACAGTTCTTAAGATTTTAAATCCTCACCCAAAAAAGTGAAAATGAAAGGTAAATTTGTCCCTATCCCTGGAATCTGAAAGGTTAGCTGACATAGTTGATGTCTTATTTTAATCTTATTAAGGTATCCATGCAAATTGCACCCAGTTACACCAGATGCTATTCAAGCTCAGCAGTCCTCCGATAGAGTTCATGAGCCAGGGAATGATACCAGGGAATAGTCTCTCCACAGTGAACTGTTTACAAAGCATCCTCCTTTTGTGAGGCAATGCCAAGATGATATTAAGATATAACAAAAACCATCACAATAACAGTGGGTGTATCCATCTGCCATCAGCTTGCTGGTGCTCACACATATGCACAGCAGCTCTCTAAGCTGGGCAGCTTGGTGTTCGGTACTTACCGTCTGGGTATATGATGAGTTATTTCTGGGCAATGAAATTCACAATCCAAATCACAGCCCTGGAAATCAACTGGGCAAATATGGAAAAGTTGAGACGTGAAAAGTGGACCATTGTGGCTCTCCAAAGGGGAACCATGCAAATCCTTCTCAAACAGAACTTGTAGGCCTACTGCTGGTGGTCACATCACAAACAAGGACGGGCCTGGGCTTCAGGTCTGAGGATATTGTTTATATGTGTGACATATGCAACATTCTTGATTCAGCCGAAATCCCTCTTGATCATTTTCTGAGAACAGACAGGATTGATTATCCTCCAATAAACAGTTCCAAACATTTTCCCTCTAGTCTCTATACAACTTGTAAACCCTGGAATCCCTGCTGACAGGGGCCATTGAGAAACAAAGACAGAGCAGACGGTGGGGTCTGAAGGCTGATGCCCTACAGTGGAAATTAGCCAAGGAGATGGGGCAGAGGCGGGAGCAGATAGGGCAAGGGGTTCACAATGATACTGTCCGAAGGCCTGGGGGTTGCCTAGTCTCACAAGGACAGGAGTCCTGGCTTTCTGTGGACCCATGTTAAGTGCCTGACAGAATGCTTGAAGCAGTGCGAGGAAACAAAAATGAAGCTCACATCCGGAGTGCCCTCTCCTGAGTGGGGGTGAGCTTCTGGACACAGGCCAAGCAGCTCCCTTTATCGGAGACTGAAAAACGGGGGCCGCAATCAAGCCCAAAGCCTGAGCCCACCTGGGACACCTCACACTGCAGGTTTGAGATCCCTGTGCCTTGTTGACAGCTGGCTTGTCTTGCTCCCCAACTAAACTATAAGCCCTTCTTAAACTCTTATAAGGTGTTTCTAAGTGTGTAGGACAGTGCTCAATCAATTCTGAAAAACAAGTACAATTTCACTGTCCCCTAGGCTTTTTTCAATCGGCAGGCAGCCAAAGTAAGGAAAGTTTCTTGTTTCTAGTTCCTCAGCAGACTTACATTCAAATATCTAAGCAGCCATGCTTTTCCTTCTTTTATTTCACGTCTCCTCCCTGCCGAAAGTATATAGAGAGCGCCTGGTGCCAGAAAGGCTCCGGGCCGGCTGTGCGTGCGGCCCACGACGCTGTAGAGATTCTACCACTAGAGGGCGGCCGAGGGACACTCCGTGCGGTCTCTCGCTCCAGCGCCAGACAGTGATGGTGACGTTGTTCAGGCCGCGGTTTGGAAGCCACAGGCACGAACATGCCACTTAATCACTCTGCCTTATAAACGTCCTGTTTAATCTTTTGTTCATCTCTACACAGCATTACATCTCATGATTTAAAATCCTCATTCTTAGGACTTGGCTCTGGGTTTGTGATACAAACGCTCTCATTTCTGTCTTCCTGAATTACTTCTGTTGCCCAGAAAACTAACATATCAAAAAAGTTTGGAGCTGTTTTTGAGGTGTTTGTGACTGGCTCCGAGGGTACCACCGCTTTTCATGGTGTGATCCTGCGAGCCCCCTGGCTGAGGACATGATATACTGCGAGCAGTGCAAAGCAACCTGTTCTGTTTTGCAAGTTTTCCTCGCCTTGTGGTTCAGTTGCCAAGTTTTCTCCAACTCTCTGCGACCCCGTAGATTGCAGCTCTTCATGGGACTTCCCAAGCAAGAGTATTGGAGTGGTAGCCATTTCCTTCTCTAGGGCATGGATCTTCCTGGTACAGGGATGGAACCTGTATCTTCTTCACTGGCAGGTGGGTTCTTTACCACTGAGTCACCAGGAAAACCCTTCCTCTTGCCTGCCATCTGATTTAGTGGGAGATTTTCAAAATCATTTTTTCCTAAGTTTAATAGAAATAAAATCTATATATCTAAGAAATGTTATTCTTGTTTAAACCTCAAGTTTTATGGTTGTTTCATAAACATTATCACATTGATTCACTGTTCTGCATCATAATTTCACTTTTCCTCTAGGAGTCTATTCCGTCTTCCTTGGGGAACCCTTGTGATAAAATGAAGAAGTCTTGCTTGGGTCTTACTTTGGACCAGCTGGACTCTCTGGTAAAGTCTCGTTTTTAATCTTCTCAAATATAAATGAAGGAACATATTACTTACTCTTAAGATTATCATGAAAGTTATAAATTATGTTGAGCCCCACAGTGAGCTGGCATGTAGATATGCTTAATAAACATTAGCTATGGGGCTGTATGTCAGCATCACCTCTTCCATATTCTGAAGAATATTTCTCCTGAAGTATTTCAAGTAGGCTTACAGTTGTTTCTGGTATCTACACACAAGTGTGTGTATATTTGTGTGTATGTGTGTGTGTGTGTGAATCGCTCAATCATGTCTGACTCTTTGTGACCCCATGGACTGTAGCCCACCAGGCTTCTCTGTCCATGGAATTCTTCAGATAAAATACTGGAGTGGGTTGCCATTCACTTCTCTAGGGAATCTTCCCAACCCAGGGATTGAACCTGGGTCTCCTGATTGCAGACAGATTCTTTACCATCTGAGCCACCAGGGAAGCCCCTACACAACAGTAATTTCTGCTAATATTTTAAAAGAGATTCTCCTGTCATCCAGCTTCTGCTCCACAACTCAGCTCTCAGAAAAGAGTGTGCTTGGCCTCCAGCTGCCACACCTTGTGGAGCATGGCTGGCAGGGGTCTAGGGGAGCTGAAGGGAGTGTCCGTGCTGGCAGAGTGCAAGGCCCAAGTCCTCGTGGTCATTCAGTCACTCTGTCTGTTTGAATGATATGCCCCAGGGGCCAACCTTTTGGAAATCCCAGTAGTGGTCAGACTGGCCTGGCTCACGGCAACTGAGTGTGTCTTTTAAAGCAAGGATTTTATGAACAGGCAGTGAAGAGCTTTTCAGATAGAAGTTGGGTAGCTGGAGAGTTTGTTTAGAAGCAGCCAGGGAAAGGAGGAGGGAGGGCAAATGGAAGTGTGGCCTCAACACAGAGGCCAGGAGCAGGAACCAGAGCTTGTATTGTAAATGAACACCTCTTTTTCTATACTTGAAACCTGGGAAACATAAAGTGTACAGTTGTCATTAGCAGTCATATTGATAATAACTGGGGCTTTCCAGCATCCAAGATTCTACCTGAGGTGAAGATACAATAGTGATCAATGTGTGGTGTGTTTGTGTGTGTGCTCAGGATTTATCTTAAATATTTGTGAATAATACGGGAATACCAGACCACCTTACCTGCCTCCTGAGAAACCTGTATGCAGGTCAAGAAGCAAGAGTTAGAATCAGACATGGAACAATGGACTGGTTCAAAATTGGGAAAGGAGCATATCAAGGCTGTATATTGTCACTCTGCTTATTTAACTTATATGCAGAGTACATCATGTGAAATGCTAGACTGGATGAATCACAAGCTGGAATCAAGACTGCCAGGAGAAATATCAACAACCTCAGATATGCAAATGATACTACCCTAACGGCAGAAAGTGAAGAGGAACTAAAAAGCCTCTTAATGAAGGTAAAAGAGGAGAGTGAAAAAGCTGGCTTAAAACCCAACATTCAAAAAACTAAGCTAATGGCATTCGGTCCCATCACTTCATGGCCAATAGATGGGGAAACAATGGAACCAGTGAGAAACTTTATTTTGGGGGGCTCCAAAATTACTGTACACAGTGATTGCAGCCATGAAATTAAAAGATGCTTGCTCCTTGGAAGGAAAGCTATGACAAACCTAGACAGTTTTTTGCCAACAAAGGTCCATATAGTCAAAGCTATGTTTTTTCCAGTAGTCATGTACAGATGTGAGAGTTGGGCCATAAATAAGGCTGAGCATTGAAGAACTGATGCTTCTGAACTGTGGTGCTGGAGAAGACTCTTGAGACTCCCTTGCACAGCAAGGAGATCAAACCAGTCAATCCTAAAGGAAATCAACCCTTAATATTCATTGGAAGGACTGATGATGAAGCTGTAGTTCCAATACTTTGACCACTTGATGGGAAGAGCTGATTCACTGGAAAAGACCTTGTTGCTGGGAAAGATTGAGGGCAGGAGGAGAAGGAGACAATGGAGGATGTGATGGTTGGATGGCATCACTGACTCAATGGGCATGAATTTGAGCAAACTCTGGGAGATAGTGAAGAACAGGGAAGTCTGTTGTGCCGCAGTCCATAGGGTCACAAAGGGTTAGACATGACTTTGTGACTGAACAACGAAGAACAACAAGTCCATTTTAATATTATGACAATACCTAGCCAACTAAAGTATTTTATTAACACACATCCCTTTTCTAGCCTTGTTAATAAATAAATTTTCCTTTCAAGATATATATTTCTGGAAAATATATATTTGAACTATATTTCTTGAAAATATATATTTTTCTTGAAAATACATATCTTGAAAGGATATATATAACCTTGGAGGTTTGAATGCCTCCATCAAATGGACTGAGTTTTAAACTCAGCCAATTATAATTTTCTGATTTCCTATAGTACTGTTCCTTAATGTGAGCTCCATGGGTGACCTGCATCAGAATCACCGAGGAAACATGTCAAAGTGGCAGGTTCCTAGGCAACATTTTACATGCAGTGGAGCAGAAATTACTAGTTACCATGCCATTGTCTCTTTTTCAGTAACATGATCCTTATTTAGTTGGGTTAGCTATGCATGTTAGAATACTATATTTCCTGGCCTTCTTTTCCATGTAAGAGTATTCCGACCAAAGTAATGAGGGCAGAAGTGTTGTATAGGAATTCCAGGAAGGCACTTTGTAAGGGAAAGAATGCATTTTTTCTTTACCTGTTTCTCTTGCTGCCAGTCTGAAAGTAAACACAATGGTTAGATTGCCAGCAGCCATTCTGGAACATGGTGTTACTTTATGGATGAATTCAGGTATCTGGGGTGGTGAAGCAGGAAGAAAGAACCTTGGTAGCACCTTATCAGATTTTGGCTGCCTTCCTCCAGAAGAAATAAGCTCCTAATTCACTTAGACCATTGAGAATGTTCCGTTCTATGCAGCTGACCTAATTCCACTTTCTAAATCTGCTGAATCAAAATCTGTTGAAAAGCTGCAATTTTAACAACCCTCTTAGATAATTCTTGAACACAATCACATTTGAGAGCCACTGGCATGGTTTAAAAGGTCCATAAATGTCTTTACAATTATTTGTTAGACCAATCAGGATGAAGATTGTATACATTATAGCTTTGCTTGTATTGCCAGGGTACAGGGTCATGAAATATTAGGAGATGGTCCATCAGAACCCACAGAATGAACAAATGGGTAAGAAAATCTGCTAATTTCTTCCATCATCTAGCTGAGAAAATGTGGTTAGTGCCGCCTCTGGCACTTGTGCTGGCTTTGGCGGTGGCCAGCCAACATACCTACCTCTGGGGTCTCAGTCCACAGCCATAGCTCATCCCACCTATACACTTGAAAAGGTGAGATATTTCTATCTGTGAGCTCATGGAGTTAGAGGGCCCCTGCAGCAACGATCTCTTGCCTCTCTGGCAGGCCCAGGCTTTTTTCCTTGACACCTTCAGCTATGTCATATTTTCCCGCTTTGAGTATTTTAATGGCAGTCCACCCTAGTTCTCTCCCTGGGGTCAGACTCCCCAAAACCTGAGCCTCGGAATGCAGCCCCTGCTTGCTGAGGCAGGTGTGAAAACAGTGTCTAGTCTGGACAGTGCTGGTTTGTGACCATCTCTGTGGTGAATTCTCTCCATTTTGTCTTCCAAGCACCTATTTCTGCATTCCCCTCTGAGGTTCCAAAGCTCTCCCAACCCCATCCCTGCCCAAGGGGATTTCTGAGTGTGTGGAAACTTTTCCTCCTTAGGAATCCCTCTCTGAGGCACAGGTCCCTGACATGAACATTTTGTCTCTTATTTTTCTTTTATCTTTTGCCCTACATCATTCTGTGGAGATTAGCTTGCCTTTTTGGAAGTCTGAGGTCTTCTGCCAGTGTTCAGACGGTGTTCTGTAGGAATTGTACTACATACCGATGTATTTTTAATGTATTTGTGGGGATAAAGGTAATCTGATCATCTTACTCCTCTACCATCTTGGACATACTCTCCCTGCTGCCGCTGCTGCTGCTGCGTCGCTTCAGTCGTGTCCGACTCTGTGTGACCCCATAGATGGCAGCCCACCAGGCTTCCCATCCCTGGGATTCTCCCTTCACATACCATTTTATGAACAAAGTGAATGTCCAAGTTCATGGACTTTGGTGTGTCCTCTAACATTATGGAAGTTAACAGCTCTGATAACCCTATTGAAAATGCCAGTTCCACGAATGGAAAGTTGTATTTTTCATTTAGAACTGTGATGCTCAGAAGTCAAGGGTGATGCATGTTAATGATCCATAGCGATCTCACTAAGAAGTTTGGAAATAATCCACCTGCATGTTTTAAGACATTGATTATTCAACACTTCTTAAAAGGTATAAAAATCCAGCCCTTTGCCTGTATTGCCAGATTCCCCATGTTTTCCATGGATACCATCAGCCTAACCAAGGTATTGTCTTTTTCTTTTGCTCTTTAAGTACTGGCATATGTTGCCAAGACCTTGTGCTAGAGATTCTATAATTAGTATCATAGTTCAGTTCAGTTCAGTTGCTCAGTCCTGTCCAACTCTTTGTGACCCCATGAATTGCAGCATGCCAGGCCTCCCTGTCTACTGGAGATCAGTGGCGAAATTAGTATCATAAGGCAATGCTTAAAAATAAAGTGATTGCTACATTCTTATCTATAAACATCAGCAATACTGAAATTAAAAAACCAAAACAATCTAGTTTCCTTCCCTGCAAAATGGAGATAAAAATAGTAATTTTTCATGAAGTTGCAGTGAAAAATATATGACGAGGCATTTAATATTCCGAGTAAATGTTAGCTGAGATTGATCATTTTTCATTCTATTAAATGTTTTGGCTTCATTGAGCTTCTGGTAGATGATAAAACATCTGTGAAACTTTATTAAATACATAATTTTAAACCTATTTCTGAAGATTTTTTGTGGCAATCTCCAAAATTGTAAAACCAACCCCCATCTTACTCCTAAGGAAAGGGGAAGTGACTCTGGATTTACAGGGGTGTCAGACTCCTTGGGTCATTCCCAAGGAATTGACTCCTTGGCTAGTCTCTGCCTTTTCATTCAAGTGTCATCTGTTCAGTCCCTTATTGTTGGGACTGTTAATTTGCTATCATGCATGGGTGTTAAGTTCCTTCAGTTGTGTCCAACTCTTTGCGAGCCTGGACTGTGGCTTGCCAGGCTCTTCTGACCATGGTATCCTCCAGGCTGGAGTGGGTTGCCACGCCCTTTTCCAGGGTATCTTCCTGACTCAGGGATTGAACCTTCATCTCTTATGTCTCCTGAATTGGCAGGCGTCACCTGGGAAGCCCAATTTGCTATACATCATTTGCTGTAAACCACATTTTCAATATATTCTACATTAAAAAAAATATTGGGTGGTGTTTTCCTTCTTCCTGTTATTATCAGTATCACTGATAATGGAAAGAGAATGAAATATTGTTGCAACTTTGAGACAAGGTCACTGACCTAAATTCCATGGATTTGGAGACAATTTTGATAGCACTTGATAAAAATGCACAACATTAAAAAAGCCTGAATGTGCTCAAGTTTTATTCTTTTTGAAATGACTTCTCTAACCATATATGTAATATGTGCGCATGTAGAAGATCGAGAAACTTCGGAAGCATATCATGAAATTTAAAATCACCAAAAATCCATCTATCTGGAATTACACCCACTGTTAGGATTTTAATATATTTCCAGTTAGGCTTTCCTGACTCCCTGGCTGGACTGGGCAGAAGGTCAAAGTGGCTCTACTGTACAGAGTAGCCTAGTAACGGCAGGATTTCCAAAGAGGAAACCCGTTAGCTTCTAGAGCTCTCCTCACAGAGTCAGACCTTGTTTGGGTACTTCTCCATCTGATGACACAGTGACTGATGCTTGGGCAACAACTTGACTAGAGAGTGCAAGTAAGAGATGCCAGGTGAAAGCAGGATGAGAAGGGTGTGGAGCGAGAAGCAGGACCATTCATAGTGTACAGAGGACCCTGTGCGGCCTCGCACTCCCAGGGAGCTTTGTTCCTTCTCTAAGTGTACTATATACACAACAGTTCCGATTTACTGTTCTCACTGTTTCCCCCTCGTCTGCTAAGTTCCTGCCTCTCTCAGGATCCTTGTGAAGCGAGGATATCTGCAAGTAACAGAAGTGAAACCCTGGTTGATTTTTTTTTTTTTTTTAATTTATAGGTGCACAAAAGGGCCCTCACCCTCACCACATCTCAAAACTTTAGGCCTGTCCTTCCCACATTGAATGGCACCTTCAATCCTAAAGTTGTTTCTCTGGACTCTAGGATCCAAACATAGATGGGAGACATTATCCACTGAAAACAATGTAGCTGCATGTATTCGTCCCTGAGAGAAGAAGGGTTCCTGTTACACCCAGCCAACAGAGAAACTCAGGTGGCAAGTCTTTTTTTCTTCTTAGTCTTGACTTATCCATGTAAACTTCTTGTATTAATTTTTATTGGAGTATAACTGATTTACAATTTGTGTTACTTTCAAGTGTATAGCAAAGTGAATACATATATCTACTGTTTTTAAGTTTCTTTTCCCCCATAGGTCATTACAGAGTACTGATTAAGTTCCCTGTGTGTGAGTGCTAAGTCGCTTCAGTTGTGTCCAGCTCTTTGCAACCTTATGGACTGTCCATGGGATTCTCCAGGTAAGATTACGGAAATGGGTTGCCATGCTCTCTTCTAAGGGATCTTCCTGATCCAGGCATTGAACCTGAGTCTGTCTCCTTCATTGGCAGGCAGGTTCCTCACCAGCAGCATCACCTCGGAAGCCTGACGCAGTAGGTACTTATTACCTATTTTCTATATAGCAGTGTGTATGTGTCAGTCTCACCCTTCCACTTAGCTCCTGCTGACCCTGTTTGTTTTCTATATCTGTAACTCTACTTCTGTTTTGTAAATAAGTTCATTTGTATGCATTTTTTAAGATTCCGCATTACAAGTGATACCATATGGTATTTATCTTTTTCTAACTGACTTCACTCAGCATGACAGCCTCTAGGTCCATCCGTGTTGCTGCAGACGGCAATGTTTCATTCCTTTTCTATGTCTGAGTGATAGCCATTGTGTGCATGTACCACGCCCTCATTCATTCCTCTGTTGATGGACATTTCGGTTGCCTCCATGTCCTGACTATTGCGGGTAGTGCTGCAGTGAACATGGGGATGCGTGTATCTGTGTTTCTATTATGCTTATTTGTTTGCTTTTAGATTTCACATATAAGTGAATTTGTCACAGATGTATGACATTTGTCCTCTGACTTGTTTCACTTAGCATAAAACTCTCCCGGTTCATCCATACTGTCACAAATGGCAAGATTTCATTCTTTTTTTATGGATGCATAACATTCTATGCATCCATAGAATTCATTCGAAATCAGATCGATTATATTCTTTGCAGCCAAAGATGGAGAAGCTCTATACAATCAGCAAAAACAAGACCAGGAGCTGACTGTGGCTCAGACCATGAACTCCTTATTGCCAAATTCAGACTGAAATTGAAGAAAGTAGGGAAAACTATTAGACCATTCAGGTATGACCTAAATCAAATCCCTTATGATTATACAGTGGAAGTGAGAAATAGATTTAAGGGCCTAGATCTGATAGACAGAGTGCCTGATGAACTATGGAATGAGGTTCATGACAATGTACAGGAGACAGGGATCAAGATCATCCCCATGGAAAAGAAATGCAAAAAAGGAAAATGGCTGTCTGGGGAGGCCTTACAAATAGCTGTGAAAAGAAGAGAAGCGAAAAGCAAAGGAGAAAAGGAAAGATATAAACATTTAAATGCAGAGTTCCAAAGAATAGCAAGAAGAGATAAGAAAGCCTTCTTCAGTGATCAATGCAAAGAAATAGAGGAAAACAACAGAATGGGAAAGACTAGGGATCTCTTCAAGAAAATCAGAGATACCAGAGGAACATTTCATGCAAAGATGGGCTCAATAAAGGACAGAAATGGTATGGACCTAACAGAAGGAGAAGATATTAAGAAGAGGTGGCAAGAATACACAGAAGAACTGTACAAAAAAGAGCTTCACGACCCAGATAATCATGATGGTGTGATCACTGACCTAGAGCCAGACATCTTGGAATGTGAAGTCAGGTGGGCCTTAGAAAGCATCACTACGAACAAAGCTAGTGGAGGTGATGGAATTCCAGTGGAGCTATTCCAAATCCTGAAAGATGATGCTGTGAAAGTGCTGCACTCAATATGCCAGCAAATTTGGAAAACTCAGCAGTGGCCACAAGATTGGAAAAGGTCAGTTTTCATCCCAATCCCAAAGAAAGGCAATGCCAAAGAATGCTCAAACTACCGCACAATTACACTCATCTGACACGCTAGTAAAGTAATGCTCAAAATTCTCCAAGCCAGGCTTCAGCAATATGTGAACCGTGAACTTCCTGATGTTCAAGCTAGTTTTAGGAAAGGCAGAGGAACCAGAGATCAAATTGCCAACATCTGCTGGATCATGGAAAAAGCAAGAGAGTTCCAGAAAAACATCTATTTCTGCTTTATTGACTATGCCAAAGCCTTTGACTGTGTAGATCACAATAAACTATGGAAAATTCTGAAAGAGATGGGAATACCAGACCACCTGATCTGCCTCTTGAGAAATCTGTATGTGGGTCAGGAAGCAACAGTTAGAACTGGTCATGGAACAACAGACTGGTTCCAAATAGGAAAAGGAGTACGTCAAGGCTGTATATTGTCACCATGTTTATTTAACTTATATGCAGAGTACATCATGAGAAATGCTGGACTGGAAGAAACACAAGTTGGAATCAAGATTGCTGGGAGAAATATCAATAACCTCAGATATGCAGATGACACCACCCTTATGGCAGAAAGTGAAGAGGGGCTAAAATGCCTCTTGATGAAAGTGAAAGTGGAGAGTGAAAAGGTTAGCTTAAAGCTCAACATTCAGAAAACGAACTTCATGGCATCTGGTCCCATCACTACATGGGAAATAGATGGAGAAACAGTGGAAACAGTGTCAGACTTTATTTTTCTGGGCTCCCAAATCACTGCAGATGGTGACTGCAGCCATGAAATTAAAAGACGCTTACTCCTTGGAAGGAAAGTTATGACCAACCTAGATAGCATATTCAAAAGCAGAGACATTACTTTGCCAACAAAGGTTCGCCTAGTCAAGGCTATGGTCTTTCCTGTGGTCATGTATGGATGTGAGAGCTGGACTGTGAAGAAGGCTGAGCACCGAAGAATTGATGCTTTTGAACTGTGGTGTTGGAGAAGACTCTTGAGAGTCCCTTGGACTGCAAGAAGATCCAACCAGTCCATTCTGAAGGAGATCAATCCTGGAATTTCTTTGGAAGGAATGATGCTAAAGCTGAAACTCCAGTATTTTGGCCACCTCATGCGAAGAGTTGACTCATTGGAGAAGACTCTGATGCTGGGAGGGATTGAGGGCAGGAGGAGAAGGGGATGACAGAGGATGAGATGGCTGGATGGCATCACTGACTTGATGGGTGTGAGTCTGAGTGACCTCCGGGAGCTGGTGATGGACAGGGAGGCCTGGCATGCTGCGCTTCATGGGGTCGCAAAGAGTCGGACACGACTGAGCGACTGATCTGATCTGATAGATTTTGGATCATTGTTTCATTCTTCTCCAGGTTTTTTTCTTCTTCTTCTTGATTTCTTCAATGATCCATTGTATAGTAACACATTGTTTAGCCTCCACAAGTATTTGTGATATTTTGCAGTTATTTTTCTTGTAGTTGATTTCTAGTCTCATAACATTTTGGTCAGAAAAAATGCTTGATATGATTTCAGTTTTCTTAAATTTACTGAGGCAAACTTGTTTTGTGGCCTACTATGTAATCTCTGCTGGAGAATGTTCCACATGCACTTGAAAAGAGTGTGTGTTCTGCTCCTTTCAGAGGCAATGTTTTGTATTTTTGTATTGAGTTCACCTGGGCTAATGTGTCATTTAAGGTCAGCGTTTCCTTACTGATTTTGTATGTGGATGATCTGTCTATTGATATAAATTGGTTGTTAAGGTCCCCTATTATTATTGTGTCACTATTAGCTTCTCCCTTTACACCTCTTAAAGTATTTATGTATTTGGAAGCTCCTATGTTGGGTGTATGTACATTTATAATTTTTCTATCTTCTTGGATTGATCCCTTGATCATTATATAATGCCTTTTGTCTCATTACAGCCTCTGTTTTAAAGTCTATTTTGTCTGTCGTAAGTATTGCTATCCAGGTTTTCTTCTGATTTCCATTGGATGGAATACCTTTTTCCATTCCCTCTTTCAGTCTGTGTGTGTCTTTAGATCTGAAGTAAGTCTCTAGGCAGCATGTATATGTCTTATCTTTGTGTCCATTTAGCTACTCTATTTCATTTGATTGAAGCATTCTGTTCATTGCATTTAAATATTGACAGGTATGTACTTATTGCCATTTTGTTAATAGTTCCTGGGTTATTTTTGAGTTTCTCTTTTTCCTTTCTTCTTCTTTTGTTCTCCTCCCATGTGGTTTAATGACTGTCACTAACATTGTTTAGATTACTTTATCTTTTTGTGTGTTTATTTGTTATAGATTATTGGTTTGTCGTAGCATGAGGTTATAAATAGCAATCTATATATTTTGCTTTCTATATAAATATAGGTATGACTGTTTTGAGTTGCTTATCTTTTCATTTCAAATACTTTTTAACCATTCTGCATTTTGACTTTCCTCTTCCCATGTTTTACTGTTTTGACATCATATCTGACATCTTTTGTGTGTGTGTGTTTCTCCTACCTGCTTATTGTAGATATAGGTGATTTCACTACTTCTGTCTCTTAACCTTCCTACTTGCTTTGTAGGTAGTCAATTTACTACCTTTACTGTATTTTGCCTTTACAAATGATTTTTCCTTTTATAATTTTCATGTTTCTAGTCAGGCCTTTTCTTTTCCACTCAGACACATCCTTTTTACCTTTCTTGTAAAACTGGTTTGGTGGTGCTGAACTCTTAGTTTTGACTTGTCTGCAGAACTTCTATTCTCACTATTAAATGAATGAAATCCTTGCTGGGCAGGATATTCTTGGTTATAAGTTTCTTCTTTCATCACTTTAAATATATAATATCACTCCTTTTCTCCTGTATATTCTGCTGAAAAGTCAGCTGATAGCTTTTGGGTTTCCTTGTACATAACTTGTTTTCCTTTGCTGCTTTTACTATTCTCTCTACTCTGTTATCTTGGCCACTCTCCCCCTTATTATGGTTTTGATCTGCATTTCTCTGGTGACTAATGATGTTGAGCATCTTTTGATGTACCTATTGGTCATCTTTATGTCTTCTTTGGAAAAATATTCAGATAATCAAATCTTGCTTCTAAATCTTCAAAATTAATAATAAAAATGACAACCTAATATTGCCTTTGTACAGTCAGTTTGTTGGGGTTAGGATCACAAATCCAAATTCATAGCCAGCCAACTATAGCTACTGTGGCCACCACAATGGACATTAAGTTCCAAAGACTTTACTAACATAGAAGTACCAGAGACAGTTGCACAGTTTTTATTATGAGTGAGACTTTATCCCCAGTATCCTTTCTGCCAGGCCATAACTGGCAGCTCCATGCCTTTTATCATTGAAACCTCACCATGCAGGCTGCCTGGTCCTCCAGGGCATCCATTATGTAATGGGCAAAAGAGCAGTCTAATAAGAGTAACAAGAATGGGTACAGGAGTTAAGTTACATTTATAAACCATGTACTTTATACGTTAAACTTCCTCCAAAGAGATGGAACCATGAAGAAGGAAGCCTTGAGCTCTTCCTATAGGCTGGTATATACCATGAACAATAAATGGCAAAATAAACTTACTCAAATAAATTTGAAGGCTAATCTTCATTGACATAATAAAACCTGACTATTTCTAGTATGTGGAGCACAATTTATTTTCCTTTTTCTGTTTTTGACTGACGACTTAGTTCAGACCTTCAAATTACTCATAAGATGGTTAATTTGCACTGGCTCAGGCAGTTTCGCAGGATCAAACCCTGGAAATGCCATCATAGCACAAGAGATATAAAAGGATCTATAAAGATAAAAATATGAGAAACCCTGAAAAGACTGTTAGAGATAATATTCTAAGAAAAATGGGAATAAATTTAGGCAGTCACAATGAGATATATGGGAATAAGAGGTGAGTAAATAAATTTTTAAACAATTTATAAGAATAATAGTGCATGTGTATATGATAATCCAAAACTAAGATTTCATGTAACTACAATGAAGAGTATCTTTGTAGTTTGGCTGAGGGAGCAAGTGAAGGAAAGTGGGAGCTGAGAGAGTTCTAAAGTCCTTGTCTTTGAGAGAAAATACACATGCTGATAAGCATAGGTCTTAGTAAGTTAGGCATATAGAATATATAATTTTCACATCAGCAGAAAAATAATCACAGAGGTGGGAAAGGAGAAAAATAAAAGAATTCCATCCTTCAGCATCTCCCATGGTGTTAAATTCCTATTTCCTTTATTCTTAATTTTGTGATGAATAGGTTGAGTTAATATGTTGGTTTATTCCACTGTCACTATTAGAGGCAGATGATGTACTAGCTATAAATTATATACCAATATAATCTAAAGCCTCACTAATCCATAGTTAACTTGTTAAAAAATTAACTTAAAAAGGTGCATTCTGTGTGAACTGTACCTTCAAAGAATGTAAATTATATCTCAATAAAGCTGTTACTTAAACAAACAAACAAACAAAGGTGCATTCTGTGACAGTGCTAACAGAGATAGGTTGAGACTTAAATCCACAACAAGTTAAGAAAATTAGTGTACCAAGATTCACTTCAGTTCAGTTCAGTCGCTTAATAATGTCTGACTCTTTGTGACCCCATGGACTGCAGCACACCAGGCCTCCTTGTCCATCATCAACACCCGGAGTCCACTCAAACTCATGTCCATCGAGTCAGTGATGCCATCCAACCATCTCATCCTCTATTGTCCCCTTCTCCTGCCTTCAATCTTTCCCAGCATCAGGGTCTTTTCAAAACGAGTCAGTTCTTCGCATCAGGTGGTCAAAGTATTGGAGTTTCAGCTTCAACATCAGGATTACGAGAGAATATTTAAATTATTTGAGACTCTCTAGACAGGAAACACAAAAAGGGTGTATAAATTCGAACCCCAAACAATAAAGTAAATGGCAATGGGATCATACTTATCAATAATTACCTTAAATGTAAATAGGTAGAATGCCCCAACCAAAAGACAAAGACTGGCTGAATGGATACAAAAACAAGACCTCTACATATGTTGTCTACAAGACACCCACCTCAAAACAGGGGACACATACAGACTGAAAGTGAAGGGCTGGAAAAAGATTTTCCATGCAAATAGGGTCCAAAAGAAAGCAGGAGTAGCAATACTCATATCAGATAAAATAGACTTTAAAACAAAGGCTGTGAAAAGAGACAAAGAAGGTCACTACATAATGATCAAAGGATCAATCCAAGAACAAGATATAACAATTATAAATATATATGCACCCAACATAGGAGCACCACAATATGTAAGACAAATGCTAACAAGTATGAAAGGAGAAATTAACAATAACACAATAATAGTGAGAGACTTTAATACCCCACTCACACCTATGGATAGATCAACTAAACAGAAAATTAACAAGGAAACACAAACTTTAAACGATACAATAGACCAGTTAGACCTAATTGATATCTATAGGTCATTTCATCCCAAAGCAATTAATTTCACCTTTTTTCTAAAGCACACACAGAACCTGCTCCAGGATAGATCACATCCTGGGCCATAAGTCTAGCCTTGGTAAATTCAAAACAATTGAAATCATTCCAAGCATGTTTTCTGACCACAATGCAGTAAGATTAGATATCAATTATAGGAGAAAAGCTATTAAAAATTCCAACATATGGAGGCTGAACAACAAGCTGCTGAATAACCAACAAATCACAGAAGAAATCAAAAAATAAATCAAAATTTGCATAGAAACAAATGAAAATGAAAACACAACAACCCAAAACCTGTGGGACACTGTAAAAGCAATCCTAAGGGGAAAGTTCGTAGCAATACAGGCATACCTCAAGACACAAGAAAAAAGTCAATTAAATAATCTAACCCTACACCTAAAGCAACTAGAAAAGGAAGAAATGAAGAACCCCAGGGTTAGTAGAAGGAAAGAAATCTTAAAAATTAGGGCAGAAATAAATGCAAAAGAAACAAAAGAGACCATAGCAAAAATCAACAAAGCCAAACGCTGGTACTTTGAAAGGATAAATAAAATTGACAAACCATAAGCCAGACTCATCAAGAAACAAAGGGATAAAAATCAAATCAATAAAATTAGAATGAAAATGGAGAGATCACAACAGACAACACAGAAATACAAAGGATCATAAGAGACTACTATCAGCAATTTTATGGCAATAAAATGGACAACGTGGAAGAAATGGACAAATTCTTAGAAAAGTACAACTTTCCAAAACTGGACCAGGAAGAAATAGAAAATCTTAACAGACCCATCACAAGCACGGAAATTGAAACTGTAATCAGAAATCTTCCAGCAAACAAAAACCCAGGTCCAGACGGCTTCACAGCTGAATTCTACTAAAAATTTAGAGAAAAGCTAACACCTATCCTATTCAAAGTGTTCCAGAAAATTGCAGAGGAAGGTAAACTTCCAAACTCATTCCATGAGGCCACCATCACCCTAATACCAAAACCTGACAAAGCTGCCACACACACAAAAAAGAAAACTACAGGCCAATATCACTGATGAACATAGATGCAAAAATCCTTAACAAAATTCTAGCAATCAGAGTCCAACAACACATTAAAAAGATCATACACCGTGACCAAGTGGGCTTTATCCCAGGGATGCAAGGATTCTTCAATATCTGCAAATCAATCAATGTAATACACCACATTAACAAATTGAAAAATAGAAGCCATGTGATTATCTCAATAGATGCAGAGAAAGCCTTTGACAAAATTCAACATCCATTTATGATAAAAACTCTCCAGAAAGCAGGAATAGAAGGAATATACCTCAACATAATAAAAGCTATATATGACAAACCCACAGCAAACATTATCCTCAATGGTGAAAAATTGAAAGCATTTCCTCTAAAGTCAGGAACAAGACAAGGATGCCCACTTTCACTATTACTATTCAACATAGTTTTGGAAGTTTTGGCCACAGCAATCAGAGCAGAAAAAGAAATAAAAGGAATCCAAATTGGAAAAGAAGAAGTAAAACTCTCACTGTTTGCAGATGACATGATCCTCTACATAGAAAACCCTAAAGACTCCACCAGAAAATTACTAGAACTAATCAATGAATATAGTAAAGTTGCAGGATATAAAATCAACACACAGAAATCCCTTGCATTCCTATACAATAATAATGAGAAAACAGAAAGAGAAATTAAGGAAACAATTCCATTCACCATTGCAACGAGAAGAATAAAATACTTAGGAATATATCTACCTAAAGAAACTAAAGATCTATATATAGAAAACTATAAAACACTGGTGAAAGAAATCAAAGAGGATACTAATACATGGAGAAATATACCATGTTCATGGATTGGAAGAATCAATATAGTGAAAATGACTATACTACCGAAAGCAATTTATAGATTCAATGCAATCCCTATCAAGCTACCAACGGTATTCTTCACAGAGCTAGAACAAATAATTTCTCAATTTGTATGGAAATACAAAAAACCTCAAATAGCCAAAGCTATCTTGAGAAAGAAGAATGGAACTGGAGGAATCAACCTGCCGGACTTCAGGCTCTATTACAAAGCCACAGTCATCAAGACAGTATGGTACTGGCACAAAGACAGAAATATAGATCAATGGAACAAAATAGAAAGCCCAGAGATAAATCCACGCACATATGGACACCTTATCTTTGACAAAGGAGGCAAGAATATACAATGGTTTAAAGACAATCTCTTTAACAAGTGGTGCTGGGGAAACTGGCCAACCACTTGTAAAAGAATGAAACTAGAGCACTTTCTAACACTATACACAAAAATAAACTCAAAATGTATTAAAGATCTAAACATAAGACCAGGAACTATAAAACTCCTAGAGGAGAACATAGGCAAAACACTCTCCGACATACATCACAGCAGGATCATCTATGACCCACCTCCCAGAATATTGGAAATAAAAGCAAAAATAAACAAATGGGACCTAATTAAACTAAAAAGCTTCTGCACAACAAAGGAAACTATAAGCAAGGTGAAAAGACAGCCTTCAGAATGGGAGAAAATAATAGCAATGAAGCAACTGACAAATAACTAATCTCAAAAATATACAAGCAACTCCTACAGCTCAATTCCAGAAAAATAAATGACCCAATCAAAAAATGGGCCAAAGAACTAAATAGATATTTCTCCAAAGAAGACATACAGATGGCTAACAAACACATGAAAAGATGCTCAACATCACTCATTATCAGAGAAATGCAAATCAAAACCACTATGAGGTACCATTTCACGCCAGTCAGAATGGCTGCATTCCAAAAGTCTACACACAATAAATGCTGGAGAGGGCGTGGAGAGAAGGGAACCCTCTTACACTGTTGATGGGAATGCAAACTAGTACAGCCACTATGGAGAACAGTGTGGAGATTCCTTAAAAAACTGGAAATAGAACTGCCTTATGATCCAGCAATCCCACTGTTGGGCATACACACTGAGGAAACCAAAATTGAAAGAGACAAGTGTACCCCAATGTTCATCACAGCACTGTTTACAATAGCCAGGACATGGAGGCAACCTAGATGTCCATCTGCAGATGAATGGATAAGAAAGCTGTGGTACATATACACAATGGAGTATTACTCAGCCATTAAAAAGAATACATTTGAATCAGTTCTAATGAGGTGGATGGAACTGGAGCCTATTATACAGAGTGAAGTAAGCCAGAAAGAAAAACACCAATACAGTATACTAATGCATATATATGGAATTTAGAAAGATGGTAACAAAAACTCTGTATACGAGACAGCAAAAGAGACACTGATGTATAGAACAGTCTTTTGGACTCTGTGGGAGAGGGAGAGGGTGGGATGATTTGGGAGAATGGCATTGAAATATGTATAATATCATATATGAAACGAGTCGCCAGTCCAGGTTCCATGCATGATACTGGATGCTTGGGGCTGGTGTACTGGGAAGACCCAGAGGGATGGTATGGGGAGGGAGGAGGGAGGAGTGTTCAGGATGGGGAACACATGTATATCTGTGGCAGATTCATTTTGATATATGGCAAAACCCATACAATATTGTAAAGTTAAATAAAATAAAATTAAAAAAAGAAAACATGAGAAAATAAAAAAAAATAAATTATTTCAGACAACATTATAAGGGTGGCAAATTCACATCCTTGTTTGCATATATGCTCAGCTGAATCACTCTTATGTATTAATTCAATCTGTTCCCCAAAGAATTCTTTGTTAGTATTTTATTGCTCAATTTTCTATTCAAAATAAATATAAATGATCAGTATGGTCATACAAAACATTGAATTTTTCATAAGATAAAAGCTCCTTTCCTCCTTTTGATCTAAATGAGTGAGGTTAGTTTCTACCATAAAGAGACATTGAGTATTGAATCTTTACTAAGTGCAACACAACACTTGGGCCAACCTCATGTTAATCTTGGGTGACAGTGTACACCCCCTTGGTCAGGAAGCCAACTCATCTATGAGGATTCTAGTTCTGGTAAGCAGTATAATTTTTTCTTAATAGAACTTTACACTTACATATACCAGGCAGGTGCGTTCAGACAAGATAACTGGTGCATAATAACCAAGTAATACATTCCTTGTTATAACTATAACTGTTTCTTTGGCATAAGACTATTATTAATATCTATCTTTTTTTTAATGGCAGAGGAAGATTTCTTTTACTGAGTGGTTGATCTACGTCATTGCTGAGGGCAAGGAGAGGAAGTGGAGAAGCATTATTTCGTGATCTCTTCATCCTGGGCAGCCTCTAGGAGCCTGGCCTTGGCTGGGGGAAGACACCCAGGGCACTTGCATGCTTCCTGGCTTGCCCTGGGCTCTCAGCATGTATGGTTGTCCAGGAGCTCCCTGCAGGTTCTGTCTATCTTCAGCTTGTGATGTGTTCTGTGAGAATCCGCCTGCTCCTGGACATGCTCGCCTTGGCTTGCAGGTACAGGCAGTGCCGTGCAGGTGGCAGTCACTCGACTTAGTCACAGTGTCCTCTGAGCAGCAGGCACAGAGTTCTCATCCCCCAGGCCAGGTTACCTTCTCAGACATTCAAGTGCCCTGTGTTATCTGTACCAATGTGACTGTCCTTTTCTGGAATTAAATCCCAGAATGAACAAGCACAGGATGTAAGCAGTCTACTCATGTTTGATACGTTCCAAATCTGCAGACAAGAGCCACCAGTAGCAATTTCACTAGTCTCTTCAGAGTCCAACAAGACTGTCTTCTTGACACTGTGAAGGACGCTGGAGGCAAACCTCTTCTGAAGCCTGGCATTCTCATGGCTGTGGTTCAAGTAAAGAAAGAAAAGTAAGTCTCTGGATTTTTTTTTTTTCCTCTTAAAAATATCTTCTTTTTCTTTTCACAAAATAATTATATTACAAGCTCACTGTCACAAAATAAGATCATCTGTAATCCTTTTTTTAATAACACAGGAATATTTAACTTTTAATAAAAATGGGACTCTCCTTTTGCCATCAAAATCATAGTAAGTAGTGTTTCCCATGCTACGAATATTCTTCTGTAACAGAATTTTTGTTTAATCAGTCTGAGAATGTTAAACATTTTTCTAGCTGTGAAACCTCTTTTTTGCATCTGTAAAATGAGGCTAGTACTCATGGGAACTTTAAGGGTTGTTATGAGAATTAAATGAATTATGCAAAGTCTTAGAACAACACTGATTA
This sequence comes from Tragelaphus eurycerus, assembly GCA_935064755.1. Classification (NCBI taxonomy): domain Eukaryota; kingdom Metazoa; phylum Chordata; class Mammalia; order Artiodactyla; family Bovidae; genus Tragelaphus; species Tragelaphus eurycerus. Next base: position 2,752,193 of record CAKXYN010000057.1, on the reverse strand, counting down.
CTGTTTCCCTACTAGACTATAACCACCATCTATGCAAGGATCTTGTCTGCCCTGTTCAACCTGGTATTTCTAGGGTCTAATATCAACTTGGCACAGAGGAGGTGTTCAATAAATGGAATAGTGGTGCTGGTTTCAGCAGAACTGCTGGGAGAATTAAACTCTCAATAAATATTTCTTGAATATTTTTTATTTTACTTACATATTTATAGACCACTATTTTTAAACAATTAGCTATGTTAGGAAACTCTGTAATAAATCCCAGGGTAAGATGTTTTGTTTCTAAACACTAAGACGTTTTTCATTGCCAGCTGAATTTCAGTGAGGTTAGTCTTAGATTCATTGGAGTAACATTTTCCATTAACTATTCAATGGATGACCCAGAGGTTACTAATAGCTATTAGTACCTGTTGGGTGTTGAACCTGTTGGGTGATTAAATTTAAGTTTAAGCTTTGGGTTAAACAGAATTAAACAGTTATCTTTGCTGTATCTCTGAACTTTTATAAAGCTACTAGGCACTGAGAATTTCTGAAAAGGAGGTAATATGTGGTTTTTCTCTTATTTTATTACATAACTTTTTTTTTCCATGGGGCATTTTCTGGTGTAAGAATTGTACTGAACACAGTTTGGGAATTCAAGGATAATGCTTTTGAGGTATAGATCCCTCCATCTTATAAATAAGAATGCATATGGGGAGTAGGCTGGAGAGAGGAAAGGGATAAATGTAAGGTAGATACTGTGCTAGACACTTTACATAAACTGCCTATGGTCATGACTGATGCTGGTTAGCAAACATGCAGGAGCCCAGATTTTGGGTGTCAACAGCATGTTAACCCTAGACTTAGTTAGTGGCATCATGTGACCAGTCTCAGCTAACAAACTGTGATTCGAAAGAACACGAGTCAGTTTGGAACCCAGCATGTAATTGCCCATGCGAGATCACCCAGAGCACTCCTATCTCTCTGCCATGACCAGTGTGACAGGTGGCAGTGCTCATTAGTCTGGGCTTCAGAGTAAAGGGAGAAAGAATGACTCCATGGGATCAAACCTACAGCTGCTGTAGCTCAGTAAGAAATGAATCTTTTTGTTATTTTAAGCTGAAATCTGTTAGACCGTTTATTATTACACTATAATCTAGTCTACCCTGACTGATACAGTATCTTATTTAATCTAGACAACCAACATACAAGACAGACAATATTGTTTTTTAAGTGTAAATGATGTGTAAGTGGGGACTTAGAGAGGCTAAATAATTTGCATACAAAGTCAGACTGCCAGTATTTGAACTGTCTTACTCCAAAGCCTGTTTCATTTCCACCTTATTACACTGACTCAAAAAATGTTAAAATACAACTCTTAGATTTACTAAAGTGTTTACAAATATGTTCTAAACAATCAGTGAAAACAAGACCAGAAGCTTACTGTGGCTCAGATCATGAACTCCTTATTGTCAAATTCAGACTTATATTGAAGAAAGTAGGGAAAATCACTGGACCATTTAGGTATGCTGCTAAGTCGCTTCAGTAGTGTCCGAGTCTGTGCGACCTGATAGACGGCAGCCCACCAGGCTCCGCCGTCCCTGACGTAAATCAAATCCCTTATGACTATACAATGGAAGTGACAAATAGATTCAAGGGATTAGATCTGATAGAGTGCCTGAAGAACTATGGATGCAGGTTCATAATATTCTACAGGAGGTGGTGATCAAAACCATCCCCAAGAAAAATAAATACAAAAAGGCAAAATGGTTGTCTAACAAGGCCTTACAAATAGCTGAAAAAGAAGAGAAGCAAAAGGCAAAGGAGAAAAGGAAAGATAAACCCATCTGAATGCAGATTTCTAAAAAATAGCACGGAGAAATAAAGCCTTCCTCAGTGATCAATACAAAGAAATAGAGGAAAACAATAGAATGGGAAAGACTACAGATCTCTTCAAGTAAATTAGATACCAAGAGAACATTTCATGCAAAGATGGACACAATAAAGGACAGAAATGGTATGGACCTAACAGAAGCGGAAGATATTAAGAAGAGATGGCAAGACTACACAGAGGAACTACACAAAAATGATCTTAATGACCCAGATAACCATGATGGTGTGATCACTCACCTAGAGCCAATCATCCTGGAGGGTGAAGTCAAATGGGCCTTAGAAAGCATCACTATGAACAAAAAAGTGGAGGTGATGGAATTCCAGGTAAGCTATTTCAAGTCCTACAAGATGATGCTGTGAAAGTGCTTCACTCAATATGCCAGCTAACATGGAAAACTCAGCAGTGGCCACAGGACTGGAAAAGGTCAGTTTTCATTTCAATCTCAAAGAAGGGTAATGCCAAAGAATGTCCAAACCACCGCACAATTGTACTCATTTCACATACTATCAAGGTAATGCTCAAAATTCTCCATGCCAGGCTTCAACAGTATGTGAATTGAGAACTTCCAGATGTATAAGCTGGATTTAGAAAAGGCAGAGGAACCAGAGATCAAATTGCCACCATCCACTGGAAAATCAAAAAAGCAAGAGAATTCCAGAAAAACATCTACTTCTATTTCATTGACTATGCCAAAGTCTTTGTTTGGATCAAAACAAACTGTGGAAAATTCTGAAAGAGATGGGAATACCAGACCAGCTTACCTGCCTCCCGTGAAACCTGTCTGCAGGTCGAAAAGCAACAGTTGAAACCAGACATGGAACAACAGACTGGTTCCAAATTGGGAAAGGAGTACGTCAAGGCTGTATATTGTCATCCTGCTTGTTTAACTTATATGCAGAGTACATCATGAGAAATGCTGGGCTGAATGAAACAACTGGAATCAAGATTGCCAAGAGAAATATCAATAACCTCAGATATGCAGACGATATCACCCTCATGGGAGAAAGCAAAGAGGAACTAAAGAGCGTCTTGATGAAAGTGAAAGAGGAGAATGAAAAAGCTAGCTTAAAACTTAACATTCAAAAAAATGAGATCATGACATCTGGTCCCATCACTTCATGGCAAGTAGATGGGGAAACAATGAAAACAGTGACAATCTTTTCTTGGGCTCCAATTTCACTGCGGATGATGGCTGTAGTCAGGAAATTAAAAGACGCTTGCTCCTAGGAAGAAAAGCTATGACAAATCTGCTGCTGCTGCTGTTGCTTCAGTCGTATCTGACTCTGTGCGACCCCATGGACAGCAGCCCAACAGGCTCCCTTGTCCCTGGGATTCTCCAGGCAAGAACACTGGAGTGGGTTGCCATTTCCTTCTCCAATGCATGAAAGTGAAAAATGAAAGTGAAGTCGCTCAGTCATGTCCGACTCTTCCCGATCCCATGGTCTGCAGCCTACCAGCCTCCTCCATCCATGGGATTTTCCAGGCAAGAGTACTGGAGTGGGGTGCCATCGCCTGCTCCGATGACAAACCTAGACAACATATTAAAAAGCAGAGATATTGCTTTGCTGACAAAGGTCCATCTAGTCAAAGCCATGATTTTACTAGTAGTCGTGTATGGATGTGAGAGTTGGACCATAAAGAAGGCTGAGTGCAGAAGAATTGATGCTTTTGAAGTGTGGTGTTGGAGAAGACTCTTGAGAGTCCCTTGGACTGCAAGGAGATCCAACCAGTCCATCCTAAAGGAGATCAGTCCTGAATATTCATTAGAAGGAATGATGCTGAAGCTGAAGCTATAAAACTTTGGCCAGCTGATGCCTCATTAGGAAAGACCCTGATGCTGGGAAAGATTGAGGGCAGGAGGAAAGAGAATGACAGAGGATGAGATGGTTGGATGGCATCACCGACTCAATAAACATGAGTTTTAGCAAGCTCTGGGAGATGGTGAAGGACAGGGAAGCCTGGTGTGCTTCAGTCTATGGGGCTGCAAAGAGTTGGACATGACTGAGTGACTGAACAGAAGCAAGATAAATTTTATTGAACAATGTTTCTTATGACATTGAATTATTATTTCAGTGATGCCCAGGGTTGGTGAAAGGATGGAGTCCTGTACTCTGTCAGCTAAGCACATTTCTAGATGCTAAAGTGAATGCTGGCTTTAAAATTTCCCCTGGAGTCAGAAGAAATTTGATTCCCCATAATTTCAAATCAAGTAATAAATCAATGGAGCAGCATAAATTGTCCAAAAGCTAATTTTGGAGTCATTTCCATCTGTTTCAAAATATGCTAGTTATAAATTATCTAAACCTTGACATTAGGAAAGCTATTCCACTCATATTTTGAAAATAAGTGTTCTACTTTTTCTATAGATGGGGATTATTTTTTGTGTATCAGTAATTTGGAAAATTATGTAAATTTAACTTTTCTTTCATTCAGATCAGATCAGATCAGATCAGTCGCTCAGTCGTGTCCAACACTAGGCAACCCCATGAATCGCAGCACGCCAGGCCTCCCTGTCCATCACCAACTCCTGGAATTCACTGAGACTCATGTCCATCGAGTCAGTGATGCCATCCAGCCATCTCATCCTCTGTCGTCCCCTTCTCCTCTTGCCCCCAATCCCTTCCACCATCAGAGTCTTTTCCAATGAGTCAACTCTTCGCATGAGGTGGCCAAAGTACTGGAGTTTCAGCTTTAGCATCATTCCTTACAAAGAAATCCCAGGGTATCACTTCAATATTAAACTCTGAGAGGAAAATAAGCTGCTTTAATTTTTAATCTTATTCATTCCTTGGACAAATAAGTTTTGAGGGTTCTGTACTAGGCACTGGAGATCAAACAATGAATAAATCTCTTCCTTCTTGGATACCATATTTCTGTAGAGGAGATGATAATAACAAGATAATAAAATATAGAGAATTAAATGGTGAGAAGTAGTATGGAGAAAAATAAAGCAGAGATAGATACAGCTTGTATGTACAATGTGGAAGGATGTAATTCACACAATGTGGCCTTACCTTGGAAGGTCTTACTGAAAAAGTGTAATTTGAATAAAGCCCTAAAGAAGATAAAATAGCCAGCTACCTGGTTTTATGGAGGAAGAACATTCCAGGATCATGGAATAGCAAGAATAAGCTCCCCGAAGCAGAAATTTACCTGTTATGGTCAGGAAGTCAGTGTAGCTGGAGTAAGTAAAGGCAAGGAATTTTTAGTCTGGTTCATCATGAACATTTACTCTGGCAACTAGCATTCATGTCTAGCACATAGTCATTCCATAAATGTTTGCTAATAAATCAATCATATCAATATGATTAGCACTGGTAGCCAGAGGAAATCTAATTTTACCTTTTGTGTACATGCACATACACTTTTCAAAAATAGTGGATTAAAGCAAATTTCCATAAATGTTTGCGAATAAATAAATCAACAAAATCAGCAAAATAAATGTTGGCTAATAAATAAATTGTATCAGTACTATTAGCACTGGTAGCCAGAGGGATTCTAATTTTTATCCTATGTGTACATGCACATACACTTTTTAAAAATAGTGGATTAAAGCAAATTAAGCCAGTAGTAAATTCTGGATGGTGAGAAAGTATGATGCATTTTATTCTTATATGTTTATTGAAAATTTCTGAAATTATAGTGAACAAACCACAAAAAAACAGTTTAGGAGATGATACTAAAAATCACATATCCCAAAGTGTCCAGTATAGGGCTGAGTGTTTTCACTTGCTACGTCAATGTTATACTACCCACCTGTGAGAGAGCTGGTATAATGTTCATTTTACAACTGTGAAAACTAAAGCTCAGAAAAATTACATGAGTTAATCAGTGCTATGTACACTGGGAGAGAGAAGAGCTAAATTTTTCATATAGGTGTTATAATTTTAGTGCTTTTATTTTGCATATAAAATATATGAAAATATCTTATATGCAGATATATATATATGTATGTGTATATATATATATATATATATATATATATATAGCATGCACGCATGCTCAGTTGCTTCAGTTGTGTCTGACTAGTTGTAACCCAATGGACAGTAGCCCACCAGGCTCCTCTGTCACTGGAATTCTTCAGGACAGAATACTGGAGTGGGTTACCATGATCTCCTCCAGGGGGATCTTCCCAACCCAGGGATCAAACCCTTGTCTCCTGTGTCTCTTACACAGCAAGTGGATTCTTTACCCACTGAGCTGCCTGGGAAGCCTATACATGTGTGTGTGTGTGTGTGTGTGTGTGTGTAATTGTATATAAAAGTACACTTTTCTACAAGTATAGATTATAAGATATACTTAACTATTTGTCACATTTAGTAAAAATAAGTAGTATGAAGAATATGTTTAAAATTTAATATGATTTCTTGCAATTAGAATTTGTCCTTAAAACAAAGCAGTCATTCTAATTTTACATCTTGTAGTCATTTTACTAATCACTCCCCTTCTTTCCTCCTATGCTTCCACTTAATTGACATAGACACTGCTGCTACTACTGCTGCTAAGTCGCTTCAGTCGTGTCTGACTCTGTGCGACCCCATAGACGGCAGCCCACCAGGCTCCCCTGTCCCTGGGATTCTCCAGGCAAGAACACTGGAGTGGGTTGCCATTTCCTTCTCCAATGCATGAAAGTGAAAAATGAAAGGGAAGTCGCTCAGTCGTGTCCAACTCTTCGCGACCCATGTGTCAGGGAATGTTTAACAGGAGGATTCTTACGTGCTGTTTCTCACAAGTCCTTTGTTTCTTTTTAAGAGGTACAGCACGCTGCTCCCAGGAACTGAGGTCATTGTGTGAGACAGGCTTGAGTTTCCTTTAATAAACATTCTCTTTACAACAAAACTGCTTAGTCTCGATCCCCTTTCTTGAGATATGGATTGTCTCCTGACCTTGTGACCATTATTAATCCCTTGTTCCCTTGGTAACAGTTGCTGTACATTTGGTTTTCTGATCTTTATCACTGTCAAAAGAAACTTCTTATACTACAGCCTTTATACACTCACAGAGAAATCATTAAAGCACCTTTGCTCCATCAGAGCTTGGGTCCCTATGTCTTTCTCTTTCTCCTTGGCTGATTCTCTGGAGTGCAGAGACCTGTCATGCTCACTCTCCTGCCTGGGCTTCTAAGACTCTCTCGAGAGGACGCCTGGTGCCTTCGTGAGACACACAAGTCCTGTGTCAAGGGCTTTATTGGTTCTCTGCGTAAAGCAGGGAATTTCAGCCTCTTTCTCTCTTTCACTTTCTTATCGTCGCCTCCAGACCACCAGGTCCTGGTCCATTCAAGGACCCCAACACCCATGGACTGCAGCCTACCAGGCTCCTCCATCCATAGGACTTTCCAGGCAAGAGTACTGGAGTGGGTTGCCATTGCCTTCTCTGGTCATAGACACTACTCACCCACTTTCTAGAATTCTAAACACATATTCAGACTTGTTCTATCTCCTAGTTATTCACAGAACTGAAGCTCTGTCTCTGGGTTACATGGGGCTACTGGATTGAACCAGAGAAGTAGTTCTAAATCAGTCTGGTTAGCATACCTTATATATAAAGGACACTGCTGATGAAAATCAGAATTGGTAATTGTAGTTGTTTCAATTATAGATTGTAGTTCTTTCATCAGTTTCCATTTAAATACATTATTCCTACAGAAAAAGATTCCAGTGGGGCTAAGATACAGGCTGAGATGGAAATGTATCTCATTTATTAAGAATGAGAATTGGAATGCATTTATTAAGAATGAGAATTGGAATGGAATGACTAAATGCTGGTAAAACATAAAAGGTCAGTGATTTCAGGGATGCCGTAGAGATTTTACAAGTGGATCAATGCAAATGAGAACAGATATAGTAATTTTTTAGAAAGATCTGATATTTTAATGTAAAATGCAGGGAGAGGGGCAGGTGGTCCCAAGATGGTTGAGGAATAGGATGAGGCGTCCACTTTCTCCTGCACAAATACATTGAAAGACCATCTGTGTGTGGAGCAACTTCCATGCAACAACTTCTGAATGCTGGTGAAGGATCCCAGATACCCAGAAAGGCAAACCAATCTCTTTAAAATGAGGTAGGACAAAAGATAAAGACTAAAAGAGAGACAAAGGATTTCAGGACAGAGACGCCTCCTGGGGAGGGAGTCATGAAGGTTGAAAAGTTTCCACATAATAGGAAACCCTCTCACAGGTGGGGTCGGTGGGGAGCTTTGGAATTCCAGAGGGCAGCATAACCAAAAAAAAAAAAAAAAAATCACCACAGAATACGTGTTGAATGGCAATTACCAAGGAGAAGCAGCTCACATGCTTGTGTTTGCCCGCGGTGAGTAGGGACTGGGTGTACAGGCATGGGCTGCATTGTAAGTCTTTAGAGTAACGACTAGGGCTGAATGCCCTGAGGACACTCCGAGGGGACTAATGTGACATAGCAACCCAAGTCTTTGGAATGCCAAAGAAACAGAGAAAAACAAAGGACCTTTCCTGCAGGAAGGTTCCAACACTGCACTGTTACCCCTGGTGTGCTCATAGAATAGGGGGTCCTACTCTGGTGAATACCAAAGGAAAGCGAGCCAGCTGCAGTCTAGAGCCCTCCCTCCTCGGAGGCAGAGAGGCAGGTGTGTGACAGCCAGAGTCAGAAGGCAAGGGGCTGCTTCAGTCTCTGCCCTAAAGACCTGCATCTTCCACCAAACTCTGAGCAGGTGGCCAACTGCTAACCATGTCTTCCTAGGATCTTGGGTGGTTCATATCTGCCAGGAGTAGCACAGCTTCAGCTCCCCAGAGGAGACACATGGCACACCTGGGACTGTGTCACGCACATGGGAAACTGAGAAGCCGGAACCAGGGAGGTACATAAACACATGACCACTTGGGACCGTGTGCTTGGAAAGCACCAGCTCACCTGAGCGGCTTGGACCCGAGACATACAAAATGCACAGCCCAGTGGGGTCTGTGCCCTTGCAGAGCACCTGAGAACCTGAGTGGCTTAGAGCTAGGAAGTGCACGAAACACAGGGTCCCCATGGAAGAGTGCCCTTGCAGAGGACCCTGGACATGAGCAGTGTGGACCCGGGAAGTACAGGCCACCTTGGGCTGTGGCAAACCCAGTGCCATCCATCCACTGTGAGCACTTGTTCCCTTGGTAACATGCCACATGCCACACATGCCAGAGGTATTTGCAGTGTCCCTCCCTCCCCACAGCACAGCTGAACAAGTCAGCCTAAATAAGTGGCCACCTTCGCCCCCTTGTGTCAGACTGGAAATTAGACACCGAAGATACCTGCAAACAGAGGAAGCCACAACAAAGAAGAAGAGAACTGCTCTGGAAGTGACAACTGCAACGGATTAAAACCCTGAAGTTAAGGCAGAGACTGTGCATTTGAAGGGCAACTATAGACCTTGAGAACAAGTACAAGCCAGAACAAGGGACCCCACACTGCCCACCACTGCTACTGCTACGGCTAAGTCACTTCAGTCATGTCCGACTCTGTACGACCCCATAGACTGCAGCCCACTAGGCTCACTCATCCCTGGGATTCTCCAGGCAAGAACACTGGAGTGGGGTGCCACTGCCCACCACAGCTCCAGAGAAATTCTTAGGTATATTTTTACTATTACCACTTTTAAGTTTTTAAAAATATTTTATTTTTTTATTCCTCCTTTAACTTTCATTTTTATAGCCTACTATAACCTTTCAAAAAAGACCCACATTTTAAAAAAGAAATTCCATATATATATAAATTTTTGTGATCAATTTTGTTCTGCATTTTTTTATTGTATTTTTGAGAGTCTAACTTCTTTTCTAGGTTTTTAATCTTTGCTTTTTGCTATCAATTTTGTACCTTTAATAATCTAATCTTCAATATCCATTTTGACTTAAGGATTTGATTATTGTCATGGTTATTCTCTCCCCTTTTGACTCTCCTTTTTACCTCCAGGTCACCTCTATCTCTCTCCTACCTCTTCTCTATATAACTCTGTGAGTCTCTCTGGGTGTTCCGGGCTGTGGAGAGCACTTAGGGATTTGATTACTGGTTTGATTGCTCTCTCCCCTTTTTACTCTCCCTTTTGTCCTTCTGGTCACATCTATTTCCCTCCTCCCCCTTCTCTTCCCTATATAACTCTGTGAATCCCTTTGGTGTTCCTGGCTGCAGAGAACTGTTTCACCATTAATGCAGGGATTTTATCATCTGTGCTGTAAGGATGGAGAAGTCTTGAGGCTACTGTAAGAGAAGGACTGAAACCCAGAGGCAGGAGGCATAACTCCAGAACTTTAGAACATCAGAGAGCTCCTGACTCCAGGGAACATTAATAGACAAGAGCTCACTACCAAATTTCCATACCTATACAGAAACCAAGCTCACTCAACAGCCAACAAGTTCCAGTGCAAGACACACCATGCTAATTCTCCAGCAAAACAGGAACACAACTCTGAACATTAAAACATGGGCTGCCAAAGCCATGCCAAACCCATAGACATTCCCAAACTCACTACTGGAGACTTCACTGCACATTAGAGAGATGAGATCCAGCTCCACCCACCAGAACATAGACACGAGTTCCCCCAACCAGGAAACCTCAACAAGCCACTGGTCTAACCCCACCCACAGGGAGCAGACTCCATAATTAAAAGGAACCATTAACTTCCAGCCTGAAGAAAGGGCAAAACACGGCAATCAAAAAAAAAAAAAAAAAAAGGCAGAGAAGTATTCAGCAGGAGAAGGAACATGATAAAAACCCACCAAATCAAACAAAAGAGGAGGAGATAGGGAGCTACCTGAAAAAGAATTCAGAATAATGATAGTAAATATGATCCAAAATCTTGAAAACAAAATGGAGTAACTGATAAATAGACTAGAGACGAGGACTGAGAAGATACAAGAAATGTTGGACCTAGAAGAAATAAAGTAGAGTCCATCAATAATGAACAATGCAATAACTGAGACTAAAAGCACTCGGGAGGGAACCAAGAGTAGAATAACTGAGGCAGAAGAGAGGAAAAGTGAGTGGAAGATACACTGGTGGAAATAAATGAAACAGAGCAAAAAAAAAAAAAAAAAAAAACACCAGAATTAAAAGCAATGAGGAAAACCTCAGAGACCTCTGGAACAATGTTAAGCACCCAACATTTGAACCATAGGTGTCCCATTAGAAGACGACAAAAGGAAAGGGTATGAGAAAATATGTGAGGAGATAATATTCGAAAACTTCCCTAAAAGGGGAAAGGAAATAGCCACTCAAGTCCAAGAAACCCAGAGAGTCCAAAACAGGATAAACCCAAGGCTAAATACCCCAAGACACATATTAATCAAGGTAACAAAAATTAAACACAAAGAGCAATATTAAAAGCAGCAAGGTTAAAGCAACAAATAACACAGAAGGGGACCCCCATAGAGATAACAGCTGATCTTTCAATAGAAACTCTCCAGGCCAGAAGGGCAGGACATACTTACATTGATGAAAGAGAAAAACCAATAACCAAGATTACTCTATCCAGCAAGGATTTCATTCAGACTCAATGGAGAAATTGAAAGCTTTACACACAAGCAAAAGCTGAGAGAATTTAGCACCACCAAACCAGCTCTTCAACAAATGCTAAAGGATCTTCTCTAGACAGGAAGCACAGAAATGGTTTATAAAAATGAGCCCCAAACAACAAACTAAATAGTAACGGGATCAAATTTATCAATAATTACCTTAAATGTAAATGGGTTAAATGCTCCAACCAAAAGACAAAGACTGGATGAATGGATACAAAAACAAGACCCCTGTATAATATGCTGTCTACAAGAGACCCACCTCAAGCCTAGGGACACATAGAGACTGAAGGTGAGGAGCTGGAAAAAGACATTTCATGCAAATGAAGACCAAAATACAACAGGAGTAGCAATACTCATATCAGATAAAATAGACTTTGAAATAAAGACTGTGATAGAAGACAAAGAAAGACACTGCATAATGATCAAAGGATCAATCCAAGAAGGAGATATAAAAAAGAAATATATATATATGCACCCAACATAGAAGCACCTCAATATGTAAGGCAAATGCTAACAAGTATGAAAGGGAAAGCTGAGGTAACACAATAGTGAGGGTCTTTAAGAAACTACTCACATGTATGGTAGATCAATCATACAGAAAATTAAAAACAAAACACAAGCTTTAAATGATATAGTGCACCTGTAAAACCTAATTGAAACCTACAGGGCATTTCACCCTAAAACAATGGATTTCTCCTTTTTCTCAAGTGCACATGGAACATTCTACAGGATATATCACATCCTGGGCCATAAATTTAGCCTTGGTACATTTTTAAAAACTGAAATTATTTCACGCATCTTTTCTGATCACAATGTGGTAAGATTAGGTGTCAACTACAGGGGGAAAAAAAAACTATTAAAAATACAAACATATGGAGGCTAAACAACAGGTTTCTGTATAACCAACAGATCATGGGAAAAATCAAAATTGAAATCAAAACACACATAGAAACAAATGAAAATGAAAACACAACCACCCCAAACTTATGGGATTCAGTAAAGCAGTGCTAAGTGGGAGGTTCACAGAAATACAAGCTTACCTCAAGAAACAAGAGAAAGATCAAATTAACAACCTAAATTTACACATAAAGCAAGTAGAAAAAGAAGAACAGAAGAACCCTAAAGTTAGTTGAAGGAAAGAAATCAGAGAAGAATAGATGAAAAAGAAATAGAGATTATAGCGAAGATCAACAAAACTAAACACTTCTTCTTTGAGAAGATAAATAACAGACAAACAGCCAGATGCATCAAGAAAAAAAGGGAGAAGAATCAAATCAATAAAATTAGAAATGAAAATCCAGAAACCACAACAGACAACACAGAAATACAAAAGATCATGAGCCTACTATGAGCAATTATATGACAATAAAATGTACAATTTGAAAGAAATGGACAAATTCTTAGAAAAGTATAACCTTTCAAAACTGAACCAGAAAGAAATAGAAAATCTTAACAGACCCATCACAAGCATGGAAACTGAAACTCTAATAATAAAATCTTCCAACAAACAAAAGCCCAAAACCAGACGGTTTTACCAGTGAATGCTACTAAAACTTTAGGCAAGAGTTAACACCTATCCTTCTCAAACTCTTCCAGAAAATTGCAGAGGAAGATAAATTGTCAAACTCATTCTATGAGGTCACCATCACCCTATTACCAAAACAAAGATGCCACAAAAAAGAAAACTACAGGACAATATCACTGATGAACATAGATGCAAAAATCTTCAATGAAATGCTAGCAAACAGAATCCAACAACATATTAAAAAGGTCAAACATCATGACCAAGTGGGCTTTATCCCAGGGATGCAAGGATTCTTCAACATTCACAAATAAATCAATGTGATATACCATATTAACTAATGGAAAGATAAAAACCACATGATTACCTCACTAGATGCAGAGAAAGCCTTTGACAAAATTCAACACCCATTTATAATAAAAACTCTCCAGAAAGCAGGCATAAAAGTAACATACCTCAATATAATAAAAGCCATATATGACAAACCCACAGTGAACATTATCCTTAACAGTGAAAAATTGAAAGCATTTCCTCTAAAATCAGGAATAAGACAAGGGTTCCCATTCTCACCAATACTACTCAACCTAGTTTTGGAAGTACTAGCTACAGAAATCAAAGAAAAAAAGAAACAAAAGGAATCCAGATTGGAAAAGAAGTAATATTCTCACTGTTTGCAGATGACATGTTCCACTACATACAAAACTGTAAAGATACTACCAGAAAAGTACTAGAGCTAATCAGTGAATATAATAAAGTTGCAGAATATAAAATTAATATACAGGAATCCCTTGCATTCCTATACACTAACAATGAAAAAAACAGAAAGAAAATTTAAGGAAACAACCCCATTAACCATTGCAATGTAAAGAATAAACTACTTAGGAATAAATTTATCTAAAGAAAAAAAAATGTATATATAGAAAACTATAAAACATTGATGAAAGAAATCAAAGATGACATAAATAAATGGAGTAATATACCATGTTCATGGATTGCAAGAATCAATACTGTGAAAATGAATACACTACCTCAAGCAACCTATAGTTTTAATGAAATCCCTATCAAGCTACCATTGGTATTTTTCACAGAAGTGGAACAAATAATTTCACAATTTGTATGGAAACACAAAAACCCTCTAATAGCCAAAGCAATCATGAGAAAAATGAATGGAACTGAGGGACTCAACCTTCCTGATTTTAGACTATAATACAAAGCTACAGTCATCAAGACAGGATGGTACCGGTGCAAAGACAGAAATATAGATCAATGGAACAAAATAGAAATCCCAGAGAGAAATACATGCACCTACAGATACCTTATTTTTGACAAAGGAGTCAAAAATATACAATGGAGAAAAGACAATCTCTTTAACAAGTGTTGCTGGGAAAACTGGTCAACTACATGTAAAAGAATGAAACTAGAATACTTTCTAACACCATACACAAAAATAAACTCAAAATGGATTAAAGATCTAAATGTAAGACCAGAAACTATAAAACTCTACAGGAAAACATAGGCAGAACACTCCCTGACATAAATCATAGCAAGATCCTCTATGACCCACCTCTCAGGGTGATAGAAATAAAAACAAAAATAAATAAATGGGACCTAATTAAACTTAAAAGATTTTAAGCTTTTAATGAAGGAAAATACAAGCAAGGTGAAAAGGCAGCCTTCAGAAAGGGAGAAAATAATAGCAAACAAAATAACTGACAAAGAATTAACCTCCACAATATATAAGCAGCTCATGCAGCTCAATACCAGAAAAACAAACAACCCAATCAAAAAGTAGGCCAAAGAACTAAAGGCACATTTCTCCAAAGAAGACATACAGATGGCTAATAAACACATTACTCATTGTTAGAGAAATGCAAATCAATACCCTAATGAGATATCATCTCACACCAGTCAGAATGGTTACCACCAAAATGTTTACGAACAGTAAATGCTGGAGAGGGTGTGGAGAAAAGGGAACCCTCTTACACTGCTGGTGGGAATGTAAACTGATACATCCACTATGGAAAATAGTGTGAAGATTCCTTAAAAAACTGGAAATAGAACTGCCATATGAACCAGAAATTCCGCTGCTGGCATACACATTGAGGACACCAGAACTGAAAGAGACACGTGTACCCCAATGTTCATTGCAGCACTGTTTACAATAGCCAGGATATGGAAGCAACCTAGATGTCCATCAGCAGACAAATGGATAAGGAAGTTGTGGTACATATACACAATGGAATATTACTCAGCTATAAAAAAGAAAACATTTGAGTCAGTTCTAATGAGGTGGATGAAACTGGAGCCTATAATACAGAGTGAAGTACATCAGAAAGAGAAACACCAATACAGTATATTAATGTATATATATGTACTTTAGAAAGAAAGGAATGACAATCCGTTATGCAAGGCAGCAAAAGAGACAAATGTAAAGAACAGACTTTTGGACTATGTGGGAGAAGGTAAGGGTGAGATGATTTGAGAGAATATTATTGAAACATGTATATTACCATATATAAAACCAATCACCAGTGCAAGTTTGATGCATGAAGCAGGGCACTCAAAACCAGTGCTCTGGGACAACCCAGAGGGATGAATTGGGGACAGAGGTGGGAGGTGGGTTCAGAATGTGGGGACACATGTGCACCCATGGCTGATTCAAGCTGATGTATGGCAAAAGCCACCACAATATTCTAAAATAATTATGCTCCAATTAAGATAAATTAATTAAGAAATAAATTTACTACCAAAAGGTGGGAAAAAAAAAAAAAACACTGATGGAAGAAATCAAAGGTGACACAAATAGACGGAGAAATATACCATGTTCTTGGTTTGGAAGAATCAATATAGTGAAAATAAATATACTACCCAAAGCATGCAATCCCTATCAAACACCAAATGGTATTTTTCACAGATCTATAACAAATAATTTCACAATTTATATGGAACCATAAAAGACCCAAAATAGCCAAAGCAATTTTGAGAAAGAGTAGAACTGGAGGAGTCAACCTTCCTGACTTCAGATTATACTACAAATCTACTGTCATCAAGACAGTATAGCACTGGCACAAAGACAGAAATATAGAACAATGTGACAAAATAGAAAGTCTGGAGATAAATCCATGCACCTAGAGACACTTTATCTTTAACAAAGGAGGCAAAAATATACAATGGAGAAAATAAAAGTGTTTTTAACAAATGGTGCTGCAAAAACTGGTCAACTACATGTAAAAGAAGAAACTAGAATGCTTCCTAACACAATACACAAAAGTAAACTCAAAATGGATTAAATATCTAAATGTAAGACCAGAAACTATAAAACTCCTAGAGGAAAACATAGGCAGAACATTCTCTGACATACATCATACTAAGATCCCAGAGTAATGGAAATAAAAATAAACAAATGGGACTCAATTAAACTTAAAATCTTTTACACAATGAAGGAAACTATAAGCAAGGTGAAAAGAGAGTCCACAGAATGGGAGAAAATAATGGCAAATGAAACAAATGACAAAGAATTAATGTCCAAAATATATAAGCAGCTCATGCAGCTCAATACCAAAAAAGCCAAAAACTCAATCAAAAAGTGGGCAAAAGAACTAAACAGACATCTCTCAAAAAAAGACAGGCAGATGACCAATAAGGCACATGAAAATATGCTCAGGATCAATAATTATTAGAGAATTGGAAATCACAACTAAGAGGCATCACCTAATGTCAGTCAATATGGCCATCATTAAAAAGTCTAAATAAATGCTGGAGAGGCTGTGGTGAAAAGGGAACCCTACGACACTGTTGGTGGTAATGTAAACTGGTACAGCCCCTATGGAGAACAGCATGAAGATTTTTTAAAAAACTAAAAATAGATCTACCATATGATCTAGCAATCCCATTCCTGGGCATATATCCAGAGAAAATTCTGACTCAAAAAGATATTAAGATGGTATGGAAAACATGAAGGAATTTTTAGCCAACCAAATACATGCACCCCAATGTGTGTGTGTGTGTGTATAAATACTACTCAGCCATAAGAAATAATAAAATAGTGCTACATGCAACATCATAGATGGACCTAGAGGTTTTCATGTTAAGGAAATTAAGTCAGACAAGGGCTTCTCAGGTGGCGCTAGTGGTAAAGAACCCACCTACCAATGCAGGAAATGTTAAGAGACCTGGGTTTGATCCCTGGGTTAGGAGGATCTCCTGGTTGAAAGCCTGGAAACTCACTCCGATATTCTTGCTTGGAGAATCCCATGGACAGAGGAGCCTGATGGGCTACAGTCCACAGGGTCCCAAAGAGTTCGAGATGACTGAAGCGACTCAGTACACACGCACACAAGTCAAAGATAAATATTTATATCACTTATATGTGGAATCTAAAGAATGATACAATCAACTTATAAAATAGAAGTACACTCACAGACATAGAAAACAAATGATGGGCTCGATAAAGGACAGAAATGATATGGACGTAACAGAAGCAGAAGATATTAAGAAGAAGTGGCAAGAATACACAGAAGAACTGTACAAAAAAGCTCTTGATGACCAAGATAATTACGATGGTATGATCACTCACCTAGAGCCAGATATCCTGGAATGTGAAGTCAAATGGGCCTTAGAAAGCATCATTATGAACAAAGCTAGTGGAGGTGATGGAATTCCAGTTGAGCTATTTCAAATCCTGAAAGATGATGCTGTGAAAGTGCTACACTCAATATGCCAGCAAATTTGGAAAACTCAGCAGTGGCCACAGGACTGGAAAAGGGCAGTTTTCATTCTAATGCCAAAGAAAGGCAATGCCAAAGAATACTCAAGCTACCGCACAACTGCACTCATCTCACACGCTAGTAAAGTAATGCTCAAAATTCTCCAAGCCAGGCTTCAGCAATACGCGAACTGTGAACTTCCTGATGTTCAAGCTGGTTTTAGAAAAGGCAGAGGAACCAGAGATCAAATTGCCCACATCTGCTGGATCGTGGAAAAAGCAAGAGAGTTCCAGAAAAACATCTATTTCTGCTTTATTGACTATGCCAAAGCCTTTGACTGTGTGGATCACAATAAACTGTGGAAAATTCTGAAAGAGATGGGAATACCAGACCACCTGACCTGCCTCTTGAGAAACCTATATGCAGATCAGGAAGCAACAGTTAGAACTGGACGTAGAACGACAGACTGGTTCCAAATAGGAAAAGGAGTATGTCAAGGCTGTATATTGTCACTCTGCTTATTTAACGTATATGTAAAGTACATCATGAGAAACACTGGGCTGGAAGTAGCACTAGCTGGAATCAAGATTGCCGGGAGAATATCAACAACCTCAGATATGCAGATGAAACCACCCTTATGGCAGAAAGTGAAGAGGAACTAAAAAGCCTCTTGATGAAAGTGAAAGAGGAGAGTGAAAAAGTTGGCTTAAAGCTCAGCGTTCAAAAAAACGAAGATCATGGCATCTGGTCCCATCACTTCATGGGAAATAGATGGGGAAACAGTGGAAACAGTGTCAGACTTTCTTTTTCTGGGCTCCAAAATCACTGCAGATGGTGACTGCAGCCATGAAATTAAAAGACGCTTACTCCTTGAAAGAAAAGTTATGACCAACCTAGATAGCATGTTCAAAAGCAGAGACATTACTTTGTCAACAAAGGTCCATCTAGTCAAGGCTATGGTTTTTCCAGTGGTCGTGTATGGACGTGAGAGTTGGACTGTGAAGAAGGCTGAGCGCCGAAGAATTGATGCTTTTGAACTGAGGTGTTGGAGAAGACTCTTGAGAATCCCTTGGACTGCAAGGAGATCCAACCAGTCCATTCTAAAGGAGATCAGCCTTGGGTGGTGTTCTTTGGGAGGAATGATGATAAAGTTGAAACTCCAATACTTTGGCCATCTCATGCTAAGAGTTGACTCATTAGAAAAGACTCTGATGCTGGGAGGGATTGGGGGCAGGAGGAAAAGGGGACGACAGAGCGTGAGATGGCTGGATGGCATCACCGCCTCGAAGGATGTGAGTTTGAGTGAACTACGGGAGTTGGTGATGGACAGAGAGGCCTGGTGTGCTGCGATTCACGGGGTTGCAAAGAATCAGACACGACTGAGCGACTCAACTGAACTGAACTGAAAGGGGAAAAAGAGAGGAAGGAATAAATTAGGAGTTCGAGATTGAGAAACACAGACTACTATAAATAAAATGGATTAACAATAAGGACATATTGTAAAGAACATGGAATTATTTTCAATATCTTGTAATAACCTATAATGGAAAAGAATATGTTCGTGTATAACTAAATCACTTTGTTCTATACCTGAAACTAATACAGCATTGTAAATTAACTATACTTCAATTAAAAAAAATAATAAAGAACCGTCCCCAAATAAAACCCCCTAAAATATGCATAATGCATTGTGGATTATAAAGGCATTTTAAACGTTTTCCCCTTAGAATTCCATGGGTTCTGTGGTCCCTGTATATGAGAAAATGCAAACTGTTCTTGGCCCAAAGAACAAGTACCCTCCTGTTCCTCTGCCATGACAAATGAGAGTTGGACAGGCAAAGCTGGAGTCATCAAGAGAGGGCACCACCCTAGATGGAGCAATAAAAGAGAAGTCACACCTGAGGTGCTGCTTTGCCTCAGGTAGCCTTTGTGCCTAGGGGTACTAATGTCTCTGAACCAAAGCTGACTTCAGCCAAAGTAATTTTCTTCATCGAATATATTTATGATAGCACTTTAAAAAGAGTCTGTAAAAGTTCAAAGTCCAATTTAAAGTCTGTGAGAGCCAGTACATAAGACTGGAAGTCAGAGGCGAGCAGCTGGGCATCTGGTCCTGCCCCTGACTGGCTCTGGGATGTGGGCCCAGTGCTCCGGCTGCTCCCTACTGGCCTGATGACTCCTAAGGCGTCTGTAAGCTCTGGTACCACGGTACCACGTTATTCAACTACTCCAGTGAGTTAACACGGGAGTTTATCACGCTCTCTTCCCAACCAAGTGTTCACGTTTCTAAACTTCTCCATCAGAAAAATATTTTTCCATATGTCAGTTTTGTCATGTCAGGAGTTAAGTTAGAGGGGGAAAATGTTTTTTTCTGTATCGCCTAGTACTATTTCTAATATTATAGTTTATTAAAAAAATTAATTGAATGACTAGATATTTTTTTAACTGAAAATGGGAAACCAAGGGTCATATGATCAGCATAGCACTATCATTATTGATAGATGATGCTATAGAAAGATGAGTTATTAGCTTTGCATATTCTGATGTTTATTGCACTTTTTCTATACTAGGAAAGGGAAATCGGTCAGTCGTGTCCAACCCTCAGTGACCCCATGGACTGCAGCCTTCCAGGCTCCTCCATCCATGGGATTTTCCAGGCAAGAGTACTGGAGTGGGATGCCATTGCTTTCTCCACTATACTACGAAGGCTACATCAAATTAATGTGGTGACTCCAGTATAATACTTCCTCCATTCTTTTTTTATTTTAATTTTTAAAATTGAGGTACAATTCACATAACCCTATGCTAGTTTCAAGTGTACAACATAATGACTCAATATTTGTTATACTGCAACATGATCACCACAATATGTCTAATTAATATCTACCACTATATATAGCTACAACTTTTTCCTTGTGATGAGCACTTTTACTATCTCCTTATAGCAACTTTTAAATATGCAATACAGTATTATTGACTAGATGTCATGCTGTACATCACATATTACACTCCCTTGAATTTATTATTTTATAACTGGAAGTTTGTACCTTTTGACCTCCTTTACCCTTTTGCCTTCATTTCACTTCCTGCCTCTGGGAACCACTAATCTGTTCTCTGTATCTGTGAGCTTCTTTTCTTTTTCCCATTACTTCTTTCTTCCATTTCCCATCCCTACATTCCTCTCTCCCTCTGTTTCTTTTTTTCTTTCCATATATAAGTGAGATCATCAGATATTTGTCTTTTATGCATGAGTTACTCAGTCTAATGCCCTAAGAATCCAACCATGTTGTCACAAATGGCAAGATTTCATTCTTTTCTTATGCTTGAGTAATATTCCATTGTATGAATTCATGTGCATTTATGTATGTATGTATATGTATGCCACATTTTCTTTATCCATTCACCCACTAATGTGTGTGTCTCCAGGCCTTAGCTATGGGTTTATTCTCCATGTAGAGCATTAATTTATGTAGGAAGATCCAAAAGATTTGCTGCCTTGGAAAGACAGGTTGTTAATCATGGGAGGTACACTGACTGGATTTGAAGACGGTATGGTATAACCTATCACCCAAACTAAAGAACACACTATCCTACTTTATAATCATCTTGGTACTGACATTCACATCCCAGAGTTATGAAAAATTCAAATTAAACTGTCAGGCACAAAGCAGCAAATCCGGGTGAGAAAGTAAGGGTCAGAGAATGGAATGAAACACATTTACTCTAAGTATTGAAAAAACTCCTATACTTCTGAAAGGGTTTTGAGAGATCATTTAGATTGGAGGGTCACCAAATTAAAGGACGTTCTCTAACTCCCATGCTGTGTTCATTAATTTTATAAATACGCAAGTAGCTGCCTTTTTTTGGTGGATCTGTGCCATCACTGCCAGGTATGGTTAAAGAAGGCTCCAACACAGGGAAAACAAAGCAGACCACTGCATGATGCTTTTTCATATACAACTGTTCACTACTTTCCTTCTTTTCCTTCTTTATTAGGACCAAGTTGGATTTTAAACATTTATAAGGACTTCTCATGGCTTTTTCTTTCCCTTTTGGGGTTTTGTATTTTACAGAAGGTATATGAAGACAATTTAATCCAAAAGGCTTGCATTTAATATGGGGAAAAATACATTTACATAGTAATCCAGATCACTTTATCTAACTATAGTTTGTACACCCCTTCCAATTTTTTATTCTAACTTTTCCTTTATATTTTCCACAATATTATTGATCTTTTTGGCATTTACAGAGCTCCCTTTCTACTTTTTCCCTCACCAATAAGTATCTTTCAACTTTGGCTTCTTTTCATTCAAAAACACCTCTACACAGTTTATCTTCCTATTTATTTGGATCACATTTTCCATAAATTTGCAAATAAAATTCTAACAAAGCCTAACTTGGGATCTATTCCTGAAAAATTATTCAAGTTGGCATAACTGTTTTAGATTCTCTTTTCTAGGAGCCTTGAGAAACAAAGCTAAAGGTCACTCCTTCAATTTTACTTGCAGAGAACACAGTTTTAATAGCTTTTGATAAATATATAGGCTATGGGTAATAAAAGATTTGGGCTTCCCCAGTGGTTCAGCACATCCCCTGGAGAAGGAAATGGCAACCCACTTCAGTATTCCTGACTGGGAAATCCCACAGACAGAGGAGCCTGGCAGGCTACAGCTCATGGGGTCACAAGAGTCTGACACGACTTAGAGACTAAACCACCACTACCACTGATGACTTAGCAAGTGAAGAATCTGCCTGCAAGGCAGGAGTTGCAGGAGACTTGGGTTCAATGCCTGGGTTGGGAAGATCCCTTGGGAAAGGGCATGGTAAACCACTCTGGTATTCTTGCTGAGAAAATCACATGGACAGAGGGGTCTCTGGCTCCATAGGGTCGCAAAGAGTCGGACATGAACTAAAGTGACTGAGTACATTGAGCAATAAAAGATTTAGTAGGCATCTGACCAAAAGGACATATAATGCAAGCATCACAGGGGTCTTAAAATAACACTGTCTTATCTAAAGCAAGGTTCTTTGGCTTGACTCTAATGCCTATTGAGGAACTTGTCTTTATTTGGCTTCCTTTACATTTATAGGAAAAGAAAAAGGAAAAAAGAAAACTGGAAATGTAAAACAATTCTTCAGTCTGCTTCTAAGAATGTCTTGTGCAGCTCACAAGATAACATCTCCACTCTAGTGACAGTGAAGGATCCTTCAGCAATTCCTTAAAAAATGATTAAACTTGTCAGACTAATATGTCTAACACAATTTTAGTTAAACTTTGAAAATATGTATTTAGAATGTGTATTACAATGAATTACTTGGAATTGAGGAGGCACCAACATGAAAATTAAGAATGTGAGTAATCTTTTTTTCAGAGAAATAAATGAGCAGCCACAAATAGTAATCAATATAAGAGAATAATTATCATCCTTGTGGTTCCTAAAGTAGAGAAATGCATTAGAAAAAAAAAAAAAACAAACAACCCTCAAGTATCAATAGGAAGGGTCTATCAGTCTAGGTTTTCTGGTTTCTGTACTTTGAAGGCATGCAGCCTTCATAAATGAGACTGGCGTTCACTTCCTGAAGGATAGAGAGTTTAGGGAAGTGTATTTCTTGAGCATCTAGTATGCACTGGGTTTTATGGCACTTGTTTCTGCACACATTTTGAAACAGTAAAACATACTGGTTTTGTCTGCAGGTTTCAAACTGGGGCCACTTACTTGCTAAATGACCTTCAGTAAACTACTTACAGAGAAGGCAATGGCACCCCACTCCAGTACTCTTGCCTGGAAAATCCCATGGATGGAGGAGCCTGGTAGGCTGCAGTCCATGGGATCGCGAAGAGTCGGACACGAATGAGTGACTTCACTTTCACTTTTCACTTTCATGCATTGGAGAAGGAAAAATGGCAACTCACTCCAATGTTCTTGCCTGGAGAATCCCAGGGATGGGGGTGCCTGGTGGGCTGCCATCTATGGGGTCGCACAGAATCGGACACGACTGAAGCGACTTAGCAGCAGCAGCAGCAAACTACTTAAGCTCTGTGTGTCTCATTTTCTTCATCTGAAACATGGGGCTGCAGGGGGCTAGCAAGTTTGCCAAAGTTACTTGGAGAAATAAATGAACTAATATGTGAAAATCCCTTAAAGTTGTTTCTGGCACATAGTTAGTGCTCATTATTTGTTACCATAATCATTTAAATACCCTATCCCATTTTAAACTGGGGCTCAGAGAAGTAATTCGTCCAAGGTATCATAATCATAAAATGGTGACAAAGGGAGTTGAGCCCAAATCTGTATGATTCTAAAGTTCTTGCTCATTCTTTACTGTTGGAATATGTTAATATATATATTAAATGTGAAAGTGAAAGTGAAGTCGCTCAGTCGTGTCTGACTCTTAGCGACCCCATGGATTGCAGCCTAACAGGCTCCTCCGTCCATGGGATTTTCCAAGCAAGAGTACTGGAGTGGGGTGCCATTGCCTTCTCCAATATTAAATGTACATATCTGTTTACATATATTATATATATGCACACGCTTGTTAACTAAGAAAATTTAAGACATTCGTTAGGCCTCCAACATATGCAGATGATAAACTGAAATCCCTAGTGTAGAAGAAAGCATCACGTGGTTGTGAATCAGGGCGCTGTGTTACTGTGCAACTCAGTGGATTATTCTGGGCATCAAGTTTCTCCTTTGTTAATAGAGAAGCTACATGATCTAGGATCAATCTAGTTCTAATATTCTTTCAGTCTGTTTAGGAGCTGGTTCCTAAAGCCATCTTTTTCTTTCTTTGTCTGCCATATAAACTCAAGCTCTATCTTTAAAGGAGGCAAAATTCAGTATTATGCGTGCAGAAAGCCACACAACTGTATCCTTGAAAAGTGGTTTTACCCAAGCACATAACCTAGTGCATCAGCTCGGCCACAGCCAAATCACTTTCCAAACTGATCAGCGGTAGGTTACTAGGTCTCTGATTCAGCCCATTTTCTTGTGCATTTAAACCATTCAAACTTTGTGAGTCTACTGCAAATCTGCCTTGTATTTCCCCAACCCCTCCACAAGTCTTTATTTAAAGAGGTCCATGGACAGAGGTGCCTCGTGGGTCACAAAGGGTTACAAAGAGTCCGACACGACTGAAGTGACTTAGTGCGTACGTGCACGTACGTATGTTACGTACACACACACACACACACACACACTTTCTCGGGTTACAAAGAGTCCGACACGACTGAAGTGACTTAGTGCGTACATTCACATACGTACGTTACGTACACACACACACACACACACTTTCTCGGGTTACAAAGAGTCCGACACGACTGAAGTGACTTAGTGCGTACATTCACATACGTACGTTACGTACACACACACACACACACACTCTCTCTCGGGTTACAAAGAGTCCGACACGACTGAAGTGACTTAGTGCGTACGTGCACATACGTACGTACGTACACACACACACACACACTCTTTCTCGGGTTACAAAGAGTCCGACACGACTGAAGTGACTTAGTGCGTACATGCACAAACGTACGTACGTACGTACACACACACACACACACACACACACACACTCTTTCTCTCTCTGACCCTGCTGGGTCAGACTCGGGTTACAAAGAGTCCGACACGACTGAAGTGACTTAGTGCGTACGTGCACATACGTATGTATGTACGTACACACACACACACACACACTCTTTCTCTCTCTGACCGTGCTGGGTCAGACTAGCAGCTAAAGACTTGAAAACTCAGAAAACTTTTACAATGCACCCACATTCTTCCCAAGTAAAAGTTGTAAGGAAGTTCAAGTCACAGCCCTTGCTTTATAAACACCTCAGCAAAACAAGCACGATCTTTTTTTTTTTTTTTGTATCAGTCTATGGGCACCTGCCCGGATAGCTGGCTAAAGTGTCTGTCACTCCAAGCATTTACCACCCCCCTCCCCCCGCCCAAGAACTACCTTCGGATTTAAACCTAGGGCCAGGACCCCCATCCTCCTTCCTGGGGCTGGTCGCTGATTGGTCGAGACGTCCCTCCACGTGCGCTGCCTAGGCCACCGCGCAGCGCCCGCCGGGAGCCCGGCTCTGAGGCTCGAGGACCTCGCGAGCGGCTCCTCGTGGACTCCCCCTCCCCCTTGCTGCGAATCCCCCCCTCCCCGACCGCCCTCTACCCCCGCTCCGACCCACTGGTCCCCGAAGCGGTGGCGGCGGTTTGTGGTCGTTGGTCCCACGGATTTAGGACCAATATTTGAAGACCCGAAGGGGTGAGGAGGGGGATGGGGGCCGCGGGGTCACTGCCAAACCGCCTGTAACGGCCGGAGACCGTGCCTCCTGGCCGCAGAAAGCCCAGTCCAGCTCCCCGTCCCGCACTGGGACCCGCGCTCGGCTGCAGGCGGCATCTGCGGGCTGCGCCGTCCCTCGTCCCCGTCTCGTGGAGCGGCAGGAGGACAGGTGCCCTCGGCCGGGCTCCCCACCCCGGGGCGCCTTCTGAGCTGCCTGCACCCGCGGTTGCCGCCAGCGCCCTCTGCCCGTCCGGCCGTCGGGCCCCGGCCCCGGGCTCCCGTCGAGGCCCCTCGGCGGCGCCCTCCGCCCGCGGCGCCCGGCTGTCTCCCCGCCTTATTTCCGCTCTGTGCCGCCGCCTTCCGGCCGTCCCCACCTGCTGCCCTCCATGTTCTAACACTCTCTCTCCGGCGACCGCCGCAGGTCCAGGCCGTCTGCGCATCCGTGCGGCCGTTGTCGGGCCCGCGCGTTCCTTCTGGAGGCTCTGGGACAGCGCCCTGGGCGTCCGACTGGGTGAGGTTTGGCAGTCGCGTCGTCCTTCCCATCGTTGAAACGGGGATGAGCCTCGAACTCTCCCCCTCGCCCTGGATGCCCTTCCTTTCCTGCCCGGGGGCTCGCGTTTGTCGGGTGTTGACAGCGGAGGGCTGCGGGTGGAGGGGACCGTAACTGACCCCTCTCCCAAGATTAGCAGTGCGAGGCCATGGACGGCGTGCGGGTGGGCGTACACGCAGGGTACCATCTTGTTTCCTAATGCCGCATGGTTTTCATAACTAAGTTTGAAAATACTTTCTTTGGGGTACTGAAAAGACCTCTGAATCTGGAGTCGGGAGACTTTAGAGTTCATCTTGGCATTGATATTCTGAAATCCTTGTGAATCTGCTTTATCTGGACAGTCTTGCCTCATATGTGAATTTAGTTTATCTAATGTCGACGTTTCTTTAAGCTATCTCTTTACACTCTTGATTAATGCTCTATAGCTTTTATAGTGTATGGCGATTCTGATACGGCTCAATATCAGACGGGGCATCTGCAGGTGCTTTTCGAAGACGTGATTTCTTTTACGGATCTGCCGCTTTGTGTTTCAGGATTGCTATAGAACCAGGAAGCAGGATATGTTGCGTGTAAAAGTAGGCTAACATGAATAACATTGGCGTGTTGATAGAATTTTGCTTAAGGATGTATTTTTCTTTCAAGAATCTTCAGTAGTTGGACCAACTCCCATTTAGAGCCTTTCAGGATTAAACTTCATCATGGGCTCTAATGATAGACTTCTTTCCAGAGAACACATTTAAAACATTGTTTGAAAATTAGCTTGTTTGCAGTTACGTACCATTATAGACATAAAGAGACTTCCCTGGTGGCTGAACTGGTAAAGAATCCGCCTGCCGTGCGGGAGACCTGGGTTCGATCCCTGGTTTGGGAAGATCTCCTGACGAAGGGAAAGGGTACCCACTCCAGTATTCTGGCTAGAGAATTCCATGGACTGTATAGTCCATGAGGTCACGAAGCGTCGGATACGACTGAACGACTTTCACTTGCATAGACATAAAGATTACTACTGGTGCTTCAATTATTAAATATTAGTAGTGCTGTAATTAGAACTGTTTTGATTGTTAATTTTGACTTAAGATTGAGTATTCAACTTGAACATTATAATACTTGAAATATGAATGTGAAATGTGAAGTATGAGTTTTATTGAAATGTATGATGTAGCCTTACTGAATATATGATGAGGAAAAATTATCAGGCATACAAGAATATGCCTAATTTATGGACCGAAATTAAGGTTTATATTTTTAGTGGTGTCATGTTTGTTGTTAGGAATCTTAGACATGCTGATTTAAGGAGGATTTGGTGTAAAATCTGACCAGATAGGCATATTAATGCTGTGTTTTTTATTCTATTACCTCATGGTTGATGAGGAAAGAAAATACAACCAAAATCTGTTCAAATTGATTATAGAAGACCTTATATAAGCAATAGTAAATGCATAATTTTGTAGCAGTATACAAAAATTTTGGTTCTATTGTAGATAGCTTTATCCTGAGTTCAAAAAGCATATAACACTTCCGTATTCAAAGCACTATTTTAGACACTTATTATTAGTTCCAGTTATTTTTAAAATAGTTCAATTGTTAAGTGTTTTCTGAATTTAAATCTGCCGTCCACAGTATTAATGCTGCTGCTAAGTTGCTTCAGTCATGTCTGACTTTGTGCGACCCCATAAATGGCCCCCCACCAGGCTCTCCCATCCCTGGGATTCTCCAGGCAAGAACAATGGAGTGGGTTGCCATTTCCTTCTCCAATGCATGAAAGTGAAAAGAGAAAGTGAAGTCGCTCAGTCGTGTCCGACTCTTAGCGACCCCATGGACTGCAGCCTACCAGGCTCCTCCATCCATGGGATTTTCCAGGCAAGAGTACTGGAGTGGGGTGCCATTGCCTTCTCTGACGATACTACTAGAAGTTGTGAAACACCGAGTTCTAAAACTTTTTATACATAGATATATTTAACTTAGGAGTAAAATGTAGGAATAAAAATACAGGAATAAAAATGTGCTCTCATCTATAATAAAAGTAATTTAAAGTGGAAGGTAATGGATCTACTTATACCCTTTTATTTTGAAATAACCTTAGACTTACACATCCATACATTTTTGATTATCCTTCTCATTTTTCCAACCATATTGCTATAGTGCAGTCTGTCACTAAAATGAGTTGTTGCTGAAAAAATCTCTGTTGATCTGCTAGCCATGTATCACAGTCAGTAACAGCTGAACAAGTCAGAAATTTAATGCCATGTAATTTAAGGGATACTTTAAAGATCTAATGTGCTTTTTATAAGTGTGTTTTGATTTTTTAAAATTGATATTTTTTCACTGTTAAATTAGTTTTTAAAAATCAAAATTTATAAAATGTTCATTTTCACAACTTCATAAATTTTTATGTAGTAAGTTGAAGTTTCAATTTAAGTATAGCTTGAACACAACTGACATCCTTTTAGATGAATGATTTTCACTTATATTTTGTTAAAATTGTGTTTCTTATTTTTCATTAATATATTTTCTATTTTGAAAGTCAGTAGGAGTTTGAAACTTGAAATTTTTGTTATTAAGATGCTTAACACTAATGAAGATACAGTTAACCTTTTCAGGTTAAAGACTTGATTCAGATTGCTGCTTGAGTATCTGTCCTGTGATTGGCTAACTATCTTGGTCCTTCCACTTTGATGGATTTTTTTTTTCTTTTTTCTTCTTTTACTTTAAAATAGAGATGAAGAGAAATCTTTGAAAGTCCAAAGTTTGGGGAAAAAAGACTTATCTATGAAAGCTAGAGTCCACATAGGGTACAACAACTTTTAATCTACCCTTCCCACTTTTTATTTTTTATAAACATGGTATGCCATCCCCGTGTTCAGGATCTTCCTCCTTTACTCAGATATTTGGGTCAAGAGGGGAAGCAGAAAACCTTGTAAAACACACAGCACTGGGAATCCACAGCTGAAAGTGCCAGAGGACGAATTGAGTCTTGGAAGCTTCAATTGGTAAGATCAGCAGTGCCTCTTTGGAATTTTGGTAATTCTCAGATTCTGAAACATTTTGAAATGAGTATAAAAATACTGTATGCCTGCTTTAGATTTGACTTATGATTCTCTGGTTGAGGTTCTTGAATTCTGGCTCTTTTGTAAACATATTTTGGCTAAATAAAGTATGGTCTTCATGTTAGATATTTTTAAGCTTTCTTAAATGTGAATTAGATATATGTATATGTTACTTTTGTTTGGGAGACTTTAAGATAAGAACATACTCTTTAAAGAGAGTGGGATTGGTGACTCTCCAGTGTATCTTATACTTCTGCAATTTCAAGTTTTTATATTTTGATTGAGATTTCTTGAAATGTACTAAATACAGCATACATTTTTACTATCTCTTTAGAAAAAAAGTCTTTAATATGGGGTTTGGCCTCTTATTTAAACATGGGACTCTAGATAATATCTGTAAAAATACAACTTCAGTGAATGGGCTAACAGAAGATATGTATCTATAAAGTAATTGGGAGGATGGGGTGGGTTGCAGAAATCAGCCATTTGGAGCAGGCTGTACATTATAGTTAAAAAAAAGTCCAGAATTGTTTTGGATAAAACAGAAGCAGAATCTGTATTTATCTATTGTGCTTATAGGCAGTAAATTTCATGTGTAAGGTATGTAACATATTAAACTAGAGTCTTTCCTCATCGTTTTTCTTGCAGCATGTTTAAAAAATGGAAATCTCACACTTTCCTTTTCTCTACACTGTGTCAACGTGATGTCATTAGTGTAGTGGGCCAGTATGATGACCTGTGGGATCCATTAAGGTCCCTGTGGAATAAATGACGGGCTTCCCTGGTGGCTCTGACAGTAAAGCATCCACCTGCAATGTGGGAGACCTGGGTTCAATCCCTGGGTTGGGAAGATCCCTTGGAAAAGGATATGGAGAACCAACCAATTCTCCGGTATTCTTGCTTAGAGAATTCCCTGGATAGAGGACCCTGGCAGGCTGTAGTCCATGGGGTCGCAAAGAATCAGACAGGACTGAGCAACACACAGAATAAATGATGGAAGAGAGCCAGAGTTTATACATCTCTTAGAGTTTGAGGGTTTGGGTCCCAGGTCTTTTCAATGACTAGTTTTATGAGCAAGTTTATTTACTCTTAATTTTCCAGTGTGTAAAATTTGAGGGATTTAAGGTCCACTTGCAATTCTAATATTTTCTTACTGTAAAGTCTGCGGTGATGGTATGATGGCAAAACCTAGAATAAAACAGTCTTAAATTGAGAAATGTAGTTATATCATTTAAAATGCTCTTAATTTTAAAGGAATGATAGTAGGAAAAATTGTGTTTATTCAAAGACAAAAGGCTGGTTAGCTAATCTTTAATGATTCTGATTGTCAAAGAGTATCATCTCTTTTATGAGAAACTATTAATAATAGTTTACTGGATTTATATCACATTAATATATTCCTAAAGTGCAGTGTAAGATACACAGCTGGATGTACAGACTTAAGACTTTTCCTTGGATAAGGCTTTTTTTCTACTTCTGTCAGTTAATAAATACATGAGGCCAGTAAATTAGAAGAATCTGAAAAACATATAAAGAGAAATGAGACATTACCAGCCGTGGTGAAATGAACATGGAAGGAGGAATTGAAGAAAAGATGAACAGCTTTTTACCTTTTCTGGAAATGGGCCTTTACATAGTAGCTGTATTATTTAAAACAAGATTTCTTTAGGATATCAGTTATACCTGTTCTTCAAGTGTAAATACATTTTTAAAATGAATGGTTAGTACCCAAATAATATTAATGAGTAGGTACTCTATTTTATTATAAAGATGACAGAATGTTTTA
Organism: Tragelaphus eurycerus; assembly: GCA_935064755.1. Classification (NCBI taxonomy): domain Eukaryota; kingdom Metazoa; phylum Chordata; class Mammalia; order Artiodactyla; family Bovidae; genus Tragelaphus; species Tragelaphus eurycerus. The sequence continues at coordinate 2,720,911 of CAKXYN010000057.1, read as the reverse complement.
ATCTGAATCAAAGATGAATAAGGATGACTATTTAAACCAGTATTGAATTCTGTTACTATCACTAGTCAGACTTGGGAAGATTTAAGTTGCTTTTTGATTATCTTTGGAAAGATAGCTATTAATTAAACTTGAAAATACGTGAGAGTTGTGTCCTGGAAGAGGAGAATAAGTGAGGTCATTTCATGAATGGGGCACAAGTTGAAAAAAGATTAGAGAGGAGGGTTGGAGGAAGTGGTGAGTGAACCTAAGAAGGTGAGATTCAGTATGAGTCTAAAATCTGGTTACTTGTTATAGGTTAAGGCAGATGTAAGTGTTTTTTTTTTTTTTTTTTTTTGACATTTTGCTTAATTTGAACTGTCAGTGTCATGCAGCTGTGTCAAACACTAATGTCTCTCTTTGCACTGGTGGCCTTTTCAGTTTCAAAGAAAAGAGGTTAGTGAGGAAGCTTGAAACTATCATAGAAGCAGTTGATACACTCACTTTCCAAATGGCTCTCTAGAAAGCTAATTACCAAGGACCGTTAGAATATCATATTGAAATGTTTGGGAAACACAGAGTTAAAGTGGAAAGATTTGTTTTTATTAACATTTTTGTGACCTTAAATATGCTGCTGTTCATTGTGATGCTCCTAAGAGGGAAGTATAGTGATTCCCAAGTGCATTTAGGCATAAAACACATTTTTGAGGCCTGCTAATAGCTCCTGGAATAATCATTTTAGGAATATCATTTTAAAAAATGTTGGATTAAAGAAATTTAATCTGCCTGTGATGTAGAAGACGTGGGTTCGATCCCTGGGTCGGGAAGATCCCCTGGAGAAGGGCATGGCAACCCACTTCAACATTCTTATCTGGAGAAGCCCATGGACAGAGGAGCCTGGTGAGCTACAGTCCATGGGGTCGCAGAGTAGCTCATGACTGAAGCAGTTTAGCACCCATGCACAATAACGTTTAGCCTGGAGAAGGAGAGAATCGTTTTTCAAAAGCAGTTATATGAAAGGGGCATGTTCAGTTTGGCCAGAAGGATAAAGTCAGAACTTGTAGGTGAAAGTTACAGGGAAAAAGATAATGATTCATTAAAAAGACCTTTATTAAAGAATTAGCCCGTTATGTTGTTGTAAGGATTCAAAAATAAGATGGGTGACTGCTTTGCAGCAAAATTGGTTGAATTAAATGATTTTAAGATCTCTAATTAAAGTTTGAAGTTATTAGGAAACTTTTCCAAAAAGTTTCCATTGATGGATTCCCCCAAGTTTATACAGTATTTTTAAAAAATCACGCTGTAGTTTTAATTGATTTGTTATTTTAAACATTTTTTAAAAACTGTTATTGTGAAAAAAAATCTGGATTCAGGTTATATGATCTCAGGTAAATTATGTTACTTTCTGGACATCTCATATTTTTAAATAAGCAAAATGAGGGTAATATAAAGTAGGGGTTTAGGAATCCCATATTTAGGCAGGTGGGTCTCTAATTTGCATGTCTACCTTACCAAGCACTATCAGTTTATAGGCACTGTGACTTTTGCCTCTCTTACTCTCAGCTTATTTATTTTTAAAATGGAAAATAATATCTTGGTAAGTACTAAATGAGATAATGTGTGTAACATGCTTGTCATCATGCAGAGTATAAATGTGCTAAATAAATGAATGCAGAAATAAGTGTACAATGGAATTTCAGAAATTAGTAAAGGTAGAAGTATAAAGTGATTTGTCAAAGATCTGTTGACTGAGAACTAGAACCCATGCCCCTTATGTTTAGTTAAACCACAATGTATCTTCCTTCCTGTCTCTTTGAACAGCAAGCTAGTGAATGTGCCAGGGAATGTACACTGTGGTAGGGATTTGGGAATAAAAGACCAGACTCTGCTTAAGATCTGTCAGGGGTTGGGGAATGAGGGGGCAGCAGGGACCTACAGTCCCTCACTCTGAGATGGTAGCAGTACAAAAGGATACAGCATCTAATTTAGCATGGAGAAGGGATGGTTTGTTTTTGTTTGTTGGTGGTTTTTTTTTGGAAAATATTAAGTGTGGGAAAGGCAAAGAAAGCAAGAGAGGACTGTGGAGCAGCCTGTGCAGAGGCTGGTGTATGAGAACATGGTGCGTTTGCAGTATTGCAACTACATAAGCTTTGTTGTTGACATACAAGAAGCGAAGTTTGAGAGAGAGAGGCTGGGGCAGGTGAGGAAAGGACCTTTATGATGCTTTTAAAAGAGAGTTTAGATTTTATCTTTAAAGAACAGTAGAAAATCGCTGAAATGACCTTTTGCTTTTAGTAAAAGTAGCATATGCTCTTGATAGTCACAGAAAAGCGACAAGTTAAGGTCCCTTAACTCTTAGTTCCTAGTTACAGATGATAACTACTGTTAAAGTTCCCTGTAAATTTTTCCAAATTGTGTGTCTTTAATTTTTGTATTCACGAACATCTGTGAGTGTATACATATATATCTTTAAACAAAACACATGGTTGATACATAGTCAATATATTGTTTTCCAACTTATTCTCATGTGATATTTCTTAAATATTTTCCCATATCAGCACACACAAATCTATGACATTCTTTAATAGCTGCATAACATTCCATTATGTCGTTAACCAGAATTTTAAAATCAGTCCTCTATTGGTAGACAACTAGAAATTTTTTAGACTTTTTATTTTGAACACAGTGTTTCAGTGAACATGCTTGTGTTTATACCTTTATATACTTGTACAACTATATCCGTAGGTTAATTTCTTAGTAATTACTGAGTATATATATACATTTTAGAATTTAATAAGATTACCAAATTTTCCTTTAAAAATCATTCTAATTTAATGTCTAGAGTGTAGGAAATCATGTTAAGGTTTTTTTTTTTTTTTTTTTTTTTTTAATTTTCTGTTAGCATCTTCATCCAGCAAATAATTACTAAGTACCTACTGTGTACTGAGCACTGTGTTGGATAATAGGGAAAGTGTTCAAGGCAGAGATAGGAATCTCTGCTTTTATGCATCTCAGAGTTTAAGCCACAGAATGTCTGCAGGTATTTTGTTTGGTTTCTACAGTTTTTGTTATTATAATTGAATTAATTTACAGGGTTTTCTTTTCCTTTTTTTTAACCCTGCAACATTTTGTTTTCAAGAAACCATGAACCTCTCGTAGAGATCAGTTCAATTCAGTCGCTCAGTTGTGTCCGACTCTTTGTGACCCCCTGAATCGCAGCACACCAGGCCTCCTTGTCCATCACCAACCCTCGGAGTCTACTCAGACTCATGTCCTTCGAGTTGGTGGTGCCATCCAGCCATCTCATCCTCTGTTGTCCCCTTTTCCTCCTGCCCCCAATCCCTCCCAGCATCAGAGTCTTGAGTCAACACTTCGCATGAGGTGGCCAAAGTATTGGAGTTTCAGCTTTAGCATCAGTCTTCCCAGTGAATACCCAGGACTGATTTCCTTTACAATAGGCTGGTTGGATCTCCTTGCAGTCCAGGGGACTCTCAAGAGTCTTCTCCAACACCACAGTTCAAAAGCATCAATTCTTCAGTGCTCAGCTGTCTTCACAGTCCAACTCTAACATCCATACATGACTACTGGAAAAATCATAGCCTTAACTAGATGGACCTTTGTTGGCAAAGTAATGTCTCTGCTTTTGAATATGCTATCTAGGTTGGTCATAACTTTCCTTCCAAGGAGTAAGCGTCTTTTAATTTCATGGCTGCAGTCACCATCTGCAGTGATTTTGGAGCCCCCCAAAATAAAGTCAGCCACTGTTTGCGCTGTTTCTCCATCTATTTCCCATGAAGTGATGGGACCAGATGCCAAGATTTTAGTTTTCTGAATGTTGAGCTTTAAGGCAACTTTTTCACTCTCCTCTTTCACTTTCATCAAGAGGCTTTTTATAGTTTGTCTTCACTTTCTGCCATAAAGGTGGTATCACCTGCATATCTGAGGCAAAAACAAAAAATGCAGGCTTAAAACATAGAAGGAAGCTGACTGCATGATGATGATGTTTCTCTTTCCTGGATTGTAGGTCCTTTTAAAAAGGCAGAATCTATGCTTGAACTCTCTGTATTAAATTTTGGAAGGAATATTAAAAGGCACATGGTCCAGCAATGCGCCCTTTGCTTGAATCTCTCCAGCATGTCCAGCCTGTATTTGAATACTTGAGTTAGGCAGAAAGACATCTTCTGGTCAGCCGTTTCCAGCTTTGTGCAGTTCTCTCTGCTTGGCAGAAGGTCCCACTGAGTTAATCTGTCCTCTGCTGTCCACCTGAGTTGTGGTCCTGCCCCTCAGGGTCATCCACATGACTAAAGATCCAGAAAAATGCTTGGTCATAGAAAACATTCAGTAAATGTGTAGAAACTTGAACTGAATTGTGAGAGTTTGACTCATTAATTTTTTGAGTTGGAATTTGGATAACGTATACCCTAGACTAAGTTTGAACATAATATTCTACCAGATTACATTTTAATCATGCCATTTTTATGCTGTGAATATTTGCAAATGTAAATGGGTGACATTTATGTAGTTTTATAGTTTTAATATGTTAATGCAGCTCCTTGACTCAAATTTTAAGAATTCAGAGATTTTACATATGAATCTGCAGATTTCCAGCTTCTCCTGAAACCTTGGAAAATTTAGCGTAACTTGGCAAACTGGGGATTTCCTCACAGTAACAGTTTGCTAGAATTGAGTATCCACTGCCTTTTCCCAGTGTCTTTCTTGTTAAACACAGTCCACAGCACAGTCCTGTGGTTTTGCCTTTTGTTTTCACTCATGTAACATTCGTTGCCATGGCCTTATAGGCATTTGACTTGGTCATTTAGTGGATATTCAAACTTAGCAGGCCCAGAACTGAACTCTGCTCTTACCCCTAAGTATAAGTTCTAAGTTCTATCTCTGCTTGTTGCTCAGGCCAAAACTTTGGTGTTATCCTTGACATCTCTGTTTATCTCACATCCAGTCTGTCAGAAAGCTGTTGGATGTACCTTCTAATGATATCTCACATCGGAGACTTCCCTCCACCTCTACCTTTCTGGTCCATGGCACCATCATCTCTCACCTGAATTTTAGTCTTGGTTTTGTTGGTCTCCTTTGCTTCCACCTTTGCTCTTCTACAGACTTCACAATGCAACAGGCAGATAATCCTTTCAAAATGAAGGATCATATTACTCTTGTGCTCAGAATCTCCAGTGGTTCCACATTTACTCAGAATCAACACTGAGGACCTTCAGCACCTGACTTAGAAGATTTGTGTGATGTGGCAGCCTGTTACCTTGCTGACTTCATCTCCTGCTATTCTCTTCTTGGCTTTACCATACTGGTCCCCTTGCTCACCTCATATGTGCCGTGCACACTTCTATTCTTGGGCTTCTGTCCTCATTTTTCCTTTTGAGTTGTTCTTCCCAAATAACTGCAATGGCCAGGTTCCTCAGTTCTTTGCTCAAATGTTATCTTCTCAGGAACCTCTGAATATTAGTTATCTGATTAAAATTGTACACTGTCTTCTGCACACCTCTTCCCCGACCGTATACCCTTTTCATTTTCCTCCTCCTGTTATCTTTTAACATATTATTTACATATTACTTGTATTATCATTTGTTTCTCTTCTTGGAGTATAAGCTGTGCAAGGGAGCAGTTTTGATTTTTACCTTACTGATGTATCCCAGACTTAATGAATAGTGTCTGGCACACAGTTTGTCCTTAATAAACATTCATTGAATAAATGAATGAGTGAATTCATGTTTGCAGTCCCTGGTCAGCAGTTTGTTTTTTTATTGTTTTATTAATTTATTACACAATAGTATTATTTTCCTAAAAGTTAACATTAAGTATATATATTATTGTATTAATTAGATAATAAATTTATAGTGCTTATATGCAAACTACTATTTTAAGCCCTTTATGTTTAATCCTGTCAGCAACCTTATGAAATAGAAACTGTTATTTTCTACTTTTAGAGACAAACTGAGGCCAAACTTGCCCAAAGCCATAGCTAATACGGGGAGGAACCAGAGATCACATTTAAGCAATCATTTAGGTACCTGAGTTTGCTCTTAATTATGATACCATGTTGCTCTTTCTATTTTAAGAAAATTAGGTTTTTATTGTGTTGCAGATCATTTCCCTCCATTTGTAATTTTTTGCCTTCAAAATAGTTAATACTTATGCAGTAAAAATGAAGTGAAAGTTGCTTAGTCGTGTCCAACTCTGCTACCCCATGGACTCTCCAGGCCAGAATATGGAAGTGGGTAGCCTTTCCCTTCTCCAGGAGATCTTCCCAATCCAGGGTTCAAACCCAGGTCTCCCACATTGCAAGCGGATTCTTTACTGTTGGAACCACCAGGGTAGTAAAAGTAATTTAGTACTATTTTTCTTTGAGGTTTTTTTGTCTATTTCTTAGAAGAGCCTTCTCAATTCTAAGATAAAGTAAATTTACTCATTTCCCCTTTAGTTTTGATCTGTAGAAGCTTAAAGTAGTCAGGTACATATTTTTATATCATCTTGACAGCACTGAGATTTTGTCTGAAAGGGACAACATCTCTGGAACCATGGTTAGGAACCTAGCAGAGTCAGCTCTCTGTATCCATGGTTCCACAGCTGCAAGTTCAACCAACCTTTGATCAAAAATATTTGAAAAATAGTTCCAGAAAGTTCCTCAGACTTGAATTTGCCACACATAGTGGCATATATAGCATTTGCATTGTACTTACAACTCTTTACATTATGTTTATATTGTATTGTAAGTAATCTATAGAGATGGTTTAAGTACACGGGAAGATATGCATAGGTTAACAGCAGCGGCAGTATAGGTTATAGGCAAACGACTATGCTGTTTTATGTGAGGTTTGAGCATATGTGGGTTTTGGTGTCCTTGGGAGTTCTAGAATCATCCCCTATGGATCCTGAGTGATGAAAAATGACTATGCTGATTCAAGTAAGATATAATTGAGAACAGGCTGTGGGATATACAGGAAAGATTGATGTCAGGAAATAATTATAAGGGAAAATATGCAGGTTTTTGTGGCTGATTAGCTGAGTCAAAGGGAGGCCTTAGGATTAAGTTCCCGAGTTTCTGGTTGTGACAGTTTGGAGAAGGAGTAATAAATAATCCTTGTGGTGCCATTATCGGTTGGCCAGATGAATTGATGGAGATAAGGTAAAATAGGAAGGAACAGGTTTGGAGGATAAAATGACATTCAGTTTTAAATCTGTTGAATTCAAGATGCCAGTTAAAAATCTCATTCTTAGTGCTTGCTAGGCAAACTCGGTAGGCAATTTGTTAATGACTGGTAGCTTAATGCAGAGCCTTGGACTCTGCATTTAGCTGTGAGGGTGCGTGAGCTACTTTTCCTTCTATGTTGTCTTCAGAAGTGTATCATTAACGCAGCTGGATAGCTTGGGAGGAACCTTAAAAAGACTGTGGGTGTGGTGTATGTGATAATGGATGTTTGTAGCTATATTTCTCATCACTCAGAAGAAAACTCAGATATTTTAGAACTAAGAAGGACTTTGTCAGGTCGCCTAATTTTAGCTATATCATTTTGGAATTTCTGAATACTTTGTTACTATTTCTGCTGGCTGTTTTCTCCTCTAACTCCTTTTACTTACTCCTGTTTTCCCACTTTTGTTTTTGTTGTTCCTTTGTCTTTTTCACTTTTGCATCCCTTTCTTTGTAGCTTATGCCTTATAAGGGTACTGCTTAACTGACTAGAGACATTAAAAGAGGTTTCCAGCTTCCCCTGTAGGGAAGAACTTTGGGGCCAAGGCTTCAGTGATCTCTGAATACAGCAGCCACAACTATTCTTGTTTTTTTGCACCTAGAGAAAAGCTTCATAGGTTCCTCCTGGAGCTCTATGTCTAAACACTTCTATTAAACTTTGCTTTAGGAACTGCAACCATGAGTGAAGAAACTATAGATGCCACAAATGGATGCAACAAAGTACGGACTGGGACTCAGAATGAAGCAGCATTGCTTGCTCTGATGGAAAAGACTGGATACAACATGGTTCAAGAAAATGGGCAAAGGAAGTTTGGTGGTCCACCTCCAGGTGTGGATTTTTTTTATGTTCAAAAATTGGATGTTTAATGTAGTCATTTACATTAGATATATATCTCCACAAGTGTCCCAAACAAATAGCTCTTTCCTTGAAACCATTTTAAGACCTCAGCAGTCATGTTTACTGTTGTGAAGGAAAAGGGGTAGATTATATTTGTTATGCGTGTCTTTCCCTGAACATTCTCCTGTTGATTTAAGTAGCAGTTAAGAAATAAGTCAGGATTAGGTCAGTGGGGAAAGTGGGCCCTAGCTATGAAAGGGGAGGGCATTTGGGGAGGAATCAGAAAGAGTAACAAGTAGAGGAGTGGTGTTTAGATGCAAGCAGATTATTAGATATAATGTTTTGCCTTTCTACCAATAGCCAGTACCGTTTCCTTGCTCAAAACCCTGCAGTTAACTTTCTGTGAGACAAAATCGTAGCCTCTAGTGGCAGTGAAGGCTGCTTTGCCTGTCATTTAACTCCTCCCTCAAGTATGTGTTTCCCATACAGACCTTCTTGCTGTGTGCTGTTCTAATATAACGTATATAAAAAGCACTTGCTTTTCCTTTTTTCTGATAAATTCTCAAAGCTCATTCCCTCATTTTGTTCAGGTCTCTGCTTAAACCTCATGTGCTTAGAAAAGATGTACCTTATTACCAAAAATATCAACCCTCTGTGGCTTTATTTGGCTACATAGCACTCACTACTCAGTGTCTTCTTTGCTATTGAATATAAGCTTCATGAAGGAAGGAGGCTTCTAGTTTGTTCATTTTTGTATCCCCAATATGCATAATAGTGCATGGCATATAGAAGGCTCACAGTAAACCTGTGGAATGAATTACTGAATTACCTTATTAGAATTTGTCTATTTTTGTCTTTTAGGTTGGGAAGGTCCACCTCCGCCTCGAGGCTGTGAAGTTTTTGTAGGAAAAATACCTCGTGATATGTATGAAGATGAGTTAGTTCCTGTATTTGAAAGAGCTGGGAAAATATATGAATTTCGACTTATGATGGAATTTAGTGGTGAAAATCGAGGTTATGCTTTTGTGATGTATACTACAAAAGAAGAAGCCCAGTTAGCCATTAGAATTCTTAATAATTATGAAATTAGACCAGGGAAATTTATTGGTGTGTGTGTAAGCTTGGATAATTGCAGATTATTTATTGGAGCTATTCCAAAAGAAAAGAAGAAAGAAGAAATCTTGGATGAAATGAAGAAAGTTACAGAAGGAGTTGTAGATGTCATTGTTTACCCAAGTGCTACTGATAAGACCAAAAATCGTGGTTTTGCATTTGTGGAATATGAATCTCACAGAGCTGCTGCTATGGCTAGGAGAAAACTAATTCCAGGTAAATTTATCCTTTTTCAAAGGTTATTTTTCTATGTTAACCTTACTATACTTTTGAAAAAATAGCAGTACCTCGTAGATCAACTTATGAAGGTATGTAGTGCCCTTGAAGAGGAATAGAAATTAAGAAAGTAAAACAAATGATTCTAAAGGAATATGATCCTATAAAATGAGTCATTTATAACAGTTTACTGATTTACTGAATGTATATAGTTTTGTTTAGCTGTTAGTTGTTTGATAAAAATAAAAAGGACAGTACCTAATCCTTCTAATAAAGGTCTGTCTTTGAATTGTATTTGTTCTTTTGACTCTCAAAATTAATTACACTGTAAGTCTGTCTCAGTTCACCTTAGTAAAAACTTGTGTGAATAAGAAACTAATACTTTACCAAATACATTATATGTATTTGAGTTTCTGTTTCTTTGGAGAAACAGAGTTTTACTTATTTTTGATTTATTTTAATTGTCTTCGAATTAATTTATTTTTTTACAGGAACCTTCCAACTGTGGGGCCATACCATTCAGGTGGATTGGGCTGACCCAGAGAAAGAAGTTGATGAGGAAACCATGCAGAGAGTTAAAGTTCTCTATGTACGAAATTTAATGATCTCAACTACTGAGGAAACAATTAAAGCAGAATTCAATAAATTCAAACCTGGTACAGTTGAGCGAGTAAAGAAACTTAGAGATTATGCTTTTGTTCACTTTTTCAACCGAGAAGATGCAGTGGCTGCCATGTCAGTAATGAATGGAAAATGCATTGATGGAGCAAGTATTGAGGTGACACTGGCGAAACCTGTAAATAAAGAAAACACTTGGAGACAGCATCTTAATGGTCAGATTAGCCCCAATTCTGAAAACCTGATCGTGTTTGCTAACAAAGAAGAGAGTCACCCCAAAATTCTAGGCAAGCCGCCAACTCTTCCAGCTCGTCTCAATGGCCAGCATAGCCCAAGCCCCCCTGAAATTGAAAGGTGCACTTACCCGTTTTTTCCTGGAACAAAGCTTACTCCAATTAGTATGTATTCTTTAAAATCCAATCATTTCAATTCTGCAGTAATGCATTTGGATTATTACTGCAACAAAAATAATTGGGCACCACCAGAATATTATTTATATTCAACAACAAGTCAAGATGGGAAAGTACTCTTGGTATATAAAATCATTATTCCTGCTATTGCAAATGGATCCCAGAGTTACTTCATGCCAGACAAACTCTGTACTACGTTAGAAGATGCAAAGGAACTGGCAGCCCAGTTTACATTACTTCATTTGGGTAAGTTTATAAGTACTTTTAACAATAGAGTAGAATATGAAATTAGAAAGTATTATTATAGATTATAAATTTATTTTGTTTGAACTCAACATTAGTGGTGAGTATTTAACATAAATTTTACCTCAGTTTTGTGAACTCATGCTAAATTTTATTGAGACTTCTGCTTGATCTTCCTATATTTAGCTTTTATTTATTATTTACTGGGGGGAACATTTGGTTTTGATTTACTGAGAGTTCACTATCTTAATTTATCAATTTACTGTTTTTGTAGTGACTAATCCTCATTTGAAATAATTTATATATAAGTTGCAGTATTTATTACTTAAACCAGTTTATAAGAATGTTTCTACATCCTTGGTGAAGTCTACATGATAATTTTTTGAGAGCAGGCTTAGGCTTAAAATCAGAAGCATTTCAGATGGGTCATGTGTAGACACACCTTACGCTCACCAATCTGGAAATCTGTCATTATTAACTCGTGAAAAACAAGAAGCATTGTTAAGAGATGTTTATGACCATTATCTTTAATTTCATGCTTTTAAAAAAGTTTCTCTAAAGCATTTGAGGGATAATTAAGACACACTTTGGGCCATATGCTAACTAAATATTTGGCCTTGTGAAGAAAGAGATGTAATGTCGCTCTGGTGTCTTCCTTCTGCTGTTTTTTCTGTTCTGTGTGAGTCTCTCCTGACTGTCCTCCCCGTGCTCTGGTTTGTTTCATTTTTTAATGCAGCTGTAGATTTCAGTTGGTTATTACTTTGTGTTTAAAATAATATTTATTAGAAGAATACTGGCTTATTGAAAGTTACAATAGAATGGAAAGGTCTCCTACTAAGGATTATAATTGTTCTTGATTATAATTGTCAATCATAGCTTAAAATTTATTTGTTATGTAGTTGTAGAATCATATTACTGAATATTGCATCTGTTTAAAATTTATATTCTCAAATTTGTTAAGGAGAGGAAATCAAAAAGGAAAATCATTGTTAAAGGGAGAATAATTTTTGTACCTCATTACAGACTTGCTTATGTATCATGGCCACTCCCATGGTATTACAAATATTTTTAGGAGATTCTGATTTGGAGGTGGAGTCAGAAGTTTAGGGCTGAAGGGAGGTTCCCTACAAGAAACTTTTCAGCAGTGTTCTCAAGTATTAGTTTGGAATTTGGAAATTTTACAATCATCTAAGTTAAGTCTTAGATGTGATTTCAGTTAATGTACAAAACATTGGGTTGGCCAGAAAGTTTGAGTTTTTCTGTACAATGATAACATACATATGTGCTAAAGTCACTGCAGTCATGTCTGACTCTTAGCGACCCCATGGACTGTAGCCCACCAGGCTCCTCTGTCCGTGGGATTCTCCAGGCAAGAATGCTGGAGTGGGTTGCCATGTCCTCCTCCAGGGGATCTTCCCAACCCAGGGGGTGAACCTGCGTCTCTTACGTTTCCTGCATTGGCAGGCAGGTTCTTTTACCACTAGTGACAACCTGGGAAGCCTGTATGATGATAGAGAAAAACTGAAACAAACTTTTTGGTCAACTCAATAGAATCCTTCAGTTTTTCTTTTAATAAAGACAGTCTGAGTTAAAGATAAAATTAGGTGGATAGCAAATGATTAACAGTGTTCTTAGAGAAAATGGATCAAATTATTCTTTCAAAGTGGAATGTTTGGCATTCAGTTGCTGAGCAAGATACTTGTGCTTGAACATATTTTATTTCTATATCTGTTCATTTTCTTTACAAATTTAAATTTGCAAGATTCTTAAAACTTTTTTTTTTTAGTTTGTCAGATTTTCTATTTAGACATAGTTTACCCATCTACTTGTAAATTCCATTATTAAGATGTTTTTCACTTGAGTCCTAGGGCCGTAGTTAACTCCTATTCACCTGTAGTTTCCAAAGATAACCCCTGTTGAGTTATAGTATTTCCAACTTGATTATGTTCATTAGGGATACAGTTAGTGTCGAGGAATGAAGTTCTTAGAGGGCACAGGCAATTTGCTTTAGTCTTCTATTACAGATTTTATCAACATATATCAAAATTACTTATAATAAAAAATTGAACAGTTTCTGTTTTATTTTATTTTTCAGTTTCAGTTCATCATCAGAGACAAAAGCCAAGATCCAAATGCAAGCCAAATTTTGAATTTCATACACAAGGCTAGAGACCTTGTCCATAGATGGTAGCACACAAACTGTGATTGACTAGAAATATGAATGAAGGCTGAGTTAAGAGGCAGCTAAGCAGAAAAAGAGAATTCAAGGAAGTGGAAGAGTCAGAAATCAGAAGTCCAGAAATCTTTAATAAGAAAACAAACATCCGACCTTCAGAGGTCTTTAAAGTAGGCAGCTGTAAAGTGACACATTGCCACAAGGCAGGTTAGGAATAGGTTGAATACTGTTGGCAGTGCTTTGGCATGCTTGTTCCTTCTGTTACCATTGGATCCTTTGGGCTTTAATGAGCTGTGCCTTTTTATGTGCGGTTTCTTTTAAATAAAGGTTGCAGAGTTTGACTGGGTGGCTCAGGGTTGAGATCAGTTGGTAATAGTGTGTTTTTAGAGGGGAGAGGTGCTGTGTTACTGATGTCCTCCGTGTTTCAAGCATTAGATTGTTCCAAGATCTTGAGAGGTTGCTACTGGTTCCTGGAATTCCTCGAATGTGAGTGAAAGTGAAAGTTTCTGAGTCCTATCCGACTCTGTGACTCCATGGACTATACATATACAGTCCATGGAATTCTCTAGGCCAGACTACTGGAGTGGGTAGCCTTTCCCTTCTACAGGGTATCTTCCAAACCCAGGGATTGAACCCAGGTCTCCCGCATTGCAGGCAGATTCTTTACTAGCTGAGCCACAAGGGGATCCCAGGAATATTGGAGTGGGTAGCCTGTCCCTTCTCCAGTGGATCTTCCCAACTCAGGAACCGAACTGGGGTCTCCTGCATTGCAGGTCAATTCTTTACCAACTGAGCTATCAGGGAAGACCTCTCAAATACAGTTCATTAAGTATGAAATCATACTTTGGCTCTATTTTCTTGAAGAATTTGAATCTAATTTACTAGGTAGTAAATTTAATTAACTGCTATTAATATTTTAAGATGTTTTCTTTAGGTGTAGCATTTTATTTGCTTTGACACTCTTCTCTTTCAGTTTTGATGCTATTCTGATGCTATTAAATCTTATCTTAATGATCTTTGGCCGTTCTATGCTATATAAACAGTCATTTGCCTTTCTGTCTCAGCTCTTTAAGAGTGTGCTTTCACTATCTGCATTTGTTTTAGCTTCACTATGCCTGTTTTTCAAGTCTGAAAAATAAAAGAGAAAAAAAAATAGATTTCATTTAGTTAAATGATGATTATTGGTGTTGAGGGACGTAGAAGTTTTTTGAAGGGAGAGCAGGCATTATATAAGTACCAAATCAGAGTACTTCTGGTGACCATTTAGTGCTCTTACTAGAATCCAAAATATTCTTGTTGCATAGTAACGTAAAATGAATTTTTAAAATATTTTGGGTTTTTTTTTGATTTCCATTTATAGTAAGCTTTATTTTAAGCAAAATAATTTACAAAAAGCTGGAAGCTGGGGTTCTTGCCAAAATTGAACCCTTATTATTATTTTTTACCTCAAAGATAGAGACTGTCTTCATCTTCAGGATGTCAGAGAGTAACCTCCCTGGGAACTCAGTACCCAAGCAACAAGATAAGAAATTATCTATCACTTGGTTATGCAACATTAGGAAGCTGTAATAAATGGGATACTCAGGGGGTTTAAGGGCTTCCCTGGTGGCTCGGCAGTAAGAAGTCTGCCTATAGTGCAGGGGATGCGGGTTCAGTCCCTGGGTTGGGAAGATCCCCTGAAGAAGAAAATGGCAACCCAGTCCAGTATTTTTGCCTGGAAAATTCCAGGGACAGAAGAACCTGGCAGGCTACAGCCCATGGGGTTGCAAAGAATTGTACACGAATTAGCAACTGGCCACCACACCACCATCAGTGGGTTTAATGGGTAGAATACAGACTTGGGGGCTAGGAGATAGGTTCTGTACTAAATAGTTGATGTATGGAAACATCTCGGGTCATTCCATATCACGTCTTTTTACATAGGCCTTTTCTATCTCATAATTTTTATCTGTTTAATAATTGACCAGCCTATCAGTGTGAATAATCCTGCTTTTCCGAAAACTTTGCTCTGTCTTGAATCTTCCATTATTGCCATGGCTTTTCTCTGGAGTAGTCTTCACTATTGACGAGACAGAAATTGAGGAGAGAAAGACAAGTCCTGGTTTTGTAAGAAGAAAAGTCCTGGAGATACTTACTGCAAGGAGGGAGGTGGCCTAGGTGTGTGATGAGAATTGATTCTGTTAAATAATCTACTAACAAATAACTGTAGGCAAGACATTGCTCATTTTTGTGTGTGTTCATTCCTGATGCAAATGGTAGTTTTTTACTTGAATGACACCTAAAACTCTTTAAAAAAAAGCAGGAGTCAAGAACCTGTCACAAACCAGTGTTTGTGACAGTGATTTAATTTTGTCTGAAATTTTGCACTGTTGCTATGACTGATAAAATTTAATTAAAGAACAAGCTTTTTTGAATGCCTCTTTTGTGTGAATTGTACTTTACTAAGCAATCTGGACCTAAAGGTAAATAAAATACCGTTCTGACTCTTAAGGAGTCAGATCTGCTGAAGAAGGCAGAGGTGTGAACTCTACGCATAGTTACTTTGGGAACACAGAGATGTGCTTTGGTGATTTCAGTCAGGTTTTTAGAATTAGAAATAGAAAATATGTGGACTTTAGTTAATCTAAATTTCATCAGTTCTGTTTTTTGAAACTGTGGATATTTTTCTTTC
The DNA here is from genome assembly GCA_935064755.1 of Tragelaphus eurycerus. NCBI lineage: Eukaryota > Metazoa > Chordata > Mammalia > Artiodactyla > Bovidae > Tragelaphus > Tragelaphus eurycerus. The sequence continues at coordinate 2,705,434 of CAKXYN010000057.1, read as the reverse complement.
ATTTTTAGTACAGCTATGTTGACTGTGCTTGCTTTTGCTTTTTCTCTGTGCAAGTAATGTTTTTCTTAGATAAATCCGTTTTGATTTGTGTGGACCATTTTATGTGAGAATGTTCATCTTTTTTTATATATTCTGTACTTTTTTCAGCATTCATTTTGTGGCTGACCTGCATGTTGCTTCTCATATTTGACTTTGTAATGACATACATCATCAGAATCTAGTTTCTTCTGGACATTGAGTGCTAAAATATTAAATATATATTCTAAGCATGTGGCCGTTATGTTTGCTATCCCTTTAATATCATTAAAAGATTAGTGGATTCGGTTTTTATTTCTGTTGTCACTTGTAACTTGGTTGAAAGTTATGAAATAGAAGACACAGTAAGATGAAGAAATACTATTCTGAGAAGTTTTCATCTGAAAAATAATTGGTGCTATTTTTTATGAGCTATCATTATTTCCAGATTGATGGGCAGAAATTCAAAAATAAAATTTTAACTTAAAAAACTTGCCAATAAATTGCTTTGAAACAAAGAGAAACTTCTCTAGTTTTTTAAATTTAAGAAATTTTAGGAGAAATGGATGGAGGAGCTTGGTGGGCTACAGTCCATGGGGTTGCTGGGAGTTGGATACGACTGAGAACTTCACTTTGACTTTTCACTTTCATGCATTGGAGAAAGAGGTGGCAACCCACTCCAGTGTTCTTGCCTGGAGAATCCCAGGGATGGGGGAGCCTGGTGGGTTGCTGTCTATGGGGCTGCACAGAGTCGGACATGACTGAAGCAACTTAGCAGCGGCAGCAGCAAGCTAAATATAATGTTTATAGTGAAATTTTAAAATTAAATAACTAGAAAAATTAAGACTTTTAGAAAGTTAATATTTTCTTTCCAATTTTAATTATGGATCTAACTTCTATACTATTTCAAATTTATATTTTAAAGAACAAAAGTAATTTTCTGAATTTGCTTTAAAATTCACCTAGTTAAGTGGGATGATCACCAACATTTTATACATTAATTTGTTTTCGTATGACCAAGTGGTGAGATGAAAATTCCATTAACTCAACTATGTGTCTTTGGACCTCTAAGAGGGCCCTGTGTTTGTGAAAATGTGTTTTTATTCCTCTTGAAACCTAGTTTTTTTTTTTTTTTCCCCAGAAGATCATTGTTTGATATTACTCATAATTTTTATCTTACTAACACTTGTTTTAACGGACCATAATTTTTATGAAGTTGCTGCTGTGAGAGAAGCTTAATGAAGTAAAAGAAGCTATAGTCTCAGCTGCCAACAAAATGTGACCATGAAATGATCCACCTTTGTGGACCTCGGTGCCTTGATCTCTAAAATACCAGGGTTTTTCTTGGTGACTTCTAAGGAGGTCACCTCCCCCAAATTTATGGTTTTGTTTAAAATATGATAAAAACTCTGAGAACCAAAATACAATATTTGAGTTTTTCTTATGCATACTGAGATAAAATTCAAATAGTTTAAAGTCAAGAGCTGCTTTTGTCAGAATTAACCCTTTTCTCAGTTTAATGCTCCTTTTTTCATACAATTCAAACTTATGTTTTGTCTGCTTCATAGCAAAACAACTAGATTTAGAAAACGAATTACCTATTTCATTTTCATGATGACAAGTAATTATTTTTTCTTTCCATGCATTTGTCAATTAATTATAATCAAAACCAAGATTTTATAGAACAACCTAATTACTTAGCAATTTGGAAATTGGTTTTTGTACCAGCGAATCTAGGAAATTAATGATGTATATTAAAACATATATGACCAGTATTTATTCCATAGTTATATTATTAGCTGACAAATGTGATCGTGTGATTTCATTTATTTTATATTTTTATTTAGTCATGCTTGATCTTCTGTCCTACAGTTTCTTAGTATCTTTGGTTAATACATATCTAAAATTCTTTTTCTAATATACTAGTTTTAATAGTAGTGACTGCTTTTTAATTTATAAACTTAATGTATGATATTTGATATTTAAAAAACCTATGGTTTGTAAATTTTCTTCTAGTGTTAAAGGCCACAGTAAATTTTGCATATGTACATTCTTAGATGTCAGCAGCAACTCAGAATTTTACTACATGGTATCCCCTAAATATATTTTTCAATGTGGCTTTAAAAGAAATTTCAGTGTTATATTGATTTTTTTCTCTTCTCTAAGCTTCTAAACCCTCCGAAATAAGTAAGCTTTATACATATTTTGGAGGTTTTAGAACAGTGAAACTCTGTATAGAAGCTGCACTATTGTGCCTTTATTTCTGCTTCCTACTTAATATTTAGTAGACAGTAATTACTGATGCTGTAAAATGAATGGACTAGTGAATAGGGAAGCTGTTTTGGAAAAATGGTTTTATTGTGATGAGTTTATTCAAGTGATCATTTGTGACTTTAACCACTTTAAAATTACTCAATGTCAGTTGCTTCCAGGCCTTTTGGTGAGGATTAAAGGTAGTACCTGATCTTACTAGTTAATCTCAGATATATTGTATATACTAGAGCAATTCATTCTCTGTCATAGAGTAACACATATTCTATCCAAGACCTGATAGTGCGTTACCTCTAAGAAGAGTGTACTTGCCTCTGGAGAGTCAAAAAAAATGAAAAAAACCCTAGTTTCCCAGGTGGTTAAATCTCTAAATCGCCAAAATGTTAATAACAACTTGGATTTTCTTGCCCTTAAGTTTGAAATATTTGGTTAAAGGTCATTAGTTATATGTGGGCCTTTCCTTACAGCAAGTGACATGTGAGTTATAAAAATTATTTACAATAATTCATATTTTAAGAGAATCATTTATTTGGCTAACTGTGTATCTTTCTGCATTGCCTTTAGTAAATACAGTCTTACATACCACTGATAATGATTTCTACTGTAAATGTATTTATCAGAGTGTAATCATTAGAAAACATCAGTCCACTCAATTATATTGCCTGATAATTTGATAAGTATACTCTAAGCTTCCTCATTTCTTACACGTTTAAACAGTATAGCCTGATTTTTATATACAGAGTAATCAAGAGTAAATAAACTTGAATAAATAAAAATTTTAAACTTGAATATACAACTCATTTCCTTTATACAATAGTTATCTGTTGACCTTTACTTCATTTTTTTCTTTCATGTTTTTGATTTTCCTTTGTTATATTTTCTAAGAATGTTATTCCTAAAGACGCTTTACTTTTTTTTTTTTTTTTTTTTTGGGTAATCCTTTTATAGGTGAATTGTTGTAAGACTGCAAGCCCATGAAATTAATTTTTCCTCTTATCTTCATTTCAGCATACGTATTTCAGCCTGCTTGTTTACTGGGCAGATTAGGGAGTAAGCAAATTTGCAGCCAATGTGCCATAGTGTGTATGGCTTATTCCTTCTGCGGCTGTGTTAATTTTTGATCCAAAGGTGACCAAATATGTAGTACAGATTTAGTAAAGTTCAATTTCACCCACTATCCAAAGTAGAGCCTTTCTATGAAACCTTTTGCAAGCCAAATAGAACAAAGCAAAGAGGCTTAGGACACAGTCTTACTAACAGATGCACAAAGTAAATCAAGGTAAAGCACAAATGCTCACCAACACAGTTCAGAGCTCTTGACAGCTTGATGCTGAGACACTGTCATTCTGGGGGAAGGAGCTTGCCTTTGCTGGTCTGGATGTCTAGGCTGCATGCTGTCTTTATAGTGGAATTGCTACAGAATGAATGCTAAGCATTCTTTTTGCTTTCTGCCTTTTCTCATAGAGGAAAAGTCCTCTTTGTATTTCTTTTGGTTAGCAAAAACAGATACCAATGTGTAATGTAAAGTGAACTTTCAAAAAGTGGGGGATACCTATATTGGATAACTTTGGATATAGAATTTAAAACATTCCAAGTGAGCCATTATGATTCTTTGGAAAACAGGTTTAAATTGTATTCTGCACCAAGTTATAATTTTTACCAAAAGCAAAATAATTCAGAGTAATATTTATTAATTTAAATGTCTCTCTTGTGTGTTTAGGTGTCTACATCTGTTTCTTTGAGAGATCACAAATCACGTTTCCTTCAGTGATTCATAGGTGTGAAATTTAGATATACTAACTATAGAAATAACGAAGATATCAGAGCATTGGAAAGTTACTTTTTTTTCTCTTAACCAGAGAGAAAGGAGAGATACTGAGCGAGAATAGGATTACTTATTCTGTGAAAGCACTCTTAGCTTCTGAAGGGTATTTACAAATATGATGAGGTATCTGTGATTTGTTTTCCTTCTTTATTTCTTTTAAGTGTTTTCTATGATTTACTTATTTTAAGATTTTCAAGTGCTTGTATTGAAATGTGTCTAGGGTAACTCTGACCCTAGGATATCTGCTCTTTTTACAGTTAACATTCTTACTTATGCACCAGTGTATTTTTAAACCTTACTTTTCCTGATTTTTAAAAATCTTTGTACCTTATTTATTTTCGCTTATTGTGGTTTATGCTACAAGCAGGGAATGGCATATTAGTGAACATGACTTGAGGAGGAGGATTAACGGCCTTTGTCATCAGACCTCTTAGGCCTTGGCGAGTATATTGATGTCAGCCAGTCTTATTTAAATTGGTAAATAAGGCAAATTTCATTGCCTTGAGATTTTGTCTGAATTTTTAGGTTTTTATATGAAAAGAAAAATTTCTATAGCCAACTAGCAAATATTTGTGTTTAGATTTGAGTTATCAGTAATTTGAAACCAAGTAAATTGAGGTGTTGTTGCATTGTTTAATTATATTTATCCTAGGGTTCTTTAAATATATAGTTCATTAATTCAGGGAATTTATATAAATTCTAGAGCCCTGTTACAAAATCTGACTTAGGAAAAGGATGGAAAGATGTTTAACTTCCCCTCAGCTCAGTTTACGGGGAAGGCAATGGCACCCCACCCCAGTACTCTTGCCTGGAAAATCCCATGGATGGAGGAGCCTGGTGGGCTCCAGTCCATGGGGTCGCTAACAGTCGGACACGACTGAGCGACTTCACTTTCACTTTTCACTTTCATGCATTGGAGAAGGAAATGGCAACCCACTCCAGTGTTCTTGCCTGGAGAATCCCAGGGACGGGGGAGCCTGGTGAGCTTCTGTCTATGGGGTCGCACAGAGTCGGACACGACTGAAGTGACTTGGCAGCAGCTCAGTTTATGTTTGGGAGAGCGTGTTGTCTCATATTGATGGAGCAGCCTGACCCAAATAGAATATTAATCTTACCTTTATCTTTTCTGTTTATTTTCTACTGGTATTGGGCTATCCACCATAGTCCCTGTCTCTCCCTGAAATATATGAGGTGGTTTATTAAAAATAGGTAAAGTATGAAAGGATTCAAATCTTAAAAATTGAAGGAAATAAGTCAATGGGAAATTACGAGTAGGAAAATAAAGCCAAGCAAAACTAAACAATATATTGTTTAGAATGAAGGACTATATGGCAGAATTGTAAAGGAAAGCAAGAGAATGGTTAACACTTAAAAATTAAGATCATAATTACTTTAAGGACTAAGAGGAGAGATTGAAAGTGATGCAAGAGATTTTCAAGGTATTGATGATTTTCTATTTCTAAACCTGTGTGATGAGTGCATGTTTTTATTTTTAAAATTATGCTGGCTGAACAAGGACCTACTGTAAAGCACAGGGAACTTTGCTTAATGTTATATAGCAACAATTTTTTTTTTTTTTATGTATGGAATTTTCTAGGCAAGATTACTGGAGTGGGTTTACCATTTCTTATTTCAGGGCATCTTCCCTACCCACGGATAACCAGCATCTCTTGCGTCTCCTGCCACTGCACCAGCTTGTTAATATGAATGTTCATGCAACAGATATTTATTGAACACTGTGCTCTCTATGAAGTCCTGAGGATCACTGTAGTGAGTCACACACAGCTGCTGCCTTCATAGAATTCACATTCTATTGAGGGAGACAGTTCTTCAGTTACGGTTCTGATAAACACTATGGGGTGTTATGAGAAAATATAATTGGATGACCTGAGATGAGAGAGTCAGGAAATAGTACATTACATTTTAGAATTACAGCAAAAGGAAGTTCATTTCTTTAAATTTAGGATAACATACAGGCAACATTGAATATAAGAACATGGCACTCAGAGCTGAATTTCCTCAATTCACATACCAGCTTCATTACTTTGTTGGAAAAGTTACTTTATCCTCTCTGTACTTGAGTTTCCTCATCTGAATGTTAAGAATATTTATATCATAGAGTAATTATATGTATTAAATTAGTTAAAATTGTAAAGGGCCCACAGCAGTGCCTTTTATATTAAAATATGCTGTATAAGTATTAAAAATCTTGATTCAGAAAACAAATCCAGGACAACAGATTTTCCAATCATGTATAATAATGAATTTTATTAGTAATAATAGTAGTTAAGATTCTTGGAGTGTTTACTGTATATTAGGTACTGTGCTAAATGCCTTTACATGATACTACACTATTTTGTAAACTCTTTGAGGTGCTGTAGATATTATTTTTATGTCTTTTTATATAGATATTATTTTTACATAGATAATATTATTTGTATAATATTTATTATATTTTATGTCACCTTTTTTTTAACAAGTGAAGAAACCAAGGCTTTAGTCGACTGAGTAATTTGTTCAGGATCCCCCAGTTGTCTAAGAAGTTGTGCTCTTAACTGTTCCTCTTTGTGGTTCCATCGCTCAGTTGTGTCCGACTCTTTGCAACCCCATGGACTGCAGCTTGCCAGGCTTCCCTGTCCTTCACTATCTCCTGGAGCTTGCTCAGACTCATGTCCACTGAGTCAGGGATGCCATCCAACCGTCTCATCCTCTGTTGCCCCCTTCTGCTCCTGCCCTCAGTCTTACCCAGCATCAGGGTCTTTTCCAGTCAATTGGGTCTTAGCATCATGTGGCCAAAGTATTGAAGCTTCAGCTTCAGCATCAATCCTTCTAATGAATATTCATGGTTGATCTTTAGGATTGACTGGTTTGATCTCCTTGCTATCCAAGGGACTCTCAAGAGTCTTTTCCAGCACCACAGTTCAAAAGCATCAACTCTTCAGCACTCAGCAGCCTTTATGGTCCAACTCTGACATTTCTACATGTCTACTGCAAAAGCCATAGCTTTGACTATACAGACCTTTGTCGGCAAAGTGATGTCTCTGCTATTTAATATGCTGTCTGGGTTTGTCTTAACTACTGTTCTTATTAACTACATGTTCCCAGTGAAAAACTGACCTTTGTGTAATGTTAAACATTTGACGACAGATCTGAATTTGGGGAAAATTATTGGCAAGTTAGTCTTCTAAAACTTAAAATATAGTGTAATGGACTTTCGTTTCATACTTTGCCTGCTTTTCAGAGACAGGTTTATCTTCCTAGTCCAACAAGCCCATATTCCCATTCACTCCATGTATTAATAGTGTGCACCTAAGATACCTGTTTGAATCCTAGATAAATCATTCAAGTTACAGAGGAGTTGTGAACATACATTGTTTACAAATGAGCTTGAGGTTTTTAAGTTTCCTCTGGGGTGAGCATTGCCAGCTGGTCACATATGTGACATGCTGGCAGAAGAGACTTGTGTTTTTTTTTTCTTCCCTCCATCAGATACTAGACAGAATTTCAAATAGGCACAGTCTCTTTAGGTCTGTTCACGGTATGTTGTTGGTCTGTTCATGGTATCTTGTTGCTTGATATTCTCATTTTGCTTTTGGATTGTGCTCAGACGTCACAGCAGTATGTAACTCACCCATGTAACTTATCTCTACAGTTATGTCTGCTGTTGCTTTTATCATCGTTTCCTTGCTCAGGAGCCTACAGTGGCTTGCTATTACCATGTATAGCATATCACGTCCTCTGAACTCCATATTCTCTTGTTCGGAATTCTCAGTTGTTTGTCCCCATCTTCCCTAACAATAGATAGTATCTTCTGCCACTTTGAAGCATTTTTCTTTTATATATTATTCTATCTTGATAGTAACTATTGTGTGGTTTTATTTTTTTAAATTATAAGTGATTAACTTTTCATTTATCTGTACTAATTCTTTTTTTAACTTACTGCATTACATACAAACTGAAAATATGCACAGTTCCCGACTGAAAGCTTTGTGAATGACCACAGAGGGAGCACATCAGTGTAACCACTAGTGCGTGCTCAGTGGTTTCAGTCGTGTCCGACTCTTTGCAGTGCCACGGGCTGTAGCCTCCCAGGCTTCTCTGTCCATGGAATTTTCCAGGCAAGAATACTGAAGTGTGTTGCCATTTTCTCCTCCACGGGATCAACTTGTGTCTCTTAAAAGAGTCTCCTGCTGGCCGGCAGGTTTTTTACCACTAGTGCCACCAAGGAAGCTGTAACCACTAGGGGAAGACAAAGTACCAATACCCTAGAACAGTCCTCTGTGCTCTTACTCAGCTCTCTCTGTTCCCAAAGGAAACTAATCTTCTGACTACTTCTGTTTTTGAAATTTGTACAGCATTTTGTATATTTTTGTCTGGCTTATTTTGACATTATGTTTATGAAATTGGCCTGAGTTGTTATATGTACTGTCTTCTGTGTAAGGATTCCATCAGAATCATAGTTTGCTATTTCTGTTGTTAGAAATTTGAGTGCTTCATATTTGAGCTGTTTGAATAGCGATGCTGTGAATATTCTTGTACATGGTGGGTTTTTCTGGTGTACATTTGAATGCATTTCTGTTGAATACACAGGCATAAATGTGGTAGGTAATATTTTTAAAATTTGAGTGCATATGTGCTAAGTCACTTCAGTCATATCCTGTTCTGTATGATGCTATAGACTGTAGCCTGCCAGGCTCCTCTATCCATGGTATTCACCAGGCAAGAATGCTGGAGTAGGTTGTCCTGCCCTCCTCCAGGGGATCTTCTGGACCCAGGGATTGAACCTGAGTCTCTTAGGTCTCCTGCCTTGGCAGGCAGGTTCCTTACCACTAGTGCCACCTGGGGAGCCTTTAAAACTTGAGCAGATGAGGCCAAACAGTTTTCCAAAGTGATTATATCAATTTATACCTTACTGGCAGTGCGTGGGTTTCAGTTGTTCCATATCCCTGCCACCACTTTGGACATTATTATTAGTCTCTTGATGCTGAATACGCTGGCTAGATATATATTGCTGTCTCATTAAGATTATAACTTCTGTATCACTGTTGAGTAATGGATCAGATCAGATCAGATCAGTCGCTCAGTCGTGTCCGACTCTTTGCGACCCCATGAACTGCAGCACGCCAGGCCTCCCTGTCCATCACCAACTCCCGGAGGTCACTCAGACTCATATCCATCGAGTCAGTGATGCCACCCAGCCATCTCATCCTCTGGCGTCCCCTTCTCCTCCTGCCCTCAATCCCTCCCAGCATCACAGTCTTCTCCAAAGAGTCAACTCTGCATGAGGTGGCCAAACTACTGAAGTTTCAGCTTTAGCATCATTCCTTCCAAAGAAATCCCAGGGCTGATCTCCTTCAGAATGGACCGGTTGGATCTTCTTGCAGTCCAAGGGACTCTCAAGAGTCTTCTCCAACACCACAGTTCAAAAGCATCAATTCTTCGGTGCTCAGCCTTCTTCACAGTCCAGCTCTCACATCCATACATGACCACAGGAAAAACCATAGCCTTGACTAGGCGAACCTTTGTTGGTAAAGTAATGTCTCTGCTTTTCAATATGCTATCTAGGTTGGTCATAACTTTCCTTCCAAGGAGTAAGCGTCTTTTAATTTCATGGCTGCAGTCACCATCTTCAGTGATTTTGGAGCCCAGAAATATAAAGTCTGACACTGTTTCCACTGTTTCTCCATCTATTTCCCATGTAGTGATGGGACCAGATGCCATGATCTTCGTTTTCTGAATGTTGAGCTTTAAGCCAACCTTTTCACTCTCCACTTTCACTTTCATCAAGAGGCTTTTGAGTTCCTCTTCACTTTCTGCCATAAGGGTGGTGTCATCTGCATATCTGAGGTTATTGATATTTCTCCCGGCAATCTTGATTCCAACTTGTGTTTCCTCATAAAAACATTTACTAAATTTTTTTCTCTTTTAATGTTCTATGGAAGAGTTTGGTTGGCATTATATGTATATTTTTGGATACGTGGAATATCATTTAAGAAGTCATCTTAGAGTTTTCAGCCTTCCTTTTATTACACTGGGTACATTTCAAGGCTACAAACTGCCCTTTTAAGTGTGGTTATAGCTGTGTCACATATGTCTTGATGTCGTTGATTTTTATCATTATTTATTTGAAAATACTTCATTTTGATTTCACATGAGTATAAATTTTAAACATACGAAGATTTCTATAGTTATATTTTTGTTTTTTATTTTACTATGATCAAAAAACATATTATGGATCATTTCAGTACTTTGTCTTTTGTTTTTTAATGATTAATTAAAGTAACTCATGCCTGATTAAAAAAAAATGTATTTCCAGTTGCTAATTGCAGTGTATTTAGTTTACTAGGGTTGCTGTGACAAAGTACAACAATCTGTTTGACTTGAGCAACAGAAATTTATTTTTCCATAGTTTTGGAGTCTAGAAATAGATGGGTTCCCTCTAAAGTTGGTAGGGGGGAATTTCCTTGTACCTTTTAGCTTCAAGTATTTGCCAGCAGCCCTTTAATTCTTTGGCTCCTAGATGCATTACTCCAACCTCTGCCTCTGTTGAGTAAGATTATCTTCTCCCTGTATCTTTCTGTGTCTTCATGAGGCAGTTTCTTCTCTGTGTTTCTCTGTTTCTATCAGGATATCCAGCATACTAGATTGAGTCCCTGCTATGGGCTTCCCCAACGCCTCAGCAGGTGAAGAATCTGCCTGCCATGCAGGAGACGCAGGAAATGCATGGTTCCATCCCTGGGTGGGGAAGATCCCCTGGAGGAGGAAAATGGCGGTCCACTGCAGTAATCTTGCGTGAACAGTTCCATGGACAGAGGAACCTGGCGGACTACCGTCCATGGGGGTCACAGAGTCCGGCACTGTTGACCAGCTGAGCACATACTACTCCAGTATGACCTCATCTTGACTAATACCTGTTTCCATTTGAGGTCACATTATGAGGTGCTAGGGATTAGGACTTCAACATACCATTTTTGGGCACACGATTTAACTCATAAATTAGCCCAGGTTTACTAATCATATGTAAAATCCTTTATCTTTCATGTTTTTCTGGTGCTTATTCTATTACTGTGAGAGGGTTGTGAAAATTACCCATTGTGACTACCAATTTGGCTTTTCCTCCTTTTGATTCTGTCAGCTTTTGCTTTATATAATTTTTATAATTTTAGGTTGTATATTATTAGGTACATAGAAATCTAGAATTGCTATGTTTTTCTGGTGAAGTGTACATTTTATTATTATACTGTGTCATTCTGTCTCTGTTATGCATTGTTGTTGTTTTGTTCAGTGGCTGTGTTGTGTCAGACTCTGCAACCCCATAGACTGCAGTACACCAGACTTCCCTGTCCTCTGTCTCCCAGAGTTTGCTCAAACTCTGGTCCATTGGGTTGGTGACGCCATCCAACCATCTCATCCTCTTTTGCCCCCTTCTCCTCCTGCCCTTATCTTTCCCACCATCAGGGTATTTTCCAGGGAGTCAGCTCTTCTCATCAGGTATTGGAGCTTCACCTTCAGCATCAGTCCTTTGAATGAATAGTCAGGGTTGATTTCCTTTAGGATTGACTGGTTTGATCTCCTTGCTGTCCAAAGGACTCTCAGGAGTCTTCTCTGGCACCACAATAAAGAAACATCAATTTCAGCCTTCTTGATAGTCTCTCACATCTATACATGACTACTAGAAAAACCATAGCTTTAACTTTATGCACCAAAACTGATGTCTCTGCTTTTTAATACACTGTTTAGGTTTGTCGTAGCTTTTCTTCCAAGGGGCAAATGTCTTTTAATTTTGTGGCTGCAGTCACCATCTGCAGTGATTCTGAAGCCCAAGAAAATAAAATCTGCTGCTGCTTCTACTTTTTCCCCATCTATTTGCCATGGAGTGATGGGACTGGATGCTATGATCTTAGTTTTTTGAAGTTGATTTTTAAGCCAGCTTTTTCACTCTCCTCTTTCGCCCTCATCAGGAGGCTCTTTAGTTCCTCTTCATTTTGTGTCATCAGAGTGGTATCTGCATATCTGAGGTTATTGATATTTCTCTTGGCAATCTTGACTCCTATCATTCTTTCCTGCCTTAAAGAATACTTTGATGTTAACATAGGTTTCCAGGCTTTCTTTTGATTAGGGTTTCACACATGTGTTTTCTTCTATTTTTAAACTTTTACTTTCCCTGTATCTTAGTTTTAAAGTGACCCCAGTGTAGAGTTAGTGTTGTTTTTGTTGCTGACATTTGGTTTTGTTGAAAGTCTATGTTTTAAGTGTTTGATCAGCTTGCATTTAATATACTTACAAGAATGTTAAGAATTAAGTTTGTCTTGCCCTTTGCCTTCTATTCCTTGTTCTGAGTCCTTGTGTACTCTTCCCCTTTTCTCCTTTCTTGCCTTCTTGTAATGGATTATTTAGTTGCTTTTTTTCTATCTTCCTCTTCTGGCTATATTAGTCATAGAGTCTTTATTATTCTAGTTTTAACCTTGTAGCCTCCAGTATGTATTCTTTTGGGGGGGTTGCACCACCTGGCATGCAAGATCTTTGTTCCCTGACCAGGGATTGAACTCACAAGCCCTGTGGTGGAAGTCCAGAGTCTTAACCATTGAACCACCAGCAGAGCCCCCAACATGTATTCTTAAGTTACTGAAATCTAATATTAATTAGTGCTTTTGTTCCATTTCAGATGATGCAAGGACGTTATTATACTCTAACTTATTAAATGTTCTCTTCCAATTTTTTGTAGTATCTTGATATTTCTGTATGTCTTAAGACACGTTTTAACCCCCACATACCTAATTATAATAGTTTTTAGTTAACATAGATTTGTACTGTTTATATATCATTTCCTTTGCTCTTTATTTTCTGATATTACCAAGCATTAACTATGATTAATTCTTTATTCTGCTCAAAGAATATTCATTTGTGTTTTCTTTGGTATGAATATGCCAGTGATAGGTTACCTCAGTTTGTTTGCCTGACTATGTCTTTAATTCATCTGCCATTTGAAAGGGTATTTTGACTATACCAACTATTACTTTCCATTAATTCCTTGAGGTTATTAATTCCATTCTGTCTTCAGGCTTCTGTTGTTTCTGTTGAGAGGTCAGCTGAAATTTGCTTATTACTCCTTTATTTATTTTAATTGGAGGCTAATTAAAATATTGTGGTGGTTTTTGCCATACATTGACATGAATCAGACGGGTATACATGTTCCCCCATCCCTAAACCCTCCTCCCTCCTCCCTCCCCATCTCATCCCATCCTTCTGGGTCGTCACACCGGCTTTGAGTGCCCTGTTTCATGCATTAAACCTGGACTGGCGGCGTATTTCACATATGGTAATATATATGTTTCAGTGCTATTCTCTCAAATCATCCCACCCTCACCTTCTCCCACAGAGTCCAGAAGTCTGTTCTGTGTATGTGTGTCTCTTTTGCTGTCTCTCATATAGTGTCATCGTTACCATGCGTTAGTATACTGTATTGGTGTTTTTCTTTCTGACTTACTTCACTCTGTATAATAGGCTCCAGTTTCATTCACCTCATTAAAACTGATTCAAATACATTCTTTTTAATAGCTGAGTAATGTTCCATTGTGTATATGTACCACATCTTTCTTATCCATTCGTCTGCTGATGGACATTTAGGTTGCTTCCATGTCCTGCCTATTATAAACAGTGCTGCAATGAACACTGGGGTACACGTGTCGCTTTCATTTCTGGTTTCCTCTGTGTGTATGCCCAGCAGTGGGATTTCTGGGTCATATGGCAGATCTATTTCCAGTTTTTTAAGGAATCTCCATACTGTTCTCCATAGTGGTTGTACTAGTTTGCATTCCCACCAACAGTGTAAGAGGATTCCCTTTTCTCCACACCCTCTCCAGCATTTATTGTGTGTAGACTTTTTGATAGCAGCCATTCTGACTGTTGTGGGCTAGTCCCTCATAGTGGTTTTGATTTGCATTTCTCTGATAATGAGTGATGTTGAGCATCTTTTCATATGTTAGCCAGCCATCTATATGTCTTCTTTGGAGAAATGTCTATTTAGTTCTTTGGCCCATTTTTTGATTAGGTCCTTTATTTTTTCTGGCATTGAGCTGCAGGAGTTGCTTTTATATTTTTGAGATTAATTTTTTGTCAGTGGCTTCATTTGTTATTATTTTCTCCCACTCTGAAGGGTGTCTTTTCACCTTCCTTATAGTTTCCTTCTTTGTACAGAAGCTTTTAAGTTCACTTAGGTCCCATTTGTTTATTTTTGCTTTTATTTCCATTACTCTAGGAGGTGGGTCATAGAGAATCTTGCTGTGATTTATGTTCGAGAGTGTTACGCCTGTTTTCCACTAGGCGTTTTAGTTTACGGTCTTACATTTAGGTCTTTAGTCCATTTTGAGTTTGTTTTTGTGTGTGGTATTAGAAAGTGTTCCAGTTTCATTCTTTTACATGTAGTTGACAGACTTTCACAGCACCACTTGTTAAAGAGATTGTCTTTTCTCTTTTCTTCATTGTATATTTTCTCCTCCTTTGTCAAAGATAAGGTGTCCATAGGTGTGTGGATTTATCTCTGGGCTTTCTATTTTGTTCCAATGATCTATATATCTGTCGTTGGGCCAGTATCACACTGTCTTGATGACTGTAGCTTTGTAGTATAGTCTGAAGTCAGGAAGGTTGATTCCTCCAGTTCCATTCTTCTCTCTCAAGATTGCTTTGGCTATTCAAGGTTTTCTGTATTCCCATACAAATTGTGAAATTATTTGTTCTAGTTCTGTGAAAAGTGCCGTTGTAGCTTCATAGAGATTGGAGTGAATCTATAGATTGCTTTGGGTAGTATACTCATTTTCACTATATTGATTCTTCTTACCCATGAACATGGTATATTTCTCCATCTATTTGTATCATCTTTGATTTCTTTCATCAGTGTTTTATAGTTTTCTATATATACTTTTTTTGTTTGTTTCTTTAGGTAAATGTATTCTTAAGTATTTTCTTCTTTTTGTCACAATGGTGAATGGGATTGTTTCCTTAATTTCTCTTTCTGTTTTCTCATTGTTAATGTATAGGAATGCAAGGGATTTATGTATATTAATTTTATATCCTGCAACTTTACCATATTCATTGATTAGCTCTAGTAATTTTTCAGTGGTGTCTCTAGGGTTTTCTATGTAGAGGATCATGTCGTCTGCAAACAGTGAGAGTTTTATTTCTTCTTTTGCAATATGGATTCCTTTTATTTCTTTTCCTTCGCTGATTGCTGTGGCTAAAACTTCCAAAACTATGTTGAATAGTAGTGGTGACTACTTGTCTTATTCCTAACTTTAGGGGAAATGCTTTCAATTTTTCACCACTGAGGATAATGTTTGCTGTGTGGTAAACATACATGGCTTTTGTTATGTTGAGGTTATGTTCTTTCTATGCCTGCTTTCTGGAGAGTTTTTTTTTTTGTCATAAATGGATATTGAATTTTGTCAAAGACTTTCTCTGAATTTATTGAAATGAGCATATGGTTTTTAACCTTCAGTTTGCTAATGTGTATCACATTGAGTGACTTGTGAATATTGAAGAATCCTTACATCCCTGGGATAAAGCCCACTTGGTCATGATGTGTGATGTTTTTAATATGTTGTTGGACTTTGCTAGCATTTTGGTGAGGATTTTTGCATCTGTGTTGATCAGTGATATTGGCCAGTAGTTTTCTTTTTTTGTTGTGTCTTTGTCTGGTTTTGGCATTAGTGTGATGGTGGCCTTATAGAATGAGTTTGGGAGTTTACCTTCCTCTGCAATTTTCTGGAAGAGTTTGAATATGATAGGTGTTAGCTCTTTTCTAAATTTTTGGTAGAATTTACCAGTGAAGCCATCTGGTCCTGGGCTTTTGTTTGTTGGAAGATTTTTGATTACAGTTTCTATTTCCATGCTTGTGATGGGTCTGTTGAGACTTTTTAGCTTCTTCCTAGTTCGGTTTTTGGCTTATACTTTTTTTAAGAATTTGTCCATTTCTTCCAAGTTGTCTATTTTTTCGGCATATAGTTACTGATAGTAATCTCTTATGATCTTTTGTATGTCTGTGTTGTCTGTTGTGATTTCTCCATTTTCATTTGTAATTTGGTTGATCTGAGTCTCCCTTTTTTTCTTGATAAGTCTGGCTAATGGTTTGTCAATTTTATTTATCTTCTCAAAGAACCAGCTTTTAGTTTTGTTGATTTTTGCTATAGCCTCCTTTGTTTCTTTTTCATTTATTTCTGCCCTAGTTTTTGTGATTTCCTTCCTTCTACTAACCCTAAGTTTCTTCATTTCATTTTTTTCTAGGTGCTTTAGGTGTAGAGTTAGGTTATGTATTTGACTTTTCTCTTGTTTCTTGATGTAAGCCTGCATTGCTGTGAACCTTCCCCTTAGCACTGCTTTTACTGAATCCCATAGGTTTGGGGTTGTGTTTTCATTTTCATTTGTTTCTATGCATATTTTCATTTTATTTTTGATTTCTTCTATGATTTGTTGGTTACTCAGAAGCGTGTTAGAGAATGCAGCGGCAACCCACTTCAGTACTCTCACCTGGAAAATCCCATGGATGGAGCAGCCTGGTAGGCTGCAGTCCATGGGGTCGCTAAGTCAGACATGACTGAACTACTTCACTTTCACTTTTCCTTTCATGCATTGGAGAAAGAAATGGCAACCTACTCCAATGTTCTTGCCTGGAGAATGCTGGGGATGGGGAAGCCTGGTGGGCTGCTGTCTATGGTGTTGCACAGAGTCAGACATGACTGAAGCAACTTAGCAGCAGCAGAAGCATGTTATTTAGCCTCCGTATGTTTGTGTTTTCAATAGTTTTTTTTCCCTGTAATTGACATCTAATCTTAGATGCTTGAAATGTTTTCAGTGTTTTCAAATTTACTAAGGCTAGATTTATGGCCCAGGATGTGCCCTAACCCTAACTCTAGGGATCCTAGAGAATGTTCTATGTGCACTTGAGGAAAAGGTGAAATTCATTGTTTTAGGGTGAAGTGTCCTATAGATATCAATTAGGTCTAACTGGTCCATTGTATCATTTGAAGTTTGTGTTTCCTTGCTAATTTTCTGTTTGGTTGATCTATCCGTAGGTGTGAGTGGGGTATTGAAGTCTCCCACTGTTACTGTATTACTGTTAATTTCGCCTTTCATACTTGTTAGCATTAGCCTTATGTATTGAGGTGCTCCTGTGTTGGGTGCATATATATTTTTAATTGTTATATTATCTTCTTGGATTGATCCTTTGATCATTAGGTAGTGTCCTTCTGTCTTTTTTCATGGCCTTTTTTAAAAAATCTATTTTATCTGATACGAGTATTGCTACTCCTGCTTTCTTTTGGTCTCTACTTGCATGGAATGTCTTTTCTAGCCCTTCACTTTCAGTCTGTATGTGTCCCTTGGTTTGAGGTGGGTCTCTTGTAGACAGCATATATAGGGGTTTGTTTTTGTATCCATTCAGCCAGTCTTTGTCTTTGGTTGAGGCATTCAATCCATTTACATTTAAGGTAATTATTGACAAGTATGATCCCATTGCCATTTACTTTGTTGCTTTGGGTTTGAGTTTATACACCTTTTCTGTGTTTCCTGTCTAAAGACAATCCTTTAGCATTTGTTGAAGAGCTGGTTTGGTGGTGCTGAATTCTCTCAGCTTTTGCTTGTCTCTAAAGCTTTTGATTTCTCCTTCATATTTGAGTGAGATCCTTGCTGGGTACAGTAATCTGGGTTGTAGATTTTTCTCTTTCATCACTTTAAGTATGCCCTGCCATTCCCTTCTGGCCTGAAGAGTTTCTAGTGAAAGATCAGCTGTTATCTTTATGGAAATCCCCTTGTATGTTATTTGTTGTTTTTCCCTTGCTGCTTTTAATATTTTTTTCTTTGTGTTTGATATATGTTAATTTGATTAAAATGTGTCTTGATGTATTTTGCCTTGGGTTTATCTTGTTTGGGACTCTCTGGATTTCTTAGACTTGGGTGGCTATTTCCTTCCCCATTTTAGGGACATTTTCAACTATTATCTTCTCAAGTATTTTTTCATAGCTGTTCTTTTTGTCTTCTTCTTCTGAGACTCCTATGATTCAAATGTTAGGGTGTTTGACATTGTCCCACAGGTCTCTGAGGTTGTCCTCATTTCTTTTAATTCTTTTTTTTCTTTCTTCCTCTCTGCTTCATTTATTTCCACCATTCTATCTTCCACCTCACTTATCCTATCTTCTGCCTCAGTTATTCTACTGTTGGTTCCCTCCAGAGTTTTTTATCTCAGTTATTACATTATTGATCGACTCTTCTTTATTTCTTCTAGGTGCTTGTTAAACATTTCTTGTGTCTTCTCAAGCTTTGTCTCTAATCTATTTATCTGTAACTTCATTTTGTTTTCAAGATTTTGGATCTTTACTATCATTCTGAATTCTTTTTCAGGTAGACTCCCTATCTCCTCTTCTTTGGTTTGGTTTGGTGGGCATTTATCATGTTCGTTTACCTGCTGAGTATTTCTCTGCCTTTTCATCTTGTTTAGATTGCTGTGTTTGGGGTGGCCTTTCTGTATTCTGGCAGTTTGTGGTTCCTCTTTATTGTGGTGGTTGCTCACTGTGGGTGGGGTTGGACTAGGTGTTTGTCAGGGTTTCCTGGTTAGGGGAGCTTGCGTCTGTGTTCTGGTGGGTGGAGCTGGATCACTTCTCTCTGGAGTGCAGTGAAGTGTCCAGTAGTGAGTTTTGGGGTGTCAGTGGATTTGGTATGGCTTTGGGCATCCTGTCTTTTAATGCTCATGGCTGTGTTCCTGCTTTGCTGGAGAATTAGCTTGATATGTCTTGCTGTGGAACTTGTTGGCTCTTAGATGGACTTTGGTTTCAGTGTGGGTATGGAGGCTTTTGGATGAGCTGTCTATTAGTGTCCCCTGGAATCAGGAGTTCTCTGATGTTCTCAAGGTTTGGAGTTAAGCCTCCTGCCTCTGGCTTTCAGTCTTATTCTTACAGTAGCCTGAAGACATCTCCATCCATACAGCACTGATGATAAAACCTCTAGGTTAATGGTGAAAAGATTCTCCACAGTGAGGGAAACCCAGAGAGGTTCACAAAGTTACATGGAGAAGAGAATAGGGAGGCGGAAGATAGAGGTGACCAGGAGGAGAAGAGGGGGAATCAAAAGAGGAGAGATGAATCTAGCCAGTAACCAATTCCCTATGTGGTCTCCACAGTCTGGATCCCTCAGAGATGTTCACAGAGTTACACAGAGAAGAGAAGAGGGAGGAAGGAGACAGAGGTGGCCAGGAGGAGAAGAGGGTGAATCAAAAGGGGAGAGAGCAAGCTAGCCAGAAATCGGTTCCCTAAGTGTTCTCCACAGCCCAGAACACCCAGAGAGATTCACAGAGTTAAGTAGAGAAGAGAAGAGGGAGGGAGGAGATAGAGGTAACCTACGGGAGAAAAGGGAAAGTCAAAAGGGGAGAGTGCAATCAAGCCAGTAATCACACCCCTGAGTGGAAATGGATACTGAAGATTAGATTCTTAAGTGTACAAAATTGGTAACAAATACTCAAAAGCAAAGATGAAAAATCTAGAGTAGAGGTTAGACTCTCAAAACTACAATATGAAAAATACAAAACAAAATCAATCACAAAAATTATAAATACATATATATGTGAAATTTGCTTTAAAAAATGGTCTTTTGCAAGGTAATAGTAGGTTATAAAAATGAAAATTAAAGGAGTAATAAAGAACTAATTTTTTTTTTAAATTAAAAAGTGATAATAGTAAAAACAGGAATTTCTCTGGAGCTGTTGTGGTCAGTGTGGGGTCAGTTCAGTTTTAGATAGTTCCTTGTTCCAGCTTGTACTTGTTCTCAAGATCTATAGGCCCCCTCCAGTGCTTAGTCAATGTTAACTACAGGATTTTAATATGATGGACCTGTCATTTCCAGAGTGGTTCTCTCTTATTTGTTTATTTTGGCTTCCTCTGTTTGCAAGTCTCTTCTAATTTCTGCCCTGACACAAGGGGTCGAACACGTGGTCACTTATCTAGGCTGACTTGCTCAGTTCTATTGTGGAGAGGGAGAAACACTGCAAACAAGTACTGCTGGCATGTGTAGGGGGTGCTTGCAGTGTATGGACCACACTGGGTTTGCCCCCGCTCACAGAGGCATGTGCTTTCCTGGTCTACACTGTGTAGGCTCCAGGGTGCTCTGCAGGGCACTGTCCAAAGCAGGCCCTGCTTTCTGTGCACTTGCCAGGTCTAAGCTACTCAGGTTCTCGGGAACTCCACAAGGGCACAGACTCGTTTGGGCCTCCATTCTGTGCCCTTCCGAGGTCCAAGCAGCTCAGGCAACCAGGTGCTTGGCGAGGGCACTGTCCCAGGTGGGCTGTGTGTCTTACCACCTCCCCGGTCCCAGCCACTCGATTTCCCCGGTATGCCATGGGAGTGCCGTCTCAGCTGTGCATCTCCTCTGGGGAGCTTACCTCAGGCTGCAACCTCCTGGCAGGAGTCAACCATCCAGGATCCCAGGTAGACGTGGTTAGCTGCTGGGGTCCTGTTCACAGTCTGGTGGAGGATGCCGTCTCTGGGGCTGAGACTGGAGCAGCCCCCTGCCTTCCGGCTCTGGCTCTCGCATGTCTCCCTCTGCCCTGGCAGGGGGTAGGGGGTAGGGGGTGGGCTGTATGCAGCCTGATCGCTCTCCTTTGATATTCTCTTAGTCCTTTGTTCTGTGAGCAGGCCAGGTTACGTGTTAGAGCCTTCCGTGGGTAAGTTCTCTCTCTCTCTATTTTTCCTCTCTAGTGGGGAAGGCAATGGCACCCCACTCCAGCACTCTTGCCTGGAAAATCCCATGGGCAGAGGAGCCTGGTAGGCTGCAGTCCATGGGGTCGCTAAGAGTCAGACATGACTGAGCGACTTCACTTTCACTTTTCACTTTCATGCATTGGAGAAGGAAATGGCAACCCACTCCAGTGTTCTTGCCTGGAGAATCCCAGGGACGGGGGAGCCTGGTGAGCTGCCATCTATGGGGTCACACAGAGTCGGACACGACTGAAGTGACTTAGCAGTAGCAGTAGCAGTGATCCTCCAGTTTGGGTTGCTGTCTCGCATTAGCTTCCTCCGATTGTCCTCAGGGCATTCAGACCTGGTCCTTACCCCAAGGACTGATGATGACACCCAGGCCTCCCTGTCCAGCCTCCACTCACTAGTGGTGGATGCGAACATCTGGGCTGCTTCTCTGTTGGCAGTTGTAGTTAGGCACCTATTCTGTGCATTGCCCGCCACCCCCCCCCCCCCCCCCCAGTTATGTTGCCCTCTGAGATTGCAAAACTCCCCACAGACCGGCCTGTGAGAGGGTTTCCTACTGTTTGGAAACTTCTCTTCCTTCACAACTCCCTCTCCTTGTCGGGTCTCCCTCCCTAACTCTTTGGTTTCTCTTTTTATCTTTAATATCTTGTCCCACCTCCTTTCGAAGAGAATGGGCTGCCTTTCTTGGTGCCTGGTGTCCTCTGTCAGCATTCAGAAGTTGTTTTGTGGAAGTTGCTCAGCGTTCAAATGATCTTTTAGTGAATTTGTGGGAAGGAAAGTGGTCTCTGCATCCTATTCCTTGGCCATCTTGGGACTGCCTCCATTACTCCTTTGTTATAAACTCCTCTGGCTACTTTTAATATTTTCTGTTTCTCCTGTGATTTGCAGAAGTATTACTATGGTAGACTTAGGTGTAATTTTCTTAGTTTTTGTCTTAATTGGAACTTTAACCCCTTCTAATCTGGATCAGTGTTTTTCACTTGTTTTAGAAAGTTCTAAGTTATTCTGTTTTCTTAGATTGCTTTTGTCCCATTTTCTCTGTTTTTCTCTATGGTACTCCAGTTATGAACTGTTGGACCATTTTACTACATCCCATTTATCTACTGTGTTCTTTCTATACGTTTCCATTCTTTTGTATAATTAGTCTACATATTTTTTCAGGTTTGTCTTTCTGCTTATGAATTCCTTTTTTAATCTGTGTCTAACATGATAAAGTAATTATTTGAGTTTCTCAGTTCTGAAATTTCATTTGATTTTTTGTTGTGATTTATATTTTTCTTCCAAAATTTTCAGTCTTATTTTTTATTTCCTTGAGGATGGCAGTCATAATTATTTTGATGTCTAGTTCTGAAAAGTTTGTCTACATTTCCTATAGCTCTGTTACTGTTGACTTCTGTTTCTTGTGACTTTAGGTCACATTATTTTATCTTTTTATATGATTGGTTCTTTTCAATTGAATGCCAGGTATCATATATGAAAAACGTGATGATCTGAAAGCTAATATGCTTGCTTTAAAAAGTGACCATAGGACTGGCAACCTCAGATTGTCTTAATCTTGGCAGGTATTGAGATTTGAAGTCATCTAAACTAAATTAGGAGAAGGCAATGGCACCCCACTCCAGTACTCTTGCCTGGAAAATTCCATGGATGGAGGAGCCTGGTGGGCTGCGGTCCATGGGGTCGCTAAGAGTTGGACACGACTGAGCGACTTCACTTTCACTCTTCACTTTAATGCATTGGAGAAGGAAATGGCAACCCACTCCAGAATTCTTGCCTGGAGAATCCCAGGGACAAGGGAGCCTGGTGGGCTGCCATCTATGGGGTCACACAGAGTCGGACACGACTGAAGTGACTTAGCAGCAGCAGCAAACTAAATTAAAATTGGTCTACTTCTAGTTCAGTTTTATTCAGGGTTCTAGACATGCTCCTCAACTCCAGTTTTGTTCTCGTATCCTCAGAAATTTGTCTGTATGTTGCCATCTTCCTTTGTCTCTCAGATCCCTCTTTAGAACTTTCCAGTCTTTGTAGGCAAAACATACCTCCAGAAGGTATGCACACCTCTTTGAGTTTCTTCTTGTCTAAGATCACAGTCCCACAGTTCTTCAATCTTGAACGTTCTCAGTACTTTTAGATAGTTAGCTTTTCTTTTAATAAATGTCTGGGTATTTAGTTCTCACTGGGAAGGGTTGACTAAATACCTAATTTATTACATAAAAACAAGAAAATATGGTGACTTTTTCTGCTGAGTTATGTGTAAGATCAGTATTTAAAAGTCTATAGTTTTATGTGGATCAAACATTTTTTGCTTGTTCATAGTTGAATACAGAGATCCACCAAAATGGATGGACATTCAAAGTTATACTGTATATAGCGAAGTTAGGCTTCAAGTAGATCAAGTTTAGCTGTTAATAAGTCAGATATGTTTTAAGGTTAGTATTATTTTGGCTATTTATTTCTTTTTAACACAGAGGGAAATGATATTGATTTTTTCACATTCACTTAGTTTCTTTGGCTATCCACTTATAAAAAATCGGGCAGTCTCATTTGTTTTTTAAATATTTTTCTTATTTTATTGGTAGAGTAGTCCTTCTTGGAAAAACAAGCTAATAAGGTCTTAATTTGTATAGAAAGATATGTTAATTCTGTTAATGTATTAAATCATAATTTTCATTCCAAAAGCAAAATACTGCTCTTTGTTCATCTTTGCAGAACTTCAGAAATAACTATCACTTGTTTATTTTCCTCTAAATTTATTTTCATATTTACTGATCAGATAATTTTAACTGAAGTTATCAAGGATTCCATCACTTCCAAGATAGGGATAACATCAGTCTAAAGACTCAATTCTTTTCTGTCTTCACTGCTTACAGACAGGGAACACAGTCTCTTCAGCCTGGACCTATGTAGAAGAATTTGGAGAAAATAAGCAGGTAAGAAAAAGCTTCTTAGGAATATTAAGTGATATGTTTAGTTTTCAGAAAGCTAGTTATAAATTATTCTTCTTACAGTTTTAAGAAGAAACATTTAAAATTGGCCAATGAAACCTTGTGATAATTTTTGATGATTATAGCTTTGATTATTATAAACACATTACACAAAGTTTTGAAAAGTTAACCTGGTTTCCATATTTTAGGACTTCTCAAAACTTTAAACAGACTAGTGTATACATTGTAAAGCACCCAGATGACAAACAGTATTTTAAAGTAGATGTAGTTGAAATAAATGTATCATAAGTAGATTAGCCCAGATTTCTCAAACTAACTTGACAATGGAAGGCTGATTTTTTCAGATTTATTAAACCAAATTATTATTGATACAGTTTAGAATAAAAACTAAATTTATTAGGATTCACTTAGTTTTTTCAATATGGTACTGAGGAGGATAAATCTTAGTAGGAAATTAAAGGTAGTTTAGAGTTTGAGTAAAGATTATTAGTATCTAAATTCATTTTTACATATAGAGACCAAAAAAAAAAAAAAAATGTTGTAGTTCACTGGGAAGTAATCCATATGTTCTTGAGTAAGTTTTTTACCTTTCTGTACTTCAGTTTCCTCCATGTTAAACAGAAAATTAGTAGTACTTACCTTGTAAGGCTATTGTAAGGATTAAATACTGGTAATCTTGAGTAGTTATTTTTTTGTACGTAGTAAGTGCTCAATAAATGTTAAGTATAACTCATACTTCAGATACTGTTCATGGGGTTCTTGCGGCAAGAATACTGGAGTGGTTTGCCATCTGTTCCCCCACTAGACCTCATTTTGTAGAACTTTTCACTATGACCCAGTCATCTTGGGTGACCCTACTCATGGCTCATAGCTTCATTGTTATACAAGCTCCTTTGCCATGACAAGGCCGTGATCCATGAAGGACTCACACTGTTGCATTGGCATGCAAAAGTAGGAAGTAAAGCAATACCTGGAATAGCAAGGGAAATTTAGCCTTGGAGTACAAAATGAAGCAGGACAAAGGCTAACAGTTTTGACCAGATGGTCAATACCAAAGTCAAA
Source organism: Tragelaphus eurycerus (assembly GCA_935064755.1). Lineage (NCBI taxonomy): Eukaryota > Metazoa > Chordata > Mammalia > Artiodactyla > Bovidae > Tragelaphus > Tragelaphus eurycerus. Next base: position 2,680,574 of record CAKXYN010000057.1, on the reverse strand, counting down.
TTGATTATAGTCTTTGCAGCTGAAAATGGAGATGCACTATACAATCAGCAAAAACAAGACCTGGAGCTGACTGTGGCTCAGATTATGAGTTCCTTACTGCAAAATACAGACTTAAATTGAAGAAAGCAGGGAAAACCACTAAACCATTCAGGTATGACCTAAATCATATCTATTATGATTAGTACAGTGGATGTGATGAAAAGAGCCAAGGGACTAGATCTGGAGACGGAGTGCCTGAAGAACTATGGACGGAAGTTTAAAACATTGTATAGGAGGCGGTGACCAAAGTCATCTCGAAAAAAAAAAGAAATGCAAGAAGGCAAAGTGATTGTCTGAAGAGGCTTTACAAATAGCTGAAGAAAGAAGAGAAGCAAAAGGCAAAGGAGAAAGGGAAAGATATACCCACCCAACTTTAATATAGAGTTTCAGAAAATGGGAAGGATAGATAAAAAGGCCTACCTAAATGAGCAGTGCAAAGAGATAGAGGAAAACAATAGAAAAATCTCTTTAAGAAAATTGGCGGTATTAAGGGAGCATTTTATGCAAGGATGGTCACGATAAAGGAAAGAAAAAGTAAGGACCTAACAGAAGCAGAAGAGATTCAGAATAGGTATCAAGAATATAGAGACAAACTACAAGAAAGGTCTTAATGACCCAGATAACCATAATGCCATAGTCACCCACCCAGAGCCAGACATCCTGGAGTGTGAATTCAAGTGGGCATTATGAAGCATTACTATGAACAAAGCTAGTGGAGATGATGGAATTCCGATGAGCTATTTCAAATCCTAAAAGATGATGTTGTTAAAGTACTGCACTGAATATGCCAGTAAATTTGGAAAACTTGGCAGTGGCCACAGAACTGGAAAAGGTCAATTTTCATTCTAATCCCAAAGAAGGGTATTGCCAGAGAATGTTCAAACTACGATTGTACTCATTTCACATAGTAGCAAGATAATGCTCAAAATTCTTCAGGCTAGACTTCATTAGCATGTGAATTGAGAACTTGCAAATGTACAAGCCAGATGTACAACTTCCAGATGCCTTTTAGAAAAGGCAGAGGAACCAGAGATTTAATTGCCAGCATTCATTGTATCGTAGAAAAAACAAAAGAATTCCAAAAAAGCATCTGCTTCTGCTTCATTGACTATGTCTAAAGCTTTTCACTATATGAATCACAACAAACTAGAAAGTTCTTCAGGAGATGGGAATACCAGACCACCTTACCTGTCTCCTGATAAACAAGACACCTGTGTGCAGGTCACGAAATAGCAGACCCAAACATGGTACAACTGACTGTTCAAAATTGGAAAAGGAGTATGGGAGTGCTGTATATTGTCACCTTGCTTATTTAATTTATATGCCGAGTATGCCATGTGAAGTTCCTCCACCCTGGAATCAAGACTGCCAGGAGAAATACCAAGAACCTCAGATATTCGAATGATACCACTCTCATGACAGAAAGTGAAGAGAATCTAAAGAGCCTCTTGATAAGTGTGAAAGAGGAGAGTGAAAAAGCTGGATTCACTCAACATTCAAAAAACTAAGGTCACAACATCTGATCCCATCACTTCATGGGAAATGGTGAAAAAGTGGAAGCAGTTACAGATTTTCTTTTCTTGGGCTCCAAAATTATCTGTGGACAGTGACTGCAGCCTTGAAGTTAAAAGATGCTTGCTCCTTGGGAGGAAAGCTATGAGAAACCTAAGTGAAAGTGAAAGCTGCTCAGTCATGTCCAACTCCTTGTGACCCCATAGACTGTGCATGTCCATGGCATTCTCTAGTCCAGAATACTGGAGTCAGTGGTCTTTCCCTTATCCAGAGGATCTTTCAGACCCAGGGATCGAACCCAGGTCTCCCTCAAGCAAGTGAATTCTTTACCAGCTGAACCACAAGGGAAGCCCAAGAATACTGGGTTGGGTAGCCTATTCCTTCTCTAGCAGATCTTCCAAACCAAGGAATCTCTTGCATTGCAGGCAGATTCTTTACCAACTGAGCTATCAGGGAAGCCCCTAGACAGTGTATTAAAAAGAAGACATCACTTTGCCAACAAGGTCTGTATGGTCAGAACTATGGTTTTTCCAGTAGTCACCTACGGATATGACAGTTGGACTATAAAGGTTGAATGCTAAGAACTGATGCTTTTGAATTATGATGTGGGAGAAGACTCTTGAGAGAGTCCCCTGGACACCCAGGAGATCAAACCAGTCAATCCTAAAGAAATCAACCCCAATCATTCATCAGAAGGACTGATGCTGGTGCTAAAGCTCTAATTCTTTGGCCCCCTGATGTAAAGATCTGACTCACTGGAAAAGACCTTGATTCTGGGAAAGATAGAAGGCAGAAGGAGAAAGGGGAAAAAGAAGAAGGGTGCAGCAGAAGATGAGATATTTAGATAGGCTCACCAACTCAATGGACATGAATTTGAGCAAACTCTGGGAGACAGTGAAGGGCAGAGGAACCCAGTGTGCTACAGTGCATGGGGTAGGACATGATTTAGCAACTGAACAGAGAGCAGCATACTTCAGATGCAAGCAATATATTTAAATTTGAAACTTAAAACTTTATTTGTATAGATCTTACTCTTAGTTAAAATTTTTAAATATGTGATGCTGTTTCAGAACTGCCTTCCCTACAATTTTTTTTTGTTCAAATTTTAAAGTATGAGGACTAAATTTACTGATGGAAATGAAACTTGAAAAGAGTTGCTGTCTTTCTTAGAGCTGTGTCTTCGCCTTGGCTCAGACAGTTTTTGTAGTGAGCTACAATTTTTAAGCTATACTGAAACCTAGTTTTGTATGTGTGGTGTCGCTTCAGTCATGTCTGACTCTTTGTGACCTCATGGACTGTAGCCTGCCAGGCTCCTCTGGACCTCGGATTCAGACAGGGATACTGGTGTGTTGCCATGCTCTTCTCCAGGGGGTCTTCCTAACCCAGGGATCGAACTCGCGTCTTAGGTCTCCTGCATTGGCAAGTGAGTTCTTTACCACTAGCGCCACCTAGGTAGCCTAGTTTGCTATAACTCAAATCATGGTTTTCCCTCTCATAGGCTGCTTTTATTCCTCTTTTTCCAAATAGTATATAAACTAGCATTAAAATGAATATGACATAATTAAATCTCTTAATACAAAGGTAGCATACTGGAAGTTCTAGAAAGAATTTGTTTGGTCTCTTCAATTTTTTGACAGGAAAGCAGCTAGGTTTCACCTCAGTACAAATAGCTGGATACATATTATTTTACATTTGGTCCTGTTTGAGCTCTTATGTTTGTTACATCTTGGCCTCTGAAGACATTTGAGTTTATAATTGCTGTATGTAACATTTTAAGAATTTTTCTGATTTCTTTTTAATGTTTTCCTATTATATAGTAGTCTTATTAAAAATTCTTCCTATACTGATTTGCACAGTTGTTCAGTGAAATAGCTGTTTCTGTGGTCACGTTTGGGAAGAACCATGAACTATATATACTCCCCTTGGAAGTTATAATGCATTGCAATTAGCATCCTGAATAACTATAGTATAATTTGTTTAGCTGTTAGATCCATCTTTCCTAAAATTTTCCTGAGATGTTTTTTGGCCCAAGGGATTCTTGTTTCAACAAGAATTGTGTAGGATGTAGCTTGGGAAACTTTTAAACTAATCCAGAGAAATGCTTGGGATTTCTTTATAACTTTTTTGAGGTATAATTAAAATACAATAAAATGCTCAAATTTAAAGTGTACACTTTGGTCAGTTTTGCTTTATAAATCTGTGAAATCAAGAAAAAGAAGATTTCTGTCACCTTTACTATAATCCACTTATTCTTCTGGGTCCTCTTTCCCAGGCAGGCACTGAAACTGATTGCTGTCACTGGAGTGATATTCGTTTGCATTTTCGAGGATTTCAAACCTTTGTTTTGGGGTTTCAATTATAATCTTTAGATAATTTAGAATGAAACAGCTGTTAATAATAATAATACAGATAATTGACAAAATGTTTATGATATATGATATCAAAGTTTTTAGAGTAAGAATTTTAAACCCATATCTTCGAAATTACATGGGAATTACACTGTAATGCGGAGAAGGCAGTGGCAGCTCACTCCAGTACTCTTGCCTGGAAAATCCTGTGGGTGGAGGAGCCTGGCAGGCTGTAGTCCATAATTTAATTAATAATTTCCCCTCAAAATTGAATCTGAGAAATAGAATCATCTAGTAAAATCAGAGAACTAATTAACTAGAAGCTTATAAGGAAACAGTTATAGACAGTAACTTTCTTACCCAGCCACCTATTACTAAGATTATCATATTCAAACCCTCCTATAAATCATGTTAAAACAGAAATACTGACCTCAGTTACTCTGTGGGCCTAGTCTTAGAGGAGCGCATCGGCCATTGCATGAGTGCTCTTTGCCCTTTACTGTCAGTCACCTGATAGGAAAAATTAAGTAGGAAATAAAAATACTTAAAAAAAAATTTACTTGAAGTACGGAAAGTAAATGAGGTAAAAATACCAGTAAATTTGATATTCCTAATGTAGTCCAGTCAAAAATACCACATAAAAATTTAGTTAATGATTTTTAAATATCTCATATGTTATAGTTGCTTAATAATTACCAATTCTGAAAATACTTTCCTCTGCTATACAGTTAGCTCTTGGTCTTCTGTACTAGGATAGAAATACAGCATTAATGAATGATAAATGTTAATTGTTTTCTAACATACATGATTTTAATGTTTATGTTTGAACCCAGCCTTTTTAAAATATTCTAGATATATATAATATTGTTAGAAAAAACTGTTTTAAAGATGAAATTCAGTGGTTCAGTAAAAGAAAGTTATTGAGTTACTATAGTTATGGCTGTGGTGTTGTAGAACTGTGGTGTTGGAGAAGACTCTTGAGAGTCCCTTGGACTGCGAGGAGATCCAACCGGTCCATTCTGAAGGAGATCAGCCCTGGGATTTCTTTGGAAGGAATGATGCTAAGGCTGAAACTCCAGTATTTTGGCCACCTCATACGAGGAGTTGACTCATTGGAGAAGACTCTGATGCTGGGAGGGATTGAGGGCAGGAGGAGAAGGGGACGACAGAGGATGAGATGGCTGGATGGCATCACTGACTCGATGAATGTGAGTCTGAGTGACCTCCGAGAGCTGGTGATGGACAGGGAGGCCTGGCGTGCTGCAGTTCATGGGGTCGCAAAGAGTCGGACACGAATGAGCGACTGATCTGATCTGATCTGATAGTTATGGCTATTAGAATATTAGAAATTGAAATAAAAAATGGTAAAATGAAATTTTTTTAAAATTTTGACAGATCTCATAGAAATCTAAAGAAATGCTTAAAATACATGTTAAAGGTGGAAATGTTTTTCACAGGTCAAAACATCGGGTGTTTCACATTGCTGATGGGAGTGTTAAAATGGTATATAGTTTCTTGGAAAATCATTGGCAATACCTCAGAAAGTTAAACATAGAGTTTACCACATGACCCAGTAATTCCATTCCTAGTTATTCACTCTAGAGAACTGAAGACATATGTTCACACAAAATTTTGTGCACATACTCTTTAACAGTATTATTCCCAACAACCAAAAGGTGAATGTTCATTGATAAACAAATGGATAAAAAATTTGGATAAACAAAATGCATTATCTCTATACGATGGCTATAAAAAAGTTCTGATACATACTACATGGATGAACCTTTAAATCATGCTAAGCCAGTTAAGAAAGACCACCTTAATTATGTAACTTCATTTATATGAAAAATCTATAATAGGCAAATCTGTAGAAACAGAAAAGTGAGTGGTTGTTGGAGCGGGAGGAGATGGAATGGGGAGTGACTGCTAATAGGTCCATACAGAGTTTCTGTTGAGGGTCTTGAAAATGCTCTGGATAGTGGTGTTTGGTTGCCTAACTTTATGCATGTACTAAAAATCACTGAATTGTATACTTTAAAAAGGTACATCAGAAAGAAGAGGTAGATATCAAGGTAGAATTCACAGAGCTTAACAAGGAGAAAGGAAAAAACCAATTATGAGGAATTTACTGTCTAATGGAAAATGAATTCTAAGAGTGTCTGGTTAGAAACTAAAAAAGATTAATATAAGAGGATCCTTTCTTGGAACTCACTTTAAAGTCTCTATTAAGGCTTTATCCTTTGTATGAGACAAAAGCAGCTGGTGATTGTGTGACGTTCCATCAAGATGTGTAAGAGAGAAACAGAAAAGCAAGACTCAGAATAAATCAGTAGACCTATTTCTTAGTTTGCACTGAGAAACATATTGGTAGCGTTTGTCTCATGCTGGACAGAGAAGGGTCGGAGGCCGCAGCGTGTTCACTGCAGAAGTAGGACTGGCAAGCAGGTGGGACATGTTCTGCCAGGCTCTGCACTCGCTCCCTGGCACCACGTGGCACCGTGGCTATGACTCACGATCCTGCTCACTCCAGACATAGCTTCAGAGTCTTCTCGAATTAAGGGACCTCTTAAGGTTAAGCCTATAAATCAGATTTATTCTGTAAAAATGTTTTCATTCAGCATATAAATATGGAATTTTAGAGGATTTGATTAAAATGATATCTCTAATAAAGCATTATATTAGAGCAAGTAACTCATACATTTTTTTTGTACAAAAGGGCCTTTTCCTTAGATGAAATATTGCATAAAAGTTTAGCATTTAAAGCAAGGGAATGCAGAGTTGTGTGTTGAAGTGCACAATGAGGGTGTGGGTAGGTGCAAGCAGAAGCCGGGTAGCTTAGTCACTCAGTCATGTCTGACTCTTTGTGGCCCCATGACTATAGTCCACTAGATTCCTCTGGTCAGTGAAATTCTCCATGCAGGAATACTGGGATCGGTTGCCATTCCCTACATGAGGGGGTCTTCTCAACCCAGGGATCAAACCTGGGTCCTCCCACATTGCGGGCAGATTCTTTACCAACTGAGCCACCTGGGAAGCTTCAGCACTCTCTTTCACCCTGCCCACAACACCCTTTTGAAACACTTTCTCTCAACCCAGTTTTGAGAATATTGTCAGAGTAAAAGAGCTTGATCAGGTGGAAATAGTACTTTCCTAGGAGTTAGAAGGCCTAATTTTTGACTTGTTTTCTCTGTTTAACTGTGTGGAATATGGAAAAGTCACTCAAATCAACCATCTTTTGTCGGTAATATTCTTCAGTGAAAGAGGTGGTTTAAAGTAGAGACTTCTGAGGACTCAAGCTATTCCTATTTAATATTTTGATTTAGAGAATTTAATTATTAAAAACTTTATTGATATCAACAGTAAGAAGAAAAAAAACCAGTAAGAATGATCAGTAAGTGACCATTTTAGTAAAATACCTAGTTCAAACCATTGGGTTAATTTTTATTGCAAGTCACTGGGATCAGAACCAAGACCTAAACCAGGACCCTCATAAATCATAACAAAGAATCTTTTCAGATGCTACATGCAGTGAAATATGCCTGTAGCCAGCCTTTGCATCTCAGATCTTTGCAACTTGTCTTCTGCAATTTAAACAGCTTGGTTGTGTTCCACCAGTCTCTTGCATGCCATAACAAGTAGGAATGAAGCCCCCCATTTAGCAGGCTGTGAGGTTTTCTGCAACCCAGATTATCTGGAGACCTCTAAATTTTATGATGAAATTTTGTGAAAGCAAAAATGTTAATCTTACAGTCGTGTGTGACTCTTTGCGACCCTTTGTGGACTGTAACCCACCAGGGTCCTCTGTCCATGGGGATTCTCCAGGCAAGAAGCCTGGAGTGGGTTGCCATTTTCTTCTCCAAGGGATCCTCCCAACCCAGGGATCAAACCTGGGTCTCCTGCATTGCAGGCAGATTCTTTACTGTCTGAACCGCCAGGGAATCCTTAGACATAAGGGAAATACAAATTAAAACCAAAATGAGATATCATTTCATATCACTGGAATATGTGTGTACTGCTGTAAATGCACTGTTTAGCAGTATCTGTCTCTACGCTATCACCTAGCAATTCTACTCTTATTTACCCCAAAGTATTCACAAAAGAACTTGTATAAGAATGTATATAACAGCTTAATCATAATAGTCAAAGTTAGAAACAACTCAAATTTTTATCAACAAGTAAATGGATAAAGAAATTGTGGTGTATTTATACAGTGGAATACTACTTACTCAACAATAAGAATGAACAGCCTACTGATAATAACATGAATGAATCTAGACATAAAAAGTACCTTAAGAATTCATTTTATATAAAGTCCGAGAACAGGCAAAACTAAACTAACAATGCTAGAAATCAGAAAGTGGTTGCCTCCAATAGAAGGGCTCTGAAATGGATAATGGGATCTTCTAGATTGAAGGATATGTTTTATATCTTGCTTTAGGTATTGTTTACGTAGGTTTTTATAGTTAGCAATACTCATTGTAATGAACACATAAGATGTTTGCATTTTATTGTCTGTAAATTGTGAAAGTGAAAATCAGTCGTGTCCGACTCTTTGCGACCACATGGACTATACATTCTGTGGAATTCTCCAGGCCAGTATACTTGAGTGGATAGCCTTTCCCTTCTCCAGGGAATCTTCCCAACCCAGGGATCAAACCCAGGTCTCCTGCATTGCAGGTGGATTCTTTACCAGCTGAGCTATTAGAGAAGCCCCATGTAAACTGTACCTCAGTTTAAATGTAAAATGTAAATTTAACCTCAATTTAAAAAGTGTTAAGACAGTTGAATAATTATCAGTGTAAAACAAATTCTGAAATTGGTTCTGTGTCATTCCCATAAGAAGAAGGGGGGAGGGGAGTCCATATCCCAGTCTGAGGCAGAAACAGAGGATGAACAAGAACTAAGGATGTTCATTGGGAAGAAAAAGCAGAGGTGGGCAAGTAAATATATGTTAGAAATTTTAATTCATTTGTTAATTTGTTGTTTCATAGAAATCAGTGATGTTTCTGAGTTCTGTTGTCTGTGATACATAAATTATATATTAGAGGAAATACAGTTCATCTAGATTTATCTCACAGGTATTATCTCAAGTTTGGTAGGTATTATATTTTCTAGACACTCAGATGTTTTTCTGAATATATTTAGAGTTTTAGATTGCAAAAGAATTTTTTTTGAAATGCTTGTAAACATCTGAAGCTTCTTATTTCCCAACCTTTGTAGTATTAGGGAGAACTTTTTTTCTTTATTTATCCTCTATGAATAAAGCCATCAAAGTGCCCTTTTAATTTTATATTTTGGTCTCCTTCAGAGTGTGAGACTACAGTGGTCATTAGTGTGTTTTTAAATTGAACATTTACAGTAGGGGTATATCAAAAATGCAGTTTTTCAGACCTACTGAACACTCTGTAAGTAGCCAGTGGTCTGTATCTTCTTTGTGAAATCTTCTGAAAATCTCTCTTTTAGCCACATTCCATGAACAGGCTGCATTAGATCTTGAATGGATATAAGCCCAAAGTGAAAGTGATTTTTCTGAAAACTGCATTTCCCCATATACAAAGTATAACTATTTAAAGATCTGTTCTTTTAAATCATGTTGTCTGTGATCACATTGTTAAAATTTGAAAGCATGAATTATATGAATAAGGAATTGATTGTGATAATCTTTAGAATGAGAGGAGAGACTCAGAACTTTAAAAAAAACCAATTATTAGAATTATCAGCAACATTAAGATTTCTGTTTATACTCAATATTGTAATGCTTCAGGCAAAGAGGATCCTTTAAAAGAAGAAAAAAAATTTCTGTAATACCTGGATTTATGTTACTTTATTCTATAATACCTGGATATTAGAAAAGCAAATGGTATCAAATGGATAATTCCTTATCCAGTTTCAAAATATTGAAAATATTTTTAGCTGGATATCTTGGTATTTGTCTTCTTGTAGCAAACTGCTTTCATTGATCATATGGTACCATTAAAAGTTCATAAAAATTATTCTAATTAGAGTTTTATAGTGCTAGAAATTAAACTTACATTTAACTGATTTTTATTTTTTTCCATTTTTTTTTTTCCTTAACTAGGTTCTGTCTGATGTTTCTTGAGCTTATTCCCCTGCAGTTGATCTCATTCCTGTTGGCCTACTATTAAGTTCTATGACAATACTAAGTTAATGTTCATTTTTAAGCCTCATTTATAGTACCAGGAAAATGTAGAAAAAACTTGACCTATATATTAGATGACCTAATTTCTTCCATTCCTAGAAGTACCATACCTTTTATAAATCATTTTATAGTCATTTTCACACTCTTTGACTTACTCTACACTAAAGAACATAGTTGAGTTTTTGGAAAGTATAGGATTTAACAGATTTGGTCTTTAATGGTCACACACATCTCTAAACATTATAATTAATGAAGCAGGAAATTGCATCTACATAAGATTAATGTTTATTTTGGAACAGTAATATTTCAAGTACTGGTTTTCAAAAAATAATTTGGATTAATTTTTGGATTTCTCAATATTGTAAGTTGATAATGGTTTCTTGACGTTTATTTTATGAAGATGATTCATTTTACTGTTTTATGGTACTGGTAGGATTCTGACATTAAGTTGGTTTGTTGAGTTGTATAATTGTGTATATTAATATTTAAGTAATGAAATGTTAGACAGTTTTTGCAATCCAGGGGTAAATGTTTCACCTAACACAATTTTTAAAAAGAAGCAAATAATGAATTCAGTGTTTTATATCTTTTCTTCATGGATGACCTACCCTTTAGTGTCAGTATCAGATTTAAAAGGAGCTTCATTGTGAATAGAGTAAGAGAAATCAGAGGTTCTCTTTTTTGGTGATAAAGACACAAAACGATTGATAGATGTCTAAGAATGCATTCTAGTAAGATACTGACTGATGAAACGGTCAGAATTTGCAATGCAGCGAATGCTGAAATAGTCTTTACCAGCAATATAAGATGATCAGGATTTTGAAAGTTTTAGAACATTATGTTAAACTGTGATTATAGTTATAATGCATTGTCTCTTGTCTCTTTGAGTTAAATTTGTAAAGATGTGCAGCATAATTGTTATGTATTTATTTACAGACTACAATTTCCGTCGCAGCTCAATAAATAGTCTTTCCCCTGTTAGTGCTACCCTCTCTTCTGGGACTCCCAGCGTGCTTCCTTATACTTCAAGGCCTTACTCTTATCCAAGCTATTCCTTGTCACCAACGATACCCCTTGCTAATGGCAGCCATGTTGGACAGCGATTATATATCTCCAGTCAGGCCTCATTCTTCTGAAGAAAATACTGTAAACAGGAGTATGAAGTTTCTTTGTAAAGCATGCACATTAAAATACTGTTTTATTTTAGAATCGGGTCTGTACATTTGGTTTTAAAATGAAAATTATATATTCAACATAGTAAACATCAGCCATAGTAAACATCAGAATAAGCTATAGTTGTAAAACTTGTAAAAATGCTACAGTTAAAAAGTTACTCAGTGATTTCTCTTGATAAAGGTATAACAAACTACTGTTAGTTTTAAATTTTTGGGATTTTAAATAACTTCTGATTCTTGAGTGGTCAGTAGAACCCAGAAGTTTACATTAAATTTTTTCATTGTAACTTTACTAAATAGAGTTTCACAAGTATTAAAGCACTAGATTTGATTACCAAGGATCACTTATCTGTATCAGAGATTAGAACAATTATATAACCAGAAGCATCTAACTATTATGTAAAAAGAAATGAAGGGCAAAAAGATTAAGATGCAAATTTTATGCAGTACTAAAGAAAAAGCAGTCTACCATTGTGGTCCTTGAAAATAACTATAAATATTTTAGTTAATAATTATTTGTTGTAAAAATAAATTATAATTTTGCTGTTAATATATTCAAGGTTTTTGTAGTTATACTTGTTTTTTTGATATTCGATGTATAGTTGAGTAAAAAGTGTTACGGTTTTTTAATGTTGAAATCATGTGTTGTTTAATTTTTGTACTTGAATTCAAATTCTTTGACATTAAATATACAGTGTATCTAATATGCGTGTGTCTCACTTGTTTATTAGTATGCGCAAAAAGTTTAGTTCTCACAGTTGCCTTGCCCTTCTAAAAACCAATTTCCCCTGCTCGGTTTGCATAGGCTCAGTGTCTTCGTTGGGATCAAAGCAAAGGATAATGCAGGAAGAAAATTAATAGTTTTGTGAAACATACTAACAAAGTCCTTTTTAGGGACCAGTAGAAATATTTTGTTGATTAACCCAGTGATGTTTTCCCCTCTTTCTTATGAATAATTAATGAACTCAGGTCATTTGGGCTGTTGAATAGTTTAGCAGCATACATCTGTGATCAGTTTCCATTGAAAGTTTCCGTAAGAGACAAAAATCTTTGCACTGGTTAGATACCAGATACTAGCTTTGATAATCATATCATTGTATGGAATATAGGGTTTTGATAAGTAGAATATTAAATAGCTGCATATATTTCTTCTACTGAAGTTATTTTAGCAGAAGTTATTGGAGATAGTAAATTAGTCTTGATTTCATCCTCTAAAGAAGGTTCATTCCATCAGACCATACTTAATACTTTCTCTAGGTTGTTGCATTAGATTTTCAAATTTGAATGAGCATAGACATTATCCTTAACTAGTGTTAATTTCCTTCTGACATCTGATTTTACAGTTTAACTTCTGTGATTCACAGCTTCATATCACTCCTTCAGCAAATATACAGTGAGTATTTTGCCAACTGCTATGGAAATACCCTTGAGATGCAGAGGTGACTCAGGTTCAAACCAGAAGATAAACAGACAAATTAATTCAGTTTTCCATAGAAATGTTTGGGATGGCCCAAATATAATTGCAAGTTCCCACAAATTATGGCAAAACCAATACAATATTGTAAAGTAAAAAAATTATATATATATTATACAGTTGACCCTTGAACAAAATGTGTGCTCACTTATATGTGAATTTTTTTCAATAAATATGTTCTGCTATAGTACATCATCTGTGGTTGGTTGAATCTGCCAGTATGGAAGTATGGATACTGGAACGTGGATACTCCTAACCCCCTGTGTTCTTGGAGGATCAACTGTACATCACAGTTCAGAGAGTTTACCAGTCACACAGTGCATTTGAAGATCCATAGTTATATGGTGGGAAACATACAAACTTTGGCCTTTGATTACCAGTTCTGCCATAGCTGCCATACCTGTACGGCAGGTATATACAAGCCTCAGGTTTGATTACCGGTTCTGCCACAGCCAAGTAATAACTGAGTTTGTACATGATTTTTCATCCCTCGAAGCTATAATTTAAAATCTGTATAATCGTGGTAACTTTACAACGTTAAAGGTAAAACACTTCCAAATAGAAAGCACTCAAGTGCTAGCCTGTGTTGTTTAGGTGTAACTATATAATATATAGTAGTCATTTAATGTACTGGTTTCTCATTCTTTCTATTCCCTTTAACCAGAAATATATAAATTAGTGCATTCATATCAAGCACTGTCTCTGTGATGTAATGTTTGAGCTTGCAATGGTTGATGTAATGGTTAATTTTGTTCATACTGCATGTGAAATTTCACTTGTGAACATAGCTACTAATTACTTGCTAATTTAATTCTTATAGCACAGGCTCTATAATAAGCTATTAGCCACAAGCCATTATTAATTGGTAACTTTCTTAGCTATGTCATGCAGCTCACTCGACAGGGAAACACTTCTAAAGACAGCCATTGATCAAATTCTTTGTGCAACTTTGTGTAGGGAGCTATGACTGAAATATTGAAGTACTAAGTAGCTATGATCCTTGGCTTGTGTAAAAACCATGGTAAGCAGAAAGATCAGAAAAGTTATGCAGAGAGTTTAACCTTACCTCTCTTCTCTGGTTTTCCTTTTACAATATTAGAGTATAATGTTTTCCCTAACTATGACTCACAATCTAAAGGTCATCATAGAAGAAGGTGAAAGTCCAATTTAAAAAGGAAAGCCTGTGTGGCAAGAAAATGCTATCAGTTATGTCAAAAGAGAAATGATAAAACTTGAAAAGTAATTGTGAATTGATTCACAAAGTGCTAATCTCTAATATTTATAAATATCAATGAAAAGAACTTCCACTCAAGAGGAAAATGGGCAAAATGTATGAAGGCAGAAGACTTGGCCCTTAAACATATGAAAAAGTGCTTTATCATAAAAAAATGCAATCTGAAAAGTTACATTTACAGGAATTCAAAAGGTTGATAAACCTTTGGAAGCATTGAATAAAATGAGCATTCTCATACATTTCAGGTGAGATTATAAATTAGTGTAATTCATGTAGAGAGCAATTATTCAGCTATCATCCAAAATTACAAATACTTAAATCTTTGATCCAGAAGTCCTACTTCTGGAATATACTTGCACATGTGTGAAATAGTATGTGTAAAACTATTCATTGAAACATTTTATAACTGTAATACCCATCACTAGTGAAAGTTGCTTAGTCCTGTCTGACTCTTTGCGACCCCATGGACTATACAGTCCATGGAATTAAGGCCAGAATACTGGAGTGGGTAGCCTTTCCCTTCTCTAGGGGATATTCCCAACCCACGGATAGAACCCAGGTCTCCCACATTGCAGGTGGATCTTTACCAGCTGAGCCACCAAGGAAGCCCAAGAATACTTGAGTGGGTAGCCTATCACTTCTCCAGCCGATCTTCCCGACCCAGGAACTGAACTGGGATCTCCTGTGCTGCAGGCAGATTCTTTACTGACCGAGTTATCAAGGAAGCCCTCATTAGGGAACTGATTAAATAATACATTTATTGGTGAATAGTAAGAGTTAGACTGTAAAGGGGGCTGAGCACAGAAGAATTGATGCTTTTGAAGTGTGGTGTTGGAGAAGACTTGCAAGTTCCTTGGACTGCAAGGAGATCCAACCAGTCCATCCTAAGGGAAATCAGTCCTTGGGTGTTCATTGGAAGGACTGATGTTAAAGCTGAAACTCCAGTGTTTTGGCCACCTGATGTGAAGAGCTGACTCATTTTAAGACACTGATGTTCGGAAAGATTGAAGGCAGGAGGAGAAGGGGACGACAGAGGATGAGATGGTTAGATGGCATCACCAACTCAATGGACATGAGTTTGGGTAAACTCCAGGAGTTGGTCATGGACAGGGAGGTCTGGCGTGCTGCAGTTCATGGGGTAGCAAAGCATTGGACATGACTGACTGAACTGAACTGAACTGAAAAAGTTGTACAAAATAATACTCTATTACTAATATAGAAAGCAATGGGAAAAAGAGTAAAGTTTAGAAATAATTTGTATAAGATACTATGATGTATTTTGGGTAAAGAGGAGAAAACATTTGTGTTTTTATTAGACTGTGGAAGGATTACAAAATACATGGTTATGAGGAAAGCATATGAGATCACACTTCTAGTTCCCTTCACTCCAGATACAGTGCAATGATAAATTGGTCTATCTTTCTCTTCTATATTTTATCTAAATTTCTTTTAAGTAAAAAGATATATTACTTTTCAGAAACAAATTGAAGATCTTTAAGGAACCATAATCTAAACCAAACACATTAGGAAACACTACACTGGTGTATTTACTGTGTGATCAGAAGTTAATGGGTTTTGAATAGGGGTCTCAGGCAAAATAAACCCATGTGGTAAAAGCAGCAATGTAATCAGCTATGCATTTCACCAATTTTGACTCAGTGGGTCCAATGTACTTGAAATGTGTCTAATTTCTGATAGGAAAAACAGTGAAAAAAACCTCCAAGATTTGAAACAAAGTTGCATTTTCTTAGGCAAATAATTCTCTTCCTAAAAAACAGCTCTTTGTTTGTAATTAGGTTTAATAGAGATTCAGTTCAGTTTAGTCGCTCAGATCAGATCAGATCATTCGCTCAGTCATGTCTGACTCTTTGCGACCCCATGAACCGCAGCACGCCAGGCCTACCTGTCCATCACCAACTCCCGGAGGTCACTCAGACTCACACCCATCAAGTCAGTGATGCCATCCAGCCATCTCATCCTCTGTCGTCCCCTTCTCCTCCTGCCCACAATCCTCCCAGCATCAGAGTCTTCTCCAATGAGTCAACTCTTCACATGAGGTGGCCAAAATACTGGAGTTTCAGCTTTAGCATCATTCCTTCCAAAGAAATCCCAGGGTTGATCAGAATGGACTGGTTGGATCTCCTTGCAGTCCAAGGGACTCTCAAGAGTCTTCTCCAACACCACACTTCAAAAGCATCAATTCTTCGGCGCTCAGCCTTCTTCACAATCCAACTCTCACATCCATACATGACCACAGGAAAGACCATAGCCTTGACTAGGCGAACCTTTGTTGGCAAAGTGATGTCTCTGCTTTTGAATATGCTATCTAGGTTGGTCATAACTTTCCTTCCAAGGAGTAAGCGTCTTTTAATTTCATGGCTGCAGTCACCATCTGCAGTGATTTTGGAGCCCAGAAAAAGAAAGTCTGACACTGTTTCCACTGTTTCCCCATGTATTTCCCATGTAGTGATGGGACCAGATGCCATGATCTTCGTTTTCTGAATGTTGAGCTTTAAGCCAACCTTTTCACTCTCCACTTTCACTTTCATCAAGAGGCCTTTGAGTTCCTCTTCACTTTCTGCCATAAGGGTGGTGTCATCCACATATCTGAGGTTATTGATATTTCTCCCAGCAATCTTGATTCCAGATTGTGTTTCTTCCAGTCCAGCATTTCTCATGATGTACTCTGCATATAAGTTAAATAAACATGGTGACAATATACAGCCTTGATGTACTCCTTTTCCTATTTGGAACCAGTCTGTTGTTCCATGTCCAGTTCTAACTGTTGCTTCCTGACCTGCATACAGATTTCTCAAGAGGCAGATCAGGTGGTCTGGTATTCCCATCTCTTTCAGAATTTTCCACAGTTTATTGTGGTCTACACAGTCAAAGGCTTTGGCATAGTCAATAAAGCAGAAATAGATGTTTTTCTGGAACTCTGTTGCTTTTTCCTCAGTCACGTCCAATTCTTTGCAACCCCATGAACTGCAGCACGCCAGGCCTCCCTGTTCATCACCAACTCCTGTAATCCACCCAAACCCATGTCCACTGAGTCGGTGATGCCATCCAGCTATCTCATCCTCTGTTGTCCCATTCTCCTTCTGCCCTCAGTCTTTCCCAACATCAGTGTCTTTTCAATTGAGTCAGCTCTTCCCATCAGGTGGCCAAAGTACTGGAGTTTCAGCTTCAGCATCGGTCCTTCCAATGAACACCCAGGACTGATCTCCCTTAAGATGGACTGGTTGGATCTCCTTGCAGTCCAAGGGACTCTCAAGAGTTCTCCAACACCACACTTCAAAAGCGTCAATTCTTTGGTGCTCAGCTTTCTTCACAGTCCAACTCTCACATCCTTACATGACTACTGGAAAAACCATAGTCTTGACTAGATGGACCTTTGTTGGCAAAGTAATGTCTATGCTTTTGAATATGCTATCTAGGTTTGGTCATAACTTTCCTTCCAAGGAGTAAGCGTCTTTTAATTTCATGGCTGTAATCACCATCTGCAGTGATTTTGAAGCCCAGAAAAATAAAGTCAGCTACTGTTTCCACTGTTTCCCTGTCTATTTGCCATGAAGTGATTTGAACTGTGGTGTTGGAGAAGACTCTTGAGAGTCCCTTGGACTGCAAGGAGATCCAACCAGTCCATTCTGAAGGACATCAGCCCTGGGATTTCTTTGGAAGGAATGATGCTAAAGCTGAAACTCCAGTATTTTGGCCACCTCATGCGAAGAGTTGACTCATTGGAGAAGACTCTGATGCTGGGAGGGATTGGAGGCAGGAGAAGAAGGGGATGACAGAGAATGAGATGGCTGGGTGGCATCACTGACTTGATGGATGTGAGTCTGAGTGACCTCTGGGAGTTGGTGATGGACAGGGAGGCCTGGCGTGCTGCGATTCATGGGGTCTCAAAGAGTCAGACACGACTGAGCGACTGATCTGATCTGATGGGACTGGATGCCATGATCTTAGTTTTCTGAACGTTGAGCTTTAAGCCAACTTTTCCACAGTGTATTGTGGTCACACAGTCAAAGGCTTTAATAGAGATTGACCCTCATGAATTAGGTGTTCCTTTATCACCAGGTATGAGCCCAGGAGCCCCACTATCAGGTTGAAATGGCATATCATAGTTTAAAGGACTCTTTTCTATACTCCCATCCTTTTGTCAGTCTCCTGTATTATGGGGTCTTGCCTGGAAAATCCCATGGATGGAGGAGCCTGGTGGGCTGCAGTCCATGGGGTCTCTAAGAGTCAGACACGACTGAGTGACTTCACTTTCACTTTTCACTTTCATGCATTGGAGAAGGAAATGGCAACCCACTCCAGTGTTCTTGCTTGGAGAATCCCAGGGACAGGGGAGCCTGGTGGGCTTCTGTCTATGGGGTTGCACAGAGTCAGACACGACTGAAGCGACTTAGCAGCAGCAGCAGCACAGTCAGTTGAATAAGGGGAAAAATTTCAGAATCTAGTTTCCTAAAGGTAGTGGAATGCACCAAAACCCAGATCTCTCTTACACATTTTCTGGAAACTATATAGAATAATCTAAAGCAAAGCCATGGATGGTCCACACCTTTAGCACAACTAGAGAACACTACAATTTGCAAGCTACCTGTAAGTAAAAATAAATATGGATGACAAATTGCAGAAGAGTTTTTATTATTATTGAGCTGTATTCACATATAACACTATATTATTTTCAGGTATATAACAATGATTCAGTATTCATATCTATAAATCTTAACACCCATCACCACACATAAGTAGACATTTTTTTTCTGATTACAATGATAACTTTTAAGATCTATTTTTTAGTGATTTTCAAATGTGCAGTATTATTATAACCACCATGCTTTACATTATATCCCATTATTAATTTCTTTTGTAGCTGGAAGTTTGTATTTTTTTTACCCCCTTTATCTATTTTGCCTACTCCCAGACCCTTGAATCTGAACTCTATGAGTTCAGATTTTTTGTTTATTGCTCTTAGGTCCACACATGAGATCATACAGTATTTATCTCTCTCTCTGTCTAACTTACTCCACTTTGGCATAATGTCTTCAAATTCCATCCATGGTATCACAAATGGCAAAGTTTCCTTCTTTATGGTTGAATAATTTTCCATCATATACACATACACATTTTCTTATCGATTCATCCATCATTGGATACTTAGTGTATTTTCCTGTCCTGGCTTTTGAACTAGTGCTACAGTGAACATGGGGTGCAGATATCTTTTTCAGATAGTCATTTTTTTTCTTTCAGATAATTATCCAGAAGAAAAATTGCTGCATCATGTGGTAGTTATTTATATTTTTAACTTTTTGAGAAACATTCATACTATTTTGCATAGTGGCTGCATCAATCTACACTCCCTCCAACAATACACAAATGTGTCCTTTTCTCCACATCCTTACCAACACTTATTTCTTGTCTTTTTGATGATAACCACTTTTCACAGGAATGAGGTGATACTTCATTGTGGTTTTGGTTTGTACTTCCCTGATGCTTTGTTATATTGAGCATCGTTTTCATATGCTTATTGATCTTATGTATGTGTTCTTTAGAAAAAATGAGTATTTTGCCCATTTATAATTGGATTTTTTTGCAATTGAGTTATGTGAGTTCTTTATATATTTTGGATACCAAACCCTTATCATATATTAATATATGATTTGCACACATTTTCTCCCATTTGGTAGGTTGCTTTTTCATTTTGTTAATGATTTCCTTTGCTGTTCAGAAACTTTTTAGTTTGATGTAACCCTGCTGTTTGTTTGTGCTTTTTTTGCCTTTGGTTTTGGTGTCAAATATAAAAAATTCATCACCAAGATTGATATCAAGGAGCTTATGACCTATAATTCCTTTTAGGGTTTTAGAGTGTTAGGCCTTACATTAATGTCTTTGATTCATTTTGATTTAATTTTTGTGTATGGTATAAGTTGGGTCCAGTTTCATTCTTTTGCATGCTGCTATCCAGTTTTCCCAACAACACTTATTGAAGACTCTGTGCTTTTCCCATTGTATATTCTAGGCTCCTTTGTTGTAAAATGATTGTCCATATATGTGTGCATTTATTTCCCAGTTCTTTCTTCTGTTCCATTAGTCTGTATGTCTGTTTTATGCCAGTGCCATGCCGTTTTGATCTTTATAGTTTTGTAATATAGCTTGAAGCCTGAAGCCTCTATCTTTGTTCTTCCAGTAGTTATTTTTTGAGTTTTTGATGCAAACTTTTGTGGAGGACAAAGGATGTGTTAAAGGTCTAGAAAATGTTAAAAAGGGATCTGGAAGTACAAAGCTTAAGGGTGAGCTAACAATCCACTTCAACTGTGAAAATACTGAAAATACATGATACTGAAAATACTGAAAATCCTGGTATATACAAGCAGTCTCTTCTGGGAGAAGAAAGTCAAAGGAACTGGGGCATGTCCTTTGGATTCTGAATGGTTAAAGGGGAAAGAAAATTGAAAAGGTGAAATTCAGGATCCTATGAGACAAATAACCATAAAAGAAAAGGGAGCACACAACTATCACCCACAAAACTGTCATCCATTAAAGAAGTTGTTCTTTACTACACTGAGAGCAGAGAGCATCCTTAAACCTGGAAGCTTATAAGCCATTCAAAATTGCCAAGCCTGTCTGTGAAGGAAATAGATCAAAGCAGTTTATGTCTTCATGAAGCCACCATAAAAAGAAGACAGAAATGAGTATACATCTCAGCTGATGAAAATTTCCTAAAAAAATGCTAAGTAGCAGAAAATAATTACACAATACCTTAAATTGAAAAATCCTCAAACAAATATTGGGGAGTATGAGAAAAACAAAAGCCACTTTAGGCACTCGTGGAATATCCTCCTGAGGCTTCTAGAGGAATCTACTAGAGGATATGACTAGGGAAACTTTAGGAAAAGAAATGATTGTGAGCATTTCATTAATTGAACCAAGTTGAACCAAGACTAAAAGGTGGGGCTAAGGGTGGGAATATAATACATAAGTGTTATAACAAAGTAGAAATGATGTAACTGAAAATAAGGGAGAGAGGAAGGTGAAGTAAGCTCTTTTGTAAATGGTCACTAGCACTCAGAGAATTCCCTTAATGATGACAAATGAGACTGTAAAATGTCAAGAAAACAGAGACTAAAAGCTTTATAAAAAATACATGTAAAAAGGCTACCACCAAGGGGTTGGCCAGGATAGAGGGGTGGAAAAACCCTGAGCTCAACTCCCTTCACAAGCACACCAAAATCACAACTATTTTTCTAATTAATTTATTTTAATTGGAGGCTAATTACAACATTGTGGTGGTTTTTGCCATATACTGACATGAATCAACCATGGGTGTACGTGTGTCCCCCTGTTCCAATCCTCCCGCCCACCTCCCTCCCCCTTCCATCCCTCTGGGTTGTCCCAGTGTGCTGGCTTTGAGTGCCCTGTTTCCTGCAGCGAACCTGGACTGGCCATCTGTTTCACATATGGTAATATACATGTTTCAGTGCTATTCTCTCACATCATCCCACCCTCACCTTCTCCCACAGAGTCTAGAAGTCTGTTCTTTACATTTGCGTCTGTTTTGCTGTCTTGCATGTAGGGTCACTGTTACCATCTTTCTAACTTCTGTACAAATGTGTTAGTATACTGTATTGGTGTTTTTCTTTCACTCTGTATAGTAGGCTCCATTTTCATCCACCTCATTAGAACTGACTCAAATGTGTTTGTTTGGTTTTTTTTTTTTTTAATAGCTGAGTAATATTCCATTGTGTATATGTAAAATCACAACTCTTTGCAGGACAATCATAGATGAAAAAGCCTGGAACCTAATGATGAACTCCTCATTGCCAAATTCAGATTCAAATTGAAGAAAGTAGGGAAAACCACTAGACCATTCAGGTATGACCTAAATCAAATCCCTTATGATTATACAGTGGAAGTGAGAAATAGATTTAAGGGCCTAGATCTGATAGATAGAGTGCCTGATGAACTATGGAATGAGGTTCGTGACATTGTACAGGGGACAGGGATCAAGACCATCCCCATGGAAAAGAAATGCAAAAAAGCAAAATGGCTGTCTGGAGAGGCCTTACAAATAGCTGTGAAAAGAAGAGAAGCCAAAAGCAAAGGAGAAAAGGAAAGATATAAACATCTGAATGCAGAGTTCCAAAGAATAGCAAGAAGAGATAAGAAAGCCTTCTTCAGCGATCAGTGCAAACAACTAGAGGAAAACAACAGAATGGGAAAGACTAGGGATCTCTTCAAGAAAATCAGAGATACCAGAGGAACATTTCATGCAAAGATGGGCTCAATAAAGGACAGAAATGGTATGGACCTAACAGAAGCAGACGATATTAAGAAGAGGTGGCAAGAATACACAGAAGAACTGTACAAAAAAGATCTTCACGACCCAGATAATCACGATGGTGTGATCACTGACCTAGAGCCAGACATCCTGGAATGTGAAGTCAAGTGGGCCTTAGAAAGCATCACTATGAACAAAGCTAGTGGAGGTGATGGAATTCCAGTTGAGCTATTCCAAATCCTGAAAGATGATGCTGTGAAAGTGCTGCACTCAATATGCCAGCAAATTTGGAAAACTCAGCAGTGGCCACAATATTGGAAAAGGTCAGTTTTCATCCCAATCCCAAAGAAAGGCAATGGCAAAGAATACTCAAACTACCGCACAATTGCACTCATCTCACACGCTAGTAAAGTAATGCTCAAAATTCTCCAAGCCAGGCTTCAGCAATATGTGAACTGTGAACTTCCTGATGTTCAAGCTGGGTTTAGAAAAGGCAGAGGAACCAGAGATCAAATTGCCAACATCCTCTGGATCATCGAAAAAGCAAGAGAGTTCCATAAAAACATCTATTTCTGCTTTATTGACTATGCCAAAGCCTTTGACTGTGTAGATCACAATAAACTGTGGAAAATTCTGAGAGAGATGGGAATACCAGACCACCTGATCTGCCTCTTGAGAAATCTGTATGCAGGTCAGGAAGCAACAGTTAGAACCGGTTATGGAACAACAGACTGGTTCCAAATAGGAAAAGGAGTACATCAAGGCTGTATATTGTCACCCTGTCTATTTAACTTATATGCAGAGTACATCATGAGAAATGCTGGACTGGAAGAAACACAAGTTGGAATCGAGATTGCTGGGAGAAATATCAATAACTTCAGATATGCAGATAACACCACCCTTATGGCAGAAAATGAAGAGGAACTAAAAAGCTTCTTGATGAAAGTGAAAGTGGAGAGTGAAAAGGTTGGCTTAGAGCTCAACATTCAGAAAACGAAGATCATGGCCTCTGGTCCCATCACTACATGGGAAATAGATGGGGAAACAGTGGAAACAGTGTCAGACTTTATATTTCTGGGCTCCAAAATCACTGCAGATGGTGACTGCAGTCATGAAATTAAAAGACACTTACTCCTTGGAAGGAAAGTTATGACCAACCTAGATAGCATATTGAAAAGCAGAGACATTACTTTGCCAACAAAGGTTCGCCTAGTCAAGGCTATGGTCTTTCCTGTAGTCATGTATGGATGTCAGAGCTGAACTGTGAAGAAGGCTGAGCGCCGAAGAATTGATGCTTTTGAACTGTGGTGTTGGAGAAGACTCTTGAGAGTCCCTTGGACTGCAAGGAGATCCAACCGGTCCATTCTGAAGGAGATCAGCCCTGGGATTTCTTTGGAAGGAATGATGCTAAAGCTGAAACTCCAGTATTTTGGCCACCTCATGTGAAGAGTTGACTCGTTGGAGAAGACTCTGATGCTGGGAGAGATTGGGGGCAGGAGGAGAAGGGGACGACAGAGGATGAGATGGCTGGATGGCATCACTGACTCGATGGATGTGAGTCTGAGTGACCTCCGGGAGTTGGTGATGGACAGGGAGGCCTGGCGTGCTGCGATTTATGGAGTCGCAAAGAGTCGGACACAACTGAGCGACTGATCTGATCTGATCTGAATAGAAAAGATCTACAACTAAAGACATAAAGAAGTAACCAAAATGAGACCAGTAGGCAGGGCAGACTCGATATAGTCAAGTCTCAGAACCCTGGGTGGGTGACCCACAAACTGGAAAACAAATATATTGCAGAGGTTCTCCTACAGGAGTGAGAGTTCTAAATTCCCCATTGGCCTTTCCAGTCTGGGGATCCTGCACTGAGATGAGTCCTCAGACATTTGGCTTTGAAGACCAGTGGGGCTTAATTTCAGGAATCTCACAGGATTAGAGGAAAACACTTCATTCTTAAAAGATACACCCAAAATTTCACATGCTCTAGGACCCAGATCAAGAGCTGAAATTTGATAGGAAATGGCCAGACCTACTTGCGAGTCTTAGAGAATCTCTAAGAGAGGCAAGGGGTGACTGTGGCACCCAGAGGATATAGAAACTGGCAGCAGCCATTATTTGGAATTACTTCTGCTGTGTGGACAGTGGTGTGGGTGGGTGCCATTGCAGAATCTTTGCTCTAGCTCATTAACTCCCAAGACTTGGCCCTGCCCAATAAACTATAGGCAGTAGTGCTGGGATGCCTCAGTTCAGTTTAGTGCAGTTTCTCAGTCATGTCCAACTCATTACAACCCCATGGACTGCAGCATGCCAGGCTCCCCGTCCATCACCAACTCCCAGAGCCTGCTCAAACTCATGTCCATTGAGTCGGTGATGCCACCCAACCTTCTCATCCTCTGTCATCCCCCTGTACTCCAGTCTTAAGTCTTTCCCAGCATCAGGGTCTTTTCCAGTGAGTCATTTCTTCACATCAGAGATGCCAAAGTATTGGAGCTTCAGCTTCAGCCCTTCCAATGAATATTCAGGACTGATTTCCTTTAGGATTGACTGGTTTAATCTCCTTGCAGTCCAAGGGACTTTCAAGAGTCTTCTCCAATACCACAGTTAAAAAGTATCAGTTCTTTGGCAATCAGCTTTCATTAGGGTCAACTCTCACATCCATACCTGACTACTGGAAAAAGCATAGCTTTGACTAGATGGATCTTTGTTGGCAAAGTCATGTCTCTGCTGTTTAACATGCTGTCTAGTTTTGCCATAGCTTTTTTTCCAAGGAGTAAGCGTCTTTTAATTTCATGGCTGCAGTCACCATCCTCTGTGATTTTGGAGCCCAGGAAAATAAGTCTGTCAGTGTTTCCATTGTTTCTTCATCTATTTGCCATGAAGTGATGGGACTGGATCCCATGATGTTTGTTTTTTGAATGTTGAGTTTTATGCCAGCTATTTCATTCTCCTATTCCACTTTATTCAGAGGCAAGAGCAAGTTCCTCTTCACTTTCTGCCACAAGGGTGGTGTTATCTGCATATCTGAGTTTATTGATATTTCTCTTAGCAATCTTGAATCCAGCTTGTGCTTCATCTATTCCAGCATTTATCATGATGCACTCTGCATATAAGTTAAATAAGCAAGGTGACAATATACAGCCTTGACAAACTCCTTTCCCAATTTGGAACCAGTCTGTTGTTCCATGTCCAATTCTAACTGTTGCTTTTTGGCCTGCATACAGATTTCTCAGGAGGTAGGTCAGGTGATTTGGTATTTCCATGTCTAAGACTTTTCCACAGTTGGTTGTGACCCACACAGTCAAAGGCTTTAGGATAGTCAGTGAAAGAATAGTAGATGTTTTTCGTTTGTTTTTTCTATGATCCAGTAGATGTTGGCAATTGGATCTCTGGTTCCTCTGCCTTTTCTAAGTCTAGCTTGAAGATCTAGAAGTTATTGATTCACATACTGTTGAAGCCTGGCTTGGAGAATTTTGAGCATTACTTTCTTAGTGTGTAGATGAGTGCAGTTGTATGGTAGTTTGAGCATTCTTTGGCATTGCCTTTCTTTGGGATTGGAATGAAAACTGACATTTTCCAGCACTGTGGTCACTGCTGAGTTTTCCATATTTGCTGGCATATTGGGTGCAGCACTTTCACAGCATCATCTTTTAGGATTTGAAATAGCTCAACCGGAATTCCATCACCTCCACTAGCTTTGTTCATAGTGATGCTTCCTAAGGCCCACTTGACTTCACACTCTAGGATGTCTGGCTTTAGGTGAGTGATCACATCTTTGTGGTTATCTGGGTCATCAGTATCTTTTTTATATTGTTCTTCTGTGTTTTCTTGCTACCTCTTCTTAATATCTTATGCTTATGTTAGGTCCATACCATTTCTGTTCTTTATTGTGTCCATTTTTGCATGAAATATTCCCTTGGTATCTCTCATTTTCTTGAAGAGATCTCTTACCTTTTCCCATTCCTTTGTTTTTCTCTATTTCATTGCAGTGATCACTTAGGAAGACTTAATCTCTCCTTGCTATTCTTTAGAACTCTGCATTCAGATGGATATATCTTTCTTTCTCTCCTTTGCCTTTTGCTTCTCTTCTTTTCCCAGCATTTTGTAAGATTTCCTCAGAAAACCATTTTGCCTTTTTATCTTGCTTCTTCTTAGGGATGGTTTTGATCACCCGCTCTGTACAATGTTAACCAGAGAAATGCCTCAGGCCAAGAAAGTAACTGGGTTAGTTAGTTAATACATCCCCACCCATTTACCACAGGCTGTCTTAAGGCCACTGGAGCGCACAGCCACTACTGGACATGGTCCTACCAATTAGAGAGACCAGCACATAGCTCCATCCATCAGGCAACAGACAACAGATGCAAGGAAACCAAAATCCCACAGCATGTGTACCCAGTGTGCCACAGCAGGTTAGATCCTGCACTGGGGTCAACTGGGGCCTGGCCATGCCCAATAACAGGCCAACCCAAGCTTCAGGATACCCTGGACCCTATACCCAACTGTGTCAGGAATGTCCCTGTAACCAACCAGTGATCCAAAACCAGTTCTAGGATTCCTATGATCTGGAGCCAGGCTCCGTGACCCTATTATGCCTGCCAGTAGTCCAGCATTAGTCACAGGGTCTACCAGGTTTTGCAGTCTGCCACCTTGTGACCTGGCCCTGCCAGCCAGCACCTGGAAGCTTCTGCACAAAGCAGGACCTGGAAGTCAACCAGACCAGGGGCCAATAAAGTCTACAAGATTGTCCACACAATCAGACCAACACAGCAGAAGGACCTGCATAGCCCTCATAGGGGCCGTGTTCAGTAAAAAGAAGTGTATACGAAGGCTGACTTGATTGTAGCATTTAGAGGGAACTCTTGGTACCTGGAAATGTGAATTTGGAATCTTAACTGTGTCATCAAAGTAGTGATGGATTCAGTACTCCTCAATTTGGATTCAAGTGGATTCTAAATACTTCTGCTTATCTTGAAGAGAGAAGTTTCTGAAAGAATAAATAAGTTGAAGAGAGAAAACACTGATTTAGGCATTTTAGTGGTCTTTTTAATGTTTTCTGCTGTGCAACATTTCAAGATTTATTGATTTTTTTTTTTTTTTTCCCATCACACTCACACACGCACGCTCACACTTTTTATTTGCCATAATGAACCGTCCAGCCCTTATGAGAACATGCATTTTTTGATAACCCACAACCCTACCAATGCTACCCTCAACAAGTTCACAGAGGAACTTAAGAAGTATGGAGTGACAACTTTGGTTCGAGTTTGTGATGCTACATATGATAAAGCACCAGTTGAAAAAGAAGGAATCCACGTTCTAGATTGGCCTTTTTACGATGGAGCGCCGCCCCTAATCAGATAGTAGATGACTGGCTAAACCTGCTAAAAACCAAATTTCGTGAAGAACCAGGTTGCTGTGTTGCAGTGCATTGTGTTGCAGGATTGGGAAGAAAAAGAAGGGGAGCATTCAATTCCAAACAGCTGCTTTACCTGGAGAAATACCGACCTAAGATGCAATTACGCTTCAGAGATACCAACGGGCATTGCTGTGTTCAGTAAAAAGAAGTGTATACGAAGGCTGACTTGATTGTAGCATTTGGAGGGAACTCTTGGTACCTGGAAATGTGAATCTGGAATCTTAATTGTGTCATCAAAGTAGTGATGGATTCAGTACTCCTCAACCACTCTCCTAATGATTGGAAAAAAGCAAACACAAATCCCTCTATAACGTGAATAAAATGTTTAAGAAAAGAAAAAAAAAAGAAACTATCAATTAAACTAAAGGATTTTTTTTAAAGATAGAGAAAATTAATAAACCTTTAGCCAGATTCATCAAAAAAAAAATGAGGGGAGAGAGGGCCCAATTCAAAAATGAAAAAGAAATTACAACCACCTCCACAAAATAAGAAAGATCATAAGGCAACTACAAACAACTGCAGGCCAATAAAATTGACTCCCTATTAAAAATGGACAGGTTATTAGAAATGTACATTCTTCCAAGACTCTATTGGGAAGAAATAGAAAATATGAAGAGACCAATTAACAATACTGAAACTGATTAATCTGTGATTAAAAAACCTCCATACTGTTCATACTGTTCATATTTTGGGGGCTCCAAAATCACTACAGATGGTGATTGCAGCCATGAAATAAAAAGATGCTTATTCCTTGGAAGGAAAGTTATGACCAGCCTAGACAGCTTATTAAAAAGCAGAGACGTTACTTTGCCAACAAAGGTCCATCTAGTCAAGGCTATGGTTTTTCCAGTAGTCATGTATGGATGTGAGAGTTGGACTATAAAGAAAGCTGAGCACTGAAGAATTGATGCTTTTGAAGTGTGGTGTTGGAGAAGACTCTTGAGAGTCCCTTGGACTGCAAGGAGATCCAACCAGTCCATTCTAACGGAGATCAGTCCTGGGTGTTCATTGGAAGGACTGATGGTGAAGCTGAAACGCCAATACTTTGGCCACCTGATGCGAAGAGCTGACTCATTTGAAAAGACACCGATTTGGGAAAGATTGAAGGCTGGAGGAGAAGAGGAT
Organism: Tragelaphus eurycerus; assembly: GCA_935064755.1. Taxonomy (NCBI): domain Eukaryota; kingdom Metazoa; phylum Chordata; class Mammalia; order Artiodactyla; family Bovidae; genus Tragelaphus; species Tragelaphus eurycerus. The sequence continues at coordinate 2,651,804 of CAKXYN010000057.1, read as the reverse complement.
GACAGAGATTGGGATGGTTGGATGTCATCACCGACTCAATGGACATGAGTTTGGGTAAACTCCAGGAATTGGTGATGGACAGTGAGGCCTAGTGTTCTGTGATTCATGGAGTCGCAAAGAGTCAGACATAACTGAGCAACTGAACTGACTGAAAAACCTCCCAAAACCAAAGTTCAAGGCTATATATCTTCACAGATGAAATCCCTCAAATACTTATAGAAGAATTAACACATATACTTCTGAAACTACTCTGAAGAAAGTGGAGATAAAGGAATCCTTCCAAACCCATTCTGTGAAGCCACCGTCACTGTGCTATCAAAACCAGTAAAGATATCACAACAAAGAAAATTACATACAAATTGTTAAATTCTTTGTTCTAGTTCTGTGAAAAATACAATTGGTAGTTTGATAGGGATTGCATTGAACTATAGATTACTTTGGGTAGGATACTCATTTTCATGATACTGATTCTTTGAATCCTAGAATATGTATGTTTCTCCATCTATTTGTGTTGTCTTTGATGTCTCTCATCAGTGTCTTATAGTTTTCTGTATACTTAGATTCATTCCTAAGTATTTTATTCTTTTTGTTTCAATGGTGAATGGTATTGTTTCTTTAGTTTTTCTTTCTTTATTTAAAAAATTATTTATTTTAACTGGAAGATAATTGCTTTACAATATTGTGATTTTTTTTTTTTTTTTTTTTTTGCCATACATCAACATGAATCGACTACAGATTATACATCATCTGCCTCTTCCTGAACCCCCTCCCACCTCTCTCCCCACCCTATCCCTCTGGGTTGTCCCAGAGCACTGGCTTTGGGTGACCTGCTTCATGCATCAAACCTGCTCTGGTCATCTCTTTTAAATATGGTAATGTAAATGTTTCAATGCTATTCTCTTAAATCATCTCTTACCTTCTCCCACTGAGTCCAAAAGTCTGTTCTTTATGTCTGTGTCTCCTTTGCTGCCTAGCATGTAGGATTTTCAGTATTGTTTTTCTAAATTCCACATATATACGTTGATATACAGTATTTGTCTTTCTCTTTCTAACTTACTTCACTCTGTATAATAGGTTCCAGGTTCATCCACCTCATTAGAACTGAATCAAATACACTCCTTTTCATAGCTGAACAATATTCCACTCTGTATATGTACCACAACTTCCTTATTCATTCATCTATTGATGGACATTAGGTTGCATCCATGTCCTAGCTATTGTAAATAGTGCTGCAATGAACATTAGGGTACATGTGTCTTTCAATTCTGGTTTCCTCTGGGTATATGGCCAGCAATAGGATTGCTGGGCCATATGGTAGTTCTGTGCCCACTTTTTAAAGGTATCTCCACACTGTTCTCCATAGTGCCTGTATCAGTTTGCATTCCCACCAACAGTGTAAGAGGATTCCCTTTTGTCCATGCCCAATCCAGCATTTATTGTTTTTAGACTTTTTGATTATGGCCATTATATCCAGCATGAGAAGATACCTCATTGTGGTTTGGATTTAGCATTTCTCTAATAATGAGTGATGCTGAGCATCTTTTCATGTATTTATTAGCTATCTCTGTGTCTTCTTTGGAGAAATGTCTGTTTAGGTCTTTTGCCCACTTTTTGATTGGGATGTTCATTTTTTTTTGGTATTGAGCTACATGAGCTGTTTTTATATTTTGGAGATTAATTCTTTGTCAGTTTTTTCATTTTCTATTATTTTCTCCCATTCTAAGGGGTGTCTTTTCACTTTGCTTATAGTTTTCTTCATTGTGCAAAAGCTTTTAAGTTTAATTAGATCCCATTTGTTGATTTTTACCTCCCATTACACTGGGAGGTGAGGTGTAGAGGATCTTGCTGTGATTTATTTTGGAGAGTGTTCCGACTATCTTTTCTTCTAGGAGTTTTATATTTTCTGGTCTTATATTTAGGTTTTTAATCCATTTTGAGTTTATTTTTGTGTATGGTGTTAGAAAGTGTTCTAGTTTGATTCTTTTATGTGAAGCTGACCAGTTTTCCCAGAACCAATTGTCCCATTGTATATTTTTTTTTCCTCCTTTGTTAAATGTAAGCTGTCCATAGGTGCTTGGATTTATCTCTGGACTTTCTACTTGCTTCATTAATCTATATGTCTGTCTTTGTGCAAGTGCTGTATGGTCTTGATGACTGTAGCTTTGTAGTGTAGTCTGAAGTAATGAAGGTTGATTCCTCCAGTTCCATTGCTTCTTTTTCTTCTCTAACTGCTGTTGCTAGGACTTCCAAAACTACACTGAGTAGTATTGGTGGAAATGGGCACTCTAGTCTTGTTCCTGATTTTAGAGTAAATGCTTTCAATTTTTTTACCATTGAGGATAATGTTTGCTGTGGGTTTGTCATATGTGGCTTTTATTATGTTGAATTATGTTTGACATAATGTGGCATACAAAAAGTATGCCTATTTTCTGGAGAGACTTTTTATCTTAATGGGTGTTGAATTTTGTCAAAGGCTTTCTCTGCATCTATTGAAATAATTATATGGTTTTTATCTTTCCATTTGTTAATATGATATATCACATTGATTTATCTGTGAATATTGAAGGATCCTAGCATCCCTGGAATAAAGCCTATTTGATCACGATGTATGATCTTTTTATTATGTTGTTGGATTCTATTTGCTAGTATTTTGTTGAGGATTTGATGAACATAGGTGCAAAAATCCTCAACAAAATTCCAGAAATCTGAATCCAACAGCACATTAAAATCATCATATACCATGATCAAGTAGGATTTATTTCAGGGATGCAAGCATTTTCTAATATCTGAAAATCAATGTGATATGCTACAGTAACAAATCAAAAAAATGAAAAATATATGATCATCTCAATAGATGCTGAAAAATCTTTTGATAAAATTCAACATCTATTTATGATTTTAAAAAATATTCCCCAGAAAAAGAGCATAGAGGAAACATGTCTCAGCATAATAAAGGCCAATATATTAGAAACCCACAGCTAACATCACATTCATTGGCATAAAGCTGAAAGGTTTTTCTCTAAGATAAGGAGCAAGCAAAGAATGCCCAGTCTTTCTACTTTTATTCAACAAAGTATTTGTAGTCCTAGTGATAACAATCAGACAAAAGAAGAAAGGAAGATAGAAGAAGGTATGAAAGAAAAAGAATCCAAATTGGGAAGGAAAAAGTAAAACTGTCACTCTTTTTGGGTGATATGATACTATATACAGAGAATCCTAACTGCACTACCAGAAAACTACTAGAACTTATCAATCAATTTAGTAAAGTAGTAGGATGCGAAACTAATATGCAGAAATCATTTGCATTTTTATACACCAACAACAAATTTTCAGAAATAGAGAATACAATACCTAGAAATAAACCTACCTGAGAAGGTAAAAGATCTGGACTTAGAAAAATATGAGACACAGGTAAAGGTAACTGAAGAAGATGCAAACATGGAAGTCCAAATATTCTTAGACTGGAAGAATTAATAATATTAAAATGACCATATAACCCAAGACAATCTACAGATTCAGTGCCATCTTTATGAGTCAAAATACCAATGTCACTTTTCATAGAACTAGAACCATTTATTTAAAATTTTTTTGTATAAATATACACTATATATATATATATATATAAAACATATATATATATGTTTTAATTTTAGGGCTTCCTTGGTGGCTTAGACTGCAAAGAGCCTGTGTGCAATGCAGAAGACCCAGATTCAATCCCTGTGTCAGGAAGATCCCCTGGGGAAGGAAATGGCAATCCACTCCAGTATTTTTGCCTGGAAAATTCCGTGGATGGAGGAGCCTGTCAGGTACAGTCCATGGGGTCACAAGGAGTTGGAAATGACTAAGCAGCTAACTCACACACATAAACACAAAGGAGTGAATAGTCAAATAATCTTCAGAAAGAAGAACAGAGCTGGAGAAATCACACTCCCTGATTTCAGACTATGTTACTAAGCTACAGTAATCAAAGCAGTATGGTACTGCACAAAAGCAGACTCCTACCTCAATGGAATGAAATAGGCCAAAAATAAATGGCCAACTATGACAAAAAACAGGGAAGAATATACAATTGAGAAAAGATAGTCTTTTCAGTAAGTGGTTCTTTAAAAATTGTACAACTATGTGTCAAAAAATGCAGTTAGAATATTCTGTAACATCATATACAAAAATAAACAATGCATTGAAGACCAATGTATGATACAGGATTTCATAAAACTCCTAGAAGAAACTACAAGCAAAACACTCTTTGACATAAATCAGAGCAACATTTTTTGACCTATCCCCTAGAGCAAAGGAAATAAAAAAATAAACAAATGGAACCTAGCTAAACTTAAAAAGCTTTTGCACAGCAAAGGAAACCATCAACAAATCAAAAAGACAACCTACTGAATGCAGAAAATATTTGTAAATGATATAACTGATAAGGGGTTAATATCCAACATATAGAAATAGCTCATACAACTCAACATCAAATAAACAAACAACCCAATTAAAAAAGAGAAAAGATTTGAATAGAGGTTTTTCCAAAGAGGATATGCAGTTGACACACAGGCACATGAAAAGATGCTCAACACTGGTAATCATTAGTGTAACAAAAATAAAACCACAAGGAGATATCATCTCACATCTGTCAGAATGGCTATCATCAAAAAGAACATAACAAATGTCAACAATAATGTGGTGAAAAGGGAACACTTAAACACTGTTGGTTGAATGAAAATTGGTGCTACCAGTTTACCATTGTTGAAAACAATATGCAATTTTCTCAAAAAACTAAAATAGAACTGCAATTTAACCTAGCAATTTCACTCCTGGGTATATATATCCAAAAATCTCCACTAGTTAGAAAAGATATGCACTCAAATGTTCATAGCAATATTATTAACAATTGCCAAAATATAGTAGCATATAGATGAATGGATAAAAAGATGTGGTACATATATACCCAATGGAATATTACTTAGCCATAAAATATGAAATTTTGCCATTTGCAGCAACATGGATAGAATTGGAGGATATTATGCTAAGTGAAATAAGTCAGATGGAAAGACTAGTACTGTATGATATCATGTGGAACTTAAAAGATACAACAAACTAGTGAATATAACAAAAATCCAGCAGATTCACAGATACAGAGATCAAATTAAAGGGTACCAGGGATGAGAAGGGAAAGGGGAGTGGCCAAACAGAGGGAGGAGATTAAGAGGTACAAACTAGTATGTATAAAGTAAATTACAAGGATATATGTACAGCACAGGGAATATAGCCAGTATTTTCTAATATCTATAAATGGAATATAACATTTAAAAATTGTGAATCACTATATTACACATCTCTAATTTATATAATACTGTACATCAACTACACATCAATAAAAAATGTAACTGTCAGAGCACAAATGCAAGACTTCTAAAATATTAAAAGAGTAGAAAAATAAGGAAAGTCAGTTTGTAGAGAAAAAACAAATATAATGTAATACACATAGTAATTATGCCCTAAAATAATAAACTAGTTGTGAATTGCGTGTGTGCACGTGTGTGTGCTGTGTCACTCCCATCGTGTTTGACTCTCTGCAACCCTATGAACTGTAGCCCTCAGTCTCCTCTGTCCATGGGAGTCTTCTCTACTGGAGAGGGTGGCTTTGCCCTCCTCCAGGGGATCTTCCTGACTCAGGGATTGAACTGCATCTCCCGCATCACAGGCAGATGCTTTAACTGCTGAGTCACCAGGGAAGCCCACTTGGATCACAAAGCACTTTTCAACTCTGTGATGTATATGAGACAGAGGTAAAACAAAGCAAATTATGAATGCAAAATGCAAGGGACGACAAATGTATACCAGGCAAAGGGAAACAAAAGTACATATGAACATCTCTATTCGTTGCAGCACAATTTCTGCAAAATGTGGCAAACAACTTAAATATTCATAATGAGAAGTTGGTTGGATACATTGGCACTTCCACACCATGGAGTACCATGAAACTGTACAGAAAAAATCTATAAACTGATGCAAGTCATTTGTTATTACTAATAAAGTAGTAAAGTAAATATTTCATGTCTTCAAAGAAAAAGGCAACATTCAGAGAACTTTGGTGAGGAAAACACAAACCAAATTATCACCCACTGACAGCTCTTTGAATTTTGAACTGTCTTGAGTTGCCCAATACCGCTTCAGTTGCCATTCTCTGACCTTTTAAATTCCCCAATCACTGAAATAGTACCTAGTGATTAACGACCTTGGGTGCCACACAAATAATTCTGGATAATATGCTGTGTGAACTAGGGGAAACTGTTCTCTAAGCAGACAAGAGGGCACAGTTTTACAGGGTGAAAAATAGTATATGCCAAGATGCATTGTGAGACAGCTTTACGTGAGTTGTGAATTTCCTGTGTTAAATTACTTTTTACTTGAAATATTTAGAATGGTTTCTGTGTCCTGCACTGGCAGGATGGGAAGTATATCCCTTGCTGACTCTGGTATGGAGCGCCCATCTTTACTAAGTTGCTGGCTACCTTAAGCACTTAGTATCTGAAATTTTAATTTTTGTAGAGAAGTAAACTGTAAGATTGAAACTTGCATAGGTCTTTGTAGATGGAATGTCAAATATATCTAGGAAAAATGCTCAAACTTTTGGAAAAGAGTGTCATTAGATTCTTACCTCACATGATCCATTAAAATGAAAAACGCAGTGGATGAACAAATAAAATGTTAAAAGTTTAATACATAGATAGGTGCGCCCTGATAAGGGAGAATAACCGCAGGCATAAAATGTACCTCAGATCATCATGGCACTATATGAATCAGTCATAAGCTACCTCACATTTTCCACCATCACCTTAGATAGCCCTTCTCCATGACAGAATCCACGGCTATTCTAAGGGCACACGGGAAGGGGATGCTATATTCTGTGTTGTTTGAGGTGTATGGGAAGGAGAAAACGAATGAGCATGTCCTCTTCTCTCTAGTTTGTCAAAATGTATGCAAAAGAATGTGCCTCAATGGCTGTTTCCTCCAAACTGCCTTTTCTCAAAAGCTTTTTGTGTTTTCTCCCCAATCCAAAGAGTGACTATTCCAGATGTATCTCCCTCCTGTAACAGTTTGTGAACTTACCTGAGTTTTCCTGCAGGGGGAAACATCCACCAGTTTATAAGGAAAAAAAAAAAAAAAAAAAAAAAAATTAAAACCTGTAACAACAGCAAACTGGCTTTAGGAAAGATTGTAAGTGCTTTTTTAAAATAAGAGTTGCAAATATGTTTGCTTGATTCCTGTTCTATTTTCCCTGGGTGAAGGAATGTGTGCTATCTTAAATAAAAATTAGCTAAACGTTTTATAGTATTTATTGCATATACAATTCTTGTATGCCCACATAATCTAATAATGTACCTGGTTACCTATTCTATTTAGTTTATCTGCAAAGCTAGAAAAGGCTACTATGTCACAGGTGAAAGCTAAAGGAACAAGAGAGATATTCAGGAATGAATAAAATGGGGGCTCCATTCCCTCAATTTACTGAATGCCTCTCATGGGTGAGACACTGTGCTATGTGCTAGGGATACAAAAGTGAAAACATTTATGTTTCTGAGTTTGAGTTCAAAGAAAAAGACATAACTTTGGAAATAAAGTATGAAGTCTTTTTTCCGTCTGATATTGAAGATGTTTGTTTTTCAGGAAGATGAAGTGAGACATGTTGTCATCTTGCTTTATCTTTTGGCCTACAGAGATGTTACTTTTACTTACTCTGGTTTTTACCTTGTCCTCAACCACCTGATGCTTCCCTGAGGGCTCAGCAGGTAAAGAATCTGCTGGCAATGCAGGAGACATAGGAGACTCAGGTTCTATCCCTGGGTCAGGAAGATAGATGCCCTAGAGAAGGAAATGGCAACCCACTCCAGTATTTTTTTTTTCCTTTGGACATTATCATTAAATTTATTTTGAAAGCATCAAGGTCTCTCAGTTAATCTAGGTTCTGCCCTCAAGAGTAATGTCTAGAAATAAGGGCAAAAAAAATCTTTTGTTCCTCCAGTTTCCTGGAGCCCTGACAGTACTCAGTATAGGCTACCACAATGTAAAGCCATTGAACTGAACTCTTTGTAACATTAACAGAGTTGGGGGGGCCTACTTCAGGACTCCTGACTACAAAAATAGTAGTTTCTGGTCCTGTCTAAAGGGCAGGGGGACTCATTGGGGGTGAGGGGAGGAATAGGTCGGTAGCTTGGAGCTGAAAACATATCTGAAATAACACTGGCTATAGTATTCAGAATCGTTCATTTAGTTCAAGATCTGTGTCTCATAGGAAGCTCTTCCTGAAGTCCTCAGGCCTCAGATAGGTTGCATCTCTCAGTGATTTAATAGAAGCTTGAGCTTGACTCTGGTAAAAACTTCCTTGTATAAGTTACTTCCCTAAAGGTTGGTCTCTCACCTATGAGGATGACAGTCACCAGATGGGGGGAACCAGAAGGCTGAAATGAACTAAGGTATGTGAGGCGCTCTGCACAGTGCCCTGTGAGCCTGTGGTTAAGTATAAAAGATGGAGCTACTGTGATCACTCTGCCGTGACTCCTCACAGACTGGGTCACTGATTTTAGCATTTCATCATATGCTGTGTCATACTGCTGTGCCACAGTCTCCAGTGTATACCTGTTTTCCCTAGAGCCTTTAACAGAGACAAAGGCAAGGCTTATGTCTAACATGCCCACATCAGCTTCTGTGGAGCTTATTTGGCACAAGCTGGGCAAGGCAAAGGACAAGTGAGCATAGAGTAATTAGCCATCAGGGGGCTCAGAGACTGAGTGAAGGGACACTGGATGAAGAGGGTAGAGGTTCCACTTGGCTAGGACCTAGACTAATAGGTCTCTTTCCCAGGGAATAGAAGCTTCATTGTTTCCTTATTCCATCTTACATAACACCCATATATCTGTACAGTGTTCTGTGGGACTGAATAAAAGAAAGAAAGTCACTATATTGATTCTGCCAATCCATGAACATGGTATATTTCTCCATCTATTAGTGTCCTCTTTGATTTCTTTCACTAGTGTTTTATAGTTTTCTATATATAGGTCTTTAGTTTCTTTAGGTAGATATATTCCTAAGTATTTTATTCTTTTCATGGCAATGGTGAATGGAATTGTTTCCTTAATTTCTCTTTCTATTTTCTCATTATTGGTGTACAGGAATGCAAGGGATTTATGTGTGTTGATTTTATATCCTGCAACTTTACTATATTCATTGATTAATTCTAGTAATTTTCTGGTGGAGTCTTTAGGGTTTTCTATGTAGAGGATCATGTCATCTGCAAACAGTGAGAGTTTTACTTCTTCTTTTCCAATTTGGATTCCTTTTATTTCTTTTTCTGCTCTGATTGCTGTGGCCAAAACTTCCAAAACTATGGTGAATAGTAATGGTGAAAGTGGGCACACTTGTCTTGTTCCTGACTTTAGAGGAAATGCTTTCAATTTTTCACCATTGAGGATAATGTTTGCTGTGGGTCTGTCATATATAGCTTTTATTATGTTGAGGTATGTTCTTTCTATTCCTGCTTTCTGGAGGGTTTTTATCATAAGTGGATGTTGAACTTTGTCAAAGGCTTTCTCTGCATCTATTGAGATAATCATATGGTTTTTATTTTTCAATTTGTTAATGTGGTGTATTATGTTAATTAATTTGGGATATTGAAGAATCCTTGCATCCCTGGGATAAAGCCCACTTGGTCATGGTGTATGATCTTTTTAATGTGTTGTTGGATTCTGATTGCTAGAATTTTGTTAAGGATTTTTGCATCTATGTTCATCAGTGATATTGGCCTGTAGTTTTCTTTTTTTGTGGCATCTTTGTTTGGTTTTGGTATTAGGCTGATGGTGGCCTCATAGAATGAGTTTGGAAGTTTACCTTTCTCTGCAATTTTCTGGAACAGTTTGCGTAGGATAGGTGTTAGCTCTTCTCTAAATTTTTGGTATAATTCAGCTGTGAAGCCGGCTGGACCTGGGCTTTTGTTTGCTGGAAGATTTCTGATTACAGTTTCAATTTCCATGCTTGTGATGGGTCTGTTAAGATTTTCTATTTCTTCCTGATCTCTTTCTATTTCTTCCTGATTTCTTTCTTTCCAGTTTTGGAAAGTTGTACTTTTCTAAGAATTTGTCCATTTCTTCCACGTTGTCCATTTTATTGCCATAAAATTGCTGATAGTAGTCTCTTATGATCCTTTGTATTTCTGTGTTGTCTGTTGTGATCTCTCCATTTTCATTTCTAATTTTATTGATTTGATTTTTCTCCCTTTGTTTCTTTATGAGTCTGGCTAGTTGTCAATTTTATTTACCCTTTCAAAGAACCAGCTTTTGGCTTTGTTGACTAATAGATGGAGAAATATACCATGTTCATGGATTGGCAGAATCAATATAGTGAAAATGAGTATACTACCCAAAGCAATTTATAGATTCAATGCAATCCCCATCAAGCTACCAACGGTATTCTTCACAGAGCTAGAACAAATAATTTCTCAATTTGTATGAAAATACAAAAAACCTCGAATAACCAAAGCTATCTTGAGAAAGAAGAATGGAACTGGAGGAATCAACCTGCCTGACTTCAGGCTCTACTACAAAGCCACAGTCATCAAGACAGTATGGTACTGGCACAAAGACAGAAATATAGATCAATGGAACAAAATAGAAAGCCCAGAGATAAATCCACGCACCTATGGACACCTTATCTTTCACAAAGGAGGCAAGAATATACAATGGATTAAAGAGAATCTCTTTAACAAGTGGTGCTGGGAAAACTGGTCAACCACTTGTAAAAGAATGAAACTAGAGCACTTTCTAACAGCATACACAAAAATAAACTCAAAATGGATTAAAGATCTAAATATAAGACCAGAAACCATAAAACTCCTAGAGGAAAACATAGGCAAAACACTCTCTGACATACATCACAGCAGGATCCTCTATGACCCACCTCCCAGAATATTGGAAATAAAATAAAAAATAAACAAATGGGACCTAATTAAACTAAAAAGCTTCTGCACAACAAAGGAAGCTATAAGCAAGGTGAAAAGACAGCCTTCAGAATGGGAGAAAATAATAGCAAATGAAGCAACAGACAAACAACTAATCTCAAAAATATACAAGCAACTTTTACAGCTCAATTCCAGAAAAATAAACGACCCAATAAAAAAATGGGCCAAAGAACTAAATAGACATTTCTCCAAAGAAGACATACAGATGGCTAACAAACACATGAAAAGATGCTCAACATCACTCATTATCAGAGAAATGCAAATGAAAACCACTATGAGGTACCATTTCACGCCAGTCAGAATGGCTGCTATCCAAAAGTCCACAAGCAATAAATGCTGGAGAGGGTGTGGAGAAAAGGGAACCCTCTTACACTGTTGTTAGGAATGCAAACTAGTACAGCCACTGTGGAGAACAGTGTGGAGATTCCTCAAAAAACTGGGAATAGAACTGCCTTATGATCCAGCAATCCCACTGCTGGGCATACACACTGAGAAAACCAGAATTGAAAGAGACACGTGTACCCCAATGTTCATCGCAGCAATGTTTATAATAGCCAGGACTTGGAAGCAACCTAGATGTCCATCAGCAGATGAATGGATAAAGAAAGCAGTGGTACATATACACAATGGAGTATTACTCAGCCATTAAAAAGAATGCATTTGAATCAGTTCTAATGAGGTGGATGGAACTGGAGCCTATTATACAGAGTGAAGTAAGCCAGAAAGAAAAACACAAATACAATATACTAACGCATATATATGGAATTTAGAAAGATGGTAACAATAACCCTGTATGCTGCTGCTAAGTCGCTTCAGTCATGTCCGACTCTGTGCGACCCCATAGATGGAAACTCACCAGGCTCCCCTGTCCCTGGGATTCTCCAAGCAAGAACACTGGAGTGGGTTGCCATTTCCTTCTCCAATGCATGACAGTGAAAAGTGAAAGTGAAGTCGCTCAGTTGTGTCCGACTCTTAGCCACTCCATGGACTGGAGCCTACCAGGATCTTCTGTCCATGGGATTTTCCAGGCAAAAGTACTGGGGTGGGGGTGCCATATACGAGACAGCAAAAGAGACACTGAGGTATAGAATAGTCTTTTGGACTCTGGGAGAGGGAGAGGGTGGGATGATTTGGGAGAATGGCATTGAAATATGTATAATATCATATTTGAAATGAGTCGCCAGTCCAGGTACGATGCCTGATACCAGATGCCTGGGGCTGGTGCACTGGGAAGACCCAGAAGGATGGTATGGGGAGAGAGGAGGGAGGAGGGTTCAGGATGGGGAACACATGTACACCTGTGACGGATTCATTTTGATGTATGGCAAAACCAATACAATATTGTAAAGTTAAGTAAAATAAAATTTAAAAAAATTAAAAAAAAGAAAGAAATTCAGACAAATGCAACTTGAGAGGCAATCATCTCCAGTCTCTTAATGCAGTTTTTTCCAGTACTAATACTTTTTCCAAAGATGCTAAAAAGCTATCGTAGATATAATTTGCCTAGTGACTTCCAGAGTGAAACACTCTTCTTAGAGAACTTCTAGAGAGGCTTCAGTGATGGCTCCTCTTCTCTGGATGTGTATTTAATTTGTTGTTGTTATTGTTTAGTTTCTAAGTCATGTCAGACTATTTGCAACCTCATGGACTGTAGCCCACCAGGCTCCTCTCCCCATGGCATTTTCCAGGCAAGAATACTTGAGTGGGTTGCCCTTTCCTTCTCCACACTCTCATATTCTTGCCTGGGAAATTCCATGGACAGAGGAGCCTGGTGGGCGACAGTCCATGGGTCACAGAGTCAGATGTGATTGAGCATGCACACACAGGTAACCACCCAACAGCAGCACTCAGGTAAATGAGTGTTGGATTGATGGTGCTGCTATAATGACATTCCCAGAGCCCACTCTGGTCGTATCATCCTTGTCCCACCACTTCCACGGTGCACTCAGGCCTAAACTCTGCTGTCACTGTCTGGCTTATACTTACTTTTCCAGTTGTCTTTTATAGGGTTCCTTTGCTTGTAAGACACTTAAATTTGAGAAAACAAGCTTAAATAAAAAGAGGACATTTAGTTTTGATAAATACAGGGGTATGCCTCTAACAGAATGCAAGGGCGTATAATACAATCTGGTCTCCTGAGAGATTATAGCCAGAGGTAAAGACACTCACCCCAAATCAAGTTCTATCTCTGGTTCTCATGGTCTGTCATCTATGCTTTTCTTTGGTGTCTAATTACTTTTTTTTCCTTTCTCCATGGACAGGTTTTCATGGATTAATAAATTCAGTAAATTCTTATAAAGTGATACTACATGTATCCTGGGTACTGTTCTACACTCTTCTAGATACAGGCAAATGACAAACATCTCAGTCCTCCTGGAACTTATGTTCTAGTTGGGGAGAGAGATTATAAGTCCCCATCCAAATGTACTGCCTGGTAAGTGCTATAAAGGAAAAAAAAAGATAAGAGAAAGTGACTGATGGGCTTTTGTTTTTGCCAAGAGGCTTAGGATCTTAGGTCCCCCACTGGGCCCTGGGCAGTTAAAGGACAGAGTCTTAACCACTAGACTACTAAGGAGTTCCCCAGACAGGCCTTTTTATGTGGGAAGCAGAGTGACGTTTGATAAGACAGTGGACACTGTGGACCTGGGCTGCCCTGACTTGCCTCTCTGTTCCCCATGCTCGGCCCCAGGCTCCAAGTTCTAAGCTCTGGCCCCTTGTACCTTGCCAGGAATCCCTCCACTCTTCCAGTTTATCTTTTGGTCTGTGCAAATTCTGGGTCACCGTGCCTATTATCATTTTGGTTTATTATTATTTTTTTTAATTTTAAAATTTTTATTTATATTTTAATTGAAGGATAATTACTTTACAGAATTTTGTTGTTTTCTGTCAAACCTCAACATGAATAAGCCATAGGAATACATATATCCCCTCCCTTTTGAATCTCCCTCCTATCTCCCTCCCCATCCCACCCCTCTAGGTTGATACAGAGCCCCTATTTGAGTTTCCTGAGCCATATAGCAAATTTCCGTTGGCTATTTATTTTACATATGGCAATGTAAGTTTCCATGTTACTCTTTCCTTACATCTCACCCTCTCTTCCCTTCTCCCCGTGTCCATAAGTCTATTCTCTATGTCTGTTCCTCCATTGCTGCCCTGTGAATAAATTCTTCAGTACTATTTTTCTAGATTTTGTATATGTGTGTAGAAGTATAGTATTTATTTTTCTCTTTCACTCTGTGTAATAGGTTCTAGGTTCATCCACATCATTAGCACTGACTCAAAGGCGTTCCTTTTCATGGCTGAGTAATATTCCCTTGTGTATATGTATCACAACTTCTTTATCCACCCGTCTATGGACATCTAGGTTGCTTCCATGTTCTAGCTATTGTAAATAGTGCTGCAATGAACATTGGGGTACATGTGTCTTTTTCAATTTTGGTTTCCTCAGAGTGGGACTGCTGGGTCATATGGTGGTTTTATTCCTAGTTTTTTAAGGAATCTTTGTACCATCTTCCATAGTGGCTGTATCAATTTACATCCCCATCAACAATGCAGGAGGGTTTCCTTTTCTCCACACCCTTTCCAGCATTTATTGTTTGTAGGCTTTTGATGATGGCCATTCTGACCAGTGTGAGGTGATATCTCATTGTAGTTTTGATTTCCAGTTCTCTTATAATGAGTGATGTTGAGCATCTTCTCATGTGTTTGTTAGCTATCTGTATGTCTTCTTTGGGGAAATGTCTGTTTAGGTCTTTTTCCCACTTTTTGATTGTTTTTTTTTTTTTTTTTCTGGTATTGAGTTGTGTGAACTGCTTGTATATTTTGGAAATTAATCCTTTGTCAGTTGTTTCCATTGCTATTATTTTCTCCCATTCTGAGGGTTGTCTTTTCACCTTGCTTATAGTTTCCTTTGCTGTAAGCTTTTAAGTTTGATCAAGTCCCACTTGTTTACTTTTGTTTATATTTCTGTTATTCTAGGAGGAGGGTCATAGAGGATGTTGCTTTGATTTATGTCATCAAGTGTTCTGCCTATGTTTTCCTCTAAGAGTTTTATAGTTTCTGGTCTTACATTTAGGTCTTTAAAGCATTTTGAGTTTATCTTTGTGTATGGTGTTAGGAAGTATTCTAATTTCATTTTTTATATGTAGCTGTCCAGTTTCCCCAGCACTGCTTATTGAACAGTCTTTGCCCTATTGTATATTCCTGTATCCTTTGTAAAAAATAAGGTACCAATAGGTGCATGGGTTTATTTCTGGGCTTTAATTCTTGTTGCATTGGTCTGTATTTCTGATTTTGTTCCAGTACCATACTGGCTTGATGACTGTAGTTTTGTAGTATAATCTGAAGTCAGGAAGGTTGATTCCTCCAGCTCCATTCTTCTTTCTCAAGACAACTTTGGCTATTCAGGGTTTTTTGTGTTTCCATATGAATTGTGAAACTTTTTGTTCTAGTTCTGTGAAAAATACCATTGATAATTTGATAGGGATTGCATTGAATCTGTAGAATGCTTTTGATAGTATAGTCATTTTCACAAAATGACCTATAGTCATTTCCACAGGTCAGGGAGCAACAGTTAGAACGGGACATGGAACAACAGACTGGTTCCAAATAGGAAAAGGAGTACATCAAGGCTGTATATTGTCACCCTGCTTATTTAACTTATATGCAGGATATATCATGAGAAACGCTGGGCTGGAAGAAGCACAAGCTGGAATCAAGATTGCTGGGAGAAATATCAATAACCTCAGATATGCAAATGACACCACTTTATGGCAGAAAGTGAAGAAGAACTAAAGAGCCTCTTGATGAAAGTGAAAGAGGAGAGTGAACAAGTTGGCTTAAAGCTCAAATTTCAGAAAACTAAGATCATGGCATCTGATCCCATCACTTCATGGGAAATAGATGGGGAAACAGTGGAAACAGTGTCAGACTTTATTTTCTGGGCTCCAAAATCACTGCAGATGGTGACTGCAGCCATGAAATTAAAAGACGCTTAGTCCTTGGGAGGAAAGTTATGACCAACCTAGACAGCTTATTAAAAAGCAGAGACATTATTTTGCCAATAAACGTCCGTCTAGTTAAGGCTATGGTTTTTCCAGTGGTCATGTATGGATGTGAGAGTTGGACTGTGAAGAAAGCTGAGAGCCAGAAGAATTGATGCTTTTGAAGTGTGGTGTTGGAGAAGACTCTTGAGAGTCCCTTGGACTGCAAGGAGATCCAACCAGTCCATTCTGAAGGAGATCAGCCCTGAGTGTTCTTTGGAAGGAATGATGCTAAAGCTGAAACTCCAGTATTTTGGCCACCTCATGTGAAGAGTTGACTCATTGGAAAAAACTCTGATGCTGGGAGGGATTGGGGGCAGGAGGAGAAGGGGACGACAGAGGATGAGATGGCTGGATGGCATCACTGACTCGATGGACATGAGTTTGGGTGAATTCTGGGAGTTGGTGATGGACAGGGAGGCCTGGCGTGCTGCGATTCATGGGGTTGCAAAGAATCAGACACGACTGAGTGACTGAACTGAACTGAACCCAGGAACATGGAATATCTCTCCATCTGTTTATGTCATCTTTGATTTCTTTCATTAGTGCCTTATAATTTTCTGTGTATGGTTCCTTTGTCTCCTTAGGTAAGTTTTTGCTTCCTGGAGATTTAATTATTTTTGTAGCAATGGTGAATGCGATTAATTCCTTAATTTCTCTTTCTGATTTTTCATTGTTAGTATATAGAAGTGCAAGTGATTTCTGTGTATTGATTTTGTATCCTGCAACTTTGCTAAATGTACTAAATAATTTTTTGATACTATCTTTAGGGTTTTCTATGTACAGTATCATGTCATCTGCAAACAGTGAGAGCTTTGCTTCTTCTTTTCTGATCTGGATTCCTTTTATTTCTTTTTCTTCTCTTATTCCTATAGCTAGGATTTTCAAAACTATCTTGAATAATAGCTGTGAGTGTGGACATCCTTGTCATGTTCCTGTTCTTCGGGGAAATGCTTACAGTTTTTCACCATTGAGAATAATGTTTGCTGTGGGCTTATCATATATGGCTTTTACTGTGTTGAGGTAGGATCCTTCTATGCCCATTTTTTGAAGAGTTTTAATCATAAACCAGTGCTAAATTTTGTCAAAGGCTTTTTCTGCATCTATTGAGATGATCATATGGTTTTTATCTTTCGATTTGTTAATATGGTGTATCACATTGATTAATTTGCATATATTGAAGAATCCTTGCATCCCTGGAATAAACCCAACTTGATTATGGTGTATGGGCTTTTTAATGTATTATTGAATTCTGTTTGCTAGAATTTTGTTGAGGATTTTTGGATCTATGTTCATCAGTGATACTGGCCTGTAGTTTTCTTTTTTTGAGATGTCTGTCTGGTTTTGGTATCAGGGTGATGGTGACCTCATAGAATGAGTTTGGAAATATTCTTTCCTCTGCAATTTCTTGAAATAGTTTTAGAAGGATAGGCATTAGCTCATCTCTAGGAGTTTGATAGAATTCACATGTGAAGCCATCTGGTACTGGGCTTGTGTTTTTTGGGAGGTTTTTGATCACTGTTTCGATTTCAGTTCTTGTAACTGGGTTGTTCATAATTTCTATTTATTCCTGGTTTAGTCTTGGAAGATTGAACTTTTCTAGGAATCTGTCCATTTCTTCCAGTTTATCCATTTTATTGCCATATAGTTGTTCATAATAGTTTCATAACCCTTTTTATTTCTGCATTATCCATTGTAACCTCTCCTTTCTCACTTCTTTTTTTAAAAAACATGTTTATTATAATAGATACAATTCACATCTGACTAGTTTTGTTTCCTGTTCCCTCCCACAACCATGTTTATTGGGCCATTTCCTCGTATTTGAGAAATCAATGTACTTTCAGCACACATGCCCAGCAGTACTTTAAGTCCATTTTACAGGGTCCAAATGGATTTCAATAATTCATACAAACAAGTGGGTTTTACTCAATTACTGCAATTTTAAGCTACTGTATACAGGGATGAAAAGATTATACAAAAGTGCCTTAGCAACAGTACCTTAACAAAGGAGGAAAAGGGGAGCCTTAAAAAATGGATAACATCAGATCATGGATTTCAGAGGGGAATGGAACACACAGAAAATGAAAAACATTTCTCTGCAAAACAAATGGAGAAACACTGCTCTTGATCAGGTGCAAGTGTGGAAACGATTGTTTCATGATATTTTGTATATTGCCCATATGGTTCAAAATCACATCCTTAGAGACAGATCACCTGGCACTTGCACTGAATTTTTTGAAAATGCAAGAATTCTGAGTGGTAAATTAACCACCACCACCCCCCCCCCCAATTTTTCTTTAAAAATGCTAATTTTGCAGACAGGGTTACATGTAAAAGGCCAGGTATTTAGCCACCTCAGCATTGGTTAGTTTTGAATGTCTAAGCTCTGTTACACATAGCTTCCCATGGCATCACCCTACAAAACATATTTACAATGTGAAGAATGCATCTACAAGAAATCTACATTTCAAGGGTTTTACAAATCAATCTTGTATCTTTCCCCTGAATTGAATCTCACAGACCCTGACCCCTTGTCATTTCCTTTGCCCAGATTAATGGTCCAAAGTCTACTTAAATGCAGCTCAAAAATGTTAAGACTGGGTGACAGATTTACAGTTCCTGTTCTCAGCACCATGTGCAATTATTCACATCTTCACATCATGAAAGAATTCTGATTTTTTAGCTTTTCGAGTTCCTTAATTTGTTGTCTCAAAAATAGTATCCTTTGCTCTCACAAAGTTGCTTGAATTTCACATACTCAGAATAAAGACCTTAAATATTTTTAATTCAGTACAAACTTCTGACATATGACCACGTCCCACGTTATGGGCTTTTTCTCACAATCTTGATGCCTGCTCCTCCGCATGATCTACAGGCCATGCTTGAACGTGCTTGATGAGATTCTCATTGAAATGTGCTGCGAGTGTCAGTGTTAGTGAACACGGAGGTTGGGCAGAGGAGTTCTGTAGTAGAACTGCTGTATTTGATGCATTACTACTAGACGTGTGATTTGGACCAGGTGAGGGACTTCTCTGGGTGTTTGAGTGCTGAAAAGGAGTGACAGGTTCATGACCTTGCTGCCTGTCAGCAGTTACAGGCTGCTGTGTGGCTGACTGTTAAACTGGTCCTTGTTTAACTACTGGAGTACTAGCCTTTGGCTGTGATGAAACAGGAGGAGTACTGATCGAAGGTTTGACGCGGATTGTGCTTGTCTGGGGTGTGCTTATCCTTGGAGAAACATACAATCGTGGAGATGATGCATCAGATGTTAAAGACATGGAGACTGATTGGATGGTTGGGCTTGTGTGGAGAGCTGAGCAGCTTTAGAAAGCAGAGAAGTTATGTTGAAAGCAAATGGTCCGACAGTAAGAAAGTTATGAATTATAGATGGCAACAAGGCTCGTGTCACAGCTGCTGTAAGAATTTCATTTATTTTGGATGTGTTCACATTAGAATTATCAAGTTGCAGCATGGCTTGCAAAGCAGGAAGCAAGTGTCTAAGCAGATTTGGTTCCTGAAGTAATGGAGGTATTGGTGAATGTGAAACAGAAGAGACAGAAATTGCTCAAGCGGGTGCTGGAGGTACAGATGTGGTGTCCAGAGGCTGAAGATGTGAGGTTGTGCAAGAGTGTGATACAGATTTTTCTCCTGATGTAGATTCTTTTCTTTCTGTTCTTTGAGCAGGGACAGAAGATGCTGGTGTAAGCAGTTTTGATAAAGTAGATACTCCATTAGCATCAGATGATTTCTTTGGTGATCAGACTGTAGAGTAAATGGAATAGAAGGAAAAGTGCTTGGGGTAGAAGGTGGATGACCACAGCTTTGATGGGGTGCTGCACTGGCTCAGAACTACTATGTGTCTCTGCTCGTAGCAGTCTGTAGCCTCTGTCAATTGTGTCTGCTCTGAGACAAAATATTCTGTGGGTGCAAACTACTGGCGTCACTGGAATGCCTGTCTTCCATTCCACTTGCAAACCCACTAGTGGCTTTTGCTTGCATCACCTCTCTTCTGGGATCTCTGTCTTTTGGGAAGCTATTAACTGCCATCCTGTTTGTTTCTTTCTGTCTCTCTTTCAGTCCACTCTTTTGGTTTTTCCCATTGTGAAACTTCTGTTTGACAATTGTTGTAGTATTCTTCCCCAGAGGAGCTAATATGCTCAGACCAGTCATCTGCAGAATCATAAGGTGCAGCTGAAGTTTTGCTTGGATTAGAAGAATGTAAATTTGAACTATAAAGAGCTCTGTGATTGTGTGAAAATTCTTGGGGAGAGTCACTGGTCCCACCAGCCCTCTCTCTAACTCTGTGAATATGCCCATTTTTGGCCTTACTGTGAACTGTGCTGTCACTGTATTTGTTTTCAGGACTATCAGATCTCTCGCAACATCTTGTTTGGTGGTGAAGAATCTGCCGCATCTCACATTTTTTTATGTCTGTGATCACCACTCCTGGGGTGACACTTTGATGAATATTTACGTGCCCATCACTGAGCCTCTGCTGTTTCCTCACATATAATTACCATCAATGCCCAGGCCTGTAAGAGTGTGTCGGGGAGAGGGGAGCGGCCACGGGAGACAGCCGCAGCAGGCAGCGGAGCGGGCGGCGGGCAGCGCAGGCCTGGCGCGCCCTCTGCAGCATTCAGCACATCCCGTCACTGGCACCATAGTTCCCAGGCCATCTCCTCTGTCCGCACCGTGCTCACACTCAGCTCAGGCCGGCAACGGCAAATGGGGATATGGGCCAACAAGACGTGGCCTGCTCGCCCCGGGGAAACTGCAAACTGCCTCCTCAGCCTGCTGCTCCTCTCTCTAGGCCCACTCCTCCCCACTTCTCCCGGCCTCCACCGCTGGGTCCTTCACCTCCTTTGCCTCCTTCTCCAGCTGCGGCCGCCACCACTGCAGTTTCACCAACTTCCTTTTTCATTTCTAATTTTGTTGATTTGATTCTTCTCTCTTTTTCTTGATAAGTCTAGCTAAAGGTTTGTCAGTTTTGTTTATCTTCTCAAAGAACAAGCTTTTAACTTTATTAATCTTTAGCATTGTTTCCTTCATTTCTTTTTCAATTATCTCTGTTTTGATCTTTATGATTTCTTTCCTTCTTATTGGGGGTAGTGGGAGTTGTTCTTCTTTTTCCAGTTGTTATAGGCTCAAAATTCTTCAAGCCAGGCTTCAGCAATACGTGAACCATGACTCTAGATGTTCAAGCTGGTTTTAGATAAGGCAGAGGAACCAGAGATCAAATTGCCAACATTTGCTGGATCATGGAAAAAGGAAGAAAGAAAAACATCTATTTCTGCTTTATTGACTATGCCAAAGCCTTTGACTGTGTGGATCACAATAAACTGTGGAAAATTCTGAAAGAGATGGGAATACCAGACCACCTGACCCGCCTCTTGAGAAACCTATGTGCAGGTCAGGAAGCAACAGTTAGAACTGGTCATGGAACAACAGACTGGTTCCAAATAGGAAAAGGAGTATGTCAAGCCTGTATATTGTCACCCTGCTTATTTAACTTATATGCAGAGTACATCATGAGAAACGCTGGGCTGGAAGAAGCACAAGCTGGAATCAAGATTGCTGGGAGAAATATCAATAACCTCAGATATGCAGATGACACCACCCTTATGGCAGAAAGTGAAGAAGAACTAAAAAGCCTCTTGATGAAAGTGAAAGTGGAGAGCGAAAAAGTTGGCTTAAAGCTCAACATTCAGAAAATTAAGATCATGGCATCTGGTCCCAACACTTCATGGGAAATAGATGGGGAAACAGTGGAAACAGTATCAGACTTTATTTTTTGGGGATGCAATATCACTGCAGATGGTGATTGCATCCATGAAATGAAAAGATGCTTACTCCTTGGAAGGAAAGTTATGACCAACCTAGATAGCATATTCAAAAGGAGAGATATTACTTTGCCAAAAAAGGTCTGTCTAGTCAAGGCTATGGTTTTTCCTGTGGTCAGGTATGGATGTGAGAGTTGGACTGTGAAGAAGGCTGAGCGCTGAAGAATTGATGCTTTTGAAGTGTGGTGTTGGAGAAGACTCTTGAGAGTCCCTTGGACTGCAAAGAGATCCAACCAGTCCATTCTAAAGATCAGTCCTGGGTGTTCTTTGGAAGGAATGATGCTAAAGCTGAAACTCCAATGCTTTGGCCACCTCATGCGAAGAGTTGACTCATTGGAGAAGACTCTGATGCTGGGAGGGATTGAGGGTAGGAGGAGAAGGGGACGACAGAGGATGAGATGGCTGGATGACATCACTGACTCGATGGACATGAGTTTGGGTGAACTCCAGGAGTTGGTGGTGGACAGGGAGGCCTGGCATGCTACAATTCCTGGGGTCGCAAAGAGTCGGACACGACTGAGTGACTGAACTGAGCTGAACTGAACTGATAGGTGTAAAGTTAGATTGTCTATTGAAGGTTTCTCTTGTTTCTTGAGATTTTGCTATTTAAGAGGTTTTTCCCTCTTAGAACTGCTTTTGCTCCATTCCATAAGATTTGAGTTGTTGTGTTTTCTTTGTTATTTATTTCTAGGAATTTTTAAATGCCCTTTGATTACTTCAGTAATCTGTTCATTATTTAGAAAAGAATACATTTGAATCAGTTCTATTGAGGTGGATGGAACTGGAGCCTATCATACAGAGTGAAGTAAGCCAGAAAGAAAAACACAAATATAGTATACTAACGCATATATATGGAATTTAGAAAGATGGTAACAATCACCCTGCTTATGAGACAGCAAAAGAGACACTGATGTATAGAATAGACTTTTGGACTCTGGGACTGGGAGAGGGTGGGACGATTGGGGAGAATAGCATTGAAATATGTATAATATCATATCTGAAACGAGTCAGTCCAGGTACGATGCCCGATAACAGATGCCTGGGACTGGAGCACTGGGATGACCTGGAGGGATGGTGTGGGAAGGGGGAGGGAGGAGGGTTCAGGATGGGGAGCACGGGTATTCTGGTGGCGGATCCATCTCGATGTATAGTAAAACTAATACAATATTGTAAAAAAAAATAAAATAAATGTGATTATAAGCCAAAAAAAAAAAAAAAAAAAAAAAGAAATGTATTGTTTAACCTCCATGTGTTTGTGTTTTTCACAGGTTTTTTTTTTCTTGTAATTTATGTCTAATTTCACAGTGTTGTGGTCAGAAAAGATGCTTGATATGATTTCAGTTTTCTTAAATTCTCTGAGATCTGATTTATGACCCAAGATGTGGTCTATCCTGAGAATGTTCCATGTGCACTTGAGAAAAGGTGTATTCTTCTGCATTTGGATGGACTGTCCTAAGATATCAATGAGAGCCATCTTGTCTAATGTATCAATTAATACTTGTGTTTCCTTATTAATTTTCTGTTTTGATGATCTGTCCATTGGTGTAAGTAGGGCGTTGAAAATCTACTATTATTGTGTTACTGTCAATTTCTTCTTTTATGTCTGTTAGTATTTTTCTTATGTATTGTGGTGCTCCTATGTTGCGTGTATAGATATTTACAATTGTTATGTCTTCCTCTTGGATTGATCTCTTGATCATTATGTAGTGTCCTTCCTTATTTTTTGTAATATTCTTTCTTTTAAGGTCTACGTTGTCTGATATGAAGATTGCTACTCCAGCTTTCTTTTGCTTTCCATTTGCATTTAATATGTTTTTCCATCCTCTCACTGTCAGTCTATATGTCTCCTTGGTTCGGAAGTGGGTTTCTTGTAGACAGCATATATAGGGGTCTTGTTTTTGTATCCATTCACCCAGTTTGTGTCTTCTGGTTGGAGCATTTAGCCCATTTACATTTGAAGTAATTTTTGATATATATGTTCCTATTGCCATTTTCTTAATTGATTGGAGTTTGTTTTTGTAGATCTTTTTCTTCTCTTGTATTTCCTGACTATATAAGTGCCTTTACCATTTGTTGTAAAGCTGGTTTTGTGGTAGTGCATTCTCTTAACTTTTGCTTGTCTGTAAAACTTGATTTCCCCATCAATTTTGAATGTGATCCTTGCTAGGTAGAGCTATCTTAGTTGTAGATTTTTCCCTTTCAGTACTTTAAATATGTCCTGCCATCCCCTTCTGGCCTGCAGAGTCTCTGTTGAAAGATCAGCTGTTAAACCAATGGGGTTTCCCTTACATGTTACTTGCTGCTTTTCCCTTTCTGCTACTAATATTCTTTCTTTGTTTTCAATCATTGTTAGTTTGAAGAGTATGTCTCTTGGCTCATTTCTCCTTGGGTTTATCCTGTATGGGACTCTTTGCACCTCTTGGACTTGATTGACTATTTCCTTTTCCATGTTGGGGAAATTTTCAACTATAATGTCTTCAAAAATTTTCTCATACCCTTTCTTTTTCTCTTCTTTTTCTGGGACCCCTATAATTCGAATGTTGGTGCATTTAGTATTGTCCCAGACGTCTCTGAGACTATTCTCAATTCTTCTCATTCCTCTTACTTTACTCTGCTCTTCAGCAGATATTTCCACCATTTTATCTTCAAGCTCAGTGATCTGTTCTTTTGTTTCAGATATTCTGCTATTAATTCCTTCTAGGGTATTTTTAATTTCAGTAATTAAGTTGTTTATCTCTGTATGTCTATTCTTTAATTCATTTAGGTCTTTATAAATTGATTCTTGCATTTTTTCCATTCTGTTTTCAAGGTTTTTGATCCTCTTTACTATCATTATTGTGAATTACTTGATAGTAATTTGCCTATTTCCTCTTCATTTATTTGGACTTGTGTGTTTCTAGTTTGTTCCTGCATTTGTGTAGTATTTCCCTGCCTTTTCATATTTTTAAAAAACTTATTATCTTGAGGTCTCCTTGTCCCAGATTTCAAGGTTACATTCTTTCTTCCTTTTGGTTTCTACCCTTATAAGGTTGATTCAGTGGTTTGTGTAAGCTTCATGTAGGGTGAGATTTGTGCTCTTTTTTCCTTTGATGGGCAGGGCTAAGTGAGGTAGTAATCCTGTCTGCTGATGATTGAGTTTGGATTTTTGTCTTATTTGTTGTTTGGATGAGGTGCCCTACACAGGGTGTTACTGGCAGTTGGGTGATGCCACGTCTTGTATACAAGTGATTGCCTTTGTGGGAGTTCTCACTGTTTGAAACTCCCAAGAGTTAGGAGTTCTTTGGTAGTCTAGGTTCTTAGAGTCAGCGCTCCCACTCCACAGGCTCAGGGCTTGATCTGTGGCTAGGAATGGAGATTCCATGGTTGGTTTGTTATGGTATTAAGTGGGGTTAAAACAAATACCTGCAAAGAGAAACCAAAGATGAACACCAGACAAATGGACAGTTACAAAATCTGGCACATAATAATTAAAATAATGGAATATACCCACATACATATGCACCCATAAGCAAAATCAAAACAGTCCAACAAAAATAAAGTACAATAGATTGACCCAGCAAACAAAGGAAACTAAAAATGATATCCACCAATTAAGAACAAAACTAACTAAAGCACAGACCAGAGAACAAACTAAGCAATGTGCCAACTTTGGAATAAAACAATGAAATCAAAACTAACAAATATGGTGAGGAAAAGAAAGAATAGAAATGCAAGGTTAAATAGAGATAGATAAAGAAGACTTGTATATGTTAAAGATTAGCTGCAAGGGGAAAAGAACAGTAGTAAAAGCAAACAAAGGAATTAATTTAGAAAAAATAATAATATGTTAAAATTTTTTAAATTATAATAAAAAAATAAAAATAAAAGGAAAACTCCAGGGAAATGCAAGACTAATATAGAGACAGAAGTTTATAATAACAATCAAAAATGTGATTACAAAAAAAAAACCTCAAACGCTTAATTAGATTTCATAGTGCTAATAAAATCGACAACACAACAGAGGGGGAAGAAAAAAAGAAGAAAAAAAAATCCTAAAGAAACTACGGACCAAGTAAATATCTAAGAATAGTACATGATTTTCTTTTTTTTTTTTTTTTTTTTAGGTATCAAGAATCTCTTTTATTGATTATCAGAAACATTACAAACATCTAATATGAACAAATTGTAACATGACAGTGATTAGTTTGAACAATTAATACATTTCAGATATAATATTATACATATTTCAATGCTATTCTCCCCAATCATCCCACCCTCTCCCGGTCCCAGAGTCCAAAAGTCTGTTCTATACATCAGTGTCTCTTTTGCTGTCTCGTAAATAGGGTTATTTTTACCATCTTTCTAAATTCCATATATATGCGTTAGTATACTGTATTTGTGTTTTTGTTTCTGTTTTGCCAGAACCCCTATGACCCAAGTAGCTTCACCACCTTCACACCTGGCTCTCACTGGGGAAGACCCAAATCCTCCTCAGGACCACACCCCAGTGGACAACCCACATGCAAGAGTGGAAATAAAACCACAATTGAAACCCAGGGGCAGGTTGGCTAAGGAAGAAGACCCAAAACCTTCTCACCAGCTGTACAAGCGGCCAACTAAATCCACAAGATTATCTAGGCAGATTCTGAGTCTATGTAATATATAAAAGGATATTGAGAGCTGCCACAAAAGAAAACAGACTAGTTCTGATAGCTGTGGACATTGGAGGCAAGAACACACAGCTGAAGGACCATATTAGAGACTGGGCTGCCCCCACAGCAGGTCCAGAGACTAGCCAGTGTTGGAGGGCAGCCTGGGGAGGTAAGGTGGACTGTGACTCCCAGCGACGGAAAGGATGCTGACAGCAGACTCAAGAAAATCATGTACATGACTCCCTCGCTGTGCATCTTCCCTTGCCTGAGCACAGCCCCTAAATGATAGAAAGTGTTCAAGAAGGATTTGTTAATTTAGCTGGTACTGTCCTGTGCTTAGTTGCTCAGTCATATCTGACTCTTTATGACCCCATGGACTCAGCACACCAGACTTCCTTGTCCTTAACCAACTCCGGGAGCTTGCTCAAACTCATGTCCCTTGGGTCAGTGATGCCATCCAGTCATCTCATCCTCTGTTGTCCCATTCTCCTTCTGCCTTCAACCATTCCCAGCATCATGGTCTTTTCCAATGATTCAGTTCTTCCCATCAAGTGGCCAAAGTATTGGAGTTTCAGCTTCAACATCAATCCTTCTAATGAATATTCAGGGCTGACTCCCTTTAGGGTTGGCTGGTTTGATCTTGCAGTCCATGGGACTCAGAAGACTCTCCTCCAAAACCAGTTCAAAAGCATCAATTTTCAGTGCTCAGCTTTCTTTATAGTCCAACTCACATCCATACATGACTACAGAAAAAACCATAGCTTTGACTAGATGGACTTTGTCGGTTGGATGTTTGACTAGTTTGGTGTTCCTTTTTCATATGTTGTCTAGGTTGGTCATAGCTTTTCTTTCAAGGAGCAAGCATCTTTAATGTCATGGCAGCAGTCACCATCTGCAGTGATTAAAGTCTATCACTTTCCATTGTTTCCCCAGCTATTTGCCATGAAGCGATGGGACCGGACGTCATGATCTTCGTTTTTTGAATGTTGAGTTTAAGCTAGCTTTTTCACTTTCCTCAACAGGCTCTTCAGTTCTTCCTTGCTTTCTGCCATAAGGGTGGTGTCATATGCATCAGTTCAGTTCAGTTCAGTCACTCAGTCGTGTCTGACTCTTTGCGACCCTATGAATTACAGCACGCCAGGCCTTCCTGTCCATCACCAACTCCCGGAGTTCACTCAGGCTCACGTCCATCGAGTCAGTGATGCTATCCAGCCATCTCGTCCTCTGTCATCCCCTTCTCCTCCTGATCCCTCCCAGCATCAGAGTCTTCTCCAATGAGTCAGCTCTTTGCATGAGGTGGCCAAAGTACTGGAGTTTCAGCTTTAGAATCATTCCTTCCAAAGAAATCCCAGGGCTCATCTCCTTCAGAATGGACTGGTTGAATCTCCTTGCAGTCCAAGGGATTCTCAAGAGTCCTCTCCAACACCACACTTCAAAAGCATCAATTCTTTGGCGCTCAGATTTCTTCACAGTCCAACTCTCACATCGATACATGACCACTGGAAAAACCATAGCCTTGACTAGATGGACCTTTGTTGGAAAAGTAGTATCTCTGCTTTTCAATATGCTATCTAGTTTGGACATAAATTTCCTTCCAAAGAGTAAGCATCTTTTAATTTCATGGCTGCAGTCACCATCTGCAGTGATATTGCAGCCCCCAAAAATAAAGTCTGACACTGTTTCCACTGTTTCTTCATTTCTTTTCCATGAAGTGGTGGGACCGGATGCCATGATCTTCGTTTTCTGAATGTTGAGCTTTAAGCCAACTTTTTCACTCTCCTCTTTCACTTTCATTAAGAGGCTTTTTAGTTCCTCTTCACTTTCTGCCATAAGGGTGATGTCATCTGCATATCTGAGGTTATTGATATTTCTCCTGGCAATCTTGAGCCCAGCTTGTGTTTCTTCCAGTTCAGCATTTCTCATGATGTACTCTGCATATAAGTTAAATAAACAGGGTGACAATATACAGCCTTGACATACTCCTTTTCCTATTTGGAACCAGTCTGTTGTTCCATGTCCAGTTCTAACTGTTGATTCCTGACCTGCATATAGATTTCTCAAGAGGCAGATCAGGTGGTCTGGTATTCCCATCTCTTTCAGAATTTTCCACAGTTTATTGTGATCCACACAGTCAAAGGCTTTGGCATAGTCAATAAAGCAGAAATAGATGTTTTCTGGAACTCTCTTGCTTTTTCCATGATCCAAGAATTCCTAAACTTCAGTTCAGAGCACATTCCATTTTGAGCTGAAAATTAAAACCCATTTATGGAAGTCTTTCTACCACATGTTGAAAATTTAGGAGGAAATGGGTCATAGTCAAAGCAATAAAACACCAAAACTTTTCAATACAATGTAAAGTTTACTATTTCAAGTTTTTTAAAATACATTATCCTATTTTGCATAAATCATATTGCATTATCCTCATCACAATCAAGTAAATGTCCAGACATAGAAGAATTCAGGTTTTATGATGAAGACCAAAGTTAATGTAATTTTTGGGATGCTTAATAAGAAAAACAACATAAAATTGTATAAGAAAGAATATTTATTTCAAATGAAGAAAGAAATCACAATAAGTTACAAATTTAAAAGATGATGAATACCCTAACCATCTACAAAATCCAGGAAAATAGTTATATTTTAATTAATGAACTACCTGATTCATATCTGTAGGACATTTTCCCTATATTTCTGACAGTATAATCTTTCATTGCCTACTCATATGACAATTTTATATCATTTTATCAAGGTATCTTAAAGGTCATTTAATTTTTATTTTAACCTATTTGATTATTGTTTTTTAAAATGATAGTTGGGATGCATAAAATATGTGATTTCACACACAAAATTGCACTCATGACTTGTAGACCACCTCAGGATTGTGCCCTAAAAACCCAAGAATTCTGACAAACTCTATTTTGCATTATTCCTAACATGAAAAATATTTATCACTCATTGATAACTGTATACACTGGATTATAGAATATATTCCTAAAATGTTACTGTACTTTATAGTAACTAAAGCTATTTAAATAGTTATTCTGAAAATTATACATAAATTAAACATTAAAGACTTCACATCACATAAAGATGTAGAATTTGAGTGAAAACTTTTCCACATCTTTCTTAGTTGTAAACAAGTTATTGATAGCCCTTATTTATACAGACAGTGCACTCTTGAAAGAGGTTTTAAATAGATGAGAAAATGAGGCAAAGAGAAGAGAGGGTTATCTGGAAGCCAAATGAGATCAAGCAGTGACAAATAAGGATAATACACTAATAATCTAGGTTTAGGAAACTTGAATACTGTGTCAGCTGAGCAAGTTACTCAATCCATCAAAGTTTTTGTTTTCTTATCTGTACAATGAATACATTAGTAATATCTACCCATAGAGCTTTTGTGGGAGGGCTGAATCACTTATATGTAAGGTCCTTAGCACATAATTAGTACTTCATAGTTTTAGGCAAAATTGTTACTCAGATTGTGAACTTCAAATATTACTAAGGTTTATTATTAGCTACTTCTTAAAATAATGATCAGCAGACTGCCAGTTTTTTACAGTGTAGATTGTTCTCTAATGTTTGAGTTTCTTCAGAACAGTAGAATCAGAACAACCTACCGCAGTGATCATTTTCCTTTGTGCTACAGCAGTAACTATGTGATATCTGTTTGAAATCAGTGGGAGATTTGATTTAGTTTGAGGCTGAGTTGTGTTCTATATCCTCCAAATCCTTTAAAATATATTCTTTAGTGGTTACCTACTTTCATAGCCAGAGCTCAGAGACTGGGGAGAAAGTAGAGAGAGACATAGAAATAAAAATGTGTCTCAGTGTCTGTCTTATTCATTACTGTTATAGAGTCATTGTCTGTTACAAGGTATTATTCCTAGGATCCCTTATAATAGCTAATACAAGCTATAGGCCCTCAGTAAATGTTAGGCTTGAATTTAGTGATTGAGAATGTAAAATAAGAAAATGCTTAAATAGTTGTTTTTTTTTTTTTTTTAAATATCTATTTCCAGCCGTCTTTTCCTAGATCCTTGAACACTATTCTAATGGAGATATTGAAATAGAAAATTTCACAATTAATTTAAAAACTCTTATTTTATTGAATGATAATAAAATATCTTTTCCAAAAGGTATTTATGCTAAAGGAGTAGATATGATATCACTTATAGGTGGAATATAAAATATGACACAAATGAACTTGTCTCTGAAACAGAAACAGACTCAGACATAGAGAACAGAGGGGAAAGGGGCTGGGGGAGGGATAGAGTGAGAGTTTGGGGTTAGCAGATGCAAACTAGTTTATATGCAGTGTGGATAAACAACAAGGTCCTACTGTATAACACAGAGAGCTGTATTCAATATCCTGTGATAAACCATCATGGAAAAGAATACAAAAAAGAATTGTGTGTGTGTGTGTGTGTGTGTGTGTGTGTGTGTGTGTAATTGAATCACTTTGCTGTTCAGCAAAAATTGAAACAACATGTAAGTCAACTATGCTGCTGCTAAGTCGCTTCAGTCGTGTCCGACTCTGTGCGACCCCATAGACGGAAGCTCACCAGGCTCCCCTGTCCCTGGGATTCTCCAGGCAAGAACACTGGAGTGGGTTGCCATTTCCTTCTCCAATGCATGAAAGTGAAAAGTCAAAGTGAAGTCGCTCAGTCGTGTCCGACTCTTAGCGACCCCACGGACTGGAGCCTACCAGGCTCCTCCGTCCATGGGATTTTCCCTGCAAAAGTACTGGGGTGGGGTGCCATTGCCTTCCCCGATTCATCTCCATAAGCAACCGCTTTTCCCAAAACTCGAGTCTATATATAAGTCAACTATATATACCTCAAAAAAAAAATAAAAGAATAGATCAAGTTTCTGCCAGTTGCCCTGCCATTCTCAGTCATCATCTCCATCTGCTGGCTCAAAACTGGATTGCTAGCATGTCTGGGAGAAGGCAATGGCACCCCACTCCAGTACTCTTGCCTGGAAAATCCCTTGGATGGAGGAGCCTGGTAGGCTGCAGTCCATGGGGTCGCTAAGAGTCGGACATGACTGAGCAACTTCACTTTTACTTTTCACTTTCATGCATTGGAGAAGGAAATGGCAACCTACTCCAGTGTTCTTGCCTAGAGAATCCCAGGGATGGGGGAGCCTGGTGGGCTGCCATCTATGGGGTCGCACAGAGTCGGACACAACTGAAACAACTTAGCAGCAGCAGCAGCAGCATGTCTGCCTTCCAGTTTGCAGGAAAGAATTAAGTCCTGGAAAGACAACTTGTCTGTCAAAGGAGATATCTGGAAGTTGCCCACTTTCCTTCCTCCCTTCCCATTGACCTGTTGAGTCGCATGGTCACACCTGGCTACAAAGGAGGTTCAGAACTGTCTTCTTTAGCTGGGTAGCCATGTGAGAGGGAACAAGAAAGAACAGTCTTTGAAGGGACAGATAGTGCAGTCTATCACATTCTGTATGAACATTTTAAGCAGTGGTTTTTTTGTGTTTGTTGGAATTACTCAAAGCACTACTACACTTTTTCTCTTCTTTAGGTAGTAAAGTTTTTTTGTCTGTGGCCTGCCAGGCTGCTCTGTCCATGGAATTTTCCAGACAAGAATACTGGAGTGGTTGCCATTTCCTTCTCCATGGGATCTTCCTGACCCAGGGATCAAACCCACATCTCTTGCATCTCCTGTACTGGAGGGTAGATTCTTTACTACTAGCGCCTCCATTGTTCTATGAACGATGACATAGAACAGAGCATCCCTGTGAGAGTGGACTCACAGACTGCTATGTAAGAAAGAAAGAAACCATTTCATTTCAACTGTGTATCCAGGGATATCTTTGTTAACATAGTTTAGCCTTTACCTTAACAAATTCAAAAATAGGTACCTTGAGATGGTGTTTTGTCATAACAAAAAATGATGATGTGTTGTATCAGTGGCTGGTGATGAGAAAGATATTGCAGGCTGAAATGCCCTTGGAGATTTGTCATCACATAATAAAACATTTGGTAAAATTGTCTCTTTGACAAAAATCTCTGTAAACTATGAACAGAAGAGAATGTAGCATTCTTATTCTCCAAAATAACTATATCTAACATCACACTTAATGGTGAGGTATTATGGTCTTTCCCTTTGTGATCAAGGAAGGGACAAGCATGTTTGCTGTTGCCACTTCCACCTAAAGTTTAACATTCCAGTGAGTTCAATAAGATGAGAAAAATAAATAAAAAGTATAATTATTAAAAGGAAGAAATACAACTGCCATTATTCACAGAAAGTTTTAAAAGAGTTTGCAAATACAATAAACATAAATTTAATTGTACAAAGATATCGTTTGCAAACTGTCAAAAATATAAAGCACTTTGAAATAAATTTAACAAAATATATAGCAAGCTTCTAAGATTGTTTAAATAATTGTAAAATATTTTTATTGAAAAGATACTATAAAAATGGATAGATATGCACAATATCCACAAATTGGAAGACTAAACAATGTCCAGGCCAATTCATTTAGAGTCAATGCCATTGAAATCAAGATCCCCTTAATGGTTTGCACGTGACTTGGCAAGCTGAGTCTATAATGTATACAGCCTACAATAGGCCAAGCTCACCCTGAGGAGGAGAAAATTGGGAAGATTTGCTTACTAGATAGCAAACTTTTTTTTTTTTTTTTTTTGGTAATATAGTAACTAAGGCAGCTTGATGTTGGTGTGGAAAGAGCCAAACCAGTGGAACAGACTAGAGAGCCCAGAATCATATCCACAACATACAAGTACTTGATATTTGAAAGAGGCAGTACTACTGATCAGGGGCGATGAAATTTATTACTATTTATAATTGAAAATAAATGAAAGTGAGTGTCGCCTGGTTGTGTGTGACTCTTTGTGATCCCATGGATTATACAGTCCATGGAATTCTCCAGGCCAGAATACTGGAGTGGGTAGTTTGTCCTTTCTCCAAGGGATCGTCCCAACCCAGGGATTGAACCCAGCTCTCCCACATTGCAGGTAGATTCTTTACCAGCTGAGCCACCAGCGAAGCCCACAGTTGTATTCATGTGGAAAAATATGAAACTTGATCCTACTTCACCTCATGCACAAAGAAGAATTTCAAATGAATTAACTCTTTCCATATGATTCTAAAAGGCACACCTTAACATTCAAATATCTCTGAAATCAGAATGTCTTGACAATGACATATCATAGTTTATCTTTTTTGTGTGTTGAAAACATAGTCTTTATTTTTCTGTGTTGAAAAAATTGATGGTGGGTCTTATATTTGATGATGACTAAGGTTTGATGAAATATGGTGGAACACTTTGGGTTTTATTAGTAAAATAAAACTCAAAATTCCAAGAATAAAACATTTTGATGCAGGCAATTAGAAGTTTCCACAACTAACAGAATGACTAAGGGAATGAAGAGACAAAAAGATGCCATTCCTGATCTTACCAATCAATGCTTGAGAGTTCACATGTAGGCAGCTGTAAATCTCAGGAGCTCCAAGAAGCTACTGACCACTCCCTCAGCTCAGGAAGCCACTTGTAGTGATCTCAGAGACCTAGAGCACCCCAACTTCTTAATTTGAATATATGCTTTCCTATGAGCTTCTGACACTCTTCAGTTCAGTTCAGTTGAGTCGCTCAGTCGCGTCCAACTCTTTGTGATCCTACAGAAATGCAGCATCCCAGGCCTCCCTGTCCATCACCAACTCCCAGAATTCACCCAAACTCATGTCCATCGAATCAGTGATGCCATCCAACCATCTCATCCTCTGTCGTCCCCTACTCCTCCCACCTTCAATCTCTTCCAGAATCAGGGTCTTTTCAAATGAGTCAGTTCTTCATATCAGGTGGCCAAAGTATTGGAGTTTCAGCTACAGCATCAGTCTTTCCAATGAATATTCAGATTGCTTTCATTCAGGATGGACTGGTTTGATCTTCTTACAGTCCAAGGGACTCTCAAGAGTCTTCTCCAACACCACAGTTCAAAAGCGTCAATTCTTCCGGGTTCAGCTTTCTTTATAGTCCAACTCTCACATCCATACTTCACTACTGTAAAAACAGTAGCTTTGACTAGGCAGAGTTTTGTTGGCAAAGTAATGTCTCTGCCTTTTAATATACTGTCTAGGTTGGTCATAGCTTTTCTTCCAAGGAGCAAGTGTCTTTTAATTTCATGGCTACAATCACCATCTGCAATGGTTTTGGAGCCCCGAAAATAAAGTCAGCCTCTGTTTCCACTGTTTCCCCATCTATTTACCATGAAGTGATGGGACCAGATGCCATGATCTTAGTTTTCTGAATGTTGAGTTTCAGGCCAACTTTTTCGTTCTCCTCTTTCACTTTCATCAAGAGACTCTTTAGTTCTTCTTCGTTTTTGGCCATAAGGCTGGTGTCATCTTCATATCTGAGGTTATTGATATTTCTCCTGGCAATTTTGATTCCAGCTTGTGCTTCATCCAGCCCAGCATTTCTCATGATGTATTCTGCATAAAAATTAAATAAACAGCCGTATTTATATATTGTTTTCCTCTATTTCTTTGTATTAATTGCTGAGAAAGGCTTTCTTACCTCTCCTTGCCATTCATTAGAATTCTGCGTTCAAATGGATATTTCTTTTCTTTTCTCCTTTGCCTTTCACTTCTCTTCTATTCATAGCTATTTGTAAGGCCTCCTCAGACAACCATTTTTCCCTTTTGCTTTCCTTTTCCTTGGGGATGTTCTTGATCCCTGCCTCCTGTACAGTGTCATACACCTCCATCAATAGTTCTTCAGGCACTCTGTCTATCAGATCTAACCCCTTGAGTCTATTTGTTACTTCCACTGTATAATCATAAAGGATTTGATTTATGTCATACCTGAATGGCCTAATGGTTTTCCCCACTTTCTTCAATTTAAGTCTGAATTTGGCACTAAGGAGTTCATGGTCTGTGCTACAGTCAGGTCCCAGTCTTGTTTTTGTGGACTGTATAGAATTTGTCCATCTTTGGCTGCAGAGAATATAATCAATCTGATTTTGGTATTGACCATCTGGTGATGTCCATGTGTAGAGTCTTCTCTTGTGTTGTTGGAAGAAGGTGTTTGCTATGACTAGTGCATTCTCTTGGCAAAACTCTATTAGCCTTTGCCCTGCTTCATTCTGTACTCCAAGGCCAAATTTGCCTGTTACTTCAGGTGTTTCTTGACTTCCTACTTCTGCATTCCAGTCCCCTATAATGAAAATGACATCTTTTTCAGGTTTTAGTTCTAGAAGGTCTTGTAGATCTTCAAAGAACAATTCAAGTTCAGTTTCTTCAGCATTACTGGTTGGGGCATAGACTTGGGTTACCGTGATGTTGAATGGTTTGCCTTGGAAATGAACAGAGATCATTCTGTCGATTTTGAGATTGCATCCAAGTACTACATTTCAGACTCTTTTGTTGACTATGATGACTACTCCATTTCTTCTAAGGGATTTTTGCCCACAATAGTAGGTATAATGGTCATCTGAGTTAAATTCACTCTTTCCAGTCCATTTTAGTTAGCTGATTCCTAAAATGTAGATGTTCACTCTTGCCATCTGTAGTTTGACCACTTCCAATTTGCCTTGATTCATGGACCTGACATTCCAGGTTCCTATGCAATATTTCTCTTTACAGCATTGGACTTTGCTTCCATCACCAGTGACATCCACAACTGGGTGTTGTTTTTGCCTTGTCTCCATCTCTTCATTCTTTCTGGAGTTATTTCTCCACTGATCTCCAGTAGCATATTGGGTACCTACTGACTTGGGGAGTTCATCTTTCGGTGTCCTATCTTTTTGCCTTTTCATACTGTTCATGGGTTTCTCAAGGCAAGAATACTAAAGTGGTTTGCCATTCCCTTCTCCAGTCGACCATGTTTTGTCTCCACCTGTTTGCATAGTGTTATAAGGAAGTGATGTGCTTAGGCCAGAATTTGGTCCTCATTGTGTATTGTATGTCCCCTGGGAATGATATAGATACATATCTAACTTCTTTCTAGATTATACATCTTCAGGGCTTGAGGAGTCACTCTGGACTAAATGGAGAAGCTGCTCATCACTCAGGGTTCCAGAATTTTGAGCTGGCTGCAGTAACTGGATGAAACGTTGAATATTTTTCCTTGCGAGAAGTGTGTTGAATGTGCAGGGAGAATGATGTGAAGGTTACTTGGGTGGACAGAGGGACAGACTATTGCTAACTGCAAATTGCTTCTTTCACTGAAGAACTTTTTGCTGTTTCCATCTGTTAGGTCAATGGTAATTTGCTCTTTAAACCCCTCATCAGAGACAGTATGGTATGAAAATGTGTGTTCAGTTTAGCTCAGTCACTCAGTCGTGTCTGACTCTTTGCAGCACCACGAATCACAGCACGCCAGGCCTCCCTGTCCCTCACCAACTCCCGGAGTTCACTCAAACTCATGCCCATCAAATCAATGATGCCATCCAGCCATCTCATCCTCTGTCGCCCCCTTCTCCTCCTGCTCCCAATCCCTCCCAGCATCAGAGTCTTTTCCAGTGAGTCAACTCTTTCCATGAGGTGGCCAAAGTTTCAGCTTTAGCATCAGTCCTTCCAAAGAAATCCCGGGGCTGATCTCCTTCAGAATGGACTGGTGGAATCTCCTTGCAGTCCAAGGGACTCTCAAGAGTCTTCTCCAACACCACAGTTCAAAAGCATCAATTCTTTGGCACTCAGCTTTCTTCTCAATCCAACTCTCACATCCATACATGACCACTGGAAAAACCTTGATCTTGACTAGACAGACCTTTGTTGACAAAGTAATGTCTCTGCTTGTTAATATGCTGTCTCACTTCAGTTCAATTCTGTCACTCAGTCGTGTCTGACTCTTTGTGATCCTATGAATTGCAGCACACCAGGCCTCGCTGTCCATCACCAACTCCAGAGTTCACTGAGACTCATGTCCATTGAGTCAGTGATGCCATCCAGCCATCTCATCCTCTGTTGTCCCCTTCTCTTCCAGCCCCCAATCCCTCCCAGCATCAGAGTCTTTTCCAATGAGTCAACTCTTCGCATGAGGTGGCCAAAGTACTGGAGTTTCAGCTTCAGCATCATTCCTTCCAAAGAAATCCCATGGCTGATCTCCTTTAGAATGGACTGGTTGTATCTCCTTGCAGTCCAAGGGACTCTCAAGTCTTCTCCAACACCACAGTTCAAAAGCATCAATTCTTCAGCGCTCAGCTTTCTTCACAGTCCAACTCTCACATCCATACATGACCACAGGAAAAACCATAGCCTTGACTAGACAAACGTTTGTTGGCAAAGTAATGTCTCTGCTTTTGAATATGCTATCTAGGTTGGTCATAACTTTCCTTCCAAGGAGTAAGCGTCTTTTAATTTCATGGCTGCAGTCACCATCTGCAGTGATTTTGGAGCCCAGAAAAATAAAGTCTGACACTGTTTCCACTGTTTCCCCATCTATTTCCCATGTAGTGATGGGACCAGATGCCATGATCTTCGTTTTCTGAATGTTGAGTTTTAAGCCAACCTTTTCACTCTCCTCTTTCACTTTCATCAAGAGGCTTTTTAGTTCCTCTTCACTTTCTGCCATAAGGGTGGTGTCATCTGCATATCTGAGGTTATTGATATTTCTCCTGGCAATACTGATTCCAGCTTGTGCCTCTCCCAGCCCAGTGTTTCTCATGATGTACTCTGCATATAAGTTAAATAAGCAGGGTGACAATATACAGCCTTGACATACTCCTTTTCCTATTTGGAACCAGTCTGTTGTTCCATGTCCAGTTCTAACTATTGCTTCCTGACCTCATATAGGTTTCTCAAGAGGCAGGTCAGGTGGTCTGGTGTTCCCATCTCTTTCTGCATTTTCCACAGTTTATTGTGATCCACACAGTCAAAGGCTTTGGCATAGTCAATAAAGCAGAAATAGATGTTTTTCTGGAACTCTCTTGCTTTTTCGATGATCCAGAGGATGTTGGCAATTTGATCTCTGGTTCCTCTGCCTTTTCTAAAACCAGTTTGAACATATGGAAGTTCACAGTTCATGTATTGCTGAAGACAGACATCCTGGAATGTGAAGTCAAGTGGGCCTTAGAAAGCATCACTACGAACAAAGCTAGTGGAGGTGATGGAATTCCAGTTGAGCTCTTTCAAATTCTGGAAGATGATGCTGTGAAAGTGCTGGACTCAATATGCCAGCAAATTTGGAAAACTCAGCAGCGACCACAGGACTGGAAAAGGTCAGTTTTCATTCCAATCCCAAAGAAAGGCAATGCCAAAGAATGCTCAAACTACCACACAATTGTACTCATCTCACACGCTAGTAAAGTAATGCTCAAAATTCTCCAAGCCAGGCTTCAGGAATACGTGAACAGTGAACTTCCAGATGTGCTGTCTAGGTTGGTCATAATTTCCTTCCAAGGAGTAAGTGTCTTTTAATTTCATGGCTGCAATCACCATCTGCACTGATTTTGGAGACCAAAAAAATAAAGTCTGCCACTGTTTCCACTGTTTCTCCGTCTATCTGCCATGAAGTGATGGGACCAGATGCCATGATCTTCGTTTTCTGAATGTTGAGCTTTAAGCCAACTTGTTCACTCTCCTCTTTCACTTTCATCAAGAGGCTCTTTAGTTCTTCTTCACTTTCTGCCATAAGAGTGGTGTCATCTGCATATCTGAGGTTACTGATATATCATTTCTCCCGGCAATCTTGATTCCAGCTTGTGCTTCTTCCACCCCAGTGTTTCTCATGATGTACTCTGCATATAAGTTAAATAAGCACGGTGACAATATACAGCCTTGATGTAATCCTTTTCCTATTTGGAACCAGTCTGTTGTTCCATGTCCAGTTCTAATTGTTGCTTCCTGACCTGCATACATATTTCTCAAGAGGCAGGTCAGGTGGTCTGTTACTCCCATCTCTTTCAGAATTTTCCAAGGTTTTTGTGATCCACACAGTCAAAGTCTTTAGCATAGTCAATAAAGCAGATAGATGTTTATCTGAAACTCTCTTGTTTTATCGATGATCCAGCAGATGTTGCCAACCTGATCTCTGGTTCCTCTGCCTTTTCTAAAACCAGCTTGAGCATCTGGAAGTTCATGGTTCACATATTGCTGAAGCCTGGGTTGGAGAATTTTAAGCATTACTTTACTAGTGTATGAGATGAGTGCTATTGTGCAGTAGTTTGAGCATTCTTTGACATTGCCTTTCTTTGGGATTGGAATGAAAACTGATCTTTTTCCAATCCTGTGGCCACTGCTGAGTTTACCAAATTTGCTAACATATTTAGTGCAGCACTTTCACAGCATCATAGAAATCATTTTACGATTTGAAGTAGCTTAACTGGAATTCCATCCCTTCCACTAGAATTCCCTACCATTTCTGTCCATTATTGAGCCCATCTTTGTATGAGATGTTTCTTGGTATCTCTAATTTTGTTGAAGAGATGTCTTTTCTTTCCCATTGTATTGTTTTCCTCTATTTCTTTGTGCTGATCACTGAAGAAGGTTTTCTTATCTCTCCTTGCTATTCTTTGGAACTCTACATTCAAATGGGTATATCTTTGGTTTTCTCCTTTGCTTTTTGCTTCTCTTCTTTTCTCAACTATTTGTAAGGTCTCCTCAGACAGCCATTTTGCCTTTTTCCATTTCTTTTTCTTGGAGATGGTCTTGATCCCTGTGTCCTGTACAATGTCACGAACCTCAGTCCATAGTTCATCATGCACTCTATTTATCAAATCTAGTCCCTTAAATCTATTTCTCACTTCCACTGTATAATCATAAGGGATTTGATTTAGGTCATACCTGAATGGTCTAGTGGTTTTCTCTACTGTCTTCAATTTCAGTCTGAATTTGGCAATAAGGAGTTCATGATCTGAGTCACAGTCAGCTCCTGATCTTGTTTTTGCTGACTATATAGAACTTCTCCATCTTTGGCTGCAAAGAATATAATCAATCTGATTTTGGTGTTGGCCATCTGGCAATGTCCATGTGTAGAGTCTTCTCTTGTGTTGTTGGAAGGGGGTGTTTGCTATGACCAGTGCGTTCTCTTGGCAAAACTCTATTAGCCTTTGCTGTGCTTCATTCTGTACTCCAAGGCCAAATTTGCCCCTTACTCCAGGTTTCTTGACTTCCTACTTTTGCATTCCTATCCCCTATAATGAAAAAGATATAGTTTTGGGGTGTTAGTTCTAAAAGGTCTTCATAGAACCATTCATCTTCAGCTTCTTCAGCATTACTGGTTGGGGCATAGACTTGGATTACCATGATATTGAATGGTTTGCTTTGTAAACAAACAAATTATTCTGTCGTTTTTGAGATTGCATCCAAGTACTGCATTTAGGACTATTTTTTTGACTATGATGGCTACTCCATTTCTTTTAAGGGATTCCTGCCCACAGTAGTTGATATAATGATCATCTGAGTTAAATTCACCCATTCCTGTCCATTTTAGTTCACTGATTCCTAGAATGTCGATGTTCACATTTTTTTGGTGGCTTTGCATACCTACATTAATTTTTATGTCCCTGAAAAAAGGGCTGAAAATGAGATGGTCTTTGTGAGGATTCAGTATGAAGATTATATAAGAAAAATATAATATCGTACATGAAACCTTTTAATACAGAGTGACAGATGAAGGGGAGTAGTAGACCTTAATTTCTCTTCCATTTATTTTTATAATCATTGTTGTTTTTTCACAGTTCATTACTTAAAAAAATATGTTCCAGTGTTCTGCAGGTTACTGGGTTTCCCTGATAGCTCAGATGGTAAAGAACTTGCCTGCAATACAGGAGACTCAAGTTAACTATTGCGGTTAATTAATAATATCAAATGAAAAATTATTATTATTTAAATATATATGCTAATTGCTCTGACTTCTAAAGATAGACTTAAAATTAACTTCATTCTAAGAAAAGTCCTAATAAGTCACTGAAACAGCAACTTTAGGGTTTATGGTAGGGGGAAAAGGATAATTTTTTTTTTAATTGAAATAGCTTAACTCTTATAGCAATATATTATGGTAATCAAATTCAACAGATTTAGTCTCAGAGTGATAAAATTAAGTCCCACAGATCATAGAATATCTGCTTTTCAGGAAGAAAAAGTTTTGTTTTTTTTTTTTTGATGGTTTGATTCTTCATGTAGGGATTAGTTACAGCCATTCAAAATAGTTTTAGATCTTTGCAGTTAAAAATATATCTAACTGCATCTTCATGTATATCTTTATCTCTAGCTCCACTTTACCTCCTTGACCATCTCTATGTCTAGATCTTCCTATTATGTACATCTCTTATATATGTATGCATGCATGCTAAGTTGCTTCAATCATGTCCAACTCCTTGTTATCACACAGACTGTAGCTCACCAGGTTCCTCTGTCTTTGGGGATTCTCCAGAGAAGGATACTAGAGTGGGTTTCTATGCCCTCCTCCAGGGGATCTTCCTGACCCAGAAATGGAATTTATATCTCTTATGTCTCTTGCATTGGCAGGTGGATTCTTGACCACTAGCACCATATGGGAAGCTCTCTCTCATATATATGTGTCATTAATAGTATACTGCCATGTAATACAAAAAAATATGACACAGTACATTTCAGTAAATGGAAATGTTAGCAGATAATTATATTAAGAACCAGTCTGAGCTAACATTAACCTTTTCAGAATGATATGTACTTCTTTGGTGAAAAATGAAGAAAAATTACTACATTACTAAAATTTAATTTAGTAAAAAAAATATGGGAAAAAAACTAAGGTCACAGTCAATTTAATGGTTCTTTTCCATTAGAATATGTTCCCTTGAAAAAAGTTTAAATGGACTGCTTTAGTTTAATCTGAAAGAAATACATGGCACCAAATCTACGTTCTGACATTTTCATGTAAAATTATTCCATTAAGTTGTACTCTAATCAGTATTTGAAAGAATTAGGATTTGTTTAGCATTCGGAAATTCACTGAAAATATTTTCTTAATATCTTTCAGCATTTCTACTTCAGTCTTGAAAACAATAGCCATGTGCTTTTTCTCTGAATGCTTACCTTAATGACTCTCTAGACACCCACCCTAATGAATGTACAAAGTCTCTCTAGCATTCTTGTTTCTTTATTTTGATTTCATTCTGACAGTTAATGATATAACACATGACTTGATTATATGCCCAAACAGTTCATAGTATCAAGGGGTGATAACTGA
Organism: Tragelaphus eurycerus; assembly: GCA_935064755.1. Lineage (NCBI taxonomy): Eukaryota > Metazoa > Chordata > Mammalia > Artiodactyla > Bovidae > Tragelaphus > Tragelaphus eurycerus. The sequence goes on along the minus strand of CAKXYN010000057.1, from coordinate 2,609,125 downwards.
CTGGCTTTTAAAGGCCCATGAAATCAAGCATTTACAGTAAAGGCACCTCTGGAAACACTGCATGTTTTTGTCTCTGTGAACATTTTAAAGCCCCCTTTTCCATCTCAGGTTGTAGTTGTAGGTTTAGGGAAAATCAGTCAACCCAGTGTCTTAATGGAACTAGCCTTCCTGGGGAGCAGTTTAAGATAGATGCTAACAAATCCTTTGGAGTCCTGTAGTTGAGAACTATTCAATGTTCCTTTGCATTTGGTTTTCAATCTTTACACTGCAGACAGAGCAACAGACAAAGGACAGATTGGGTGAAGTTATTTGCAAAATCTAAAACCAATGATGAAATAATATTTAGAATAAATAAGAAACTTCTTCAAATCACTGAGAACAAGAGAACAGAAGACTATTAAGAGGAAATTAACAAAAGGAGAGCCCCCAAAGAGAGATTCTCACAAAAAGTCCATAAAAGAACATGTAAGCATAGCAGCTTTTATGAAGGTAGGGAGCTTGAGGCAATCCAGTATCTACTGGGAGAAAAAGTAGATGGGTAATTAAAACAGTGGGGGTACCCTTTCAGAACTACTATGTAGCAGTTTGAAACTAGATATTATAAAGAATATGAATTATAAAAATTATGTAAGGATCACTATGTAAAGTGTATTTCACCTCATTTATGAAAACTTAAAAACAAGACCTCAGAGAACAAGAAAACATATTTTGCAAGAAGTCGTAAAAGAAGAGAAATGGGAGCCTAATCAAATAGAGTAACCCTGAAGCCTTAATAAAACAAGGTACATAATGGTGAGTTCATTCGATTCCTCTTTTGGATGGACAAGTAGAATATAGGGCAATGGGAACACAATTTGCTTACCAACTAAACTAGAAAATAAAATAATTGTTCAGTTCAGTTCAGTTGCTCACCCATGCTCAACTCTTTGCCACGTGATGGACTATAGCACACCAGGCTTCCCTGTCTATCACTTTGGGAGCTTGCTCAAACTCATGTTCATCGAGAAGGTGATGCCATCCAACCACCTAACCTCTGTATCCCCTTCTCCTCCTGCCTTCAATCTTTCCCAGCATCATGGTCTTTTCCAATGAGTCAGTTCTTCGCATCAGGTTACCAAAGTATTGGAGCTTCAACTTCAGCATCAGTTCTTCCAATGAATATTCAGGTATGATTTCCTTTAGGGTTGACTGGTTTGATCTCCTTGAAGTCCGAGGGACTATCAATAGTCTTCTCCAATATCACAGTTCAAGAGCATCAATTATTCGATACTCAGCTTTCTTTATAGTCCAACTCTCACATCCATACAAGACTACTGGAAAAAACATTAGCTTTGACTAGACAGACATTTGTCAGTAAAGAATAATGTCTCTGTTTTTTAATATGCTTTCTAGGTTTGTCATAGCTTTTCTTCCAAAGAGCAAGCATCTTTTAATTTTATGTCTTCAGTCACCATCTGCAGTGATTTTGGAGACCAATGAAATAAAGTCTCTCAGACATTGTTTCCATTGTTTCCCCAACTATTTGCCATGAAATTATTGGACTGGATGCCATGATCTTAGTTTTTAGAATATTGAGTTTCAAGCCAGCTTTTTCACTCTCCTGTTTCACTTTTATCAAGAGGCTCTTCAGTTCCTCTTTGTTTTCTGCCATAAGGGTAGTCTCATGTGCATATCTGAGGTTATTGATATTTCTCCTGGCAATCTTGATTCCAGCTTATGCTTCTTCCAGCCCAGTGTTTCTCCTGATGTACTTTGCATATAAGTTAAATAAGCAGGGTGACAATATACAGCCTTGATATACTCCTATACTAATTTGGAGTAAAGGACTCCTTTACCAGTCCATTGTTCCATGTTTGGTTCTAACTGTTGCTTCTTGGCCTGCATACAGGTTTCTCAGGAGGCAAATAAGGTGATTTGGTATTCCCATCTCTTTAAAAATTTTATGCACTTTGTTGTCATCCACACAGTCAAAAGCTTTGGAATGGTGAATAAAGCAGAAGTAGACGCTTTTCTGGAATTCTTGCTTCTTCTGTGATCCAATGGATGTTTGCAATCTGATTTATGGTTCCTCTGTCTTTTCTAAATCCAGATTGAACATCTGGAAATTCACAGTTCACATACTGTTGAAGCCTTACTTGGAGAATTTTGAGCAGTACTTTGCTAGTGTGAGATGAGTGCAATTTTGCAATAGTCTGAACATTTTTTGGCATTGCCTTTCTTTGGGATTGGAATGAAAACTGATCTTTTTCAATCCTGTGGCCATTGCTGAGTTTTCCAAATTTTCTGGCATGTGGAGTGCAGCACTTTCACAGCATCATCTTTTAGGACTGGAAATAGCTCAGCTAGAATCCCATCATGTCACTAACTTTGTTTGTAGTGATGCTTCCTAAGCCCCACTTGACTTTGGACTCCATGATGCCTGACTCTAGGTGAGTGATCACACCATCATGGTTATCTTGGTCATCAAGATCTGTTTTGTATAGTTCTTCTGTTTATTCTTGCCACCTCTTCTTAATATCTTATGCTTCTGTTAGGTCCATACCATTTCTGTCATTTATTGTGACATCTTTGCATGAAGTGTTCCCTTGGTATCTCTAATTTTCTTGAAGCGATCTCTAGACTTCCCCATTCTATTGTTTTCCTCTATTTTGTTGCATTGATAACTGAAGAAGGCTTTCTTTTCTCTCCTTGCTATTCTTTGGAGCTCTGCATTCAGATGTGTATATCCTTCCTTTTGTCCTTTGCCTTTAGCTTCTCTTCTTTTCTCACTATTTATAAGGCCTCTTCAGGCAACCATTTTGCCTTTGCATTTCATTTTCTTCAGTTCAATTCAGTCGCTTACTCATGTCCAACTCTGCAACCCCATGAACCGCAGCGCGCAAGGCCTCCCTGTCCATCAGCAACTCCCAGAGTCCACCCAAATCCATGTCCATCGAGTCGGTGATGCTATTCAACCATCTCACCCTCTGTCATCCCCTTCTCCTCCTGCCCTCAATCTTTCCCAGCATCAGGGTCTTTTCAAATGAGTCAGCTCTTTGCATGAGGTGGCTAAACTATTGGAATTTCAGCTTCAACATCAGTTCTTCCAATGGACACTCAGGACTGATCTCTTTTAGGGTGGACTGGTTGGATCTCCTTGCAGTCCAAGGGACTCTCAAGAGTCTTCTCCAACACCACACTTCAAAAGCATCAATTCTTCAGTGCTCAGCTTTCTTTATAGTCCAACTCTCACATCCACACATGACCACTGGAAAAACCATAGCCTTGACTAGATGGACCTTTGTTGGCAAAGTAATGTCTGCTTTTTAATATGCTGTCCAGGTTGGTCATAACTTTCCTTCCAAGGAGTGTCTTTTAATTTCATGGCTGCAGTCACCATCTGCAGTGATTTTGGAGCCCCGAAAAATAAAGTCATCCACTGTTTCCACTGTTTCCCCATCTATTTCCCATGAAGTGATGGGACCGGATGCTATAATATTAGTTTTATGAATGTCTCCACCTGCTGTACAATGTCATGAACCTCCATCCATAGTTCTTCAGGCACTCTGTCTATCAGATCTAATCCCTTGAATCTATTTGTCACTGAATAAAATAATTGTACTTTCTTCCAGTAATCTGAAATTGAACTGTGATATACAGATAATTCTGTAACTGGAAGAATAGAAGCTTGAAGGCATTGCTGGTAAAAAATATAGATAGTGGCATTGGTGATCACAGATCATATCAGATCAGTTGCTCAGTTGTGTCTGACTCTTTGCAACCCCATGAATCGCTGCACACCAGGCCTCCCTGTCCATCACCAACTCCCGGAGTTCACTGAGACTCACATCCATCAAGTCAGTGAGACCATCCAGCCATCTCATCCTCTGTCATCCCCTTCTCCTCTTGCCCCCAATCCCTACCAGCATCAGAGTCTTCTCCAATGAGTCAACTCTTTGCATGAGGTGGCCAAAGTACTGGAGTTTCAGCTTTAGCATCATTCCTTCCAAAGAAATCCCAGGGCTGATCTCCTTCAGAATGGACTGGTTGGATCTCCTTTTAGTCCAAGGGACTCACAAGAGTCTTCTCCAACACCACAGTTCAAAAGCATCAATTCTTCGGCGCTCAGCCTTCTTCACAGTCCAGCTCTCACATCCATACATGACCACAGGAAAAACCATAGCCTTGACTAGATGAACCTTTGTTGGCAAAGTAATGTCTCTGCTTTTGAATATGCTATCTAGGTTGGCCATAACTTTCCTTCCAAGGAGTAAGTGTCTTTTAATTTCATGGCTACAGTCACCATCTGCAGTGATTTTGGAGCCCAGAAAAAGAAAGTCTGACACTGTTTCCACTGTTTCCCCATCTATTTCTCATGAAGTGATGGGATCGGATGCCATGATCTTCGTTTTCTGAATGTTGATCTTTAAGCCAATTTTTTTCACTCTCCACTTTCACTTTCATCAAGAGGCTTTTTAGTTCCTCTTCACTTTCTGCCATAAGGGTGGTGTCATCTGCATATCTGAGGTTATTGAGATTTCTCTCAGCAATCTTTATTCTAGCTTGTGTTTCTTCCAGTCCAGCATTTCTCATGATGTGCTCTGCATATAAGTTAAATAAGCAGGGTGACAATATACAGCTTTGATGAACTCCTTTTCCTATTTGGAACCAGTCTGTTGTTCCATGTCCAGTTCTAACTGTTGCTTCCTGACCTGCATACAAATTTCTCAAGAGGCAGATCAGGTGATCTGGTGATCACAGGAACACTGCAATTTGAGGACTGCGATTCCATAATCACTCTCATCAGTTGTGCAGAGTGCTAGGTGACTTCTATATAACGTTGTCTGTAAACTCTGGACAATTCAAAGAGTACAAAAAATGGTGTTGTTTTTTTTTTTTTAAAATCTCTCCATTATGTAGTTTCATATTATATTCTCTAAACCTCTCTAGGAATTCCCCCTGGAAATTCAGACTTTGGATCCATTATACACCAAATCATATTTAGTGGGCCCAGCTTTTGAGTGAACCAAATCTGTCAGTAGACTTGTTACACATGAGGTCATCCTCTGATTCACCTTTGGACAATCTTATCAACATTCTGCCTCTTGTTACTCCTTTGTCCAGGAGTTGGGGATCTCACAGCCTCTATCTTCCATCATAATTCTGTCATCAATAGTAGCAACACTACCCTGTCCATCCGATCCTCCTGGACAAGTTCATCATCTTTAATGAGGAAGGGCAGTGAGAAGGCTTTCCCACTCATATGTGTGGTCCTGTGATTGGCTAGTATCCAGTTTGCAGCAAGTGTCCAATAGATTATCCTCTTCCGTACAGAATTCTTTATAATGTACAAAAATGGATATTTTTCTAACATTGCTAGTGTTACAAAGCATACATTATATGAGCCTGCTCTTAGATGCTGCTGATAGATATTCCATCTTACCAGCTTCTTGGAAGCATGGTCATTAAAGTAGACCTCTGAATAGCCCATAAACTGGTGTTCTAGATGTTCCTCAGTTTTAATATGCTCTGGTGTTTTGGGGCACGGGAAAATTAGCCAATATGAAGACACTGCAATAGTAACTATTCAAAAGGAGACACTCAGAGAAAAAAAAATTTTGGAAAAGATAAACAAGCATAAATGAGATGCTGGAAAATTCTATTGGTCTATCATATATGCAGCTGAAGTCACAAAAAGGAAAGGAGAGGAATGCATAAAAATATATTTTTAAAAAGTGACTGAGTGCAGATTGGTTCAAGATTGCAGAGTAGAAGGATATGAAATCATCTTCTGCAAGAGGTCCCAAATCACAACTAACTATTGAACAACCATTCACAAGAGGATACTGGAACACATGAAAAAAGATAGCCCATATCCAAAGACAAAGGAGAAACTTCAATAAGAAGGCAGGAGAGATGCAATCATGATAAAATCAAATCCCATACCTGAAGGATGAGTGATGCACAAAATGGAGAACAATAATACCAAGAAGTTCTCTCACTACTGTGGACGTTCTGAGCTCCATGTCAAGCTTCCCAGATTGGAGATCTGGCAAGGAGACTAGAAATACCAAGGGGATCTGACTTTGAAGGCCAGCTGGATTTGATCGCAAGACTTCCATAGGAGTGGGGGGACACAGAAACTCTACTCTTAGAGGGCACAAACAAATCACTGCATGCAGTAGGACCAAGGGGAAAGGAGCAGTGACCCCAAAGGAGACTGAACCAGATCTACTTGACAGTGTTGAAGGGTCTTCTGTGGAGGTGTGGGTTGGCAGCAGCTCACAACAGGGAGAGAGGCACTGACAGCAGCAGTCCTGGGAGGTGCCTCTTGGTGCAAGCCTTCTTGGAGGTCACCATTAGCCCTATCATAGAGCCTGTAGACCTCAAGGCTTGTAACCTGAAGCTAAACGACTCTCAGGGAGGGAGCACAGGCCCACCCATCAACAGACAACAAGATTAAAGTTTTACTGAGCCCAACAGAGCAAACCCAGGTTTCCCCACCACCAGTCCCTCCCATCAGGATGCTTTCACAAGCCTCTCCTCTTAGCCTCATCCTTTGGAGGGCATACAGAAGAAGTAAGAAGCACTATAATCCCACAGCCTCTAGAATGAAAACCATAATTTGAAAGTTAACCAAAATGAAGAGGCAGAGGATTATGTCCTAGATGAAGGAACAAGATAAAACCTCAGAAAAACAATGAAATGAAGTGGAGATAGGCAAACTTTGAGAAAAAGAATTCAGAAGAAATGATAGTGAAGATAATCCAGGATATTAGAAAAAGAATGGAGAAGTTGCAAGAAAAATTTACAGAGGACCTAGAAGAACTAAAAAACAAATGAACAGAGATGAACAGTACACTGAAAGGAATCAATGTCAGAATAACTGATGCAGAAGAATGAATAAGTGACCTGTCAGCAGAATGGTGGAAATCACTGCTGTCAAATGGACTATAGAGAAAAGAATGAAAAGAAATGAAGGCAGTCTGAGATCTCTAGGACTACATTGAACACACCAGCATTCACATTATAGGGGTCTCAGAAGGAGAAGGGGCTTCACCCTGTGGCTCAGGTGGCAGAGATTTCAACTGCAAAGCAGGAGACCTGGGCTCAATCCCTGGGTCAGGAGGATCCACTGGAGAAAGGAATGGCTACACATTCCAGTATTCCTACCTGGAAAATCCAATGGACAAAGGAGCTTGGAGAGCTAGTTGGACATGCCTGAGTGACTAAGCAATCAATGACAGATCAGATCATCAGACAGAAGATTATTAAGGAAACATAGACCTAAAATGACACTTTAGATGAATTAGACTTAATTAACATTTATAGAGCATTCCATCCAAAAGTAGCAGGTGATGCATATTTCTCAAATGCACAAAGAACATTCTCCAGGATTGACCACATGCTTGGCCACAAGGCAAGATGTGGTTAATTTAAGAAAATTGAAATCATATCAAGCTTCTTCTTTGATCACAACACTAGGCAGTTAGGAATAAACTACAAGAAAATAACTCAAAAAAAAAAATGACAAACACATGATGGCTAAAAATATGCTAACAGCCAGTGGATCACTGAAGAAATCAAAGACTAAATTTAAAAAAATACCTAGATACAAATGAAAATGAAATCACAGTTGTCCAAAATCTATGGGATGCAGCAAAAACAGTTCTAAGAGGGAACTTTATAGGACTACAATCTTACCTCAAGAAACAAGAAAAATTTCAGATAAACAACCTAACTTATACTTGAAACAGCTAAAGAAAAAAGAACAAATAAAACCTAAATTAGTATGAGGAAAGAAATAGTAAATAGCAGAGAAGAAATTAATGAACTAGAGAAAAGGAAAACAATCCTAAAAATCAGTGAAGACAAAACCTGAAAAGATAAAAACTTTTAGCCAGACTCATCAAGAAAAAAAGGAGGGCACTCAAATAGATAGAATGAAAAAGAAAAATTACAACTGACTCCACAGAAACAAAAAGGATCATAAGGGACTACACTGAGCAACTATGTGTGTGCCAAGTCACTTAAGTCATGTCCAACTCTTTGTGACCCTATGGACTGTAGCCTGCCAGGTTCCTCTGTCCATGGGATTATCCAGGCAAGAATATTGGAGTGGGTTGCCATTTCCTTCTCCAGGGGGCCGTCCCAACCCAGAAATCAAACCCACGTATCTTACATCTCTTGCATTGGCAGGTGGGTTCTTTACCACTAGCACCACCTGGGAAGCCCATAAGCCAATAAAAGGGACAACTTGGAAGAAAAACAGATATTTAGAAAGGTATAGCATTCTGAGACAGAACCAGGGAGAAATAGGAAATATGAACAGAACAATCACAAGTACTAAAATTTAAACTGTGATTAAAATCTCCCAACAAGCAAAATTCCAGGACCTGATGGCTTCACAGGAGAATTCTTTCAAATACTTAGAGAAGATTTAACACCTATATTTCTGAAACTGTTCCAAAGAACTGCAGGGGAAGGAAAACTTCCAAACATATTCTGTGAGGCCACCATCACCCTGATACCAAAACCATACAAAGATACCATAAATAAAGAAAATTATAAGCCAGTATTATGAGGTGTCTCAGTGGTGAAGAATCCGCCTGCCATCGCAGGAGATGCAGGTTCAATTTCTAGGTCAAGAAGATCCCCTGAAGGAAGGAAATGGCAACTCACTCCAGTATTCTTGCCTGGAAAATCTCACAGACAGAAGTGCTTAGGGGATTACAGTTCACAGGGTCGCAGAGTTGGGCATGATTAAGGGACTGGGTATGCATATCACTCACACATTGCTGATGAAAATAGATGCAAAAATCTTCAACAAAATACTAGCAATTTGAAACAAACAATAAAATATCATATACCATGATCAAGTAGTATTCACCCTAGGAATTTTTCAGTATCTGTAACCAATCAACCTGATAGACAACATCAACAAAATCGAAAAATAAAAACCACATGATCATCTCAATGGATGCAGAAAAAAGCTTTTGACAAAATTCAGCACCCATTTATGATAAAAACTCTCCAGAAAGTGAGCATAGAAGGAACATACTTCAACACAATACAGGCCATATGCAACAAACCTACAGCTAGCATCATACTCAATGGTGAAAATCTGAAATCATTTCCTCTAAGATTAAGAACAAGACAAGGATATAAACAATAGCCAATTTTATTCAGCATAGTTTTGGAAGTCCTAGCTATAGCAATCAGAGATAAAAATAAGAAGTAAAGGGAATCCAAATTGGAAAACAAGAAGTTAAATTTTCACTGTTTGCAGTTGACATGATATACATCAGTTCAGTTGAGTTCAGTTCAGTCGTTCAGTTGTGTCCAACTTTGTGACCCCTTGAATTGCAGCACTCCAAGCCTGCCTGTCCATCACCAACTCCTGGAGTTCACTCAAACTCACACCCATCGAGTCGGTGATGCCATCCAGCCATCTCATCCTCTGTTGTCCCCTTCTCCTCCTGCCCCCAATCTCTCCCAGCATCAGAGTCTTTTCCAATGAGTCAACTCTTCGCATGAGGTGGCCAAAGTATTGGAGTTTCAGCTTTAGCATCAGTCCTTCCAATGAACACCCAGGACTGATATCCTTTAGAACGGACTGGTTGGATCTCCTTGCAGCCCAAGGGATTCATTCTCAAGAGTCTTCTCCAACACCACAGTTCAAAAGCATCAATTCTTCAGCGCTCAGCTTTCTTCTCAATCCAACTCTCACATCCATACATGACCACAGGAAAAACCATAGCTTTGACTAGACGGACCTTTGTTGGCAAAACAATGCCTCTGCTTTTAAATATGCTATCTAGGTTGGCCATAACTTTCTTTCCAAGGAATAAGCATCTTTTAATTTCATGGCTGTAATCACCATCTTCAGTGATTTTGGAGCCCCCCAAAATAAAGTCTAACACTGTTTCCCCATCTATTTCCCATGAAGTGATGGAACCAGAAGATCATAAATGTGCTAACAGAAAACTACTAGGACTCATCAATGAATCTGGTAAAGTTGCAGATTACAAAATTAATGTATAGAAATCTTTTGCATTTCTATACACTAACAATGAAAGATCAGAAAGAGATACTCAAGAAACAATTCCATTTACCATCACATCAAAAAAGAATAAAATACCTAGGAATAAACCTCCCTGAGTAGACAAAAGACCTACACTCCAAAAACTATAAGATGCTTATGAAAGAAACTGAAAAAGACACAAACAGATGGAAAGATATACAATGTTAGTGGATTGGAAGACTCAGTAATATGAAAATGACTGTTCTACCCAAGGCAATCTACAGATTTAAATTACAATGACATTCAAGTTATCAAGTTTATCTATCAAACTACCAATGGTATTTTCTAACAGAACTAGAACAAAAAAATTCACAATTTGTACAGAGAAATGAAAGACCACAAATAGCCAAAGCAATCTTGAGGAAGAAAAAGAGAGCTGGAGAAATCAGGCTGTCTGACCTACTACAAAGCTATAGTCATCAAAACAGTATGACAGTGGCACGAAAATTGAAATATACATCAGTGGAACAGATAGAAAACCCAGAAATAAACCCATGCACCTAAGGTCAGTTCGGATCAGATCAGATCAGTCGCTCAGTTGTGTCCGACTCTTTGCGACACCATGAACTGCAGCACGCCAGGCCTCCCTGTCCATCACCAGCTCTCGGAGGTCAGTTAATCTATGGCAAAGGAGGCAAGACTGCACAGTGTTGCAAAGACCGTCTCTTCAATACATGTAAAAAATGAAATTAGATTATTCTTTAACACCATATACAAAAATAAGCTCAAAATGGAAATAAAGGCCTAAATGTAAGAGCAGACACTTTAAAACTGCTAGAGGAAAATGTAAGCAGAACATTCTGTGATATAAACTGCTACAATAATTTTTTGATCTGTCTCCCAGAATAAAGGAAATAAAACCAAAAATAAACAAATGAGACCTACTTAAGTTCAAAAGCTTTTGTACAGTAAACAATAATGAAAATGAAAAGCCAACCCACAGACTGGGAGAAAATATTTGCAAATGATGTGACCGACAAGGAATTAGTCTCCAAACTTTACTAACAGCACATGACTCTTAATAGCATTGCAAAAAGCAAACCCAATCAAAAAATGGGCAGAAGAGCTGAATAGAGATTTCTTCAAAAGAAAACATACAGATGGCCATGAAAAGATATTCAACATCACTAATTATTAGAGAAATGCAAATCAAAATTATAATAAGGTATTACCTCACACTAGCCAGATGGTTATCACCAAACGATCCACAAATGATTAATGCTGGAGAAGGTGTGGAGAGAAGGGAACCCTCCAATACTGTTTTTGGGAATGTAAATTGGTTTAGCCATTATGGATATCAGTATGGAGGTTTCTTAAAATCTAAAAATATAGTTACCTTATGACCCTGCAGTCCCACTTGTGGGCAAATATCTAGAAAAAAACATGGTCTAAAAGGATACATGCACCCCAATGTTCACTGTGGCACTGTTTACAATAGCCAAGACATGGAAGCAACCTAAATGTCCATTGACAGAGAAATGGATAAAGAAGATGTGATACACAAATGCAATGGAATAGTATTTAGCCATTCATTAAGAAGAATGAAATAATGCCATTTGCAGCAACATGGATGGACCTACAGAGTGTCATACTGAATGAAGAAATTTAAACAGAGAAGAAGAAATAACATATGTCATCCCTTATATGTGAAATCTAAAAAGAAATATACAAATGACTTACTTGTGAAATAGAAAGAGACAAACATAAGAGAATGATCCTATGTTGCCAGGGAAAGATTGTAGGCAAAGGATAATTAGGAAGTTTGGGATGGACATGTACTCACTGCTATATTTAAAATGGATAACAATTAAGGACTTCCTGTATAGAACATGGAACTCTGCTCCATGTTACATGGCAGCCTGAATGGGAGGGAAGTTTGGGGCAGAATGAATACATGTATATGTATGGCTGAAACACTTCATTGTCCATCTGAATCTATTACAACATTGCTAATCACTTATACAGTAATAGAAAACAAAAAGCTTTTTAAAAAGTGACTGAAAATTTTCAAAATTTGGTGAAAACTCTTAACGCACACACTCAAGAAGAAAACATGAAGAAAACTATAATGAGGGTTTGGATTCCATATGTTAGGAGCTTGGAAGTCACACTCCATCCTCACGACAAGTAAAAGCTAAACAGACTAAAGATATCAGCTAATTTTGGATCCATATAGAAGGCAAGGTAAAGCAAATGAGTGCCTATGACATTGGACATACAGACAGGCTAATATAGGGAGTCACTACTTACCAGGGCAAAGATGATGCTAGTAGAACCAGTGTCAGGGCAGGAAAACATCAGCTGTAATAGATAAACAGATGGAGCTCAGTGGGGACAATTCTGAGAGTTGCAAACTCCAAGGAAATCCAGTCATAGGAAGTGGGAGACACTATATTTTGAGATTATCTCCAGCAGCTTGATCAGTTTCCCCACAGTGAGCAATAGAGAAAAATTCCTTTATGCTTCTGGCAGGAGTAGGGGAAAAGGAACCATTTAAGAATCCTCCAGAACATTCTACTCTTCTTCATAAGCCCTGGCCTCAGGAGAAAGAAGCTAATTAACCAGAATCAAGCTCAGTGGGTTTTATTAGAGACAAAGTGACCTGGGGCAAAGGAAATAACCCAACTCTACTTGGGTCTAGTCTTCCATGGGGGAAAAGGGATATACCTAACTCTAACTGACTCTAGTCATCCTGTGCCACCTAATAGGGAAGAAAACAACTGAGAAACACATGTGAAGTTCAAGTTCAGAGACATAGACTGCTAAAAAACGAAGATTTAGTCATAGGACCAGAAAATATTTCCCTTCCTCCACAACTCACCTCCACATTACTAAGCCCTAATTACTGCAGTTCGTGTTACCCAGAACATCATGCTCAGTTATCAATAAAAAGTTACAAGGCATACAAAAAGACAAAAACACAATCTGAAGAGACAGAGCAAGCATTGGGATCAGATATAGAAGGCATGTTGGAATTATCAGGCTGGGATTTTAACATAGGTATAATTGATATGCAAAGGGCTCTAATGTATAAAGCAGACAGCAGACAAAAATACATGAGCACTGTAAGCAGGAAGATGGAAATCCTAAGAAAGAACAAATAAGAACCGCTAAAGATAAAAGCACTGTGCGTGTGTGTTGCATGCTCAGTTGCTTCAGTCGTGTCTGACTCTTTGCCCCATGGATGATAGACCACCAGCTCCTCTGTCCATGGGATTCTCCAGGCAAGAATACTTGAGTGGGTTGCCATGCCCATCTCCAAGGGATCTTCCCAACCCAGGGGTCAAGGCTGCATCTTCTGTCTCCTGCATTGTCAGGTGGGTTGTTTACCACTAACACCACCAGGGAAGCATTCCCCACCCCGCCCCCCCAAAACAAAACAAAACACTGTAATCGAAGTGAATAATGTTTTAATGGACTCACTGGTAGAGTTAGACATGACTGAAGAAGGGATGTCCGAGCTTGGGGATATATCAGTATAAACTGCAAAAACTGAAAAGAAAGAGAACAAAGACTGAAACAGAATGAAATACCAAATAAAGCTGTGGGACAACTACAAAAGGTGTAATATATGCATAATGGAAAAACAAGAAAGAGGAAAAATAAAGGAACATAAATAATTGAAGCAATATTAACTGAATATAACATCAGACAAAAACCACAAACCTAGGAAGCTTAGAGAACACCAAGCAGAATAGATACCAGAAAGCAAACAAGCAAAAAAAAAAAAAAAAAACAACAACAAAAAACTAGAGCTAGGCCAATCATTTTCAAACTACAGGTAATCAAACATGAAGAGAAAATTCAAAAAGAAGCCAGAGCTATGTGTATGGGGCAGGCAGTGAAACTACTTTACCTAACAGTTCAGTTCAGTTCAGTAGCTCAGTCATGTCCGACTCTTTGCAACCCCATAAATTGCAGTAGGCCTCCCTGTCCATCACCAACTCCCGAAGTTTACTCAAACTCATGTCCATCAAGTCAGTGATGCCATCCAGCCATCTCGTCCTCTGTTGTCCCCTTCTCCTCCTGCCCCCAATCCCTCCCAGCATCAGTGTCTTTTCCAATAAGCCAACTCTTCACATGAGGTGGCCAAAGTTTTAGCTTTAGCATCAGTCCTTCCCATGAACACCCAGGACTCATTTAGGATGGACTGGCTGGATCTCATTGCAGTCCAAGGAACTCTCGGGAGTCTTCTCCAACACCACAGTTCAAAAGCATCAATTCTTCAGCGCTCAGCTTTCTTCACAGTCCAACTCTCACATCCATACATGACTACTGGAAAAACCATAGTCTTGACTAGACAGACCTTTGTTGGCAAAGTAATGTCTCTGCTTTTGAATATGCTATCTAGGTTGGTCATAACTTTCCTTCCAAGGAGTAAGTGTCTTTTAATTTCATGGCTGTAGTCACCATCTGCAGTGATTTTGGAGCCCAGAAAAATGAAGTCTGACATTGTTTCCACTGTTTCTCCATCTATTTCCCATGAAGTGATGGGACCAGATGCCATGATTTTCGTTTTCTGAATGTTGAGCTTTAAGCCAACTTTTTCACTCTCCTCTTTCACTTTCATCAAGAGGCTTTTTAGTTCCTCTTCACTTTCTGCCATAAGGGTGGTGTCATCTGCATATTTGAGGTTATTGATATTTCTCCCAGCAATCTTGATTCCAGCTTGTGCTTCTTCCAGCCCAGCGTTTCTCATGATGTGCTCTGCATGTAAGTTAAATAAGCAGGTGACAATATACAGCCTTGATGTACTCCTATTCCTATTTGGAACCAGTCTGTTGTTCCATGTCCAGTTCTAACTGTTGCTTCCTGACCTGCATATAGGTTTCCCAAAAGGCACGTCAGGTGGCCTGGTATTCCCATCTCTTTCAGAATTTTCTGCAGTTTATTGTGATCCACACAGTCAAAGGCTTTGGCATAGTCAATAAAGCAGAAATAGATGTTTTTCTCTTGCTTTTTCGATGATCCAGCAGATGTTGGCAATTTGATCTCTTGTTCCTCTGCCTTTTCTAAAGCCAGCTTGAACATCTGAAAGTTCACAGTTCATATATTGTTGAAGTCTGGCTTGGAGAATTTTGAGCATTTCTTTACTAGCGTGTGAGATGAGTGCAATTGTGTGGTAGTTTGAGCATTCTTTGGCATTGCCTTTCTTTGGGATTGGAATGAAAACTGACCTTTTCCAATCTTGTGGCCACTGGTGAGTTTTCCAAATTTGCTGGCATATTGAGTGCAGCACTTTCACAGCATCATCTTTCAGGATTTGAAATAGCTCAACTAGAATTCCATCACCTCCAATTGATGCTACCCAATTAAAGATTTATCATAAAGCTACAGTAATGAAGATGTGATATTGGATAAAGAATAGAATAGATCATGGACAGAACAGAGAACCCAGAAATAGACTCACATAAATATGTTCAGCTGATATTTGATGAAGGTGCAAGTGAACATTGCTTAGTTTTGTCCAACTCTTTGAAATCCCATGAACAATACAGTCCATAGAAATCTCTAGGCCAGAATACTGGAGTGGGTAGCCTTTCCCTTCCGCAGGGGATCTTCCCTACCCAGGATCGAACCCAGATCTCCTGCATCACAGGTGGATTCTGTACCAGCTGAGCCAACAGGGAAGCCCAGGAATACTGGAGTGGGTAGCCTATCCTTTCTCCAGTGGATCTTCCTGATCCAGGAATTGAACTGGGATCTCCTGCTTTGCAGGTGGATTCTTTATGAACTGAGCTATCAGGGAAGCCCAAAACAATGCAAAAGAAGCAACAAATGGTGCTGAAAAAAACTGGACCTTCACATATAAAAAAAGTCAATCTAGATACAGAACTTACATCTTTCACAAAAATTAACTGAAAATGAATTATAGGCCTATATTCAAAACAGAAAACAACACAAGATAACATAGGAGAAAAACTAGGTGGAGTTGGATATGGTGATGACTTTTCAAACATAACATCAAAGGTACAATGTATGAAAGAAAGAATTGATAAACTGAATTTTATTAAAATTAAAAATTTCTGCTCTGCTAAAGGCAATGTCAAGAGAATGAGAAACAAGACACATACTGGGAGCAAACATTTTCAAAAGACACATCTGATAAAGGAGTGACAGACAAAAACCTATACATGGATTTTATAGCAATGTTACCCATAATTGTTAAAACTTCAAAGTAACCAAGATACCCTTCAATAGATGAATAGAAAAGTGAATAAACTCTGGAACATCAGACAATGGAATATTATTCAACACTAAAATTAATTATCAAACCATGGAAAGACATAGAGGAACCTTAATGCATATTACTAAGTGAAAGAAGCCAATCTGAAAAGGCCACATGCTATATAATTCCAACTATATGACATTCTGGGAAAGATAGAACTGTGGAGGCAGAAACAAGATCAGTAGTTGCAGAGTTTGGTAGGAAGGTGAGTAAGTGGGGCACAGAAAAATTTTAGGGCAGAGAAAATACTCTTTATTAACCATACAGGGGAGTTTCCTGGTGGCTCAGAGGGTAAAGCATCTGTCTATGATGCGGAAGACCCAGGTTCGATCCCTGGGTTGGGAAGATCCTCTGGAGAAGGAAATGGCAACCCACTCCAGTATTCTTGCCTGGAGAATCCCATGGACAGAGGAGCCTGGTGGGCTACAGTCCATGGGGTCGCAAAGAGTTGGACATGACTGAGCGACTACACACTTACCATACAGGGGATATATATTGTCATACATTCATCTAAACACAAAGAATGTTCAATACCAATAGTGAAACCTAATAAAACTATAGACTTTGGGTGATTATGATGCGTAAGTGTAGATTCATCAACTGTCAGGTGTTGTCAACTGTACAGCTCTGGCAGTGGTGGTGATAATGGGAGAGGCTGTCCATGTGTGTGAGTGGGGGGGTGTATGGGAAATTTCTTTACCTTTTTTGTAATTTTGTAGTCAACCTAAAACTACTCTAAAAGTGGGGAGTCTTGAAAAATAACTTAAAATTTATATCAATAAAATAAAATATAAAGTGAAAAAAGTAAGAAAGAAAAAAGAAACTGTACTAACACATGTCCTTGTCAAATTGCCCAAAAACACTGATAAAGAGAAAATCTTATGAGGAGCTAGAAAAAAGACACATCATACATAGAAGAGAAAAGAAAAACAGATTTCCCATCAGAAAATAATGCAATCAAAGAAGCAGTGCAGCAACATCTTCGTAATACTGAAAGAAAACAACTGTCAACCTAGAATTCTATACCCAGAAAAAAATATCTTTCACAAATACAACCAAACGAAGTTTGTAAAATCCTTCTCTGTCCTCTCGGAGTCTTCTCTTTCCTATACTCTCCTGTTTCTCAGACTCTGTCAATTTGCATGTGAAAATAACTATCTGGGCATTTCACTTTCTGCATTTACTCAGCAATGTACAACCTAGAAGTAATTTCAGAGCAATCTTCCCTCGGAACATTGGGTGGATACTTAGTTTTTATTTGCATAAGTGAAATAGCCTATTACTGTCATTCTTCTCCAAGCTAAGGAAGAATATGTTCTAAAGGCAAATCCAGCTTCTATGTAAGAAGCTGGCAAGTGTTTCTGAATTTTTAACTGGAAGTCTTCTTAGATTCAAAAGCAAGTTTTCTTTTTTTCTCTTAAGCAGACCCCTTGGCTGGCTTGCCCACTGTGCTATACTTTATCTTCCTTTCCATTGTGTTTTGCCACCATTGCAGTGTGTTTCTCTGTCCATTTTTATGTCCAATTTCTATGATCAGACATCATGTTCTAGCATTTGGTTTCTGACTACCGTGCTTTTGCCTACTTTTAGATTATTGATTCACATGGATGTGTTGTCTTTATGAAGATCTTAAATTCTCAAAGTTTTTTAAGAGAGAGTATGCATCATAAGCTGAAAAGTAAAAGCATCCCAAGGCATTTATTTCTATCCCTGTGGAATCAGGCAAGCTAGATTCCAATAGACACCTGTCTGTTTTCCTTAATACTTCAATTACTTGTAATGAATACATTTATTTTGTAATACCAAAGATTACATATCATTCTGCAAAAACTCAAGGTAGCATTTTGTGTGTGTGCTCAATCCTGTCTGACTCTGTGGGACATGGACTTTAGCTCACAAGGCTCCTCCATCCATGGGATTTCCCAGGCAAGGATACTGGAATGGGTTGCCATTTTCATCTCCAGGGGATCTTTCTGACCCAGGGATTGAACTCATGTCTCCCTTATCTCCTGTATTGGCAGGTGGATTCTTTACTACTAAACCACCTGAGAAGCCTAAGGTAGCATTAAAATTTCTTAGTATAAATGCATGAAATTTGTCCTTTTTTTCTCTTTCTATCTCATTTATTTATAGTGTTTTCTTTTTCTTTTCAATAATGTCATGTTTTTGAGGCAGGAAATTTCTAAGCTCATTGAAATTTGGCTTTACATTTATTTTTCTCTGCTTTGATGAGGACTGATAACTTCTGAATATGAACTCTGTGTTTTCATTTCACAGATTCACTTCTAATGCCAAGTCTCATTTTTGTCTTCTCTCTTTGCTTCTCAAGCTTCAGACTGGCAGCATAATGATGTGTGCAATGCTCTTTTTATGTTGAAAGCAAATGACTAGAGGCAACTTGTAGCACTTTATTCAAATTAACCAACATGTTGTGAAGGCAGGAATGCTCAAGGCACAGATTTTCACTATGAGTTTTGTATTAGAAAACTGTGGATTAATCATTAATCATTCTCTTTTCTCCACACTTATTCTCTTGCTAGTTGGTAAGTAACATCTGTTTATGAACATTAGATTATAATTAACCAGCAGTTAATTGAATACAATTTTATAGTTTATTTAGAAGATAGGGAAAAAATAATTCACGCCTTACTTTTCATTATGTTACATTTATGTTTGTCTGTCTTATTTATCTGTGAACTTTCTGATATGCTCAGTGTCCTGCACAGTGCCTGGCAAATTGTTGTTTTCTTGTTGCTGTCTTGTCTGACTCTCTTGTGACCCCACGAACTGTAGCCTGCCAGATTCCTCTGTCCATAGGATTTTGCAGGCAGAAATACTGGAGTGGTTTGCCGTTTCCTTCTCTAGGTGATCCTCCCAGCCCAAGGGTCGAGCTCACATCACCTGGATTGCACAAGGACTCTTTACCTGTTGAGCCACCAGGGAAGCCCAGCAAATAGAAAAAAAGTGAAAGTGAATATTTGTTGGATGAAAAATAGCAGGCAAGACCATAAGAACTTGGGGCAAGGAAAGTTTTTTCAGAATTTGAGATTTTTCTTATCACAGAACAATTTTATGATCAGTATGCTGGGATCCCAGCCCTTGGCAGAGCAAATTCCTGTCCAGAATAATGTAATAGAGAGTACTTTTAAGACTTATTCTCTTGGTAAATTTTGAACATTAAAAATATATTATTGACTATAGTCACCATGCTGTACATTGCATTATTTTATAACTGGAAAATTTGTAACCTTTTGACTCCAGCACCTATTTTGCCCACCTCCAACACCCATACTTCTGGTCACCATTATTCTTTCTGAGTTTTGTTTTCTTTTATTTGTTTTTTATTTATTATTTTAGAGTTCACATGCAAGTGAAATCATATAGTATTTGTCTTTGTCTGTCTGACTTATTTTACTTATCATGATACCATTAAAGTCTGTTACATCTTCACTAAAGGCAAGATTTCATTCTTTTTTTGTGTGGCTGAGTAGTATTCCTTTGTGTATATATACCACATATTCTTTGGGCTTCCCTGGTAGTTCAGCTGGTAAAGAATTCACCTGCAATGTAGGAGACCCTGGTTTGATTCCTGGGTCATAAGGTCTCCTGGAGAAGGGATAGGTTACTCACTCCAGTATTTTTGAGCTTCTCTTGTGGCTCAGATGGTAAAGAATTTGTCTGCAATGTGTGAGACCTGTGTTAGATCCCCAGGTTGGGAAGATCCCTTTGAGGAGTGTATTGCAACACACTTCGGTATTCTTTCGTGAAGAATCCCCATGGACAGAGGAGCCTGGCTGACTGCAGTCCATTTGGTCACAAAGAGTTGGACAAAACTGAGTTACTAAGCACAGTACACACCACATATTCTTTATTCATTCATCCACTGATACACACTTAGGTTGTTTTCATATCTTCTGTGTTATGAGAAATGCTGCTATGAACATAGGGGTGCATATATCATTTAAAGTTTTTGTGTTTTCATTTTCTGGATAAATTCCCAGAAGTGGAATTGCTGGATAATTTGGTAGTTCTATTTTTTCCCCTTTGGATGAACTTCTGTATTGTTTTCCATTGCGTCTGCACTAATTTACATTTTCATCAGCAATGCATGAGTATTCCCTTTTCTCCAAACTTCTGCCAATACATATTTCCAGTTTTTTTGATAGTAGCCATTCCAACAGGTGTGAGTTGATATTATGGTTTTTATTTGCCTTTCCTTGATGATTAATTATGATAGCATCTTTTCTTGTTCCTTTTGGCCATATGTATGTCTTTGGAAAAATGTGTATTCAGATTTTCTGTACATTTTTAATAGGACTGTCCATTTATTTGTTTACTAGTGACTGGATATTAATCCCTTATCAAATATTTTATTTGTAAATGTTTTCTTTCATTCAGTTAATTGCTGTTTCACTTGGTTTTTCTGCTGCATAGCTTGATGTGGTCCCACATGTTTTGTTTTGCTTTAGGAGTAAGATTAAAAAAATTATCGCCAAGACTGACATCAAGGAACTTATTCCTTATATTTTCTTCTAGGAATTTTATGGCTTCAATTCTTACACTCAAGTCTTTAATTGAGTCTTCAATAACATTTTGGGTTATGTTTGTGTATGGTATAAGGTAATAGTCTAATTTCACTTTTTCACATGTGGCTATTTTCCCTATACCATTTTTTGAAGAGAATGTTGTTTTCCCATTGTATGTTCTTGGTTTCTTTGTTGTTAATTAATTGACTATGTCCTTGTGGGCTTATTTCTGGGTTGTCAATTCTGCTCTATTAAATCTATTTGTTTATCTGTATCATGCTTTATTTATTATAGCTTTGTGATATAGTTTGAAATCAGGAAGCATGATGCCTCCAGCTTTGTTCTTCTTTCTCAGTATTACTTTAGGTATTGAGGGTTTTCTGTGGCTAAATATAAAATCTAGGGTAATTGATTCTATTTCTGTGGAAAAAAAGCCATTGGAATTTTGGCAGGGACTGCATTATATTTGTAGATTGCTTTGGATAACATGGACATTATAATGATAATAAATTTTCTAATCCATGTGCATAGTATACCTTTCCATTTATTTGTATCTTCTTTAGTTTCTTTCATCAATGTCTTATAGTTTTCAGTATAGAGGTCTTTTCCTTCTTGGTTAAATTTATCCCTAGGTATTTTACTCTTTATACTGCAACTGTAAATGAGATTGTTTCCTTAATTTCTTTTTCTGATAGTTTGTGGTTAGTGCATTAAAAAACAGCAAAAATTTGAGTATTAACTTTATACCCTGCAGATTTACTGAATTCCATTAGTCCTAACAGTTCCCTCCCCCATAGAGTATTTAGGGTATTCTATATATAAAATCATGTCATCCACAAATAGTGACAGTTTTACTTTCCTCCAAATTTTGATGATTTTATTCCTTTTTCTCATCTGATTGCCTTGGCTAGGATTCCCAGTACTATGTTGAATAAAACTGGCAAAAGGGGGCATTCTTGTTTTGTTTCTGATCTTAGAAAAATAGCTTTCACCTTTTCTTGTGGAGTATGTTGTTAGAGCAATGAGTTTGACATACATGGCTTTTATTATTTTGAGGTACATTGCTTTGATATCCACTTTGTTGAGAGTTTTTTTTTTTTTTAATCATAAATGGATGTTAAATTTTGTTAAATGCTTTTTCTATACCTATTGAAATGATCGTATGATTCACATCCTTCATTTAGTTAATGTAAGGCATCACATCAATTGATTTGTAAATATTAAATTGTCCTTGCATTTATGGAATAAGGATTTTCTGTGGTTAACATGGTATATGATTTTTAATGTGTTGTTTAGTTCAATTTGCTAATACTTTGTTTAGGATTTTGCACTTATGTTCATCAGGGATATTAGCTTATAATTTTCTTTCTGTAATGTCCTTGACAGGTTTTTGTATCGGGGTAATGTTAGCCTCGGATAAGGCAATGGCACCCCACTCCCTGGTATAATGACTTTGAAAGCAGTCCCTCCTATTTAATTTTTTGAGAGAGTAGGAGAAATGTGTAAAATCTTCTTTGAAAGTTTGGTAGAATTTTCTGGTGAAGCCATCTGGTCGTGGACTTCTGTTTCTTGGGAGGTTTCATTATTGATTGAACCTCTTTACTAGTAATCCATCTATTCATATTTTCTTCATCATACAGTACTGGCAGGTTGTATTTTTCTGGGAATTTATCTGTTTCTTCCAAGTTATCCAGTTTATTGGCACAAATTGTTCATAGTAATATCTTGTGATTCTCTGTGGTATTAGTTCTATCTTCTCTTGCATTTCTGGTTTTATTTATTTGAATAGTATTTCTGTTTTTCTTGATAAATCTAGCCCAAAGTTTGTCAGTTTTGTTTATCTGCTCAAAGGACCAGCTCTTAGTTGTTTCATTCTTTTCTATTGTCTTCTTTCTTTCTCTTTGATTTCTGCCCTGACATCTTTTATTTCATTTTTTTCTATTAGCTTGGGGCTTTATTTGTTCTCTTTTCCTAGTTCCTTTGGGTGTAAAATTTCACTGTTATTTGGGATTTTTCTTAATTTTTGAGTTTGGCCTGTATCACTATGAACTTCCCTCATAAAACTACCTTGGCTGCATCCCATAGATTTTAGTATGTTGTATTGACAGTTTCATTTTTCTCTACATATTTAAAAATTTTTTCTTTTGATTTTTTTGTTGGCTTCTTAGTTTATTATTAGCATACTGGTTAATCTTTATATATTTGTGATATTTCCAGTTTTCTTCTTGTAATTGATCTCTGTTTTTCTACCTCTGTAGTTGGAAAAGATGCTTGATGTGATTTCCTTCTTAAATTGCCTGAGACTTGTTTTGTGGCCTAACATATAGTTTATTTTGAAGACTTTTTCATAGGCACTTGAGAAGTACATGCATTCCACTGCTTGGATGGAATGTTTTCTGTATGTTATTTATCTGGTGCAATGTTTCATTTAAAATCAATGTTTGCTTATTGATTTTACCTATGAATGATTCATAAGCATGATGTGGATGATCATTGATGTAAGAGGATATTTAAGTCCTATACAATTATTGTATTGTTGTCAGTTTTCCCTTTTAGGTCTATCAATTTTGCCTCATATATCTAGGTGCCATTATGTTGGGTGCAGAATGTTTACAAATGTCATATCTTCTTGTTGGATTTACCCTTTTGTTCATGGAACATATTTTTTTCTGTCCCTTTACTTTCAGTCTGTGTATTTCTTTATATCTGAATTGAATCGTTTATAGGCAGCATATAGATGGGTCTTTTTAAAAATTTTATTCACCCACTCTATTTAAGTCATTATTTATGTGCTTTAGTTCAGTTTAGTCACTCAGTCATGTCCAACTCTTTGTGACCCCATGAACCGCAGCATGCCAGGCCTCCCTGTCCATCACCAACTCCCAGAGTCCACCCAAACCCATGTCCATTGAGTTGGTGATGCCATCCAACCATCTCATCCTTTGTCGTCTCCTTCTCCTCTTGCCTTCAATCTTTCTCAGCATAAGGGTATTTTCAAATGAGTCAGTTCTTCACATCAGGTGGCCAAATTATTGGAGTTTCAGCATCAACATCAGTCCTTCTAATGAACACCCAGGACTGATCTCCTTCAGGATGGACTGGTTGGATCTCCTTGCAGTCCAAGGGTCTCTCAAGAGTCTTCTCCAACACCACAGTTCAGAAGCATCAATTCTTCAGTGCTCAGCCTTCTTTATTGTCCAACTCTCACATCCATACATGACCAGTGGAAAACCATCGTCTTGACTAGATGGACCTTTGGTGGCAAAGTAATGTCTCTGCTTTTTAATATGCTGTCTAGGTTGGTCATAACTTTCCTTCCAAGGAACAAGCATCTTTTAATTTCATGGCTACAATCACCATCTGCAGTGATTTTGGAGCCCAGAACAATAAAGTCAGCCACTGTTTCCACTTGTTTCCCTACCTATTTGCCATGAAGTGATTATTGACATTTTATTAATTGTAAATAAGTTGACACTTATTAATGTCAGTATTCTTCTCTTGCTTTATTCCCTTGTAGTTTGATAGTTTTTTTTAGTGTTATGATTAGTTTCTTTCCTCTTTTTCTTTTGTGTAATTACTACAAGTTTCTGCCTTGTGGTTATCATGAGGCTATGTATATAAAACATACATACATATATGGCTATGTATACATATAAGGCTATGTATATAAAACAGTCCATTTTAAGTTGAGAACAACTGAAGTTTGAATACATTCTAATAATCTATGTTTTTACTCCTCCTTTCATGTTTTATATTTTTGATGTCCCATTTTATATATTTATATGTTATACCTTAAACAAATTACTGTGGTTAGAGCATTTTTCACAACTTTTGCCTTTTAACCTTCAAGCTAGTTTTATAAGTGATTAATTCATTACCTGTATGATATATACCTATACATAATAAGATACGTTCATATGTTTTCTTATTGCTAATTAGTGCCTTTCCTTTTACGTTTAGAGAAATTCCTTCAATATTTCTTGTAAAGCTGGCTTTAGAGGTGCTGAATTCCTTGGCTTTGGCTTTGTAGGGCATGCAGGAAAATAAATGCCCTGGGAACAAACCTTAATCAATGACCTAATAGGAGTTGATTTATAAGCATTTCAGCTTCCCCATCCCTCTGGTGGGGCAATTCTGCTGCTGCTGCTGCTGCTGCTGAGTCGCTTCAGTCGTGTCCGACTCTGTGCGATCCCATAGACGGCAGCCCACCAGGCTCCTCTGTCCCTGGGATTCTCCAGGCAAGAATGCTGGAGTGGGTTGCCATTTCCTTCTCCAATGCATGAAAGTGAAAAGTGAAAGCGAAGTCGCCCAGTCGTGTCCGACTCTTAGCGACCCCATGGAGTGGAGCCCACCAGGCTCCTCCGTCCATGGGATTTTCAACTCTGAGGTAGGCTTTATCCATTTTCCGGAGGTCTCTCACAGCAGTGCCTGCTCCTGAATACACCTCGCACTGGCTTCTCCCTTTATCACCCTTGCCTCCTAGTACTTCCTGCACAACTCACACATAAACTGCTTCTTCCAGATGTGCCTGTGGGGGATTCCAAACCAAGACTGTATTTAAGTATTTCCCTATAGCTATTTTTCTTAAAAGCCACCACACTTTGACATTCATTTGGTTGCCTTGACATCGGGACTTTAAATCTAAAAGTACAAATTCAACAAGTCATACTGATTTTTACTTGAGTGTCTATAGAGAGGTCAAAATCAACAGACAAAGCAAAACTCCCCATGGTCAAAATTACCATTACAGTTCATTAGGATTCTTGTTCAGAATTTTCCAGTTTAAAGAATTTTATCTTGTATATTGATGGTCTAGATTGAATGTGGCCATGTTCTGTGTCATGGTGTGTAACTCTGCCAGAAAGTTACCTCTCTCGGCTCTGTCTGTATAACTGGAGATCAGCTCACCATTTCTGAATGAGTCTTTCACCAGCTTCCTATTAGATCAGACTACTGCCTCTTTGAGCAGACCACAGAAGTAGTAATTATATGTTTGTAATGAAAATGAGGTTTTTATATAAACTCATGAGGTTTGTTTAAATACCTATCTTTAAACAAACATGAACTTCCCATTTAATGAGGAGTATTGCTCATTCTGCGAGAGTCCAAGAGGCCCTGGGGCTGACCGAGGGCAGGTGACATGTCCAGTCTGGTGTATGTCCTCCTTGAGTGTATTAGCAAGCTAATGGCCCACACTATTTCAGGAGTTATTTTCCTTTCTCATTTGGCTAAATTATACTGTTAAATGTTGAACTTTAGAACATTAAATATGCCCATGCTATAATTCCATTATAATTGAGTTCTCTGAGCTTCATTTTCCTTTCTCTATAATGGAAATAATAGCCTCAATTTATCTCATGGAATTTTGGGAAGACTCAGATAATATGTGAAACTCCTTTGTGAAGTACACAAGATAAGAATTTATTTTTATTGAGGCTGAGTATATCATCATAGACTTAATATTCATTTGGTTGATCATTTAAGATTGCTGCCTATCTGTGGATGGTTAAAGAATTCTCAAACAATCCTCAAATTATTCTGTAACCTATGGAGGCTATATTGATCAAACATAGGTTCCTATTGTATTTTTCCACCATTGCGTTACAGGTCCTGCATAGGAAGGAGCTTCACTTGGGAACTCTGGCCTTGGAGTTAGGAGAACTGTATTGGTAATAACTGACTTGGGCAAGCACTGAAACGTTTTGTCCTTCAGTTTAACCATTTGTAAAACAAGCCAAATAACTTTACAGGATGATCTCTAACATCCCTAAAACTTCATTAGAAATATCCATAGAGTTTGTTAAAAATGCAGATGAGATTTCTAGGTCTCATCCTAGATTTAATGAAGCAGAGTCTCCCAGGTTGGGGTTCCCAGTATTCATATTTTTATTAAGAATAGAAAAAGAATATTTCAAGCCCTATTTTGTTACTTCAACTTTAACTATAGAATTTAATTGGAGCCAGCCTTAGTGAACCACTTAATTAGAAAACTTGTAAGTTAGAACTGGTCATGGAACAACAGACTGGTTCCAAATAGGAAAAGGAGTACGTCAAGGCTGCATATTGTCACCATGTTTATTTAACTTATATGCAGAGTACATCATGAGAAATGCTGGACTGGAAGAAACACAAGTTGGAATCAAGTTTGCCGGGAGAAATAGCAATAACCTCAGATATGCAGATGACACGACTCTTATGGCAGAAAGTGAAGAGGGGCTAAAAAGCCTCTTGATGAAAGTGAAAGTGGAGAGTGAAAAGGTTGGCTTAAAGCTCAACATTCAGAAAACAAAGATCATGGCATCTGGTCCCATCACTGCATGGGAAATAGATGGGGAAACAGTGGAAACAGTGTCAGACTTTGTTTTTCTGGGCTCCAAAATCACTGCAGATGGTGACTGCAGCCATGAAATTAAAAGACGCTTGCTCCTTGGAAGGAAAGTTATGACCAACCTAGATAGCATATTCAAAAGCAGAGACATTACTTTACCAACAAAGGTTCGCCTAGTCAAGGCTATGGTCTTTCCTGTGGTCATGTATGGATGTGAGAGCTGGACTGTGAAGAAGGCTGAGCGCCGAAGAATTGATGCTTTTGAAGTGTGGTGTTGGAGAAGACTCTTGAGAGTCCCTTGGAGTGCAAGAAGATCCAACCAGTCCATTCTGAAGGAGATCAATCCTGGAATTTCTTTGGAAGGAATGATGCTAAAGCTGAAACTCCAGTATTTTGGCCACCTCATGCGAAGAGTTGACTCATTGGAGAAGACTCTGATGCTGGGAGGGATTGAGGGCAGGAGGAGAAGGGGACGACAGAGGATGAGATGGCTGGATGGCATCACTGACTCGATGGATGCGAGTCTGAGTGACCTCCAGGAGCTGGTGATGGACAGGGAGGCCTGGCGTGCTGCGGTTCATGGGGTCGCAAGGAGTCGGACACGACTGAGCGACTGATCTGATCTGTAAGGTATGTGAATATTCTTGACACTAGTCCCTTGGAAAGTGAAACCATCTAGCTATTTCCTTGTTAGATGGATATGGAAAAGATCAGTGAATTCTTACATTACCATAAAAGTATACTTCTTCTATTAATATATCATATCATCATAAAATGGATTATGAAAAAGGCCTAATAGCCTTTCTTTAATAATGAAAGTTGGCACAGTGGTAGAGAGTCTGCCTGCAAGGCAGGAGACCTGGGTTTGATCCCTGAATTGGGAAGATTCCCTGGAGAAGGGAACAGCAACCCATTCTGGTATTTTTGCCTGGAGAATTCCATAGACAGAGGAGCCTAGCAGACTACAGTCAATGGGATTGCAGAGTCAGACATGACTGAGCAACTAACATGCACACAATAGGTTCATGAGCTGTTGGCTTATCAGCTTGGGAGTAAAAATTTCAAAAATAAAAAAAACAAAAAACATACAAACTAAAAATGTATCCCTAAAAACAAAATCACTTCATTTGTCAAAGAAATAACTGACCCTGTCCTTACTGTCCCCTGCCTCCATCAAAGTGAATCATTATCCTTTCTTATCATTTTTTTTCCCCAGAGGCAGTTTCTGTTTTCTGCTAATAGATCAATCTATTCTTGCACTCATTTCTCAAATATACTTCTTGTCATTGTAGCAATGATCCAGGAGATAGCAAGATGGCCTTTTCACTTGCTCTGTCAATTGGAACAACTGTAAATGAGTCCTGTTGGTCACTAGTTCTCCTCTCTCTAGCCCTGCTTTGTTTTTCTTAATTGGATGATTAAGACATTTACAATGTTGTACTGGTTTCTGCCATACAACAACATGAATCATTCATAGGTAGCCATATGTCCCCTCCTTTTTGAACGTTCCTCCCACCTCACCCTGACCTCATCCCACCCTTCCAGGTCATCACAGAACACGGGGTTGATTTCCCTCCATCATATAGCAAATTGCCGTGGCTATCTATTTTACATATGGTAATGTGTATGTTTCAATGTTATTCTCTCAATTCATCCTACCCTTTCCTTCCCCAGTTGTGTCCACAGGTCTGTTCTGTATGTCTGCATCTCTCTTACCATCCTGCAAATAGGTTCATCAGTACCATTTTTCTAAATTCCATATATATGCGATAGTATACAATATTTGTTTTTCTCTTTCTGACTTACTCAACTCTGTATAATAGGCTCTAGGTTCAATCACCTCACTAGAACTGATTCAAATTTGCTCATTATTGTGGCTGAGTAATATTCCATTGTATATACATTCCACAACGTTTTTATCCATTCATGTGTCAATGGACATCTAGGTTACTTTCCTGTCTTAGCTACTGTAAATAGTGCTGCAATGAACACTGGGGCACGTGTGTCTTTTTGAATTAGGGTTTTCTCAGGGTATATGGTCAGTAGTGGTGTTGATGGGTCATATGGTAGTTTTATTCCTAGTTTTTAAAGGACTCTCCATATTGTTCTCAACAGTGGTTATATGAATTTACATTCCCACCAACTATGCAAGAGTGTTCCCTTTTCTTCACAGCTTCTCTAGTATTTATTGTTTGTAGATTTTTTGATGATGGCCATTCTGACTGGCATGAGGTCAAAACTATTCATTATAGTTTTGATTTTCATTTTTCTAACAATGAGTGATGTTGGGCATTTTTAAAATGTGTTTAATGGACATCTGTATGTCTTCTTTGGAGAAATGTCTCCTTGGGTCTTCTGCCAATTTTTTAACTTGGTTGTTTTGTTTTTCTGATATTGAGCTGCTTGTATATTTTGGAGATTATTCTTTTGTCAGTTGCTTCATTTGCAAGTACTTTCTCCTATTCTGAGGATTGTCTTTTTACCTTGTAGACCATGATTTCCTTTGCTGTGCTGAAACTTTTAATTAGGTTCCATTTGTTTATTTTTGTTTTTGTTTCCACTACTGGCAGATATGGATCATAGAGGATCTTGCTTGGATTTTTGTCAAAGAGTGTTCGGCCTGTTTTCCTCTAAGAGTTTCATAATTTCTTACATTTAGGTCTTTAATCCATTTTGAGTTTATTTTTGTGCATAGTGTTAGAAGTGAAGTGAAGTGAAGTCGCTCAGCCGTGTCTGATTCTTTGTGACCCCATGGACAGTAGCCTACCAGGCTTTGCCGTCCATGGGATTTTCCAGGCAACGATACTGGAGTTGGCTGCCATTTCCTTCTCCAGGGAATCTTCCCAACCCAGGGATCAAACCTGGGTCTCCTGCATTGCAGACAGATGCTTTACCATTTGAGCCACCAAGGAAGCATAGTTTTAGGGACTGTACTAATCTGATTTTCCCAGCACTACTTACTGAAGAGACTGTCTTTCTGCCATTGTATATTCTTGCCTCCTTTGTCAAAGATAAGGTATGTGGATTTATCTCTGGGTTTTCTCTCTTGTTCCATTGGTCTATATTTCTTTCTTTCTTTCTTATTTTATAGCACAGCTTTTTAATGTGACATGTTGAATGGGTGAATTCTGATCACATTTGTCTAGAATAAGAAGCAAGTGCATCAAAAAGACACCGTGGGCCCAGATTTGATGCTCCAGTCAATCCCTAATCATCTCCAAGTCTCTGTTTCCATCACTGATCTTTTAGTTAGGTTTGTAGTCTCTGTTTTCAACTACTTATTGAAGACCATTTTTTGGTGGAGGAAAACAGTGTTTGTTCACTTTAGCTATTGACTATGTGAACTTCCTGATGTTCAAGCTGGTTTTAGAAAAGGCAGAGGAACCAGAGATCAAATTGCCAACATCTGCTGGATCATGGAAAAAGCAAGAGAATTCCAGAAAAACATCTATTTCTGCTTTATTGACTATGCCAAAGCCTTTGACTGTGTGGATCACAATAAACTGTGGACAATTCTGAAAGAGATGGGAATACAAGACCACCTGATCTGCCTCTTGAGAAATCTGTATGCAGGTCAGGAAGCAACAGTTAGAACTGGACATGGAACAACAGACTGGTTCCAAATAGGAAAAGGAGTACGTCAAGGCTGTATATTGTCACCCTGTTTGTTTAACTTATATGCAGAGTACCTCATGAGAAACGCTGGACTGGAAGAAACACAAGTTGGAATCAAGATTGCTGGGAGAAATATCAATAACCTCAGATATGCAGATGACACCACCCTTATGGCAGAAAGTGAAGAGGAACTAAAAAGCCTCTTGATGAAAGTGAAAGTGGAGAGTGGAAAGGATGGCTTAAAGCTCAACGTTCAGAAAACAAAGATCATGGCATCTGGTCCCATCACTTCATGGGAAATAGATGGGGAAACAGTGGAAACAGTGTCAGACTTTCTTTTTCTGGGCTCCAAAATCACTGCAGATGATGACTGCAGCCATGAAATTAAAAGACGCTTACTCCTTGGAAGGAAAGTTATGACCAACCTAGATAGCATATTCAAAAGCAGAGACATCACTTTGCCAACAAAGGTTCGCCTAGTCAAGGCTATGGTCTTTCCTGTGGTCATGTATGGATGTGAGAGCTGGACTGTGAAGAAGGCTGAGCGCCGAAGAATTGATGCTTTTGAAGTGTGGTGTTGGAGAAGACTCTTGAGAGTCCCTTGGAGTGCAAGAAGATCCAACCAGTCCATTCTGAAGGAGATCAATCCTGGAATTTCTTTGGAAGGAATGATGCTAAAGCTGAAACTCCAGTATTTTGGCCACCTCATGCGAAGAGTTGACTCATTGGAGAAGACTCTGATGCTCGGAGGGATTGGGGGCAGGAGAAGGGGACGACAGAGGATGAGATGGCTGGATGGCATCACTGACTCGATGGATGTGAGTCTGGGTGACCTCCAGGAGTTGGTGATGGACAGGGAGGCCTGGCATGATGCGATTCATGGGGTCGCAAAGAGTCTGACACAACTGAGCGACTGATCTGATCTGATCTCATGTATCTATAGGAACTGTGGTTTTACCCAATGGCCTTGGCTTAACTAACTCACCATCTCTGGCCGTACTGACTTAGTTAGGTAGCCTCTTTTGGATATATGTGGCTTGACTTCACATGGTAATTAAAATGAGTTAAGATCCTTGAAAGTGAAAGTGAAAGTCACTCAGTCATGTCTGACTCTTTGTGACCCCATGGATTAAACTATACAGTCCATGGAATTTTCCAGGCCAGAATACTGGAGTGGGTAGCCTTTCCCTTCTCCAGGAGATCTTCCCAATCCAGGGATTAAACCAGGTCTCCCACATTGCAGGTGGATGCTTAACCAGCTGAGTCACAAGGGAAGCCCAAGAATACTGGAGTGGGTAGCCTATCCCTTCTCCAGGGGATCTTCCCGACCCAGGAATTGACCTAGGGTCTCTTGCAGTGCAGGCAGATTCTTTACCAACTGAGCTATCAAGGAAAGGCTTAAGATTCTTGAAAAATTATTAAACTTGATGGTAAGGAAAATTAATTTCAAAATACATGCAAATATATCATTGATTCAATCAACATTTGTCCAATTTTCAATATATTTAAGTCTTATAATAAGTGCTGGTGATGCAAGACTAACTCTATTTTGATTTTATTATGTAAATTATATTCAGACCTTCTTTAATACTTCTCTGAAGAAAGAGAGAAGTACTATAAAAGTAATGAAGGAGTACATTAAGGTATATTAAGGTATATTAATAGAGTCTGGGTATTCACTGATACTAATGATGAGTGAAACTTCATTTCAGGAACCTAATAATATTAAAATTTTTCTTCTCAGTTTTAGCCTGGGGCATTTATGTGAGGAAGTAAGTGTGAGGAAGAAATTAGTTGTGTATTTATGGCTAAAGAAGTTCCATTAGTGGCTTTGGGGAAGATATGAAAACAATGAAAAATATTTGCCAAATATCTGTAAGAAAATAGTAAAAATTTTTGGATGAGCTGAAAATCATATAGTCTCTGGGTGCCAGGATCATTTATCACTTACTTATTCTATATCTTCACTTGGTTAGTTAATAGCTCACTAAAACTTAGAATATTAGAAGTGAAATTCTTGATTTTTCCTTATCCTCATATTTGCTTCTTCTTAGTAAATGACACCAACCATTCACTGTTGTTAGGCCATAACCCACTACATGTATCCCACACAGAGAGAATCATAAATATTCCAAATCTGATCATTCCTCATCATGCCCACCAGTTCTAATCCAAATCCAAGCCAGCCTTTGGGTATAGTTTTCTAATTGCTTCTATTCTTACTTTTTCCTCAATCTATTCTTTCTCCTTATGGCAGAAAGTGAAGAACTAAAGAAATTTTTGATGAAAATGAAAGAGGAGAGTGAAAAAGTTGGTTTAAAACTCAGCATTCAGAAAACTAAGATCATGGCATCTGGTCCTATTACTTCATGGCAAATAGATGGGGAAACATTGGAAACAGTGACACACTTAATTTTCTGGGGCTCCGAAGTCACTGCAGATGGTGACTGACTGCAACTATGAAATTAAAAGACACTTGCTCCTTGGAAGAAAAGTTATGACCAACCTAGACAGCATATTAAAAAGCAGAGACATTACTTTGCCAACAAAGCTCTGTCCAATCAAAGCTACATTTTTCCATTAGTCATGTATGGATGTGAGAGTTGGACTATAAAGAAAGCTGAGTGCTGAAGAATTGATGCTTTTGAAGTGTGGTGTTGGAGAAGACTCTTGAGAGACCCTTGGACTACAAGGAGAGCCAACTTAAAGGAGATCAGTCCTGGGTGTTCACTGAAAGGACTGATATACTTTGGCCACCTGATGTGGAGAGCTGACTCATTTGAAAATACCCTGATGCTGGGAAAGATTGAGGGCAGGAGGAGGAGGGGACGACAGAGGATGAGATGATTGGATGCATCACTGACGCAACGGACATTGGTTTGGGTGGACTCCAGGAGTTGGTGATGGACAGGGAGGCCTGGCGTGCTGTAGTTCATGGGGTCTCAATGAGTCAGACATGACTGAGCGACTGAACTGAACTGATTCTCTATCCTTATAACATTCAACATGCTCTTTTAAAAGAGTATGTAGACTACATATAATCTGTTTAAAATGTCTAGTGGTCCCTGGTAGATTAAGGCAGAATTTATTAACTTGACCAACATAGGACCATGTATAACCTTGTCTCTTCATGCTCCTCAAACTCTATCTCCTTAATTCCCACTCACCCTTTCTGTACCAGCTGCACTGACCTCCTTCCAAGTCCTTGAATCCTCCAGGTTTAAACTGATCAAAGACTTTTCCTTTTGACATTCCCTAGTCAATCACTCTCCCTTCCATCTCCCTTCTTAATGTTCTCTGTGGTGTTGGTTATCATGAAACTATTCTCTTTATTCATTTACTTGCTTATTTTGTTTCCCTTGAGTAGAATGAGATTTATAGGACCTGTGATTTTCTGTGTACTCTTCTCTACCATACCCTGGCATCTAGAATAGAATAGGGCATACAGTGGGATTCTCAGTAAACATTTGTTTGATAATCTCAGCATATTAAAAATAGGGAAAAAATGTATTTGTTATGGGGTAATTCATGTAATGATGAAACATTTCATAACATTTCATAAACATTTCATAATGATGAAACAGAGCATTTCATCATCATTGCACTGTGTTCATTAATCAAATTATGCACTTTAATTTTATTTTTAGATAACCTTATAATATATGAGAAATACTTTAAAATATATGATAGAAGAAAATATAGCAAGAAGAAAGGATATTTTAAATGGCTTATTTTCCTTTTCTGTATGTTTTATAATTAAATATTAAGCAATAACTCTGGATTATTCATCTATAAAATAGGTTATTAGGGTGGAAAATATCTTAAAGTTTTTTTCTGGCAGAGTTGTATTTTGCTGATCCGCTGTTAGTCAGCCTTCTGTATCTGCTAGTTCTGCATCCACTGATTCAACTAATTTTAGATAGAAAATATTCAGGGAAAAAAATCCAGAAATTTCCCCAAAGCAAAACTTGAATTTGCTACATGCTAGAAATTAGTTGGGGGAAGGCAATGGCACCCCACCCCAGTACTCTTGCCTGGAAAATCCCATGGACAGAGGAGCCTGGTGGGCTCCAGTCCACGGGATCGCTAAGAGTCGGACACGACTGAGCAACTTCACTTTCACTTTTCACTTTCATGCATTGGAGAAGGAAATGGCAACCCACTCCAGTGTTCTTGCCTGGAGAATCCCAGGGACGGAGGAGCCTGGTGGGCTGCCGTCTATGGGATCACACAGAGTTGGACACGACTGAAGCGACTTAGCAGCAGCAGCAGAAATTAGTTACATAGCATTTATTTTGTCTTTATAATGGTCTACACAGCATTTACATTGTGTTAGGTATTATAAGTAATGTAGAGATGATTTAAAGTATACCACAGGATGTGCTTAAGTTACCTGCAAACCAATGCCATTTTATACAAGGGATTGAGCATCTGTGGATTTTAATATCTGTAGGGGTTCTGTAACGAATCTCCCATGGATACCAAGGGAAGATTATAATCCATTCTTTTCAAAGGGCTGTATGTTATCAAATGAAATCTACACAAATCTAATGATGTTGAAATGGAGAAGGAAAAGCAACCCACTCCAGTATTTTTGCCTTGGAAATCCCAAGGACAGAGGAGCCTGGTAGGCTATAGTCCATGGGGTTGCAAAGAGTTGGACACAACTTAGTGACTAAACAAACAGCAATGATGTTGGAAACATTGGTTTAAACACTTTTAAGAATATTCTACTTAATTTAAGGGAACAGAAGTAGGTAACATAACGTCTGATAACTTTGCCATTCAGTTGTGCTGCAGATTCTGTAGATCAGAGTTACAATTACCAAACAGGTCCCCTTAACCTCAATCAAAGAAAATAAAATTCAGTGGTGAGACATTTATTATCAATTTTAAAAATTGACAAGTCCTTCCCAGTTTTAGCAAGCAATGTTTTGGTTGACATTTTATTTTATAAATG
The DNA here is from genome assembly GCA_935064755.1 of Tragelaphus eurycerus. Classification (NCBI taxonomy): domain Eukaryota; kingdom Metazoa; phylum Chordata; class Mammalia; order Artiodactyla; family Bovidae; genus Tragelaphus; species Tragelaphus eurycerus. The sequence goes on along the minus strand of CAKXYN010000057.1, from coordinate 2,573,404 downwards.
TAAAATATTATTAAATGTCCTCATATTTAGAATTCAGTTGGTATATACTAAAGAAACTTAATCAATGCTCTGATCAGTTGTATGTTTGTGATGTTGAGTTCCTTTCTGGCAGTGATTTTCCCACAGGGAAGTTGTAGGGCAGAGGACAGGGGAAAACAGCAAAAGTCAGCCTTTATCTAGATTTGAGGATAAAATACAACAGCAATACAGTAATTCAAGGGAACAAATGGTACCCATCACAAAATGTGTATGTAAAAGTTCCATGAGATTTCAGAGAAAGGGATCTCATTTTTAGCGTGGGAAGGAGAAAGAATCAGAGATTTAACAGGAAGGACAATTTGTATTTTGTTCCCACAGAGATAGAGGATGGGGGAAATTCCAGGTGAGAAGAGCTACAGCCTCAGGTCATTGTGATGAACGTGGGCTGTTTAAAGAGTGGACTGAGGCCAGACAGTGGAGGGACCTGATGGCCGCAGAGAGGAGTGTGAATGTTGGTAGCTTAAAAGGGATGGTGAAAAGTGAGTAGCATGGTTGAACTTTTGTTTTGGGAAGATGATTATGGCAGCAGGATGAAAGAAGAGAAGACCTTTGGGGGTAGAACTATTAGAGTGATAGTCCAGGTGATGTGATGGGCAATGCAGTGGAAATGATCGCACGCTGAAGGGCTGGAGAGCACTGAAAGGCTGGAGAGCTCAAAGCTTGAAGTCGAGGATGGAAAAGCTAATTTGATGTGGAGAAGGAAAATAAGCTGAATTTTAGAAATGCTGAATTTGAGCCTCTAAGTGATCCCTAAGTGAAGTCGTTGAATGGATAGTTTTACCTATAGAATTCAGACTTGCATGAAAACTTAGAGGTGGAAAGGGAGTCTTTGTTGGTGATTCAAAAGATTTAGATTCTTGGGACTTCAGATTCACATACAAGTCTCCACGTTGCTCCATTAAAATTTTAGCCACCTTCATAGAGGCAACTCCATCCCAAGCCAAATGGCAGGATCAACCCCCCATTTCCCTTTTTCAAAAGACAACTCTGAGGCCTTCATTTTGGAGAACACATAAGGCTCTAAGCTGCTAAGTAATCAAAAAAAAAAAAAAAAAAAGAAAGATCTTCAAATGAAAAGACTCATAAACCTGAGTTTTGGATTGGCTAATTATTATAACTGTCTCATAGCAGCTATTCACTCTGTAAGGAACACAGCAAAACAAAGACACCAGGGCCGAGAAACAGCACAAAACATATCTCTCCTGCAGAACACAGGCCACATGGCTTGAACCAGTGCAAGCATCCACTGAGACAAAATATAGAATTAAAGTCATAGGATTGTGAATGTCAAAAGGACCTAGAGAGCATCTAGTTAATGGCGCCTAATTTATGGTAAAAGAAGTTGAAGCTTGCAGAAGGTAAGTGAGAATCTCAAGGTCACAGAGATAGTTATTGGGGCTATTGCACTCATTGGGTTTCTCTCAGAGCAGTGGGCTTTTATTGTTTTGCAATAAAAATGAATGGATAAATGACCATAAAGCAAGAAATCACATGTAACATGTGTGTCTCTATTTTTGCAGCATTAATTGCATTATTAAAGCAAAGATCCAGGTACGAATATGGTAGAGGTATGCAGTAGCATAAACCTTTCACCCACTCCTCTCTATTAGAGAGGGCAATAAAGGACATATGTCTTTAGTGAAAACTTACAGATTTTTATTTTCAGAATAAAGTGGGATATTTCAAAGCACTAACAGGTAAAAGAAACTTAAAAGCATGTATATTCCCTTTGCTTCTACTAATGGCCTGGTACCACCTGCTCCTGATCAGATAAAAATGCTGTGTTTTCTGTCTCCATCACTGTTCTGGTCACAACTGAGAATAATGTGCAAGTCTCCAAACGTTAGGTATTTTAGTTCAAATGGAGAGTTGTTACACATGCAGTTCAATATCTCTACCTGAGAAATTAGACTGAAATTTTGGAAAGGACGCTTTCTGATGACGTGCACAGCGCTGCTTACTTCTCCACGGAGCATGGTAACTGCCCCTGGGGTAGTGGTACACAAGTTTTCCACTCATTACTGCCTCCTGGGAGAAGTGACTCAAGAGGTATGAAGTTCACTGTAGGCAACATTTTCCATGCAAACCAGCTTTTTTTTTTAGTTTTAAAAATGACTTCATGTCAGTGTGACCCCCATATATGTGAGTATTGTTAGACTTTGAGTCTCCTTTAAGAATGAGAGTATTAAACAAAACAAATTTTACCCCCTATACTATTCCATATGCATTTATTAACATTCTTAGAAGTATTTTCTTGGAACTTAGGTGGGAGACTTATATTCTGGATCTTTTTTTCCTCCTACAATCATTTCTATATTTAAAAGTTTTCAAATACATTTCACCTCTACAGAAGGGAAACATGATAGATACAATAATATTCCAACAGTAATATTCCATTGTGTGAATATATTACATTTGGTTTATCCATTAATCAGTTGATGAACAATTGAATTTTCTTATCTTCTATCTTTTCTTATCTATTATGTTTTAAATAATGCTGATGTGAACACTCATTTACAAGTCTTTGGATGTATGCTTTCAATTCTTCACCTGGAAGTGAATTGCTTTTTAATAGTACCAGTCACTGTTTGGGCTTCCCAGGTGGCTCTAGTGGTAAAGAATCCACCAGCCAGTACAGGAGACATAAGAGATACGAGTTCCATACAAATTGAGAAATTATTGGTTCTAGCTCTGTGAAGAATACCGTTGGTAGCTTGATGGGGATTGCATTGAATCTATAAATTGCTTTGGGTAGTATACTCATTTTCACTATATTGATTCTACCAATCCATGAACATGGTATATTTCTCCATCTATTAGTGTCCTCTTTGATTTCTTTCACCAGTGTTTTATAGTTTTCTATATATAGGTCTTTAGATTCTTTAGAAAGATATATTCCTAAGTATTTTATTGTTTTCATTGCAATGGTGAATGGAATTGTTTCCTTAATTTCTCTTTCTATTTTCTCGTTATTAGTGTACAGGAATGCAAGGGATTTCTGTGTGTTAATTTTATATCCTTCAACTTTACTATACTCATTGATCAGTTCTAGTAATTTTCTGGTGGAATCTTTAGGGTTTTCTACGTAGAGGATCATGTCATCTGCAAACAGTGAGAGTTTTACTTCTTCTTTTCCAATTTGGATTCCTTTTATTTCTTTTTCTGCTCTGATTGCTGTGGCCAAAACTTCCAAAACTATGTTGAATAGTAATGGTGAAAGTGGGCATCCTTGTCTTGTTCCTGACTTTAGAGGAAATGCTTTCAGTTTTTCACCATTGAGGATAATGTTTGCTGTGGGTTTGTCATATATAGCTTGTATTATGTTGAGGTATGTTCCTTCTATTCCTGCTTTCTGGAGAGTTTTTATCATAAATGGATGTTGAACTTTGTCAAAGGCTTTCTCTGCATCTATTGAGATAATCATATGGTTTTTATTCTTCAGTTTGTTAATGTGGTGTATTACATTGATTGATTTGTGGATATTGAAGGATCCTTGCATTCCTGGGATAAAGCCCACTTGGTCATGGTGTATGATCTTTTTAATGTGTTGTTGGATTCTGATTGCTAGAATTTTGTTAAGGATTTTTGCATCTATGTTCATCAGTGATATTGGCCTGTAGTTTTCTTTTTTTGTGGGATCTTTGTCAGGTTTTGGTATTAGGGTGATGGTGGCCTCATAGAATGAGTTTGGAAGTTTGCCTTCCTCTGCAATTTTCTGGAACAGTTTGAGTAGGATAGGTGTTAGCTCTTCTCTAAATTTTTGGTAGAATTCAGCTGTGAAGCCGTCTGGACCTGGGCTTTTGTTTGCTGGAAGATTTCTGATTACAGTTTCAATTTCCGTGCTTGTGATGGGTCTGTTAAGAGTTTCTATTTCTTCCTGATCCAGTTTTGGGAAGTTGTACTTTTCTAAGAATTTGTCCATTTCTTCCACATTGTCCATTTTATTGCCATATAATTGCTGATAGTAGTCTCTAATGATCCTTTGTATTTCTGTGCTGTCTGTTGTGATCTCTCCATTTTCATTTCTAATTTTATTGATTTGATTTTTCTCCCTTTGTTTCTTGATGAGTCTGGCTAGTGGTTTGTCAATTTTATTTACCCTTTCAAAGAACCAGCTTTTGGCTTTGTTGATTTTTGCTATGGTTTCTTTTGTTTCTTTTGCATTTATTTCTGCCCTAATTTTTAGCATTTCTTTCCTTCTACTAACCTTGGGGTGCTTCATTTCTTCCTTTTCCAGTTGCTTTAGGTGTAGAGTTAGGTTATTTATTTGGCTTTTTTCTTGTTTCTTGAGGTATGCCTGTATTGCTATGAACTTTCCCCTTAGGACTGCTTTTACAGTGTCCCACAGGTTTTGGGTTGTTGTGTTTTCATTTTCATTCGTTTCTATGCAGAATTTGATTTCTTTTTTGATTTATTCTGTGATTTGTTGGTTATTCAGGAGTGTGTTGTTCAGCCTCCATATGTTGGACTTTTTAATAGTTTTTCTCCTGTTATTGAGATTTACTCTTACTGCATTGTGGTCAGAAAAAATGCTTGGGATGATTGCAATTTTTCTGAACTTACCAAGGCTAGATTTATGGCCCAGGATGTGGTCTATCCTGGAGAAGGTTCCGTGTGCGCTTGAGAAAAAGGTGAAATTCATTGTTTTGGGATGAAATGTCCTATAGATATCAATTAGTTCTAACTGGTCTATTGTATCGTTTAAAGTTTGTGTTTCCTTGTTAATTTTCTGTTTAGTTGATCTATCCATTGGTGTGAGTGGGGTATTAAAGTCTCCCACTATTATTGTGTTATTGTTGATTTCTCCTTTCATACTTGTTAGTATTTGTCTTATATATTGCGGTGCTCCTAATTTGGTTGCATATATATTTATAATTGTTATATCTTCTTCTTGGATTGATCCTTTGATCATTAGGTAGTGACCTTCTTTGTCTCTTTTCACATCCTTTGTTTTAAAGTCTATTTTATCTGATATGAGTATTGCTACTCCTGCTTTCTTTTGGTCTCTATTTGCCTGGAAAATCTTTTTCCAGCCCTTGACTTTCAGTCTGTATGTGTCCCCTGTTTTGAGGTGGGTTTCTTGTATACAACATATGGAGGGGTCTTGTTTTTGTATCCATTCAGCCAGTCTCTGTCTTTTGGTTGGGGCATTCAACCCATTTACATTTAAGGTAATTAATGATACATATGATCCCGTTGCCATTTACTTTGTTGTTTTGGGTTTGAATTTATATATCCTTTTTGTGTTTCCTGTCTAGAGAATGTCCTTTAGTATTTGTTGGAGAGCTGGTTTGGTGGTGCTGAATTCTCTCAGCTTTTGTTTGTCTGTAAAGGTTTTGATTTCTCCTTCATATTTGAATGAGATCCTTGCTGGGTACAATAATCTGGGCTGTAGGTTCTTTTCTTTCATCATTTTAAGTATGTCTTGCCATTCCCTCCTGGCTTGGAGAGTTTCTATTGAAAAATCAGCTGTTATCCTTATGGGAATTCCCTTGTGTGTTATTTGTTGTTTTCCCCTTGCTGCTTTTAATATTTGTTCTTTGTGTTTGATCTTTGTTAATTTGATTAATATGTGTCTTGGGGTGTTTCACCTTGGGTTTATCCTATTTGGGACTCTCTGGGTTTCTTGGACTTGAGTGATTATTTCCTTCCCCATTTTAGGGAAGTTTTCAACTATTATCTCCTCTAGTATCTTCTCATGGTCTTTCTTTTTGTCTTCTTCTTCTGGGACTCCTATGATTCGAATATTGTAACGTTTAATATTGTCCTGGAGGTCTCTGAGATTGTCCTCATTTCTTTTAATTCGTTTTTCTTTTTTCTCCTCTGATTCCTTTAATTCTGCCATTCTATCTTCTAATTCGCTAATTCTATCTTCTGCCTCTGTTATTCTACTATTTGTTGCCTCCAGAGTGTTTTGGATCTCATTTATTGCATTATTCATTATATATTGACTCTTTTTTATTTCTTCTAGGTCCTTGTTAAATCTTTCCTGCATCTTCTCAATGCTTTTCTCCAGGCTATTTATCCATGATTCCATTTTGCTTTCCAGATTTTGGATTAATTTCACTATCATTATTCGGAATTCTTTATCAGGTAGGTTCGCTATTTCTTCCTCTTTTGTTTGGTTTGGTGGGCATTTATCCTGTTCCTTTACCTGCTGGGAATTCTTCTGTCTCTTCATCTTGTTTAAATTGCTGAGTTTAGGGTGTCTTTACTGTATTCTGGTAGTCTGTGGAGTTCTCTGTATTGTGGCGTTTCTGCACTGTATGTGGGTTTGTACCGGTGGCTTGTCGAGGTTTCTTGTTTATGGAAGCTTGTATCAGTGTTCTGGTGGGTGGGGCTGGATTTCTTTTCTCTGGGGTGCAGTGGAGTGTCTAGTAGTGAGTTATGAGATGTCTATTATTTTGGGGTCACTTTGTGTAGCCTGTGTATTGGAGCTCAGGGCTGTGTTCTTGTTTTTCTGGAGAATTTGCTTGGTATGTCTTGTTGTGGAACTTGCTGGTCTTTGTGTGATGCTTGGTTTGAGTGTAGGTATGGAGGCTTTTGATGAGCTCCTGTCTATTAATGTTTCGTGGGATCAGGGTATGGACTTAAGCCTCCTGGTTCCAGTTATCGGTCTTATTTTTACAGTAGTCTCAAAAACTTCTTCTTCTATAATGCTTTCCACAACTGGACCGCTCAGAGATATTCACGGAGTTATACAGAGAAGGAAAAAGGGAGGAAGGAGACCTCGAATAGCCAAAGCTATCTTGAGAAAGAAGAACGGAACTGGAGGAATCAACCTGCCTGACTTCAGGCTCTACTACAAAGCCACAGTCATCAAGACAGTATGGTACTGGCACAAGGACAGAAATATAGATCAATGGAACAAAATAGAAAGCCCAGAGATAAATCCACGCACATATGGTCACCTTATCTTTGACAAAGGAGGCAAGAATATACAATGGATTAAAGACAATCTCTTTAATAAGTGGTGCTGGGAAAACTGGTCAACCACTTGTAAAAGAATGAAACTAGAGCACTTTCTAACACCATACACAAAAATAAACTCAAAATGGATTAAAGATCTAAATGTAAGACCAGAAACCATAAAACTCCTAGAGGAAAACATAGGCAAAACACTCTCTGACTTACATCACAGCAGGATCCTCCATGACCCATCTCCCAGAATATTGGAAATAAAATCAAAAATGAACAAATGGGACCTAATCAAACTTAAAAAGCTTCTGCACAACAAAGGAAGCTATAAGCAAGGTGAAAAGACAGCCTTCAGAATGGGAGAAAATAATAGCAAATGAAGCAACTGACAAACAACTAATCTCAAAAATATACAAGCAACTTCTACAGCTCAATTCCAGAAAAATAAATGACCCAATCAAAAAATGGGCCAAAGAACTAAATAGACATTTCTCCAAAGAAGACATACAGATGGCTAACAAACACATGAAAAGATGCTCAACATCACTCATTATCAGAGAAATGCAAATCAAAACCACTATGAGATACCATTTCACGCCAATCAGAATGGCTGCTATCCAAAAGTCCACAAGCAATAAATGCTGGAGAGGGTGCGGAGAGAAGGGAACCCTCTTGTACTGTTGGTGGGAATGCAAACTGGTACAACCACTATGGAGAACAGTCTGGAGATTCCTCAAAAAACTGGGAATAGAACTGCCCTATGATCCAGCAATCCCACTGCTGGGCATATACACTGAGAAAACCAGAATTGAAAGAGACACCTGTACCCCAAGGTTCATAGCAGCACTCTTTGCAATAGCCAGAACGTGGAAGCAACCTAGATGTCCATCCACAGATGAATGGATAAGCAAGCAGTGGTACATATACACAATGGAGTATTACTCAGCCATTAAAAAGAATACATTTGAATCAGTTCTAAGGAGGTGGATGGAACTGGAGCCTATTATACAGAGTGAAGTAAGCCAGAAACAAAAACACAAATACAGTATACTAACGCATATATATGGCATTTAGAAAGATGGTAAAAATAACCCTGTTTACGAGACAGCAAAAGAGACACTGATGTATAGACCAGACTTTTGGACTCTGGGACAGGAGAGGGTGGGATGATTGGGGAGAATAACATTGAAATATGTATAATATTATATCTGAAATGTATTAATTGTTCAAACTAAATACTGTCATGTTACAATTTGTTCATATTAGATGTTTGTAATGTTTCTGATAATCAATAAAAGAGATTCTTGATGAAAAAAAAATTAAAAAAAAAAAAAAAAGAGATACGAGTTCATCCCTGGATCAGGAAGATCCCGTGGGAGAGGGCATGGCAACCCATTTCAGTATTCATGGAGAATCACACGGACGGAGGAGCCTGGTGGGTTACAGTTCATACAGTCACGAAGAGTCAGACACAACTGAAGTGACTTAGCACACATGCACACCGTCATTCTTTGGCGTGGATAATTTGCAGAATAACCAAAAGTTGGTTGCAGATATTCTATTTCTAAAAGGGACATCGCTCTTTTATTTTCTTATAGATGAAATTCATTTCAATAGTATTTATTTCTTCTGTACTGAAAAAGTTAAGTGTTTTATAGTGGACATGAATGTAAATCTTAATAGGTGAAAGTGACTCAAGTATGTTAGTTTTTATAAGCTAAAGGAGCTGAGAAAAAAGTTAATCAGGTCAATAAACCAGGGATGACTAAAATACTGATTACCAGCCATAATTTCTTTATCACAACTTTTTCTGGTTGAATACCATGATGGTTAATTTTATGTGTGAACCTGACTGGGCCACAGGTTGCCTGGATATCTGGTTAAACATTACTCTGGATGCAAGTGTTTCAGATTGGAATTGACATTTACTTTGGTAGACTAAGTGAAGCAAATTGCTCTCCCTAATGTGGGTAGGACTCATTCAATCAGCTAAAGTCCTGAATAGAGCAAAAAATGCTGATCTGCACCCAAGGGAGAATTCCTTGCTCCTGTTTTTGAACTGGGACACCAGCTTTTTCCTACATTTGGATTCAAACTGAAGCAATGGTTCTTCCTGGGTACTGAGCCTGCCAGCCTTCAGAATGGAGCTATGCCATTAGCTCTCCTGGGTCTCCAACTGCCCACTCACCCTGCAGACCCAGCACTTGTCACCCACTGCAATCAAGTGAGGCAATATCTTATAATAAATCTCTCCATACATACACATTTATCTATAGAAATATCAATATCATTAGCAATATCAAGCTTATATATATATATATATGTATACATACATACACACACACACACACAAATATGGACTTCCCAAGTGGCACAGTGGTAAAGAATTCACACACCAATGCAGGAGATCTAGGTTGATCGTTGGGTCAGGAAGAGCCCTTGGAGTAGGAAATGGCAACTCATGCCAGTATTCTTGCCTGGAAAACTCCATGGATAGAGCAGCCTGGCAGGCTACAGTCTATGGGGTTGCAGTCTACAGGGTTACAACAAGTTGGACACGACTTAGCATACACATTCCGTACCACATATACTTATATGGCTTCCCTGGTGGCTCACTCAGATGGTAAAGAATCTGCCTGCAATGCAGGAAACCCAGGTTCAACCCCTGGTTTGGAAAAATCCCCTGGAGACAAGAATAGATACTCACTTCTGTGTTCTTGTCTGGAGAATTCCATGAACAGAGGAGCCTGATAAGCTACAGTTCAGGGGGTCACAGAGTTGAACATGACTGAGCAACTAACACACACATTATATATATATATATATATGTATTATATGTATATAATATATTATTATATACATATAAATAAAACACATTAACAAATGTGCTAATAAAGTGAAAATCAACTTTCTATAGAGGCATCATAAATTTGAGACATATCCCTCTGCTAAATTTCTCTCTCCACCTTTCGACCTGGTCCACCTTTCGACCAATATACATCTCCACCTCTCACCAGTTTCCTCCTCATGTGAACATCAAAGAGCCACAGATGGTGGGAAACAGCAGAGGACCAAAGAGAGGCACAGCGACATCCCACTCTCTGCTCTTCATGTCCACTCCCGTCCACCCAACGATGGTCCTAGCAGTAGGAGGGAAGTAAGAGGGGAAGGTGTCCAGACATTTGTGTTAGAGTACTCCAGAAAGCAGAACCAATAACAAATATATATATTTATATTATATATATATTATATATTAGATAATGTATATATTATAAATACACATATCATAATATGCATAATATAACATATAATATATTAATATATAATATAATAATATAATTACATATTATTGTATAATAATATAATTATAGTATATATAATTTTATTATTACATATTATATAATGTAATAATATATCAATATAATATAATGTATATATGTATAAATAATCATATATATTTATATAATAAATAATTATAATTATTCATACATAATTTTATAATTATTAATTATATATTAATATAATTATATAATAAATATTTATTTTAATATATAAATATATACTTATATATAATATATAATATTTATTGCATATATTATTATATGTATTATAATATATATTATGTATATATTATTATATATATTATATATATTGTATTATTATATATAGTACACAATATATATTATAATAATATATAATTAATGCATATATAATATAATATAATTATATATAATATAATATTAATATTAATTAATATTAATATACACATTATATACTAATATGTATTGATTATATTAATCATGCTATGCTATGCTATGCTAAGTCACTTCAGTCGTGTCCGACTCTGTGTGACTCCATAGACAGCAGCCCACCAGGCCTCCCCATCCATGGGATTCTCCAGGCAAGAACACTGGAGTGGGTTGCCATTTCCTTCTCCAATGCATGAAAGTGAAAGAGAAAGTGAAGTCGCTCAGTCATGTCCGACTCTTAGTGACCCCATGGACTGCAGCCTACCAGGCTCCTCTGTCCATGGGATTTTTCAGGCAAGAGTATTAGAGTGGGGTGCCATTGCCTTCTCTGATAATATTATATATATTATAATATATATTATATATTATAATATTTTATAATATGTATTATATTATATATTATATTAATTATATTATATTATATGTGTTTTATATGTATTATATTCATATAATACATATAATATAATTATATGTATATCATATAAATATATATAATTATATTATATAATATAATTAATAATATATTAATAATATATTATGAAAGTATTATATATTATACATAATATATATTGTATATTATTATGTATAATGTGTGTATATAATATATATATAACCTATGTAATATTAATATATATTTGTTATTGGTTCTGCTTTCTGGAGTACTCTAACACAAATGTCTGGACACCTTCCCCACTTACTTCCCTCTTACTGCTAGGACCAGCGTTGGGTGGACATGTGTGGACAGAAAGAGCAGAGTGGGATGTTGCCTCCCTTTGGTCTACTGCTGTTTCCCACCGTCTGTGGTTCTTTGATGTTCACATGAGGAGGAAGCTGGTGAGAGGTGGAGATGTATATTTGTCGAAAGGTATTGGAGAGGGAAATTTAGCAGAGGGATATGTCTCAAATTTATGATGCCTCTATAGAAAGTTGATTATCACTTTATTAACACATTTGTTAATGTGTTTTATTTGTTAATTTGTTTCACTTGTTAATTTCTCAGGTAAAAATGTTTAACTTGCAGGTATCATACAGTTGCTGTAAGATTGTTTCACTACTACTTAGCATACCTTTTTCATACCAAAATATTAGATGATGAAAATAAATCCATTAATGTCTTCTGTCTGCCTTTCGGGCATATTTCTTGTTTACACTTATTACCCATTGTTTACTAAGAGTGAAATATTCCTGAGAGAATCTCTGGCAGAGGACAGCCAGTTCTAGATCTGCCAAATCCTATAATTGTCTTCTTTTTTCTTCCAGAACATGACTCAGTCACCCTGACTGGTTCTTGAGCTTCATCTTCTCAGTTTTGTTCAGCTTAATAAATATTTGTGGGGCATCTCTTATTCATTGGGCACAGAGCTAAAGCCTTTAGAAGCCCACTTCCTAGTTGGGAGAGACAAACTTGTGAGCAAAAACAGTTCAGTAAATGTTGGTCTGCACTCTGGTATATACATCCACGACAGGTTCACCCATAATGCTTGCGGGGCCTGGGGCAAGAATGAAGCACATGTTCCACACATCTAAAGATTGGAAATTTGTAAATCTAACTAACAGACCATTGTCAAATTAGATATGTGCTATCCTCCTCCTTTGATGCATACACCTGTATGACCAAGTTTGAACCTAGAAATATGGCTCCTTGGAGTTCTACACAGAAACATGGGATTGAAGGCAAGCCAGTCCTTGACCTGCAGCCCAACCCCTTCTTGCCCCATTTCTGGTTATCGCATACTGTGGGGGGCTTGCAAACACACTCCCAGCCCAGATGTGCAGAATGCATCTGTGTGGACACAAACAGCTGGACTTTGACCACCTGTGAGCCTAAGGGTGCACACCCCAAGGCCCTGGACCATTTGTACAGAGAATTCTGTGCCCAGGGAACCTAAAGCAAGCTTCAGAAGGGGTGGATGGTCTCTGGGTGAACATTTCCTCTTGGCCCTGAGGAGGCCTTCACAGGCAGGAATATAAGAGCCCTGGGAAGCCTGGATGTGGGGTGTGCACTTCTTGGCATGGAACCCGGGTGCACACAGATCTTGCCACAGGCACAGTGGGAGTTTCAGGTGGACTCTTAGCAAAAAAAAAAGAGTCAGGGAAGACTTCCGGATGAAATAAGATCTGAGCTAAGATGTTGAAGGGGAGGGTAGCCAGATAAGCAAAGGAGGACAGGCCATCACGAGCTGAGCAATCAGCAGTGGCCCATGTGTAGAGAGGTGGCAGGCACAGTGTCACCATGCAAGAAACTAGGAAGGTGGCACCTTCCCCTCTGCCAGCGGCAGTCTGTAGGCACAAACACCCAGCAATGGTGCGGTATTTGAATTGATAAATTTCAAGTCTTTAGGCATGTTGCACCTGGGCTTCTTCTTGGCCCAAACTCACCTAATTCAGTTCAGTTCAGTTGCTCAGTTGTGTCTGACTCTTTTTGACCCCATGGACTGCAGCATGCCAGGCTTCTCTATCCATCACCAACTCCCAGAACTTGCTCCAACTCATGTCTATTGAGTCGATGATGCCATCCAACCATCTCATCCTCTATCGTCCCCTTCTCCTCCTGCCTTCAATCTTTCCCAGCATCAGGGTCTTTTCTAATGAGTAAGTACTTTGCCTCAGGTGGCCACAGTATTGGAGTTTCAGCTTCAGCATCAGTCCTTCCAATGAATATGCAGTAGAGATTTCTTTTAGGATGGAGTGCTTTGATCTCACCGAGATCTTGAGTTTAATCTGCAGGCTGTGCGGACCCTAACAAGTCTTCACCTCTAGACCTGCCTGTGATTTAGACTGTGATCTCTTCAGCAGCTTTGGGTTTCAAAGCATCTTCCACTCAGGGTTTCTGCTCCAGGCTCCTGTCCTGGGTCCAGAGCAGTCAGGAGCTCTCTGGCTCTCAGAGCCCTGGCAGTGACTTCCTATTGTCAGTCTTGGCAGTAGCCAAGGTAGAACTCTGGTTCTACCTGAAACTTTTTGCAAAGCGTGGTGATACTGTTAACGTTTCCTCCTCTTTTCTTTCTTTCCAAGACATTTCTGCCATAATCTATCTGTTCACCTACCTGTGCTATTGGGTGTTTAACAGTGCTCATGTGCTCACACTGCCTTTACTGAAATGCCACCATCCTATAAATTCAACAAATGCATGGATTTGGACTTATATTGGTTTTGATCACTGATGTATCCCAAGCCATTAGAGCAAAGCCTTACCCTTGGAGGAAGAACAACTGATGAAATGTTCTTTCTTCTTTCCCTGACATGACAGTTTTTAATTAGGCTTTAAAACATGTGTGTAGATTTCACTTCCAGAAGACTGCTTACTTCTGGAATGGCATAGATGCCCATTCTGGTTTGGCCCAGAACTTAGCACACACCTCAGTCCTTAACATTTGTCTTCAGGTTGACTTTTTGAATCTCCTGTTGTTTTAGGCCCCTAAGCTTGGAGTTGTTATGTTTGTCTCTGTATCTTCAGTTCATATTATCACAGCTCTCAGACCATACTGAGAAAACATGATAAATGTTTGTAAATGCATGTCTTACCATGATATCTCCTCTGAAGTTTAAGCCAAATGCACACATAAAATCAATTTTGTGTGTTTCAAAGACATCCAATGTCATGCTTCCCTGGATTTTTGTGTGGCTCACTCTACCCAATATATCCTGTTGCCATGTTGAAAATAATTCCTCTTCCAATTACTTACTCTATTTTATGAAAGTTATCTTGACAAGAAATTTTACTGACTTCTGAGAGTCTAAAAATGACCCTGGCTTATACTTGACACTGAGTAAGGGTTGGTAAATCAATGAACAGCAATCATACTTCTCTGCAAACCTGCTTATTGCTGCCATTGTTTCCCATCAGAGTGACTGTCACCAGTCTTCACCAAGTTACTCAAATCAGAAAGCCAGCTCTCATTCTTTCTTATGGTTTATTTTTAAAATTTAAGTTAAGGTATAACTAATCTTTTATAGAATACTCAACCATTATATGTTCAGTTCAGTGAGCTTTGACAATTATTTACCCATATAACAATCGCCCCAAACAAGACAGAGAACTTTTCCATCACTTAGACAATGTCCATTGTGCTTTTTTCCAGTCAACCCACTCCTCAGAACCAACAATTTTCTGACTTCTGACGCCATAGATTCATTCTGCCTATGTTTTTTAATTTCATTTAAGTGAAATCATACAGTATGCACTCTTTTGGGTCTGACTTCTTCCGCTTAGCATATTTTTTTACTTAACACATTGCAGTGCCTGTTGCTATATATATCAGCAATTTGTTCATGTTTAAATCTGAGTGGTATTCCATTGCATGAATATATGATAATTTGTTTATCCACTCCTTATGATTGGTATTGAGATTGTTTCCAGTTTGGGGTTATTATAAGTAAGACTTCTATGGACATTCCTATGCAGTCTTTTGGAAGGGATGTGTTTTTATTTCTCTCGGGTAAGTACCTAACAATGTGTGGGGTTGTGTGTCCCTGAGACCACCCTCAAGTTCAATGATTCACTAGAAGGATGCATGCTGCTGCTGCTGCTGAGTCGCTTCAGTTGTGTCCGAGTCTTTGCAACCCCATGGACTGCAGCCCACCAGGCTCCTCCATCTATGGGATTTTCCAGGCAAGAGTGCTGGAGTGGGATGCCACTGCCTTCTCTGAGAAGGATGCATAGGACTCAGCAAACTATTATGAGTATGGTTACAGTTTATTGTGGTTTAGAGATTAAAGTTAGCAATGAGAAAAGCCTCATAGAGCAGAGTCCAGGAGAGACCAGGTGTGAATTTCCAGTTGTTTTCTTCTCAGTGGAATCGAACAACAAGGCTTAGACATTGATGCATGGTAATACATGCAAGGTATTTTCAACCAGAGAAGCTAACCTGATCCTTGGCGTCAGGTTTTATATTAGTGGTTGGCTGTGCAGACAAAGCTGACTGCTCACATGGTGACTTTGGTGTCCAGCCCCTCCAGAGGCTAAGCTGTGTGACCCTTACAAATCACGAGGCCCATCCCAAGGCCCACACATAAATCACTATCTGGTGTGGCTCAAGGCAAAGACAAGATATTCCAAAGACAAAAGATTAACACCCAGAGTTGGGAGGAAAGAGCGAAACCTTTTTTTGGGCAGGATCAGTCTCTTAATGCCTAGAGTATAACTGCTAGGTCACAGTAGGTTTATATTCAACTTTTTAAAAAACTAGGAAACTGCTATCCAAGTGGCTGTACCTGTTTACATTTCCACTAGCAATGTATGAGAATTCCAGTTGTTTCACATCTGTACCAACATTCAGTATGGTAAGTCTTTTATTTTAGTAGCTATTCTTAGTGATTGTGAATATAATTTGTGATTTTAATTTTCTTTTTTTCTGATAGTAATGTGAGTACCTTCTAATGCTCACATCTTTTAGTATAAATCAATGGGCATTTTTGTATGTCTTCTCGGAAGTTATTCTTTACACTTCTCATGCTTTGACATTCTGTATCCGATCCTTCATCAAGCCTTCGTGATTTTATCTCGAAATATCTCTCAAACTCTGCTTTTCTCCGTCTCTACCAACACCACCCTAAACTGAGCCCCGTGGGTCTCTATCCTGGGCTTCTCCGGTGGCTTTTTAGTGCTTTACCTACATCCCCAGTGGCCACCCTCTGATCTATTCTCTATTACAGATGGAATGGTCTATTGAAAATTTAATTCCTATTATTTTATAATCTTTCCTACACACACCAAAATAAAAGCAAACACAAACAAAGCAAACTTCCTTGCCTTACCATTCCTTTTAGAATAAAGCGTTTCCTTGCATCTTGGATAAAACCTTGCAATCTCTAGCCCTCACGTTCTCTCCAGGCTTCTTCTCTGTCCTTCTCACCCTCGCTTTCTATACTCCAATCATGCTGGTTTTCTTTCTATCCTTGTTTTTACCTCCGCCTCTCCCCTACCATACAGTTTATATTTATGCTGCTACTTATGCTTGGAAATTCTCCTTTGTCACTTTTTAAATAAGTTAACTTCTTCCCATCTTTCATAGTTCAACTCAAGTTTCACTGGCTTAGAGAAACCTTCCACAACTTCCATGACTAGGTCCAATTCGTCAGTGATAGGTATTCTTGGCTTTCTATGTAGCTCTTCTGAAGGTGATTTATCAGAGCTGAAATTTAAATTTATTTCTGTGATTTTTGATTTCTGTCTCTCTCTTGGTGCCAATACAGAAGGACTCAGTGGTATGCTAGAATCAACTCTAAGAACTGGTCATGGGCTTTTACCAACTCCACTATCAGAGGCGGCACATTGATAGCTTGAAGTTAGCCAGGGTTCACATATTTACACCATCAGTTCAGTTCAGTTCAGTCACTCAGTCTTGTCCAACTCTTTGCGACCCATGAATCGCAGCACGCCAGGCCTCCCTGTCCATCACCAGCTCCCAGAATTCGCTCAGATTCATGTCCATCGAGTCAGAGATGCCATCCAGACATCTCATTCTCTGTCGTCCCCTTCTCCTCCTGCCTTCAATATTTCCCAGCATCAGGGTCTTTTCCAATGAGTCAACTCTTCGATGAGGTGGCCAAAGTATTGGAGTTTCAGCTTTAGCATCATTCCTTCCAAAGAAATCCCAGGGCTGATCTCCTTTAGGATGGACTGGTTGGATCTCCTTGCAGTCCAAGGGACTCTCAAGAGTCTTCTCCAACACCACAGTTCAAAAGCATCAGTTCTTCAGTGCTCAGCCTTCTTCACAGTCCAACTCTCACATCCATACATGACCACAGGAAAGACCATAGCCTTGACTAGGCGAACCTTTGTTGGCAAAGTAATGTCTCTGCTTTTGAATATGCTATCTAGGTTGGTCATAACTTTCCTTCCAAGGAGTAAGCGTCTTTTAATTTCATGGCTGCAGTCACCATCTGCAGTGATTTTGGAGCCCCCCAAAATAAAATCTGACACTGTTTCCACTGTTTCCCCATCAATTTCCCATGAAGTGATGGGACAGGATGCCATGATCTTTGTTTTCTGAATGTTGAGCTTTAAGCCAACTTTTTCATTCTCCTCTTTCACTTTGATCAAGAGGCTTTTTAGTTCCTCTTCACTTTCTGCCATAAGGGTGGTGTCATCTGCATATCTGAGGTTATTGATATTTCCCCCAGCAGTCTTGATTCCAGCTTGTACTTCTTCCAGTCCAGCGTTTCTCATGATGTACTCTGCATATAAGTTAAATAAGCAGGGTGATAATATACAGCCTTGAGTTACTCCCTTTCCTATTTGGAACCACTCTGTTGTTCCATGTCCAGTTCTAACTGTTGCTTCCTGACCTGCATACAAATTTCTCAAGAGGCAGATCAGGTGGTCTGGTATTCCCATCTCTTTCAGAATTTTCCACAGTTTATTGTGATCCACACAGTCAAAGGCTTTGGCATAGTCAATAAAGCAGAAATAGATGGTTTTCTGGAACTCTCTTGCACCATAGAAACTGGCAAATGCTATGGACTAGGGATTCCCCCCTTCCTCAAAAGCTGGTGGTTTAAATGTTGGCCAACACACTACTAGAAGCACCAGGGATTTTTTTTCTCCAGCATTATATCCTCACCAAATAAGAAAGTCATTGGCCACAATAATTTATCAACTAATATATGTTAAATAGGTGAATAATTTAGTACCCTGGGCTATCCAATACCCTTGGAATAGCTTTTTGCTATTTTCTTATCAAACTCTCTTTAATATTTTGAAGGAGAGGCATTGGACACTGGTCTGTTTACTATTTTTGACTTGCTTTCAGCAATAAAAATATTAATATTGTATTTATAATCATTAACTTTTTATGGATAGCCTGTGGAATAGGTTTTCTCTTTTCCTATACTCCAAATTTGCTGGTTCCTCAAAGGCCACCTTGTTTATTAGGGAAAACCAAATGACCCAGCATGAAACAAATGAGAATTAAGAGGAGACAGGCAGCAGAGAGAATATATATAAATTTATGTAGAGTATATTTATGAACAAAAACCTCTTAAAGTTTCATTTCTGTTCTTCTGATGTAAGCTTCTCTGGAATTATTTTCTTTAGCATGTGTGGAATGTGTTGTGAAGAACAGTTCAGGGTTCAGGTTAAGCTGTTAGCCAAGTTAATTGCTGCCTGTGGGGATGCAACATGATATAACTCTAGTTTTCTCAAGTTTTAGTCATTCCATGTTCAGATCAGATCAGATCAGATCAGTCGCTCAGTCGTGTCCGACTCTTTGCGACCCCATGAACCGCAGCACGCCAGGCCTCCCTGTCCATCACCAGCTCCCGGAGGTCACTCAGACTCGCATCCATCGAGTCAGTGATGCCATCCAGCCATCTCATCCTCTGTCGTCCCCTTCTCCTCCTGCCCTCAATCCCTCCCAGCATCAGAGTCTTCTCCAATGAGTCAACTCTTCGCATGAGGTGGCCAAAATACTGGAGTTTCAGCTTTAGCATCATTCCTTCTAAAGAAATTCCAGGATTGATCTCCTTCAGAATGGACTGGTTGGATCTCCTTGCAGTCCAAGGGACTCTCAAGAGTCTTCTCCAACACCACAGTTCAAAAGCATCAATTCTTCGATGCTCAGCCTTCTTCACAGTCCAGCTCTCACATCCATACATGACCACAGGAAAGACCATAGCCTTGACTAGGCGAACCTTTGTTGGCAAAGTGATGTCTCTGCTTTTGAATATGCTATCTAGGTTGGTCATAACTTTCCTTCCAAGGAGCAAGCATCTTTTAATTTCATGGCTGCAGTCACCATCTGCAGTGATTTTGGAGCCCAGAAAAATAAAGTCTGACACTGTTTCCACTGTTTCCCCATCTATTTCCCATGCAGTGATGGGACCAGATGCCATGATCTTCGTTTTCTGAATGTTGAGCTTTAAGCCAACCTTTTCACTCTCCACTTTCACTTTCATCAAGAGGCTTTTTAGCCCCTCTTCACTTTCTGCCATAAGAGTGGTGTCATCTGCATATCTGAGGTTATTGAGATTTCTCCCGGCAATCTTGATTCCAACTTGTGTTTCTTCCAGTCCAGCATTTCTCATGATGTACTCTGCATATAAGTTAAATAAACATGGTGACAATATGCAGCCTTGACGTACTCCTTTTCCTATTTGGAACCAGTCTGTTGTTCCATGACCAGTTCTAACTGTTGCTTCCTGACCTGCATACAGATTTCTCAAGAGGCAGATCAGGTGGTCTGGTATTCCCATCTCTTTCAGAATTTTCCATAGTTTATTGTGATCCACACAGTCAAAGGCTTTGGCATAGTCAATAAAGCAGAAATAGATGTTCTTCTGGAACTCTCTTGCTTTTTCCATGATCCAGCGGATGTTGGCAATTTGATCTCTGGTTCCTCTGCCTTTTCTAAAACCAGCTTGAACATCAGGAAGTTCACGGTTCACGTATTGCTGAAGCCTGGCTTGGAGAATTTTGAGCATTACTTTACTAGCGTGTGAGATGAGTGCAATTGTTCGGTAGTTTGAGCACTCCTTGGCATTGCCTTTCTTTGGGATTGGGATGAAAACTGACCTTTTCCAATCTTGTGGCCACTGCTGAATTTTCCAAATTTGCTGGCATATTGAGTGTAGCACTTTCACAGCATCATCATTCAGGACTTGGAATAGCTCCACTGGAATTCCATCACCTCCACTAGCTTTGTTTGTAGTGATGCTTTCTAAGGCCCATTTGACTTCACATTCCAAGATGTCTGGCTCTAGGTCAGTGATCACATCATCATGATTATCTAGGTCTTGAAGCTCTTTTTTGTACAGTTCTTCTGTGTATTCTTGCCACCTCTTCTTAATATCTTCTGCTTCTGTTAGGTCCACACCATCTCTGTCCTTTATCGTGCCCATCTTTGCATGAAATGTTCCTTTGGTATCTCTGATTTTCTTGAAGAGATCCCTAGTCTTTCCCGTTCTGTTGTTTTCCTCTATTTCTTTGCATTGATCACTGAAGAAGGCTTTCTTATCTCTTCTTGCTATTCTTTGGAACTCTGAATTAAGATGTTTATATCTTTCCTTTTCTCCTTTGCTTTTCACTTCTCTTCTTTTCACAGCTATTTGTAAGGCCTCCCCAGACAGCCATTTTGCTTTTTTGCATTTCTTTTCCATGGGGATGGTCTTGATCCCTGTCTCCTGTACAATGTCACGAACCTCATTCCATAGTTCATCTGTATGCAGGTCAGGAAGCAACAGTCAGAACTGGTCATGGAACAACAGACTGGTTCCAAATAGGAAAAGGAGTACGTCAAGGCTGCATATTGTCACCATGTTTATTTAACTTATATGCAGAGTACATCATGAGAAATGCTGGACTGGAAGAAACACAAGTTGGAATCAAGATTGCTGGGAGAAATATCAATAACCTCAGATATGCAGATGACACCACTCTTATAGCAGAAAGTGAAGAGGGGCTAAAAAGCCTCTTGATGAAAGTGAAAGTGGAGAGTGAAAAGGTTGGCTTAAAGCTCAAAATTCAGAAAACGAAGATCATGGCATCTGGTCCCATCACTGCATGGGAAATAGATGGGGTAACAGTGGAAACAGTGTCAGACTTTGTTTTTCTGGGCTCCAAAATCACTGCAGATGGTGACTGCAGCCATGAAATTAAAAGATGCTTGCTCCTTGGAAGGAAAGTTATGACCAACCTAGATAGCATATTCAAAAGCAGAGACATTACTTTACCAACAAAGGTTCGCCTAGTCAAGGCTATGGTCTTTCCTGTGGTCATGTATGGATGTGAGAGCTGGACTGTGAAGAAGGCTGAGCGCCGAAGAATTGATGCTTTTGAACTGTGGTGTTGGAGAAGACTCTTGAGAGTCCCTTGGACTGCAAGGAGATCCAACCAGTCCATTCTGAAGGAGATCAATCCTGGAATTTCTTTGGAAGGAATGATGCTAAAGCTGAAACTCCAGTATTTTGGCCACCTCATGCGAAGAGTTGACTCATTGGAGAAGACTCTGATGCTGGGAGGGATTGAGGGCAGGAGGAGAAGGGGATGACAGAGGATGAGATGGCTGGATGGCATCACTGACTCGATGGATGCGAGTCTGAGTGACCTCCGGGAGCTGGTGATGGACAGGGAGGCCTGGCGTGCTGCGGTTCATGGGGTCGCAAAGAGTCGGACACGACTGAGCGACTGATCTGATCTGATCTGATCATGTCTGGTATATACCATATGTTTGATTTTAGAAGCATCACGACTTCTATGAGTTTTTTTATTCATACCAAGAATGCTGTATGAATCTGAGTTAAAAGTACTGAATACTTACATTTGTGAAGTACTGCTCAAGCATTCTTGTTAGTAATATTCATTCCATTATTCTTACTATCAATATGAAGACTGAGGTTTTCTTCAGTTATTCAGTGGCTCAGTCATGTCCGACTCTTTGCGACACCATGGACTGCAGCACGACAGGCTTCCCTGTCCATCACCAATTCCCGAAGCTTGCTCAAACTCATGTCCATTGAGTCAGTGATGCCATCCAACCATCTCATCCTCTGTCTTCCTCTTCTCCACATGCCTTCAGTCTTTCCCAGCATCAGAATCTTTTCCAATGAGTTGGCTCGTAGCATCAGATTTTCTAACTTGGACAAACCTGTAACTTGTTATCCATACTTTGCTCAGGAATGAATAACAGCCTTGTTCCATATGGATCACTTAGCAATCAGCAACTTGCAATTCAAAATCAGCAGCTCTCTGGGGGCAGATTCAGAAGTGTGAAACAATCTTGCAAGGGTTGCTGATTTGTGTTTCTGCCTCAAACTGCAAGAAATTAGCAATTAGCCACCTTTGGTGTATTTCCACAGCTGGTCTTGAGTCATGATCAATCAAAAGCAGGAATCAGGAATCATGATAAAAGGAACCATGCTTAGATACCAGATTGCCTAATACCAGCTCAATTCATCCATCAACAAAACATATTGCTTGCTTGCTGTGAACCTGGCCATTCTGGTGTCATGCCTGCCAAACCCTCCTTAACAACACCAGTCTTCATCAAACTCTCTCCTCTGAGTCCTGCATTTGTGGACTTGCTGCTGTGTTATCCCTATCACAATGAACCCTTCTCATGTGACAGCATCCTTCATGAGGGTAGTGTGCAACCTCAGGAAACACTTTATTTTTTTGTTATTATTTTGTGAGGGAGCATGTCTTGTTTTCATAAGTTCTGTCCCTTAAGGGCCACATAGAAACATTATCAATTTATTGGAGGTTTGGGAAAAAATAAATCTTGCTTAACATAAAGAATCTTCTTATAGGCAGAAATGTCTACCAGTTAGATGGCTGCCCCAAGAGAGCGAGTGTCCTCCAAAGGCATTATTCAAACAAAAGCTCCACAGTCATCTGACAGGATGATGTAAACAGAGAATTAAAAAGTTCAGAAGAGTAGTTAGACTAGTTGAGCTCCAAGGCCCTTTATATATAGATTGTATGCTGCTGCTGCTGCTAAGTCACTTCAGTCGTGTCCAACTCTGTGCGACCCCATAGATGGCAGCCCACCAGGCTCCCCCGTCCCTGGGATTCTCCAGGCAAGAACACTGGAGTGGGTTGCCATTTCCTTCTCCAATGCATGAAAGTGAAAAGTGAAAGGGAAGTTGCTCAGTCGTGTCCGACTCTTAGCGACCCCATGGACTGCAGCCTACCAGGTTCCTCCATCCATGGGATTTCCCAGGCAGAAGTACTGGAGTGGGGTGCCATTGCCTTCTCTGATAGATTGTATAATTCTACACATTCTAAAGTACCTTGAATGGTTGCCACACAAGACATAAGCAGTAGAGTTGGAGACAAAAGATCTACAAACCTAAATAAGTAGGCTTTTGTAAAAACCAGCCTTCTTCACTAACATACTAACAAAGCATAGAATTAACTAGTGTTGTGTTAGTTATTCACTTTAAAATACTTTGATATAGACAGTGGGTCATAATGGCTGTCATTATTAGTCAGGTTAAGCCACAACCCAAGTCATTCTAATATATTCACTAGATCAGCTAGCATTTCTAATCGAGAAGCCTGTATCTCAGAGGTAACATTAACATCTCTAAATGCTTCCATTATCCAGAGGGGCAGAGGACTTAGGGAGACTGTGAACCCTGGAATCAGACCACCCCCACTGGAGTCTTGGTTCTGTTATTGACCAGTTATAATATCTCAGGAATTTAAATTAACTGCGCTTCAATTTCTGAGCCCATAAACTGGGAATATATTAGTGACTATGTTGTAGACTGCCAAGAGGATTAAATAAGTTAACACAGATATAGTTTTTAGAGTACTATATGCCACAGAGTAAGTGCTGTGTAAGTGTTAAATGAACAAAATCAATTGACATCAGATCCTTTGCTTAATAACATTTTAAGTGTCAGAAATGAATTCTCACTGGTGAAATTAAAGGTACCCAAATTGTGTAGATTGGTTGCTGCTGCTGCTAAGTTGCTTCAGTCATGTCCAACTCTGTGTGACCCCATTGACGGCAGCCCACCAGGCTCCACCATCCCTGGGATTCTCCAGGCAAGAACACTGGAGTGGGTTGCCACTTCCTTCTCCAATGCATGAAAGTGAACAGTGAAAGTGAAGTTGCTCAGTCATGTCCGACTCCTAGTGACCCCATGGACTGCAGCCCACTAGGCTCCTCTGTCCATGGGATTTTCCAGGCAAGAGTACTGGAGTGGGGTGCCATTGCCATAGATTGGTTACCATAACCTAAAGACTGTCCTTCTACTCTTGCATGAGTGGGATGTAGAGCAAGGCTTGAAAGCATGACATTCAAAATTTAATCCTTAATTGTCTAGGTCCAGCATTTGAGTCAAAGGATTCTGGTTTCCTGATGTCAACTGTAATGGAAACAGAATCCTGCCACTGAAGTAGATATCATTTTGCCTTAATTAGACATTAAATGTATGATGGTAATTGGAGCAATAAAAACATAAAGAACTAGAATTTATGGAGCTTGCAAATAGGTTATATGAATATTTGTTTGTCTACTTGCTAATGAATATTTGTATAGTAAATATATTTACGTGACAGAATGTATTCTGAATCTTACTCAATGGAGAGGTTGTGGGGCAGAAGCTAATTCTCACCCATGTTAAATACAAATCATAGTATTACCTACAAATATGGTCTATTCTAAGAACTGCAGATAATGAAATTGAATTAAGTTCACTTCACAAGAAAAGGAGAATAGACTACGATATATCAAGATGCAAGCTTCCAAGGTGGCGTGGTGGTAAAGAATCCACCTGCCAATGCAGGAGATGTGAGTTTGATCCCTGGGTCAGGAAGATCCCCTGGAGAAGGAAATGGCAACCCCCTCCAGTATTCTTGCCTGGGAAATTCCATGGACGGAGGAGTCTTGGGGTTACAGTCCATAGAGTTGCAAATAGTCAGACATGACTGAGTGAGCACACATGCATATCAAAGTGCCCTGGTTCAGTATGACCCACTGAACTCAGTAAGTCAGAAGACGCTGAAGCACTAGCAGAGAGGGCAAAACATGAACCTCCATAAATGGATGAAACTTCGCTAACAACAGTATAATAAAAATAGGAAGGAAGGCATGAGAGGGGCTGAGATTTGCAATTAATGAGGAGTAGGAATTTAAAGATTGGATAACAGGAGTAACATCAAAATGTGAAGAGATTAGAAGTTAAGGAAGTTGTGTTTGGCTGGTGGACAATACATAGCTTCCTAATATGGCCTCTCTTGATATCTCATAGAAATGCTTTCTTGCACATCATCAGTGATCTCCTAGATCCCAAAGCCTAATTTTATTTCTTCCCTTTGTTCACCTTTCTGCAGTGTTTGACCCATGATGTAATTTCCCTTTTGGAATATGGCAAGCATAAAGGCAGAAATGCCAGCTGTGGGCCCTTGAGAGAGCTGGGGCTGAAATCCAGATTTGCGAAAGCAGAAATATTGATGTTGTGGGATCAAGGGGATGCTGTGCTAGGTTGCCTAGATGCAAAGAACTGTGATGGAACCTTGGAGGATGATGGCACGGAGAGGGATGGGCAGGGGAGCAGTGGTCAGAAGACAGGAAGGAAATCAGGGAGCTCAGAGAGAGAAGCCAAAGGATACTGTGGGTGCTTACTGATGCATTCCTGTTGTGGGTGGCTCTGGAAGCTGCTAGGGGTGGGCTCTCCCTGTTTGCAGAGAGGATAGGGAAAACAGTGAATAAACTGTGGGAGGGAGTAGGAGAATAGGAGATACGTCAGATCTGCCTACCAATTTATTAACTCCATGGATGCATCCGCCTAGAAAATATTGATGATTCACTGAGATAATGATTTTCCTTGTTTTCCATTTTATCTCTTCCTGTAGTGCCTCTTCCTTGCTTCATCAGTAAAGTAAATCACAAAATGATGGAAACTGTGTGTCTCTTTTTGACAAAGCAGAAGCCCTGTTACCATGGGACTCCCTACAGTTTTCCATTATGACAATTATTATAAAAATATGTGTACAAGGAGGGCAAATGAAAGGACTCACCAAAATGAATGTGTAATTACATTTTTTACAACACTGTCTTCTAATTATTGGGAAATGTTTGCATTTAAAACATTTGGAATTAAAAATAATTGGTTTAATCCATGTTGTATTTCTTTCTACAGGCTCTGGATATCCCATGTTAATAACTTTCCTTCATTTTTTTAATAGAATGTAAAGGACAATACTCTAGTGGATGGAGTCATCAATCTATCCAACAGATATTTTACCAAAAGCCTCTCACATGCTGGCTCAAGTGTCCCACCTACTAGACATACAGAAATGAATAAAAAATGCCCCTGCCTTCAGAAAGTTCTGAAAAAGTTCCACAGATAAGAAATTTTGATTTACTTTGTCAGTTGTTTTGCTTAAATACGTTTTAAAATCTGTCTACTTCAGTTTCCTTATCTATTACAACTTTTTGTTGTTGCTTAGTTGCCAATACTTAGAACACAGTTAAATACTCAACAAATGAGTTAAAGTCAAGGGATGATATATGCAAAAAATAGAGAACAACATACCTAATTAATTCATGAATTTTCATGAGTTGGACCACCATGGAGGCCATCTGGCCTGTGTCTTTTGCAATGATGCTTGCTCTTGAAGGAGGGACAATCATGTCTGATGGATAAAGTCTTCTCTATTTCTGGTGCCACTGCAGGGTATTTATTATCATTACAAATCTCACCTTTGGGAGCCTCACCCATTTAGAGTTTAGCTTACTTGGTTTGTAATCAGTATAAAGAGTCTGAGTGAACTTTTAAATGCTTGACTCATTGTAGTCAAGCATGTAGGTGGCTCAGATGGTAAAGAGTTTGCCTATAATGCAGATTCCTGGTTTGGGGAGATCCCCTCGGGGAGGGAATGGAAATCCACTCCAGTATTCTTACCTGGAGTATCCCATGGACAGAGGAGCCTGGTGGGCTATAGTCCATTGGATTGCAAAATGTCGGACATGATTGAGTGACTAACAATCTCACTTTCAGTCATATATAATGCTTTTGAAAAGCTAAAATTCATTTTTAACATTTGTGAAAATTTTTTGTAATCATTGTGCTTGGTTCTTTCTGTTCAGATCAGATCAGATCAGATCAGTCGCTCAGTCGTGTCCGACTCTTTGCGACCCCATGAACCGCAGCACGCCAGGCCTCCCTGTCCATCACCAGCTCCCGGAGGCCACTCAGACTCGCATCCATCGAGTCAGTGATGCCATCCAGCCATCTCATCCTCTGTCGTCCCCTTCTCCTCCTGCCCTCAATTCCTCCCAGCATCAGAGTCTTCTCCAATGAGTCAACTCTTCGCATGAGGTGGCCAAAATACTGGAGTTTCAGCTTTAGCATCATTCCTTCTAAAGAAATTCCAGGATTGATCTCCTTCAGAATGGACTGGTTGGATCTCCTTGCAGTCCAAGGGACTCTCAAGAGTCTTCTCCAACACCACAGTTCAAAAGCATCAATTCTTCGGCGCTCAGCCTTCTTCACAGTCCAGCTCTCACATCCATACATGACCACAGGAAAGACCATAGCCTTGACTAGGCGAACCTTTGTTGGTAAAGTAATGTCTCTGCTTTTGAATATGCTATCTAGGTTGGTCATAACTTTCCTTCCAAGGAGCAAGCATCTTTTAATTTCATGGCTGCAGTCACCATCTGCAGTGATTTTGGAGCCCAGAAAAACAAAGTCTGACACTGTTTCCACTGTTTCCCCATCTATTTCCCATGCAGTGATGGGACCAGATGCCATGATCTTCGTTTTCTGAATGTTGAGCTTTAAGCCAACCTTTTCACTCTCCACTTTCACTTTCATCAAGAGGCTTTTTAGCCCCTCTTCACTTTCTGCCATAAGAGTGGTGTCATCTGCATATCTGAGGTTATTGAGATTTCTCCCGGCAATGATTCCAACTTGTGTTTCTTCCAGTCCAGCATTTCTCATGATGTACTCTGCATATAAGTTAAATAAACATGGTGACAATATGCAGCCTTGACGTACTCCTTTTCCTATTTGGAACCAGTCTGTTGTTCCATGACCAGTTCTAACTGTTGCTTCCTGACCTGCATACAAATTTCTCAAGAGGCAGATCAGGTGGTCTGGTATTCCCATCTCTTTCAGAATTTTCCACAGTTTATTGTGATCCACACAGTCAAAGGCTTTGGCATAGTCAATAAAGCAGAAATAGATGTTTTTCTGGAACTCTCTTGCTTTCTGGAACTCTCTCTTTCTGTTAGGACAAAATAAATGGAGCTTTTCTTCCACCTTGTTCTGCATAGGTAATCAAGTCCTGGTCAATTTATGATCACTGGACTGTGCAAACCTAGCTGAAATCCTCAAGATACATAGAGCAATAAGAGGGATATCATCATTACATTGTTCTGTTATATGCTGGTTAAGGGGTAGGAGAGAGAGATATCAGAACTATTTTGGCAGAATGATCACTTAGGAGCAGTTAGGTCCTGGAAAGCAATTACATGATTCTTTCCAAGCTTGTGAATAAGATTCACATTAGCTCTAATGAATATGTTGGTTTCCATAATAAATTAAATCCAAACAAATGATAAAATGAATCTTGAATAGGATGTATAGATGTATAGGATGTAGTGTAATATTGTAGTCACATGGCTTACACTGGAAAATCAGCATTAGTATCATCAGCCCACATCTTCTTGTGCAAAATATGGGAAGCACATATATCCCAAAGGCGTATATTTGAAAAAAATAAAAACACTAATTAGAAAGGATATATGCACCCCAATATTCATAACAATATTATTTACAATTGCCAAAATATGATAGCAAATTAAGTGTCCATCAACAGATGAATGGATAAAAAAAAGATGTGATACATGCATTTGACTGTGTGGATCACCACAAATTGTGGAAAATTCTTAAAGAGATGGGAATACCAGACCACCTTACCTGTATGCAGGTCAAGAAACAATAGTTATAACCAGACATGGAACAATGGACTGGTTCGAAATTGGGAATGGAGTACATAGAAGCTGTATATTGTCACCCTGCTTATTTAATTTATATGAAGAGTACATCATGCGAAATGCTGGGCTGGATGAATCACAAGCTGGAATCAAGATTTCTGGAAGAAATACCAACAACCTCATGTATGCATATGATATCACTCTAATGACAGAAAGTGAAGAGGAACCACAGAACCTCTTGATGAGGGTGAAAGAAGAGAGTGAAAAAGCTGGCTTAAAAGTCAACATTCAATAAATTAAGATCATGGCATTGGGTCCCATCACTTCATGGCAAATAGATTAGGAAAAAGTAGAAATAGTGATCACTTCATGGCAAATAGATTAGGAAAAAGTAGAAATAGTGACGGGGAAGGCAATGGCACCCCACCCCAGTACTTTTGCCTGGAAAATCCCATGGATGGAGGAGCCTGGTAGGCTCCAGTCCATGGGGTCGCTAAGAGTCGAACACGACTGAGCGACTTCACTTTCGTTTTTCACTTTCATGCATTGGAGAAGGAAATGGCAACCCACTCCAGTGTTCTTGCCTGGAGAATCCCAGGGACAGGGGAGCCTGGTGGGCTTCTGTCTGTGGGGTCGCACAGAGTAGGACACGACTGAAGCGACTTAGCAGCAGCAGCAGCAGCAGAAATAGTGAAAGGTTTTCTTTTCTTGGGCTCCAAAATCACTGTGGATGGTGACTGCAAGCCACACTTCCTCCTTGGAAGAAAAGCTATGACAAACCTAGACAGCATATTGAAAAGCAGAGACATCACTTTGCCAACAAAGGTCTGCATAGTCAAAGCTATGGTTTTTCTAGACGTCATGTATGTATGTGAGAGTTGAACCATAAAGAAGGCTGAGCACTGAAGAATTGCTGCTTTCGAATTGTAGTGTTGAAAAAGAATCTTGAGAGTACCTTGGGCATCAAGGAGATCAAACCAGTCAATCCTTCAACCCTGAATATTATTTGGAAAGACTGATTTTGAAGCTAAAGCTCCAATACTTTGGCCATCTGATGCAAAGAGCCAACTCATTGGAAAAGACCCTGATACTTTGAAAGACTGAGGGCAAGAGGAAAAGGGAGAAACAGAGAATGAGATGGTTGGATGGCATTACTGACTCAATGGACATGAGTTTGAGCAAACCCTGGGAGACAGTGAAGGACAGGGAAGCCTGGCATGCTGGAGTTCATGGGGTTGCAAAGAGTTGGACATGACTTAATGACTGAGCAACAACAACATATATGCACAATAAAATAATACTTAGCTATATAAATAAAGAATGAAATTTTGCCATTTGCAGCAACATGCATGGATTTGGAGGACATTACGCTAAGTGAAATGTCAGACAGAGGAAAACAAATACTGTATGATAGCATATATGATATGGAATCTAAAAAATACAGCAAGCTTGTAAATAAAACAGAAAATAAGCAGACTCACAGATATAGGGAACAAACTAGTGGTCACCAATAGGGAAAGGGAAGGGAAAATATAGGAGTAAGGGATAAGAGGTAATAATATTATAAATCAAATATGCTTCAATAAAATAATTAAAAAAGAAAATACGGAAAACAACCCAGTATTCAGGACTTTTTATAAAAACAACTCTAGTGTGAGGAATCTGTGTCCAAGTGATTTATTATAACATGTAAAAATTTTTTGTAATATTGACAGATTTTCAAATATTGTAAAGTTGAAAAAGTTCAAAGTGTAAGGAAGAAAACAGAAGCTATCTAAAGTTCTATCATCCTGAGTTAACTACCATTAACATTTTATGCCTATACACCACATACCTTAAATTTTTATTTAAATTATGTATGAAACATGCTGTTTTTGAATGTAACAGCTTAAATTTTGTATTTTTTATGTCCTCTCTCCAATTTGTCAGTTTTACTTTCCGTGTTTGTATCTCCTCATGTGCCTCCCTACCAGTGCATGTAATCATATATAAATGCAACTTATAGGGCAGTTTTTGCATCATTGTTTTACAGAAGTAGAATTCATTATGTATACATCTCTCCTGTTACTTTGGTAAGTCAACAACAACTTGTAGAGATTCCTTCAAGTTCATTGGTATGGATTGAAATCATTCTTTTAAAAAGCTGCCTAGTCTTTCATATCATAGATATACCACAGTATAGTCAATCTTTCTCCCACTGATGAATATTCCTTTTGTTTTAGGTTTTCCCTTATAAACAAGGCTACAATCCATTTTTCTGGTTCATATATCTCTATGTTTGGTGTTCTTCTGTCCAAGGAAGAGTTGATATTGGCTATACTGCTAAAGATTTGAAATTTGGCAAAATGGAATTTGCTTTTTGGAAGAGGTATATGAGTGAAAAAAATAGAGACAAAAAAGAACATGTAAACATTAGGTGGTTGCTGCCACACTCTGAACATCAGATGTGTTCTAAAAATGCATGTTGATTAAAGGAATGAATGAGTGAAGGAAAAATTGCAGAATTTCTTCTTTCCCCTTATTGTTTTGGAGAAGGCAATGGCACCCCAGTCCAGTACTCTTGCCTGGAAAATCCCATGGGCGGAGGAGCCCGGTAGGCTGCTGTCCATGGGGTCTCGAAGAGTTGGACACGACTGAGCAACTTCACTTTCACTTTTTACTTTCACGCATTGGAGAAGGAAATGGCAACCCACTCTAGTGTTCTTGCCTGGAGAATCCCAGGGATGGGGGAGCCTGGTGGGCTGCCATTATGGGGTCGCACAGAGTCGGACATGACTGAAGTGACTTAGCAGTAGCAGCCTTATTGTTTTAAATCCATTTCAGTGAAGTGATTGATACAGATTGCTCTGGTTCTTCTGCTCTGGTTCTCCATTCCATTTGCCTGTGGAGTTTAGTGATTTGAGGATGACCAGCCCGTTAATTCATTGCCATTTTGTGTTACACTTCATGGTAAAGAATCTGCCTACAATGCAAAAGACCCAGGTTCAATCCCTAGGTGAGGAAGATCCCATGGAGAAGGAAATGGCAAACCATTCCAGTATCCTTGCCTGGAGAATCCCATGGACAGAGGAGCCTGTTGGGCTATAGTCCATGGGGTCACAAAGAGTTGGACATGACCCAGCTGCTAACACTTGCATACTTCAAGGTCTATTCGTGTTTGATAATCTACGTGAATTGCTCAGGAGGCCAGTATGTCCACAGACACTGTGTCCTCAGGCACTAGTATTCTCTCAGTCCGTTCTGCTCAGGACGCCTATCCCACCATGTAAGTGCTGTTTAGTGGTATATTTTCCCAAAGAGCTTTGTCCTTTTACATCCTTTGTTCTCCATTCCAGTTTTGACTGTAAACTTGCCAGACAGCTGTCAGATGTCAGCACATTGAAGGCTTTCATTAACTGATGGCCAATTTCCACATTTTCATTTCAAATATTTGAGTTTTTATCAATATATAAATCTCTCTTCCTGGGTATTTTTATACCAAATCCAGATTTGGATTAATTAATTTGGATGTATTACTCATAAAATGCAAGAACATTCTAGCTCTAGAATGAAACACATTTAGATTCTTACAATTGAGAAAGTCAAGGCTCATTAGTTCACTCACTAATTTCTAAGGGCCCCTTGGTGTGCGAACTGGAAAACTTGAAACGTTTAATTACTCATGAGTTAGTTCACACAAACAGCAGCAGAATTTCATTTCAAAAAAGCATCAAGATTAGTAGACATTTGCATAATATTTTTAAATATTCATGAATGACATTTTTTTAGCTATGACCAAATTTGGTAAATTTGTTTATACATTCCATGAATGTATGAACAACAGTGTACCAAGATTACAGTGAAATGTTTTAAAATTTTTTCCTGAGATGATTTTTTTAGGGTTTTCTGTGATTCAAGAAGTGATGATGTCACTTCCATAACCCAAGAAGAGGTCCCTTTGCTCTGTCCTCAGTTAACCCTCAAGTACCCCTCAGATTCTGTAAGTCACAGACTTCTGCCTAGAGCTGAGACTGAGAGCCCATAGGGACGTGAAGGAAATAAAGTTTAAATGGCAAAACAGGGGAAGCGTCCTTTTAAATGCTAGAAAGTGAAAAGGAGAAGATGGAAAGAAAACAGAACGACTACAATAATGACAACAACTAATATATATTGAGTGCTTACTATGATAGCCATTTACATGCTTATTTTATGTATCCGTATAGGAAGTTTGGGATTTTCTGGTGGCTCAGTGCTTTCCAAGGCAGGAGATGCAAGAGGATTTGATTCCTGGGTCGGGAAGATCCCCTGGAGAAGGAAATGACAACCCACTCTAGTATTCTTGCCTAGGAAATTCTGTGAACAGAGGAGCTTGGTGAGTTACAGCCCATTGGATTGCAAAAGAGTCAGACATGACTTAAGGACTAAACAAGAGCAATAGGAAGTTTGCAAAATTGGTTTGCTATTACCATTTACATGAGGAAATGGAGGCTCTGACATATAAAATTTGCAAGTTACTCAACTGGTGAATTACAACCATGGACTGGAACCTAGGTGTGTCTGCACCAAAAGTCCAATATACATATATAGTCCTACTTCTACGTTGGCATTGTGGCTCCCAGAAAGGAGGGCTGACTATATCAGGCCATTGTATACAGGAACTGTTATAGGCACCTGTTTTGGTGTAGACTGGGGTTGTGGAACCAAACCTCAATGGGTACGTCATCATCATTTCCTTCTGGAAGAAGCCCTCATCAGGGCCTGTGATCTTTGGGTGCTGCAGCAGGCAGATACTCTGTTTCTGTGGACCATCATCTGTGCTCACTCTGCCTGCCTCATTTCTAGGATCCAGATACCTGGCAGGGCTGCCTACCGGATGGGGCCTTAGCTGACTCTGGCCAATTCTTATGCCTCACTTTACCCTTGCCACACTTTGCCTGGCCTCATTTTGCCTCAGTCTTCCCTACTCACTGCCTGGGAGTCATGTGCCTTGATGTATTCTCATCTCAAAGACTCATTTGATAGTAAGGGTTCCTTCAAGCTTGTGTTGGCCAGTTGTGGGATGGAGGAAGTCACGGGGAAGGTTTCAGTCAGTGCAGGAGACCCAGCTACAGCAGCGTGTGGCCAACTGGTCCAGGTACTCCAGGAGCCTTACTTCATGGACACGGCAAAGGACTTACATCCTGTGGGTGTAAGTCAGGACCATAGGCTGGCCTCCCAGTTCCAGAACTGAATATTTATCTTCTTAATGGGATGAGATAACTAATCTAATTTAAATATGGATCATAAATACAAGGCTTGAGGATTTCTGACTCATCTGCTGTCTGCAGCTTATTTGAAAGTACTGAGGTCAAAGATTGTATTCTGTCTGCTGTTTCAGTAAACAGAGCATGCTGCTGCTGTAAAGCCCATTGTAGGTACTGCTGATTGTGCACCCTGACATATTTAGGATAGTAGAAAAACTGGTACTGGCTCCAGATAGTTAAGATGTATATCAAAGGAATGATTCAATAAGCCCAGACCCTTGCATCTCCCCATGTGCAGAAAAGCACTAAAATCATTAATTTGAAGTGACTAATTTTTGTGATCTGTTGATCAATTACTTTTCTCTTCCCAGCGAAAACGCCTAAGTATCCTGGTTTCCCAGGAGCTTTCAGAAACGCTGCCATCCCAGGCTATAACTGAAAGCTATCAGTTAAATGAACTCTGAACTTTCTGCAAATGAGAAAGGAGATAAGACCAGATTCTGTTACTTTGATAGCATTGCATTTCTTTCTAAGAAGGCCTGTTTGAGAAGCACCAAACCTAAGAACATATTAGCACTACTTTTTTGAGATGATGACCTATAGCCCTATTTCCTTTAAAATTAGTTTTCAAATTAAGCTTTGTTGATTGAGTGGCTGTCCTATTGCTTCTGTTTGCCTATGACTGTGCCCTGGATCACCTCCTTGACTTCCGGGTGCCGCCTACTAGTGGTAGACACAATGAAGAAGCTTCAAGGACTTGTGAATGAGAAACATTGGCTGCTATATCAGTAAACAAAGGATGTTGCAGTCATCAAGCCATCACCCCTGATGGTGAGCCCTGGGGAGACTCAGGGTGGAAACAAGATGCCTGCCATCAAGCAGTCAACCACTGCAGCCACCCCCAGTGGTGCGCCCCGAGGGGACGCAGGATGAGAAAGCACAGGATACATCCCCAGAGAGCTGAGATGCTTATCAAATGAGTGATTTCAATGAGCCTAAACTTTTGCATCTTTTCATACATAGAAAAGTGCTAAATACATTAACTTAGGACATTGGCGTGTGTTAGTTGCTCAGTCATGTCCAACTCTGCTTCCCCACACACTATAGCCTGTCAGACTCCTCTGCCTATGGAATTCTCCAGGCAAGAATCCTGGAGTGGGTTGCCATTGTCTTCTCCAGGGGATACTGCCGACCCAAGGATTGAACCCAGGTCTCCTGCACTGTGGGCAGATTCTTTACTGTCTGAGCCGCCTGGGAAGTCTTCTTTAATTAACAGTGAATTTTTTTTTTTTTTTAATGTTCTGACTACCTTGATCTTTGTTGCAAAAACTATATATCCTGGTTCCTCCCTTACCTCTTGGAAGCAGTCCCGTAGAACTATCTGAGAGGATGCCTCCTGGACTTGAAGACCTCAGAAGGTCTGCTAAATAAAACATAATCTTCAGCTTTTAAGTTGTGTATTTTTTCAGTTGACAGACATATCCAGTTTTAAAATATATTTTTCAAAATTATAATAGGCTATAGTGCCTAAATTGAGTTTTAAAATTATGTGAAAATTATTTTATACTTGAACATAATAAACTTGTTTTTTAAATTGAAAAACATGGGTAGGATATATTTTAAATGTTTATTCAAATATTTACTAGTTGATGAATATTACAGAGGTTTGTCTAAACACAGGAAAATTCACTCACTATAATTTCTAATTATGACCAGTCTTAAAAAGTCTTTCAACATCCACATCCTCTTATTGTTCAATATTCTTGAAAATAGAAGACCCCATTAGTCCTTGTGGCCATGAGCCTTTCAGCTAAATGGCCACTTTAATGGCACAGGGAACAAAACACTTCACTGTTACAAAACTAAAACGATATATATAAAGCAGAGCTGGTTCAAAGCAACTCTCTCTCCAGTGTTCTAGCTCTGCCCCAACTCAGAGGGTGGGGAATCACAATCTGTGAACCGAGGTTAGTAGAGAACAAATTTTCCCATGGACCAAGTGTCTGATATTTTGCTTAGGAAGGGTAATGAATACACTAGGGAAAATGGAGAGTGTCATTGTAAAGGGGCTTACATCTGTTTTCCTTTAGATAATTACCTTTTACTTGTCTCGTTAGTAATGGCTTTCAGAGTTGGTTGCTTTAGAATATCACATCAAAGCAAAGTGTTTTTTCTGTTTCTATTTTAACTTTTATTGAGTTTAAAATATGTTTGTTGTCAATCATTAGGTTGTCAAATTTCTGTCAATTTTTGTACATCAGTTTTTAAAAAATTGTCCACAGAGTTCAGTAGGCAGGACCCCCTTTACGGGAATGGGCATGCCCTAAGTGAGGACTGGAGACAATCTGTTCCCTGTGACTGGCTTCCTTTCTATCAGAGGCCTCCTCTGATGAGTCATTCCTGGTTTTAAAATATTTAGAACGGTTCTCTTTCCCTAAATCAGCCTTCAATATCTCTGGTCCCTGAGGTAGATTGCTCTTTGTTAGGAAGATGATATATCAGTTTCTCGCAAACAGATGTACTTAAATATTTATTAATAAATATATTTTGCCATTCTAAGTTCTCATTTATTCGTGACACCTAACTTGCATTTTCTCAAAAATGTTATAGCCTCAGTATGGGACAAACATATTTAGAAAAAAAAAAATTTACGGACTGAGCATACTCCTCCTTATAGTCATGAATAAAGAGTCTCTGGGGACTTCCCTGGTGGTCCAATAGTTAAGAATCCACCTGCCAGTGCAGAGGACACTGGTTCAATCCCTGCTCTGGGAAGATCCCACATACATTGGAGTAACGAAGCTTGAGAGCTGCAAGCACTGAAACCTGCACTCCTAGAGCCAGGCTTCAAAACAAGAGAAGCCTCTGCAATCAGAAGCCTGCACACTGCAGCGAAGACCCAGCACGGCCAAAACCAAAACAAACAAAAAAGCCTCTGATGGGAAAGGCAGAATTGGAGAGGGAACAAGAGTCAAACCTTAGTAAGGGCTGCCAGACTCCAGCTTGACTGGGTGGGTGGGTGAGGGACTGGGGGCAGTGTTTGATAGAACTCTCTAAACTAGCTTTGGGAAACCCAGAGTAGAAAAATAACTTCTGTCTTGTTTTCTACCTGGAGATCTGAGAGATGGTCAGTCCCACCCTGAACTCCTGTGCCACCAGGACTTCAGAAAGAGAGTGGAGGTGGACATGTGGAGCTGTTAGGACTGCAGATCAGGCTGAGGCAGCCTCAGAGAGAGCCCCGCCCACAGCAAGCACCCTCCTGGTGGCTGAGAGAGGCCCATAATCTTGAGGGGACCTTGCCTGTGTCAGAGAGAGGGTGGATTCAGGGATTTAAAGGTCAGAACAGCAAAGAGTTCTGTGACAGACACCCAGGGAGATATGGACAGCCCAGGATGTGCCAAGAAAAAGAGATGATACCATCCAGGGACCGAAAGTCACCATGTCTCAGCAGATGTCAGGGACTAATCATTTGCCCTGGAGTTAAGGCCACTTTGTATAAGTGAAAGCAGAAAATACTGAATTTCACTGAGACTGTTCCTAAAAACAAATTTGTGATTAGGACTGGTAATTCCAAATCAGCTTAGTTATTTTAGAGCTCATACTGGGAAAAATATGGGACTAAAGAGAAGTTCAGGTGAGCTGTAGGAAAGTAAAGTCATATTTTGCACACCCAAGTTTGTGACCTGAGTATGTTTATTAGTCATTGGATTGTAAATTGACTTCTGGGGATGATTCTCTAAATGTGGCCGATTGAAGTGTCTTTCTTTGGCAGTCATATTTATTGGCATGGCTAAATCTATGGCTATTTTCGCTTGTTATGTCTTTAATTGTTTTGATTTGTCTGAGTCTGAGCTGGCAGTGGCACCCCACCCCAGTACTTTTGCCTCGATAATCCTATGGATGGAGGATCCTGGTAGGCTCCAGTCCATGGGGTCGCTGGGAGTCGGACACGACTGAGCAACTTCACTTTCATTTTTCCCTTTCATGCATTGGAGAAGGAAATGGCAACCCACTCCAGTATTCTTGCCTGGAGAATCCCAGGGACGGGGGAGCCTGGTGGGCTTCCGTCTGTGGGGTCGCACAGAGTTGGACACGACTGAAGCGACTTAGCAGCAGCAGCAGCAGCAGAGCTGGTGAGAGGCAACCACTCTCTGGGTCCTGGCAACCATAAAGGGCAGAATCTGCAGGACTGCGCACAGAATCTGACATGCTGACATCTCTCAGATGAGGCTCTGCTGGCCTCACAGTAGTGTGAGCACTTTGATGAAAGCCCTGAAACCTGGAGCACAGAGGCCACATCCTACATTTCCATCCAGTATCCAGATTGATTCGTGCAGACTTAAGTTCTCAATAAATGTTGAAAAAATGGAGCCAGACTGAATGTGTTCTCCAGCCAGACTGAACGTGTTCTCCCTCCTTTGGATTCCTAGTGTCTTTCCCAACCTTGCTAACTTAACCCTTTCCTCCCTGATAGCACTGGAGGATTTTCTCTGGAGAGGGTGGTGCCCTCAGGAGAGCTTTCTGTTCTGCTGCTTCAAGAAGCACAAGATCAGGCACCCTACTTCGCAGTTCATTCCTGCCCCAGAAGAGCCCTGAAGACAGAGGAGGCCAATAGACCAGTACCAGAGGAGGGGAGAGGTGGCAAAGGCCAAACGGGACCACACCGCCCACCTGCAGAGCAAATCATTTGGCAAGGGCTTATTTTTAAAACCTCATGCCTCAGTGACTCTCTGTAGAACAGGAAAAATTCACCAGTCTTGGGTATAGTTCTCCAGAGAGGAGTCTTTGCCTTGGTGGCAGAATGAGGAGGATGCTCGCGTTCGATCATTTCAAACCCATGTGCTGTCACTAGCATATGGGCATTCGAGGCTGACGCAGGGGTTCTTTACAGTGGGTAACTTGGCCCCAGGGGGCATCTGGTAATATCTGGAGACGTTTTGGCTATCACAACTGTGGGAAAAATGCTACTGAGTTCTAGCGAGTAGAGACCAGTAGCACGTTGTCCCCTTGCAAAGAATTATCTGGTCCAAAATATCAAGTGTCATTTGTTAAGAAACACTAAGTTACCATTTTAATTTAAATTGTATTAAAAATATAAGATTACAAAAACGATTTGCTAGTATGTGTTAGTTACACCTCAGGTATGACAACTATAGCAAAATTACCATACTAAATGGACAACATTTAAAACAGCACTTGATAAGTCATTGACAAAACATGCCCCTTGCCTTTGTCAGCAGCTTGTAGAAGTGGTGAAAGAGGATAAGCAGTGATCTTGGCATCCACCAAGTGTAAACACACTGCATATCATGACTGGCTGCTTTGCTGGGAGCCAGGGAGATGAAGCCTATAGCCTGTTGCACCGCAGGGGATGCTGTGGAGCACAGCCTGCATCTCCCTCCCTTCGGGGCTGAAACACTTCTAGAGGCTGCCCTGAACACTCAGTGAGTCCTTCCCAGAGCACTGCCCTCAGCTAGGGAGAGCAGCCCCACCCAAGTCCCCTCAGGCACTTCCTCAATCAGCTTGAAATGAATGACCAGTCCAAGAGGGAATGTAAAGGCTTGACTCCTGACCTGTATTTGAGACTGTGCCTTCCTAGCCCTGGAGCTCCCAGTGGGAGCCCTGGAGGCCTTTGTTCGGCTTGCAGAGCAGTCTGCCCCTCCCTCTGCTGCATCCTCCCCACTTCCTCCTCCACAGCCCTTGGTGCTGAGAGTTCTTCCCAGGGAAGCTTTCAGAGTCTGTTTCCCGAGGACCCCGCACTGGGACAGACGCAGATATGATAATTTGGGACAGATTTAACAGTACCATGTAAAGATCTCTTTAGGACACATTAAAGCTTCAGGATAGTATAGCCCAAACCATATGAAATATGATATGAGATAATTCACATGAGAACATTTTGTGTCCCTGTATCTCAAGAGGGTTGGAGGGGTAGAGAAAGAGAAAGTGCTCTCAACAGGCCCCAGGCTACTCCTTGAAATGATGTATGATGATCGACTAGGAATAGAATGTGAGTAAACCGTGCAATGCCATTGACCCAGTCCCTTTTAAAAGTCTGTTTCTGTTTTACTATTATTATTTTGTTTGTTGTCCTACAAAGATCACATGCCATTTAGTGAAACTGATTCGGTGGGCTTTGACATGGGAAGGACTCTGGTACATACAGCTCCCACTCACCTTGCAATTCTGTGTTCCAAGAAGCCCATCACTTCCCCTTCAAATGAGAGGGGGAAAACGTCTGATTTGCCATCTTTAGTAGCAATATGTACTTAAATCATAGAGAGGAAAAATTAGAGAACTTTTTTTTTCTATTTTAATTTGTATTCCTAAGGGGGAAGAAGAGTTTAGCAAAGGCCTTTCAGCACTTTCCACAGAAAGAATTTCCATTTTTATGTAAATTACACTTATTTAATGGAATAAGTCCCTTATGGTCTGTAACGTGATTTATCTCATTTGCAGATACTACAGGAGATATGAAAAGTGTCGCTACGAGAGACTAAGAGCGCTGTTTTTTTTTTCTTCCTGTTATTGATTATAATAACGATGTAGATGTCAATAACCTATGCAGAGGAGACAATAGGTGTGTGAGTGGAACAAAGAGTTAGAAGTAAAATTGGAGACTGAATTATATCCCAGTAATGCTGTTTATTTTTGTAGTGCTTATTCTTTAAGGCTTTTAAGGCATTAGGGACTTATTTCATGTTAGCATTCAGTCAGAAGGTACTGCATTACATACCTCTTTCTATTTCAATCTAATTGAATGTTATTTTATTCCTGATAAGTGCCCATATTGTTCTAATGTATGAATATGATTTGCACTGGAATAACACAGGATTATTATTATTATTTTTGTTATCAGTTTTTACACCTTTGTATCTGTGTCACATTCCTTCCTCCTTTGATAAAGCAAAGTGCTTTCATAAAAATCACATTTATTTCCATAAAATTACTGATTGATCGATTGGGCAGGTGTAAACATTTATATTTTTTTCACTATGGATGAAGAAATGTTGCCTTTACAACACATATTATATTGGGACACAATAAGCTTCCGTCATATTCGGTGGCAACTAAAAAATTAACAGAAAAATCCCCAAAGTTTAATTTCTGTGAAGGTCAGAATATAAGCAGAAGTCCATGAAAGGCAATTTTATCAGTTCTGTATTTGTCATCATTTTACTTGAGGCTTATTTGAAACTTTTATTTTCTTTCTTTATGGAGATATATATATATATATATATATATTGCCCAGCTTGTAGGATTTCAGTTCCCTGACCAGGGGTCGAACCCTTGCCCATAGCACTGAAAGCACAGAGTCTTAACCTCTGGACCGCCAGGAAATTCCTTGGATATTATACAAACCTCTTTCTGGGGGAATGTATTAAACTTGCCAGAAAAGAACAATTGAAATGAATTTTGATAATTTCCAATAAACCTGACCTGTTGATTAAAGAAGGCCAAGCACAAACTCTCCTTGAAACTAAATATGAGCAATAAGTCCTAATATCTGGAGGCTTAGAATATGTTATGAGCAGGGCTTTATTAATTGTAGTATAAAATACGGTTTTAACTAAAGAGAAATAAAATAAACAAAAACCAAAATTATTTCTATGATCTTTGAATATTTTTAACTTCAATTTCCTCTTCCTGTTCCAAGTGGGAGGGAAGGAGCAAGTGTCCCGAGTTGCAAAGAACTTCTTGAAAAGTATTCAAAGTTTTGGGAGCCTGAAAAGACTAGTGAAAATAAGGACCAAAACTCAAATTTTAAATGAAGGATCCATCCTTTGCTACTGATTGCATATATGCAATAGGAAGATAATAAATTTCTCTTACTGGTTTTGGCAGTGAATCACTCAGTTCACTAGGCTTAGGTTCTTCAATTCCTGAATGTTCTTCTGTGCTTTTGTGTAAATTATGGGCTTCCCTTGTGGCTGAGGTGGTAAAAGTGCCTACCTGCAATGTGGAAGTCCTGGATTTGATCCCTGGGTTGGGAAGATCCCCTAGAGAAGAGAAAGACTACCTTCTTTGCTATTCTGGCCTAGACAATTCCATGGACTATATAGTCCATGGAGTCACAAAGTAAGTGTAAGTAAGTGTTAGTTGCTCAGTCATTCCTGACTCTTTGCAACCCCATGGACTGCAGCCCACCAGGTTCCTGTGTCCATGAGATTTTCCAGGCAAGGATACTGGAGTGGATTACCATTTCCTTCTCCAGGGGATCTTCCCAACCCAAACCCAGGTCTCCTGAACTGCAGGCAGATTCCTTCCCAACTGATCTACAAAAGAGTCACAAAGAGTCAGACACAACCGAGTGACTTTCACTTTCATTATAGCTTAGTCAATTGAGCAGGCAGAGAACTGCTTGCTCTTTAAGAGAACCGCTTTACTCTGTAATCAAGACTTTTGTTCTTTCCTTTGTTGTACAAAGTGTTCTTTTCACTTCTCAGTAGCCAGGGCGGTACTGGCTATGCCACTCTGCTTTGAGGGTAATGAGCTCGCTTGGTCATAGGAGCAGTTAGTGTGGTCTCCATCACTCACATTCTAGGACTGAAAGCAGGGGGATGATTTATGTTTGTAGAGGTGTAGCACGGTTATTTGAAGAAGTGTTCTTGAAACGGAAATGAGTATTCCAGTGACTCACTAATATTCTCACTTTATTCATATTGAACTCACTCTGACCAAAGTAAGTTTCCTTACAACTCTATTCTGTTGCATGTAATAAATAATGAACATTATCAACAAGACATTTCTAGTTATAATTAGCAGCTATGATGCCCATGTGAAGAGAGATTTCAAAGTATCTCTACCCTGATACACCTCTTCTAACACTCTAGAGAAGACTTAAGGCCAAAAGTTTCACTCTTAAAGGCAGATGTATTGTGCAAATTTGAGAACATTCCGGAAGCATTTTTCCTTTTTCTAGAGCTGGTGTTCTCTAAGTGGATACCATGAACGTGTTTTCTTTTATGTGTATCGGCTTAAGAATCTGGATTCAGTGAACTCTAGGCAACTCTCACTTTCACTTTTCCCACATGTAACCAAATGTATTGCTACCATATCAGCCTGAAAAATCTAGGTGAGGTGACCTGGTTAATTTTAATATAAGTTGAGTGTTGAGTAATCTGCTCCCTCCTTCCCCTTATCTGCATCTCCAATATCCTTGGCCCTATGAGATATGAATTTTCTTTTCACTGGAGTTTTAAGATTCAAGATTGGCATCTGGGCTTGAGGGGAAAGAATATCCCCATGTCTCTGAAGCAAAAAAAAAAAAAAAAAGAATTTTCCTATGGTCCAGCCAAATAACCTAGTTCCTGCAGTGTATATTGGCCCAAAGCTTAAACTAAATAATAAAGTATTTTAGTATTTTTCATCTCCTCCCTCTTTATATATGTAAGTATAGTGTTCTCAGGATAAAGGTGAAGGTGGTCAGGATGTATATTATTCTGACCTGACGGAGAGAGAATTAGACAGACTTGGGTCTGCCACCATCATGGTCAACGAAAGAGTCCGAAATGCAGTACTTGGATGCAATCTCAAAAACGACAGAATGATCTCTGTTCATTTCCAAGGCAAACCATTCAATGTCACAGTAATCCAAGTCTATGGCCCAACCAGTAATGCTGAAGAGGCTGAAGTTGAACGGTTCTATGAAGACCTACAAGAACTTTTAGAACTAACACCCAAAAAAGATGTCCTTTTCATTATAGGGGACTGGAATGCAAAAGTAGGAAGTCAAGAAACACCTGGAATAACAGGCAAATTTGGCCTTGGAATACGGAATGAAGCAGGGCAAAGACTAATAGAGTTTTGCCAAGAAAATGCACTGGTCATAGAAAATACCCTCTTCCAACAACACAAGAGAAGACTCTATACATGGACG
The DNA here is from genome assembly GCA_935064755.1 of Tragelaphus eurycerus. Taxonomy (NCBI): domain Eukaryota; kingdom Metazoa; phylum Chordata; class Mammalia; order Artiodactyla; family Bovidae; genus Tragelaphus; species Tragelaphus eurycerus. The sequence continues at coordinate 2,529,204 of CAKXYN010000057.1, read as the reverse complement.
TCATGAGATGGTCAACACCAAAATCAGATCGATTATATTCTTTGCAGCCAAAGATGGACAAGCTCTATACAATCAGCAAAAACAAGACCAGGAGCTGACTGTGGCTCAGACCATGAACTCCTCATTGCCAAATTCAGACTGAAATTGAAGAAAATAGGGAAAACCACTAGACCATTCAGGTATGACCTAAATCAAATCCCTTATGATTATACAGTGGAAGTGAGAAATAGATTTAAGGGCCTAGATCTGATAGATAGAGCGCCTGATGAACTATGGAATGAGATTCATGACATTGTACAAGAGACAGGGATCAAGACCATCCCCATGGAAAAGAAATGCAAAAAAGCAAAATGGCTGTCTGGGGAGGCCTTACAAATAGCTGTGAAAAGAAGAGAAGTGAAAAGCAAAGGAGAAAAAGAAAGATATAAGCATCTGAATGCAGAGTTCCAAAGAATAGCAAGAAGAGATAAGAAAGCCTTCTTCAGTGATCAATGCAAAGAAATAGAGGAAAACAACAGAATGAGAAAGACTAGGGATCTCTTCAAGAAAATCAGAGATATCAAAGGAACATTTCATGCAAAGATGGGCTCGATAAAAGACAGAAATGGTATGGACCTAACAGAAGCAGAAGATATTAAGAAGAGGTGGCAAGAATACACAGAAGAACTGTACAAAAAAGAGCTTCACGGCCCAGATAATCATGATGGTGTGATCACTGACCTAGAGCCAGACATCCTGGAATGTGAAGTCAAGTGGGCCTTAGAAAGCATCACTAGGAACAAAGCTAGTGGAGGTGATGGAATTCCAGTGGAGCTATTCCAAATCCTGAAAGATGATGCTGTGAAAGTGCTGCACTCAATATGCCCTCAATATGCCAGCAAATTTGGAAAACTCAGCAGTGGCCACAAGATTGGTAAAGGTCAGTTTTCATCCCAATCCCAAAGAAAGGCAATGCCAAAGTGTGCTCAAACTACCGCACAATTGCACTCATCTCACACGCTAGTAAAGTAATGCTCAAAATTCTCCAAGCCAGGCTTCAACAATATGTGAATGTGAACTTCCTGATGTTCATGCTGGTTTTAGGAAAGGCAGAGAAACCAGAGATCAAATTGCCAACATCCTCTGGATCATCGAAAAAGCAAGAGAGTTCCAGAAAAACATCTATTGCTGCTTTAATGACTATGCCAAAGCCTTTGACTGTGTGGATCACAATCAACTGTGGAAAATTCTGAAAGAGATGGGAATACCAGACCACCTGATCTGCCTCTTGAGAAATCTGTATGCAGGTCAGGAAGCAACAGTTAGAACTGGTCGTGGAACAACAGACTGGTTCCAAATAGGAAAAGGAGTACGTCAAGGCTGCATATTGTCACCATGTTTATTTAACTTATATGCAGAGTACATCATGAGAAATGCTGGACTGGAAGAAACACAAGTGGGAATCAAGATTGCTGGGAGAAATCTCAATAACCTCAGATATGCAGATGACACCACTCTTATGGCAGAAAGTGAAGAGGGGCTAAAAAGCCTCTTGATGAAAGTGAAAGTGGAGAGTGAAAAGGTTGGCTTAAAGCTCAACATTCAGAAAATGAAGATCATGGGATCTGGTCCCATCACTACATGGGAAATAGATGGAGAAACAGTGGAAACAGTGTCAGACTTTATTTTTCTGGGCTCCAAAATCACTGCAGATGGTGACTGCAGCCATGAAATTAAAAGACGCTTACTCCTTGGAAGAAAAGTTATGACCAACCTAGATGGCATATTCAAAAGCAGAGACATTACTTTACCAACAAAGGTTCGCCTAGTCAAGGCTATGGTCTTTCCTGTGGTCATGTATGGATGTGAGAGCTGGACTGTGAAGAAGGCTGAGCACCGAAGAATTGATGCTTTTGAACTGTGATGCTGGAGAAGACTCTTGAGAGTCCCTTGGACTGCAAGGAGATCCAACCAGTCCATTCTGAAGGCGATCAATCCTGGAATTTCTTTGGAAGGAATGATGCTAAAGCTGAAACTCCAGTATTTTGGCCACCTCATGCGAAGAGTTGACTCATTGGAGAAGACTCTGATGCTGGGAGGTATTGGGGGCAGGAGGAGAAGGGGATGACAGAGTATGAGATGGCTGGATGGCATCACTGACTTGATGGATGTGAGTCTGAGTGAGCTCCGGGAGTTGGTGATGGACAGGGAGGCCTGGCGTGCTGCAGTTCGTGGGGTCGCAAAGAGTCGGACACAACTGAGCGACTGATCTGATCTGGGTCTGCCACTGTAGTAAATGATTCAAATAAGTTATTTTATTTGAGCTTGAGTTTTCCAACAGTAAACTGTTGTAAAATATTGTTCAATTATGAGGATTTATTAAGATTTACAAATTATCTAGTACAGTGCCAGTCACAGAATATATGCTAAACTAATGGCAGCTATGATTATTGAAAGAAAAATGAAATGAGCACATTCTAGGCTAGGAAAAATGTTTGGCTATTATTAGATATATTATGTAGAAGTGTGCTTTCTACATGTTTGTGAGTGTCTAGCATTCCACTGACAATATTGTTCAGGGGCAATATTTTTCAGGGCTGCAGGAGCCTGGGAAATGAAGAGAAAAGCAGAGGTCACAGGACTGTGAAGCTCTCTTGAGGCTGAGCGTGCAACAGTGGCTGGTGTGGATGAGTGCTATTGCTTTGTGAAGCCACTGAGGATAAAGGGAGGAAGCTGGGTGTATACCATGTCCAAAAGATGAGGCAAAGTGGAAATGAGAGAGTGAACAGCTTGTGGTAAACCACCATCCTAAGTCATATTTGCCCCATGCTGACGTGTTTACACCATATAGGACTTGACAGAGTGGGATTCCTGGGGCAGGGTCTGCATGTTCATCTGGTCATAGAGTTTGTTTTCAGGGCTCGTCCAACTTTCCTCCAGGGGATATTACACCTCTGTAGCTCAGGTCTATTTTCCCCTCTCTGTCTAAAGTCTTCTGACCACCCTCACTCTTATCCTCTTTGACTTTCTGAGAGCTGCTGAAATTTAGAAGTCTCTAGCAGGTAGTGTGCTGTTGGCTGCTGGCCCTGCAGAAAAAGCCCCTCTCTTGTGGATCCTGTGAGTCTCTTCAGCATCCATTAATATTCTCTCCCATTAACACTGACTCCATTTCCAGCCTGGATTGGAATAAACCCAGAAGGAAATCCCTTCCTTTTGGTACAGTTCTGGACATTTACAACAAAGCCAGTCTGTGCGTGGCACGTTCCCAGCTACAAATGAGTTTGGGGTGCTTTAGTCACTGGAAACATGAGGAATTCTGTCAATGATTGTAGAACTCAGGCTCTGTATCCTACTGGTAAAGTGAGGAAACATCGGTAGCTTTCCTGTGGCTGAGGTGAGGCTGCTTCAGGATGGCCCTGACGGTGAAGGAAGGGCGCAACGTCCTTGTCACCAACTACAAAGCTCATCCAGCCTCTGGACTTGCCAGTAGCTGGGCTACCAAGTTCCTTTTGGACATTTATCCTTTTTTTAAAAAAAATTATTTGTTATCTAATCAAAGGATACTTGCTTTACAGAATTTTGTTGTTTTCTGTCAAACCTCAACATGAATCAGCCATAGGAATACATATATTTCATCTCTCTTGAACCTCCCTCCCGTGTCCCTCCCCACCCCACCCCTCTAGGTTGATACAGAGCCCCTGTTTGAGTTCCCTGAGATATGCAGCAAATTTCTGTTGGCTATCTATTTTACGTATCGTAAGGTAAGTTTCTACATTACTCTCTCCATACATCTCACCCTCTTCTCCCCTCATCCCATGTCCACAAGTCTGTTCTCTATGTCTGTTTCACCACAGCTGCCCTGCAAATAAATTCTTTGGTATGATCTTTCTAGATTCTGTATATATGTGTTAGTATGCAATATTTATCCTTCTCTTTCTGACTTACTTCACTCTGTATAATAGGCTCTAGATTCATCCACCTCAATAGAACTGACTCAAATGCATTCCTTTTATGGCTGAGTAATACTCCATTGTGTATATGTACCACAACTTCCTATCCATTCATCTGTTGATGGACATCTAGGTTGCTTCCATGTTCTAGCTATTGTCAATAGTGCTGCAGTGAACATTGGGGTGCATGTGTCTTTTTCAATTTTGGTTTCCTCAGGGTACATGCCTAGGATTGGGATTGCTGGATCATATGGTGGTTTTATTCCTAGTTTTTAAAGGAATCTTCATATGGTCTTCCATAGTGGCTGTATCAATTTACATTCCCATCAACAGTGCAAGAGGGTTTCCTTTTCTTCACACCCTTTCCAGCATTTATTGTTGGCATACTTTTTTTTTTTTTTTTTGGTGGCCATTCTGACCAGTGTGAAGTGATATCTCATTGTAGTTTTGATTTGCATTTCTCTAGTAATGAGTGATGCTGAGCATCTTTTCATGTGTTTGTTAGCCATCTCAATGTCTCCTTTGGAGAAATGTCTGTTTAGGTCTTTTCCCCAATTTTGAGTGGGTTGTTTGTTTTTACTGGTATTGAGCTGCTTGTATATTTTGGGAATTAATCCTTTGTCTGTTGTTTCCTTTGTTTTTATTTTCTCCCATTCTGAGGGTTGTCTTTTCATCTTGTTTATATTTTACTTTGCTGTGCAAAGGCTTTTAAGTTTAATTAGATCCTACTTGTTTACTTTTGATTTTATTTATTCCTCTAGGAGGTGGGTCATAGAGGATGTTGCTTTGATTTATGTCATCGAGTGTTCTGCCTTTGTTTTCCTCTAAGAGTTTTATACTTTCTGGTCTTACATTTAGGTCTTTAATCCATTTTGAGTTTATCTTTGAGTATGGTGTTAAGAAGTGTTCTAATTTCATTCTTTTACAGGTAGCTGTCCAGTTCCCAGCCCACTTATTGAAAAGGTTGTCTTTGCCCCATTGTATATTTTTACCTCCTTTGTCAAAAATAAGGTACCCATAGGTGCATGGGTTTATTTCTTGGCCTTCTATCTTGTTCCATTGGCCTATATTTCTGTTTTTGTGCCAGTATTATATTGCTTTGATGACTGTAGCTTTGTATTATAATCTGAAGGTTGATTCCTCCAGCTCCATTCTTCTTTCTCAAGACTGCTTTGGCTATTTGGGGCCTTTTGTGTTTCTATATGAATTGTGAATTTTTTTGTTCTAGTTCTGTGAAAAATGCCATTGGTAATTTGATAGGGATTGCGTTGAATCTGTAGATTGCATTTGGTAGTATACTTATTTTCACAATATGTATTCTTCCTATCCAGGAACATGGATAAACATCTGTTTATGTCATGTCTTATTTCTTTCATAAGTGTCTTATAATTTTCTGTAGTGCTTCCAAATTCATTCTACAAGGCCACCATTGCCCTGATACCAAAGTCAGACAAAGACAACACAAAAAAGGAAAACTAGAGGCCAATATCACCGATGAACATAGATGCAAAGATCATCAACAAAATTCTAGCAAACAGAATTCAACAACACATTAAAAAGCTCATACACCATTATCAAGTTGGGTTTCTTCCAGGGATGCAAGTATTCTTCAATATACACAAACCAATGTGATACACTATATTAACAAATTGAAAGATAAAAACCATATGATATTTTAAATAGATGCAGAATAAGCCTCTGACACAATTCAGCACCCATTTATGGTTAAAACTCTTCAAAAAATGGATAGCAAAGGCCATATATGATAAACCTACAGCAAACATTATTCTCAATGGTGAAAAACTGCAAGCATTCCCCATAAGATCAGGAATAAGACAAGACAAGGGTCCACTCTCACCACTATCATTCAATATAGTTTTGGAAGTTGTAGCTGAAGCACAAGCTGGAATCAAGATTGCTGCGAAAAATACCAACAACCTCAGATACACAGATAACACTACCCTTATGGTAGGAAGCAACGAACTAAAGAGCCTCTTGATGAAAGTGAAAGAGGAGAGTGGAAAAGTTGGCTTAAAACTCAACATTCAAAAAACTAATATCATGGCATCTGGTCTATCATTTCATGGCAAATAGATGAGGAAACAATGGAGACCGTGAGAGACTTGATTTTTGGGGGCTTCAAAATCACTACAGATGGTGACTGCAGCCACGAAATTAAAAGACTCTTGCTCCTTGGAAGAAAACTATGTCCAACATAGCATACTAAAAAGCAGAGACATTGCTTGCTGATGGGCTTCTACTGGGTGGGTAGAAGGATAGGCTACCCACTCCAGTGTTCTTGGGCTTCCCTGGTGGCTTAGCTGGCAAAAAATCTGCCTGCAATGTGGGAGATCTGGGTTCGATCCCTGCGTTGGGAAGATCCCCTGGAGAAGAGAAAGGCTACCCACTCCCATATTCTGGCCTGGAGAATTCCATGGGCTGTATAGTCCATGGGGTCATAAAGAGTCAGACACGACTCAGCGACTTTCACTTTGACTTTATTTTGCCAACAATGATCTGTCTAGTCAAAGCTATGGTTTTTCCAGTAGTCATGTATGGATGTGAGAGTTGCACTCTAAAGACAGCTGAGCACCAAAGAATTTATGCTTTTGAACTGTGGTGCTGGAGAAGTCTCTTGAGAGTCCCTTGAAAGATTAAAATCAATTTTCTCTCAAGTGTTGGGATCAGGAGTGATTCTTAAAATCAAATTCTTTCTTTTGGGTTTGTTATTTCTAAAGATTCCTTCACTGAGAAAAGGTGGAATATGGAATTAGAAAAAATGGGCATATACCATTTTGTTAGACTAAAGTATATTGAAGATAACTGTGGAATATCTGAGGACAATTAGCCTTAGGCTCATCTAGATTAAAAAATGGAAATAAATTAAAAATTTTGATTAGGGTAGATATGCAAAATGTGAAATTAAGAGACCAGGTTCCTTGCAGGTCTGGACAACCTTGGACTAAAAGCACACTTCAGAGACAGAGGACTCAGAACCACAGTCTTTTAGCAGACTCAAGAATACTCAGATAAAGCTCATTGTTGTTACCCACCGCATAAGGAAACCTAAAGTTATGATGCAAGTTGATCATATGAAAAAGTAGTGTGTAAGTGTGTGCCCAGTCATGTCCGACTCTTTACAACCCCATGGACTGTAGCCAGCCAGGCTCCTCTGTCCATGAAATTTTCCAGGAAAAAATACTGAGGTAGGTTGGCATTTCCTTCTCCAGGAGATCTTCCTAACCCAGAGATCAAACCTGTGTCTCCTTGGTTTCCTGCATTGGTAGGCAGATTTCTTTACCATTGATCCACCTGGGAATCATGAAAGAGTAGAGGTGGCCTGATGTGAAGAGCCAACTCATTGGAAAATACCCCGATGCTGGGAAAGATTGAAGGTGGGAGGAAAAGGGGACGGCAGAGAATGAGATGGTTAGATGGCATCACCTACTCAATGGACACGAGTTTGAGCAAACTTCAGGAAGTAGTGAAGGACAGGGAAGCCTTGTGTGCTGCAGCCCATGTGGTCGCAAAGAGTCAGATGCAACCGAATGACTGAGCAACAACAGCAAAGAGGTGGGGCTAAATACAGCTCTGTGCTGTGATCATTTTGATTAGAGTTGTATCAGCCGGTCAAGGTTCAGGGGGATCCTCCCAACTTTGGTGACCATCTTGTGTCTTTCTACTCCATTCAAGGCAGGTTTTATTCATAGAGTGACTAGGTACAAACTTGAATGCGGTTGGAATACTGGGATTTGTGGTTATTCCATATATAGAATAGAATAGAATAGAATCACTTCAGTTCAGTTCAGTCACTCAGTCGTACCCAAATCTTTGCGCACACCAAGCCTCCCTGTCCAACACCAATTCCTGGAGTTCACCCAAACTCATGTGCATCGAGTCAGTGATGCCATCCAGCCATCTCATCCTCTGTTGTCCCCTTCTCCTTCTGCCCCCAATCCCTCCCAGCATCAGGGTCTCTTCCAATGAGTCAGCTCTTGGCATGAGGTGGCCAAAGTATTGGAGTTTCAGCCTCAGCATCAGTCCTTCCAATGAACACCCAGGACTGGTCTCCTTTAGGATGGACTGGTTGGATCTCCTTGCAGTCCAAGGGACTCTCAAGAGTCTTCTCCAACACCTCAGTTCAAAACATCAATTCTTTGGCACTCAGCTTTCTTCACAGTCCAGCTCTCACATCCATACATGACCACAGGAAAAACCAGAGCCTTGACTACATGGACCTTTTTTGGCAAAATAATCTCTCTGCTTTTTTAATATGCTATCTAGGTTGGTCATAACTTTCCTTCCAAGGAGTGAGCATATTTTAATTTCATGGCTGCAATCACCATCTGTAGTGATTTTGGAGCCCAAAAAGTAAAGTCTGACACTGTTTCCACTGTTTCTCCATCTATTTCCCATGAAGTGATGGGACCAGATGCCATGATCTTCGTTTTCTGAATGTTGAGCTTTAAGCCAACTTTTTCACTGTCCTCTTTCACTTTGATCAAGAGGCCTTTTAGTTTCTCTTCACTTTCTGCCATAAGGGTGGTGTCATCTGCATATCTGAGGTTATTGATATTTCTCCTGGAAATCTTGATTCCAGCTTTAGAATAGAATAGAACATGTCTAATACTTACTGAGAGTCACAGCTTTGGTAATAGAATGTAAGAAGGCTGAAACCACAACATTTGCAAAAAATGGATCATAGGAATAGTGTCATTATTACCATTTGCATTCAATGAATATATTTTTATGTTATTAACATTCTGAAATTTAATAACTTCAGTTATAAAATTAGTGTTTGAATTTCTTTAAAGATACAGCTGTAATCAAGTATTATTGTGTTCAGAAAGTTCTGAAAATACATTAGAAAATGAAAGTTTAATCAAGAATGAGCAACAAGCTCCATCTTAAACATTTTCCTTATGGCTTGGTTAAATTCCTAAAGACTGTCTCATTACTATGAATCACACAGCGACAATGCCTAGGTGTTTCCAGAAGCATTAATGGAAACTATGAGACTCAATGGATTACCCAGTTGGTTGATGGGGCGATGAGTTATTGCTCTGAGAGTAGTCACTAGCTGAATTAATGACTATTTAATCCAGATTTATTGCTTACCTACTATGTGTAAGTCAAGAGATGATAACATAATGAAAAGACAGGGGACCTTGTCTCAAAGACACTTTTGTACTTATTCTTACATGTATTTTTACCTAATTGAGGTCAGTAGGTACAGATTTTTGTGTTCTATTAATTTTTTCTTGATTTAATCTTTTATTTGTGGATGAAGCTCAATAGCTGTTTTAAAATAGTGCACTGCTTTGGGTGGTTTTGATGGCTCACCCACTGCCCTTGTTTAGCACACACCCCCAGCTGCTGAGGCTTAGCTGCTAACAGTTCATAGCCTCTTCCTTCTCGTGATTGTCACCTGTGGCCAAATGGGAGCCAAGTTAACTGAGTGGTTATCTGCCTATTTTCCTCTCTGCTGTCTTCCCTGCCCAGTGACTGACTGACACAGGGAAGCAGGGATACAGAAAACTGCCTTTTTGATTTAAGAAGTAGCCATCCCTGGGGTCCCCTGTCAAGGCCTCATGCTGGCAGAGCCCCTCCACTTCCCTCAGGCTCCTCTTCAGAGAACTCCCTTTACATATCTTTTTCATAAAAATCCCCACCCCAGTCTCCAACCAGGCACTGTGATATGTACAAATACATATGCACACAGCTATTTGTCTTCCCAAGTGGACATTTTTGGGTGTACATTTCAGACATGTAAAAACAGTGCTTTTCTGTTCCTGTTGCTTTTGTCTAGCTGAGAATTCAGCCCAAATATTATTTGTGCTGAAAACACACTCAACTATTGAACCACAGTTTATCTGCTGTCTTTGAATCTATCCTACAGAGGTAGATTTCAATTAGATTGGAGAATTATTGCAAGATGAGTTTTTTAATTCTGAAAAGGGTTTATTTTGGCATTGTTGGCTGGAGTTTTAGTCTCCTCTTAGCATGGTAGCTGTATGTCTCTAACCTGCTTGAATAGCTTCTTTATCTATTGTCTGCATTTCAGGCATTCTCTAGCTGGGGGGTCTCAGGGACTGATGAAGTAGTTGCTGTCTAAGACAATGGGAATCCACACCCAGAAGCCAGAGCCTTCTCTCTGCCCCTCTGGATTATTATGGCTATATTTTGCTGATTTTCTTTACTGTCCTCTATACTTGTAAAAAAACTCTCTTCATTATGAGATTTAAGCTCCTTCTCTCCTTTCATTTCCACTTGCACAGAGGCAGTAGAATGAGTCAGGGGTCTGACTGCCTGAGTTGAATGTTGCTTCCAACACTCTGGCCCTTAGAGCAAGTCCCTGAATCATTCTGAATTGGTTTTCCTTATCTGTAAAAAACATTTGCTATTGTGAGGATTTGTTGAGTTAATACATGTAAGGCATTTATAGTGCCTGGCACTTTGCAGTTGCCATAAATGTTAGTCAGCATTTATTAATAGCCTAGTAATATATCTCGGAGAAGGCAATGGCACCCCACTCAATCACTCTTGCCTGGAAAATCCCATGGATAGAGGAGCCTGATGGGCCGCAGTCCATGGGGTCACTAAGAGTCGGACAAGATTCAGCGACTTCACTTTCAATTTTCACTTTCCACTTTCATGCATTGGAGAAGGAAATGGCAACCCACTCCAGTTCTTGCCTGGAGAATCCCAGGGATGGGGGAGCCTGGTGGGCTGCCATCTATGGGGTCGTACAGAGTCGGACATGACTGAAGTGACTTAGCAGCAGCAGTAATATATCTGACTCTACCCAAGAAATTCTGAGGCCACAAAGATGGGATTAATTCTTGGTTGCAGGAGGAAGAAAAGACAGCTCCTGGGGAACCCAGAGACCCCACATTTGGAGGGACCTCACTTCCCCATCCTCTTCCTTGCCCCAATGTTTCATGCCATCCTATGCCCACTTTTGTCTGAGGAGGAGTCTCCCAAGATCCACACCTTGACTGCACAGTTCAAGGCCAACATGGGGACTCCCAGGTACTGTGACTGACATGTTCTATGAGGTGTGTTCATCACAGAGATGACCTCACCTCTCAAGCCCTTGACATTTTGGCTCTCTCCAAATGGAGACAGAGACCTCTTTAATTTGGACAAATCTTCTTTCCTTGCTTATGACAACTATGTCAAATAAGTTTTGTCTAAATGAGTGATCTTTACTAAACTCTTTCAGTTTAGTTCAGTTGCTCAGTCATGTCCAACTCTTTGTGACCCCATAGACTGTAGCACAACAGTCTTCCCTGTCCATCACCAATTTCTGAAGCTTGCTCAAACTCATGTCCATTGAGTCGGTGATGCCTTCTAACCATCTCATCCTCTGTTATGCCCTTCTCTTGCCTTCAATCTTTCCCAGTATCAGGATCTTTTCCAATGAGTCAGTTCTTCACATCAGGTAGCCAAAGTATTAGAGTTTCAGCTTCAGCATCAGTGCCTCCAATGAATATTCAGGGTTGACTTCCTTTAGGGTTGACTGGTTTATTCTCCTTGTAGTCCAAGGGACTCTCAAGAGTCTTCATCACCACTAGTTCAAAAGCATCAATTCTTTGGCACTCAGCTTTCTTTATGGTTCAACTCTCATATCCATACAAGACCACTGGAAAAAACATAGCTTTGACTAGACAGACCTTTGTTGGCACAATAAAGTCTCTGCTTTTTAATATGCTGTCTATGTTGATCATTTCTTCCAAGGAGCAAGTGTCTTTTAATTGCATGGCTGCAGTCACCATCTGCAGTGATTTTGGAGACCAAAAAAATAAAGTCTTTCACTGTTTGCATTGTTTCCCTAGCTATTTGCCATGAAGTGATGGAACTGGATACCATGATCTTCGTTTTTGGAATGTTGAGTTTTAAGCCAGCTTTTTCCACTCTCCTCTTTCACTTTCATCAAGAGGCTTTTTAGTTCCTCTTTGCTTTCTGCCATAAAGGTAGTGTCATCTGTGTATTTGAGGTTATTGATATTTCTCACAGCAATCTTGATTCCATCTTGTGCTTCATCCAGCCCAGCGTTTCTTATGATGTACTCTGCATATAAGTTAAATAAGCATGGTGAAAATATACAACCTTGACATACTCCTTTCCCAGTTTTGAACCAATCTGTTATTCCATGTCCATTTCTAAATGTTGCTTCTTGACCTGCATACACATTTCTCAGAAGGCAGGTACGATGTTTGGATATTCCCATCTTTGTAAGAATTTTCTGCAATTTGCTGTGATCCACACAGTCAAAGGCTTTGGTGTAGTCAATAAAACAGAAGTAGATGTTTTTCTGGAACTTTCTTGCTTTTTCAATGATTCAGTGGATGTTGGCAATTTGATCTCTGGTTCCTCTGCCTTTTCTAAAACCAGCTTGAACATCTGAGAGTTCTTGGTTTACGTACTGTTAAAGCCTCACTTGGAGAATTTTGAGATGAGTGCAATTGTGTGGTAGTTTGAGCATTCTTTGGTATTACCTTCCTTTGGGATTGGAATGAAAACTGACTTTTTCCAGTCCTGTGGCCACTGCTGAGTTTTCCAAATTTGCAGGCATATTGAGTGCAGCACTTTCACAGCATCATCATTTAGGACTTGAAATAGCTCAGCTGGAATTCCATCACCTCCATTAGCTTTGTTCATTGTGATGCTTCTAAGGCCCACTTGACTTCATATTCCAGGATACCTGGTTCCAGGTGAGTAATCACACCATCGCAGTTTTCTGGCACATGAAGATCTTTTTTTGTATAGTTCTTCTGTGTATTCTTCCCACCTCTTCTTAATATCCTCTGCTTCTGTTGGGTCCATAATGTTTCTGTCATTTATTGTGCCCATCTTTGTATGAAATGCTCTTTTGGTATCTCTAATTTTCTTGAAGAGATCTCTGGTCTCTTTAAATTCTCTAAACTTTTTAGGTACGAAATTATTTTCAGGTTAAATATTTCCCTTTACCCTTAATAATGGTCTAAATTTAAGCATGACTTACCTCAATTTTTCTTAAAACTGAGAAAATTGTCTTAAGAAACAGAAAATATCATATAATGGGAAAGAACCGAAATACTTATGCAAATAAGCATTTTCAATTAATATAGTCTATATAAAAAAGAATACTTCATAGCCAATAAGCAAAATAGGTTATTTTCCTCCCCCGTTCTTTATAAACAAACTCATTTTCTTTCTCTGATAATAAAAGCTATGCATGGATATTGAAGACAATTTAGAAAGCAGAGTAAAGAGAAAAGCCTGAATTACCTACAATCCCATGATGACATATAGTGTGGTACTTTTAATATTTTTATAACCTCCTTGAATTAGGAAAAAATACTATGACTGCATTTCTTTTTTGAACTTCTATTGTGTATAATTTAATTTCCATTCTTTTTATTGCTATAAAACATATAACTTCCACTTAAATCCTAAGTTTGCAAAAAACTTGAAGTTCAAATTTTTTGTGTAGATGGGGACAATTATTAAATACAAACCAAGATGCTTTTAAATAATTTTAAAATCTATGTCTGGAAGAAAGAAAAAAAGGAAAGGACAATGAACAACCCCTCTTGTAATCCTTCTGGTCAAAATTATAATTAATTTTGAAGCCAGATTCACTCATACCAATCATTCTATTACTTTAATAATGAGTAAATAGAAGTTCAGGTAGTTTATATGCTTGTTCAAGGTCACATGCTTTCTTAGTTCTCTCTTTTGCTGAATTTTCCAGTCAATGATGCCTGCATTGGCCCCTCCATTTTTATGAATAATCTACACAGATTCTGATCTTTCTGACAGTGCATGTGAGTAGATTTTCCTGAAAATATGTCTTCTGTCTTTATAATGTATTTTTTTTAGATTAACGTTGTCAATATCCATTCTATTGTACCTTGACAATTTTATTTTCTTGGAATTTAGCATTGCCTTGTGTGATCTAAAGCTGACGGTGCATTTAGAATCATAATTTCGAGAACTATTCTGGGGACATTTATATTCAAGCAGTTTCTTTGTGAAATGCTTTCCTGACATTGCTGGCTCTCGGCCAGGATTAGATGGCTTCCTATGCATCAAAATTTAACAAACTCCCAGGCAAAGAGTCAGCATCTAAAATTGCTTCATATGTGTCTGACGTTTTGCAACCCTATGGGCTATAGACTCCCAGGCTCCTCTTTCCATGGGATTCAGGCAATAATACTAGAATGGGTTGCCATGCCCTCCTCCAGGGGATCTTTGCAACCCACGGATCCAACCCACATCTCTTACATCTCCTGCATTGTCAGGCAGGTTCTTTACCACTAGTGCCACCTGGATAATTTTTTAGGACTTATGAATTAAGGAGAGACATCTAGATTTCAGAATAAAAGGATTATCCCTGAAAATTCAAATCAAAGGTAGGTCAACAGTCCTTGAGTCAAAAGTAGTTTGGAGGAATATGAAAGAAGGTGGTTGAGTGAAAGTTGCTGTTGAGCTCCTAGTGATATCCAGGCATAAGTAGAACCTGAAGATCAGAAGAAATTAGCTTTCATGAGTAACTAGGAAATTCATTTTGGGGAGCTAAACCTTGAGTGAGAGCAGAGTGGCTTCAAAATGGTAACACAAATTCCTTGGTAACAGAGGGAGAGAAGGATGGGGTGAAAAGAGGTTGAAGTTTTGAGAAGGCCTGAGTAAAATTCTTGCCACTGGCTAAGGAAATTTGTTTTTGGTTTTCCCTACAATTGTAATCCAAAAACAAAAACAAACTACCCTTAACAATAGAGAAAATTAACAACAATATCATTTTTTCTTCTAAGGCTTTTACCTTTGGATATACTAAAATATAATGAATTTTTTGAGCAAATTATGGATGACACATTTCAAAAATTACAGAATGCCAAAAATTGCAAAGCACACTAACATTTTGAGTTGTATATTTCAATTTTTTTTTTCTTAGAAAAACTCTTAAGTTTTACCCTAAAGCATGAAAATATCTAGTGATTGTATATCATTCTACTCATTGAAATTTTTAGAGCCCAGGAATTTCTCTATTCAAACATCAGTATGCTGGGTGGCAAATAGAGATTGGGTGGACTTCTAGATAAGACCTTGCAGACCAAAGCTGGTCAGCATAGTCTTTAGATACCAATTAGTTTAGTGCAGACATCAGAAAGCATTGTCAAGTAGACATGTTAGTGCCCAACTTTTCTACTGTTCTGTTTCCACAGTTCTCCTCCGCAGATTTAACAGTGCTCTCTTTGGGCACCAGAGAGTCTCTCACCCCAATTTAAATTATGCTCACTCACTATAAAAGACAACCATGATGGAGAAGGATTTGTAAACTATATTGTAGAAGGAAGCAATAACCTCACTTTATGATGAGGAGCTTTAGGAGACACATGGAGCTGGGCTTCAGACAGCTGAGGGCATGACATACAGCACAGGGGACAGATGCATTTCCTTTTGACAGAAGGAAAAACCAAGATTGCATGATTGGAAGTTTAGTGACTTAGGGATTCAGACTTCTACCAATTTATATATATCTTGTACAAGTTCAGGGAAATTATTTCAGGGAAAATTATTGACCTATTGCAAATGAATTAATCATAAATTGTATTTCTAATGGACATTGTACAGGAAAATTCTGTTCTAAATGGGAGTTTTGAACTGAATATCAGTTCAGTCGCTCAGTTGTGTCTGACTCTTTGCACGCCATGGACTGCAGCACGCCAGGGTTCCCTGTCCATCACCAACTCCTGGAGCTTACTTAAACTCATGTCCATAGTGTCGGTGATGCCATCCAACCATCTCATCCTCTGTCGTCCCCTTGTCCTCCTGCCCTCAATCTTTTCCAGTATCAGGGTCTTTTCCAATGTGTCAGCTCTTCACATCAGGTGGCCAAAGTATAGGAGTTTCAGCTTCAGCATCAGTCCTTCAATGAACACCCTGGACTGATCTCTTTAGGACGGACTGGTTGGATCTCCTTGTAGTCCAAGAGACTCTCAAGAGTCTTCTCCAACACCACAGTTCAAAAGCATCAATTCTTCAGTGCTCAGCTTTCTTTATAGTCCAACTCTCACATCTGTACATGACTACTGGAAAAAACATAGCTTTGACTATAGGGACCTTTTTTGGATAAAGTATTGTCTCTGCTTTTTAGTATGCTGACTAAGTTGGTCATAACTTTTCTTCCAAGGAGCATGTGTCTTTTAATTTCATGACTGCAGTCACCATCTGCAGTGATTTTGGAGCCCCCCAAAATCAAGTCTCTCACTATTTCCATTGTTTCCCCATCTGTTTGCCATGAAGAGATGGGACCAGATCCCATGATCAGTTTTCTGAATGTTGAATTATAAGCCAACTTTTTCACTTTCTTCTTTCACTTTCATCAAGAAGCTCTTTAGTTACTCTTTGCTTTCTGCCTTAAAGGTGGTGTCATCTGCATATCTGAGGTCATTGATATTTCTCCCGGCAATCTTGATTCTAGCTTTTGCTTCATCCAGCCTGGCATTTCGCATGATGTACTCTGCATATAAGTTCAATAAGCAGGGTGACAATATACAGATTTGCAGTACTCCTTTCCTGATTTGGAATCAGTCTGTTTTTACATGTCCAGTTCTAACTGTTGTTTCTTGATCTGAATACAGATTGAGAAATCTCCCTCCTGAGAAGGAGGCAGATCAGGTGGTCTGGTATTCCCATCTCTTTCAGAATTTTCCACAGTTTATTATGATCCACACAGCCAAAAGCTTTGAACGTAATCAATAAAGCAAAAGTAGATGTTTTTTCTGTAACTCTCTTGCTTTTTCCATGATCCAGCGGATGTTGGCAATTTGATCTATGGTTCCTCTGCCTTTTCTAAATCCACCTTGAAAATCTGGAACTACATGGTTCACATACTGTTGAAGTCTGGCTTGGAGAATTTTGAGCATTACTTTGCTAGCATGTGAACTGATTGCAATTGTGCAGTAGTTTGAACATTCTTTGACATTGCCTTCCTTTGGGATTGGAATGAAAACTGATCTCTTCCAGTCCTGTGGCCACTGCTGAGTTTTCCAAATTTGCTGGCATATTGAGTGCAGCACTTTCACAGCATCATCTTTCAGAATCTGAAATAGCTCAGCTGGAATTCCATCAGCTCCACTAGCTTTGTTCATAGTGATGCTTCCTAAGGCCCACTTGACTTCGCATTCCAGGATGTCTGGCTCTAGGTGAATGATCACACCATTGTGATTATCTGGGTCATGAAGATCATTGAATATCACTTAAAGCTTTTCCAATCCTATGATTCTCTGAGAGCTGAATATCAGAAAGGATTTAGATGAGATTAAACTGTATTTTCCATGGTCCCAGTAAACAATTTGACAGCCCTACGAATGAAACTAGAGAAAACTGTTGGTGAGACTGGCCTTGGGTAGAAATTGTTGTGCCTGAGGAGGAAGGGCATGACATTATGTGACACCACAGTGAGCAGTGGTTACAGACTGAGCTCAGAGTCAAGGCCCAGTGGAAACGGAGTGAAGCCAGAGACTGATGGGCTGAAGAATATTTTGAGGATTCTACTTCTTTCAGTTTCAATTGCCTTGAGCTTTTTGGAAAAAAATGTTACTTGTTAAATTGAAAATTAGTTAAGAATTGCTGTTGGCAGCAGTGTACTATGTTTCAAGAGGATTTTTATTACTGTAATGGGTGTAGTTGCATAGGAGTGTTCAGTGGGGTTTTTTGTAGCCACAGTAGTCTTGATGTGGGTACTGAATACTCCTCTCCCTTGTCTGGTTAAGGAAGGGTGACTTATCAAAGGATTTCTGTCCTAGCTTCCTTCAGCCCACACCAGTGGTTTTCATTCCCACCTCTTTGGATGCAGGTATCCTGCTCAGGTCTCTCCCTAGAAAACCCTCTGCACTTTCCTCTGTAAGGACTGTGGGGACTTTCTCGCGCCCCTCTTGTGCCCTCTCAAAGCTGTAGGATAGCCACATATTCTGTCTGTGTTAAGTATGCTGTACTGTAATCCTTAAATTTCCACAGCTATGGCATTTAACGTGAGTCACAAAGTGTTTAGCACCTCAGTGGAGAAGGAGGACATCCCAATAGTTATAAGAACTGACCTAAAATCATTTGGTTGTGTATCACAATTAGGTGTTTGATAATATGTAACGCAGCTACCAAGGAAATTTAAAGTGGTGGAAGTTGGGTACAGTCTATTATATTAAAATAAAACAAACTTTATGCTTCATATACAGTGATACATAAAACTAAGGTTTATTAGCCTAGAATGCTGTCAATATTTCCCACTCCGGTATTCTTGCCTGGAGAATCCCATGGACAAAGGAGCCTGGTAGGCTACAGTCCATGGCATAGCAGAGTCGGACACAACTAAGCAACTAATACACATATTCTACAGACTCACTAAAAGTCTCCATTCTTCATTCAGTTAGGTGCTCTGACCATACCTTGAATGAAAAGTTCACAACAGCATGGCAGAATTGGGGTTCTTTAATTCTTACAGTTAGCATAAGATATTCAGAATTCCTTCTATTATCAATGACAAGGTAAATGGCAGATTAGGGAATCAAGACTCAGGTTTTATCTCTAGAGGTGAAAGATAGGTAGATTCTTATAACTTCATTCAAGGATGGGGATTGTATCTCAAACATTTTGGCCTGTTTCACCAACAAGAGCCAATTTCTAAGACTTATATACTAAATACTAAAACCATAAGTTTCAGTTGTGAAGACCCATGTCTGATATACAGGATGATAATTGCCAAAGTGTCAATAGTTGATAAACACAGGATAAAAGAAGTACTTATAATAGTAACCTCTAGAGAATGCACCTTTTTGATATGTTAGTCGATCGTTCTGGACTGTGCAGTCTGTGCAGTCTGATCGTTCTGGACTGTGCAGGGGCAACTGCCTCTAGTCTTTTAAGTTTTAACCAACTGCTGGAAATACATTATCACACAGTCCATACTGAAGTATTCAGAAGTCCATTATAGTCACTGCTATCAACTTCAAACCTTACAAGTGTTCTCTGGAGACTACTGTTTGAAGTTCAAGGTGCTCTTCCTGTGTTTTTCCCATCAGTGTAAGAAGAAGGGATGAACTCCAGTTTCTGTTCTCACCCAGAAGACCTTGCTATATTCCTCCATCTAGCCACTTGTCTATAGACGTTGGGGAGTGGAGGAGTGAAAAGTATTGCCATACAGCTTTTGCTGGATTACAAATATATTACAGAGGGTAGTTGAAACCCACAGGGGAAATGGAACTTCCATAGTAAAGCAATCACTAATTTTGTCTGTACTTGGAGCCATGCTTTCCTAGGACAGCTGTTTTCTGGCTCAGAATCTGGGTTTACTTTCAGGATCTTGGTTCTCAATGCAGTTTGTGTAGTGAAGGCTGTCCTTAGAATAAAGAGAGAAAAAAAAAAACAACAAACCAAAAAAACAAGAAAGAAACAACTATGGGAAATGCAAGAGCCCAGTTGCCCATTCCTCTTGCTAGAGTGAAGAATTTCCCCCTAAGATTTTGGGCACCCACTACATGATTGAAAGTACTGCTGCTGCCCTAACATCGCCATTTTGAGGCAGAGCCTGGCCTCAGGGAGGGCCAGGAGATTTAAAAAGAAAGAGAGAGGAAAAGGAGGGGATCTCTGTTTACCCATCAGCAGGCAGAGGACCTCGTTTCTAGTTGTGTGGCTCAAGATAGAGTGTTTTTTTCCTGGGGTTTCCACTGTTCATGCCTGTTGCACAGTTCTAGGACTTGGCCCACTTTTGGGTGAAAACCTGGAGATAAATGAGGATGTATGCTTTTGGCCATTTTTCATGTTTTGATTTTTCTTCTGAGTTATTTTTCTACTATTTAATTTTCAGAGTTTTCAGGTAGTTGATTTTTATATTTTCTCAAAGTGTGTGGTTGTAGTCTGTTAGGAGAGATAGTCCATACTAGGCTTACTCCATCTTGGTTGGTACTGGAAACAAGCACAATTTCTTCTAAAATGTTAATTGCTATATAGAACTGGTAGTGTAAACACTGGGAGTTGTTCCCCTCCATATTTTTTTTTTTTTTTTTTTTTTGTGGTAATGTAGGTGACTGATTGAAGCATCTATTTTAAGGAGACATCCACTTCAAAGACAGGTCTCTCTCTCTTCTACCTCTGGAATACAGTAAATGCTGCCAGCTATAAGTTGAGTGAAGAGCTGGGCAACCTCCCCCTACTTAGGCTTCTTAGTTTTAAAGATCTTGATTGATTTGGATAACTGACATTTGGGCAACTTGTATTTTCTCTTACAAATCTTTAAATTCTCACTCTTATTTCTTAAATTTATCACTGAAGAATGAACCCTTGAATTCCTTGGCCCATCCTTGACCCCAATAAAAGCAGAATCTCAGGCTCTTATGCAGCATTTCAAACTTTCTTTCCATGACTCACAGAAGACTTACAGGAGGGAAAGCAGAATTTAGGGATAGGCAGGAAGTAAAAGTTTTCTTTCTGTGGTTCTTAGACTTTAAATTGCTTCAGAGAACCTGACTCTGTAAGCCTAGGAATCTACAGCTTTAGCAACTATATCCTCATTATTCTGAAACAGATAATTCTAGTAACAAACTGAATTTCATACTGCTTCTCGGGCAGTGTGATAAAATCGACCATATGCTGAATTCTGTTTGAAGTTGAATTTTTTTTATTTTGTTTTGTGATGTTAACAGCATCATACCATGTCTCAGAGCACAAGAAATGACTCAAACAGCCTCTGCATTTGTGTTCGGTTGTTCACATCAACTCTCTGTATTTTGTTTAGTGGGAACCACGTCTCCATAGGAAATGACAACCTTTTAGAGGTCACTCTCTTTGATTTGAGGGCAATATACCTTTTGTTCCTATTGTCACATCCATTGCTGTTATTAGCCATTTCTCAGTTCTTGGTGCTTACCCCTATCACCAGCTTCATTCTACTGTTGCAAGTGTTTGAAATTCTGATGTGATTTATCATCTCCTTCTATAAATTCACTATTAAGCCTTTGTTCTGTTTTTAAGGACAGAGCATAGATCAGGAGTCAGGAGACCTGTCTGGTGTCTCAGTCATGGTTAAGGTGACCTTTGTTCTTTGAGTCAATTGATACGAGCTGCTGTTTTACAAAATGACATTAGTAATCATTTCTAGAATTTTATTATTTTGGTCTAGGGCTTCCCCGGTGGCTCTGACAGTAAGGAATCTGCCTACAAAGCAAGAGACCCTGGATCGGGAAGATCCCCTGGAAAGGGAATGGCAACCCACTCCAGTATTCTTGCCTAGAGAATTCAATGGACAGAGGAGCCTGGCGGGCTACAGTCCACAGGGTCTTAAATAGAGTCAACTGTCAGACACAATTGAATGACTAACAATTTCACTTTAGTCTTGTCTACTCAATTATTTTCTTTTAGTCTAATCTACCCTTAGGTGGCGCTAGTGGTCAAGAACCCACTTGCCGATACAGGAGACACAAAAGACTCAAGTTCGATCCCTGAGTTTGGAATATCTCCTGGAGGAGGGAATGGCAATCCACTCCAGTATTCTTACCTGGAGAATCCCAGAGGAGCCCTGGAAACAGGAGCCTGGCCAGCTGTGGTCCAAAGGGTGGTGAAGAGTTGGACATGACCCAAGCAACCTAGCACACTCTATTTTTATTCCTCTTTATCTCTAGCCCTAAAGTTAGTTGGAATAAAAAGATCCTAATTATGATAATAAACCAAAAGTACTTCCAAGATGTCACTATTTTGAGCGCATTTGCTACTGGATGGTAAATGTAGTTTAATTTCTAGATCTAGGAATTTATCATTATGTTAGGATTCTTTTAAGGTTCAACAGCCAGGTGGCGAGATTGTTAGGAATTTTGCCAAGTGAAATTCTATTTTGAGGTCTGTTATATTTAGTTTTCATGCTTTGAGGTTAATTAACCCCTCTATGAAGCTCTTTTCTAATACCTCCAAATTCTCCTGGTACCATAAATGCAGCTGCTGAGACAGCCCACCTAAGCATAGCATATCATAAACTCCTGGCAGCAGGCACGCTCCCCTCTCCCTGGCAGCCTTAGCAAACAGTGTGCTCTCTGTGGTGCTCACCAAGCACCTGTAGGAAGGTTGAATTGACAAGCAGAATCCTTGTCCCCTATAATCTTTAGTTGACAGTGTGCCCCTATGGCACTTAGGAAGCACTTGGAAGTTTGAGTCATCTCTGTTTTGCTGAAGGAACTCATTTTGAGAGCAATAAGTATTCCATCCTTATCTCATGAAACAAAGATTCAAAATAGGGGAAATGGAAACTTCAATGTCTCGGTAAAGGCAGACAAAAAAACCCCAAAAAACAGTTAACTCCTTTTCTCCCTTTTTAAATGGTGCATATGAGTTTGAACATTGCAAAAGCAGTTAAGAAAATGGCTTGTAGGAAATCAGACATTATAATAGCTAGAGGGGAAAGCATTTGTTCTAGCTCATCAGTCTCACAAAACATCTTGAGGCTTCCTTCATTTCACTTACTGGATTTTTAATATCAACTATTTTTCTTGAGAAATTCTTATATTGAAACTGCTATCAGGATTTAGCTAAGAATTCACTGATAATAAGCTTCAGATCAGATCAGATCAGTCGCTCAGTCGTGTCCGACTCTTTGCGACCCCATGAACCGCAGCACGCCAGGCCTCCCTGTCCATCACCAGCTCCCAGAGGTCACTCAGATAATAAGCTTAGGCAGTGCATTTTGGGGTTATTAGTATAGTTATATGACATTGAATCTTAATTCTCTTTTGTGAGTGGTGATTCTTTGGCTTAGATGGTTATTTTTGAACAGCACAACAAGATAAAAGTTTTAAACTTGAGGAATCGCCAATGTATTTTAAGAAAAAATGCATTGGATGGATATTAGCTGATGATTCACTGATTCCAGAAATACCTAAATCTTGAAATATTCAGATATTAATAGAATTTTTTATTGGTCAAGTAAACTGTTCATTTGTCTTGCAAAATAAAGGAAAATTTAATAACTTAGGTGTGAAATAATATTTTAATGAAACAATATTGCCCAAGATTTCTACATATACAATGTATTGAAATTAGGATAGCTCTATCTATTATTAATTTAAACAATAATTGCCATGTACCATAGCACATGGCACCCTTCAAAAACTGAGTTTTACTATTGACATTTTGTCAGTGAAGAACAACATATTAGGTCTGAAAATGTGGCATAGAACTTCTGGTTTCTAGCTTAGAGTATAATGAACTTAGAGGTCCCTAATCTGTCTTAATTGTTCAGTTTGTCCTCAGCTGAACAAACTGAAAAATCATTATTTCTTGTTAGATCCAGAAGAAAAGTGAAGTCACAGAGTAAACTACAGTCCCTAGAGAGACAGTCACAACTTACTGGAGCATAAATCTGAGCAAAAACCTTTGCAGAAACAAGTGTTGGGTTAGGCAAACTTGAACTATAGTTGGTACATTGCTACAGGCACAGTGGGGATAAGTTTGAGAGTTAAAAACTCCAGGAAAACACAGTCATAAGGTTCCTCTATTTTGCGATTTCTACCAGCAAGAGTTCAGCTTGGTTTACATAGTAAATTTTGAACGAAAATCTCCTGGTGCTTCTATAAGGAAGAGTGGAAAAGAACTATTCAGAAAAATATCATAACATTTTGCTTTTCTTTATAAGACCTGCTTTCAGGTGAAACTATTTCATTGGATCAAAAACAGGTAGGGTTTTATCAGAGACTAACTTACCTGGGGAAAAGAAATATCCAGTTCCAGCCCCCTCTAGCCTTTTAACTCCACCTTAAGAAGCAACTGAAATTCACAACCCAGGACCAGAGATTCATCAAAAGTCTGAGACACAATTGTAAGACTACAGGGCATTTTCCCTCCCACCTTACCACTACATCCCTAAAGGTCTTTTACCAACTATGTCATGTCTATATTTCAACAGAAACTTACAAGGCATACTAACAGAAAAAAATGCAGTTGGAAGAGGCTGAGCAAGCAGCAGAAATAAAGTTTGGGAGGGCTTTGTGGACAATATTGTGGAGGAGAAGGACCTTGAACTTATCTCCTCTCATGAGCACACCAAAATCACACCTAACTGCTGAAGAAACATTGATAAAAATGACTATAACCTACCAAAGATATATTCTACATTGAAAGAAAGAAAGAATAAACCAAAACAAGATGAGAGAAGGGGCACATTCATGATATAACCAATCCCATACACCCTGGATGGGTGGCCAATAAGCTGGAGAAAATTATATTACAGAAATTCTCCCATTAAGGAGTGAGAGTTCTGAACCCTGTCAGGCTCACCAGCCTGGGAGTACGCACTGGGAGGAGGAACCCCTGAAGCACTTGGTTTTGAAGGCCAACAGAACTTGATCTTGGAATTCCATAGGACTGGGAGAAACACTCTGCTCTTGGAGGGCACACACAAGGATTCATGCATACCAGGACCCAGGGCAAAAGCAGTGATTTTATCGAAGCCTGGACCATACCTACCTGTTGATCTTGGAAGGTCTTCTGGGGAAAGGGCTGGCTGTGGCTCACTCTGAGGACACAGACGCTGCTGGCAGAGGTATCAGGAAGTATTCACTGGTGTGAGTTCTTCTGGAGGCTGACATTTTGGCACCAAGAACTGGCTCCACCCAACAGCCTGTAGGCTCCAGGACTCAGGCCAAACAACCAATAGAGTGGGAGCATAGCCCCACCCATAAGCAGACCTAAAGATTTCCACGGCCACCACTAGACAAAACCCGAAACACAGCTCTGTCCACCAGAGGATCAAGACAAGCTCTGCACACCAGTGGACAGGCACCGTCCCGTCCTATCAAGAAGCTTGCACAATTTTCTAGTTCAGCCTTACCCATTAGGGGGTAGACATAGGATGCAAGAAAATTATAATCATGCAGCCTGTGGAAATGAATCCACAAATATAAAAATGTAAACAAAATGTGACAGCAGAAGAATGTGCTCCAAATTAGAGAACAAGATATTAATAAAACCCCAGAAGAACAACTAAGGGAAGTTGAAAACGGCAACCTACCTGAGAAAGAATTCAAAGTAATGATGATGAACCAAGTTAGTTTATAAAGATGAACCAAGATATTGGGAAAAGAATGGATGTGCAGAACAAGAAGTTACAAGAAACTTTTAATGAACATAAAATATAAAGAGTAACCAGAGTTGAAGAATATAATAACTGAAATGAAAAGTACACTTGGAGTAATCAATAACAGAATAAATGAAGCTGAAGAACAGATAAGTGAACTAGAAAACAGAATGGTGGAAATCACTGCTACGAAAGAGAATAAAGAATAAAAATAAATGAGGACTGTTTAGAGACATCTAGGATAATATCAAACACACCATTTGCTATAGAGTTCCCAGGAGGAAAAGAGAGAAGATAAAAGGCCTGGGAAAGTATTTGAAGAGATAACATTAGCTGAATAGTTTCCTAATATGGGAAGAAAACAGTCATCAAAGTATAGGAAGCTTGGAGGATCACACATAGTATTAACCCAAGGAGGAACATGCTGAGATATATAGTACTCAAAGTGACAATGATTGAAGACAAAAAGAAAATGCTGAAAGCATCAAGGGAAAAGAAACAAGTGCATTCAACAGAATCTCCATAAGGTTATCAACTGATTTTTAGCAGACACTCTACAGGCCAGAAGGGAGTGTCAGAAGGGATCAATACAAGAAGATATTAATGTAACAGCTGTAAATATATATGCATCAGCACAAGAGCAACTCAGTTATTAGGCAAATGTTAAATGAAATAAAAGAAGAAATTGACATTAACACAATAGTGCAGAACTTTAACATCCACTAACATTAACTGAGACAGAAAAATCAGTAAGAAACCACAGGCTTTGCATGATACATTAGGTCCAATGGATTTAATCAATATTTATAGAGCATTCCATCTGATAGCAGTTGGATGCATATTCTTTTCAAGTGCACATGGAACATTTTCCAGGATAGATTACATGGTGAAGCACAGATCAGGCTTTGGTAAATTTAAAGAAAATTGAAATCATGTCAAGCATATTTTCAGACCACAAAGCTATGAGATTAGAAATCAATTACAAGGAAAAAGTTGCAAAAAGCCACAAACACATGGAGGCTAAACAATATGCTACTAAACAGCCAATAGTGCTTTGAAGAAATCAAGGAAGAAATTGAAAAATGTCTAGAGACAAATGAAAATGAAAACACTATGATCCAAAACCTATGGGATGCAGCAAAAGTACTTCTAAGAGGGAAGTTCATAGCAATACAAGCTTACATCAGACAGCAAGGAGAATCTCAAATAATCAACTTAACCTTAAATCTAAAGTAAGCAGAGAAAGAACAAATAAAATCCAAAGTTACTAAAAGGAAAGATATAAAAATCAGAGCAGAAATAAATGAAATAGAGACTAAGAAAACAACAGAAAACATCAATGAAACTAAATGCTGATTCTTTGGAAATATAAACAAAAGTGATAAAACTTTAGCCAGACTCATCAAGAAAAAAAAAAAAAAAAAGAGAGGACTCAAATCAATAAAATTAGAAATGCAAAAGACGTTACAATGAAATACAATTCATTGAAATACACATAAATACAAAGATCACAAAAATACAAAGGACCATAAGAGACTACTACAAGGAACTATACCAATAAAATGGACAATCTAGAAGAAAGAAACAAATTGTTTTAAAAAGTTCATTCTTCTTAGACTGAAGAAGGGGGAAATAGGAAATATGAACAGATCAATTACCAATACTGAAATTGAATCTGTGATGGAAAAAACTCTCCACTGACAAAAGTGCAGGACCAAGTGGCTTAACAAGTAAATTCTACCAAACATTTAGAAAAGAGTTAACACATATACTTCTCAAACTATTTGGAAAACTTACAGAGAAAGGAAAAACTTCTGACTGATTCTATTAAACCACCATCAGTTTGACACCAAAACAGACAAAGATACCACAAAAAAGAAAATTACAGGCCAATATTGCTGATGAACATAGACACAAAATTTCTCAGCAGAACAGTAGCAAATCAAATCCAGTGATACATTAAAAGTGTCATATACCATGATCAAGTGGGATTTCTTCCAGGGGTGCAAGGAATTTTTTGGTATCCACAAAACAATCAACATGATGTACCACATTAACAAATTGAAGAATAAAAATTATATGATCATCTTAATAGATGCAGAAAAAGCTTTTGATAAAATTGAAGAATAAAAATTATATGATCATCTTAATAGATGCAGAAAAAGCTTTTGATAAAATTCAACAATCATTAATGATAAAAAGTCTCCAGAAGATATGCATAGAGGGACATACCATCTCAACACAATAAAAGTCATATATGACAAACCCACAGCTAGCATCACACTCAATGGTGAAAAACTGAAAGCATTTCTCTAAAATAAAAAGTAAGACAAGGATGTCCATTCTAGACACTTCTATTCAACAGAGTTTTGAAAGTCCTAGCCACAGCAATCAAAGAAGGTAACGAAATAAAAAAGAATCCAAATTGGAAAAGGAATTCTGAAACTCTCACTGTTTATAGATGACGTGAATAGAAATGACTATACACAGAAAATCCTAAAGATGCTATGAGAAAACTACTAATGCTCATTAGTGAATTTAGTAAAGTTGCAGAATACAAAATTAATACCCAGAAATCTGATGGAATCCTATACACTAACAATCAGTGTTAGTGAAGTACATAAAGAGAAATGAAGTACAGAAAGAGAAATTAAGACAACAATCCCATTTCCCATCATATCAAAAATGACAAAATAACTAGCAATAAGCTACCTAATGAGCAAAATATCTGTACTCTGAAGACGGTAAGACACCAGTAAAAGAAATCAGAGATGGAAAAATCAGATGGAAGTGTTCTTGGACTAGAAAAATTAATATTGTCAAAATGATTATACTACCCAAAGCAATTTCCAGATTTAATGCAATCCTTTTTAAATTACCAATGGCATTTTTCATAGAACTAGGACAAAAAAGAAAAATTAAACTTTGTATTTAAAAAGAAAAACTAAGATCACGGCATCTGGTCCCATCACTTCATGGCAAATACAAAGGGAAAAAAGTGGAAACGGTGACAGATTTTATTTTGGGGGGCTCCAAAATCCCTGTGTATGGTGACTGCAGCCTTGAAATGAAAAGACGCTTGCTCCTTGGAAGGAAAGCTATGACAAACCTGCTACTGCTGCTGCTAAGTCGCTTAAGTCATGTCCGACTCTGTGTGACCCCATAGACAGCAGCCCACCAGGCTCCCCTGTCCCTGGGATTCTCCAGGCAAGAACACTGGAGTGGATTGCCATTTCCTTCTCCAATGCATGAAAGTGAAAAGTGAAAGTGAAGTTGCTTAGTCATGGCTGACTCCTAGTGACCCCATGGGCTGCAGCCTACCAGGCTCCTCTGTCCATGGGATTTTCCAGGCAAGAGTACTAGAGAGCATATTAAAAAGCAGAGACATTACTTTGCTGACAAAAGTCTATATAGTCAAAGTTATGGTGCTTCCAGTTGTCATGTACAGGTGGCATGAAGAGTTATACCTTAAAGAAGGCTGAGCCTTGAAGAACTGCTACTTTTGAACTGTGGTGCTGAAGAAGACTCTTGGTAGTCCCTTTCACTGCAAGGAGATCAAATCAGTCAATCCTAAAGGAAATTAACCCTAAATATTCATTGGAAAGACTGTTGCTGAAACTGAAGCTCCAATATTTTGGCCACTTGATGCAAAGAGCTGACTCATTGGAAAAGATTCTGATGATAAGAAAGACTGAAGGAAAAGGAGAAGGGGCGGACAGAGGTTGAGATGGTTACAAAGCATCACTGACTAAATCAATATGAATCTGAGCAAACTCCAAGAGACAGTGGAGGACAAAGGAGCCTGTTCCTACAGTCCATGTGGTTGTAAAGAGTTGAACAATAACAACAACATTAAACACAAAAGACCCTGAATAGCCAAAACAATCTTGAGAAGGAAGAACAAAGCTGGAGGAATCAGGCTCCTTGACTTCAGAGAATATTACAAAGCTGCTGCTGCTAAGTTGCTTCAGTCATGTCCAACTCTGTGTGACCCCACAGATGGCAGCCCACCAGGCTCCCCCGTCCCTGGGATTCTCCAGGCAAGGACACTGGAGTGGGTTGTCATTTCCTTCTCCAATGCATGAAAGTGAAAAGTGAAAGTGAAGTCGCTTGGTCATGTCCGATAGAGAACCAGAAATAAACCTATTCACCTATGGCCAATTAATCTACAACAAAGGAGTTAAAAATATACAATGGAGAAAAGACAGTTTGTTCAATAAGTGGTGCTGGGAAAACTGGACAGCGTCAGGTAAAAGAATGAAATTAGAACATTCTCCAACATCATACACAAAATAAACTCAAAATGGATTAAAAATCTAAATATAAGATTGCATACTATAAAACACCTAGAGGAAAACACAGGTAGAAAATAGTGAAAATGAAAGCAATAATATACAAGTGAAACCTAACTAATCTTAAAAGCTCTTTACAGCAAAGAAAATCATAAGCAAAATGAAAATCAGATCAGATCAGATCAGATCAGTCGCTCAGTCGTGTCTGACTCTTTGCGACCCCATGAATAGCAGCACGCCAGGCCTCCCTGTCCATCACCAACTCCCAGAGGTCACTCAGACTCACATCCTTCGAGTCAGTGATGCCATCCAGCCATCTCATCCTCTGTCGTCCCCTTCTCCTCCTGCCCCCAATCCCTCTCAGCATCAGAGTTTTCTCCAATGAGTCAACTCTTCGCATGAGGTGGCCAAAATACTGGAGTTTCAGCTTTAGCATCATTCCTTCCAAAGAAATCCCAGAGCTGATCTCCTTCAGAATGGACTGGTTGGATCTCCTTGCACTCCAAGGGGCGCTCAAGAGTCTTCTCCAACACCACAGTTCAAAAGCATCAATTCTTCGGCGCTCAGCCTTCTTCACAGTCCAGCTCTCACATCCATACATGACCACAGGAAAGACCATAGCCTTGACTAGGCGAACCTTTGTTGGCAAAGTGATGTCTCTGCTTTTGAATAAGCTATCTAGGTTGGTCATAACTTTCCTTCCAAGGAGTAAGCGTCTTTTAATTTCATGGCTGCAGTCACCATCTGCAGTGATTTTGGAGCCCAGAAAAATAAAGTCTGACACTGTTTCCACTGTTTCCCCAAATATACCCTACTAAATGGGAGAAAATCATGTTTGATAAGGAGTTAATATCCAAATTATATAAATAACACACAACTTTTTGTTTTTGTTTAGCAAAAAACAAAAAGGCTGATTAAAAAATGGTCTGAACATATGAACATACATTTTTCCAAAAAAAGACATAAAAATGGCCAACAGGTACATGGAAAGGTGCTAATGATAAGGGAAATGCAAATCAAAAGCATAATAAGGGCTTCCCTGGTGACTCAGCTGGCAAAGAATCTGCCTGCAAATGCTGGAGACCTGGGTTCGATCTCTGGGTTGCGAAGATCCCATGGAGAAGGGAAGCTACCCACTCCAGTATTCTGGCCTGGAGAATTTAATGGACTGCATATTTTACGGGGTCGCAAAGAGTTGGAGACGACTGAGCACCTTTCACTTTTCACTTTCAAGGTGTCATATACGTAGTTAGAATGACTATCATGAAAAAGATGAGGTGAAAACTGTTGGTGAGGATGTGGAGGAAAGGTAACATTTGTGCACTACTGATGGGAGTGAAGTTGGTGCAGGTACCATGCAAAACAGTATGGAGGCTGCTGCTGCTGCTGCTGCTAAGTCGCTTCAGTCGTGTCCGACTCTGTGCGATCCCATAGAGGAAGCTCACATGGCTCCCCTGTCCCTGGGATTCTCCAGGCAAGAACACTGGAGTGGGTTGCCATTTCCTTCTCCAATGCATGAAAGTGAAAAGTGAAAGTGAAGTCGCTCAGTCAGCTACTCAAAATTAAAAATAGAACTACCATATGATCCAGAATTCCACTTCTGGGCATTTATCTGAAGGAAGTAAAATCACTGTCTTGAAAAAATATTGGCATTCCTGTGTTTACTGCAGTATTATTTAAAGAGTCAAGTCATGAAAATAACTTGTGTCCAATGAGGGATGAATGGATAAAGAAAATATGACATGTATATACAAGTGAATATTACTTAGCATTAAAAAGGAAGTAAGTCTTGCCACTTATGACAACATGGATGGAACTTCAGGGCCTTATGCTAAGTGAAAAAAAGTAGGATGAGAAAGACAAATACTGTATGACTTCACTTACATGTGAAATCTAAACAAAAACAATACAAAAAGCAGACCAAACTAATGGGAAAAAGAACATGTGATTGTAGTTGCTGAAGGTGGGGGTCGGGAATAGGTGGGTGAAATGGGTGAATGTGATGAAACTGCTTCCAGATATGAGTGTTTAGAGATGTAATGTACAGCATGGTGACTATAGTTAATAACACTGTACTAAGTATTTTAAAGTTGCTAAGAGATGAGATCTTAAATGTTTTTCATCACATGGAAAAAAATTTGTGACTATATATGGGGATAGATGTTAGGTAAACTTACTATAGCAAACATTTCACAAAATATACATGTTAAATAATTTTGTTGTATATATAAAATTAATACAATATTATATCTGAGTGCTGAAGAATTGATACTTTTGAACTGTGGTGTTGGAGAAGACTCTTGAGAGTCCCTTAGACAGCAAGGAGATCCAACCAGTCCATTCTGAAGGAGATCAGCCCTGGGATTTCTTTGGAAGGAATGATGCTAAAGCTGAAACTCCAGTACTTTGGCCACCTCATGCGAAGAGTTGACTCATTGGAGAAAACTCTGATGCTGGGAGGGATTGGGGGCAGGAGAAGGGGACGACAGAGGATGAGATGGCTGGATGGCATCACTGACTCGAAGGACGTGAGTCTGAGTGACCTCCGGGCGTTGGTGATGGACAGGGAGGCCTGGTGTGCTGCGATTCACAGGGTCACAAAGAGTTGGATATGACTGAATGACTGATGTGATGTGATTTGATCAGATATATCAATTAAAAAAATAAGTTGCCTCCGTGTGGTTGTACATATATAACTTTTGTTATGAAAATAGTCAAGCCTATGGTTTTTCCAGTGGTCATGCATGGATGTGAGAGTTGGACTCTGAAGACAGCTGAGTGCTGAAGAATTGATGCTTTTGAACTGTGGTGTTGGAGAAGACTCTTGACAGACCCTTGGACTGCAAGGAGATCCAAACAGACCACTCTAAAGGACATCAGTCCTGGGTGTTCTTTGGAAGGAATGATGCTAAAGCTGAAACTCCAGTACTTTGGCCACCTCATTCGAAGAGTTGACTCACTGGAAAAGAGTCTGATGCTGTGAGGGACTGGGGGCAGGAGGAAAAGGGGATGACAATGGATGAGATGGCTGGATGGCATCACTGACTCGATGGACGTGAGTCTGAGTGAACTCCGGGCATTGGTGATGGACAGGGAGGCCTGGCGTGCTGCGATTCATGGGGTTGCAAAGAGTAGGACACAACTGAGCGACTGACCTGAACTGAACTGAACTATGAAAAAAGTGGATATAAGAACCAAAGGCATGCATATCAGTACATGTTAATGATAATTATTTGCATTTTTCTGACAACATTATGTGGAATATTATTATTGATATGCTTCCCTGGTGGCTCGGTGGTAAAGAATCTGCTTGCCAATGCAGGAAACACAGGCTTGATCCCTGGGTTGGGAAGATCCCCTGAAGAAGGAAATGGCAACCCACTCCAATATTCTTGCCTGAGAAATCCCACAGGCAGAGGAGGCTGGTGGGCTACAGTCTATGTGGTTGCAAAGAGTTGGACACAACTTAGTGGCTGAGCATGATGACATTATGTGGAGTATCATTTCATGTGCTCATACATTATCTGTATATCTTCCTCGGTGAGGTGCCTGTTAAGGTCTTTTATCCACTTTTCAATTGAATTATTTATTTTCTATTGCTGAGTTTTAAGAATTCTTTATATAGTTTGAAGAAGATCTTTTCCAGATATTTATTTTGCAAATATTTTTGCCTTGCCTGTAACTTGTCTTTTAATTCTCTTGCAGGGCCAAAGCTTTAAATTTTAATATAGTTCAGCTTATTAATTCTTTCTTTCATGGATTGTGCCTTTGGTGTAATTATTGCAATTTAAATCACAGACTATATATTTGCATCATGCTTTATTATGCTTTTTATGAATATCCTGAAACATAAAAAACACAGAATAAAAATTTTATAATATTTTATTTACCATTAAGAAAAAGGTTATTGAAGTTGACTGCTTTTTTATGAAATAAGTATTCATTCAGTTTGACAACATGAACATTTTATTTCATGCATCATTTTAATAAAAACAGAAAAATTCTGGAGTGCTGAAATTGTTACGCATTGTTTAACTGTAATGAAAATTATAATGCAGAACTCAACATGCTATGCTATGCTAAGTCACTTCAGTCGTGTCTGACTCTGTGTGACCCCATAGACGGCAGCCCACCAGGCTTCCCCGTCCCTGGGATTCTCCAGGCAAGAACACTGGAGTGGGTTGCCATTTCCTTCTCCAGTGCATGAAAGTGAAAAGAGAAAGTGAAGTCGCTCAGTCATGTCTGACTCTTAGCGACCCCATGGACTGCAGCCTACCAGGCTCCTCCATCCGTGGGATTTTCCAGGCAAGAGTACTGGAGTGGGGTGCCATTGCCTTCTCTGCAACATGGGTTTGGGTGGACTCCAGGAGTTGGTGATGGACAGGGAGGCCTAGTGTGCTGTGGTTCATGGGGTCGCAAGAGCCGGACACGACTGAGCGACTGAACTGAATTGTCCCTAATTTGTTACCGAAAACTATTATCTCAACCATGAACACAGGAAAAGAAATAAATATTTAAACTACAAGATAATTTTTCAGAAAGACTTGTCAAAATGACAAATTTTAAGAGTGTGTGAAGCAATTCAGTTAAGTTTTTTGCCTATTTCAAGGAAACACACAAGAAACCAAGCTAATGACTTATATGATTTATATGCTTTTGTGACAGATGACAAATATCTTTATGGTTACTTTTTTTTTGAAGAGATTCTATATGTGATTATCACAAAACTAGAATATTACCTACAACATGCTATATTCTAGGTAATATTCTAGTTTTGTGATAATCACATATAGAATCTCTTCAAAAAATATAAGTAACCATAAAGATATTTGTCATCTGTCACAAAAGCATATAAATCATATAAGTCATTAGCTTGGTTTCTTGTGTGTTTCCTTGAAATAGGCAAAAAACTTAACTGAATTGCTTCACACACTCTTAAAATTTGTCATTTTGACAAGTCTTTCTGAAAAATTATCTTGTAGTTTAAATATTTATTTCTTTTCCTGTGTTCATGGTTGAGATAATAGTTTTCGGTAACAAATTAGGGGACAATTCAGTTCAGTCGCTCAGTCGTGTCCGGCTCTTTGCGACCCCATGAACCACAGCACACTAGGCCTCCCTGTCCATCACCAACTCCTGGAGTCCACCCAAACCCATGTCCATTGAGTTGGTGATGCCATCCAACCATCTCATCCTCTTCATCTCCTTTTCCTCCTGCCCTCAATCTTTCTCAGCATCAGGGTCTTTTCAAATGAGTCATCTCTTTGCATCAGGTGGCCAAAGTATTGGAGTTTCAGCTTCAGCATCAGTTCTTCCAATGGACACTCAGGACTGATTTCCTTCAGGATGGGCTGGTTGGATCTCCTTGCAGTCCAAGGGACTGTCAAGAGTCTTCTCCAATACCACATTACAAAAACATCAATTCTTTGGTTCTCAGCTTTCTTTATAATCCAACTCT
The DNA here is from genome assembly GCA_935064755.1 of Tragelaphus eurycerus. Taxonomy (NCBI): domain Eukaryota; kingdom Metazoa; phylum Chordata; class Mammalia; order Artiodactyla; family Bovidae; genus Tragelaphus; species Tragelaphus eurycerus. The sequence continues at coordinate 2,494,425 of CAKXYN010000057.1, read as the reverse complement.
CACATCCATACATGACCACTGGAAAAACCATAGTCTTGACCAGATGGAACTTTGTTGACAAAGTAATGTCTCTGCTTTTTAATATGCTGTCTAGGTTGGTCATAACTTTCCTTCCAAGGAGTAAGCGTCTTTTAATTTCATGGCTGCAATCACCATCTGCAATGATTTTGGAGCCCAGAAAAACAAAGTCAGCCACTGTTTCCCCATCTATTTGCCATTAAGTGATGGGACCCGATGCCGTGATCTTTGTTTTCTGAACGTTGAGCTTTAAGCCAACTTTTTCACTCTCCGTTTTCACGTTCATCAAGAGGCTCTTTAGTTCTTCTTCCCTTTCTGCCATAAGGGTCGTGTGAGGTTATTGATATTTCTCCTGGCAATTTTGATTCCAGCTTGTGCTTTTTCCAGCCCAGCATTTCTCATGATGTACTCTGCATATAAGTTAAATAAACAGGGTGACAATATACAGCCTTGACGTACTCCTTAGGAAAATAAAATTTGTCTGTGCTTTGAAAATGTTTATCATCTTGTGAGAAGAATTAGTACAAAACTCTGGCAACTTAAAACTGGGTACTGATTGTGATCAAGGCTTGTCTTGCAGAGTTTAAAGTTTAAATTTTATTTGGGCTTCTAAATAAGCATATATGTATATATATTATACACATAGTTTAGAGTACATCATACTCAAGATTATAATTCTCTGTAAAATTCTGGAATTGGAACCAAAGCAAAGATAAGGGTAATACTTGGGACAAAAACATTTTCTGTATCACTCTAGTGTAACTGTTCTGGTGAAGATAACTGGTGATCTTCACACTTGTGGGCCCAGTAGTTAGTCTATAGTCTTTATTTCTCTTGAGCTCTTCACAGTGTTTACATTCTCTATTCTTGAAACACTTTCTTTGTGTGATGCATACTATTCTCTGGGTTTATCTTCTGTCACACACACCAGAACTTTTTAGTATTTTCATTTTTTTTCTATTTTACTCTATCTATTAATATCTATCATTTGTTTTATTCAAAATATACTGATTTAAATGTTAACCTCATCTGAAAAATATCTTCACAGTGATATTTAGTCTGATATTTCACAAAAATCTGGATTAGCCAAGATTTGGTCTAGCCAAGTTGACTTATAACATTAACCATCAAATGCACTATATATGACATACTATATTCATTGGAAGGACTGATGCTGAAGCTAAAGCTCCAATACTTTGGCCACCTGATGCGAAGAGTGAACTCATTGGAAAAGACTCCGATGCTGTGAAAGATTGGAGGCAAAAGGAGAAAGGAGTGGCAGAGGGGTAAATGGTTAAATAGCATCACTGACTCAATGGACATGAATCTGAACCGACTCTGGGAGACACTGAGCTTGGTGTGCTAAAATCCATGGGGTTGCAAAGAGTCGGACATGACTTAGGGACTGAACAATAATGAGCAACACTACATATCTATGTACCTACCTCAGAATCCCTATCTCTGTCTTTGATAGGGGTTTTATTCCATAAGTATCAGAGTCTTTCTTGAATCCTGTATTTCTTTCGGCCTGAACATCCACGGAGTACTTTGACTCTACTTTTATAGTATATTCTGCACAAAATGATATATATATATATATATATATATATATATATTGCCATGAGTACCATCATCTCTTGTCTGGAAACTGTAATATCCTCTTAACTAGTCTCCTTGTTTCCTCTAAAACCTGTTTTGCAAACTGCAGCCACTGTGATTGATTCTAAAGAAATGAAATATTATGTCCTTTTCAATCCTTTAAAATTGAAAACTTTGCCACGGGCACATTCTTGCTAGTCTGATCTCTAATAGTCTCTCTAGCCTTTCAAATTCTCCATCCCTGCAGGCCTCCTTGACATTCCTCGTAAACACAAAGATATTCCTTGAAGACACAAAGACACACCCTTCCCAGAGACTTTGCACCTGTTATTGCCAGCGGCTTGAACTCTCTTCCCCCTGTGCTCCTGTGGTCTGCACACTCAGCCCCTCAGGTCTCTGATGACCTGACCACCCCGTCTAAAGCGTCACTCTCTGATAGTCACTGTCTCTTGACCTTCCTCATCTTTTTGATTTTGTGCCTCTCATCCTTTCATAGTTTACCAGCCATCACAGACCTGATTCATCTTTTCAACCTCTGAAATGCCTTTTGAAGTGAATGTTATACATCTAGTCAAGGCTATGGTTTTTCCTGTGGTCATATATGGATGTGAGAGTTGGACTGTGAAGAAGGCTGAGTGCTGAATAATTGTAAAAAAAATCTGTAAATAATCCTTTTTGTTGATTTGTGCAACACATCTGTTCTGTACACTCCTTATTTACAAAGCCCAGTTATGGATGTTGCATAAAAAAGTGAGAACAAAATTAAATAAGGAATTTATTTTAAATAAAGTATCTATGTATATAATTTTTTATAATGGAAAAATTTAGAATCCCAAATAAACTTAAAAACTTTTATTTTGTTTTTACTAAAGCTTTAAGCCAAGGATTTCTTTTCTAACCAAATATACTCTTTCCACACACTTCAGTTAATATGGTGTCCATCAGCCTGTAATTATGGGAGAGGCTCTGTTTCAGAGTTTGCTGTCATGGGAAGCTGAGAAATGAGAAGAACAGAGAAGATATAGGATCAAGGCATTAAAAAATATTAATTGTTTTAGCATATTTTCATGCTGGTGGGAATGATAGAGGGGAAATCTACCTTGTGAGCACACAAAAATGTCATTTCCTATTTTAGGGATGTGTTCCCGAGTGGCTCAGATGGTAAAGAATGCACCTGTAATGCAGGAGACCTGGGTTTGATCCCTGGGTCAGGAATATCCCCTGTAGTAGGAAATGGCAACCCATTTCAGCATTCTTGCCTGGAAAATTCCATGGACAGAGGAGCCTGGTGGGCTATAGTCCATGGGGTCACAAAGAGTCAGAGAATACTGAGCAATTTTCACTTTCACTTTTTTCTTGGGCTATAAGGCAGCCTTCTCCAGCCATAACGTCTCATTTTCTGTCTGCTCTTGTGAAACTGAAAGGATCCTTAGGGACTGTTCTGTCTAGCTCCACATGTTTTACAGATAAGAAAGGCACATCTTACAGATAAGATGCACAGGTGCCCATTCTGTCACCACTTTCCGCCACTGTTGCTTCCTCACTGGCCTCCTCATGCCTGCCCTCGAGTCATCCTCCTCGTTGAAGCTGCATTTTCACAAACCATGGATCCTGTACTGCTCTGCCCTACCTCCAACCCCCCTTGCATCTAAGGCCCTAACACTTTACACTCCAAGTTCCAATGACCATATATTCCATTACTTTTAATTAATACATGATTTTTAGGGCTTTTCTTTGTAAAAATAAACTTATATATTAATTTGACACATGCTAACTAGGCTGGAAAAAGGAATACAATATAATATTGTATGGTCCTCACTGGCTCTAACACACAATGTGCTGTGTGTTAGAATCACTCAGGAAGCTCTTAACAGTCCCAACGCCTGCTTGACCTCAAAGTCCTCATCTGATCTGGCCTCTGCCCAGTCTCTGTTCCCTGCCTTACCCCAGCTCCCTGCACTTAGTCACTGGGGCCTCATTCTGTTCCTGGAACACACCATGCTCCCTCCTGCCTCAGGGCCTTTGCATTTTCTGGTTACCTCTGCCAGGTTTTTTTCCCTCCTGGATTGTATACTTAGACCCTAGAGGCTCTTCAAAGAGATCTCATCACACTTTAGTCATCTTCCCTTCACCCAAGGTTTTACATGACGACAATTTGCTATATGCTCTCTTAGGACTGTCTTGGGAATTCCCCGGTGGCTCAGTCAGTTCAGTTCAGTCACAGAGTCGTGTCTGACTCTTTGTGACCTCATGGACTGCAGCACGCCAGGCCTCCCTGTCCATCACCAACTCCCGGAGTTTACTCAAACTCATGTCCATTGAGTTGATGATGCCATCCAACCATCTCATCCTCTGGCGTCCCCTTCTCTTCCTGCCTTCAATCTTTCCCAGCATCAGGGTCTTTTCAAATGAGCCCAGTGACTCAGTGGTAAAGAATTGCCTGCAATACAGGAAACCTAGCTTTGACCCCTGTGTGGGGAAGATCCCCTGGAGTAGGAAATGGCAACCCACTCCAATATTCTGGCCTGGAGAATACCGTAGACTGAGGACCCTGGCGGGCAGTCCATCGGGTTGCAAAGAGTCAGACACGGCTGAAACGACTTAGCACCAACACGCACGCCGGGACTTCTTATTGACTTTCACTGCAGTTATCTCCGAGTATAATTAAGTGCTCACTCTTTGTTGTGATTAATGTTCCTTTTCCCCACCAGACTGCGACGTGCATGAATGTTATTATTTGCACTTGTAACTTCTGTGCTTACTGAGCAGAATTGCTTTTTAGGCACACCATAAATTTTTGTCAGGTGAATGAATGAATAATGAATTGCTGTGAAGAGATCTGAGTAGTTTCTGTGAGACAGATTAGACATAAGGGAAAGAACATATTTACCTGATGATTATTTCCCAGTGGACCGTTTATTTTTCTCTACCATCCTACAAGTTTTGCCAATTTCCTACAAGATTCACAAGGGATTGATTATTTATTATTAGACAGAAATGTTTAATGATGGTGGTAGATGGTGGTAGATAATTAAAATGAGCTTCAGCATGAAAAAATATCTATTGTTTTACTTTGCTTTGTTAAAAACCCTTTATGCTCAGATCTTAGACCTAATATTTTGGTTTGGGTTTCCTTTCAGAGCAGTGCTGTATCCAATAAATATAATGAAAATATTATAACTTTATTATTATGCTCAGATAATTCCCATGAGCTCCTATTTTCTAGCCATCTTTCTAATAGTGTTTCTCTCTTACATTAATTAGTTTTATATCAATATTTCAGAAAATATAAAATTAAAAAATTCTCATTGATGGTTAAGTTTTGCATATTAGTGAATCTCACTAGATTTTTATCTTGGGTATCTTTCAGGGTTGTTATCTTTTATTTCTTTTTACCTGGGTTTTGCTATTGTTTGGTAGTTTTTCCTGCTGAGTCACATTCTGCAAATGGAGTCCCATGCATTTTTAAAGCTGTTGGCTATAAGATGTTAAATCCCATTAAGAAGAATTTGTTTTGGTAGTGTCTATCACGTATTTCTTTTTGAAAATGAATAAAATATACCACTGGTTTATTTTAATCCAATATGATACATTCCTTGAGCAAGTGGTAGTTTTGATCATATTCGTAGCTGTTAGTCCTACAGAATATTAAAATTTCTGGGTCCTCTTGAGAACATCAAGATATTAGTGGGATGAACCAGACTGTTCCACCTGAGGCCAGCAAGGCCAGGTTTTCACACAGGCCCTCTTTTTCACACGCAGTAGTTATTTGAGCTTGGACAGTGTCTAAGTTTTCTGAGTTCTGGTCTTCTAATCTATAATAAACAGTAAATAGTCACAAAACTGAGTATAGGTTAAATGAGGCAATACTTCACAACGCTGGGAGAACGTATCTGTTGTTTGTGAATCTTCTTTTTGTCTTATAGCTGATAAAATCCAAGTCCAGACAAATATCGGGGCTTTAAGCCTGTGTAAATATAAAGGCAGAGCTGTGGACTCAGGTCTTCTACACTGCAAGTTCCCATTCCACTATATTTAATTGATAAGTAATTTTAAATTTTGCTTTTAATGAAAATATAACTATGAATGTGTTGGTAAGTTCTGTGTTGATTGAATAGAAACAAAACCCTGTATGATCTAATGCAGTGATTTCCACTGGTGCTTGAATGTCACTGCATGTTAGAATTATTTGGGAAACTTTTAAAACGTCATAATGTTCAGGCTATACCACATTCCAATTAGATCACAATAGCTGGGTCTGGCTGGGACCTAGGCATGGATTTTTTTTTTTTTTATGACTTCCTATACAATTTCAGGGTCTATCTGGGACCTAAGCATGCATTTTTTATGACTTCTTATACAATCCACTCCAATGTTCTTGCCTGGAGAATCCCAGGGACACAGGAGCCTGCTGGGCTGCCATCTATGGGGTTGCACAGAGTCGGACACGACTGAAGTGACTTAGCAGCAGCAGCAGCATACAGTTTCATATATAGAAATTGTCAAAACTGCTGAGATACTCTGAACCATCTCTAGGACCATTTTTAAAGGTCTGTTCTTCTATTAACAGATCATATATTGTAGGAACTGTATTAAGTACCTCTTTCTGGGTTTGTTTTCTGATATCTTTTCCTTCTCCCTATTGAAGGACACCCTAGACCTCACATCTTGAGGTGACTTCATCCCTGTCACTAATCTGAATGCTGCTGCATTCCAAAGAGGTCAATACCTTATTTGTGTGCATTTCCAGATGCCTCTTAACAACACATCCTTCAAAGACAACAGACAAGGGCTCTTCCTTCGATAAGGACTCATTATCCACATTTAATTCAACAGGGCTTAATGACCTTTATTTTAATCCCTTAATTAACTTTGTGCCTCTGGTATAAATCCAGGCTTTCTGGATCAAGGGGTCGAAGTCTCCTTGGACCCAGCCCTGGCCCTGCAGACTTAGCCAGAGCTTGTGTGGTGGTACACCTGACAGTTTAGCAATGATCGGACAATGGTCTGGATAGTCCAGGCCATTGATTTTGCAGTTGTTTTCCTTTCCTACCTCAGAATTTCCTGTAAGGAAGGGGTCCCCATCCTCTCGGATCTGAAGTGGAGCTGATGTAATAATAGAAATAAAGTGCACAATAAATGTGACGTTCTTCAATCATCGAGAAACCATCCCAATACCCTGGTCCATGGAAAAATTGTCTTCCACAAAACCCATTCCTGGTGCCAAAAAGATTGGGGACGCTACTATAAGGGATTAAAAGATGCTGGAGTTGTTCATGTCACTATTTCATCTCTGACATTTTCTGTTTCTCACAGAGGATCAGAACAGGATCTAGAAATAGTTAGCTTTATTTTTATTACCTACCACAAAATAAGAAGGTGATCTAAATGCACAGACAGTGTTTATCAGTTGCGGTCATAAGGGAATGATCCGTGTATTTTCTTGTATCCGAGGAATGTCACGGTTTATTCTTCATGTATTTCTACCCAAAGTCAGTACCCAGACTATAGCAGTCCTAAACTAGTAATCCGTCTGTTTTGTAAAGCTTCTTAATTTCTTTAATAGAAATCTTCAATCTGACAGTAAATGTAAGGCAGAAATAGATATATTCTTTCTACGGGAGAAGGCAATGGCAACCCACTCCAGTACTCTTGCCTGGAAAATCCCATGGATGGAGGAGCCTGGTAGGCTGCCGTCCATGGGGTCGCTAGGAGTTGCACACAACTGAGTGACTTCACTTTCACTTTTCACTTTCATGCATTGGAGAAAGAAATGGCAACCCACTCCAGTGTTCTTGCCTGGAGAATCCTAGGGATGGGGGAGCCTGGTGGGCTGCCGTCTATGGGGTCACACAGAGTTGGACACGACTGAAGTGACTTAGCAGCAGCAGCATGTCCATTGAGTCAGTGATGCTATCCAACCATCTCATCCACTGTCATCCCCTTCTCCTCCTCTCTTCTATCTTCCCAGCATCAAAGTCTTTAATAATGAGTCAGTTCTTCCCATCAAGTGACCAAAGTATTCAAGTTTCAGCTTCAGTGTTGGTACTTCCAATGAATATTTAGCATTGATTTCTATTAGGATTGAATAATTTGATCTCCTTGCAGTCCAAGGGACTCTCAAGAGTCTTCTCCAACACCACAGTTCAAAAGCATCAAATCTTTGGTGCTCAGCTTTCTTTTTGCTCCAACTTTCACATCCACACATGACTACTCAATAAACCATAGGTTTGACTATATCGACTTCTGTTGGCAAAGTATGTTTCTGCTTTTTAATACATTGTCTAGATTTGTCATAATTTTTCTTCCAAGGAGCATGTGTCTTTTAATTTCATGGCTGAAGTCACCATCTGCAGCGATTTTGGAACCCAAGAAAATAAAGTCTGTCACTGTTTCCATTGTTTTCCCATCTATTTGCCATGAAGTGATGGGACTGGATGCCATGATCTTAGTTTTTTGAATGTTGAGTTTTAAGCCAACTTTTTCACTCTCATCTTCACTTTCCTCAAGAGGCTCTTTAGTTCCTCTTCACTTTCTGCCATAAGGGTGGTGTTATCTGCATATCTCAGGCTATTAATATTTTTACTGGCAATCTTAATTCCGACTTGTGTTTCTTCCAGCCTGGCATTTTCCATGATGTATTCTGCATATAAATTAAATAAGCAGGGTGACAATATGCAGCCTTGACATACTCTTTTCCTACTTTTGAACCAGTCTGTTGTTCCATGTTCAGTTCTAACTATTGCTTCTTGACCTGCAAACAGATTTCTCAGAAGGCAGGTAAGGTATTTGGTATTCCCATCTCTTTAAGAATTTTCCACAGTTTGTTGTGATCCATAATGTCAAAGACTTTAGTGTGGTCAAAGAAGCAAGAGTCAAAATATTTTTTTGCAAGTCTCTTGCTTTTACTTTGATCCATCAGATGTTGGCAATTTGATCTCTGGTTACTCTGCCTCTTCTAAATTCAGCTTGAACATCTGGAAGTTCATGATTCACATACTATTGAAGCTCAGCTTGGAGAATTTTGAACACTACTTTGTTAACATGTTAAATGAGTGTATATGTGCAGTAATTTGAACATTCTTTGGCAATTCCTTTCTTTGGAATTGAAAGAAATCTGACCTTTTTCAGTCGTGTGGCCACTGCTGAGTTTTCCAAATTTGCTGGCATATTGAGTGCAACACTTTAACACCATCATCTTTTAGGATTTGAAATAGCTCCGCTGGAATTCCATCACCTCCACTAGCTTTATTCGTAGTGATGCTTCCTAAGCCCCATGACTTTGCACTCCAGCATGTCTGGCTCTCTTTGAGTAATCACACAATCATGGTTATCTAGGTCATGAATATCTTTTTTGTATCATTCTTCTGTGTATTCTTGCCACCTCTTAATATATTCGACTTATATTAGGTCCATGCCATTTCTGTCCTTTATTGTGCCCATTGTTGCATGAAATGTTCACTTGGTATCTCTAATTTTCTTGAAGAGATCTCTAGTTTTTCCCATTCTATTAATTTCCTCTATTTCTTTGCAATGATTACTTAGGAAGGCTTTCTTATCTCTCCTTGCTATTCTTCGGAACTCTGCATGCAGATGGGTTTATATTTCCTTTTCTCCTTTGCCTTTCACTTCTCTTCTTTTCTCAGCTATTTTTAAGGCCTCATCAGAAAACCATTTGCCTTTACCTTTCTTTCTCATGGGGATGATTTTGATTATTGCCTCCTGTACAATGTTACAAAGCTCTGTCCATAGTTCTTCCGGCACTCTGTCTATCAGATCTAATTTCTTGACTCTCTTTTCCATTTCCACTGTACTTAGGTCATACCTGAATGGCCTAGTGGTTTTCCCTACTTTTAAATTTCAGTCTGAATTTGGCAATAAGGAGTTCATTTTCTGAGTCACAGTCAGCTCCTGGTCTTGTTTTTGCTGACTATATAGAGATTCTCCATCTTTGGCTGCAAAGAATAGAATCAATCTTTTTCATTTTTGACCATCTGGTGATGTTCATGTGTAGAGTCTTCTCTTGTGTTTTTGGAAGAGGGTGTTTGCTATGACCAGTGCATTCTCTTGGCAAAACTGTTAGCCTTTTCCCTGCTTAGTTTTGTACTCAAAGACCAAGCTACCACTTTGTTTCCTTTATTTTCCATATTTTTAAAAGTTCCTTTATACTTTCTATAGTTCCATTTACTTTTCAGCTCACAATGCCCCAACAGCACCTCTTGCCTCTCAACTGAAATTATTTCTTTGAGGCCAAGGTGCCTGCTCAGGATCACCACATCCAGGTGAATAGGTCTGTTCTACATAATTTCAGAGGTGATTTGCAACCTTAGAGTTGTGTGAAGCACAGCTTATACAACTGGACCTAGTGGAACAGTCTACCTAATTGGCCTTGGGCTTAATCACTGTTAAGCACATCTGTTACCATTCCCATGGCCTCATTATTTCACCCTTTTCTCTACACTTTCCTCATTATTGTTGTTTTCTGGAGTTGGTCACTGGCCCACCCCTCGTCTTATTCTACCTGTCCTCTCTGTAATATCTCACTTGTCTACTACGTACACCTTTAGATATCCTTGTCTTTAGCTATTCCCATCTTTAGGTATATAGGGGAACAATCAGATAGGATGTCCCTGAGGTAAAGCTAGAGTGAGAGGAGAAGTGTGTTAATCTGCTCTGGTTATAGCAAAGTGCAACAGCTTGGAGGGTTTAATAAACAGAAACTAATTTCTCACATTCTGAAAGCTGGGAAATCTGATATCAAGGTGCTGGCCAATTCAGTTCCTAATGAGAGTTCTCTCCCTGGCTTGCAGATAGCCACTTTCTTGGTGTGTCCTCATGGGTGGAGAGGGAGTGAACTTTCTGGGGTTTATTCTTATAAACACACTGCTGAGTCGCTTCAGTCGTGTCTGACTCTGTGCGACCCCATAGACGAAAGCCCACCAGGCTCTCCCATCCCTGGGATTCTCCAGGCAAGAACACTGGAGTGGGTTGCCATTTCCTTCTCCAATAAACACACTAGTGCTATCATATTTCAGAGCTTACCTTACAATCTCATTTAACCTTCACTATCTCTGTCTCCAAATATGGTCACATTGGGAGTTAAGGCTTTAACATATGGATTCGGGGAAGGCACAATTAAGTATATAGCACAGGACAATGATCAAGTTCTTGTTCCTGGAGAACATCTGGATCTTCCTAATGTTTCAGTTTTAATTCAACTACCTGCTGGTTGGGCTTCCCAGGTGGCACTAGTGGTTAAGAACTCACCTGCCAGTGCAGGAGACATGAGACATGGGTTCGATCCCTGGGTCAGGAAGCTCCCCTGGAAGAGGTCATGGAAGCTTATGCCAGAATTCTTGCCTAGAGAATCCCATGGACAGAGGAGTCTGGTAGGCTGCAGTTCATAGGGTTGCAAAAAGTTGGACATGACTGAAGTGACTTGGCACTCGCACACACACCTGCTTGTTACCTATACCTGGAAACACCCCAGGCATTTAACACTCATCTATCCTGAACTGAAAATAGCAATTATCATTCTCCCAAGATCAACCCTGGCAGTTTTCTCTGACCCATTTCTCTCTTTTGACTCTATATTAAGTCCTGCTGATTCTATGTCCTACACAGTCTTTCAATGTCTTCTGTTCTAGTATTATTACCACTGTCCTTGTTGGTGCCCTCATCATTTCTCCCCTAACCCAATGTAGCTGCTACTTTACTGGGTTTGCATCCTCATCTCACCCCTGCCAGACTGATATGAAATGGTAGTTTCCCATCACTTACACTCTGAAGCTCAAGCTGTGTCATGTAGCATGAAAGGCTCCCATTACCTTGTACCTCTGCCCTCTCTAGTACAGTGGTTCACGGAAACATTTTGTGTGCAAAATAATTATTTTTTTGGAGCTGGTTAATGACAGAGGATGAGATGGCTGGAGGGCATCACCGACTCGATGGACATGAGTTTGAGTGAACTCCGGGAAATGGTGATGGACAGGGAGGCCTGGCGTGCTGTGATTCATGGGGTTGCAAAGAGTTGGACATGACTGAGCGACTGAACTGAACTGAAGTGAAAATGTAGACTCTCACTACCAATCTCTCAGGTCCTAATTTGATGGGGCTAGATCAGGCCCTGAAGAGCCTGTAATTTTTTCAGGCTCACCAGGCAATTATGATGTACTCGGCTCCTCCACATTTTGAGAAAACTATCTCAGACTCATAGATCACTTCTTTCTTTGTCACACTTTTTGCTCTAGAAACACATTAATCCTTGCATTTACTATCTTCTTGCTGTTACCATTTATATGGCTGCAGTCACAATCTTCAGTGAATTTACAGCTCAAGAAGAGGAAATCTTTCATTGCTTCCACCTTTTCCACTTCTATTTGCCATGAAATGATAGGACTGGATGCCACGATTTTAGATTTTTTTAATATTGAGTTTTAAGCTGGCTTTTTCACTTTCCTCCTTCAGCCTTGTCAAGAGGCTCTTTAGTTCCTCGTCACTTTCTCCCATTAGAGTGGTACCATCTGCATATCTGTTGTTGATATTTCTCCTGGAAATCTCCTGGGCTACCTCTAGGAGATGGTGAGGGACAGGGAAGCCTTGCATGCTGCAGTCCATGGGGTCACAGAGTCAGATACAAACTGGTGACTGAACAGCAATAACAATTACTGTTTATGTAGCAGTCTTCCTTCAGTGGGCTATGATTAAACATGATTTGGGCCCAAAGTCAAAGTGAGAAATACAGTGCAGTGGTCCTTGACTGTGGCCCAGCAACTATAGCCTCCACAGGAGAGGGCACACCTTTGGTTCCTTCTCAGGTCTCATGGCATAAAAGACATTGTGCTTATCAGAGTACAGCCAGAAAAACAGAAAGAACACTGGGTGTTCCTAAATAGAGAAAATGCTGTACAGAGGATGGATTACATAGATGTTGAAGGATAGAGAGTGAAAAAAAAACCTCCGAGGTAACCCAGACATTAGTGAAAGCAGGACACAGCTACCTCTCTAAGTTGAGGCCACAGAAAATAACAACTGCAAAAGTGACTACAAATGTGGTTGGCAGACCCAAGTCCCATATCACAAGTGTAGAACAGAGCAGGAGGGTAGAAGTGGGAGCTGAGGGCAACAGGCACAATCCAGAGCAGTCAGCTGCTGTGAGCACTTTACCACCTGGCCTGGGCATTCTTGGTGACAACCAGTTTTAGGACACCTCCCTGAGACTCATGGAAGGCCCTGGGGAGCCACGGCTACACTCAGGCATCCTGAAAAGCACATGGAGTTTGCACTATTGGTTTACTGACCTAGTGGTTCAAAAGTAAAAAGCACCTTAAGCCTCATCCTGTCACAGTTTTGCCAGCCTTTGCATGCTGGTCAGTTGGTGGTCTAAGCAGCTGATTCTATCAGGCTCCAAGAGCAGAGCGTGTCCTTATGATCTGTGTGTCCTCAGAACCAAGCACAGTACTGGCGTACAGTGATCCCTTGCTGCTGCTGCTAAGTTGCTCCAGTCGTGTCCGACTCTGTGCGACCCCACAGACGGCAGCCCACCAGGCTCCGCCGTCCCTGGGATTCTCCAGGCAAGAACACTGGAGTGGGTTGCCATGGCCTTCTCCATTGTGTGAAAGTGAAAAGAGAAAGTGAAGTCACTCAGTCGCGTCCGACTCGTAGCGACCCCATGGACTGCGGCCTACCAGGCTCCTCCATCCATGGAATTTTCTAGGCAAGAGTACTGGAGTGGCTTGCCATTGCCTTCTCCGACAGTGATCCCTTAACAACATTTTAATGAATGGAGTTCACTGTATAGAGAAACAAAGTAGGTACATGTGATTTTATATCAGTTTTATAATTTCTGACTCTGGGAAAATCATTTGCCTGACTGAAAGATTGGTGAGTCCAGGTGGTACTGGGTGAAACTGCCTGTTATCTTCATGGCAGATAAGAGTCAGCAACAAAGAGAAAGAAGGTCAAGGCACGGGGAGAGGAAGGCTTGGGAAGCAGGCACCACTAGGATGAGGGTGAGAGCTGCCCACCTGGTACTGAAACAGAGAGCACCGAGAGTCAGGAGCAGGTTTTCTCACTGCAGAAACCCTCCTGCCCACCCCACCAACGTCATGCTCAAAAGCATTTCTCTGTGTTACTGCTTCCCTTCTTTGAAATCCTTTCATTGGAATGTCTGGTTGTATCCCCATGCCAGGGGTTGACGATGGATAGGCGAGTGGGCTGTAGAGAAAGGGGAGCCACCTTTGGCTATTTTTTTTTAAAACTAGTTTCCACCTCTCATATAACAGAAACAGAAAACCACATATGCTAACCTCTGTGGTGGCAGAAACAGAAAGCCATACACGCTCTGTAACACATATGCCTGTGTGTGCTCAGTCGTGTGCCTGCACAGTTGCTCCAGTCATGTCTGATTCTTTGCAGCCCTATGGACTGTAGCCCACCAGGCTTCTCTATCCATGGGATTTTCCAGGCAAGAATACTGGAGTGGGTTGCCATGCCCTCCTCATGGGGATCTGCCTGACCCAGGGACATAACACACATCTTCAGCGTCTCCTGCATTGCAGGTGGATTCTTTACTCACTGAACCACCTGGGATCAGCCAAATCACCCCCAGCATCAACGAGGAGACAGCTCTTGAAGCCAGATCACCCTCATATCCTCAGTATGTTTTCTATGGAAACTTTCCATGACTTCTCTGCTCTTCATTTATGACCATATTTTCCAAATGTATAGTGTCTACAAAAGGTGTGAAAACTTTAGGATTTATGATAATAATACTCAGTATTTATTGCTCAGTCCTGACAAGAAACAGATGGCACATTTAGCTAGGATTTTTAAAGTCATTTTTAATGAAGGAACAACTGTTATTTACAGAGGATTGGAGAGAATAAAGGGAACCAAGAACGGTGAATCTGGTACATCTCTGGACTAGAATACAGAAAGCCATCAGCCCCTGACATAAAGGGGAGTGGAGGCACAGTATTCCTGGGTGATCCACATCTAGAGGAGATGTTGTTCAGTCTGAGCTGTAGTCAGGGAGGTTCCTGCAAAGGAAAGAAGCAGGAGAGACTCCCCTGGAATTCTCGCTCTTCTTTCATTGTCATCTCCTAACAGTGCTTCCTGTTGGCCAGAACACAGGTTTGGGAGTCTGGGTGATAACAGTCTTTACAGGTCAGCAGAGAAATGGGACCGAGAAGTACAGAGAAAGAGTTAGTACAAATGGAAACTATGTCAGACATTATGTGAAATGGGTATTATCTATCACCAACTTACAGATGAAGAAATGGAAGCACAGAGAACTGAGGTCACAGGTAGTAGGTCATTGACATAGGTCTACAAGCTCCTGGAGGCCAAGCTCTTCTAGCTCAGTCAGCTGTCCAGTGTGAACTGCCACCACCGCCTGTCTAGGACAAACTCATGTGCAGCAAGGTTCTGACAGCAGATGGCTGTGAATACCAGGACAATGGGAGGTGCACAAGTGGGGACAGTTGTAGCAAACATCTAGAGATGAAATAACTTTCACTTGAGACCTGACAGCACCACCCAAACTCACCCCAAATTAATCCAACCACTGCAACTGCTGAGTCTTTAGGTAGGAAAATGGTACCATGTTCCATGGTCATTGCTTTTGCTCATTCCTGGACATGTTCCTCGAGGCTGAAATGTTAGACACATTACACCAGAAATCTATTGTTATATCAAATATTAGAAAGCAGTTGCTGCAAACATAATTTTTGGGGTCTTATAGAAGCATTCCTTTTGACTCAGCCAAAGACTAACATTTACTTTGTTATTCTGAAAGAATTTCAAATTTGTAAGGGATATCTGATAAGGGATTAATATCCAGAATATATAAAGGACTCCTCTGTGTATGTGTGTTAGTTGCTCAGTCATGTCCAACTCTTTGCGACCCCATAAACTGTAGCCCATCCAGTTCCTCTGTCCATGGAATTCTCCAAGCAAGAATATTGGAGTGAGTAGCTATTCTCTTCTTCAGGGGACCTTCCCAACCCAGGGATGGAACCCAGGCCTCCCACACTACAGGCACATTCCCTACCATCTGAGCCACCTGGGCTTCCCTAACTTGTAACAGTCCATTGACAGATACTGGCATACTTTTTAAAAAATTTATAACTATCAAACCAAACATATTAACAAATAATATCAATTCAGAATGTGATCAATATATTTTTAACATGATCTATAAGTACAAGTGGCCCCTGGGCTTATTTTGAATTTTGTGGCTTAAAATATTGCCTCAAGTACAATGTCACTATTAATATTTCCTCTCTTATGTGATGGAGATATCACAATTCATGTAACAAAACTAAATGGGACTCTTCTTATTACCTCAAATTTCTACCAAAGCTGAAAAAAATAGACAACAGTTACGTGCATTTTCTAAAGGGAAAGCTAGACCCATCCAGGCATAACTTACTAAAGAATTAAAAAACAAAACAAAACAAAAAAACCTACCATCAGCAACAGCCTATATAAAACCAGAGGTCAATAAAAAGCTAATGTGATTGATAGGAATTTGTAAGAGTTTCCAGTGCTTTAGCCTGGAAGGAGTTGATTCCTCCACCGTGTCACCACAGATGACAGCATCATCCAAAGAGCCACATTTGGAGATGAGCGATACTTACACAAGACAAGGCTGGTTCTCACTCCCTGCTGAATATTTCCTGGGCTCCTGAGACCCTCCCCATAGGATACAGTGACAGGGTTCCTGAAAATATGTCTTTGGTCCCAGGAGTTTAGAAGCATTTGAAAACCCAGAGAGCAGTGCTGAGGAGAGGGCTGTCTTGAGCCCCTTGACACTGTGTGTGGCTAGGAGAAAAGGAAGCAGGGGGAGCTGACTGTCCTTCCATCTTATGGCTAGGGAAGTGTGTGTCAGTTTTTCGTGTCTGGTTGTCCTAGCAGAGAAGCACACATGAGTTGTATTGATTGGCCTCCTCACAGGGCAACAGGATCATAGAGTGGGAGTCTAACGGAAATGCTGTTACAGGTAGAAAGTGAGGCACGTTCTCAAGAGATCAGTTAGATGGGGAGTGTGTCACTGTTGTGCTTGATATGGAGACTCCAAAGACATCACCAATTCACTCTATAAGAGAGAGTCAGAACAAGGTGGCTTAGACTCATTTCTCCCTGCCCCACTCTGCTGAGCACGAATATAAGCCCTGAAGATAATGCAAGACGCACACAAAACAGAATTTGGAAAGATGGCAAAATGAAGGTGAACTGGCTTGGGACCCCGGACTGGAGGAACAACATAACAGTATGTTGCTTTATGTCACTCCACCTCACAGAAGAAGGTGACCCCACCTGAGCACTTCCATATTTGATATTCAGCTTAGCAACAGAAGGCATACAGGTGGGCTCTTCCCTCCTGGCATGCATGGAAGTACCTGCAACAGTTTCAGGAAAGTGTCCCTATACTGCCATTCCTTGAGCAAGGGGCGTCAATGGGATCCTGCCAACAATAAGTGGGAAAGCACTCTCCCTTCCCATTGCATCTGAAATTGCCCTCCTCCTATGAGACATACTCAGTCAACCAGATAGAACTGACAAGAGAGACAGCCTGGTCCGAGAAACCTCTTCATTCATTGAACACTGAGCCTTCCCTCCTTTACCCAGAAATATCTGAGGGCTAGAGACACTGGAAAAAGGGATTTAGCCACAAGTTCCTGCTCTGGGAAGCCCCTCTCTCCCCATGAGACTGAAACTCCCATTCCTTCCCCCGCCCACTCCCTCCAGTGACACTCAACCACTAGTGTGGAGACTTCTCTTCCCTGTCAGGCAGCACAGCAGGGACCTGTGGGAACCACGACAGCACCAGATGAGCCAAGCACATTAGAGTAGTAATAAATACGTGTGAAAATTAAACTGCCTTTAGAATCACAGGACACAAAACCAGTCCAGAACCAGAGTATGTGACCTGATGTTGCTCAGTCACTAAGTCCTGGCTGACTCTGTGACCCATGGATTGTAGCACCCAGGCTTCACTGTCCTTCACCATCTCCTTATTTTTGCTCAAATTCACGTTCCTTGAGTCAGTGATGCTATCTAACTATCTCATCCTTTGCCACCCTCTTCTCTTTTTGCTTTCAACCTTTCCTAGCATCAGAGTTTGCCGGGGTCCAGCCCCGGTGGATCCAGGGAAATTTGAAGGAGAGACAGCTTTGGCAATCAGGATACGATAGCTTTAATTAAATATTAATTAGAGCTATAAAGAGTAATAGAATAAGGATAGATCAGTAAGAAAATTCAGTGGAGAAAAGAGGCTGAATAACTTGGTTTACATGGAAAGCTAATAAAATTCCAAGGCAAGGAATTTACGTCACCTACATAGGCCGCAGGCGTCCTCCCGTTCTCCCGAAGGAGAGGAGACACTAAGGCCTCCCCGGTCAGATCTTAGAAGCCCAGGCATAATTAGTAGGCTTGACGAGCCTCCACGCCCCAGATAGAATTCAGCCAGAAGATGAGAGAAAGAACGACATGGGGAGACCAATCTTTTGAGGAACTGATCCCCTTTTTATTTTTCCAGGATCTGTTTTTATACACTGAGATGTTATATAAAAGTCAAGCGGGGTCAGTGACTTTTATTAAAGTCAGGTGCTTCATACAAATGTATACAGAGGTCTTAGGGGTGTTACATCATCTTCCGGCCAGGACTGCCTGCTGACAATTTATGACCCTCTCCTTGTGACAGTGGTCAGTCAACCAGAACACTTATTTCTCCAGGGGTGATTATTTTTGAAACAGACGCCACCTTCCGAAGGTACCAGATAAAGTTACATTCCTATAGGGTGAGGGTATAGTGGGTTTTAATTAAGGAACGAATTTGCTTAGCCTAAGGTCTAATGTGATTAATATCAAAGGTTAATACTTATTTCTTCTATATATTCATTAATGTGTATAAGGGCAGGTGATGTGGAGACTTAGCAGCGAACATTGGCTCAACAAATGAAAAACCCTTCACCAATACAATTTCTAATCAGCCCACTATACTTATACTAATAGTTTTCTAACTTCTCAAAAGAATCTGTTTTTAGAAGGTTTAAAGCATCTCGTGCCTCTCACGGTTGGGAGGCTGTGAACAATCACATGTGGCCGGACAAGCCTGTCAGGCAGGCTAGAGAACCTTCAGAAGAGTTTGTAGGTTGAAACACTCCTATCACGCCCAGAAATTATTATTAACTGGAGCTCTAAGTTAACTTCTTCTCCGAAAGAGATGGTGGGGGACAGCCCCCTGTAAAGTCAGAGGTGTAGGTGAGAGCACAAAGTAGTAAAGTAGGCTGACTCTGGTTTTGGGGGTAGATGCTCAAGAATTTCCAGGGGGACTCCTGAGGCTTGATCTCGCCTTTGCGTATGTCAAGTCTCCTTCCTCATGACCTTTGCCATGGGCAGAGGTCCTCATGCTGGCTCCCGGCAGGAGTTTTTTCCAAGGTATAACACATGAAATGACTATTTGATAATGGGCTTGACAGTAGAATGGGATTGACAGATGATAGAATCAGTGAACTTGAGGACAGATTGGTAGAATTTGCCAATCTCAACAACAGAGAGAATATACATTAAAAAAAATTGAACCTCGGGGATTATGGGGCAATCACATAAGACCCAACATTTGTACCATGGGATTGCGAAGAGTTGGACTTGACTGAGTGACTTCACTTTCACTTTTCACTTTTATGCATTGGAGAAGGAAATGACAACCCACTCCAGTTTTCTTGCCTGGAGAATCCCAGGCACGGGGGAGCTTGGTGGGCTGCCATCTATGGGGTTGCACAAAGTCGGACACGACTGAAGTGACTTAGCAACAGCAGCATATATATACATATGGCTAACTCACGCTGTTGTTTAGCAGGAACCAACACAGCATTATAAAGTAATTATCCTCCAATTCAAAAATATTTGTAAAATTGCTATGAGAATCAGAAGAAATTATGAGGTTGTTTTAGCAATTTGGAGATTCTCTTTAGCTCTCAGTATATAACATGGATCTAAATGCGCTTTATATTCTGTAAAGAACTAATCAAATGTAAAGTCTTATGGGATAAAATGAGATGCTGCAGTATGTAAATCATTACAATGTTCTGTCTGATACTTTTAATGAAAGAAGCTTTATTTTAATTTCAAGATAAAAGTAGAGGAGTTAAATGTATGACAGCAAGTATTTGGAAAGATGTTAGAGTTTATTCAACAGGGATTTTTGTCATAGCTTGTTTCCCAACTCCCCATATTAACTTCAAATGAAGCTACTCTTCGAATTTTGTACACTTGACATCTTGAAGAATCCGAGAAAGAAAGGCAGAAAGGATGCCTTGTACCTTGCAGGCAGGCAGTGATTAACTGTTACACTGCGTCCTGGGGAAGCTACATGTAGCACTGCAGTCACAGTCCATTCTCCACTCAAGAGGTGGGAAAGTGGTTCTTCAGTTGCCAGAGAAATCAAAAAAGCTGCCAATGCTGCTGTATTAAGTAACAAAACAAAGGAAGAAGAAGCATTTCAAAAGACTGATTTCTAATGTTATATTCTTATTTTGAAAAATGATTTTGGGGGCTATAGGTTTACCTAGAGTGTGAGAACTGAAGAGTCTGAATTATGCTGGCAGATGAGAGAGGGGAGGATTCAGGCACATGCTCTGTATTTTCTGGCGATTTTGTTATCAGGGAGAAAGCTGGAGATGGAAAATGAACAGGGGGGATTTGACCCTCCAGAAAACTCTCATGTAAAGAGAAGCCTAAAATATAATCTCTTATAGATTGGAAGCCTGACCTATGAACGTGTTCACTGTTTGACTTCATTCAATATATCAAGTGAACTTAGTCCAAAATCCTTTACAGTGGGAATCCACTTCAGCAAACATGAACAGGTTGTTGTGTGTGGAGGAGAGATTAAAAGTAAAGGAATCACAGCGTGTACCAAGAAATGATGGGAAATAGCGCGAAGAGTCAGCCACAACTGAGCGATTTCCCTTTCACTTTTTACTTTCCTGCATTGGAGAAGGAAATGGCAAGCCACTCCAGTGTTCTTGCCTGGAGAATCCCAGGGACGGGGGAGCCTCGTGGGCTGCCATCTATGGGGTCGCACAGAGTCGGACAGGACTGAAGCGACTTAGCAGCAGCAGCAGCAGCGGCAGTGGGAACTGTGAGGGAAAGGGTTATAGAACAACTGAGGAAGGGAAGATTATGATTTCAACTATTTGTTGGGCTTTAATCAGAAAGAAGAAACCCATGCTAGAGAGAGGACCAGGGGCAACAGCGTTGAACTCAGACTTATAGGAGTTTATATCCAGCACCAAGTGGCTGTGAAGTCCTGGCAAAGTTACTTCCTTTCTGATGTTCAAAATCCCTTTGTGTAAATGGGAATCATTATGGATGAAATGAGTTAATGAAACAACATATGTACAGTTTTCATAGATGCTGCTACTGCTGCTAAGTCGCTGCAGTCGTGTCCAACTCTGTGCGACCCCATAGACAGCAGTCCACCGGGCTCCCCCGTCCCTGGGATTCTCCAAGCAAGAACACTGGAATGGGTTGCCATTTCCTTCTCCAATGCAGGAAAGTGTAAAGTGAAAGTGAAGTCTCTCAGTCGTGTCCGACTCTCAGTGACCCCATGGACTGCAGCCTACCAGACTCCTCTGCCCATCGGATTTTCCGCGCAAGAGTACTGGAGTGGGTTGCCATTGCCTTCTCTGGTTTTCATAGATAACCCTCATTAAAAAGTAAAATAATTTCATTTATTGCTTTTTTTTCCCTCAGTGGAGGATAGAATTAAGTGGACGGATGGAATTTACAGGAGTTTTGGTTCAATATAAAGAACAATGTGGAGAACAAGATGGCGGAGGAGTAGGTGGACATGGAGTACATCACTCTCCACGGATACATCAGGAACACACCTTCAGACACAGAAGTGCATGCAGAACACCAGCTGAGAGCAGACATGAGTACCTGACCAGCGGGAAAGAACATATAGAACCACACAAAACTTGGTAGGATGAAGGAACTAGGGGGAAAAACAGGTGTGTTAGCAGGACTGGACCTACCCTCGGTGGGTGGGGGAACAGAGGCAGGGGTCTGATCCCCATATCAGGGAAATTGTCTGAGTCAGAGGAGAAATATTTAAGGCTGAGAGTGAAACAGCTGATCTATGGCAACATAAATGGAATGAGAATCAGCCATACATATGTCGGGCAGGCACACAGGTCGCCTGGAAGGGGCAGGGGCTGGGAGCAAGAGTTTAGGGATTGTGGCGCAATCCCAGTGCAATAATCCCAGTCAACAATACGGTGCTGTTGATTGTAGCGAGATGGATCGAGGGGATATGAGGGAGGAGATCATGCTGGGAAATGCCTGTGGAGGAAAGCCAGGCAGCCATGGAAGCAAGGTGATACTGCTGAGTCATTCCGTATGGGGATGGAGCCATCACCACAGCCTCTATCACCCCACATGCCAGCACCCGCAGCTGAACAGTAGAGTCTGGCCCATCAAGCACCTGATGGATGGAACAACAGAGTAAGACCCCACTCAAGGTGCCCCTTTAAGTGCCTGATGCACCAATCTACAGAGAGGACTGCAGCCAGGGAGGCCCCTCTATGTGCCTGATGCATGGAACAACAGAGAAGGACCCCAAGCAAGGGAGTCCTCTAAGTGCCTAACAGGCACAGCTGCGGAGGAAAACTAGCCAAAGAGGCCTTCTGATCACCTGTAACCAGAGGGTCAAAAAAAAAAAAAAGACTGATAGGGCCATAACTCCTGCGGCTGAGGCAGTCTTTGTCCCTGCACACTTGGAGGCATCAGGGTCCCCACGACCCAAGCAGCTGTGCCATCTTCACTGTCAACCTTCACTGGAGCAGGGCTGCTACGGGGAAAAAAAAAAAAAGAAGTCTTGCATTTATGCAAAACAGGGTTGTTTCAGTTGTGTCCAACTCTGTGACCCTGTTGACTGTGGCTGGCCAGGCATCTCTGTCAGTGGTGTTCTCCAGGCAAGAATACTGGAGTGCGTTGCCATACCCTTCCTAGAGCACTATATTTCCTGCTGCCCTAGCTGCCAACTCCCCTGAATACCTGGTGCTGCCAGAACCCCTGCAACCCAAGTAACTTTACCACCTCCACACCTGGCCCTCACTGGGGAAGACCCAAGGCTCCAGGACAGCCTCAGGAGCAAACCCCAGTGGACAACTCACAAACAGGTGTGTAAATAAAACCACAATTGAATCCCAGGAGCAGGATGGCTAAGGAAGAAGACCCCAAACTTTCCCACCAGCTGTACAAGCTGCAAATTAATCCACACGAAAAACTGAGCAGACTCTGTGTCTATGAAATATATAAAAGCCATTGAGAGTTCCCACAAAAGAAAACGCACTAACTCTGATAGCTGTGGGCACTGGAGGCAAGAACACACAGGAGTAGGACCAGATTAGAATCTGAGCAGCCCCACAGCAGGTCTAGAGATCAGTACAGTGTTGGAGGGCATCCTAGGGAGATAAGGTGGACTGTGATTCCCATTGCGGGAAAGGACTTAGAGCAGTGACTCAAGAGAAATATTTATTATTGTTATTTTTAAACTTGTTTTGCAGATTCATTTGGATTTTTTCCTTCCCTCCGCCCCTCTGTTGTAGTTGTTGATTTTATTGGCACTGCTGTTACTGCTGCTGCTAAGTCACTTCAGCCATGTCTGACCCTGTGCGACACCATAGACAGCAGTCCACTAAGCTCCTTCGTATCTGGGATTCTCCAAGCAAGAACACTGGAGTGGGTTTACTGGCACTAAAAAATCCAGTTAAGCTTTTGAGCTTTTTTTTTTTTCTTTTTCCTCAGTCACATTTTTTATTGTCATGAACCTCTGCTTCTACGTTGAGCTTTTGCAGTTCTTTGGAGTTTTCCTCTTTTTTTTCCCCCTCCCCCTGCCTTTTTTCTTTCTTCTTCCATTTTTTTCTCTTTTCTCTTTTATATAATTTTAATTTTTAAAACCTATTATTATTTTTTATACATTTATTCCTTTGCTTGCTTTTTCTACTGTTCTTTTCTCCTTGCAGGTAATCTTTAAAGAATATAAATCTTCTTCATCTACCTCTATTTAACTTTGCATATCTATTCTTTCTTTTTTTCCTCTCAACGTATTTGTTAGTTTTGTTTTCTTTGCTTTATTCCCCACTTGGCATCTTGCTTTAGTTTTGTTTTCCAGTTTGTGCTTAAGTTAATTTTGTTCTTAACTAGTAAGTGTAATTTTTGATTTCCTTTGTTTACCAGATCAATCTATTGTACTTTATTTTTGCTGGACTGTTTTCACTATGCTCATGGGTATATATGTATATGTGTATATTCCATTATTTTAATTATTATTTGTCTGATCTTGTAACTGCCATTTGTCTAGAGTTCATCTTTGGTTTCTCATTTTTGGATATTTGTTTTAATCTCCCTTAATGCTATAACAAACTACTTGTGTAATCTCCGTTGCTGACCAGAGATCAAACCCTGAGCCTTTGGAGTGGTAGCACTGACTCCAAGACCCTAGACTACCAGAGAACTAACCCTAGCGGGTATCAAGTAGTGATAACTCACACAAAGGAAACCACTTGAATACAAGACCCAGCATCACCCAACCACCAGTAGCACCTTGTGCAGGACACCTCATCTAAACAACAAACAAAGCAAAAATACAAACCCAATCATCAGCAGACATGCTTACCACCTCACTCAGCTCTGCCTATCAGAGGAAAAATAAACAAACAAACAAAAACTCAGCACAAATCTCACCCTATGTGAAGCTAACACAAACCACTGGATCAACCTTCGGAGGGCAGAAGCCTGAAGGAAGAAAGAATTCAACATTCTTCAAGGAAAGAATTCAACTTTCCTTTAAGCCTGGGAAAAAGAGACCTCAAACACAATAACTTAAAAAAAAAAAAAAGAAAGAAAGAAAGAAAAAGAAAAGTCAGAGAAACACTTCACAAATGAAGGAACATAATAGAAACACAGAAGTCCAAGTAAATGAAGAGGAAATAGGAAAATTATCTGAAAATAGTTAAGAATAATGATAGTAAAGATGATCAAAAACTTTGAAAACAAAATGGAGAAAATGTAAGAATCAATTAACAAAGACCTAGAAGAATGAAAGAATAAACATACAGAGACAAACAACACAATTACTGAAATTAAAAATACTCTAGAAGGATCAATAGCTGAATATCTGAAGCAGAAGAACGAATCAGTAAACTGGAAGATAAAATGGTGGGAATAACTTCTGAAGAGCAGAATAAAGTAAAAAAGAATGAAAAGAGCTGAGGACAGTCTCAGAGACCCCTCAGAACATATCAAACACACCAACATTCGAATTACAGGGGTCCCAGGAGAAGAAGAGAAAGAGAAAGGGTATGAGAAAAATTTTGAAGAGATTATAGTTGAAAATTTCCCCAAAATGGAAAAGGAAATAGCCAATCAAGTCCAAGAGGCTCAAAGAGTCTCATATAGGATAAGCCCAAGGAGAAACACATCAGGACACATACTAATTAAACTAATAAAGGCTACACACAAAGAAAGAATATTAAAAGCAGCAAGGGAGAAGCAACAAGTAACATACAAGGGAAACCCCATATGCTTAACAGCTGATCTCTCAGCAGAAACTCTGCAGGCCAGAAAGGAATGGCAAGATATATTTAAAATACTGAAAGGTAAAAGTCTACAACCAAGATTACTGTATTCAGCAAGGATCTCATTCAAAATTGATGGAGAAATAAAAAACTTTTCAGACAAGCAAAAGTTAAGAGAATTCAGTACCACCAAACCAGCTTTACAACAAATGTTAAACAGAGTTATATAGTCAATAAATACAACAGAAGAAAAAGATCTACAAAATCAACCTCAAACAAGTAGAAAATGGCAATAGGAACATATATATCAATAATTACTTTAAATGTAAATGGATTAAATGCTCCAACCAAAAGACACAGACTGGCTGAATGGATACAAAAACAAGGCGCATATATATGCTGTCTACAAGAAACCCACTTCAGACCTCAAGACACATATGGACTGAAAATGAGAGAATGGAAAAATATATTCCATGCAAATAGAAAGCAAAAGAAAGCTGGAGTAGCAATCCTCATATCAGACAAAACAGACCTTAAAATAAAGAAGATTACAAGAGATAAAGAAGGACACTACATAATGATCAAGGGATCAATCCAAGAGGAAGACATAACAATTGTAAATATCTATGCACCCAATATAGAAGCACCTCAATACATAAGACAAACACTAACAGATATAAAAGGAGAAATTTACAGTAACACAACAATAGTAGGAGGCTTTAACATGCCATTCACATCAATGGACAGATCATCAAAATATAAAAAATTAGTAAGGAAACACAAGTCTTAATTGATACATTAGATGAGATGGGTCTCATTGATATCTTAAGGACATTCAATCCAAACGCAGAATATACCTTCTCAAGTGCACATGGAACATTCTCCAGGATAGACCACACCTTGGGTCACAAATCAAACTTAAGTACATTTAAGAAAATTGAAATTGTATCAAGCATCTTCTCCAACCACAATGCTGTGAGACAAGATATCAATTACAAGAAAAAAAAAAAAAAAACTGTAAGAAATGCAAACACATGGAGATTAAACAACACATTTCTAAATAACCAATAGGTTAATGAAGAAATAAAAAGGGAAGTCAAAACATTTCTAGAAACAAAATGACAACAAAAACATGACAACGCAAAACCTATGGGATGCAGCAAAAGCAGTTCTAAGAGGGACGTTTATAGCAATACAATACTACCTCAAGAAACAAGAAAAGCATCAACCAGACAACCTAACTTTACACCTAAAGCAACTGGAAAAAGAAGAAGAAAAAATACTAAAATTGCTAAAAGGAAAGAAATGATAAAGATCCAGGCAGAAATGAATGAAAAAGAAATGAAAGAAACAATAGTAAAGATTAATAAAACTAAAAGATGGTTTTTTGAGAAGATAAACAAAATTGACAAAACCTTAGCCAGACTCATTAAGAAAGAAAGAGAGAAGAATCAAATAAAAAAAATTAGAAATGAAAAAGGAGAGGTTACAACAGACAGTGCAGAAATACAAAGGATTATAAGAGACTATTATGAACAACTATATGGCAATAAAATAGGTAACCTGGAAGAAATGGACAGATTCTTAGAAAAGTTCAATCTTCCAAGACTGAATCAGGAAGAAATAGAAACTACGAACAACCCAATTACAAGCACTGAAATTGAAGCTGTGATCAAAAATCCGCCCCCCACCCCAAAGGAAAAACAAAAGCCCAGGACCAGATGGCTTCACAGGAGAATTCTATCAAACATTTAGAGATGAGCTAATGTCTATCCTTTGAAAATTCTTTCCAAAAAATTGCAGAGGAACACATCCAAACTCATTCTATGAGGCCATCATCACCCTGACACCAAAACGATACAAAGACAACACAAAAAAATAAAACTACAGGCCAATATCACTGATGAACATAGATGCAAAAATCCTCAATAAAATTTTAGCAAACAGAATTTAGCAACACATCAAAAAGCTCATACACCATGATCAAGTTGGGTTAATTCCAGGGATGCAAGGATTCTTCAATATATGGAAATTAATCAATGTGATGCACCATATTAACAAATTGAAAGATAAAAACCATATGATCATCTCAATAGATGCAGAAAAAACCTTTGAGAAACTTCAGAACCCATTTATGATTAAAATTCTTCAAAAAAACAGGCATAGAAGTAACCTACCTCAACATAGTAAAGGCCATATATGATTAGCCTACAGCAAACATTATTCTCAATGGTGAAAAATTGAAAGCATGCCCCTTAAGATCAGGAACAAGACAAGGGTGTCCACTTTCACCACTATTATTCAATATAGTTCTAGAAGTCCTGGCTACAGCAATCAGAGAAGAAAAAGAAATGAAAGGACTCCAAATCAGAAAAGAAGAAGTAAAGCTCTCACTATTTGCAGATGACATGATACTGTACATAGAAAACCCTAAAGATAGTATCAGAAAATTACTAGAGCAATCAGTGAATTTAGCAAAGTTGCAACATGCAAAATCAATACACAGAAATCACTTTCATTTCTATATACTAACAATGAAAAATCAGAAATAGAAATTAAGGAATCAATCTCATTCACCATTGCAACAAAAAGAATTAAATATCTAGGAATGAAATTACCTAAGGAGACAAAAGAACTGTACACAGAAAATTATAAGACACTAATTTAAGAAATCAAAGATGACACAAACAGATGGAGAGATACTCCATGTTCCTGGGTAGGAAGAATCAATATTGTGAAAATGATTATACTACCAAATGTAATCTATAATGCAATCCCTATCAAATTTTCAATGGCATTTTTCACAGAACTAGAACAAGAAATTTCACAATTCATATGGAAACAAAAAAAACCCTGAATACCGAAAGCCATCTTGAGAAAGAAGAATGGAGCTGGAGGAATCAACCTTCCTGACTTCAGATTATACTACAAAGCTACAGTCCTCAAGACAGTATGGTACTGGCACAAAAACAGAAATATAGGCCAATGGAACAAGATAGAAAGCCCAGAAAAAGACCCATGAACCTATGGGTACTTTTTTTTTTTTACAAAGGAGGAAAGAATATACAATGGAGCACAGATGGCCTCTTCAAGTAATACTGGGAAAACTGGACAGCTACATATAAAAGAATGAAATTAGAACACTTCTTAACACCATACACAAAGATAAACTCAAAATGGATTAAAGACCTAAATGTAAGACCAGAAACTGTAAAACTCTTAGAGGAAAACAAAGGCAGAACATTCGATGACATAAAGTAACATCCTCTATGACTCACCTCCTAGAGTAATAGAAATATAAACAAAAGTAAACAAATAGGACCTGATTAAATGTAAAAGCTTTTGCACAACAAAAGAATCTATAAGCAAGGTGAAAAGACAACCCTTGGAATGGGAGAAAATAATAGCAATGGAAACAACTGACAAAGGATTAATTTCCAAAATATTCAAGCAACTCATATAACTGAATACCAGAAAAACAAACAACCCAATCAAAAAGGTGGAAAAAGACCTAAAGAGACATATCCCCCCCAAAAACATACAGATAGCCAACAAACACATGAAAAGATGCTCAACATCACTCATTATAAGAGAACTGGAAATCAAAACTACAATGAGATATCACCTCACACTGGTAAGAATGGCCATCAACAAAAAGTCTACAAACAATAAATGCTGGAGAAGGTGTGGAGAAAAGGGAATGCTCTTGCACTGTTGGTGGGAATGCAAATTGATACAGCTACTATGGAAGACGTATGGAGATTCCTTAAAAAGCTATGCATAAAACCACCATATGACCCAGCAATTCCACTCCTAGGCATACACAGAAAACAGCAAAATTCTCTAAAGCAATTATCCTTCAATAAATACTTAACTTTAAAAAAGATAATATATATGAAGCATTGAGGCAAATCTGGTAAATAGTAGGTGCTCAATAAATTATAGCTATTTTTTTTAATAAAAAAGAACAATGTAATGATCATTAGTTCTATATAAATAGGAATTTCAACTGCATCTGGAAGTTGCCCAAATGAAATAAAAAAGGAAATGACATGTGCACATTTGCCTTTCTATTTGAAAATATCAGTCAAAAATATTTATCAGTTTCCAACTGTTTCAAAGAAGTATAGAGTATAAAATACTAGTTATTAGAAGTTATGGTTCATGTTCTCAAAAGTTTGGTAGTCTCAAAACATCTTGAAAATATTAGTTGGTAAAATAGTATTTCAATAGGAACATAATAGCTTCTATATAAAGATGCAAAAAGTTAAAATTCTGTTATTGAACATGCATCTTCTAGGACACTGAGTCTGGGGAATGAATCATCAGGATTAATAACATTTTAATTTACATAAGAAAATCATGGAATTCAAATGTCAACTACAAAATGCTAAAGTCAACTTTCTATGTTGTGTATATTCCACGGGTCTTACCATATGGGAATCTAAATTTAATTCTCTATTCCACCTGATCAACCATTAAAAGATAAAAATGAATTTATAATATTTTCTTTGCAATCAAAATTATTTTGAATAAAGTGAGCCAGTGTTTATTTAATTTTTTTTTAGATGTATTTCCTTTAGAATGGACTTAAATGTCAATGACTCACTCTCAAAAGAGAAATTTATACTTTTTCTAAATTATCCATTAGTCTCTGATGATCACATCAAAATTTTATATCATTTTTTTTCATCTTTTTCAAGTGTTTTCTCAAATGTTTACATCTCAATGAGGATTATGTTGGCTAAGCTGTTTAAAGTTCTTGGCCCTCTTGATCACTTTTACTAAGCTTTCCTTTTTCTTTCCATTATTATTATATTTCAATATGTGGTATATTTTTCTTATTTACTATATTTATTGCTTCTTGTTCATCTCCCTCTGGAGAATATAAGCATCTTGACTTTGTTCTGGACAGTAATTTTTTTTTTTTTTTTAATATAAGCATCTTGGAATTGGTCTGGGTAGCAAAAGCTAAAGTAAACAAATAGGATTGTGTCAAACTAACAAGCTTCCGCACAGCAAAGGGAACAATCAATAAGCAACAGAATGAAAAGGCAACCTATGGAATGGGAAAAAAAAATTACAAGCCATGTATCTGAAGAGAAGTTAATATCCAAAAAATACAAGCGACTTATAGAACTCAATAGTAAACAGCAAACAAACAAAAACCCAACAAGACAAAAAAAATAAAAATAAAAACCCAAATCCTAAATAAACTGATTGAAAAATGGGCAAAGAATCTGAATAGATATTTAAAAAAGTATATATATATATATAAATGGTCAAATGGTATATGAAAAACTTCTCACCAAAAATCATCAGGAAAATATAAATTAAAAGCAAAATATCACCTCATATTTGTTAAAATGGCTTTGTCAAAAAGACAAGTGATTACAACTATTGATGGGAAATAGTTGTAATTGTGGAAAATAAGAAAGTTGTAATAGTGGACAATAAGAAATCCTGTGCACTGTGGGTGAGAATATAAATAGGCACAACTATTATGGAAAACAATATAGAAATCTTCATAAAATAAAAAATAAACCTCTCAGCTGATACCAAAATCTCACTTTCGGTTACGTATTCAAAGGAAATGATATTAGGATCTTGGAGAGATATCTGCATTCCCATGTTTATTGCAGCATTACTCAAAATAACCAAGATATAAAAACAACATAATAGTCCACAGATGAATGGAAGCATATATGCACAGATTGGAATATTATTCAATCTTAAAAACAGTGAAATCCTGACATTTGAGACAGTGTGGATGAATCTGGAAAACATTATGCTAAGTGAAGTAAGCCAGGTACAGAAAGTTAGACACAGATCACTGCATGATCTCACTTTTATGTGGAATCTAAAATGGCCAAAATCATCAAAGCAGAGAGTAGAATGGAGGCTGCCATGGGCTAGAGTGGCAAGAGGGAAGTGGGGAGATGTTGATCAAAGAGTTTCAAGTTTCATTTATACAAGATAATCATCTTCTTTTGGAGATCTAATGTATCAATATGACTGTGATTAACAGTACTATATAGTATGCAATCATCCCTCAGTAATGCTCATGGGAAATTGGTTCTAAAATCCCCAGCAGATACCAAAATCTGTGGATGCTCAAGTCCTTTTTATAAAATGGCATAGTACAGTCGATCCCTGGACAACATGGGTCTGAACGGTGCAGGCCCATATATGTCTGGATATTTTTGAATAAATATGCAGACTGGTACTACATAATCTTCACAAACAAGATAATCACAATGGTGTGATCACTCACCTAGAGCCAGGCATTCTGGAATGTGAAGTCAAGTGGGCCTTAGAAAGCATCACTACAAACAAAGCTAGTGGAGGTGATGGAATTCCAGTGGAGCTATTTCAAATCCTGAAAGATGATCCTGTGAAAGTGCTGCACTCAATATCCCAGCAAATTTGGAAAACTCAACAGTGGCCACAGGACTGGAAAAAGTCAGTTTTCATTCCAATCCCAAAGAAGGCAATGCCAAAGAATGCTCAAACTACCACACAATTGCACTCATCTCACACGCTAGTAAAGTAATGCTCAAAACTCTCCAAAATGCTCAAAATTGCTGCCAGGCTTCAGCAATACGTGAACTGCGAACTTCTAGATATTCAAGCTGGTTTTAGAAAAGGCAGAGGAACCAGAGATCAAATTGCCAACATCTGCTGGATCATGGAAAAAGCAAAAGAGTTCCAGAAAAACATCTATTTCTGCTTTATTGACTGTGCCAAAGCCTTTGACTGTGTGGATCACAATAAACTGCAGAAAATTCTGAAAGAGATGGGAATACCAGACCACCTGACCTGCCTCTTGAGAAACCTATATGCAGGTCAGGAAGCAACAGTTAGAACGGGACATGGAACAATAGACTTGTTCCAAATTGGGAAAGCAGTACATCAAGGCTGTATATTGTCACCCTGCTTATTTAACTTGTATGCAGAGTACATCATGAGAAATGCTGGGCTGGAAGAAGCACAAGCTGAAATCAAGATTTCCAGAAGACATATCAATAACCCCAGATATGCAGATGACACCACCCTTATGGCAGAAAGTGAAGAGAAACTAAAAAGCCTCTTGATGAAAGTGAAAGAGGAGAGTGAAAAAGTTGGCTGAAAGCTCAACATTCAGAAAACGAAGATCATGGCATCTGGTCCCATCACTTCATGGGACATAGATGGGGGAAGAGTGGAAACAGTGTCAGACTTTATTTTTGGGGGCTCCAAAATCACTGCAGATGGTGATTGCAGCCATGAAATTAAAAGACGCTTACTCCTCGGAAGGAAAGTTATGATCAACCTAGATAGCATATTCAAAAGCAGAGACATAACTTTGCCAACAAAGTTCCTTCTAATCAAGGCTATGGTTTTTCCTGTGGTCATGTATGGATGTGAGAGCTGGACTGTGAAGAAGACTGAGTGCTGAAGAATTGATGCTTTTGAACTGTGGTGCTGGAGAAAACTCTTGAGAGTCCCTTGGACTGCAAGGAGATCCAACTAGTCCATCCTAAGGGAGACCAGTCCTGGGTGTTCATTGGAAGGACTGATGCTAAAGCTGAAACTCCAATACTTTGGCCACTTCATGTGAAGAGTTGACTCATTGGAAAAGACCCTGATGCTCAGAGGGATTGGGGGCAGGAAGAGAAGGGGACGACAGAGGATGAGATGGCTGGATGGCATCACCGACTTGATGGACATGAGTTTGAGTAGACTCCGGGAGTTGGTGATGGACAGGGAGGCCTGGCATGCTGCAATTCATGGGGTCACAAAGAGTCGAACATGACTGAGAGACTCAACTGAACTGAACTGTAAAACACCCTTCAGCTTGATTAATAAGCATACATTTATCTATTTTGTGATTACCTCTCTTACTTCTTTATGTATTTTTAAATTTGCATTTCTAGGAGATATTTCTGTGAGTATTTCAGTAGCAAACTGCCAGATTCAAGAAAATGTGGTGAAAATATATAGTCTTGATACATTCCTTTCCTAGTTTTGTACTAGTTTATTCCATGTCCAGTTTAAACTGTTGCTTCTTGATCTGCATACACATTTCTCAGAAAGTAGGTAAGGTGGTCTGGTATTCGCATCTCTTGAATAATAATTTTTCACCATTTGTTGTGTGATCCAGACAGTCAAAGACTTTAATGTAGTCAATGAATCTGGAATTCTCTAGCTTTTTCTATGATCTAATGGCTGTTGGCACTTTAATCTCTGGTCCGTCTGCCTTTTCTAAATCCAACTTGAACATCTGAAAGTTCTCAGTTCATATACTGTTGAAGGCTAGCTTGGAGGATTTTGAGCATTACTTTGCTAGCATGTGAAATGCATGCAATTATGCTATAGTTTGGACATTCTTTGGCATTGCCTTTCTTTGGGATTGGAATGAAAACTGACATTTTCCAGTCCTGTGGCCACTACTGAGTTTTCCATATTTGCTAGCATATTGAGTACAGCACTATAACAACATCATTTTTTAGGATTTGAAATAGCTCAGCTGGAATTCCATCACCTCCACTAGCTTTTTTTGAAATGATACTTCCTAAAGCCCACTTGACTCTGCACTCCCAGCATGTCTGGTTCTAGGTGAGTGATCACACCATCTTGGTTATGTGGGATATTAAGATCTTTTTTGTATGGTTTTTCTTTGTATTCATGCCACTTCTTATTAATATATTCTACTTCTGTTAGGTCCATACCATTTCTGTCCTTTATTGTGCCCATCATTGCATGAAGTGTTCCCTTGGTATCTCTAATTGTCTTGAAGAGATCTCTAGTCTTTCCCACTCTGTTGTTTTTCTCTATTTCTTTGCATTGTCCACTTAGGAAGGCTTTCTCATCTCTCTTGCTATTCTTTGGAACTCTGTATTCAGATGGGTATATCCTTCCTTTTATGCTTTGTCTTTCACTTCTTTTCTTTTCTCAGCTATTTGTAAGTCCTCCTCAGACAACCATTTTGCCTAAATGCCATGTAACTATTTGTAATAAAATGTAAATAGTATGTGAATAGTTACTTGTTCACAGAAAATTGAAGTTTTTCTTTTTGGAACTTGCCAGATTTTTTTTTTTTTTTTTATTTTTGATTTGTAGTTGATTGAATCACAGATGTGAAACCTGTGGATTTAGAGGGCTGATTATCTTTGAAATTTCTTAAGATGTTAGATCTTAAGCGTTCTTATCATACAAAAAGCAAAGAAGAAAGAAAATAATAACCAATAGAGGAGATAGATGTGTTCAGATCAGATCAGATCAGTCGCTCAGTCGTGTCCGACTCTTTGCGACCCCATGAACTGCAGCACGCCAGGCCTCCCTGTCCATCACCAGCTCTCGGAGGTCACTCAAACTCGCATCCATCGAGTCAGTGATGCCATCCAGCCATCTCATCCTCTGTCGTCCCCTTCTCCTCCTGCCCCCAATCCCTCCCAACATCAGAGTCTTCTCCAATGAGTTAACTCTTCGCATGAGGTGGCCAAAATACTGGAGTTTCAGCTTTAGCATCATTCCTTCCAAAGAAATCCCAGGTCTGATCTCCTTCAGAATGGACTGGTTGGATCTCCTTGCAGTCCAAGGGACTCTCAAGAGTCTTCTCCAACACCACAGTTCAAAAGCATCAATTCTTCAGTGCTCAGCCTTCTTCACAGTCCAACTCTCACATCCATACATGACCACAGGAAAGACCATAGCCTTGACTAGGCAAACCTTTGTTGGCAAAGTGATGTCTCTGCTTTTGAATATGCTATCTAGGTTGTGATAATTATTTCACAATTTAAAAATATATCAAAACATTAAACTTATAGCTTAAGTTTATACAATTTTTACTTTCCAAAAAAGTGGAGTCTAAATCCTGGTTGAAAATCTGATTAGTCCAGCTGAATTTGCGCTGTGTAACATGACATGATGCTAACCACATAGAATGTTAGCTGATTATGTCTCTGAATAGATTCTCAAGTGATAGTCTCTTGGCTAAAAATCTGACCCTTTAACAGATAAGAATTTTCTAAAGATTTGGGCAATTAAAAACCAGTTCCTGGGAGATAGAGTTTGGAATATTTTCCTTGTGCTCTCATGCTTTCTCACTTTTTGTCTCACTATATTGAATTCATATTTCTGCTTTAATTTTTACTTTACATTACTGCCTACTACTTTGCAGTCTCCTTAAAGAAAAGAAGAAAAGTTTTTCTTTCTTGCATCTGCAGTGGTTAGCATAAATAAGTATAGATTAATATTTCTGCATATATTACTATTTTATAGACAGTATTGATGAAAGGATTAGAATTTTGTATTGAGTAATAATTTCTCTTTAAAGCTACCAACAAGCACTTGCTGGTTAATACTGGTAAATCAATGGCTTTTAAACTTTTCTAATTTTAACCCACAAGTAAGGATTTCTTTGTATATTGTGATCCAGTTCGTACAATCACGCATAGGCATATGAGATATAAAAAAGTTGTATAAAAAGGCTGTAGTTAGTAATACTGAACTGCATTTAGGAAGCCCCTACTTAGGAACCTTCAAGCTGTGAACTTTCAAAGATGCAAATGTGCATTGCTCATCCAACCTGTGAACCAGAGAGTTATAGTGACTTTCAAGAAATGTTGTTTACACTGTTCACCTGAAACTATCACAACATTGGTGAGAGGTAATGGCAGTCACCATGAATGGGCTTTGAAAGAACCTTTGCCCACAGTTTGTTGACAATTTTCATGGATTTGAAAAGATGATTAAATAGTTCAAAGAGGTCTTCACCAACTTAGTGACCTTCAGTGAGAAGCTGGAGCTAGAATTGCAACAGGGTTACTTCACTGAACTTCTTCCTGCGCAACATGAAGAGTTTACTAATCATGGCATAATGGAATCGGATGCCCAGAGAAAGGATGAAGATGGACAAGAGGAAGTAACTGAAGAACTGAAGAGATTCACAATGCAGGAAAGGGCAAGGGGATTTTCTTTATTTGAGGAGGACTGTTAGTTCTTGATGTACAAGACCCAAATGTAGAATGGTACACAAAGGTTCCAGCAGCTGTTCAGGATTCAAGCCAGTGCTACTGTGTCATCTACAATGAGAGAAAAAAAAGAACTATTACCAAGACATCACTGGATATTTTTCTCAAGAATGTTGATAGAATTGAGTCCAGCAAGGAACCAGAAACTGCCATCCGTGTCAGGTGTGAGCGAAATTGCAGCTTGCCTCCCTCTCCTGTTGCTGCTGAGCCTCAGCTCTACCAGCCTCACCTCCTCCACCTCCTTCAGTCAGGAACTCTTCCTGCCTGTCCACTCAGTGCCAGCCCCTGGGGTGCCCGCTGCTGTATTATACTACTATACACTTCAAGGTACTGTACTGAAAGATTAAAAGTGTTTATTATTATGCTTGGTTTTACACACTGTATCTTTGAAAAGTATTATAAATCTATCACTGTTCAGAGCTACATTGCTGATCCTGTTGGTTGTGCCCTTAGGCTAACTTTGTTGGACTTAGGAACAAATTGGCCTTATGAACATGCTCTCATTCATATGCAGGGAACTTGCTGTACTTAAAAATAGCTAAGAGAGTAGATATTAAAAGTTCTCATCAGAAGAAATACAATTTTTAACTATATGTGGTGATGAATATTAACTAGACTTATCACAGTGATAATATTGCAATATATGCAGATGGAATCATTAAGTTGTACACCTTAAACTAAGACAATATTATATGTCAATTATATCTCAAAAAAATAAAAAGTTCCATGAAATAATTTATGTATTTCTCTCTAGTATTTCCTATTTTATTTAATTTTATTAAACAAATCTTGACTGGATCCACTAAATCAGTATCGTTCCTCACAATGGGCATTATGACCAGCAGCTTGAAAAATGCCATCCTAGTGGTGTTTGTTCATTGCTATCCTGCAGAACCTGATGACTGAAAAACAACCATGCACTCAGAAAGCAAGGATACATAAAGCCAGAGGCTGATGAAATTCAGAGCAAAAGAGTATAAGCAGAGATCTGTGAAAACACTTGGGAAAGTGAGATTTAGGCTGGGTTTTGAGAAAGTGGATAATGCTGAATGAGCAGAAATAAAAGAGAACTGTATCTGGGCAAAAATTTAGGACCCTGATATCTCCCAGTCCTTATTGCATTCAAACAGATACCACTGGAAAAAAAAAAACAACAAGAAATTTGGGAGAAAAAAATTTTTTAATTATTTTATTTTATTTTTAAACTTTACAATATTGTATTGGTTTTGCCATATATCAACATGAATCCCCCACAGGTATACATTTTTTAAAATGTATTCTGCCCTTGGTTTATGTACTACTGAAGACTAGCTTGAAGAATTTTGAGCATAATTTTTCTAGCATGTGAAATGAGTGACATTGTATGGCAATTTGAATATTCTTTGCCATTGCCTTTCTTTGGGATTGGAATGAAAACTGACCTTTTTCATTCCTGTGTCCACTGCTGAGTTTTTCAAATTTGCTGACATACTGAGTGTAGCATTTTAGCAGAAGCATCTTTTAGGATTTTAGGACTATGCAAAGATATATTAGTCAAAGCTATGGTTTTTCCAGTAGTCATTTACAGATGTGAGAGTTGGACAGTAAAGAAGGCTGAACACTGAAGAACTGATGTTTTGAAACTATGGTGCTGGAGAAGACTCTTGAGAGTCTCTTGGATTTCAAGCAGATCAAACAAATCAATCCTAAAGGAATCAACCCTGAATATTCATTGGAAGGATTGATGCTAAAGTTGAAGCTCCATTACAGCCATCCAATATGAAGAGCTGACTCATTGGAAAAGACCCTGATGCTGAGAAAGACTGAAGGCAATAGGAGAAGGGGGCAGCAGAGGATGAGATGGTTGGATGGCATCACTGACTCAATAGACATGAGTCTGAGCAAACTCTGGAAGATAGTGAAGGATAGGGAAGCCTGGCATGCTACAGTCTATGGGGTCTCAAAGAGTCTACGTGACAGCAACCGAACTACAACAAAAACAACAAATTCTGTCCTCAGATTGTTTCAGCTCCATCTTTTAAGTTCTCACTACTATTATTTTTTTAACGAAGCTTGACATGGTAGACTGTGTTATTGTGTGAAAACAAGAAGCTTGGCCTAATGTCAAAAGATTGGTGAGTGAATGAATATTTATATGTTTGAAGTTTGTGTATACAGTGAATTTTACTCTAACAGGCTTATTGTTATGAATGAAGGGCTCTCTCTCCAATGCTGAAGAGTCCCAAGATAGATGAAATAAAGAGCACTTTTAAACATGAACTTTAATGAAAATCTCAAGGGCATATTTCTGAATTGCAGGGATGTTTTTGCAGCTGAGCTTCTTTTTTCACACGGGCAACTCTGTGTGGAGGGTCCTGGTTGTGTATAATGGGAGATTGATTCATTGATGTAAAGACAGTTAATGATTCTCTCAAGCTCCATGGGGAATGGTGGAAGAGGGAACTCCTCTTGAGGATGCCTGTGAACTGAGGAATGCAGGGAAGATAGTACAAGGTCCTCATTCTGAGTATATTAAGAAATAGAAACAGACAAAAAAAGACTTGTTAAGGCAGTATATTGTAGAGGGTCATGTGCCTTTTTCATTTACTCTGGAGAACATGCCTTTACAAGTATCAGTTTGCTTATCAATGCCCAGAAAGACCCCTGATTTGGATTTTATAAAGAAAATCTGAAGATTTATTTAAAAATATAAAATCCACATTTTTGAGTCAGAATTCTTGACAATTAATGGGACAGCTAAATGGGCTATGATGATTACATTAATCTTTTATGGTTCTGATATTCTGATACTTTTAACTGGGAAATTGATGAGTCTTTGCTAGGTGAATTTGATACGAATCTCTCTTTCCTGGTCTGTTGTTCTATTCTTTTCTGCTTCTGTTGTTTTGTTTCTTGGAGCAGTTTCTTCTTTGTGCTCTACTGTCCTTGTCCCATGCCTGTTTGCCCTGAGAATGGTTGCTGCTGGCATTAGGGTTTGTAATAACTATTTCAGAAAATACGAGTTCTCAGGAATTATACACAACAGTTTAAAGGATATGGTTTGGAGTAGAGTTCTTGAAACTAGTTGTTCCTATTGAGCCCTTTTTTAGAGGTGGTTTGAGGATCTATTTAGTTAAAATGTTTAAAACCTTAAAAAAAATTTGACTTAGTTAAAAATACTTAACAAAAATTGCAACTTCAAAACAGATAGCAATTTCAAAAACAAAATTGTAAAAATCTCTTCACATTTTAAGTCATGCAATATCATTTTATGTGGGATATGGTTATGTTATTATTATAACATGTTTGATATAATTAAGTTAGTCATGATTCCTGTGTCTCTGCCTCAGAGCTTTCTCTAAACTAAGGGAGACAGATTAGCTCTTACTTTCAGCTGGGCTTGGGATGGTAGGGAAGTCAGGGCAACTCTGGGCCAATGCTTGGTCTCCTGTCCTCAGGTGGAGAATGTGGGAAGCATTGTGTATGCTTCCCTGAGGTTTGTAGAAGCAAGCCCTTTGCCCATAGCACACCTTGATCACACAGCCTTGTACTGGTTTTTCCTCCTTCTCTGTTTCTCTCCCAATTCCCGCAGTTCTACTTCCTCAGGCCACCAAGTAAATACCTGAGCTTAAGTCTCAAGTTTGCTTCCAGAGAAACAGAAATGATGATGCCTAGAGACCATCCTTCTATTTATACAAGGAGTGGTAGACCCTTTCTTCTTCTGTTCCTGAAGTTTCAAAAATCCGTGCAGGTAGAGGTTTCATTTATAGAATCTACTTTGACTTCTTTCCTGTAACAAGAGATCAGTTTTCATGTTGATATCCAAATGGAGATCTAAATGTGCATCTGGGCAGAGGTTCTTGGATTCCAAAATCTTTCCTGGGTGTCATTCCCCTGCAGCTGTTCCACTGTCTGCATCTTCCTGAGGTTTTATTGAATGACAGATCACCTACACTGGAGGCAAATTTCAAATAACTTAGGAATGTGACATGAAAAGATACACAAGTGGTAACTCTAATGACTAATGGACCTTGATGAAATAGGAAGTTAGGTACTGTGTATTCCTTGGTCAAATTTAAAATAAAACAAAGGGGCTTCCCAGGTGTTGCAGTGGTAAAGAATCCATCTGCCAAGGCAGGAGATGTAAGAGACCCGGGTTCAATTTCTGGGTGGGAAAATCCCCTGGAGAAGGACATGCAATGCACTCCAGTATTCTTGCCCATGGACAGAGGAGTGAGACTGGTGGACAGTCCATAGATAGGGTTACAAAGAGTTGGACACAACTGAGTGAGCAAAACACACAAAATAATACAAAGCCCAGTGAAACCTGGTTGCTGCATGAGGACTGGAGGTCAAAGGAGCTATTCAGAGATTGTTTTTAGAATCTGTGCCATAACTGAGGGAAGCTTGTCTCTGAGTGGTGATGGCTGAGGAGCACTGAATCTGAGAGGCATAGCATGTCAAAATCATTCAGTATTTAACGTGATGACATGTGTAATGCAAGTCAGAAAGAAAGAAAGCAAAGTAACTTAAGGAAAATGGTCATAGTACTAATAGCCGTGGAGAAGTTGGTGGCAGAAATGATAAGTTTAACTTTGAATACGATACTTCTTCATGCCTTTGAGACAGTCTAATGTGGCATAAAGAGCATAGGTTTGGGTGTGTGAATTTTTGTGTTTTATTTGCAGTTCAACTCCACTGTAAGTGATGTGAGTTTCAATTAAGTCATTCACCTCTCTGACCCTCAGATAAAAGAATGAGCAATAACTATACTCCAGAATAGTTTTCAAGATTAATGGAGCTAATTCTTGCTAGATAAAAGCTCCAAAATTACAGCTATTGCAACTATACAAATGGCAACTCTGGGAGGCAGTTGGGGGGTTTGACACTGGCAAGAGAAAGATGCCTTGTCTAGATATGGGGATTTGATATTTTCCTTTGTGTAGGTGCAGGAGAGAAACAGTGACTGAAACATAAGGAAATTATAGCACAGTTTTGATATATTTTAAGTGAATAAATAAAGGGAGATTAAGTGAGATGGATGGTGGGTAGAAGAAGAAAATCCTTAAAAGTGAGAGAAAAAGTTTCTTTAGAGAGAACTAGGATCTTTCTCTGAAAGTTAAATATTTGGTGTAAAATAATAAAAGTGGCTAAGGTCTTACTGTACACCATCCTTCACAGATGTTAACTTATCTATATCCTAAGATATAAGTATTACCTTAAATAGGAGGAAACAGAAATACAGAAAATTTATGCAACTGGTAAGTTTGTTCTCAACCACATGCTATCTAGTATAGCTAGAAAATATAATTGATAAATATTTAGATGATTTCCATGCTATTTTATATCCATTAGGACAAAATACTATTGGTCCTTTTGAGACAAAAAATGGAATGTTAATATTATTAATATTTTTCTTTTAACTGTTACTTTATCATCATTCATTCCATCTCAATAGTAAGACTGTTGAAATAATGTGAGGGAGAAGAGCGTGAAGTCTCTGTTTCAAAATCAAATTTGACTGTTGACTTGATTCTTAATCCTACCCTGTATGTGTATCTGTTGGTCACTCAGTCATGTCCGACTCTTTGCGACCCCATGGACTGTAGACCACCAGGCTCCTCTGTCCATGGGATTCTCCAGGCAGGAATACTGGAGTGGGTTGCCATTTCCTTCTCCAGGGGATAATGCTAACCCAGGGATCGAATCCAGGTCTCCTGCATTGTGGGCAGATTCTTTACTGTCTGTTTGTTACTCAAGTGATGTTTGCTAAACACTGTTAGGCATTTGGCACAAGGTTTTGGGTCTGCTTTTGTAAAATACATTTGAACTATTATGGATGAAGGTATCAGTACAACTCACATGTACCTACAACAAGTAGGTACCATGTAAGGTTATATGATTAAGATTAAGATGCAGATTCTGATTCAGGAGGTGGGACCAAAATTCTGTCTTTCTAACAAGTACCAGATAACACCCATGCTCCTGGTCAACGGGTCACAATTTGAAGCTCCAGGTCATGAGGCAACATTTATAGTGTTAACTGTTTTTTTGCTAGGGTGCAAATTGTTAAACATCTTTGAAACTTTTATTGTAGTTTCTCTACATAAAGGAAACAATCCATAAGAATGGATTGGCAGAAGCATAAATCATCATTGTGCTCAATCAATTAAGACAAAGCATTTCCCTCTTTTCCCACAGTACAGATTATTTGTGGTGTATTTATTTGCTACATTCACTAGACAAAGTTATAGATTGTAGGCAAAAGTTGGGTGGTAGGTGTCACTAATCTAGCACTGACAGATAAAATGGTTTTGGAGAAAAGTAATGCTAAATAGAAGAGCATAAAGAGAATGGAAACTCTACACAAATAGTACAAACTATTTTGTCTCCGAGTGATTTGAAGGAATATGAGAATAACATTTAAGCCAAAGTATTTAGAAAGTAATTTTCTTGATTTCAGTTTATTATTTTACCTTTAAGACTATTTAAATTTTAGCTTGACCTTTTGAAAGTATGGAATTGTTGTTTGTCCTCTTGTAGATTTAGGTACTGAATTCAATTCAATTTGACTAAAGAATTTTCAGTTACTGTGTGTAAGATGTGAGGGTATGCTGCTGCTGCTAAGTCACTTCAGTCGTGTCCGGCTCTGTGTGATCCCACAGATGGCAGCCACCAGGCTCCCCCGTCCCTGGGATTCTCCAGGCAAGAACACTGGAGTGGGTTGCCATTTCCTTCTCCAATGCATAAAAGTGAAAAGGAAGTTGCTCAGTCGTGTCCGACTCTTAGCGACCCCATGGACTGCAGCCTACCACGCTCCTCCATCCATGGGGTTCTCCAGGCAAGAGTACTGGAGTGGGGTACCATTGCCTTCTCCATGTGAGGGTATAATTAAGTACAAAATGTAAGAGTACATGATGCTTATTGCGACAAATACATGAGTATGTGACAAAAATGTGAAACATGAGAAGCAGACATTGACTTCAGACCAGGTTTTGTTCTGAAAGAGAGAAGAAGGCAAATGTGAAGAATGGGCTAACTATAGCCATATTTGTAATATTAAATATTTTTAAAATATCTGAAATAAAAATTGCAGTTATAGATCATTAAATGTTAATATTATTAAAGTAGTATTTTTAAACATAAGTCATAGGTACACAGATGCTTATTATTTTCTGTATGTTTGAAATATTCCACAGTGAAAGAACAATGAATTCTACTTTTCAAGGAATTTACTATATGGAGTAATAATCCATAAAAAGTGATTAAAATCAAGTAGCTTTAGCTTTCTGAAGTGGAGACAAATCCAGAATTAAGATCACTGTGTTTTGGGTTTGGGGATTCAATTTTTAAGTAAGTATAGGTACTTTTGATAAGGCCTAATATTTTCTATATGAGGCAAGCTAGGTATGGTGTTGGGAGATAAAACATATATAGTTAATCGGCTATGGATTTTAGATTATTTTAAGTTTATGACAGTCATGGATCCAAGGAAACACTACTAAGTGGAAATTTTCTTAAGTCATATTGTTACCAAGTTTAGAACATCTATTGTTTTGTGTCATAGGTTGCTCAGGACTGAGGGATTAATCAGAACAAGGGTACTTTAGTGCTAAAATTGGGACAGGCAAACTGGGAATGTTGGTGACTCTACTGCTGCTGCTGCTAAGTCACTTCAGTCGTGTCTGACTCTCTGCGACCCCATAGAAGGCAGCCCACCAGGCTCCTCTGTCCCTGGGATTCTCTAGGCAAGAATACTGGAGTGGGTTGCCATTTCCTGCTCCAATGCATGAAAGTGAAAAGTGAAAGTGAAGTCGCTCAGTCGTGTCCAACTCTTCTGACTCTTCTGACCCCATGGACTGTAGCCTACCAGGCCCCTCCATCCATGGGATTTTCCAGGCAAGAGTATAGAGTGGGGTGCCATGTTCTTCTCCAGTGACTTTACTATTTTAGGTACCATTTTAGAGTGGTGAAAAGATACTTGGTATTTTGTTTTTGAGGATAGTTTATTGATGTTAGTTAACCTCATTTGTGTCTCCCAGGCTTGGGCATGGGTAGTTTGTTCAGTTATACAACTACATGAGAAAAAGAGCATAGGTGAGGAAATGGTGTGCCATGATTCATTAAAAAAGTTAGGAAAGCATCAAAGATGAGCCACATTTTGAGATATGTCTACATAACCTGCTAGTAGGCAAGATGCAGTAAACTGCGTAGCCTACATCAAGTAAAGTTTT
This sequence comes from Tragelaphus eurycerus, assembly GCA_935064755.1. NCBI lineage: Eukaryota > Metazoa > Chordata > Mammalia > Artiodactyla > Bovidae > Tragelaphus > Tragelaphus eurycerus. The sequence continues at coordinate 2,449,986 of CAKXYN010000057.1, read as the reverse complement.
CGTAAATAGCCTTTGGTGCATCTTCTACTAACAATTAAACCCTTGATGTGAACCAAGGAAAGTAACAGCCAGAAAAAAAGCAGAAAAACTGATGAGAAAGTGGAATTAAATATATTTTTGTTGAGAAATACACTTTGGAGCTTTGAAATCAGAAGGGGAGATTGTCAAGTACTGAAAAACTAGATTTTTTTGTCTTAAAAAGCAAATTAAGTTCAAGCAATTTAATTATACATATTTGAACTTAGGAGTATTTTTCCAGGGTGGAGAAGAAATCAGGAAAGTCTTCATGATACAAAGTATGTTAGAGTTTCAGTTTAGTTTGCTTTGTTTTATCAGTTTACAAAATAAGGAAAGGTAAGTACTACATTTTTAATCTCTTGTTTTGACTTATTAGAATACATTCTTGTGTATTCTACACAAGATGCCAAGAACACAATGAACTTTGATATATGTATTCAAAATTCTATCAGTTTTCTGGCCAGTGACTTTGTCAAAACAGGTATAAGGCAGTGTTTACAACTAGAATGGGAATTTCCTTTTTGTGATTAATTGCACTCAAACTTCTCTTTCCTCAAGGATGGAGAAACAAAGAGAGAGGAAGTACAAATTAGAGAGAATGACTATTTTCCCAGGAAGTAATATAATATAAACTTTTGGAAATATAGAAATTTGAGAAACAAGTACTCTACATTCTTAGTATTTTGTTTAACTAAATAATCTAGTTTATTATAGAGGATCTTTGGCTAAAATAATGAACCATTGTTCATCATAAAAAAAAAAAAAAACAAACATAAAGAAATGACATCCAGATTGCTGTAGGAATTAGTTATTAACTTGGCTCTATTTAAGTAAAACAGAGATTCTAAGATCTAACCTTTGAGGTTTGAAGACAGCTTCCTTCCCCCAACACACGCTCCATCTCAGCAGTCACCTCTCACCTGGAGGGTGTGTCAGGAAGCTCTAAGTCATTCAGTTATGTATGCCTATCTTGTGGTAATGAGCTTCAACTAGAGAATACATGCGCTGCCAGCCAGCAGCTGGTGGTTAGGAATTTGCCACTTGAGCTGGAAAGAAACTTGGGCCATAATTCTGCAACTCATTCTTTCTCATTTTTGAGAGATTCGGAGGGAAGAGAGACAACAGAGGAAAACCTCAGCAAGGAGTCAGGGAGACCCCATCTCCCATTACCTTCTGTCAGTCTTGTGCAGCTCAACCTTAAGAAGCTAAGTTGTCCTAAATAGTGAGGCATTTCTGACCACATCATGCCCATTGGAAAGGGCAAAGGTTGTTACTGACAGACCAGAGGGAGTGGCAGATCCCTGTCCTGTCAACATAGAATAATGGCTGGACCCAAACCCTGGCAAGCTGAGTGATGACCTGCGGTCTTCCTGTGGCGTGCAGGGCAGCAGAGTTTTTTGTGGAGAGGGACTTGGGTCCAGAGAATATAGGTTTGAAGAAACTCCTCATCAAGGGACACACTTGGTAATACTTGAAGAACTGAAGAGCTGTGGTCCATTGTGAGACTATGGGTTACTGCTACTTTTCTCTGTTGTGAGGCAGGATACGGTGCTCTGTTTCCTTTTACCTTTTTGTTTCCTCTCTTCCTAATTTTTGATAGAAAGGGTAATTTTAGAATAATTGTGTATTGGAATTACTATGAAAGACAATATCAATAAAAGATGATTTTTTACTTGTTGATTGAGGCTGTGGAGCATGGTTTCCTGTGGATTGGAATCTGACTCTATAAAAACAGCAAAAATAGTATTTTGCACCAGGAGTGTTGGTGATTAACTACCATTTTCAAGCAGTAATGCGGCATACCTGGCTGCCTCTCAGATGTTGCAGTGTGTTAGGGGAAGTTACAGAAAGTTTTCCTCTTCTTCTCCCCTCCCATGAAGCTCTCCTCTACTATTGTGTTTTGCATTCTGAGGAAAGGGTATCTGTGTCCTGTGATGTCTGCTGCTGCTGCTGCTGCCAAGTCGCTTCAGTCGTGTCCGACTCTGTGCGACCCCATAGACGGCAGCCCACCAGGCTCCCTCGTCCCTGGGATTCTCCAGGCAAGAACACTGGAGTAGCTTGCCATTTCCTTCTTCAATGCCTGAAAGTGAAAAGTGAAAGTGAAGTCACTCAGTTGTGTCCAACTCTTAGTGACCCCATGGACTGCAGCCTACCAGGCTCCTCCATCCATGGGATTTTCCAGGCAAGAGTACTGGAGAGGGGTGCCATTGCCTTCTCCACCTGTAATGTCTAATGGGGGATTTTCCTGTGCTCTGCAATAGAAGTGGTAACAAAAAGAATCATGATGTCCATGAATAACTCAGGCCTTCTGTGAGATAACTATTTCTGACACATATTTCAATATAATTTAAATTATGTTGACAGTCAAGATTTGTTTTAATAATAGTATTTGAACATTAAATAAATTACACCACATAAACAAAGGCAACACAAATATAGTACATTTCAACTTAATACCATTGAATCTTCAAAGTCATATTTTCACAAGTCCTTCATCAGTTAAATTTTCACCTTCTTCCCAAATTAGGACTGGTCTAACATACATTTTTCAAATAGAATCCCTTTACCTTCCTAGATAAAACCATTCTGTTCTTCTGAGGCTAACTGCTTGCGTGTCTTCCTCAGGTGTCTGCTTGTAATGAATTACTCTTTTACCGTCCATTCAACCATGAGAGGGCTCCCTGCGGGCACACAGTGTCTGCACTGGGCCAGTTCTGAAATCACATCTGCTGAGGGTTAAGAAGTGAAAGTGAAGTCATTTGGTCATGTCCATCTCTTTGCTACCCAATGGCTCCTCCGTCCATGGGATTTTCCAGGCAAGAGTACTGTAGTGGGGTGCCATTTCCTTCTCTGCTGAGTGTTGGCCGGTATTTATTGTTACTCAGGTCTGCCCACCTGCTGTGATTCCCTGGAAACAGAGACACTGGAAGCATCCTGTTATACATTAGTCTAGAAGGCCATCAGCCATTGTTCCATGTTCTAGGGTTTTTAATAAAGGTCTTTGACTAATGGCAGCAAAGCTGCATTGATGCTTGCCAGTCTGAGATTTGGAAGAGGGAGGTGGTTAAGGTGTCTGATATTCCCTCCCACGTGCCTTTCCCACAGTTTGTGAAAGTGCCCCACCCCAGTCCTTCTGCTTCTGTATGTTTTGGTGGGAAACACAGTGCTCTCTCTGTTCCTTCTGCTCACAGTGAGCAGAAAATGTCCTGTTCTGTGGAGCCAGAGCCTGGTGGTTAAGCAAGTGAATCCAGACTGCCTGGATCTGTGTTTTTAGTTTCACTACTCAAATAGCGGTGTAACCCTGTAATGTATTGATTTCTTGCCCTAGAGGTTTAATCTCATGGATGATGATAAGCAACCTCTTTATTGCTGTAAGGATCAAATAGAATAAATTTGCAAAGTACCTGATCCACATAATAAAACATATTTCTATTTTTCTGTTTGTTTTTGATAATTCTTGCAGATGTATGTTCTGCTGTTTCTGTATCCTCTTTCCTGCAGTTTGTTCAGGCAGTAGATCTGAAACTGAAAGGACCCAGTAGAGCCTTCCTAGGAACAGATCCTCTCCCCTCCCCCACCTGGTCACATCCCCCACATTTTCTTTGCAGAAAATCTTTAGCCTCCTAAACCTTCACTGAGTTCCAAAGAGCAAATTTAATTAGAAAAATTAGAAAATGCAAAAACAAAGGAAAGCAGTCAAACAAGATAAAATAATAATAGTTTCAGTTCAGTTCAGTTCAGTCACTCAGTCGTGTCTCTTTGTGACCCCATGAACCACAGCATGCTAGGCCTCCCTGTCCATCACCACCTCCCGGAGTTTACCCAAACTCATATCCATCAAGTCGGCGATGCCATCCAACAATTTCATCCTCTGTTGTCCCCTTCTCCTCCCATCTTCAATCTTTTCCAACATCAGGATCTTTTCTTTTTCTTTTTTTTTAGAAAAAATTTTTTTAAATTTTATTTTATTTAACTTTACAATATTGTATTGGTTTTTCAAATGAGTCAGTTCTTCGCATCAGGTGGCCAAAGTATTGGAGTTTCAGCTTCAACATCAGTCCTTCCAATAATACTTTAGCCACAAAACAAAGTCAAACACTTTTATGTCCTCCTCAAGAGCCATAGACAATACTCTGAGCCACATCCTTGAGCTGTTTTGCAGATGTTAAAACCCCTACCAGGTGGAGGAAGTTAACTGCATCTTGACCACCATAGTAAACCTCAGGCTGGTTGAAACCAGAAGGCTAATGATTGAAGTTTTTGAAACATCACGCTGTTAATTCACCATCAACCAACCAGAGAATTGTGAACTAGCTGATCATGCATATTGTCTTTACAAATCCTATCCTGAAAGCCACTGGGGAATTTGGGCTTTTGAGCACAAATTGCCTGTTCTCTTTGCTTGGAACCTGCAATAAATGCTGTACTTTTTTTTTCACCACAGATGTCAGTAGATTGGATTTGCTACGTGTCAGGTGAGGGGACCCAAGTTCAGTTTGGTAACAGATATGGAGTAGTCATGGAAATATCTATTTCTAAAATGTTTCCCACTTGATATTGTTTAGAAATCCTTGCCTGGCAGTACTTATAGTAGAATATGGAAATAAATATAAGGGTGAAGGTGAGAACTACATGCATACAGGTAAAAAAAGATGCTGAATGCTGTTTCCTATTATTATTCTTTTACAGAGAACAATCTAACTGTGGTTTTAAAAAAAAACTTGGCTTTGGCATCAACTTTGTAGAACCATGTCTAAGAAAAGTCCCTTATACTGGTGACCAGCAGTGAGAAGGGAAGACAGGGATGTGATAGACTGCATTATCTCTTTTATTTCTGCAACTTTAGTGTTAACTTTACTTGATTGGTTTGATGCAGTTTGGGGAGGAAGTTACAAATCAGAATGAACATTGAAAGGTCTGTGTTTTTGGAACTGTAGTCTGGACCAAAAGACGGAAAATAAAGGCTTTGAACCACAACCAAACATGGACTGGCAGCTTTATTTTCTTTGTGCTGCTGCTGCTAAGTCGATTCAGTCATGTCCTACTCTGTGCGACCCCATAGACGCAGCCCACCAGGCTCCCCCATCCCTGGGAGTCTCCAGGCAAGAACACTGGAGTGGGTTGCCATTTCCTTCTCCAATGCATGAAAGTGAAAAGTCAAAGTGAAGTCGCTTAGTCGTGTCTGACTCCTAGTGACTTCATGGACTGCAGCCTACCAGGCTCCTCTGTCCATGGGATTTTCCAGGCAAGAGTACTGGAGTGGGTTGCCATTGCCTTCTCTGGAGTGTAAGCCTGCTGATTCTGCTGAGTCACCTCAGTCATGTTCAACTCTGTGCGACCCCATAGATGGCAGCCCACCAGGCTCCCCTGTCCCTGGGATTCTCCAGGCAAGAACACTGAAGTGGGTAATCAATGCACAAACAAACTTTTGGATTAGGGAGAATGAAGAGATTTAAGGAAAACTTGCCTTCATCTTCACTCTTACTAGATCTTGTAATAGATACCTATGTTGAAAAAAATTTTGGCTCTTCTATGGAGTAAAAAGACAATTATTTGTTTTCATTGATAAGGTTCTTGAATAATTGCTCCAGTCTTCATCAATTCTGGTAACTCAGATAATAATGAAAGCAGCAATATAGGAAGTAAATAAACCTTGACTACACTGAAGTCTATTTCTGCTTGTCAACTTATCACCACACCATCAGTTTGGTTAGATTCGTGACAGTGGAGTCTCTTGTCATTCCTCTTGCTGGAGGAGCACATGCCTCAGTCTCCTCCAAGTTCTCTTAGATGTCTATTTCCACAAAGCCCCAGGGCAATTATTAGAATCTCTCTTATCTTCCTTTGCAGGATTCATTGCCATATTGTTCTTCCCTCACCTCTTCTTTCTCTTCCTTCCAAACTCTGGATCCCTACACATGTCAGTTGCTCTTGCACAACCCCCCATCCTCCCCGTCAGAGGTCTTTGAGCTCCAAATTTACTTTTTTCTATTATCTCAGAAAATGAAGAAAAATGTCTATCCCCATCTTTAATAAACTTGTTGTTGTTCAGTCACTAGGTCATGTCTGACTCTGTGATCCCATAGACTGCAGCATGCCAGACTCCTTTATCCTCCACTGTCTCTTGGTGTTTGCACAAATTCATGTCCTTGGAGTCAGTAATGCTATTTAACAATATTATCCTCCGCTGTCCTTTTCTCCTTTTCCTTCACTCTTTCAGGTTAGTTTTCCTTTAGGATTGACTTATGTGATCTCCTTGCAGTCCACGGGACTCTCAAGAGTCTTCTCCAGCACAATTTGAAAGCATCAATTCTTCGGTGCTCAGATATCTTTATGCACCAACTTGCACATATGTACATGACTACTGAAAAAACCATAGTTTTGACTATACAGACCGTTTTTGGTAAAGTGATGTCTCTACTTTTTAATATGCTTTAATAAAGTACTATAGGACTTCCCAGGTAGTGCAGTGGTAAAAAATCCACCTGACAAGGCATGGAGACCCATGAGATGCAGGTTTGATCCCTGGGTCAGGAAGTTCCCCTGGAGGGGGAAATGGGAGCCCATTCCAGCATTCTTGCCTGGAAAATTCCATGTACAGAGGAGCCTGGTAAGCTACAGTCCATGGGGTTGTAAAGAGTCAGACATGCCTGAGTGACTGAGCACACACACACAGTAAAGTACTGTAACTATTTTATTGCCATTGCCACTCTTTTACTGTTAACTACTATTGTCATCATTCTCACCAGTGGAATTGATGATAGGAAAATAATTCTAACTAGTTTTAATTGTGCACCTACTACTAGAAAAACACTTTCCATGCAGTTCGGAAAAAAGCTCAGCAATTCCTTATAGTCAGTTCAGTTCAGTCGCTCAGTCGTGTTCGACTCTTTGCAACCCCATGAATCTCAGCACGCCAGGCCTCCCTGTCCATCACCAACTCCCGGAGGTCACTCAGACTCACATCCATCGAGTCAATGATGCCATGCAGCCATCTCATCCTCTGTCGTCCACTTCTCCTCCTGCCCCCAATCCCTCCCAGCATCAGAGTCTTTTCCAATGAGTCAACTCTTTCACATGAGGTGGCCAAAGTACTGGAGTTTCAGCTTTAGCATCATTCCTTCCAAAGAAATCCCAGGGCTGATCTCCTTTAGAATGGACTGGTTGGATCTTCTTGCAGTCCAAGGGACTCTCAAGAGTCTTCTCCAACACCACAGTTCAAAAGCATAAATTCTTCGGCGCTCAGCCTTCTTCACAGTCCAGCTCTCACATCCATACATGACCACTGGAAAAACCATAGCCTTGACTAGACGGACCTTTGTTGGCAAAGTAATGTCTCTGCTTTTGAATATGCTATCTAGGCTGGTCATAACTTTCCTTTCGATAAGTAAACGTCTTTTAATTTCATGGCTGCAGTCACCATCTACAGTGATTTTGAAGCCCCCCAAAATAAAGTCTGACACTGTTTCCACTGTTTACCCATTTATTTCCCATGAAGTGATGGGACCGGATGCCATGATCTTCATTTTCTGAATGTTGAGCTTGAAGCCAACCTTTTCACTCTCCACTTTCACTTTCATCAAGAGGCTTTTTAGTTCCTCTTCACTTTCTGCCATAAAGGTGGTGTCATCTGCTTACCTGAGGTTATTGATATTTCTCCCGGCAATCTTGATTCCAGTTTGTGTTTCTTCCAGTCCAGCATTTCTCATGATGTACTCTGCATAGAAGTTAAATAAGCAGGGAGGCAATATACAGCCTTGACGTATTCCTTTTCCTATTTGGAACCAGTCTGTTGTTCCATGTCCAGTCTAACTGTTGCTTCCTGACCTGCATACAGATTTCTCAAGAGGCAGGTCAGGTGGTCTGGTATTCCCCACCTATTACTAAATGGGAGCAGAATTATAGTGTGTGATACGAACCTTCAAGTTGAGAACTTTCAAAAATGAGAATGTGTGTTCCATCAATGTTAGATGAGAATGAAATTGCAACTTTCCCTCCATCTCCTAATGCTGATTATCCTTCAGCTCTAATGCCCCTCACCTCCTCTCTCTCCTCCAGTAAGTAACTTTTCTTGCCTATTCACTTGATGCCAGCCCCTATATGCCAGCTTCTGTACTGTACTATTGTACTTTTCTAGGTACTGTACTGTAAGATTAAAAATGTTTATTTTTTGTGTGTTTGTTTTTTATGTATTATTTGTGTGAAAAGTATTATAAATCTATTACACTACAATACTATGAAGCTGATTGTGTTAGATGGGTTTCTAGGCTAACTCTTTTGGACTTACAAACAAATGAGACTTATAAATGTGCTCTTAGAACAGAACTCATTCATTTGTAGGGAGCTTCTGTACATTTTATGTTATAATGTCATTTAACTTTATCATTGTTTGAGTTTTATGAAAATGCCAGCTTTCTTCTAATGTACTAATTAGAGTAAATTTTTAATCAGTGATATTGGCTTTTTCTGCGTAATTTTGACAAAAGGGGCTACACAGGATGTCTCATTTCATTGTTTCTGGCAGAAAGAAATGAAATGAAAGCAAGTAAAAAAATCAGAGGGGAATTGAATAAATGTACCTGTATCTGGGGCCAATAGCATATTGAAACCAGGCTTGTACCAGTTTAGGACAACGAACTGTGTGCACCCTTTCCCAGCGCTGATCAGTGACTATATATTGATAGTTGAAAATCAGACACAGTGGGATTATTTATGCCATGTTTGTGTGTGTGCTCAGTCGCTTCAGTCGTATCTGATCCCAGGACTGTAGCTCACCAGGCTCCTTCGTCATGGGATACTTCAGGCAAGAATACTGGAGTGTGTTACCATGCCCTCCTCCAGAGGATCTTTCTGACCCAGTGATTGAACCCATGTCTCCTGCAGTTCCTGCATTGCAGGTGAGTTCTTTACCACTGAGCCCCCAGGAAAGCCCCTATTTATGCCACATGTATTAGCAAATGCTACTGTGTTAGTTTTCTTTGGCCATCATGACAGGGTTCTGTAATCAAGATGTTATCTAGGCTGTGCTCCCTCTGAATGCTCTAGAGGAGAATCAATTCCTTGCCTCAAGCAGCTCCTAGCGTCTCTGAGCATGTCTTGTCCTGTGTCCATATCACTCCAATCTGCCTCTGTGGTTACATTACCTTCAACAAACTCCTACTGTCTCATTCTTGTAAGGACACACATGATTACACTCAGGGTCCATCTGGCTAATCCAGGATAAGCCTCTCCAGATCCTTAAATTATTCATATTGCTTGCCATATAAAATAATGGTCATTCTTTTGCATTATGAGGTAATATTCACAGGTTCTTAGGATGAGGACAGAGATTTTTAGGGGCTCATCATTTAATTTACTACTGTTTTGTTTTATCTTGTAGAGTGCTGATTTTCCTGTATAAGACTGATTCTCTGTTGAATAAAAATACTTAATTGATATGAAACAGAAAACAATCCTTCAGAGTCATTACCACCAGGATATTACTCCTGGTGTACTAGTTGAATATCAATCTTTTCTAGAAATTGTATTTATCATTTCAGAAGATAAATACAATTTAGTAAATTATTAATGCATGGAAAGAGAATATTTCTCATTGTTATTATAATGGATGACACTAACACTTTTAAAATTGTAAACTGATATCAATGGATATCACAAAAATGGACATTTATTTAACAATGTCCCTAATTCATGACTGGATTGTTTTTGTAGCCTAATTAAGCTTTATTTCTAAGTTTTCCTTTACACCACACATCTTGTCTCTGTCCTTTAAAAGTAGCCCAAAGATATATTTTTATGACAATGTTTTATTCTTTGTTATAAAATTCATTTTTAGAATTGGGATAAAATTTTTTATTGACACTTGGAGTAGATGCACAAGCGTGGCTGAGAGGAGCTAACCCATGTCCGAGGTCAGGGTGGCAGCCGGGAGGAGCTACCTCACGTCCAAGGTAAGGAGCAGCGGCTGCACTTTGCTGGAGCAGCTATGAAGAGATATCCCACATCCAAGGTAAGAAGCAGTGGCTGTGCTTTGCTGGAGCAGCCGTGAAGAGATACCTCATGCCCAAGGTAAGAGAAAACCAAGATGGTAGGCACTGAGAGGGCATCAGAGGGCAGACAGACGGAAACCACAATCACAGACAACAGGCCAATCTGATCACATGGACCCCAGCTTGTCTAACACAATGAAACTAAGCCAGGCCGTGTGGGGCCACCCAAGATGGTAGGGCCATGGTGGAGAGATCTGACAGAATGTGGTCCACTGAAGAAGGGAATGGCAAACCACTTCAGTATTTTTGCCTTGAGAACCCCATGAACAGTATGAAAAGGCAAAAATATAGGACATTGATAGATGGACACTCCAGGTCTGTAGGTGGCCAATATGGTACTGGAGATCAGTGGAGAAATAACTCCAGAAAAAAGGAAGGGATGGAGCCAAAGCAAAAACAACACACAGTTGTGGATGGGACTGATGATAGAAGCAAGGTTCAATGCTGAAAAGAGCAATATTGCATAGGAACCTGGAATGTTAGGCCCATGAATCAAGGCAAATTGAATGTGGTCAAACAGGAGAGGACAAGAGTGAACATTGACATTCTAGGAATCAGCAAACTAAGATGGTCTAGAATGGGTGAATTTAACTCAGATGACCATTATATCTACTACTGTGAGCAGGAATCCCTTAGAAGAAATGGAGTAGTCAACAAAAGACTCCAAAATGCAGTACTTGGATGCAATCTCAAAAATTACAGAATGATCTCTGTTCATTTCCAAGGCAAATCATTCAATATCACAGTAATCCAAGTCTATGTCCCTACCAGTAACACTGAAGAAGCAGAAGTTTAATGGTTCTATGAAGACCTACAAAAGCTTTTAGAACTAACACCCAAAAAGGATGTCCTTTTCATTATAGGTGACTGGAATGCAAAAATAGGAAGTAAAGAAACACCTGGAGTAACAGGAAAATTTGACCTTAGAGTACAGAATGAAGCAAAGCAAAGGCTAATAGAGTTCTGCCAAGAGAACACACAGGTCATAGCAAACACCCTCTTCCAACAACACAGGAGAAGACTCTACACATGGACATCAGCAGATGGTCGACACCAAAATCAGATTGATTATATTCTTTGCAGCCAAAAGTGCAGAAGCACTATACAGCCAGCAAAAACAAGACTGGGAGCTGACCGTGGCTCAGATCATGAACCCCTTATTGCCACATTCAGACTTAAATTGAAGAAAGAGGGGAAAATCACTATACCATTCAAGTATGAACTAAATCAAATCCCTTATGATTGTACAGTGGATGTGAGAAATAGATTTAAGGGACTAGATCTGATAGACAGAGTGCCTGATGAACTATGGATGGAGGTTTATAACATTGTACAGGAGATAGGGTTCAAGACCATCCCAAAGAAAAAGAAATACAAAACAGCAAAATGGCTGTCTGAGAAAGCCTTATAAATAGCTGGGAAAAGAAGAGAAGTGAAAAGCAAAGGAGAAAAGGAAAGATATTCCCATCTAAATGCAGAGTTCCAAAGAATAGCAAGGAGAGAAAAGAAGGCCTTCCTCAGCTATCAATGCAAAAAAAAAAAAAAAAAAAAAATAGAGGAAAACAATAGAATGGGAAAGATTAGAGATATCTTCAAGAAATTAGATATCTCTAATCTTTCCCATTTAGAGATATCTTCAAGAAATTAGAAGGACTCCCTGGCGGCTCAGATGGTAAAGTGTCTGTCTACATTGCTGGAGACCTAGGTTCAATCCCTGGGTTGGGAAGATCCCTTGGAGAAGGAAATGGCAATCCCCTCCAGTACTATTGCCTGGAAAATCCCATGGACAGAGGAGCCTGGTAGGCTACAGTCCATGGGGTCGCAAAGAGTCGGACATGACTGAGTGACTTCACATTCACGTTCACGTTCAAGAAATTAGAGATACCAAGGGAATATGGGCTCGATAAAGGACAGAAATGGTAGAGACCTAACAGAAGCAAAAGATATTAAGAAGAGGTGGCAAGAATACACAGAACTGTACAAAAAAAGATCTTCATGACCCAGATGACCACATGGTGAGATCCCTCACCTGGAACCAGACATCATGGAATGTGAAGTCAAGTGGGCCTTAGGAAGCATCACTATTAACAAAGCTAGTGGAGGTGATGGAATCCCAGTGGAGCTATTTCAAGTCCTAAAAGATGATGCTGTGAAAGTGCTACACTCAATATGCCAGGAAATATGGAAAACTCAGCGGTGGCCACAGGACTGGAAAAGGTCAGTTTTCATTCCAGTCCCAAAGAAAGGCAATGCCAAAGAATGCTCAAACTACCACACAATTGCACTCATCTCACATGCTAGTAAAGTGATGCTTAAAATTCTCCAAGCCAGGCTTCAGCAATATGTGAACCGTGAACTTCCTGATGTTCAAGCTGGTTTTCGAAAAGGCAGAGGAACCAGAGATCAAATTGCCAACATCTGCTGGATCATGGAAAAAGCCAGAGAGTTCCAGAAAAACATCTATTTCTGCTTTATTGACTATGCCAAAGCCTTTGACTGTGTGGATCACAATAAACTGTGGAAAATTCTGAAAGAAATGGGAATACAGACCACCTGACCTGCCTCTGGAGAAACCTATATGCAGGTCAGGAAGCAACAGTTAGAACTGGACATGGAACAACAGACTGATTCCAAATAGGAAAGGAGTACTTCAAGGCTGTATATTGTCACCCTGTTTATTTAACTTGTATGCAGAGTACATTATGAGAAATGTTGAGCTGAAGGAAGCACAAGCTGGAATCAAGATTGCTGGGAGAAATATCAATAACCTCAGATATGCAGATGACACCATCTTTATGGCAGAAAGTGAAGAGGAACTAAAAAGCCTCTTGATGAAGGTGAAAGAGGAGAGTGAAAAAGTTGACTTAAAGTTCAACATTCAGAAAATGAAGATCATGACATCTGGTCCCATCACTTCATGGGAAATAGATGGGGAAACAGTGGAAACAGTGTCAGACTTTATTTTGGGGGGCTTCAAAATCACTGTAGATGGTGACTGCAGCCATGAAATTAAAATATGCTTACTCCTTGGAAGAAAAGTTATGACTAACCTAAATAGCATATTGAAAAGCAGAGATGTTACTTTGCCAACAAAGGTCCATCTAGTCAAGGCTATGGTTTTTTCATTAGTCATGTATGGAAGTGAGAGTTGGACTGTGAAGAAGGCTGAGCGCTGAGGAATTGATGCTTTCGAACTGTGGTGTTGGGGAAGACTCTTGAGAGTCCATTGGACTGGAAGGAGATGTAACCAGTCCATCCTACAGGAGATCAGCCCTGGGTGTACTTTGGAAGGAATGATGCTAAAGCTGAAACTCCATTACTTTGGCCACCTCATGCGAAGAGTTGACTCATTGAAAAAGACTCTGATGCTTAGAGGGATTGGGGGCAGGAGGAAAAGGGGACAAGAGAGGATGAGATGGCTGGATGGCATCACCAACTCAATGGACATGGGTTTGGGTGGATTCTGGGAGTTGGTGATGGACAGGGAGGCCTGGCGTGCTGCGATTCATGGGGTCGCAAAGAGTCGGACACGACTGAGCACCTGAACTGAACTGAACTGAACTCCTTGGGAGGAAAGTTATGACCAACCTAGATAGCATATTAAAAGCATAGACATTACTTTGTCAACAATTGTCCGTCTAGTCAAGGCTATGGTTTTTCCAGTTGTCATGTACCGATGTGACAGTTGGACTACAAAGAAAGCTGAGAGCAGAAGAATTGATGCTTTTGAACTGTGGTGTTGAGAAGACTCTTTAGCATCCCTTGGACTGCAAGGAGATCCAACCAGCCCATCCTAAAGAAAATCAGTCCTGGGTGTTCATTAGAAGGACTGATATTGAAGCTGAAACTCCCATACTTTGTCCACCTGATGCGGAGAGCTGGCTCATTTGAACAGACCCTGATGCTGGGAAAGATTGAGGGCAGGAGAAGAAGGGGACGATAGAGGATGAGACGGCTGGATGGCATCACTGACTCAATGGACGTGAGTCTGAGTGACCTCCAGGAGTTGGTGATGGACAGGGAGGCCTGGCGTACTGAGATTCATGGGGTTGCAAAGAGTCGGACACGACTGAGTGGCTGAACTGAACTGAACATCAAAATAGAACAGTTGGAAACAAGGGAAATGAAAATATTAAAAATCAGGAATTGGGGAGCTCAGGGGAATAGGATATAAATTTCTTCCAAAGAAGCAGCAATTTAACTGACAGCTAACTTCTCAAAAACAGAAACAATGAAAGGAATAAGGAAATGGAATAACATTTCTGTAATGCAGAAAGGTATAAAAAAGCTGACCGTAAAGAAAGCTGAGCTTTGAAGAACTATTGCTTTTGAGCTGTGATGTTTGAGAAAACTCAAGAGTCTCCTGGACTGCAGCGGTATCAAACTAGTCAATCTTAAAAGAAATCACTCCTGAATATTCATTGGAAGCACTGATGCTGAAGCTTAAGCTCCAATACTTTGGCCATCTGATACGAAGAACTGACTCATTTGAAAAGTCCCTGATGCTGGGAAAGATTGAAGGCAGGAGGAGATGAGATGGTTAGATGGTGTCACTGACTTTATGGACATGAGTTTGAGCAAGCTCCGGGAGTTGGTGATGGACAGGGAAGCCTGGTGTGCTGCAGTCCATGGGGTCACAAAGATTAGGACACAACTGAGCGACTGAACTGAACTGAATGCAGAAAGAAAATAACTGCAAATATATAACTTCAAATATAGCTTCAATAACTTCAAATATATATTTGAAGATAAAATAAAGACATTTTTTGGCAAACAAAGCTGAGGAATTTTGCCATTTTTGGATCAAAATTAAAGAAAATTCTAAAGAAAGTTTTCTGGGAAATGATTAGATATTTTGTAGATACAGGAAGAAATGAAAGATAGTGAAAGATAAATATTTGAATAAATCCAAATTACCATTTACTATATAACTATATAATAATAAATAATAACAAATTATAGGATACACTTCATTAAAGTATAAAAATAAAAATTTGAAAGGTACTGTTAATAATAAGTGTATCATAAATATTAGATATATAAGAATCTAATAGGATATGAGAGCACTTAACTCAGAAAACTAGAAAACATTGTTGAGAAAAACATACATAATCTTAGAAATTTAAAGGAAGTCACCGGAAGAACTAGGAAATATTCCCTCTGAGGAACGAGATTGGGGGAAGGAGGGTGTGATCTGTGGGCTTTTTGTTAAAAGCCTCTTTTTACCATTGGAGTTTCTAAATATATTAATGTATTGCTTTACTAAAAATAAGGATATACTTTTTAAACACAAAACTTAAAATTGAAAGTTCCTGAAAACCGCATCATTTAACAACTTAACCTCTGAACTGACCACTTTCCTCAAAGTCCTTTTCTACTTATGCTATTTCTGTTTGTCATTACTTATTTTATAACTTATTTACTTGTTTTAGTCTTTCTTTAAATTAAAACTCGTTGAAGGCACAGGTTCTTTCTTATCTTCCATACATCGCCTGAGGGCCTAGCGCGGGTTACAGGTGCTGTGCACAAGAGCTGTTTCTTGAGGGCCACTGCTGTTTTCCCAGAGGGCAAGAATCTGGAAAAACAAGGATATTTCATGACTACACAAAAATCTTTGTAAATAAGATAATTTGAGTGAGGACATTTCTGGACATGATTTTTAGACAGAGAAAAGATGAATTCAAGAAGTTTTCTGGGGGAGGGAAGGCTATACTTGTTTGG
Organism: Tragelaphus eurycerus; assembly: GCA_935064755.1. Lineage (NCBI taxonomy): Eukaryota > Metazoa > Chordata > Mammalia > Artiodactyla > Bovidae > Tragelaphus > Tragelaphus eurycerus. The sequence goes on along the minus strand of CAKXYN010000057.1, from coordinate 2,434,198 downwards.
AAATGTTTTTCGGGATCCACAAGCTGTAAGAACAGTGTAATTTTATTAACAAAAAGTAAATTCAGAGCTTCTTCTCTTGATGACTAAGCTCAGTCCTGACCTGTAGTTTGAGGACTTGCAGTTGGAGAGGGGCTTTTCTACTTCTATTTTCTCTGTCCCTCTTTTTTATTCTGGTGTTTCCCGCTTGTTGGTCTTCCAGAGTCAAAGATAGAGAGGGGAGACCTCTAATGTGATTGGTGTTGTGGTCAACTGGGGCCTCTGTGGCTGCCTCCCAAATGCTGACCCTCTCTTCCTTCTTGATGCTTCAGGATTTTATTTTAATTATTTCCTTTCTATTTGAAGAAGTTCCTTTACCCACTATTTAAAGTTTTGTCTGCTTATAGCAAATTCTCTTAGTTTTTTTCATTTGAGAATGTCTTTATTTGGGCCTCATTTCTGAAGCAGTTTCACTGGATAGAATTGACAGTTACCAGTTTTCAGCACTTGAAAAATGTGTAACACTTCCTTCTGCCCTCCATGGTTCCCCATAGGAATCTGCTGCCATTCAAATAGTGTTTTTATTTTATTTTTCATTTGTGTAATCAATGTATAGTTTGTTTTTGGATGTGTTTATTATTTTTGCTTTGTTTTTAGTTCTCATAAGTTTAATTATGGTATTTTTTCCTTGGTATGGCTTTCTTTGGGCTTGTCCTATTTGTAGTTTTCTAAGCTTCTTGAATCAGTAGATTTATGTATTTCATTGAATTTGAGAAGTTTTCAGCTGACATTTATTAGAATACCATTTTAGTTCTACTCTTCTTTTACTGGGACTGCTGCTGCTGCTGCTAAGTCACTTCAGTCTTGTCCAACTCTGTGTGATCCCAGAGATGACAGCCCACCAGGCTCCCCCATCCCTGGGATTCTCCAGGCAAGAGCACCAGAGTGGGTTGCCATTTCCTTCTGCAATGCATGAAAGTGAAAAGTGAAAGTGAAGTCGCTCAGTCGTGTCTGACTCTTAGCGACCTCTACAGCACAAATGTTGGATATTATGTGATTGCCCCATACATCCCTGAGGTTCAATTTTTTTTAAATGTATATTTTCTCTGTTGTTTAGATTGGCAAATTCTACCAATCTGTCCTCAAGTTCACTGATTCTATCATCTGTCAATCCCATTCTACTGTCGAGCCCATTATCAAATAGTCATTTCATGGGTTATACCTTGGAAAAAACTCTGATGCTGGGAAAGATTAAAAGCAAAAGGAAAAGAGGGTAGCAAAGGATGAGATAGTTAGATAGCATCATTGACTCAAGAAACGTGAATTTGAGCAAATATCAGGAGATAGTGAAGGACAGGGAAGCCTGGGGGCTACAGTCCATGGGTCACAGAGTCAGCCAGGACTTGGTGACTGAGCAACATTAGGTCACATACTCTGGTTCTGGACTGGTTTTGTGTCCTGTGATTCTAAAGGCAGTTTAATTTTCACACGTATTTATTACTACGCTAATGTGCTTGGCTCATCTGGTGCTGTCGTGGTTCCCACAGGTTCCTGCTGGTGCTGCCTGACGGGGCAGAGGCGTCTCCACACTAGTGGTTCAGGGTCACTGGGTTGGGGGTGGGGGGAGTTTCAGTCTCATGGGAGGAAAGAGGCTTCCCAGAGCAGGAACTTGTGACTAAATCCCTTTTTCCAGTGTCTCTAGCCCTCAGATATTTCTGGGTAAAGGAGGGAAGGCTCAGTGTTCAATGAATGAAGAGGTTTCCTGGACCAGGCTGTCTCTCTTGGCAGTTCCATCTGGTTGACTGAGTATGTCTCACAGGAGGAGGGAGTTTCAGATGCAATGGGAAAGGAGAGTGCTTTCCCACTTGTTGTTGGCAGGATCCCGTTGATGCCCCTTGCTCAAGGAATGGCAGTATAGAGATGCTCGCCTGAAACTGTTGCAGGTACTTCCATGCATGCCAGGAGGGAAGAGCCCCCCTGTATGCCTTCTGTTGCTAAGCTGAAGGAAGTGCTCAGGTGGGGTCACCTTCTTCTATGAGGTGGGGTGACATAAAGCAACATACTGTTATGTCGTTCCTCCAGTCCAGGGTCCCAAGCCAGTTCACCTTCATTTTGCCATCTTCCCAAATTCTGTTTTGTGTGCCTCTTGCATTATCTTCAGGGCTTATATTCGTGCGCAGCAGAGTGGGGCAGGGAGAAATGAGTCTAAGTCACCTTGTTCTGACTCTCTCTTATAGAGTGAATTGGTGATGTCCTTGGACTCTCCATATAAAGCACAACAGTGACACACTCACTCCCCATCTAACTGATCTCTTGAGAACATGCCTCACTTTCTACCTGTAACAGCATTTCCGTTAGACTCCCACTCTATGATCCTGTCACCCTGTGAGGAGGCCAATCAATACAACTCATGTGTGCTTCTCTTCTAGGACAACCAGACACGAAAAACTGACACACACTTCCCTAGCCGTAAGATGGAAGGACAGTCAGCTCCCCCTGCTTTCTTTTCTCCTAGCCACACACAGTGTCAAGGGGCTCAAGACAGCCCTCTCCTTAGCACTGCTTTCTGGGTTTTCAAAGGCTTCTAAACTCCTGGGACCAAAGACATATTTTCAGGAACCCTGCCACTGTATCCTATGGGGAGGGTCTCAGGAGCCCAGCAAATATTCAGCGGGGAGTGAGAACCAGCCTTGTCTTGTGTAAGTACCGCTCATCTCCAAGTGTGGCTCTTTGGGTGATGCTGTCCTCTGTGGTGACACGGTGGAGGAATCAACTCCTTTCAGGCTAAAGCACTGGCAACTCTTACAAATTCCTGTCAATCACATTAGCTGGTTATTGACCTCTGGTTTTATATAGGCTGTTGCTGATGGTAGTTTTTTTTTTTTTTTTTTCAAATTCTTTAGTAAGTTATGCCTGGATGGGTGTAGCTTTCCCTTTAGAAAGTGCAGGTAACTGTTGTCTACTCTTTTCAGCTTTGGTAGAAATTTGAGGTAATAAGAAGATTCCCATTTAGTTCTGTTACATGAATTGTGATATCTCCATCATATAAGAGAGGAAGTATTAATAGTGACATTGTACTTGAGGCAGTATTTTAAGCCACAAAATTCAAAATAAACCCAGGAGCCACTTGTACTTATAGATCATGTTAAAAATATACTGATCACATTCTGAATTGATAATTTATTAATATATTTGGTTTGATAGATATAAATTTTTTAAAACGTTTGCCAATATCTGTCAATGGACTGTTACAAGTTAGGGAAGCCCAGGTGGCTCAGATGGTAGGGAATGTGCCTGTAGTGTGGGAGACCCGGGTTCTATCCCTGGGTTGAGAAGGTCCCCTGAAGAAGAGAATAGCTACTCACTCCAATATTCTTGCTTGGAGAATTCCATGGACAGAGGAACTGGATGAGCTACAGTTCATGGGGTCGCAAAGAGCTGGACGTGACTGAGCAACTAACACACATACACAGAGGAGTTCTTTATATATTCTGGATATTAATCCCTTATCAGATATCCCTTACAAATTTGAAATTCTTTCAGAATAACAAAGCAAATGTTAGTCTTTGGCTGAGTCAAAAGGAATGCTTCTACAAGACCCCAAAAATTACGTTTGTAGGAACTGCTTTCTAGTATTTGATATAATAATAGATTTCTGGTGTAATGTGTCTAACATTTGGGCCTTGAGGTACATGTCCAGGAATGAGCAAAAGCAATGACCATGGAACATGGTACCATTTTTCTACCTAAAGACTCAGCAGTTGCAGTGGTTGGATTAATTTGGGGTGAGTTGGGGTGGTGCTGTCAGGTTTCAAGTGAAAGTTATTTAATCTCTAGATGCTTACTACAACTGTCCCCTCTTGTGCATGTCCCGTTGTCCTGGTATTCACTCCCATCTGCCGTCAGAACCTTGCTCCACATGTTTATCCTAGACAGGCGGTGATGGCAGTTCACACTGGACAGTACTTACCTGCTCAGTCCCTTGTCAGCTCAGGTCCTGGGCTGAGCCGCACTCCTTGCATTGCTTTACCAGTCAAATAGTAAACTCTCATTAGTAGCAGTGTGAGAATTATTTCTAGTTATTTTCTATCTCTCCAGAACACCAAAAGAATATTACTTACACAGCAAGTAGGAAATTAACGCTTTGTATTTAATAATTAATGCCACATATACAAGAGCCAGGAGCATAAGGAGGTTGCCAACGTAGACTAGTAAACAGAGACAGTTATGTCCTTAATAAACCATATATGCAGTTCATGAAGGAATGTGCCCTCTTAATCTGGGGCAACAGGATTTTAAAAATCTCAGAATCACATGAATTATCAATGAAACAGGAAATTCAATTAGTGAAATTAGATATATGTTTTTTAGGTAGAGATAAAACATACTGACATAAAGCATAATTTCTATTAAAAAACATTTTTTTTTCCATCAAAGAAGCCCAAGGTAAACTTACATCCACTTCTTAATTATTTATTTTCTTCTGATAAACATATATACTCATGAAAGAATTAAGAGGAAATGTTATCTATTTAGAGGAGATGTTAACAGCAGAATTTTTTTTAAAAAAAGAAAAAGAAATCTTTAAAGGAAACCCTAAACCATTTTAGGAATTGTCACCTAACCAATCGGCTTTATTTAGGCATCTATTTAAAATTTTCATACTACAAACAAAGCTAGTGGATGTGACAGAATTCCAGCTGAGCTATTTCAAATTCTAAAAGATGATGCTGTTAAACTGCTGCACTTAATATGTCGGCAAATTTGGAAAACTCAGCAGTGACCACAGGATTGGAAAAGGTCAGTTTTCATTCCAATCCCAAAGAAATACAATGCTAAAGAATGTTTAAACTACTGTACAATTTCATTTGTTTCACATGCTACCAAGGCCATGTTCAAAATCCTTCAAGCTAGGCTTCAACTGTAGGTAAACCAAGAACTTCCAGATAAATAAGCTGGCTTTAGAAAAGGCAGAGGAACTAGAGGTCAAATTGCCAATATATGCTGGATCAAAAAAAAAAGAGCAAGGGAATTCTGGGAAAAAAAAAAAAAAAAAAAAAAACAACCCACATCTATTTCTGCTCTATTGACTTAGCTAAAGCCTTTGACTTCATGGATCACAACAAACTGTGGAAAATTCTTCAAGAGATGGGGACACCAGACCAACTCACCTGCCTCCTGAGAAATCTGTATGCAGGTCAAGAAGCAACAGTTAAAACTGGACATGAAACAATGGACTGGTTCAAAATTGGGAAAGGAGTAGATTAAGGCTGTATATTGTTACTCTGCTTATTTAACTTACATGCAGAATACATCATGCAAAATGTATGATGCGTGGGCTGGATGAAGTTCAAGCTGAAATAAAATTGCCAGGAGAAATATCAGTAATCTCAGATATGCAGATGATATCACTCTAATGGCAGAAAGTAAAGAGGAACCAAAGAGCCTCTTGATGAAAGTAAAAGAGGAGAGTGAAAAAGCTGGCTTAAATTTATTCAAAAAAATGAAGATCATGGCATCTAGTCCCATTACTTCATGACACATAGATAGGGAAAAACTGGAAACAGTGACAGACTTTATTTTCTTGGGCTCCAAAATCACTGTGGATGGTGACTACAGCCATGAAATTAAAAGATGCTTGCTCCTTGGAAGAAAAGCTATGAGAAATCTAGAGAGTGTATATATTAAAGAGCAGAGACATCACTGTATCTACAAAGGTCTGTATAGTCAAAACTGTGCTTTTTCTGGTAGTCATGTACGGGTGAGGGTTGGACTGTAAAGAAGGCTGAGCATGGAAGAATTGCTGCTTTTGAATTGTAGTGCTGGAGAAGACTCTTGAGAGTCCTTTGGACAGTAAGGTGATAAGACCAATCATTTCTAAAGGAAATCAACCCTGAATATTCATTGGAAGGACTGATGCTGAAGCTGAAGCTCCAAGACTGTGGCCACCTGATGAAAAGAGCTGACTCATTGGAAAAGACCCTGATGCTGGGAAAGAGTGAAGGCAGGAGAAGAAGGGGGAGACAGAGGATGAAATGGTTAGATGGCATCATTGACTCAGTGGCATGAGTTTGAGAAAGCTTCAGGAATTGGTGACGGACAGGGAAGCCTGGTGTGATGCAGTCCATGGGGTTGCAGAGTCAGACACAACTGAGGAACTGAACAAGAACAAAAACAAGATTTAGACTTAGAGCTAGGAGTAAAATGTTTTTGATTCTAAAACAATATAAACTCAAATTGGAAAAATAGACTGTTACTTAAGCCAGGGACACAATGTCTTCTAAGCTTTGGATTACATGGAAAGATATAATAACTAAAAGTATTGCTTTACAAATATTTAATTTATGATAAATGAAAATATAAAAATAATTAAGATTCATCCCAAGCTAATCAACTTTATTCCTTTGTAACAATTAAGAACACAGTACAATTGAGGTTCAATCCATTTCCAAGGGTACTCAATACAAGAATTTTAAAAATAGAAGAAAATTGTTGGAACTGTGAGGATAACTCTTCTGTGGTTGAAAGCAGAGAAGGCAGAGTGTTCAGCCCAGCTCAGATTTTGGTGACTGTCAATTAGGATGGGCACGTAAGGAGAATCTACAAGTCGTTCTTCAGTCCTTTGTCCTTTTGCACTAAACTCAGTCGGCTGTGCTGTGCTTGGTTGTTTCTGACACTTTGGAACCCTGTGGACTGTAGTCCACCAGGCTCCACTATCCACGGGGATTCTCTAGGCAAGAATACTGGAGTGAGTTGCCATGCTCTCCTCTAGGGGATCTTCCCAACCCAGGGATAGAATCCAGGTCTCCACCATTGCAAGCAGATTCTTCATCAACTGAACCACCAGGGAAGCCCAATTAATCAACAAGTTCTGTAATTCTCAGCACTTCACATGTCCCAAATTTGTTGACTCTCCTTTATGTCTCTGTCTTTATCTTTCCTGCTTTGTTCTACAGAGCAGTGGTTTTTCCAAATTATGAATTAGTTTTCTTTAATTGTTTCAAGACTTTCAAGGAATCGTTCTTACTCTCTGATTCAAGTTCAAATACCTTAAACTCCTTCATGACCCACCTATCCATCAGAGGTGTGGTTTTCCTGATCTGACTTTCAGTCACTACCTGCATTCTTATTTTCAAGCTACTCCTTTTTTTTCAAGCAGTAATGGCTGCTCCTGCCATGGCCCTTTGCATAAGTCCAGAACATCCTTGGACCTTCCTTTTCCTTTTCCCTGTTTACTTGGTCAGCTGACACTGGTCCTTGCATTCTTGGCAGAGATGTCATCCTCTCTAGGAATCTCTGGGGCACATCCCATCCCTCCCCAGCTCTGGGTAGGTCCCCTTCTTTTGTATCCCCATGATAACACATGGGATATAGGATAAGACTTCCCTTTCTAACAGGAAAGTGCCACAAAGGAAGGGACTGTCTTGTTGATTATCCACATCTCTATTTTCTAGCACAGCATGTGGCACATGTAGGCATTCCAGAAGGACTGGAGACCATTGAAAACAGACATGTACACCAGGATAAATGACACAGCATTTACTTGCAGCCACAGGAGAAAGGGAGTGTACAACCTCCATCCCCACAGCCAGAGGATCTACTCTGGAGCTGACACAGGTGAAGTAATGCCCAGGTAGGCAAGTACACTGCACTTATCCCCTTCATGCTGCATTAGAGAGACCCGACCTCTCCTCTGTGGGGTTTGAAATACAGAAATCTGGGGTGTGCACAAGAGCCACTGACACATGGGCTTAATCAGAAAAAAAGGGGAAATGTTGAGTCTGCAGAATGGAAAGATATAGGCTTCAAGGGCTCTTTGTCTCTCATTAAGAAAGTGTTTCAGGCCCCAGGTCAATTCTTCTGCATTGGAGAGGGAATCTAAAGACTACATCTCCCAGCAGCAGCAAACACAAGACTGAAGAAGTTGTGCTGAGAGTCAGGGCCTAAGGCCACCTCATGAGCCATTTTATAAAGATTTTAAGCTATTAAAGGTTTCCCTAAAGATAATATATATTCTCCCTTAGCAATGCACTTGTATTTTTAATAAGAATAACTTTTATTTCATCAATAATTTTAAAAAATCAATAAAACTATGGGAAGATTTCTTAAAAATCAAAAAAAATTTCTTTTTTTGAAAAGAAAAAAATGTTTAAAAATCATTTATGACTACTTGCAAATAAAATCACTTTCATATTTGTGTATTCTGGGCCATATTTTTTCTTCAGAAATTTTTTTATAGTATATAATTTCTTTTTAAAGTACATTTTAGATTTATTTACTTTTCTAGCTTTATTGAAATATAGTTAACAAATAGCTGATTCATGTTGAGGTTTGACAGAAAATAGCAAAGTTCTGTATAGCAATTATCCTTCAATAAAAACAAATTAATTTTAAAAATTGTATATACTTAAAGTGTGCAATGTGATGAATATATATATGCATACTCTGTCTCTCTCTCTATATATATATATATAGTGAATTGATTACCATAATCAAGTTAATTAACACATCCATCACCTCACATAGTTACCTTTGTGTGTATGTGTGTGTGTGTGATAAGAGAGCTTAAAATCTATTCTCTTAACAAATTTCACATATATAGTACAGTGTTATTATTTGTAGTCATCATGATGTACATTAGATCCCTAGAACTTAATCATAACCAAAAGTTTGGATTCTTTGACAAGCATCTTCCATTTCCCTAATCCCGCAGTCCCTGGGAATCACCATTCTACTATCTGCTTCTATGAATTCACATTTTAGATTCCGTACATAAGTGAGATCACACGGCATCTGTTTTTCTGTGTCTGCCTTATATCACTTAGCAAAATGTACTCCAAATTTAATACTGCTGTCACAAATGACAGGGTTTCTCTCTTTGTTATGCTAAGTGATATTTATGCGTTATGTCTTTTTTATCTGTTCATTCGAACTCAGGGATACAGGAATTCTGCCTCTGTTGGTAGGGCTGGTGCTGGCACAGGGGTCTGCTTCAGGGTCCATAGTTGGATCCATACATGGCAGGCCTGTTACCAGCTATGCAGGTGAGTGTAATTTCAGCCAGGTCCCTGGGAGTACACCCAGCAGGCCATGGGGTGAGCTCCTGGGTAGGCAACATTAACCTCAAGTGGAAGCTGACAGGGACTGAAACTGAGTCACAGGACTGTCCAGGTCCTTGGCTAGTACTGAGGTCTGCAGTGCTGAGGTCTGCAGTGCTGCCTCTGGGCACATGGACAGGAGTGTCTCCTGCCATGTTTCTGAGTAGGCAGAACAGCTCCTGGATACAAGCTACACGGATGTTTCAAGATCTGCAGTTGGACTGAGGTTGGCAGGCCTGTTACCTAAGACATGAGTGGATGTAACTCTTGCTGGGTCACTTAGATGGTGCTGCTGGTGGAATGAAGGTCAAACAGGATCATTGCCAAGTTCACAAGAAGATGGGACCATATGAGGGTCTGTTTTTGAGACTATGATAGGCAAGTCAGCTGGGCAGGGACTTGCCTTCTCAAATTGTCTCTCCCTGGTCTTGGACTCCACTGGGATTTTGTAGCCTCCTACTTGTGTTCCCAAATTCCCATCATATCAGATCAGATCAGATCAGTCTCTCAGTCGTGTCCGACTCTTTGTGACCCCATGAACTGCAGCACGCCAGGCCTCCCTGTCCATCACCAGCTCTCGGAGGTCACTCAGACTCACATCCATCGAGTCAGTGATGCCATCCAGCTATCTCATCCTCTGTCGTCCCCTTCTCCTCCTGCCCTCAATCCCTCCCAGCATCAGAGTCTTCTCCAATGAGTCAACTCTTCGCATGAGGTGGCCAAAATACTGGAGTTTCAGCTTTAGCATCATTCCTTCCAAAGAAATCCCAGGGCTGATCTCCTTCAGAATGGACCGGTTGGATCTCCTTGCAGTCCAAGGGACTCTCGAGAGTCTTCTCCAACACCACACTTCAAAAGCATAAATTCTTCGGCGCTCAGCCTTCTTCACAGTCCAGCTCTCACATCCATACATGACCACAGGAAAGACCATAGCCTTGACTAGGCGAACCTCTGTCGGCAAAGTAATGTCTCTGCTTTTGAATATGCTATCTAGGTTGGTCATAACTTTCCTTCCAAGGAGTAAGCGTCTTTTAATTTCATGGCTGCAGTCACCATCTGCAGTGATTCTGGAGCCCAGAAAAATAAAGTCTGACACTGTTTCCACTGTTTCCCCATCTATTTCCCATGTAGTGATGGGACCAGATGCCATGATCTTCGTTTTCTGAATGTTGAGCTTTAAGCCAACCTTTTCACTCTCCACTTTCACTTTCATCAAGAGGCTTTTTAGTTCTTCTTAGTACACTTTTTCCTGTGAGTGTCTGCTGAATGATCGCTGTTGCATCATTTTGTCATCTTGTTAGCATTAGTTTCAAGTGCACAATCTTTTAAGTGCATTCACCCCTCCAAATCTACATGTTCCACATCTACATATAGATTCAACCAACTATAGCTCAAAAATGTTTCTAAAAATTCCAGAAAGCTCAAGAAATCAAACTTGAATTTGCTGCATGCTCACAACAATATATATATATATTTTCACATTGTGAATATATATATATATATATATTCACATTGTGCTAGGTCTTATAAGTTATCTAGAGATGATTTAAAGTTACAGGAAAATGTGTGTAGGTTATATGGAATATTATGTATGGACGTGAGTCTCAGTGAACTCTGGGAGTTGGTGATGGACAGGGAGGCCTGGCGTGCTTCGATTCATGGGGTCACAAAGAGTTGGACACGACTGACTGACTGATCTGATCTGATGCATTTTATATAAGGAGCTTCAGCATCTGTGGATTTTGTTGTTTATGGGGGGTTCTCAAATCAGTCCCCTGTGGAAACCAAGATGGCTGAATAATTTTTCATAAATTTTTCCATATATGTGTGTCTCTCTGTGTGTATATACGTGTGTGTGTGTATCCTGATGTATGTGTGTATGTACATATATTGCATGAATGTGTTTATATGTGCAAACTTGAGTGCAATCTCAAACATGATAGAATGATGTCAGTTCATTTCCAAGGCAAAACATTCAACATTCCACATTCACAGTAATCCAAGTCTATGCCCCAACCATTGATGGTGAAGTAGCTGAAGTTGACCAGTTTTATGAGGACATATAAGACTTTCTAGAACTAATCACCCTCCTCCCACCAAAAAAATGATGTCATTTTCATTATAGGAGATTGGAATTCAAAAGTAGGAAGTCAAGAGATGCGTGAAATAACAGGCAAGTCTGACCTTGGAGTACAAAATGAAGCAGGGAAAGGGTTAATAAGAGTTTTGTCAAGAGAACACATTAGTCATAGCAAACACCATTTTCCAACAACACAACAGATGACTCTACACATGGACATCACCAAATGGTCAATACTGAAATCAAACTGATTGTATTCTTTGCAGATGAAGATGGAGAAACTCTGTACAGTCAGCCAAAACAAGACAAAGAGCTGACCATGACTTCTATCAGTAGCTCCTTATTGTAAAATTCAGGCTTAAATTGAAGAAAGTGGGTAAAACCACTATGTCATTCAGGTATGACCTAAATCAAATCCCTTGGGATTATAAGGTGGAAGTGACAAATAGATTCAAGGGATTATATTTGATAGATGGAGTGCCTGAAGAACCTCTGTTATGACAGAGGTTGATAACATTGTATGGGAGGCAGAGACCAAAACCATCCCCAAGAAAATGACATGGAAGAAGGTGAAATGGTTGTTTGAGGCAGCTTTTAAAATAACTGAAAAAACAAGAGATGTGAAAAGCAGGGGAGAAAGAGAAAGATATATCCAAGTGAATGCAGATTTTCAGAGAATAGCAAAGAGAGATAAGAAAGCCTTCTTAAATGAACAATGCAAAGAAGTAGAGAAAAACAATAGAGTGGGAAAAAGTAGAGATCTCCTCAAGAAAATTAGAGATATCAAGGAAACATTTCATGCAAAGATGGGCACAATAAAGGACAGACATTGCAAGGACCTAACAGAAGCAGAAGAACTATACAGAAAAGTTCTTAATGATAACCAGGTAACCACAATGGTGTTGTCACTCACTTTGAGCCAGACATCCTGGTGTGTGAAAACTAGTGGGCTTTAGTAAGTATTACTATGAACAAAGCTAGTGGAAGTGAAGGAATTTCAGCTGAGCTATTTACCTAAAAGATGTTGCTATTAAAGTGTTGCACTCAATATGGCAGCAAAATTGGAAAACTCAGCAGTGGCTGCAGGGCTAGAAAAGGTCAGCTTTCATTCCAGTCTCAAGGAAGGGCAAGGCCAAAGGAATGTTCAAACTACTGTGCAATTGCACTCATTTCACATTCCAGTAAGGTAATGTTGAAAATCTTTCAAGCTAGGCTTCAGCAGTATGCTAACTGAGAACATCCAGATAGACCAGATGGATTTAGAAAAAGCAGAGGAACTACAGATCAAATAGCCAACATTCACTGGATCACAGAGAAAGTAAGGGATTTCCAGAAAAAATTTACTTCTGCTTCATTGACTAAACTAAAGTCTTTGTGTGGATCACAATAAACTGTGGAAAGTTCTTCAAGAGATGGAACTAACAGACCACCCTACCTGTCTTCTGAGAAACTGTATGCAGGTCAAGAACTAACAGTTAGAAGAGAACGTGGAACAACAAATAGATTCAAAATTGGCAAAGGAGTATAACAAGGCTATATATTTTTGCCTTGCTTATTTAACTTCTATACATCATGCAAAATGCTAGGCTGGATGAATCATAAGCTGGAAACAAGATTATTGGGAGAAATATCAACAATCTCAAATATACAGATGATAGCACTGTAATGGCAGAAAGTGAAGAGAAACTAAGGAGCCTCTTGATGAGGATAAAAGAGGAAAGTGAAAATTCTGGCTTAAAGTTCAACATTAAACAACTAAGATCATAGCATCTGGTCTCATTACTTAACGACAAATAGAAGAGGAAAAAGTGGAAGCAGGGGCAAGTTTTCTCTTCTTGGGCTTCAAAATCACTCTGGATGATACCTGCAGCCATGAAATTAAATGGCACTTGTTTCTTGGAAGAAAAGCTATGACAAACCTAGACAGTGTATTAAAAAGCAGAGATATTAGTTTGCCCACAAAGATCCAAATAGGCAAAGCAGTTTTGGTGTTTTGAGTAGTCACGTAGGGATGTGAAAACTAGACCATAAAGAAGACTGAGTGCTAAAAAGAATTGGTGATTTTGAATTGTGGTATTGGAGAATGAGAGTCCCTTTTATATAGCACGGAGATCAAATCAGTCAATTCTAAAGGAAATCAGCCTGAATATTTATTGTAAAGACTGATGCTGATGCTGAATCTCCAATACTTTGGCCACGTGATGTGAGGAAGCTGACTCATTGGAAAAGATCCCAATGCTGGGGAAGAATGAAAGCAGAAGGAGAAGAGGGTGACAGAAGATGAGATGGCTAGATAGCATCACTGACTCAATGGACATGGATTTGAGCAGACTCTGAGAAGTAGTAAGAGACAGGGGAGCCTGGCATGCTGCAGTCGATGGGGGTTGCCAAGAGTTGGACATTACTTAGGTACTGAAAAGCAACAATATATAAGCAAAAATATAGATATGTTCATACTCTGTGTACTACTCAACTAAGTTGGGAATGGATTCTCAAGGAAAAGAGAGTCTACAATCTTAATTTTGCTTAAATGGTCATGATGGAGGTAATGCTTTAATGGAATCGGCTGCTGTATCAGGGCTTATGACCTATAGCTTCTTACTTATTGTAGGGGCAGCAGCATATTGGCAGTCTAGCTCTGTTGTGTAGCTTCTTGGACATCCCCTAGCATTCTATCCATTAGCCCTAACAATGATTCTATAAACTCTATTGTACTATAACTACTCTTCCTCATTATACTGTTAATAACTAAATTGTCTTCTATTTTTCTGTCTATTGAACTAAGACTTAAACACTGCTCTTCTTGCAGACCTCCACAGTGTTTGTGATTTTTCTGGACCCACCATTGCTTTACTTTGGAGCATGGGGAAAAGTAGTCCTCTTCTCTTCTCTGGTAGAGAGAGAAGGGATAAGCCAAGCTGCTTCCTTAGAGGCTCACCATCTATTGAATGATTCTTTTATTTCCTGCTTCCCTAGGCTTTCCTTAAAAAGATAAGGGTGATGTTTAGGTGTAGCAGAATCAGTTTAGATTTCACTTAATAACTGAAGGGGGTCTCTGGCCCAATTATTTATAACTGTTTCTACTATCAAGAGTGTTTCACATATTGAAATCCTCATGTTTGGGGCCTAGTTGCCAATGACAAGGCCATTAAGAAGTTCCACACATCTGTTCCAGAGATTGTTGAAAAAATACTGATTAGTATCAGTGGCTTGGGCTTCTGTTTTAGCACTAGAGACGGAGAGAGTGAACTGATTGGAGCTATGTTCAGAAGGTAGAATGACAACAGTGTATGAGTGTCTGAGGGTGTGAGGGTGTAAGAGAAGACAGCCTCAAAAATACTTTCAGGTTTCTGTCTTGAATGAACAAATGGCATCACTTTCTAAGATAGTGAACATGGGAGGGATGGTAGTGGGACAAAGATTACAAGTACAGTTTTGTCAAGCTTGACATACTTTGTGGGATGTGTAAGAAGAGATGACAATTGGATAGCCAAGTTGGAAAGAGAAGCTGGACTGGAGCTATAATCTTGGAAGTTGTAGGTATTTCAACTTTGTGGATGAGACTGTCTTGAGAAACAAGTATGAGCATGAAAGGGGAGGTGGCTTCTTTCACTGTTGTTTTTACTTGAAATAGAGGAAGTTCATTATGTCAACCTGTTGATGGGAGCAACTGGTATGAGTGGGAGGTTGAAGATATAGTAGCCAAGTGAGATCTCTGGGAAGGAAGAAGAAATCAGATTTAGAATATGTGAGAAGAAATGGCTTTTGGTTGACTGACAATTTTTTTTTTTTTAATTGTTAGAGGAAGGAAAAGGAAAGGTTGGCTATAGATACAGACTTATTTGCAGCCACAGTTGTGGAAAGTTGGAGAAGTTCCCATCTTATGGTTGAAAGTCAGTAAGGACTCAGGGGCATCATGTCTCTTTGGCAACTATGAAACATCTGTGCCACACTTTTCTGAAGCTGTGAAACATGCACAGTTTATATTCATAGGACTTTTTGAGCAAAAACATTATCAACAGTTCTTCTTTCTAAATGATTCCTTAGAAGTTTGTGTTTCTTGTGAAGGGGGTATGGCTAATACAAACTTTTAGATATGCCAAAACTCAAAGGGGGGATAAAAACAAAGTTGAAAAGCTTCATAGTATATAACACTTTGAAACTAAAATTTAAGGATTGTAAACATTCATTTTGTAAAGAGGACAAAATGATACACCCAATAATAATTACCAGAAGGTTTTATTTTAAATCAGAGCTAATACTCATTGAAAAAAGGCTCAACCTTTCATGTTGTTGTCGTTCAATGCTAAATTGTGTCCAATTCTTTGTGACCCTGTGGCCTGCAGCACACCAGGCTTCCCTGTCTTCCATTATCTCCCAGAGTTTTCTCAAACTCACTACTTTTCATACCCTCTTATTAATATTTTTTAAAAGCCAGCCACTCTGAGAATACTGACAAATAACTAATGAACTTCTCATGCCTAAGATTGAGATATAAAAAGAATACTACTAAGAAATTGTTAGAAACACACAGCAGAAGGACTGGGACATTGACCAAAGGAGATGAATCATCTGGAGGGAAGTGTTTCCCCATGACGCAGGACCCAGAGGCAGAAGGCCCACAGGCAAGACCAATGATGCACTTGGAAAATAACAGCGTGAAAGCCCTGGCTGCCATCCTCATTCCCAGCACGTTCGGGGCCACCCGGTGGAGCAGCATTTCACCATGGATGATGGATTTGCTACCATTTGGGACACTTAGCATTAGCATTAAAAGAATTAGGCATTTAATATTAACAGCAAGGAGAAGGGGAGGGTGGGGGAGGGGGAGAAGGACAATTACTTCACATTTCAGCCTGCATTTCCAAAGCATACTTCCTCTGAAAACATTATCAATCATTTTCTTATTGAGTTAACAGACAAGTGCTGGGTCTGCTGGGCCTGGTCAAAACACTCAGGATTGTCTGGCCGTGTGTATTTAACCCTGTTGAGTCTATGATTCTTTGGGAAAAGACTTATATAATGAAAGAACTAAAGAAAAGTTGAAGGCCATAGCTGAATAAGTATTAAGTAGTAAGGAACTGACTAAGTGCTTTAAGAAACCAGTAAAAAGACTAAACAAAGTAGATTTTGTGAAAGGTGTCAACATAATACATAGTCACAACCTAAAAGTTGAGTTATGTTTATTCACTGGGAATTTTTAGGACTTCAAGCCCGAGAGACAGCATCTCAAGTGACCCTGAGACAACTGGTCTGAAAAAGTGAGGGGAGGGGCCAAGTTACACAGGAGTTTTGCAACAAATGTGAGGTAGTTTGAGCATCAAAATATTACTGTTAAAGAAAACTAGATATCCCAGATTAAGGAATGTAGTGCTTTTCTATATATGGGAAGATGCAAGAGTCTGGGCTCATTGAAATCATTACCGTTCCTTTCATATGCATCTCAGCTATCTGGGAACAGTATCCTGTGTTTTTCTTATCCTGAGTTCCTCAGAGCTCACCATAGGAAGTGGCTGCAGCCTAATGGTTGCTGATTGCAGGGATTCTTCTCTTTCCTGAGTGTCCTTAGGGCTCACATTGAAAGGCTGCAATCACTGATTACTGTTACATCCTTGTTTACTGACACGGCAGGAAATACTCCATTTCTCAAAGGAGTAAGTCTTAAAGAAAGGTACAGGACTGAGGTGATTAGAAAGGAGGAGAGAAGCATTTCAAACAGGAGGACTGTGACTAGGGTTCCCCAGGACAGGCTAAAGGTAACACCTGGTGATTAGCTCACTGCTGGAGGCTATGAGCAGTGGTGTAGACAAGGATGAGGAGGGTTAGAAGGTTCTGAGGCAGCTCACTATTATTTGAACACCAGCCCAGGCAAGCCCAGTTTCTGGTCCTCTCCTACCCTTTATGATGGGTTTATTCAGAAAGTAACAAGTCTAGAACTCATTTTTTTTTTTTTTTTTTACTGGTTCATTGTTCACTCATTCCCTTTATTAATTAAAAAAAGGAGGGGATTCTAGAATATTGTTTGCTCAATTTGCCTGGTGTTTTAAGGCAGGCTGTCAATCACATCCTCTCTGTAAAAGATCAAGCAGAGAGGAGAATAGGTGAAGCAATAAAACCAGCAGTGGGTACAGTAACCACACTGGATGGCTTCCTGTGGCCTGGGCTGACTGTGTTGGAAAGTATCATGCCCTGGGAATGTCTGAGTTTACTTATTATTATTAGATTAAAAAGAACAGTTGTGTCTGGGCATCTCTATTAGTCATATTTTTTTGGAGACCTGTAGTTCTGAGTATTTAATACATGACAGGTGGGGAGTGAGGAATTGCTTTCAAGAGTACTGCAGACAGTTTGTGAAAGTTGACTAATTTCTCAAGGACACTCCACTGCAATGAACGCACCATTACAAATTGACCTGCTATCTATGTTATCATGATTTACTGTCCCAGCAGAGCAAAGGCCAATCTGTCTATTTCCTTACTTTTTTATTGTTTTATAAAAACTTTTTCTTATCATGCTGCTTGACTATTTCTTTCATTGTAGGTTCTTTGAATTCTTATGCTTTATAATGTTATATGTATTCCTATGAGTCACCAGAGATCTTCTTTGGAAGGAAGTGAAATATAAATATACAAATATTTTTTTATTTTGGCTTAAATAAGAAACTACGAGGGAAAAAACCTGGGAGAAACCATCTAGGGTATTTATCTGCCAAGTAGGGTATTCTCAGTTGCTTCAGTCATGTCTGACTCTTTTGCAACCCCACGGATAGTAGCCTGCCAGGCTCCTCTGTCCATGGAATCCACTGGGCAAGAATACTGGAGTGGATTGCCTTGCTCTCCTCCGGGGAGCCTCCCAACCCAGGGATTGAACCCATGTATCCCATGTCTCCTGCATTGCAGGCAAATTCTTTACCCACTGAACCACCTGCAATCTGTTTTAAAGAGTTTCTGAAAACAGTAACTTGCATCTTTGTGAGTCATTCCAGTGTGTGTGCTCAGTGTTAGAAATGTCTTTATGTTTAACCCAAGTTCACAAGTTACCTTTAAACAGGAGTTCCTCTTTCACTCTGTCTCAAGGCTATTCCCTTCCCCTTGTTCCCAGCTCTCAGTGTCCTAGTCCAACTACAAAGCCACGTATGGGAAACACCTCAACCCCATCTGGTAAGTCCCTCTGAGCCATCTCCCTGGACTGTGGTGGGCACGAGAACTTAAGGGGAGGCTATGTTCTTGGTGTGTGTGGACTCAAACCTGAGGGCGACCTGTCCCGCTCAGCACATGATTAGCAGATCACCAGCAGGGATTCTGAGGTTTGGGCAGGTAGTCAGTTCCAGGCCAGTGGGGTTCTGCTAAACTGTCACCAGGTCACCTCAGTGCTGGAGTTAACTCTGTGGGGCTTTTGGACCTTTCTGAGGTGTCCCTTTCAGGTTCATGAATTCTAGTCCTTGGGTCTGCTGTGAGATGAGCTGAGAATGGTATCAGGAATGCTCCTATCTCCTAGTTTTCATTCCAGCCACTTTCTGTTTTCACACTTCAGATTTCTACCCTCAAGCAGGCAAAATGTTCAAAACACGATGACCCTTTCTTCTGTAGTAAAGTCAGAGTACTTAGAAACACAGGACCAGATTCTTAGAAACTCTCTGGTAGGTGAGATGAGAAGCTTTCATTACATCTTGGTGAGTCATTTTTTTTCCAATGAATGAGAGAATAGATTTTCCGAGGAAGCAAATCAACAACATTATGTTATTTTGAAGTCCTAATTCCCAAGGAAAAGATATGGAATTGAATATCATTCTGATTTTATTACAATAGCATGTCATAAGCTTACAGATGATTGTTAAAATCATATTATGGTCTTCTTTTTTTCTCTAGGCACAACCCTTTCACCCTTTAAAAAAATATTAGATATTCTACAAACCTGGTCATCTTTATTGTTTTTCTTGTGTCTGCCTTCAAACCCTCATATCTTTCTCTAAAATTAGACCCATTGCTCAGTGCTCTGTGAAGGCTCTATTTGGTTGCAAGGTCATATCAGGGTTTTAAATACCATTTTGGTAACCACTTATACTTTGCAGAAATTTAGTTTCATAATTTTATAAAGGTACTTTTCTGCTAAGTCATGATTGGCTTTACTTCATGGCATCTTGATAGCCAGCCCTGCTTGAAGGCACCAGCATTTCAGATTCCTTTATTGCTTTCCTGTAATAAGTACTTCCCACAGAGGAGCCTGGTAGGCTGCAGTCCATGGGGTCATTAAGAGTCGGACACGACTGAACGACTTCATTTTCACTTTTCACTTTCCTGCATTGAAGAAGGAAATGGCAACCCACTCCATTGTTCTTGCCTGGAGAATCTCAGGGACGGGGGAGCCTGGTGGCTGCCGTCTATGGGGTTGCACAGAGTTGCACACGACTGAAGTGACTTAGCGGCAGCATAACAGTCTGCAGGTGGTTTGTGGTTGATAGTGTTGGTGCAACTGCTTGTCAGCATCACCAAAGACAGAGATTTGCCTTTCTTACCTTTGCTGCCCTTAAGTCACACATTTTCTTTCTCCTGGTGCCAAAATGGGATCTACTGCTCCAGATGGCATGTCAGTGATGGGTGTGCATAAGGTGGAAGAAGAGCTGAAGGTCAGAAGCTCTCTTTCCTTTTTCTCTTTCCTGAAGCTATGCTTCATTGCCCACACTTGCCTACATGAGAAACCAGGAAAGAGATGATTTTTTCCAGGATCTCAGTTGTAGAGAGGAACACAGGAGAAAATGGTTGGAATGGATGTTTGGTCACCCAACCAACAGTGCTTCAAAATGGAAGTGTTCCAAATTCATTATTTATGGTAGCCCCTATACAGCAGCTTACATCCTTTCTGCTGAAGGATCTCTCCAATTGTAAGGCAGGTGTGTCTCCATTACTGAAGATGAAAATACCAGATATCCACTGTTCCAGGTTTCCTTGCAGCTAAGGTGTAGAAATCTCCAAGAGAAAGAGAGAAATAAAACCTGTACCCAGCTCTACTTGAAGCCAGCATTGTGCCTTGCCACTCACCAAAACTGTTCAGTTACATGGGTCAGTATTATGTCTATTTTTTTCCCTTAAGATAATATGTATTGTATTTTCTGGTACTTGAAGCCAAAATTATCCTAGTTAATACACACTTACAGTGCAATTTTTCTGGATAAAATGACAAAAATTACTTTCAATGGTGTTCTTTTTGTTTTTTTAACAACTTCAGTTTGCTAAAACCTGTCAAAATCCCGAATGTTAGTCTTTCTTTTTTTCATTACTCCTCTCTCCCACCTCACCTAAATATGGTGTCAGTGTTGTCTTAAAAACCTTTAGTCCATAAGATAACTCATGAATGATCATAAAATTGCATTTAAAAGAAAATTATACAAAGTTTCTCTCTCCTCCCACCTCCATATTTGATACTTCCATATAGGTACCTTGTTTCAGTGAATATTTGGAGACAGGGCCATCAGCCTCCAAGACCAAGGAACCCACTTCTTGATACTCATGTCTCTCTATACCTCTTTCTCACATTGATCTTGCACAGCACACATAAAAGATCATGTGCCATTTCCAAAACAAAATTTAAAAAGACTGGAGCTTCTAGTTTAGGTTTTTGATCCCCCTCACTCCCTCTTCCTCTGGGGAAATCTAACTGCTATGTTATAAGCAGCCCATGAAGAAGTCCATGTGGTGAGACACTGAGGCCTCCTCTTGGATGTGGAACCTCCAGTCCTGATGGAATCTCAGCTGTCTGCAGTCTTAGTTGACGTATGGACACTGGGTCAGAACCATCAGCATGTCCTAGATTCTTGAGCCACAGACAATATATTTTAAAAAAAAGTTTACTTGCTCTGAGCTACAAAGTTTTGGGGTGATTTACCACATAGCAACAAATAATTAATATAGATTGCTTAACTTATTTGACAATACATTATCAAAAAATTAAATACCTGCATGAAGGAAAAGGGAGGCACAGAGGAAAATCAGGATAAAGAAGACATAATGGAGACAGCAGTGAAGTTTGAATACAAACCGTATGCTACAAGTTTTTGTTCATTAATATGAAGTGGACCACTGATTTATCCCAAAGATTTTGGCAGTCAGTGCAAATTGGGAGAGATACAATTAGTACAATCCAGAAAGAAATTTCTTCAATAGATCTTTATACAAAGAACAGTGTACAGTATCACAAATGGATGTTTCAAAAACAAAGTTGCAGAAGTAAAATTATTTATTCATGCTCATCTTTAATAATCCTCTAATATGTAAGAAATAAAATGTTCCCCTTCAAAAATGGAATAGATTTAATTCTAATGGCTGTTGGTAAGATTCTATTTCTTGATTTGAATACCAGCATGATGGATGGGTCCACTTTTTGAAAATTCATAAATAAGTACTTTTGTGAGTTGTGCATGCTTCTGTGTGTATTATGTTGTTGTTCAGACACTAAATTGTGTCTGACTCTGCAACCCCATAAATTGCAGTATGCCAGGCTTCCCTGTCCTTCACTGTTTCCTGGAGTTTGTTCAGATTCATGTTCATTTAATTGATGATGCCATCCAACCATCTCACACCTTCTCCTCCTGCCCTCAATCTTTTCCAGCATCAGGGTCTTTTCCAATGAGTTGGCTCTTCACATCAGATAAAGAATTGGAACTTCAGCTTCAGTATCAGTACTTCCAATGAATATTCAGGGTTGATCCTTTAGGATTTACTGGTTTGATCTTCTTGCTATCTAAGGGATTCTCAAGAGTCTTCTCCAGCACCACAATTTGAAAGCATCAGTTCTTCAGTGCTCAGCCTTCTTTATTGTCCAACTCTCACATCTGTACGTAACTACTGGAAAAAATCATAGCTTTGACTACATAGACCTTTGTTGGCAAAGTGATGTCTCCACTTTTTAAAATGCTGTCTAGTTTTGTCACAGCTTTTCTTCCAAGGAGCAAGAGTCTTTTAATTTCATGACTGCAGTTACCATCCACAGTGATTTTGGAGTCCAGGTAAATAAAATCTGTCAAGTTAAAAATGACAGAAAATAAGAAGCAAGCTTTTAAATAAAAAATGAGTCAACAGGATGAAAGGCTACAATACAAAAACAAAGAAGAAAGCAATATATTAGAAGACACTGAGATCCACTAAAAGCAAAAGTCTTTTCTAAGAATTGGATGTCATGGTGTTTGGCACACTGCAGGTGTCATTAAGTATTTGTGTATACAATGAACAAGTGAACATTTCTTTTAAAATCAGTCAACTCTTAAAATGAAGTATTTTGAACACTCCTATAGATGCTCTTTTCAATTGTTTTTTAGCAATATAAAACATTTTCTAGATAATATTAGTAGAGGATCGATTTCTTGTTATAACTGTTTGCTGCAGTCACACCTTTCTAGCATAGGAGACAAACAACTGGAGTAATGGGAAATAATTTGACACATAATGCTTCACAGAATGAGATTTCAATTCTCCTATTTACAAATTCAAAAAAGAAATTCTTTTCTGTTTACTTAGTTCACTGTGATACACACAAAACTGAGTGATGATGTTGTTGGGTACGGGCAGATTTGAATTTTTTTTTTTATTCCCATGAATGGGCTTTTATTTGTTTTTATGAAAATTTGGTAATTCAGGCTCAAAACAAGAGTAGCTTTGGTGGACTATGTAAACCCCTCTAGAATTTGTCAGGTAACCTGGGTAGAAGCTTTTATTTTATTAGGCAAACAAAATAAAGTTATTTATTCATATAAAATATGGCATAATGTAATACAAGACAATAAGATCTTACCTTTTGAGGAAAATAGAATTAATAAGGAATGGATTGCACTCTATTATATAAATAAGAAACTACCCATAAATATTTTTCCCAACTAAGCTTCTGAGAAATATTCAGTGACTGTGAATTTGAGGTTATCTCCTCTAGTAAGTACCTTGAGTGCAGTTCATTTCTGTTGCTATTTCCATTAGAAAGCATATGATTTCACAGTAACACTGGGAAATTAGGGAAAATTAGGAGCTTGAATTAAAATATATTTGTAAATTGTGTTTGTATCTTATAAGAGAGAAATTCTCACCTCAGGGAAATGTAGTTGTATTTCCATTGTTCCTGAGAGGAATTTGCTTGAATTTGATTCAATTAAATAGTATACATAGAATCCCATCTGCAAACATTGAGAGTTTGATTTCTTTTCCAATTTGTATTCCTATTATTTCTTTTTCTTCTCTGATTGCTGTGGCTAGGGCTCCCAAAACTATATTGAATAATATTGGTGAGAGTGGGCACATTTGTTCCTGGTTTTAGAGGAAATGCTTTCAGTTTTTTGCAGTTGAGGATAATGTTTGCTGTGGGTTTGTTGTGTAAGACCATTATTATGTTGTGGTATGTTCCTTCTGTGCCTACTTTCTGGAGAGTTTTTATCATAAATGAGTGTTGAATTTTGTCAAAGGCTTTCTCTGCATCTACTGAAATGATCATATGGTTTTTAATCTTTTAATTTGTTAATATAGTTTATCACATTGATTGATTTGTATATGTTGAAGAATTTTTGCATCTCTGGAATAAAGCCCATTTGATCATGATGTATGATCTTTTTAATGTGTTCTTGGATTCTGTTTGCTAGAATTTTGTTGAAGATTTTGCATCTATGTCCATCAGTGGTATTAGCCTGTAATTTTCTCTTTTTTGGTACACATCTTTGGATGGTTTTGGTATCAGGATGATGGCGTTCTTGCAGAATGAGTTTGGGAGTTTTCCTCCCTCTGCAATTTTCTGGAAGAATTTGAGCAGGATATGTTTTAGCTCTTCTCTAAATTTTTGGTAGCCCAATCTGATCCTGGGCTTTTATTTGTTGGAAGATTTTTTATTACAGTTTCAATTTGTTTGCTTGTGATTGGTCTGTTCATATTTTCTATTTCTTCCTGGTCATTTTAGGAAGGGTATACTTTTCTAAATGTTTGTCCATTTCTTCCAAGTTGTCCATTTTATTGGCATATAATTGCTCATAGTAGTCTTTTATGACCCTTTGTATTTCTGTGTTGTCTTTGTAACTTCTCTTTTTTCATTTCTAATCTTATTGATTTGAGTCTTCTTTTTTTCCTTGATGATTCTAACATTTTCTTTATCTTCTCAAAGAACCAGCTTTTAGTTTTATTGATCTTTGCTCTAGTCTCCATTTCTTTTTCATTTATTTCTGCTCTGATATTTATGATTTCTTTCCTTCTAACTTAGGAGCTTTTTTGTTCTTTTTCTAGTTGCTTTAGGTTTAAGTTTAGGCTCTTTATTTGATGTCTCTCTTGTTTCTTGAGGTAGGTTTTGTACTGCTATGAACTCGCCTCTTAGCCCTGCTTTTACTTTATCCCATAGGTTTTGGGTTGCCATGTTTTCATTGTCAATTGCATCTAGGTATATTTTGATATCCTTTTTGATTCATTCAGTGTTCAGTTCAGTTCAGTCGCTCAGTTGTGTCCAACTCCCTGTTGGTGATTCAGAAGCATGTTGCTTAGCCTCCATGTGTCTGTGTTTTTCATAGTTTTATTTTTCCTGTAGCTGATAAGATTTTATAGCAATGTGATCAGAAAAGATGATTAAAATGATTTCAATATTTTAAAATTTACCAAGGCTAGATTTCAGACCCAGGATGTGATCTATCCTGGAGAATGTTCCATGTGCGCTTGAGAGAAAAGTGAAATCTAATTTTCCTTTTTTTTTTTTTTTTGGATGAAATACCCTATAGACATCAATTAAGTCCAACTGGTCCAATGTATTATTTAAAGTTTGCATTTCTTTGTTTATTTCTTGTCAGAATGATCTGTCCATTGGTATACGTGAGGTATTAAATTCTCCCACTATTATTATGTTGCTTCTACTTCCTCTTTAATAATTGTTAGCATTTGCTTTATGTATTGAGGTGCTCCTATGTTGGATGCATATATAATAATAGTTGTTATGCCTTTTTCTTGGATTGATCCCTTGATCATTATGCAATGTCTTCTTTGTCTCTCATAAGAGTCTTTATTTTTAAGTCTATTTTATCTGAGTATTGCTATTCCTGCTTTCTTTTGGTCTCAATTTGCATGGAATATCTCTTTCCAGGCCCTCAGTTTCAATCTTTACGTATCCCTAGGTTTGAGGTAGGTCTCTTGTTTGTTTGCAGATGACATGATTCTCTACATAGAAAACTCTAAAGATGCTACCAGAAAATTACTAGGGTTAATCAATGAATGTAGTAAAGTTGTAGGATATGAAATGAATACACAGAAATCCTTCACATTCCTATGCACTAACAATGAAAAATCAGAAAGAGAACTTAAGTGAACAATCCCATTTACCATTGCATCAAAAAGCATAAAATACTTAGGAATAAATTAGCTTTTAGTCTTGTTGACTTGTTCATGGACTCCCAGAACTGCAGAAAGAGCAGTGTGGTCAGGTAGAGATTACCCTCTTGAATTTCACAAATAGTGCAGACTATGGAGCTGCTTCCACAGCCTGAGAATTAGGGTACTAAGAAATGAATGAGACCAGGATGTAGGTTTACTGAGACCAACACAGTATGGAGAAGTGGCAAATGCTAGAGGAATAGGGAGGCTGGTTTGACCAGCTTGAAAATGTACCTGAACCATGCAAGTGACCACTAACAGTAGTTTTTGTAGGAATCAGTAGCATCTCAACAGGTCTTCTTGGCTTCCACTCACCATGTGGACCTGAAGACAATAATCCAGTGTGATTATCAGTGTGATTATCAACAGAGCCACCACCATTAACGTAAGATTGTTTATGAATCATGAAGAGAAAGATAGTCAATCCAAAGAAGTCATCTACCATGAAAGACGAGGGCTTTTCCCACTCCTTTCCCCAACACCAGGGGAATCTATGTGAGAAAGAAAGGGGCTATTTCATAAGAGCAAGTATTTCCACACCTCTCCCATCCACTCCAATTTAGTTCTTCATGGATAAGGTGAAGGAGGAGGAGATTTTGGAGACAGATTAATTCATGTATGAGATTAAGTTTAAAAATGATCAGGATTAAGTCTTAGTAAGTAAAAGACAATAGTCAGTACGAAAAAGAAAGTGACAAATTTACGGAAGCAAATTGGGACATCACAATAAGGTCTGGTATGTGGTGGGAGGCTGGGAGGTGAGCAGAGCACAGTTACTCTTTGAAAAAAATAATCTGCATGTCTATCCCCTAATGTGGTAAGACTCCTCAATAAAGCTGGTCAGAGAAGAAATTATTGTTATTGCTGTGAACAAGTGCCAGTGGGGAGAGGTAGTCATTGAGCCTTGCTGGAGTGGAGGGTGACAGGCTGATGAGGATGTGGGTACTTGCTGAAAAGACACTGGAAGGGGAGGCCAGCTGGCCAAGTGAAATGGACAGGATTTGGTTAGGCAGTTGGTTTTACTCTCCTAAAGTGTGAAACATTTGAAAGGAGAAGGGAAACATAGAAAAAAATACTATTTTTTTAAACTTTCAGTTCAGTTCAGTCGCTCAGTCATGTCCAAATCTTTGTGACCCCATGAATCGCAGCACGCCAGGCCTCCCTGTCCATCACCAACACTCGGACTTCACTTAAACTCACGACCATTGAGTTGGTGATGCCATCCAACCATTCTGTCGTCCCCTTCTCCTCCTGCCCCCAATCCCTCCCAGCATCAGAGTCTTTTCCAGTGAGTCAACTCTTCACATCAGATGGCCAAAGTATTGGAGTTTCAGCTTTAGCATCAGTCCTTCCAATGAACACCCAGGGCTGATCTCCTTCAGAATGGACTGGTTGGATCTCCTTGCAGTCCAAGGGACTCTCAAGAGTCTTTTCCAACACCACAGTTCAAAAGCATCAATTCTTTGGCACTCAGCTTTCTTCACAGTCCAACTCTCACATCCATACGTGACCACTGGAAAAACCATAGCCTTGACTAGATGGACCTTTGTTGGCAAAGTAATGTCTCTGCTTTTTAATATGCTATCTAGGTTGGTCATAACTTTCCTTCCAAGGAGTAAGCGTCTTTTAATTTCATGGCTGCAGTCACCATCTGCAGTGATTTTGGAGCCCCCCAAATAAAGTCTGACACTGTTTCCACTGCTTCCCCATCTATTTCCCATGTAGTGATGGGACTAGATGCCATGATCTTCGTTTTCTGAATGTTGAGCTTTAAGCCGACTTTTTCACTCTCCTCTTTCACTTTCATCAAGAGGCTTTTAGTTCCTCTTCACTTTCTTCCATAAGGGTGGTGTCATCTGCATATCTGAGGTTATTGATATTTCTCCCAAAAGTCTTCATTCCAGCTTGTGCTTCCTGAAGGCAAACGTTTCTCATGATGTACTCTGCATAGAAATTAAATAAACAGGGTGACAATATACAGCCTTCACATACTCCTTTTCCTATTTGGAACCAGTCTGTTGTTCCATGTCCAGTTCTCACTGTTGCTTCTTATCCTTCTTATAGGTTTCTCAAGAGGCAGGTCAGGTGGTCTGTTATTCTCATCTGTTTCAGAATTTTCCACAGTTTATTGTGATCCACACAGTCAAAGGTGCTGGCATAGTCAATAAAGCAGAAATCGATGTTTTTCTGGAACTCTCTTGCTTTTTCCATGATCCAGCAGATGTTGGCAATTTGATCTCTGGTTCCTCTGCCTTTTCTAAAACCAGCTTGAACATCAGGGAAGTTCACAGTTCACGTACTGTTGAAGCCTGGCTTGGAGAATTTTGAGCATTACTTTACTAGCATGTGAGATGAGTGCAATTGTGTGGTACTTTGAGCATTCTTTGGCATTGCCTTTCTTGGGATTGGAATGAAAACTGACCTTTTCCAGTCCTGTGGCCACTGCTGAGCTTTCCAAATTTGCTGACATATTGAGTGCAGCACTTTTACAACATCATCTTTTAGTATTTGAAATAGCTGAACTGGAATTCCATCCCCTCCACTAGCTTTGTTCCTAGTGATGCTTTCTAAGGCCCACTTGACTTCACATTCCAGGATGTCTGGCTCTAGGTCAGTGATCACACCATCATGATTATCTGAGTCATGGAGATCTTTTTTGTACAATTCTTCTGTGTATTCTTGCCACCTCTTCTTGATATCTTCTGCTTTTTTTAGGTCCATACCATTTCTGTCCTTTATCGAGCCCATCTTTGCATGAAATGTTCCCTTGGTATCTCTAATTTTCTTGAAGAGATCTCTAGTCTTTCCCATTCTATTGTTTTCCTCTATTTCTTTGCACTGATCGCTGAGGAAGGCTTTCTTATCTCTTCTTGCTATTCTTTGTAACTCTGCATTCAGATGGGAAAATCTTTCCTTTTCTCCTTTGCTTTTCACTTCTCTTCTTTTCACAGATATTTATAAGGCCTCTTCAGACAGCCATTTTGCTTTTTTGCATTTCTTTTCCATGCGGATGGTCTTGATCCCTGTCTTCTGTACAGTGTCTTGAACCTCATTCCATAGTTCATCAGGCACTCTATCAGATCTAGTCCCTTAAATCTATTTCTCATTTCCACTGTATAATCATAAGGGATTTGATTTAGGTCATATCTGAATGGTCTAGTGGTTTTCCCCACTTTCTTCAATTTAAGTATGAATTTGACATTGAGGAGTTCATAAGTTTTTAACCCTAAGTGGATTCATTTTCAAAACAATCTCATTATCCTACAGCCTGGGAAGATGCAAACATTCAGTGACTGATGACAGCCAGCCTCCTCACCCTTCTACTAACTTAGGCATCTAGGGTTATCATCAGGAAAACTGAGGTCCATGCAGCATATTATAGCTGGTAAGACCCAAGCTGAGAACAAGGAAGAGCTAGGGTTCACAAAGTAAAATAAAGAAATGAGTCCTACAAAGTCGTACATCATTATTTCATCACTTATAGTAGTCTACTTTTCTAAGTCTGTTCTCTTGCACAAAGTAACTAACCTCAACTCAGATATTGTCCTCTCAGTGTAACAGGCTACAGAGGCAAGAGGGCATGACTGCTGTAGTGCTTTTCCCTGAGATGGAAGTTTGGCCAGAAGTTTCATCACTTCTGAGTCCCAACAGGAATGTGGACAGAAGGCTTGCTCTCTGCACAGGACGAGGCATTTGAAAGTATTTATGTTGTTTTGGTGACTTGATCAACTGAAGCACCAGTTTGGAGAACTGATTGACGCCTTCCTTGATACCTCAGTTCATCAAGAATCTGCCTGCAGTGCAGGAGACCTGTGTTTGATCATTGGGTTGGGAAGATCCCCTGGAAAAGGAAATGGCAAACCATTCCAATATCCTTGCCTGGAAAATCCCACCAGGAACCTGGTGGGCTGTAGGCCATGGGGTTGCAAAGAGTCGTGCACGACTGAGCAACTAACACACAAACAGTTGGCAAAAGGACAAAGAACACTCAGGTGTGTTAGCTGATGTGTTGCCTACAGAAGGTTGGCAGTTAAAAGGATGCTGGCTGCTTTGTAAAGAGTGTAGAGTTATTCTTCAAACTGTCACACCTATTGTAGGACTGTCTTTTAAAAACATACTTATTTATTTATTGAACGTGCCACAGGGCATGCAAAATCTTAGTTCCCTTGCATGGATGCGCGGAGTCACAACCACTGAACTGCCCAGCACACCCCTAGAACTGTCTTGTAATTTGAGATGTATCAGCATGGTAGGACAATAAAGTGTAAAATTTATGTTTTCACACTCTTTCCTTTAAGAAAATGATGGTAAAATGGTAAAAAAACTAGAAACTATAAATCATTAATTTTATACTAACAACTCCGTTAGCTAAAATCTGCTTGTATATGACATGGTTGCACTAATTTAACAATGCAATTATACTAAATTTCAGGCCTAAATATCCAGCCATCTGTTATTCATTTCTACCTCCATGGTCCACAAGCACATCAGAGGTGTTTTCTAATTCCCTTTTTTATTTTCTTAAATGCTATGGCTGTTCCCATTTATACTGTTGAATTTCCATGTATGTGAAATTTCCAGTTTTACCTCTACCATTGATTTTTAGTTGTATTCCTGTGATCAGAAAATATAATTGGTATGATTTCAGTGTTCTTACATTTGTTAAGACTTTTTTGTGACTTATCTTTTATACTTTGAGTTGTGAACAAAAAAAAAAAAGAAAGAAAGTAAAAAGGCAATGGTATTAAAAAAGAATTCTAACCAAAAATATCATTTCAAAAAATAAAAGACTGCTTTATAAAACAAGAATTTAATTTTACCATCAATTAACTTGCAGTCTTTTTTGATGAAATTAATTTTTGGTTAAAATTCTTTTTTGATGTTGTTGCTTTTTTCTCTCTCTCTCTCTCTCTCTCTCTTATTTTTTGGTAACTTTTAAAGTAGAAAAGTCCATCCCCAAGGCCTTGTACACCATCTTCAGGCTCATCTCCTATCATTTACTCCCAGTCACACTTAGCCCCACTCTGCCACTCTGAGGCCTGGTGATGCAGAAGGATTTTTAGCAATTTGAGCCCTTCAAGGCTCACTCCCACAGAACTTCTCTATTAAAACTTCTTTCTGTATCCTTTTTTCTTGTCTTAATTTTCACCTAGAAGTGCTCAATCTCTGACATAATCTATATTAATTATCATCTGTCTTCCCCAACCATAATGTAGCTCCAGGAGAGCAGTGATTTTGTTATATTCTCAGCTGTATCGCCAGAGCCTGGAACACATCTGATAAATAATAATGCTCAATAAATATTTAGTGAATGAATGATTGAATAGACCTGTGTATTGAGTACATACATCTGAAGAACTCTCCAGACCCTCTTTCACCTGGCTTACTACTGTGAATCTTTAAGATTTACTTTTCAACATCAATTGCTCAGAAATCCTTTCTTGTTTTTTTTTTTTTCTCCCATCTTCATCCTTATTCCACTGTATTGCAATTGCTTGCTTATTTCATTACATCATGTGAGCCCTGTTCACATCTGTGGCCCCATTCCTGACACAGAAGAGGTATCACACATATCTTTATTCTTTTTCTTAATACTCACCATTCTTCAAACATCACATGCATTTTTAATCTTCTAAACTTTTCCTTAAACCATTTAGTTGTAAAATACTATTTCTACATTTATATTTGCCCTCCAAGTGGCTCAGTAGTAAAGAATTTGCTTGCCAAGAAGGAGATGCAGGTTTGCTCCCTGGATCAGGAAAGTCCCCTGAAGCGGGAAATGGAAACCCACTCCAGTATTCTTTCCTGGGAAATCCCATGGACTGAGGAGCCTGGCAGGCTACAGTCCATGGGCTTGTAAAGGTTTAGACACAACTTAGCAATTAAACAGCAGCAGCACACTTCTATGTGATATATCTAATTTGTTAGTACATCAGTTTCTATCATGTATGCCTAAGAATTATTTTTCGTATTGTTCTCAAATTGTGCACCAGTGCACCTTGGGATGCCACAGATTTTTCACAGGGGAACTGCAGGATACTTTAATGTTTTGGGAGAACTACAGCAACACCATGTGGATACCACATGAGATACTTATGGTTCCATATTTGATTGTGTTTCAATAACATTATATCTTTGTGAAGCTGAGGTTTAGTGGTTTTTGTGATAAAAGGCAAGTAATGCATGAAAATTAATGTGGAACAGAAAAGGAGGATGTTAGTTTCCCCTGTGATTCCAAGTATTGAGAAGTGCACAATACCCACCAAGCTCCTGCATCTCATTATATAGAATGATGGCTGGGACTGAAGTAAAAATATTACTTTTACCTTTTAAGATATATGTATTATTTTTTACATAGTTCCTAAACACTAGGAAACAAATCTTATTAAGCTGTTTGGATCTCTTAGATTTTTTTTTTGACCTGGTTAGGAAGGGAAGGAAAAATTACTGAGGTGTTACGGGGAACATGAACCAAGACAGTTTAAAAACCTCTTTATTATCTAAATTAGTGCTCCAATTCCAAACTTTTAGGTCAAATTCACAAATATTGCATACACTCGAGTATACCTCTACTTCTACAAACTGTCAAACATCTGTGGAGTTGATCATTTTTTAGTAGACTGTAGTCTGATAAATGTGATGTCAATAAGGCCTCTTTCTTTTCATCCCTCATTTTGTCCTTCACACTTCCCAGCTCCATGTCCTGCTCTCTCCTTCTCTCTTTTATCTATGTGAGTTTCCTTTTATATTGATTAGTGTGGCTGAGTAAAAGATTTGGTTATTTCCTCTTTTACTAGTAAAAAGACTTATCTAGATATATTTCCCCACGTGTTGATTACAGCTGAGAACCTTATTAAATTAAGGGAACTGTACATTTATCACCTTCCCCTGGTGAATATTGCCCTCATATTTACCAAATTCTTGATGAATAGTTATCATTGAGTACATCATTTTGGCACAAAATGAAGAATAGATCCTCAAACAATTAGCTTGTTAGGGGCAACAAGCAGAAATGTTAGTTGTTGCTTTACAGCAATTATTTCATTAAACTTAAGCAGTTGACCAAAAATCTTTTTATTACCTGTTTCCAACAAAGGTAACAGTCACCATATGTTTTTTATTTTCTACTTTTAAAGTGACATTTAATTAGGCTAAAGAAAAAATGTTTTAGAATGCACTTCCCCATCTTTTGCTGCCCTTTTCCTGAGAGAACTCCCACTTGATCCTTTTGCTTTTTCCATCCCTCCAAGTCTAGAGTAGAACCCTCAACCCAGTCTATGCCTAAACCCATTGGGTTCCTTCAGCAGAATGTATCTTTGCTCCCTGGTCATTCACATGTTTGTCCTATTGTTAACTGTACCATGCTACACACACATCATTCTCTCTTCATCCACATGGATACGACTACTACATCTAGACCCCTTAGAAAAAGGAGTAGAGAAATAGGATATCAATTGTCTTTTCAAGAGACATCAATACAACCTAGTAGACCAGTTTAGGGCTTCCCTGGTAGCTCAGTTGACTGCAATAGAGGAGATCCTGGTTCAATTCCTGGGACAGGAAGTTCCCCTGGAGAAGGGATATGTTACCCACTCCAGTATTCTTGGGCTTCCCTGGTGGCTCAGAGTGTAAAGAATCTGTCTGCAATGCAGGAGACCTGGGTTCAATCCATGGGTTGGGAAGATCCCCTGGAGGAGGGCATGGCAACCCACTTCAGTATTCTTGCCTGGAAAATCCCCATAGATGAGGAGCCTGGTGGGTTACAGTCCATAGCGTCAGAAAAAGTCAAATATGACTGAGTGACTAAGCACACAGCACAGACCAGTTTAGGAGGAAATCAAGAATTGACTATGGGATTGTGTGGCAAAGAGCTCAGGGAAGATAAAAGAATGCTTCATAGAAAGCTATAGCTTCAACATCATTCTACCATGGGACTGGACTGAAATCAGTTGTATTACATGTCTCAAAATGGAAAGTACTCTCTGGTTTCCTACAATGTGATTTTCTGGTTACCTTTCAATGATCTATTACTCTTGCAAAGTTCAGGTGTTTGTTTTTCGGCAGAAAGTCATTTATTTACCTGGTACATCTGGTCAGCAATTTGTAATGACTATGTCATCTTTCTTACGTGAAATGTAATGCAAATAATAAGAAAGATTAAGGAAGTATTAAAAAAGCAGCGACATTACTTTGCTGACAAAGGTCCATCTAGTCAAAGCTATGGTTTTTCCAGTAGTCATACCAACCATTTCATCCTCTGTTGTCCCCTTCTCCTCCTGCCTTCAATCTTTCCCAGCATCGCAGTCTTTTCAAATGAGTCAGCTCTTCCCTTCAGGTGACCAAAGTATTGGAGTTTCAGCTTCAGCATCAGTCCTTCCAATGAATATTCAGGACTGATTTCCTTTAGGATGGACTGGTTGGATCTCCTTGCAGTCCAAGGGACTCTCAATTCTTTGGTGCTCAGCTTTCTTTATAGTCCAACTCACACTTGGATACCGCTCCAAGCACTGTCAGCAGCAATCTTACAAAATTCAAAATGATATTCCTCTGCTGACTCCTGTTCTTCTGGAATTTAACCAACCCTTGCCTGTTTGGACTGCCTTGAGTTCCATACTTACAGCACTCCTCAGTGAAGAGCCTGAGGACAGGCAGCAGGTGCTGGGGTGGATACGAGGAAAGCAAAAGCTCAAAGCTCTGCTAGTGTTTTTGTTTTGTTTTGTTTTGTTTTTTAATTAAATTTTATTTTGCTTAACTTTACAATATTGTATTGCTTTTGCCATACATCAAGATGGATCCGCCACAAGTATACATGTGTTCCCCATCCTGAACCCTCCTCCCTCCTCCCTCACCATACCATCCCTCTGGGTCATCCCAGTGCACCAGCCCCAGGCATCCGTTATCAGGCATCGTACCTGGACTGGCGACTCGTTTCAGATATGATATTATGCATATTTCAATGCTATTCTCCCAAATCATCCCATCCTCTCCCGTTCCCAGAGTCCAAAAGTCTGTTCTATACATCAGGGTCTCTTTAGCTGTCTTGTAAACAGGGTTATTGTTACCATCTTTCTAAATTCCATATATATGTGTTAGTATACTGTATTTGTGTTTTTCTTTCTGGCTTACTTCACTCTGTATAATAGGCTCCAGTTCCATCCACCTCATTAGAACTGATTCAAATGTTTTATTTTATATTTTGTTTTAAATGACGTATATATGCATCAAACGGAGAAGGCAACGGCACCCCACTCCAGTACTCTTGCCTGGAAAATCCCATGGACAGAGTAGCCTGGTGGGCTGCAGTCCATGGGGTCGCTAGGAGTTGGACAAGACTGAGAGACTTCACTTTCACTTTTCACTTTCATGCATTGGAGAAGGAAACGGTAACCCACTCCAGTGTTCTTGCCTGGAGAATCCCAGGGACGGGGGAGCCTGGTGGGCTGTCATCTGTGTGGTCGCACGGAGTCGGACATGATTGAAGCGACTTAGCAGCAGTAGCAGCAGCATATGCATCAAATCTTACATTTATTACAATCATGTTTGCAAAAGACCAATGCTATTTCCTTGTGTCTATGTATGTTCTGATCTTATTGATGTCTTCCCTCATCCCATTTATCATGTCAGACCAACTAAGTCTTCAGTCTGGTTTAAACATAATCTGTTGATCAAAACGTTGAGGGTTTTTTTTTTTTTTATGCTTTACAAGGCTTTAAAAAATACTTAATTTAGTTTTATGGCATCACCAACTCAGTGGACATGAGTTTGAATAAACTCCAGGAGTTGGCTATGGACAGGGTAGCCTAGTGTGCTGCCGTCCATGGGGTCACAAAGAGGTGGACAGGACTGAATGACTGAACTGAACTGAAGGAAGTGTTGTCCCTTCAGAAAAGCTGTACAATGAATTTCAAAAGAGATTTTTAAGTTAATATCTTTTACTCTGTGAGTACTCTTATTCCCCAACAGCTGAGACACAAAATGAATGGGTGTCATTATTTGATTTTGTTTAACAGATGATCTGAAATATCAGATCAGATCAGATCAGTTGCTCAGTCGTGTCTGAATCTTTGCGACTCCATGAATCGCAGCACGCCAGGCCTCCCTGTCCATCACTAACTCCAGGAAGTCACACAGACTCACATCCATCGAGTCAGTGATGCCATCCAGCCATCTCATCCTCTGTCGTCCCCTTCTCCTCCTGCCCCCAATCCCTCCCAGCATCAGAGTCTTCTCCAATGAGTCAACTCTTCGCATGAGGTGGCCAAAATACTGGAGTTTCAGCTTTAGCATCATTCCTTCCAAAGAAATCCCAGGGCTGATCTCCTTCAGAATGGACTGGTTGGATCTCCTTGCAGTCCAAGGGACTCTCAAGAGTCTTCTCCAACACCACATTTCAAAAGCATCAATTTTTCGGCGCTCAGCCTTCTTCACAGTCCAGCTCTCACATCCATACATGACTACAGGAAAGACCATAGCCTTGACTAGGCGAACCTTTGTTGGCAAAGTAATGTCTCTGCTTCTGAATATGCCATCTAGGTTGGTCATAACTTTCCTTCCAAGGAGTGAGTGTCTTTTAATTTCATGGCTGCAGTCACCATCTGCAGTGATTTTGAAGCCCAGAAAAAGAAAGTCTGACACTGTTTCCACTGTTTCCCCATCTATTTCCCATGTAGTGATGGGACCAGATGCCATGATCTTCGTTTTCTGAATGTTGAGCTTTAAGCCAACCTTTTCACTCTCCACTTTCACTTTCATCCAGAGGCTTTTTAGTTCCTCTTCACTTTCTGCCATAAGGGTGGTGTCATCTGCATATCTGAGGTTATTGATATTTCTCCCAGCAATCTTGATTCCAACTTGTGTTTCTCCCAGTCTAGCATTTCTCATGATGTACTCTGCATATAAGTTAAATAAACAGGGTGACAATATACAGCCTTGACGTACTCCTTTTCCTATTTGGAACCAGTCTGTTGTTCCATGACCAGTTCTAACTGTTGCTTCCTGACCTGCATACAGATTTCTCAAGAGGCAGATCAGGTGGTCTGGTATTTCCATCTCTTTCAGAATTTTCCACAGTTTATTGTGATCCACACAGTCAAAGGCTTTGGCATATTCAATAAAGCAGAAATAGATGTTTTTCTGGAACTCTCTTGCTTTTTCCATGATCCAGCGGAGAAGGGAATGGCAAAACATTTCACTATTCTTGCCTTGAGAACCCCATGAACAGTATGAAAAGGCAAAATGATAGGATACTGAAAGAGAAACTCCCCAGGTCAGTAGGGGCCCAATATGCTACTGGAGATCAGTGGAGAAGTAACTCCAGAAAGAATGAAGGGATGGAGCCAAAGCAAAAAGAATACCCAGCTGTGAATG
Organism: Tragelaphus eurycerus; assembly: GCA_935064755.1. Classification (NCBI taxonomy): domain Eukaryota; kingdom Metazoa; phylum Chordata; class Mammalia; order Artiodactyla; family Bovidae; genus Tragelaphus; species Tragelaphus eurycerus. The sequence continues at coordinate 2,397,302 of CAKXYN010000057.1, read as the reverse complement.
TGTCTGGTGAGAGAAGCAAAGTCCGATGCTGTAAAGAGCAATATTGCATAGGAACCTGGAATGTCAGGTCCATGAATCAAGGCAAATTGGAAGTGGTCAAACAAGAGATGGCAAGAGTGATCGTCGACATTATAGGAATTAGCGAACTAAAATGGACTGGAATGGGTGAATTTAACTCAGAGGACCATTATATCTACTACTGTGGGCAGGAATCCCTCAGAAGAAATGGAGTGGCCATCATGGTCAACAAAAGAGTCCGAAGTGCAGTACTTGGATGCAATCTCAAAAACGACAGAATGATCTCTGTTCATTTCCAAGGCAAACCATTCAACATCACAGTAATCCAAGTCTGTGCCCCAACCAGTAGCGCTGAAGAAGCTAAAATTGAACGGTTCTATGAAGACCTACAAGACCTTTTAGAACTAACACCCAAAAAAGTTGTCCTTTTCATTATAGGGGAGTGGAATGCAAAAGTAGGAAGTCAAGAAACACCTGGAGTAACAGGCAATTGTGGCCTTGGAATACGGAATGAAGCAGGGCAAAGACTAATAGAGTTTTGCCAAGAAAATGCACTGTTCATAGCAAATACCCTCTTCCAACAACACAAGAGAAGACTCTATACATGGACATCACCAGATGGTCAACACCGAAATCAGATTGATTATATTCTTTGCAGCCAAAGATGGAGAAGCTCTATACAATCAGCAAAAACAAGACCAGGAGCTGACTGTGGCTCAGACCACATCCTGAACTCCTTATTGCCAAATTCAGATGAAATTGAAGAAAGTACAGAAAACCACTAGACCATTCGGGTATGACCTAAATCAAATCCCTTATGATTATACACTGGAAGTAAGAAATAGATTTAAAGGCCTAGATCTGATAGAGTGCCTGATGAACTATGGAATGAGGTTCATGACATTGTACAGGAGACAGGGATCAAGACCATCCCCATGGAAAAGAAATGCAAAAAAGCAAAATGGCTGTCTGGGGAGGCCTTACAAATAGCTGTGAAAAGAAGAGAAGCAAAAAGCAAAGGAGAAAAGGAAAGATATAAACATCTGAATGCAGAGTTCCAAAGAATAGCAAGAAGAGATAAGAAAGCCTTCTTCAGTGATCAGTGCAAAGGAATAGAGGAAAACAACAGAATGGGAAAGACTAGGGATCTCTTCAAGAAAATTAGAGATACCAAGGGAACATTTCATGCAAAGATGGGCTCGATAAAAGACAGAAATGGTATGGACCTAACAGAAGCAGAAGATATCAAGAAGAGGTGGCAAGAATACACAGAAGAACTGTACAAAAAAGAGCTTCACGACCCAGATAATCATGATGGTGTGATCACTGACCTAGAGCCAGACATCCTGGAATGTGAAGTCAAGTGGGCCTTAGAAAGCATCACTACGAACAAAGCTAGTGGAGGTGATGGAATTCCAGGGGAGCTATTCCAAATCCTGAAAGATGATGCTGTGAAAGTGCTGCACTCAATATACCAGCAAATTTGGAAAACTCAGCAGTGGCCACAAGATTGGAAAAGGTCAGTTTTCATCCCAATCCCAAAGGAAGGCAATGCCAAAGAGTGCTCAAACTACCTCACAATTGCACTCATCTCACACACTAGTAAAGTAATGCTCAAAATTCTCCAAGCCAGGCTTCAGCAATATGTGAACCGTGAACTTCCTGATGTTCAAGCTGGTTTTAGAAAAGGCAGAGGAACCAGAGATCAAATTGCCAACATCCGCTGGATCTGAAATGTACAACCATATAAATGGCCTAAATGCTAATATGATTATTTTTTATGGCATTTATTGTGCAAGTATATTAGCTTTTCTTCTCTTATTTTTTACCCATAGCACTCATCTTATTCTCTATGAATATATCCAGCATCCAAAGAGACCTTATTGCAACAGGCCTGGTGTATATACCATTTGTTTCTCATCAGCAGAAACACAAATGACCAGGGTATGTTGCAGAGATACTGATGTATTATTGGGATTTCTCTCCTCTCCCTTTCTCTCAGTCTTTTCTTATGTGTCTCTTCTCACTTATTTGCATCTGGCTCTGTAGTAATGTTAAACAACACTATTTCGATGGTCAATGCATGAAAGGAGAATTGATCAGTGTTCACTTTTGGTTATATTTATCTTTTTCTCCATCTCAAAACAATTATTGACTCAATGAAATCCAAATGTATTCCTTCCTTCCTATCTTTATTTCCCTCTCTAAGCTTATTTCATGCCTTTCTTCTCTTTCTTATACTTTCTTTCTCTTTCTTCTCTTTCTTATACTTTCTTTCTCTCTTCTCTTTCTCTTTTCGCCTCTTTCCCTCCTCTTTTCCTCTTGCCTTCCCTCTTCCTTCCTTCCTTTCATTCTTTGTTTTTTTCTTTCCTCTCCCTTGACTATTATCCTGAGCAATACTCTAATATTATTGCTTTATAGTTACACTACACTTAAAAGAAATTCTAACTTCTTTGTGTCAAATTTCTCCTAATTGCTAGCCTTTAGATATCTGGTATGCAGACAGTAGTAATAGGGTGTTTGGAACTAAAGAAACTAGGGAGGTTTTTGGCAGTGTATGAAACGTGAAAGTCACTCAGTCGCGTCCAACTCTTTGTGACCCCATGGACTATACAGTCCATGGAATTCTCTAGGCCAGAATACCGGAGTGGGTAGACTTTCCCACTGGGATCAAAACCCAGGTCTCCTGCTTTGCAGTTGGATTCTTTACCAGCTGAGCTACAAGGGAAGCCCAAGAACACTGGAGTGGGTAGCCTATCCCTTCTCCAGTGGATCTTCCTGACCCAGGAATCGAGCTGGTATCTCCTACATTTCAGGCAGCTTGTTTACCAACTGAGCTATCAGAGAAGCCTAGGCAGGGTATACTAACATACAAATTCATTCTTATGCTGATCCAGAAGTTTAGAGGTAATGAGTTTATATATGATACACCACATATCTTTCATGCCAAACAGCTAAGAGAATGACATCAACATTGCTGTCTCAAGTTTTTTTTTTTTTTAACTTTACAATATTGTATTGGTTTTGCCATACATCAACATGAATCTGCCACAGGTATACGCATGTTCCCCATCCTGAACCCTCCCCCCTCCTCCCTCCCCATACCATCCCTCTGGGTCGTCCCAGTGCACCAGCCCCCAAGCATCCAGTATCGTGCATGGAACCTGGACTGGCGACTCGTTTCATATATGATATTGTACATGTTTCAATGCCATTCTCCCAAGTCATCCCACCCTCTCCCTCTCCCACAGAGTCCAAAAGACTGTTCTATACATCAGTGACTCTTTGCTGTCTCGTATACAGGGTTATTGTTACCATCTTTCTAAATTCCATATATATGCGTTAGTATACTGTATTGGTGTTTTTCTTTCTGGCTTACTTCACTCTGTATAATCAGCTCCAGTTTCATCCACCTCATTAGAACTGATTCAAATGTATTCTTTTTAATGGCTGAGTAATACTCCATTGTGTATATGTTCCACAGCTTTCTTATCTATTCATCTGCTGATGGACATCTAGGTTGCTTCCATGTACTGGCTATTATAAACAGTGCTGCGATGAACATTGGGGTACACGTGTCTCTTTCAATTCCAGTTTTCTCAGTGTGTATGCCCAGCAGTGCGATTGCTGGATCATAAGACAGTTCTATTTCCAGTTTTTAAAGGAATCTCCACACTGTTCTCCACAGTGGCTGTACTAGTTTGCATTCTCACCAACAGTGTAAGAGGGTTCCCTTTTCTCCACACCCTCTCCAGCATTTATTGCTTGTAGACTTTTGGATCGCAGCCATTCTGACTGGTGTGAAATGGTACCTCATAGTGGTTTTGATTTGCATTTCTCTGATAATGAGTGATGTTGAGCATCTTTTCATGTGTTTGTTAGCCATCTGTATGTCTTCTTTGGAGAAATGTCTATCTAGTTCTTTGGCCCATTTTTTGATTGGGTCATTTATTTTTCTGGAACTGAGCTGTAGGAGTTGCTTGTATATTTTTGAGATTAGTTGTTTGCCAGTTGCTTCATTTGCTATTATTTTCTCGCATTCTGAAGGCTGTCTTTTCACCTTGCTTACAGTTTCCTTTGTTGTGCAGAAGCTTTTAATTTTAATTAGGTCCCATTTGTTTATTTTTGCTTTTATTTCCAATGTCCTGGGAGATGGATCTTAGAGGATCCTGCTGTGATGTATGTCAGAGAGTGTTTTGCCTATGTTCTCCTCTAGGAGTTTAATAGTCTCTGGTCTTACGTTTAGATCTTTAATCCATTTTGAGTTTATTTTTGTGTATGGTGTTAGAAAATGTTCTAGTTTCATTCTTTTACAACTGGTTGACCAGTTTTCCCAGCACCACTTGTTAAAGAGATTGTCTTTAATCCATTGTATATTCTTGCCTCCTTTGTCAAAGATAAGGTGTCCATAGGTGCGTGGATTTATCTCTGGGCTTTCTATTTTGCTCCATTGATCTATATTTCTGTCTTTGTGCCAGTACCATACTGTCTTGATGACTGTGGCTTTGTAGTAGAGCCTGAAGTCAGGCAGGTTGATTCCTCCAGTTCAATTCTTCTTTCTCAAGATTGCTTTGGCTATTCGAGGTTTTTTGTATTTCCATACAAATTGTGAAATTATTTGTTCTAGCTCTGTGAAGAATACTGTTGGGAGCTTGATAGGGATTGCATTGAATATGTAAATTGCTTTGAGTAGTATACTACTCATCTCAAGTTTTATAATAGATTTTGATATAAGCTATTCTGTTTTGGTTGAATTGTTTTTAGCATTTTATACAGTTACATGGACTTATTTTAAACTAAGATTTTTTCTAGTCTTGTTCTGAAAATATATATATATATATCAGCACTTTCCATAGCACTGAGGTTTTGAAAATAATAATTGTGTAATTAATTGTAATTGTGTGCCAAAATCATGGTTTATGTAATGGAAGTTTTTAGTAGGTTTTGTATGGCACTTCTTCACAGAATAGGGACAGTATAGATTTGACACCTTTAATTCAAATGTGAGCTATTAAGAAATGGTTGTGGTGTAAAAGCAAAAATTATACCAAATTATTGTTTACTCTTTGAAATTCAGGTTCTCGTTTTATTTTTTCTTTTTAGTCTACATTCTTTCAGTGATTTCCCAAAAGTTTCCTTTGCTCTTAAACCTATACCTTAGGGCAAGCATCATGTTCTGGGGATTAATTAAGAGAAATATTAAAAAACAAGATCCAATGAAACCTGCTGTACCAAATAGTAAGGGTCTGTTAGGCAAGGCTGTGGGGTTCTTGTGATTGCCAGACTTTGGTTAGGGTGTAGTCAGAAAAATATGAGAGATCAAATAGGTAGACTGTTGAGACTGGGAATATGAGGGCCCATTTCTGTAAGTCTGGGATACTTTAACATTATGCTACCTTGGATTGGATGAAATATGGCCAACAAAACACCCTTAGTTATGCTCTGCCTGCTTATAAGGTTTTGTATTTTAGCTTTCCATTTCCTAATCAAGAATCTGTTTCCATAGAAACACAAATAAGAGTATCACGAAAGCGATTTCCCTGCTTTTACTTCCATTTAAATGGAAAGAGGATTTGCAGCAGGCAAAAAAAACTCAGCTTTAATAAGTAATATTTTCAAATGTGTCCTTCAAATTTATCCCTCTCAATTTCTAAAGTAGTTACTTGTAGCTAAAATTTTAAAGCAAAACAAGGCAATTTTATATCTGGAGCAAATTATAAGGCCTGCATTTAAGCTAAAATAGGTTCCTGATCTTGAAATACCTGCTAGTGTCAGCTACAGTTCCAAAATAATGTGTACTTTTTCCATCTCAGGGTCAGCTTGCATCTCTTCCTTCCTGGAGAGATCACCATGGGACATGGTTACCAGGTAGGGAGTAACTTGATGTTCTGAGTTGTGTTTTTTGTCTGTTTCCAAGTGTCCCATACAACTTTTCTATTATTGCTGCTTTTGACACACTTTGCTATATACTTTATTTATTTTTAATTGAAGGATAATTACTTTATAGTATTGTGTTGGTCTTGGAGTACAGAATGAAGCAAGGCAAAGGCTAGTAGAGTTCTGCCAAGAGAATGCACTGATCATAGCAAACATTCTCTTCCAACAACACAAGAGAAGACTCTGGACATCACCAGATGGCCAACACCAAAATCAAATTGATTATATTTTTTGCAGCCAAAGATGGAGAAGCTCTATACAGTCAGCAAAAACAAGACCAGGAGCTGAGTGTGGCTCAGACCATGAACTCCTTATTGCCAAATTCAGACTGAAATTGAAGAAAGTAGGGAAAACCACTAGACCATTCAGGTATGACCTAAATCAAATCCCTAATGATTATACAGTGGAAGTGAAAATTGATTTAAAGGACTAGATCTGATAGACGGAGTGCCTGATGAACTATGGATGAAGGTTCGTGACATTGTGCAGGAGACGGGGAGTAGGTAATCTCCAAGAGAAAGAAGTGCAAAAAGGCAAAATGGCTGTCTGAGGAGGCCTTACAAATAACTGTGAAAAGAAGAGAAGTGAAAAGCAAAGGGGAAAAGGAAAGATAGACCCATTTGAATGCAGAGTTCCAAAGAACAACAAGGAGATATAAGAAAGGCTTCCTCAATGATCAGTGCAAAGAAATAGAGGAAAACAATAGAATGCGAAAGACTAGGGATCTCTTCAAGAACATTAGAGATACCAAGGGAAAACTTCATGCAAAGAGGGGTTCAGTAAAGGACATAAATGGTATGGACTTAACAGAAGCAGAAGATATTAAGTAGAGGTGGCCACAATACACAGAACTATACAAAAAAGATCTTCATGACCCAGATAATCACAATGATATGATCACTGATCTAGAGCCAGAAATCCTGGAATGTGAAGTCAACTGGGCCTTATGAAGCATCACTATGAACAAAGCTAGTGAAGGTGATGGAATTCCAGTTGAGTTATTTCAAATCCTTAAAAGCTGATGCTGTGAAAGTGCTGCACTCAATATGCCAGCAAATTTGGAAAACTCAGCAGTGGCCACAGGACTGGAAAAGGTCAGTTATCATTCCAATCCCTAAGAAAGGCAATGCCAAAGAATGCTCAAACTACCACACAATTGCACTCATCCCACACACTAGCAAAGTAATGCTCAAAATTCTTCAAGCTAGGCTTCAACAATACATGAACTGTCAACTTCCAGATGTTCAAGCTGGTTTTAGAAAAGGCAGAGGAGCCAGAGATCAAATTGCCAACATCTGCTGGATCATGGAAAAAACAGGAGAGTTCCAGAAAAACATCTGTTTGTGCTTTATTGACTATGCCAAAGCCTTTGACTGCGTGGATCACCACAAACTGTGGAAAATTCTTAAAGTGATGGGAATACCAGGTGACCTGACCCACTTCTTGATAAATCTGTATGCAGGTCAGGAAGCAACAGTTAGAACTGGACATGGAACAACAGACTGGTTCCAAATAGGAAAAGGAGTACGTCAAGGCTGTATATTGTCACCCTGCTTATTTAACTTCTATGCAGAGTACATCATGAGAAATGCCAGGCTGGATGAAGCACAAGCTGGAGTCAAGATTGTGGGGGAAATATCAATATTGATAATTTATATCAATAAATATCTCAGATGTGCAGATGACACCACCCTTATGGCAGAAAGTGAAGAAGAACTAAAGAGCCTTTTGATGAAAGTAAAAAAGGAGAGTAAAAAACCTGGCTTAAAGCTCAACATTCAGAAAACAAAGATCATGGCATCTGGTTCCATCACTTCATGGCAGATAAATGGAGAAACAGTAGAAACAGTGGCAGATTTAATTTTTTGGTCTCCAAAATCACTGCTGATGGTGACTACAGCCAAGATATAAAAAGATATTTACTCCTTGGAAGAAAAGTTGTAACCAAACTAGACAGCATATTAAAAAGCAGAGACATTTCTTTGTCAACCAAAGTCTGTCTAGTCAAGGTTATGGTTTTTCCAGTAATCATGTACGGATGTGAGAGTTTGACTATAAAGAAAGCTGAGCGCCAAAGAATTGATTATTTTGAATTGTGGTGTTGAAGAAGACTCTTGAGAGTCCCTTAGACTCCAGGAGATCCAACCAGTCTATCCTAAAGGAAATCAGTCCTGAATATTCATTGGAAGGACTGATGCTGAAACTGAAACTGCAATACTTTGGCCACGTGAAGTGAAGAGCTGACTCATTTGAAAAGACCCTGATGCTGGGAAAGACTGAAGAAAGAGTTCAATTCAGTTCATTTGCTCAGTCGTGTCCAACTCTTTGCAACCTCATGGACTGCAGCACGCCAGGCCTCCCTGTCCATCACCAACTCCTGGAGTTCACTCAAACTTATGTCCATTGAGTCGTTTATCCCATCCAACCATCATGTATGAATGTGAGAGTTTGACTATAAAGAAACCTGAGCGCCAGGGAATTGATGCTTTTTGTCCCGCAATGGCAACCCACTCCAGTACTCTTGCCTGGAGAATGCCATGGACAGAAGGGCCTGGTGGGCTGCAGTTCTGAAGGAGATCAGCCCTGGGATTTCTTTGGAGGGAATGATGCTAAAGCTGAAACTCCAGTATTTTGGCCACCTCATGCGAAGAGTTGACTCATTGGAGAAGACTCTGATGCTGGGAGGGATTGAGAACAGGAGGAGAAGGGGACGACAGAGGATGAGAGGGCTGGATGGCATCACTGACTCGATGGATGTGAGTCTGAGTGACCTCCGGGAGTTGGTGATGGACAGGGAGGCCTGGCGTGCTGCAGTTCATGGGGTCGCAAAGAGTCGGACACGACTGAGCGACTGATCTGATCTGATTTGATCTGAAGCGACTTAGCAGCAGCAGCAGCATACTTTAATAAAACTCTGCTATGCAAAAGCTCTTGAGTGATCAAGCCTGGTCCCTGTTCCTGAAGTTAAACCTTCTTCTTCAGAGATCACAAATCTGACACTGTTCACCATAAACTATCAATGGGAAGAAGGGATTTTGTAGAGGGATGCTGTCTATGAATATTCCAGAGACTCCACAAGTGTATCTCATGTCTAAAGGCCCCATATCTCAGACAGTTACTCCCAACAGAAAGTTAAATAGCTTTTGAGGGATCCAGGGCCTCTTCAACTCCAGCCTGGGAGCACAGTAACGTGGCTTCGGCCCTCTCTTCCACCACTACGGCCCAGTTGCCCCAAGTTCTCAGACTCAGAGCCTCCTGTGCCAGATGGCCTTGGCTGCCCTAGTTCACCTAGAACAGAAAGCAGAGGGAGAAGGCTTTAGCTTTCTGCATTACAGTCAACGCATTAGAGGGCAAATACAGAATTATCACAGCAACATGGCCACTGGAGTGATTTCTGACTCATCTCAGCTCAGATGCAGTTTCCCTGTGCCCTCTCTGCCACCCACCCCTACACCCTCACTGTGCTGTAAAATCATTATTTAGTTTATCTTTCAACATTTTAAGATGTATCTTTAGTTATCTTAAAAGTATATATTTTCATTTATATCTTATACATGAAATAAATATTTGGCAGTCCTTTTTTTATCTGAATTGTAGAAATTTTTGCAAGTATAAAATAAAATAAGAGTAATAATAGTAAAAAGATGACAAATGTAGCTTGTCAGGATGGCTGCCTTTCTACTCTTGTTCACGCCCATTTAAGGGAAACCAGCAGCTGTCACTGAGCTGCCACTGTTGCCAAATTCCCACAATGTCTTTTCAGTAGAAACATTGTCCTACAGAGCCAGTATTTCAGTTTCCATTGCCATTTCTCAAACTATGCGGTAGTCTCATCAGAAACACAATGGGGTTTTAATAAAAAGATAATCTTTTCTATATGTTCTGTTAATCCTATGATCATCAAAAGAAGAAAAATACTTTGGCATAAAAATGGCTACTGCTGGGGGCCTCAGGCTTCTTTGGAAGTGTAGCGATTCATCTACGTGTTGAAATAAGATGCTCCTAAATCTGCTGGGAATGGTAGAGGGAAAAAACCACCCTGCAATCCAATTCTGGTATAAAGGAAAACAGAGTATTTGTCTGAGAGGGCACAAACGTATGACTTGTTCCAAGCAACTGGTACAATTGTATGAACCGGGTCAGGTTCTTGTCTGCTGTAGCCAACTGAATACCTGCTGAAGGAATTGAACTGTTCTTGATATTGAGAGAGTCAGATCAGATCAGATCAGTCGCTCAGTCGTGTCCGACTCTTTGTGACCCCATGAACCGCAGCACGCCAGGCCTCCCTGTCCATCACCAGCTCCCGGAGGACACCCAGACTCATACCCATCGAGTCAGTGATGCCATCCAGCCATCTTATCCTCTGTCGTCCCCTTCTCCTCCTGCCCTCAATCCCTCCCAGCATCAGAGTCTTCTCCAATGAGTCAACTCTTCGCATGAGGTGGCCAAAATACTGGAGTTTCAGCTTTAGCATCATTCCTTCCAAAGAAATTCCAGGATTGATCTCCTTCAGAATGGACTGGTTGGATCTCCTTGCAGTCCAAGGGACTCTCAAGAGTCTTCTCCAACACCACAGTTCAAAAGCATCAATTCTTCGGCGCTCAGCCTTCTTCACAGTCCAGCTCTCACATCCATACATGACCACAGGAAAGACCATAGCCTTGACTAGGCGAACCTTTGTTGGCAAAGTAGTGTCTCTGCTTTTGAATATGCTATCTAGGTTGGTCATAACTTTCCTTCCAAGGAGTAAGCGTCTTTTAATTTCATGACTGCAGTCACCATCTGCAATGATTTTGGAGCCCAGAAAAACAAAGTCTGACACTGTTTCCACTGTTTCCCCATCTATTTCCCATGCAGTGATGGGACCAGATGCCATGATCTTTGTTTTCTGAATGTTGAGCTTTAAGCCAACCTTTTCACTCTCCACTTTCACTTTCATCAAGAGGCTTTTTAGCCCCTCTTCACTTTCTCCCATAAGAGTGGTGTCATCTGCATATCTGAGGTTATTGATATTTCTCCCAGCAATCTTGATTCCAACTTGTGTTTCTTCCAGTCCAGCATTTCTCATGATGTACTCTGCATATAAGTTAAATAAACATGGTGACAATATGCAGCCTTGACGTACTCCTTTTCCTATTTGGAACCAGTCTGTTGTTCCATGACCAGTTCTAACTGTTGCTTCCTGACCTGCATACAGATTTCTCAAGAGGCAGATCAGGTGGTCTGGTATTCCCATCTCTTTCAGAATTTTCCATAGTTTATTGTGATCCACACAGTCAAAGGCTTTGGCATAGTCAATAAAGCAGAAATAGATGTTTTTCTGGAACTCTCTTGCTTTTTCCATGATCCAGCGGATGTTGGCAATTTGATCTCTGGTTCCTCTGCCTTTTCTAAATCCAGCTTGAACATCAGGAAGTTCACGGTTCACATATTGCTGAAGCCTGGCTTGGAGAATTTTGAGCATTACTTTACTAGCGTGTCAGATGAGTGCAATTGTTCGGTAGTTTGAGCATTCTTGGGCATTGTCTTTCTTTGGGATTGGGATGAAAAGTGACCTTTTCCAATCTTGTGGCCACTGCTGAGTTTTCCAAATTTGCTGGCATATTGAGTGCAGCACTTTCACAGCATCATCTTTCAGGATTTCGAATAGCTCCACTGGAATTCCATCACCTCCACTAGCTTTGTTCATAGTGATGCTTTCTAAGGCCCATTTGACTTCACATTCCAAGATGTCTGGCTCTAGGTCAGTGATCACATCATCATGATTATCTGGGTCTTGAAACTCTTTTTTGTACAGTTCTTCTGTGTGTTCCTGCCACCTCTTCTTAATATCTTCTGCTTCTGTTAGGTCCACACCATCTCTGTCCTTTATCATGCCCATCTTTGCATGAAATATTCCTTTGGTATCTCTGATTTTCTTGAAGAGATCCCTAGTCTTTCCCATTCTGTTGTTTTCCTCTATTTCTTTGCATTGATCACTGAAGAAGCCTTTCTTATCTCTTCTTGCTATTCTTTGGAACTCTGCATTCAGATGTTTATATCTTTCCTTTTCTCCTTTGCTTTTTGCTTCTCTTCTTTTCACAGCTATTTGTAAGGCCTCCCCAGACAGACATGTTGCTTTTTTGCATTTCTTTTCCATGGGGATGGTCTTGATCCCTGTCTCCTGTACAATGTCATGAACCTCATTCCATAGTTCATCAGGCACTCTATCTATCAGATCTAGGCCCTTAAATCTATTTCTCACTTCCACTGTGTAATCATAAGGGATTTGATTTAGGTCATACCTGAATGGTCTAGTAGTTTTCCCTACTTTCTTCAATTTCAGTCTGAATTTGGCAATAAGGAGTTGATGGTCTGAGCCACAGTCAGCTCCTGGTTTTGTTTTTGCTGATTGTATAGAGCTTCTCCATCTTTGGCTGCAAAGAATATAATCGATCTGATTTCGGTGTTGACCATCTGGTGATGTCCATGTATAGAGTCTTCTCTTGTGTTGTTGGAAGAGGGTATTTGCTATGACCAGTGCATTTTCTTGGCAAAACTCTATTAGTCTTTGCCCTGCTTCATTCCGTGTTCCAAGGCCAAATTTGCCTGTTACTCCAGGTGTTTCTTGACTTCCTACTTTTGCATTCCAGGGCGGTGGGTCAGCATCACCCTGAACCCAGGATCCCTGAAGGCGCCCGAGAAGAGCTACCCCACGACCGAGGTCAGGAAGGGCGGCGGTGAGGAGAGACCCCCTCGTACAAGGTAAGGTGCGATGGCTGTGCTTCGCTGGCTGGGAGCAGCCGGGAGCAGCCGGGATGAGATACCCCACGCCCAAGGTAAGAGAAACGTAAGTAAGACAGTAGGTCTTGTAAGAGGGCATCAGAGGGCAAATACACTAAAACCGTTCTCACAGAAAACTAGTCAATCTAATCACACAAGGACCACACCCTTGTCTAACTCAGTGAAATTAAGCCATGCCCGAGGGGCAACCTGGGATGGGCGGGTCATGGTGGAGAGAGATGACAGGGTGTGGTCCGCTGGAGAAGGAAATGGCAAACCACTTCAGTATTCTTGCCTTGAGAACCCCATGAACAGTATGAAAAGACAAAATGATAGGATACTGAAAGAGAAACTCCCCAGGTCAGTAGAGGCCCAATATGCTACTGGAGATCAGTGGAGAAATAACTCTAGAAAGAATGAAGGGATGGAGTCAAAACAAAAAGAATACCCAGCTGTGGATGTGTCTGGTGATAGAAGCAAAGTCCGATGCTGTAAAGAGCAATACTGCATAGGAACCTGGAATGTCAGGTCCATGAATCAAGGCAAATTGGAAGTGGTCAAACAAGAGATGGCAAGAGTGAATGTTGACATTATAGGAATTAGCGAACTAAAATGGACTGGAATGGGTGAATTTAACTCGGATGACCATTATATCTACTACTGTGGGCAGGAATCCCTCAGAAGAAATGGAGTGGCCATCATGGTCAACAAAAGAGTCCGAAATGCAGTACTTGGATGCAATCTCAAAAATGACAGAATGATCTCTGTTCGTTTCCAAGGCAAACCATTCAATGTCACAGTAATCCAAATCTATGCCCCAACCAGTAATGTCGAAGAAGCTGAAGTTGAACGGTTCTATGAAGACCTACAAGACCTTTTAGAACTAACACCCAAAAAAGATGTCCTTTTCATTGAGAGAGTAAATACCTAATATATTTGAGGCAGTTGATTCAGGTATTCATTTATTAAGCACTTATTGTATGTCAGATACCGAGCTAAATGATTGTTATTTTTCTTGCACTTATAATTAGAGAACAATTAAAAAAGAGAGAGAACAGAAGGTTAAGGGCCAGGAGAAGGGAAAGGAAGTAAAAGTCAAAAGAGATCCATGTGAAACGTGTACCTAGAGATGCTTCATGAATGAAGTGGGTCTTAAAGATAGTGTATTAATCAAGGTTCTGCATAGAAGCAGAATCAGTAGGAGATTATATACACACACACACACACACACACACACACACACACACAACTCCAATGTGGTGTTTTAGAGGGGCTCTGAGAAACTCCAAGTTTTTAGCACAGAAAGACCCACTACCATAATATACATTCTAAGATATCAGGATTAGTCAGGTTTTCAGGAAGGAGAAACCGTCCTCAAGCAGTACAGAATATACATTGTTGTTATATAATCCCTAGTACAGAGTTTAAATTGAGTTGTTGTGTAATCAGCAGTTCTGGGCTTAAAGTAAAAAAATCATTTTATGTGGCTAAGACTAAGGAATATAAAGAAAAACAAGATGTTTGTCCTTTCCTCCTCTTTGAGAATTCCAGACCCCTATCTTCTCCTTGAGAGCCCCAGACCCCTTTCTCCTCCTCAGGGACCCCGACTTCTTATCAACGTGCCTAGAAATTGACTCTCTCATTGCCCCACCCCGAATTTTCTTTTAGGGGAATTATGTTGCTAAGGGAAAGGAGCGTCATTTTCATTCCATAACTACTTTCTGCTGTTGAGGGGCATGGTGCCTAAACTGTTGAGACAACATATTCTCCTAACCCTCATATTGACCATCTTTGATCCAGGGGCCCCAAGTAATAATTGTTGGAGGAGGTTGTGGCACTCGTAGGAGCCTGGACAACTATTTGTAACTTAAAAGCTTTCAGACCATGAGAAACAAACCCCATTTTACAGTTACAGATGTAAGGCAAAACAGTCATTAAACCAAGTTAAAACATAATCAAGATGAAAAGTCACATTATGTCCATAGTTACATCAGTCCATCTTAGGATTGTTAGATGTCATCACAGAATTGAAGAGAGTCCTTTCCTTGAAGCAGAAAAACCCACCATGGGGAGTCTTCAATTGATGAGGTGGGGAGTGCTCCACAGACCGAGCAATTAGACTGATTGTGGAATGCAGCATAGGAATGCGTTCAGGAAGGTGTTGTCGTTAGGGTCAAATGGCAGACTCCGGACTTTTGGAGTCAGCAGAAGCAAGCCCACCTAGATTCTCAGGCCCATCTCATTTCCTAGCACAAACAGCAGTTTGTTTACCTGAAAGGCTGGATCAGGAGTTAATGTCCCAGTAATATCTGTTGAAAAGCTAAAAGCTGAGTCACATAGTTAATTTTAAGACTTCAGAATCTAGGACAATATATGTGCACAAAAACAGTCTGTCACAGAGACAGTCCCTTCTTCACAGGGTCGGTTTGAGCCCTTATTAAAGCTATGGGTAAAACTTTAAGCCAACTCTCTTGTGTTTCCTGAGTTAGCTTACATGGGTGTCTTTTAATAATGTCATTAGTCTTTTCGAACTATGGAATGAGGTTCGTGACATTGTACCGGAGACAGGGATAAAGACCATCCCCATGGAACAGAAATGCAAAAAAGCAAAATGACTGTCTGGGGAGGACTTACAAATAACTGTGAAAAAAAGAGAAGCAAAAAGCAAAGGAGAAAAGGAAAGACATAAGCATTGGAATGCAGAGTTCCAAAGAATAGCAAGAAGAGATAAGAAAGCATTCCTCAGTGTTCAAAACAAAGAAATAGAGGAAAACAACAGAATAGGAAAGACTAGAGATCTCTTCAAGAAAATTAGAGATACCAAGGGAGCATTTCATGCAAAGATGGGCATGATAATGGACAGAAATCATATGGACCTAACAGAAGCAAAAGATATTAAGAAGAGGTGGCAAGAATACACAGAAGAACTGTATAAAAAAGATCTTCATGACTCAGATAATCATGATGGTATGATCACTCACCTAGAGCCAGACATCCTGGAATGTGAAGTCAAGTAGGCCTTAGAAAGCATCACTACGAACAAAGCTAGTGGAAGTGATGGAATTCCAGTTGAGCTATTTCAAATCCTGAAAGATGATGCTGTGAAAGTGCTGCACTCAATATGCTAGCAAATTTGGAAAACTCAGCAGTGGTCACAGGACTGGAAAAGGTCACTTTTCATTCCAATCCTAAAGAAAGGCAATGCCAAAGAATGCTCAAACTACTGCACAATTGCACGCATCTCACATGGTAGTAAAATAATGCTCAAAATTCTCCAAGCCAGGCTTCAGCAATACATGAACTGTGAACTTCCTGATGTTCAAGCTGGTTTTAGAAAAGTCAGAGGAGAGAGGGGCTCGGCTCCGGAATTCAAGATGGAGTCGCTGAGTCAAGCTGGGCAAGAGATGAGCCTAGCGGCCCTGAAGCAACATGACCCCTACATCACCAGCATTGCAGACCTCACGGGCCAGGTCTCACTGTACACCTTCTGCCCCAAGGCCAACCAGTGGGAGAAGACCGATATAGAAGGAACCTTATTTGTATATCGAAGGTCAGCTTCACCTTACCATGGTTTCACCATTGTGAATTGACTGAATATGCACAATCTAGTTGAACCAGTGAATAAAGATTTGGAATTTCAGCTCCACGAACCATTTCTTCTGTATAGAAATGCAAGTTTGTGGATATACAGTATCTGGTTTTATGACAAGAATGACTGTCACCGCATAGCCAAACTCATGGCCGACGTGGTAGAAGAGGAGACATGGTGATCCCAGCAAGCAGCTCGGGATAAGCAGAGTCCCAGCCAGGCCAATGGCTGCAGTGACCACAGGCCCATCGACATCCTGGAGATGCTTAGCAGAGCCAAGGATGAGTACGAGAGGAATCAGATGGGCGACTCAAATATCTCCAGCCCTGGGCTGCAACCAAGTACTCAGATCTCCAATCTGGGAAGCACTGAGACGCTAGAAGAGACACCACCACGGTTGCAAGATAAGTCTGCTCCATCTGGACACAAACATCTGACAGTGGAAGAATTATTTGAAACCTCTTTGTCAAAGGAACAGCCAACAGTTGTGGGTCTGGATTCAGAAGAAGTGGAGAAGCTGCCAGGAGATGCCTCCCAGAAAGAGCCCAACTCATTCATACCATTTTCCTTTGAGCCTGGCGGGGTGCCCCAGTCGGAAAACCTGGGTGTCCATCCTGCTGCCCACCCCTCAGTCCAGCCCGAAGTCACCACCCCGGTGCTAATCACTCCTGCTTCCATCACTCAGTCCAGTGAAAAGCAGGCCCCCAGCTATGCCATCCCATTGCACTCTGTGCTCAGTCCCAGTCTACCAGCAGAAGCTTCTACTGGACAGGCTCCCCCCAGCTTACCCCGAAAAACCTCCATGATGCAAACAGTGAAGACCACACCTAGGCAGAGGTCTCCACTCCTGAGTCAGCCTGTCCCTGAGCTAAGCCACGCCAGCCTGACTGCCAGCCAGAGCCCATTCAGGGCCCCGCTGAGTGTGACAAACACAACCAGTCCGTCTCTCCCAAGTGTTGATCTTCTCCAGAAACTCAGGTTGACCCCGCAGCACGACCAAATACAGACGCAGTCACTTGGGAAAGGTGCAGTGGCACCCAGCTTTTCTCCAGCAGCCGGCCAGCTGGCCACACCTGAGAGCTTCATAGAGCCTTCCCCTAAAGCGACAGCAGCGAGAGCCTCAGCCTCCCTGAGCAACATGGTGCTTGCTCCCCTTCAGTCTATGCAGCAAAACCAAGATCCTGAAGTTTTTGCCCAGCCTAAGGTGTTATCCAGTGTCATCCTGGTGGCAGGCCCCCCTCTGGTTCCTGCAACAACCTCAGCAGCGCCCTCAGTCCTGCTGTCCCCCAGTGTTTTCCAGCAGACAGTTACAAGGTCTTCAGACCTTGAGAGAAGGCAGTGGCACCCCACTCCAGTACTCTTGCCTGGAAAATCCCATGGGCGGAGGAGCCTGATGGGCTGCAGTCCATGTGATCGCTGAGGGTCGGACACGACTGAGCGACTTCACTTTCACTTTTCACTTTCATGCATTGGAGAAGGAATGGCAACCCACTCCAGTGTTCTTGCCTGGAGAATCCCAGGGACGGAGATCCTGGTGGGCTGCCGTCTATGAGATCACACAGAGTCGGACACGACTGGAGTGACTTAGCAGTAGCAGTAGCAGCAGACCTTGAGAGGAAAGCCAGCTCCCCTTCTCCTCTCACCGTCGGGACGACAGAAAATCAGAGAAAGCCTTCCATCATCCTCAGCAAGTCTCAGCTCCAGGATACATTAATACATCTAATCGAGAATGATTCCAGCTTCCTCAGCACACTTCATGAAGTCTACTTACAGGTTCTGACCAAGAGCAGAGACAACCACAACCTATGACTAGAGCAGAGTAATTCTGAAGGCAGAATGTCGACCTCAGAAACAAACAGGCCTCATCATGGAAACTTCTAGATGGAACATTGAGCTTTGAGAATTCTAAAATTGAGCCTATGAGAAAGAGACTCGCTGCTTAAGAATGTTTTCCAAGTGACGTTCTCAGTGATAATGGAGGTTTCACTGTGAAGCATCACCAGCAGACCTTTGTTTTGGGGGAAAAAAAAAAAGACCATTGTGTTAAAAAAAAAAAGAAAAGTCAGAGGAATGAGAGATCAAATTGCCAACATCTGCTGGATCTTTGAAAAAGCAAGAGAATTCCAGAAAAACATCTATTTCTGCTTTATTGACTATGCCAAAGCTGTTGACTGTGTGGATCACAATAAACTGTGGAAAATTCAGAAAGAGATGAGAATAACAGACCACCTGACCTGCTCTTGAGAAACCTATAAGAAGGATAAGAAGCAACAGTTAGATTTGGACATGGAACAGCAGACTGGTTCCAAATCAGGAAAGGAGTACATCAAGGCTGTATATTGTCACCTTGTTTGTTTAACTTCTATGCAGAGTACATCACGAGAAACGCTGGACTGGAAGAAACACAAGCTGGAATCAAGATTACTGGGAGAAATATCAATAACCTCAGATATGCAGATGACACCACCCTTATGGCAAAAAGTGAAGAGGAACTAAAAAGCCTCTTGATGAAAGTGAAAGTGGAGAGTGAAAAAGTTGGCTTAAAGTTCAATGTTCAGAAAACTAAGATCACGGCATCCGGTCCCATCACTTCATGGGAAATAGATGGGGAAACAGTAGAAACAGTGTCAGACTTTATTTTTGGGGCCCCAAAATCACTGCAGATGGTGATTGCTGCCATGAAATTAAAAGATGCTTACTCCTTGGAAGTTAAGTTATGACCAACCTAGATAGCATATTCAAAAGCAGAGACATTACTTTGCCAACAAAGGTCCGTCTAGTCAAGGCTATGGTTTTTCCTGTGGTCATGTATGGATGTGAAAGTTGGACTGTGAAGAAGGCTGAGAGCCAAAGAATTGATGCTTTTGACCTGTGGTGTTGGAGAAGACTCTTGAGAGTCCCTTGGACTGCAAGGAGATCCAATCAGTCTATTCTGAAGGAGATCAGCCCTGGGATTTCTTTGGAAGGAATGATGCTAAAGCTGAACCTCCAGTACTTTGGCCAGCTCATGCAAAGACTTGACTCATTGGAAAATACTCATGCTGGGAGCGATTGGGGGCAAGAGGAGAAAGGGACGACAGATGATGAGATGGCTGAATGGCATCACTGACTCGATGGATGTGAGTCTGAGTGAACTCTGGGAGTTGGTGATGGACAGGGAGGCCTGGCATGCTGTGATTCATGGGGTTGCAAAGAGTCAGACATGACTGAGCGACTGAACTGAACTGTATTAGCCTTTTCGAGTTTTTCCTGAAGATTGGGGTCTCCAGGAACAGTGTAAGTGATATTCGATTCCTAGAGCTTTTGATACTTCCTGATTTACAGCAGCTTTAAAGATGGTGCCTTTGTTAGCCTGAACTTTAGAATTTAAGATATCACTT
This sequence comes from Tragelaphus eurycerus, assembly GCA_935064755.1. NCBI lineage: Eukaryota > Metazoa > Chordata > Mammalia > Artiodactyla > Bovidae > Tragelaphus > Tragelaphus eurycerus. Next base: position 2,377,616 of record CAKXYN010000057.1, on the reverse strand, counting down.
ACATCATGAGAAATCAGTACAGTAAGATTTTGTCCATTCATTAATCTTGGGCTTTAGTGGATAAGGCTTTTGATGTTAAAATAGGTGAGGGTCATTGAGCCTGATAATGACAGGAACAGCATTTCCTGCTTGACCCACAGTTTTTCCATCAACCCTCACTCTAGGATTTACATCTTGTTCAATTAAAAAGAGCGGGTTCCATATTCATGAAAACAGAGGCCTGGACCTTGCTCAGTATATCCCTCCCCAGAAGGGGTGAGGGAGACTCTGGCAGGATCAGAAACTCATGAGAAAATAGTAGGGTCCCAGTTGCAGCTTAAAGATGACTGAAATAATAGCTTTGGGCTCATCCAGACAGCTCCATGATGATAGTGAGCACAGAGAAAGTTTCCCCAATGTCCAAAAGAAATTGATTTGTCTTCCACAGTTATTAATACCCAGGGTTCCAACGGTGTTGTTAAGACAGGGACCTGTGTGGGGACCCCCAGGCAGCTTCAGTCCTGATTGCCTTGAGAGTCCAACCCCTGGGGCCTGTGCCTTGGAGGACAGTCTGTTCTCCACTGTGGTCCTTGCAGACCAGTTATGGAGCCGGGGGCAGCTTAAAAACTTAAGAGCAATCCCTCTTGAGATGAGAGATGACCCTCCTTGCCACAGTAATAACAAGTCCATTCCTTTTCACCTGGGTCCCTCTGAGCATTTTTCCTCAGGCAATTTCAAAGCAGATCCAATAGCCACTGTTGGGGCTTCAGTCTTTAGGATGCCGCTTTTCGTTATTTTTTTCCTTCACTTGTCTCCTCACATTCTCTACCATAATATACTGTCTGAGCCAGCTTCAACAGTTTTTCTAAAGACTCATTTGGTCCAAAGCCCTGTTTTTGTAACTTAACAGCAGATACCCGGAGCCAACTGAGTGAGAAATCTATCTTTTAAGATCATTTCTCCCTCTGAATTTTCAGGATCAATATCAGTAAACTTGTAGGGAGCCTCCCATAATTATATAGGAATTTACCAAGAGTTTCCTTCTCTTCCAGTTCTGTGTCAGCCAACTTAGCATAAAGTCTTAGCACATGCTCACTTGACCCCTATGAGAATACATTCGACAAAGTGGCTCTGTTATAAGAATTTTTTGGCTCTCAGTAGGGAGGAGGGCTATTTTGTGCTTCCTCTTTCCCCTTGTCTCATGTTTAAGCCATTCAACTCCAAAAGTAATAGCTTCCCCCAAAACTCAAGCTCTTGAGTCAAGAGTCAGCATCTGTCCCAAGACATGTATTACATCTCTCCAAGTAATGTCATAAAGTAAAGTTACTCCTGTAAAGGCTTCTATGTATTTTTTGGATCCTCTTGATGGTCTCAACTGCAACTGGTACTGTTTGAATTTCTACCAAGACTGAGGCAACCCCTCCTGGAAGGGTGTCCTGACTGTTAGGAGCCCCATATACAGGGGCAAAGTAAGAGGACAAGAGGGAGCAGAAGGTTTCATACCCAAATCTATACCCTTAGGACGTAAGTCTGGAATGTTTCGCAGAAAGACAAAGAGCAACACATATGGCATTTCTACCCATTTCTCTTGTTTTCTACAAAACTGGCCTAGTTCTAAACAGTATCATAATTAAGAGACCCTTCAACATTCCCTGTCTTCCAACATTCCCCATCCTTCAAAGGATGTTGTGGCCATTCAGTACTACAGAAGACCAGGCATGTCTTTTTAAGCTCTGGGGATCAAACCTGTCCCATTTAAAAAAAAAAAAATACATTTTAAAGGAGTGGTTCTGGAACTGTTAGCTCCCATCTGTGAGAGAGAAAAAAGTGGCATACACGCCCATGGCTTCCTTCCACCAGACGCATCACTCCCTGCTCTAGATGGGGGTGTAGATAGATTTTCCAGCAAAGCTTTCCTTCCCTAGTCAGATTTAATCTGTCCCTTACCAATGCAGGCACCTTATTCATCCCTCCTGGTTCTACCACCAAGGTGTGGTGGAGATGCACCAGGGATAGACTTGATGGCATCCCAAATTGACTTAGTTCCATGCCACCAAGACTTTGTTTGATTTTCCCTTTTCCTCTGATGCCACCTGGGGTGGCACAAAGTAGCTTTTTGGAATGCTTCCAAAGCTAGGACTATGCAACCATGTTACATGTGCCTGTGCACATTCCTGAGTATAGTCCTGACTGCAGCAGAAATGGTGAGTCATGAAGAGATAAATGAAAAATCTAAGATGTCTCTTCTCTGAAAGTCGTCATACAAGTATAATAGCAAAAAGGTTGGCCAGTGAGTAAAAAGTGATTTTTATTCTCAAGCTACTAGGGCCAATCTTTCCAGTTCATTTCCACAGATTCCACAAAAGGGATATATAAGGAGTTGAGACAAAAGCCACTAGAGTGCCTCCTCTGGTCCACTAAGAGCTACCTGTACCAAAGGAAGCACCCCATTGAGTTTTCCAAACTAACCAGATCCTGCAATTCCCGATCTGTGTCCTCAAAAACCTCATGGTCACCAGCACTGCTTCTATCCTTATAGATAGGAGGCACAGCCATGACAAAGACTCACTTTCAGGTTGCCGGCCCCTGAGGCAGGCAGGCAAGAGAGCAACCCCAAGCCTGAGAGACGCTCCTGGAGCTAGAGCTCCGCTTGGTTCTTGAACCTGCTGCTGGAGCTGGAGCTCCACCTTGCTACATTTGTGCTCCTAGTGACTTTCCAGCGATGCTCGCCTAGTTCAGCAAGGCTAAGTGCTTCCATACACGGGATCTAAAGAAAAGTAAAAGCAAAACACAGTAACAGCATGGATCACAAGTCCCTTTAAAGTCTATGATCTGACAGATTATGTTAGTAGTTTTAATTTCCCATGCAATTACAAAATGGTCAAAAAGATCAGGAGAAGGTGACCAAGAAAGGAAAGTTTCTTTCACATTTTTTGCCCATCTCTGGCTGCTCCCCTCACAGGGACATTGGGTGTCTCTTGGTGTTGGCAGGTCTGTATAAAGCCCTGACCAGGCTGCCCTTTGGGGTTGTCTTCAGTCATTATAAGGCACCATGAAACCACAGAGCAGGGCTCATCACTTTGTGCAGGGCATGTCATTCATTCACACAAGCACACCGTAGAGTTAGTAAAGCAAAGCAGAAAATTTGCATACTGAGAAAGCAGAGAGGCTAGAGCTCTGAGTCTTCTTACCTTGTCCTGAAGATTCTGGACGAATCCCGAAGAAGATAGCTTATGGTGGACAGTGTTGGATTTGTGGTCTCTGAAGAAGATTTAACTTCAGGTCCAGGAATCAGGCTTGATCATGCAAGAGCTTTTGTATAGCAGAGTTTTATTAAAGTATAAAAAGGGACAGAGAAAACTTCTGACATAAATAACAGGTGGGGGCTAGAGAGTGCCCCCCTTGCTAGTGTTAGCAAGGGGTATAATACCATCCAGGCCTTAATCTGTCAATGACTCCCACTATCACTTAATTTTGTTCAGGGACAAGCATCTTCTCTTAACTCAATTACTACAATAACTTTTGACTCTTTTAACCACTATTCTTATTCATATTAACTGTACACTCCACAGGATCTCTGTAAAACCAGATCTGAATATGAAATTATACTTTTCAAAAATGTTTAATGACTCCCTTTCACTGTAGATAAAGTCCAAGCTTATTTACATAGTATGCAAGCTCTTCATGGTGTTGAATCTCACTTTTGGACACTTCCAGTCTCCCACTTTATGCCCCAGACAAATAGGACACCAATAGTTCCTGCACTTAGCATGTCATTCTTGCCTGAACACCCTTGTTTACACCTGTTTATGACCTTCCCAACTTTCCCATGGTACGCCACACTGAATAACACATTTCCTTTGCCTAATTAATTTCTGCTTACTTTACAGAATGATCTCTGTTCGTTTCCAAGGCAAACCATTCAATATCACAGTAATCCAAGTCTATGCCCCAACCAGTAATGCTGAAGAAGCTGAAGTTGAACGGTTCTATGAAGACCTACAAGACCTTTTAGAACTAACACCCAAAAAAGATGTCCTTTTCATTATAGGGGACTGGAATGCAAAAGTAGGAAGTCAAGAAACACCTGGAGTAACAGGCAAATTTGGCCTTGGAATACGGAATGAAGCAGGGCAAAGACTAACAGAGTTTTGCCAAGAAAATGCACTGGTCATAGCAAATACCCTCTTCCAACAACACAAGAGAAGACTCTATACATGGACATCACCAGATGGTCAACACTGAAATCAGATCGATTATATTCTTTGCAGCCAAAGATGGAGAAGCTCTATACAATCAGCAAAAACAAGACCAGGAGCTGACTGTGGCTCAGACCATGAACTCCTTATTGCCAAATTCAGACTGAAATTGAAGAAAGCAGGGAAAACCACTAGACCATTCAGGTATGACCTAAATCAAATACCTTATGATTATACAGTGGAAGTGAGAAATAGATTTAAGGGCCTAGATCTGATAGATAGAGTGCCTGATGAACTATGGAATGAGGTTCGTGACATTGTACAGGAGACAGGGATCAAGACCATCCCCATGGAAAAGAAATGCAAAAAAGCAAAATGGCTGTCTGGGGAGGCCTTGCAAATAGCTGCGAAAAGAAGAGAAGCGAAAAGCAAAGGAGAAAAGGAAAGATATAAACATCTGAATGCAGAGTTCCAAAGAATAGCAAGAAGAGATAAGAAAGCCTTCTTCAGCGATCAATGCAAAGAAATAGAGGAAAACAACAGAATGGGAAAGACTAAGGATCTATTCAAGAAAATCAGAGATACCAAAGTAACATTTCATGCAAAGATGGGCTCGATAAAGGACAGAAATGGTGTGGACCTAACGGAAGCAGAAGATATTAAGAAGAGGTGGCAAGAATACACAGAAGAACTGTACAAAAAAGAGCTTCACGACACAGATAATCATGATGGTGTGATCACTGACCTACAGCCAGACATCCTGGAATGTGAAGTCAAGTGGGCCTTAGAAAGCATCACTAGGAACAAAGCTAGTGGAGGTGATGGAATTCCAGTGGAGCTATTCCAAATCCTGAAAGATGATGCTGTGAAAGTGCTGCACTCAATATGCCAGCAAATGTGGAAAAGTCAGCAGTGGCCACAAGATTGGAAAAGGTCAGTTTTCATCCCAATCCCAAAGAAAGGCAATGCCAAAGAGTGCTCAAACTACCACACAATTGCACTCATCTCACACGCTAGTAAAGTAATGCTCAAAATTCTCCAAGCCAGGCTTCAGCAATATGTGAACCGTGAACTTCCTGATGTTCAAGCTGGATTTAGAAAAGGCAGAGGAACCAGAGATCAAATTGCCAACATCCGCTGGATTATCAAAAAAGCAAGAGAGTTCCAGAAAAACATCTATTTCTGCTTTATTGACTATGCCAAAGCCTTTGACTGTGTGGATCACAATAAACTATGGAAAATTCTGAAAGAGATGGGAATACCAGACCACCTGATCTGCCTCTTGAGAAATCTGTATGCAGGTCAGGAAGCAACAGTTAGAACTGGTCATGGAACAACAGACTGGTTCCAAATAGGAAAAGGAGTACGTCAAGGCTGTATATTGTCACCATGTTTATTTAACTTATATGCAGAGTACATCATGAGAAATGCTGGACTGGAAGAAACACAAGTTGGAATCAAGATTGCTGGGAGAACTATCAATAACCTCAGATATGCAGATGACACCACCCTTATGGCAGAAAGTGAAGAGGAACTCAAAAGCCTCTGGATGAAAGTGAAAGTGGAGAGTGAAAAGGTTGGCTTAAAGCTCAACATTCAGAAAACGAAGATCATGGCATCTGGTCCCATCACTACATGGGAAATAGATGGAGAAACAGTGGAAACAGTGTCAGACTTTCTTTTTCTGGGCTCCAAAATCACTGCAGATGGTGACTGCAGCCATGAAATTAAAAGACGCTTACTCCTTGGAAGGAAGGTTATGACCAACCTAGATAGCATATTCAAAAGCAGAGACATCACTTTGCCAACAAAGGTTCGCCTAGTCAAGGCTATGGTCTTTCCTGTGGTCATGTATGGATGTGAGAGCTGGACTGTGAAGAAAGCTGAGCGCCGAAGAATAGATGCTTTTGAACTATGGTGTTGGAGAAGACTCTTGAGAGTCCCTTGGACTGCAAGGAGATCCAACCAGTCCATTCTGAAGGAGATCAGACCTGGGATTTCTTTGGAAGGAATGATGCTTAAGCTGAAACTCCAGTATTTTGGCCACCTCATGAGAAGAGTTGACTCATTGGAGAAGACTCTGATGCTGGGAGGGATTGAGGGCAGGAGGAGAAGGGGACGACAGAGGATGAGATGGCTGGATGGCATCACTGACTCGATGAATGTGAGTCTGAGTGACCTCCGAGAGCTGGTGATGGATAGGGAGGCCTGGCGTGCTGCCGTTCATGGGGTCGCAGAGTCGGACACGACTAAGCGACTGATCTGATCTGATCTACTTTACTGGAGTCATTTAAAATTTCACACTAAAATTCTTTCTTTTTTTGCTGTAATAATATGCTGTGGCTCTCCATTGCCTATTTTTATCTGTTATTTTCTAATTCTTTCTTTAATCTGGGCCCCACAACTATACTACCACACATACCTTATAGGTCCTTGAGGATAGAAACTACATTTTTTTTCCAACCTTGATCTACCAAATCCTTTATTGTATTGCAGTGTGAAACTCTCAATTTTTACTATGAAGTGTTTCATACATACCAGACACAAGTGCTCATAAACAAAGAATATTAATGGAATTAATACCACCTGGATTAATAAATAGTGGCCGAGACCTGAGTGAATCCCTGGTAGCAATAAAGTTCACCAATCTGGGCATCTGGCCCAGATGCAATGTGGAAAAGGTCCTTGCACTAAAGCAGAAATTATGTCCACAGGGAGTAGGCCACTCTATATACTTTTTCTTCTAACATTGCTATGTTCTATATCTAGCTCTCAGGAGTAATCAACCTGAACATACATCTATATAGTGACATCAGGGTTCTTGGCTAATACAACAAGGAAAAATGGAAACTTTGCTTGTAAGTAGCCAAGACAAGTCAATCACAGATAAAAATCTGGGCTAGGCTCATTAGTATCCGTGGCCATGTAAAGTAATTTGGACCTGACATGCCCTCCTACCATTAAAATGATAAGAAACACTATAAAACTTGAAAAATATAAGCAAATGTTTTCATACACTGGACAACAAACAGCGCAAGACCGAGAAAAGGAAAAAAATGAAGTGAGCCCTATGATCTCTCCAACTTGTCCCTGAAGGCACTTTCTGAAATATGGTGAGAAGAGAATAAAACAAAGCACGATATGACAGTCTCACTAAGTTGAGGTGACAGATATCAGATTTAGAAGAGTCTAAATCATTTGAAATTTGAACTGATGAAAAACTGAAACAGAAGGAATGCAGAGGAATTGCTCCAGAAATCTGTAAGAGTTACCCAAGGGTCTCCTGGCGAATGCTGAACTACACATGCAGAGAATAAACCTCTGTAAAGCTGGTCAGAGAATGACTGAAGATCTGTAAGCTGAGTAATGATCATTGCTCTCACAGGCCCAGGAGATATTTGAGCTCCAGTACCTTTGGGTATAGCCTTGGTGGCTCAGATGAAATCTGCCTGCAATGAAGAGAACCAGGTTCAAGCCCTGGGCCAGGAAGATTCCCTGGAGAAGGAAACAGCACCTCACTCCAGTATTCTTGCCTAGAGAATCCCATGGACAGAGTAGCCTGGTGGGCTACAGTCCATGGAGTCACACAGAGTCAGACACAACTGAGTGACTAAGCACACACACACAACCATGGTAGAGAGTCTTCAGTGAATTTCCTGTGTATTCAACGGAGACCCCAGAAATGTCATACTTTAAGAGCAGAACTAAACAACCCATAGTGGTGTTAAGACTACTCTTCACCTTCACTGCCCAAGCCCTCCACCCCCCAAAAATGAGTTACATTGATCTGAAAGTAGCTAAATTGATCTGAAAGTCAGTATTAGTGACTCAGTCTTGTCCAACTCTTTGCAACCCCATGGATTGTATCCCACTGGGCTCCTCTGTCCATGAAATTCTCCAGGCAAGAATACTGAAGTGGGTTGTCATTCCTTTCCCCAGGGGATTTTCCTGATCCGGGGCTCGAACCAGGCTCTCCTGGATTGCGGTCAGATTTTTTATCACCATCTGAGTTGTCAGGGAAGCCCAAAACTAACTTAAATGTCTACCAAAATAATTCAACTCTCTTTAAAAGACAACAAAACACAGACACAGAACAAAGTAAACTTTGCTATGTCCAGAACTCAATACAAATTTACAAGACATGTAAGCCAGCAGAAAAAGAGACTCACATGTAAGAAAAATGTCAATTAATAGAAATATACCTTGAAATTATACAGATAATGGGTTTTAGCAGGTTTTAAATATGATTAAAGCTGAAACTCCAGTATTTTGGGCCAACTCATGTGAAGAGTTGACTCATTGGAAAAGATTGATGCTGGGAGGGATTGGGGGCAGGAGGAGAAGGGGACAACAGAGGATGAGATGGCTGGATGGCATCACTGACTCGATAGACATGAGTCTGAGTGACCTCTGGGAGTTGGTGATGGACAGGGAGGCCTGGCGTGCTCTGATTCATGGGGTTGCAAAGAGTCGGACATGACTGAGTGACTGAAGCTAAACTGAAAAGTGATTATACATATGCTTATAAATATATTGAAAAATATAAATATGACAGAAATAAAAGATATAATATTATTTTATATAAAATCATTTTTATATAACATGTATAACTAAGAAATTAAAAATCACATGGAACTTCTGGAGCTTAAAAAGATAACAGTTAAAATATTTTGTGGATAAGTTTAATGGAGCTTTTTAACACTGCTGAAAAAAGATCAATAAACTTGAAGACATAAAAATCAATAGAAACTATCCAAATGGATATATAAGAAGGAAGAAAAGACTGAAAAAATGAACAGAGTTTCAATGTCCCATGGTACAATAGTAAATAGTCTAAAGCATGGGTAATTGAAATTTTGAATAGGGAAGGGAAAACTGGAAATACTTGACCAATTAATGAATTAAAAATTTCCAGATTTGATAAAACTATTAACTCACAGATTCAAGAATTCAACAAACACCAAGCATGATAAGCACACAAAACCCCCTTCATATGCCACATCATAATCAAATTGTTGAAAATCAGTGATGAAGAGAAAATCTTAAAATCAATCAGAAGAAACAAAATATGATTGCAGATCCCTTTCCAGAAAAAATCACAATCCAGATGATGTGCAATGACATCTTTAAAGTGTTGAAAAAATTTCCTTTCAAACTAGAATTGTATATTCAGAGAAAATATATTTCAGAAGTTAAGGAAAATGAAATTCGATTACAGACAAAGTTGAGAAATTATTAGCATAGTGGTACTATAGTTTCCACAGATAAAAAGAAAATTATACTAGAGAGGGAATTGAATTTTATTGAAGGAATGAAAATGCTGGAAAAGGTGAATATGTGATATATTTACAGTTGTTTTTTAATTTTAAAAATTTCTTTAAAATATAATTGATTTCTTAAAGCAAAAATAAATAGCAATTTATTAGACCCAGGGAACTGAGGAGGATACAAAAGACAGTTTTCACGCAGCATAATTCTTAGTTCAAAGGAGGGTGTTGATCACCGTAAGATGGGATGAGTGTCATGATAGACAAGCAGGGGCATCATGGTTGATCCATCTTGCACAGAAACAAAAGGAGACTTCAGAATATCTGTGCGTTTTCAAGGTGGGGGCAAAAAAAAAAAAAAAGAAAGAAAACCACTATTATCTTCCAATGATCTCTAAAATTTAACTCTTTGCCCTTTGAAGCCCAAACCTGAATTACTTGATATTTACATTGAATCATAAAAGACGCTTACTCCTTGGAAGGAAAGTTATGACCAACCTAGATAGCATATTCAAAAGCAGAGACATTACTTTACCAGCAAAGGTTCGCCTAGTCAAGGCTATGGTCTTTCCTGTGGTCATGTATGGATGTGAGAGCTGGACTGTGAAGAAGGCTGAGCGCCGAAGAATTGATGTTTTTGAACTGTGGTGTTGGAGAAGACTCTTGAGAGTCCCTTGGACTGCAAGAAGATCCAACCAGTCCATTCTGAAGAAGATCAGCCCTGGGATTTCTTTGGAAGGAATGATGCTAAAGCTGAAACTCCAGTATTTTGGCCACCTCATGCGAAGAGTTGACTCATTGGAGAAGACTCTGATGCTGGGAGGGATTGGGGGCAGGAGGAGAAGGGGACGACAGAGGATGAGATGGCTGGATGGCATCACTGACTTGATGGATGTGAGTCTGTGTGACCTCTGGGAGCTGGTGATGGACAGGGAGGCCTGGCGTGCTGCGGTTCATGGGGTCGCAAAGAGTCGGACACGACTGAGTGACTGATCTGATCTGATCTGATCTGATTCCTTAGCAACCATTCCATATATGAGGAGAATTGTACAAAATTGCTTTAATAGAGCTGAAAATTTAACAAATCTCAGCTATATCAAAATATCATTATACGAACATATCTCAAATATTTTTTAAAAAATTAAATTTATAGTCACCACACATCATTTCAAAATGGCCAGTGATGTATCAGTGATTGTAAATTTTTCAAAATAATAAAAAAAATACAACTTACACTAACAAATATTTGCTATGGTTGCTTACTGAACATATTGTAACAGGTTATTGCGCCAGTACAGAGTAGCAGTTGGGAAGAAGGCTGTGTTAGGGACCCATGGTCAGACAATGTGTCAGGGGTTCAGGGTTCCAGTTATGCTGTTGCTGTTGTTGTTTAGTCACTAAGTAATGCTGAACTCCTTTGTGACCTGTGACCTGTAGCCCTTTAGGCTCCTCTGTCCAGGGGATTTCCCAGGCAAGAATAATGCAGTGGGTTGCCATTTTTTTCTCTAGGAGATCTTCCTGACCCAGGGATTGAACCCATGTCTCCTATATTGCAGGTGGATTCTATACCACTGAGCCACCCTGGAAGCCCACTCCAGATATATGAGAGACTTTAAATAGACAAATTCATAGAGACAAAAGGTAGAATAGTGTATGCATGGGTAGAGAGTTTCAGTCTGGGATGGTGAAAAATCTGGAAGCAGATCATGGTGATGGTAGCACAACAATATGAACGTACTAAATGCCCCTGAATTGTGCACTTAAAATGGTTAAAATTATACATTTTATAGTATGTCTATTTTTTCACAGTAAAAATATATATATATATATAAGCATTCATTTTTCAATTTAATATTAATGAACACCTACTATTCAGATCAGATCAGTCGCTCAGTCGTGTCTGACTCTTTGCGACCCCATGAACTGCAGCACGCCAGGCCTCCCTGTCCATCACCAACTCCCGTAGGTCACCCAGACTCACATCCATCGAGTCAGTGATGCCATCCAGCCATCTCATCCTCTGTCGGCCCCTTCTCCTCCTGCCCCCAATCCCTCCCAGCATCAGAGTCTTTTCCAATGAGTCAACTCTTCGCATGAGGTGGCCAAAATACTGGAGTTTCAGCTTTAGCATCATTCGTTCCAAAGAAATCAGGAACACCTACTATTAGAGTTGGCCAAATAAAAATACAAGACATTCAGAGAAATTTGAATGCAAGAAAAATCAATTTTTTTTTAGTGTAAATGTGTAACTTGAATATATGAGACCTACTTATATTTAAAAACTATTTGTTTTCTGAAATGGAGCATATTTATACCAAAAACATCATTGTTTATATGAAATACAAATTTGATTAGGAATCCTGTAGTTCTACATACCAAGCATCGAAAAATTCAGTTCAGTTCAGTCACACAGTTGTGTCTGACTCTTTGTGACCCCATGGACTGTACAGAACCAGGCTTCCCTGTCCATCACCAACTCTCAGAGCTTCCTCAATCTCATGTCCATCCAGTCAGTGATGTCATCCATCCTGTCAACTCATCCTCTATCATCCTCTTTTCCTCCTGCCTTCAATATTTCCCAGCATCAGGGTCTTTTCCAGTGTCACATCAGATGGCCAAAGTATTGGAGCTTCAGCTTCAACATCAGTCCTTCAAATGAATATTCAGGACTGATTTCCTTTAGGATGGACTGGTTGGATCGCCTTGCAGTCCAAGACTCACAAGAGTCTTCTCCAACACCACAATTCAAAAGCATCAATTCTTTAATGCTCAGCTTTCCTTATGGTCCAACTCTCACATCTATACATGACTACTGGAAAAACCATGGCTTTAACTATATAGATCTTTACTGGTAAAATAATGGCCCGGCTCTTTAATATGCTGTTTAAGTTGGTTGTAGCTTTTCTTCCAAAGAGCAAGCATCTTTTAATTTCATGGCTGCGGTCACTGTCTGCAGTGATTTTGGAGCCCAAGAAAATAAATTCTGTCCCTGTTTCCATTGTTTCCCCTTCTATTTGCCATGAAGTAATCCCAGGGACAGGGGAGCCTGGTGGGCTGCCGTCTATGGGGTCACACAGAGTCGGACACGACTGAAGTGACTTAGCAGCAGTAGAAGCAATGGGACCAGATGCCATGATCTTTGTTTTTTGAATGTCTAGTGTTAAACCAGCTTTTTCAGTCTCCTCTCTCACTTTCACCAAGAGGCTCTTTAGTTCCTCTTCACTTTCTGCCATAAGGGTGGTGTCATCTGAATATGTGATCAGATCAGATCAGTCACTCAGTCCTGTCCAACTCTTTGCGACCCCATGAATCGCAGCACACCAGGCCTCCCTGTCCATCACCAACTCCCAGAGTTCACTCAGACTCACATCCATCAAGTCAGTGATGACATCCAGCCATCTCATCCTCTGTCGTCCCCTTCTCCTCTTGCCCCCAATCCCTCCCAGCATCAGAGTCTTTTCCAATGAGTCAACTCTTCACGTGAGGTGGCCAAAATACTGGAGTTTGAGCTTTAGCATCATTCCTTCCAAAGAAATCCCAGGGCTAATCTCCTTCAGGATGGACTGGTTGGATCTCCTTGCAGTCCAAGGGACTCTCAAGAGTCTTCTCCAACACCACAGTTCAAAAACATCAATTCTTTGGCCCTCAGCCTTCTTCACAGTCCAGCTTTCACATCCATACATGACCACAGGAAAAACCATAGCCTTGACTAGACAAACCTTTGTTAGCAAAGTAATGTTTCTGCTTTTGAATATGCTATCTAGGTTGGTCATAACTTTCCTTCCAAAGAGTAAGCATCTTTTAATTTCATGGCTGCAGTCACCATCTACAGTGATTTTGGAGCCCAAAAAAATAAAGTCTGACACTATTTCCACTGTTTCTCCATCTATTTCCCATGAAGTGATGGGACCAGATGCCATGATCTTCGTTTTCTGAATGTTGAGCTTTAAGCCAACCTTTTCACTCCCTGCTTTCACTTTCATCAAGAGGCTTTTTAGTTCCTCTTCACTTTCTGCCATAAGGGTGGTGTCATCTGCATACCTGAGGTTATTGACATTTCTCCCAGCAATCTTGATTCCAACTTGTGTTACTTCCAGTCCAGCATTTCTCATGATTTACTCTGCATGTAAGTTAAATAAACAGGGTGACAATATACAGCCTTGACGTACTCCTTTCCCAATTTGGAATCAGTCTTTTGTTCCATGTCCAGTTCTAACTGTTGCTTCCTGACCTGCATACAAATTTCTCAAGAGGCAGATCAGGTGGTCTGGTATTCCCATCTCTTTCAGAATTTTCCACAGTTGATTGTGATCCACATAGTCAAAGGCTTTGGCATAGTCAATAAAGCAGAAATAGATGTTTTTCTGGAACATCTGCCAACTGGATGTTGGCAATTTGATCTCTGGTTCCTCTGACTTTTCTAAAACCAGCTTGAACATCAGGAAGTTCATGGTTCACATATTGCTGAAGCCTGGCTTGGAGAATTTTGAGCATTACTTTACTGGCGTGTGAGATGAGTGCAATTGTGTGATAGTTTCAGCATTCTTTGGCATTGCCTTTCTTTGGGATTGGGATGAAAACACCTTTTCCAGTCCTGTGGCCACTGCTGACTTTTCCACATTTGCTGGCATATTGAGTGCAGCACTTTCACAGCATCATCTTTCAGGATTTGGAATAGCTCCACTGGAATTCCATCACCTCCACTAGCTTTTTTCATAGTGATGCTTTCTAAGGCCCACTTGACTTCACATTCCAGGATGTCTGGCTGTAGATCAGTGATCACACCATCGTGATTATCTGGGTCGTGAAGCTCTTTTTTGTACAGTTCTTCTGTGTATTCTTGCGACCTCTTCTCAATATCTTCTGCTTCTGTTAGGTCCATACCATTTCTGTCCTTTATCGAGCCCATCTTTGCATGAAATGTTCCTTTGGTATCTCTGATTTTCTTAAAGAGATCCCTAGTCTTTCCCATTCTATTGTTTTCCTCTATTTCTTTGCACTGATCACTGAAGAAGGCTTTCTTATCTCTTCTTGCTATTCTTTGGAACTCTGCATTCAGGTGTTTATATCTTTCCTTTTCTCCTTTGCTTTTCGCTTCTCTTCTTTTCACAGCTATTTGTAAGGCCTCCCCAGATAGCCATTTTGCTTTTTTACATTTCTTTTCCATGGGATTGTCTTGGTCCCTGTCTCCTGTACAATGTCACGAACCTCATTCCATAGTTCATCAGGCACTCTATCTATCAGATCTAGGCCCTTAAATCTATTTCTCACTTCCACTGTATAATCATAAGGGATTTGATTTAGGTCATACCCGAATGGTCTAGTGGTTTTCCCTACTTTCTTCAATTTAAGTCTGAATTTGGCAATAAGGAGTTCATGGTCTGAGCCACAGTAAGCTCCTGGCCTTGTTTTTGCTGACTGTATCGAGCTTCTCCATCTTTGGCTGCAAAGAATATAATCAATCTGATTTCAGTGTTGACCATCTGGTGATGTCCATGTATAGAGTCTTCTCTTGTGTTGTTGGAAGAGGGTGTTTGTTATGACTAGTGCATTTTCTTAGCAAAACTCTATTAGTCTTTGCCCTGCTTAATTCCGTATTCCAAGGCCAAATTTGCCTGTTACTTACTTTTGCGTTCCAGTGCCCTATAAGGAAAAGGACATCTTTTTTGGGTGTTAGTTCTAAAAGGTCTTGTAGGTCTTCATAGACCCGTTCAACTTCAGCTTCTTCAGCGTTACTGGTTGGGGCATAGACTTGGATTACTGTGGTATTGAATGGTTTACCTTGGAAACGAATAGAGATCATTCTGTCGTTTTTGAGATTGCATCCAAGTACTCCATTTCAGACTCTTCTGTTGACCATGATGGCCACTCCATTTCTTCTGAGGGATTCCTGCCCGCAGTAGTAGATATAATTGTCATCTGAGTTAAATTCACCCATTCCAGTCCATTTTAGTTCGCTGATTCCTAGAATGTCGACATTCACTCTTGCCATCTCTTGTTTGACCACTTCCAATTTGCCTTGATTCATAGACCTGACATTCCAGGTTCCTATGCAATATTGCTCTTTACAGCATCGGACCTTGCTTCTATCACCAGTCACATCCACAGCTGGGTATTCTTTTTGCTTTGGCTCCATCCCTTCATTCTTTCTGGAGTTATTTCTCCACTGATCTCCATTAGCATATTGGGCCCCTACTGACCTGGGGAGTTTGTCTTTCAGTATCCTATCATTTTGTCTTTTCATACTGTTCATGGGGTTCTCAAGGCAAGAATACTGAAGTGGTTTGCCATTTCCTTCTCCAGCGGACCACACCCTGTCATCTGTCTCCACCATGACCCGCCCATCTTGGGTTGCCCCACGGGCATGGCTTAGTTTCATTGAGTTAGACAAGGCTGTGGTCCTAGTGTGATTAGATTGACTAGTTTTCTGTGAGTATGGTTTCAATTTGTTTGCCCTCTGATGCCCTCTTGCAATACCTACTGTCTTACTTGGGTTTCCCTTACCTTGGGTGTGGGGTATCTCTTCATGGCTGCTCCAGCAAAGCACAGCCATTGCTCCTTACCTTGGACTAGGGGTCTCTCCTTACCACCACCCTTCCTTACCTTCAACGTGGGATAGCTCCTCTAGGTGAAGTTATCGATATTTCTCCCTGCAACTTTGATTCCAACTTATGCTTCATCCAGTCTGGCATTTCTCATGATGTACTCTTCATATAAGTTAAATAAGCAAGGTGCAATATACAGCTTTGGCATACTTCTTTCCCAATTTGAAACCAGCCTGGTGTTCCGTGTCCAGTTCTAACTGTTTCTTCTTGACTTGCATACAGATTTCCCAGCAGTCAAGTAAGGCAATCTGATATTCCCATCTCTTTAAGACTTTTCCATGCTTTGTTGTGATCCGCGCAGTCCAAGGTAGCTCAGCTGGTAAAGAATCCACCTGCAATGCAGGAGACCACGGTTTGATTCCTTGTTCTGAAAGATCTGCTGGAGAAGGGATGAGTTACCTACTCCAGTATTCTTGGGCTTCCCTGGTGGCTCAGCTGGTAAGGAATCCACCTGCAAAGCGGGAGACCTGGGTTTGATCCCTGGGTTAGTAAGATCCCCTGGTGAAGATCCAGTATTCTGGCCTGGAAAATTCCATGGACTTATAGTCCCTGGGGTAGCAAAGGTTTGGACACTACTGAGTGACTTTCACACAGTCAAAGGCTTTAGCATAGTCAATGAAGCAGAAGTAGATGTTTTTCTGGAACTCTTTTGCTTTTTCCATGTTCCAACAGATGTTGGCAATTTGATCTCTGGTTCCTCTGCCTTTTCTAAATCCAGCTTGAATATCTGGAAGTTCTCCATTGAAGTACTGCTGAAACCTATTTTGTAGAATTCTAGTTATGGAGATGAGTGCAATTGTGCAGTAGTTTGGGCATTCTTTGGCAATGTCTTTCTTTGGTATTGGAATGAAGACTGACCCTTTCCAGTCCTGTGGCCACTCCTGGGTTTTCCAAATTTGCTGGCATATTGAGTGAAACACTTAGCAGCATTATCTTTTAGAATTTTAAATAACTCAGCTGGAATTCCATCACTTGCACTAGCTTTGTTTCTAGTGATGCTTCCTAAGGTCCACTTGACTTTGCACTCCAGGATGTTTTCCTTTGTTTCTTTGCATTGATCACTTAGGAAGACTTTCTTATCTCTCCTTGCTATTCTTTGGAACTCTGCATTCAAATGGATATATTTTTCCTTTTCTCTTTTGCCTTTTGCTTTTCTTCCTTTCTCAGCTATTTGTAAGTCTTCCTCACACAACCATTTTGCCTTTTGCATTTCTTCCTCTTGGGTATGTTTTGTTTTGTTTTTGTTTTAATTTTATTTTATTTTTTAACTTTACAATATTGTATTGGTTTTGCCATATATCAAAATGAATCCGCCACAGGTACACATGTGTTCCCCATCCTGAACCCTTCTCCCTCCTCCCTCCCCATACCATCCCTCTGGGTTGTCCCAGTGTACCAGTCCCAAGCATCCAGTATCGTGCATTGAACCTAGACTGGCGACTCATTTCATATATGATATTATACACGTTTCAATGCCATTGGGTATGGTTTTGATCACTGCCTTCTGTACAATGCTATGAACCTCTGTCAATAGTTCTTCAGGCATTCTATCAGATCTAATCCCTTGAATCTGTTTGTCACTTCCACTGTATAATCATAGGAATTTGATTTAGGTCATCCCTGAATGGACCAATGGTTTTCCCTACTTTATTCAATTTAAGTATGAATTTTCCAATAAGCAGTTCATAATCAGAGCCATGGTCAGGTCTTGGTTTTGTTTTTGTTGACTGTAAAGAGTTTCTCCAGCTTCAGATACAAGAATGTAATCAGTCTGATTTTGGTACTGACCATGTGGTGATGTCCATGAACTTACTATTTGTCAGATATTATGCTAGAGGCTGAAATATATGGGGTATGAGATAGAATTCTGGCATTTGGGTAGTTTTGTTAAGTTATGGTGATGCTTAGCCATATTAACAATATGAATTCTATTTTTATATTGGAGAAGGCACTGGCAACCAAATGTTATTAAATATAACAGTGACACAGCTTCAAAAATTCTTGAAGTTTCAATTTTTAAGTGATTAGGAAAAAGAAAGCTAACAATAATAAAAAAAAGAAAGATCTATGAATTCATTTCCAGTTTTTCCAGTGTTTACTTGTAGCATTTTCACAATGTTCTGTAATTTTTTTCATTCTTATTTAAAGAATACAATTAAAAGGATACATTTTAAAGCTTATTTCTTTATAAGAAAAACAGAATAAGTTATGCTTCTAACCTTATTTTAGAATTTTAAAGTTTGTATTTATGATGTGTATATATATATATACACACATGTATATATATATATATATATATATATATATATATATATATATATTTAGTTTAAAAATGACAGACTCCACTCTTGTTCAGCCAGTAATACCACTAATCTCTCGCCCATGTATAATTTCTACTTCCTGCAACCTATCCTTGATGGATTAATCTTCTTAGTACAAACTCTGATATGGTTCCTTCCTCCCCCATATTTTCAGTGGTTCCTATTTTAGAAAATACATGAATTCTTTGACTTGGATCTCAAGTTTCTTCAAAATTCATTCCTTTCCTCACCTCATTTTACTTGTCCATTCTTTTCTCACTCCTCCAGTGAACTCTATCTTCAAGACACTGAATTATTTTATCCTTCAGTATGTTTCTATCTTTTGACCTCTGCCAAAACTATGCCTATTCTCCTAGCTCATTTTTTTCCTTGAATCTTTTCCATTTTTAACACAGTGAGTTAAAATGGTTTTTGCTTTGTTTGCTTTGTTTTACTGAGACCTACTGAAAGGTATCTTACTTACAACCCAATGCACATATATATGTACATAAAACAATGAAGAAGCAAAATTTTCCTGAAAGTATATTATCCCTTACTTTGAGTCATAGAAAACTTCTTTTTGATTGTTTTGTGTTCTTTTTTTTTTTTTTTATCATTCCATATCACTAAAAGAAAATGCTAATCTCATCCCACCAGATTGATTTCTTGGCCGTTACTGGTTACTGCTATATTCTCCAGTTGGAAACACTACCTTAATGCTTATCTAAAATGTCCCCTCCTATATGAAGACATTTATCCCTCTAATCAGAAATAGCTTTTCTTTTCTTTCTATGCTGATAAGGGCTTTCACTACTGATGCACTTGCTGCTCCTACTGCTGCTAAGTCGCTTCAGTCATGTCAGACTCTGCGACCTCAGAGATAGCAGTCCACCAGGTTCTTCTGTCCCTGGGATTCTCCAGGCAAAAACAGTGGAGTGGGTTGCCATTTCCTTATCCAACTGATGCACTTAATTAACACAAAATCTGACATTATAGCTCTGTGGCATTTTATGCCTTTTTTTTTGTACATTTTATTTTATTTTTTTTATTATTAAATTTTATTTTGCTTAACTTTACAATATTGTATTACTTTTGCCATACATCGAGATGGATCCACCCCAAGTATACACATGCTCCCCATCCTGAACCCTCCTCCCCCTCCCTCCCCATACCATCCCTGTTGGTTGTCCCAGTGCACCAGCCCCAGGCATCCATCATCAGGCATCGTACCTGGTCTGGTGATTCATCTCAGATATGCTATTATACACATTTCAATACTATACTCCCAAATCATCCCGCCCTCTCCTGTTCCCAGGGTCCAAAAGTCTGTTCTATACATCAATGTCTCTTTTGTTGTCTCGAAAAGAGAGTTATTGTTACAGTCTTTCTAAATTCCATATATATGCATTAGTATACTGTATTTGTGTTTTTCTTTCTGGCTTACTTCACTCTGTATAATAGGCTCCAGTTCCATCCACCTCATTAGAACTGATTCAAATGTATTCTTTTTAATGGCTGAGTAATACTCCATTGTGTATATGTACCACATCTTGCTTATCCATTCATCTGTGGATGGACATCTAGGTTGCTTCCAAGTCCTGGATATTGTAAACAGTGCTGCGATGAACATTGGGGTACACGTGTTTCTTTCAATTCTGGTTTTCTCAGTGTGTATGCCCAGCAGTGGGATTGCTGGATCATAAGGCAGTTCTATTCCCAGTTTTTTGAGGAATCTCCATACTGTTCTCCATAGTGGCTGTACTAGTTTGCATTCCCACCAACAGTGTAAGAGGGTTCCCTTTAAGGATCAATCCAAGAAGAAGATTTAACAATTATAAATATATATGCACCCAACATAGGAGCACTGCAATATGTAAGACAAATACTAACAAGTATGAAAAGAGAAATCAACAATAACACAATAATAGTGGGAGACTTTAATACTCCACTCACACCAATGGATAGATCAACTAAACAGAAAATTAACAAGGAAACACAAACTTTAAACGATACAATAGATCAGTTAGACCTAATTGATATCTATAGGACATTTCATCCCAAAACAATGAATTTCACCTTTTTCTCAAGCACACACGGAAACTTCTCCAGGATAGACCACATCCTGGGCCATAAATCTAGCCTTGGTAAGTTCATTTTATGCCTTTTTGTAAGATTGTAAACTTCTCAAGAGTAAGGCTAATATTTTATTTATTTTGTGTCCTATTTGATACAATATTCTAGAGTCTCATAGGAAGTTAATCAAATGAAAAAAAGCAGATATTAGTCTTTATCAGATCAGACCGGATCAGTCACTCAGTTGTGTCCGACTCTTTGCGACCCCATGAATCACAGCACTCCAGGCTTCCCTGTCCATCACCAACTCCCAGAGTTCACTCAGACTCATGCCCATCGAGTCAGTGATGCCATCCAGCCATCTCATCCTCTGTTGTCCCCTTTTCCTCCTGCCCCCAATCCCTCCCAGCATCAGAGTCTTTTCCAATGAGTCAACTCTTCGCATGAGGTGGCCAAAGTACTGGAGTTTCAGCTTTAGCATCATTCCTTCCAAAGAGATCCCAGGGCTGATCTCCTTCAGAATGGACTGGTTGGATCTCCTTGCAGTCCAAGGGGCTCTCAAGAGTCTTCTCCAACACCACAGTTGAAAAGCATCAATTCTTCTTTATATGACTCATCTAATCTACTCTAAAAGACTTGCCTCCTCTTCAGCTGTATCTAATTTAGGGGGCACCATGATAAAATTTATTAAGGTGTTCTCTATTATCTGTAATCACTTAGTGCTGCTCTTGAGCAATTCATCCAGACACTGTCAATTCTTACAGAGCCTCTTATGCTAGGTCATATTTCTATGTTGGTTCCTTAAATGGGGTAGTGATTTTTATAGTACTTCTGAATCTGATCTGATGCAGGGTGAGGCTGAGAAATCCAATCCTAATTTTATAGCAGGTAGGAGGAGTCCTGGTATATTAATATCTTCAATCTCTCTTATTAGAACAAAGTAATTAAAGGTATGTTAATAATAGGGGAAAATGAAAAGAAAAGCAAACCACTCGAACAGAGAACACATTTTTTCAGAAAAGCAGTACTCAATAACATGAAAACATTCAAAGGAGGAAATCCTTTAAATATTGTTTTTTAAAAAAACTTCAAAGAGAATACCCAAGTCATGCAACTGTTTTTTAACATGAAAATCTTCAAAGATTACGTTTCTCATGCAATGCTTAATATTCCCAAAGGGGGCTCCCTCTAGAGTAAAACACTTTGAAGGTGAAATCTCTTCAATCATATGAGTTTTTTTAAAGAGAAAACCTTTCCAAATTTTCTTTAAGCCAGGGACACTCTGTAAGGGGAAATTATTTCTGAAATAGCAAAACTGCCTTTTCAGTGATGTGTGCATTTTCAGATTCCTCCAGGTGAAGCTTTTAAAAATAATGAAAATAAAATATGACCAGTAATATAGTCTGCATTAAGTTTGGCAAGAGAAAGTAAGTTCTTGTCAGCAAAGTCTGTAATATACTCCATTTTAATGTTATTAAAAATGTAAATGCCTTAAGATTGTTAGTTATATTGATTTAATTAAAATAAGGGAAACAAAAAATTTTTTTCCTAGAATCTTCCTTTTGGTTCAAAAAAGGCAGCAAGAAGAAGCTTATTATGTGTGGTTAGACTTAATTTCCAACTCTTATACTTAATGTAACCTTTGATGTGATATTACCAGCAGTTTCTCTTCAACTACCTATTGTAAAGCTAATTTTGCAGGTTGCTATGACATCTGAAGAGAAAAATTGCCAGACATCTTGGGTCAGATCCATTGTCCAGAGAGCTCAGTATTCTGTTAGTCATACCGGATGACATGGTTTTGTTGCCTGGCCATTTATGTTTATTCATCAACAAATACTTATTGCATTTACAATATGTCATTTATTATACTCTGTCATTACTCATGACATCAATATAAGAAACCTGGATGTTTGCCCACCAAATAGTCTCTTTCTCATTTTCTTTTCTCCAGAAGTTTCTGAGATTAGTCACTAGAAGGACCAAAAGAGGGGCAGATGTTTTCACCTTCACAGTTAACTTAGGCCTTGACCTCCAAGGTTAAGCTGGAGGCCAAACTTGACCTCAAGCTGGACTAGAAGTCCAGCTTATCTTTGTATCTCTAGTGTGTGTATTCCATTGCTTTGGTAAACAAAAGAACTATGTACCAGGATTTCTAGGCTTAGCACAACCCAATACTCGCACCAGTTCTGACAGGTGTTGTGTGTGATACAAAATGTTCACTTTGTTTTGTAAAATAGCAGCATCATTTGGAACACAAAAATTAATGGACTAGTATACTTCACCTCTGTGAAGTTCTTCCTCCAAATCTATATACTTAGTCTAATAATGACACAGTAGACATATTCAAATTAAGAGACAGTCTATAGAATTATTGACCACAAATCTTCACAAGTGTCTGTTAGTCAAGATCATGAAGAAACAAGGAAAAGACCAAGAAATTATAACAGTTTAGAAGGAGACTAAGGAATCATTATAAATGCAAAACGGTATTCTGGGTTGACTTCTGGAACAAAATATGATGCTAGTAGAAAAACTAGTAAAATACAAGTACAATACAATATCAATGTTAATTTCCATGTGTTGACAAATGTTTCATGGTTGGATAAGATGTCAGCATTAAGGGAAACTGGGTGAAGGGTACATGGGAACTCTATGTACTATCTTTATAACTCTTCTCTCAAGCAAAAATTGTTTTATAATAAATAATTGAAAAATATATCAGTGTGGCATCTGAATGCAGATTTCCAAACAATAGCAAGAAGAGATAAGAAAGTCTTCTTCAGCAATCAATGCAAAGAAATAGAGGAAAACAACAGAATGGGAAAGACTAGGGATCTCTTCAAGAAAATCAGAGATACCAAAGGAACATTTCATGCAAAGATGGGCACGATAAAGGACAGAAATGGTATGGACCTAACAGAAGCAGAAGATATTAAGAAAGTGGCAGGAATACACAGAAGAACTGTACAAAAAAGAGCTTCACGACCCAGACAATCATGATGGTGTGATCACTGACTTAGAGTCAGACATCCTGGAATGGGAAGTCAAGTGGGCCTTAGAAAGCATCACTATGAACAAAGCTAGTGGAGGTGATGGAATTCCAGTGGAGCTATTCCAAATCCTGAAAGATGATGCTGTGAAAGTGCTGCACTCAATATGCCAGCAAATTTGGAAAACTCAGCAGTGGCCACAAGATTGGAAAAGGTCAGTTTTCATCCCAATCCCAAAGAAAGGCAATGCCAAAGAATGCTCAAACTACCGCACAATTGCACTCATCTCACACGCTAGTAAAATAATGCCCAAAATTCTCCAAGCCAGGCTTCAGCAATATGTGAACTTCCTGATGTTCAAGCTGGATTTAGAAAAGGCAGACGAACCAGAGATCAAAGTGCCAACATCTGCTGGATCATTGAAAAAACAAGAGAGTTCCAGAAGAGCATCTATTTCTGTTTTATTGATTATGCCGAAGCCTTTGACTGTGTGGATCACAATCAACTGTGGAAAATTCTGAAAGAGATGGGAATACCAGACCACCTGATCTGCCTCTTGAGAAATTTGTATGCAGGTCAGGAAGCAACAGTTAGAACTGGACATGGAACAACATATTGGTTCCAAATAGGAAAAGGAATACATCAAGGCTGTATATTGTCACCCTGTTTATTTAACTTCTATGCAGAATACATCATGAGAAATGCTGGACTGGAAGAAACACAAGCTGGAATCAAGATTGCTGGGAGAAATATCAATAACCTCAGATATGCAGATGGCACCGCCCTTATGGCAGAAAGTGAAGAGGAACTAAAAAGCCTCTTGATGAAGGTGAAAGAGGAGAGTGAAAAAGTGGGCTTAAAGCTCCACATTCAGAAAACGAAGATCATGGCATCCGGTCCCATCATTTCATGTGACATAGATGGGGAAACAGTGGAAACAGTGTCAGACTTTATTTGGGGGCTCCAAAATCACTGCAGATGGTGACTGCAGCCATGAAATTAAAAGACGCTTACTCCTTGGAAGGAAATTTATGTCCAACCTAGATCACATATTCAAAAGCAGAGACATTACTTTGCCAACAAAGGTTCATGTAGTCAAGGCTATGTTTTTTCCTGTGGTCATGTTATGGATGTGAGAGCTGGACTGTGAAGAGGGCTGAGCACTGAAGAATTGATGCTCCTGAACTGTGGTGTTGGAGAAGACTCTTGAGAGTCCCTTGGACTGCAAGGAGATTCAACCAGTCCATTCTGAGGGAGATCAGCCCTGGGATTTCTTTGGAAGGAATGATGCTAAAGCTGAAACTCCAATACTTTGGCCACCTCATGCGAAGAGTTTACTCATTGGAGAAGACTCTGATGCTGGGAAGGATTGAGGGCAAGAGGAGAAGGGGACGACAGAGGATGAGATGGCTGGATGGCATCACTGACTCGATGGATGTGAGTCTGAGTGAACTCCGGGAGTTGTTGATGGACAGGGAGGCCTGGCGTGCTGCAGTTCATGGGGTCGCAAAGAGTCGGACATGACTGAGCGACTGATCTGATCTGATCCGTGCAGCTGTGATGTAAGGGAAGAAGCAAATTTAAAAGTGATATTTAAATGCTTGAGGTCCAGTAAATGCCACCTTAGTTCATGCTCTGTCCTGAGAAGTGAATCAGCTCTTATGTGAATTTCATAGAAAAATGAATTGCATTGTCAACTTGTCCTTGAACCCTACAGTTGACTAGAAGAGCTTGCAGGACACCTGATAAACAAAAGACATGTATGTTTGGCCCAAAGGTAGATTCCAATGCACTATCTCTGGATTGGAAAGAAATTTTTTTTTCTCCTGTTTCTACTTCCAAATAATTAATTCAACAAATATTCACTGATGCCAAGAGGTCTCAGACAGTGAACTGGATGCTGAATGTACAAAACCCAATTCAATATGGTTCTTGCTCCCTAGTGTCTTATAGTCTCCTAGGGGAGGGAGGCCTATTCATTCAATACACAGTTATTGTCTGAGTATCTACTCTATGCTAGCCGCTATTGGTGCTTGGGATGCAACAGTAGAATACATCTACAAAGATACCTGCCCTGAAGGAGTTTATATTCTCTTAGGAGTGGTTTTGGGGAAGACAGCTGATTTACAATCAGGGAAATATGTTAGTAAATGATGAATCTTCTGATTTAAACCCAGGATTTGTCTTTGTCAGAGGGTTTTAGAGGCAGGTATGGCTGGCCTGTGTCATAATTTCCCCTCACTTTAAGTGGTTGCATTATGACTCATCTCCACTCATACATGGTCAAGCAGAGACACTGAGTGTCAGAATAATGGTATAATTATGATTACATATCCTCCAAAGGACACTTTAAAAATTATTTATTAATTTTTGGCTGTGCTGGGTCTTTCTTGCTGTGTGGGCTTTTCCCTAGTTTTAACAAGAGAGAACTACTCCCTAGTTGCAGTGCTCAGGCTTCTCACTGAGATGACTTTTCTCATTGCAGAGCACAGTCTCTAGGCTGCATGGGCTCAGAACTTGTGGCTACCAGGCTCTAGAGTACAGACTCAATAGTTGTAGCACTCAGACTTAGCTGCTCCATGGCATGTGGAGCTTCTCGTTGAGATGGCTTCTCTCATTGCAGAGCACAGTGTCTAGGCTGCATGGGCTCAGTACTTGTGGCTACCAGGCTCTAGAGTACAGACTCAGTAGTTGTAGCACTCAGACTTAGCTGCTCCACGGCATGTGGAGCTTCTCAGATCAGGGATTGAACCCATGTCTCCTGCCTTGGCAGGTGGATTCTTTAGCCACCAGGGAAGCCCCAAAAGGCATATTTGTTGGGGCAAGGAAAACTAACTTTGTACCTATGAAGTAGAAATTGTAATAGGACTGGAACTTGTTACCTTAGTGGGTCTTTATAATGATTTCCTCTACAGGCCAGCGAGTCCCACACCCATTTCAAGAAACACTATCTAGCCTCTGCATTTATTCTCATTTACATTCAGTATTTTCAACACTATTTTATTCTTTTTCTAGATGTCTTCCAGGTGTCCCAGTAGTGTCTGTTAAATAGTTCGCACTAAGATAGTTTTTCTTTGACAGTTGTGTAGGTATACAATTGTAATGAATTCAAGTAATGTTTCCTCTGTTTTGTCAACCAATGCAAGTATATATATTGTAGTTTTTATGTTATATTTTAATATTTTTACAGCTTATGCAATTTACCACTTCTTCCAGGCATTGTTTCAAAATTATTTTCATATTTATAATAAGAAAATAATAGTAAAATTCAATAAAACAAACTTGATGTAAAATTAATGGGGAACAAAAAAAGAATTACTACATTGAATAGGTAAAGTACATCCAAAGCATTGCTACCAATCTAGTGAAGTTAAATTGGAATAAACTACTTTTTTAAAAATTAGATAACATATAAGTATGTGTTTGAGGGCTCCTTAGACAGAATAAATTGGAGAAGGCAATGGCACCTCACTCCAGTACTGTTGCCCGGAAAATCCCGTGGATGGAGGACCCTGGTAGGCTGCAGTCCATGGGGTCGCTAAAAGTCGGACACGACTGAGCAACTTCACTTTCACTTTTCACTTTCATGCATTGGAGAGGGAAATGGCAACCCACTCCAGTGTTCTTGCCTGGAGAATCCCAGGGATGGGGAAGCCTAGTGGGCTGCCATCTATGGGGTCGCACAGAGTCGGACATGACTGAAGTGACTTAGCAGCAGTAGCAGCAGTAGACAGAATAAATAGTAATTTTTTGACCAAAAAAAAAAGTCCTGACTTATTTTTTGCCTGTAAGAAGATGTTGTGAAAACTGAGAACATTAATCTCCAGGGACTTTCTTTTTTTATATTTAATATATTACAATTGTCCTTGACTGATAAGAATTTTTTAACTAAAAGCAAATCTTTTAATAGACTGATATTTCACTATTCTTTGAATATGAATATGATTTTTTTAATCCAAAAAGTACACAATCATTGAAACATAGTTTGTTAGCATTTTTTACTTGTAATTAATCTAGGAAAGCTGAACTATTCTTCTACTTTTTCAGATTATTTTTGTCCTAGTTTGGTGGACAAAAAGAGTCTCACAATAAAATTGAGGAAATTAAAATTTGGAGATTAAGCAAGACTGATGATTTCTCTTATGTACATTCCATAATATGAAGAAGCAAATTTTTGTGTTTTTAATGGCCATTTAGTAAAACTAAAGATACTTCATATATTTAAAAAATAAAGTTGCGTTTTGTTTTAACTTAAATTAGTGTATAAATTAGATGATAACAAAATCAATGATTATTTAGAGGATTCAAGATGTGAACATACATCGCTAGAATCTGAAGACAAGAAATATAGTAATAGGAAATACATTTTTAATAATTAAAATTTTTAAGAAATTTTGTTAAAATGATTTAAGAATATGTCAAAAGCACAGAACGAAACAAAATATTTTGGTATTAAAGCAAACCTCTGCTCTCTGGGTGCAAAAAACCTCACATTTTTTGAGAGAAAACACAATTTCTAGTTTTGCTCTTTTGCATGTCATTCATGTAACAAGTTGCAGTAAAATGTTCATAAACTTTCTGCCTCGTAAATTTTGTTGTTTAGCCACTCAGTTGTGTCTGCCTCTTTGGATCCCATGGACTGCAGCACACCAGGCATCCCTGTCCTTCACTATCTCACAGACTTTGTTCAAACTCATGTCCATTGATGCTATCCAATTATCTCCTTCTCTGTTGCCCCCTTCTTTACTTAACATCAATATTTCCCAGCAAATCCATTATATTTACTCACTTTTGCCAAATATTTTGATATATTTTATTCATTTAAAAATATCATTTGTAAGCGTTATATTTCCTGGAAAATCAGGCCCATCATTTAAGCTATGTTCTCCAACCACAATAGAATAAAAGCAGAAATCATTAACAGAGAGAAACTTGAAAAACTTACAATACATAAATTTAAAAAAATATAATCTTAAATAATCAAAGAAGAAATTATGAAGAAAATTAAAAAATACTTTTAAATGAATGGAAATAAAAAAACAACATAGAAAAATGTATGGGATGCACTTACAGCAGCATTCAGAGCAAAATTTATAGCTATGAATGTACATATTATAAAGAATAAAGATTTCAAATCAATGATTTAGTTTTCCATCTCAAGATTCTAGATAAAGAAGAACAACCCATCCCAAATATTTGTCTCCTGATGAGCAGATGAACAAATGTGGTGTATCTACATTGTTGTTGTTGTTTTGTTGCTAAGTGGTGTCCAGCGTTTTGCAACCCAATGAACTGCAGCTCACCAGGCTTCCTTGTCCTTCACTATCTCCTTGAGTTTGTTCAAACTCATGTCCATTGAGTCAGTGATGTCATCCAACCATCTCATCTTCTGTCGCCCCCTTCTCCTCTTGCCCACAAATTCCCAGAATAAGGGTCTTTTCCAATGAGTTGGCTCTTTGCATCAGACCGCCAGAGTATTGGAGCTTCAGCTTCAGCATCAGTCCTTCCAATGAATAATCAGGGCTGATTTCCTTTAGGATTGACTAGTTCGATCTCCTCGCTGTTCAAGGGACTTTCAAGAGTCTTCTCCAACACCACAGTTTGAAAGTATCAATTCTTCAGGGTTCAGCCTTCTTTATGGTCCAACTCTCACATCCATACATGACTCCTGGAAAAAGTCATAGCTTTGACTATACAGACTGTTGTAGGCAAAGTGATGTCTGTGCTTTTAAATATGCTAAGTTTGTCACAGCTTTTCTTCCAAGGAGCAAGCCTTTTTAATTTCTTGGCTACAGTCACCATCTGCAGTGATTTTGGAGTCCAAGAAAATGAAATCTGATACTGTTTCCACTTTTTCCCCATCTATTTGCCATGAAGGATTAGGATCAGATACCATGATTTCATTTTTTTGAATGTTGAGTTTTAAGCCAGTTTTTTTCACTCTCCTCTTTCATCTTCATTAAGAGGCTCTTCAGTTCCTCTTCACTTCCTGCCATTAGAGTGATATCACATGCATATCTGAGGTTGTTGATATTTCTCCCACAATCTCAATTCCAGTTTATGAGTCACCCAGCCCAGCGTTTTGTATGATGTATTCTGGATATAAGTTAAATAAGAAAGGTGACAATATACAGCCTTGATATAATCTTTTCCCAGTTTTGAACCAGTCCATTTTTCCATGTCCAGTTCTAACTGTTCCTTCTCGTCCTGCATACAGGCTTCTCAGAAGGCAGATAACGTGGTCTGGTATTTCAGTCTCTAAGAATATTCCAATTTGTTGTGATCCAGAGTCAAAAGCTTTAGCATAGTCAATGATGCAGAAGTCCATGATTTTTTTTTAATTCCTTTACTTTTTCTATGATCCAGCATATGTTGGCATTTGATCTCTGGATCCTCTGCCTTTTCCAGATCTAGCTTGCACATCTAGAAGTTTTTAGTTCATGTATTACTAAAGCCTAGATTGAAGGATTTCGAGCATAATCTTGCTAGCATTTGAAATGAGTGTATGATTTCACTGTACAGTGATTTGATCATTCTTTGGCATTGCCTTTCTTTGGGATTAGAAATGTATATACATATAACAGAATATTGCTCAATGATAAAAAGGAATGAAATATTAATAAATGAGGCAACATGACTGACACTTGCAAGCATTAAAGAATGATGCCTGGTCCTAAAAGGACACATATTGCATGTATCCATTTGCTGAAATGTTGAAAATTAGATAAATCAATAGAGACTAAAGAGTAATGCTTGCTTAGGGCTTGGAGGAGAGGAAAGGGTGTTGTGACTGCTAGTGGGTCTGGGGTTTCTTACCAGGGTGATAAAAATATTCTGAAATTATATTGTGTTTATTGCACGGTTCTATGTATAAATAACCACTGAATTGTACACTTTTAAAAGACAAATTGTACAGTATGCTAGAGTTCAACAAATTTGTTGTTAAAATAAAATTTGTTCTTGGGATTTGGATTCAGATTTGGGTGGCCTCAGAAGATTCATGTACTGTGGGAAGTGTGAGGTACCAGCCATGCTATTACATCTTCAGAAGATTGTTAACAAAATGCAAATATAGTATCTGGGAAGCATATAACAATAAACATCTGCTTTCCCACAGACAACATATTCAAAAGAAGACATCACTTTGCTTGTCAAAGTCTATAGGCAAAACTATGGTTTTTCCAGTAGTCGTGTATGGATGTGAAAGTTGGACCATAAAGAAGGCTGAGTGCTAAAGAATTGATGCTTTTGAATTGTGGTGGTGGAGAAGACTCCTGGGAATCCCTTGGACTTCAGTTCAGTTCAGTTCAGTTCAGCTGCACAGTTGTGTCTGACTCTTTGTGACCCCATGGACTGCAGCACATCAGTCCTCCCTGTCCATCATCAACTCCAGGAGTTTATTCTAACTCATGTCCCTTGAGTTGGTGATGCCATCCAACCATCTCATCCTCTGTCGTCCCCTTCTCCTCCTGCCTTCAATCTTTCCCAGCATCAGGGTCTTTCGTAAGGTGTCAGTTCTTCACATCAGGTGGCCAAAGTATTGGAGTTTCAGCTTCATTCAGGACTGATTTCCTGAATTCAGTTGGACTGATTTCTCTTGGACTTGAAGGAGATCAAACCAGTTAATGCTAAAGGAAATCAGCCCTGAATATTCACTGGAAGAAATGATGCTGAAGCTGAGGCTCCAACAGTTTAGCCACCTGATCAAAAGAGCTGATTCATTGGAAAGGATCTTGATGCTGGGAAAGACTGAAGGCAAAAGGAGAAGTGGGTGGCAAAGGATGAGATGGTTAGATAGTATTACTGACTAAATGGACATAAATTTGAGCAAACTCTATGAGACAATGGAGTACAAAGTAACCTGTCATGCTGCAGTCCACTGAGTCACAAAGAGTTGGACACAACTTAGCAGCTGAACAACTCCCAGTGATATAGTACTTCCCAGGTGGCTCAGTAGCAAAGAATCTGCCTGCCAATGCAGGACACTCAGGAAACACATGTTCAATCCCTGGGTCAGGAAAATCTCCTTGGAGAAGTGCATGGCAACCCACTTCAATATTCTTGCCTAGAAAATCTCATGGCCAGAGGTGACAGGGGGCTACAGTCCATCGGTTTGCAAAAGTCAAACATGACTGAGCGACTGAACTATCTCACAGATGGGGGTCGGTTCCTCAGAGGTTATTTTGTCATCTGTCTTGTGCGCTCTGAAAGATTGAAACCTAATCATGAGAATTTTAGCACCATGAAAGTGGAAGATAGTTAAAATAAGTGGTGATGATGGGAGGTGGAAAAAGAATCCTGTAAGGGACACTTAGGGGAAAGGACTCTGGGCAGAAGGAGGTAACTGAGACCCACTGTTCTAGACTAACACTGGCTCCATCTGCCTTTCCACTTAAATATCAGGGTAAATATAATAGCTCATATATATTAGGCACTTACTTTGTAGCTGGCAGTATTCTGAGTGCTTTTCAGTGTAGTAACTTTTTTTTTTCCTTAAAAAAATGAGATTGATACAATTATTATTTCAATACTTCAAAAGAGGAAACTAAGGCACAGAGTCCCAAATCACATAACTAATGGAGTAAAGAGCCCGAATTCAAACTTTGCAGTCTTGCTTCAGAAGCTTGTAACTACCACACTGAGGGAATCACCAGCCAAGGCAGATGGTGGAAGGAAAGCTGCCCATCTGTGTCTTCTAGAGTCTATGACAAGGCTGTGTAGAACTTCAGAGAAGTTGGGTAACACATGTGGCAGTGGAAGTAAACATTAGACTTGGATTTGGGCCTTCTTGAGATTAAAACCACAGCAGAGATTTTAGATTCTCATAATTCCTTAAGGTTCTTGGATTTATAAGTGATCTGGGAAAGAAAATCTGTTTTTTCAGACCAGTCCTTAGAGATGAGAGATCTCCCTTGCAGACTGAGGATAGGTCTCCTAGTAAGTCAGTCTAGTTTTAATTAATTGACATTAAAAAATAATTTTTCTTAGAAAACTATTGTTATTATGTTTTGTGGGGGAAAAAAAAAAAAGCTGGCAGAAGTTAGTTTGTGGCATACTCAGTCAATGAAGCTTTCAGTTCCACCTCAGGGCAATGGCCTAGCACATCTTTCTGAAGCCTAGCTATGGTGGCAGCTGTCACGTGGGGGAAGAGGTTCTGAAAAGCTCACCTACCTGGAGGGCTCACATCAAATTATAACATCACTCTTCAGTCAGGTGGGTTCCATCTTTTATGTCTCTGTTATGTTCAGTTCAATGGCAAGAAGGAAGAGGAGAAATGATTTGATTGTGATTTCAGCTTGCTCTAATTAGTGGGTGGAAGACTTTTTCTGAATGTGCCATTATGATGGCTGGCAGATGTCTTCTTAATATTTGTACTGGAATTTAGAAATTTCAGAAAGTGTTCTTTCTGAAAATCCCATGCATGGAGGAGCCTGAAGAGTCGCACACGACTGAGTAACTTCACTCAATGACTTTCTGGTAGCTGTGGGATTTTATGGCTTCTGAATGTGCTAATTTAACATTTGTTTAGTTTGGATGGTCTTGTTTGGAAATTGTAGCAAAGATGGCTCTGAGGATCATTTTGAAAGAGAGTTATTTTGAATGTAGTGACAAGCTCATAAACTGTAGGTCACAACTGTGACCAGTGGGTCATCAATTTTTTTCTTCTTCTGCGCAGATCAGATTCTGCATATTTATAGCAGATTTTAATGCTGGTAATTTAAATAATAAGATGCCTGTGCTCTTATTTCTATTTTCAGAGGCTCTGAAGCATAAGCAAAAGCAGGCTGAGCTAGAAAATTAGAACCAGAGGTCTTAGCACCATTTTAAATTGGTGGATCCTTTTACCCCAGTCTCTTTCTGTTTCTTTAAAACTGGTACATTTCTGTTCTAGGCAAGATAGATTTAAACTGATCAATATCTGGGCCTGGTTGAGGAAATTATTTTTCTAGGAATTTTTTTAAATTAGGTTTTATATTTTCTTCATTGGCTAGATTCATAAATCAATAGGTGGAAATAGTTTAAAAGTAGTATGTGACCCTCTCTGCTGCTCTCCTAGGGAAACCTAGCCAGGTTTTCTCTCCCTTTCTCTTTATTCTGAATATATAATTAAGTATCCATGAAGATTTGTGTTCCTTTGAATCATGCCTTTTTTATAGTGCTTTGGTATAGTTCTTTCAGGAATATTCAAGATTTACTCTCAAAAGAAGATAAGAGTCCTACTTTATCAACCATGCCTGAGTCACATACTCCAAACTCAGCTTTCACCAAAAGGCCTTACTTTGACAATGTCTGATATGGGCTCATGCATGCATGCATGCTAAGTCACTTCAGATCAGATCAGTCGCTCAGTCGTGTCCAACTCTTTGCGACCTCATGAACTGCAGCACGCCAGGCCTCCCTGTCCATCACCAACTCCCAGAGGTCACTCAGACTCATATCCATCGAGTCAGTGATGCCATCCAGCCATCTCATCCTCTGTCGTCCCCTTCTCCTCCTGCCCCCATTCCCTCCCAGCATCAGAGTCTTCTCCAATGAGTCAACTCTTCGCATGAGGTGGCCAAAATACTGGAGTTTCAGCTTTAGCATCATTCCTTCCAAAGAAATCCCAGGGCTGATCTCCTTCAGAATGGACTGGTTGGATCTCCTTGCAGTCCAAGGGACTCTCAAGAGTCTTCTCCAACACCACAGTTCAAAAGCATCAATTCTTTGGTGCTCAGCCTTCTTCATAGTCCAGCTCTCACATCCATACATGACCACAGGAAAGACCATAGCCTTGACTAGGCAAATCTTTGTTGGCAAAGTAATGTCTCTGCTTTTGAAGATGCTATCTAGGTTGGTCATAACTTTCCTTCCAAGGAGCAAGCGTCTTTTAATTTCATGGCTGCAGTCACCATCTGCAGTGATTTTGGAGCCCAGAAAAATAAAGTCTGACACTATTTCCCCATCTATTTCCCATGTAGTGATGGGACCAGATGCCATTATCTTCGTTTTCTGAATGTTGAGCTTTAAGCCAACCTTTTCACTCTCCACTTTCACTTTCATCAAGAGGCTTTTTAGGTCCTCTTCACTTTCTGCCATAAGGGTGGTGTCATCTGCATATCTGAGGTTATTGATATTTCTCCTAGCAATCTTGGTTCCAATTTGTGTTTCTTCCAATCCAGCGTTTCTCATGATGTACTCTGCATATAAGTTAAATAAACATGGTGACAATATACAGCCTTGACATACTTCTTTTCCTATTTGGAACCAGTCTGTTGTTCCATGTCCAGTTCTAACTGTTGCTTCCTGACCTGCATACAAATTTCTCAAAAGGCAGGTCTGGTGGTCTGGTATTCTCATCTCTTTCAGAATTTTCCACAGTTGATTGTGATCTACATAGTCAAAGGCTTTGGAATAGTCAATAAAGCAGAAATAGATGTTTTTCTGGAACTCTCTTGCTTTTTCGATGATCCAGCGGATGTTGGCAATTTGATCTCTGGTTCCTCTGCCTTTTCTAAAACCAGCTTGAACATCAGGAAGTTCACGGTTCACGTATTGCTGAAGCCTGGCTTGGAGAATTTTGAGCATTACTTTACTAGCGTGTGAGATGAGTGCAATTGTGCGGTAGTTTGAGCATTCTTTGCCATTGCCTTTCTTTTGGATTGGAATGAAAACTGATCTTTTCCAGTCCTGTGGCCACTGCTGACTTTTCCACATTTGCTGGCATATTGAGTGCAGCACTTTCACAGCATCATCTTTCAGAATTTGGAATAGCTCAACTGGAATTCCATCACCTCCACTAGCTTTGTTCATAGTGATGCTTTCTAAGGCCCACTTGACTTCACATTCCAGGATATCTAGCTCTAGGTCAGTGATCACACCATCATGATTATCTGGGTGGTGAAGCTCTTTTTTGTACAGTTCTTCTGTGTATTCTTGCCACCTCTTCTTAATATCTTCTGCTTCTGTTAGGTCCATACCATTTCTGTCCTTTATCGTGCCCATCTTTGCATGAAATGTTCCTTTGGTATCTCTGATTTTCTTGAAGAGATCCCTAGTCTTTCCCATTCTGTTGTTTTCCTCTATTTCTTTGCACTGATCGCTGAAGAAGGCCTTCTGAAGAAGAAACTAAGTCACTTCAGCTGTGTTCAACTCTTTGCAACCCTATGGACTGTAGCCAGCTAGGCTCCTCTGTCCGTAGAATTCTCCAGGAAAGAATACTTGAGTAGGTTGCCAGGCCCTCCTCCAGGAGATCTTCCCAACCCAGGAATAGAACCTGCATCTCTCAAGTCTCTTGCACTGTCTGGCGGGTAATGCAGTCTCTCGCGTTACCACTAGTGCAATCTGGGAAGCCACACTTCACTAGTGCCACCAGGGAAGCCCCATTTATATATAAATAACTGCTTCCATACATGATTAGTTCTTCTTTTCCAGAGTTCTCCAGTGAAAGTCGCACAGGCATGTCCAACTTTTTGCAACACCATGGACTTCTCTAGGCCAGAATACTGGAGTGGGTAACCCTTTGCATTCTCCAGGGGATCTTCCCAATCCAGAGATTGAAAGCAGGTCTCCGGCATTGCAGGCAGATTCTTTATCAGCTAAGCCACAAGAGAAGCCCAGGAATACTGGAGTGGGTAGCCTATCCCTTCTCTAATGGATTTTCCTAATCCAGGAATTGAACCAGTGTCTCCTGCATTACAGGTGGATTCTTTACCAACTGAGCTATCAGGGAAGAGTTCACTAGGACAGAGGCTAATAGCTCAAGACTTGGATATTCCTGATCATTATATTCTCGAGATAAAATAAAGACATTTTTAGGTGTTTCACTGCATGCTTATCTGACTAGTGCTTTTGCTCTGTTACAATGGGCAGCACATTAACTTGATGATCCTGATTCTATTCTATTCCAAGCTCTGCCTCTTACTCCTTTGGTGACCCTGGCCCTTAATTTCCTCATTTGTAAAATAAAGGAGAGCTAGATTCTTTCAGGTTCACCTTTAATCTTTAACCTTTTATGATAAAAAAAAAAAAGTCTCTGTAATGAACTCAGACCAAACCCATTTATGTAGCAAATTTGTTTTTATTTTTAATATTTTTTTCTGAATTCCTTTTGCATCTTGGTCTACCTCTTTCTCCCTTTCCACCAGCCTTCCCCACCACACATACTTAATATCAGTGAATTAAATACATTTTCTGTGAAGTGAGAAAAATTTTACATGACATAAAATGTCTATGGGGAATTGGAAGAAAACACCCGGTGTAAAACAGATCTACCATACTTAGGAGGCCTTTTAAAAAGCAGCTTCAAGCCAAACATCCTAGTGTCAGAAAAAGCAGATAAAGCAGTTTCTAATATGCCTCATTTGTAGCTATTTTACATAACCAATGGTATCATGTTTTTAAAAAGAATGAGCTATGTGGAACTCTGAAAAGAGCTTGATGTTTCTGTGAATAAAATAATTAAAATGAAGATTCACATCAATGACCTAATCTGGGCCATTGCTTTATGAAGAAGTTCAGAAAGAAAACTGGGAATAGAACTGTCTTATGATCCAGCAATCCCACTGCTGGGCATACACACTGAGGAAACCAGAATTTAAAGCGACACATGTACCCTAATGTTCATCACAGCACTGTTTATAATAGCCAGGACATGGCAGCAACCTAGATGTCCATCAGCAGATGAATGGATAAGAAAGCAGTGGTACATATACACAATGGAGTATTACTCAGCCATTAAAAAGAATGCATTTGAGTCCGTTCTAATGAGGTGGATGAAACTGGAGCCTATTATACAGAGTGAAGTAAGCCAGAAAGAAAAACACCAATACAGTATACTAACGCATATATATGGAATTTAGAAAGATAGTAACAATAACCCTGTATATGAGACAGCAAAAGAGACACTGATGTATAGAACAGTCTTTTGGACTCTGTGGAAGAGGGAGAGGGTAGGATGATTTGGGAGAATGGCATTGAAACATGTATAATATCATATATGAAATGAATTGCCAGTCCAGGTTCAATGCACAATACTGAATGCTTGGGGCTGATGCACTGGGACGACCCAGAGGGACGGTAGGGGGAGGGAGGTGGGAGGAGGGTTCAGAATGGGGAACACATGTATACCGTGGTGGATTCATTTTGATATAAGGCAAAACCAATACAATATTGTAAAGTTAAAAAATAAAATAAAATTAAAAAAAAAAAAAAAAGAAGGACTTATTCGGAAGGCCCATGGAGAGGATAGCAAAAAATAAAAATGCAGCCTGGCTTTGGAGCAGGAGGTTACACATTCACACAAGACAGCTGCTGAGTCCAAGCTGGATCAATGCCTCTGGAATCACAAGCCAAATGGATAAGAGAAGAACCAGATGGAGAAAAGGAGAGCAAAATCTGAGCTACAAAGTGTAGTATTGTTAGGGGAAGGATACTGACTGGAACCGCCCACCCTGGCCAGACACCATAGTAACCATTTCCATGAGTTGTTTTACCACAGGAAGTCCTGCTAAGGAACATGGAACTAATAAGCCACAACCAACCTGAAGAGTTCAGGTAAGGTCAAAAGGAGACAGCACATGTCCAACCACCTCCCAGAATCCTTCTCTCTGGCATCCATCTTGGCTGAGCAAGGCGTGCACCACCAGGAAGGACTCTGAGTCAGAATAATTGGTTAAAGACAACCCAGAAACTAATCCCATCACCATAAAACCCGAGACTGCAAGCCATTTGACAGAGCTGTTCTCCTGGGTTCCCTTATCCTACTGCTTTCCACCTGGGTGCCCTTTCCCAACTTTGTCAGCACATGTGTCTCCTCGGACAATTCATTTCCGAGTGTTAGACAAAAGCCCACTTTTGGGCCCTGGAATGGGTCCCCCTTCCTGCAACAGTATCTCAGAATGAATATATGAACCTCAACCTCAATGGCATGTAGCTGAAGAGTAGAGCTTGCTCGTGAGCAGCACCTGTGAAAGAACAGAGCAACACAGGAGACAGAGATAAAGCACCCGCTCTGTGAGGCCCTCTGGTGTAGTCTTTTTTGATCTTAACTCTGGAACTTTCATGAGACCTGGGTTCGATCCCCGGGTCGGAAAGATCCCCTGGAGAAGGAAATGGCAACCCACTCCAGTACTCTTGCCTGGAAAATTCCATGGATGGAGGAGACTGGTAGGCCACAGTCCATGGGGTCTCAAAGAGTCGGACACAACTGAGCAACTTCACTGGTTCAGTGGGACTTTCAAGGGGTTTTCCACGTGGCTCTAGTGGTAAAGAACCCGCCTGCCAGTGCAGAAGATGCCCTGGAGGAGGAAATGCTAACCCACTCCATTATTCTTGCTTGGAAAATTCCGTGGATAGAAGAGCCTGGAAGGCTACAGTCCATAGGATTGCAGAACACTTGGACATGACTGAGCATGCACCCATCCACCAATCTTCAAACTTTCAGGGGTTAGAAGGGGTTGTGTTGTTTGTGCAGTTGTTCAAAATTACCTTCATATCCTTGAGGATTAGAGAATGAAATGGCAGCCCAGTCCAGTATTCTTGCCTGAAGAATTCCAGGGACAGAGAGTCCCAGAGGGTTACAGTCCATGGGGTCGTAAAGAGTTGAAAATGACTAAGTGAACAACACTTTCCTCATCCTTGGGGAAATACCTTTTATTCTACAAATCTTTGAATGTAGTTTACAATCTCTGTTAAGTATGTGGTGCTTTGTGTTTTTGCTGCATCGCCTCATGTGGAAGAAAGGGGGAAAGGACAGTGAGAGTGATAAAGAAGAAGCCAAATGCATCACCAAATTTTATCATCATTCCAGAGGAAGTTCTACTTCATGCACAAATGTCTTGGCATATATTATTCATGGGCTTACCAAATGAAAACAATGAAATGTCAAATCCATGATAATTACTTTTAAGCATTCATGGACTTTGTCTGCCAATTGTAATTATCTGGAGAATTTAGGAGAGTTTTAACTAAAGCCAGTAGAATGATGATTTTTTTAAAACAAATTTTTATCTCTACTTTTAGGATACCATCCTCCATGTATCTTTCAAAGTTCCAATGTGTCTTATGACAGAGGCAGTAATTGCCCTCTTATTCTGAGCTACCTTTTAGTGTTTATACATCAAACAGCTGTGAAAAGATAGTGTCTTTCTCCAAAACAAAGAGCAGGAATGCTAATTGTCAACTAACAACAACAAAAGTCTCTCTAAGCAAAGGGCAAGCATGCATACCACCAATTACAGAAGATTAAGTTTCTTCTGGGCTTTCCAGGTGGTTTAGTGGTAAAGAGTTCACCTCCCAGTGCAGGAGTTTGATCCCTGGGTCGGGAAGATCTTCTGGAGAAGGAAATGGCAGCCCACTCTAATATTCTTGCCTAGGAAATCCTAGGACAGAGGAGCTACAAAGAGTAGACAAAGAGTCAGACATGACTTAGCAATTAAACAACAACAACAAGATTCTTCTGCTTTAGTGCAAACCACTTTGCGGGCAGCTGTCTCTCTGGGCTTATTCATGTCTCCCTGTGGGACTTGGGAAAAGAGGAAAAATGCAAATATGCTGATTTTTATGCCCTTTGATATGCTGCAAATAATAAAGTCCTTTGTCTTTGACCCAGGAATCTTGTGCCTTCCACCAGCACCAATGAGCTGCTAATGAGTTGTGGCTAACTTGTTATCTTTTAAATACCATAACATTTCATAAAATTAACAGATCTTGATGAGGGGGTGCTGAGGATGAGATATAGACAGAGATATATAACTAAGAACAATCCCAACCTTCTCTTTCACTTCAATAAATCGTAATTAGGCCAGGAAAATATGCAATCTAATTTTTTATGAGCTTTAAAATTTCTTGTCTAGAAGCAAAAGTAAAATTTGGATTTGTAAAATGTTTAGAACTTATATTGCTTTCAGTTGCAATTATATGCACGAAATGGGCTTTGTGTGGACATGAGTGACCAATGTTCAAAGTTGAAATAGGTAGAACTCACAAATTCAAAAAACATTTTAGTCTCAGGAAACATCTGAATGGCAATATAAATAAGGTGAAGAAATTCTCTGGGGCTAAATTCTTACCTAAATCTCAGTTTTATCTACTATATGACAGCTAAACTTACACTGATCTTTGGGCTTCCCTGGTAGCTCAGTTGGTAAAGAATCCATTTGCAATGAAGGAGACACTGGTTCAATCCCTGGGTCAGGAAGATCCCCTGGAGAAGGGATAGGCTACCTACTCCAGTATTCTTGCCTGGAGAATACCATGGACAGAGGAACATGACGGGCTATGGTCTGTTGGGGTCACAAAGAGTCAGACATGACTAAGCACAGCTCAATGATATTCATTCCAATGTTCATAGCAGCACTGTTTACAATAGCCAGGACTTGGAAGCAACCTAGATGTCCATCCGCAAATGAATGGATAAGAAAGCTATGGTAAATATATACAATGGAGTATTACTCAGCCATTAAAAAGAATACATTTGAATCAGTTCTAATGAGGTGGATGGAACTGGAGCCTATTATACAGAGTGAAGTAAGCCAGAGAGAAAAACACAAATACAGTATACTAACGCATATATATGGAATTTAGAAAGATGGTAACAATAACCCTGTATATGAGACAGCAAAAGAGACACCGATGTATAGAACAGACTTTTGGACTCTGGGACCAGGAGAGGGAGGGACGATTTGGGAGAATAGCATTGAAACATGTATAATATCATATCTGAAACGAGTCGCCAGTCCAGGTACGAAGACTGATAATGGATGCCTGGGGCTGGTGCACTGGGATGACCCAGAGGGATGGCATGGGGAGGGAGGACGGAGGAGGGTTCAGGTTGAGGAGCACGTGTATACTGGTGGCGGATCCATCTCGATGTATAGCAAAAGCAATATAATATTGTAAAGTTAAGCAAAATAAAATTTAATTACAAAATAAAAAGAAAGAAAAATTTTTTTAAAAAAGTCATTTCGCTTAACTCATGATGAGTACACATTTAAACATATACAAAATTTGTCATCTTGATTGATGAAAAAAAAAACTGGTTTATGGAGAGAGAGGGAGAAATGGTATTGTATAAGGACAGCAGAAGGCTGGGAAAATGCAACTTTGGGGAAGGGCTTCAGGACAAATATGATTTGACAAAAGAATAATTAAGTTTCCCAAATAACATGAATCTCCTCTGACCATTATTATCACTTAACAACAGGAGGAAGAGGGTTATGCCGTAAACAAACATTATTTATAGATATGGATATACCTACATTTCCCTCATACTTGCAAAGCTAGACTCAACCATTTTATCTAGGCCTGTGGTTGTGACTGTTAAGCTGATGTTCAACCAACTGGGCTTGCCAGACCTGTTGTTTAAGTCTTCAGCTACTCCTGGCAGAAAGACTTGTTTTTATTTGTATATCTGTACTTTTTGCTAGGAGTCTGAGTATCTTCACTCAGAAAAGGTTTGTATAGGCTTCATTCTCAGCACCTAGTTAATACACCCAAACTAGTTTTGATAAGGACAGAGTAAAGGAGCAAAGTAGGCACTTAAATAGTTAATCTCAGTAAGGGAATAAAAGTAAAGAAAAAGGTGTGGGAGACCCTTGTAAGTTAATGATCACTCAAGGATGCAAGTTTTCATAACTGCAAAGTCAAACAGTTCTCATAGGAACATGTCCTAGGAATCATTAACTTACTGAGCTCATTTGGCCGGATGTAGTTCTCATGTCACCATTGCTTTATCATTTTGATGTATGCCTCATGCTTTTGTTGCATGGTTTCAGTTCAATTCAGTTAAGCTCAGTCATGTCCCACTCTTTGTGACCCCATGGACCACAGCACATCAGGCTTCCCTGTCCATCACCAACTCCTGGAACTTACCCAAACTCATGTCCATTGAGTCAGTGATGCTATCCAACCATCTCATCCTCGGTCATCCCCTACTCCTCTCGACTTCAGTCTTTCCCAGCATCAGGGGCTTTTCAAATGAGTCAGTTCTTCACATCAGGTGGCCAAAGCATTGGCGTTTCAGCTTCAACATCAGCCCTTCCAATGAATATCCAGGACTGATTTCCTTCAGGAAAGACTGGTTAGATCTCCTTGCAGACCAAGGGACTCTCAAGAGTCTTCTCCAACACCACAGTTCAAAAGCATCAATTCTTTGGTGCTCAGCTTTCTTTATAGTCCAACTCTCACATCCATACATGACTACTAGAAAAACCATAGCTTTACCTAGATAGACTTTGTTGACAAAGTAATGTCTCTGTTTTTAAAATGCTGTCTAGGTTGATCATGGGGAAACAGTGGAAACAGTGTCAGACTTTATTTTGGGGGGCTCCAAAATCACTGCAGATGGTGACTGCAGCCATGAAATTGAAAGATGCTTACTCCTTGGAAGGAAAGTTGTGGCCAACCTAGATAGCAGGTTAAAAAGCAGAGACGTTACTTTGCCAACAAAAGTCCATCTAGTCAAGGCTATGGTTTTTCCTGTGATCATGTATGGATGTGAGAGTTGGACTGTGAAGAAAGCTGAGCGCTGAAGAATTGATGCTTTTGAACTGTGGTGTTGAAGAAGACTCTTGAGAGTCCATTGGACTGCAAGGAGATCCAACCAGTCCATCCTAAAGGAGATCAGTCCTGGGTGTTCATTGGAAGGACTGATGCTAAAGCTGAAACTCTAATACTTTGGCCACCTCATGCGAAGAGTTGACTCACTGGAGAAGACTCTGATGCTGGGAGGGATTGGGGGCAGGAGGAGAAATGGATGACAGAGGATGAGATGGCTGGATGGCATCACTGACTCGATGAACATGAATTTGGATGGACTCTGGAAGTTGGTGATGGATAGGGAGGCCTGGCGTGCTGGGATTCATGGGATGCAAAGATTCGAAAATGATTGATCAACTGAACTGAACTGAACTGAAGTTAATCATAGCTTTCCTTCCAAGGAGCAAGTGTCTTTTAATTTCATGGCTGCAGTCACCATCTGTGGTGATTTTGGAGACCCCCAAGATAAAGTGTTCCACTGTTTCCATTGTTTCCTCTTCTATTTGCCATGAAGTGATGGGACCAGATGCCACGATCTTAGTTTTCTGAATGTTGAGTTTTAAACCAATTTTTTCACTCTTCTCTTTCACTTTCATCAAGCAAGCCTGTTTTTTCACTTTTTCTATTTCATAATCAGTGCTTTCATTTCATTTAGTTTGTGTTTTCCAACTTCCCTATCTTTCTTCTTTTTGTCGTTGTTGTTTCTCAAGCCTTTATCTAGTGGAAAAGCTTTTGTATAATAGAATATATATACACACACATATGTATATATATATGTATCATTTCTAAAATTCAATATAGAATATATATACACACACAAATATCCAAATATACATATATATATATATATATATGCATTC
The DNA here is from genome assembly GCA_935064755.1 of Tragelaphus eurycerus. NCBI lineage: Eukaryota > Metazoa > Chordata > Mammalia > Artiodactyla > Bovidae > Tragelaphus > Tragelaphus eurycerus. The sequence goes on along the minus strand of CAKXYN010000057.1, from coordinate 2,333,822 downwards.
TAGAAAAGATGCAAATTCTATTCAAGTTCTTATAGACTATAAGCCAGGATAAACTGGAACATATCCAGGAACATAAAACAGGTTGCACAATTTTCATGGTTTACAGGTATTAAAATCATACCTTTATGACAAGAGATCAAAGAGAACAGATGAGAGAATCTGTTCTCTCATCACTGTGGAATTACGTTAGGAATCAGTATCAAAAGATATTTGAAAATAACCCCCTTCAAGAGAAATTCTGATAAAAATCATGGAACAGTAAGAGTTTAATGTGTTGTTTGTTTGTTTTTCAATATCCAATCTAAGTCTGGCAGAGGATAAGTTGGGAAGTTTCCTGAGTATTCTGAACTTTTCACCAAGAATTTATCTGGTTGATGAGATCTTTTGCTCTCACTTGAATGGATTTACAGATCTTATCCCAGGGCTCCACACCTGAGAAAGAACAGGACATAATACTCACAGCCAGAGTCAATGCTAACCACATGGGAGCCTGAGCCAAAAAGGAACCAGATGAAAATCCTGCAGTTTTTCAAGAGAGAATAATGGAAATCTTTTTAAAAATATATGATTGCAGATCCCTCCTCCCCGAGGGATAGGTCTTTTTGATTATGCACTTCATAGTTCACTCTGCCTCAGATATCAGGTGCAAAATTTAGAAAGCTACTGCTGGCCCTCAGACCCCTGTGAGTGATTTACTCCAATTGGCTTATTCAATTTTCAATTAATAAGTTCATTTCAGTTCAATCGCTCTGTTGTATCTGACTCTTTGCAACCGCATGGACTTCAGCACACCAAGCCTCCCTATCCATCACCAAATCCCAGAGTTCACTCAAACTCATGTCCATTGAGTCAGTGATGCCATCCAACCATCTCACCTTCTGTCATCGCCTTCTCTCATCTTCAGTCTTTCCCAGCATCAGGGTCCTTTCAAATGAGTCAGTTCTTCACATCAGTTGGCCAAAGTATTGCAGTTTTAGTTTTAGCATCAGTCCTTCCAATGAATATTCAGGACTGATTTCTTTTAGGATGGACTGGTTGGATCTCCTTGCAGTCCAAGGGACTCTCAAGAGTCTTCTCCAACACCACAGTTCAAAAACATCAATTCTTCGGCACTCAGTTTCTTTATAGTCCAATTCTCACATCCATACATGACCACTGGAAAAACCATAGCCTTGCCTAGATGGACCTTTGTTGGCAAAATAATGTCTCTGCTTTTTAATATGCTGTCTAGGTTGGTCACAACTTTTCTTCCAAGGAGTAAGTGTCTTTTTATTTCATGCCTGCAGTCACTATTTGCAGTGATTTTGGAACCCCCCAAAATAAAGTCTGCCACTGTTTCTCCAACTATTTGCCATGAAGTGATGGGACTGCATGCCATGATCTTTGTTTTCTGAATGTTGAGCTTTAAGCTAACTTTTTCACTCTTCTCTTTTACTTTCCTCAAGACACTTTTTAGTTCTTCTACACTTTCTGCCATAAGGTTGGTGACATCCGCATATCTGAGGTTATTGATATTTCTCCTGGCACTCTTGAATCCGGCTTGTACTTCCTCCAACCCAATTTTCTCATGATGTACTCTGCATATAAGTTAAATAAGCAGGGTGACAATATACCGCCTTGACGTACTCCTTTTCCTATTTGGAACCAGTCTGTTTTTCCATGTCCAGTTCTAACTGCTGCTTCCTGACCTGCATACAGATTTCTCAAGAGGCGAGTCAGGTCGTCTGGTATTCCCATCTCTTTGAGAATTCTCCACAGTTTGTTGTGATCCACAGAGTCAAATGCTTTGGTATGGTGAATAAAGCAGAAATAGATGTTTTTCTAGAACTCTCTTGCTTTTTCAATGATCCAGCAGATGTTGGCAATTTGATCTCTGGTTCCTCTGACTTTTCTAAAACCAGATTGAATATCTGGAAGTTCACGGTTCATGTATTGCTGAAGTCTGGCTTGGAGAATTTTGAGCATTACTTTACTAGCATGTGAGATCAGTGCAATTGTGTGGTAGTTTGAGTATTCTTTGGCATTGCCTTTCTTAGGGATTGGAATGATAACTGACTTTTTCCAGTCCTGTGGCCATTGCTGAGCTTTCCAAATTTGCTGGCATATTGAGTGCAGCATTTTCACAGCATCATCTTTCAGAATTTGAAACAGCTTAACTGGAATTCCATCACCTCCACTAGTTTTGTTCATAGTGATGCTTCCTAAGGCCCACTTGACTTCACATTCCAGGATGTCTGGCTCTAGGTGAGTGATCACACCTTCGTGATTATCTGGATCATGAACCTCTTTTTTGTACAGTTCTTCTGTGTATTCTTGCCACCTCTTCTTAATATCTTCTGCTTCTGCTAGGTCCATACCATTTCTGTCCTTTATTGGGCCCTTCTTTGAATAAAATGTTCCCTTGGTATCTCTAATTTCCTTGAAGAAATCTCTAGTCTTTCCCATTCTATTGTTTTCCTCTATTTCTTTGCACTGATCATTGAGGAAGGCTTTCTTATCTCTCCTTGCTATTCTTTAGAATTCTGTGTTCAAATGGGCATATCTTTCCTTTTCTCCTTTGCTTTTCTCATCTCTTCTTTTCACAGCTATTTGTAAGGCCTCCTCAGACAGCCATTTTGTTTTTTTGCATTCCTTTTTTAGGAGATGTTACTCCCTCTCTCCTGTACAATGTCACAAACATCTGTCCATAATTCATCAGGCACTCTATCAGATCTAGTCCCTTAACTCTATTTCTCACTTCCACTGTATAATCATTATGGATTTGATTTAGCTCATACCTGAATGGTCTAGTGGTTTTCCCTACTTTCTTCAATTTAAGTCTGAATTTGTCAGTAAGGTGTTCATAATCTGAGCCACAGTCAGCTTCTGGTCTTGTTTTTTTTCTGACTGTATAGACCTTTTCCATCTTTGGCTGCAAACAGTATAATAAATCTGATTTTGGTGTTGACCATCTGGTGATGTCCATGTATAGAGTCTTCTCTTGTGTTGTTGGAAGAGGGTGTTTGCTATGACCAGTGCATTCTCTTGGCAGAACTCTATTAGCCTTTTCTGTGCTTCATTCTGTACTCCAAAGCCAAATTTGCCTGTTACTCCAGGTGTTTCTTGACTTCCTACTTTTGCATTCCAGTCCCCTATAATGAAAGGGACATCTTTTGGGAGTGTTAGTTCTAGGTCTCGTAGGTTTTCATAGAACTGTTCAACTTCAGCATCTTCAGCATTACTGGTCAGGGCATAGACTTGGATCACCATGATATTGAATGATTTGCCTTGGGAACGAACAGAGATTGCACACTGTCATTTTTGAGATTGCATCCAAGTACTGCATTTTGGATTATTCTGTTGAGGAAGCACAAGCTGGAATCAAGACTTCTGGGAGAAATATCAATAATCTCAGATATGCAGATGACACCACCCTTATGGCAGAAAGTGAAGAGGAGCTAAAAAGCCTCTTGATGAAAGTGAAAGAGGAGAGTGAAAAAGTTGGCTTAAAGCTCAACATTCAGAAAACGAAGATCATGGCATCTGGTCCCATCATTTCATGGGAAACAGATGGGGAAACAGTGGAAACAGTGTCAGACTTTATTTTTCTGGGCTCCAAAATCACTACAGATGGTGACTTCAGCCATGAAATTAAAAGACACTTACTCCTTGGAAGAAAAGTTATGACCAACCTAGATAGCATATTCAAAGCATAGACATTACTTTGTCAACAAAGGTCTGTCTAGTCAAGGCTATGGTTTTTCCTGTGGTCATGTATGGATGTGAGAGCTGGACTGTGAAGAAGGCTGAGCGCCGAAGAATTGATGCTTTTGAACTGTGGTGTTGGAGAAGACTCTTGAGAGTCCCTTGGACTGCAAGGAGATCCAACCAGTCCATTCTGAAGGAGATCAGCCCTGGGATTTCTTTGGAAGGAATGATGCTAAAGCTGAAACTCCAGTACTTTGGCCACCTCATGCAAAGAATTGACTCATTGGAGAAGACTCTGATGCTGGGAGGGATTGGGGGCAAGAGGAGAAGGGGACAACAGAGGATGAGATGGCTGGATGGCATCACTGACTCGATGGATGTGAGTCTGAGTGACCTCCAGGAATTGGTGATGGACAGGAAGGGCTGGCGTGCTGCGATTCATGGGGTTGAAAAGAGTCAGACACGACTGAGCAACTGATCTGATCTATCTGATCTGATCTGAGGAACAGATTTTATGATCTCAATGCTTGTATCTCCTCATATCTAGAGAAGCACTAAATCCCTTCATGGTGATATTAGATCCTCATGAGTAACAAAAAGCCTTTTGTAAAATGAGTGCTTCATGCTATTGAACTCCAGCTTCACCAAAACCTTATATGTTGTCTTTCTCTCACTACCACTTTGGAGCAGTCTCCCAGAGTTATCTGAGATATTGCCTCCAGGCTTCAGTCTTCATTTTGCCCCAAACAAAACCTAACTCACAACTCTCAAGTTGTACATCTTTTTTTAGTCGACAAGCCCCCAGGTCCTGGTGCACACAAGGTTTGTTTGAGCCCTCTGAGTGTCTCTGGTGGGAACAGGGTTTGAAGCTAAATGCGAATTCACCCCTCTTACTGTCTTCCTAGCGCTTCTCCTTTGCCCTTAGATGTGGGGTATCTCCTCACATCCACTCCAGTGCCTTCCGTCTTACTGGGGTTTCTCTAACCTTGGATGTGGGATATCTCCACAAGGCTGGTCCAGTGAAGTACAGCTGCCATTCCAGACCTTGGATGTGGGGTGTCTCCTCTTGGCCGCTCGCCGCTCCAGTGCTTATATCAGTAATAAGGATATGGCCCAAAAGGCTGAAGGTGCATAGCTGCTGCTGCTGCTAAGTCGTTTCAGTCGTGTCTGACTCTGTGCAATCCCATAGACAGCAGCCCACCAGGCTCTCTCATCCGTAGGATTCTCCAGGCAAGAACACTGGAGTGGGTTACCATTTCCTTCTCCAACGCATGAAAGTGAAAAGTGAAAATGAAGTTGCTCAGTCGTGTCCAACTCTTTGTGACCCCATGGACTATAACCTACCAGGCTCTTCTGTCCATGGGATTTTCCAGGCAAGAGTACTGGAGTGGGTTGCCATTGCCTTCTCCAAGGAATGTGCAGAGAGAAATATACAAAAGACCCAAATGATAGCAGTGGACAATTTCTCCACTCAGATACCACTGAAAGGGAGGCTGGTCTTTGTGGGCCAATTTGGCTGTGGTAGACCACAAGACCCATGGGTACCCAGACAAAACCAGTGTACCCTGTGTGGGCAAAAGGGGCACTGGGGGAAAGATTGAGATCAGTGCACCCTTTCCAAACAACCAGGACATTGGTAGAGGGAATGTTCCATATGCCAGTAAGCAATGGGAGCCTTTCAGCCATTGATGGTTTTACAATCAAAAAGATTGATTGGGTCAAAGTCCAGAAGTGTCTTTGCCTAAAAATACCATCGATATAACAAGTGCTGAGCTTCAGGTGGTCATTGATAGACTTTCTTATTGATAAGAAATTGATAGAATTTCTTATAGACACCAGTGCAGCACTTTTGGTCTTAACTCAAGGGATTGGAAGTTTTAACAACCATAAGAAATATAGAAGGGAATTTCAGGAAAGAGACAGGGGAACACGTCGCTAGGACCCCTTTTTTGCAACATCAATGGCCAGTCATTTCTACATTATTTTCTGTTTGTGCCTGAGTGTCCTATTTTTTTCTAAATGAAATGACTTATTAACTAAATTAGGGGCCACTCTCTCTCAAGGGACAAACAAGCCACCTTTATCATCAAAGTCCATTCTGAAGGAGATCAGCCCTGGGATTTCTTTGGAAGGAATGATGCTAAAGCTGAAACTCCAGTATTTTGGCCACCTCATGCGAAGAGTTGACTCATTGGAGAAGACTCTGATGCTGGGAGGGATTGGGGGCAGGAGGAGAAGGGGACGACAGAAGATGAGATGGCTGGATGGCATCACTGACTTGATGGGTGTGAGTCTGAGTGAGCTCCGGGAGTTGGTGATGGACAGGGAGGCCTGGCATGCTGCAGTTCATGGGGTTGCAAAGAGTCGGACATGACTGAGTGACTAATCTGATCTGATCTGATCTGATATTAGCTATAAATGAAGGACAGATTAAATCTATAACTGAGATAGAAGAATCAATAGACCCTGAAGTACATAACATTAAAACTCTGGGCCTGATTAAAAAAATACAGATTCAGGCCTTAAGTGACTCTTTTTCAGTTTTGAAAACTCTTTTGGGAAAAATTGTTTGAATCTTCAAAATCATGGTTATAATTTCCTTCAGTGGCTCCTTTAATGCTTATGACTGTATATCTTTTAATTTATGTCTTTTAAAACTTATCTTCTGAAGTTTAACATACAAGAGGGATAAAAGGATGATACTAAGCAGTGCAGCATTGGTTTACAGTTCTCCCAAGAGAGAAGGGACAGTCACCTGGGTGTTTTACTCCTTTCCCAGGAAGATCTACCTTGTGTATTAGCAGGAAGCAGCTGCTGACTGGTCATTCCCCCCTATCCTCTTTTTAAAAATAAAAGGGTAGGGCTTCCCTGGTGGCTTAGTGGTAATGACTCCACCTGCCAAGGCAGGAGATGTGGGTTTGATCCATGATCTGGGAAGATCCCAAATGCTGCAAAACAATTAAACCTGTGCACCACAACTATTAAAACTGTGCTCTAGAGCCCAGGAGTCATAATTACTGAGTCCACATGCCCCACATACTGAAACCTAAGTGCCCTAGAGCCCTACAGCCAGAGAAACCACCACGATGAGAAGTCTGTGCACTGCAACAAAGAGCACCTGCACTCACTGCAGCTTGAGAAAGCCTTCACAGCAACGAAGACTCAGGCAACCATTAAAAACAAAAAAAGATGATGTGGTGGATCATATTGAAACAGTGTGGACTAATCTGTGCATGATGGTTCTTGTTTTTTCATGCTTTTTTCTTTTATTTGTGGTTCATGGTTCAATATTTTTGTAAATCATATTCTTTTTAAAGTTATTATAAAATAATGGCTATAGTTCCCTATATTTTACTTTTCTATTCCTTACTCAACAGAATATTTTAAGTGAGTTACACCAAAAAAGTACAATTTTAGGTCATAGTGGCCAAGAAAAACAGCTCTTAAACAGGAGAGTACCACTGGAAAAAAAAATGCTACTTGGATGAAAGATTGATTCTACTTGAAAAGAAGATTAAAACAAACACTCAGAATTGAGGTAAAAAAATGTAAGTATATTTCCTCAGGCAGACTCTGAGGGCAGACTATTTATTTTACTTTTTCTTTCATAAGGTAAGGAAATTGGCCAAAGATAAGTTTTGCTTTAATTTCAATTTAAGGATTATGCATACATTAAAATGGACACTTTTCATCTTTGAAGATCTGATGTGATTATCATGGAGAGGTGTCCTGTTGACTGAATAGCTTTCATTGTGTTTGTTTTCTGTAGTTGATTTCTCCACACTCACCTATATTTTATAGTAGAAATATAGATGATCCTTTTGTGTCTGCAGAATCCTCCTGTCATTGGATGGGAACATGAAAAGTCAATGATATTAACTTAAAAAATTACACTTTTATAGCCCCTTTGTTTTTCACATTTGTTTCTGGCATGGAACAGCATCAGATTCTCCTCTGTTGCAGTAGAAGACAAAGGAAATTGCTGTTTAACTCTTCTCTGTTTCCCAAAGTCATTTTCCAGACCATTGGTATCCAATTTGGATTATTCTGTAAGCAGACCAAATGTTAATCAAACAATAATTTATACAATGACATATATGAGGATAGACATAGAAGAGAGGAAGCAGATGCCAAAAAAAGTAGCTATGCTATGCTATGCTAAGTCACTTCAGTCGTGTCCGACTCTGTGCGACCCCATAGACGGCAGCCCACCAGGCCTCCCCGTGCCTGGGATTCTCCAGGCAAGAACACTAGAGTGGGTTGCCATTTCCTTCTCCAATGCATGAAAGTGAAAAGAGAAAGTGAAGTCGCTCAGTCATGTCCGACTCTTGGCAACCCCATGGACTGCAGCCCACCAGGCTCCTCCGTCCGTGGGATTCTCCAGGCAAGAGTATTGGAGTGGGGTGCCATTGCCTTCTCCTACAAACTGGTTATTACGGCTATAAAAGTCATCTTGGGTACATAGGGCCCAAAATGCCAAAGACAGAGCTATGGAACACTGCATATGAATCAATATAGTTGTTTCAATTAACCAATTACATTTATATGAGGCATTTTTTATTATTGTGGTTTCTTCTCTAACTAATATTGAAACATGGTTTGAACTAAGGTCCCAGTGAAATGAGAAGTCTTTCAGTTGGCATGATTAGCTATCTTATAATACAAAATCAGAGAATGCTAGGATAATAAACATAGCTGGGTGAAATTTTATGCAGTCTATAATGGAAAGTTTGTCAATTTACTGTCAAAACTAGGATGGCATGTTTCTCTACCTTCCCCTCATGTATTTTCATGTTGTTTTCAATTTTTGTCTCCTATTACCCTGTGCACTGTGAGGGGCTCCACAATCAAGCTTATGATCAGATAAATTTGAGAAATTGCTAAATTTTTCCATAGCTATTTGACCATAAAACACTTAATTTTTTAATCATATAACCTTTATGTGATTATTAAAGTGGGGAATCATCTTCTGTTAAAGTAGAAATCAAGGCTAAGGCTACAGATTTAAAAATTTCTTTTTTCTTATGTTTCAAAAACCTTGATATGTGGTCAAAGTGTTCAAGGTTACATTTCTCTGCTGGTGAAATGAGAGCCCTAAAGGTAGTGTTAACCACTGAGTTTCTCTTTCCTGTCAAGTTCCTTTAGGTCTTGGAGTTTTTCTGTCTTGAGAACTTCCTCCTCGCCTCCCCTGGTGCATCCCTCCTGCCTACAGCTCTTACTAAGGCAGGAGGTGAGACACCCAGCAGTCTTGTGTCTCTTTAAAGCTTTAATTCGGGGATCAAAAGTTGGCTTTGGAGACTTGAATGTAAGTAGTACAGATGTTTTAATAATAATAGTGTCTAGGCTAGGCTAGGCTAGGCTAAGTCGCTTCAGTCGTGTCTGACTCTGTGCGACTCCATAGACGGAAGCTCACCAGGCTCCCCCGTCCCTGAGATTCTCCAGGCAAGAACACTAGAGTGGGTTGCCATTGCCTACTCCAATGCATGAAAGTGAAAAGTGAAAGTGAAGTCGCTCAGTCGTGTCCGACTCTTAGCGACCCCATGGACTGGAGCCTACCAGGCTCCTCCATCCATGGGATTTTCCAGGCAAAATACTGGGGTGGGGTGCCATTGCCTTCCCCAAATAATAGTGTCTATCATTTATAAATAATGGAAAAAAAATTAGAAAAAAAAAAGAATGTGTAGATGAATAAGTAAATGATAGACACTATTATTACTTATTCATCTACACATTCTCTTTTTTTCTAATTTTTTTCCATTATTTATCTTTTGTCCATCTCTACCTATTGCTGTCTGCTCCTTTCAAGTCACAATTCTGTAAAATTTCTGTTTATAAATATGTATTAGTTAAGGCACTCCTTACTGCAGAAACAGGCAAACCCTCAAATCTTATCCATCGATCCACTACAAGATTATTTCTCTGTTCCTTTTTTTCAAAGTAGATGTTATGATTCTGACTCTTTCTACTTTGTGCTCCATAATCTTCATGTGACCTCCAAAGTCTCTGCAGAGGGGAAAAAGCATGGAGGATCACACTTTGGATATTTTATGGACCGGTGTGAATGAGGCACAAATCACTTCTGTTCTTGGCCTACAGTGGGCTACAGTGCGGCCCCACTGCCCAGGCAAGTGGTACGGAAGATGGGGAAGACAGCCAAGCAATTACCTGTGAAAGACTGAGAACAATCAAAACAGTGGCACTGAGCATCTAACTTGAGGAGGGCTTGGAACACTATATTTCAATTGTTTGGGGAGAAATTTCAAGTTGTTAACTGAATTAAAATGAGAGGTGAAAAACTGTACTTTACCAGGGCCCTTACACTCCAGTACTCTTGCCTGGAAAATTCCATGGACGGAGGAGCCTGGTGGGCTGCAGTTCATGGAGTTGCTAAGAGTCGGACACGACTGAGCGACTTCACTTTCACTTTTCACTTTCATGCATTGGAGAAGGAAACGGCAACCCACTCCAGTGTTCTTGCCTGGAGAATCCCAGGGACGGGGGAGCCTGGTGGGCTGCCGTCTATGAGGTCACACAGAGTTGGACACTACTGAAGCGACTTAGCAGTAGCAGCAGTACATGTTTCTCTAAGCACAGAGGTTCTTAACCAAAAGAAGTTACCAGGAAAACAAATGTTACAAGTAAGAAAAGTTTACTACGTGAGCTTGATTCCAGTTAAATAGGAAGATGAATAAGGGAGAAAATCTAACTATTCATGAAACATACACAATTCTCTAAAGGAATTATCTTTATACAAACAGTAAGCACACAATAATTGTGTTTCATTAAAAATTTAACAGGCAGTTTAGAGTTTTAACAATATTGTAAAGTTAAAAAATTTAAAAAAAGATGCATTTTGAAAATAAAACTTGTCTTATGATTTTTGTTACAAAGCCTAACTTCTAAGCCAGCTCCCTGAGAGCAGTTTCAAAACCTTCCCAAACATGACATTCCATTTGCTATACATGCCATATTGCCTTCTTAGAAGACAATTTCATAATGAGCCCCAAATATTTAATATTCTTATTATAAGAAAAAAGTTTTCCAAGTCACAGCCATTTGAATATTCAAAACTTTCTCTACATTCAAAGAAATAAAAACAATCTGATATGATGCTAAATATCTTCATTAAACAAAATATAGGCAGGATAACATGTTCTTTTACCTCACTACAACTGACAGTAGTAAAAACAGTAATTAAATAAGAAAATTGAAGTTTCGATTTTCAAGAAAATATACTTCTTTTACTTCCTACTCAGGGTCCAGATTGATTTTAATAACTATTTTTCATTCTGCTTTCTGCCTTCTGCTTTCATTCTGCTTTCTACAGAATTTATGGCTCAAGTATACAAATTGCTTTTAAAAGATAATGGTACATGCATAGCTTCTGTCTGACATTCTTCTTGGCTATTTCTTGTAGCTTCTTCTCTTTCTCTCAAATTTCTAAAAATTCCTTCCAAATTCCTTTCAAATTTCTGCTTTCTTTTGGCTAAAAAACAATAAATCTTCCAGAAAATATCTTCATATTCTATGCTCAAACATAAAGTTTAAAAAATGATTAGAAGAAAGGCAGAGTATATGTGAATCCTTATAGTATAGTGACTAAATTGGATTTTGCTGTTTTCACTTTTTTCTTAGTGTGTTTATTACTTTGGCCATATAAAAGCAAAACATTTTATTTCCATATCTCTTAGCTTTTGCACTTTTTAGTCACTGTACTTTATCCACCTGGGTGGATGGTGTTAGAAATATTTAAGGTTAAATTATGATGTTGGCTCTACTATTCTATCAGCCACTCTGTGTCTTTTGAATAAACAAGATAGGTATTACCAATAATTACCAGTATGCTGCTAGTTGACCAGTGCTATCACTAAGAAACTTACCCTCTAATCTGACAATTTACTATTACTGATTAATTTTTTGACTAAAATTAATTTTTCTGTGTGGTTTATATTGAAAAACAAATAAATTCTTTTGGGAAGGATAGCCTTTCAAAGAGTTGGCTAAAGAAGCAGCTCATTTTATTCTTCATTTCATTACAAGAAAGCAAGGGTTGCAATACTCACATCAGACAAAATATTATTTAAAACAGAAGTCATAAAGAAAGATAAGGGCATTATAAAATGATAAAAAATATTAATACAAGAAAATGATATTGTTCTTAATTTCAAACTTTAGTAAAAATTATGTTTAAGTCTTTATGTCCTCTTCTTCTTGTTGTTAAATAACATTTTCAAGTCAAGACCAAAATTTGATACTTTTATCATGAATTCTGGATACAGGTATAATGTTAATGATCATTTATGTAATTGTAATTCCCTAAATAGCACATATTAATTAGGAATTCAATTTTCAGGTGATATTTGACCTCTCAGAAGAACATAGATATTGCTATTTTTACTTATCTTTTAAGATTCAAAAGGAAATGGAATTTACCAGTGCAGACACATCATTTAAGAAATAATAGGCTTAAAATTGAGAAATGACTAGTGTTTTTATGGGAAAGATTTTAAGTGATATGAATAATAAAGAAAAGATACATCCAAACATAGCAATAATCAATGAGAGAAAAATTATTGAAAGCATTTTGCAACTGTAAATTATTTTAAAGAATGTGGAATCCCCTTTGTTATGAGAAAAATATTAAATATTCATAATATAATGCTCATTTATCAACTGTAATCTGCATTCTGTAAAAGTGTTATGAAATGATTAGAATGTTAATTACCTAATTTAAAACAAATTTGACTAAAATAAAGTATAGCAAGCTAAATTAAGTTTAATTTAGATCAATTTGCATGTAATTACTTTAAGGGAGTTTTCACCAAATAACAGATTTTACGACTCATTATGCATTCACTCATTTATTACACAGACATTTTAAAACTGAGGCTGAAGTTCTAAGTTTTCTTTGATTTATTTCTGAACACCCACCATGTTCTAGGAACTGTGCCAGTGGTGGCTGTTACAGAGCAGTTTAGATGAAGGAAATAACTAGCCTATTCTCAACCTTCACATGTCCCCTCCTCAGGTATCCCCTGACTGCCTCATCTAAGTTAATTTTCACAGTAATTGTTTTGTCAGTGTTTGCATGCTTCCTTTGTAGGATTTCAGTTCAGTTCAGATCAGTTGCTCAGTTGTGTCTGACTCTTTGTGACCCCATGGACTGCAGCACACCAGGCTGCCCTGACCATCAAAAACTCCCAGAACGTGCTCAAACTTATGTTCATCGAATCAGTGATCCCATCCTCTGTCCTCTCCTTCTCCTCCCTTTCACTCTTTCCCAGCCTCAGTGTCTTTTCCAATGAGTCAGCTCTTCGCATGAGGTGGCCAAAGTTTGGCAGTTTCAGCTTCAACATCAGTCCTTCCAGTGAATATTCAGGACTGATTTCCTTTAGGATGGACTAGTTGGATCTCCTTGCAATCCAAGGGACTCTCAAGAGTCTTCTCCAACACCACAGTTCAAAAGCATCAATTCTTCAGCACTCAGAGTTCTTTATGTCTAACTCCCACATCCATACATGACTTGGAAAAACCTTAGCTTTGAGTAGATGGATCTTTGTTGGCAAAGTAATGTCTCTGCTTTTTAGTATTCTGTCTAGGTTTGTCATAGCTTTTCTTCCAAGGAGGAAGTGTCTTTTTATTTCATGGCTTCAGTCACGATGTGCAGTAATTTTGGAGCCCAAGAAAAGGAAGTCTATCACTGTTTCCATTGTTTCCCCATCTATTTGCCATGAAGTGATGGGACTAGATGCCATGATCTTAGTTTTTTGAATGTTGAGTTTTAAGCCAACTTTTTCACCTCTCCTCTTTCACTTTCATCAAGAAGCTCTTTAGTTCCTCTTCACTTTCTGCCATAAGGGTGGTGTCAACTGCATATCTGATGTTATTGGTATTTCTCCCGACAATCTTGGTTGTGGACTTATCATCACCAGGAGTTATCACCACTAGTGTTTTTGTCTATTAAATATTAGACCTCTGTTCTTCACAATGTAAGCTTTATGAAGCCTTGCATATCTTATATGTAAACATATTAGCTGCTCAACTAATGCATGAAAGAGACATGCATTAGTTAAGATAGTATGACTTGATCACTTAAGGTAAATAGGTGCTTTTCTCTTAATGACACAAAGTAGTTAGAGTGAAACAATCAGAGAGTCTATAAGAACTAAATCATGTACACCTATCTATATGCAAGAATACATATTAATACATATTATATAGCTATATTAACACATATTATAGTGGTACATGTTAACACATTTCATGCAGAGTTATAGACTGAACATATGTGTCCCCCTCCCGATTCGTATGTTGAAATCTAATCCTTTGGGAGGTGGTTGGCACGTGATAGTGGGAGTGAAAGTATTGGTCCCTCATTCATGTCTGAACCTTGTAACCCAAAGGACTGTGGCCCGCCAAGCTCCTCTGTCCATAGAATTCTCCAGGCAAGAATACTGGAGTGGGTTGTCATTCCCGTCTCCAGGGGATCTTCCTAACCCAAGGATAGAGCCCTAGTCTCCTGCATTGAAGGTGGATTCTTTACCCTCTGAGCCACCAGGGAAGCCCAATGGTGGGTGAGTTGAGCCCTTACAAAAGAAACTTCAAAGAGGGTCCTCACCTCTTCCACACAGCCAAAAAGATGGACATCTATAATCCAAGAAGTGAGTCCTAGCCAGATACCAAGTCTACTAGGACCTTGATCTTGGACTTCCCAGAACCACTATGAGAAATGCTTCTGACGTTTATAAACTACGCAGTCTGTGGTATTTTTGTTCTAGCAGCCCAAAAGGACTAACACATAGCAGTACATATAAACCTATGTTACAAAGGTACATATTAATGCTTGCCAGGTGGCACTAGTGGTAAAGAACCCATCTGCCAATGCAAGAGATGTTAAGAGATGGTGGATTCAATCTCTGGGTCAGGTAATCGCCTGGATCAGGTCACGGCAACCCACTCCAGTATTCTTGCCTGAAGAATTCCATGGACAGAGGAGTCTGTCAGGCTACAGTTCATAAAGTCACAGAGACTCGGACACAACTGAAGCGACTTAGCACACACACACATGCATAAGTTTCATGCTAACACATTGTAGGAGTACACATTAACATACAATGGAGATGTGTGCTAACACATACTATAGACATACATGGTGGTATGTGTTATGGAGGTACATGTTAACACATTTTATCAGATCAGATCAGTTGCTCAGTCGTGTCTGACTCTTTGCAACCCCATGAATCGCAGCATTCCAGGCCTCCCTGTCCATCACCAACTCCTGAAGTTCACTCAGACTCACGTCCATCGAGTCAGTGATGCCATCCAGCCATCTCATCCTCTGTCGTCCCCTTCTCCTCTTGCCCCCAATCCCTCCCAGCATCAGAGTCTTTTCCAATGAGTCAACTCTTCGCATGAGGTGGCCAAAGTACTGGAGTTTCAGCTTTAGCATCATTCCTTCCAAAGAAATCCCAGGGCTGATCTCCTTCAGAATGGACTGGTTGGATCTCCTTGCAGTCCAAGGGACTCTCAAGAGTCTTCTCCAACTCCACAGTTCAAAAGCATCAATTCTTCGGTGCTCAGCCTTTTTCACAGTCCAACTCTCACATCCATAAATGACCACAGGAAAAACCATAGCCTTGACTAGATGAACCTTTGTTGGCAAAGTAATGTCACTGCTTTTGAATATGCTATCTAGGTTGGCCACAACTTTCCTTACAAGGAGCAAGCGTCTTTTAATTTCATGGCTGCAGTCACCATCTGCAGTGATTTTGGAGCCCAGAAAAATAAAGTCTACCACTGTTTCCACTGTTTTCCCATCTATTTCCCATGAAGTGATGAGACCGGATGCCATGATCTTCGTTTTCTGAATGTTGAGCTTTAAGCCAACTTTTTCACTCTCCACTTTCACTTTCATCAAGAGGCTTTTTAGTTCCTCTTCACTTTCTGCCATAAGGGTGGTGTCATCTGCATATCTGAGGTTATTGAGATTTCTCCTGGCAATCTTGATTCCAGCGTGTGTTTCTTCCAGTCCAGCATTTCTCATGATGTACTCTGCATATAAGTTAAATAAACAGGGTGACAATATACAGCCTTGATGTACTCCTTTTCCTATTTGGAACCAGTCTGTTGTTCCATGTCCAATTCTAACTGTTGCTTCCTGACCTGCATACAAATTTCTCAAGAGGCAAATCAGGTGGTCTGGTATTCCCATCTCTTTCAGAATTTTCCATAGTTTATTGTGATCCACACAGTCAAAGGCTTTGGCATAGTCAACAAAGCAGAAATAGATGATTTTCTGGAACTCTCTTGCCTTTTCCATGATCCAGCAGATGTTGGCACTTTGATCTCTGGTTCCTCTGCCTTTTCTAAAACCAACTTGAACAACTGAAAGTTCATGGTTCACTGGCTTGGAGAATTTTGAGCATTACTTTACTAGCATGTAAGATGAGTGTAATTTGTGCAGTAGTTTGAGCATTCTTTGGCATTGCCTTTCTTTGGGATTGGAATGAAAACTGACTATAGAGACACACATTAAAGCACATTATGGAGATAACACTGTTATGGAGGTACATGTTAGCATATCTTAAGGTGGCACATGGCATAGAGGTGCATATTAACACGTGTGCATGTGCTTGTTAATACGTGTTGTGGAAGTACATGATAACACATGTCATGGAGGAACATGCTAATGCATGTTATAAAAGTACATATTAAGTGTTGAAGAAGCACCAGGGCTGGATCAACTAATTTTACTTAAGAATGAGTAAATGATTTTGGACATGGGTCTTATATGGCAAATTAACATTTTCTAGGCAAAAAATATTCATTATAGAACACAAAGCTGAAAATAGTCTAAAGAGCTAAAACTTTAATAAAAACTGTAAAATAAAGGGCTTGTAGAGCTAGCATCTCAAATCTGAAAGAGAGGCCATTGCAGCCCTGCTTACTGAATAGGATTACTTTCAAATTGCCCTTTGGTCTGAAAACTGGAAACAGCTTATCTGAGTATGATCCTTAGTTTCTCTTCAAGACTGTGATTTTTAGATTTGCTACTTTTGGCCATCTCAGGTAAACATTCCACCTGAACTTCTCCATCTCTGAGAGGCCATTTCTTTACCTCTTTCCCACATTTCTCATCTGATAAGCAGACCCTGGACTTTTTGCTGTGTAATTTGACATTTGCAGTGTGTAGAACATTAATAGTTTTCAATTGCCTTTAAGAATTTTAGGTTTCCTTATTATGGAAATAACAAGTTAATTATGTGGTATTTAAGGGCTGCCCTGGTGGCTCACATGGTAAAAAATTTGCTTGCAATGCAGGAGACTTGGGTTTGATCCCTGGAACAAGAAGATCCCTTAGAGAAAGGAATGGCAAACCATTCCAGTATTCTTGCCTGGAGAATTCCGTGGACAGAGGAGCCTGGAATGCTATATATTCCACGGGGTCAGAAAGAGTCAGACACAAGTAAATGATTAACTCTTTCACTTTTTCCACTTCATTTTAAGTGCAATTATTTTTTAAAAGAAGACTATATCAACACTTATAACTTTGAGCTCTGTTTAACAGAGGTTTGCTGAATATGGAAGTCCCCCATGATTTTTCAGGATACAGCGACACCAAGTATATGTCTCTTCAAATTCTTAGGTAATTCCGCATATTGCTTCCACATTCTCACTACATTATGCTGATGAAGAAGTAAAATTATAAAACTGAGCTCTCTGTTCATTCTACATTTGCCACCAAGGAAGTAATTCAAGATGTATATCACAGTTACTGGATTTAGATGAATTGGCAAAAAATATGATCTGAAGAACAGGAAGAATTTACCTATAACTTTGTGTTACTGCAGTTCCATAGAGAAGCCTTTGTGAGTTCCTGAAGATTGAGAGCTGGAGGCAGGAGAAATCATAGCTGCATGGTCATAGATACCATCAACCCCCTCTTCCTCTGAATGTCAGTGGTCTCCTTGGCAACACATTTCTCTCTTGCCTTTGAAAATTGTTATTGAGTAGAAACAATTTGGATTGCTATAGCAATGAGATGACTAAAACCAAGGCCAAGAGATAATTGTTTTTCTCCCAAGTAGGAAAAGAGGTCTCCCATAAAAGTGCCTTAGTTGAGCATTTCCCTCATACTTGGCTTTATAGGGGCCCTCATGCTGAAGTCCCAATAAACTGGGTTTGAAAATACCTTAGAAACCCAAGTGACTTCTGCCAGGAAAAGGACAATTCAGAATTCATTATAGGAACCAATTCAAGGAAAAATAAATCAAGAAATAAGTATGGCCCATTTTCTACTTTGTTTCCTGTTAAACTGAAGGAACTGTAAACTTATTAGCTACACCTTAGAAAGTGGAACAGTGCAGCACCACAAATGTTGTCTCATTTATCAAAGAACACAAGTTTGGGAGGACAGTGTAAATATTAGGCTTTAATTACGCTTAAAAAATGTACTGATTCAACTAAAGCTTTCATGGAGTCTTGACAGTAAATGGAGGGAATACATTCAAGTAAATGATCATAAAAGTAAAATGAAGGTTTACCCTTTATGTAAACTTCACCAGCTATGCATGCAAATAAAATGATGCCAGTGTTCCCCTGGCTTCTGAACCCCCTAGTAATACAGTGCTTTTATCATCACTTAAAAACTCTCATAGGATTACTGCTGAGCACCTCTGAGGTTGTTACATATCAGACCTTAAATGTGTTGTACACCAGATTCTGCTTTGACCCTTTCCAGATGTCTATTTCCTTTCACACCTCATGAAGGCATCTCATAACTACCACATCTGACAGTACCTGCCCTGAGAATGCTAATATCTGTATTAAGAGTTTTAGTTTATTATTCTCCAAATAGTCCTGTGTATACTGGGGTTCTCAATGTACAGAATCATGGCACCTTGCCTAAGAACAACAAGGTTCCCACATCTTGCAGAATCCCTGTGTAAAGAGCTATTTCAGACTCTGTGTACAGGCTCTTTTGCATAGATTCAAGCACAATTGCATGAGGACCAATAAAATTTTTTGTGATATCATGCTTCTTGATACCTCTTGCCTTCTTGAGCCTCTTCATAAGGGTGAAATAGGACAGTGGAAAAGCTAGCTTGAAACTCAACATTCAAAAAAAAAAAAAAAAAAAAACAACAAAACACTAAGATCGTGGCATCTGATCCCATCACTTTATGGCAAATAGAAGGGGAAAAAGAGGAAGCAGTGACAGATTTTCTTTTCTTGGTCTCCAAAATCACTGCAGACGGTGACTGAAGTCATGAAATTAAGATGCTTGTTCCTTGGAAGGAAAGCTATGACAAACCTAGATAGCATATTTAAAATCAGAGATGTCACTTTGCTGACAAATGTTCATATAGTCAAAACTATGGTTTTGCAGTAGTCATGTACAGATGTGAGAATTGGACCATAAAGAAGGCTGAGCACTAAAGAACTGATGCTTTCAAGTTGTGGTGCTGGAGAAGACTCTTGAGAGTCTCTTGGACAGCAAGGAGATCAAACCCATTGATTCTAAAGGAATCAACCCTGAATATTCATTGGAAAGACTGAAACTGAAGCTGAAGCTCCAATATTTTGGCCACCTGCTCTGAAGAGCTGACTCATTAGCTGTTGCTGCTACTAAGCTGGTGCTGCTACTAAATTGCTCAGTCATGTCCGACTCTTTGGGACCCTATGGACTGTAGCCTGCCAGGCTCCTCCATCCATGGGATTTTCCAGGCAAGAGTACTGGAGTGGGTTGCCATTTCCTTCTCCTGACTCATTAGAAGAGACCCTAAAGATGGGAAAGATTGAAGGAAAAAGGAGAAGGGGGCAGCAGAGGATGAGATGGTTAGACAGTATCATGGACTCAATTGACACGCTTTTGAGAAAACTCAGGGAGATAGTGACGGACAGGGGAGCCTGTTGTGCTACAGTCTATTGGGTTGTCAGACATCGGTTAGTGACTGAACAACAACAATACATACTTCAGGTCCAGAATCTCTTTCCTCCGGTCACTCATGTGTGACAACCTTCTCTTCATTTCTAATTCCAACTGTTTGATTCCATTAGATATTCCTTTATCCTTAAACCCACAGGAAAATTGAATAATGTATTCCAACAATTACTAAGGTATAGTCCATATACCTCTGGGTATTCCAGATGCCCTTTCAGGGGCATTTAAGGGGCATTCAGAATTTAAGAGGTCAGAACTAATTTTAAATCAAAAGGCCTCATTTTATTTATAGTGTTCAGAGACTAGGAATTTTGGCTTATGAGCATGAATTGAACCCTACTTATGTCCCCACTCATGCTAATCCCTTTGACAACCAAAAATAATGGCAGAGTTGCATAAAGTAAAAGAACTCAGGGATTAGATGAGAAGCCCAGCATTACAGCTTAAAAGGCTTTCTGTTTTGTGCAGGATGGTGTCAACCTTATAATGCAGGGTAGGAAGAAGGCCTCCAAGGGAAGAGATAGTTGGAGCTCATTTGTGACATTTGCCTGTGTTACACATTGAATGAGATTTCATGGTTTCTTTAAAGTGTCACCTCACCAAACTGCTTACCCTCCTAGCCAGAGCTGGCTGACCCAAACTGGATAAGTTAGTCTGGCCTTTTGGTAATTTGGAAAGAAAGCCAGAAAAACAGAGTCCTTCGACCTCTTGGTATTCAACTGTTCTTTAGTGCCTGGTGTCAGGCTTTCAGGAAACTAGCTCTACTACAATTTTTTTTTATTCTACAAAATATCTCTTTATCCTAAAATAAGTTTCCCTTTATAATTTAAACCAGTTGAGTGAGTTCTATTCCTTAAAAAACAAACAAATCCTAATGAAGAACAAATTTGACTTTGAAAGTGCTGCTATCAGCCCACATTAAATTTTTGAATAAGATTTTAGAAAACACATGTTCATCAAATAAAATATATATTAAGTCAGTCACTATTTATATAACAATTATATGTTATGTAGGATTATAGCAGTTGCCTGTTATATGACAGTTACAAATGGCAAATAATTCTGGAAATACAAATACACTTTTGAACAATATACTCATTTTAATCATGGTAGATAGAAATTAAAAATCTCTCAATAAAATAATCATCATCATATATGATGCACCACACTGCATCAATATACTGTACCATATTATTCCTTATTATTTTCAGTAACATGAATTATAAATTTTTACATGATTTGTCTATTTTCAGATCAGATCAGATCAGTCGCTCAGTCGTGTCTGACTCTTTGCGACCCCATGAACTGCAGCACGCCAGGCTTCCCTGTCCATCACCAACTCCCGGAGTTCACTCAGACTCACATCCATCGAGTCAGTGATGCCATCCAGCCATCTCATCCTCTGTCATCCCCTTCTCCTCCTGCCCCCAATCCCCCCCAGCATCAGAGTCTTCTCCAATGAGTCGACTCTTCGCATGAGGTGGCCAAAATACTGGAGTTTCAGCTTTAGCATCATTCCTTCCAAAGAAATTCCAGGGCTGATCTCCTTCAGAATGGACTGGTTGGATCTCCTTGCAGTCCAAGGCACTCTCAAGAGTTTTCTCCAACACCACAGTTCAAAAGCATCAATTCTTCGGCGCTCAGCCTTCTTCACAGTCCAGCTCTCACATCCATACATGACCACAGGAAAGACCATAGCCTTGACTAGGCGAACCTTTGTTGGCAAAGTGATGTCTCTGCCTTTGAATATGCTATCTAGGTTGGTCATAACTTTCCTTCCAAGGTCTAGTTTACATTTATTATAATTCTATTATATAGCTATGTCATCTAAACAATGAAAGATTGCAGTGTTTTTTCAAGCCTTGCCTACTCTGGCTTCAGTGAACAGTGCAGTCAGTGTGAACAGTAAGACAATTAGCATTGCAAAGAGAATCTGTAACATACACACACACACACACACATGAAATATTATTCAAAGAAATGAAACCCTACCTTTTAGAACAATATGGATGGGCTTAGAGGGTATTGTGTTAAGTGAAATAAGCTATACACACAAGGACAAATAATCCATGATCTTACTTACATGTGGAATCTAAAATAGTAGAACTCATAGAAGCAGAGAATATAATAGTGGTTTCTAGACCCTAAGGGAGGGCAAAATATGGAGAAGTTGGTCAAAGGGCACAAAGTTTCAGTCATGTAAAATCAATAAATTCTGGAAATCTAATACTCAGAAATATGTCTATAGTTAACAATGTGCTCAGTCCGTAAGGACTCTAGCCCACAGGCTCCTCTGTCCATGGGATTTTCCAGGCAAGAATGCTGGACTGGGTTGCCATTTCTACCTCTACGGCATCTTCCTGACTCAAGCATCAAACCCATGTCTCTTGCATTGAACAGGCAGATTCTTAACCACTGAGCCACCTGGGACCCCCTCCTCCTCCATACTTAACAATACTGTATTATATACAAATTTGTTAATTCCCTGGACTGTACAGTCCATGGGGTCACAAAGGGTTGTATATGACTGAGCAGCTTTCACTTTGTTAAGAGGGTAGATTTTAAGTGTTCTCACCACACACACACACAAGAAAATACTATGTGTGGATATACTTCTGTATTTGAGTATGGTAATTATTTCACAATTTACACATACATCAAAATATGTACAAATTTTTATTGTTGTTGTGGGTCAGTTGCTGAGTCGCATCCAACTCTCTGCAGCTCCATGGACTGCAACACACCAGGCTTCTCTGTCCTTCACAACCTCCCAGAGTTTGCTCAAAGTCATGTCCATTGAGTCAGTGATACCATCCAACCATTTCATCCTCTGTTGCCCCCTTCTCCTGCCCTCAATCTTTCTGAGCATCAGGGTCTTTTCCAGTGAGTCAGCCCTTGGCAGCGGGTGGCCAGAGTATTAGAACTTCAGCTTCAGCATCAGTCCTTCCAACAAATATTCAGGATTGATCTCCTGTGGGGATGACTGGTTTTACCTCCTAAGAGTCAAGGGACCCTCAAATGTCTTCTCCAGCACCACAATTCAAAAGCAACAATTCTCCAGCACTTATCTGTCTTTACAGTCCAACTCTCACATGCATACATGACTACTGGAGAAACCAAAGCTTTGACTGCTGCTGCTGCTGCTGCTAAGTCACTTCAGTCATGTCTGACTCTATGCGACCCCATAGATGGCAGCCCACCAGGCTCCCCCATCCCTGGGATTCTCCAGGCAAGAACACTGGAGTGGGTTGCCATTTCCTTCTCCAATGCATGAAAGTGAAAAGTGAAAGTGAAGTCACTGAGACTAGATGGACCTTTTTCAGCAAAGTGATGTCTCTGCTTTTTAATATGCTGTCCAGGTTTGTCATAGCCTTCCTTCCAAGGAGCAAGTGTATTTTAATTTCATGGCTGCAATCATCATCTGCAGTGATTCTGGAGCCCAAGAAAATAAAGTCTGTCATTGTTTTTATTTTTTTCCCTATTTCCCTAGAAGTAATAGAACCAGATGCCATGATCTTAGTTTTTTGAATGTTGAGTTTCAAGCCAGCTTTTTCACTCTCCTCTTTCGCTTTCATCAAGAAGCTCATTAGTTCCTTTTCACTTTATGCCATTATGTAGTAGCATATGCACATTAGAGATTGTTGATATTTCTCCTGGAAATCTGGATTCCAGTTTGTGATTCATGCAGACTGGCATTTTGCATGATGTTTTCTGCATCTAAGTTAAATATGCAAGGTGACAATATACATATTCTTTCCCCCAAATATGGAAAATTCTTAAGAAGGTGGGAGTATCAGATCACCTTACCTGCCTCCTGAGAAAACTGTATGCATGTGAAGAAACAACAATTAAAAACAGACATGGAACAAAGTATTGGCTCAAAATTGGGAAAGGAGTATGTCAAGGCTGTATGTTATCACTTTGCTTATTTAACTTATATACAGAGTGCATCATAGAGAATGCTGGAGTGGGTGGAGCTCAAGCTGGACTCAAGAGTACCAGGAGAAATATCTACAACCTCAGATATGCAGATGATGATAATAGCAGAAAGTGAAGAGGAACTTCTCTTGATGAAGGTCAAAGAGCAGAGTGGAAAAGCTGGTTTAAAACTCCACATTCAAAAAACTAAGATCATGGCATCTAGTCCCATGATGTCATGGCAAATAGATGGGGGGAAAATGGAAACAGTGACAGACTTTATTTTCTTGGACTCCCAAATCAATGTAGATGATGACTGCAGCCATGAAATTAAAAGATGCTTGCTCCTTGGAAGAAAAACTATGACAAACCTAGACAGTGTATAAAAAACAGAGAAATCACTTTGCTGAAAAATGTCAGTATAGTCAAAGCTATGGTTTTTCCAGTAGTCATGTGTGGATATAAGAACTGGAGCAGAAAGAAGCTTGAGCACCAAAGAATTGATGCTTTTCAACTGTGGTGTTGGTGAAGACTCTTGATCATCCTTTAAATTCCAAGGGTATCAGACCAGTCTATCCTATAGGAAATCAACCCTGAATATTCACTGGAAGGACTGATGCTGAAGTTGAAGCTCCATTACTTTGGCCACCTGATGCAAAGAGCCAGCTCACTGGAAAATACCCTGATGTTCGGAAAGATTGAGGATATGAGGAAAAAGGGATGACAAAGGATGAGATGGTTGGATGGCATCACTGTCTCAAAGGAAATGAGTTTGAGCAAACTCTGGGAGACAGTGAAGGAAATGGAAGCCCAGTATGCTGCAGTCCATGGCGTGGCAGAGTCAGAAATGACTGAGTGACTGAACAGCAACTTACTCCTCTCCCAATTTTGAACCAGTCTGTTGTTCCATGTATGGTTCTAACTGTTGCTTCTTGACCTACAAACAGGTTTCTCAGGAGGCAGGTAAGTTACCTGGTATTCCCATCTCTTTAAGAAGTTTCCAATTTGTTGTGATCTACACAGTCAAAGGCTTTAATGTAGTAAGTGAAGCAAAAGTAGATGTTTTTCTGGAATGTTGGCAATTTCATCTCTGATTCCTTTGCCTCTTCAAAACTCAACTGGTTCATTTGGAAGTTCTTGGTTCACGTACTGCTGAAGCCTAGCTTGAAGGATTTTGAGCACTACCTTGCTAGTATGTGAAGTGAATGCAATTGTTAGGTATTTTGAACATTCTTTTGCACTGCCCTTCTTTGAGAGTGGAATAAAAACTGGCCTTTTCTAGTCCTGTGGCCATTTCTGAGTTTTCCAAATTTGCTGGCATATTGAGTGCAGCATTTTAATAGCATCATCTTTTCAGTGCAGTTCAGTTCAGTTACTCAGTCCTGTCCGATTCTTTGCAACCCCATGAATACAGCATGCCAGGCCTCCCTGTCCATCACCAACTCCCGGAGTTCATTCAAACTCATGTCCATCAAGTCAGTGATGCCATCCAGCCATCTCATCCTCTGTCGTCTCCTTCTTCTCCTGCTCCCAATCCATCCCAGCATGACGGTCTTTTCCAATGAGTCAACTCTTTGCATGAGGTGGCCAAAGTTTTGGTTTCAGCTTCAGCATCATTCCTTCCAAAGAAATCCCAGGGCTGATCTCCTTTAGGATGGACTGGTTGGAACTCCTTGTAGTCGAAGGGACTCTCAAGAGTCTTCTCAACACCACAGTTCAAAAGCATCAATTCTTCAGCACTCAGCTTTCTTCACAGTCCAGCTCGCACATCCAGACATGACCACTGGAAAAACCATAGCTTTGACTAGATGGACCTTTGTTGGCAAAGTAATATCTCTGCTTTTGAATATGCTATCTAGTTTGGTCAAAACTTTTCTTCCAAGGAGTAAGTGTCTTTTAATTTCATGGCTGCAATCACCATCTGCAGTGATTTTGTAGCCCCCCAAAATAAAGTCTGACACTGTTTCCACTCTTTCCCCATCTATTTCCCATGAAGTGATGGGACTGGATGCCATGATCCTAGTTTTCTGAATGTTGAGCGTTAAGCCAACTTCTTCACTCTACTCTTTCACTTCATCAAGAGGCTCTTTAGTTCCTCTTCACTTTTTGCCATAAGGGTGGTATCATCTGCATATCTGAGGTTATTGATAATTCTCCCAGAAATCTTGATTCCAGCTTGTGCTTCATCCAGCCTAGCATTTCTCATGATGTACTCTGCATATAAGTTAAATAAACAGGGTGACAATATACAGCCTTGACATACTCCTTTTCCTATTTGGAACCAGTCTGTTGTCCATGTTCAGTTCTAACTGTTGCTTCCTGACCTGCATACAGATTTCTCAAGAGGCAGGTCAGGTGGTCTGGTATTCCCATCTCTCTCAGAATTTTCCACAGTTTATTGTCATCCACACAGTCAAAGGCTTTGGCATATTCAAGCTAATGTAAATAGTGCTACAGTGAACACTGGGGTACATGTAATCTTTTTCAATTATGGCTTTCTCAAGATATATGCCCAGTATTGGGGTTGTTGGGTCTTATGGTACTTTCATTCCTAGTTTTTTAAGGAATCAACATACTGTCTTCCATAGTGGCTGTATCAATTTACATTTCAACCAATCGTGCAAGAGGGTTTCTTTTTCTCCACATTCTTTCCAGCATTTACTGTTTGTATATTTTTTTTGATGGTAGCCATTCTGACTAGTGTGAGGTAATATCTCATTGAGGTTTGATTTGCATTTCTATAGCAGGATGGAGGAGCCTAGTGGGCTGTAGTCCATGGGGTCGCTAAGAGTCAGTCACAACTGAGCAACTTCCCTTTCACTTTTCACTTTCATGCATTGGAGAAGGAAATGACAACCCACTCCAGTGTTCTTGCCTGGAGAATCCCAAGGACGGGGGAGCCTGATGGGCTTCCGTCTATGGGGTCGCACAGAGTCAGACACGATGGAAGCAACTTAGCAGCAGCAGCAGCAGTAACAATGAGTGATGTTGAACATCTTATGGGTTTCTTAGCCATCTGCTTCTCTTCTTTGAAGAAATGTCTGTTTAGGTCTTCTGCCCACTTTTTGATTGGGTTTTTTGCTTTATTGGTATTGAGTTGCATGAGCTACTCGTATATTTTGGAAATTAATCCTTTGTCAGTCTTTTCATTTGTTATTGTTTTTTCCTATTCTGAGGGTTGTCTTTTCCCTTAGTTTATAGTTTCCTTTGCTGTGCAAAAGCTTTTAAGTTTAATTATGTCCCACTTGCTTTTATGTCCATTATTATAAGAGGTGGGTCATAGAAGATCTTGCTGTGATTTATGTCACTGTATTCTTTGTTTTCCTCTAAAAGTTATAGCTTCTGTAATTATATAGGTCTTCTGTAAGGCATACATATATATAGGTCTTACAATTAGGTCTTTAATCTATTTTGAGTTTATTTTTGTGTATGGTGTTAGGAAGTGTTCTAATTTCATTCTTTTAAAGTTTTCCCAGCACCACTTATTGAAGAGACAATCTTTGCCCCCATTGTATTTTCTTGTCTCCTTTTTCAAAGATAAGTGAAGTGAGTGAAGTCGCTCAGTCATGTCTGACTCTTTGCAACACCATGGACTGTAGCCTACCAGGCTCCTCCCTCCATGGGATTCTCCAGGCAAGAGTACTGGAGTGGGTTTCCATTTCCTTCTCCAGGGGATCTTCCTGACCCAGGGATCAAACCCAGGTCTCCTGAATTCCAGGCAGATTCTTTAACCTCTGAGCAACCAGGGAAGCCCTTTCAAAGATAAGGTGCCCATAGATGCATAGGTTTATCTTTGGGCTTTCTATTTTGTTCCATTTTTCTATATTTCTGTTTTTGTGCCAGTACCATACCATCCTGATGACTGTGGCATTGTAGTATAGTCTGAAATCAGGAAAGTTGATTCCTCTAGTTCCATTTTTCTTTCTCAAGATTGCTTTGATTATTTGGCATCTTTTGTGTTTCTATATGAATTGTGAAATTTTTCGTTCTAGTTCTGTGAAAAATGCCATTGGTAATTTATAAGAATCACATTGAATCTTAGATTGAACTTGGTTGTGTAGTCATTTTCACAATGTTGATTCTTCCACTCCAGGAATACAATGTATATCTCCATCTGTCTATGTCATCTTTGATTTCTTTCATCAGTGTCTTACTGTTTTCTATATATGACTCTTTTGTCTCTTTAGGTAGATTTATTCCTAGATACTTTATTCTTTTTGTTGGAATGGTAAATGGCATTGATTCCTTAATTTCTGTTTCTGATTTTCTGTTGTTAGTGTATAGGAATGCAAGTGATTTCTGTGTGTTAATTTTATATCCTGCAGCTTTACTATATTCATTGATTAGCTCTAGTAATTTTCTGGTATATTTAGGGTTTTCTATGTATAATACAGAGAAGGCAATGGCACCCCACTCCAGTACTCTTGCCTGGAAAACCCCATGGATGGAGGAGCCTGGTAGGCTGTAGTCTATGGGGTCGCTAAGAGTCGGACATGACTGAGCAATTTCACTTTCACTTTTTCATTTTCATGCATTGGAGAAGGCAATGGCAACCCACTCCAATGTTCTTGCCTGGAGAATCCCAGGGATGGGGGAGCCTGGTGGGCTGAGGTCTATGGAGTTGCACAGAGTCGGACACGACTGAAGCAACTTAGCAGTAGCAGCAGCAGATATTCCCACCATTCTAT
Organism: Tragelaphus eurycerus; assembly: GCA_935064755.1. Taxonomy (NCBI): domain Eukaryota; kingdom Metazoa; phylum Chordata; class Mammalia; order Artiodactyla; family Bovidae; genus Tragelaphus; species Tragelaphus eurycerus. The sequence goes on along the minus strand of CAKXYN010000057.1, from coordinate 2,305,586 downwards.
CTTCAAGCTCCTTGGAAGAAAAGCTATGACAAACCTAGACAGCATATTAAAAAACAGACATTATTTTGCTGACAATTGTCCATATAGTCAAAGTTATGGTTTTTCCAATAATATATGGATATGAGAGCTGGACCATAACGAAGGCTGAACACTGAAACATTGATGCTTTAGGGCTGTGGTGTTAGAGAAGACTCTTGAGAGTCCCTTGGATTGTAAGGAGATCAAATCTGTCAATCCTAAGGAAATCAATCCTGAGTGGTCATTAGAAGGACTGATGCTGAAGCTATAACTCCAATACTTTGGCCACCTGATGTGATGAGCTGATTAATTAGAAAAGACCCTGATGCTGGGGAAGATTGAAGGCAGGAAGAGAAGGGGACGAAGAGAATGAGATGGTTGGGTAGTGTCACCAAATCAATGGAAATGAGTTTGAGCAAGCTTCAGAAGATGGTGAAGGACACAGAAGCTTGGCATGCTGCAGTCCATGAGGTCACAAAGAGTTGGACATGAATGAGCAATGGAACAACAACAGCAACAACAATCTTCAAGCTCACTTATCCGTTCTTCTACCTCATTCTGTCATTAATTCTTCTAGAGTATTTTTAAATCCATTAGTTGTATTGGTCATCTCTGCTTATTCTTGTTACTTCTAGGTCCTGGTTAAATCTGTAAATTGATTCTTGCATTTTCTCCCTTCTATTTTTAAGGTTTTGAATCATCTTTACTATCAATACTCTGAATTTTTTTTTCCAGGTAGTTTGTCTATTTTGTCTTGATTTGTTTGGTCTTGTGAGTTTGTATCTTGTTCCTTTGTTTATACAGTTTTTCTCTCTTTTCATTTTTTTCTAACTTACTGTATTTCAGGTCTCCTTTTCCAAGATATTAGAGTTGGACTACTTCTTCCTTTCATTTTCTGCCGTTGGTGGGTAAATTTGGTCTCATAGTTGGTGTAGGCTTCATGTTGGGAGTGAATTGTGCCTGTGTTTCTATGGGGGGATGTGAGGTTTTTTCCTTTTTTCCTCCAGTGGGCAGGGCTGTGTGAGGTGGTATTTTGTGGTGTCCATTGGGAATCCTGCCTGCTGATGATTGGGCTTGTCTTGCTTGTAGTTTGAGTGAGGCATCCTACACTGGGTGCTGCTGGCAGTCGGGAGATGCCTGGTCTTGTATACAGGTGGAGGCTTTCATGGGAGTTCTCAGTAATTGATAATCCCTGGGGAGTTTTCTTGACTCATCACTCCCCCTCCAAAGTTTCAGCACTGATCTCTGACTGGTGAATCGAGATTTCACAAATTATGTCTTACGGCATTAAAGGGAACTTAAACAAACACATACTAAAAAAAAAAAACAAAACACCAGGAAACCTAAGACAAAACCCAGACAAATGTTAAATACAAGACCGACAAACTAGCACAGGAAATTAGAAAGGAGCAGTCAGGTTGGCAGAGCACAAGGAAAGTGAAGAAAGGAAAGAAACAAGAAAAGAAAGTGTCTGAGGTAGTAGTGATCCATTGTGCTGAATGTTAATAAATGGACAAGTTCATTCAGAGCTGGGATGGGCTTATTGGACTTGGCAGATGACAGTTTATATGTCCCTTTGATCTAAGCAGTATCTGTAGAGAGGTTAGAACAGAAATTAAGCTCAAGTGCTCTGTAGCTAGAGCTGGATTCTGTGCTATGGCCTCATTCTGGATAAATTTAATGTTTGGGCTAAAAGAGAACAGTACTCCCAATGTCCCAGTTTATCCCTCCCCTCTTCACATCACCTGATGATCATAAATTCGTTTTCTACCTTTGTGACTCTACTTTTGTTTTGTAACTAAGTTCATTTGCACTCATTTTAAATTAAAAACTTTTTTTCCCCCCTATTTATACTCTCTAAATTTTTTTTTTCAATTCCATATGTAAGTGGTATATGATGTTTGTCTTTCTGGGATTGATATATATATATACACCACTATATAAAAAATAGATAACTAATAGAACCTGCTGTATAGCACTTGGAATTCTGCTCAATACTCTGTAATGGCCTATATGAGAAAAGAGTCTAAAGAAATATAGATACATATAGATATATATGTATATATAAACTGATTCATTTGCTGTATACCTGAAACTAATATAACATTGTAAATCAACTATATACTCCAAATATTTTTAAGATAATAAAATAATAAATTTTTTGAAAAAAGAGAATAGTATACCTTGGTGATTAGAAAGAGAATGTTGAGGAGAAATCAACTTGCCCTAGGCCAAAGTGTTTCTGTGTCCCATTGGAGGAAAGTGATGGTATAACTGCCATTATTATGGAATTCATAAAACAATGAATTTTGGTTGTCCGTTGTCTCCACATATAGCCAGGGGGTATTGCTATTAAGCAGAGATCACCAGTTGAGCCCAGGTTCTGATTATTTTATTAGGCAATGGAAGCTTTAGAGAGCAGACTAACCTCTGTCTGTTAGTGCCAGCTCAGGTTTTACTGGGACCAGGATAATAAGCCAAAATCCAATATTGGCTCATACCTAATAACATCTCCAAAAATGTAACTGTTTACACGCTTACTAGTATTGTTCTTTCAAAATTATATAAACTTCAAAACCCCATGCCCATTTTGTTCATCATTACCTATTATTCCTGGCACTGTATCTGTAATTTTGGGTCTGAAAATCTGCAAACTACATTATCCTGTTTCCTTTGTCTTGTCTTCAACAAATGAAAGTCCCTAGTATACTGTCTGGAGAATCCCAGGGATGGCAGAGCCTGGTGGGCTGCCATCTATGGGGTCACACATGACTGAAGCGACTTAGCAGCAGCAGCAGTATACTGTCTGGAGAAGGAAATGGCAACCCACTCCAGTATTCTTGCCTGGAGAATCCCAGGGACAGGAGAGCCTGGTGGGCTGCCATCTATGGGGTCAAACAGAGTCGGACACGACTGAAGCGACTTAGCAGTATGCTGTCAGAGGTGGGGAAGAGAGAAAAAGGGTTTATTTCTTCTTCTCTGTTTTAGGAATATTTATGGAAATGGGTTGCAGTCCTTCACCAATTTCAGCCTAGACCGTGGGATCACCTCCTTGGTTCCAGTAGCTAGTGACTTAGTCCCACTTGTATGCACAGGAAACATCACATCCTCTTTTGTTTCCATAAACTTAAGAGTCATAAGCAACTTCCCTACATTACTAATATCTGAGTTGAATCTCCATTCCCTTTTTCTCTCTCACGGTTTTTAATATCCATGTCACAAATTTCCTGTACCACATTCCCTCTGTTTGAAATAAATAATTGATCTCTGATTTCCTGACTTGATTCTGACAATATACCTGGTGGACAGGGGCCTTTTCAGCAGTGTAGGTCTAAGTATAGATGATACTACCAGCAGATTGCTAAACAGCTTCTCAGCGTCAATTTTAAATTGGTAAATAAAAGACTACTCTTTAGGCAGAAAGTAGAGAACACAATTTATTGCCTAGAAAATGGGTCAGCAGAAAAATGTTCAAGAAATTTTTGATTTAGGTCTTTGGCCCAGTCATGTTGTTCTACAAGTCCATAGATTTGTCCAAGGTCTCTAAGTATGAACTGTTGTCATTTCCAAACAACTGTAAAAAGTTCCCAGCTAAATCCTGATGACTGTGTATACCAAAGTTCCTTACTGACAAGGTTACTCCCAGGCTGGAACTGTAAGGATGGAAAGTGACTGAAGAAGTGTGTCTTCCCTTAGAATTCAGACATACGCACCATTTAGCAGCACCGAGGACTTGCACACTTCTCTGTGGGAGGAAAGCAGGTGGGAAATTCACCCCTTGCATTATCTTCTTCTGAGTTTGGCCTCATGAATTTCCTTTTTTTCTTAAAGAAAGACTTCTTCAATCTGTTCCATTAATGTTATCTACCCTGAACAAATAAAATCCCATGTAGGACCAAATTCGTGTGACTGGAATGCTCAAAATCATTAATAATTAGAGATATAGAATTAGAACAGTACGGTTTGATTTTAAACATTAGAACATTTAAACTATTGAACTGGCAAACATTAGAAAGTTTGATAATGTTGTATTAGTGGGACGTGGGGATGTGACAACTATCATATGTGGCTACAAAGAGCAGTGTGGGAGTAACTAGTAAAATTAAGTAGATGAGTACTTAACAACCCACTCTTTCCATTCTAAAAAATGCTAACCAGCATCTGAGCCTTCAGTAAGTTGTAACAGAAATTAAAAAGATCATAGATCACCATAACAAATATAAAAATAATAATAAAATAATAGTGAAAAGTTTGAAATATTGTGAGATTTACTAGATGTGACACAGAGACATAAAGTGAGAAAATATTTGTTGGAAAAAAATGGTACCAATGAATGTGCTCAGTGCAGGGTTGCCACAGACTTTCAACTTGTTAAAAATGCAATATCTGCAAAGCACAATAAAGCAAAGTACAGTCAAATGAGGTCTGTCTGTACAAAATCATTTGTATCAAGGCAACGTAAGTTATAGATAATCCACAAAACAATGATTTTACATAATAAAAAATAATTTCTTCCTCAAAGAACACTCATCTGCAAGGAGGGTGTTGTATTCCACATGGTCATTCGGAGACCTAGGTTGACAAAGGAAATCAATATTCACCAACACATGGGTACAGAAGACTCACATACTTTTGTTGGAAAGACCTAGAAGTAGCATACTTCCGCCTATTTTCTCTTGGCCAAATATAAAGAGAAGGCAACACTTAACTCCAAGGAAAGCTGGGAAAGGTAGCTGTGCATATGCCTCACATTTAAATAACAATCTGGCTGATTAAAAATTATAATTCAAAGTTGATTTATTTAAATACTTCAAAAATATTGCTCAAAACTATCTTGTCATCAAAGCTACTGTTAGGAAGTCTAAAATAGATTTGATTTTTATTTCTTTATAGGAAGGTTTTAGAACTTACTAATGTCAATGGCACCCCACTCCAGTAATTTTGCCTGGAAAATCCCATGGAGGGAGAAGCCTGGTAGACTGCAGTCCATGGGGTCGCTACAGTCGGACACGACTGAGCGCCTTCACTTTCGCTTTTCACTTTCATGCTTTGGAGAAGGAGATGGCAACCCACTCCAGTGTTCTTGCCTGGAGAATCCCAGAGATGGGGGAGCCTGGTGGGCTGCCATCTATGGGGTTGCACAGAGTCGGACACAACTGACGTGACTTAGCAGCAGCAGCAATGTCCTTATATTTCATTAAAAATTCCATTTTTATTTTTTATGTATTCCTATTTTCCATATATTGGTAGTTCTGCTTTTCTTCTCTGTATCTGTTATCTTATATGTTATTAGCTTATGTGTTATTTATTTTTTCCTTTTCATGCTAACCTTCAGGAAGAGTGCTTTAAGATAGTCTACAAGTGCATTAATTCATTTCTCTAAAATTTTATCCTACTATTCATCTTAAACTATTATAACTTATTTTTCAGAATTAGTATATTGATACTTTTTTCTATTTATTTCCTTGGCATTTATCATGATTGTTTAAAATTTTTATTTTAATAACTGCTTCATGTGATAGCCTTTGTTGATTTTGCTTTCTCTGTTGAAAAGATTGTTCTTCTAAGAGTCTAGTCATTTTGACTTCTAAGTTCATGTTTTCTTAGAACGTCTTCCTGCTCTGACTTTTAATATGTGTTGGGGAAAACCCAAAGTCCTGTAAGTACCTGTCATCTCTGTGAATTTAAGGAAAGGGCAGGAAGGGACACCAGTGCACACAGCTCCAGGCAGTACAAAGTCACTAGGTAGCCCACTAGGTTCTGAAGGACTCACCTTTAAAAAAAAAAAAAAAGACCTTAGATAGAAGTAGCCTGAAAAGTGAAAGTGTTACTCACTCAATCCTGTCTGACTCTTTGTCACCCCTTGGCTCCTCTGTCCATGGAATTATTCAGGCAAGAATACTGGAGTGTCCATTCCCTTCTCCAGGGGATCTTCCCGACCCAGGGACTGAACCGAGGCTTCCCAAATTGCAGGCAGATTCTTTGCTGTCTTAACCACCAGGCAAGACTTTCTTCAGGATGATGTGATCCCTGCTGCTTGGAGCAGAGAGAAGACAAGTAATGAATGCCTAAGGGTACTAGCCTGTCCATCCCATTTATACCAGCTCCTCACTCCAGTGGATTTTGTACTATCTTTGAATTTTGTGTGATATTCATCTGTTTTCTCCAGACCAAGTAGTCTAGGCTTGAAGGAATTTTTGTGGTGATGCTGCTGCTGCTGCTGCTGCTGCTGCTAAGTCGCTTCAGTCTTGTCCAACTCTGTGCGACACCATAGACTGCAGCCCACCAGGTTCCCCTGTCCCTGGGAGTCTCCAGGCAAGAACACTGGAGTGGGTTGCCATCTCCTCCTCCAATGCATGCATGCATGCATGCTAAGTCGCTTCAGTCATGTCTGACTCTGTGCGACCCCACGGACAGCAGCCCACCAAGCTCCTCTGTCCTGGTGATTCTCTAAGGCAAGAACACTGGAGTGGGTTGCCATTTCCCTCTCCATTGTGGTGATGAGGCAGGCAATAATGGTCTATGGAAATGCAGAGAGAAGAATAAAACATAATACATCTCCAACACAGTTTCTCAGAGATGTGCCTAGATTCTCTTAGCCAGAGGCAGATGCTGCCTGCAGCACGATTCCTCTTTATTCCTTCTGAGATGTTTTCAGTCTGTCTGGAGCTCTCACAGGTTTTCATATTATTTTTTTAGATCCTTGATTCCTTCTATTTTCTGTAGTTTCTCCAGGACTGATTCAGGGGAAGGAGTAAGAAAAAAAAATCTAAATCTGATACGTTAAAAATTTTGAATTTTAATGTAACCAAATACTTTGTTCTTTTAAATTCTTCCATACTTTTTCCCCCTTCATTTCAATCCATTTGAGAGCTGACAGAGCATATTAATAATCCTTTCAGATACTGGTTCTCAGAATGAGAATAGGGTAGAGGACCCACCTAGGGGCTCACATGGATCCGTGTGTGTGTGTAAAAGGTCATGTCTAATTCTTCTATTTTGATTATGAAGGTTGCATTCTATCTACTTCATGAGAAAACTTGGTAATCATTACTATTGAAAGTTTTTCCCAAAAGTTGAGAGAATTTTGCATCACTAAACCATTTCTCCAACAAAAACTAAAGGACATTCTCTAGAGCAATACAATAATAGTGGGAGACTTTAACACCCCACTCATATAATCTGGCTGTAATAGACAAAGTAAAGAGGAAAACATATTTACTTATGAGCCTCAAAAAATTCAGTTCACTCAGGAGAGTTTAAAAAAAAAAAAAAAAGACTTATTTGCTCACTCTGTAGAGGTTTATTGACTATTTTGTGGGTTTGGTACCACTTTGGGTAGTAGGGAGGAAGAGGTGACAAATGTGATCCTGACCTAAATAATATATTGTGGTAAAGATAGATTTACCAATACAAAATACCAAGATGTGCCTAAAGATGAGGACACCCAAACTGGACTTTTTGTTTTCTGAACTTTTCATTTCGAGAACAAACCTCCTAATATAAGATGAACTCACCATGATTTTTTTAAGTGTTCTTTGTAATTAAAAACAGAAAGCCATTGGTTAAGAAATTACATATACTCCTCCCCACCATCACTCCCCCTTCTTTCTTCCCATTTCCCTCCCACCCTCATTGATCCTTTCCTTTGTCCATTTTCCCCTGCAAAAATAAAAAAAAAAAAAAAGAAATTACATATACTCCTCCCTACCATCACTCCCCTTCTTTCTTCCCATTTCCCTCCCACCCTTATTGCTCCTTTCCTTTGTCCATTTAAAAAAAAAAAAAAAAAAAAAGAAAGTTTTTCCCTATCCCAGGGTTTGAGTTAAATTCAATATAGCCAAACTGAGTTATACAGAATGTGTACACAGATACCAAGAAAGTAACAAAGGTAATTTTTTTTTAAGTTAGATGAAACAAAAAATAATAAAAGCATTAAGAGTATTCAATATGAAGATTTGAAGATGACAATGTTAAAACATTTTGAGAGATTACTCCCACATCCCTAGCCTATTTTAGTCACTCTGAACATGTGTCAGGGTGGAAGGGAGTAGAGATGAAGAGAATAGAGGTTCCTTTTCTCGAAGTATGTATCATCTAGGTTGGAGGAGACATGCATACAGAATGAACAGAATAAGTCAGCAGTGTATAATTACCTGCCAAAGAGTGGTGTGTACCACAAGGGCCAGAGAACTTGGCGATGGGAGAAAATTGAGGGATTCTGTATAATTAAAGGAAGATCCTAAACAAATTTTGGCATGGATTTGACAAATGTGGAGAGAGGCAAAATGTTTGAGTCAGGGGTGTATGTGTATGTGTATTTGTGTGTCTGTTGAAGATGCAAATATTAAGATTTTTAAATAATGCATAACCTTACAAAGTAACTAGAAACATTTGGCACTTAGGTCCTCCCCAGTGGCTCAGCGGTAAAGAATCTACCTGCAATGCAGGGATCTCTGGGTCAGGAAGTTCCCTTGGAGAAGGAAATGGCAACCCACTTCAGTATTCTTGCCTGGGAAATCCCTTGGACAGAGGAACCTGGTGCACTATATATTGCAGTTAGCAATAAAATGAATTGGGGTTATATATGAAGAAAATATGGAGAAGGCAATGGCAACCCACTTCAGTACTCTTGCCTGGAAAATCCCATGGACAGAGGAGCCTGGTGGGCTGCAGTACGTGGGGTCACGAAGAGTCGGACACGACTGAGCAACTTCACTTTAACTTTTCACTTTCATTCACTGGAGAAGGAAATGGCAACCCACTCCAGTGTTCTTGCCTGGAGAATCCCAGAGACAGGGGAGACTGGTGGGCTGCCGTCTATGGGGTCGCACAGAGCCGGACACAACTGACATGACTTAGAAGCAGCATGAAGAAAATAAGCAGCAGTGATCATTTTGTTACCGTAGCTGTTTAGTCACTAAGTCATCTGACTCTTTGAAACCTGCCTGGCTCTTCTGTACAGGGACCAAACCTGTGTTTCCTGCACTGCAGGTAGATTCTTTACTGCTGAGCTATGTGGGAAGCCCAGTGATTATTTTACCAAAACAGAGATTATGATGAGAAAATATTGTTTGGTAAGGAATGATTTCATTCATTCAAATAAAATAATGCCTTTTAAACTGTGATTTGTAAATTGCTGCCGCTGCTGCTGCTAAGTCGCTTCGGTCGTGTCCGACTCTGTGCAACCCCATAGACGGCAGCCCACCAGGCTCCCCCGTCCCTGGCAAGAACACTGGAGTGGGTTGCCATTTCCTTCTCCAATTTGTAAATTGCTATGGTTCTTCAAAAGCTGAAATTTCTCAGTTTTTAAAAGTCACAGAACATAATTTAAAAATTAACTTTTAAAAGTTTGAATAAATAAAACAACACACTCATGTAAATGCATAATATCTACATTTAAGCTCAGTGAGACCACTAATGGTAGTAACCTGGGCTTCAATGCCAGTTCACTCCTTGTTCATACTTCAGAATAAATCTGCATTCTCCCACTATGAGTTCATATTTGGAATTCTAATATTGCTGAAACACTGTTGTTTCTCAGTTATATTTTCCAAATTTAGGCCTGCTGAGATGTGCATACTGTCCATCTACACTGTGCATGCAAAACCAAGCCACAGAAATATACTCAACTGTGACCTGTAACTCTTTCTGTATGCATGTGTGCACATAAACAAAATGGCCCATTTGTTGCCTTTAAGGCTTTCATAAATATCTGCTATTCTATTAGCTTTAATGTGATACGATACTGGATTTCCATTTAAGACATGTAAAGGAAACTGTGTTTTTTAAATAAAGTTATTGGTTTAGAAAACATGAAACTCAAAGTTTTTGTGGAAAGTATTTACAGACAACTGGGAATGTGGGGAAAAGAAATTCTGTTGGTAATTTAGAGATTGGTAGTAGATTTGAAAATAACTCATAGAGCTGAAATCATGAGAGTGAATGAGATCTCCGGAGGAGATCTTGATTAGGGTTTTCCAAGGATACAGAGTGTGAGAAGGAGCAGGGTTCAAGGCTAAAAGAGAAGGGAAATCATCAGGTTGGAGGTGTGCCAGTTCTTAAGCATATTAGATGATCAAGTGTTACTCTGAGAAACTGAAGAGTCTCAGCCTCAGCTGAAGACTCTAAGAAAAATAGTTAAACAATAAAAAGTAAATTCCATGAGGAGCTGGTAAAGAAGAAATCTAAAATGTCTGGTAGAAGGAGAGGTCTATGCAAAGGAACTAAATGCACTAGATTGCTTCTGGGATAAAATGATGGTTCATAAGAAAGTTTAGCTAGTATAACATATGTTCTAATTGATGAGAGAGAGAGAAAGGGAGGAAGAAGAGAAGAGGAGAGAAGAAAGAAGAGATTCCATTTAATATCTGAGGTTAAAACAAATTCTCATGATATATTTCAACTATGTATAGTATTGGGTGGAAATAGATGGGAAGAGAATAAGAGAGTGGTATTCTATTGAACATTAACAGTTGAAAGGAGAGAAAGGCGGAAGAGGAAAGTGAGGAATATGACTGGATAAAACTAAAGGGAGAAAAAATGAAAGAAAAGGCAAAGGGTGGTTGAGCAAATAAGAAATTGATAACTGGAGTTCTTTTTACAGAGCATGATGGAAATGAAAAGGGAAACAGGAGAAGCAAGAATGGATGTTTTGGTTTCACAAAAGCAAGCATAGAAGGGGAAGAACCCCAGTGAAATGAATCTGTTTCCATTTTCATGTAGAAATCACTTTTATTTCTACCCAAAAATGTTAGCAATACTTAAAATCCATTAAGGGTTCCAGGCAACTCTTGTCGGAGTTTACATTTTTTTCATTCTCAATTTTTCTCTCTGATTGGAGGAAGTATTTTATCTTCTACCTTAATAAAGTGTATAGAAAACTTGCAATTGAGTTCTGGCCTTTTTCCTGTAAAAGGCTAAGAAGTAACTGCACTGAGCTTTGGACAGAGCAAACACTCTTCTTTCTATTTGTTTAATTTTAGAAGCTTATTGCTTTTTTCCATATTGTATAAAAAGTAGACTTGCATGGGATATACATGTATATCAGTCAGTTCAGTTCAGTCACTCAGTCGTGTCCACCTCTTTGCAACCCCATGAATCGCAGCACGCCAGGCCTTCATGTCCATCACCAACTCCCGGAGTTCACTCAGACTTATGTCCATCGAGTCGGTGATGCCATCCAACTATCTCATCCTCTGTCGTCCCCTTCTCCTCCTGCCCCCAATCCCTCCCAGCATCAGGGTCTTTTCCAATGAGTCAACTGTTTACATGAGGTGGCCAAAGTATTGGAGTATAGATTCTACTTAAACACACATACATATTAATGTATAAAGAGAGAAAGAGAGTGCAACTGCAAAGAGTATGTTTCTGTATGTTCATATTTGTTTATAAATATACTATCTGGGGGACTCTGGTGATGGAAAGACAGGATTTTTCATTCAAAAAAGCTTAATGTGACACTTTCTAAGGATGGCACACGTCACAGTAGTATCATAAACTGCTTCCAGTTAAGCCTTGGTCTAAATGAAGATTTAACACTGAGACTTTCCAAAGGAGAAAAATAAATGCAAAGAACTCTAGGGCCATAGTGACATTAAATTCTCTCAACTTTGCCTTAAGGCATGTATACAAAAATAATCTCATCTTGGAGCTGGAAAAAAGTGAGTCAGGATGATGAATAGTCCTCTCAAGGATCTAACATAAATATGAAAACACACCCCAAAACCCCCCACTAAATTCCTGTTCTCTTGAACCCACTTGCAGGTTCAATGTAGCCCCAGCTGCTAGAGTCATTTCTCATTTAGGCCAAAGAAATTTATCTAGTGCAATGATCTGGGACTAAACACACTTGGAATTGATTTGGTACTTAATTTGTATGCTAATTACGATGACATTTTCAGAACTAAACCTCCCAGAATCTTCAGGAACCTACCTGCCTGTCTTTGGGTGCACTCAAAGACTGAAGCTTTTGCCTTGAATCCCAGCCCACTGTCTGGGTTCTCTGCTTCCTGCTGCCAGACCTCCTGAAAGCCAGTTCCTTGTGAGACTGTGTCTCTGCTCCTCCCAGTGCAGGAAGCATGCTGCCGCGGCCTTTTGAACTCCCGGTGACTGCTTGCCTGCCTGGTGAAAGCCTTCTGCCTACACCCTAGGCCACCATAGCTTCGGTTTCAGAACTTCAGGCCAAGAATCCAGGTCCTGACTTCCATTCAGTTGTGCCATAGCTTTGCTTTAGTTGTGATCTGCTTTCTTGTGTGTTCTACCCCAACCAGCACTACCTTTTCTGTTTACCTGGTATCTCCTTATGCTGATGGAAACTATAACTGAAACAAATAATCACTTTTTAAAAATTTTACACTCAATTCTACTGATTCAGAATTTGGGATAATTAGAATTGAGGCTAGCCTAAATTTTAATATCATATTAGTTAAGGACAAAATCTGCTAAATAAAATAGCTATTGCTTCAGGTAGAATGCTTAAATTTTATAAGACAATGAACTTTCCAAACACACTGAAGCTGTTTTCAACTATTTACATAAATACTAATATGTTCCTTGGGAATCTCATGTACTCAACAAAACACTTCCTTTGAAAAATACTTTTCAAATAAAATACACTCATTTTGTTGATTAGTAAAAAGACTGCATTAAAAAATTGTTTAAAGATATATTTTTATTGATTCTCTCCAATAGCCCGCTGTTTCTCTTAATTTAGTTAAAATTAACAAGAGCTCGTTGAAATAATTCAAAACTGTTAATCATGTTAACATTTATAGATTTGTGAGATTATAGAATCACATGTAATGAAAAATCCATAGGAATTAAAGCCTCAATTTGATATAACTGCCAGAGAGAAGGACTTTTCTTTTTCTTTGCTCCTTGGGAAACTTGTAGTACCTGAACAGTGTTAAAATCTGTTTGACCTAAATTGTGAGGTTCAGAATATGGCCAATTTAAAATTCAGCTCTTTTTTTTTTTTTGGTATTCTTTCTGGACATTATTTGCCTAGTTTTGAGACTGCATATTAAGTGAATGAATGTAGAGAATGAAAGGAACCCAAGGAACCAGAAAGTGTGTGAAGGAGGCAGCATTTAAACCCCTAATTGTGGTTGACTCCATGTGTGTTGTAAGAGAGGACCCTCAGAGGAACTGTCTTGTGAAGGACCCAGAACTAGTTAGAGGGAAGGAGCCAGCACACCTTGAGTTCATACTTTGTGCCGTGTGCTGCACAAATAGAATATTTATTCAGATATCTAGACTCAGCCTTGTACAACGAGGAAATAGTTTGAGTGCTGCTCTCAAAACTGCCCTTTAAACTAGCTCTGTTAGTTTTCTCATCTCTGACAGATAATCTGGCATAAATACTAGAGTTTTATGTCACTCATATCTCACTTTCCATTAAACATCTGATGGGTATTGAAGTTTCAATCTGTCATCAGATCAAATCTTCTCACTTCCTGTTTTTAGATACCCTGGGTGGGGGAAGGTAGATAAGCTTTTTTTCCAAAGTATTCTCCTAGGTTCTTCACCCTGCCCCCCCAACTCCTACCATCAGGAGGCATGGAAAACTCATTTGCACACTGCCCTCTTAGAAAGGATATTTTATGCCCAAATCTGTCTATAAAGCATCCTGGACTGTAATTTCTCCTTATTAGTTTTATTAAAAAGAATAAGATGTCTCCTCTTGAGTTATATTGGAGTATATTCAATTTTTCTTTTTAAATAAGGCGCAGTTAAATTGACCAAGGTCACAACAAGTGATCCTCCTAGAAACCGAAATCATATATTTGGAATTCAGAGTCCAAACTCTTTTATTGCCCTATAAATATTCTCAATGAGTATTAACACAAATATATGTTAAAGTTTCACACTTTTAGCATTTCCTCTCACCCAAGTTTGAGTTATTAGATCAACACCTTTAGAATAAATAATACCATTGAGTCATAACAAAAAAGTAATTTATAAATCAATAAATACTTGTTTTGAAAGACTAAATATTAAATAATAAAGGAGAAATAAATAGATTCATAATATTTTCTCTATTTAAGGGCAATATTTTTTTAAATAAAAACTGGTTTGCTGAAGAAGATCACATTATGAATTGAGTTTGAATGTTTGGACATGTTGAGGGCAATCTAGTAATTCTCAAACAAAAATAAAAACGAGTGATATTCCCTGGAAGGAACATTATTTATGGAGTTGTTCTTACAGTAGTTCAGAGATGTTAGAACAACATCACATGCACATACTCATATTGGGAGAATATAAAGTATAGTTGGAAGGTAGGGAAAAAAAGCTTGGACATGGAGGTGGCTTAGTGGTTTGACTATTGCCAGTTCACATCCTGTTCATAAATACCCAAGATTTTATTTCAGTTCCTTGCCTGACATAAAATGAGATACTATATTACCTGTAAAGGAGTTGTTGCAAGTAAAATTGAAGAGTGAGTAAATGCTTCTCAAAACCATTTCCTCTGGATTGGTTCAGATCAGAGAAAAGATATTCAAAATCTTAGGAAAACTAAGAAAATACTGAAAAATTCCACCTTCAAAAATTACTGTCTTTAAGTGTATTAAGGTTGAGCAAGTTGCTTTCTGGCCCCTTGTTTCACCACTGTATTCTTTGATCTCACCTTTTTTGGCCCAACATTGAAAGATGTTTCAGAGACAAATAAAAAGGGGTGAGGGTGAAGGTGATAGTGACCTATTAAGTTATCCTGACTTGTTTTAGAGTTTGGGGTGTGACTAATGTCTCAAACAAAGTGCTCACTTACCTATAGTCTTTACTTAGGTGTAACATTTATGTTAGAAGCGTTTCTTTACATCGTCAGTTTTCCCTTGGCTAGCGAAGAGGAAATCAATGGTTATGTGATTATCTATGACAATACTGTATTGATGAAAATTCAATTAATTATCAAATTGAGAAGAAACAAAAAGGAATATTATTCAAGCCAAACTGATGATTAAAATCTAGAAGGCAGATTCTCAGAAAGCTCTGAGAACTAGTAAACCTGTTAGAAGCCGAAGGCATAAACAAACACATTTTGATACAAAAGATCAAACATCAAATATGATAGTTTATATAAACTTCACTAAGGATACATAGTCCAGGTAAACACATTCAAAGCAAACAGCAACTCACCATGACACCCTACCAAGCTGGGGAAGAACCTTACTCTTTTAAGAAATTACATTTCATCAGAAGAAAGAAAAAAATTGATCTTTACATCTGAGTCAGCACTCCCATCTATGAGGAGCTTTGGTTATGGTGTAAGGCAGATGCACACTGCACATTCAGGAGGGAAAAGGCCCAAACTAACACACAGAGAGAATTTATGTTTAATTTTTTCGTGACCTGTTTTAAAACATAAATGTTATTTCATCAACTGGGTGATGAATTTAAACTAGTTTGTGGGGCTTTTGGAGCTGAAGGCAGTATCATTAGAAGCACCAGAAAGGGGCACAGACACGACTGGGAGAGTGCATACTGTTATATCAACAACAGTGAGCCAATCATTGTTCCTTTAAAATACAGATTTTTGGCCACACATTCTCTGAAGAGCACAGACTGATTACAGTTATTTTAGCTCCAGTAAGAGTTCCCATTCCTGCTGTGGTAGGTTTCGTTGACAGGGTTGGGATGACCTGCGAAAAGTCATTCTGTTGAGGCAAGGTCCACTGTTTACAAGGCTGACGTCTCGGGTGCACTATATGATTGACATTTAAGAATAAGAAGGCGCTGATAAGACAAACTCTACTTTCTGAAATGTTAAAAGGAATTACTATTACATTTTTCTGTCAGCAGAATCAGATGGAGGAAGACAAGTCTAGCAACGAATTAACTCAAAATTGTAGCTGTGTTAGTTGTGGTTCTCCAAAGAAAAATAAACATTCCAATCAAAAAATGGGCCAAAGAACTAAATAGACATTTCTCCAAAGAAGACATACAGATGGCTAACAAACACATGAAAAGATGCTCAACATCACTCATTAGCAGAGAAATGCAAATCAAAACCACAATGAGATACCATTTCACGCCAGTCAGAATGGCTGCAATCCAAAAATCTACAAGCAATAAATGCTGGAGAGGATGTGGAGAAAAGGGAACCCTCTTACACTGTTGGTGGGAATGCAAACTAGTATAGCCACTGTGGAGAACAGTGTGGAGATTCCTTAAAAAACTGGAAATAGAACTGCCATACGACCCAGCAATCCCACTCCTGGGCATACACACTGAGGAAACCAGAATTGAAAGAGACACGTGTACCCCAATGTTCATCGCAGCACTGTTTATAATAGCCAGGACATGGAAGCAACCATGATGTCCATCATCAGATGAATGGATAAAGAAAGCTGTGGTACATATACACAATGGAGTATTCAGATCAGATCAGTCGCTCAGTCATGTCCGACTCTTTGGGACCCCATGAACTGCAGCACGCCGGGCCTCCCTGTCCATCACCAACTATTACTCAACCATTAAAAAGAATGCATTTGAATCAGTTCTAATGAGGTGGATGAAACTGGAGCCTATTATACAGAGTGAAGTAAGCCAGAAAGAAAAAATACCAATACAGTATACTAACGCATATATATGGAATTTAGAAAGATGGTAACGACAACCCTGTATACGAGACAGCAAAAGAGACACAGATGTATAGAACAGTCTTTTGGACTCTGTGGGGGGAGGGGGGAATGTTTTGAGAGAATGGCATTAAAACATGTATAATATCATATGAGAAACGAATTGCCAGTCCGGGTTTGATGCAGAATACAGGAAGCTTGGGGCTGGTGCACTGGGATGATCCAGAGGGATGGTACAGGGAGGGAGGTGGGAGGGGGGTTCAGGATGGGGAACACGTGTATACCTGTGGCAGATTCATGTTGATACATGGCAAAACCAATACAATATTGTAAAGTAAAAAATAATAATAAAATAGAAAAAAAATAAATAAAAGATAATACAAGAAAAATAAAAAAGAAACAGAACCAATAAGATATGAAGGGAGATCTATTATGAGGAACTGGGACATGTAGTACAGGAGGCTGAGGAAGCCCATGATTCATGAGCTGCAGACCCAGGAGGTCAGTAGTATAGCTCACTCTGAGCCTGAAGGCCCAAGAACTAAGGAAGCCAATAGACTAAACTCCAGTCTAAGGGCAGGAGAGGATGGAATGAGATGTCCTGGCTCACCAGCAATGAGGCAGGAAAAAGGTGCAGATGTCTCCTTCCTCCACCTTTTTGTTTCATTCAGGCCCTTAGCAGATTGGATGATGACCACTCACATTAAGGAGGGAAATTTACTTTACTGAGCTCACTATCTCAAATGTAATCTCATGCAGAAACACCCTCACAGACCAAATCCAGAAATAAAATTTTACCCGATATCTAGACATCCCTTGAGCCAGTCAAGTGATACATAAAATTAACTACCACAGTACCTAAGAGACAAATGAGCAAAAGAGTTTGTTTTTCCTTCAGTTCAGTTCCGTCTCTCAGTCATGTCCGACTCTTTGCGACCCCATGAATCGCAGCATGCCAGGCCTCCTTGTCCATAGCAGAATGTAAATAATGGAGTTTTATTATTTTTCAGTTGCTAAGTTTTTGCAACTCTTTGGGACCCCATGGATTATAGCACACCAGGTTTCCTTGTCTGTTGGGAGCTGCCGTGGAGAGGCACTCTACTCGTGACAAAGGTCATGAGGAAGGAGGCTTGGCAAACGCAAATGCGAAATGTATCCTCAGGAGTCCCCCTGGATATTCTCGAGCATCTACCCCTAAAAACCAGAGTCTGCCTACTTTATTGCTTTGTACTCTCACCTCTGACTTTACTGGGGGCTGTCCCCCACCACCATCTCGCTCTCTCTAATAAAGAGTTAACTTACAGCTCCAATTAATAAAGTTCCTGGGCATTAGGAGTGTTTAAATCTAAACCCCTCAGATAGCTCTCTAACTGGCCTGACAAGTTTACCCGGACTCCTATAGCTATGCATACGATTGTTTACAGTCTCTCAGCCTCGAGAGGCAGGGGAAGCTTAAGTTATTCAAATAGCTTAGAGCCTCTCAGAGAGTTAAAAACTGTCAGAATAATACTAGTAAAAGATTTCATTAATGAACCAATGCTTGTTGCCAAGTTTTCACATCCCCCGTTTTGTATCCTTGAATGTGTATTAATTAATATAGTTGGTTTGTAGAAAAAATAAGTAGTGGCCTTGGTGCTAGTAACTTTAGACCCTTAAGGTAATAAATTCTTTTCTTTGTTGTAAACCCATTGCGCCTCCCCCCTATAGGAACGAAAGTTTATCTAACACTTCAGATGAAGATGGCGCCAAACCTTAAAATAATTACTCTTAGAGAAAATAAGTCTTGCGGTTGACAAACCTTTGTCAAGAGTCATAAAATGTTAATAGGCCTTCTGGCCAGAAGATGATGTAAATCACCTGAACCATTTGTATGCGATAAATCTGCAGGAAAGAAACCCTGGTTTTTGATAAGGATCAAAAACTGCTGACTTTGCATCCCCTATTATCCTCTATGTGTAACTTAGGGTATAAAAGCCCCTGTTGAAAATAAAGCTACAGGCCTTGCTCACCAAAGCTTGGTCTCCCCATATTATTCTTCCTCTCTATTTCCATTTCCGGCTGAAGTTTCCATCTGGAGCACGGAACCCACCAAGCTTGCTAATCATGCCTGGGCTTCTAAGACCCACTGGAGAAAGTGCCTAAGGTGGGGCACTTTCCGCTATTCGAGCGGGTGCCTGCGGCCTACGCAAGTGGTGCAAACTTCTTGTCTTAAAGTTTTATTGGTCTCCCATGTAAACCAAGCTACTCAGCCTCTTTTCTCTGAATATTCCTACTGAGCTATCTTTTAATTACTCTTAAAGTCTCTAATTGATATGTAAATGAGTCACCGATGCCGTCCACCCTCCGAAGACCCTGGATCAGCCGGGGCTGGACCCCGGCACTTGTCCCTTACTATCTCCTGGAGTTTGGTCAAACTCATGCCCATTGAGTTGGTGATGCTATCTAACCATCTCATCCTCTATTGCCCCCTTCTCCTGCTGCCCTCAATCTTTCTCAGCGTTAGAGTCTTTTCCAATGAGCTGGTTCTTCACATCAGGTGGCCAAAATATTGAAGCTTCAGCTTCAGCATCAGTCCTTCTAATGAATATTCAGGTTTGATTTCCTCTAGGATCAACTGATTTGATTTCCTTGCTGGGCAAGTGACTCTCAAAAGTCTTTTCCAGCATGGTAATTTGAAAGTATCAATTCCTAGGTGCTCAGCCTTCTTTATGGTCTAACTCTCACATCCATTAAGAGATGAGGAAAAGAGAAACCACAAATAATGGAGAGTATGTTGAAAAACCTGCATTCACTTAACAGACAGTGTCAAACTATAATAATAATAAGCAAGAAGTGACCAAAGAATAAGTATACTAAGGAATCAGAAAATCATGTTCTGTTGCCTTGGACAGAAAAATGTCTATGTCTTCTGGAGTCAACTTGATCAGAGCCTTGAGAAGATACTCTTTACGCCAATAGCTATCAGTTTAAGGACTACTGACAGACTGGGCAGCCAGTGCTGTAGAGGAAATGATGTATGTCTTCTTAATCAAGAAACGTGAATCTACAAGTGTCTTGTGGTTTTGCTGTCATGTCAGTTGTTAACAGTACATCATAATGTTCTTTCCATCATAGATCAAGGGCAGAGTTCTTGATGTCTTTCCCCGAAGATCAGCTTTTCAGGCTTCAGATCATCCTGGGGTTGTTTAGGTGACTGTTCTAATAACGGAGTTTGAACCTCTTGTCAACAAAGCTAAATATGAGCCTCTTGTATTATTTAATCAGATCTGTTTGCAATAGGTGGAATCAGATATTGGAAATTAAAGTCCCAAACATATGGAAAGGCTTGTTATTAACTTGGGAAGAGACAACTTGTGGGTCCTGAAGTTAGTCTTGTTCTATGCTAAGTCACTTCAGTCGTGTTCGACTCCGTGCGACCCCATAGACAGCAGCCCACCAGGCTTCCCCGTCCCTGGGATTCTCCAGGCAAGAACACTGGAGTGGGTTGCCATTTCCTTCTCCAATGCATAAACATGAAAAGAGAAAGCGAAGTCGCTCAGTCATGTCCGACTCCCAGCGACCCCATGGACTGCAGCCCACCAGACTCCTCCATCCGTGGGACTCTCCAGGCAAGAGTACTGGAGTGGGGTGCCATTGCCTTCTCCCAGTCTTGTTCTGGTCAAGTCTAAATGATAATACTCTAGGCCTTGAAATTTCAAGGAGTTCTGAGAGCTTTGTTTATAATCATTTTAGGATTCCATTGGTACTCTAGTTTTTTGATGCTTTTGTATGAAAATGACCATGAGTTTCTTAATAAGAGGTGAACATTTACAGAATTATCTAAAAGCAATGCCAGAAAAATATGTGCCTATGTCAATGGAGACAGAACTGAATTTCCTGACCTCTATGATCCCCAAGAAAATAAAGTCAAATTATTTATTTATTATTATTAGGACCATAGCTCTCTGGCCAGGAAAGCACTTGAGTCATTCTAAGGAAAAGTAAATAAAACTGGAATAAAAGTATAGTTCATTGGTTGGGGCACTTGCATAAAATCCATTTGGGAATGGTCAAAGGGGCTTCAAGACTTTCAGTTCAGCTCAGTTGCTCAGTCATGTCCAACTCTTTCTGACCCAGGCTTCACACTGAACCGCAGTACGCCAGACTTCCATGTCTATTACCAACTCCCAGAGCTTGCTCAAACTCATGTCCATCGAGTTGGTGATGCTATCCAACCACCTCATCCTCATATCATCCCAACCTCTCATCCTTCTTCTCTTCCTGCCTTCAACCTTTCCAGCATCAGGGTCTTTTCCATTGAGTCAGCTCTTCTCATCAGGTGACCAAAGATTTGGAGTTTCGGTACTTCCAATGAATATTCAGGACTCATTTAATTTAGGATTGGCTGGTTTGATCTCATTGTTGTGCAAGGGACTCTCAAGAGTCTTCTCCAACACCACAATTCAGAAGCATCAATTCTTCAGCACTCAGCTTTCTTTATGATCTAACTCTCACATCCACACATGACTACTGGAAAAACCATAGTCTTGACTACTTTATCTCTTTTTTATTTCTTACTTTTATAATTCTGTAAGGATCGTGTCATTGGGAGGTAGGACATGTATTAGAGACATCCTCATCAGTTTGTTCCCTTATTAAAATCAGGCACCAGTGTTATTTTCAAATTGTTGACATTTTATCTCCACCTCTGAGAGTGATGTATAAAACATGGTTGCTTAACTCTACTTGAGACATTTTGACTCAAGAGATCTCTCGAGTGTTAAAGTTATATCATGAACTATATGCATTTTAATCTCTTCCATGTTTTTTTTTTTTTCTGCATCATTGGTTTGTCTCTGACAGTCAACATAACCTCTGTAAGTGCCTTCAACATGCATCTTTCTTAACTGCTTATGGGTACAGTTACTCTGGTAAATGGTACCTGTTGATCAAAGTGGTCATTTGCTGTATTTAGTTTTATTTGTTCAGAGGGAGAAGGCCCCTGATGGATGACAACTGGGTTTTAGCAAAGTTATAGAGACATAAAACAGTAGAAGTACCACACAGAAATTCTCAGGTTGCCTGCTGGAAGTGAGACTATGCTTCCTCTAGGCTGAGCATCTGTTTCCTTTGAGGTTTCTTAATCTGCAAAATTAAAACTGGGTTAAAACTCAACATTCAAAAACTAAGATCACAGCATCTGTTCCCCTCACTTCATGGCAAATAGATGAGGGAAAAATGGAAACAGTGACAGATTTTATTTTCTTGGGCTCCAAAATCACTGCAGATGATTACCAAAACCATGAAATTAAGACATTCACTCTTGGAAGAAAAGCTATGACAAAACTAAACAGTGTATTAAAAAGCAGAGACATCACTTTGCTGACAAAGGTATGTAATCAAAGTTAAGGTTTTTTCCCAATAGACATGTATGGATTTGAGAGTTGAACCATAAAAAAGTCTGAACACTGAAGAATTGATGGTTTCAAACTGGTACTGGAAAAGACTCCCGAAAGTCTCTTGGACTAGAAAGAGAACAAACCACTCAATCCTAAAGGAAGTCAACCCTGAATATTCATTGGAAGGACTGTTGCTGAAGTTGAAACTGAAGCTTTGGCCACCTGATGTGAAGTGCCAACTCACTGAAAAAGACTCTGATGGTGGGAAAGATTGAGGCAGGGGTAGAAGGGGGTGACAGAGGATGAGATGATTGGATGGCATCACCAACTCAATGGACATAAGGAAGGACAGGGAAGCCTTGCGTGCTGCAGTCTATGCTATGCTGTGCTAAGTCACTTCAGTCGTGTCCGACTCTGTGTGACCCCATAGACGGCAGCCCACCAGGCTCCCCCATCCCTGGGACTCTCCAGGCAAGAACACTGGAGTGGGTTGCCATTTCCTTCTCCAATGCATGAAAGTGAAAAATCAAAGTGAAGTCGGTCAGTCGTGTCCGACTCTTAGCGACCCCATGGACTGCAGCCCATCAGGCTCCTCCGTCCATGCGATTTTCCAGACAAGATTACTGTAGTGGGGTGCCATTGTCTTCTCCGTGCTGCAGTCTATGGAATCACAAAGAGTCAGACACGACTTTGCGACTGAGCAACAACATTCTGTTCTGCAGAACAAGAACATTTGCGACTTTGCAACTGAACAACAACATTCTGTTCTGCAGAACAAGAACAAGAACTTAACAACAACATTCTTGTTCTGCAGTACAAGCTTTCTGTTTTTTAACACTTTTACATTTTTATGAATTTTTTCTAATCAGAAAAAGTGTACTGCAAAGACAAATTATGAGTGCTCTCTTTAAAATGAACTTGCTGGTTTTAATTTCAGCCCAGTCATAAGGAATAAATAAAATAAAAATAAATAAAAGTCAAAGCCCAGTCATAAGGAATAAATCACATTTTCAAAACCACTGCTTGTGACAGATGTGTCTGTGATTCTATGTGATCCTACATTATGCAAGCACGTTAAATAAATAAAATTAAGGATTTTTAGGTGTCCTTTTCTCTGTTTTCATTGTGATCATAACTTGATTTGCCAAATAAGGAAAAAAAAAAAAAAAAACATGTAATAGATAAAACTTGTGCTTATAAGCTCATGCATTTATCAAGTTGTTGTTATTCACTATGATTATTTCAAAAGAAAAAAATTCAGCTTTTATCCCCATGGTTTTCTATTAATAAACTTATTTTCATCTAATTGCAAAAGTCTGTTTATTCAAAGAATGAGTTTGTTTTGTTCATTGTTCATGAAGGCACCATCTCAATGGAGACCCATGCACAGGATGTTGAGATTAGGAAGATAAGGCTCTTTTCCTTGAAATGACCTTTCTCCATGTGATACTTTAAAGACATTTTGAATTTTGTTTGCTCAAGCAGAATGTAAATTAATTTCTTTGAAAATCAAACTCTCTGAAAATAAATCAAAATGCCTATCTGGTGCCTTGATCTCAAATCAGTCTGGTTAAATTTCTGATTTTTCATGAAAGTAAAGTATACAACATATGTGCATAACACACATACAGTGTGACAGTGTAATTAAAGAGAAGTCAATTTTCCTCTGGTCATGGTTCAAGGGTTCAGAAAGTTCCTTTGTGAGGGTTGCTAATTTGAGATTATAACCTATGTCCTTAGCATGTTTTATTTTCTAGTTATCTAAATTTTTGATTTTTCATGACTTTATGTCTTTGTACAGGCTACTTGCTGAAGCTGCAGGGAGAGGGTGAATGGGATGAATATGTGCTTTGGAGTCATAAAGATGTGGGTTCAAATGTGTTTATAGCTTATTAATTAAACGGTCCCAGGAAAGTTATTTATGCCCTATGAGCTTCCATGTCTTCATCCTTATTACGAGAATAGCAACACTGATTAGCTCACAGAATTTTGACACATTTATTGTGAAAGGTCTAGTAAGTATTCAAAACCATGTAGTCTTTCTGTTTTTCATTTTGCCTCAGTCCACTAGGGGTTTCTGGGCTGGTGCACTGGGATGACCCAGAGGGATGGTACAAGAAAGGGAGGTGGGATGGGGTTCAGGATGGGGAACATGTGTACACCCGTGGCAGATTCATGTTGATGTATGGCAAAACCAATACAATATTGTAAAGTAAAAAAAATAATTATAATAAATAAATGATAAATGGTTAAAAAAAAAAAAAAGGACTGTAGACTGAGTGGCTTACAAATGACAGAAATTTCAGTTCTGGAGTCTGGGAAATCTAAGTTCCAGGTGCTGACAGATTCAGTATCTGGGTATCTAGTGAGAGCCTGTTTCCTGCTGTCTATGAAGCAGGTGTGTCCTTGCCTGGCAGAATGAGGGAGTGCCCTGGGGTCTCCTTTACAAGAATACTAATCCCATTTAGGCAGGCTCCACCCTGCTCACTTAATCACCTCTGAAAGACAATCAGATTGGATGTTAAAATTTAAGATAATCTGTGTGGGCACACAAACATTCAGTTTCTAGACTCTCCCCACAATGTATTTTTATAGAACACGTAGGCTTTAGATAATAAAAGGCAAGAGCATTGTCTCAGGCTTTCAGAGAAGCGGGGCATGGAAAAACAAGACCAGTCCTTATCAGGGGCAGTGGAAAGCTCAGGGGGCATACTTGCCCTTTCCCACAGGTGCTTCCAAATTTCACCTGTCTGATTTTTAACTCTATACATGGACATCACCAGATGGTCAACACCGAAATCAGATTGATTATATTCTTTGCAGCCAAAGATGGAGAAGCTCTATACAATCAGCAAAAACAAGACCAGGAGCTGACTGTGGCTCAGACCATGAACTCCTTATTGCCAAATTCAGACTGAAATTGAAGAAAGTAGGGAAAACCACTAGACCATTCAGGTATGACCTAAATCAAATCCCTTATGATTATACAGTGGAAGTGAGAAATAGATTTAAGGGCCTAGATCTGATAGATAGAGTGCCTGATGAACTATGGAATGAGGTTCATGACATTGTCCAGGAGACAGGGATCAAGACCATCCCCATGGAAAAGAAATGCAAAAAAGCAAAATGGCTGTCTGGGGAGGCGTTACAAATAGCTATGAAAAGAAGAGAAGCGAAAAGCAAAAGAGAAAAAGAAAGATATAAACATCTGAATGCAGAGTTCCAAAGAATAGCAAGAAGAGATAAGAAAGCCTTCTTCAGCGATCAATGCAAAGAAATAGAGGAAAACAACAGAATGGGAAAGACTAGGGATCTCTTCAAGAAAATCAGAGATACCAAAGGAACATTTCATGCAAAGATGGGCTCGATAAAGGACAGAAATGGTATGGACCTAACAGAAGCAGAGGATATTAAGAAGAGGTGGCAAGAATACACAGAAGAACTGTACTAAAAAGATCTTCACGACCCAGATAATCATGATGGTGTGATCACTGACCTAGAGCCAAACATCCTGAAATGTGAAGTCAAGTGGGCCTTAGAAAGCATCACTATGAACAAAGCTAGTGGAGGTGATGGAATTCCAGTGGAGCTATTCCAAATCCTGAAAGATGATGCTGTGAAAGTGCTGCACTCAATATGCCAGCAAATTTGGAAAACTCAGCAGTGGCCACAAGATTGGAAAAGCTCACTTTTCATCCCGATCCCAAAGAAAGGCAATGCCAAAGAATGCTCAAACTACCGCACAATTGCACTCATCCCACACGCTAGTAAAGTAATGCTCAAAATTCTCCAAGCCAGCCTTCAGCAATATGTGAACCGTGAACTTCCTGATGTTCAAGCTGGTTTTCGAAAAGGCAGAGGAACTAGAGATCAAATTGCCAACATCCGCTGGATCATGGAAAAAGCAAGAGAGTTCCAGAAAAACATCTATTTCTGCTTTATTGACTATGCCAAAGCCTTTGACTGTGTAGATCACAATCAACTGTGGAAAGTTCTGAAAGAGATGGGAATGCCAGACCACCTGATCTGCCTCTTGAGAAATCTGTATGCAGGTCAGGAAGCAACAGTTAGAACTGGTCATGGAACAACAGATTGGTTCCAAATAGGAAAAGGAGTACGTCAAGGCTGTATATTGTCACCCTGTTTATTTAACTTATATGCAGAGTACATCATGAGAAATGCTGGACTGGAAGAAACACAAGTTGGAATCAAGATTGCTGGGAGAAATATCAATAACCTCAGATATGCAGATGACACCACCCTTATGGCAGAAAGTGAAGAGGAACTAAAAGCCTCTTGATGAAAGTGAAAGTGGAGAGTGAAAAGGTTGGCTTAAAGCTCAACATTCAGAAAACGAAGATCATGGCATCTGGTCCCATCACTACATGGGAAATAGATGGAGAAACAGTGGAAACAGTGTCAAACTTTATTTTTCTGGGCTCCAAAATCACTGCAAATGGTGACTGCAGCCATGAAATTAAAAGACATTTACTCCTTGGAAGGAAAGTTATGACCAACCTAGACAGCATATTCAAAAGCAGAGACATCACTTTGCCAACAAAGGTTCGTCTAGTCAAGGCTATGGTCTTTCCTGTGGTCATGTATGGATGTGAGAGCTGGACTGTGAAGAAGGCTGAGCACCGAAGAATTGATGCTTTTGAACTGTGGTGTTGGAGAAGACTCTTGAGAGTCCCTTGGACTGCAAGGAGATCCAACCGGGCCATTCTGAAGAAGATCAGCCCTGGGATTTCTTTGGAAGGAATGATGCTAAAGCTGAAACTCCAGTATTTTGGCCACTTCATGCGAAGAGTTGACTCATTGGAGAAGACTCTGATGCTGGGAGGGATTGGGGGCAGGAGGAGAAGGGGACGACAGAGGATGAGATGGCTGGATGGCATCACTGACTCGATGGATGTGAGTCTGAGTGATCTCTGGGAGTTGGTGATGGACAAGAAGGCCTGACGTGATGCGGTTCATGGGGTCGCAAAGAGTCGGACACGACTGAGTGACTGATCTGATCTGATCTGATTTTTAACTTAAAAGATGGGAACATTTATCAATTAGATCAGCTTGCTGCCTGGAGCCAGGAACAAAGATAGAGACACTCCCAGACTGGTCAGTACTTCCACTTCCACAGTAAATCATTAGGCATCTGCTCTGATTTTTTCTTTCTTTTTCTTTTTTTTCATTTAACAAACCTTCCTTTATGTTTGCTCAGCCTCACCTAATAAATTTCTTTCTTCTTCTTTCATACATGTTTACTTTCAGAGTAATGTATTTCAAAACCATAATGACACAAAAAGAGACATTTTAGGCAAATAAGAGGGCTTCCCAGGTGTCACCAGTGGTAAAGAACCTGCCTGCCAATGCAGGAGACATAAGATATGTGGGTTTGATTCCTGGCTTTGGAAGATCCCCTGGAGGAAGTCATAGAAATCCATTCCAGTATTCTTGCCTGGAGAATCCCATGGACAGAGGGGCCTGGTAGTCAATGGTCTACAGGGTCACAAAGAGTCAGATGCAACTAACTGAAGCAATTTAACAAACATACACAGGCAAATAAGAAGCAGAATCCACTTAATGTTCTTGGCATCTACTGCACACTGATCTCAATAAGAATTAAAAATATCTCAACTATTGCGTGATAAAGGCAAATGATCTGGGGTGGAAGTTGAAGGTTGCTCTCATGAGACTTCTTACTACCTAGAACTTAAACTTTCCTTAATTTTACTCCAAATAATTTATCCAGAGGTGATGAAAGTATCAGGTTGGAAAACATGAATGGTTTAAACTACCTACTGAAGAACCTGAATAGACATACTGTGTGAATAGAGATAACAAGTGTGGATAGAGATACCCTTGAATTTCATCATAAAAAAGAAGCAACACTAAAGAGTGTCATCATTAAGTTGATTATCTAAGGAGGAGAAATAACCAATATTTATTTTGCTATGACGGAGTCATAACTTTTCTTCTCTACTACAACATATAATATGTTCCCATGGATACCTTTTGCTCATCTAAAAAAACAACAACAACAACAACAACAAACACACAGTGCTAATAGAGTATGCGTTCATATCACCTTGGTTACCTGAATGCCAAATGTTAAATCATACATATTTGAGTGATCGAAACTTCAAGAGTTGGAAGCAACCTCAAAATTCAATTAAATCCTAATGGTTTATTTTGCTAATTATGTAAATAGAATGTTTACTTTACAAGCAAAGTCACTAATTAGGGGAAATGAATATTAGCTATTTTGTTTTAGCTCTATTTTGACCCCAAAATGAAATAAATGTGTAGTTTTAAAGCAGTATGAAAATGAGCAAAGGAAAAACTGTTTTCATTTTTGTAAACATGTGACTACAAGATTCTTTTCATTTACAAAATATTCTACAGTAAGTAAGCATGGACACGTATGTGATACTCAGACGGCACTTTGATTCCAATCCCAAAATTAACGATAACTTGTTCAGAGGGCAAATGGATCTCTTGTTTTCTTGCCTTCTTGCTTATTACTTGTTCATTTCATTGTTCTTGATATGGGAAGGCAAAAAAGGAAAGAAATTTAAATGTTCTTTTTTAGAACTTTTGTCTCAAAATGAATTTAGAGAAAGTAGGGAAAGATGGTGGATGAAGCAGGCTGAGGAAAAGGTGCTGTATTATACTTATCAGTGAGTTGCTTATGGAAAAGATATGGGTCAGAAGTGATGGCAGAAGAAAATTTGGGCACATAGAGGAAAGAAAAAGTGAGGTGAGACTAATCGATTGAATCATATCCCTGTCACCCAATTTATATGTTGAAATTCTAACCCTTAGTATCTCAGATTGTGACTGTATATTTGGAGGTAATTTCTTTAAAGAGGTCGATTCAGTTCAATCACTTGGTTGTGTCCTACTCTTTGTGACCCCATGGACTGAAGCACACCAGACTTCCCTGTCCATTACCAACTCCCAGAGATTTCTCAAACTCAAATCCATCAAGTCAATGATGTCATCCAGCCATCTCATCCTCTGTTGGCCCCTTCTCCTCCTGCCTTCAGTCTTTCCCAGCATCAGGGTCTTTTCCAATGAGTCAGTTCTTCACATCAGGTGACCAGAGTATTGGAGGCTCAGCTTCAGCATTTGTCTTTCCAATGAATACTCAGGACTGATTTAATTGAGGACCGACTAGTCCGATCTCCATCCAGTCCAAGAGTCTTCTTCAACCTTTAAACATGCAATTTAGGTTAAACGATGTCACTGGGATGGTCCCTAAGTCAGTGACTGATGTTTAAGAAGAGGAGATGAAGACATAGAGACAGGAATGATCAACAGGACAGGGAAAAGACAGCCATCTCTAAGTCAAGAACAGCCTCAGAAGAAACCAGCCATGCCAGCACAACTCCTGAACTGTGAGGAAATAAATGTCCACTGTACAAGTACCCAGTCTGTGGTACTTTCCCCCCTGGAAAATGAGCACAAGATAAATTAAAAGATTGGTTAGCAAGTTGTTCCGTATCCTATGATGGTATCTCCCTCTGTAACCCTCAAACTAAACCTGATCCTACAAATTTTAGCATAATTCCTAATTCATGAAAAGTTTGAAAGCTGGTGAAGCAAGGAATAAAGATGAATCTAACCCTGCTTATTTGACTTATATGCAGAGCACATCATGAGAAACGCTGGGCTGGATGAAACACAAGCTAGAATCAAGATTTCTGGGAGAAATACCAATAACCTCAGATATGCAGATGACACCACTCTTATGGCAGAAAGTGAAGAAGAGATGTAAAGAGGCTCTTGATGAAAGTGAAAGAGGAGAGTGAAAATATTGGCTTAAAGGTCAACATTCAGAAAACTAAGATCATGATATCTAGTCCCATCACTTCCTGGCAAATAGATGGGGAAACAGTGGAAATAGTGGCAGACTTTATTTTGAGGGATCCAAAATCACTGCAGATGGTGACTGCCACCATGAAACTAAAAGATGCTTACTCCCTGGAAGGAAAGTTATGACCAACCTAAACAGCTTATTAAAAAGAAGAGACATTATTTTGCCAACAAAGGTTAGTCTAGTCAAGGCTATGGTTTTTCCAGTGTTCATGTGTGGATATGAGAGCTGGACTATAAAGAAAGCTGAGCGCTGAAGAATTGATGCTTTTGAACTGTGGTGTTGGAGAAGACTCTTGAGAGTCCCTTGGATTGCAAGGACATCCACCCAGTCCATCCTAAAAGAGATCAGTCCTGAGTGTTCATTGGAAGGACTGATGTTCAAGTTGAAAATCCAATACTTTGGCCACCTGATGCAAAGAACTGACTCATTTGAAAAGACCCTGATGCTGGGAAAGACTAAAGGCGGGAGGAGAAGGGAACGACAGAGGATGAGATGGCTGGATGGCATCACCGACTCAATGGACATGAGTTTGGGTAAACTCCTGTTTACCCAAACAGGAGTTGGTGATGGACAGGGAAGCCTGGCATGCTGCAGTCTAAGGGGTCGCAAAGAGTTGGACACAAATGAGTGACTGAACTGAATTGAACTGAACGTGAGAAATGAAGTTATGTGTAATACTACTCAAAGCCACAGGATAATCTCAAGGAATTCTCAAAGTGGGTATTTAAGCCTTTGGGGAGATACACTAAGACTGTATATTTCAATTAGAAAGTAAAATGGGAAATTCTGTTGAACTTGTTGTGAAATCACAGACTTGAGTTTATTATTTAAATTACGTTTTACCGATGAACAACTTCTTAAAGAATTGGAATCTCATGCATATAGACTTGCCCAAGAGTAATGCTGTTCTTGAGGAAAAAGCTTTTACCCTAAACTGAAGTGCAACTTTTGGAGCATTAAGAGGAAAGAGGACACACACCTAATCAGCCAGATCAAGGGTGTACCTTTAACATTAAAGGAAACTAAGTTGTCATGGCCTGATGTTCTCAACTTTGTTTTGAATTGGAACTTTAGGGCTTGGTTTTGAAAGTAAGATGTCTAAAAAGCATTATTTTATAAACTTTAGAACAGAGTAATGGAGATTTTCATTATTATTAACCTTAGTTATTGGCTTGAAGCAATATTTTCTGGACTGTACAAGGTGGGACATCAGACGACTCAGCCCCCACACCTCACCTGTCAGTAATAATGATCAGAATGTGATATCCATCCTGAGTCATAAGTCATCTGTGTCTTAATGACACTGAAATGCAATTGTCTTAAATGAAGATTGTGGTCTAAATTGTTGTAGGAAGGTTAGCTGCCACACTGAAATTGTTAGCCCTTACAAGAAGTTTGGGTGAAGCATTCTGTCTGGGTAGGAATGTTTAGATACAACTGATCTATGACACACTGTCTGTTCTGCCTTCTTCCTTATGTGACATACACTATAAACCTTATGGATGGCTCTTTGACAAACCCCCCAAATTAGTATCAGCAGTTCCTTTTAGAAAGTCATATTTGCTGTTCTGAATGTGTGAAATCTGTGCAATTCTGCTATTAAACTGAACTCATGAGACTCAAAGTTACCAATCCTCCAAGAGTGAGAACAATTTAGTAGAAACAGACTCAGATCTTTGCAGCCTAGCAAACAATGACTCAGTTTTACCCTGTTAGTTTTAATGGAGGTCTTCATTTTTAGAGATGAATCAGAAAGGGGTCCTCCCCTATTTTTCCATTTTGATGTACCTCAGTGTTTCATTTTGATGTACTTCATGTATCAGGAAGTACACAACATAGCTTTGTGTCAACTACTAATATAAACACTGCATATTCTTCTAAGTAAATCAATGCCTGTAAACTGTGAAAGGCAGTCAAGCACCATGGAAAAAGCAAAATAGGCTCTAGAGTTAGAAACACTAGTGTATTCCAACTCTACCACTTATTAGCAGGCTGAATTTGAAAATATACTTTACCTATCTGCCTCTGATTTTCCTCATTTGTAAAGTAAGGATAGTCATCAACTCTTGGGGATTGCAACAAGGAGCATTCAATGATGCAATGTTTAAAAGCAGTCAGTTGACCATATAATAAATATAAAATAACTGGTATTGTTATCAAGGACTATTAGCTTGATCCACTTCAGTATGCTAATGATTTTTTTTTTCTCTTTGTGATTTAGTACAACTAGTATATTCAGTTTTTCTTAAGTTATAGTGATCTTATGTTTTAAATAAGACAGGCATCAAAACTATTTATCGGTCTCTATCATAGCAGAGAAATATTGCCATCATTGTTCAAAACTGTTCAGTCTGTGCTGCTGAAGTCAGGTATGTCACATGTGATCTCAGCTAGGCTGAAGATGATAAAGAAGTTGTGTGGACCTCCTATGCCTAGATAATATACATTTTATTTCTGTCTGCATGCTGTGTGTCCAGACATAAGATTTTGATAGTGATATAAGTAAAAAATATATATATTTGGTCTTTAAAGATGTAATATGATTCAGAAAAAGAAGATGCTTAAAATGGTTTGAAAACAATAAGGAAAGTCAACAAAAACAAAGCACTGTGTTACAAGAGGAACATAAGCATCAGAAGGAGACAATGGAGCTCCAAGTTTGAGAGATTCTTAGAAAGAATGGTTTGAGCTGAATTTGAAAAGAAGTGATAGACATGGAAATTTTGGAAATGAGCTATTTGGCAGCATGTTCTAAATAATTTAAAGTTGTGAATAAGAAGTATCATTATCATTATCATAGTTTATCCTTCTTTTACCGGAGGTGAAACTGAAACTCAAAAATAAGTAACCAACTCAAAGTTGCATGCTACATGCAGATCTGGATTTGAAAGTCATTTGCTTAACCATAAACCAAGCTCTGAATGTCACAGCATGTAGGCTTACCAAAAAAAAAAAAAAAAAAAATTATAGACACTGGAGAAATGCTATGCAGAAAGTTTTCTTTTCCTTAGCAAATCCTCCAGTCTTCCAGTGATAGGCAGATTGCCCTGTGTTTTTCACTCTCTGCACTTTTTAGAACTAGATCTGTGTAGACCTGTGAAGTGAGAATTAGTGGGTTAACTGCCAAAAGTTTGGTGAAGAAAATCCCCTGTGAGAAACACATTTATCAAGACAAAATGGAATGTAAACAGTTTTCAACTAAAAAGAAATGCTAACATATATGCTTTCTGAAACAAATATTTATAAATCTCAGCATCACAAATCATCACTTGATAGAAATATTTCTACCACGGCATTCAATATTATGGAAATTTTCTTTGTGTTTCTTTATTAAACAGACTTAGACACTCAACTTTATCATAATAAAACAGAAAATAATAATGTAAATGTTATGATGACATGTAAACACGCACCAATCTTCTTTCTTAATTCTATAAACAACTATAATAGTTAATCCAAAGTCTTATATTTGCATGAAAAGTTCCCTTGGTATGTCTAATTTTCTAGAAGAGATCTCTACTCTTTCCCATTCTTTTGTTTTCCTCTATTTCTTTGCACTGAATGTGGAGGAAGGCTTTCTTATCTTTCCGTGCTCTTCTTTGGAACTCTGCATTCAAATAGGAATATCTTTCCTTTTCTCCCTTGCTTTTCACTTCTCTTTTTTTCGCAACTATTTGTAAGGCCTCCTCAGACAGCCATTTTGCTTTTTTGCATTTCTTTTCCATGGGATGGTCTTGATCCCTGTCTCCTATACAATGTCACAAACCTCCATCCATAGTGCATCAGGTACTCTGTCTATCAGATCTAGTTCCTTAAATCTATTTCTCACTTCCACTGTATAATCATAAGGGATTTGATTTAGGTTACACCAGAATGATCTAGTGGTTTCCTCTACTTTCTTCAATTTAAGTCTGAATTTGGCAATAAGGAGTTTATGATCTGAGCCACAATCAGCTCCTGGTCTTGTTTTTGCTGACTGTATAGAGCTTCTCCATGGTATGGACCTAACAGAAGCAGAAGATATTAAGAAGAGGTGGCAAGAATACATAGAAGAACTGTACCAAAAAGATCTTCATGACCCAGATAATCATGATGGTGTGATCACTGACCTAGAGCCAGTATTCCTAGAATGTGAAGTCAAGTGGGCCTTAGAAAGCATCACTATGAACAAAGCTAGTGGAAGTGATGAAATTCCAGTTGAACTATTTTAAATCCTGAAAGATGATGCTGTGAAAGTGCTGCACTCAATATGCCAGCACATTTGGAAAACTCAGCAGTGGCCACAGGACTGGAAAAGGTCAGTTTTCGTTCCAGTCCCAAAGAAAGGCAATACTAAAGAATGTTCAAACTATCACACAATTGCACTCATCTCACATGCTTGTAAAGTAATGCTCAAAATTCTCCAAGCCAGGCTTCAGCAATATGTGAACCATGAACTTCCAGATGTTCAAGCTGGTTTTAGAAAAGGCAGAGGAACTAGAGATCAAATTGCCAATATCTGCTGGATCATGGAAAAAGCAAGAGAGTTCCAGAAAAACATCTATTTCTGCTTTATTGACTATGCCAAAGCCTTTGACTGTGTGGATAACAATAAACTGTGGAAAATTCTGAGAGAGATGGGAATACCAGACCACCTGAACTGCCTCTTGAGAAACTTATATGCAGGTCAGGAAGCAACAGTTAGAACTGGACATGGAACAACAGACTGGTTCCAAATAGGAAAAGGAGTAATTCAAGGCTGTATATTGTCACCCTGCTTATTTAACTTATATGCAGAGTACATCATGAGAAACACTGGGGTGGATGAAGCACAAGTTGGAATCAAGATTGCCGGGAGAAATATCAATAACCTCAGATATGCAGATGATACCACCCTTATGGCAGAAAGTGAAGAGGAACTAAAAGCCTCTTGATGAAAGTGAAAGTGGAGAGTGAAAAAATTGGCTTAAAGCTCAACATTCAGAAAACTAAGATCATGGCATTTGGTCCCATCACTTCATGGGAAATAGATGGGGAAACAGTGGAAACAGTGTCAGACTTTATTTATTTTTTTGGGCTCCAAAATCACTGCAGATGGTGATTGCAGCCTTGAAATTAAAAGATGCTTACTCCTTGGAAGGAAAATTATGACCAACCTAGGTAGCATATTAAAATGCAGAGTTATTACTTTGTCAACAAAGGTCCGTCTAGTCAAGGCTATGGTTTTTCCAGTGGTCATGTATGGATGTGAGAGTTGGACTGTAAAGAAAGCTGAGCACCAAAGAATTGATGCTTTTGAACCGTGGTGTTGGAGAAGACTCTTGAGAGTCCCTTGGACTGCAAGGAGATCCACCCAGTCCATCCTAAAAGAGATCAGTCTTGAGTGTTCATTGGAAGGACTGATGTTGAAGCTGAAAATCCAATACTGTGGCCACCTGATGCAAAGAACTGACTCATTTGAAAAGACCCTGATGCTGGGAAAGACTAAAGGCGGGAGGAGAAGGGAACGACAGAGGATGAGATGGCTGGATGGCATCACCGACTCGATGCACATGAGCTTGTGTGAACTCTAGGTGTTGGTGATGGATAGGTAGGTCTGGCGTGCTGCAATTCATGGGGTTGCAAAGAGTAGAACACGACTGAGTGACTGAACTGAACTGAACTGAAAGTTTTATCTTCTTATAGCACTAGTACAAATAACATTTTTATCATGACATGTGCTAGTAAGTTTTTTCATTGACTTTAGTTGTACTTAATGACTTATGGTTCAAAAAATTTTTGAGCAGGAAAATTGAACACAATCAGGATTTATTACTTCTTAAAAAATTTTTATACTTAATACATTGTGTTGCTGTTGTTTAGTCGCTCAGACATGTCTGACTTTTTGCAACCCCATGGACTTTAGCACACCAGGTTGCCATGTCTTTCACCATCTCCTGGAGCTTGGTAAAACTTATGTCCATTGAGTCAGTGATTCTATCCCACCATCTCATCAACTTTCTAGAGGATATATATAGTACAAATATATGTATGCCAGAAACACATATTTTTACAAATAAAACTGTATCTTTACATATTCATTTATCTAATCCATCATATTCTAGCTATTTTCTATTTGTCATCTTCCTATCAATCTACTTATCTTTTGTCTATTCAGTTCAGTTCAGTTGCTCAGTCATGTCCCACCCTTTGTGACCCCGTGTACTGCAGCACGCCAGGCCTCCCTGTCCATCACCAACTCCCAGAGTTTACCCAAACTCATGTCCATTGAGTTGGTGATGCCATCCAACCATCTCATCCTCTGTCCTCCCCTTCTCCTCCTGCCTTCAATCTTTCTAAGCATCAGGGTCTTTTCAAATGAGTTAATTCTTTGCATCAGGTGGCCAAAGTATTGGAGTTCAGTTTCAACATCAGTCCTTCCAATGAACACTCAGGACTGATTTCCTTTAGGATGGACTGGTTGGAACTCCTTGCAGTCCAAGGGACTCTCAAGAGTCTTCACCAACACCACAGTTCAAAAACATTCAATTCTTCGGTGCTCAGTGTTCTTTATAGTCCAACTCTCACATCCATACATGAGCACTGGAAAAACCATAGCCTTGAGTAGACCGACCTTTGTTGGCAAAATAATGTCTCGGCTTTTGAATATGCTGTCTATGTTGGTCTTAACTTTTCTTCCAAGGAGTAAGCATCTTTTAAATTTTATGACTGTCATCACCATCTGCAGCATTTTTGGACTCCTCAAATAAAGCCTGTCACTGTTTCTACCTTTCCCCATCTGTTTGCCATGAAGTGATGGGACTGGATGTCATGATCTTAGTTTTCTGAATGTTGAGCTTTAAGCCAACCTTTTCACTTTCCACTTTCACTTCATCAAGAGGCTCTTAAGTTCTTCTTCACTCTCTGCCATAAGGGTGGTGTCATCTGCATATCTGAGGTTATTGATATTTCTCCCGGCAATCTTGATTCCAGCTTGTGTTTCATCCAGCCCAGTGTTTCTAATGATGTACTCTGCATATAAGTTAAATAAGCAGGGTGCCGATATACAGCCTTTAGTCTATGTATCTATCCAATATCTATCAACCTAGTAACTATCTATCCATCTATCTATATCTATCATCTACTTCCTATTCTTCCCCATTCCCCTGTCCATTTCCCTATTCTTCTCTTTAACCTCCCCACAGATTTTCCTCTCTCCCTTCCTCTTTTAAGTTCCCCTCATGCTTCTTCATCCCTCCTTTTAATTTTTCCTCTCCTTTTGTTTTCTTTCTTTTAAATGAAAACCTTAAGTAATAAAATTGGGTGACCTACAGGGGAATTATCATGCCCTCTGATGATAGCAGAGCCCAATAGAAAGAAGAAAGATTCCTCTTCTTTCCTGGCAAGGAGTCAGCCAATGAAAAGCGATGGCCTCTTTGTTAATACAGCCTCCTGACTCCCTTTGCCTTTCTATAACAGTGTTGTTCCCTTTCTGTGCAGGATTTACACATGGCTTGCCATAGTTGTAGACGTTGAATAGCAGTTCTCTTTTGATCTTGTATAAACCATCTTTGCTAGAGAGATATCTGGCAGCCTATTTGTTTCAGATCAGCAGGTTATTCATCCTTATCATTCTTTGAAATAGATTTACTTGTGAATTTTCTGCTTTTATTAATATTTGTAATATGATGAAGCAACAATGCAAATATTATCCAAACTAGTGTTAACTAGTGCCTCTTGTGAATTTTTGTTCCATATATCTTGACATTTTTAGTAAAGAAACATAATTCTCATATCAAAATTTCCAAGGGTAAGAAATTCCTCTCAACATGGAGCATTTTCATAAATAATAAGTAATTAAGTAGTTTGGTAAGCAGCAGAAGAGACAGGCAACTTGGAAAGAACAGTCTAATTTTGTAAATGATTTTTATACAGCTTGTTTCTGAGACTTGAAAACTGGGTTTACAAATTTGTTCATGGAATCAGAGTATAACCTTCAGAATCCTTCTAGAACAAATATTGTGGATGGCTCAATTAGTTGCTTGACACATCACTAAATATTACTGATGGTGATGTCCATGATGATAATGATGATGATGATAATGACAAAAATGATGTTGATGACAATGTTAAAGTCAAATTCACATCTCTGTTACTCATGTTAGGCCTTCATATAAACATCCATACTCTAGCTTCAGATATTCATCTTACCAGATACCTTCAACTGGATACTTTGTAAGTACCTGAAATACAAATTGATCTCAAACAATTTGTAAACTTCTATCCCTCCTTCTAGACCTTTTCACAAATATTATATACCACCCCATCCCAAAACTGAGATCTTAAGCTAATTCTTATCTTGGTACTAGGCATCCTCATAACGCCAAGAATCTTGTCTCCTACTTAGAAACATGGTATCCTCCTAGAATTCCCCCCAACCCTTCTTCCCATTCTCCCACCCCTTCTATATCATTTTGTCACTGAGCTCACCTAGTTCAGTTCAGTTCAGTTGGTCAGTTGTGTCCGACTCTTTGCGACCCCATGAACTGCAGCACGCCAGGCCTCCCTGTCCATCACCAACTCCCGGAGGTCACTCAGACTCACATCCATCGAGTCAGTGATGCCATCCAGCCATCTCATCCTCTGTCGTCCCTTCTCCTTCTGCCCCCAATCCAATCTACTTGCAAATGAAAACAATGACTATTTTCCTGATATACATGTTATTTTAGCTCCGTATCACACTTAATCTGTTCAATAACCCTTCTGTCTACAGATGGTGAAGTATTGTATCTCAGAGGCTTCTCCTTCGCCTAAGCCACACTGCTCATTGTAAAAGTCTCTTGCTATCTTCCTCCCTTCTACATTTCTACTTCCACTGGCTTCCTTGAGATCTTTTATTCTCCTTTCTGGTCTTCTACAATAAGCCCTTTTTGGTGTCACATAGTCTTGCCTCCCTGAAATTCATGCTCCATAATGATGCCAAGACAATGGCTCTAATGTGGACATGATTCTGTTACTCTGCTGCTCAATATTTTTCAGGGGGTTCTCAGCAGCTACATCATAAAATCTGATGTCATTTTCATTGCACACAAGGCCCTTTATGATTTGGCTACTTTCTATTTGTATTGCTCTTCATCCTGTCCATGACACCAATTGTCTTGCTGTTCACATTGTCTGCACTGTTTGCTAAACCCAGTGTAGACAAGGCATGAGCTAAGAAGCTGGAAGGAGATTTGAGGAGCCATAGGAACTACAGACATGTTTAGTCTCTCCTGGCTGAGAATAACAGCAGCCATAGCATAACCTAGCACAACACAACCTCTCTCCTGGCTGACACAGCAGTCAGAACAGTATTCTCTCCTGGCTGACGCAGCAGCCATAGTAGTAGACACACTATAATCTCTCCTCTCATGGCTGACCCAATGGACACTGCAATGAAGCAGGAGTAATGCCACCACTCACACACACCACGTGTGTGAGGTGAAGTTCACACATGCACACAACCTGTGACCAAGCCAGTACCTCATGATGCGCATGCACAGCGCTACAGAAGATCTCAGCTGTTACAGAACGTGGAGCGAGAGAGCCTGAACACACCGTCGTGGCTCATTTGCTCTCTCCCCACACTTCACCCCTTCAGGGTCACTCAGCTCACATTCTGTGTGCAGTCCACTTTCTGTTTTGTCCCCTTGTGGGTAACAATGACCCTTGAATTTACATCTTGCAACAGCACTAGATGCTACAACAACAAACAATTACATCCCAAACACACAGTGAAACCCAGTTACATCCCAAACAAGTAGCAAAACCCACATAGCCAGGTATCACCTGGAACTCAGTGTTGCAATTTTTGCTCTCACAGGGTTAGAAGAGCCACCCTCCATGTGTGGGGTGCCTTTATCTTCCATGGCCAAGTCCATTTCACCATTTGATTCTGTGAAATTGCAGGAAAGCCTCCACAGGGGCAACTCCATCCCTTCAGGGATTTTTATTAAGGACCCACAAAAGTCCTGCAGGTGCCGGATCCACTTCTCCAGGGAGGGTATCTTTTGTGGCATTCACAGTCCTTCCACATGATCACACTTTTCTAAATCTGAGGACATAGCCTTTATAACACACTGTCTACATCGTAGAAAACAGCCTTGACAGTACACCCTGTAGCTCAAACTGTAAATAATCTGCCCACGATGTAGGAGACTCAGGTTTGATCCCTGGGTCAGGAAGATCTTCTGGAGAAGGGAATGGCAACTCATTCCAATATTCTTGCTTGGAGAATCCCGTGGATAGAGAACCTGGTGAGCTACAGTCAGTGGGGTCGCAGAGAGTCACACACAACTGAGCAACTGGCGCTACTAATAGCACACCTTCACACAAATAAGCCCACGGTTGCATCTGCGCAAACTGGAGGGGGCCCCTGCAGGCCCGGCCCCCTTCAGGGCCTTCACACTTCCAGATGGCATCCCACATGCCATCCCTCTACTTCTCTCAGTGAGGACCCACAAAATCCCCAGGCACCGGGCTCACCCCATGTCCCAGAGTTGCAAAAGTCAAGCTGCCAAGGTTTTTGTGTGTTTGCCGAAACTGCTTACCCACGTGAACCAACTGCCCGAGTGTATGGTCGATATGTCATGAACTCAGTCATGTTGGGGGCCCCTTGAGGATGTCCCTCCCCGGGCCATCGGCTGCTCATGCTCCACTTTTTGCTGCACAATGGGCCTCGCTGCCAAGCAGGGGCCCACAGTTTCATAATGTTCATCATTGTTGTCACTTACAGCCTTGCTGTCAGAGATGCTGGGTTCTTCAGGGCCACGGGGTTCTTGCTCTAATGCCAGTATATGTTGCTCTAATTCCTCCAAGGGTCTCTGCACATTGTGCACTGGCATGACATCACAGAGAGCACTCTCCACATTAACCTTCAGGGCAGTTAGGATAATCCACCGACAGTGCCAGAGGCAGTCCATGCTGCCTTGCTCGGCAAACAGGAACTTGCCACCTCTAACCCCTTTCAATTCTCTCTGGTGAACTGTCCATTGCTTCCCAGTCTTCCACCAGAGCCCACACCAAGAGGATCACAGCCACATGGTACCACATGCTATATGGTGGCCACGGGCTTCCTCCATCCAACTGGGCCACGGGCTCTCCTACCTCCTGTGTATCCTGCTGACAACCCTAGTTGTATTGCTGATCCTGTTCATGACATCAATTGTTTCACTGTTCACATTGTCCACACAGTTCAATGAACCCAGCGTAGGCAAGGTGCAATGAAGAGGCTGGAAGGAGACTAGAGGAGCTGCAGGAATTGCAGACATATTTATTCTTCCCTGGCTGATGCAGCAGCTGTATCAGCAGCCATAACAAAACTAACACAACACAACTTCTTTGCTGGCTGACACAGCAGCCATAACAGTATTCTCTCCTGGCTGATGCAGCAGTCATAGCAGTAGACACACTGTATTCTCTCCTCTTATGGCCAACCCAACAGACACAGCCATGAGGCAGCAGTGGTGTCTTCGTTCTTCAAGTGGAGCTCACACATGCACACTCCACACAACCTGTGACCAAGCGAGTGCCTCGTGACGCACATGGCAGTGCTACAGATGATCTCAGCTGTTACATAGTCATTATTTACAAAACGTGGGATGAGAGAGCCTGAATACACCATCGTGGCTAATTTGCTCTCTCCTCACACTCTCTTACTAAGCTTATTTCTTAATACTTTATACCCATCAGCCCTCATCCAAAATCTACTCTGCAGTAGATCTTAACTACTTGGGATTCCCTAAATAAGCCATATATTTTTAAGCTTCCAGAGTTCGCTTGTGTTGTTACCACTTTCTAAAATGTCTGACCTCCCCACTGCTCTCTGCTTAGTATGAAATTATCTCCTCTATGAGTGTTCTCAGTGCTGGCTCTATGTTAGGATCATTCAGTATTCTTTTTAAGGCACTTTAAAAATGTCTATGCCCAAAAAGTGTGATGTAATTTCCTGAGGTAGGGTCTGATATTTTCATTTGCTCTGAACTCCCAAGGTATTCTGATGTGCTCAGATGCTTCTTCTTCTTAATGTTGCCATTTATGTGCTGTGATTTCCTTTGCCATAATATTGATCACTTTTGTTATAATCTATTTTCAAGTCTAATTTCAAAATAGAACCTGAACCTGAGCTTTTAGGAAGGTTCTTGTTATTCAGTCACCAAGTCATGTTTGAATCTTCACGACCCCATGGACTGCAGCACACCAAGTTTCCTCATCCCTCAACACCTCCCAGAGTTAGCCCAAGTTCATGTCCATTGAATTGGTGATGCCATCCAACCATCTCATCCTTTGTCACCCTCTTCTCTTTCTGCCTTCAGTCTTTCCCAGTATCAGGGTCTTTTCCAATGAGTCAACTGTTCACATCAGGTGTCCAAAGTATTGGAGCTTGAGCTTCAGCAACAGTCCTTACAAAGAGTATTCAGGGTTGATTTCCTTTAAGATTGACTACTTCAATTGCCTCTTTTTCCAAAGGACTCTCAAGAGTCTTGTCAGGCACCATAGTTCGAAAGCATCAATTATTTGGCACTCTGCCTTCTTTATTGTCCAGCTCTCACATCTGTACATGACTACTGGAAAGACCATACCCTTGACTATATTGACCTTTGCTGGCAATGTGATGTCTTTGCTTTTTAACACACTGTCTAGGTTTGTCATAGCTTTCCTGCCAAGAAGCATTCATCTAATTTCATGGCTGCAGTCACCATCTGCAGTGATTTTAGAGCCCAAGAAGAGGAAATCTGACATTGCTTCCACCTTTTCCTCTTCTATTTGCCATGAAATGATGTGGCCAGATGCCATGATATTATTATTATTTTTTTTTAATATTGAGTTTTAAGCTGGCTTTTTCACTCTCCTTCTTCATTCTCATCAAGAGGCTCTTTAGTTCCTCTTCACTTTCTGCCATTAGAGTGATACCATCTGCGTATCTGAGGTTGTTGATATTTATCCTGACAATCTTGATTCTAGCTTGTAACTCATTCAGCCCAGCATTTCACATAATGTGCTCTGTGCATAAGTTAAATAAACAGGGTGAGACAACAAACCATTTTCTCATAATCTTTTCTCAGTCCTGAAGCAGTTAGTTGCTCCATACAGGGTAATAACTGTTACTT
The DNA here is from genome assembly GCA_935064755.1 of Tragelaphus eurycerus. Taxonomy (NCBI): domain Eukaryota; kingdom Metazoa; phylum Chordata; class Mammalia; order Artiodactyla; family Bovidae; genus Tragelaphus; species Tragelaphus eurycerus. The sequence continues at coordinate 2,262,622 of CAKXYN010000057.1, read as the reverse complement.
CTTGACCTGCATACAGGTTTCTCAAGAGACAGGTAAGATGACCTGGTATTCCCATATACTTAAGGGTTTTCCACAGTTTGTTATGATCCACACAGTCAAAGGCTTTAGCGTAGTCATTGAAATGGAGGTAGATGTTTTTCTGGAATTTCCCTGCTTTCTCTATGATCCAGCGAATGTTGGCAATTTGATCTCTGGTTCCTCTGCCTTTTCTAAACACAGCTTAAACATCTGGAAGTTGTTCACATAATGCTGAAGCCTAGCTTGGAGGATTTTGAGCATATTCTTACGAGCATTTGAGATGAGTACAATTATCTGGTGGCTTGAACATTCTTTAGTTCTGCCCTTCTTGAGAACTGGTGTGAGGATTGACCTTTTCCAGTTCTGTGCCCACTGCTGGGTTTCCCAAATTTGCTGATATATTGAGTGCAGTACTTTAATAGCATCATCTTGTAGGATTTTAAATAGTTCAGCTGGAATTCCATAACCTCCACTAGCTTTATTGGCAGAAGCAGTACTTTATAGGACCACTTGACTTCACAGTCCAGAATGTCTGGCTCTGAGTGAAAGACAATATCATCATAGACCCAGTTATCTGGGTTATTAAGGTCTTTTTGTACTGTTCCTCTGTGTATTCTTTCCATCTCTTCTTGATCTCTTCTGCTTCTGTTAGGACTTTAATGTTTCCATCCTTTATTGTGCCCATCTTTGGATGAAATGTTTCTTTGACATTTCCAATTCTCTAGAAAGACTGGAACCACGTTATTCATCTTTGTATTCTCTAACTCAGGCTTCCTTGGTGGCCCAGACGGTAACTCACACAGCAAATACTTGTTGAATTAATTATTCTATTGTTGGGGATTTTTTAAGTATATTTATTGTGTCAAGTGCAGACAGTGCCTATAAAATTTACATTTACTCATCAAATGAATGTCTTTTTTCTCTCATTTGGAACATTTCAATTTAGGAACAATTGAACTTATGTGAAATTCTAGAAATGATTATTATTTAGAACCATTTTTGTTGTTAAAGTAATTGAAAAATAAATCTTAAGAAAATGAAAAGGAGTAATTAAATGTGTGATCCTGGTGAAAGTTGATTGAAAATTACATATATATATTTATGGGAAGAAACTCACATTAGAACTCATCATTGTCCTCTCATCTCCTTACTGTTTACCACTGGCATGCTTATCTCTAGTGAAAGCCTCTGCATTCCAGGTATTATAAGGGCTAAACCAGAAACTTACTATTTATTTACTCTTTTATGCTTTAATTCAACAGTTAATTCTTATGTCTAAGAATTATGCTTCCTATGGGAGATTCTGAAATGAAAAGTTCATAGTTAACTTCTAATACTTTCAGTTTCTAAACTAAAAAAAAAACTGTTTAAAGAACCACTCTCATTAATTATGTTGATCAAGGCACCATTAAGGTTTTTGTCAACTAAGATTTACATTTTAATCTATTTAATACACATTAAGTAATATGCCATTTTCAATGAAAATTTAAACTCTGGATGTTTCAATATGCAAAATGCAAATTTCAAAGAACAAAATCTTGTACTTAGTTTCTGTACTTGCTAATTTTTTGGAAGCATTTAATTCTATACAGATGCATTTTTTTTTTCTTTTGTTTCCCTGAAACAGCTGGATCTCAGATAAGAAATGTTCAAATGCATTTAGTAGAGCCATAAGTTTGAATGAATAAAATCTTAGTGAATAGAAGAAAATATCACATGTGCTATTATAAAGATCAGATCAGATCAGATCAGTCACTCAGTCGTGTCCGACTCTTTGCGACCCCATGAACCGCAGCACACCAGGCCTCCCTGTCCATCACCAACTCCCGGAGGTCACTCAGACTCACATCCATCGAGTCAGTGATGCCATCCAGCCATCTCATCCTCTGTCATCCCCTTCTCCTCCTGCCCGCAATCCCTCCCAGCATCAGAGTCTTCTCCAATGAGTCAACTCTTCGCATGAGGTGGCCAAAATACTGGAGTTTCAGCTTTAGCATCATTCCTTCCAAAGAAATCCCAGGGTTGACCTCCTTCAGAATGGACTGGTTGGATCTCCTTGCACTCCAAGGGACTCTCAAGAGTCTTCTCCAACACCAAAGTTCAAAAGCATCAATTCTTGGGCGCTCAGCCTTCTTCACAGTCCAACTCTCACATCCATACATGACCACAGGAAAGACCATAGCCTTGATTAGTTGAACCTTTGTTGGCAAAGTAATGTCTCTGCTTTTGAATATGCTATCTAGGTTGCTCATAACTTTCCTTCCAAGGAGTAAGCGTCTTTTAATTACATGGCTGCAGTCACCATCTGCAGTGATTTTGGAGCCCAGAAAAATAAAGTCAGACACTGTTTCAACTGTTTCTCCATCTATTTCCCATGTAGTGATGGGACCAGATGCCATGATCTTCGTTTATCCTATAATTAGAAATAACAATTATCAAAAGCTAATCTTTGCAAGGAGACAGCAGGACAAACAAAGTAACTCTTTTGCTTTTTAGTTATACCATAATACTTGAGTATTAAGATGATGATATTTAAGAAGAAGGGTGATCAAAGAATAATACTCATATGCTGAGATATCAGTGATTCTGATTATATATTTTTAAATATTTATTGAAATGATCATCCCAAGAAGATTTTTGATGGTGTTAAATTTTATTTCTATAATGTAGAAAAGTAATAAAGATAAAAAAATGTTAGGTCAACTGAGACTTAAAGTTTATATTGACTTCAGTCATATTCTCTACCATTTCCTTTTTATCTTTTATCTTTAAATTTTATTTTCTTTAAAATTATTTACCTATAACTGTTTCATTGCTGATTATAGCAAAAGAACACATGCATAATTTTAAATACCATTTCAAATCTCATCACATACATGAAACTTCCCCAATTTCCCAATGGAGATAGAGCTAGTTATTTCCTCCTCAACTCAATTATTTCCTACTCATTTCATGACTTATTCTAGAAATAATTGCTTGTGATATAATTATTGGTTTAGGTTCATGTCTCTGACTCTTAGAACATAAACTATTTGAAGATGGGTTATCCATCTTTGCACATCCAGAACTTGAAACAGTGTAGTTGTTCAAGGTAGTTGAACTTGCTTCTTACGTAGAAGAAGCAATGTAGGTGACTCAAACATGCAAATATTCTGCAACATACCCCAAAAATACATATGAAAAAGATACAAGATGCTGATTTTAGCTTATTTTTTCTAAGTTCTTGAACTCTGTAGTTTATCCATGAGAAGAAATCTAATTTTTAAGAGACACAAAGTAGCCCTGACACTAAAGTCACTTGATATAATAGATTGACAACTTTCATACATGTTTAGACTATATTATTAAGTTGACTTCATAAATTATTTCTTGGGAAAACTAGACCAATCTGGGTCCTACTGTTTCCGAGCTCACACTGTCTACAAACTACAGTAACCAGAGTGGCCTTTATGTCCCTGGATGTTGCAGAGTATAGCTATGGCATAAGACTGATTTCCTCATTTATGTTTTGCCATGTAAGCTGGGGGTTAAGTCAGGTAGAGGACTTCAGAATGCAGTTTAGTTGAGAATAGTGTTGTGTCAGGGAGTCAAATGATCTCTAATCCCTGGGTTGGACAATTAATTTTATAAGTCATTGCTGCTGCTGCTAAGTTGCTTCAGTCGTGTCTGACTCTGTGCGACCCCATAGACGGCAGCCCACCAGGCTCCCCCGTCCCTGAGATTCCTCAGGCAAGAACACTGCAGTGGGTTGCCATTTCCTTCTCCAAAGCATGAAAGTGAAAAGTGAAAGTGAAGTTGCTCAGTCATATCCGACTCTTCAGGACCTCATGGACTCCATCCTACCAGGCTCCTCTGTCCATGGGATTTTCCAGGCAGGAGTACTGGAGTGGTATGCCATTGTCTTCTCCGTTATGTCATTAATTGTCTCTTACTATATTTCAAGGTCTGTAAAAGATGCTGGATGATGGTGAACATATTTTCTTTTTCTTTAAATTTTCAATGTTTTTAGTAGTTTCTTTCATACTCTTCCTGGGTATTGCCTCACTCCATTTTTTCTCTTGAACTGGCTGTAATGAAATAGTGCCATTTTAATTTATATTGATTTTTCTTTCTTTGAAAATTGACATGATCAAACTGACACACTGAAAAATCACTGTTTCCCCTAGGATTTTGGAAATAATTATATTATTTAGGCATGTGAGGCTCTCGTGTTTAAATATTCAACTATTATTTCATTCACAAGTCCATTTATCTTCTCAATAAGACTGCTTTCCGGTGCTCGCCTATCTCATTCCTTCCAAATTTTGTCACCAACGTCATTATTGGACACAGTTCTTTACCTCACATGTAGTGAGTACTCAATGAATTCTTGTATGAACAGCCTCAAAACTTATTTTTATCAGCTAAGTATAGGTAAAGATAGTAGGGTGTAGGTTGGTATTTATAAATGTCTAGATAGAAAGTTCCTTGGAGGCATGGAGGGATTCTCCCTAAACCAGGTTTAGGCACCTTTGATATCAAGGTTAAACATTTAAAGATAATCAGAAACTTGAAAGTACGTTGCTACCAGTCTCTTCAGAAGAATTCCATTGAAGAAGAAAAGGGAGACATCCTGCATCCATACAGTCTTCTTGAATGGAGAAAATGCTGATCAGAGGTGTTTAGGATTTCTTTTAAGGATGACTGACCAATAAAATATTTCAGAAGTGTGTGGCCTATCGGAATGAGAACTGCTGTGCCCAGGATGCACGATAGGATTTGGGGTGTGCAAGACTCAAGACAGCCTGGGGAGAGAGCTTCTATCAGACCCATGTGTCTCCATCTGATACACATTGCACATAAATTTTCGTTTGTCCAGTTAAATTCAATGTTTTTCAAACTGTGCTGACTTTCAAACCATGCTGACTCTCTGTCTCTCTCAATTCAAAATTTTAAATTTCAAGATTTGTGCTTTGAACACTGATATGGTTTGGATTTGATCTTACTCTAGTATCTAGCCAATTTCTCCTTTCCTTTTATTTGTAGTCTTCTCATAGTTTTTTTGTAGATTTTGCAAAAATAGCTATCCTAATTTATTATCCATCATTGACTCTGGGCTTGCTCATGTGACTTAGGCCAATCGAACATTAATTTGAAGAATATTTGAAGAAAGCACATGTTGATAGAGCTGGCACATTGGGGCTTGCCCTCTTGATCTTGGAACTCTGCTTCTGTGTATGGAAAACCGTGCCCCAGTTAAGTGCCAACATGTGAAAGGCCATCCTTGGTAATAGTCACTTTGTTAGTTATATGCAATGCTTCGGAGAACTTAGTAGGGATCATTTTATTTTCATTGTTTCATAAATTGCCAGTCCAGACCAAAGAATCACTGAGTGACCCACAAAATAGTGGACTAAAAAAGTATTTTAAGCAACCACACTTGGTGGTGATTTTTTTTTTTTTTCTTTTGCAGCAAAAGTTTAACTGATAGAAAAAGTGATCTAAGTACCACTTGGAGTGTTTCCACAACAACAAAACAAAATATGACAGTAGTTTTGGAACAATTCAGTGGGCAGAAACCTTAAGACATTTTGAGAAGTCTGGGAAATTGGCAAGCAAACTGCTAGTGGAGGATGGAAGATTGTGGCACCAATTATGATATACTACAAAAAAAATTGTAAAACTATTGCCTGCAGTAATTTAGAAGACCTTAGAAGAATTACCTTGGCAAGACAATTTTCAAGAAAACTGTTTAAAATATCATTGACTTTTCTTAGTTGTCTATGATGAGTTACAGGGAAAGAGAAGAGCTAAAGAAAGAACTGATGAGTTTTCAAGAAGAATTAATATAGTGTATAAAGAAACCAGGGTGTGCTGGATACCTGTTTCTCCTTTGCAGTAATTTAGAAGACCTTAGAAGAATTACCTTGGCAAGATAATTTTCAAGAAAACTGTTTAAAATATCATTGACTTTTCTTAGTTGTCTATGATGAGTTACAGGGAAAGAGAAGAGCTAAAGAAAGAACTGATGAGTTTTCAAGAAGAATTAATATAGTGTATAAAGAAACCAGGGTGTGCTGGATACCTGTTTCTCCTTTGCAGTCTCTCTAATTAGTAAAAGAATCTTAAAGTAAATTAAAACCTGAGGGTGTTTTTAAAATTCAGGACATTTCCAGTAAAGCATGGCTTCTATATCAACATCAAATCAAAGGTATGGCTCTAACACCCTTTGTTAGACTTAAGAAAAATGTAAGGTGTTAATCTAGTGGTCTCTTTCAGCTAGACAAAAGGGCTTCAAAGACTCTAAGCAGTTTAAAAAGCTTCCCAAAAGTCTGTCTTTGGGCAGACTCTCTTTTTAAGGTCTGTCTTAAAAAGAATTGTGGTATAACTTCAGTTAACAGAGGAGTAGAAAGCACATACATTTTTTGAAGGAAATTATATCAGCAAAAGGGCTGTTAATTTTGGCTATGAAAAAAAGAGGTCTCTGGATTTCCAAGTTTCTACTGGAAGAAAACTTAGAAAGCTACTCAACTATCAACTTGAGCCATTTATTTCTAATGGAAAAAGGAGGATATTCAGATAGAAGGTCTTTCCTGAAAGCTCAGAGGGGAGAGCTAAGAATCACTGAGAAGAGATTGCTGCCAAATGGCTGCTGAAATTCTTGTTCCACTCATCCATGCCTCCCACACTGTCTTGGGGCTTATCATGTGACTTACTTTAGTGACTGAGACCTTAGCAAACTTGACCTCAGTAGAGGCTTCAGAGTGCTTGTGCTTTGGAGATGGTCCTTTTCCTGATCTTGACTCTCTATTTTCTCCATGTAAAGAAGTTGGACCAATTTGTCCAATGAGTGAAACTTGACCCAGTGACCCATCGTCCCACCGAGGATCTCCTTAGAACACTGACTTATGGTCAGCCTCCTAACTTCTGAAGAGTTTAGCTAGAACCAACTGAGCAATTCACAGAATTATAAGCTAATAAATGGCTATTGTTTAAACCACTAAATTTGGGGGTAAATTGTTATACAGAATAAATTAAGTGATGGACACCTTCCCTAAAGCATTTATCACATTTTAATTATCTGCTTAGAGGTCTGTACCTATTACTGTACTATCATCATCATGCTGTAATGATGTCACTTCTAGTCCTAGTCACTTCTTTGTCCTTATAACTGACATAGTGTCTGGGAGATCATTAGGAAGGAAAATATGATTATCCTTGAAAATTAGAAAACTGATTATGTAATTTCTTTATTTAAAATACTAAGCTCTTTGAGCATACATAAGAAGTGTTCAATAAATATTGTTTAAAAACATGTTACATTTTCAACATGCTTCTCCTTTATCTCTATTTCCTTAAATTTTAAAATGGTTATTGAATTCACACATTAATTCATGTTAAATGTATTAACACTTAATATATTTCTGACATATGATATGCTAACATTCTAACAAGACGGACAGGATTTAAAACAAACGCAAATATAAATGCAGAAATAAATATTACCAACACAATAGTACATATGCTTATATACTCAAAACACTGACCAGCACACGGAGCACATCTAGCCTAAGAGAGAGCATAAGAAAGACTTCAACAGTGCTTAGTGTTGCATTTTGAGTCTCTGATTGTTGGGAAGCAAAGGCTAGAGGAAAAGTGGTCCCAGCAAAAGAAGCAGATCAAATAGACTCAGAGTGACAGGAAACTGCAAGACACATGGGGGTATAAAGTATTTTGTGTGGTTGGACTTGAGAAGTCAAGTGCAACACTGACCCAGAGAGATGAAGTGAGGAAAGGTTACAGCAAACTCTGCTCCTGACACCAACAATCCTGGGAATATTTCAACAGGGGCTTTCTTGGAGGAGGGTAACAAGCAAGGGTGAACCATGATAGAATGTTTGTATTTGACCAAACAGTCCCAAAATAGCAAAAAATGGCCATGGTCATATTACTTTCCATTTATCCAAATGAAAATGCTAGATACATGGGAGGAGTATTATGGGTTTTGTGGCCTTTTCTGAAGGTGAAACAAAGACCCAAACTTTTTATGCATGCATGTCATTCGTTCATCATCCAAGTACTGTTCATCAGGGAATCTAAGTTCCTTGGGAAAAAGAAAGATAGTCCTATTGATTAATTACCCTTGTCAAGTATTCAATACTATGGTATGCACCTAACCACTTAGCCTGGAGTGCTTCAGTTCATGGGGTCGCAAAGAGTAAGACATGACTTGGAGACTGAAAAATAACAGCGGCATGAAGTGAATGTTCAGCAAAATTTAAAAGCTAGATGTTTTTCTGTTGACTCTCCTGGCATGGAAGGTATTTAAGATAGCACAGATTTTTAGAAGTTCAGTTGTGATAGAAAATTTTTCTTTAATTTTAATCTGCAGTCAAAGGAAATGTAAACTATAGCTCTCTTAAAAGTTACTTCCAGAACTCACACTTGAGGGAATTTATTGTACTTTGGTTTTGCACTGTGGTTATCTTAATTAAAATCATGGTCTTCACTCTTTTCCACTTTGTATGTCTTGTTTCCTCTTTAAAAATTCAGTCTTAATGTGCTAAATGAAATCGATCCAACTGAGAAGTTGGATGATATTGTGGAAGGTCTCTATTGTGGTAGTTAAATAAAGAGAGCACTCACCTCTCATGCATGAGGAAGGACCACACTCCGCACAGAACTGATTTCAAAGGGGGCGGTAAACCTTATCTCTATAAATGGGACTCCCTCACCATTAATAATGTTTGCAATAAATACCCCTGGTAAACAAACCCTCAGATGCCACTTCTTTATGAAGAAAGGTTTTTTTCTCCCTCTCCTTCAATTTAATAAAGCTAACCTTCCATGTGCCAAAGCATATAGTCTGAAGTATTGCTCTATACTGCCAGAAAACAGAGTATAAAACTGACATATCTCAGGTAACTGTCGCCACCCATGGGTTCAGTCTGATACTTATCAACTTCCCATGCATCTACCTCCAAGATTCAGGAATCTACAGAAGGAAAAATGTAGAGAAAACTTCAGGAAACCACAAAGAAAATATTTGCATTATCAGAGATGGTATCCATTAGCAGAAAGATGGTGTCCCAGTAAAATGGAAACAACAGAAACTACACACAAAAGGTCAGAAGCTCTGTGTCAGGTTCCAAGAGATAGACTGAAGGAAATTTAATTTTCCTTGATTCAGTGTATTGGGGCAAAATAAGTAGGAAATGTTTTTACATCCTGTGATAGCTGTTATACCTACTATACTCAATACATGTGAAGAAACACCTTTATTGGGTCAGTGCTATTGACAGAGTTCAGATCTATATGTTTGCTAGTTTTCTTGCATAGTTTTACCAATTTTGATAATGCAATTAAAATCTATAATCATTAGTATAAATTTACTTATTTTTCTTCTTAATGTCTATACATTTTAGCTTCATGAACTTTGAAATTCTACTAGCTACATACCCATTTATTTTTAATTTATTTTTTAATTGAGGAAAATTGTTTTACAATGCTGTGCTGATTTACGCCATATGATAACAAAAATCAGCCATAATTATACATATATCTCCTCCTTCTTGAACCTCCCACCCTTCCTCCCCTCCATCCCATAGGTCATCAGCCCAACCAGACTGTTCTCCCTGTGTTATATAACAATTTCTCACCAGTTTCTTTTACTAGTTGCTTTAGGTATAAGGTTAGGTTTTTTATTTGATGTTTCTCTTGTTCCCTGAAGTAGGCTTGTATTGCTATAAACTTCCCTCTGAGCACTGCTTTTATTGAATCCCTTAAATTTTGAGTTGTCATATTTTCATTGTCATTTGTTTCTAGGTATATTTTGATTTCCTCTTTGAGTTCTTCAGTGACATATTGGTTACTTAGAGGTGTATTGTTTAGCTTCCATATATTTGTGTTTTTGTAGTTTTTTTTTTTTCCCCCTGTAGTTGATATCTAATCTTATAGTGGTGTGATCAGAAAAGATGCTTGAAATAATTTCATTTTTTTAGTTTACCAAGGCTTGATTTGTGACCCAAGATGTGATCTATCCTGGAGAATGTTCCATGCTCACTTGAGAAAAAAGTGAAATACCCTGTTTTTGAGTGAAATACATGGGAAATAGATGGGGAAACAGTGGAAACAGTGTCAGACTTTACTTTTCTGGGCTCCAAAATCACTGCAGATGGTGACTGCAACCATGAAATTAAAAGACGCTTACTCCTTGGAAGGAAAGTTATGACCAACCTAGATAGCATATTCAAAAGCAGAGACATTACTTTGCCAACAAAGGTTCGCCTAGTCAAGGCTATGGTCTTCCCTGTGGTCATGTATGGATGTGAGAGCTGGACTGTGAAGAAGGCTGAGCGCCGAAGAATTGATGCTTTTGGACTGTGGTGTTGGAGAAGACTCTTGAGAGTCCCTTGGACTGCAAGGAGATCCAACCAGTCCATTCTGAAGGAGATCGGCCCTGGGATTTCTTTGGAAGGAATGATGCTGAAGCTGAAAGTCCAGTACTTTGGCCACCTCATGTGAAGAGTTGATTCATTGGAGAAGACTCTGATGCTGGGAGGGATTGAGGGCAAGAGGAGAAGGGGATGGCAGAGGATGAGATGGCTGGATGACATCACTGACTCGATGGATGTGAGTCTGAGTGACCTCCGGGAGTTTGTGATGGACAGGGAGGCCTGGCATGCTGCGATTCATGGGGTGGCAAAGAGTCGGACACGACTGAGCGACTGATCTGCTCTGATCTGATCTGACCCTGTAGATATCAATTAGGTCTATCTGGTCCAGGGTATTATTTAAAGTTTGTGTTTCCTTATAAATTTTCTGTCTGGATTATCTGTCCATTGGTGAGAACAGGATGTTAAAGTCCCCACTATTATTGTGTTACTGTTGGTTTCCTCATTAATAGTTGTTAGCATTTGCCTTATTTAGATGCTCCTGTGTTGGGTGCATATATAACTGTTATATCTTCTTGGATTGATCCCTTAATCATTATGTAGTATCTTTCCTTGTCTCTTATAACAGTCTTTATTTTAAAGTCATTTTATCTGATATGAGTATTGCTACTCCCACTTCCTTTTAATTTCTATTTGTAAGGAATATTTTTTTCTATTTCCCCACTTTCAGTCTGTATGTGTTGCTAGGTCTGAAGTGGGACTCTTGTAGAGAGCATATTGGCTATATCGACTCAGCCAATCTGTGTTGTTTGCTTGGAGCATTTAATCGATTTACATTTAAGGTAATTATTGATATATGTGATACTTTTAGCATTTACTTGTTTTCAGTTTGTTTTTGTAGGCCTTTTCTTCCTCTTGGTTTCTTGTCTAGAGAAATTCCTTTAGCATTTGTTGAAAAGCTGGTTTGGTGGTGCTGAATTCTCTTAACTTTGCTTATCTGTAAAGCTTTTGATTTCTTTGTTGAATCCAAATGAGAAGCTTGCTGGGTAGAGTAACTTGGTTGTAGGTTTTTTTCTTTTCCTTTCATCACTTCAAGCATATCCTGCCACTCCCTTCTGGCCTGCAGAATTTCTGCTGAAAGATCAGCTATTAGCCTTTTGGGGATCCCCTTGTATTTAATGCTTTCCCTTTGCTTCTTTTAATAATTTTTTCTTTGTGTTTAATTTGATTAATATGTGTCTTGGCATGTTTTTCTTTGGGTCTACTGTGTATGGAACTCTTTGTGTTTCTTAGACTTGGATGGCTCTTTCCTTTCCCATATTGGGGAAGTTTTTGACTATAATCTCAAATATCTTCTCATATCCTTTCTTTTTCTCTTCTTCTGGGGTCTCTATAATTCAAATGTTGTTGCATTTAATGTTATCCCAGAGGTCTCTGAGACTGTCCTCATTTCTTTTCATTCTTTTTTCTTTATTCTTCTATGCTTCACTTATTTCCACCATTCTATCTTCCATCTCACTTATCCATTTTTCTACCTCAGTTATCTTGTTACCAGTTCCCTCTAGTATATTTGTAATTCCAATTACTGTGCTGTTCATTGCTGATCATCTATTCTTTATTTGCCCATTAAGTTCCTATTAAGCATTTCTTCTTAATCCATCTTCTTGATACATGCCTCCATTCTATTTATCTGTGCCTCCATTTTATTTCCAAGATTTTGGATCATCTTTACTATCATTACTCTGAATTCTTTTTCAGGTACTATTTCCTCTTCATTTGTTTAGTCTTGTGGGTTTTTACCATGTTCTTTCAACTGCTGTATGTTTCTCCTTATTTTCATTTTATTTGATGTGTTGTGTTTTGGGGTCTCCTTTCTGCAGGCTGCAAGGTCATAGTTCCTCTTATGTGATGTCTACCTCCCATGGGTGGGGTTGGACCAATTCCTTGTGAAAGTTTCCTGGTTGATGTATGAAACTGGATCTTGTCTTTCTGAAGGGCAGTGCTATGTCCAGTAGTGTCTACACCCTCTGTAGACAGAGGGTGTTTATGGGCTTGGTACAGAGAAGGCAATGGCACCCCACTCCAGTACTCTTGCCTGGAAAATCCCATGTAGAGAGGAGCCTGGTAGGCTGCAGTCCATGGGGTCTCTAGAGGTCAGACACGACTGAGCAACTTCACTTTCACTTTTCACTTTCCTGCATTGGAGAAAGAAATGGCAACCCATTCCAGTGTTCTTGCCTGGAGAATCCCAGGGATGGCGGAGCCTGGTGGGCCGCTGACTGTGGGGTCGCACACAGTCGGACATGACTGAAGTGACTTAGCAGCAGCAGCAGCAGCAGCATGGGCTTGGTATGGCTTTGGGCAGCCTATCTGCTAATGGGCAGGGTTGTGTTCCCCATACTACCTGGCTGGGGAACTGATGGTGGAAATGTGACGTCTACTCGAGGGAGAGAAGGAGGATCCCCCGGCCCCTCTCCGTGGTTCTGACGATGCAGCCCGTTGAGTGCTCCTGCAGCACAATGTTCGGCCCTGGCTTAAGTCCACAAGTGCCCTGTTCTGACAGATGACCACTTATCTATCACTTTGCCACCAGTTGGATTCCTACTGCTTTGAGACATAAAAGGCTGTTATCAGAGCTCTTCAGAGTCCTGGAAATGTGGGCACCTAATGGTTTCCTATTCTATGAATAAAATTTCAACAATCTGGGAACTTGGACCCTTTACTGAAGTGCTTGCACCTAGATAAATGTCTTCTGGATCAACAGAATACAGAGAAATTGCAGGCTAAAAATAACTGCATGTATACACTGTAGGGGAAATGATGAATAATAAAATACGGAAATACCAAACACCAATGCCACTCATGAGTGCTGGAAGCAGAAGTAGAGCACTGAGAATAGCTCCTGTCATAGCCCCACTAAGGGGGTGGGCAGACTACCTGAGCTACATGTCCAGCCTGACCCACCAATCCATCCCCACCCTCACCTCCTTTAAAGAATCAGCCCACCCTCCTCAGTGAGTGAGCAAGGGAACTTGTTACTTGTTTTCATTCCCATGTGCTGCAGCAGGAGTTCCAAGAAAAAAATCTTGCTGAAAGTACTCTTCTAAGAGCCTCTTATCAATTTCTATACATTAAAGAGTCCAAGGATCTTGGTCAGTAACAATATGACAATACACCACAAATCTGATTAGCTCAGAGAAATTCCATTAACATCTGTTGTTCTAACAATTGCAGGCTTTACACAGTTACCCTCTATATGGAGAGCAATTGGAAGGAATGGAGATTTTTATCTATGGGTGAGAACTGGGAGGACCAGGGAGAAAGAAGCTGACTTGTTTTAGGTTGCTGTCTTCAAGCAATAATAATTTCAGTTGCACATAACAATAAATGGTAGCTCTCAATAAGCAGCAGCAAGTAGTAGCTACAAGCAGAACCTTAGTTCCCTGACCAGGAATCAAACTTGGGTTGTGGCAGCAGTCAGAGCTACAAATCGTAACCAGAGACCACAGAGGCCAGAGGCTAGGGCCTGGATCCCCATTTGTTGCCTGCCTTTTCAAGAAAGAATTCGGGCAAAAAGGCAGAAGGTAAAGACAAAAGTAAAAAGCTTATTGGAAAAGTAAAAATACATATGGAAAGATGCATGGGTGAACTCAGAGAGAGAGTCAAACGTCCTTTGGGATGTTTAAATCCTTTATAAGGGGGCAGTTTTCAGGGTCTTTGTCTTCCTTCTGGCCAGTCATCTTGCTTTTCTTTCCCTGGATTGTTTGTCTCAGGAACCTCCTCTATGTATGCATGCACCTCTCTGCTTAGATGGATCTTGATGCAAAGGCATTTGAGTAAAGCAAGTCTCGTTATGGCCCCACATCGTCCCCTGACTTTCAACCCCCAGGGAGTGTTTCTTAGCATGGAATAGTGTCTTCCTCGCCCCAAGAAAGAGGAAATGTTGATCTCTAGTCCTTTACTCAAACAAGGTTTTGCCTCTTTTTGTTCTTGCCATGACTGGAGAATCCCAGGGACAGCGTAGCCTGATGGGCTGCCATTTATGGGTTTGCACAGTGTCGGACACGACTGAAGAGACTTAGCAGCAGCAGTAGCAGTAGATTACAGAGCCAGTTTCTGGGACTGCAGAACCTGACTGAGGGACAACTCCCAGATTTTATGTCTGAGGACATTAGAATGATGATGTGGAAATCTAGAACTTCCTATTGCCTTCATAATGGTATCTATTAGCATGCTTTCGGAAAAGGCAATGGCAACCCAGTACTCTTTCCAGTACTCTTGCCTGGAAAATCCCATGGATGGAGGGGCCTGGTAGGCTGCAGTCCATGGGGTCGCTAGGAGTCAGATACAGATACGACTGAGTGACTTCACTTTCACTTTTCACTTTCATGCATTGGAGAAGGAAATGGCAACCCACTCCAGTGTTCTTGCCTGGAGAATCCCAGGGACGGAGAGCCTGGTGGGCTGCCGTCTATGGGGTCGCACAGAGTTGGATACGACTGAAGTGACTTAGCAGCAGCATGCTTTCTGGAACAAACAATAGAAAATCCAAATAAACAATAAAAGCATGCGCTATGTTGTATAAGAAGCCTAGAATAAGGCAGTTACAGGTTTGGGATCAATGGCTAATGCTGTCAGGCATCCAACTCTCTGTGATCCCTTTGGCTCTCAATATAACCTGGCTGAACAACATAAACAACTACATGAGCTGGATGATGCAGCTGTTTCTATAGCAGGTATTGTTCTCACATTAAAATATCTAAAGGCAAAAAAAAACAGTGTAAATACCTTCTTGTGTAGCTTAAGATAGAGTAAAACTTTCCCCAAAGCCCCACAGAAAATTTATGCAACAACAGACAACTCATCCAGTTCAGTCATTTAGTTGTGTCTGACTTTTTGCGACCCCATGAACTGCAGCATGCCAGGCTCCCCTGTCCATCACCAACTCCCAGAGCTTGCTCAAACTCCTGTCCAGTGAATTAGAGATGCCATCCGAACATCTCATCCTCCGTCACCCCCTTCTCCTCCTGCCTTCAGTCTTCCCAGCATAAAGGTCTTTTCCAATGAGTCAGTTCTTCGCAACAGGTGGCCAAAGTATTGGAGTTTCAACTTCAGCCTCAGTCCTTTCAATGTATGTTCAGGACTGATTGCCTTTAGGGTTGACTGGTTTCTTCTCCTTGCAGTCCAAGGGACTCTCAAGAGTCTTCTCCAATACCACACTTCAAAAGCATGAATTCTTCAGTGCTCAGCTTTCTTTATAGTGCAATTCTTACATCCATCCATGACTACTGGAAAACCCATAGCTTTGACTAGACAGACCTTTGTTGGCAAAGTAATGTCTCCACTTTTTAATATGCTGTATATGTTGGTTATAACTTTTCTTCCAAGGAGAAAGTGTCTTTTAACTTCATGGCTGCAGTCACCATCTGCAGTGATTTTGGACAACTCACTGGATAGCAGCAAAAGAGTCCATGTCAAAAAAAGCTACTGATAAAGGAGATCAAATCACCATGAATTACCAGGTAAATAGTGGGTATATAAATATTCAATATTTGAGAAAGTTTCAGAAAACCAAGATCATGGCATCTGGTTCCATCACTTCATGGCAAATAGATGGAGAAACAGTGGAAACAGTGGCTGACTTTATTCCTGGGCTTGAAAATTACTGCAGATGGTGATTGAAGCCATGAAATTAAAAGACACTTACTCCTTGGAAGAAAAGTTATGACCAACCTAGAAAGCATATTAAAAAGCAGAGACTTTACTTTGCCGACAAAGGTCTGTCTAGTCAAAGTTATGGTTTTTCCAGTAGTCATGGATGGGTGTAAGAGTTGGACTATAAAGAAAGCTGAGCACTGAAGAATTGATGCTTTTGAATCGTGGTATTGGAGAAGACTCTTGAGAGTCCCTTGGACTGCAAGGAGATCCAACCAGTCCATCCTAAAGGAAATCAGTCTTGAATATTCTTTGGAAAGACTGATGCTGACACTGAAGCTCTAATACTTTGGTCACCTGATGTGAAGAGCTGACTCATTTGAAAAGACCCTGATACTGGGAGGGATTGGGGGCAGAAGGAGAATGGAATGACAGAGGATGAGATGGCTGGATGGCATCACCGACACAATGGACATGGGTTGGGTAGACTCCAGGAGTTGGTGATGGACAGGCAGGCCTGGTGTGCTACAGTTCATGGGGTCACAAAGAGTAGGACACAACTGAGCGACTGAAGTGAACCGAGGGTTACCTTAACAGGACAGAGATGAATTTTGAGTAGGTAACCAACAGTGACTGCCACAACCAGGTTCCAATGTCTGCTCTAACACAAAAATACCTGCTACCATCGTGAACTGCCACAACCTGCCGCCAAGTTGTGTCAGTCGTGTCCGACTCTGTGCGACCCCATAGAAGACAGCTCAACAGGCTCCTCTGTCCCTGGGATTCTCCAGGCAAGAATACTGGAGTGGGTTGCCATTTCCTTCTCCAGCCACAACCTAGGAGGCTTAAAGAAAGAAAAACTTATTGTCTCACAGTTCTGGAAGCTAAATATTTGAAATGAAGATGTTGACAGGGTTGTGCTTTCTGTAAAACCTGAACAGGATGCCTTAATGGTGTCTTCCTAACTTTCTATGTTTGCTGGAAATCTTTGGCATTCCTTGGCTTATATGTATATATAATCACTCCAATTTCCGCCTCCATTATCACATGGCTGACTATTCCCTGTATGTCTCTGCTTTCTATTCTTATAAAGACATCAATCATATTAGATTAAGGCCTGGCTTAATGATTTCATCTTTACTTGATTACAACTGCAAAAACCCTATTTCCATATAAGGTCACAATTACAGATGCCTGAGGATAGGACTTCAACCTACATGTTTTGGAGAGAGCACAATTCAACACATAACACCTAGTCATACTGGTGCTCTTTTAGGGATTTCAATGCTATAATGTTGTTTCTTGTGAGTCTTTCTCTGTGAAACAAGATCTGGAGTCTCCACAACATAAGACGGCAGGGCCTAACAAGGTTTGAAGACTTGAGGACTATTTAGGTCATCTTGGGAAAGTCACTTATTTTCCATGAACCTGTCAGTTTCCTTACCACATGAGAACTTTCCAATATGATACTTTCCTTCAAAGACATCAATTGGTCTCAGAAGAGCCCTCTATGGAGATATTTTTATCTGTATACCATTGCCTGATTATATTAAACATTAGGTAATTTAATTTACCCCTATCTAGTGTCATGCTCTGCATTGGAGAAGGAAATGACAACCCATTCCAGTATTCTTGCCTGGAGAATCCCAGGGACAGAGGAGCCTGGTGGACTGCTGTCTCGGGGTCACACAGAGCCAGACACGACTGAAGTGACTTAGCAGCAGCAGCAGCAGCAGTGTCATGTTCATGAAACACTCTTTCTATGTGATGGGTTTATATATGAGTTCTTTCTAAGTCCTTTCTATGTGATGGGTTTATATATGAGCTCCCTCTCCATAAAGTTTTTATATTTAACAATATAATTTGAACTATTGGCTGTAAAATGTTATGAAAAATAGAGATTTTGATTTTTTTTTTCAATTTCTAAACCCTTAGTTGTAGGAATTCATGTTCTACCTTCTATTAAAGCAGTTTCTACAAGGCAATGTGACATTCTTGTTTTCTTTAACATAAAATGTTTTTACTTGATTGGAAATTTGCAGTTTGAAGTTATTATAGTTTAATAGTATGGGGAATAATTATTGACTGGGATTTTAAATTATGAAAATAATAGGAAAGTATAGAGGTGAATGAGGTCAAGTTATTACAGGTGGAGTTTGTGAAGAAAAACACCCTGGCCTCCAGTTAAAGGAGCAGGATATTTGAGAAGCAAGGGAATTTCTCAAATTTCACTGACCTTTTTAACAAAGGTTGAAGCCAAGTGTGTGAGTGGACAAACTCAGCACAGATCCAGATGAGTTGGCATAAGTTTAGGGGAAGAAGGCTTTTCTCAACACTTTCAGCAGAGTCACAAAAGTTCAAAGAGACTCACATGAAAAGGTGAGCGTTGGCTCTGATGCTGGGACAGGGTTCATGCTTTAGTGAGGATAGTAATTAATATTGCTTAAACCTGTTTCTTACCTTCTTCTAATAGAACATGCTTCCCTGTATGTGTGTGTGTGTGTGTGTGTGTGTGTGTGTGTGTGTGTCTTCTCATCTTTCTTCAGCAAGGTACAGTTTCTATATTCATCTGGTGTTTCTTTTGAAAGATAATGTGTATAAGCAAACATGAAATTAGTATATGTTCAATTTTCTTCCTGATATATAAATTACACTGAAATGAAGTCACATTTTAAAAATAAGCATAATAGCAGAACTAATTACATCCATAGAATAAAGCACATTTCCGCTTCATGTAACTAAAGGTATTTCATGGCAATATAGTTGATATAGTTGCCTGTTCATTAATGCAACAACTTTAAAAACAGACATCCCCCCCAACCCCGCCATTTTTTGTGAAACCATCAAGCTAATAAATTGGATGCACATTCTGAGATCCAATTTCACACAGTTATATGACACTGTCATGATATGCTGCCTGCTCCAGTAAAAACAGTATTATTTTACAGAGTATTCTACTGAGCCAGTTTAAATCAAAATTTATAATGCTGTCATTGTGTATTTAAAATGCATCTTTGTGTAATATTACTTTTTTCTCAGGGCAAATAATCACAAAACTAAAAGACTAGAAAATCAATTGTTAGTTGGCATAGTCAAAAATCATTTCAGCGTTTCCCCTACAGTGCTGATTTCACACATTTCTAATTCAACTAGAAAAATGCTTGTTAGAGAGAATGTTGCAAATACTAACTTTCAGTGTTTGTTTTTTTCCCCTTTATTTTTTGATTTAGCACTCTGTAAGTATGTCTTTTTTTAAGAAATTTTTATTTTAAATTGGCATATAGTTGATTAACAACGCTGTGTTTGTTTCAGGTATATAGCAAAGTGATTCAGTTATACACATATTTGTTATTTTCCAAAGTCTTTTCTCTAAAAGTTATTACAGAGTATTGAGCAGAGTTGCCTATGCTTGCTGATTATTTTAAATACAGTAGTGTGTACATGTCAATCCCAAACTCCTAGTCTATCCTTCTCCCCACCCTTCCCCACTGGTAACCATAAATTCATTCTCTAACTCTATGAGCTGTTCTGTTATGTAAATAAATTCATTTGTGTAATTTTTTTTAGATTCTGCATATGAGCCATGTCATATGGTATTTGTCTTTTTCTGTCTGACTTACTTCACTTAGTATGCAAATCTCCAGACCCATCCATGTGGTGGAAACTGGCATTATTATATTTTTAATGGCTGAGTAATGTTCCATTGTATATATGCACCCCATCTTCTTCATTCATTCGTCAATGGCTATTTGGTTAGTTTCTATATCTTGGCTATTAAACAGTATTGCTGTTTTTACATTTTTAAGTAACCCCCATATTGTTCTCCATAGGGGTTGTACCAATTTACATTCCCACCACAGTGTAGGAGGGTTTCCTTTTCTTCATACATTCTCCAGCCTTTATTGTTTGTAGATTTTTTTTTATGGCCACCATTTGATTATGGTGTGAGGTGATATCTAATTGTAGTTTCAATTTGCATTTTTTTTTAAATTTTGAGCATCTTTTCATGTGTCTCATGGCCATCAGGATTTTTATTTTTTTTAAAGTGCCTATTTAGGTCTTCAGCTCATTTTTTTATGTGGTTGAATTTTTTCTATTAGGCTGCATGGAAACAACAGAATGGGAAAGACAAAGGATCTCTTCAAGAAAATCAGAGATACCAAAGGAACATTTCATGCAAAAATGGGCTCTATAAAGGACAGAAATGGTATGGACCTAACGGAAGCAGAAGATATTAAGAAGAGGTGGCAAGAATACACAGAAGAACTGTACAAAAAAGAGCTTCACGACCCAGATAATCATGATGGTGTGATCACTGACCTAGAGCCAGACATCCTGGAATGTGAAGTCAAGTGGGCCTTAGAAAGCATCACTACGAACAAAGCTAGTGGAGGTGATGGAATTCCAGTGGAGCTATTCCAAATCCTGAGAGATGATGCTGTGAAAGTGCTGCACTCAATATGCCAGCAAATTTGGAAAACTCAGCAGTGGCCACAAGATTGGAAAAGGTCACTTTTCATCCCAATCCCAAAGAAAGGCAATACCAAAGAGTGCTCAAACTACCGCACAATTGCACTCATCTCACACGCTAGTAAAGTAATGCTTAAAATTCTCCAAGCCAGGCTTCAGCAATATGTGAACCATGAACTTCCTGATGTTCAAGCTGGATTTAGAAAAGGCAGAGGAACCAGAGATCAAATTGCCAACATCTGCTGGATCATCGAAAAAGCAAGAGAGTTCCAGAAAAACATCTATTTCTGCTTTATTGACTATGCCAAAGCCTTTGACTGTGTGGATCACAATAAACTGTGGAAAATTCTGAGAGAGATGGGAATACCAGACCACCTGATCTGCCTCTTGAGAAATCTGTATGCAGGTCAGGAAGCAACAGTTAGAACTGGTCATGGAACAACAGACTGGTTCCAAATAGGAAAAGGAACACGTCAAGGCTGTATATTGTCACCATGTTTATTTAACTTATATGCAGAGTACATCATGAGAAATGCTGGACTGGAAGAAACACAAGCTGGAATCAAGATTGCTGGGAGAAATATCAATAACCTCAGATATGCAGATGATACCACCCTTATGGCAGAAAGTGAAGAGGAACTCAAAAGCCTCTTGATGAAAGTGAAAGTGGAGAGTGAAAAGGTTGGCTTAAAGCTCAACATTCAGAAAACGAAGATCATGGCATCCGGTCCCATCACTACATGGGAAATAGATGGAGAAACAGTGGAAACAGTGTCAGACTTTGTTTTTCTGGGCTCCAAAATCACTGCAGATGGTGACTGCAGCCATGAAATTAAAAGACGCTTACTCCTTGGAAGGAAAGTTATGACCAACCTAGATAGCATATTCAAAAGCAGAGACATCACTTTGCCAACAAAGGTTCGCCTAGTCAAGGCTATGGTCTTTCCTGTGGTCATGTATGGATGTGAGAGCTGGACTGTGAAGAAGGCTGAGCACCGAAGAATTGAGGCTTTTGAACTGTGGTGTTGGAGAAGACTCTTGAGAGTCCCTTGGACTGCAAAGAGATCCAACCAGTCCATTCTGAAGGAGATCAATCCTGGGATTTCTTTGGAAGGAATGATGCTAAAGCTGAAACTCCAGTATTTTGGCCACCTCATGCGAAGAGTTGACTCATTGGAGAAGACTCTGATTCTGGGAGGGATTGAGGGCAGAAGGAGAAGGGGACGACAGAGGATGAGATGGCTGGATGGCATCACTGACTCGATGAATGTGAGTCTGAGTGACCTCCGGGAGCTGGTGATGGATAGGGAGGCCTGGCGTGCTGCAGTTCATGGGGTCGCAGAGAGTCGGACACGACTGAGCGACTGATCTGATCTGATCTGATCTGCATGAATTATTTGTTAATTTTGGAGATTAATCACATCATTTTTGACCCATTCTGTGGGTTAGTTTTTCATTCTGTCTATGATCTCTTTGCTGTGCAAAAACTTTTGAATTCAATTAGATCCCATTTTAAAAATTATTTTTAAAAATTCCTTTAAGAAATGGCTTGAAAAAGACATTGCTGTGATTTTGGTCAAGGAGTGTTCTGCTTATGCTTTCCTCTAAGAGTTTTATAATATCTAATCTTTAATCCATTGTGAGTTTATTTTGTATATGGTGTTAAAGAATGCTCTATTTCACTTTTTTACATATAGCTACCCAGTTTCCCCAGTGTCATTTACTGAAGAGATTGTCTTTCCTCTACTGTACACTCCTGCCTCATTTATCATAGATTAATTGGCCATAGTGAGCTGGTTTATTTTTTAAAAAAAAATTTTATTTTATTTTATTTTTTAACTTTACAATATTGTATTGGTTTTGCCATATATCAAAATGAATCCACCACAGGTATACATGTGTTCCCCATCCTGAACCCTCCTCCCACCTCCCTCCCCATACCATCCCTCTGGGTCATCCCAGTGCACCAGCCCCAAGCATCCAGTATCATGCATCGAACCTGGACTGGCGACTCATTTCATATATGATATTATACATGTTTCAATGACATTCTCCCAAATCATCCCAGCCTCTCCCTCTCCCACAGAGTCCAAAAGACTGTTCTATACATCAGTGGCTCTTTTGCTGTCTCATATACAGGGTTATTGTTACCACCTTTCTAAATTCCATATATATGAGTTAGTATACTGTATTGGTGTTTTTCTTTCTGGCTTGCTTCACTCTGTATAATAGACTCCAGTTTCATCCACCTCATTAGAACTGACTCAAATGCATTCTTTTTAATGGCTGAGTAATACTCCATTGTATATATGTACCACGGCTTTCTTATCCATTCATCTGCTGATGGACATCTAGGTTGCTTCCATGTCCTGGCTATTATAAACAGTGCTGCAATGAACATTGGGATACACGTGTCTCTTTCAATTCTGGTTTCCTCAATGTGTATGCCCAGCAGTGGGATTGATGGATCATAAGGCAGTTTTATTTCTAAGCTTTCTATCCTATTCCCCATTGATCTATACATCTGTTTTTGTGCTAGTACCATAGTGTTTTCATGACTACAGCTTTGTAGTATAGTCCAAAGTCAAGGATCCTGAGTCCTCCAGCTTCATTTTTTATTTTTCTCAAGATTACTTTGGCTGTTTGGGGTCTTTTATGTCTCCATACAAATTTGAATATTTTTAGTTCTAGTTCTGTGAAAAAATGCCATTGGTAATTTAATAGGCATTGCATCAAATGTGCAAATTGCCTTGATCAGTATAGTCATTTTGACAATATTGATTCTTCCAATACAGTTCAGATCAGTTCAGTCGCTCAGTCGTGTCCGACTCTTTGTGACTCCATGAATCGCAGCATGGACAGGCTTCCCCGTCCATCACCATCTCCCGGAGTTCACTCAAACTCATGTCCATCGAGTCAGTGATGCCATCCAGCCATTTCATCCTCTGTTGTCCCCTTTTCCTCCTGCCCTCAATCCCTTCCAGCATCAGAGTCTTTTCCAATGAGTCAACTCTTCGCATGAGATGGCCAAAGTATTGGAGTTTCAGCTTTAGCATCAGTCCTTCCAAAGAACACCCAGGACTGATCTCCTTTAGAATGGACTGGTTGGATCTCCTCGCATCTAAGAGGCTCTCAAGAGTCTTCTCCAACACCACAGTACAAAAGCATCAATTCTTCAGTGCTCAGCTTTCTTCACAGTCCAAATCTCACATCCTTACATGACCACTGGAAAAACCATAGCCTTGACTAGACAGACCTTTGAACATGATATATGTTTCCACCTGTTTGTGTCATCTTCAATTTCTTTCATCAGTGTCTTAAAATCTTCAAAATATAGATTCTTTGTCTCCTTAAGTAGGTGTATTCCTAGATATTTTATTCTTTCTAATATGATGGTAAGTGGGATGACTAATTTCTCTTTCTGATCTTTCATTGTTAGTGTACAGAAATATTTCTGTTTATTAGTTTTATATCTGGCAGTTTTTACCAAATTCATTAATTAGATCCAGTCATTTTCTGGAGGTATCTTTAGGATTTTCTATGTACAGTATCATGTAACCCACAAACAGTGACATTTTTACTTCTTTTCTGTTTTGGATTCCTTTCATTTCTTTTTCTTCTCTTATTTCTATGGCTAGGACTTCCAAAACTATGTTGAATAATAGTGGCAAGAATGGACATCCTGATCTTATTCTTGATCTTAAAGGAAATGCTTTCAGTTTTTCACCACTGAGAACAATGTTTTGTGTGGTTTGTTGTAGTGGCCTTTATTATGTTGAGATAGGTTTCCTCTATGCCCACTTTCTGGAGAGTTTTTGTCATAAATCAGTATTGAATTTTGTAAAAAGCTTTTGCTGCACCTATTAAAATAATCATATGATTTTTATTCTTGTTTGCTAATATGGTGTATCACATTGATTGATTTGCATATATTGAAGAATTTTTGCATCCCTGGAATAAATCCCACTTGATAATTGTGTATGATCATTTAATGTGCCGTTGGATTCATATTGTTGCAGATATTTGCATCTATGTTCATCAGTGATATTCGCATGTAATATTGTTTGGTGGTGTCTTTGTCTCATTTTGGTATTAGTGTGATAGTGGCTTCTTCTACAATTTTTTGGAAGAGTTTCAAAATATTAGGTATTAGCCCTTCTTTAAATGTTTGATAGAATTCACATATATAGCTATCTTATCCTGGCCCTTTGTTAGTGGGAGTTTTAACCACAGTTTCAAATTCAGTACTTGTGATTGGTCTATTCACCTTTTCTACTTCTTCTGACTTCAGTCCTGGGAGATTTACTTTCTAAGAATTTGTGTTTCTTCCTTTATTAGCATATAATTGCTTATAGCAGTCTCTTATGATCCTTCATATTTCTGTGGTGGCGCTTGTAATTTCTCCTTTTTTATCTTTAATTTTTATGATCTGAACCCTCCTCCTTTTTTCCTTGAGTCTGGCTAAAGGTTTGTCAATTTTATTTATCTGTTCAAAGAACCAGCTTTTAGCTTCATTAATATTTTCTATTGTTTTCTTCATTTCTATTTCATTTATTTCTGCTCTGATCTTTATGATTTTTCCTACTAACTCTAGGTTTTGTTTACTCTTCTTTCTCAAGTTTTTTAGGCATAAGATTAAGTTGTTTATTTGTGTTTTTTCTTGCTTCTTGAGGTAAGATGTATTGCTATAAACTTCCCTTCCAGTTTCCTATATGTTTTGAATTATTGTGCTTTGGATTTCTTTTCTCTCTAGGTATTTTTTATTTCCTCTTTGATTTCTTTAGTGATCTCTTGGTTATGTAGTAGCATGTTGTTTAGCCTCCATACATTAGTCATTTTACAACTTTTCTTATAATTTGTTTCCAGTTTCATAGTGTTGAGTTTGAAAGAAGTGCTTAATATGATTTCAATTTTCTTAAATTTACCAAGGCTCACTTTGTGGTCCGAAATATGATCTGTGCTGGAAAATGTTCCATCCACACTTAAGACGAATATATGTTCTGATGCTTTTGGATAGAATGCTCTATAAATTAATCAGTTAAATCCATCTGTTCTAAAGTGTCATTTAAGGCCTGTGTTTCCTAATTTCTTTTCTTACTGGATGAAACTGGGTTGTTAAAGTTCCCCACTCTTATTGTGCTATTTTTAATTTCTCCTTCTAAGGCATAATCACTTGCCTTATATATTGAGATACTCTTGTGTAGGATACATATATGTTTAGAGTTGTTATATCTTTTTTCTTTGATCCCTTGATCATTATATGGTGTACTTTTGATCCTTTATTATTATAAAGTGTCCTTTTTGTATCTTGTAATTGTCTTTATTTTGTCTTATATAAGTATTGCTACTCCAGCTTTCTTTTGATATCCATTTGCATCCCATCCCTCACTTTCAGTCTGTATGTATCCCTAGATCTGAAGTGGGTCTCTTGTAGACAGCATATGAATAGGTCTAATTTTTTTATCCCTTCAACAGTCTGTGTTTTTTGGTTGGAACACTTAATTCACTTACATTTAAGGTAATTCTCGATATATATGTTCTTATTGCCAATTTAGTTACTTTGGATGCTTGGATGCTTTTGTCTGTCTTTTTTCTTTCCTTTGTCTTTTGTTTACTTCTCTTAGATTTAATGACTAACTTTGCTGTTATGTTTGGATTCCTTTTTCTTGTTGTGTGTTTATCTATTGTAGATTTTTAATTTGTGGTTACCATGAGGATATAGTAGTCTGTATATAGACAAGATTATATTAAATTGCTAGTCTTTTAATTTCAAATGAATTTCCAGTGTTGTATTTGTGTTCACTCCTCACAATGTCTGGTTTTGATATATTTATGTGCAACTGATTTTCTACCTTTATTTTTCACCTTTACCGGTGAGCTTTTCCATTTGTAATTTTATTGTTTCCAGTAGTGACCTTTTCTTTTTAGAGAAGTTCCTTTAGTATTTGTTGCAAAGCTGTTCCAATGGTGCTGAATTTGCTTAGCTTTTCTTATCTATAAAGCTTTTGTTTCTTCATAGAATCTAAATGAGAGTCTTGCTGGGTAGAATATTCTTGGATATAGATTCTTCCCTTTCATCACTTTAAATATATCAGGCCACTCCTTTATGGCCTGCAGTCTCTGCTGAGAAATCAGCTCATAACCTTATGGGAGTTCTCTTGTATGTTATTTGTTGCTTTTTCCTTTTTGCTTTTAAATATTTTTTCTTTGTCTTTAATTTTTGTCATTTGATTACTATGTTTCTCAGCATGTCCTTTTTGGGGTTATCTTGTTTGGAAATCTCTGTGCTTCCTGAATTTGGGTGACTCTGTCCCCATGGTAGGAAAGTTTTTAGCTATTATCTCTTCAAATATTTTCTCACATCCTCTCCTTCTCTCTTCTCCTGCTAGGATCCCTATAATACAGTGTTGGTGTATTTAATGTTGTCCCAGAGGTCTCTTAGATTGTCTTCATTTATTTTCATTCTATTTTCTTTATTCTGTTCCACAGCAGTGATTTCCACCATTCTGTCTTCCAGGTCACTTATCCATTCTTCTGCCTCTTCTGCTACTGATTCCTTCTAATGTATTTTTCATTTCACTTATTGTATTGTTCATGTCTGTCTTTCTAGGTCTTTGTTAAACATGTGTTGTACCTTCTCAATCTGTGCCTCCAATCTTTTTCAAGATCTTGGATAATCTTCACTATCATTACTCTGAATTCTTTTTCTAATAGATTGCCTATCTCCACTTAGTTGTTCTTCTGGGGTTTTATCTTGTTCCTTCACCTGGTACATATTCTTCTGCTGTCTCATCTTGTCTAATTTTCTGCATTTATGGTTTCTATTCCACCAGCTGAAGTGTTGTAGTTCTTCTTGGTTCTGCTGTCTACTCTCTGGTAGATAAGACTCTCTAAGAGGTTTGCTCAGGGTTCCTGGTGGGAGGGCCTACTTTCTGCCCACTGATGTGTGAATCTGGGTCTTGTTTCTCTGGTGAGCAGGGCCATGCTCAGGAAGACTTTAAGCAGTTTTTCTGCTGATGGTGGGGCTGTGTTTCCACCATACTGGTTGATTCCCTTGAGGCATCCCAGCACTGGAGTCTACACCCTGTTGGGTGGGGTTAAGTCTTAAAGTAGGTAAATGGTGGCCTCCGCCTGGAGGTCCTGCCCCTCCTGGGCACATGTCAATGAGTACTTGCCAAAGCTCACATTGCCAGTGTCTTTATCTCTGTGCTGAGCCACAACCACCCCGTCACCTCTGTAGGAGCTCCTCCAATACTGGGAGGTAAGTCTGGCCCAGTCTCTTATGAGGTCACTGTTTCTTTCCCTGGGTCCTGGTGCACACTAACCCTTGTGTGCACCCTCCAAGAGTAGAATTTCCTCCACTTCTGTGGAGTTCCTGTGATCAAACCCCACTGGCTTTCAAAGCCAGGTTCTAGCTTTGCCTCTTCCCATTGCCATATCCTCAAACTGGTAAACCTGATGTGGGGCTTAGTACTTTCACTTCTGTGGGAGAGCTTCTGTGATATAATTATTTTCCAGTTTGTGGGTCACTCACTTGGCAAGTGTGAGGTTTGATTTTATTGAGATTGTGCCCCTCCTACCATCTCATTGTGGTTTCTTTGTTTTCATGTAGAATATCTTTTTCGGTAGGTTGAAGCTTTTTCTTTTTTTTTTTTTTTTTTATGGTTTTTTAGCAGGTAGTTGTTATTTCTGTTTTTATATGAAGGGCTGAGCTCACATTCTTCTCTCCCACCATTTGGCTGGCCAGTATTATTCTTTAAATAATTTTTAAAATGAATGCTTTGATTTGATTAATTCTGTCTTAGGAATGTGGCAAGCCTGAATAATGTGCATAATAGTCAGCTACAGCTGCCAGAGCAGATTACTACAGACCAGATGGCTTAAACAGCAGAAAATTTGCTCACAGTTCTGGAGCCAGAAGTCCATAGTCATGTTCTTGGCACTGATAGTTTATTCTGAGACCTTTCTTTCTCCTTAGCTTGTAGGTAGTCATCTACCTGGGTCTTTACATGATCTTTCCTCTGTGAATCTGTGTCCTAATCTCTTCCTGTAAGAAAACCAGTCACATTGGATTAGGGTCCACTTGTATGACCTCATTTACCTTAATTACTTCTGCAAAGGACTTATTTACAAATACAGTCACATCTTGAGGTACTGGGGATTAGAACATCAACAGAATTCTAGAATTTGAGGAGGATATAATGTAACCATAATAATACATTGAAGTGAAAAACATTTATATTTTAAAATTGTAACAACTCTCTGATGAACTAGGTTGTCTACCTCAATACCAAGAAAATATCCTGTTTGTGACATCACTTTATTTTTGCCCTTCTTCCCACAATATTATTTTTGGTCTTTGAAAAGCAGTACATAGTCTGTACAGAGAGAGGCAAATGTCATTACTGGGAAGTTTAGAATAAATTTAAAAGAAAATTATGATATAAGGAAAAAGAGATTAAAATTCTATGTTGTATTTTCCCTTGAATCTCAGAAAGTATAGCACCTAAAGATTTTTACCTTTTAGAAGGAGTATATGCCATGTGACCACTTTCTTTTCTCCTGTCTTTACACCCACTCTTAAGTTCGGGTTCTTTGCCCACCAATGGCTCCTTCCTCAAGCCTCTCTGCTCTTATCTCAAGCTCCTTTGCATGACCAAATTCCTCTTTATCCCACAAGGGTGGATCCACACTGCTCATTTTGCTACAATGCCACATGAGTTATATGAATCTAGAAGAAGCATCAGACTCCAGCCATTATAGTCAGGTGGGGGATACTGCAGGAAGACGATTTGCTCAGTCCCACGTCAAAGGCAGACACTGGTTCTGAAATCTGAATGTCTTTTTGATAGGTAGGTGTGCCACTCTCATTGAGTCTATTCTCCCAAAGGAGGACGACCATTTATTATTCCTTTGGAAATGGAATGGAAAACCTCAAGATGAGGGGACGGCAATGCCTCTCCCATCATTATCCAGAAAAATGAATGTGTTTTTCCTTGCATTTTTTGAGGGGTGGGGTGGCAGGGAGAAGGTGACAGTATAGGAAGAACAGGACTCAGAAATTCAAGTCTTGGGCTGCTATCTCTGTGGCTCTGGGGAGGGTTTCAGTTTCAATTACATTGTTAGTATTCAATCTTCCTCTGACAGAAAGCAAGCAGTTTGAATATGTTACTACTGAATATTTAAATGTAAATTTCATGCAGTTCATGATGACTAATGCAATGCAGTACTTCAGTAACTATAGGTATCTATTTTTATGTTAGTCACATCTCATTTTTTCTGCATCAATTTAGTGTGGAGTTATTGCATTTCAAAGTGAAATGGACAAATGGAAAATTCAGAATAGAGAAATCACAATTTCAAAAAATTTGGTAAAAATGAAAATATAATCTTTATTAATCAATTGGAAAATCAAAATTAAATATTGTTAATTCAGATTTCAGTAATCTGCAATAACAACCACAAGAGTAACAGTAATGATCAATTTTTAAATATTTATATACGTAATACGCACTAATATATGTTGTTGGTGGTGTTCTTGTTCAGTCATCCAGTCATGTCTGATTCTTTGTGACCCCATGAACTGCAGCATGCCAGGACTCACTGTCCCTCACCATCTCCTGGAATTTGCCCAAGTTCATGTTCATCGCATTGGTGATGTCATCCAGCTATCTCATCCTCTGAAGCCTTCTTCTCCTTCTTCCCTCAGTCTTCCCCAGAATCAGGAACTTTTCCATTGAGTTGTCTGTTTTCATCAGATGACCAAAATACTGGAGCTTCAGGTTCAGCATCAGTCCTTCTAGTGAATATTCAGGGCTGATCTCCCTTAAGATTGACTGGTTTGGTCTCCTTGCTGTCCAAGAGGACTCTCAGGAGGTGTCTCCAGCACCACAGTCAGAAAGCATCAATTATTTGGCATTCTGCCTTCTTTACAGTCCAGCTCTCACAACCATACATGGCCACTGGGAAAACCACAGCCTTGACTATACAGACTTTTTTCGGCAGATATAACCTCAGATATGCAGATGATACCACCCTTATGGCAGAAAGTGAAGAGGAACTAAAAAGCCTCTTGATGAAAGTGAAAGTGGAGAGTGAAAAGGTTGGCTTAAAGCTCAACATTCAGAAAACGAAGATCATGGCATCTGGTCCCATCACTACATGGGAAATAGATGGAGAAACAGTGGAAACAGTGTCAGACTTTATTTTTCTGGGCTCCAAAATCACTGCAGATGGTGACTGCAGCCATGAAATTAAAAGACACTTACTCCTTGGAAGGAAAGTTATGACCAACCTAGATAGCATATTCAAAAGCAGAGACATCACTTTGCCAACAAAGGTTCGCCTAGTCAAGGCTATGGTCTTTCCTGTGGTCATGTATGGATGTGAGAGCTGGACTGTGAAGAAGGCTGAGCGCCCAAGAATTGATGCTTTTGAACTGTGGTGTTGGAGAAGACTCTTGAGAGTCCCTTGGACTGCAAGGAGATCCAACCAGTCCATTCTGAAGGGGATCAGCCCTGGGATTTCTTTGGAAGGAATGATGCTAAAGCTGAAACTCCAGTATTTTGGCCACCTCATGTGAAGAGTTGACTCATTGGAGAAGACTCTGATGCTGGGAGGGATTGCGGGCAGGAGGAGAAGGGGATGACAGAGGATGAGATGGCTGGATGGCATCACCGACTCGATGAATGTGAGTCTGAGTGACCTCCGAGAGCTGGTGATGGATAGGGAGGCCTGGCGTGCTGCAGTTCATGGGGTCGCAAAGAGTCGGACACGACTGAGCGACTGATATGATCTGATCTGATCTGAATGTCTCTACTTTTCAACACACTGTCTAGGTTTGTCCTTGCATTCTTACCAAGAAGAAATCATCTTCTTATTTCATGGCTGCAGTCACCATCTGTAGTGAGTTTGGAGCCCAAGAAGAGGAAATCTGAAAATACTTCCATCATTTCCCTTCTATTCATCACTCAGTAAGGGGGCAATGGAACACAAGGAGGGAATACAGTACCACCCATCAGCAGAAAATTGGATTAAAGATTTACTGAGTAAGGCCTTGCAAGACTTAGAGCAAGACTTAGTTTGACCCACAGCCAGTACCAGCTGTGAGGAAGCTTTCAAACGTCTCTTATCCTTAACCATAAGATGTCAGATAGAATGAAAACTACAATCACAAAAACTAACCAAACTGATCACATGGATTACAGCCTCATATAATTCAATGAAACTGTGAGTCATGCCATGTAGGGCTACCAAACATGGACGGGTCATGGTAAAAAGTTCTGACAAAGTGTGGCCCATTGGAGGAAGGAATGGAAAACCATTTCAGCATCCTTAGCTTGAGAATCCCCAAAACAGTATGAAAAGGCAAAAAGATATGACACTGAAAGATGAACTCCACAGATGTGTAAGTGCCCAATATGCTACTGGAGAAGAGTAAAGAAATAGCTCCAGAAGGAATGAAGCAGCTGAGCTAAAGTGGAAACAACTCCCAGTTGTGAATGTGTCTGGTGTGAAAGTAAAGTCCAATGCTGTAAAGAAAAATACTGCATAGGAACCTGGAATGCTAATCCATGAATCAAGGCAAATTGGAAGTGGTCAAACAGGAGACGGCAAGAGCAAACATCAACATTTTAAGAATTAATGAACTAAAATGGACTGGAATGGGTGAATTTAATTCCGATGACAATTATTTCTACTGCTGTGGCCAAGAATCCCTTAGAAGAAAGGGAATAGCCATCACAGTCAAATGATGCAGTACGTGGGTGCAATTACAAAAATAACAGAATGATCTTTATTCGTTTCCAAGGCAAACCATTCAATATCACAGTAATCCAAGTCTGTGTTCAAACACTAACATCAAAGAAGCTGAAGTTGAAAGGTTTTATGAAGACCTACACGAACTTCTAGAACTAACAACAAAAAAAAAGATACCCTTTTCATTATAGGGGACTGGAATGCAAAAGCAGGACGTTAAGAGATACATGGAGTAACAGGGAAGTTAGGCCTTGGAGCACAAAATGAAGCACGGAAAAGGCTAACAGAGCTTTGCCAAGAGAACACATTGTTCATAGGAAACACTCTCTTTCAACAAAAGAGATGACTTGTGTCTGGTGATGGACATCACTGGATGGTCAATACCAAAATCATATTGATCATATTCTTTGCAGTTCAAGATAGAGAACCTCTATACAGTCAGGAAAATCAAGTCTAGGAGCTGACTGTGACTCAGATAATGAACTCCTTACTGCAAAATTCAGACCAAAATTGAAGAAAGTAGGGAAAACCACTAGACCATTCAGGTATGACCTAAATCAGATTCCTTAATGATTATACAGCAGAAATGACAAATAGATTCAAGGGATTAAATCTTTCAGACAGAGTTCCTAAAGAACTATGGATGAAGGTTCATGACACTGTACAGCATGTGGTGATCAAACCATCCCCAAGAAAAAGAAGGTTGCTGAAAAGGCCTTACAAATAGCTAAGAAGGCAAAGGAAAAAAGGAAGATATACCTATCTGAAAGCAGAGTTCAAATAATAGCAAGAAGAGATAAGAAAGCCTTCCTAAGTGACCAATGCAAAGAAACATAGGAAAAAATAGAATGCGAAAGACTAGAGATCTCTTCAAGAAAATTAGAGATACCAAAGGAGTATTTCGTGCAACGATGGGAACAATAAAGGACAGAAGCAGTATGGACCTAAAAAAGCACAAGATATAAAGACAAGGTGACAAGAATACACAGAAAATCTATACAAAAGAGATCTGAATGACCCAGATGACCACATGGTGAGATCCCTCACCTGGAACCAGACATCATGGAATGCGAAGTCAAGTGGGCCTTAGGAAGCATCATTACGAACAAAGCTAGTGGAGGTGATGGAATTCCAGCTGAGCTATTTAAAATTCTAAGGTTGGTACTGTGAAAATTCTGTTCTCAATATTCCAGCAAATTTGGAAAACTCAGCAGAGGCCACAGGATTGGAACAAGTCAGTTTTCCTTCCAATCCTAAGAAAGGCAATGCCAAAAAATATTCAAACTACTGCACAATTGCACTGATCTCAGTTCAGTCACTTCAGTCGCTCAATCGTGTCTGACTCTTTGCCATCCCAAGAATTGCAGCATGCCAGGCCTCCCTGTCCATCACAAACTCCCACAGTTCACTAAGACTCAAGTCCATCGAGTCAGTGATGCCATCCAGCCATCTCATCCTCTGTCATCCCCTTCTCCTCCTGCCCGCAATCCCTCCCAGCATCAGAGTCTTCTCCAATGAGTCAACTCTTCACATGAGGTGGCCAAAATACTGGAGTTTCAGCTTTAGCATCATTCCTTCCAAAGAAATCCCAGGATTGATCTCCTTCAGAATGGACTGGTTGGATCTCCTTGCAGTCCAAGGGACTCTCAAGAGTCTTCTCCAACACCAAAGTTCAAAAGCATCAATTCTTCGGCGCTCAGCCTTCTTCACAGTCCAGCTCTCACATCCATACATGAACACAGGAAAGACCATAGCCTTGACTAGGCGAACCTTTGTTGGCAAAGTAATGTCTCTGCTTTTGAATATGCTATCTAGGTTGGTCATAACTTTCCTTCCAAGGAGTAAGCGTCTTTTAATTTCATGGTTGCAGTCACCATCTGCAGTGATTTTGGAGCCCAGAAAAACAAAGTCTGACACTGTTTCCACTGTTTCCCCATCTATTTCCCATGTAGTGATGGGACCAGATGCCATGATCTTCATTTTCTGAATGTTGAGCTTTAAGCCAACCTTTTCACTCTCCACTTTCACTTTCATCAAGAGGCTTTTTAGCCCCTCTTCACTTTCTGCCATAAGGGTGGTGTCATCTGCATATCTGAGGTTATTGATATTTCTCCCAGCAATCTTGATTCCAACTTGTGTTTCTTCCAGTCCAGCATTTCTCATGATGTACTCTGCATATAAGTTAAATAAACATGGTGACAATATACAGCCTTGACGTACTCCTTTTCCTATTTGGAACCAGTCTGTTGTTCCATGACCAGTTCTAACTGTTGCTTTCTGACCTGCATTCAGATTTCTTAAGAGGCAGATCAGGTGGTCTGGTATTCCCATCTCTTTCAGAATTTTCCACAGTTTATTGTGATCTACACAGTCAGAGGCTTTGGCATAGTCAATAAAGCCGAAATAGATGTTTTTCTGGAACTCTCTTGCTTTTTCCATGATCCAGCGGATGTTGGCAATTTGATCTCTGGTTCCTCTGCCTTTTCTAAAACCAGCTTGAACATCAGGAAGTTCACAGTTCACATATTGCTGAAGCCTGGCTTGGAGAATTTTGAGCATTACTTTACTAGCGTGTGAGATGAGTGCAATTGTGTGGTAGTTTGAGCACTCTTTGGCATTGCCTTTCTTTGGGATTGGGATGAAAAGTGACCTTTTCCAATCTTGTGGCCACTGCTGAGTTTTCCAAATTTGCTGGCATATTGAGTGCAGCACTTTCACAGCATCATCTTTCAGGACTTGGAATAGCTCCACTGGAATTCCATCACCTCCACTAGCTTTGTTCGTAGTGATGCTTTCTAAGGCCCATTTGACTTCACATTCCAGGATGTCTGGCTCTAGGTCAGTGATCACATCATCATCATTATCTGGGTCTTGAAGCTCTTTTTTGTACAGTTCTTCTGTGTATTCTTGCCACCTCTTCTTAATATCTTCTGCTTCTGTTAGGTCCACACCATCTCTGTCCTTTATCATGCCCATCTTTGCATGAAATGTTCCTTTGGTATCTCTGATTTTCTTGAAGAGATCCTTAGTCTTTCCCATTCTGTTGTTTTCCTCTATTTCTTTGCATTGATCACTGAAGAAGGCTTTATTATCTCTTCCTGCTATTCTTTGGAACTCTGCATTTAGATGTTTATATCTTTCCTTTTCTCCTTTGCTTTTCACTTCTCTTCTTTTCACAGCTATTTGTAAGGCCTCCCCAGACAGCCATTTTGCTTTTTGCATTTCTTTTCCATGGGGATGGTCTTGATCCCTGTCTCCTGTACAATGTCACGAACCTTTATGCCAGGCTGGATTAAGCACAAATTGGAATCAAGATTGCTGGGAGAAATATCAATAATCTCAGATATGCAGATAGCACCAACTTTATGGCAGAAATCAGAGAGGAACCGAAGAGCCTCTTGATGAGGGTGAAAGGAGAGTGAAAAAGTTGGCTTAAAACTCAACATTCAGAATCAAAGATCATGGCATCCAGCCCCATCACTTCATGGCAAATAGATGGGGAAACAATGGAAACAGTGACAGACTTTCCTTTTCTTGGTCTCCAAAATGACTGTAGATAGTGACTGCAGCCATGAAGTTAAAAGACGCTTGCTCCTTGGAAGAAAAGCTATGCCCAACCTAGACAGCACCTTAAAAAGCAGAGTCATTAATTTTTCAACAAAGGTCCATATAGTCAAACTAAGGTTTTTCTAATAGTCATGTTTGGATGTGAGTTGGACCATAAAGAAAGCTGAGCACTGAAGAATTGATACTTTTGAACTGTGGTGTTGGAGCAGACTGTTGAGAGTCTCTTGGACTGTAAGGGACCAGTGAATCCCAGTCAAACCAGTTAATCCTAAAGGAAATCAACCCTGAATATTAATTGGAAGGATGGATGTTGAAGCCTAATTCAATACTTTGCCCACCTGATGTGAAAACCAAGTCATTAGTAAAGTCCCTGATGATGGGAAAGATTGAAAGCAGGAAGAGAAGGGAATGAGAGAGAATGAGATGTTTGGAGGGCATCACTGACTCAATGGACATGAATATGAGTAAGCTCATGGAGATGGTGAAAGTCAAGGAAGCCAGGCGTGCTACAGTCTGTGGGCTGGCAAGGAGTCGAACATGACTGTATGACTGAATAGCAAATGGGGCAAGATGCCATGATCTTAGTTTTTTTGCTCATCAGCCTTTTGCCTAAGATAAAGTATTTAAGATATCATATGCTGCTAAGTCACTTCAGTCGTGTCCGACTCTGTGTGACCCCATAGACAGCAGTCCACCAGGCTCACCCGTCCCTGGGATTCTCCAGGCAAGAACACTGGAGTGGGTTGCCATTTCCTTCTCCAATGCATGAAAGTGAAAAGAGAAAGTGAAGTCGCTTAGTCATGTCCGACCCTCAGTGACCCCATGGACTGCAGCCTTCCAGGCTCCTCCACCCATGGGATTTTCCAGGCAGAAGTACTGGAGTGGGCTGCCATTGCCTTCTCCAAAGATATCATATATTCAACCTTAAATATTCATTGTAAGGAGTGATGCTGAAGCTGAAGCTTAAATAATTTGGGCACCCTATGTGAAGAGTTGACTCACTGGAAAAAACCTTAATGCTGGGAGAGACTGAAGGCTTTATGAAAAGAGGGCAGCAGAGGATGAGATGGTTAGACAGAATCACTGATGCAATGGAAATTTTAGCAAACTCTAGGAGATTGTGAAGAACAGAGAATCATGGTGTGCTGCAGTCAATGGGTTGTAAAGAATTGGACACCACTTAGTGACTGAATCAGACACCACTTAGCAACACCCACTCATCATCTTTGCTATACAGTTATCCAGAACCATGTCATAGATCCCACCCATACTTAAGGGTCAAGTCCCATAGAAGGTCATGAATGGCTTTTGTGGGGATTATAGGGTCCATCTTAGAGTTCATCCTCCACATGTATAGTACAATTCACATGGATTATCTCACTTATTTTTCACAATAGTTCTATGTTATAAATATAAAAATGCCTCTGTTGTACAGATGAGGAGACTGGCCTCAGTGTTAAATAACTTGTCTATCTATTGATTTGTCTTGAAGTTGTGATTCAAATTGAGGCATCTGGAAACTGAGGTTTCTCATTTTACTTTTACTAGGTTAAGTCTCATAACTTCACAATTAGCAAACATTTCACAATGAAGTATATTGCAAAGGGGGGAAATATTTTCAACTACTTTAGAAAGAATACATTTTAATAGACCATTAACATACTTTATATTATTCTTACCTATTCACACAAGGAGTAAATTCCTTCTTAAAATAAAAAAAAAAATGAGCCCCAAATAATTTTTTGTTAGCTTATTTGTACTGAATTAATGAAAAACAGAAATTTCTAGGATTTATTTGCATATTCAAGTTAGTTACAAGATTGTGTATTTTAGTGAAACAGTTTCACATATCAAAGATACATTTAAACCCAGAGATGTTAGTTATTTAAAATATTTCTTAACCTTGTTTCAGCACATGATTTTGAATTTTTTTAATCACACTTCTAAAAGAAAAGTGAGAGAGAAAGAGAAAGAAGGAGATGACCTGATTCTAAGCATTTTATTACTAACTAGGTTAGCTTTAAATGATGTGATCATGAGGAGTGAATTTTTTTCATGTTATCCATTTGAGTGCTATGAAATATAAAATAAGCAGCAGAAATTAAGATCTTAGTATATTAAGTGACATTTGTTGCAAAACACTCACTGAGATACAGTAATCATTAGTAGATACTTCGCAGTCAGATCAGATCAGTCACTCAGTCATGTCCGACTCTTTGCAACCCCATGAATAGCAGCACGCCAGGCCTCCCTGTCCATCACCAACTCCTGCAGGTCACAAAGACTCATATCCATTGAGTCAGTGATGCCATCCAGCCATCTCATCCTCTGTTGTCCCCTTCTCCTCCTGCCCCCAATCCCTCCCAGCATCAGAGTCTTCTCCAATGAGTCAACTCTTCGCACGAGGTGGCCAAAGTACTAGAGTTTCAGCTTTAGCATCATTCCTTCCAAAGAAATCCCAGGGCTGATCTCCTTCAGAATGGACTGGTTGGATCTCCTTGCAGTCCAAGGGACTCTCAAGAGTCTTCTCCAACACCACAGTTCAAAAGCATCAATTCTTCATCGCTCAGCCTTCTTCACAGTCCAGCTCTCACATCTATACATGACCACAGGAAAGACCATAGCCTTGACTAGGCGAACCTTTGTTGGCAAAGTGATGTCTCTGCTTTTGAATATGCTGTCTAAGCTGCTGATAACTTTCCTTCCAAGGAGTAAGCGTCTTTTAATTTCATGGCTGCAGTCACCATCTGCAGTGATTTTGGAGCCCAGAAAAATAAAGTCTGACACTGTTTCCACTGTTTCTCCATCTATTTCCCATGAAATGATGGGACCGGATGCCATGATCTTCGTTTTCTGAATGTTGAGCTTTAAGCCAACCTTTTCACTTTCCACTTTCACTTTCATCAAGAGGCTTTTTAGTTCCTCTTCACTTTCTGCCATAAGGGTGGTGTCATCCGCATATCTGAGGTTATTGGGATATCTCCCAGCAATCTTGATTCCAACTTGTGGTTCTTCCAGTCCAGCGTTTCTCATTATGTACTCTGCATATAAGTTAAATAAACAGGGTGACAATATACAACCTTGACATACTCCTTTTCCTATTTGGAACCAATCTGTTGTTCCATGACCAGTTCTAACTGTTGCTTTCTGACCTGCATACAGATTTCTCAAGTGGCAGATCAGATAGTCTGGTATTCCCATCTCTTTCAGAATTTTCCACAGTTTATTGTGATCTACACAGTCAAAGGCTTTGGCATAGTCAATAAAGCAGAAATAGATGTTTTTCTGGAACTCTCTTGCTTTTTCGATGATCCAGCGGATGTTGGCAATTTGATCTCTGGTTCCTCTGCCTTTTCGAAAACCAGCTTGAACATCAGGAAGTTCACGATTCACATATTGCTGAAGCCTGGCTTGGACAATTTTGAGCATTACTTTACTAGCGTGTGAGATGAGTGCAATTGTGCAGTAGTTTGAGCATTCTTTGGCATTGCCTTTCTTTGGGATTGGGATGAAAACTGACCTTTTCCAATCTTGTGGCCGCTGCTCAGTTCTCCAAATTTGCTGGCATATTGAGTGCAGCACTTTCACAGCATCATCTTTCAGGATTTGGAATAGCTCCACTGGAATTCCATCACCTCCACTAGCTTTGTTCATAGTGCTGCTTTCTAAGGCCCATTTGACTTCACATTCCAGGATGTCTGGCTCTAGGTCAGTGATCACACCATCGTGATTATCTGGGTCGTGAAGATCTTTTTTGTACAGTTCTTCTGTGTATTCTTGCCACCTCTTCTTAATATCTTCTGCTTCTGTTAGGTCCATACCATTTCTGTCCTTTATCGAGCCCATCTTTGCATGAAATATTCCTTTGGTATCTCTGATTTTCTTGAAGAGATCCCTAGTCTTTCCCATTCTGTTGTTTTCCTCTATTTCTTTGCATTTATCACTGAAGAAGGCTTTCTTATCTCTTCTTGCTATTCTTTGGAACTCTGCATTCAGATGTTTATGTCTTTCCTTTTCTCTTCTCTTCTTTTCACAGCTATTTGTAAGGCCTCCCCAGACAGCTATTTTGCTTTTTTTGCATTTCTTTTCCATGGGTGAGAAAAAAATGGTCCCCTAGTTAGTGAGTAAGCTCAGATATATGTCAACTGAGATATTTGGAATACCATAGACTATGTTTTAAAAAATATATTTCAAATCCATACTATAAAATGTGCTTTCAGTCAAAATATATTTTATGAGGTACACAGTCTAAGAAGAATACTTTTATTGCATAAAGCATAAAGAAAGACTGAATTTAAAAAAATGCATTCTGGGAATTAAAACTCTACTGACACACTCCATAAAGAAAGTTCTCTATCTTTAAAAATTCTGAGATATAATTTAAAATGATTCATAAAACAAGAGCAAAATGTCTGGAAGATTCTACTTGAGTGAATACAATTTGAAAAATTCAATAGAAGTAAGAATATAAGTATGAAATTTCTGATATTCAGGCATTACATTGATTTAAATAATTACTTATTGTATGCTATGCTATGCTGTCACTTCAGTCGTGTCTGACTCTGTGTGACCCCACAGACAGCAGCCCACCAGGCTTCCCCATCCCTGGGATTCTCCAGGCAAGAACACTGGAGTGGGTTGCCATTTCCTTCTCCAATGCATGAAAGTGAAAAAGAAAGTGAAGTCGCTCAGTTATCCCATCATAGTAAATTTAGCCATGATTGATTCTTATTTATTATGAATCTTTTCTTATAAGGATATGAATGTTTATAGAATTAGAATTGAGATATTCTGAAATCACTCTCTAAGAGAAAACTTTAAAATCTTTAAAAATGTATTTGTACTTTAATATTCTATATGGAAAGGAAGAGATACTTCAATTATCATAATTTTCCATAGCTTGAAAATTCTGTGCAGACTATGCCTGACATATACAGCAATAATTTTATGCTGTCATTATGATAAATTTGGTTTACCAAGAATTGTAAAAGATGGGCACAATAAAGGAAAGAAAGAGTATGGACCTAACAGAAGCAGAAAATATTAAGAAAGGTGGCAAGAATATAAAGAAGAGCTATACAAAAGAGATCTGAATGACCCAGATAACCACAATGGTATGATCACTCACTTAGAACCAGACATCCTGGAGTGCGAAGTGGGTTTTAGCAAGCATCACTACAAACAAAGATAGTGGAGGTAATGGAATTCCACCTGAGCTATTTCAAATCCTAAATGATGATGCTGTTAAAGAGCTGCACTCAATACGCCAGCAAATTTGGAAAACTTAACAATGGAAACAGGACTGGAAAAGGTCAGTTTTCATTCCAATCCCAAAGGAAGGCAATGCCAAAGAATGCTCAAACTATCGCACAATTGCACACATACCACACACTAGCAGAGTAATGCTCAAAATTCTCCAAGCAAGGCTTCAACAGTAAGTAAACTTAGAACTTCAAGATGTTCAAGCTGGATTTACAAAAGGCAGAGGAACCAGAGATCAAATTTCCAACATCCATTACATCATCAAAGAAGCAAGAGAGTTCCAGAAAAACATCTATTTCTGCTTTATTGACTATGCCAAAGCCTCTGACTGGATCAAAATGAACTGTGGAAAATTAATGTGGTTTTCACATTAAAATCCAAAGGAGTATGGAGAAAGAAAAAGAAGTGATGCTATTTGGTATTCATTTTGTGGATCAAAATGAACTGTGGAAAATTCTTCAAAAGATGATAATACCAGACCACCAAACCTGCCTCCTGAGAAATGTGTATGCAGGTCAAGTAGCAACAGTTAGAACCGGACATGGAACAATAGACTGGTTCCAAATTGTGAAAGAAATACATCAAGGCTGATTATTGTCACCCTGCTTATTTAG
The DNA here is from genome assembly GCA_935064755.1 of Tragelaphus eurycerus. NCBI lineage: Eukaryota > Metazoa > Chordata > Mammalia > Artiodactyla > Bovidae > Tragelaphus > Tragelaphus eurycerus. Next base: position 2,220,906 of record CAKXYN010000057.1, on the reverse strand, counting down.
CTTATATGCAGAGTACATCATGTGAAATGCCGGGCTAGATGAAGCACAAAGGTCCATATAGTCAAAGGAATGTTTTTTTCCATTAGTCCTGTATCGATGTGAGAGTTGGACTATAAAGTAATCTGAGCACCAAAAAATTGATGCTTTTTTTTTAAATTTTATTTTGCTTAACTTTACAATATTGTATTGCTTTTGCCATTCATCAAAATGAATCTGCCACAAGTATACATGTGTTTTGAACCGTGGTGTTGGAGAAGACTCTTGAGAGTCCCTTGGATTGCAAGATCAATCCAGTCAATCCCAATGGGAATCAGTCTCGAATATTCTTTGGAAGGACTGATGCTGAAGCTTCAATACTTCATCCACGTGATGTGAAGTGACTTATTTGAAAAGATCCTGATGCTGGAAAGATTTTAGGCAGGAGGAGAAGGGGACAACAGAGGATGAGATGGTTGGATGGCATCACTGACTCGATGGATGTGAGTTTTAACAAGCTCCAGGAGTTGGTAAAAGACAGGGAAGCCTGGTGTGCTGCAGTCTGCCGTCCATGGGGTCTCAAAGAGTTGGATATGACTGCATGATGAATGAACTGAACTGAACTGATATGCAGATAAACAGAATGTGGTTTTCACATTAAAATCCAAAGGAGTATGGAGAAAGAAAAAGAAGTGATGCTATTTGGTATAATTTCCCCAAGTGTTTGTTAATATGCAAGAGAAATACAATCATTGAAAACTGTATTATGTTCAAAGTTTTTAAAAGCTGAAGAGAAAATAAGATCAAAGAAAATAAAGATTAATTTATACAAACACCAATTAAACTCCAAATAAAAAAAAATAATTCTATCTGCTTTCAAACCAACCTCAGCTCTGGGGTCTGATTATGTCTTTATTATCCAAATTTTACAACCTGTCTTTTCAGTATTGCTGAGAAATGATCTCATTTTTGCTTCAAATATAAATATTGGATTTTCATGTTGATAATAACAATTAATTGTGATATCTAGAGATAGTCATTTGTCAATTTTTATGCATAATTTTCTTTAGAAGCCTAGTCTCAAGTATAGCTTCTTATGAAAATGACAAAATGGTAAGCTACTAGTTACTTTTGGGTTACATACGCTAGAAAGTGATGTGTACTAATTTGTATTGGTTGCAAATAACGTAAATTGTTTAAGCAGAAAAGAAAAAGAATTTAGTGGATCGTATACCTGGATGATGTCTCTTTCCCACCATCTCTCAGTGCTGCTCTCAGCTGTGTGGTTTCATTCTCATGTAGGTTCTTTCCAAGATCCAAAAAGAAAAAGTTAAATTTTCCATGTACTGGCAACTATTTACATAGCATTTACATTATATTCAGTTTTATAAGTAACTTCAAGGTAATTTAAAGTTTATGGGATGATGTGTGCTGCTGCTAAGTCACTTTAGTCATGTCCGACTCTGCGACCCCATAGACGGCAGACCACCAAGCTCCCCTTTCCCTGGGATTCTCCAGGCAAGAACACTGGAGCGGGTTACCATTTCCTTCTCCAATGCATGAAAGTGAAAAGTGAAAGTGAAGTCTCTCAGTCATGTCTGACTCTTAGCGACCTCATGGACTGCAGCACACCAGGCTCCTCCATCCATGGGATTTTCCAGGCAAGAGTACTGGAGTGCGGTGCCATTGCCTTCTCCAGGGATGATGTGTAGTTATATGCAAATAATATATCATTTTATACAAGAGACTTGAGCATCCACAAATTTTGGTATCTGGGAAAGTCCTGGAACCAATCTCCCACGGATACCAAGCGATGGCTATATTTTAAAGCATATTAGGTATATAGGCATTTAGGATTATCAAGACCTTTTTTTTATGTCTCAAGCCCTGATAAATATAATATTTTATTTTTGCTTATGCCAATATTCTTGGTTCTAAAGTCAGCTTAGCCTGACTTTAGTTTTCATTAAATTTGGAAAACTCTCAGACATTATATCTTTAAATTTTTTGGTGCTTCTCTTTCTCCTTTTGGGACTCTGATTGCACAAATGTTAGACAACTTAATACTGCCCCACAGGTCACTATAGCCTTCCTTTTTGCTAATTTTGGTTATTTTACATTCTTTTAGGGTTAAGGTTACGGTTGAGGCTTAGGGTTAGGGTTAGAGTTCTTTTAGAGTTCATGTTCTTTTTTTCTATAGAATCTAATTTGATGGTAATATCTACAAAAATTTTTATTTTAAATAATGTATTTTTCATATCTAGAAGTTACCTTTTTCACTTATTCCATCCCCCTCTTTATTATGAACATTAGGTGTTTCCATCTACGCTAACGAGAATATTCAACATACTTAAAATAGTTTTGTTATGTCGTTTTTACTGGGTTATGCCTGAGAATTTGACCCATGATCTCACTCACTAAATGGTAGGAGTAACCTCCCATCCCCCTGGCTTCAAAAAAAAAATCACTTACAAATTTTTTTAAACCATACTCTTTAAGATGGTATTACCAGCAGTGTGAAATATTCAGAGTTAGGGAAAACTAAATGTTAGGGCACCTGTATCATGCTCCAACCATGCAAACATTCATTCATAGGAAGGATCCTATGGACCCTTCCCCCATATCCTCTGCTTCAGCTCCTCTCTGAAGTACCTAGAAAACAATATTTAATGCACACTTCTGAAGTTGTTTTATAGATGTGAAAACCTTCCACCAAATGGAAGGTGTTAACTACTTGGTGACCATGAGCACATAGTCCCCACATACTCTTGGAGTCAAAGGATTGATAATGTTAACGCCTGTGCCATCACCTTGTTACCGGACCATCAATCAGAGAACTCTGCATGGGCAAATTGTATTCCTTGTGACCTTCTCCCCTCACCTGGCCTTCAAAAATGCTTTGCTGAAATGCTTCAAAGGTTCAAGATCTCGTGGGGGCCTGAGCCACCTATTTCCTTGCATGGCCTGCAATAAACCTTTCTCTGCTCCAGACTCTAACTTGTTGGTTTGCTTGGCCTCACTGTACATCAGGCATATGAACTTGGGGTTGCAAACAATCTTGTCTACTAATTCTATTATATTTATCAGTCCTGGGTCTGTTAATATTAGCTGACTTGCTTCCTGATAGTGGGCCACATATTATTACCTCTTTGGCTACTTGTTTTTTTATTACATGCCAGGGATTTTGAGTTTTACATTGCCAAGTGCCTGATTTTGTTTAAATCCTTTAAGTAGTGTTGAAATTTGTTCTGGCAGGTAGTTGAGTAACTTGTGGGACAATTTGAGCTATTTAAAACTTGCTTGCCACCCAATGGCATTAAAACATGTATAATATCATATAAGAAACGAATCGCCAGTCCAGGTTCGATGCAGGTTACAAGAAGCTTGGGGCTGGTGCACTGGGATGACCCAGAGGGATGGTATAGGGAGGGAGGTGGGAGGGGGGTTCAGGATGGGGAACACGTGTACACCCGTGGCGGATGCATGTTGATGTATGGCAAAACCAATACAATATTGTAAAGTAAAATAATAATAATAATAGTAAAACTTGCTTTCATGCTTTTTTAGGGGCTTGTGTAGTGTAGTCTCCTGAAGGAGATCAGCGAAGAGTTGACTCATTGAAAAAGACTCTGATGCTGGGAGGGACTGGGGGCAAGAGGAGAAGGGGACGACAGAGGATGATATGGCTGGATGGCATCACTGACTCGATGGATGTGAGTCTCAATGAACTCCCGGAGTTGGTGATGGACAGGGAGGCCTGGTGTGCGGTGATTCATGGGGTCACAAAGAGTAGGACACGACTGAGCAACTGATCTGTAGTGTAGTCACTACTCTGGGGTTAAATCAGTCTTGCTTCTAAGACTTAACCATTTTAGGATCTCTGTTGATTGTTCTGCGTGTACAGTGAGTCCTCAACTCTGGATAGTAAGTTCTGGAGACTTTTCATCTTACATTACCCCAGTAATTGTTCTTTCCAAAAAGTTGTTCTTTTTCTAGTCTCATGAAGTCTCACCTTATGTGTGCACAGATGGGTGGTGTTCAAAAACTCAAGAGATTGCCATGAAGATTTTATAACTCTTTCACTGCACTGCTTCATCCTTTATGACATTCTGTCTGATAAATTCTTGACTACTTGGTCTCCCCAAAGTTTGATCACTGTCTTGTCAACCCAGTGAGACCAATGGGCTAATGTTTATCATTTCACTTCCTCTGTAGCAATCTTGAATTTTTCTCTGGGAGGAAAGCTGGTAGAATTATAAAGCTTAATTTTGTGGGTTCACTTTCTATCAAGGATCACAGTCCTGCACTATCTATTTTTTTAATTTACAAGTTTAATTTCTTCCTCTTTTTTGGTCAATTTTCCAGTTGTTTACAGCAGGAAGATAATTCCAAACTCTACTATTTCAAATGGAAGTGGAAATGCTATCAGTAATTCGGAAAATAACATTTCCTCTATGAATGTTGTATTTCTTATAAGCCTTACATGTGCAATATGGAAGTATTTTTTTTCTTTTAACAAAAAGGGTGCTCACATCCACTTTTCATGAAAATTTGCCTGAATGCAGTTCATTACACAGATGATTTTCTTTGTTTTTCCTCATCTTGAAACAATATAATTGCTCACTAGAGTAGATGGAATTGTTTTATTTAGTTTTTCTTTCATCACTGTACTTCTCGTACAACTGGAAAAATTAATTTTCACCAATTTTATGGTTTATACAGTTCATAATTCTATTATTTAGTAAGAAACAATGACATCTTTATCCTCTGATAAGCTTATTCCTAATATTCTAGGGGGAAAAATACTTCTTAAGTTTTTAAATCTGAGAACTTCAATACACATATTTGATTTTTTATAAATATTTTTCCTTGCAAAATGTTAAGACTTATGTTTTCATTATTGCTGTTATAGAGTAGAAATGTTAGTACTTGTCCTTTTTATGCAAAATTAGAAAATTGAATTATAAATATTCAGTTAATTATTGACACTTTTTCTTTATATTTGACATTTCAAACTATGTGATAGAGAGATGGATACTTAGAAAATTAAATAAATGTTAGATATGTAGGGCTAGATAGATAATGTTTGAGAATAATGAAGATGAATCAAGCTCAGAGAGTTTTGGGTGAAATAAAAATGAATAGCTATGTTGCTTTACCAAGCAAAAGGGGGTCACAGTGGGCTAATGCCTCAAGACTGTGTGTCCCAACCTGGGGGGTAGTGAGGAGTTTTATAGTAATGGTTCAAAGAGGATGTGATCAGTGTGTAGACATTCTTCTGACTGGTTGGTGGTGAGTTAAGTGGGAGTCAGCATCAACAATCTCTGGTTCCTACACATCTTGGGTCTACTAGCTGGTGGGCAGCATACAGCTAACTTCCTCCACTTGGTGGGGGTGTCAGTACCTGCAGAACAGCTCAGAGATATTGTTTTTTGTATCCTTTGAGTGGGAACAAGGACCCTGTCCCAGAGCTGTACTATTGTTTCCTGACTGTTCCTTGCTGGCCTCTGCATTCTTTCCCCTCCCTGATTAGCAACTCTTTTAACCTGCCCATTGGAACTCAGGAAAGGTCATGGAGGCTGAATGAAGCCTATTTCTTTCCATCAAGAAATGAGGGACACAGAAAGGTTTTCATGACTGGGTGTCCCACAGGGTTCTGCTCAGTTTTAGTTTACATTGTTAAGTTGCTCAGTTATGTTGAACTCTTTGTGACCCCACGGACTGCAGCAAGCCAAGCTTCTGCGTCTTTCACCATCTTCTGGAGCTTGCTCAAACTCACATCCATTCAGTCGGTGATGCCATACAACCATCTCATCCTCTGTCATTCCTTTCTCTTCCTGCCTTCAGTCTTTCCCAGAATCAGGATCTTTTCTAATGAGGCTCTTCACATCAGGTGGCCAAAGTATTGGAGCTTCAGCTTCAGCATCAGTTCTTCCAATAAATATTCAGAACTGATTTCCATTGGGATTGACAGGTTTGATCTCCTTGTAGTCCAGGGGACTCTCAAGAGTCTTCTCCAACACCACAGTTTAAAGCATTCAGCCTTCTTTATGGTCCAACTCTCACATCCATAGATGACTACTGGAAAAACCGTACCTTTGACTATAAGGACCTTTGGCAAATTAATGTCTCTGCGGTCTGTGTCTCAACATTGTCTAGATTGTCATAGCTTTTCTTCCAAGGAGCAAGCATCTTTTAATTTCATGGCTGCAGTTACCATCTGCAGTGATTTTCAAGACCAAAAAAAATATGTCAAAAAACAATGTCACTGTTTCCATTGTTTCCCCATCTATTGCCATGAAGTGTTGGGACAGATGCCATGATCTTCATTTTTTGAATGTTGAGTTTTAAACCAGCTTTCTCACTCCCCTTTATCACCCTCATCAGGAGGCTCTTCAGTTCCTCTTCTCTTTCTACCATAAGGGTGGTGTCATCTGCATATCTGAGGTCATTGATATTTCTCCTGGCAATCCTGACTCCAGCTTGTGCTTCATCCAGCCCAGCATTTTGCATGATGCACTCTGCATATAAGTTAAATAAGCAGGGTGATAATATACAGTGTTTATGTAATCCTTTCACAATTTGGAACCAGTCCATTGTTCCATTTCCAGTTCTAACTATTGCTTCTTGACCTACACACAGATTTCTCAGGAGGTGGGTCAGATGGTCTGGTATACCCATCTCTTGAAGAATTTTCCACAGTTTTTTGTGATCCACACAGTTAAAGGCTTCAGCATATTCAATAAAGGAGAAGTAGATGTTTTTCTGGAACTCTCTTACTTTTTTGATGATGCAACGGATGTTGGCAATTTGATCTCTGGTTATTCTGCCTTTTCTAAATCCAGATTGAATATCTGGAAGCTCTAGGTTCACATACTATTGAAGCCTAGCTTGGAGAATTTTGAACATTACTTTGCTTGCATGTGAGATGAGTGCAATTGTGCAGTAGTTTGAACATTCTTTGGGATTGTCTTTCTTTGGAATTGGAATCAAAACTGACCATTTCCAGTCCTGTGGCCACTGTTGAATTTTCCAAATTTGCTGGCATATTGAGTGCAGTACTTTCATAGCATCATCTTTGGGGATTTGAAATAGCTCTGGTGGAATTCCATCACATCCACTAGCTTTGTTCATAGTGATGCTTCCTATGGCCCACTTACTTTGCATTCCAGGATGTCTTGCTCTAGGTAAGTGATCATACCATTGTGGTTATCTAAGTTATTAAGATCATTTTTTAATAGTTTTTATGTGTATCCTTACCACCTCTTCTTAACATCTTCTTCTTCTGTTAGATCCATACCTTTTTTGTCCTTTATTGTGCCCATTTTGCATGAAATATTACCTTGGTGTCTCTTAGTGGTGGAGAGCTCTGACAAAAATGGTCTGCTGGAGAAGGCAATGGCAAACCACTTCAACAGTCTTGCCTTGAGAATCTCATCAGTCTTAGTAACAACTGTAAATTAGAACTGAGAAGCAATTCTATGGTAATTCAAATAAAATAAGTAGCCTATTGATGATGCATGCATGACTGCTAAATTGCTTCAGTCATCTCTGACTCTTTGTGAGTCTATGGACCATAGCCTGCCGGGCTCCTCTGTCCATGAGGATTATTCTTCAGGGAAGAATACTAGAGTGGGTTGCCATGTCTTCCTCCAGGGAATCTCTCTGACCCAGGGATTGAGCCTGAGTCTCATATCTCCTTCATTGGCATGTTAATTCTTTATCACTGGGCCATCTGAGAAGCCCTAAATTATAATGAGACCCAAATAATGAACAGTTCTCAATAAATTTGAGAACATAAACAAATTATAATATTCACTCAACTTCTATGTCTCTGTATTACTAAAAAAGCTGGACTGCTTTAAAACTGCAACAACAACAACAAAAACTGGTAATTTTTCTATGACATGGCAGTAATTTCCAAGCTCAGCTAAGTTTTTACATTCACAATTACCCTCTAGTACATTCATAAATTATATGGTATAAAGTATAACTTTTTGTAGTGAGGATCTGTCCTGATACTTAAGGATGTTTAGAATTTGACCCATGATCTCACTCACTCAATGATAGGAGTAACCTCGCATCTCTGTGGCTTCCAAAAGCATCACTCACAAATCTTTTAAGCCATACCCTTTAGGATAGTATTACCAGCAGTGTGAAACATTCAGAGTTAGGGAAAAATAAATGTCAGTGCACATGTATTATGTGCCAACCATTTATCTAGCCCCTTTGAGTCTTTCTTAAAACTGCATAGAAAAATCCTCTTTCACCAGGATATTGAGGAAAACTTTGATGAGAACAATGTAAAATTCTTTGAGAAATATGGTAGGGATATTTTTTGTAGAGCAGGGGTAATCATGAAGAAGCTGCTATTAAAGTGGGCTCCCTGATTTCAATAGATAATGCAATCCCAATGGAATAAAGTTGAAATCTAAAATTTAATTGTCAGAGGAAACGTGGGTATGTTTTCCATAATAAGCAATACAGCCAGAAAAGTAAGCAGCATGGTTTGATCCATCTACTAAATTAATAGCTAATTAAACATGGGATACCTAAGATCTAGAGTAATCATCCCTCTAAGTTACCGTTTAAACTATGTAAATTGTTAACTCCTGCCACCTTGCTTTGCTTCTGCCCTACTACCACCACCACCAAAAGAGAAAAAGAAAAAAGGAAAATAAAGATGAACTAGATCTGATTTGAGTCATCATGAGGGAAAGCGATGGACTCTTGCTCAACTTTTGGACCTGAATCAGTTTGCAGACTCATAACTCCTCAGTGAAGACAAAGCAATTCTTAAGCCTCAAAAGTCACTTTGTCCCATTATTCACAGTTCAGTTCAGTTCCTCAGTCACATCTGACCCTTTGCTATGCAATGAACTGCAGCACGCCAGGCCTCCCTGGCCATCACAAACTCCCGGAGTTTACCCAAACATTGTCCATTGAGTTGATGATGGCATTCAACCATCTCATCCTCTGTCGTCCCCTTCTCCTCCTGACTTCAATCTTTCCCAACATCAGGGTCTATTCAAACGAGTCAGCTTTTTGAATCAGGTTGCCAAATTATTGGAGTTTCAACTTCAACATCAGTCCTTCCAATGAACACCCAGGACTGATTTCCTTTAGGATGGATGGTTGGATCTCCTTGCAGTCCAAGGGACTTTCATGAGTCTTCTCCAACACCACACTTCAAAAACATCAATTCTTAAGCTTTCTTTATAGTCCAACTCTCATATCCATACATGACCACTGAAAAACCATAGCCTTGACTAGACGATTGTTGGCAAAGTAATGTCTCTGCTTTTGAATATGCTGTCTAGGTTGGTCATAACTTTCCTTCCAAGAGGTAAGCATCTTTTAATTTCATGGCTGCAGTCACCATCGGCAGTGATTTTGGAGCCCAGAAAAATAAAGTTTGCCACTGTTTCCCCATCTATTTGCCATGAAATGATGGGACCGGATGCCATGATCTTAGTTTTCTGAATGTTGAGCTTTAAGCCAAATTTTTCACTCTCCTCTTTCATTTTTATCAAGAGGCTCTTTAGTTCTTCTTCACTTTTTGCCATAAGGGTGATGTCATCTGCATATCTGAAGTTATTGATATTTCTCCTGGAAATCTTGATTCCAGCTTGTGCTTCTTCCAGTTCAGCGTTTCTCATGATGTACTCTGCATAGAAGTTCAATAAGCAGGGTGAAAATATACAGCCTTGATGAACTTCTTTTCCACAGTTTGCTGTGATTCACAAGTCAAAGGCTTTGGCATACTAAATAAAGTAGAAATAGATGCTTTTCTGGACCTCTCTTGCTTTTTCCATGATCCAGCGGATGTTGGCAATTTGATCTCTGGTTCCTCTGCCTTTTCTAAAACCAGCTTGAACATCTGGAAGTTCATGGTTCATGTATTGCTGAAGCCCGGCTTGGAGAATTTTGAGCATTATTTTACTAGCATGTGAGATGAGTGCAATTGTGCGGTAGTTGGATCTTTCTTTGGCATTGCCTTTCTTTGGGACTGGAATGAAAACTGACCTTTTCCAGTCCTGTGGCCACTGTTGAGTTTTCCAACTTTGCTGGCATATTGAGTGCAGCACTTCTACAGCATCATCTTTGAGTACTTGAAATAGCTCAGCTGAATTTTATCACCTCCACTTGCTTTGTTTGTAGTGATGCTCCTGACTTTGGATGTCTGACTCTAGGTGAGTGATCACACCATTGTGTGTGATCTCCCCAACTAATCCCCCCAACTAATATGCTAATAATCCATAAATCTAGATTAAATTTGAATGATGCCCATGGAAAGAGAAACATGTGTTACTGGATCACAGAGCAGCATAAACCAATGTAATTTGGCAATTTTGATCCAACATACCGATTGATGCTTTAAGTGTGTCTATGAGTGCAGATCCTCTCTCAGTTTCCAACAGGAGAATCACAACGACAGTCCATTTGGTTTTAAAGCAAAAGTTTTTTTAGTAAAAAAATATTATTTTGAGATACAGCTCTTGGTTTCCAAAAGAAACTTTGAACAGAGTGAGCATCCGACCATAGGACACCAGGAAAATATGCAATCTCAACTTCCCACCATGAAGTCCTTGGTTCTTATTAATCTACAAAACCATAATCTTGGATCTTGTTAGTAGCACTCCATCATCAAATAAATGTGTTACAAGCAATCCTGTGACCTGAATCAGTAATGAATATACATATTTCATAAGCAATTGGCTTACATTTTCTTCATGCTATTCCAACTTTGACAAACTGATTCTTCTCTTTTAGGCCACATTGAAAGTCTCTTGTGGGAGTTCTCTATGACAAAGTGACTGAGAAGAAAGCTATGAATTGCTCAAGATGGACACAATATCAAATGGAACATCTGGATTTCACTGGTTTTTCTAGAAGAAGAGATGGCAAAAGTCATGAATTTACATAAAGTCATGAAGTTACATATATTTGTTAGCAATTTCTAATGATTTTTTAAAAGGAGCTAGAGAAATGGCATTCAAAAAAGGCAATGGCAACCCACTCCAGTACTCTTGCCTGGAAAATCCCATGGATGGAGGAGCCTGGTAGGCTGCAGTCCATGAGGTCACGAAGGGTCGGACATGACTGAGTGACTTCACTTTCACTTTTCACTTTCATGCATTGGAGAAGGAAATGGCAACCCACTCCAGTGTTCTTGCCTGGAAAATCCCAGTGACGGTGGTGCCTGGTGGCTGCCATCTCTGGGGTTGCACAGAGTCCGACACGACTGAAGTGACTTAGCAGCAGCAGCAGAAAAATGGCATTAAGGAGGCTTGCAGGAGGAAGATATCCATGGATGTCCCAGAAAGTGCCTAGAGTTAAGACATCTGTGAATCTTGCTCAAAGACTCAGGAGCTCAGTAATCAAGTGTTAAGGTGGTGTGCACTGCAAAGTGCTTACTTACTGGATTCATGAACAAAGTGCCAATAGTGATAAGGATAAAATTTACACATGGACCCAACAATGTAAACTGCCTTTGCAAAACACTGTATCCTCAAAGCCCCTAACCAAATCCCAAACCTATACTCTAAACAAATCAACACACCACTTATTTCACAATTAAAATAAAAACTACAGGGTGTGTCCTTAGTAAATTCTGTCCTCCCCCTAACCTACAAATTTATCTGTTAACCTTCTTCCTCCTGTCACCACTCTAGACTTAGATTAAGAGCTGTCCATCTAGTTTAGGGACAATACCTCTCCTCTGCTCTTTACTCACTATCTTGTTCCATTTTAAGATCTGGCTCCATCTATTATTCCTTTTGATTTTTCTGCGGGTCCTTCCTAGCTACAATCAAGTTTCATCAGTCTTTACAAAGAACCCTCTTTTAACACTGCACCTCACCTGTAGCCGCCAATCAATATTTCTCCTTTCATACCTGGCTAAGTTCCATGATATACAGCTTAAACTGGCTGCCCCTCTTTCTCCAGTCTTATTTACCCTGAAAATTCAAAGGTCAGTCTTTGAGCCTATTCTCACCAGATTAGAGCCACAGAGTATTGAGTGATTACTGATGCGAGAGGAATACTTTCTACCTGGATATGTTTGAAGATATATCTTGTGGGACTTTGAAGATCCTGTGTAATTTGATTTTCTTTCAAGGCTAAGACACAAAGTCCAGTAAATTTTCTCAATCTATCCATAAACTTGGGTAAATTTCTCTCTCCTAGAGTTCCTCCAAGAGAGCTAGAGGAATGGTGATAAGGAGGATTGTAGGAGGAAGGTGTATTGCTGACCCTGCACAGCACCAACTGTCTCACTGTTCACAGTCTACACTGCTAGCTGAACCCAGGGTAGGCAACGTGCAAGCTAAGAGGCTGTAAAGAGACTGAAAGAGCCATAGAAGCTGCAGATATGTTTATTCTCTCCCAGCTGGTGCAGCAGCCTTAGCAGCAGATGTAACATAACACGACATAACCACACACAACACTTCAGGGCTTTTCCCCAGTGGAGCTTATATATATGCACATAGCACAAAGTAGCTCATGACTGAGAGAGTACCTCGTGATGTGCATGCCCAGCGCTGTAAGTCATCTCAGCTGTTACATAGTCATCATTTACAAAATGTGGAGCGGAAGGTCCTAAGAAAGCCATCTTGGCTAATTTTCTTTCTCCCCACAGAAGGTATCCTTGCATGACCTAGGAAGTGCCTAGAGTCTTCACATTTGTGAATCTTGCTCAAAGACTGAAGGATCTCCATAATCAAGTGATAAGATCTACTGCAAAGTGCTTATTTACTGGATTCACGAACAAATTGCTTGTTCTTATAACATGAATCCTTCAACCACTGGCATGATTCTAAAGAATAAGATCAAGATCATGGAATGAGGGAAGTCTGCTGTGCTGATGAAGTCGACAATGAAAGTTAAAGTCGCTCAGTCACGTTGGACTCTTTGCGACCCCAGTAGGCCAGAATACTGGAATGGGTAGCCTTTCCCTTCTCCAGGGTATCTTCCCAAATCAGGGATCGAACCCACGTCTCCCATGTGCGGGCAGATTCTTTATCAGCTGAACTACAAGAGAAGCCCAAGAATACTGGAGTGGGTACCCTATCCCTTCTCCCATGGATCTTCCTGACCCAGGAATCCAACTGGGGTCACCTGCATTGCAGGCAGATTCTTTGCCAGCTGAACTATCAGGGTCAGTACTATATTCTGAAATCTTTACTAGATACCTGGCTACTTAGTGGTGTATATTAGAAAACAATGATACAGTATAAAACATGAAAGCAATTAGGCAATTATTTTTGAGATGTAAGTGGTATGTGTGTATGTGTGTCTGGTGCAAATACATACTGAGACTGCACCAAGATTTACAGAAAAAGTATAGGACTTAAAGAATAAAAATTGATTTTTAAAGAAAATGATAAAAAATGTCAAGATCAAGAATACTAAATTGGGCATCACAAGTTATCCAAAGCAATGATTTGAGTGATCACAAGCCAGCTACTATGATTTGCTTTTCACAATGTCTTCACTAATGTTTATTCACCTCATTCAGGAAGTTTATAGTATAGAATTAATTATAGTCTTTCATAAGTTCAAGAACTAAGACCCTTTTCCTACTTGAGGTTTCTGAAATAAATTATAATATATCATTTAAAAATAAGTTCTCAAAAACATAATCTTATACAATCATTTCATATTTTACTCTATGATCTCTTACTACTTATTTTTTGGAAAAAAAAATCTTCCTAAGTTGAAATAACTTTCATTTATTCTTAAGAAATAGAGAATTGTTTCATGGCCTCTATAAAATGATTCTTAAAATGTAAAACTTATTAAAACTTAGATTAGATTCAGTGTATCTGGGATGGGGCCCAAGATTATTCTCTATTCTCTAGACTTCCAGGGAATGCTGGTCCATGGGCCACTCTGAAGAGGAAGGCTCTATACAACAGCATTATGGACTATAATTTAAATTCTTTAAACTTATTTTATTCTTCATAATAAAAATTTTCAAATATGAAAAAAAATATATTTATTCACCCCAAATCAGGAAGGTGGTAGTCTTACACACTTCTTGAATAATTCCAAAGAGAACTGGCAGCCTCTTGGAATTCTAAGAAATTCTCAGTTCAGTTCAGTTCAGTTCAGTCGCTCGGTCATGTGTGACTCTTTGCGACCCCATGGACTGCAGCAGGCCAGGCTTCCCTGTCCATCACCAACTCCTGAAGTTTACTCAAACTCAAGTCTATCGAGTCAGTGATGCCATCCAACCATCTCATCCTCTGCCATCGCCTTCTCCTCCTGCCTCCAATCTTTCCCAGCATAAGGGTCTTTTCTAGTCAGTTAGTTCTTCACATCAGGTGGCCAAAGTATTGGAGTTTCAGCTTCAGCATCAGTCCTTCCAATGAATATTCAGGACTGATCTCCTTCAGGATGGTGGTTGGATCTCCTTGCAGTCCAAGGGACTCTCAAGAGTCTTCTCCAACACCATAGTTCAAAGCATCAATTCTTCAGCTTTTTTTATAGTCCAACTCTCACATCCATACATGACTATTGGAAAAACCATAGCTTTGACTAGATGGATCTTTTTTGGCAAAGTACTGTCTCTACTTTTTAATATGCTGTCTGGGTTGACCATAGCTTTCATTTCAAGGGGCAAGCGTTTTTTAATTTCATGGCTCCAGTCAGCATCTGCAGTGATTTTGGAGCCCCCCAAAATGAAGTCTGTCAGTGTTTCCATTGTTTCTCCATCTATTTGCCATGAATTGCTGGGATCAGATGTCATGACCTTAGTTTTCTGAATGTTGAGTTTTAAGCCAACTTTTTCTCTCTCCTCTTTCACTTTCATCAAGAGGCTCTTTTAGTTCTTCTTTGCTTTTTGCCATAAGGGTGGTGTCATCTGCATATCTGAGGTCATTGATATTTCTCCCAGCAATCTTGATTCCAGCTTGTGCTTCATCTAGCCTGGCATTTTGGATGATGTACTTTGCATATAAGTTAAATAAGCAGGTTGACAATATACAGCCTTGATGTACTCCTTTCCTTATTTGGAACCAGTCCGTTGTTCCATGTCTGGTTCTAACTGTTGTTTCCTGACCTGCATATAGATTTCTCAGGAGGTAGGTAAGGCAGTTTGGTTTTCCCATCTCTTTAAGAATTTTCCACAGTTTGTTGTGATCCACACAGTCAAAGGCTTTGGCATAGTCAATAAAGCAGAAGTCGATGTTTTTCTGGAACTCTCTTGTTTTTTCGAGGATGCAACAGATGTTGACAATTTGATATCTGGTTTCTCTGCTTTTTCCGAATCCAGCTTGAAAATCTAGAAGTTCACAGTTCACATCCTGTTGAAGCCTGGCTTGGAGAATTTTGAGCATTACTTTGCTAGTGTGTGAGATGAGTGCAGTTGTGAAGTTCTAGGAGGTACAAACTCTCAAGCTTTCTGTATGACCTCTTAAATATAAAATTAAAGATTTTATCTACAAGTAATGTTACTGCCAGCTGTCTTGAATACATTAATACCATTTTGAACAACAGTGCTTGGGATCCAAAAGATTTAATGAGTATATTCTGTGTTCCAGTCACCAGAGTAAAGGATAAAAAAAATTACAATCCTTGTCCAAAAGGTTTATAGGCTAGTTAAAGAGCTGACTGTGTGAAAAATTAACTAGGTTGCTAAGTGATAAGTGTACCAGAAGTCCAAAAGCCACAAATTAAATCTAGAGACATGCATGATTAATTTTCTCAGGGAAAACTAAAGGGACTTTACTGGAGAGAGTATCTGAGAGAAGGTTTGATGAGTGAATAAGTTAGCTAATTAGTTATAGAAAGAGAAAACCTAAGATCTGCCTACAATAATGCACTTGGCCCAGCTTTAAACCCTTGTGCCTTCTCCTATCTCACTTCTTTCAGGGAGACGTACCCACATTCTTTTCTTTGCCTCCGCCTTTTGTCCCTTTGCTCCCTCATTCTAAGGTTTTCTATAAAAACAAAGGTGCTTTATCTGTCCCAATTGAATATATAGTTACTTAGTTGATAAATGCTATAATACATGACTTTTAAAGTCCCATCTGGCTATAAAATTATGTCATAAGTAGAAACAATTGTTCTTTTTACATATAAAATTTAAATTCTGAAAATGGAATAAGGTTGTGAAATGGAAATTTCTAGTGAGACAATCAAGCAATAATAACTTTTTAATGATTTTCTGCAGCAGTGAGAGAGCCAATGTGGGGAAAAAAACACACTACTTTGCTTCATTTTCCCTTAAAAAGATGTTTATATATTGAACCATCTGTTCAATGCATTCATTTGATCAATGTTAATTCATGATGTTAGTATAACCTCATGTATTAAAATTCTCAATAAATGCTTAAGTAAATTCTAGGCAAATTGCCACTGATATTTGGTGATGCGAGTTTAGGTCACTAAATGAATCTTTGGGCTCCTTATGCATAGAATGTTTCTTTATATTTTCATAATTTCTAAACTGTATTTGTTCTTTTGTATAGATAGTATGAATTTCAAGGTTTAATTTAAAACTACATAGGATTGAGTATCTAAGACAGTAACAGGAACATAAGATAAGCATTCCCTTCTAATTTAGCTTTATCTGAACAGGCAAGGTAAGGCCAAAATACGAGAAACGTGGCAGTGAAAGGTGCTACCTGTTTGTTTTTGAGTAGTCTCTGTTTAACCTACTTTATAATTACAAAATATGTTTTCAATACTTCATTTTTCTTTAAAGCTCAAAGATCTCAATAGTCATGTTCTTGACCATTCCACTTAAAGGAAATAATACTTGAAAATGGGCATGTAACTCAGCCCCAAGAACTAGAGTACTTCCTTAATTTTCCAAGCATATTCCCCTACCAGTTAGAAGTAGCAGAAAGATGACTTTTATATAACTTGAAATAAGGATTTTTAAATTTTTATTTGAATTCAATGTTATCCATGCAATTCTGATATTGTCACTGCATCATTTTCAAAAATCCATTTAAAGTCAATTTCTGTATTGGCCTGACTGCATCTTCTCCTCTGGGAAACTAAAAAAAAAATCTAAGTATTTAGCCCTGATGTGTATTCAGATACTGAAAGAGAGGAAAAGAACATTTGTTCAAATATACAATTTCATGAGACATGAGCTCTGCTTTAAAGACAACTCTGTATAACTTAAGAGTGAGGAAGATATAGAAAGCAACTTTATGCTCTCAAAGGGATTTGTTGCATTACAAAAGATCTACTGAAGAATTCCTTGAAATGAAAGTCAACCATATTACTTGATTTATAAAATATTGAGCTAGGAAAATATGTTAAGAATAAGGGCAGGATGGTACATACAGCATTTTATGAGCAGCTAGAGCTGAGCACAGTTTTTATTCATTCTGTGTTGAACAATGATTTTGTGGCATGAATTTGCTCTATGTATATAATTGATATCTAATCTTCAATAATGCTACTCTAAACAAGGATTGATGAAATTGAGTTTAGGTCATACAAAAGCCCATGATTTATTGTTCAAGAGACAAAGTTAAAAAGTTAATTATGTCACAAGTCATGTCTTATAATAGATATGTGATTCATAGAGGAGGTAAAATTTTTTTGTTTCTTGTAGATGAATAGTTTACAATTTGATGGGAGCTGAAATAGAGGGTGGAAATCCTAAGTAGTTGAAATGAGACTAGCAAATGCACAGTGATAGTAGAGTCTCTAAGAAGGATCAGCTGCATACAGTTTAGGATCTCTTTGTGGGGTGACTGGGAGATTTTATGGGGAGATATACAGCAGCCAGATAATTGAGAGTGTTGTACTCTCTGCTAGGTGGTTGCATTTTGTTGTATTTGTAATATGTAGTCATTGAAAGATTTAAAACACACCAAAAGTGTGGTCATATTTGAGTTTTAGCAATGTATAAGTTTTGGGGGTAGGGAAAGGTACAATTTAGAGCAATGATTCACAATCCAGACAGATTGCAATCAGAATTATACAGATAGCTTTAAAATATGCACAGATACCTGGTTTCCACTTAAATTTACCACTGCAAATTTAAAGAATCACATGGGACTGGACACTGAGAGTCTATATTTTTAAAAACTCACCTTATTATTTATATATTTCTACTCAAACTTATATATTTATAGATTTTACCACGAATTTTGCAGTTAACCACAACAGACATTTATTATCTCAGAGTTTCTGTGAGTCAAGAATTGGAGTATTATTTAATCAGGTCTTTTACTTCAAGTTCTCTCACAAGGCTACAATCAAGATCTTGGCCAGAGCTGAGACCAGCAAAAAATCAACTTTGAAGCTCAGATGACTGTTAGAATTCAATTCTTGTAGCTTATGGAACTGAGAGCCCAGCTCCTTGCTGTTTCCTGGAAGCTTCCCTGTCTCTTTGTTTCTCTCTCTGTCTCTCTTTCATTATGTGGACCTCTCTACCTGGAGGTTTACTTCATTAGAGCTAATAAGAGCAGCATCTGCTGACAAGAAGAAAATTATGCTCTTATGTAAGAAAGCTCCCATCACCTTTGCCCTCTTTTAGTGGTTAGAAGCATTCAAATTATACTCACCCTCAAGAGTAGGGCATTACACAAGGGCTTGAATACCTGAATGTACGAAAAATTGGGGACCATATTAGAGTTTGTCCATGACGCACTTCATGTGATTCTGACACTGACCTAGATTCAGGCTTGAAAACAGTGATGCAGAGACTTTAAGACACATATATACAAAAGAGCTAGTGTGAAAATTAGAGAACAGATTAAAAAGCTTTGCACAAGAAATATCCACAGAGCATGTGTTTGTTTGTTCTGTGGTGTTGGTGAGGAGAGTGCTTGATTTTCAAGCTCTGAACTTGGCGATAGAGTATATTGATACCAGTAACCAAAATGAAAGTGAAAGTTGCTCAGTCATGTCTGATTCTTTGTGACCCCGTGGATTATACAGTCCATGGAATTCTCCAGGCCAGAATACTGGAGTGGGTAGCCTTTCCCTTCTCCAGGGGATCTTCCCAAACCAGGGATCGAACCCAGGTCTCCCACACTGCAGGTGGATTCTTTACCAGCTGAGCCACCAGGGAAGCCCAGGAATATTGGAGTGGGTAGCCTATCCCTTCTCTAGCCATTCTTCTTGACCCAGGAATTGAACCAGGGTTTCCAGCTTTGCAAGCAGATTCTTTACCAGCTGAGCTACCAAGGAAGCCCAGTAACCAAAATAAGAAGTAAAAAAAAAAAAAAAGAAATATGTTTTAAAAGAATGGTAATGTTGCAGTTGATTTGCCCATAGGATGTATTATTAATGTGAAAACTATATACAGTTTTGAAATATGGCCCCCCAAAAAAAGTGAGTGGCGTGTCTTTTCAATGATACACAGTAACATTGTTTACTGTGTCTACCAAAGGTTTGTTTTGTTATCCAGGAGAATGTTCTTTGTTCAACTCATTGTTTACAACTGATTAAAGTCCCCAGACTTAGGCTATACTTTGACTTGTGTATTTTTGTCCAATAGAGTTGTTAATAATTTCTTTCCAGTACAAAAGATAACCCAAAGTTTGTGGTTTACTTTTTTGTAGGACATTAGCACTTTTATAAGGCAATGGCACCCCACCCCAGTACTTTTGCCTGGAGAATCCCATGGACGGAGGAGCCTGGTGAGCTCCAGTCCATGGGGTCGCTGAGAGTTGGACACGACTGAGTGACTTCACTTTCATTTTTCACTTTCATACATTGGAGAAGGAAATGGCAACCCACTCCAGTGTTCTTGCCTGGAGAATCCCAGGGACAGGGGAGCCTGGTGAGCTTCCGTCTATGGGGTCGCACAGAGTCGGACACGACTGAAGCGACTTAGCAGCAGCAGCAGCAGCAGCAGCAGCAGCATAGCAATTACATGTTAATATTCCTCATCAATTGACTATAAATAACTAGATCCTCAAATGTTCTCTGAACCAACCTTACCATTTCACTGTCATTATCTAATAAGTTGAATAAAATGTTGAACTATTTATATTTGTGAGTCATTTTTAAATTTAATTTTGCCTTTTGAAAATTATACTTTAGTGATTGTGTAGGTATCACCAAGATGTCCAAGTGAACTCACTTAATAGAGTGAATTACATTGAACTTATCAAGAGATCTCTCTCGGTCTCTTTGTCTCTCTCTCTTTTTCTATTTTCCTCCTTCTGAAATTATTTTAAATGGCAATAAAACTTTACCTTTGCTGACTCTCTGATTCTCTAGGTTTTATTTGTACTAACTTCTTCTTTGTTTTTGTTTCCAGACCTAGACATTTTTTCTAGTTTGCACACAGCAAATGTCACTACTCGGTAATGACAGTATAGCAGGAAAACAGTTTTATAATGTGACCATTCAATGATTTCTACCAAGATGGCAGGAATATAATCTCGGTTGCATGATAAAGACAGGGAATTCATTTTCTTATTACTTTAGGATTATTTATCTATTTGTGCACACAAATTACTTCTGGAGTCATTTGGTACCTACTAGAAAGGAGGTCTGGAGTAACGGGTTTCTGTGTTTCTGTGTTCACTCTACCCAGAGCTGAGGCTGTAGAACTGAAACTGTTAGTTGCGTGCCTGTGTGTCTGAAATGGAGAAAAAAGCCTTTATCTTTGGAATGAGTCCTACTTTCATTAGGTACTAACTAATTAGATTTTGAAGTTCCTCTAGTTAAAGGAGCCCTGTTATAATTGGTTTATAGAAACTAATAAGACTAATAATATAAATCTCATACCACTCCTATGTTTGCAGAATAAAGAAGCTGAAACTTTCATATTATCATGTGTTAGACTTTTAAGGAAAATTTTCCTTTTCACTGATAGCTAAGAAACATTTCTATATAAGAATCTAAGGTCATGCAGGCAAGGTAAATACTGAGGTAAATTGAATTATTTAAATACATTTGGTTGACAAACACAGCTCTGGCTTTTCTCTGATGTAATTATCAGATTTGTGTTTGTTTTGATACTAATTGATGTTAGTTCATCTGAGCTTCCTAGATTTCTTATACTGTTTTGTTGTTGTTTAGTAGCTAAATCGTGTTCAAGTCTTTTGCAACCCATGGACTATAGCCTGCCAGGCTCCTTCATCCATGGGATTTCCCAGTCAAGAATACTGGATTAGATTGCCATTTCCTGCTCCATGGGATCTTCCCAACACAGGGATGGAACCTGCCTCTCCTGAACTGCAGGCAAATTATTTACCACTGAGCCACCCTGGGGAAGCCTGCTATACTGTTTTACCCATTAGATAAGCTAACACAATGTTAATGATTATGAATAATGCAAAATTGTCTTGATTTAAATGTATTAGTCTGATAAATTACTTTATATGAGCAGTAATCATGTTCCTAATGTGTCAGCTTAAAAAACCATATTGAAGATACTTAGTTAACTTTAAAACCTTGAAGTAAGATTAAATCTACTTAATAAATTATCTTTGTATCTGTGGATACTGGATCCTTATTTATTCTTTACTAAAGAAAGAATACTGTAAGGCATAGTATTTTTAATTTCAATTAAAAATTTTTTTGTGTGTGGTTGTAAATCATACTGTTTTCTTAGTATTTCTGATAGCTTGTTATTATTGCATAGAAAACAAAGATTTATGTATATTAATCTTATATTCTGCAACATTACCATATCCATTTATTATTTCCAGTTGTGCGTTTATGTGTGTGTGTTTGTGTGTGTGCACACACATGTGTGGCAGTTTTACCTCTTCCTTTTCATTAGACATAATTTTTCAGATATGTCACTTTGATCTTTAGTTATTAGAGTAGCTACACTTTGGAGTTTTGCTAATTAATGTGTACTGTTATTTTGTCACTTTCAGAGAGATAAAAGTGATGTGTGACTCTAAGGGATGAGCTTTGCTTGCCTGCTGAGTTGCTTGTGTAACATGCTACTGGAGATCAGTGGAGATATAACCCCAGAAAGAATGAAGGGATGGATCCAAAGCAAAAAGAATACCCAGCTGTGGATGTGACTGGTGATAGAAGCAAAGTCCAGTGCTGTAAAGAGCAATATTGCATAGGAACCTGGAATGTCAGGTCCATGAATCAAGGCAAACTGGAAGTGGTCAAACAAGAGATGGCAAGAGTGAATGTCGACATTCTAGGAATCAGAGAACTAAAATGGACTGGAATGGGTGAATTTAACTCAGAGGACCATTATATCTACTACTAGAGGCAGGAATCCCTCAGAAGAAATGGAGTGGCCATCATGGTCAACAAAAGAGTCGGAAATGCAGTACTTGGATGCAGTCTCAAAAATGACAGAATGATCTCTGTTCATTTCCAAGGCAAACCATTCAATATCACAGTAATCCAAGTCTATGCCTCAACCAGTAATTCTGAAGAAGCTGAAGGTGAACAGTTCTATGAAGACCTAAAAGATTTTTTAGAACTAACACCCAAAAAAGATGTCCTTTTCATTATATGGGACTGGAATGCAAAAGTAGGAAGTCAAGAAACACTTGGATTAACAGGCAAATTTGGCCTTGGAATACGGAATGAAGCAGGGCAAAGACGAATAGAGTTTTGCCAAGAAAATGCACTGGTCATAACAAACACCCTCTTCCAACAACACAAGAGAAGACTCTATACATGGACATCACCAGATGGTCAACACCGAAATCAGATCGATTAGGTTCTTTGCAGCCAAAGATGGAGAAGCTCTGTACAGTCAACAAAACAAGACCGGGAGCTGACTGTGGCTCAGATCATGAACTTCTTACTGCCAAATTCAGAATTAAAGTGAAGAAAGTGGAGAAAACCACTAGACCATTCAGGTATGACCTAAATCAAATCCCTTATGATTATACAGTGGAAGTGAGAAATAGATTTAAGGGACTAGATCTGATAGATAGAGTGCCTGATAAACTATGGACTGAGGTTTGTGACATTGTACAGGACAGGGATCAAGACCATCCCCATGGAAAAGAAATGCAAAAAAGCAAAATGGCTGTCTGGGGAGGCCTTACAAATAGCTGTGAAAAGAAGAGAAGCAAAAAGCAAAGGAGAAAAGGGAAGATATAAACATCTGAATGCAGAGTTCCAAAGAATAGCAAGAAGAGATAAGAAAGCCATCTTCAGTGATCAATGCAAAGAAATAGAGGAAAACAAAAGAGTGGGAAAGACTAGGGATCTCTTCAAGAGATACCAAAGGAACATTTCATGCAAAGATGGGCTTGATAAAGGACAGAAATGGTATGGACCTAACAGAAGCAGAAGATATTAAGAAGAGGTGGCAAGAACACACAGAAGAACTGTACAAAAAAGATCTTCACAACCCAGATAATCACGATAGTGTGATCACTGACCTAGAGCCAGACATCCTGGAATGTGAAGTCAAGTGGGCCTTAGAATGCATCACTAAGAACAAAGCTAGTGGAGGTGATGAAATTCCAGTTGAGCTGTTTCAAATCCTGAAAGATGATGCTCTGAAAGTGCTGTACTCAATATGCCAGCAATTGAAAACTCAGCAGTGGCCACAGGACTGGAAAAGGTCAGTTTGCATTCCAATCCCAAAGAAAGGCAATGCCAAAGAACGCTCAAACTACCACACAATTGCACTCATCTCACGCACTAGTAAAGTAATGATCAAAATTCTCCAAGCCAGGCTTCAGCAGTACATGAAGCCAGGCTTCAGCAGTACATGAACTTTCAGATGTTCAAGCTGGTTTTAGAAAAGGCAGAGGAACCAGAGATCAAATTGCCAACATCTGCTGGATCATGGAAAAAGCAAGAGAGTTCCAGAAAAACATCTATTTCTGCTTTGTTGACTATGCCAAAGCCTTTGACTGTGTGGATCACAATAAACTGGAAAATTCTGAAAGAGATGGGAATACCAGACCACCTGACCTGCCTCTTGAGAAATTGTATGCAGGTCAGGAAGGAACAGTTAGAACTGGACATGGAACAACAGACTGGTTCCGAAGAGGAAAAGGAGTTCGTCAAGGCTGTATATTGTTACCATGCTTATTTAACTTATATGCAGAGTACATCATGAGAAATGCTGGACTGGAAGAAGCACAAGCTGAGATCAAGATTGTCTGGAGAAATCTCAATAACCTCAGATATGCAGATGACACCACCCTTATGGCAGATAGTGAAGAGGAACTCAAAAGCCTCTTGATGAAGGTGAAAGAGGAGAGTGAAAAAGTTGGCTTAAAGTTCAACATTAGAAAACAAAGATCATGGCATCTGGTCCCATCACTACATGGGAAATAGATGGGGAAACAGTGGAAATAGTGGCAGACTTTATTTTTTTGGGCTCCAAAATCACTGCAGATGGTGACTGCAGCCATGAAATTAAAAGACGCTTACTCCTTGGAAGGAAAGTTATGACCAACCTAGATAGCATATTCAAAAGCAGAGACATTACTTTGCCAACAGAGGTTCTCCTAGTCAAGGCTGTGGTTTTTCCTGTGGTCATGTATGGATGTGAGAGTTGGACTGTGAAGAAGGCTGAGCACTGAAGAATTGATGCTTTTGAACTGTGGTGTTGGAGAAGACTCTTGAGAGTCCCTTGGACTGCAAGGAGATCCAACCAGTCCATTCTGAAGGTGATCAGCCCTGGGATTTCTTTGGAAGGAATGATGCTAAAGCTGAAGCTCCAGTACTTCAGCTACCTCATGCGAAGAGTTGACTCATTGGAAAAGACTCTGGTGCTGAGAGGGATTGGGGGCAGGAGGAGAAGGGGACGACAGAGGATGAGATGGCTGGATGGCATCACTGACTCAATGAATGTGAGTCTGAGTGAACTCCGGGAGTTGGCGATGGACAGGGAGGCCTGACGTGCTACGATTCGTGGGGTCGCAAAGAGTCGGACACAACTGAGCGACTGAACTGAATTGAACTGAATTATATACTTTCTAGTTAAATCAGATCAGATCAGATCAGTCGCTCAGTCGTGTCTGACTCTTTGCGACCCCATGAATCACAGCACGCCAGGCCTCCCTGTCCATCACCAGCTCTCAGAGGTCACTCAGACTCACATTCATCGAGTCAGTGATGCCATCCAGCCATCTCGTCCTCTGTCGTCCCCTTCTCCTCCTGCCCTCAATCCCTCCCAGCATCAGAGTCTTCTCCAATGAGTCAACTCTTCGCATGAGGTGGCCAAAATACTGAAGTTTCAGCTTTAGCATCATTCCTTCCGAAGAAATCCCAGGCCTGATCACCTTCAGAATGGACTGCTTGGATCTCCCTGCAGTCCTAGGGACTCTCAAGAGTCTTCTCCAACACCACAGTTCAAAAGCATCAATTCTTCGATGCTCAGCCTTCTTCACAGTCCAGCTCTCACATCCATACATGACCACAGGAAAGAGCATAGCCTTGACTAGGTGAACCTTTGTTGGCAAAGTAATGTCTCTGCTTTTGAATATGCTATCTAGGTTGGTCATAACTTTCCTTCCAAGGAGTAAGCGTCTTTTAATTTCATGGCTGCAGTCACCATCTGCAGTGATTTTGGAGCCCAGAAAAACAAAGTCTGACACTGTTTCCACTGTTTTTCCATCTATTTCCCATGTAGTGATGGGACCAGATGCCATGATCTTCGTTTTCTGAATGTTGAGCTTTAAGCCAACCTTTTCACTCTTCACTTTCACTTTCATCAAGAGGCTTTTTAGTTCCTCTTCACTTTCTGCCATAACGGTGGTGTCATCTGCATATCTGAGGTTATTGATATTTCTCCCGGCAATCTTGATTCCAACTTGTATTTCTTCTAGTCCAGCATTTCTCATGATGTTTAGATAGAAGATAGTTAATTTGGTGAAATGCTATAGCTCTTATTGGTATTTGAGCCTATGGAAGGAATATATATGTGTGTGAAGTATGAGTTTTTCTGTTGTTTTTACAGAAAGAAAAAGTTTGTTCTGAAGTGAAGTATGAGATTGTCCCAAAATATAAAACAATTTAGTAAAGAGCCAAACTTGATTTTGTACAGCTAGATGAATAAAGTTTGAGAGAAGTAAAATTTGTTGTATCTGGTTTATATTATTTAAGATATGAAGGAATTAAGCATTTTAAAGTATTGGCAAATTTCACTCAGGTTGAGGATTTATTCTGAAAGTATTTTAAGGGGCTTACAATTTTTTAATTTTCAAACCTTGTGTTAATACATCTAGATCACGCTTTTCTTGTAGGAAAACTTTGTATAGAGCATTTATCTTCTCTTTAACAAGGTATAGTAAACAATTTGTTTGCTTGTTTTACCTTCTGTTCTATCTGCCCATATTGTATATAATCTGTAATAGTTTTCTATGCCTGGGATTGACCATATCAAGCCTGTGATTTTATTAAAAATACTATGGAGAATAAAAAGACTTATTCATTCATTTTATAAAAGGAGGGATATGAAAACAATTAAGTTTTTTATGCTTCATACTTCTTAATTAGCTCCAAGAGTATTTGTAACATTTTCAAGGGTAGAGTTGTTCAAGAGAAGATTAGCTGTACAATAAAATGTTACTAATATAAACCTTTCAGAGACTACAGATGGATTGGAGGATTTAGGAGGTGTTTTAACACCTTCACTGATCATAATGTGTCTTTAGGCTCAGAGAACACATAAAATAAATTATTCTAGAAGAATTATATGTTGTATGCAATAGCAGAGTTTACTCTTTGCCATCCCAATATTCTTGATTATGGCAATAAATGAACTATGGTCATTCTGTTTCACCTGCAACTACAGAATTTACTCTGAAGCTCAGAGCCTTACTGAAAGCTCAGATAACAACTTTTGTCTTAAGTCAGAAACAACTTCAGATGGACTGTAACAGATGTTCAAAAACTGATATGTCAAAGAATGAAGTCTTGCATACAGATTTACAAGCTGACTCACCCAGTATGACTTTGATATTGTGCAAGGGTACTGAGTCAATATTTCCAGGGCTCTTTTTAGTCCAGAAAGCAGACAGCTTCATGAAAGCAGAGGAATTACACAAGAACCCCAGTGGATCAAAAATTAATTGCATAGGACTAAAAATACTGAAAAAAGACATTTTATTTTTATTATTTGTCTGGAATTTTGTTTGTATTATGTTTAATGCTCTTGTCTTCTAAGGAATATATGTGAAGGCCTTATTTCTTTCTTCTTAAGCTATCTCTAGCCCTCAGTTTAAAACTCTATGCATTTATAAACTGAATTTTAAGCTCTGCATTGTAAAATTAAATATATTTTAAAATGGCATCTGATTTTCACTGACTCTGCAGAATTCAGAAACAAATATTTTGACTGAGTCTTCTTATATTTCAAAGCAATGTATTAATAGCTACTTGCATAGGTTTGATAATAATCTGCTCTATATTTTCCCAAGACCCAATTGGACAGTTGATTATGCAATGAAGGTCATTATACACAATAAAATATTTGAGGCTGATTTTCATTTATTCAGGTATGACAAGCCCACCACAAAAAAAAAGATTGTACTTCATTTATAAAGCCACTCACTACCTACAAAACATACTGAGAAATACTATATGCAAGACCTTAAGAATGACACAATTCTTAGAATTAAAGTTAGCACAAAGTAAAACATTTTCAGCTCCTAACCCCAAAACATCTAGCCTTACCTAGCCCCAATCTCTGGCCATGAGTGAGGAGAGGGAATCATTAATGTTTTAGAAGGAAAAGAAAAATAAATCAACTCAGTGTTTGCTTGATATGGATAATAACCCATCGCAGTTTTACAATTACCTGCAATATCTTTGTAGGAATAAATGTCTATTTTCAGTATGTAAGAAAAAAGTAAGGTAGCTCAGTGGTTAAAAAAAAATCTGCCTGCTAAGCAGTAGATGCAGGTTCGATTTCTGGGTCAGGCACATCCCCTGGAGAAGAAAATGGCAACCCATTCCAGTACTCTTGCCTGGGAAATCCCATGGGTAGAGAAATCTGGTGGGCTAGTCCCTGGGGTTGCAAAAGAGTTGGACATGACTTAGTGACTAAAAAACAACAAAGGAAAGAGTAGTTTTAAGAAAGTTTGTGTTGATAGTAAAGATGTAATGCAAGAGAGTATAGGATCAGGCAAAGGTATTTAACTGAGAACTGACATGGAGTGGAAGAAGACAAGATGCCTATTTGATAGTAAACACTAATATGTGCTGAAACACTGCTCTGAGCCAGAGGTAACACTCTGCAGTGCCAGACACTGTGTATATTTCCCTATTAATCTTTACAACAGCTTTACAGGTTGGATATTATTAACTCTATTTTCCAAAGGCCCAAGCAGGTTGCCCCCAACTGGATGATGAGTAAATGGCATAGCAAGTGTTTGAATTCAAGTAGGCTAACCCCTGGAGAAGGCAATGGCACCCGACTCCGGTACTCTTGCCTGGAAAATCCCATGGATGGAGGAGCCTGGAAGGCTGGAGTCCATGGGGTCGCTGAGGTTTAGACACGACTGAGTGACTTCATTTTCACTTTTCACTTTCATGCATTGGAGAAGGAAAGGGCAACCCACTCCAGTGTTCTTGCCTGGAGAATCCCAGGGACAGGGGAGCCTGGTGGGCTGCCATCTATGGGGTTGCACAGAATCGGACACGACTGAAGTGACTTAGCAGTAGCAGCAGCACGCTAACCCCAGTGTTTCCCAGGTGGCGCTCGTAGTAAAGAACCCACCTGCCAAAGCAGGAGACCCAAGAGATGAAGGTTTGATCCCTGGGTCAGGAAGATCCCTTGGAGGAGGGTGTGGCAACCCACTCCAGTAGTCTTTCCTGGAGAATTTCATGAATGGAGGACCCTGGCTGGCTACAGTCCATAGGGCTGCAAAAGTCAGACACAACTGAAGCGACATAGAGTGTGCGCAGGTGATCACACACACACACACACACACGTACAGGCTAACCACAACCCTTTAACATTTAACCACTAGGCTACAGCTGCTTCTGTTTTAAATTGTATGAGTGATTATTAATGCAAAGCACAAGCAGAGATTAACTTTGGAAATAAGAACTTGTGTGAAGAGCAGAATCAAAGGAGGAATGGAAGGATTTGCATCCCTGGATTAGAGAGATATGAACTTTCCTTAGCAATATAGGAATACCTACTTTCTCATTAGTTAAGGAATATCTACTCTTCTTGCTGTGGAGAAGGATAACTTGTGTTTAGAAGAGAAGGTGAAGAAGGAGGGTGACTCCTGCCCAGAATTCTATGAGAAGTGAGATCTACCTGGGCAAGATAGTGATGAAGCATAGGGTAGGAAATGAAAAGAGATGGAGAAGATAGTTTCAAATAATTTGTATAATGATAAGTTAACTGATTAACAGGAAGAAAAATTGAAGAACTACCTTTTTATATCTCTTCTATATGTGCAAAGGTACAAGATACATTTAGTGTCATCTGTATAAGTAGTACTCTGCTAAATGCAGATGATACAATGGTAGTTAAATCAGACCCAGAGCTGTCTTCTGAGTCTCAAGGACTAGAGAGAGAGATGTTCATCAGGTAGTAAAATAATCACATAGAAATATACAATTCAAAGTATTATATGAGTGCTGAAGAGACAAAGAGAATTAAAAGATCTCTGATAGGCAAAATTGACCTGTTTAGCATGGTGAGGGACTGTTTCCCTAAGGAAGTGAGTTCTGACTTCTAATTAGAAAGTAAATTAAGCAGAGATATGTCCCTAGGAATTTGCCCTTGATAATACTTAATCTCAGTTAGTTCAGTCACTCAGTCATGTATGATTCTTTGTGACCCCATAGACTGTAGCATGACAAGCTTCCCTGTCTATCACTGACTAACAAAGGTAGTTCAAACTCATATCCATTGAATCAGTGGTGCCATCCAACCATCTTATCCTCTGTCGTCCCCTTCTCCTCCTGCCTTCAATCTTTCCCAGCATCAGGGTCTTTTCCAATGAGTCAGTTCTTCACATCAGGTGGCCAAAGTATTGGAGCTTCAGATTCAGCATCAGTCCTTTCAATAAATATTCAGGACTGCTTTCTTCCAGAATTGAGTGGTTCAATCTCCTTTCAGTCCAAGGGACTCTCAAGAGTCCTTTCCAACACCACAGTTCAAAAGCATCGATTCTTTGGCACTAAGCTTTCTTTATAGTCCAACTTTCACACCCATACATGACTACTGGAAAAACCATAGCTTTGACTCAGTCAGTCAGTTCAGTAGCTCAGTCATGTCTCAATCTTTGTGACCCCATGGGCTGGAGCACACCAGGCCTCCCTATCCATTGCCAACTCCTAGAGTTTACCCAAACTCATGTTCATTGAGTCGGTGATACCATCCAACCTTCTCATCCTCTGTTGTCTCTTTCTCCTCCCACCTTCAATCTTTCTCAGCATCGGGGTATTTTCAAATGAGTGACTTCTTCGCATCAGGCAGCCAAAGTATTGGGAGTTTCAGCTTCAGCATCAGTCCTTCCA
Organism: Tragelaphus eurycerus; assembly: GCA_935064755.1. Lineage (NCBI taxonomy): Eukaryota > Metazoa > Chordata > Mammalia > Artiodactyla > Bovidae > Tragelaphus > Tragelaphus eurycerus. The sequence continues at coordinate 2,190,567 of CAKXYN010000057.1, read as the reverse complement.
ATGAATAGTCAGGACTGATTTCCTTTAGGATGGACTGATTGAATCTCCTTGCAGTCCAAGGGACTCTCAAGAGTCTTCTCCAACACCACAGTTAAAAAGCATTAATTTTTCAGTGCTCAGCTTTCTTTATAGTCCAACTCTCACATCCATACATGACTACTAGAAAACTGAATGGACTTTTGTCAACAAAGTAATGTCTCTGCTTTTTAATATGCTGTCTATGTTGGTCATAGCTTTTTTCCAAGGAGCAAGCATATTTTATTTTCATGGCTGCAGTCACCATCTCCAGTGGTTTTGGAGCCCAAGAAAATTGCTCACTGTTTTCATTGTTTCCCTGTTTATTTGCCATGAAGTCATGGGACTGGATGTCATGATCTTCATTTTTTAAATGTTTAGTTAAGCCAGCTTTTTCACTCTCCTTTTTCACTTTCATTAACAGGCTTTTCAGTTCTTCTTTGCTTTCTGCCATAAGGGTGGTGTTACATGCGTATCTGAGGTTATTGATATTTCTCTTGGCAATCTTGACTCCAGTTCATGTTTCATTCAGCCCAGCATTTCACATGATGTACTCTGCATATAAGTTAAATAAGCAGGGTGACAATAATCAGCCTTGACATACTCCTTTCACAATTTGGAACCGGTCTGTTCTTCCATGTCCAGTTCTAACTGTTGCTTCTTGGCCTGCATACACATTTCTCAGGAGCCAGATTTGGTGGTCTGGTATGCCCATCTCTTGAAGAATTTTCCACAGTTTGTTTTGATCCACACAGTCAAAGGCTGTGGCATAGTCAATAAAGAAGTAGATGTTTTTCTGGAACTCTCTTGCTTTTTCAATGATTCAGCAAATATTGGCAATTTGATCTCTGGTTCCTCTGCCTTTTCTAAATCTAGCTTGGATACCTGGAAGTTCTCAGTTCACTTACTGTTGAAGCCTCACTTGGAGAATTTTGAGCATTACTCTGCTAGTGTGTGATATGTGTACAATTGTGTGGTAGTTTGAACATTCTTTGGCATTGCCTTTCTTTGGGATTGGAATGAAAACTGACTTTTTCCAGTCCAGTGGCCACTGCTGAGTTTTCCATATTTGCTGAGATATTGAGTGCAACACTTTCACAGTATCATCTTTAAGGATTTGAAATAACTCAGCTGGAATTTCTTTACCTCCACTAGCTTTGTTCATAGTGATGCTTTCTAAGGCCCACTTGACTTCACATTCCTGGATATCTGGTTCTAGGTAAGTGATCACATCATCGTGGTTATCTGGGTCATTCAGATTTTTTTGTATAGCTCTTCTGTGTATTCTTGCCACCTCTTCTTAATATCTTCTGCTTTTGTTAAGTCCATACAATTTCTGTCCTTTATCGAACCCATTTTTGCGCGAAATGTTCCCTTAGTATCTCTAACTTCCTTGAAGAGATCTCTAGTCTTTCCCATTCTATTGTTTTACTGTTTTTTTTTTTTTTTTTTCAATGATCACTAAGAAAGGCTTTCCTATCTCTCCTTGCTATTTTTTGGAACTCTGCTTTCAGTTGGGTATATCTTCCCTTTTCTCCTTTGCCTTTTGCTTTTCTTCTTTTCTCAGCTATTTGTCAAGCTTCCTCAGACAACCATTTTCCCTTTTTACTTTACTTTTTCTTTGGGATGGTCTTGATCTCTGCCTCTTGTACAATGTCACAAACCTCCATCCATAGTTCTTCAGGCATTCTATCAGATATAATCCCTTGAATCTATTTGTCACTTCCACTGTGTAATCATTAGGAATTTGATTCAAGTGAAAGTGGAGAGTGAAAAGGTTGGCTTAAAGCTCAACATTCAGAAAATGAAGATCATGGCATCTGGTCCCATCACTACATGGGAAATAGATGGAGAAACAGTGGAAACAGTGTCAGACTTTCTTTTTCTGGGCTCCAAAATCACTGCAGATGGTGATTGTAGCCATGAAATTAAAAGACACTTACTCCTTGGAAGGAAAGTTATGACCAACCTAGATAGCATATTCAAAAGCAGAGACATTACTTTGCCAACAAAGGTTCACCTAGTCAAGGCTATGGTCTTTCCTGTGGTCATGTATGGATGTGAAAGTTGGACTGTGAAGAAGGCTGAGCACTGAAGAATTGATGCTTTTGAACTGTGGTGTTGGAGAAGACTCTTGAGAGTCCCTTGGACTGCAAGGAGATCCAACCAGTCCATTCTGAAGGAGATCAGCCCTGGGATTTCTTTGGAAGGAATGATACTAAAGCTGAAACTCCAGTATTTTGGCCACCTCATGCGAAGAGTTGACTCATTGGAGAAGACTCTGTTGCTGGGAAGGATTGAGGGCAGGAGGAGAAGGGGACGACAGAGGATGAGATGGCTGGATGGCATCACTGACTCGATGGATGTGAGTCTGGGTGACCTCCGGGAGTTGGTGATGGACAGGGAGGCCTGGCGTGCTGAGGTTCATGGGGTCGCAAAGAGTCGGACACAACTGAGTGACTGATCTGATCTAATACCTGCATGGTCTAATGGTTTTCCCTTTTTTTTCCATTTAAGTATGAATTTTTTATCCATAAATAGTTTTATCTATGGAAACAAAATGTATTATTACATTAAATCTGTACAAAATAAGAAAGTGAAAAAGTTTCCAGCAATTTCTGAAGAACATAAAATATCTGAATAATTCAGAAAAATTGTCTCTGTCACTCTTGCTTATTTATTTATTTCCCTCTTTATTGTTTGGCATATGAGGCGTTGCCCCCTAGAATTGTGCTTGTCAAAAGTAGATGTTTATTCACATTATCTGTGGAGCTTGCCAATTGCAGAATGCATCCATTACTCCAAGAGTTTCTTTGCCTACGTCTTCTAGGATAGAATCTTGTAATCTGCACAATTATGAGGGACTTCAGACAATTTTGATGAAGGGAATCCTAGCACAGTAGTTTGACAAAAGTAACCCTAGTTCATATAATTTTATTCCACATTTGTATTTTCTCCACTATGCTTATCATTCTAGATAAAATCTTAGTATTATATCTAAGTTATGACCTATATTATATTTAACTGAAGACAACATTCACATTTTTTTGTATGCTTTCTACATGACAGGTAAACTTAATTATGTAACTGGTGTCTCCAAATAAAACAATTTTTTTATCTGATTTCGATGTGCTAGCAAACCAAGAGCAAGAAGAATGAATCATTTAAAATCCTCACTATAGTTATTTTTATATTCCTACAAAATAGAAGAAATCAAAAAGATGCCAGAGGTCAAAATTACTGTATAATTTTTAGATAATATTTGCTGTTAGTTATTAATGTTAAGATAATAACTCAGTGACAGTAAAGAAAATGTAGACTAAATCCCAGGAAATGAAATTTTTATTCAAGTTGTAGTCTAGATATTAAATGATTAAGTTGACTGTCTTGTTGATTATTTCCAAGAATTCAATGAAAGATTCTGAATATATCACCCATGCACGATAATATGGTTTTCAGAAGGTTATTTTCAACAGCAAATAGTATCCCAATGCTGGATAAAGCCAAGAATGTCTCTGTCTAGGTTCACACTGAATTATTTCCCCCATGAAACACTTCCTTGATTCTTATTCCCTCCACACATGTAACACTCATAAGCACAAACTGAACATTCCTTCTTTGTGACCTCAGATTGAAATTGAGCAGGACCCTATGAAAACCTGGGCACAAAAGTCTTTCCGTGTCCCTTATTTCTTGATTATAAGGAATAGGGTTCATTCAGCCTCCATGACCTTCCCTGAGTTCCAAAGGGCAGGTTCAAACAGTTGCAAATCAGGGAAGGGAAGGAATGCAGAGACAAGGGAAGAAAAGTCAAGAACAATAGTGCAGTTTGGGGACAGGGTCCTGGTTCCCACTCGAGGGATACACATAAAAATATCTCTGAGCTGTTCTGCAGGTACTGATACCCCTAACAAGTGGAGGAAGTTAACTGTGTGCTGTCCACAAACAAGTAGACCCCAGATAGGCTGGAACCAGAAGGTTGATGATGCTGACCCCCTCTTTCCTCACCACCAACCAATCAGAAGAATGTCCACATGCTGATTACACCTTCTTTGAACCATTACTATAAAACTCCTCACTAGCCCCCAAGTTGGGACACACAGTTTTGAAGTTTTGAGACATTAACCCACTGTGAGCCCCTCTTTGCCCTGCAAAGCAAAACAATTTTCTTTTTGTTTCACCTTCAAAACTCTGTCTCTGAGATTTAGTTCAGCATCAGTGTATAGAGGCCAGATTCAGCATCAAAGCCTATTTTGTCAGAGTCTACCTGAAAATCTCAATCTGCTTATGGTACTTTATTAAAAATCTGCATACTTGGACTGGAGGTAATCATCTGTGTCAGTCATGTTGCATGGACATCACTTGGCACAGTACTTGTAACAAATTACAGACAGTAAAGATTTGCTGGTAGGAGTTGTGAATAATAAAATATTTATATAGATTTTATAAGATTCTTTTTTACTACAGAGAGTAGTGGGTCCTGAATTTAATCCTGCTTGCATTATTCATTTCATGTTTTGAGATTTTTTGAATAAGCCATTTTACCATCTCCAAAATGACATGTGAAAACTATATATAAATCTTTGAGTTCTCATCTCTCAAAATAAACCAATAGTAACTTAGTACAAGACCTTTGATTTTACTTGAACTTTTTGGAGAAAATTTTAAGATTAAATTTGTTTTGAGTGTATAATTCAAAAAATACATATCAAAATATGTCTCTATATGCTACAAGGATAAACACTTATTAAAATAAAATTGATCTTTCTAAAAGGGTGCATGTTTCCTCTTTAGCCATGAACCTCCTGTGCATGTTTCAGATAATCCAATGAAAATTTGCATTGATTAAATTCTGAATTCCATATAAAAATGTCCCTTCCTTTCTTCTATGTTAAAATTTGAACTGTGAATCATTTGCATTTAAATATCCTTCTAGATTTGGCCCTTTACCGGTTTCAACATCCATTTGAATGATAACCAAGAGATAAAAATCTCAGCAAAATGTTGCATATGTTGCTTACAATCATGTTTAATTACTTTGAATCTGTAATTAAAAATTCAAAACAAAAATAAAAACCCAGAATCCATAGAATACAAATCATAGCAAATGATACTTATGCCCAGTTTAGGATTTAGCATACATTTCACTTTGAATGACTAGCTGCTCTTCTTGAATGAGGCACCTGCCTACATAATACACTGCACATGTAAAGACTGTAAGAGAATCCAGGCTGTCAGCTTTGTGAAATTCACTCTTTGGACCATTTCTTGCTCACTCACATTTATTGGCCCTTTTGTTCCAAATGAACTAAGTTTGTAATGAGGTAGAAGGAAGCAGAACAAGATCATCTTTTTACAGAACAAATTGATTAGACTGATTAGTTAAAAGATAGACTAATTTAAAAGCTATTACCCTTGTGGCTCTATTTACATAAACTAGCCTCTTTTCCTATGTCTACTTGAAACAACATCCCTCGTTATCTGTTCACAGATGAACTTAACTCTCACTGCGCCTTTCCAGACCCTATCAGAAATATATCTACAACCTATTGAGAATCAGTAGTAAAATGGTCATTAGGATAGCTAAGCTCCATAATTTTTACTATAAGAGACTGTTATTAAACATTTAAAAAGAATTCCTGAAAAAGGACTTATTAACCCCAAGAACAAATAAATAAATTTATTGAATATTTACATAAAGCAAGGCAGAGTCAGTTTCAAATATCAAATCAGATCAGATCAGTCGCTCAGTCATGTCTGACTCTTTGCGACCCCATGAACTGCAGCACACCAGGCCTCCCTATCCATCACCAGCTCTCAGAGGTCACTCAGACTCACAATCATCGAGTCAGTGATGCCATCCAGCCATCTCATCCTCTGTCATCCCCTTCTCCTCCTGCCCTCAATTCCTCCCAGCATCAGAGTCTTCTCCAATGAGTCAACTCTTCGCATGAGGTGGCCAAAATACTGGAGTTTCAGCTTGAGCATCATTCCTTCCAAAGAAATCCCAGGGCTGATCTCCTTCAGAATGGACCGGTTGGATCTTCTTGCAGTCCAAGGGACTCTCAAGAGTCTTCTCCAACACCACAGTTCAAAAGCATCAATTCTTGGGCGCTCAGCCTTCTTCACAGTCCAGCTCTCACATCCATACATGACCACAGGAAAGACCATAGCCTTGACTAGGTGAACCTTTGTTGGCAAAGAGATGTCTCTGCTTTTGAATATGCTATCTAGGTTGGTCATAACTTTCCTTCCAAGGAGTAAGCGTCTTTTAATTTCATGGCTGCAGTCACCATCTGCAGTGATTTTGGAGCCCAGAAAAATAAAGTCTGACACTGTTTCCACTGTTTCTCCATCTATTTCCCATGTAGTGATGGGACCAGATGCCATGATCTTCATTTTCTGAATGTTGAGCTTTAAGCCAACCTTTTCACTTTCACTTTCATCAAGAGGCTTTTGAGTTCCTCTTCACTTTCTGCCATAAGGGTGGTATCATCTCCATACCTGAGGTTATTGATATTTCTCCCAGCAATCTTGATTCCAGCTTGTGTTTCCTCCAGTCCAGCATTTCTCATGATGTACTCTGCATATAAGTTAAATAAACATGGTGACAATATACAGCCTTGATGTACTCCTTTTCCTATTTGGAACCAGTCTGTTGTTCCATGACCAGTTCTAATTGTTGCTTCCTGACCTGCATACAGATTTCTCAAGAGGCAGATCAGGTGGTCTGGCATTCCCATCTCTCTCAGAATTTTCCACAGTTTATTGTGATCCACACAGTCAAAGGCTTTGGCATAGTCAATAAAGCAGAAATAGATGTTTTTCTGGAACTCTCTTGCTTTTTCCGTGATCCAGTGGATGTTGGCAATTTGATCTCTGGTTCCTCTGCCTTTTCGAAATCCAGCTTGAACATCAGGAAGTTCACAGTTCACATATTGCTGAAACCTGGCTTGGAGAATTTTGAGCATTACTTTACTAGCATGTGAGATTAGTGCAATTGTGCGGTAGTTTGAGCACTCTTTGGTATTGCCTTTCTTTGGGATTGGGATGAAAACTGACCTTTTCCAGTCTTGTGGCCACTGCTGAGTTTTCCAAATTTGCTGGCATATTGAGTGCAGCACTTTCACAGCATCATCTTTCAGGATTTGGAATAGCTCCACTGGAATTCCATCACCTCCACTAGCTTTGTTCGTAGTGATGCTTTCTAAGGCCCACTTGACTTCACATTCCAGGATGTCTGGCTCTAGGTCAGTGATCACACCATCATGATTATCTGGGTTGTGAAGATCATTTTTGTACAGTTCTGTGCATTCTTGCCACCTCTTCTTAATATCTTCTGCTTCTGTTAGGTCCATACCATTTCTGTCCTTTATAGAGCCCATTTTTGCATGAAATGTTCCTTTGGTATCTCTGATTTTCTTGAAGAGATCCTTAGTCTTTCCCATTCTGTTGTTTTCCTCTATTTCTTTGCATTGATCGCTGAAGAAGGCTTCTTATCTCTTCTTGCTATTCTTTGGAACTCTGCATTCAGATGTTTTTATCTTTCCTTTTCTTCTTTGCTTTTCGCTTCTCTTCTTTTCACAGCTATTTGTAAGGCCTCCCCAGACAGCCATTTTGCTTTTTTGCATTTCTTTTCCATGGGGATCATCTTGATCCCTGTCTCCTGGACAATGTCACGAACCTCATTCCATAGTTCATCAGGCACTCTATCTATCAGATCTAGGCCCTTAAATCTATTTCTCACTTCCACTGGATAATCATAAGGGATTTGATTTAGGTCATACCTGAATGGTCTAGTGGTTTTCCCTACTTTCTTCAATTTAAGTCTGAATTTGGCAATAAGGAGTTCATGGTCCGAGCCACAGTCAGCTCCTGGTCTTGTTTTTGCTGATTGGATAAAGCTTCTCCATCTTTGGCTGCAAAGAATATAATCGATCTGATTTCGGTGTTGACCATCTGGTGATGTCCATGTATAGAGTCTTCTCTTGTGTTGTTGGAAGAGGGTATTTGCTATGACCAGTGCATTTTCTTGGCAAAACTCTGTTAGTTTTTGCCCTGCTTCATTCCGTGTTCCAAGGCCAAATTTGCCTGTTATTCCAGGTGTTTCTTGACTTCCTACTTTTGCATTCCACTCCCCTATAATGAAAAGGACATCTTTTTTGGGTGTTAGTTCTAAAAGGTCTTGTAGGTCTTCATAGAACCGTTCACCTTCAGCTTCTTCAGCGTTACTGGTTGGGGCATAGACTTGGATTACTGTGACATTGAATGGGTTGCCTTGGAAACGAACAGAGATCATTCTGTCGTTTTTGAGATTGCATCCAAGTACTGCATTTCAGACTCTTTTGTTGACCATGATGGCCACTCCGTTTCTTCTGAGGGATTCCTGCCCACAGTAGTAGATATAATGGTCCTCTGAGTTAAATTCACCCATTCCAGTCCATTTTAGTTCACTAATTCCTAGAATGTTGACATTCACTCTTGCCATCTCTTGTTTGACCACTTCCAATTTGCCTTGATTCATGGACCTGACATTCCAGGTTCCTATGCAATATTGTTCTTTACAGCATTGGACTTTGCTTCTTTCACCAGACACATCTACAGCTGGGTATTCTTTCTGCTTTGGTTCCATCCCTTCATTCTTTCTGGAGTTATTTCTCCACTGATCTCCAGTAGCATATTGAGCACCTACTGACCTGGGGAGTTTCTCTTTCAGTATCCTATCATTTTGCCTTTTCATACTGTTCATGGGGTTCTCAAAGCAAGAATACTGAAGTGGTTTGCCATTCCCTTCTCCAGCGGACCACACCCTGTCAGATCTCTCCACCATGGCCCGCCCATCCTGGGTTGCCCCACGGGCATGGCTTAATTTCATTGAGTTAGACAAGGCTGTGGTCCTGGTGTGATTAGATTGACTAGTTTTCTGTATGGTTTCAGTGTATTTGCCCTCTGATGCCCTCTTGCAAGACCTACCGTCTTACTTGGGTTTCTCTTACCTTGGGCGTGGGGTATCTCTTCCCGGCTGCTCCAGCAAAGCACAGCCATGGCACCTTACCTTGGATGAGGGGTTTCTCCTCACCGCCGCCCTTCCTGACCTTGGGGGAGGAGTATCTACTCACTGCCGCCCTTCCTGACCTCGGTCGTGGGGTAGCTCCTCTCAGCCGTGCTTAGTGTGCCAGTCCTCACCGCTGTCCTTCCTCGGACGTTGGGTAGCTGCTCTAGGTGCGCCGTGCAGCCGGTGAGGGGCTCTCGGTGCGCCGCTCGCGGGTAGGCCGGGAACTCTCTAAGCACTATACCTAAGTTAATTATTATAATTAAGCTAATTCCATTATTAACATTTCCTAACTAGGGACTTGATATTAAGGTTTGCTTTTTCAGTCTGATAAGTATATTACTTAAACACTAATAAGTTTCACTGAGCATCTTTCACTTGACTGGGTTTAGAGAATTCTTCTGCATGGGTTTGCTGCTCTTTCTCTTTCTGTCCTGTGCTCTTCCTCCTTTGCTTGGGCTAGTGTCCTGATTTATGGAACTTCTTCCTCCTTCTGGAATCAGCTTCCACCTTCTAGCTGCACTACACTACTTCATTCTGTCTGTGATTTAAGTAAGATTGTATGGTTTGAAGTTTATTTATCTCTCAGGAAATACTGACATTAAGATGAAAAAAGAAATTTAGCTTTTTTGACTTTTCCCAGGAATCAAAACATAGTTGTCTTTTTGGTGTGTTTTTTTTTTTTTTTTTTTTTTAATAAATTTAAAATTCAGTTTCACTTGCACTGGTCACATTTCAAGAGCTCTATGTTCTTTTTACAATCATTATAAATTACTTTTATAATCAAAATAACAATGAAATGACTTATACCATAGAAGAAGCTTCTTTGCTCTCAAAATAAATTTACATTGAAGAAAATCTATATCATGATTTACTTTATCTAAAAAATATGATAAATCACAAGTGATCTTCTATCCTGACATTAATTTTTTTTTAATGAAACCTTCTGCGAAATTTCTCATTCTAACTATCTAAAATACTTAATTGTTCAGTTATCCACCACATCCTTTACTTCAGAATCTCACTGAGAACATCTATTCAACCAGAACTGGGAAAGAAAATTACTTACTTAGCAATTAATGTTTGGCTGCCTTTATATTTAAGTGCATGGCACCCCATTCCAGTACTCTTGCCTGGAAAATCCCACGGACGGAGGAGCCTGGTAGGCTGCAGTCCATGGGGTCGCTAAGAGTCAGACATGACTGAGCGATCTCACTTTCTCTTTTCCCTTTCATGCATTGGAGAAGGAAATGGCGACCCACTCCGGTGTTCTTGCCTGGAGAATCCCAGGGACGGGGAAGCCTGGTGGGCTGCCGTCTATGGGGTCGCACAGAGTCGGACACGACTGAAGTGACTTAGCATAGCATAGCATAGCATATTTAAGTGCACTGGGAAATGGTCTAAAGGTAGTAAAAATTGCAAGAGTCATGTTTTGGATATTTTAGGAGGTTTATCAAACATCACATAGAAATATCAGAAGCCAACATTGGAAGCCCAGTGGCCAGGCTGCAGACTATCCATCTATCTATCTCTCCCTATTTATTTTGGTCTGTACAGATCTGGGTGGGAGATGTTTTAAAATTTTTAAAATTAATTTTCTTCATTAAAATCAAGAAGATTTATAAAAATATGGATTTTGCTTCTCTTAAAAAATGAGATCTGAATCTAGATATTTTCAGGGCAGCTCAATGGAGTCTAAGGAGCACTCTCCTCCTTCAGAAGAGGCACGTGCTTTGTGTTTTTTGACATATGGTAGCCCCCAACATTCCCTCCTGTCCACCACAGGCTAGTCTGCTTGTATATTGATGTCATCAGCCCTAGTGACATAGGCATCTGAATTTGAGTCTGCTCCTTATTTGAAAAGTTAACAGCACATATTCTGGTTAGATGTGAAATTGCCCAAGGAAGTAACTCATTTGACACAACAGAGATAAGGCAGTAACAATCATGTAGTATCTCAGTTTGTATTGATCAGTATGTTGCCACCTCTTCCACTACTTCCTACCAGTTTCTTGATGGAGTTTATTGGCATTATCAGAGTTGCTCATTGATCAGTTTCTCATGTAACTCTGTACTTTATTGGAAAACATCAATCAAAAATGTTGTGCAGTCTCGTTAGGATCACTGACTAGATGCCTGTGGAACTATGTGAATCTTCTAAGACACATATGTGTCTATAAGATGGTGACACAAATATTTATATACACTTGCTAAGATGCTTTGAAAAAACAGTTCTAAAAAAAGGCAAATTTATTTTGTTCACTCTATGTAAGTGAAATCTGTTGAGTCCGCCAAAGTAATTACTTTCAAGGACAATATTCATCTGTTTTCCTGTATATTTGCTTTCTTAATCATTGTTTTAAGTGAAGTTGCTAAAGTGAAGTTGTTCATTCGTGGCCAACTCTTTGTGACCCCATGGACTGTAGCCTACCACATTCCTCCGTCCATGGGATTTTCCAGGCAAGAATACTGGAGTGGGTTGACATTTCCTTCACTGGAGCATCTTCTCGACCCAGGGATCGAACCTGGGTCTCCCACATTGTAGGCAGACACTTAACCGTCTGAGCCACCAGGGAAGTAATTGTTGTTTTAAGCCTCTCTGATCTCTTCTAAAGGTACAGCTCCTTGGCATGCAGTTCATTCTTCACTGGTGCAAATATATTAAGCATGGAACCTATTGCAGAAAATACATTTACAAACAAAGAATATATTTTCAAGTTAAAAATGTACAAAAATGTTTTTAAGTGGAACTGTGTAGAACATTTGGATATTTCCAGTTCTATGTGTTTTTTGTTTCTTGGTCATTGAAAAGCCCAAGCTGCTTTGCTTTATCAATAATTTCTGTGATAATTTATCAATAAATTATGCTTTTGTAGGCATAATTTACATTCAGATCAGATCAGATCAGTCGCTCAGTCATGTCCGACTCTTTGCGACCCCATGAACCGCAGCACGCCAGGCCTCCCTGTCCATCACCAACTCCCGGAGGTCACTCAGACTCACACCCATCAAGTCAGTGACGCCATCCAGCCATCTCATCCTCTGTCGTCCCCTTCTCCTCCTGCCCTCAATCCCTCCCAGCATCAGAGTCTTCTCCAATGAGTCAACTCTTCACATGAGGTGGCCAAAATACTGGAGTTTCAGCTTTAGCATCATTCCTTCCAAAGAAATCCCAGGATTGATCTCCTTCAGAATGGACTGGTTGGATCTTCTTGCAGTCCAAGGGACTCTCAAGAGTCTTCTCCAACACCACAGTTCAAAAGCATCAATTCTTGGGCGCTCAGCCTTCTTCACAGTCCAGCTCTCACATCCATACATGACCACAGGAAAGACCATAGCCTTGACTAGGCGAACCTTTGTTGGCAAAGTAATGTCTCTGCTTTTGAATATGCTATCTAGGTTGGTCATAACTTTCCTTCCAAGGAGTAAGTGTCTTTTAATTTCATGGCTGCAGTCACCATCTGCAGTGATTTTGGAGCCCAGAAAAATAAAGTCTGACACTGTTTCCACTGTTTCTCCGTCTATTTCCCATGTAGTGATGGGACCAGATGCCATGATCTTCGTTTTCTGAATGTTGAGCTTTAAGCCAACCTTTTCACTCTTCACTTTCACTTTCATCAAGAGGCTTTTTAGCCCCTCTTCACTTTCTGATTAATTTCAGATTAGACTGAGTATAAATGCCTGATACGTGCAACACTACCAAGATGCATGCAAGTCCTCACAGGTTGAAATCCCAATGCCCTTGAGAAGAGAACTTAACTAATATTTTGGAGAGTATTTTTTAGTAGTGTAATCTTTTTTATACTTCGGAGAAATTTCAAATGAAGCAGAATAACCATTCTCATTTCAGATATTAAGAGACTGATGCATAGAAGTTTCAGGCTAGTTCCAACTGCTCTTCTGCTACCTCTAAAAGTGAACAAGGGGAAGAGAGATTGGCTGAAAACCACGAGAAGGAACGGTTCTGAATTAAGAGTTTCTGGGAGGAACCATCTTGGTTGACTGACTCCACAATCCTGTTTTACTCGTAGGCTCTAACTCAGTCTGGCGGGCAGGGGTTTAGCAGAGGGGATCGCTGGGAGCAGACCAGTGAGAGGATTCTGGAGGCTCGCGCGCACACTGGCATGTGCCTTAGGTCCTGACCAGAGAGGGAAGGATTTCGAAGTCAAAGATTTAGGACTTTTCGTGACCCGTTTTCCTCTTCCTATTCTAGCTTTTGCCGTGAGCCGAAGCGCACCGGGGTACCCGGGCTGCCGGCTTTTGAATCTGAAAGAGCACTACCCAACTTGTTAACAGTCAACAGACACCTGTTCAGGAAATTGCCGATTCTGGGCAACGAGAATCTTAATTCGTTTTGCTTTCGCGTGGAGCTCAGCGATCTCCCAGAGTTATTATACCAAAGCCCTGCACTCCAGCCCTGGCAGAGGGTTGGTCCTCCACGCGTAATTGTGAAGTGCTTTTCCGCGGTTCTGCACGGGTCCAGCTCCCAACCTCTGCTCCCCCTGGCAAAAGGGAGGGCGACTCCTGGTTGGAGTTGTGGGATTTTCCCAGCTCCGCCAATTCGCCGGGTTTCTGCCTCCCGGGTCCGCCTCGAGTCAGCGCCAGGCGTCCTCGCGTCCGCGGCTGGGCCTGTCTGCGCTGCCTTCGCCCTGGTCCTGGCTGCTTCCCGGAGGCTGTGGGGAGCCGGCCGGAGTCCGGGGATCTCTCCGCGCCCTGCCATCTCTCTGGGAACTGAGAGCAGGGGAGGGGTCGATAGAAGAGGAAGGAGGTAGGAGTGGTGGGAACGCTTGGATAGCAAACTTGGGGTGGCTACTGGGGTCAGTGGTGGTCAGAGGGAGGAGGCTGCAGGCGGCGGTGGGGGCCCTCTGCGCGCTTTTCCCCCTCCGGGAGGAGACACTGGGACTCTCCCCGGCCCCATCGCACAGAGATTCCCGTCCAGCATTCTCCACTGCGGAACTCTTGTCCCCTGCTTTCGCCTCTGCTTCTTTTTCTTCGAGAGAGGGGTTCGGCTCCCACCTCCTGAGCCTCGCCTCCCCACCCGCGCTTTGCGCCACGCTGAGCCGGGCGGTGTGGGGCCAGTGCGCTGGGCCGCGGAGGTGAACGGCGGATCTCAGCTGCGCCAGCCTCCCTGCGGCTGCGACTGCCCGGCGCACGCGGAGCTCTCCTGCTCTCCCCGACGCGCGGCTGCCCTGCACCGTCGGAGCGGACGGAACTGGGCCTGCCTCTGGGAATCGTCCAGTGCCCTCTCCGGGTCGGCGGGCAATCATCAGACTGACCGGCGGCAAGAGATCTGGCTTCCACCCCTCAACAGAAACGGTCAGTACGTGGTAAGTTTTAACTATGACTCATCTGGGAATGAGAGCATCCCCCCCCAAAAAAAGCTTTCGGGTCCTTTGATGGGGGTGAGGAAGGTCCTCGTTAGTGTAGGGGCTTTTCTTCCACATTTAGGCCGAAGGTGGGCATTATGGGTGATACCAGGAATATTCCTTACCCACTGAAGAGTCTTGACTCTTCTTAAGAAAGGTAATTATCTTTCCAGAACAGCAGGTTGCTACTGTTCCTGCCGCTTTAAAAATTAAACATCTGTTTAGGTGAGAAGGTTATATTGCATTCTCCTCAACTGTTCAAGAATGGACACATTTATGCAAGCATTCACTGGTTCCCCACCGGAAGGGCTCACCCACTGGTAGGATCATATGATGACAAAAAAAAGAGGCAAAAGGAAAAGCCTTAAGGCTTTTGGTAATAGGGACACATCACGTAAACTAAATGACATGAAATGTACAGGGTTGGTTCAAAGGTCAGAGGCTCAAATACATAGGAGAGATTCATTCTCAGTCATCTTGGTTCAACTTTTCATGAACTTGGTTCATTCATTTTCAACTTTCTGCTTATCAGGCAAACAGTCATGTCTTACATAGGGCTTTCTTGGATGTCCACAGCCAGGACTAAG
This sequence comes from Tragelaphus eurycerus, assembly GCA_935064755.1. Classification (NCBI taxonomy): domain Eukaryota; kingdom Metazoa; phylum Chordata; class Mammalia; order Artiodactyla; family Bovidae; genus Tragelaphus; species Tragelaphus eurycerus. The sequence goes on along the minus strand of CAKXYN010000057.1, from coordinate 2,175,547 downwards.
AAGTGTAGGGCATGTGACATATTGTGTGTGATTTTTCCCTGAGAAAAAAACTCCTGGATGGTTTTGTGACTGATAAGATGATAATGTTTTTATTAAGGCCAACCTGTGACAACAAGAATACTGTTAAAAAAAAAAAAAAACACACACACACACAAATTAAAATATGGAGTCAAAGCATAAAACTAGTTTCCCACTTAATAATTTGAAGGTTTTTGAATCTCTGGGGGTGGGGGGAAAGTCCTAAAGCCATTTTCCTTTCCAAAGCTCTACAGAGAAATTGTTCTATAGCAGAATATCTCAAAATTCATTCATTCAGGATAACTGTACCACTCACAGCTATCCTCAAATGTCTTGAACAATGTAAATGCCTCATTTTGCCCTTACTTCAAGGAAAAAGTTTTTCCCCATTTCTACTCATCTTTTAATTTTTGTGCCTTTGTGAGTTTTTACAATGGTTATTCCCTCTATGTACTCTCTTATCCTCTTCCACTTTTCCCAAAGTGCAATCATAAAATGATGCATTATCTGAGTAACACTCAGACCTGGCTGAACAAAAGTCATGTGCTTGAGAACAGCTATTAGAATCCATATGTGAATACCTTGGAGATTAATAATCATTTCTGTAGAGAAGCTTTAAAGAAAGGAATTAAGAAAATGAGATTGAAAAGAAAAAGAAAATAAATTAACAAATCAAGTATGCTTCTAATAACCTTCTATCTCAGACTTGCTCTCAATTTGCTGCAAACCTCAGACCTTCTGGAGTCTCATTTGTTCTGTTAATGACTTGTCAGGATTGACTAATTGTGCCCTGTAAAGTCTCTTTCTTACTCTAAGGAAAATGGAAGGGCCCATCAAATAAAATACTCCAAGATTTGAATAGTCTCCACTTTCTCTAATCACTAAAGAACGGAGGCAAGTGCAAAAGGAGGTGTGCTTTTTGGAACATTCTGTTTGAAATGCATGCAGAGAGAACTAGAATATATCAGTAAAGCAAATGCAGGAGTATATGAAAATCTCTGTGATAAGCAACTATTAGTGTGTGTGTGTGTGTGGAAGCCCTTGGAGAAAGAAAGTTTCCTTATGGTGCATACTGAGTACCAATTTTTAATATTCTAATCAGTAATTGTATCTTGGAACAACTTTCTTGTAGAGGTGGTTACTTGGTGGTTACATATAAGAAAATAAGCAGAGAGATGTCATGTCAGAGCAAAGATCCTATGTAGGGAATTATCTTCAGTAAAGGAAAGGATCAAAATTGTTACTTTGTATTTTACTGATCTCATTTATTCAGTAAAACTGTGCTTTCCTTCAGCTTCATATTTGCTAAGGTTTAAACAATGGATGTAAACAGTCCAGAAATGGAAATGTGTCCTGACAGAGAATGCTGTGGTGTGGAGGCTGAAGGATGTATCATATGCTCCTTGCAGCCTTGGAAGTAAGCATAGGTTTTGGGGATAATTGAGCAGGGAGGGCAGAGAGGCATAGAAAGGCCAACATGTTGCTGGAATTAGGAATAGTTCAGTATGACAAAAGGATCAGATATATCCTAAAATGTCAGGAGAGATGAAGACAGGGTTGAGTTCAAGGAAAGCTTTGGATGTCATACAGTGGAGTTGTGATTTTCTTCTGTATGTCAGTGCCCTCAACCTGTGCGTGTAGCACCTGTAGTGGCAGAGAAAATTAATGAAAGCATATATGCATGGACAGCTCAGCATATCATGCAAAATAGAACCTATTCAAGAATGCAAAAGAGAAGTAATTTACTGCCAAAAATTGGTTACACAAGTGATGTAAGCCAAGCAGAGGATGTTGAGGCCACACGATAAGCAAGAGCAAAGAATCATCACTACTTCCAGCTAGAGGGACACGGGGAGAAAGTGGTGTGACTGAAGCCAGGGACCATGTGCCTCCAACTGGAAACAAAGTCACTCCAGGCCATTCCTGTAGGACCCAGGTACTTGAGGGATCAAAGGGCAGGTACTTTGAACCCCAGCCAAAATGAAACCAACCCATTTGTGATATTGCACCTTTATGCTTTCCTTGTTTCATACTTGTTCATTTTTTAAATTGTAGATTCTTGTGCTAGCTGATGAAAATGGGCCCATTAGGTGCAGAGGCTGATGAGAACCAGACAGTGGAAGAAGTGGAAGTGCATCAGTTCGGTCCAGGACACACCACTCCTCCAGGGGAGCCGGCCCCTGACTCTGAACCGGAGCTTATAGACAGCACCAAGCTGATTGAGGTACAGGTTGTCCTTATATTGGCCTACTGCTCCATCATCTTGCTTGGGGTGATTGGCAATTCCTTGGTGATCCATGTGGTGATCAAATTCAAGAGCATGCGTACAGTAACCAACTTCTTTATTGCCAATCTGGCTGTGGCGGATCTTCTAGTGAACACCCTGTGCTTGCCGTTTACACTTACCTACACCTTAATGGGGGAGTGGAAAATGGGTCCTGTCCTCTGCCACTTGGTGCCGTATGCCCAGGGCCTGGCTGTACAAGTGTCCACCATCACCTTGACAGTGATTGCCCTGGACCGGCATCGTTGCATTGTCTACCACCTCGAGAGCAAGATTTCCAAGCAAATCAGTTTCTTGATTATTGGCTTGGCTTGGGGAGTCAGCGCCCTGCTAGCAAGCCCCCTGGCCATCTTCCGGGAGTATTCACTGATTGAGATTATTCCTGACTTTGAGATTGTGGCCTGTACTGAGAAGTGGCCTGGAGAGGAGAAGGGCATCTACGGCACGGTCTACAGTCTTTCCTCCTTACTGATCCTGTACATTTTGCCTCTGGGCATCATCTCTTTTTCCTACACTCGTATCTGGAGTAAGCTTAAGAACCATGTCAGTCCTGGAGCTGCTCATGACCACTACCATCAGCGGAGGCAAAAAACCACCAAAATGCTGGTGTGTGTGGTGGTGGTGTTTGCAGTCAGCTGGTTGCCCCTCCATGCCTTCCAACTTGCTGTCGACATTGACAGCCACGTCTTGGACCTGAAGGAATACAAACTCATCTTCACTGTGTTCCACATCATTGCCATGTGCTCCACCTTTGCCAACCCCCTTCTCTACGGCTGGATGAACAGCAACTATAGAAAGGCTTTCCTCTCAGCGTTTCGCTGTGAGCAGAGGTTGGACGCCATTCACTCTGAGGTGTCTGTGACGTTCAAGGCTAAAAAGCACCTGCACGTCACAAAGAATAATGGTCCCAGCGATTCTTTCACAGAGGCTACCAACGTCTAAGGCAACTGACATGTGGAAATCCATGGGTGAATTCTGACCAGAGCGGTAAACCTGGTTTAGGAGAACACACAGGTGCATCCTCATTTCTCATTTTAAGGAAACATTTGACTGGAAGCATAAGGCAATGGCAGCCCACTCCAGTACTCTTGCCTGGAAAATCCATGGACAGAGGAGCCTGGTAGGCTGCAGTCCATGGGGTCGCTAAGAGTCAGACACGACTGGGTGACTTCACTTTCTCTTTTCACTTTCATGCAATGGAGAAGGAAATGGCAACCCACTCCAGTGTTCTTGCCTGGAGAATCCCAGGGACGGGGAAGCCTGGTGGGCTGCCGTCTATGGGGTCACACAGAGTTGGACATGACTGAAGTGACTTAGCATAGCATAGCATAGCATATCAGGGAAGGCAATGGCACTCCACCCCAGTACTTTTGCCTGGAAAATCCCATGGATGGAGGATCCTGGTAGGCTGCAGTCCATGGGGTCGCTAAGAGTCGGACACGACTGAGCGACTTCACTTTCATTTTTCACTTTCATGCATTGGAGAAGGAAATGGCAACCCACTCCAGTGTTCTTGCCTGGAGAATCCCAAGGACAGGGGAGCCTGGTGAGCTTCCGTCTATGGGGTCGCACAGAGTCGGACACGACTGCAGCGACTTAGCAGCAGCAGCAGCATAGCATATGCAGTATAATTCATGGAAAACTGGCAGGCAGAGTCTAATAAAAACATTCACATTCAAAGACAAGACAGCATAACAGTTTGCTTATGGTTACTTGGATAGTAGGTTGAATCATGAGTAAAAGCAGAGAGAAATGGTTTTGACTGTTTCCAAGAGTGAAGGAAACATGAACAAGGAATTGATGTTAGCAGCATTGCCAAAAGATGTGGGTAAAAAAATCTGACTTTCAAATCACATTGGAGAATAGGTTGGGGACGATGTATAATTCACTGTTCCCCCCTCATCTGATGGAAAGTTTACCAACACCAATTTCCCTAGAAAAGGCATAGACTCTTCTCTGTTGTGTTTTGGCTTTTTGTTATTCTTCCTATGGACTAAAACCATCAGAGAACACTGCAGGTAATTGTTACCAACCATTTGGATGACTTCGAGGAAATAAACCGAAATTTTCTGTGTGATTAGCGTTTTGACAAATGATATGGGAAATCTTTACCATTCAGTTACCCAGTTGTGTTTTTTTTAAACCAAATGCACATTTAACTAAAAGTTTCTTCAACTTAGAATTGAAGGCTGAAATTCTCAGAGAAATATAAACCTTCATTCAACTTCTCATTACAAGTTGTCTCAGCTTTATATAGTTACTATCTGGATAACAAATAAGGATGCAATGCAATATGTTTAATCATTGCTAATTGTTATAACTTTTTGAACAAATTATTCCTGTATTGAAGCTGAGTTTGTCTTCACTGAGAATTAAATCAGATTAGGAAATAGTTTTGTGGCATTTTGTAACATTTTGTGCTTATATGTAAGCAGGTTTTGCACTGGTACATAGGTGTGATGTGTTTACTGTAGTGTTAATTTTTTTTTAATTCATCTTCCCATTCATGATTCATAAAACAATATAATTTCATCAAAATGGAACCTATCTGGTAAGAACTACTAAAAATATTACATGCATTCCACTTTGGAAATGTTCAATTTGGACCAATTTCAACATAAATTATCCTTCTTTTGAAATAATTAGCTATATTTTTGGATAACTTAGGAATATAAACATAATAAAATTTTACCTATAAACAGTGGAACATAGATGCTATAGTTCTTTTCCTTTAATGATTTTGTGAATGCAATTTTTATTTCAATATTATCCAACCAAAGATGTTAAAACTTTATTACGTTTATAAAAAATAATTGAGATGTTAAAATAACTGAACTTTGGATGCTATTAATGAAGTTTCATTGTAAACATATGTTTATAAGTATGACTGAATTTACTTCCTTAAAGTTTAAGTAAATTCAGCATGACTGTTGCATTTAGTTATAAATATTAACTTAGTGAACATCAGTGATATATTTTATGGATACATTTAAAATTCATACTATGTCTCTTAATTATTTTCATGCTAGAAATAAATGAATGGTCTTGGACTGTGCTTTTGAAATACTGAAAAAGAATGAAAACAGTTCAGTTCAGTTCAGTTCAGTTGCTCAGTCCTGTCCGACTCTTTGCAACCCCATAAATCGCAGCATGCCAGGCCTCCCTGTCCATCACCAACTCCTGGAGTTTACTCAAACTCATATCCATCAAATCGGTGATGCCATCCAGCCATCTCATCCTCTGTCATCCCCTTCTCCTCCTGCCCCCAATCCCTCCCAGCATCAGAGTCTTCTCCAATGAGTCAACTCTTCGCATGAGGTGGCCAAAAAACTGGAGTTTCAGCTTTAGCATCATTCTTTCCAAAGAACACCCAGGACTGATCCCCTTTAGAATGGACTGGTTGGATCTCCTTGCAGTCCAAGGGACTCTCAAGAGTCTTATCCAACATCATAGTTCAAAAGCATCAATTCTCACACATCCATACATGACCACTGGAAAAACCATAGCCTTGACTAGACAGACCTTTGTTGGCAAAGTAATGTCTCTGCTTTTGAATATGCTATCTAGATTGATCATAACTTTCCTTACAAGGAGTAAGCATCTTTTAATTTCATGGCTGCAATCACCATCTGCAGTGATTTTGGAGCCCCCAAAATAAAGTCTGATACTGTTTCCCCTGTTTCCCCATCTACTTCCCATGAAGTGATGGGACCAGATGCCGTGATCTTAGTTGACAAATAATTATATCTATAATATATAATTGAAGAATTCGTTTTTTCTTAGGCCTGACATAACTGTCCAAGAAGAAGCTTTTTGCCTTTTAAAAGGACGTTATTTTGCATAAAATGCTAATAGATAATTGTGGTTAGGGGCTTTTTGTTTCCTCCTGGAGAATTCTTTCGCTCTAGAAAATGTGCATGCTACTGTATCATCTGTTGTCATAGTAAATTATTAGAATCCAACTAATATATGTGATCCAGCTAATTAACTCATTAATGAAATGTCCTTTATGTACTGGTTTTATCTGTTGAAATAAAAAGAATTTGGGAAATTAGAAAAATGTGTGTTATTTTATGTCAGAGTTCCTGTCCAACATGAGATAGTCAGCCTTTGACACAGCTAAGGAAAGGGGAATCACACTGCTCCCGCAAAGTTAGTCTGTTGTTCTCTGCAGTCTGTACATGGGCCTGAGTCAACAGACTCGCTCCTACGGCTGCACTTGGAGGCCATATTCTGACAAGGCCTGAGAATGCGTCTATTCTCAGACCAGAGCTTTTATCTGCTTGTCAAATCTGCACCTCTGTCATCCCACCGGACATGCCCACATGGTGTCTCACCAGTAGCGCAAACCCAGCATGTCTAAGTCACAGCCTAATATGTTTGATTTCCACCTCACCCCACTTCCACTTTGTTTTCCTGTATAGCCTGTCATAGTCATGATACTGCTATCTACCTAGTTCCCAAAAATGCAAGCACTTTGAAGCCACTCTCGTCTCTTCTGTCTCTTTATCACACATGTCCCATAAGTTCTCACCTTTTGTGTTAATTCCTAGACATTTCTTGAATCAATTCACTTTTCTCCATCCCTATGCTCCCCACCGTAGTTCAGGCTGTGATTCTTTCCCCAGACCCCTATATCTCTCATTTGGTTTAATGTAGCAACTTCTTAATTTTTCTTTATATATCTCATTGTTTTCCCATCCAATCTAACTTGAACCCATAAAACAAGTGATTTTTCAAAAATTCAGATTTTATCAAATAACTTTTTTTCCTCATCATTCTTGTGCCAAAATCTTTCTATGACTTGAAAACTTATATAGGATCTAGTTGTACATAATATGTTCTACCCTTGGCAGATTCTTTTTCCAATCTTTGCTGCATATGGAGCATATGAAGGCAAGGGACCAGCACTATTTTAATCCTCATGATATTACAGGTATTTGTAGTTCCTGGCACCAAGTTAGTCCTCAGTAAATATTCACCAAGGAAACTGAATTGATGTCAAGTAAATATAAAAGCAGATTTGAAGATACATGCATAAGGATGTAAATGATAGTCTACACAATAGGAAAATCATCTTTATCATGTGACTTATAGAAAAGTAAGGTTTTAGCTATGTAGAAATAGCTAAAACCAATAAATATGAATATTTGTTCAAGATTGGTTTTATTTTGTAGAAGGTCATTAAGGTTAGGCATTTGTATAGGTAAAAAGAGGTCTATAAATAGACTACATTTATGGCTCACTCAGAATTATCTAAAACTTTATACAATGGAAGCATATAGCAACCAGTGAAGTCTATTAATCATGATTCAGATAGCTAAGGTATTTCCAGAAAGAAAAAAATGTCATTTAGTACAGGAAATTAAAATCTTGCAAAATGATTGGAGGAACTGGAAAAATGAAGGTTAGGAAAAGCTTCCTCTGGTGTTGAGGAAACAAAGAGGTGCAAAATTGCAGGGAACTGCAGCTAACATCTCCAGCAGCCATGTGGACAATACATAGGAAAAAGCACAGATTTATCTGTGAAAATGTTATTGCCTCCTCCTAAAGCCACCTTCTTTCTCATCTCTCCCATAGACTCAATTATGCCATTTGTTTCTCTTCTGCTTTTGTAATTCATATGAGTTATCTTTTATTTGTGAAATATAACTCAAGTCTTGGTGGCAGGGATTTGGGGAAACGTAGTTCTCAGGTTTATAGCTCCTAAGATTTAGGGGAAAGTTTTGAATATGGTACTTAATTGCTGTCCAACAATCTGTCAATCTTAAGAACTGCCCAAATGGTGCAGTTTCTAGTTTCAACTACATTTTCTCCTCTGTACCTCTGGGTTCCGCAAAGCTGCAGTGATGAAAGATGACTATATCATTTTTTTTTCTCTTATCCAGACCAATGTGTTATAAATACTCTTTAAAACTAGCCTATTAGTACAGGTGGACTGAGGAATAAAGTATAAGTAAAGACCACTCTTTTCCTCTAGGAAATTGATCAGAAAAGAGGAAGAAAGAATTATACCAAGGCTCTGAAAGCAATAGGATGAGCAAAGGAAATGATGTTTCATGGAGAAAATACTCTTTAAAATTTTCAAGTTCACGAGATGATATATTGAATTATATCACAACAAAAGATAGAGTTTACTTTTCCTTAAAAAAACAAAGACCATAAGGCAACACAAAAATAGTAGAGAATACAAAAATCTTCATGATTATGTCTTAACGGCTTTAAACAAAGGTAGGAATTTCATTTAACAAAGGATTATTAAGGGTTGATTTGTGAAGTTTTATAAAAGACACATGTCTGTTAGATCATTGACCTTTTTCTGCCTTGGTACACTGGTTAGATGTCCATAGACTGTACAAGTTTTCCTGGGTATGGAAGACTGTGTGTTGAAACAATTTACATGTTATCTGTAACTCCAACTCTTTCTTGTTAATCTGTGAATGTATAAGTGAATGGAAATAAACAGAAATGACTAATCCTGAATCAAATCTTCTTTATACCAAGTTTCAACACTTTAACAAATTGCTAGCAAAACATATCTGACCATGCTACAGGCATGAGTTGTCACATTAAAATTTAAAAGTGCTGCATTGTCTTCCAGATAAAAAGCAAGTGAATATTTTATATATTTGTTTTTGCCCTTGTCATAGGAAAGTAACATGCTATGCTATGCTATGCTAAGTCACTTCAGTCGTGTCCGACTCTGTGCGACCCCATAGACGGTAGCCCACCAGGCTTCCCCGTCCCTGGGATTCTCCAGGCAAGAACACTGGAGTTGGTTGCCATTTCCTTCTCCTATGCATGAAAGTGAAAAGTGAAAGTGAAGTCGCTCAGTCGTGTCTGACTCTTAGCGACCCCATGGACTGCAGCCTACCAGGCTCCCCGTCTGTGGGATTTTCCAGGCAAGAGTACTGGAGTGGGGTGCCATTGCCTTCTCCAGGAAAGTAACATACATTATAAAAATACAGGTATATGTATATGCACAGATACAAACATATTTAATTACAAACAAAATCACCTTGATGTACAATATCATTCAATATTGTACATTGCCTGCAAATAAACCACCCAACCGTCTAACAGTGGTTATTAACCTTTTTACGTATTACATACTATTTCCAGTAGGGCTCTGCAGATGCATTACAGTAGGGCTGTAGGTGGGACAGGATGAGGAGAGTGGGGAAATACACTCTGGAATGTGAACAAAATAATTTGAATATAAGATACTTTGCATATATTTGTATAAAACTTTCTTAGAGAGTGTTACCAACCAGTTGATAATTGAAAATAACACACATGAAACTGGTGCCTATCATTTTAAAAATGTCATCTATTAGCATAGAATAAGCTACCAATAGCCTCTAAGGACACATAGATTTATTGCACAATTGTTCCTGTTCTGATAGAAGCATAACAGAGTCTTGTTTTGAGAATACAATTGAAATGGAGAGAAAAGTGGATTCAACTAACATGTTTAGAGTCAGGACTGGTGAATGCACTGTGTATATTAAGTTGGAACCAAATACCACTGGTCAAAATAGATCTGCAATAATACTTTTCATTATTGTAGTATGATCTTTTCATACTTGACCATATTGAGGGATTCAACAACAGGATCTAGGGGAAGCGATACAATGTAATTTTAGATTCACTGAAGTAATAATATGACACTGAAGGATTTCTTGTGCCTTTCTGTTCCAGGAAAAATAATTTGCTGGAAGCAAAAGCTTCCTACTCACTACTACAAGGACAACCCTTATATAAATCATATCAGATCAGATCAGTCGCTCAGTTGTGTCCGACTCTTTGCGACCCCGTCAATCGCAGCACACCAGGCCTCCCTGTCCATCACCAACTCCCGGAGTTCACTGAGACTCATGTTCATCGAGTCAGTGATGCCATCCAGCCATCTTATCCTCTGTCGCCCCCTTTTCCTCTTGCCCCCAATCCCTCCTAGCATCAGAGTCTTTTCCAATGAGTCAACTTCACATGAGGTGGCCAAAGTACTGGAGTTTCAGCTTTAGCATCATTCCTTCCAAAGAAATCCCAGGGCTGATCTCCTTCAGAACGGACCGGTTGGATCTCCTTGCAGTCCAAGGGATTCTCAAGAGTCTTGTCCAACACCACAGTTCAAAAGCATCAATTCTTCGGCGCTCAGCCTTCTTCACAGTCCAGCTCTCACATCCATACACGACCACAGGAAAAATCATAGCCTTGACTAGACGAACCTTTGTTGGCAAAGTAATGTCTCTGCTTTTGAATATGCTATCTAGGTTGGTCATAACTTTCCTTCCAAGGAGTAAGCGTCTTTTAATTTTATATAAATAGTTTTTGTCAAAGGCACAAAAAGCCTCATAAATGGACAGATACAGTATACTTAATAGCTTATGACCTCTAAAGCTCCACGGGAGATAAATAAATCTCGTTTATTTTCATGATAAGGGTTTTATATTTATTTTCTGGTTTTCAGTTTAAAAGTTTAAAATTAGATGTAGGCATTCCTTATCTAGAATGATTCTTGTGGAAATTGCTTATAACAGTTATTACATTCCAAGACAACATGAAGCAGATGACTATGGTCATGAGTATTTATTTAAATACAGGTTTCTGCAGCTTTTTTTAGTGGATATAAATTATGCTAATGTAATTTTGGAATGACTGATATTGTGATGTGGTGCTTTTATGCAAAAACATACTTGAGCATATAACTTGAGCAGTTGTGTTATTAGTGCTAATCACTTGTACTGATACATTATTCAGCATCTCTTACTAATTACACTTTGCCCACCAGCATAAATGCACAGATTTAGGTACATAATCCCCTGCGTTTTGACAAGAGTACACGTGTATGTGGGCTTCCCATATGGCAGTAGTGGTAAAATATCTGAATGCCAATGCCAGAGCCATAGGAGACACAGATTCAATGCATGGATCAGGAAGATCCTCTGAAGGAGGGCATGGCAATCCACTCCAGTACTCTTGCCTGGAGAATCCCATGGACAGAGGAGCCTGGCATGCTGCAGTTCATAGGACTGCAAAGAATCGGACACGACTGAGACAACTTAGCATGCACTCAGGCATACACACGTGTGACCATTTACTGCAATCAAAATAAAGATGATTCTCCAATATTGTGAGAACAACTGTAGTATCTAGAGCAATTCACAGATCCAATGCAACTTATCAATTATCAATTGCATTTTTCACAGAACTAGAACAAAAACTTTACAATGTGTATGGAAACACAAAGACCCCAAATAGCCAAAGCAATCTTGAGAAAGAAAAACAAGGCTGGAGGAATCAATCTCCCTGACTTTAGATTATACTACAAAGCTACAGTAAATAAGACAGTATAGTACTGGCACAAATATAGAAATATATATCAATGGAACAAGATAAAAGCCCAGAGATAAATCCATAAATCTATAGGCAACTAATGTATGACAAAGGAAGCAAGAATATAAAATAGAGAAAAGATGGCCTCTTCAATAAGTGGTGCTGGGGAAATTGAACAATTACATGTAAAATAATGAAATTAGAACATTTTCTAACACCATACACAAAAATAAACTCAAAATGGTTTAAAAGACCTAAATGTAGGGCCAGGCATTATAAAACTCTTAGAGAAAAACATAAGTCATAGCAAGATCCTCTATGACCCATCTCCTAGAATAATGGAAATAAAAATAGAAAATGGGACCTAATTAAATTTAAAAGTTTTGGCATAGCAAAGCAATCTATAAACAAGAGGAAAAGACAACCGTCAGAATGGAAGAAAATAATTTCAAGTGAAGCAACTGACAAAGAGTTAAGCTTGAAAATACACAAGCTGCTCATGAAGGTCAATATTAGAAAAGCAAACAACCCAATCAAAAAGTGGGCAGAAAACCTAAAAACAGACTTTTCTCCAGAGCAGATATACAAATGGCCAACAAACACATGAAAAGATGTACGACCCTGCTCGTTATTAGAAAATGAAAATCAAAACATTATAGTCTGAGATATCATCTCACACAGGTCAGAATGGCCATCATCAAAAATTCTACAAATAGTAAATGCTGGAGTGGGTGTGGAGAAAAGGAAAGTCTCTTTCACTGTTGGTGGGAATGTAAATTGATACAGCCATTATGGAAAACAGTGTGGAGATTCCTTAAAAAACTAGGAATAAAGCTACTATATGACCCAGTAATCCTACTATTGGGCATCTACCCTGAGAAAACCATAATTCAAAAAGAAACATATACCCCAATATTCATTGCAGGTCTATTTACAGTAGCTTAGACATGGAAGAAACCTAGATGTCCATCAACAGATGAGTAGATAAAGTTGTGGTGTAATACATATATATAATATAATAGTACTCAGCCATAAAAATGAACAAAATTAAGTCATCTATAGTGATGTGGGTGAACCTAGAGATGCTGTATAGAGTGAAGCAAGTTAGAAAATACTAATATCATATATTAATGTATATATATGAAATCTAGAAAAATGATACAGATGAGTCTATTTGCAGGGCAGGAATAGAGAAACAGACATAGAGAACAGAGTTTTGGACACAGAGGGGAAGGAAAAGTTTAGATGAATTGAGGCAGTAGCACTAACATGTATACACTACCATGTGTAAAGCAGGTAGCTAGTGGGAAGCTTCTTTATAACCCAAGTAGCTAGCTCAGTGCTCTGTGATGACCTAGAAGGGTGGGGTGGAGGAGCGGGTGGAAGGGAGGCTCAAGATGAAGGGGATTTAGCTACATACTTTGCCAACAAAGGTCCATCTAGTCAAGGCTATCGTTTTTCCTGTGGTCATGTATGGATGTGAGAGTTGGACTGTGAAGAAGGCTGAGCACCGAAGAATTGATGCTTTTGAACTGTGGTGTTGGAAAAGACTCTTGAGAGTCCCTTGGACTGCAAGGAGATCCAACCAGTACATTCTAAAGGAGATCAGCCCTGGGATTTCTTTGGAAGGAATGATGCTAAAGCTGAAACTCCAGTACTTTGGCCGCCTCATGTGAAGAGTTGACTCATTGGAAAAGACTCTGATGCTTGGAGGGATTGGGGGCAAGAGGAAAAGGGGACGACAGAGGATGAGATGGGTGGATGGCATCACTGACTCAATGGATGTGAGTCTGAGTGACCTCCGGGAGTTGGTGATGGACAGGGAGGCCTGGCGTGCTACGATTCATGGGGTCACAAAGAGTCGGACATGACTGAGCGACTGATCTGATCTAATAGCTGATTCATGTTGTTGTACAGCAGAAATTAACACAACATTGTAAAACAATTATACACCAATTAAAAAAAAAGATGAAGACAATTCTCATCACTTCTTAAAGATCCTTCATGTTCATTTCCAGCCATTTCCACCCTATCCCAATACAAGTCATAGATCAATATTTTCTTTTCTTCAACATCATAGAAATGGAAACATAGACTATGTATTGTTTATATGTGTTTTGCAAAACTTTTACTTTTGTCAGATTGGAAAGATTTGTTAAGAAAAGAAACCTCTCTTTGCACACAAATAAACAATTTTAGTTTTGAATAGAAGATTATTTAACATAGTTTCAAATACAATCAATAAAAGAAAAGAGAAATAGAAACACTGGAGAAGAATAAGCACATACATCACCAAATTGGGCCAGCCAACATCCAGACTTAAACAGCATGCTTGGAAGTTCTTAATGAACAGTTATCTGAAGGTCCTATTGGGAAAAAGTCCTGGACAGGTTGTCCACTTCCCAGGTGAGACTTCAAATTGCAGTTTTGGGGGTTCCTGCTGATAATCCCAGGCTGCAAACTGGTATCAATTTGCACACAAAAATGCAGCTCTGGTTTTACTTTAGCCTTTTTATTTATGCTGCCTGTTTAATCTTGCGAGTCATAGGATTTTGTTAAAACCCAAGCAGTTGGCCAGACTTCCAGGAGCTCAAGAATTCCCACTCCCTTTCTCATCTAAAGTGCCACCTGAATAGCTATGCTTGTGGGCAGGCATGGATTCTGGGCAATATCTAGGCAAGTCAGAAGTAAAGTCAGAGGCCTGCTCTCCTGCTTCTGAAGCCTGAACAAGACTCCTTCCATTTTAATTTCCTTAACCATATCTAAGGCTTCCCTGATAGTTCAGTTCGTAAAGAATCTGACTGCAATGCAGGAGACCCCAGTTCAATCCCTGGGTTGGGAAGATCCCCTGGAGAAGGAAAAGGCTACCCACTTCAGTATTCTGGCCTGGAGAACTCCTTGGACAGTCCATGGGGTTGCAAAGTGTCAGACACGACTGAACAACTTTCACTTTCAACAATAGCCATGAAATTAAAAGACGCTTACTCCTTGGAAGAAAAGTTATGACCAACCTAGATAGCATATTCAAAAGCAGAGACATTACTTTACCAACAAAGGTTCGCCTAGTCAAGGCTATGGTCTTTCCTGTGGTCATGTATGGATGTGAGAGCTGGACTGTGAAGAAGGCTGAGCGCCCAAGAATTGATGCTTTTGAACTGTGGTGTTGGAGAAGACTCTTGAGAGTCCCTTGGACTGCAAGAAGATCCAACCAGTCCATTCTGAAGGAGATCAATCCTGGGATTTCTTTGGAAGGAATGATGCTAAAGCTGAAACTCCAGTATTTTGGCCACCTCATGCGAAGAGTTGACTCATTGGAGAAGACTCTGATGCTGGGAGGGATTGAGGGCAGGAGGAGAAGGGGACGACAGAGGATGAGATGGCTGGATGGCATCACTGACTTGATGGGTGTGAATCTGAGTGACCTCCGGGAGCTGATGATGGACAGGGAGGCCTGGCGTGCTGCGGTTCATGGGGTCGCAAAGAGTCGGACACTACTGAGCGACTGATCTGATCTGATGGAGTAGATATTAATTAATATATAATGAACTTTATATAAGAAGTTGCCAAAGTAGATTTTTAAAGGGGGTTTACACTCTCTCTTGAAACATATGAGAGATTTAGCTGTTCCATTTTTTTGCAACATTGATTGTTGTCAGATATTTAATTTTTTCCATTGTAATGGAAGTCTCATTGTTTCTTTTTATTTTGAATTGGAAGATAATTGCTCTACAATATTGTGTTAGTTTCAGCCATACATCAACATGAATCAACCATGGGTATATATATGTCCCTTGCCTCTTAAAGCTCCCGCCCACCTCCCTCCCCACCCCACCCTTCTAGGTTGTCACAGAACATCAGCTTTGCGCTCCCTGGGTCATACACCAAATTCCCACTGATTACCTATTAATATTTTACGTATGTTAATGTATATGCTCCAATGGTGCTCTTTCAATTCATCCTTCCCTCTTCTTCCCCCACTGTGTCCACAAATCTGTTTTCTATGTCTGTCTTCTTTGCTAACCTCAAATAGGTTCATCAGTACCATCTTTCTAGATTCCATTTATATATGTAAATATATTTTTCTTTCTGACTTACTTCATTCTGAATAATAGGATCCAGGTTAATCCACCTTATTAGAACTGACTCAAATGCATTCCTCTTATGGCTGAGTAATATTCCATTTTATATATGTACCACAACTTCTTAATCCATTCACCTGTTGTTGGACATCTAGATTGCTTTCACATCCTAGCTATTGTAAATACAGCTGAAATGAGCTTTGGAGGACATGTGTCTATTTCAATTATGGTTTTCTCAGAGTACATGCCCAATAGTAAGATTCTTGGGTCATATGGTAGTTTCATTCCTAGTTTTTAAAGGAATCTCCACACTGTTCTCCATAGTGGTTTTATCAATTTACATTCCCACCAACAGTGTAAGAGACTTCCCTTTCCTCCACACCTTCTCCAGCACTTATTGTTTGTAGATTTTTCAAAGATCGCCATTCTGATAAGCGTGAGGTGACACTTCATTGTATTTTGATTTTCATATCTCAAATATTTAGCGATCTTTTCATGTATTTATTAGCCATTTGTATGTCTTCTTTGAAGAAATGACTAAACCAGTCCTCTACTCACTCCTTGGTTGGGTTGTTTGGTCTTCTGGTATCAAGCTATATGAGCTGTTGTATATTTTGGAGATTATTCTTTTGTAAATTGTTTCATTTGCAATTATTTTCTCCCATTCTGAGGATTGTCTTTTCATCTTGTTTATAGATTCCTTTGATATGCAAAAGCTTTTCAGTTTAATTAGGTCCCACTTGCTTATTTTTATTTTTATTTCCATTATTCTAGGAAGTGGGTCATAGAGGATCTTGTAATGTGCTGCCTATGGTAACGAGCTTTATAATTTCTGGCCTTACATTTAATTCTTTAATCCATTTGAGTTTATGTTTGTGGTTGCATTAGTGATAAAGAACCTGCCTGCCAGTACAGGAGACATAAGAGATATGGGTTCAACCCCTGGATTGGGAAGATCCCCTAGAGGAGGGCATGGCAACCCACTGCAGTATTCTTGCCTGGAGAAGTCCGTGGACAGAGGAGCCTGGCAGGAAACAGCTCATAGGGTCATGAAGAGTTGGACATGACTGAAGTGACTTAGCACATGGGCACATATATGGTGTTGGGAGGTGTTCTAGTTTCATTCTTTTACAAGTAGCTGTCCAGTTTTCCCAGCACCACTTATTAAGGAGAATCTATTTTCTCTACTTATAATCTTGCCTCTTTTTTCAAAGGTAAGTTGCCAATAGGTGTGTTGGTTTAATCTCTGAGCTTTCTATCTTGTTCCATTGCTCTATATTTCTGTTTTTGTGCCTGTGCCATACTGTCTTGATGACTGTAGCTTTGCAGCCCTTCAGATTTGTTTTTCTTTCTCAAGAAGGCTTTGACTATTCAGGGTCTTTTGTGTTTCCATACAAGTTGTGACATTTTTTTGTCTAGTTCTGTGAAAAATACCATTGGTGGTTTGATAGGGATTGCACTGATTCTGTAGATTGCTTTGAGTGTTATAGTGATTTTCGCAGTATTAATTCTTCTAATCAAAGAACATGGAATATCTGTTATCTGTTTGTGTCATCTTCCATTTCTGTCACCAGTGCCATGGTTTTCTTCATACAGACAAGGTCTCTTTTCTCTTTAAGTAGATTTATTCCTAAGTGTTTGATTCTTTTCATTGTAATGGTGAGTGGGATTGTTTCCTTAATTTCTCTTTCAGGTTTCTCATTGTTAGTGTCTGGGAATGCAAGGGATTTCTGTGTTAATTTTATATCCTGCAACTTTGCTATATTCATTGATTATCTCTAGTAATTTTCTGGTGGCATCTTTAAGATTTTCTATGTATAGAGTCATATCATCTGCAAGCAGTGAGAATTTTACTTCACTTCCAATCTGTATTCTTTTTATTTCTTTTCTTCTCTGATGGATGTAGCAAGGACTTCCAAAACTATGTTGAATAATAGTGGCAAGTGTGGGCACTCTTGTTTCTGATTTTAGAGGAAATGCCTTCAGTTTTTATCCATTGAGAATAATGTTTACTGTGTGTTTGTCATACATGACCTTTATCATATTGAGGTATGATCCTTCTATGTCTGCTTTCAGGAAGAGTTCTTTATATGATAAATGAATACTGAATTTTGTCAAAAACTTTCTCTGAATCTATTGAGATGATTATATGGTTTTTATCTTTAAATTTGTTAATATAGTATATCACATTGATTGATTTATTTATATTGAAAAACCTTGCGTCTCTATGATAAAGCTCATTTGCTCATGATGTGTGATCCTTTTTGTGTGTTCCTAGATTTTGCTATAGCTTTGTTGAGGATTTTTTCATCTATGTTCATCAGTGATATTGGCCTGCAATTTTCTTTCTTTTTTTGGAATGTTTGCCTACTTTTGGTATCAGGGTGATGGTGATCTCATAGAATGAGTTGAGGAGTTTTCCTTCCTCTGCAATTTTCCTGAAGAGTTTGAGCAGTGTAAGTGTTAGCTCTTTTCCAAACTTTTGGTAGAGTTCACCTGTGTAGCCATCTTGCCCTGGGCTTTTGTTTGTTGGGAACTTTTTATTACAGTTTCTTTTTTTTTTTTTAATGACTTTGACATTTTATTTATTTATTTATTTTTGAACAAGTGTTTTATTATTATTATTATTATTTACTTTACAATATTGTATTGGTTTTGCCATACATCAACAGGAATCCGCCACGGGTGTACACGTGTTCCCAATCCTGGACCCCCCTCCCACCTCTCTCCATACCATCCCTCTGGGTCATCCCAGTGCACCAGCCCCAAGAATCCTGTATCCTGCATTGAACCTGGACTGGCAATTCATTTCTTATATGATATTATACATGTTTTAATGCCATTCTCCCAAATCATCCCCCCTCCCTCTCCCACAGAGTCCAAAAGACTGTTCTATACATCTGTGTCTCTTTTGCTGTCTCACATACAGGGTTGTCATTACCATCTTTCTAAATTCCATATATATGCATTAGTATGCTGTATTGGTGTTTTTCTTTCTGGCTTACTTCACTCTGTATAATCAGCTCCAGTTTCATCCACCTCATTAGAACTGATTCAAATGTATTCTTTTTAATGGCTAAGTAATACTCCATAGTGTATATGTACCACAGCTTTCTTATCCATTCATCTGCTGATGGACATCTAGGTTGCTTCCATGTTCTGGCTATTGTAAACAGCATTGTGATGAACATTGGGGTACATATCTCTTTTTCAATTTTGGTTTCCTTGGTGTGTATGCTCAGCAGTGGGATTGCTGGGTCATATGGCAGTTCTATTTCCAGTTTTTTAAGGAATCTCCACACTGTTCTCCATAGTGGCTGTGCTAGTTTGCATTCCCACCAACAGTGTAAGAGGGTTCCCTTTTCTCCACATCCTCTCCAGCATTTATTGTTTGTAGACTTTTGGATTGCAGCCATTCTGACTGGCGTGAAATGGTACCTCATAGTGGTTTTGATTTGCATTTCTCTGATAATGAGTGATGTTGAGCATCTTTTCATGTGTTTGTTAGCCATCTATAAGTCTTCGTTGGAGAAATGTATATTTAGTTCTGTGGCCCATGTTTTGACTGGGTCATTTATTTTTCTGGAATTGAGCTGTAGGAGTTGCTTGTATATTTTTGAGATTAGTTCTTTGTCAGTTGCTTCATTTGCTATTATTTTCTCCCATTCTGAAGGCTGTTTTTTCACCTTGATTGTCTCAATAGATGCAGAGAAAGCCTTTGACAAAATTCAACATCCATTTATGATAAAAACTCTCCAGAAAGCAGGAATAGAAGGAACATACCTCAACATAATAAAAGTTATATATGGCAAACCCACAGCAAACATTATCCTCAATGGTGAAAAATTGACAGCATTTCCCCTAAAGTCAGAAACAAGGCAAGAGTGCCCACTCTCACCACTACTATTCAACATAGTTTTGGAAGTTTTGGCCACAGCAATCAGAGCAGAAAAAGAAATAAAAGGAATCCAAATTGGAAAAGAAGAAGTAAAACTCTCACTGTTTGCAGATGATATGATCCTCTACATAGAAAACCCTAAAGACTCCACCAGAAAATTACTATAGCTAATCAATGAATATAGTAAAGTTGCAGGATATAAAATCAACACACAGAAATCCCTTGCATTCCTATACACTAATATTACAGTTTCAATATTCATGCTTGTGATTTGTCTATTCATATTTCCTATTTTTCCCTGGTTTGGTTTTGGAAGTTTATATATTTCTAAGAATTTGTACATTGCTCAGAAGTAGTCCATTTTATTGACATATACTTGCTCATAGTAGTCTCTTATCATCCTTTGCATTTCTGTGTTTCTATTGTAACTTCTCCTTTTTAGTTTCTAATTTTATTAATTTGAGTTTCCTCCTTATTTTTTTCTTGATGAGTCTGCCTAACGATTTGTCAATTTTTATTTATCTTCTCAAAGAATCAGCTTTTAGTTTTATTGATCTTTCCTATTGTTTCCTTTGTTTCTTTTTCATTTACTTCCATTCTAATCTTTATGATTTCTTTCCTTCTACTAACTTTGGATTTTTGTTGTTTTGTTGCTCTTTTCAAACACAAGTTTTAAATGATATATTGGACCAGTTGGACATAATTGATATCCACATGGAATTTTATCCAAAAACAGTAAATTTCACTTTTCCTCAAGGGGACATGGAATATGCTCCAGGATAAAACACATCTTGGGTCAAAAATCAAGCTTTGGCAAATTTTTAAAAATTGAAATCATTTCACACATCTTTTCTGTCCACAACACTATAAAATTAAATATCAAATATAGAAAAAAAAACTACACAAAATACAAACACATGAAGGATAAATAATACGCTTAAAAAAACAACAGATCACTGAAGAAATAAAAAAAAAAAGAAATAAAAATATACCTAGGAGCAAATGACAATGAAAACACAACAACCAAAAACCTGTAAGATGCACTAAAAGCAGCGCTAAGAGGGAAGTTTATAACAATACAAGCTTACCTGAAGAAACAAGAGAAATATCAAATAAGCAACCTAACCTTACATCATCAAGATTTTGGTTTGCATATATCTGATAATTAATAGTGCTGATCATCTCTTCCTATCCTTATTCATCTTTCATGTATCTTCTTGGGTGAAGTGTCTATTCTTGTCTATTTTGTATTTGTAAAAACTGGATTTATTTTTTGTTATTCTTTATTGAATCATGGATCCTTATAAATTCTGGATATATATTGGCTGTAATCTGGATATATTCTCCCAGATACATGTATCAAAAATTATTTCTTCCCAGGAAGTGACAAAAGTTTTTAATTTTGGTCAAGTTCAATTTAGCATTTTTTAAATGTTAGCATTTTTTTGTTTTTTTTTTTTTTCTGAGAAATCTTTACTTACCCTAGGCCAAAAAATATTGTTTGCCCAGAAGCTTTATAGTTTTAGCTTTCATATCTATGATTTATCTCAACTAATATTTGTGCTTGGATTTATTTTTCATGTGTTTACCTAATTCTTATGGTGTCAGTCATTAAAAATACTTAAATTTCCCACACTGACTTATACTGGCATCTTTGTCAAAAATCAATTGACTATAAATACCTAGAACTATTTCTGGCTATTATATCCACTTGATCAAGTTGTTTATCCTTAAACCAATTCCACACTCTTTTGATTACCATTATCTTAAAATCTGGCAATTAGATCTGCCAAACTTATTCTTTAAAAAAAAACAAAAAACTTTGTATTTTGTATTGGAATATCAGATCAGATCAGTCGCTCAGTCGTGTCCGACTCTTTGCGACCCCATGAACTGCAGCACGCCAGGCCTCCCTGTCCATCACCAACTCCCAGAGGTCACTCAGACTCACATCCATCGAGTCAGTGATGCCATCCAGCCATCTCATCCTCTGTCGTCCCCTTCTCCTCCTGCCCCCAATCCCTCCCAGCATCAGAGTCTTCTCCAATGAGTCAGCTCTTCTCATGAGGTGGCCAAAATACTGGAGTTTCAGTTTTAGCATCAGTCCTTCCAAAGAAATCCCAGGGCTGATCTTCTTCAGAATGGCCCGGTTGGATCTCCTTGCAGTCCAAGGGACTCTCAAGAGTCTTCTCCAACACCACAGTTCAAAAGCATCAATTCTTCGGCGCTCAGCCTTCTTCACAGTCCAGCTCTCACATCCATACATGACCACAGGAAAGACCATAGCCTTGACTAGGCGAACCTTTGTTGGCAAAGTGATGTCTCTGCTTTTGAATATGCTATCTAGGTTGGTCATAACTTTCCTTCCAAGGAGTAAGCATCTTTTAATTTCATGGCTGCAGTCATCATCTGCAGTGATTTTGGAGCCCAGAAAAATAAAGTCTGACGCTGTTTCCACTGTTTCTCCATCTATTTCCCATGTAGTGATGGGACCAGATGCCATGATCTTCGTTTTCTGAATGTTGAGCCTTAAGCCAACTTGTTCACTCTCCACTTTCACTTTCATCAAGAGGCTTTTGAGTTCCTCTTCACTTTCTGCCATAAGGGTGGTGTCATCTGCATATCTGAGGTTATTGATATTTCTCCCAGCAATCTTGATTCCAATTTGTGTTTCTTCCAGTCCAGCATTTCTCATGATGTACTCTGCATGTAAGTTAAATAAGCATGGTGACAATATACAGCCTTGACTTACTCCTTTTCCTATTTGGAACCAGTCTGTTGTTCCATGACCAGTTCCAACTGTTGCTTCCTGACCTGCATACAGATTTCTCAAGAGGCAGATCAGGTGGTCTGGTATTCCCATCTCTTTCAGAACTTTCCACAGTTTATTGTGATCTACACAATCAAAGGCTTTGGCATAGTCAATAAAGCAGAAATAGATGTTTTTCTGGAACTCTCTTGCTTTTTCCATGATATAGCTGACTAACAATTTTTTGATAGTTTCAGTTGAGCAGCAAAGGGACTCATCCATACATATACATGTGTTCGCTCTCCCACAAACTTCCATCCACTCTGTCACATAACACTGAGCAGAGTTCCCTGTGATATGCAATAGGTTATCCAATTTAAATATCACAGTGTGTACATGTCAGTCCCACAATTCCTAACTATTCTTTTTCACATCCTTCCCCCAACCCCCACACCCATAAAAATTTCATTCTCTCAGCCTGCAAGTCTATTTCTGTTCTGTAAACAACAGATTTGCTCATTTTTGCAATATTATTTGAATATTCTTGGGCCTTTGCATTTCCATATACATTTTAAAACCAGATGGCCAATTTATGTAGAAAAACACTCCAGTATTATGATTGAGGTTACATTGATTCTGTAAGATCAAATTAGGGAGACTTGACATCCTAACAGTATTGTCTTTTAATATATGACCATAGTGTATCATTTTGTTTTGTTTTGTTTAAATAGGCTTCCCTGTTGGCGCTAGTAGTAAAGAATGCACCTGTCAATACAGGAGACATAAGAGACACAAACTGATCCATGGATCAGGAAGATCCCCTGGAGGAGGGCATGACAACCCACTCCATTATTCTTGCCTGGAGAATCCCATGGATGGAGAAGCCTGGTAGGCTACAGTCCATAAAGTTGTGAAGATACAGATACCACTGAAGCAACTTAGCACAACACAGCGCATAGTATATCCTTTAGTATAATGTCTTTTAGTATGTGACAACACTATCTCATTTATTTGTATTATTTAATTTATCTGAATATTTAAACAGTGTAGCTGTCTAACATAACTTCTCTTAAAATTTATCATATACTTTATGCCTTTAGATGCTATTAACATTGGAATTCTTTTCAATGTCACACCTGAACTAGGCATTACTGCTGCAGCTAAGTCACTTCAGTCGTGTCCAACTCTGTGCGATCCCATATACGGTAGCCCACTAGGCTCCTCCGTCCCTGGGATTCTCCAGGCAAGAACACTGGAGTGGGTTGCCATTTCTTTCTCCAATGCATGAAAGTGAAAAGTGAAAGTGAAGTCGCTCAGTCGTATCCGACTCTTAGCGACCCCATGGACTGGAGCCTACCAGGCTCCTCCGTCCATGGGATTTTCCAGGCAAGAGTACTGGGGTGGGGTGCCATTGCTACTATGCCATTAACATTTTGTTCACCTTAGAAACTTCTCATATTAATTTCAGCAATGTTTTTGCAAGTGACAAGATATTCAATGTAAGCAATTCTACCCTTTGTGAATGAAGATAATTTTTATTCTTCTTGCCAAATCTTAATGCTATTCATGTCATTTCCATACATTATTGCATTCATCTCACACACTAGTAAAGTAATGCTTGAAATTCTCCAACCCAGGCTTCAGCAATACATGAATCGTGAACGTCCAGATGTTCAAGCTGGTTTTAGAAAAGGCAGAGGAACCAGAGATCAAATTGCCAACATCCAATGGATCATCAAAAAAGCAAGAGACTTCCAGAAAAGCATCTATTTCTGCTTTCTTGACTATGCCAAAGCCTTTGACTGTGTGGATCACAATCAACTGTGGAAAATTCTGAAAGAGATGGGAATACCAGACCACCTGACCTGCCTCTTGAGAAACCTGTATGCAGGTCAGGAAGCAACAGTTAGAACTGGACATGGAACAACAGACTCGTTCCAAATAGGAAAAAGAATATATCAAGGCTGTATATTGTCACCATGTTTATTTAACTTATATTTTGAGTACATCATGAGAAACGCTGGGCTGGAGGAAGCACAGGCTGGAATCAAGATTTCCAGGAGAAATATCAATAACCTCAGACATACAGATAACACCACCCTTATGGCAGAAAGTGAAGAACTAAAGAGCCTCTTGATGAAAGTGAAAGAGGAGAGTGAACAAGTTGGCTTAAAGCTCAACATTCAGAAAACTAAGACCATGGCATCCAGTCCCATCACTTCATGGCAAATAGATGGGGAAACAGTGGAAACAGTGTCAGACTTTATTTTTTGTGGCTCCAAAATCACTGCAGATGGTGACTCCAGCCATGAAATTAAAAGACACTTACTCCTTGGAAGGAAAGTTATGACCAACCTAGACAGCATATTAAAAAGCAGAGACATTACTTTGTCAACAAAGGTCCATCTAGTCAAGACTATGGTTTTTCCAGTGGTCACGTAAGTAAGTGAGAGTTGGACTATAAAGACAGCTGAGTGCCGAAGAATTGATGCTTTTAAACTGTGGTGTTGGAAAAGACTCTTGAAAGTCCCCTGAACTGCAAAGAGATCCAACCAGTCCATCCTAACGGAGATCAGTCCTGGGTGTTCAGTGGAATGACTGATGTTGAAGCTGGAGCTCCAATACTTTGGCCACCTGATGAGAAGAACTGACTCCTTAGAAAAGACCCTGATGTTGGGAAAGATTGAGGCCAGGAGGAGAAGGGGATGACAGAGGATGAGATGGTTGGATGGCATCACTGATACAATGGACATGGGTCTTAGGTGAACTCTGGGAGTTGGTGATGGACAAGGAGGCCTGGTGTGCTGCAGTTCATGAGATCCCAAAGAGTTAGACAAGACTGAGCAACTGAACTAATACATTATTGTTCTTCCTGGGACCTCTGGTATAATGGTGATAGAAGTGATAGTGAATAACTTTAATTCGTTCCAACCCTTGGGATATTTGAGGTGGAAATATTTCCCAATAAGTGTAATAATCATTGGGCTTTTTGTAGATACTGCTTACCAGAAAAGGTAATAGTTTAATAGTTTTCTTTCTTAATTTTTGAAATATTTACTGTGTTTTTAATTTTCTCATTAAAGTTTTCTATGTTTACCTTCTGTGTCTTTTCACGTTTATATTTTAAATTTATGAATTATATTGACTGAGTTTTTAATGTAATATCAACTTTACATTCCTAAGAGAAATCTCATGGTTTTGATATACTCTTTTTTAATGTATTGTTCAAGCCATTTTGCTAATATTTTATTGAAGATTATGCTTATAAAGAATATTAATGTATATAATTACTTTCTTGAAAACATTTCATACATTATTTTAGTTGGCATTGCCTCCTTTTCTATTTTTTAAAAGAAGTTTGGTTATAATTAGCATTGTTTCTTTCTGAAGTATTTGATAGAATTTATCTACTAAATCATCTAGGCTTAGAGTTTTACCTGTGGGAAGGATTTATCCTTTAAATTCCAAAGTCTAGTTTAGATATTGAATTATTCATATTTCCCTTTTTTTCTTAACTTAGTTTTGGTATATTGCATCTTTTAAGGAATTGGCTTCTTTCCTCTGAGTTGTTGACATTTTTACATTAATAGATTACAATATTCCTTCTTACTTTTTTTTTTTTTTAATAGAAAATCCCTCTGACTGCTGTCTCAAAAGGAAAGAGTCAACATAGGCAAATCTGTTAAGAAGTTAATCTAAGAAGAGATTATCAGAGCCTTGTTCATGTTAATTTAGTGAGTTTATCAGAGAACTGAATACACTGAAAACATTTTAGAAATGGACTGGACAAGAATTGTATTTCATTGTATAACTTTGCTCCTGTCAATACTTCTTAAATTAGGAAGCCAATATCTAAAGATTATATATATATATCTTAATTTAATTAGTTCATTTAAACTAAAAAACAGTTGACTCATTTCTCACCCTCTCCTTTCTCTGCCTCTTGCAACCAGAAATCTATTCTATGTTTCTATAAACTTGGATTTTTGTTGTTGTTGGTTTTTTAGAGTCCACATTTTATAAGTGTTCATAGCACTTATCTTTTCTGTCTGACTTATTTCACTTAGCATAAGGCCCTCAAGGCCCATCCATGTTTTGCAAATGGCAAAATTTCATTCGTTTTATGTCCATTGCCTGTGTTAATATATATACCATCATTTCTTCATTCACCCAACAATGTATATTTAGTTTGCTTCTGTATCTTGGCTATTGTAAATAATGCAGCAATAAACATGGGGGCACATATTTCTTTTCAAATTCATGTTTTCATTTTGTTTGTGTAAATGCCTAGTAGTGGAATTTCTGGTAGTCAGCAGGGCTGGTCTGTGGCTATTGGCCTATGTATGTCTACTTTGGAAAAATGTCCACTCAGATCTTCTATAATTTGTAATCAGATTGGTTATTTTATTGTAATTTGGCTATGTGTGACTTCTTTATATATTTTGGATATTAGTTTCTTTTTTTTTAATTTTGCTTAACTTTACAATATTGTATTGGTTTTGCCATATATCAAAATGAATCTGCCACAGGTATACATGTGTTCCCCATCCTGAACCCTCCTCCCTCCTCCCTCCCCATACCATCCCTCTGGGTCATCCCAGTGCACCAGCCCCAAGCATCCAGTATCGTGCATCGAACCTGGACTGGTGACTCGATTCATATATGATATTATACATATTTCAATGCCATTCTCCCAAATCGTCCCACCCTCTCCCTCTCCCAGAGTCCAAAAGACTGTGATATTAGTTTCTTATCAGATATGTGATTTGCAATTATTTTCGCTCATTCAGTAGGTTGTCTTTTCATTTTATTGGTCATTGCCTTTGCTGTATAGAAGTTTTTAAGTTTTATGTAATCCCACTTGATTATTTTTGCTTTCATTGCTTTTGGCTTTGGTGTCAGATTCAAAATTTTATCACTAAGACCAATGTCAAAGAGCTTACTGCTTATCTTTTCTTCTAGGTTTTTTTTTTTTTTTTTTTTCTTTATGATTTCAGGTTTTATGTTCAAGTCTTTAATTCACTTTGAGTTAACTTTTGTGTGTAGTGTCAGGTTGGGGCTTCCCCAGTGGCTCAGTGGTAAAGAATCTGCTTGCAATGCAGGAGACACAGATTCGACCACTTGGTCAGGAAGATCCTGTGGAAGAGGGCATGGTAACCCACCACAGTATTCTTGCCTGGTAAATCTCATGGACAGAGGAGACTGATGGGCTATAGTCCACAGGGTCACAAAGAGTTGGACATGACTGAAGCAACTGAGCATGCCTGCAGAGTGTAAGGTACTGCCTTTCAAGGCCCCCCCCCACATCTAAGTTATAAGTTTTGACATTAAATTAATCATAATATTTCCTAATTATTTTCATTTATCTTAGGTATATATTGTTATCCAGTCTTTCATACTTGATATTGGTAATTAGGTGTCTCTCTTCTTTAATTATTGATCATTCTTAAAAGAATTTATCAATCTTTTTAAAAAACTCAACTTTTGATTTAGTTAATTTTTATATTGTTAGATGTTTTCTAGTTCATTGATTTTTGCCATTATTTTATTATTTCCTTAATTTGCTTTGGGTTTAGTGAACAGTTTTTATACCTTCTAAAGTTTACATCTTTCTTATTTTGCAATGTAAGCATTCAGAATTTTAAATTTTCCTGGGGCTTCCTTGGTGATTCAGACAGTAAAGAATCTACCAGCTATTCAGGAGATGCGGATTCAATCCTTAGGTCGGGAAGATCCTCTGGAAAAGGGAATGGCTACGCACTCCGATATTCTTGCCTGGAGAATCCCATGGTTGGAGATGCCTCGCAGTCATGGTGGACAAGACTGAGTGAGTAACACTTTCAATTTCACTTTCAAATCCTTTTCAGTTATATTCCTTGCCTGAATTTTAATATGCAGTATGTTTCCTATTATTCATTTAGATTATTTTCTATTTTTTAAAAATTTTATTTTATGCTGGAACAAAGTTGATTGACAATGCTGTGTTAGTTTCAGATGTACAGTAAAGAGATTCAGTTATGCATGTACTCTTTCAATTTTTTTCCTGCATTTTAGGTTTTTACAGAATATTGAGCAGACCCAGTGGGTCTTTGTTGGCTATCTGTTTTAAATATGATAGTGGGTACATCCAATCCCAAACTTCCAATCTATGCTTCCTCCCTAGTCTTCCCCCCAGTAACCATAAATTTGTTCTCTAAGTCTTGGAATCTATTATATTTTGTTAATAAATTTATTTTTATGATTTTTTAAGATTCTGCATGTAAGTGATATCGTATGATATTAGTCTTTCTCTGTCTGACTTACTTTATTTCAGATCAGATCAGATCATCAGATCAGTCGCTCAGTCGTGTCCAACTCTTTGCGACCCCATGAACTGCAGCACGCCAGGCCTCCCTATCCATCACCAGCTCTCGGAGGTCACTCAGACTCACATCCATCGAGTCAGTGATGCCATCCAGCCATCTCATCCTCTGTCGTCCCCTTCTCCTCCTGCCCCCAATCCCTCCCAGCATCACAGTCTTCTCCAATGAGTCAATTCTTCATATGAGGTGGCCAAAATACTGGAGTTTCAGCTTTAGCATCATTCCTTCCAAAGAAATCCCAGGGCTGATCTCCTTCAGAATGGACCGGTTGGATCTCCTTGCAGTCCAAGGGACTCTCAAGAGTCTTCTCCAACACCACAGTTCA
This sequence comes from Tragelaphus eurycerus, assembly GCA_935064755.1. Lineage (NCBI taxonomy): Eukaryota > Metazoa > Chordata > Mammalia > Artiodactyla > Bovidae > Tragelaphus > Tragelaphus eurycerus. The sequence goes on along the minus strand of CAKXYN010000057.1, from coordinate 2,146,496 downwards.
AAAGCATCAATTCTTCGGCGCCTAGCCTTCTTCACAGTCCAGCTCTCACATCCATACATGACCACAGGAAAGACCATAGCCTTGACTAGGTGAAACTTTGTTGGCAAAGTAATGTCTCTGCTTTTGAATATGCTATCTAGGTTGGTCATAACTTTCCTTCCAAGGAGTAAGCGTCTTTTAATTTCATGGCTGCAGTCACCATCTGCAGTGATTTTGGAGCCCAGAAAAATAAAGTCTGACACTGTTTCCACTGTTTCCCCATCTATTTCCCATGTAGTGATGGGACCAGATGCCATGATCTTCATTTTCTGAATGTTGAGCTTTAAGCCAACCTTTTCACTCTCCACTTTCACTTGCATCAAGAGGCTTTTTAATTCCTCTTGACTTTCTGCCATAAGGGTGGTGTCATCTGCATATCTGAGGTTATTGATATTTCTCCCGGCAATCCTGATTCCAACTTGTGTTTCTTCCAGTCCAGCATTTCTCATCATGTATTCTGCATATAAGTTAAGTAAACATGGTGACAATATACAGCCTTGATGTACTCCTTTTCTTATTTGGAACCAGTCTGTTGTTCCATGTCCAGTTCTAACTGTTGCTTCCTGACCTGCATACAGATTTCTCAAGAGGCAGATCAGGTGGTCTGGTATTCCCATCTCCCTCAGAATTTTCCACAGTTTATTGTGGTCTACACAGTCAAAGGCTTTGGCATAGTCAATAAAGCAAAAATAGATGTTTTTCTGGAACTCTCTTGCTTTTTCCATGATCCAGCGGATGTTGGCAATTTGATCTCTGGTTCCTCTGCCTTTTCTAAATCCAGCTTGAACATCAGGAAGTTCACGGTTCACATATTGCTGAAGTCTGGCTTGGAGAATTTTGAGCATTACTTTAGTAGCGTGTGAGATGAGTGCAATTGTGCGGTAGTTTGACCATTCTTTGACATTGCCTTTCTTTGGGATTGGGATGAAAACTGACCTTTTCCAATCTAGGCACATCCATGTAGCTGCATATGGCATTATTTCAGTCTTTTTAATAGCTAAGTAACATTCCATTGTATGTATGTACCATATCTTCCTTATGCATTCATCTGTCAATGGGCATTTAGTTGTTTCAATGTCTTCACTACTGTAAACAGTGTTGCAATGAACACTGGAGTGCATGTACCCTTTTGAACCATATTTTGTTCTGGATATAGGCCCAGAAGAGGGATTGCTGGATCATACGGTACTTCTTTTTGCTGTTCCATAGTGTTGATGGGATTCTCAAGTCAAGAATGCTGAAGAGATTTACCATTCCCTTCTCCAGGGGATCATGTTTTGTCAGAACTCTCCACTATGATCCATCTGTCTTGGGTGGCCCTGCGCAGCTCATAGTTTCATTGAGTTACAAAAGCCTGTGATCCATGTTATCATTTTGGGTAGTTTGCTGTGATTATGGTTTCCTTTCTTTCTGCCCTCTGATGGATGAGGATAAGAGGCTTATGCAAGCTTCCTGATCAGAAGGATTGGCTATGGGGAAAACTGGATCTTGCTCTGGTGGGCAGGGCCTGCTCAGTAAATCTTTAATCCAGTTTTCTACTGATAGATGGGGCTGTGTTCCAGGTTCATTATCATAGGGGTAATGGCAACTTCCTCCAAAAAGAATTATGCCAGCATGCCTCCCTCCCAGGACTGCTGCTGCCAGTGCCCCTGTCTTGGTGGGAGGCCAGTGTCAACTGACACCTCTGCCAGAGACTCCCAAATACTCATAGCACGTCTGGCTCAGTGTCTTGTGGGATCACTGCTTCTTTCTCCTGGGTCCTGGTGTGTACAAGGTTTTGCTTGCATCATCCAAGAGTCTCTATTTCCCCAGTCCAAGGAAGTTCTGTTACCAGATACTGTTGACCTTCAAAGTCAGATTCTCTGGGGATTTTCAGTCCCTTTGCCAGATCCACAGGTTGGGAAGTCTGTCATAGGGGCTGGGAGTTTTGCATCAGTGTGAGAACTTCTTTGGTAATTGTTCTCCAGTTTGTAGGTTGCCCACCCGGTGGCTCTATGGTGGGGCTCTTGGCAACCTCCTCCAAGAGGACATATGCCACATGCCATGCCTCCCAGAACTGCTGCTGCCAGTGGTCTTACGCCTTCAGCAGGCCACTGCTGAGACATGCCTCCACAGAGGACCCCCAAACACTCACAGGCAGGTCTGGCCCTGTCTCTTGTGGGAGTCTCTGTTCCTTTCTCTGAGTCCTGGGGCATGCAAGGTTTGGTTTGTGCCCCCCAGGAGTCTCTGGCTGGTATCAGGTTTGATTCATACTGAGCATCCTTATATTGAGCACCCCATGAACAGTAATGAAGAGGCAGAAAGATATGACACTAAAAGGTGAATGGTAGGTGTCCAAGATGCTACTGGAGAAGAGCAGAGAAATAGCTCCAGAAGGAATGAAGCGCCTGAGCCAAAGCAGAAACGACACCCATTTGTGGATGTGTCTGGTGGTGAAGATAAAGATTGATGATGTAAAGAGCGATATTGCATAGGAACCTGGAATGTTAAGTCCATGAATCAAGAAAAATTGGAAGTGGTCAAATGAGATGGCAAGTGTGAACATCAGTAATTTAGATGTCAGTGCACTAAAATGGACAGGAATTGGCAAATTTAATTCAGATGACCATTATAATTATCATTGTGGGCAAGAATCCTTTAGAGGGAATGGAGAAGTCCTCATAATCAACAAGAGAGTCTGAAATGCAGTACTTGTTTGCAATCTCAAAAATGACAAAATGGTTTTGGTTCATAGTCAAGCAAATCATTAAATATCACAGTAATCTAAGTCTATGACTCACATTGAATGCAGCACTCTAACAGTATCAACTTTTGGAATTTGAAATAGCTCAGCTGAAATTCCATCACCTTTACTAGTTTTGTTTGTGGTAATGCTTCCTAAGGTCCACTTGACTACACACTCCAGGATGTCTGGCTCTAGGTGAGTGATCACACCATTTTGGTTGTCTGGGTCATTAAGACCTTTATTGTACAGTTCATCTGTATATTTTTGCCACCCTTTCTTAATATCTTCTGCTTCTATGAGGTCCATACCATTTCTTTATTCTATTAGGTCCATGACTCCAGGATGTCTGGCACTAATGCTGAATAAGCTGAAGTTGAACGTTTCTATGAAGACCTACAAGGCCTTTTAGAACAAACACCCTCCTCCCCCCAAAAATGTCCATTTCATCATAGGGGATTGTAATACGAAAGTAGGAAGTCAAGAGATACCTGGAGTAACATGAAAGTTTAGTCTTGGAACAAAATGAAGTAGGGCACAGGTTAACAGAGTTTTGCCAAAAGTACACCATGGTCATAGAAAACATCCTCTTCTAACAACACCAGAGACAACTCTACACCTGGAGGTCACCAGAGGCTCAATACCAAAGTCAGATTGGTTACATTCTTTGCAGCCAAATACGGAAAAGCTCTATACAGTCAGCAACAACAAGACCAGGAGCTGACTGTGGTTCAGATCATATACATCTTATTGCAAAATTCAGACTTAAACTGAAGAAAGTAGGGAAAACCACTAGGCCATTCAGGTATGATGAAAATCAAATCCCTTATGATTTTACAGTGAAAGTGACAAATAGATTCAAAGGATTGGATCTGACAGACCGAGTGCATGAAGAACAAAAAACAGAGGTTTGTAACATTGTACTGAAGGTGGAGACCAAAACCATCCCCCTAAACAGAAATGCAACAAGGCAAAACTGCTGTCTCAGGAGGCCTTACTGCTGTCTCAGGAGTTGAGACAAAGAACAAAGAACAGAGGTTTGTAACATTATACTGAAGGTGGAGACCAAAACCATCCCCCTAAACAGAAATGCAACAAGGCAAAACTGCTCTCAGGAGGCCTTACTGCTGTCTCAGGAGTTGAGAAAAGAATAGAAATGAAAGGCAAAGAGAAAAGGAAAGATATACCCATCTGAATGCTAAGTTTCAGAGAATAGCAAGGAGAGATAAGAAAGCCTTCTTAAGTGAACAATGTAAAGAAATAGGGGGAAATAATAGGATGGGAAAGACTAGAGATCTCTTCAAGAAAATTAGAGATACCAAGGGAACATTTCATGCAAAGATGAGCACAACAAAGGACAGAAATATTATGTACCTAAGAGAAGCAGAAGCTATTAAGAAGAGGTGACAAAAATACACAGATGAACTGTACCAAAAAGGTCTTAATGACCCAGATAACCAAAATGGTGTGATCACTCACCTAGAGCCAAACATCCTGGAATGCGACATCAAGTCACACTCTTGCTTAGGAAACACTGCTATAAACAAAACTAGTAGAGATTGACGGCATTCCAGCTGAACTATCTCAAATTCTAAAAGATGGTGCTGTTAAAGTGCTGCACTCAATATGTCCACAAATTTAGAAAACTCAGCAGTGGCCACAGGACTGGAAAAGGTCAGTTTTAATTCCAATCAAAAAGAAGGGCAATGCCAAAGAAAAGAATATTCAAACTACTGCACAATTGACTCATTTCACATGCCAATAAGGCAGTGCTCAAAATCCTTTGAGCTAGGCTTCAACAATGCATGAAATGAAAACTTCCAGATGTACAAGCTGGTCTTAGGAAAAGCAGAGGAACCAGAGATCAAATTGCCAACATCCATTGGATCATGGAAAAAGTGAGGGAATTCCAGGAAAACATATACTTGTTTCATTGGCTACACTAAAACCTTTTACTGTGTGGATCATAACAAACTGCAAAATTCTTAAAGCGATGAGAATATCAGAGCACCTTAATTATCTCCTGAGAAATCTCATGCAGGTCAAGAAGCAACAGTTAGAATTGGACACAGAACAACAGACTTGTTCCAAATTGGGAAAGGAGTATGTCAAGGCTGTATATCATCAACCTTGTTTATTTAATTTGTATGCAGAGTACATCATGCCAAATGCTGAGCTCAATGAAGCTCAAGCTGGAATAAAGATTGCTGGGAGAAATATCAATCACCTCAGATATGCAGATGACAACACTCTAATGGCAAAAGTGAAGAGGAACAAAAGAGCCTCTTGATGAAGGTGAAAGAGGAGAGTGAAAAAGCTGGCTTAAAACTCAACATTCAGAAAAGTAATATGACATGCAGTTCCATCACTCTATGACAAAAAGATGTTGAAACAATGGAAACAATGGGACACTTAATTTTCTTGGGCTCCAAAATCACTGCAGATGGTGACTACAGCCATGAAATTAAAAGACTCTTGCTCCTTGAAAGAAAAGCTATGACAAACCTAGACAGCATATTAAAAAGTAGAGACATCATTTTGCTGACAAAGGTCTGTATAGTCAAAGCTATGGTTCTTCCAGTAGTAGAGATGTGAGCATTGGACCATAAAGTGAGCTGAGTGCCAAAGAATTGATGTTTTTAACTGTGGTGCTGGGGAAGACTCTTGCAAAGCCTTTGACAGCAAGATCAAACCAGTCAATCCTAAAGGAAATCAACAACGTGAACTGTCATCTACCGGGATCCTCTATCCATGGATATCTCAGGCAAGAATACTGGAGTGGCTTGCCAATTCCTTCTCTAGGGCATCTTCCTGACCCAGGGATCAAACTTGTGCCTTCTGTGTCTCTTGCATTGTGTTCTTTACCTCTGAGTATAGTAGGATTCCTTTTTCTCCATATTCTCTCCAGCCTTTTTTTGTGGAGAGGATGTTGAGAAATTTCTGTGGCTCAATGCCAAGAAAACATCAATAACCAAATAAAAAATGGGCAGAAGACTTAAATGGACATTTCTTTAAAGAAGACATGCAGATGGCCAAAAGCCACATGAAAAGATGCTCAACGTTACTAATTACTAGAGAGACACAAATCAGAATTACAATGGCATATCACCTCACACAAGTCAGAATGGCCATCATCAATTAGATTATTTTCTGTTTCATGATCTGTTTTTAACCTATGTCTTTTGGGGGCACATGTTAAATTAATATTTAAATATTTGATACTTTCTAAGACATAATATTGCTGTTGATGGGCTTTCCAGGTGGCTCTAGTCTTAAACAACCTACCTTCCAATGCACGAGAGGTAAGAGACTTGGATTTGATCCTTGGGTGTGTTAGATCCTTTGGAGGAGGACATGGAAAACCACTCCAGTGTTCTTGCCTGGAGAATCCATGGAAAGAGGAGCCTGGTGGACTACAGTCCATAGAGTAGAGTAGGACATGACTGAAGCATGAACATACACATTGCTCTTGATTTCTAAGATATTTTCTTGAGTAATTTTGCATCTATGTTCATCAGACATATTTTCCTGTAATTTTTATTGTGTGTGATATGATTATCTGGTTTTGGGATCAGAATGATGGTGGCCTTGTAGAACAAATTTGGAAGTGTTCCTTCCTCTGCAACATCTTGGAAGAGTTTGAGAAAAAGGCATTAGCTCTTCTCTAATTAGAGACCTCGGGTATGCAGATGATATCACTCTAATATCTAGTAGCTACATATGGATGTGAGAGTTTGTTCATAAAGAAGGCTGAGTGACAGGGCTTCTGGTTAAAGATGGTGGAGTAGAAGGACGTGTGCTCATCTCCTCCTGAGAGAGCACCAAAATCACAACTAGCTGCTGAACAATCATTGACAGGAGAACCCTGGGACCTACCAAAAAAGATACCCATGTCCAAAGACAAAAAAGAAGCCACAGTGAGATGGTAGGAGGAGCACAATCACAATAAAGTCAAATACCATTCTAACTGTACCGATGATTCACATAGTGGAGAGAAATAATGCCGAAGAAGTTCTTCCACTGTTGTAAAGGTTCTGAACCCCATGTCAGGGTTCCTAGTCTGGGGGTCTGACAGAGGTACTGGGAATCCCAAAGGAATCTGTCCTTGAATGACAGTGGGATTTGATTACAAGAATTCCACAGGATTGGGGGAAATAGAGACTCCAAGTCTTAGAGGGCATGAACAAAACTTTGCATGCACCAAGACCCAAAGGAAAGGAGCAGTGATTCCACAGGAGACTGAACCAAAGCTACCTGCTATCGTGGAGGGTCTTCTGTGGGGACGTGGGTCAGCAGGGGCTCACCAAAGGGACAGGGGCACTGGCAATAGCAATCTGGGAAGGTCACCCTTGGTGTAAATCCACTTGGAGGTCACCATTAACCCTATCAAGAGCCCATTCTGGGTCGTCTCAGGACAAAAAACTACCAGGTAGGGAGCACAACCCCACCCATCAGCAGATAATTGAATTAAAGCTTTACTGAGCTGTCCACCAGAGCAAGACTCAGTTTTTCCCACTGCCAGTCCTTCCCATCAGGAAATTTACACAAGCCTCTTAGCTTCCTCCATCAGAGGGCAGACAGATGAGGCAAGAACCACAGTCTCACAGTGACTAAAACAAAAGTCACATTATAGAAAGTTAATCAGCATGAAAAAGCAGGAAGTTATGTCCCAGATGAATGGATAAAATAAAATCCCAGAAAAACAACCAAATGAAGTGAAGATAGGGAAAATTCCAGAAAAAGAATTCAGAATAATGATAGTGAAGATGATTCAGAGTCTCAGGAAAATAATGAAGACAAAGATTGAGAAAATTCAAGAAATGTTTACCAAAGACATAGATTAACTAAAGAATAAATAACCAGAGATGAATAATAGAATAGAAGGAATCAAGAGCAGAATAACTGAGGCAGAAGAATGGATAAATGACCTGGAGAGCAGAAAGGTGGAAATCAGTGCTGCAGAACAGAATATAGAAAAAGGAATGAAAAGAAATGAAGACAGCATAAGAGACCTCTGGGACAATATTAAACACACAAACATTCTCATCATAGGGGTCCCAGAAAGACAGGAGAGAGACAAAGGACCTGAGAAAATATTTGAAGTGATAATAGCTGAAAACTTACCAAACATGGGAAAGGAAATAGTCAGTCAAGTCCAGGAAGCACAGAGAGATCCAGGCAGGATAAACCCAGGGAGGAACACACCACGATACATAGTAGTCAAACTGACAAAAATTTAATATAGAGATAAAATATTAAAAACTACAAGGGAAAAACAGCTAATAACATACAAAAGAACTCCCTTCAGGCTGATTTCTCAACAGAAACTCTACAAGCCAAAAGGGAATGGAATGTTATTTTTTAAGTGATGAAAGGGAAAAACCTACAACCAAGAATACTCTCTCCAGAAAAACTCTACTTCAGATTTGATGAAGAAATCAAAAGCTTTCCAGACAGCAAAAGTTAAGAGAATTCAGCACCACCAAACCAGCTTTACAACAAATGCTAAAGGAACTTCTCTAGGCAGGAAACAAGAAAAGGAAAAGACTTATCAACAGAAAATAAACCCAAAGCTATTAAGAAAACAGTAATAGGATCATACATATCAATAATTACTTTAAATGTACATGGATTAAATGCACCAACCAAAAGACATAGACTGTCTGGGCAGATGAAAACGCGCTCTATACACTTTCACTTACCACATCACTCTTCTTGACCCTCCAAATTGTATGTAACTATTTTGTATTGTTAGGTTAATCACATTCCCATTATGGCTTTTAATTGTAATTATCTTTTATTTTTTGTCTGGCTCTTAATTATGAAAATTGATAAACATCTTTTACTGTTGTGAATATGTAACTATTGCTCATTTAATAACATTGTATCACGATTGATCAATAGAAAAATGATTAAAATTCTATATCACCAAAACTACCATTTAATAGAAAAACCTGTAATCACTTTTTAAAACCCAAAAGCTTATCAGAATTATCTTGGAATTTACTGAAAAATACAAATGTTATCATGTTGCAATATTTTAGTTCCAGATATGTTTCTAATGAGCAGCCATGTTTAAAAACAACCGGACAATATGAGGATCTTTTACTTTTATCCTGTTTCACTTTTTCTTTCATATTTAGTGTTCTTGTTTCAGTTTGTTTTCCAATTTCACCATCTCTTTTTTTAAAAAAAATATTCTTTCTCAAGCCTTTATCAAGTGTAGTAGAAAAGCTTTTGTATACATATATATATAAACAATATATATAACATATATATTTTAGAAAACGTACGAGTTTTTCCCTAACTTAAAAATGTATGACATTTTGATTCCACTTATGTGACTCCAGGACTCTTGCCTGGAAAATCTCATGGATGGAGGAGCCTGGTGGGCTGCAGTCCATGGGATCGCTAAGAGTCGGACACGACCGAGTGACTTCACTTTCACTTTCCACTTTCATGCATTGGAGAAGGAAATGGCAACCCACTCCAGTGTTCTTGCCTGGAGAATCCCAGGGAAGGGGGAGCCTTGGTGGGCTGCCGTCTATGGTGTCACACAGATTCGGACACGACTGAAGTGACTTAGCAGTAGCAGCAGCATGTGACTTAGTATGAATAGAATATTGCATTTCTATTAAAAATAGGTGTGCAAAAAGCAGGAAAGGTTTCCTGTATAGCACAGAGAATATACTCAATTACTTATAATAACCTAAAATGGAAAATAGCTTCAAAACTAATATGTGTATATGTATAATTGAATCACACACAAAAAAAGAATTCTACCTTTTTAAATTTAGTAACATTTATCATTTTGCCAGTTTTTCTAAATGTTCTATAGAAATCTGATAACAACATATGAGATACAAAATTTTAAATATATTTGTGTCAGATATATGATTAATATAAATAATATCAATATGAATATATTTAAATTATTAATCACATCAGTCAGAATATGCCTATTCTTATTTTCTCTGCACTTGATAAAATATTCTCAGAGAAATGTTAATGTCTCACTATGATCATAGTTTTTTTCTTTTCTGCTATTTTTCTTCTGATTTTGCTTTATGTATCTTTATTTCTTGTTGTTAGGGGTCTAATGGTTTATGATGTCTATCTTTTTTGTGAATTGTACCTTTTATCATTAAAAATATTCACTTTTGTTTTATTTAAAGATAAATAAATTTTTTAAAAAAAGAAGGATGAGTGCTAAAGAATTGATGTTTTTTGAATTGCAGTGCTGGAGAAAATTCTTGAGAGTCCCTTGGACTGTAACGAGATCAAACCAGTCAATTCTAAAGGAAATCAACCCTAAATATTCATAGGAAGAACTGATGCTGAAGCTCCAATATTTTGACCACCTTATGTAAAGAGCTGACTCATTGGAAAAGACTTTGATGCTGGGAAAGATTGAAGACAAGAGGAGAAGAGGGCAGCAGATGATGAAATGGTTGAATAGCATCACCAGCTCAATGGACATGAATTTGAGAAAACCCTGGAAAATAGTTAAGGACAGAGGAGCCTGATGCGCTGCAGTCTGTGGGGTAACAGAGTCAAACAACTTAGTGATTGAACAACACAACAGTAACGAATTTGCTCTGCTGTACAACTGAAACTAACACAACGTTGTAAATCTACTATACTGCAATAAAAAGTTTAAGAAAAGATCACAATAGCACTTTACAGAAATAGAAAAAAGTAATTATAAAATTGTAGAAAATAATGGACCCAAAGTAATCAGTACAATCTTGAAAAAAAAAAGAACAAAGCAGAAGACTTACCTCACTTTCTGATTTGAAAATATATTATAAAGTTAAAGTAATTAAAGCGTGCTACTTTGCTTCAGTCATGTCCAACTCTGTGTGATGCTTTGGATTACAACCTGTCAGGTTCCTCTGTCCATGGGATTCTCCAGGCAAGAATACTGGAGCAGGTTGCTGTGCCCTCCTCCAGGGGATCTTCCCGACCCAGGGATAGAATCCTTTTCAAATTAAGAATAGTTTTTGTTTTTTAATATATGTCATCTTGGTTCCTACTTTAGCTAAACATGGTTGGTTTCATTCCAACAATTATACTCTCTACTCCACCTTTCATACCAGTATAGTCAATTTTGTTTTGGCACTCACTTTCTGCAGATATTTGGTCAGGGAAGGATACTCTCTGCCACTTAAAAGAATAAACTATGATTACTCAATAGACTTTTTCTGTAAAGGATCAGATATACATGTTTTATAGGCTTTGTGAGCAAAGAGGCTCAGTTCACTTCAGTTCAGTTGCTCAGTCATGTCCAACTCTTTATGACCCCATGGACTGCAGCAAGTCTTCCCTGTCCATCACCAACTCCTGAAGCTTGCTCAAACTCATTCCCATCTAGTCAGTGATGCCATCCAACCATCTCATCCTCTGTCTTCCCCTTCTCCTCCTGCCTTCAGTCTTTCCCAGCATCAGGGTCTTTTCTAAGGAGTCAGTTCTTCACATTAGGCGGCCAAACTATTGGAGCTTCAACTTCAGCATCAGTCCTTCCAATAAGTATTCAGCACTGATTTATTTTAGGATGGACAGGTGTGATTTCTTTGCAGTCCAAGGGACTCTCAAGAGTCTTTTCCAACACCATAGTTCAAAAACATCAATTCTTCAGCACTCAGCTTTCTTTATGGTCCAACTCTTACATCCATACAGGACTACTGGAAAAACCATAGCATTGACTAGGTGAACCTATGTCAGCAAAGTAATGTCTCTGCTATTTAATAAGCTGTCTAGGTTTGTCATAGCTTTTCTTCCAAGGAACAAACGTCATTTAATTTCAAGGCTGCAGTCACCATCTTTAAACAAAAGATGTGAACCTGCCATAAGGGTGGTGTCATCTGCATATGGAACGTTATTGATATTTCTCCCTGAAATCTTGATTTCAGCTTGTGCTTCATCCAGCTGGGCATTTCACATGATGTACTCTGCATATAAGTTAAATAAGCAAGATGACAATATACAGCCTTGATATACTCCTTTCCCAATTTGGAACCAGCCCATTTTTCCATTTCCGGTTCTAACTGTTGCTTCTTGACCTGGGAACAGATTTCTCAGAGGGCAGGTAAGGTTATCTAGTATTCCCATGTCTTTCATAATTTTCCACAGTTTATTGTGATCCAGTGTCAAAGGCTCTAGCATAGTCAATGAAGTAGAAGTGAAAAATAAGTGAAAAAATAAATATTTATTAAATTCTTTTTAATCATAGTTTCTGAAAGCTTTTTAACTGATCCAACACCTGTATTTCTGATATCTAAAATGATCTTTCCCTTGCCATTTGAATAAACTCCTACTTTTTCCTTCACATATGTGTTTAAATAGCACACTGATCTTTTTCAGTATTCCTCACTGACCAACCTTAAGCATGTCAAAGTGAAAGTGAAGTCGCTCAGTTGTGCCCGACTCTTCACGACCCCATGGATAGTAGCCTGCACCAAGCTTCTCCGTCCATGGGATTTTCAAGGCAAGAGTGCTGGAGTGGGTTGCCATTTCCTTCTCCAGGGAATCTTCCCAACCCAGGGATCGAACCCAGGTCTCTCACATTGCAGACAGACGCTTTATGGTCTGAGGCACCAGTTGTTACTATATGGTTGGTGCTCCCTTAACACTTTACATAAATACTCTTTTGGTCTTATATTCCTATATTGTAATTTTCATATACATATCTATCTGACATCTAACTTTTTTCCAGACTAAGAGCAGGTCTAGTCAGGAAGTATAGTTTATTTGCTACTTAATTGCTCATATTTAGGATGAATATGTGCATGCATGCTCACTCAGTTGTTTCAGTGGTGTCTGACTCTTTATGACTCTATGGACTGTAGCCTTCCAGGCTCCTTTGTCCATGAGATGTTCCAGGCAAGAATTCTAGAGTGCATTGCCATGCCTTCCTCCAAGGGAGCTTGCCTACCCAGGGACTGAATTGTATATCCTTAATTGACAATGAATTCTTTACCACTAGTGCCACCTGGGAAGGAATACTATACATTTAGCATAGTATACAGTATATAACATAGTCTTGATGAATAAGTTCATGGAATAATAAGTGAATAAAGGAATAAACCATATTCAGTAGTACCTTCAAGAAAATGCAGCCTAGATGGGAAGATAGACAACTGAAATTATCTGTGAATTACTTCTGGAAATGAAAAATGATGTGTCCCATTCCTTAATTGTTTTTTTAAGGTTTATACTTAACAGATTGTGCCTAGATCTCTGGCCACTCTTTATATAAGATCCAAGAAGCTACTGTTATACCAGTGTACTTGCAGTTCCAAAGGTCTTGATTTTCCCACTTCTTTGTCATGAGATTCTGCTCTGTCTTTTTACTTTCCTTTCTTAAAATGATAGTATTGAGAACTTACTAAGTTAAGACTGTCCTTATTCAGATATTATTCAATAGGACAACCATCTTCATGTTACATGTCTTTCTGTGCTTCTCATCTCAACAAATTATTGCAAGATGTATGAAGTCCTTAGCAAGGTAACAAAACTTTAACAATATGCACTAACTTCTGTCCAAAAAAAATAATTATTTTCCAGATGACATTAACCGTAGAGGAATATATCATTCTCCACTTCTTAGTGATATAAAAAGTATTTACAAAATAAAGTGGTTAGAGAAATTAAAAGTTTCAATGTATGTGATTTTTTTAAAATATAGTGATATTCAACTTTTTAATATTATTGGAGAATGACAGATGGAAGGATTATTTCTGTACAGAACTTACTCTTTTAATAGCAGAATCCGTTCTTCTGCTCAGAAACTTCCAATGTTGTCTATTGCTTCAAAGCCTCAATTTGGGATTCAAGTGTCTTTAGGAACTGGCCATTACCTTATTTGAATTCATTGCTCTTTAACCTCTATGTCCAACTATCTACTGTTAATCTTCAGTGGAATGTCTCACAATCACTTCAAACTCAACATGTACCAAATTTGACTTTCACACTGCAAAATTCCTTCTTTTTCCTCTTTTTATGTCTCAGTGAATTAAACAGATTAACACCCTGTTATCCAAAAGCCATAAAATAATAATAGCTTAATTGAGAACCTTAATTGAGGGGTATTATTTATATTATTTCATTTAATTTTTGATATGTCTGAATTTCTATTATCACAAAATATATATATGAAGATTGAGACTTAGACAGATTAAGAAATTTGCCTTACAGCTAGAAAATAGAGTAGCTGGGATTTGAATAAGTTTGACCCTTAAGCCTCTGCTCATAATGGTTATGCTGAGCTAGGATCTGAGAATAAATTTCTCCTTCCTCCTCACCAGGAATCAATCCTGTCTCTTCACTATCTTTTCATACTGACTCCCACAAAGGAGGCAGACAATGTCATAGCTAACATGCTAGTCTACTGACCTGAATCGTGTTTAGATGAGGGTCTTTGTTGCACCAGGCAGAGGGAAGGGTGAGTTACTTCTTAAATACTTTGAGACCTGTGAGGTAAAACTATGTTTCTTAAAGTCCAGTGTTTCTGATTATTAGAGTTACAATCTGATCTAAGTCTGGATTCCAGCTCAACTGTTTATTAGCAACTATAAGCCATTGACAAATAACTTAGTCCCAAATCTCAGTTTCTTCATCTGTGCTGCTGCTGCTGCTGCTAAGTCACTTCAGTCGTGTCCGACTCTGTGCGACCCCATAGACGGAAGCCCACCAGGCTTCCCCGTCCCTGGAATTCTCCAGGCAAGAACACTGGAGTGGGTTGCCATTTCCTTCCCCAATGCATGAAAGTGAAAAGTAAAAGTGAAGTCGCTCAGTCGTGTCCGACTCTTAGCGACCCCATGGACTGGAGCCTACCAGGATCCTCCGTCCATGGGATTTTCCAGGCAAAAGTACTGGGGTGGGGTGCCATTGCCTTCCCCGTCTTCATCTGTAAAGTAGATGAAATGAAATAACGCATGTATATTACCAAGTGCTATGAAATCTTCAGTAAGTACAGGTAGTAAATGCTCAATAAGTATTTATTAAATGAAAAATGATTGAGACATTTTATTATGCTATGCTATGCTATGCTAAGTCACTTCAGTCGTGTCTGACTCTGTGTGACCCCATAGACGGCAGCCCACCAGGCTCCCCCGTCCCTGAGACTCTCCAGGCAAGAACACTGAAGTGGGTTGCCATTGCCTTCTCCAATGCATGAAAGTGAAAAGTCAAAGTGAAGTCGTTCAGTCATGTCCGACTCTTAGCGACCCCAGGCTCCTCTGTCCATGGGATTTTCCAGGCAAGAGTACTGGAGTGGGGTTATTATACTTATCATAAATTCATTTTTATTTGGGATGACTTGGGTAACATTTTTTTTTGTTTCTTGCAATGTAACAATTCCCAACGGCTAGCAGTATGTATCAATATATAATAAACTACCCCTAAACATAGTGGATTAAACAACAATCAGTTACTATTCTATCTTACAGATTTCTTCAGTCAGAAAATTTGAACAGAGCAAGCAAAGTGTGGCCTGCCTCTGTTCCATGTCTGGTTGACACAAAGGCTGGTGGCTGGGACAGCTCAGTGCCACCTCAACAGTGTCCTCACTATTTGTTCCCTTTGTCTTTATTACAATAAGTGTCAGTGACTGAAAGTGAAATCAATCGTGTCCAACTCTTTGCAAACCCATGGACTGACTACACAGTCGATGGAATTCTCTAGGCCAGAATACTGGAGTGGGTAGCCTTTCCCTTCTCCAAGGGATCTTCCCAACCCAGAAAGCAAACCCAGGTCTCCCCCATTGCAGGCAGATTCTTTACCAGTTGAGCCACAAGGGAAGCCTAAAAATATTAAAGTAGGCAGACTATCCCTTCTCCAGCAGATCTTCCATACCCAGGAATCGAAACCAGGGTCTCCTGCATTGCAGGTGGATTCTTTACCAAGGGGGATTCAATAGTTTGAATATGATATGCCTATAAAATTCAAACCACATGTATGTTATACTGCTTGATTATTTCCCACGTGCTATGGATACTCTGTTTCATTTATTCTCACTCTTTCTTCTCTTTGTGCTTAGTTTGGATAATTTCTATTGACTTATTTTCAAGTTCAGGGTTTTCCTGCTGGCTCAGTCTGTAAAGAATCCGACTGCAATGCAGGAGATCACCTGTAGTGCAGGGGACCTGGGTTCAATCCCTGCATTGGGAAAATCCCCTGGAGAATGAAATGGCAACTCACCCCAGTATTCTTGCTTGGGAAATCACATGGGCAGAGGAGCCTTTTGGGAATCACAAAAGTCGGATACAACTTAGTGACAAAACCATACACATTTTCAAGTTCATCTATGTCTTCTCTGGCTCTGTTATGTGTACTCATGAACAGAATGGAAGCATTCATCTTTGTTATTGCTTTTCTCATTTATGCCATGGACATTTGATCATTTATTATTCCCATCTATCTGCAGAAGTTACCCATTTGATTTTGCATGTTGTCTATTATTCCCATTAAGCCATAAATGTATTGATTATAGTGATTTAAATTTCCTGTTATATAGTTTCAACACCTGCGCCATATCTGAGTTTGGTTTTGATGTTTGTTTTGTTTCTTGGCAATATGTTTTCTCATTATATATGTATGTATATATATGCAAATGGGCACACTTTTCCATCTGCTAGGCCTTCAGTAGCAGTTTGAATAGAAGTTGTGCTAGATTTGAGGCTTGCTGTTATTATGATTAAACCCAACACACTTTTTTACTCCTATAGTGATAAATTTTGTTTAGAGTGAGGATTAATTTACCACATTATATCTGTGCAGCCCTCGACTGTAGCTATATCCCAGAAAGGGGCTCTTTGCACACTGTTGTTCCCTGAAGCTTGGACTGGTGGCTCTTGTTCTGAAGCCTCAGCCATAGGAGGAATCAAGTCCCTGTGTGTCAGAAGCATGATCTTCTTCCTTCTTCTGCCCCTGTTCTTTCTGTACAGACCCATCATGTATTCCTGTCTCTTCTAGGAGGGAGCATGCTCTTGCTCTTCCCCCCAAGCAGTGCTGTAGGGTAAAGTATTTGCTGCCTCCCTCCCACAGGCATTGGTCCTTGTAAAGAAATGGGGAAAGAGTCAGGTGGCTTTTCTTGGCGTTTCTGCAGAAGTGCTATTCCCCTCTCCCGGGGCTGCATCAAAATCAACATATTCTTCAGGCTGTCTGATCATTTCTGTGACTACATGGTGGGGTTCACAGAGAAAATTGAGAAGAGGGAATGGACTCCTCCCGTTTCCAGAGCCAGTGCATCCCACCCCAG
Source organism: Tragelaphus eurycerus (assembly GCA_935064755.1). NCBI lineage: Eukaryota > Metazoa > Chordata > Mammalia > Artiodactyla > Bovidae > Tragelaphus > Tragelaphus eurycerus. The sequence goes on along the minus strand of CAKXYN010000057.1, from coordinate 2,129,475 downwards.
GCCTTCACCCATTTGTCAACTGTTTTAGCTGAGTTCTTCCTATTAGCGTCCAGCAGCATCTGGTACCTGAATGATCATGTTTCCTCTCTCCCTGAAGTTGCCGTTCTCTCCTTAGTGATGGGGCAGTTAGTTATTTCACAACATCTATCAGTTCTCTAATAGATTATAAAAGAGTCATGCATTTGAAAAATCCAGATTTTTTTTTAAAAGATATCTTTATTTGCCAGACAAAGGGAGACACACAGAGCTTCTGGCTCAAAAAAACAGCCATTTTTATAAAGATGGAAGTAATGCTCTTCCCTGCTCTCTACATTCTAGGGAGGATTCTAGAAGTCTCTAATTAGATATTTTACTCTTTTTTTTTTTTTTTTTTTCAAATAACAAGTCTTCAGAGTTGGTGAATATTTTTCATTTACAGCACATCTCAGTTTGGATGATCCAAATTTTGAGTGCTCAACAGCCACATGCAGTTAAATTTCCATATAGGACAGTGCAGCCCTAAACTTACAGTGACTGAACATTGTGCACATCATAGTCATGATGCATATATTTTAAAACTAAAGCTGCTGAACTATGTCCTATAAGCAAAAAAAAGTTTGTGTATCAAATTTTTGCTTGATTTTTAAAAATGACTCTTAGTATTTTCTAAGTGGTCACTTGATCTGAGCATAGAAGAAAGCCATGATATTCATGCTTTCATGAATATAATGAAAAAGCCAACATATATTTACCTTAAATATATGCATGCATGTACGCTCAGTCATGTCCGATTCTGCAACCCCATGATCTGTAGCCTGCCAGGCTCCTCTGTCTATGGGATTTTCCAGGCAAGAGTATTGGAGTGGGTTGCAATTTCCTCCTCCAGGGGATCTTCCTGACCCAAGGATAGAAACTGTGTCTCTTGCACATATCTCTTGCATTGCAGTCTGATTCTTCACCCACTGAGCCATCAGGAAAGCTCATCTTAAATATATACCTTATCTACATCACTTTTTTGTAAATTGGAAACTATTGGCAGTGTTAATGGCAATAGTTGAGATGAAAATTTGTTAACTTTGGTCAGTAGAACATTTTCCAGCACATATTTTGGTGCCTATCTTTAAGCCTAGGTGAGTTGCTATATTAAAGTATTTTTTTAATGATACGTACAGCAATCAAGTCTATGCCCCAACCAGTAATGCTGAAAAAGCTAAAGTTGAACAGTTCTATGAAGACCTACAAGACCTTTTAGAACTAACACCCAAAAAAGATGTCCTTTTCATTACAGGGGACTCGAATGCAAAAGTAGGAAGTCAAGAAACACCTGGAGTAACAGGCAAATTTGGCCTTGGAATACAGAATGAAGCAGGGCAAAGACTAATAGAGTTTTGCCAAGAAAATGCACTGGTCATAACAAATACCCTCTTCCAACAACACAAGAGAAGACTCTATACATGGTCATCACCAGGTGGTCAACACCGAAATCAGATTCATTATATTCTTTGCAGCCAAAGATGGAGAAGCTCTATACAGTCAGCATAAACAAGACCAGGAGCTGACTGTGGCTCAGACCATGAAGTCCTTATTGACAAATTCAGACTGAAATTGAAGAAAGTAGGGAAAACCACTAGACCATTCAGGTATGATCTAAATCAAATCCCTTATGATTATACAGTGAAAGTGAGAAATAGATTTAAGGGCCTAGATCTGATAGATACAGTGCTTGATGAACTATGGAATGAGGTTCATGACATTGTCCAGGAGACAGGGATCAAGACCATCCCCATGGAAAAGAAATGCAAAAAAGCAAAATGGCTGTCTGGGGAGGCCTTACAAATAGCTGTGAAAAGAAGAGAAGCGAAAAGCAAAGGAGAAAAGGAAAAATATAAACATCTGAATGCAGAGTTCCAAAGAATAGCAAGAAGAGATAAGAAAGCCTTCTTCAGTGATCAATGCAAAGAAATAGAGGAAAACAACAGAATGGGAAAGACTAGGGATCTCTTCAAGAAAATCAGAGATACCAAAGGAATATTTCAGGCAAAGATGGGCTCAATAAAGGACAGAAATGTTATGGACCTAACAGAAGCAGAAGATATTAAGAAGAGGTGGCAAGAATACACAGAAGAACTGTACAAAAAAGATCTAAATGACCCAGATAATCATGATGGTGTGATCACTGACCTAGAGCCAGACATCCTGGAATGTGAAGTCAAGTGGACCTTAGAAAGCCTCACTATGAACAAAGCTAGTGGAGGTGATGGAATTCCAGTTGAGCTATTTCAAATCCTGAAAGATGATTCTGTGAAAGTGCTGCACTCAATATACCAGCAAATTTGGAAAACTCAGCAGTGGCCACAGGACTGGAAAAGGTCAGTTTGCATTCCAATCCCAAAGAAAAGCAATGCCAATGAATGCTCAAACTACTGCACACTTGCACTCATCTCACATGCTACGAAAGTAATGCTCAAAATTCTCCAAGCCAGGTTTCAGCAGTAAATGAACCACGAACTTCCAGATGTTTAAGCTGGTTTTGGAAAAGGCAGAGGAACCAGAGATCAAATTGCCAACATCCGCTGGATCATGGAAAAAGCAAGAGAGTTCCAGAAAAACATCTATTTCTGCTTTATTGACTATGCCAAAGCCTTTGACTGTGTGGATCACAATCAACTGTGGAATATTCTGAAAGAGATGGGAATACCAGACCACCTGATCTGCCTCTTGAGAAATTTGTATGCAGGTCAGGAAGCAACAGTTAGAACTGGTCATGGAACAACAGACTGGTACCAAATAGGAAAAGGAGTACGTCAAGGCTGTATATTGTCACCCTGCTTATTTAACTTATATGCAGAGTACATCATGAGAAATGCTGGACTGGAAGAAGCACAAACTAGAATCAAGATTGCTGGGAGAAATATCAATAACCTCATATATGCAGATGACACCACCCTTATGGCAGAAAGTGAAGAGGAACTCAAAAGCCTCTTGATGAAAGTGAAAGTGGAGAGTGAAAAAGTTGGCTTAAAGCTCAACATTCAGAAAACGAAGATCATGGCATCCAGCCCCATTACTTCATGGGAAATAGATGGAGAAACAGTGGAAACAGTGGCAGACTTTATTTTTCTGGGCTCCAAAATCATTGCAGATGGTGACTGCAGCCATGAAATTAAAAGACACTTACTCCTTGGAAGGAAAGTTATGACCAACCTAAACAGCATATTCAAAAGCAGAGACATTACTTTGCCAACAAAGGTCCATCTAGTCAAGGCTATGGTTTGTTCTGTGGTCATGTATGGATGTGAGAGTTGGATTGTGAAGAAGGCTGAGCGCCGAAGCATTGATGCTTTTGGACTGTGGTGTTGGAGAAGACTCTTGAGAGTCCCTTGGACTGCAAGGAGATCCAACCAGTGCATTCTGAAGGAGATCAGCCCTGGGATTTCTTTAGAAGGAATGTTGCTAAAGCTGAAACTCCAGTACTTTGGCCACCTCATGCAAAGAGTTGACTCATTGGAGAAGACTTTGATGCTGGGAGGGATTGGGGGCAAGAGGAAAAGGGGACAACAGAGGATGAGATGGCTGGATGGCATCACCCACTCGATGGATATGAGTTTGAGTGAACTCCAGGAGTTGGTGATGGACAGGGAGGCCTGGCATGCTGAGATTCATGGGATTGCAGAGTCAGACACAACTGAGCGACTGAACTGAACTGAATGTAGAATTTAAATGGGAATGCTGAAGAATTTCTATAATGGCAGAAATTTAAGATGTCTTACAGTTTATTTATTTATTAAATTCATTATTTTCCCAGATAAAGTATATTCTTTCAGAACATTTATTAATGTGACATTTGCAACTATCTAAAAACCTATCTAATTATAGTAAATCTTTGTTCACCTCATGTATGTACTGTTTTCTGCCTTCATTTGTTTCACTGTGAGACCCTTTCTGATTGAAACTAATTGTTTCAGGAAATCAGTTCTAAAATTTTTCCCACTTTCTTTCTCTCTCTTTACCTGGATAGGCTCTAAATCCTGCTCTTGTGATCAATAATGGTAACTCTTTTTACTTTTCATATTTACAGTGATCCTATAAAGCAAGAATATGTATGATTATTTCACAACTATAAATGTAATATAGTTGTAAAATTAATACTCACACTTTTGAGACAGCTGAAGTCAGAGGCTGAAGTGAGTCAACCAAAAGTGATAGAGCAGGCTGTAAATGTTCCTGCTAATGCTTGTTCATAACACCCTCCACCTCCACCCCCAGTATCTCAGCTAGAAGGTCAATCAATGTGAATTTGCACAAAAGGTTTAAGTTGCTAGTTTGGAAAAAAATTAGTAAACATGATGATATAGTGTGACTAAGGGTTTCCATTTCTTCTAAGGCTGTTTTTGTGTTTCCTAGGCCCATCCAACATATTTTTGGTGAAATGGTGCAGGTGTTGGGAGTGTGTAAAAAGAAAAACTGGCAGAGAATTGGAGAAAGGAGTACAAATAAGTCTTTTGAGTAAGTTTGTTTAAAAAAACCTGAGCATTAGCTATGGAGGGAAGTAGAGCTGAGAGTCCTTCTGAAAATATGAAATAAAAGGGCATATTTATACAGTAATAATAAGATGATGGAATACAGGAAGAAGAGAATTATTGAAGAAGTTGACAGTAGATGGGATAAGGTGAAAATATGGACAAACTAGCTCGAAGCAGAGCTTGAATAATATAACCAGGCAAAAAGCAGGGAAACAGAAGATGCTGGTGCAGATGCTAATTTAGTGAGTGGGTAGACACAGCTTGGCAACCCACTCCAGTACTCTTGCCTGGAAAATTTCATGCACAGAGGAGCCTGGTGGGCTGCAGCCCACAGGGTCGCTAGGAGTCAGACACGACTGAGAGACTTCAGTTTCACTTTTCACTTTCATGCATTGGAGAAGGAAATGGCAACCCACTCCAGTGTTCTTGCCTGGAGAATTCCAGGGACAGCAGAGCCTGGTGGGCTGCTGTGTATGGGGGTCGCACAGAGTCAGACACGACTGAAGCGACTTAGCAACAGCAGAAGCAGCAGACACAGCTTAGGGAGTCCAGTATTTGTCTTCTGATTGCTTCCATTTCTTTAGTGACTCAGGAACAAGGTGATCAGCCAAGAATGAGGATCAGGGAGATAAGGATATAGGGTTGAAAATTCTGAGAGGGTTTGGGCTTCGCTGGTGGCTCGGGCAGTAAAGGATCTGCCAGCAATGCAGGGGATCTGGGTTGGACCCCTGGATCAGAAAGATCCTCTGGAGAAGGAAATGGCTACCCACTCCAGTATTCTTGCCTAGAGAGCTCCATGGATAGAGGAGTCTGGTGGGCTGCAGATCATGGGGTCAAAAAGAGTCCGGTATGACTGAGTGACTAAAACACTATGAAGAAGACATCTAGAAAAGGAGAGCGAAGGGGTATGTTATAGTATTATATGTCTTTAGGAATAAAGTCAGTATCCAATTCAATTGCAAGTCATATAAATTTTAACTCACAAATCTTTCTCAAATTTACCTACTTCTCTTGTAAACTACCGGAGAAGGCAATGGCACCCCACTCCAGTACTCTTGCCTGGAAAATTCCATGGATGGAGGAGCCTGGTGGGCTGCAGTCCATGGGGTCGCTAAGGGTCGGACACGATTGAGCGACTTCACTTTCACTTTCCACTTTCATGCATTAGAGAAGGAAATGGCAACCCACTCCAGTGTTCTTGCCTGGAGAATCCCAGGGACGGGGGAGCCTGTGGGCTGCCGTCTATGGGGTCGCACAGAGTCGGACACGACTGAAGCGACTTAGCAGCAGCAGCAGCAGCACCTTGTAAACTACCACTGCCTCTTGCCTAAACAGCTAAATTGTCTTCCTAAATGGCACCCCACTCCAGTACTCTTGCCTGGAAAATCCCATGGATGGAGGAGCTTGGTGGGCTGCAGTCCATGGGGTCGCTAAGAGTCGGACACGACTGAGAGACTTCACTTTCACTTTTTCGTTTTCATGCATTGGAGAAGGAAATGGCAACCCACTCCAGTTTTCTTGCCTGGAGAATCCCAGGGGCAGGAGAGCCTGGTGGGCTGACGTCTATGGGGTCACGCGGAGTCGGACACGACTGAAGTGACTTAGCAGCAGCAGCAGCAGTTGGCTTATATGTTCAGTCTTGTTCCTTCCTAATTCATTCTTATTACTGCAGCCAGGGCCATCTTTCTGAGTGCAGGTTCATTCATGTGGCCCTCTGCTTAAAGCTCTCCAAGGCCTCTGGGGATGGAAAAAATGCTTCCTGGGACAGACTCATTTCAGCTGCTTTCTCCCTCACTTGAAGTGGTTGTGTAACAACAGCTTCCTTTCAGTTTGTCTAAAGAGCAATGCTTCATAAATACTACAGTGAGAATCTGTCTCTGTTCACTTTTCTTCTTCTTCTTTAGTCTTCATATTTCAGTAGAATCATTATTTTCTCAGGGAAATCACTCTTGTTCTTTTAATGAATAACTTTTTATGAATAACTAATTCATCTATCTTATCTATCACATGCTTTGACAGTGTCATGTGCTTGTCATAGCCATAATTTTTTTTAAATTTATTTGTGAAATCATTTGATTGACTGCATTCCCCTTAGATTGGGAAGCTCCAAGTGGGTTAGTGCTGGGCTTGCTTTCTGTTTTTAACACAAACAACATTTGCTTTTGCTCACCAGTTTATCCTTAAATACTTCACACACAATAGACCCCAAAAAATGCTTTTTAAACTAATTTTAACTGAGTAAATCTAATGGGTACCAATTATTTAAAAATATACTGCATGTAAAGTTCTTGCTACATTTTTATAAGATTCATTTAATCTTTACAAAAATTTATAAAGTAAGAATTAATATTTAACTTTTAAAGTGAAGACATTGAGATTTGGAGATGTTAAGTTGTCCAAAGTTGCACAGCTGATGTGTAAACCAGACAAATGTGACTCAAAAGCAAATTAACCAGTTTGAATTGTGATTTTACTAAGTTGCTCATTTGCCTAATTTTGTTTTCCCCTTTCAGCCTAGACAAATTTATCTCTTTATTTTAAAAAAGATTTCAAAATACACCTGATAAACTCAAAATAATTTGTTTTATGGGTTCATGTTTAGGAACATACTATTTTCAGAGACGTGCACATCTTTTAGCAACAATAAATGGTGTTCTGTGTTTATTAGATTATATCTTTATATTTGGACACCTGTTTCTGTGATAGAATATATAATTGCCAGAAGGTCATCAGTATTAATACATTTTATTTATTATCCTAATATAAAGCAAAAAGTAGAAAAGGGTTAGATAAATCAATAGCAATAGTAGATTTTAAAGTCATTTAATCTTATAGAAAATCTGTGCTTCATCTCTACTATAATTTTGCAGCACCGGTTCAGTACCAGTAAGTGAGATATTCAGCTTCCAATCTGCCTGTTAACTGTTTAAAGGAATAGAACAAAAGTATAAGCTTAATAATTTATATTCTTAGAACTGACCAAAGCAATAAAATCTTTCCAGGCCACTTTATTTGAAAAGTACCAATTTTTATGCACTTTTAAAGACTGAGAAGTAGATCTCAAGTCATTCAGAGAACTTGCTCTCCACAAGGATGCTATTATGAGCAGATCTCCTTTTCTTGCACATAGAAACATAAAAAGGCCACCCATTGCAAAAACTGGAACTACCACTAATTATCCCAGGTAGCAGCAATCAGAGCATATAAGACTGCTTTTACTGTCAGGCTTTATGGAATTTTATTTTCAATAATGTGAGTAGTGATTAAACTGCATGAATTCCCATTAGAGCAAGCTATCAGAACTCAAAGGTACTTGGGCTGGAAGTCATTTTAAACTCATTTGTGAGGGAAGCAGCAATAAGTACACACTTGACCACATTGGGCTGTATTAGGTATATTTTAGGGTGAATGAAGCCGTGAGGGTATGTCATTAGCTCTCACGATAGGTCTTAGCTAAGTAACCTCAATCTGTACTTCCCAAATGATTACTTTTACAAAGTCATTTCATAAAAGTTCATTGACTTATTTTCCACTCACAAAGGGAACATTGAGTCCTCCTTCTTTTGTTTTTACGTACATATTCATAAATTTGTGAAATTTTGTTGACAAACTATTGCTTCATATTTTGAAGGGCGATCCCATGGTTTATAGAAAATAACTTTGACAAGGATATTAAAAATATTCCTAATAGATTTATCACACCCTGTGCCAGGCTGATGTCATTACCACCCTGAGTTTTTGGAAACATTTGAGTTAAGTATTAATACTTTCAGCTCACACAGATGGTTCTCTGCTCATGTGTAGACTTTGTGAAACACATAATCCAACTAAGAAGACCTAAAGCAACCAAAACCAGTCCTTTATATTCAGAATGGTGTGATGTGTGTGTGTGTGTGTGTGTGTGTGTGTGTGTTCTAAACTTCTTGTGTTGAACCCAAAGCCCTGCAACCTTCCTAATCTACTTTCAGAACAGAAGCACAATCTCTGGTTGATGGTGTGTCTCCAACTGACATTCTAGCACAGTCATCGGTGGCCATTCAGCCATCAGTCACAAAGCTAGGAAGGCTGGTGGCAGAGAACTAAAGTGAGATGTGATTTCCTCGTTGCCTTGTTCTCCCAGTAGCTTTTCCACTTATCTAGTAAGGAACTACCTGTGAGCTGTTCAAGTCAAGGACTGGCTGAGTTATTTCTGATTCACTGTAAAGAACAAAGAAAAACATTTATTCTTGAACAAACATTCCATTTTCCAATGCTTTTGTAGATAATAACCCATTCAAGATTTTGTTTAGAAAATATAAAACAATCATTTAGAAATGTGTGGTCAGAGAAGAGAAGTCCTGTTTGACGTGTTCTTTTCTCCCCAAACCTTTTTACCTTCACTCAACATTTCTCCAATAAATGAGTATTCTGTTCAGTCAGTTTTATTTTGTTTTGATTTCTGCCCTTGCCACAATAACCCTAGAGTGTTGTTCCATATATCTGTCTATAACTTATTTCTTAAATTGATTTTGCGAATTTCTGAAAACTCTCTGGTGGGTCTAAGAGTAGTCTATGAGAATTTTCACATTTTATTTTTTATTATAAAATTAAAAAAAAATCAGGATCATTGTATAACTTAGCAATCCCCAAAATTTATTTGCATTACTTATAAAAATATGGATGTTGCATATTAAGACTGATACCACAATGTTCTGTACAAATGACATCTTCAAAGGAGTTCAAATAGAGGTCAGTAACAAGAGAATTTCAGAGAAGGCAATGGCAACCCACTCCAGTAAGCTTGCCTGGAGAATCCCAGGGATAGGGTCACACAGAGTTGGACATGACTGAAGCGACTTAGCAACAGCAGCAAAAGAATTTGTCCTCACCCATTCTTGGTAACAAAGACATGTCAAATTAAAAATAAAACGAAAACAATATTTACATTGTGGCAGTCAGCACTATATTATGTTATGGGAGAATTATTTGGTGGATCCCATATTTATAGGTAGAAGGAAAGCTAAAGAAGTTCATTAACAATGCATATTAGAGAATGAAAACTTATTTTGCTCTAGATTTCAGTAGTATTGTTTTAAACACTATTGTTGATAATCTTGGTTTCCCACCAGATATCTATCACTACTTTCCTTCCTGTTACAGAGCTTGATTATGCAGCTATTTGTCCCCCTGCATGGCTATGCACAATTCTTGTTTCTTGTCTTTTTTTTTTTTTTTATCTTGGTAATGCCCAGCATATATACATGCATACATGCATGCTAAGTCACTTCAGTCATGTCTGACTCTTTGAGATCCTATGGAACATAGCCTTCCAGGCTCTTCTATCCAATGTTATTAAAAATTGGTAAATAAACTTCAAATGTTTATTTTTCTATATCAATTACTCTATTGAAATGGCACTTAATCTAGTGCTTTGTCCTATAGTTGAAAAGAACAGTAATTGATATAGAAAATAAACACTTGAAGTTTATTTACCAGTTTTAATAACACTCTCATGCACATAACTGATCTCTGTATTTGTATTATTAAAGGTCAATTCAGGAACTGATTTAATATAAAAGTGGACTTGGGTTACATAATTCTACTATTAAAGCCAACTTCAATTTTAGGTTTAGCAAAATAATACCATCTGTTAGATTACATTAATATTGTTAATTTGAATTTCTTTGGCATCATTGTTTTGTGCGTATTTAATTTGTACATTAGTTTTGGCTTTAAAATTGAGCAAAACCCATACACAAGATGGGTTTAAACCTACTTAACAGATTATCAAGCTTAACTGACTGTCTAGTCTAAATCATGTGGATCTTTCTTTCAATTAGGATATTAGTATGAATTGCAGTGTGACACAAATATTCATTCTATAGCATTAACAAAGTTTCAAGTAAGTGCATAAAGTCACATGCATAGACCATGATAACTTAACCTCGTAAATGTTTTTCCTTGACATTTTAAATGGCCACATTTCTTTGCAACAAATGCTTAGATTATTCCTTCCCATACACCAGAGATTGCCCAGAAGGCACCATTTAAACTTATTTTTTGGAAAAATTAGAAACTTGTGTTGAATTCATGAATAGTTCTTCCAGCTTAGCTATAAGGAACTTATGCTTTGGTCACCTAAAGATGACATTTCTTACAGCGTTGTTCTACTGAGTGATTTATACCACCAACTTAGGCCTTGTTTCTCTGCATGTTCTCTGGAAACTTAAAGCGAAACTTAAAATCTTTTATCTTTATTCTTATTTATTACAACTTTTATAATCCATACCTGAAGATGTCAGATATTTTTTATATTTACTGACTGACTAAATTGCTGAGAGAAGTTGACATCTAATGTTCCATTTCTTTTCAAAATATTTGATAAATCATGATACACTCTTTTAAAATTTTGACATATAGTTGATTTACAATGTGTTAATTTCTTCTGTACAGCAAAGTGACTCAGATGTATGTGTATTCTTTTCATATTCTTTTTCTTTATGGTTTGTCACAAGATCTTGAATATAGTTCCCTGTCTTATCCAGCAGGACCCTGTCATTTATCCATTCTGTATTTAATAGTTTGCCTCTGCTGCTACTGCTAAGTCACTTCAGTCGTGTCCGACTCTGTGCAACCCTATAGACGGCAGCCCACCAGGCTCCCCCATCCCTGGGATTCTCCAGGCAAGAAGACTGGAGTGGGTTGCCATTTCCTTCTCCAATGCATGAAAGTGAAAAGTGAAAGTCAAGTCGCTCAGTCGTGTCCGACCCTCAGCGACCCCATGGACTGTAGCCTACCAGGCTCCTGTCCATGGGATTTTCCAGGCAAAAGCACTGGAGTGGGGTGCCATACTAAACTCAAATCCCCAATCCTTCTCTCCTCTACCTTATCTTGGCAACTACAGGTCTGCTCTCTATATGTTAGTCTGCTTTTGTTTCATAGATATATTGATTTGTATCATATTTTACATTCTACATATAAATGATATCATGTGGTATTTATCTTTCTCTCTCTGACTTATTTAGTTTAATATGGTAATCTGTTGTTGCTGTTTAGTCACTAAGCTGTGTCTGACTAATTTGTGATCCCATGGCTCCTCCATCCATGGATTTCCCAGGCAAAAATACTGGAGTGGGTTGCCATTTCCTCTTCCAGGATATCTTTCTAACCCAGGTATCAAATCAACGTCTCCTGCATTGGTAGGTGAATTCTTTACCACTAAGCCACCAGGGAAGTCCATTTCACCCCATTAGGATCCCTCCAACTTGTACATTCTTGTATTTCAATGAGCATTATACCTTTCTGAATTAATCACAGCTTTCTGAAAACTTTTGGTTTTGATTAGCCTTAGCAGCAAAATAGGTCCATCCATGTTGCTGTAAAATGCACTATTTCATTATTTTTGATGATTAATATTTTGTTATATAGATATAGACATAAATATAGATATAGATATGGAGGAGACGTATGTATACCTATGGCTGATTCACGTTGAGATTTGATAGAAAACAACAAAATTCTGTAAAGCAATTATCCTTCAATTAAAAAATAAATAAATTTAAAAAATAGATATAAATGACAGCTTATGTGAACTATGTTGGATTCATGATCTCTGAAGATTTAGCTTCAGGACCTGGACCAGGCTTCAGACACTCAGAACTTTGTGTGGCAGAAGTTTTATTACAGTTTACAAGGGCAAAGAAAACTTCTGACATATATATAAGAAGGGGACAGAGAGTGCCTCTCACTAGTCTTAGCAGGGAGCTACATACTTTTTCAATTGGTTATTAACAATAAATCAAAAGAATGCCTCAAGGCCGTAAAGGTCTTACCAGATCAGGTCAGATCAGATCAGTCGCTCAGTCGTGTCCGACTCTTTGCGACCCCATGAACTGCAGCACGCCAGGCCTCCCTGTCCATCACCAACTCCCGGAGGTCACCCAGACTCACACCCATCAAGTCAGTGATGCCATTCAGCCATCTCATCCTCTGTCGTTCCCTTCTCCTCCTGCCCCCAATCCCTCCCAGCATCAGAGTCTTCTCCAATGAGTCAACTCTTCGCATGAGGTGGCCAAAATACTGGAGTTTCAGCTTCAGCATCATTCCTTCTAAAGAAATTCCAGGATTGATCTCCTTCAGAATGGACTGGTTGGATCTCCTTGCAGTTCAAGGGACTCTCAAGAGTCTTCTCCAATACCACAGTTCAAAAGCATCAATTCTTGGGCGCTCAGCCTTCTTCACAGTCCAGCTCTCACATCCATACATGACCACAGGAAAGACCATAACCTTGACTAGGCGTCCTTTGGGAAACAGTGGCAACAGTGTCAGACTTTGTTTTTCTGGGCTCCAAAATCACTGCAGATGGTGACTGCAGCCATGAAATTAAAAGACGCTTACTTCTTGGAAGGAAAGTTATGACCAACCTAGATAGCTTATTCAAAAGCAGAGACATTACTTTACCAACAAAGGTTCGCCTAGTCAAGGCTATGGTCTTTCCTGTGGTCATGTATGGATGTGAGAGCTGGACTGTGAGGAAGGCTGAACGCCGAAGAATTGATGCTTTTGAACTGTGGTGTTGGAGAAGACTCTTGAGAGTCCCTTGGACTGCAAGAAGATCCAACCAGTCCATTCTGAAGGAGATCAATCCTGGAATTTCTTTAGAAGGAATGATGCTGAAGCTGAAACTCCAGTATTTTGGCCACCTCATGCAAAGAGCTGACTCATTGGAGAAGACTCTGATGCTGGGAGGGATTGAGGGCAGGAGGAGAAGGGGACGACAGAGGATGAGATGGCTGGATGGCATCACTGACTCGATGGATGCGAGTCTGAGTGACCTCCGGGAGCTGGTGATGGACAGGGAGGCTTGGTGTGCTGCGGTTCATGGGGTCACAAAGAGTCGGAAACGACTGAGCGACTGATCTGATCTGATCTGATCTAGGTTGGTCATAGCTTTCCTTCCAAGGAGTAAGCGTCTTTTAATTTCATGGCTGCAGTCACCATCTGCAGTGATTTTGGAGCCCAGAAAAACAAAGTTTGACACTGTTGCCACTGTTTCTCCATCTATTTCCCGTGTAGTGGTGGGACCAGATGCTGTGATCTTCGTTTTCTGAATGTTGAGCTTTAAGCCAACCTTTTCACTCTCCACTTTCACTTTCATTAAGAGGCTTTTTAGCCCCTCTTCACTTTCTGCCATAAGAGTGGTGTCATCTGCATATCTGAGGTTATTGATATTTCTCCCGGTAATCTTGATTCCAACTTGTGTTTCTTCCAGTCCAGCATTTCTCATGATGTACTCTGCATATAAGTTAAATAAACATGGTGACAATATGCAGCCTTGACGTACTCCTTTTCCTATTTGGAACCAGTCTGTTGTTCCATGACCAGTTCTAACTGTTGCTTCCTGACCTGCATACAGATTTCTTAAGAGGCAGATCAGGTGGTCTGGTATTCCCATCTCTTTCAGAATTTTCCATAGTTTATTGTGATCCACACAGTCAAAGGCTTTGGCATAGTCAATAAAGCAGAAATAGATGTTTTTCTGGAACTCTCTTGCTTTTTCCATGATCCAGTGGATGTTGGCAATTTGATCTCTGGTTCCTCTGCCTTTTCTAAAACCAGCTTGAACATCAGGAAGTTCACGGTTCACATATTGCTGAAGCCTGGCTTGGAGAATTTTGAGCATTACTTTAGTAGCATGTGAGATGAGTCCAAGTGTGTGGTAGTTTGAGCACTCTTTGGTATTGCCTTTCTTTGGGATTGGGATGAAAACTGACCTTTTCCAATCTTGTGGCCACTGCTGAGTTTTCCAAATTTGCTGGCATATTGAGTGCAGCACTTTCACAGCATCATCATTCAGGACTTGGAATAGCTCCACTGGAATTCCATCACCTCCACTAGCTTTGTTCGTAGTGATGATTTCTAAGGCCCATTTGACTTCACATTCCAAGATGTCTGGCTCTAGGTCAGTGATCACATCATCATGTTTATCTAGGTCTTGAAGCTCTTTTTCGTACAGTTCTTCTGTGTATTCCTGCCACCTCTTCTTAATATCTTCTGCTTCTGTTAGGTCCACACCATCTCTGTCCTTTATCATGCCCATCTTTGCATGAAATGTTCCTTTGATATCTCTGATTTTCTTGAAGAGATCCCTAGTCTTTCCCATTCTTTTGTTTTCCTCTATTTCTTTGCATTGATCACTGAAGATCAACTTACCAGATCAACTCCCACAATATATACATTTTAAGATAACAAGATTAGTCAGAAGCTTCTTGAGGAGAAACATGTCCTTGAGCAGGATACATTGTTGTTATATAATCATTGGTACAGAATTTAAGGAAAAACAAATTCTGAAAGAGATGGGAATACCAGACCACCTGATCTGCCTCTTGAGAAATTTGTATGCAGATCAAGAAGCAACACTTAGAACTGGACATGGAACAACAGATGGTTCCAAATAGGAAAAGGAGTACGTCAAGGCTGTATATTGTCACCCTGCTTATTTAACTTATATGCAGAGCACATCATGAGAAACTCTGTTCTAGAAGAAGCACAAGCTGGAATCAAGATTGCCGGGAGAAATCTCAGTAACCTCAGATATGCAGATAACACCACCCTTATGGCAGAAAGTGAAGAGGAACTCAAAAGCCTCTTGATGAAAGTGAAAGTGGAGAGTAAGAAAGTTGGCTTAAAGCTCAACATTCAGAAAATGAAGATCATGGCATCCGGTCCCATCACCTCATGGGAAATAGATGGGGAAACAGTGGAAACAGTGTCAGACTTTATTTTTCTGGGCTCCAAAATCACTGCAGATGGTGATTGCAGCCATGAAATTAAAAGACACTTACTCCTTGGAAGAAAATTTATGACCAACCTAGATAGCATATTCAAAAGCAGAGACATTACTTTGCCAACAAAGGTCCATCTAGTCAAGGCTATGGCTTTTCCTGTGGTCATGTATGGATGTGAAAGCTGGACTGTGAAGAAGGCTGAGCACCGAAGAATTGATGCTTTTGAACTGTGGTGTTGAAGAAGACTCTTGAGAGTCCCTTGGACTGCAAGGAGATCCAACCAGTCCATTCTGAAGGAGACCAGCCCTGGGATTTTTTGGCAGGAATGATGCTAAAACTGAAACTCCAGTACTTTGGCCACCTCATGCAAAGATTTGACTCATTGGAGAAGACTCTGATGCTGGGAGGGATGGGGGGCAGGAGGAGAAGGAGACGACAGAGAATGAGATGGCTGGATGGCATCACTGACTCGATGGATGTGAGTCTGGGTGAACTCCAGGAATTGGTGATGGACAGGGAGGCCTGGTGTGCTGCAATTCATGGGGCCGCAGAGTCGGACATGACTGAGCGACAGATATGATCTGATCTTAAGGAAAAAAAAAAACCCTTGAGCAAGATGAATTGTTTTGTTGTGTAATCTTAGCTCTGGGCTTAAAGGAAAAAAAAATGTTTTATGTGACTCAGATGAATGAATGTAGTCTTTTCTCCTCCCTGAGGGCCCCAGACCCCCTTCCTCCTTCTCGGGGGCCCCAGACTCCTTATCAAGCTACCTAAGATTTAACTCTCTCATATATATATATATCACCACATCTTCTTTAGACCATGATATACTCTTAGTTCTTAAGATCTCAGAGTGCATTTTACCTATGGAACTCCATTTGAGATTTTTTTTAAGCTAGTTCAGCTATTGAAAACAAATATTATTATCCACAAGAATAACTCACCTTTATTCTCCAAGAGATATGCTAGACAATTTTGCCTTTACACTAAAACTTCATCTATGAAAGATTTAAACTGACTTATAGAAATGTGTGAGTTTTACAAGGAGATATCAAATAATTGAAGGAGTTAAGGGTGAAGGAAGCATCTATTGAAATAAATAAAAGTGAGAAGCAAAGTTTCTACTCAAATATTTATAAGATCTAATCAAATTGCTAAAGTGGGTCTAGGACTGCTTTTTAAGTAGAGAGGTTAAATGATTTGTATTATAAGCAAAATCCATTCATAATATTGTTTCAACAAAACATTAGGAAGATAAAACTCTGAATTATTTTTTTAAAATTATTGATATTCAAATAAAGAGCATCAAGTTTTATAAGAATAATGAGATTCACACTGTTTCTCTGCTAATCTGTAAAACTAAATATGGAAATAGCAATGTGAGAACCTAGAGAAAGAAAATGGCCTACTAGATTCTGTTTGGTGCTTTCTTGCTGGATCAGATGGTAAAGAATCTGTCTGCAGCATGGGAGACCTGGGTTTGATCCCTGGGTTGGGCAGATGCCCTGGAGGAGGGCATGACAACCCACTCCAGAATTCTTGTGTGGAGAGTCCCCATGGACAGAGGAGCCTGGTGGGCTACAGTTCATGGGGTCACAAAGAGTTGAACATGAATGAGCCACTAAACACAGGTGGCCCTAGTGGTAAAGAATCAGCCTGCCAGTGCAGGAGATGCAAGAGACGAGGGTTTGATTCCTGGGTCGGGAAGATCCCCTGGAGAAGGAAATGACAACCCACTCCAGCATTCTCTCCAAGAAAATGTCCATGGACAGAGAAGACTACAGCCCATGGAATCATAAGAGCAAGACATGACTGAGCAACTAACACACACACACACACACACACACACACACACACACACAGATTCTATCTAGCTTTGCAATTTCACTGCCTGAGATTGTTTAGCATCTATTAGTAACTCAATAAATATTAATGAATGAATACTTAATAATGAATGAATGAGTATAAAAATTAATTAATTAATACAGGAGTGAAAAAAATATATGGCTCTGAGTATCTTTATGACTTCTTCTTTGTGGTGGTGATTGTTGTTTCATTGTCCTAGTGTTGAAGGGGAAATAAAAATGGGTAGAACTTTAACTCCTGCTATTACAAGGTCTCTTTAGACAAAGTCAAATCTGTATTTCAGAATTCATTATTTGTTTCACCATACTAATCCAAATTCTGCATTACATAGGAATAGATTCAACAACATATATAAAATTAAATCATGTTTAAAGTGACTGAACAAAATAGGATTTTTGCTCTTTCGCATGTCTAGGAGTTTTAAATTTGATAGTTCATTGGGATCACTGTCTCATCGGGATTTCTCTTGTTCTCATAGTGGCAAGATGTCTTTTTTCCCCATTCTTCTGGGGTGACATCTGTTCCCCAGAAGTAGAGAAGAAAGTATAGGCTAAGCCTGTACCTGTTTTATAGTCTTTCTAAAAGCCCCAGAATGTATTATTAGCTCAAACTATGTCAAAAGCTACCTCTACCTACAAAGAAAATGGAAAATGTATTTAGGTATTCAGATTACCATCGCAAGAAAACCAATAATTGCCGTTAGTAAAAGGGAGATTAGATACTGGATAGTAAACTGAAAATAGTGCTCTGTTGAAAATATACTTCTCTGTCTTGCAGGAGCAATATAGTATAAAATATGGTTGCTACTTTACCAAATACTTATAATTCTCCTACAAAGCACATTGTCAGAATGGTGCTTCTCCACCTTCTTAAAAATAAGTAGGGCCATTTCTCTTGGTTTAGCCAATAGAATTCAGAGAAATGATCTGTTTTCCTAGAGTAAAAAAAGAACTGGTGTGCATTTATATCTGGTACAGAACTGGTGAAGTTCTAAATGGTAGCTGCTTCACCAGCCTGGACCCATGTGTGATTATAATGAGCAGAGTTCTTTGCCTGATCATAATAGGCAAGGAGCATGCAGTTTCTGTACAGTGTCAAGTTAAAGCAATTCAAGACTTACTTTTTACTATCTCATGATCTAGCCTACCGTGGAAGTTGTTCTCAAGCATTAGATTTTAGAGAGCATCTTGTCATTTTTATTTCTTTATCAATCTTCACATCATTTTCTCCCTCTACATCATTTTTCCCTTTCTCCTCCTTCCTTTCACTGATTCCCCCACCACAACCCTATCATCTCTTCCTTAGTAACCCTTATGAATATCATCCAACTTGATTATTGTCACTGAGCTTGAAAGACTTACTTTCTCTGAACTATGAAATAAGATTGTGTAACTTACAACGGTTCTATCTTCTCCTTCAGTTCAGTTCAGTCGCTCAGTCCTGTCCAACTCTTTGCAACCTCATGAATTGCAGCACGCCAGGCCTCCCGTCCATCACCAACTCCCGGAGGTCACTCAGACTCACAACCATCGAGTCAGTGATGCCATCCAGCCATCTCATCCTCTGTCGTCCCCTTCTCCTTCTGCCCCCAATCCCTTCCAGCATCAGAGTCTTTTCCAATGAGTCAACTCTTTGCATGAGGTGGCCTAAGTACTGGAGTTTCAGCTTTAGCATCATTCCTTCCAAAGAAATCCCAGGGCTGATCTCCTTCAGAATGGACTGGTTGGATCTCCTTGCAGTCCAAGGTACTCTCAAGAGTCTTCTCCAACACCATAGTTCAAAAGCATCAATTCTGCGGTGCTCACATTCATACATGACCACTGGAAAAACCATAGCCTTGACTAAAAGGACATTTGTTGGCAAAGTAATATCTCTGTTTTTTGATGTACTATCTAGGTTGGTCATAAATTTTCTTCCAAGGAGTAAGTGTCTTTTAATTTCATGGCTGCAGTCACCATCTGCAGTGATTTTGGAGCCCAAAAAGATAAAGTCTGACACTGTTTTCACTGTTTCCCCATCTATTTGCCATGAAGTGATGGGACCAGGTGCCATAATCTTCGTTTTCTGAATGTTGAGCTTTAAGCCAACTTTTTCACTCTCCACTTTCACTTTCATCAAGAGGCTTTTGAGTTCCTCTTCACTTTCTGCCATAAGGGTGGTGTTATCTGCATATCTGAAGTTATTGATATTTCTCCTGGCAATCTTGAATCCAGATTGTGCTTCTTCCAGGCCAGCGTTTCTCATGATGTACTCTCCATATAAGTTAAATAAGCAGGGTGACAATATACAGCCTTGACGAACTCCTTTTCCTATTTGGAACCAGTCTGTTGTTCCATGTCCAGTTCTAACTGTTGCTTCCTGACCTGCATACAGATTTCTCAAGAGGCAGGTCAGGTGGTCTGGTATTCCCATCTTTTTCAGAATTTTCTACAGTTTATTGTGATCCACACAGTCAAAGGCTTTGGCATAGTCAATAAAGCAGAAATAGATGTTTTCCTGGAACTCTCTTGCTTTTTCGATGATCCAGTGGATGTTGGCAATTTCATCTCCAGTAGCATATTGGGAACCTACTGACCTGGGGAGTTCCTCTTTCAGTATCCTATCTTTTTGCCTTTCATGCTGTTCATGGGGTTTTCAAGGCAAGAATACTGAAGTGGTTTGCCATTCCCTTCTCCAGTGGACCACATTCTGTCAGATCTCTCCACCATGATCCACCCATTTTGCTTGGCCCCACAGGGCATGGCTTAGTTTCATTGAGTTAGACAAGGCTGTGGTCCTAGTGTTATTACATTGACTAGTTTTCTGTGAGTATGGTTTCAATGTGTCTGCCCTCTGATGCCCTCTTGCAACACCTACCATCTTACTTGGGTTTCTCTTACCTTGGACGTGGGGTATCTCTTCACAGCCTCTCCAGCAAAGCACAGCCGCTGCTCCTTACCTTGGATGAGAGGTATCTCCTCACTGCCGTTCCTCCTACCCTTGAATGTGGAGTTGCTTCTCTCGGCCCTCCTGCGCCCACGTGGCCATGGCTGCTTGGAAGTGGGGTTGGTCCCCCCGGCCACTGCCACTGGCCTCAGGCATGGGGTAGCTCCTCCCAGTTGCCACCTTTGACCTCGGACGTGGGATAGCTCCTCTCGGATCTTAAAACAGTAAGTCTTGACAAGCCAAGTGTTCAGTCCAACATCTCAAGTTGTTGTTGTTGTTTTTTCTCTACTTTTTCTTCCAAGTTGTGGGCATGACTGAAGATTAGTACCAAAAGAAGTCTCTTCTAGGTAATCTTTTGCATGATTAAACTTGATCATAGCTCAGCAAATAAATGATGATTTTAATTTAAATTTCTATGGTAGCAGCCAAGAATGCAAAGGATAAATAGAAAAGTGGGTGCCAGATCACAAGACATAAGTTTTAAAATGTAATTGAAATGACATAAAAGAGCATATTTCTTGAAGCTTCACACATTCTACTTATAGAGTAGGCTTAATTGGCTGTATATTGCTATATTTAGTCATGAATATGGTATGTTTTTAAAGTATAGACAAGTAATAGCTTCCATTGCTTTTTATGATGATCACAACCTACAGAGATGATAGAAATTATCTAAATATGTCTTTCTTTAGAAGTGAGATTTTATATCATAATTAGGTCACAGTGATCAAATTTACAATGAGTATATTAAGTGCACATTAATAATGGAGAATAAACAAGACTGTTAGACCTTAAAACTCATTTTTGAAAATTTAATTGTGCTAACTAGGGAGTGTTATGAAATGAAGATTATAAAGTAAAGATCTTATTCCTACCACTCTCTAACAATATAGGGATCTTTTAATGAAACATATTCTTCCCTGGTAGCTCAGCTGGTAAAGAATCTACCTGCAATGCAGAAGATCCCAGTTTGATTCCTGGGTCAAGGAAGATCCCTAGAAAAGGAATAGGCTACCCACTCCAGTATTCTCAGGCTTCCCTGGTAGCTCAGCTGGTAAAGAATCCACCTGCAATGTGGGAGACCTGGGTTTGATCCTGGGTTGGGAAGATACCCTGGAAAAGGGAAAGGCGACTCACTCCAGTATTCTGGCCTGGAGAATTCCATGGGCTGTAGAGCCCATGGGGTTGCAAAGAATCGGTCATAAATAATAATAATATTCTTCCCTCTGTCTTAGGCACTTCTTCATTGATATTTAGAAAGGTACATTGATTTACTCAAGATGAAATAACACCCCTAAATTCTGAGCTAATTACCACTAGCAAAAATATGCATAATTATAATAGAAATAATCAGAAATTGCAAACCATTGTAGTAGTTATTTTTGTCAGTTGTTGCAAATATCCATCTGTACTCTGAAGCTGCTCCTCTCATATCTCATGTAATTCTGTTATGGTCAATCCCTATACTCAAGGGACAATTTATCATGAGTTATGGCACCCCACCCCAGTACTCTTGCCTGGAAAATCCCGTGGACAGAGGACCCTGGTGGGCCGCAGTCCATTGGGTCTCTAAGAGTCGGACATGACTGAGCGACTTCACTTTCACTTTTCACTTTTATGCATTGGAGAAGGAAATGGCAACCCACTCCAGTGTTCTTGCCTGGAGAATCCCGGGGACGGCGGAGCCTGGTGGGCTGCCATCTATGGGGTCGCACAGAGTCGGACACGACTGAAGCAACTTAGCAGTAGCAGCAGCATAAGTTTTTAGCATGTGAGAATTCTCCAAGCCAGGCTTCAGCAATATGTGAACCGTGAACTTCCTGATGTTCAAGCTGGTTTTCAAAAAGGCAGAGGAACCAGAGATCAAATTGCCAACATCCGCTGGATCATGGAAAAAGCAAGAGAGTTCCAGAAAAACATCTATTTCTGCTTTATTGACTATGCCAAAGCCTTTGACTGTGTGAATCACAATAAACTGGAAAATTCTGAAAGAGATGGGAATACCAGACCACCTTACCTGCCTCTTGAGAAATTTGTATGCAAGTCAGGAAGCAAGTTAGAACTAGACATGGAACAACAGACTGGTTCCAAATAGGAAAAGGAGTTCACCAAGGCTGTATATTATCACCCTGCTTATTTAACTTCTATGCAGAGTACATCATGAGAATCATTGGGCTGGAGAAAACACAAGCTGGAATCAAGATTGCCAGGAGAAATAGCAATAACCTCAGAAGTACAGATGACACCACCCTTATGGCAGAAAGTGAAGAGGAGCTAGAAAGCCTCTTGATGAAAGAGAAAGTGGAGAGTGAAAAAGTGGGCTTAAAGCTCAACATTCAGAAAACTAAGATCATGGCACCCGGTCCCTTCACTACATGGGAAATAGATGGGGAAACAGTGGAAACAGTGGCAGACTTTATTTTTTTTGGTCTCCAAAATCACTGCAGATGGTGATTGCAGCCATGAAATTAAAAGACGCTTACTCCTTGGAAGGAAAGTTATGACCAACCTAGATCACATATTCAAAAACAGAGACATTACTTTACCAACAAAGGTTCGTCTAGTCAAGGCTATCGTTTTTCCTGTGGTCATATATGGATGTGAGAGTTGGACTGTGAAGAAGGCTGAACGCTGAAGAATTGATGCTTTTGAACTGTGGTGTTGGAGAAGACTCTTGAGAGTCCCTTGGACTGCAAGGAGATCCAACCAATCCATTCTGAAGGAGATCAATCCTGGGATTTCTTTGGAAGGAATGATGCTAAAGCTGAAACTCCAGTACTTTGGCCACCTCGTGCAAAGAGTTGACTCATTGGAGAAGACTCTGATGCTGGGAGGGATTGCAGGCAGGAGGAGAAGGGGATGACAATGGATGAGATGGCTGAATGGCATCACTGACTCGATGGACGTGAGTCTGGGTGAACTCCAGGAGTTGGTGATGGACAGGGAGGCCTGGTGTGCTGCGATTCATGGGGTCGCAAAGAGTTGGACACGACTGAGCCACTGAACTGAACTGAACTTACAGGTTTTTAGAATTGATTTGCTAACTTTAAAGTACTTTTCTCATCTATTTGCATGAAGCATCAGATCAGATCAGATCAGATCAGTCACTCAGTCAAGTCCGACTCTTCGCATGAGGTGGCCTGAGTATTGGAGTTTCAGGTTTAGCATCATTCCTTCCATAGAACACCCAGGGCTGATCTCCTTCAGAATGGACTGGTTGGATCTCCTTGCAGTCCAAGGGACTCTCAAGAGTCTTCTGCAACACCACACTTCAAAAGCATCAATTCTTCAGTGCTCAGCCATCTTCACAGTCCAACCTCATATCCATACATGACCACTGGAAAAACCATAGCCTTGACTAGACGGACCTTTGTTGGCAAAGTAATGTCTCTGCTTTTGAATATGTTATCTAGGTTAGTCATAACTTTCCTTCCAAGGAGTAAGCGTCTTTTAATTTCATGGCTGCAGTCATCATCTGCAGTGATTTTGGAGCCCAGAAAAATAAAGTTTGACACTGTTTCCACAGTTCCCCCATCTATTTGCCATTAAGTGATGGGACCGGATGCCATGATCTTAGTTTTCTGAATGTTGAGCTTTAAGCCCACTTTTTCACTCTCCACTTTCACTTTCATCAAGAGGCTTTTTAGTTCCTCTTCACTTCACTTTAACTATGCATGAGGCATAGTGGTCTATAATATTTTTTTTAATGTCTGTCAGATTTTAGTATTACTGTTATTTTGGACTCATAAAATAAGGTCTACCTTCTCTAAATCATTTGTGCCAGATTAGTGCTATTTCCTCCTTAAATATTTTTTATGCAAATCACCAGTGAAATCATCTGGGCCTGGAGTTTTCTTTTCAGAGGATTTTGTTAAAAAAAAAAAAATCTGTAATAGATATAGATCTGGTTCTTCCTAAACTGATATGGTAAGTTGTGCTTTACAAAAATTTGTCTGCTTTTAAGTTGTCAGATTTGTTTACATAAACTATTTCATAGTATTGCTTTCTCATCTTTTTAATGTCTTTGTTGATAAGCATAACATCATAAAACTTCTAGTAAAGACTCATTACTTTCTACATTTTTAGCCTTTTAAATATAGTATCTGCCAGAGTATGATCCACTTAGTTTCTCATTTTATAAGCTATTTAAAAGAGATGTGATCTAATTCCATAGTTTCAATAACACTTCATAGAATCTAATCCTGAACACACATGAGAAATGCCTCAGAGATCAGATCAGTTGCTAAGTAGTGTCTGACTCTTTGCGACCCCATGAACTGCAGCACACCAGGCCTCCCTGTCCATCACCAGCTCCCGGAGGTCACCCAGACTCACACTCATCAAGTCAGTGATGCCATCCAGCCATCTCATCCTCTGTCGTCCCCTTCTCCTCCTGCCCTCAATCCCTCCCAGCATCAGAGTCTTCTCCAATGAGTCAACTCTTCGCATGAGGTGGCCAAAATACTGGAGTTTCAGCTTTAGCATCATTCCTTCTAAAGAAATTCCAGGATTGATCTCCTTCAGAATGGACTGGTTGGATGTCCTTGCAGTCCAAGGGACTCTCAAGAGTCTTCTCCAACACCACAGTTCAAAAGCATCCATTCTTCAGCGCTCAGCCTTCTTCACAGTCCAGCTCTCACATCCATACATGACCACAGGAAAGACCATAGCCTTGACTAGGCGAACCTTTGTTGGCAAAGTAATGTCTCTGCTTTTGAATATGCTATCTAGGTTGGTCATAACTTTCCTTCCAAGGAGTAAGCGTCTTTTAATTTCATGGCTGCAGTCACCATCTGCAGTGCTTTTGGAGCCCAGAAAAACAAAGTCTGACACTGTGCCCACTGTTTCCCCATCTATTTCCCATGCAGTGATGGGACCAGTTGCCATGATCTTCGTTTTCTGAATGTTGAGCTTTAAGCCAACCTTTTCACTCTCCACTTTCACTCTCATCAAGAGGCTTTTTAGCCCCTCTTCACTTTCTGCCATAAGAGTGGTGTCATCTGCATATCTGAGGTTATTGATATTTCTCCCGGTAATCTTGATTCCAACTTGTGTTTCTTCCAGTCCAGCATTTCTCATGATGTACTCTGCATATAAGTTAAATAAACATGGTGACAATATGCAGCCTTGACGTACTCCTTTTCCTATTTGGAACCAGTCTGTTGTTCCATGACCAGTTCTAACTGTTGCTTCCTGACCTGCATACAGATTTCTTAAGAGGCAGATCAGGTGGTCTGGTATTCCCATCTCTTTCAGAATTTTCCATAGTTTATTGTGATCCACACAGTCAAAGGCTTTGGCATAGTCAATAAAGCAGAAATAGATGTTTTTCTGGAACTCTCTTGCTTTTTCCATGATCCAGCGGATGTTGGCAATTTGATCTCTGGTTCCTCTGCCTTTTCGAAAACCAGCTTGAACATCAGGAAGTTCACGGTTCATGTATTGCTGAAGCCTGGCTTGGAGAATTTTGAGCATTACTTTACTAGCGTGTGAGATGAGTGCAATTGTTCGGTAGTTTGAGCACTCCTTGGCATTGCCTTTCTTTGGGATTGGAATGAAAACTGACCTTTTCCAATCTTGTGGCCACTGCTGCGTTTTCCAAATTTGCTGGCATATTGAGTGCAGCACTTTCACAGCATCATCATTCAGGACTTGGAATAGCTCCACTAGAATTCCATCACCTCCACTAACTTTGTTCGTAGTGATGATTTCTAAGGCCCATTTGACTTCACATTCCAAGATGTCTGGCCCTAGGTCAGTGATCACATCATCATGATTATCTAGGTCTTGAAGCTCTTTTTTGTACAGTTCTTCTGTGTATTCTTGCCACCTCTTCTTAATATCTTCTGCTTCTGTTAGGTCCACACCATCTGTCCTTTATCGTGCCCATCTTTGCATGAAATGTTCCTTTGGTATCTCTGATTTTCTTGAAGAGATCCCTAGTCTTTCCCATTCTGTTGTTTTCCTCTATTTCTTTGCATTGATCACTGAAGAAGGCTCTCTTATCTCTTCTTGCTATTCTTTGGAACTCTGCATTCAGATGTTTATATCTTTCCTTTTCTCCTTAGCTTTTCGCTTCTCTTCTTTTCACAGCTATTTGTAAGGCCTCCCCAAACAGCCATTTTGCTTTTTTGCCTTTCTTTTCCATGGGGATGGTCTTGATCCCTGTCTCCTGTACAATGTCACGAACCTCATTCCATAGTTCATCAGGCACTCTATCTATCAGATCTAGGCCCTTAAATCTATTTCTAACTTCCACTGTATAATCATAAAGGATTTGATTTAGGTCATACCTGAATGGTCTAGTAGTTTTCCCTACTTTCTTCAATTTCAGTCTGAATTTGGCAATAAGGAGTTCATGGTCCGAGCCACAGTCAGCTCCTGGTCTTGTTTTTGCTGATTGTATAGAGCTTCTCCATCTTTGGCTGCAAAGAATATAATCGATCTGATTTCGGTGTTGACCATCTGGTGATGTCCACGTATAGAGTTTTCTCTTGTGTTCTTGGAAGAGGGTATTTGCTATGACCAGTGCATTTTCTTGGCAAAACTCTGTTAGTCTTTGCCCTGCTTCATTCCGTATTCCAAGGCCAAATTTGCCTGTTACTGCAGGTGTTTCTTGACTTCCTACTTTTGCATTCCAGTCCCCTATAATGAAAAGGACATCTTTTTTGGGTGTTAGTTCTAAAAGGTCTTGTAGGTCTTCATAGAACCTTTCAACTTCAGCTTCTTCGGCGTTACTGGTTGGGGCATAGACTTGGATTACTGTGACATTGAATGGTTTGCCTTGGAAATGAACAGAGATCATTCTGTCATTTTTGAGATTGCATCCAAGTACTGCATTTCGGACTCTTCTGTTGACCATGATGGCCACTCCTTTTCTTCTGAGGGATTCCTGCCCACAGTAGTAGATATAATGGTCATCTGAGTTAAATTCACCCATTCCAGTCCATTTTAGTTCGCTGATTCCTAGAATGTCGACATTCACTCTGGCCATCTCTTGTTTGACCACTTCCAATTTGCCTTGATTCATGGACCTGACATTCCAGGTTCCTATGCAATATTGCTCTTTACAGCATCGGACTTTGCTTCTATCACCAGACACATCCACAGCTGGGTATTCTTTTTGTTTTGGCTCCATCCCTATCTACTTTTAAAAAAATACTACATTCTGTACTTCTCTCCAAACTGACTAATGTCTGGGAAATTCCCAAAGATTAGTGTACCCAGCATTTCCTCTAATGGCTTAATGTGCAGCTCTGGTTGGGAATCACTGATTTAAATACTCAAGATCCTAAACTCAAACCTCTGCTAAATATGCTTCTGAGAACCTGAAATCAATTTTTTCAACTGCCTACAGAGTTGTTTGAGAAACATGAGTTCATTGCCTTCCATCTGTATTTCTCTTTTTTCTTTATAAACCAACACAATTGAGGCAAATTTTAGTGCAGAAACTAAAGAATTTTAAAAAATACACACACTGTATATAACTACCACCCTAATCAAAATATGCTTCTTATCATGTCAAATAAATCTCTCCTGCTTCTTTGCTTTCATTTGTTTCAACCCCAGCCACAGAGACAACTGATCTGGTTTCTGTTACATGTAGATTAGCTTTGCCAATTCCAGAATTTCATGTTGATGACATCATATATAATGTCTAATTTTGTCTCTGGATTCTTTCCTCTCAATACAATGTCTTTGAGATGTAAGATTTGTCTAATATTGTGTATACCAGTAATCTGTTCTTTTTCACTGATGAGTATAATCTATTTGGCTTATTTATTCACTAGTCAAAAAAATATTTTGAGTTGTTTAGAGTTGTGGGCTACTGTATCTCAAGCTGCTTATCTTGCAGCAATAGTCAATCTTTTAAAACTGATCTTGCATTTCTGAAGACTTCCATATATCCAAACAAATACAAATCCTCAACTCTTTTTACAAGGTCAAATTAGTGAAAACAAAGGGAAGGACTTGGAAAACAAGTAAAATAAAGATTGGGCCTTAAAAAGAATCAACAGAATAGGATTGTAAGACCTCTAGCCCTTCTCCCCCACTTCCTACTATGGCTATTCCTCCTCCTCCTACCATAATCAACTAGAGTGCTCCCAGGATCAGAGAGCATTTGATCTGTCTTGTTACCCGAGTCTGAAGTCATGACAGAGACATGATGGCTCATCTGGCTTTAAGTGGCCAACTCTGCTAAGTCACTTTAGTCATGTCAGACTCTATGTGACCCCATGGACTGTAGCCTGCCAGGCTTCTCTGCCCATGGGATTTTCCAGGCAAGAATACAAGAATCTGGGTTATCATGCCCTTCTCCAGAGGATCTTCCCAACCCAGGGATCGAACCCATGTCTCTTACATCTCCTGCATTTGCAGGCGGGTTCTTTAACACTGGTGCCACCTGGGAAGCCCTTAAGTGGCCAGCTGAGTGTCAAATCTGTCAAGAGTACAGATCATTGTAGAGCCCTCCTGCTAACTTAGCCCCATTCATCAGAAAACCAACCAACCCTTTGGTGGTACATTGATTATAGAGGCAGAAGTGAGGATTTGCATCTCCAACATGCAGTGCTTTTTCAGTTACTACCATCTATGGAGTGATGAATAACATTATGGTATCTGACACAAACACTCAGCAAAGAATCAATTTTACAATAAAATGGTGAGGTAAAAGGCTCATGAGTCACAGGTATCATCACATACTCCATCAGCTGGCATGATAAATTGGAGGAATAGCCTCCAATAATAATTGTTTAGTCATGCCCCTACCTGGATGACAAACCCTATAAGGATGCTGAGCTGTAATAAAGTTCTGATGTATGTTCTAAGACAACAGCAGTACATAAAGGTTCAGGAAACAAGGAGTGTAAAATAAATGGTTTTTATCATTCTATGCAGTTTTCTTACTTGGGCAAGATTTTGTCTCCTGCCTAACTCCTCACACTTGCCAGAAATATTTGGCAATCTCTGGAGACATTGTTTTTTTTCATGACTCTTAAGAATGCTAAACTGTAATCTAGAGATAGAGGGTAGGGGTACTGCACAGGACAGATCCTAGAGTGCACAGGACAGCTGCCTATAACTGATAATCCATTCCAAAGTGTTAAGGGTGATAAACCCTGTCCAGCACCTAATGACACGTTCACAAAATGTATGACTACCATCAGTGCAATGTTGCTTTCAACTAATTAAGAGCTCTTAGGTCCCAGGGGCAGTATTAATATCATCTATGGTCTCATGACCATACAGACCATACCAACGAGGACTATAGCAACTATACGTGGTTTCTTCCTTTCTTTGTTATATATGTATTCATTACATGTATTTTTCCTCTTTATTTAACTAAGTATCTTACATAGGGAGTCTTGGTATTAGTTAAATTAATAATTCAATCTCCAGATTATAAAATATTCAGGATTGTGACTAGTTAAAAGAGGAAATAACGTAATGTAGATATGAACACTAGTATCTTTGGGGACTTTATATTTTTACTTTGGGGAGTGTGTGTGTGTGTGTGTGTGTGTGTGTGTGTGTGTTAGTCACGTCTGATCCTTTGTGACCCCATGAACTGTAGCCTGATAGGCTTCTCTGTCAATGGAATTTTCCAGACAAGTATACTGGAGTGGATTGCCATTACTTTCTCCCGAGGATCTTGTCAATGCTTTGGGGAGAGTACTTAAGCTTATCTTGGTTTGTAGAGGAAGAATTGCATCATTTTGAATGAAAATATGCATTCTTATTTAATATGAAAATAAAAAATATGAAAAGAAAATATGTTATTCTTTTTGTTGTTTGGAAGATTAACATGGATATAAAAACAGGGATTGATACTGAATGGAAGTAAAAATGGAGTAGATTGTGAAACTTCCCTCTTGGCAACTTAATATAATTCCCACTCCCTTCTGTTCTTTCCTCTTACATAACCAAAGTCACAATCTGTCTTAACAGACATGTTAGTTGACTTTCACACCTATATCCCATTCACTCTAAACTCTGCCTTGTAACTGTCTCTTGCTTCTTCCATGTTTATACATCTTTTTACATGGCCTTGTCTAGGATCCTCCACTCCCATATTTCAAATGAATGCCAGCACTCCAGGCTATGAATTCTTTAATCATAATTAATTATTTATTCTTCTCTGTTCTCATGTTTTATAAGTATCTATTGCATAGCACTAAATATAGTGTAGGTTTTTTGGTTTATATTAATCTCTTTACGTTTAGATTATGAGGTCTTTCTTAGTGTTTACTGCTACTGCTAAGTCGCTTCAGTCATGTCCGACTCTGTGTGACCCCACAGATGGCAGCCCACCAGGCTCCCCCGTCCCTGGGATTCTCCAGGCAAGAACACTGCAGTGGGTTGCCATTTCCTTCTCCAATGCATGAAAGTGAAAAGTGAAAGTGAAGTCACTCAGTCTTGTCTGACTCTTAGCAACCCCATGGAGTGCAGCCCACCAGGCTCCTCCATCCATGGGATTTTCCAGGCAAGAGTTCTGGAGTGGGGTGCCATTGCCTTCTCTGCCTAGTGTTTAAGCAGTATCTTAACCATAAAAAGGATACAATAAATGCATTTTAAATATAGTGAGAGTCCTATAAATATTTGATGAATTTATATTGAAAAATTTTAAAGTATGTTTATTAAAGCATCTCTGTATTTTCTTAATATAAAAAACAACAAAGTTGACTAAATAGAGATACATACATTAATTTAATGATTGAAATTATTAGTGATTCAACAAAACAACTGATTTAAAATATGTGTAAATAAAAAATTAATAAACAATTTTAGAAACTTTACATCATGGAACAGACACCACTGCCATGGAAAGTGCTTCAAACAAAAAATATGAGATATAGTCCCTGACTTTAGGTAATTTAGCTTAATTGGGGAACAAACAAATAATTACAAAATAAGTAATTATTTTTAAATTAAATCTTTATTTTTAAATTGCAATGAGAATAAATCCTCTTTGTATGTCCTAGGAAAGGTGGGTAAGGCACCTTATATGAATGAAGCAGTAGGCTTTCCAGTCTGATCTTGACAGATGCACAGGAGATCAACATCAAGAGAATTAGGAGAACAGAAAACTGGTTTCATGAACATCATATATAAATTATATTTATGTAAATGGAAGAATCTAGCAAAAACATGTGCACTTGGAGATGACTGAGCATAGTTCTGTGTGATGAGATAGGCAGTAGCAAAGGCTGATCTTTGAAAGGCAGTTTGAGACCAGAAACAGACTATGTTCTTCTTAGTAATCTGGGCTTTCCCTTGTAGGCAGTAAGGAGCCACTGAAAGTTTTTAATTAGAAAAATTACATTCATGCTTATACAAAATATAGACTACAGAGTGAAAAAACTGGATAAAGAGAGACGGACAGTGACAGTGGCCCAATTGAGATCACTAGATGGAGGGGAAGAGACATATCAGACCAGAATTTAACTGGTATAAATGTACATCAGCTCAGTGTAGTTGCTCAGTTGTGTCCAACTCTTTGCGACCCCATGGACTGCAGCACACAGGCCTCCCTGTCCATCACCAACTCCCGGAGTTCACTCAAACTCATGTCCACTGTGTCGGTGATGCCATCCAACCATCTCATCCTCTGTCTTCCCCTTCTTATCCTGCCCTCAATCTTGCCCAGCATCATGGTCTTTTCAATGAGTCAGCTCTTCACATCAGGTGGCCAAAGTATTGGAGTTTCAGCTTCAACATCAGTCCTTCCAGTGAATACTGAGGACTGATTTCCTTTAGGATGGACTGGTTGGATCTCCTTGCAGTCCAAGGGACTCTCAAAGTCTTCTCCAACATCACAGTTCAAAAGCATCAATTCTTTGGTGCTCAGCTTTCTTTATAGTCCAATTCTCACATCCATACATGACTATTGGAAATACCATAGCTTTGACTAGACGGACCTTTGTTGACAAAGTAATGTCTCTGCTTTTTAATATGCTGTCTAAGTTGGTCTTAACTTTTCTTCCAAGGAGCAAGCATCTTTTAATTTCATGGCTGCAGTCACCATCTGCAGTGATTTTGGAGCCCAGAAAAATAATTGCACATTCCAACCCACAAGTATGCAAAGAGAAGCTAAATAATGCAAAAGAACCTAAGACAATCTTAATTAAATCTCTACATCTTCCTTTAAAATAAAATTTCATTTTCTGAAACCACTCTCTGTGATTTGTGTGTTGTAGGTACAGGTGATCAGTGTGTGCTGGTGTATATCATTTGCCAGCTATTCATCTGCCTACAGTGAGGGAGACCCAGAGTCAATTCCTGGGTTTGGAAAGATTCCCTAGAGAAAGAAATAGCAACCCACTCAAATATTCTTACCTGGAAAATTCCATGGACAGAAGAGCCTGGCGAGATATACCCTATGGGGTCGCAAAGAGTCGGACATGACTGAGGGACTAACACACGCACAATTTTGAAATACTTAATACATATTCTTTGAAAACATTGATGTGTAGATTATATTCTTTTGTGCTAGTACATATACGTGTGAAAAGTAAAGAAATTTAAAACCTAATGTCTTTAGTGAAAAAATGATATATATTTCTACAGAGAATGTAAATTATTTATCTGAAATTTAGTACATATTTTCTAATTGGTTGAGTAAAGCAAAAAATGAGTAGAATTATGAGCACACCTTACAAAAATTCTTCTGCAATCATTTGGAGTTTAATTCTGTAGTAGATGTGGTATATTTTTCCTGCATTTGACATCCTAGTTTCTGGACTCAGGTTTGATGTGAAAGTGCTATGGATAAAACACTAGTGTTGAATGTTTCTGTGCATAAAAGCATTGTGGGCAATATGTAAGTGCAACAAGGAGGCCATCGCACACTCTATGTGTGCTACTGTAAAAGGAATCACAATTTGTAATAAAGGACTAGCCCTGAGCACATCTATTATGACTGTAAAACATGGACTATATCAACATGCTAGGTTACATTTAGGCTCACTGTTAACTTGTAGTCATTCTAGAGATCAATTTCAAGCAAGGCAATCAATTTCAAGTAAGTTATAAGCAATTATGTAAGTTTATATATATATATATATATATACACACACACACACACACATATATATAATTCTTTAGTGTTCCCAGTCTCTACTGTAGTAGGCTGAAATAAGACAGCTCCCTACGATGGCCACCTCCTAGTGTTTGTGACTCTGTGTAACCTCTTCCTCTTGAGGGTGGTTGGATTTGCTCATAGCCAATAAAATATGGAAACAATGATGAAATGTCACTCCTGTGATTGCTTATATTATAGTTTATTACTCTTTCTTGCTAGCAGACTTGTACTAGGAATTCTCTTTGTTGTTCAAGTAAGCAGCCATTGGTCAATTAAGTGGCCTTGTAGGGAAGACCATATAGCAAGGAACAGTGGGCAGCTTCTAGGAACCATATCTGATCTCTGGAGCTAAAGGCAGTCTCTCACATCACCAGGTCATACTGAGCAAGCATCTGAGTCCCTCAGTCCTGTAAAAGAAAGGGAATGAATTTTGCCAATAACCTGAGTGAGCTTTAAAGGAGATCCTTTCCCCATATAGCCTCCAGTTGAAAATGCATCTTGGGCAACACTTGGATTTTGAGACCCTAAGTAAAGGACTTAAACTCTTACCAAGTCTCCTAACTGTGAGAAATAGATAATTAATGTGTGCTGATTTCAGCTATAAAATTTGTGGTAATTTGTTATGCAGCAATAGAAAACTAATACATCTTCTAAACTCAGTAACAGAATGCTTTGGGAACTTCCTGGTGGTCCAGAAGTTAGGATCCTTGCTTCCACTGCAGGAGCACGATTTAGTCCCTGGTCAGGGGACCAAAATCCTGAGACTGTCACAAGGAATGGACCAAAAGAAAAAAAGCAGAATGTTTTACAGATGAC
Organism: Tragelaphus eurycerus; assembly: GCA_935064755.1. Taxonomy (NCBI): domain Eukaryota; kingdom Metazoa; phylum Chordata; class Mammalia; order Artiodactyla; family Bovidae; genus Tragelaphus; species Tragelaphus eurycerus. The sequence goes on along the minus strand of CAKXYN010000057.1, from coordinate 2,095,519 downwards.
CAAAGTCTGAGATCCTTTCTTCTTTATTTGACATAATTAAATTAAATGAACACTCTAAATAATTACCTGGGTGGAGAAAGGAGGGTACATCAAAGAAAGGATGGGAAGACAAGAGGAAGAGGGTAAAAAAAAAAAAAAAAAAAATCACAGGAGGAAAGTAATTAAGTGGATAATTCGGGAGCAACTATTCAAATTTCAAAAATTTAGTCTAATTTAGAACCTATTTTTACTATCTTGAATCCCTCTTTATTCCATGCTGAGCTCTAAAACTTACATGCCAAATGTAGGCCAAAGGAGTTAGGGAGTTTCTTCTTCCCCTGCTTTAATGATCAGAATTAGGTTGGTTCCTAGGGACACAAGGACAACATGAGCTCTTTTTCCATTTAGAAATTCTGTAAGGGGAAAGAGAATAGGAGACTGTGGTTGAAGAAAGAGGACTCACCAGTGCTGTTCAGTTCAGTTCAGTTCAGTCGCTCAATTGTGTCTGACTCTTTGCGACCCCATGATCTGCAGCATGCCAGGCCTCCCTGTCCATCACCAACTCCTGGAGTCCACCCAAACCCATGTCCATTGAGTCAGTGATGCCATCCAACCATCTCAACCTCTGTTGCCCCTTCTCTTCCTGCCCTCAATCTTTCCCAGCATCAGGGTCTTTTCCAGTGAGTCAGCTCTTCACATCAGGTGGCCAAAGTATTGGAGTTTCAGCTTGAGCATCAGTCCTTCCAATGAATATTCAGGACTGATTTTCTTTAGGATGGACTGGTTGGAGCTGCTTGCAGTCCAAGAGACTCTGAAGAATCTTCTCCAACATCACAGTTCAAAAGCATCAATTCTTCATCATTTTCACTAACTTTGTTCATAGTGATGCTTCCTAAGGCCTACTTGACTTCTCATTCTAGGATGTCTGGCTCTAGGTTGGTGATCACATCATTGTGATTATCTAGGTCATAAAGATCTTTTTTTGCACAGTTTTTCTGTGTATTCTTGCCACCTTTTTTTTAATATCTTCTGCTTCTGTTAGGTCCATACCATTTCTGTCCTTTATTGTGCTCATCTTTACATGAAATGTTCCTTTGGTATTTCTAATTTACAACTAAGTTCAGTTCAGTTCAATCACTCAGTTGTGTCCAACTCTTTGTGACTGCAGCATGACAGGCCTTCCTGTCCATCGGTATTTCCTAAATTCATGCCTAAATTTTCCTCAGTCTCCCATTTATTTCCCTATGTAACTCCTGGTTGTGCACTTAGAGAAATTCTAGTTAAGACACCAACTTCTTCCTTATTCTTTTTAACTGAAAGGCCTTTCCAGGTCTTGAGGACAAGAAATTTTTATTTTTGGACAAGGAAGATGAAAAATAAGAGAAACATGGAACACAGGAAATTTACCTTACTTCCCAGGTGGGCAGCACTCCTTAATTGTTATGATTTTATTTTTACATGAAAAAAATTGTTATTAATACAATTTTTAGGGAGAAAAGAAGATACTGAAAAGTGTAAAGAATAAAATTTAGTTCTGAGTAAATATTTATAATTTAACCCAGTCTTAATATTGCTGTAATTTGACAAATGAGGGAGAAGTGAGCCTTTGGAATATAGATTTTTGAAAATGAATTTTCATTTTAGACACTGTCGAGTCATATTCTGTGATTTGTGGAGGATTAGAGAACTTAAGAGTGAACAGGGTGTAAAAGTACTAAAGTTTCAGTTGAACACTTGGTTTTCCTTTTGATTTTCAGAAATTTCAGGTTTCAGTGATAAAATATACACTTTAGGGATTGATACATGTATATGTGGAATTCCAGGCAACATAGTTTGAGATAACAAGGAATTTTTTTTTTTTTTTTTTACAAACAAAAAAAGTCTAAGCTGTCAAGGCAGACACTTTCTTACTGTGACTCAGCTTCCTTTCGCCTAAACAGTAAAGTCATTCCTCATTGTCAATGGTTAGTTCTGGATTTTTTTAATATATTAAAAGTTAAGAGAAATACAATCTTAATGGAAATATATAAAATATTCTATTTTAGAATAACAATTAGTAAACAATACACAGATGCATAGTGTACACTTGGGGATTGGTGGTTTGCCTATTTAAAAGGTAGAAGTTCAACTCTTCTGCCAATAGGCTGTTCCTTCCATCTGTGGACACTGATATTTTTCAAATGTCAGGAAGGATTTTCTTTCTGCTTTAGTATAGCAGTGTTCCAGTAGAGGAAAATTGATGTATTTACCTATCTCTTAGAAGACACCATCAGTATTTGTCAAACGTTTGAATACTGTGGGGTTCTGGGCTTTGTGCCTTGCTTAGGTTTCTCTTAGTGACTTGTTATCAATGAACACACACCAAAGATAAAGTTTCTTAAGTCCTGCAAGTTTGAGGGGAAAGAGGTGAGGACACAGGCCACTGCTTACCACAGTTAAATTTTCACTTTGTCAAAGACACATAACCCAATTTGTGGACCACCCAAATTCCTTTCCCTTGTCCTGTTACCTTTTAGTACTTTTAGGAAGCGATACCAAATAATGAGAGGAAGAATTTTGAAAAAGAAAAAGCAAAAGTTCTAGTAATTTTCTGGTGAAGTCTTTGGGGTTTTCTATGTAGAGGATCATGTCATCTGCAAACAGTGAGAGTTTTACTTCTTCTTTTCCAATTTGGATTCCTTTTATTTCTTTTTCTGCTCTGATTGCTGTGGCCAAAACTTCCAAAACTATGTTGAATAGTAATGGTGAAATTGGGCACCCTTGTCTTGTTCCTGACTTTAGAGGAAATGCTCTCAATTTTTCACCATTGAGGATAATGTTTGCTGTGAGTTTGTCATATATAGCTTTTATTATGTTGCGGTATGTTCCTTCTATTGCTGCTTTCTGGAGAGTTTTTATCATAAATGGATGTTGAATTTTGTCAAAGGCTTTTCTCTGCATCTATTGAGATAATCATATGGTTTTTATTTTTCAATTTGTTAAACTGGTGTATTACATTGATTGATTTGTGGATATTGAAGAATCCTTGAATCCCTGGAATAAAGCCCACTTGGTCATGGTGTATGATCTTTTTAATGTGTTGTTGGATTCTGAGTGCTAGAATTTTGTTAAGGATTTTTGCATTTATGTTCATCAGTGATAGTGGCCTGTAGTTTTCTTTTTTTGTGGCATCTTTGTCAGGTTTTGTTATTAGGGTGATGGTGGCCTCATAGAATGAGTTTGGAAGTTTACCTTCCTCTGCAATTTTCTGGAAGAGTTTGAGTAGGATAGGTGTTGGCTCTTCTCTAAATTTTTGGTAGAATTCAGCTGTGAAGCTGTCTGGACCTAGGCTTTTGTTTGCTGGAAGATTCCTGATTACAGTTTCAATTTCCGTGCTTGTGATGGGTCTGTTAAGAAATGGGACCTAATTAAACTTAAAAGCTTCTGCACAACAAAGGAAACTATAAGCAAGGTGAAAAGACAGCCTTCAGAACGGGAGAAAATAATAGCAAATGAAGCAACTGACAAACAACTAATCTCAAAAATATACAAGCAACTTCTACAGCTCAATTCCAGAAAAATAAATGACCCAATCAAAAAATGGGCCAAGAACTAAATAGACATTTCTCCAAAGAAGACATACAGATGACTAACAAACACATGAAAAGATGCTCAACATCACTCATTATCAGAGAAATGCAAATCAAAACCACTATGAGGCACCATTTCACGTCAGTCAGAATGGCTGTGATCCAAAAGTCTACAAGCAATAAATGCTGGAGAGGATGTGGAGAAAAGGGAACCCTCTTACACTGTTGGTGGGAATGTAAACTAGTACAGCCACTATGGAGAACAGTGTGGAGATTCCTTAAAAAACTGGAAATACAACTTCCATACCACCCAGCAATCCCACTGCTGGGCATACACACTGAGAAAACCAGAATTGAAAGAGACATGTGTACCCCAATGTTCATCGCAGCACAGTTTACAATAGCCAGGACATGGAAGCAACCTAGATGTCCATCAGCAGATGAATGGATAAGAAAGCCATGGTACATATGCACAATGGAGTATTACTCAGCCATTAAAAAGAATACATTTGAATCAGTTCTAATAAAGTGGATGAAACTGGAGCCTATTATACAGTGAAGTAAGCCAGAAAGAAAATCATCAATACAGTATACTAATGCATATATATGGAATTTAGAAAGATGGTAACAATAAGCCTGTATATGAGATAGCAAAAGAGACACTGATGTATAGAACAGTCTTTTGGACTCTGTGGGAGAGGGAGAGGGTGGGATGATTTGGCAGAATGGCATTGAAATATATATAATATCATATATGAAACGAGTCGCCAGTCCAGGTTCCATGCACGATACTGGATGCTTGGGGCTGATGCATGGGGATGACCATACAGGGAGGGAGGAGGGAGGAGGGGTCAAGGTGGGGAGCACATGTATGCCTGTGGTGGATTCATTTTGATGTATGGCAAAACCAATACAATATTGTAAAGTTAAACAAACAAACAAACAAAAAAAAAGCAAAAGAAATACTACTTATAGTTAGTTGTTAGCTATGGTGCTTTTGAAAAATATGATTTTAACTTTTATCTATAAAACAAATACAACAGCTTTACACATGTAGCAATTAAGTATTATAACAATTCTCAAACTTGCAGTAACTGAAAATTGACTTTAACTCAGACATGGATTTGTGATGGTTGAAACAGAGAGGCAGGAAGGATGGCAAGGCAGAGGAAGTATGGAGGAGGGATCTATTTCATTTTTTGAATAAATTTCTGATGGAGTACTGCTGAAGTGTTCCAATAGCAAAAAGCATGGATTCTGTGCTGTCACTCAGTCAGCATAAATTAGTATTCAGGCCTTTAGACTGTTCTTCTTACACCATTCCATGAATCACACAGTCTGTTCAAGGAGATGGCCCAGATTCTAAAGAAATTAATGAGCTCTATGCCACAGAATAGGTCCAATGCCTTAGGCCAGTGTGAACAGCAGAATTTTAGGCATGGAAGAAAATGTAGCCTTTAGATGGGTGAATAAGAACACAGAGAAGGCAAGCTAATGGGTCACAGTCATCCAGCTTCTTCTGTTAGAACTGAGAACACAGCCCACCCCTCCTGCTTGCTTCTCCAGAGCTGTTGATACATTCCCTTATGTTAAGTTTTCAGATGTCAAAATCGTAAACTATCCTTGATGTGCTGTGATGAAAAGTCACTTTACCTCTGGCCTTCTTCCCACAAAGTCATAACTCCAGTCTCTGAAAAATTAGACAAATATCACTTAGGGGTCATTCTACAAAATATCTGATCAGTATTCATGATAACTGAATGTAATGTGGTGTCCAAGATGGGATGGTGAAAGAGAAAAGGGGTACTGGCAAAAAAAAAAAAAAAAAAAAAAAAAATTATGAATAAATGATTTGTTTTTGTTCAGTCAAGAAGTCATGTCTGAGTCTTTGTGACTTCACGGACTGTAGCACACCAGGCTTCCCTGTCCTTCACTATCTCCCAGAGTTTGCTCAAATTCATGTCCATTTGAGTCAGTGATGCAATCTAACCATCTTATCCTCTGCCATCCCCTTCTCCTATTACCTTCAATCTTTCCCATCATCAGGGTATTTTCCAATGAGTTGACTCTTCGCATCAGGTGGCCAAAGTATTGGATTTTCTGCTTCAGCGTCTGTCCTTCCAATGAATGTTTAGGGTTTATTTTCTTTATAGTTGCCTGGTTTGTTCTCCTTGCAGTCCAAGGGACTCTGAAGAGTCTTCTCCAGTTCCACAGTTCAAAATCATCAGTTTTTCCGTGCTCAGCCCTTTGTATGGTCCAATCCTCACATCCAAATCTGACTACTGGAAAAACCATAGCTTTGACTATATTTTGAGGGCAAAGTGATGTCTCTAATTTTTAATATGCTGTCTATGTTTGTCATAGCTTTTATTCTAAGGAACAAGCATCTTTTAAGTCATAGCTCAGTCACCATCTCCAGCGATATTGGAACCCAAGAAAATAAAGTCACTGCTTGCATTTTTTCCCTTCTAATTGCCACGAAGTGATAGGACCACATGCCATGATCTTAGTTTCTCTAACATTGAGTTTCAAGCCAGCTTTTTCACTCTCCTTTTTTCACTCTCATCAAGTTCCTTTAGTTCTTCTTCACTTTCTGCCATTAAAGTGGTATTATCTGCATATCTGAGATTATTGATATTCCTCTTGGCAATCTTGATTCCAGCTTATGATTGATCCAGCTCAATATTTCACATTAATATAGACTTCAGTTAATAATAATGAATCATTATTAGTTGATTGTTTTTGAGAAATGTACCATACAAATGTAAGATGTGAAAAACAAGGGAAATTGGGTGTGGAGTATCTAAAATTATTATAAAATAAATATTCACTAAAAATTATATTTATCAATGCCAGGCATATCTATCTTTTTATTAAATAGGAATTTGAGTCTTTAGTTGTAAATACAATTATTGTTGCCTATTAGCTTTATATGAAAATCAGAGCCAGATATTTCTATGAAATAAGGGTCATATTTTCCAAGATTCTGAACATTTTGACCTTTATCTGGTTATGAATGCACTAATTTTAAAGCCAATTGCTGACTGAATTAGCAAGATAAGTTTTCCATTTCAAGCTGATTCATGTTCATAATACAAATTTTCTAATTTATGATTCAAATTGCCTATTAACCCTTTTATATAAACTATTTATCATTTAGTAATGGAAAAAGTCCAGACTGCCAAGGGATTATATATATATATATATATATATACATATATATGTATTTTTTATATATATATAAAATTATGAAGAATCAGAAAAAATATATTTTACTAACTGGTTCATCCTAAGAGAAAAAACTGTTCATGAAAAGTTCATTTTTTAATTATTGTTTTGTTCAAGCTAACTGTAAATTCACGGACAGTTGTAAGAAACAGTACAAATCTGAGCACTCTTCAGTTTTCTCTAAAGGAAATGTCCTGTATAACTATCATGTAGATCGCCACTGGGAAAATGACATTGATACACCCTCCCAATCTTATTCAAATTTCTTCAGTTTTACACGCCCTCATGTGAGAGATTGCCGGGCAGGAGGAGAAGGGGACGACAGAGGATGAGATGGTTGGATGGCATCACTGACTCGATGGCCATGAGTTTGGGTAAACTCCAGGAGTTGGTGATGGACAGGGAGGCCTGGCGTGCTGCGATGCATGGGATCGCAAAGAGTCGGACATGACTGAGCGACTGAACTGAACTGAACTGATGTGTATATGTGTCCATGAACTTAATTCTATTCAATTTTGTCACAAGTTTAGAGTCATTTAATCACCATCATCGGAGAAGGCAGTGGCACCCCACTCCAGTACTCTTGCCTGGAAAATCCCATGGATGGAGGATCCTGGTGGGCTGCAGTCCACAGGGTCGCTAAGAGTCGGACATGACTGAGTGACTTCACTTTTACTTTTCACTTTCATTCATTGGAGAAGGAAATGGCAACCCACTCCAGTGTTCTTGCCTGGAGAATCCCAAGTACGGGGGAGCCTGGTGGGCTACTGTCTATGGGGTCGCAAAGAGTCGGACAAGGCTGAAGTGACTTAGCAGCAGCAGCAGCAATCACCATCATAGTGTAGAAAAGGAAAAAGTTTTCAATGAGTCTCTTTGCATTTTTTACTGAATCTGCAAATTCAACAGAAAGAGTCAAAAAGGAAAAAGGCATACTGTACTTGGAGGTCTTCATTAGAGAATGAAGACCTGAAGAAAAGACCAGAATAGGAAACTTTTATACCTTTTATACCAAAAACCAAATTCAGGATGAAGCAAAGGAATTTGGACTGGAAGTCATACGTTATGAAGGTTCGATGCTGTAAAGAGCAATATTGCATAGGAACCTGGAATGTTAGGTCCATGAATCAAGGCAAATTGGAAGTGGTCAAACAGGAGATGACAAGAGTAAACATTGCCATTCTAGGAATCAGCAAACTAAGATGGACTGGAATGGGTGAATTTAAATCAGATGACCATTATATTTACTACTGTGGGCAGGAATCCCTTATAAGAAATGCTGAAGAAGCTGAAGTTGAATGGTTCTATGAAGACCTACAAGACATTCTAGAACTAACATCCCCCAAAAGATGTCCTTTTCATTATAGGGGACTGGAATGCAAAAGTAGGAAGTCAAGAAACACCTGGAGTAACAGGCAAATTTGGCCTTGGAGTGCAGAATGCAGCAGGGCAAAGGCTCATAGAGTTCTGCCAAGAAAACCCACTGGTCATAGCAAACACCCTCTTCCAACAACACAAGAGAAGACTCTACACATGGGCATCATCAGATGCTCAACACCGAAATCAGATTGATTCTATTATTTGCAGCCAAAGATGGAGGAGCTCTATTCAGTCAGCAAAAACAAGACCAGGAGCTGACTGTGGCTCAGATCCTGAACTCCTTACTGCAAAATTCAGACTGAAATTGAGGAAAGTGGAGAAAACCACTAGACCATTTAGATATAACCTAAATCAAATCCCTTATGATTATACAGTGGAAGTGAGAAATAGATTTAAGGGCCTAGATCTGATAGAGTGCCTGATGAACTTTGGACTGAGATTCATGACTTTGTACAGGAGACAGGGATCAAGATCATCCCCATGGAAAAGAAATGCAAAAAAGAAAAATGGCTGTATGAGGAGGCCTTACAAATAGCTATGAAAAGAAGAGAAGCAAAAAGCAAAGGAGAAAAGGATAGATAAACCCATTTGATGGAGAAGGCAATGGCATCTCACTCCAGTACTCTTGCCTGGAAAATCCCATGGGCAGAGGAACCATAGACTGCAGTCCATGGGGTCGCTAAGAGTTGGACACGACTAAGCAACTTCACTTTCACTTTTCACTTTCATGCATTGGAGAAGGAAATGGCAACCCCCTCCAGTGTTCTTGCCTGGAGAATCCCAGGGAGGGCAGAGCCTGCTGGGCTGCTGTCTATGGGGTCAGACAGAGTCAGACACGACTGAAGTGACTTAGCAGCAGCAACCCATTTGAATGCAGAGTTACAAAGAAGAGCAAGGAGAGATAAGAAAGTCTTCCTCAATGATCAATACAAAGAAATAGAGGAAAACAACAGAATGGGAAAGACTAGAGATCTCTTCAAGAAAATTAGAGATACCAAGGGAAATTTTCATGCAAAGATGGGCTCAATAAAGGACAGAAATGATATGGACCTAACAGAAGCAGAAGACATTAAGAAGAGGTGGCAAGAGTACACAGAAGAACTGTACAAAAAAGATCTTCATGACCCAGATAATCACGATGGTGTGATCACTCACCCAGAGCCAGACATCCTGGAATGTGAAGTCAAGTGAGCCTTAGGAAGCATCACTACAAAGCTAGTGGAGGTGATAGAATTCCAGTTGAGCTATTTCAGATCTTAAAAGATGATGGTGTGAAAGTGCTGCACTCAATATGCCATCAAATTTGGAAAACTCAGCAGCCGCCACAGGACTGGAAAATGTTAGTTTTCATTTGAATCTCAAAGAAAGGCAATGAAAAAGAATGTTCAAACTACCACACAATTGCACTCATCTCACACACTAGTAAAATAACGCTTAAAATTCTGCAAACCAGGCTTCAGCAATATATGAGTTGTGAAATTCCAGATCTTCAAGCTGGCTTTAGAAAAGGCAGAGGAACCAGAGATCAAATTGCTACCATGCGATGGATCATGGAAAAAGCAAGAGAGTTCCAGAAAAACATATATTTCTGCTTTATTGACTATTCCAAAGCCTGTGACTGTGTGGATCACAACAAACTGGGGAAAATTCTTCAAGAGATGGGAATATCAGACCACCTGATCTGCCTCTTGAGAAACCTATATTCAGGTCAGCAATCAACAGTTAGTACTGGACATGGAACAACAGACTCGTTCCAAATAGGAAAAGGAGTACGTCAAGGCTGTATATTGTCACCCTACTTATTTAACTTATAAGCAGAGTACATGGTGAGAAATGCTGGGTTGGAGGAAGCACAAGCTGCAATCAAGATTGCTGGGAGATATCAAAAACTTCAGATATGCAGATGACACCACCCTCATGGCAGAAAGTAAAGAGGAACTCAAAAGCCTCTTGACGAAAGTGAAAGTGGAGAGTGAAAAGGTTGGTTTAAAGCTCAACATTCAGAAAACGAAGATCATGGCATCTGGTCCCATCACTACATGGGAAATAGATGGAGAAACAGTGGAAACAGTGTCAGACTTTCTTTTTCTGGGCTCCAAAATCACTGCAGATGGTGACTGCAGCCATGAAATTAAAAGACTCTTGCTCATTGGAAGGAAGGTTATGACCAACCTAGATAGCATATTCAAAAGCAGAGACATTACTTTGCCAACAAAGGTTCACCTAGTCAAGGCTATGGTGTTTCCTGTGGTCATGTATGGATGTGAGAGCTGGACTGTGAAGAAGGCTGAGCGCCGAAGAATTGATGCTTTTGAACTGTGGTGTTGGAGAAGACTCTTGAGAGTCCCTAGGACTGCAAGGATATCCAACCAGTCCATTCTGAAGGAGATCAGCCCTGGGATTTCTTTGAAAGGAATGATGCTGAAGCTGAAACTCCAGTATTTGGGCCACCTCATGCGAAGAGTTGACTCATTGAAGAAGACTCTGATGCTGGGAAGGATTGGGGGCAGGAGAAGTAGGGGACGACAGAGGATGAGATGGCTGGATGGCATCACTGACTCAATGGACGTGAGTCTCAGTGAGCTCTGGGACTTGGTGATGGACAGGGAGGCCTTGTGTGCTGTGATTCATGGGGTCGCAGAGAGTCGGACACGACTGAGCAACTGATATGATCTGATCTGATCAAATAAGTTGACACTACCATATAGAACATGAACCCATGAACAGTATCAAAATGCAAAATGATAGGATACTGAAAGAGAAACTCCCCAGCTCAGTAGGGGCCCAATATGCTACTGGAGATCAGTGGAGAAATAACTCCAGAAAGAATGAAGGGATGGAACAAAAGCAGAAAGAATACCCAGCTGTAGATGTGTCTGGTGATAGAAGCAAAGTCCGATGCTGTAAAGAGCAATATTGCATAGGAACCTGGAATGTCAGGTCCATGAATCAAGGCAAATTGGAAGTGATCAAACAAGAGATGGCAAGAGTGAATGTTGACATTCTAGGAATTAGCGAACTAAAATGGACTGGAATGGGTGAATTTAATTCAGAGGACCATTATATCTACTACTGCGGGCAGGAATCCCTCAGAAGAAATGGAGTGGCCATCATGGTCAACAAGAGAGTCCGAAATGCAGTACTTGGATGCAATCTCAAAAACGACAGAATGATCTCTGTTCATTTCCAAGGCAAACCATTCAATGTCACAGTAATCCAAGTCTATGCCCCAACCAGTAACACTGAAGAAGCTGAAGTTGAATGGTTCTATGAAGACCTACAAGATCTTCTAGAACTAACACCCAAAAAAGATGTCCTTTTCATTATAGGGGACTGGAATGCAAAAGTAGGAAGTCAAGAAACACCTGCAGTAACAGGCAAATTTGGCCTTGGAATATGGAATGAAGCAGGGCAAAGACTAATAGAATTTTGCCAAGAAAATGCACTGGTTATAGCAAACACCCTCTTCCAACAACACAAGAGAAGACTCTATACATGGACATCACCAGGTGGTCAACACCAAAATCAGATCGATTATATTCTTTGCAGCCAAAGATAGAGAAGCTCTATACAATCAACAAAAACAAGACCAGGAGCTGACTGTGGCTCAGACCATGAACTCCTTATTGCCAAATTCAGATTTAAATTGAAGAAAGTAGGGAAAACCACTAGACCATTTAGGTATGACCTAAATCAAATCCCTTGTGATTATACAGTGAAAGTGAGAAATAGATTTAAGGGCCTAGATCTGATAGATAGAGTGCCTGATGAACTATGGAATGAGGTTCGTGACATTGTACAGGAGACAGGGATCAAGACCATGCCCATGGAAAAGAAATGCAAAAAAGCAAAATGGCTGTTTGGGGAGGCCTTGCAAATAGCTGCAAAAAGAAGAGAAGCAAAAAGCAAAGGAGAAAAGGAAAGATATAAACATCTGAATGCAGAGTTCCAAAGAATAGCAAGAAGAGATAAGAAAGCCTTCTTCAGTGATCAATGCAAAGAAATAGAGGAAAACAACAGAATGGGAAAGACTAGGGATCTCTTCAAGAAAATCAGAGATACCAAAAGAACATTTCATGCAAAAATGGGCTCAATAAAGGACAGAAATGTTATGGACCTAACGGAAGCAGAAGATATTAAGAAGAGGTGGCAAGAATACACAGAAGAACTGTACAAAAAAGAGCTTCACGACCCAGATAATCATGATGGTGTGATCACTGACCTAGGGCCAGACATCCTGGAATGTGAAGTCAAGTGGGCCTTAGAAAGCATCACTACGAACAAAGCTAGTGGAGGTGATGGAATTCCAGTTAAGCTATTCCAAATCCTGAAAGATGATGCTGTGAAAGTGCTGCACTCAATATGCCAGAAAATTTGGAAAACTCAGCAGTGGCCACAAGATTGGAAAAGGTCAGTTTTCATCCCAATCCCAAAGAAAGGCAACGCCAAAGAATGCTCAAACTACTGCACAATTGCACTCATCCCACACGCTAGTAAAGTAATGCTCAAAATTCTCCAAACCAGGCTTCAGCAATATGTGAACCGTGAACTTCCTGATGTTCAAGCTGGTTTTAGAAAAGGCAGAGGAACCAGAGATCAAATTGCCAACATCCGCTGGATCATGGAAAAAGCAAGAGAGTTCCAGAAAAACATCTATTTCTGCTTTATTGACTATGCCAAAGCCTGTGACTGTGTAGATCACAATAAACTGTGGAAAATTCTGAGAGAGATGGGAATACCAGACCACCTGATCTGCCTCTTGAGAAATCTGTATGCAGGTCAGGAAGGAACAGTTAGAACTGGTTATGGAACAACAGACTGGTTCCAAATAGGAAAAGGAGTACGTCAAGGCTGTATATTGTCACCTTGTTTATTTAACTTATATGCAGAGTACATCATGAGAAATGCTGGAATGGAAGAAACACAAGCTGGAATCAAGATTGCCAGGAGAAATAGCAATAACCTCAGAAGTACAGATGACACCACCCTTATGGCAGAAAGTGAAGAGGAACTCAAAAGCCTCTTGATGAATGTGAAAGTGGAGAGTGAAAAGGTTGGCTTAAAGCTCAACATTCAGAAAACGAAGATCATGGCATCTGGTCCCATCACTACATGGGAAATAGATGGACAAACAGTGGAAACAGTGTCAGACTTTATTTTTCTGGGCTCCAAAATCACTGCAGATGGTGACTGCAGCCATGAAATTAAAAGATGCTTACTCCTTGAAAGGAAAGTTATGACCAACCTAGATAGCATATTCAAAAGCAGAGACATCACTTTGCCAACAAAGGTTCGCCTAGTCAAGGCTATGGTCTTTCCTGTGGTCATGTATGGATGTGAGAGCTGGACTGTGAAGAAGGCTGAGCGCCGAAGAATTGATGCTTTTGAACTGTGGTGTTGGAGAAGACTCTTGAGAGTCCCTTGGACTGCAAGGAGATCCAACCAGTCCATTCTGAAGGAGATCAGCCCTGGGATTTCTTTGGAAGTAATGATGCTAAAGCTGAAACTCCAGTAGCTTGGCCACCTCATGCGAAGAGTTGACTCATTGAAGAAGACTCTGATGCTGGGAGGGATTGGGGGCAGGAGGAGAAGGGGACGACAGAGGATGAGATGGCTGGATGGTATCACTGACTCGATGGATGTGAGACTGAGTGACCTCCGAGAGCTGGTGATGGACAGGGAGGCCTGGCTTGCTGCAGTTCTTGGAGTCGCAAAGAGTCGTACACGACTGAGCGACCGATCTGATCTGATCATATAGAAGGATTGGAAGGAAATTGTCTTTCAAAAAAGAACTTTTTAAGTAAATTATTAAATATCCATGTAATGTAATGGTGTGCATGCATGCTCAGTCACTCAGTTGTGTCCAACTTTTGTGACCCCATGGACCATAGCCCTCTATGTCCCCCTTCCATGGGAATACTGCTGGCAGGAATATAGGAACTGGTTTCTATTTCCTACTCCAGAGGATCTTTCTGGCCCATGGATTGACCCCGAGTCTCCTCCTTTAGCAGGCAGTTTCTTTACAACTGAGCCACCTGGGAAGACCCAGTGTAATGGCATGTAGCTATAAATAAGAACAGGATAAGCATTAATCTGGAAAGTTTTCTGAGATATAAGCAATGTGCAGAATAGTACACGTAGTACATTATCTTGGAGAAGGCAATGGGAACCCACTCCAGTACTTGTGCCTGGAAAATCCCATGGAAGGAGGAGCCTGGTAGGCTGCAGTCCATGGGGCGCAAAGAGTCGGACATGACTGAGTGACTTCACTTTCACTTTTCACTTCCATGCATTGGAGAAGGAAATGGCAACCCACCCCAGTGTTCTTGCCTGGAGAACCCCAGGGATGGGGGAGCCTGGTGGGCTGCCATCTATGGGGTCACACAGAGTCGGACATGACTGACACGACTTAGCAGCAGCAGCAGCAGCAGTACTCTATCATTTGAAGAGGTTAAACGAACAAATAATTATATACTTTTAATACATTCCACATCTTTGGAAAGAAACAAAGAGCTAGTAATGACAGTTGCTTTTTGGAAGGGGATGCTGCAGGCTCTGAATAGTAAAGAGAGAATTAACTTTCTCTGTATATTCTTGGAAATGGCAACCCATTCAATTATTCTTGCCTGGAAAGTTCCACAGACAGAGGCTCCTGGCAGGCTACAATCCACATGGTCACAAGAGTTGGACATGACTAAGTGACTTTCACTTTCACTTCGTAACTTGTTCAGTGGGCTCTGCACCAGATTATAACATATGGAGGGCTTTCCACACTATCAATAAGCAATTCTGTGACACAAGTGGAAATGTCTACAATTCAACTCCATTCTATCTACCCAGAGATAGCATCGGATCCCACAGGTAAAGGTGCTCAGTTCCACAAGACTGTGTTGTGTTCATGCCCCAGCCCACCACCCAGTTCAGATGCCAATCACAAGCCCAGGTTGTCACCTGTGCTTTTGACCAATGGGCTGCAGATTGGAGGTTCCCATGACGCCTTTCTTGGATTGGTTTAATTTGCTAGGGCTGCTCACAGAACTCAAAGAAACATTTTACTTACTAGATTATTAGTTTATTATAAATATATATATATTTATGGAACAAATAGATGGAAGAGATGCCTAGGAAAGACATGGGTAAGGGCACAAAATTTCCATGCCCTCTCCAGACATGCTATTCTTTCCAAATTTCCTTAAGTTCACCAACTCTGAAGCTGTCTGAACTTGTCCTTTTGAGTTTTTATGGAGACTTCTTTACATAAGCATGATTGATTACAATATTAGCTGTAGATATAGATAGCCATACATATTAACTTCATCTCCTTTCCCCTCCCCCAAAATCAGAGGTGGGACTGAAAGTTCCAACCCTCCAATCACATGGTTGGGTCTCCTGGCAACAAGCCCATTCTTAAATTACCTGAGGGCTTTCCAAAAATGACCTCATTAACCTAGCACAAGACATGTATATTGCTGTCAGCACTTTGTAGGAAATTCCAAAGAGTTTTAGGAGCTCTATGCCAGAAATAAGGATAAAGACCAAAATTACACAGACATATGTGTGTATGTGTATGTGTGTATAGGCTCAGTTCTGTTTGATTCTTTGCAACCCTATGGACTGTAGCCCACCAAGCTCCTCTGTCCATGGAGTTTTCCAGGTAAGAATATTTGAGTGGGTTGCCATTTCCTCCTCCAGGAGATCTTCCCAACCCAGGGATCAAACGTGGATCTCTTCCATCTCTTGTGTCTCCTGCTTTGGAAGGTGGCTTCTTTACCACTGTGCCACCTGGGAAGGTAAACCCCCCCCACACACATACATATGCATATATATATTTCTCTTACTATAAATCACAATAAAACATTTGTGAATTCAGTATTTTGTGAATCTGTCAGCTGTTAGCTATGGAATAGAATATTAAGTTTGCATTTATGTTTTGCTTGACACTGATCTTTATATATATACTTTTAAAATTTTGGCCTGTGCTGGATCTTTGTTAAAGTGTAAAGGCAGCTAGCTTTCTCTGAAGCAGCATGTGGGTTCAGTAGTTGTAGTGCATGGGCTTAGTTGCCACCAGGGAAGTCTGCCTCCCACAAATATTTATTAATATGCAAAATTGGAAAGTTACTGGAAAAAGAGTGAAAAAAAAATATGTCACATAGGCCAAGCAACTACGGTTACCCCAGTCTTGATATACTGAAGTGAAAGTGTTAGTCCCTCCATAGCATCAGAACTTTGTGACCCCATGGAATGTAGCCTGCCAGGCTCTGTCCATGGAATTCTTCAGGCAAGAATACTGGTTGCTGTTCCTTGTTCAGTCACTCAGTTGTGTCCAACTCTTTGTGATCCCATGGATTGCAGCACACAGGCCTCCCTGCCCTTCAGTGTCTCCTGGAGTTTGCTCAACTCATGTCATTGAGTTGGTAATGCCATCCAACCATCTCATGCTCTGTTGCCCCCTTCTCCTCCTGCCTTCAATCTTTCCCAGCAACAGAATCTTTTCCAATGAGTTGGCTCTTTGCATTAGGTGGCCAAAGTATTGGAGCTACAGCTTCAGCATGAGTCCTTCCAATGAATATTCAGGGCTGATTTCCTTTAGGATTGACTGGTTTGATCTTGCTGTGCAAAGGACTCTCAAGAGTCTTCTCCAGCATCACAATTCAAAAGTATCCATTCTTCAGCACTCCACCTTCTTTATCACTCAACTTTCACATCTGTACATGGCTACTGGAAAAACCATAGCTTTAACTATATGGACGATGGTCAGCAGCAAAGTGTTGTCTCTGCTTTTTCATATGCTGTCTAGGTTTCTCATAGCTTTTCTTCCAAGGAGCAAGTAAACATCTTTTAATTTCATGGTTGCAGTCGCCATCTACAGTGATTTTGGAGCCCAAGACAACAAGCTTGCCACTGTTTGCATTTTTTACCCCATCTGTTTGCCTCGAGGTGATGGGACAGGATGCCCTGATCTTAGTTTTAACAGTAATGGAGTGGGTAGCCATTCCATTCTCCAGGGAATCTTCCCCACCCAGGGGTCCCTGCAGGGAGAAGGAGAGTTCTCTCCCATTGCAGGTAGATTCTTTACCATCTGACCCTAACCCTAACCCAATTTCTTCTCTCAACTCTCAGGTATTCTACTTAGTAGAGGAGAGCCATGTACTGATTTATGCTATTTGTCAGTCGCTTGCTTTTTCTTAAATTAATCGTTACTCTCTGATGCAATGTTCAGATTTCTTTAGAGAAGAATGAAATGAAGTGAAAGTCGCTCAGTTGAGTTCGACACTTTGTGACCCCATGGACGACCATACAGTCCATGGAATTCTCCAGGCCAGAATACTGGAGTGGGTAGTCGTTCCCTTCTCCAGGGGATCTTGGCAACCCAGGAATTGAACCCAGGTCTCCCGCATTACAGGAGGATTCTTTATCAACTGAGCTATCAGGGAAGCCCATCAAAAAGAATAAACAGCTGTAAACACTACTTTATTAAGCACGAGTGTTTAATTCCCTGAAATATTTCTTTGTGGGAAAGAGATTCTGCCCCGCACGGACCAATTCAAAGCTTCCGCTAGTGCTAAGCCCGATGTTTCTGAATTTCCCGCTGACCGAGACTCCAGGTCCACAGATGGCCCTTCGCAGCCGATCCCCGACCCTGGCCCTGGCAGAGGTGGGAGACGGATGCGGAGACGGATGCGGACCTACCGGCCCCGGAGACAGATGACCAGAGTGCGGGCCTCTGAAAGGCGGGGACTTGGTGGAAGCCTGTCCAGTTCTCGCGAGGTGTCGTCCTGACGGTAACCGGCGACAGCTCCGCGGAGAGAGTGGGTTTTGCTCACAGGAGGGAGTCGAAGGGCCCAGGGTGGTCGTTGTTACCCGGGGTCCGAGCCGGGGGAGAAGCCCTCACCCGTAAAAAGCCAGTTCTCCCTAGAGTCACCCCTGGGGAAGTCCAAGGCAGCGCTGGCCTCTTCCTTCGGCTGTGGGGGTAGCGCCGACAAACCTTGCCAGCTAAAGAGAACCGCCCTAAGCAAAGTGAGAGCGGGGCCGGGGGAGACCAGCAAACCTCGCGATAAGAGCAAGTCCGGAGCAGTTGGGGCGGCGGGGGGAGGGGGCAGGAGCTTCAGCACCGAGGACAGCGGTCGGGGGGAGCGGTGGTGTCTGGGCGGCGAGGACACTCTTGGAGGTGATATTTTCTGGCTTCGGAGAAAGAAAAATCATTTCAGCCCGTGGATGTTTCCCGTCGAGGCTAGGACACTGGGCCCTCCGGCGCCGCATAGTGGTCTTGCATACTGCTGAGGGTCGCGGATCCGCCCTGCGGGTGCCCGACCTCGCAATAAGGAGCGTGGGGGCTGCTTAAAATTAAACTGTCTGGTTTTAATTAAAAGACTTTTTGAAAAACGGCGGTGTGCACAGCCTTTTCTGACCTCACAGATCCCTTTTAGATTGTTCAGCCATCGTCATCCTTTTGACAGCCGTGTTCTCCGTGCATATTATCCTTAATCTTTCCTAAAATGCATGTTTGTGCTGGATACGTCAAGAACACAAACACAGGTGTCTGGGCTCCCGGGGAGCTGGAACTTAAAGCGGATCTAGTGAAACAAACCAGCGGCGTCTCTCTCAGGTGGTCATCCGGCGGCTGCCCCCCAGCATCACCAAGGAGCAGCTGGAACAGCAGCTGTACCTGCTGCCGCACACCTTTACCACTGAGCTCAGGTGAGAAGACTTTACCAACATTAAGAGGCCAACCTGGAGTTCCCTGGCAGTACTGTGGTTAGTACTCCGAGCTTTCTCTGCTGGGCCTGGGTTCAACCCCTGGTTGGAAACTAAGATCCCACAAGCTGCACTGCGGGACCTTTGATTTTCTACCTCCGAGGACCGGCTTTCTAACCCTGGCTTTGTGAAGTAGAGAGACCAACCTAAAGTGTCTCTCCAAAATCTTTTAAAAGATCTGTTAATATTTTGTTTGGTTTTTTTGCTAAAGAATATCTGGATTGTTGAAAGTAACTGAGAGGTTATTCTTTGCCATAAAGGTTTTATCTGAAGTTTCCCAGAGCCGGGTTAGGCATTACTGACAAAATAGAGGCACGGCCCCAGCCCCCTCTCCTCATTCCACAGGCACGGACCCTGGATGAAGGAGTTAGTCCTTGTAATTCTGACTTGTTTTTTCCTCTCCTCGGCTGAGTTGACTGGAAAGGAATATTAAGGTGCTTATTGTTCTGGAGAGGAGCATGAGAAGGCACAAAGCCTTCTGCAGCTGTGCTCAGAGAATAATTCATAAAGTTAATCATTGACATTTGTTTAAGGACTTTTATAAAAATGTTCCAGGATGAGCACATAGGCCACAGCTTGAGGCCATGTGAGGGATTGCTATCTGAAGCCTATTTATGAGGAAAACGTTTATGGCAAAGGAGTTTACTGAATTTAAGGCTTAGAAATAATTAAAAGAGTTAGAAGTTAAAGATTTAAGGAATGTTGTAAAATTAGCATATTTTACTATAGCTTATAGAAGTTAGGAATTTTTAGAGACACAATAGCTAGAAGCCTTTTTAATAGATAGTGAGCTCAGAATGTTAGGGGCAAACAGGATTCAGGAAGATAAGTAGTAAACTGAGGAATTTACCATGAATTACAATGTAATCACAAGTTAACTATAGGACACATAAGAGGAAGTAGATAATAGATGCCACCCCCACTCAAGAGCATACATTAACTTTAGAAATCCTGATGACATCCTTTTTTTAGAGATCATTTTGATGGATATATTTTCATTGACACTAAAGTTTGGGTCATTGGCTTTTTAAATCCTTTATTATAATTTCGAAGTACATTAACTTTTGCCAGATGTTTGTGAATTTTAATTAAGTATCCTTAGATGCTAATCTAAAATAGTTTCATAAATTTTGATTATGTTGAAAATTAAAATTACATATAAGCCAAAGAATTCTAGCAATTTTGTGTGGTACTAACAATGTATTTATGTACTTTCATTGGAGAGTGAAGTTTTTCTCATAAATGAGTGTTCTGGATAAGTAAACTTTACTCTTTTATGTTCTCAAACTAAATTATTTTATCCTAGTACTAGGTAATAGGCATTATGGATGTAGCATTAAATATGAATCAGACATTGTCCCTGTCAACCTGAAGCCTTGCTCTCCTTTTGGTTCTTGACTTTATTCTGAACGTGACCGTGAAAGTGTTAGTCACTCAGTTGCATCTGACTTTTTGCAGCCCCATGGACTGTAGCCTGCCAGGATCCTCTGTCCAAGGAATTCTCCAGGCAAAAATATTGGAATGGATAGCCATTTCCTTCTCCAGGGTGTCTTCCTGATCCAGGGGCCAAACCTGGGTCTCATGCATTGCAGGCAAATTCTTAACCATCTGAGCCACCAGGAGAGAGTTGAGTATGAAATAAATACACAAAAGTGATGATGTCCCTAACCAATTCCCTTATGATCTAAGTCCTTTACGCTGTTTGTAAGGCCCTGACACTTTTTACCTAATTATCTAACTCTTTTGCTAACGCCCTGACACTGTGCTAACCAACGTCTTGACACTATCTCTAATTAAGATATTGATACTCTCTTTCCCCAAGCTCCAAGGATGTCCCTGTCTAAGGCCCTGACATTGTCTCTCATTGCCTGAGCTGTCCATCACTAATACCCAGATGCTGTCTATAACTAAAAGCCCTGATGCTATGCCTAAATTCCTGATGATATCCATAACTAACAGTCTTAAAAAGCTTTAACTAAGGCCCTGATGTTATCCCTAAGGCCCTGATACTGACCATAATGTCTTGGTCTGTCCCTTACTAATGCTCTGACACTTTCCATAACTAAAGACCTGACACTGTTTCTAACCAACAGCCTGACTTGCTACTTAACTGATGTGAAGAACTCAGCCTCTCTGCACCAGTGCTAAATTGAATCCTAGAGACATAATTTTAGGAAGTAGAAAAGATTAGTTTTATCACTTTGCCAACCAGTTGTGGACACAGCAGACTGATATCCTCAAAAATGTGTGTCCCAATGACAAAGAATTTGGTAAGGTATTTGTAGAGATAGTTCAAGGACAGAGTTTTTTATAAGGATTAGAATGTGTTCAGGCCTGCACTCCTTTAATCTGGCCTCAATGGTCTCTTAATCAGCTTCTTTGTAATGAAGAATGCCATCATCTTCCATTTGTTGGAATTTTAGTTCTGTAAGGAGCTCAAAACTATTGTTATATATATCTCTTAAGGCAGAACCAGGACCCTGCCTCAAGGTTGAACTATTGTTCTTGATTATTCCTCCCTTGTCTCTGCATCCCCTTCCTTCCCTGATTAGCAACTGTTCAAATCTGTACTTTGGAGCTCCGTGAAGTTCCCTGCCAAGAAGTACCAGGGTACACAGACAGACTTCTATGCCCAAGAAACCCTTAGTGTCCCTCTCAGTTTCACCCCTCTCTTCTCTTTGATACTCCTCAATCTTGCAGAGATCAGATGTTTCATAAGAAAAGGAATAATCATTTCAGATTGAGACATTAATCATAAGTTTGGCAGAGGAACTTGGTTTTAGGGAGACTCATTTTTAATTCCCACTTTGGTTTTATCTTTCCCCACATCTTTCATGGGGTGAGGTGATGACCACTCTGACTACTTCCTGCTTAAATGGGGCATAGGCCTGCCTAAATTTGGAGGGATGGATATCAGAGTAGTAATATTTGAGTTTTAAGTTCTGAATCAGAATCTTGTATGGTGCAACAAACCTAGTTAAAAGTAGGAGGAGTGATTGGTGTAGAATGGATACATAATACATGTATAGTTGAGCCCCTTCACTGTCCACCTGAAAATATCACAACATTGTTAATCAGCTACACCCCAATACAAAATAAAAAGTTAAAAAGGAGGAACTATTACTAAATGTTAATGGTAAATATACATCTCATTTCCTTAGGAATTCAGGAGGCTGAGTCTGAAACCCAGTCTGGAATAAGCACTTTGCAGAGCCAGTTGTCTAATTCTACCTCAGTAGGTTTTAACTTCTGATATACTATTAACATATTCATAACAGGAGCTACTGACTGTTACAGGTATGTCTTGTCTTTCTATTAATATTTGATCTAATTTCATTGTTTAAAATTTGACAGTTAGGAGTTAAACCTTGAAAACTAAGGTTGCAGCTACGAGCAGACATTGTTTTGAGAATGGCTAGTGACATCCCAAGTCTGACATGGCTCAGACCTATACGCTCAGCACTGCAGGGATGCATCTACAATCACACCCACAGTGGTCACTTAGCTTCATCTTGAGTGCCTGAAACATAGGTACTCCTTTTTGACTTTCAAAAGGATCCCCCCTCCTTGATGCCAAAACAGATGTACGATGCATGTCTGCAAGGCCGTAAAACAGACCACTTTGGTCAGTAACATATAAGTTAAACTGTGTATCAGAGTGACTTTCTCATGCCTCAGTACATGAAGATATTTTTTTCCCTTTTGATTACAAGTCTTCAAAAGAGAACACTGATGATCAAAATATCTATCTCTCAGTGCAGGAGTGATTCAGCTCTTTGCCCTGCATGTGTAACATGTCCCTCAGTGCTAGGACTCTTTTCTGTTTGCTGAGGTAATCCATGTGGTGGGGGGTGAGAGGGTGGAATACTGATCAAGTACTGTGAACATGCTCAGAGGCATGTTAATGAGAAAATGCTTTACAGGCATTTTTACAAGCATTATACACTTGCTTTGAGCAGTAGACCTAAAGTAAGTAGTGATACATCATGCGTCATTACACTCTGATAACTTCACTAGATAAGTTCCCTTTCCTTCTAAACATTAGGGAAAAAGCAAAGCTAACATAAATATGGACTTCAGTACACAGGTGTCATTCATCCAATTGCTCGAAGTCCTACTTAGCTTGAAGGGAAGGATTTCCCTATATTGGAAAACAGATCTAAACCAGTAATGAAACAAAACCATAAACATAACCATGTTCACCAGTTCACTCAGTAAACAATCCTCTGTTAACTTTTTATGAAGCCATGAGATTTTCAAGTCAGATTTTTAATTTTTTATCTGGTTCAGTGGTATGATATGATGTTTGTTAAACAGTCCTCTACATCAACCTTGTTGAAGGTGGAGCACTTTTACAAAATCATTAGAGTACAATCAGTTCAGTACAGATTCAGTTCAGTCACTCAGTCATGTCTGACTCTTTGTGACCCCATGAATCTCAGCATGCCAGGCCTCCCTGTCCATCACCAACTCCCAGAGTTCACTCAGACTCACGTCCATCGAATCAGTGATGCCATCCAGCCATCTCATCCTCTGTCGTCCCCTTCTCCTCTTGCCCCCAATCCCTCTCAGCATCAGAGTCTTCTCCAATGAATCAACTCTTCGCATGAGGTGGCCAAAATACTGGAGTTTCAGCTTTAGCATCATTCCTTCCAAAGAAATCCCAGGGCTGATCTCCTTCAGAATGGACTGGTTGGATCTCCTTGCAGTCCAAGGGACTCTCAAGAGTCTTCTCCAACACCACAGTTCAAAAGCATCAATTCTTCGGCGCTCAGCCTTCTTCACAGTCCAACTCTCACATCCATACATGACCACAGGAAAAACCATAGCCTTGACTAGACGAACCTTTGTTGGCAAAGTTAATGTCTCTGCTTTTGAATATGCTATCTAGGTTGGTCATAACTTTCCTTCCAAGGAGTAAGCGTCTTTTAGTTTCATGGCTGCAGTCACCATCTGTAGTGACTTTGGAGCCCAGAAAAATAAAGTCTGGTACTGTTTCCACTGTTTCCCCACCTATTTGCCATGAAGTGATGGGACTGGATGCCATGATCTTCGTTTTCTGAATGTTGAGCTTTAAGCCAACTTTTTCACTCTCCTTTTTCACCTTCATCAAGAGGCTTTTTAGTTCCTCTTCACTTTCTGCCATAAGAGTGGTGTCATCTGCATATCTGAGGTTATTGATATTTCTTTGGCAATCTTAATTCCAGCTTGTGCTTCTTCCAGCTCAGCGTTTCTAAATCATGAAAAGACTTAAAAGGTCATAATTAAACATTCATTCACAATGTAATTGACCAAAGAAACTTAGTTACTACTTTGACATTCAACATTTAAAAATAACTAGAATTATGACTGATAACATTTTATCAGGATATACTAGATTTTTATGAATTCCATGTAATTTAACACACTAATCAACATTTCTAAGATGTCTCAGGGGCCTTTTAAAACATGTCAAAGTTAGCAAGAGATCAAAAGAACTATTAGAATCTGTCAAGTAGTACTTACTTAGCCAAAGAGAATAGTTCATTCCAGCACAAATACAGATCACTTAAAGGCAAAGGTACTCACAGTTCAGTTCAGTCACTCAGTCATGTCCAACACTTTCGACGCCATGAATCACAGCACACCAGGCCTCCCTGTCCATCACCAACTCTTGAGTTCACCCAAACTCATGTTCATTGAGTCGGTGATGCCATCTGGCCATCTCATCCTCTGTAATCCCCTTCTTTTCCTGCCCCCAATCCCTCCTAGCATCAGAGTCTTTTCCAATGAGTCAACTCTTTGCATGAGGTGGCCAAAGTACTGGAGTTTCAGCCTCAGTATCACTCCTTCAAATGAACACCCAGGACTGGTCTCCTTTAGGATGGACTTGTTGGATCTCCTGCAGTCCAAGGGACTCTCAAGAGTCTTCTCCAACACCACAGTTCAAAAGGATCAATTCTTTGGCACTTAGCTTACTTCACAGTCCAACTCTCACATCCATACATGACCACTGGAAAAACCATAGCCTTGACTAGATGGACCTTTGTTGGCAAAGTAATGTCTCTGCTTTTTAATATGCTATCTAGATTGGTCATAACTTTCCTTCCAAGGAGTAAGCATCTTTTAATTTCATGGCTGCAGTCACCATCTGCAGTGATTTTGGAGCCCAAAAAGTAAAGTCTGACTCTTTCCAATATTTACCCATCTATTTTGCCATGAAATGATGGGACCAGATCTTAGTTTTCTGAAGGAACTCACAAGCACCTTCCAAATGAAATTTTCTGGAACAAAAAAAATCACCCAATGGGAACCAAGATTATGCCAAATATACAAAGTTAAAAAGACTTCAGACTGCATGCCAGGGAGTTACTACATGCGGGCCAAAGAGTCACAACATCCCAAGGGCTACTTTTCTTGTTTCCCAAATTAATTCTGTAGAGTAAGACATTTGAGTAGGTCCAAACAGGATGAGTGACATTGTACAGGAGGCAGGGATCAAGACCATCCCCAAGGAAAAGAAATGCAAAAAGGCAAAATTGTTGCCTGAGGAGACCTTACAAATAGCTGTGAATAGAAGAGAGGCAAAAGGCAAAGGAGAAGAGGAAAGATATATCCATTTGAATGCAGAGTTCCAAAGAATAGCAAAGAGATATAACAAAGCCTTCCTCAGTGATCAATGCAAAGAAATAGAGGGAAAACAACAGAATGGGAAACTCTAGAGATCTCTTCAAGAAAATGAGAGATACCAAGGGAAATTTTCATGCAAAGATGGGCACAATAAAAGACAGAAATGATACGGACCTAACAGAAGCAGAAGATATTAAGAAGAGGTGGCAAGAATACATAAAAGATCTATAAAAAAAAGATCTTCATGACTCAGATAATCACGATGGTGTGATCACCAACCTAGAGCCAGTCATCCTGGAATGTGAAGTCAAGTGGGCCTTAGGAAGCATCACTACAAACAAAGCTAGTGGAGGTGATGAAATTCCAGTTGAGCTATTCCAAATCCTAAAAGATGATGCTATGAAAGTGCTACACTCAATATGTCAGCAAATTTGGAATACTGAGCAGTGACCATAGAAATGGAAAAAGTCAATTTTCATTCCAATTCCAAAGAAAGGCAATGCCAAAGAATGTGCAAGATCAGATCAGATCAGATCAGATCAGTCGCTCAGTTGTGTCTGACTCTTTGAGAACCATGAATCGCAGCACGCCAGGCCTCCCTGTCCATCACCAACTTCTGGAGTTCACCCAGACTCATGTCCATCGAATCAGTGATGCCATCCAGCCATCTCATCCTCTGTCGTCCCCTTCTCCTCCTGCCCCCAATCCCTCCCAGCATCAGAGTCTTCTCCAATGAGTCAACTTCTCACAGGAGGTGGCCAAAATACTGGAGTTTCAGCTTTAGCATCATTCTTTCCAAAGAAATCCCAGGGCTGATCTCCTTCAGAATGGACTGGTTGGATCTCCTTGCAGGCCAAGGGACTCTCAAGAGTCTTCTCCAACACCACAGTTCAAAAGCATCAATTCTTGGGCGCTCAGCCTTCTTCACAGTCCAGCTCTCACATCCATACATGACCACAGGAAAGACCATAGCCTTGACTAGGCGAACCTTTGTTGGCAAAGTAATGTCTCTGCTTTTGAATATGCTATCTAAGTTGGTCATAACTTTCCTTTCAAGGAGTAAGCGTCTTTTAATTTCATGGCTGCAGTCACCATCTGCAGTGATTTTGGAGCCCAGAAAAATAAAGTCTGATACTGTTTCCACTGTTTCCCCATCTATTTCCCATGTAGTGATGGGACCAGATGCCATGATCTTCGTTTTCTGAATGTTGAGCTTTAAGCCAACGTTTTCACTCTCCACTTTCAATTTCATCAAGAGGCTTTTTAGTTCCTCTTCACTTTCTGCCATAAGAGTGGTGTCATCTGCATATCTGAGGTTATTGATATTTCTCCCAGCAATCTTGATTCCATCTTGTGTTTCTTCCAGTCCAGTGTTTCTCATGATGTACTCTGCATATAAGTTAAATAAACATGGTAACAATATACAGCCTTGACGTCCTCCTTTTCCTATTTGGAACCAGTCTGTTGTTCCATGTCCAGTTCTAACTGTTGCTTCTTGACCTGCATACAAATTTCTCAAGAGGCAGATCAGGTGGTCTGGTATTCCCATCTCTTTCAGAATTTTCCACAGTTTATTGTGATCTATACAGTCAAAGGCTTTGGCATAGTCAACAAAGCAGAAATAAATATTTTTTTCTGGAACTCTCTTGCCTTTTCCATGATCCAGCGGATGTTGGCCATTTGATCTCTGGTTCCTCTGCCTTTTCTAAAACCAGCTTGAACATCAGGAAGTTCACATATTGCTGAAGCCTGGCTTGGAGAATTTTGAGCATTACTTTACTAGTGTGTCAGATGAGTGCAATTGTGTGGTAGTTTGAGCATTCTTTGGCATTGCCTTTATTTGGGTTTGGGATGAAAACTGACCTTTTCCAATCCTGTGGCCACTGCTGAGTTTTCCAAATTTGCTGGCATATTGAGTGCAGCACTTTCACAGCATCATCTTTCAGGATTTGGAATAGCTCCACTGGAATTCCATCACCTCCACTAGCTTTGTTCGTAGTGATGCTTTCTAAGGCCCACTTGACTTCACATTCCAGGATGTCTGGCTCTAGGTCAGTGATCACACCATCATGATTATCTGGGTCGTGAAGATCTTTTTTGTACAGTTCTTCTGTGTATTCTTGCCACCTCTTCTTGATATCTTCTGCTTCTGTTAGGTCCATACCATTTCTGTCCTTTATCGAGCCCATCTTTGCATGAAATGTTCCTTTGGTATCTCTGATTTTCTTGAAGAGACCCCTAGTCTTTCCCATTCTGTTGTTTTCCTCTATTTCTTTGCATTGATCACTGAAGAAGGCTTTCTTATCTCTTCTTGCTATTCTTTGGAACTCTGCATTCAGATGTTTATATCTTTCCTTTTCTCCTTTGCTTTTCACTTCTCTTCTTTTCACAGCTATTTGTAAGGCCTCCCCAGACAGCCATTTTGCTTTTTTGCATTTCTTTTCCATGGGCATGGTCTTGATCCCTGTCTCCTGTACAATGTCACGAACCTCATTCCATAGTTCATCAGGCACTCTATCAGATCTAGGCCCTTAAATCTATTTCTCACTTCCACTGTATAATCATAAGGGATTTGATTCAGGTCTACCATACAATTGCACTCATTTCACATACTACTAAAGTAATACTCAAAATTCTCCAAGCCAGGCTTCAACACTCCATGAACTGTGAACTTCCAGTTGTTCAAGCTGGTTTTAGAAAAGGCAGAGGAACCAGAGATCAAATTGCCAACCTCCATCAGATCATCGAAAAAGCAAGACAGTCAGAAAAACATCTATTTCTGCTTTGTTGACTATGCCAAAGCCTTTGACTGTGTGGATCACAACAAACTGTGGAAAATTCTTCAAGAGATGGGAATACCAGACCACCTGACTTGCCTCTTGAGAAATCTGTATGCAGGTCAGGAAGCAACAGTTAGAACTGGACATGAAACAACAGATTGGTTCAAAATAGGGAAAGGAGTACAACAAGGCTGTATATTGTCACCCTGCTTATTTAACTTATATGCAGACTACATCATGGGAAACGCTTGCCTGGAGGAAGCACAAGCTGGAATCAAGATTGCCAGGAGAAATATCAATAACCTCAGATATGCAGATGACATCGCCCTTATGGCAGAAAGTGAAGAATTAAGAGCTTCTAGGTAAAAGTGAAAGAGAAGAGTGAAAAATTTGGCTTAAAGCTCAACAATCAGAAAACTAAGATCATGGCATCTGGTCCCATCACTTCATTGCAATTCGATGGGGAAACAGTGGAAACAGTGAGAGACTTTATTTTTTTGGTCTCCAAAATCACTGCAGATGGTGATTGCAGCCATGAAATTAAGAGACACAGGCTTGCTCCTTGGAAGAAAAGGTATGACCAACCTAGACAGCATATTAAAAAGCAGAGACATTACTTTACTGACAAAAGTCCATCTAGTCAAGGCTCTGGTTTTTCCAGTGGTCATCTATGGATGTGAGAGTTGGACTATAAAGAAAGCTGAGTGCCAAAAAATTGATGCTTTTGAACTGTGGTGTTGGAGAAGAAAGACTCTTGGGAGTCCCTTGGACTGCAAGGAGTTCCAACCAGTCCATCCTAAAGGAAATCAGACCTGAATATTCACTGGAAGGACTGATTCTGAAGTTGAAACTCCAATACTTTGGCCACCTGATGCGAAGAGATAACTCATTTGAAAAGACCCTGATGCTAGGAAAAATTGAAGACAGGAGGAAAAGGACAGAGGATGAAATGGTTGCCTGATATCACCGACCCAATGGACATGAGATTGAGTAAACTCTTGGAGTTGGTGATGGACAGGGAGGCCTGATGTGCTGCAGTTCATGGGGTCTCAAAGAGTCAGATACAACTGAGCTACTGAATTGAACTGAACTGCAACAGGATGAGAGAGGACCGTCCTCAAGGCAAAGTTGGCTTTGGCAGCTGCTAGGGCAAACTCTCTTCCTCTGTCTGCTCCTACCCTGGAGTTTCAACTGCCAGGATGACAGATGGGTTATGACTAGGGCTCAGCCTTTCCAGGCAAGGGTCCCAGGCGATTTGGTCTCTAAAGCAATTATCCAACCGTCCACTCTCTTGAAAGAGGCTGGCATGAAGAAAATCTTGGAGCATCTCATCAAGTTAGGGTACCCACAGAAACTGTCCCCAAGTCAGCACCTCATTGAGCACCCAGTCTGATCCCAAAACTCCACATCTGTGCATGTGTGCCAAACCAAAACCTCAGAGACAGAGTATCAAGTGAAGTAGAAAAGCATAGCTTTACTGCTCCTCCAGGTAAAGAGGACACAGGAAACTTGTGCTCTCAAAAACTGTGCCCCAATACAGGAGTTTTTGGTTATGAGTTTTATAGCAATGTTTTAAGGGCAGAGATTTAATAAGGAGTAGGGTGTGCACAGGGCCTGAACTTCTTTAATCTGGCCTCAGGTGGTCTCTGGAATGGCGAATGCTAAAATCTTCCATTTTCTTTGAGGGGGCAGGGTTATTTCAGTAAAGAGCTCATAGATATTGTTATGTGTATCCCTTTAGCCAGAAACAGAACCCTGACCCAAGACCAAATTACTGTTTCTTGACCATGCCTCCCTTCTCTCTGCATCTGCTCCCCTTCCTGATTAGCATTTGCTTGAATCTGCCGTTTGGAACTCAGGGAAGGTCATAGAGCCTGGAGTTTATTCCCAATAAATAAGAAACAGGAGACATGAGAAAGGCTTCCATGCCCAGGAGTCCCACAAGGTCCTGCTCAATTTCACTACCAGACCCTGACCATATACTAACTATGGCCCTGAGCTGTCCGAGATGGCCTGAGCTTTCTCTTACTGTAGACTTAACTCTCTTCCCTAACTAAGGCCCTGATGTTGCCCCTAATGAATGTCTTGACAATGTCGGTAACAAATGCTCTAATGTATCTTTTACTAAGGTCTTCACATTTTCTCTGAGGCCCTGACACTCTCCCTAATTAAGGCCTTAACGTTGTTTCTAAGTAATGGCCTGACACAGTCCCTCACTGCATTGATGATGCTCTTACTAAGGCCTTGAAGAAGTCTCTACCTGAGGAGCTGACACTATCTATAACTAATTACCTGACTCTTTCCCTAACTAACATTCCTAATTTTGTCTCTAAATTACACCCTGTGCATTCTCCAAATAAAAATACTGGTGTGGGTTGCCATTTCCTCCTCCAGGGGATCTTCTGAACCCAGGAGTGGAACCCGCATCACTTTTGTCTCTTGCATTGGCAGATCAGATCAGATCAGATCAGATCAGTCGCCCAGTCGTGTCCGACTCCCTGCGACCCCATGAACCACAGCACGCCAGGCCTCCCTGTCCATCACCAGCTCTCGGAGGTCACCCAGACTCGCAATGGTAAATAAATATTTATTGGTAAATAACCACTGGCGCCACCCTGGTGGCGGGTGGTCCAATCCCACACTGGTCCTAACTAAGAGACTCTCAAGAGTCTTCTCCAATTGTAGGAGACAGGAAGAAGAAAAGAAAAGCAGGCCCTGGCAAGGGCCACAAAAGAAATTTATAATTATTGATAAACTGGATGCTATAACGCATGAGACTCTTGGAACAAGTCCAGAGGGAACAGTTCATAGTCTTGAAAACAGGATATGATCCCGGGGTTGGAAAATCAACCCCGACTGTTCTCAATGGGCATCTCAGAGTCATATGTTTTATGTATCTGGTGGAAAATCTATAGATAAGAATATTAGTCTTAGTTACTGATTTGTTATTGATTACTGTTTCTTTGTTACTCAATGGTTAATGATCACTTTGTTCTTTGGCCCTGAAGTCCACATGAGTTATAGCTTAACTCCCTGCATGCTCTTTCCTTCATGGCTGAAAGTATAATACAGCTGGCTTGGATTCAGTTTTGGCACCTTCACCTTGGAGCGGTGTTGGTCCCCTGCTCCTCACTTTTCATGAATTCTTATATCTTGTTTCTCATTCTCCCGCCGTTTCACGCTTTAAGAAACCCTGCTTGTCGAGCCGGTCTTGACATCCAACACCACAGTTGGAGTGTCCCTAATAGCCCTTGATGTCCCTACTTTTGCCGTAGTCTGTCTGTTACTAAGGGCCTGAATATGTGCCTATGTTTCTGACCATGTACCAAGACCCTGATCCTCTTTCTAAGACCTTGATGCTGTCTCTACAGAAAGCCCTGACAATGTCTGTAATAACAGCTTGACTTTCCCTCACTAAAATCCTGATGCTATCCATAATCAGTTCAGTTTAGTCATTCAGTCATATCTCACTCTTTGTGACCCCATAGACTGCAACATGCAGGCTTCCTGCCCATCACCAACTCCCAGAGCTTGCTCAAACTCATGTCCATCCAGTCAGTGATGCCATCCAACCATCTCATCCTCTGTCATCCCCTTCTCCTGCCTTTGGTCTTTCCCAGCATAAAGATCTTTTCCAGTGAGTCAGTTCTTGGCATTAGGTGGTCAAAGTATTGGAGCTTCAGCTTCAGCATCAGTTCTTCCAATGAATATTTAGGACTGATTTCCTAAATATTCTGGTTTGATCTCCTTGCAGTCAAAGGAACTCTCAGAGTCTTCTCCAACACCACAGTTCAAAAGCATCAATTCTTTGGCATTCAGCTTTATTTATGGTCCAACTCTCACATCCATACATGACTACTGGAAAAACCATAGCTTTGATTAGATGGACCTTTGTCCATATGTCTCTGCTTTTTAAGATGTTGTCTAGGTCATAACTTTTCTTCCAAGGAACAAGCGTCTTTTAATTTTATGGCTGCAGTCACCAACTGCAGTGATTTTGGAGCCTCAGAAAATCCTTAATAGGCTGAGTTGTCTTTCAGCAACCTCCTGATCCTGTCCATGACTAAGGCCCTGTATATTTACTTAAGTAGGTCTCTGATGCTGTCCCTAAATAGTGCCCTGACACTGAACATAACTATGGACCTGACGTTAGCTGTATTAAAGTCCCGAAGATGCTGTTCAGTTACAGCCTGAACTTCTTTAACAGAAGCCTTGATACTTTCCTTAATGAAGACCCGGGGCTTCACTGGTAGCCCAGACGGTAAAGAATCTGCCTGCAATACAGGAGAACTGGGTTTGATCCCTGGGTCAGGAAGATCCCCTGGAGAAGGGAATAGCAATCCACTCCAGTATTCTTGCCTGGATATTTCCATCGACAGAGGAGCCTGGTGGGCTATAGTCCTTGGGGTCGCAAAGAGTCAGACATAACTGAGCAATTAACATTTTCACCATAACTAAGCCCCAGATACTGTCTCTAGCTAAGGGCCTGAACTATAACTTATGAAAGCCCTAGCCCTATCCCTAAGACCTTGACACTGTCCCTGACTTATGCTATGATGCTGTCCCTTATAGCCTAAGCTGTCACAAAATAAACACTCTGATCTTGTCCATAACCAAGGCCCTGAATATGCCCCTGGAGAAGTCTCTGAGGTGTTCTTAACTTATAGCCTGAACTGACTCTTGCTAAGGCCCTCAGGTCACTTCTGAGATCCTGTCCCTAAGTAAGGCCCTGATGCTGGCTTTAACAACCCGACACTGACCTTTACTAAGTTCTCACCCATGCATTGTCCGAGGCTGCTGGGCAGCTTTCTCTTTTTCCACATCTCTAGCCAGCTGTCTGCCACTGGCCCATCTAAAGTTCAGCATTGCAGCGGGCCCACATGGGATGAGCCTAAGCAGGCTCACCTCCAGGAGGACAGTCCTAGCTACTTTACCCTCCAAGGGAATCAGGGTGGGAATCTCTCAGCCAGTGTCTGATCATGGGTTCTATGTTCCTATTTGTTGTAGAACCCTTGGAGTTACCTCAATAACATTTTTAAATGGATCTCCCTTTTGGCATATTTATGAGATAAATTACTGAATTAAAATTCAGGAATGACATTATTAGAATGAGCAGGAAGACACAGGATGTCCCCCAGTGATCTCTTTGGAGCATTTTAAAATTCTAATGTGAAAACTCTGATCACCTTGAGCATCAGCAAGGTGCAGGAATCAGCTACCTTCTTGTTAGGGAAATAAAATAGAAGTAGTCTTGTTCAGGCTGCACAGGTAAAAGAGTACAGCAGGCCTCTGACCTTGCTTCTGACCTACTGGACACAGCACTGACTCCTGCTGTGGGTGTCAGCCATACCTGCTGTGGAAGAGAAACACAATAGGAAGCAGATCTTGGAACTTGTTAAATCTCTGCGGAGGAGGTCTGGCCAACCACTCCCTGGACTTAGCAACATTCCAAGATTTGCAGAACAAAGCAAATAGCATTGTAAAAAATTATCATAATACCAGAGCTGCAGTTTTGCTCACAGACTGATAATGATATTCATGTTTGTGGCCTGGGGATTATTAGGGGAGGCCTAGGAGACAGCAGTCCAAAGTCTCAAAGCAGAAGCTCTGCCTGGGACTTTTTGCCAATTGGAACTGCAGATTGCTGTCACACAGAACTTCCCAGCACTCTTTAAGTCTGGATGCCGGCAAATCCACTTTGGTGATGTATGTACTATTGCTCCCCTCTGCTGTTTCCATTTCTTTTTTCTTCTAATGTTAGTATATTGAAAGTAGATTAGATAGTTCACTAATAAATATTTGTATTGTTTACTTCAATATAATGAGTGACTTATTTTTGTTAACAAATCCTTTGAACCTGAGACAAAAGTCAAAACATTTGGCAAAACAATTCTTATTTATCCCTCCATTTTTTCCAGAACCTTTCCTTTAGGAGAAATTTCTGAGCTCTGCAGGAACTGTGAATGGTGACTATCAGGTAATTCTAAGACTGAAAAGCAAGAGGAAAAGAGACGGGAGATGAGAATTGATGGGGAGAAGCAGGGGCATCCATGTTCAACCTCAGCCTGAGAGTCTGAGTTAATCTGCAGTGGAGGTAAGGATTACCAGGAGCTGGCCCCGCTGACTTTGTCACATGGGAACAGCCAAACTGTCGTGGCCACTTTCAGAGAAATAAATAAGGTAGGAGAGCACCCTGGGAGCCAGATTGGAAAATGTAACTGCTATGAAATAAGATGCATTTTCAAGAAAGTTAAGGATGATCTCTTTGTTCTCAAAAGACTTGCAAAGACTCTGCGTTCTTCTGGAGGCGTGCTGAAGCCTCCAGTCTTTGAAGGCAGTGATGACAAGGAGTCTGGACTCAAACCAATCCAGCACTCGCCCCTTGAGGGTGCTAAGGATGACCAGTTTCTCCTCGTGAGTGTTGTGGGGCCAGAAGGCCCCGTATCACCTAGGATGGGAGGGGACCCACAGGCACCCCGACTTGACCAGCAGAGGACTAGTAGGCTACAGACCTTTATCAAGGACATGATTTGTAAACATCTTGTGCCATTTTGGATGGTAGATTATCTTTTACCTACTCCTTTTGTGCACAGCAGTTTTCATTTTAAAGAAGCCCAATTCATCTATTTTGTCTTTTGTTGCTTGTGCTTTTGGTAGCAAATCTAAGAAACCACGGCCAAATCCAAGGTCATGAAGTTTTACTTCCATGTATTTTTCCTATGAGTTTTAAAATTTTGGTTCCTATGTTTAGGCTCTTGAGCCATTTTGAGTTGATTTTGTATAGAGGGAGAGGCAAGGGTCCAACTTTATTCTTTTGCTTGTGGGAACTCATTGACCCAAGATTTGTATTAATTGTTTGGGAGAAAATATCTGCAAAGATGTCACCAAAAATGGTCCAATTTCCAAAATATACAAGCAGCTCATACAATTACCGCCCCCCTCCACCAAAAAAAAAAAAAAAGTGGGCAGAATTTCTAAATAGATATTTCTCCAAAGAAGACATGCAAATGGTCAATAGACATATGAAAAGATACTCCACATTGCTAATTATTAGAGCAAAGCAAATCAAAACCACCATGAGGTATCACCTCCTACCGGTCAGAATGGCCATCAGTAAATGTCTACAAATAACAAATTCTGGAGACGGTGTGGATAAACGAAAACCCTCCTACACTTTGATGGGAATTGGTGCCACCACTGTGGGAAACAGTTTGGAGTTTCCTCAGAAAAACTAACAAGAGAGTTGCCATATGAACCAGCAATCCCACTCCTGCACATATATCCAGACAAAACTGTAATTCAAAAAGATACATTCACCACTGTGTTCATAGCAGCACTATTAACAATAGCAAAGACATGAAAGCAAACCACTTTTCCAACAATTGATGAATGGAGAAAGAAGATGTGATAAGACAGCCATCAAATTTTGTTATAGAGATCAGGATTCACCTAGACCAAGTTCACACAAAGTTGGTGATACTCATTTTCCTTGTAGGAGTCCATATGGTTTTAAGAGGCACTGTGGGCAGAGCATATTATTAGCTACCATGTCTTGGGTCCTGCAGTGACCTGGACTGCAGAAGAAACAGTGAGATTTCCATTACAATATCACATTACTTCAAAAAATATATTAAAAAATAAATTCAGTAAAGTTGCAAAAATGGATTCAATATACACAAATCAATTTTGTTTCTATATACTAATAAATCATCAGAAAGAAAAATTAAGACAACAATACCATTTATAATTCCATCAAAAAAACAAACTAGGATAAATTTAACCAAAGACATGAAAGACCTATAATCAGAAAA
The DNA here is from genome assembly GCA_935064755.1 of Tragelaphus eurycerus. NCBI lineage: Eukaryota > Metazoa > Chordata > Mammalia > Artiodactyla > Bovidae > Tragelaphus > Tragelaphus eurycerus. Next base: position 2,059,408 of record CAKXYN010000057.1, on the reverse strand, counting down.
CTATACAGCACAGCTAAAGAAAGAAACTGAAGATGCAATAGAAAAATATTCTATACTCATGCATCAGAACAAATTATTATTAAAATTTTAGTCTACCCAAAGCCATTAACAAAAGGTGCCAGGAAAACTAGATACCACATTCCAAAGAATGACACTGGTCACCATCTACACTGCACATAAAATTAACTAAAAAGGCACAATATTCCATAAACTCTTTTTCTCCTGAGTCCCCTGAAGATGGACCCCACACCTTCAGCAGTCAGCTGCACACAGGAAGCTTCTCCCCACTTGTTCGTTTTTTTCTCTTGTGGCATCTCTTCACTGATGGGTCCTGAGAAATCCCAGCTCCTATCAGTGTGGACACTACCCTTTTGTCCAGAAACCTAAGCCCTGATGGGTCCCAAGGAGACAAAGCTGCTGTCTGCTCATCACAGAGCAAATACTATGGGCAGGATACACCTGTGCCCAAGGGGCAGAGATGTGTGTTCTGTGCACCCCGTGAGATGTCACAAAAGTGCAGGGAGGCCTGCACTTAACCAGAGGCCTCATCCCAAATGTCAGAGAAGTGGAGGGAGGCCTGCATCTTAACCAGAGGCCTCATCCCAAATGCAGTTCTGCTGCACATACTAAGTTTGAAGACAGACTGAAATGGAGCCAAGTATCTCACCATATCTTCTCAAAAAATTATTCAGCTCAGTTCAGTTCAGCCGCTCAATCATGTCCGACTCAATGAGACCCCATGAATACCAGCACGCCAGGCCTCTCTGTCCATCACCAACCCCCGGAGTTCACTGAGACTCATGTCCATCGAGTCAGTGATGCCATCCAGCCATCTCATCCTCTGTTGTCCCCTTCTCCTCCTGTCCCCAATCCCTCCCAGCATCAGAGTCTTTTCCAATGAGTCAACTCTTCACATGAGGTGGCCAAAGTACTGGAGTTTCAGCTTTAGCATCAGTCCTTCCAAAGAAATCCCAGGGCTGATCTTCAGAATGGACTGGTTGGATCTCCTTGCAGTCCAAGGGACTCTCAAGAGTCTTCTCCAACACCACAGTTCAAAAGCATCAATTCTTTGGCACTCAGCCTTCTTCCCAGTCCAACTCTCACATCCATACATGACCACTGGACAAACCAGAGCCTTGACTAGACAAACCTTTGTTGGCAAAGTGATGTTTCTGCTTTTGAAAATGCTATCTAGGTTGGATATAACTTTCCTTCCAGGGAGTAAGCGTCTTTTAATTTCATGGGTGCAGTCACCATCTGCAGTGATCTTGGAACCTAAAAAAATAAAGTCTGACACTATTTCCACTGTTTCCCCATCTATTTGCCATGTAGTGATGAGACCAGATGCCATCATCTTCGTTTTCTGAATGTCGAGCTTTAGGCCAACCTTTGCACTCGTCTCTTTCACTTTCATCAAGAGGCTTTTGTGTTCCTCTTCACTTTTTGCCATAAGGGTGGTGTCATCTGCATATCTGAGGTTATTGATATTTCTCCTGGCTTGATTCCAGCTTGTTTCTTCCAGTCCAGCGTTTCTCATGATGTATTCTGCATATAAGTTAAATAAGCAGGGTGACAATATACAAACTTGACATACCCCTTTTCCTATTTGGAACCAGTCTGTTGTTCCATGTCCAGTTCTAACTGTTGCTTCCTGACCTGCATACAGATTTCTCAGGAGATATGTCAGGTGGTATTCTCATCTCTTTCAGAATTTTCCACAGTTTATTGTGATCCACACAGTCAAAGGCTTTGGCATAGTCAATAAAGCAGAAATAGATGTTTTTCTGGAACTCTCTTGCTTTTTCCATGATCCAGTGGATGTTGGCAATTTGATTTCTGGTTCCTCTGTCTTTTCTAAAACTAGCTTGAACATCAGGAAGTTCACGGTTCACATATTGCTGAAGCCTGGCTTGGAGAATTTTGAGCATTACTTTACTAGCATGTGAGATGAGTGCAATTGTGCAATAGTTTGAGCATTCTTTGGCATTGCCTTTCTTTGGGATTGGAATGCAAACTGAACTTTTCCAGTCCTGTGGCCACTGCTGAGTTTTTCAAATTTGCTGGCATATTGAGTGTAGCACTTTCACAGCATCATCTTTCAGGATTTGGAATAGCTCAACTGGAATTCCATCACCTCCACTAGCTTTGTTCATAGTGATGCTTTCTAAGGCCTACTTGACTTCACATTCCAGGATGTCTGGCTCTAGGTCAATGATCACACCATCGTGATTATCTTGGTCATGAAGATCTTTTTTGTACAGTTCTTCTGTGTATTCTTGCCACTTCTTCTTGACATCTTCTGCTTCTGTTAGATCCATACCATTTCTGTCCTTTGTCGAGCACATCTTTGAATGAAAATTTCACTTGGTATCTCTGATTTTCTTGAAGAGATCTCTAGTCTTTCCCATTCTGTTGTTTTCCTCTATTTCTTTGCACTGATCGCTGAGGAAGGCTTTCTTATCTCTCTTTGCTATTCTTTGGAACCCTGCATTCAGATGCTTATATCTTTCGTTTTCTCCTTTGCTTTTCACTTCTCTTCTTTTCACAGCTATTTGCAAGGCCTCCCCAGACAGCCATTTTGCTTTTTTGCATTTCTTTTCCATGGAGATTGTCTTGATCTCTGTCTCCTGTACAGTGTCATGAACCTCAGTCCATAGTTCATCAGGCACTCTATCAGATCTAGGCCCTTAAATCTATTTCTCACTTCCACTGTATCATCATAAGAGATTTGATGTAGGTCATACCTGAATGGTCTAGTGGTTTTCCCTACTTTCTTCAATTTCAGTCTGAATTTGGCAATAAGGAGTTCATGATCTGAGCCACAGTCAGCTCCTGGTCTTGTTTTTGTTGACTGTATAGAGCTTCTCCATTTTTGGCTGCAAGGAATATAATCAATCCGATTTCGGTGTTGGCCATCTGGTGATGTCCATGTATAGAGTCTTCTCTTGTGTTGTTGGAAGAGGGTGTTTGCTATGACCAGTGCATTTTCTTGGCAAAACTCTGTTAGTCTTTGCCCTGCTTCATTCTGTATTCCAAGGCCAAATTTGCCTGTTACTCCAGGTGTTTCTTGATTTCCTACTTTTGCATTCCAGTCCCCTATAATGAAAAGGACATCTTTTTTGGGTGTTAATTATAAAAGGTCTTGTAGGTCTTCATACAACCATTCAACTTCAGCTTCTTCAGCATTACTGGTTGGGGCATAGACTTGGATTACTGTGATATTGAATGGTTTGCCTTGGAAGCGAACAGAGATCATTCTGTCGCTTTTGAGATTGCATCCAAGTACTACATTTCAGACTCTTTTGTTGACCATGATGGCTACTCCATTTCTTCTGAGGGATTACTGCCTGCAATATTAGATATAATGGTCATCTGATTAAATTCACCCATTCTTATCCATTTTAGTTCGTTGATTCCTAGAATGTCGACATTCACTCTTGCCATCTCTTGTTTGACCAATTCCAATTTGCCTTGATTCATGGACCTGACTTTCCAGGTTCCTATTCAATATTGTTCTTACAGCATCGGACCTTGCTTCTATCACCAGTCACATCCACGGCTGGGTATTGTTTTTGCTTTGGCTCCATCCCTTCATTCTTTCTGGAGTTATTTCTCCACTCATCTCCAGTAGCATATTGGGCACCTACTGACCTGGGGAGTTCCTCTTTCACTATCGTATCATTTTGCCTTTTCATACTGTTCATGGGGTTCTCAAGGCAAGAATACTGATGTGGTTTGCCAATCCCTTCTCCAGTGGACCACATCCTGTCATATCTCTCCACCATGACTCGCCCATCTTGGGTTGCCCTATGGGCATGGCTTAGTTTCATTGAGTTAGACAAGGCTGTGGTCCTAGTGTGATTAGATTGATTAGTTTTCTGTGAGTATGGTTTCAGTGTGTCTGCCCTTAGTATGATCTAATCTAGTCTCCAACACAGGAGACTTTAAACCTAAATTACCATAGCCTGGTGTTATCTATATAAATGCATCCCATAATTGTGGGAGACTTTTTCCTCCTTTGCTGAAACTTTTCTTGTTGCTCTGATTGAGCTTGAATAATAGAAAAAAGCTCAAATTTATGGCTAGAGTCAGAGCAGGCATAATTAATTGGCCCAGTGAGGGGATCCCATCTAGTAATATCACACTAACCTGAATATGACTATAATTTTTTTTAAGTAAATTTTCTCAGGGCCAACCAGTTAGAGTCTTGTAGTAGAGAAATTTAACATGGTAACCCAGAAGTAGACACAGGTAATTGGCCACAAACCCAACAATTGAAATGATTTCTAAAACTAGCATAGAATCAGGCCTATGATAGAAAAGCAATTGATTTGTATACAGAGGTCTAAGAAGTCAAGAAAACATAAATGATCATACAAATCAGGTCCAGCATCTTGGGCAAGCTATCTACCTCTGATGTCATCATCTTCTCATCCTGGTGTAGTGTAGTTTCTCCTGCTTGAGCATCATTTTAAGGTGAGATCAGGTCAGCTGTCTTCTCTATAGACCAGTGTAAGGGCCAGTCAGGGCACTCTGGCCTGTTGTCCGCATCAGGAGGATATCAGGGTCTAAAGGGTCCCAGTTGCAGCTGCTGGGTCTGGTCCATTGGCAGGCAAACTGACCCCTGAGTACCCCGAGTGGTCAGGATGCCAGTCTCAGTGAAGAAGAGTCCCTGCCAGAGTCGCCATTTGTTGCAGGAAGGCGGACCCCTTCCAGGGCCCGAAACTGGGCTCTTGTCTAACACTTGGAAAATGAATTGTCCGAGGAGACACATGTGCTGACAAAGCAAGAGACTTTATTGGGAAAGGGCACCTAGGTGGAGAGCAGTAGGGTAAGAGAACAATTGGAATGAAATGAATGTAGATATAAACTTTATGGCTGAAACCAAAATTCACTCAAAATTGCCCATGCTGCTGCTGCTGCTGCTGCCAAGTCACTTCAGTTGTGTCCGACTCTGTGCGACCCCATAGACAGCAGCCCACCAGGCTCCCCCGTCCCTGGGATTCTCCAGGCAAGAACACTGAAGGGGGTTGCCATTTCCTTCTCCAATGCATGAAAGTGAAAAGTAAAAGTGAAGTCACTCAGTCGTGTCTGACTCTTCACAACCCCATGGACTACAGCCTACCAGGCTTCTCCATCCATGGGATTTTCCAGGCAAGAGTACTGGAGTGGGGTGCCATCGCCTTCTCCGAAAATTGCCCTTAGACAAGTTTAAATTATCAAACTATAAAAATTCTACACAAAAATCTACATGACTTTGGCTTCAGTGATGGGTTTTAAAACATAATACCAGGCTTCCCTGGTGGTCCCTGGTGGTTGAGAGTCTGTCTGCCAATGCACGGGACACTGGTCCAATCCCTGGTCCCAGAGGATCCCACCTGCCTTGGGGCAACTAAACCTGTGTGCCACAGCTACTGAGCCCATGAGCCTAGAAGCATGTACTCCACAGTGAGAGGCCACTGCATAGAGAAGCCTGCACACCGTAACTAGAGAGTACCCCCCAACACACCACAACTAGACAAAACCAGCACACAACAATAAAGATACAGTGCAGCCAAAAATAAAAATAATAAAAAATCACAACTTTTATTAAAAAAATCTATCAACAAAAGAAAACATAATGTGGATTTTATAAAATTAAAAATTTCTACTCTATGGAAGATATTAGTCAGAAAACCAAGAGACAAACCACATACTGGAAGAAGCTATTTCCAAAACACATATCTAATAAAGGATCTGTACTCAAATTATACCAAATGACCCTATTAGAATTTGGTAAAGGTTGAAATACACACCTGACTAAAGAAGATAAACCGATAGTAAATAAGCATATAAGAATATACTCAAGATGCTGGTGCAATGCATGTACAATCAACTTCAAAGACAGTTTGGGAGTTTTCTCCAAAGCTAAACAATCTCACCTTAGGATCTAAGAAGCGTACCTCTTGTATCTAGACAACTGCTTTGAAAAACCCTGTTCAGTAAAAGCTAGCATCAAGTAATGCATGGCAGTTCTATTCATGATGGCTAAAAACTTAAACATATCAGAATGTCCTTCTGTAGATGAATTTATAAGCAAATCATGGCACAAACTTGTCAAGGGGAGCATAATACAGCACCCCAAAATATGCCCATTTGACAAAAGGATTATTTCGGGCTGATTAAGAAACAGCAGACCCAGGAGAATCTTTGAAAACCAAGAAGAAAATGCCTTTTTATGAAGTAAATTTGTTTTTATCAATGACCTCTCCATTTGAAAAGATGTGTCCCTCTCTGAGTCAGGAACTGGACGATGACTAAATATCAGGAAAAGTTTGTCAATAGAATGGGCCTGGATGTAAATCTGTGTAACCGCCATTCTCTTGTTTACAGTGCTTTGCCTAATAACCTCTCTTAATTGGCTCCTTCCATTCCCTAACATCCTTCTTTCATTCTTAGCTGAAGATAGCATTTAAAAATGGTTAAGTCTTGGGCCATTTCAGAAAGTGACTGAGTTTTCCCAGGTATCTTTCAAGTATACAGGAGGTACGCATGGCATATATTAAACTTCTGATTGTTTTTCCTCCAGTTCATCTCCTTTTCATTATAAGGGGGAATCTCCATGAAAAACATAGAAAAGTAGAAAGAAAATTATTTTTCCTTTTATATAATGAAATGCAATACTACTCAGAGATATAAAGGAATGAACCATCAACCCCTACCCCCCAAAAAAAGATGACTCTAATCCTTATATTGCCAAGCAAAAGAATATAATTTGAAGTGCTACACTGTATGGCCATATTTATAAGACATTATAGAAAGGGCAAAATGGACATAATAAACAGTTTATGGAAGATGTCGTTGAAATATTCCATATGATAACCTTAGTGATAACTACCTGCCACTATGCATTTAATCAAACACATTAGATTTTTTTTTATGTACAACCCAACAAATAAATTTTTATCTGTTCAAATTTAGTTATTTAGGGTATGGGAATGTCAAAGACTGGAATGCAAGATTTAACAAAGAATCTAACTGATCGAGAAATGTATGAAAAAACTCAAGACTTCCCTGGTTGTCCAGTGGCTAAGACCCCACGTTGCTAATGCAGGGGATGTGGGTTCAGTTCCTAGTTGGAAAACTAAAAGCTCACATGCCATACAGCGAGGCCAAGAGACTGAGAGGGAGGAAAAGAAAAAGTTCACACTTGGTGGTGGGACAAAATGGGCTGAACTGAGTTAACTGTGGAAATGAATGGAACCTGTAGGTCAAAAGCAAAATGTACCATATATACATAAAGAGTGGGCTCTGAGTTCTTTCCCATGGAGGGTAGTAGCTAATAGTTCTGAAACTACTATGTCAGTCATCAAATGGAACAAGCACTGAATTCAATAAATGACAAGTAGTGGAAGCCAGTTTTCTTACTACAGGTGTGGGAAGTTGCATACAGACAAAGGGAGAAGGTTAAAATATACATGTCATAACAGATCAGGTTGGACATATCAGTATAAATTGTCTTTAGCCTCATATATATATATATATATACACACACACACAGTTCCATGTGGAAATATGTATAATTATATGTGTGTGCATAGGCTGGGATGCATACACATATTTCCATGCATTGTCTGCTGAGAGTATTAAGCTCCTGCATGCAAGTTTTTAATACTATTCTCTAATAAAAAGGAACAAGAGCTCTTTGAATAAAGCACTGATACTAGGACTGAGAAAATAAATATGTGAATCACGATAATGTTAAAATGAAAGAAAGAATTACCCCCCAAAACCCACAAAAGATAAATTATGTAAAAATGAAAACAGGACCAAGTAGAAAAAGCTCTCAATAGTCAAAGCAAGAATGAACTAAACAGTCTAATAACATAGTGCTGGATTATAGCCAAAAGTTTAAAATAATTTTCATGTATCCAAACTGGTTAAAATAAATTGCATAATTTTTATGAATGGTGTTAAATAGAAGTCTCTATTGAGAAAAATTCTAAACAATTGATAAGAGACACTTAGTGGTCCACCAAGTATTTGAAGCTAACTCTCCTCTCCTCAAGTATGGGTCCTGCATTATGACTTCTTCCTAAATAAGATACACAGGATGAACATGGAAAAAATAACAAAGAAAAACAACAAACGTTGGCAACAATGTGAGAAATTGGAACTCAAACTTTACTTACAGAGATGTACAATGTGCAAACTATGTATGCAAAATTTTGGCATTTTCTTAAAAATATAAAAGTGTAATTATCATATGTTTCAACAACTCCTCCACTCATAGATATATGCTCAAAGAATCTAAAACAGGTGTTCAAATATAAACTTGTACATCAATATTCATAGTGGCACTGTTCTCAGTAGCCCAAGGTAAAAACAATTAAAATGTCCATGAATGGATGAATAGATAAGCAAAATAGGGTAGATCCATAAGATACATTATTCTGCCATATAAAGGAATAAAGTAAAATAGAGCCACAGCTGTGGAGAACAGTAGGGAGGCTCCTCAAAAACCTAAACACAGAGTTAATGTAGAATCCCTCAGTTCTGTTCCAGGGTATAAAAAAACCTAAACACAGAGTTAATGTAGAATCCCTCAGTTCTGTTTCAGGGTATACAACCGAAATATTTAAAAGCAAAGACTGGGACAGATATTTGTACCCCATATTCATACCAGCATTATTCACAGTAACCAAAAAGTGGAATCAACACCAGTATCCTTCAGCAGATGAATGGATAAACATAATGTAGTATATACACAATGGGATACAGTTCAGTCTTTATCAGTTCAGTTCAGTTGCTCACTTTCGTCTAACCCTTTGCGACCCCATGGACTGTAGCACGCCAGGTTTCCCTGTCCATCACCAACTCCTGGAGCTTGCTCAAACTCATGTCCATCCAGTCAGTGATGCCATCCAACTATCTCATCCTCTGCCATCCCATTCTCCTCCTGCTTTCAGTCTTTCCCAGCATCAGGGTCTTTTCAAATGAGTCAGTTCTTTGCATCAAGTGGCCAAAGAATTGGAGCTTAAGCTTTAACATCAGTCCTTCCAATGAATATTCAGGACTGATTTCCTTTAGGATTGACTGGTTTGATCTCCTTTCAGTCCAAGGGACTCTCAAGAATCTTCTCCAACACCACAGTTCAAAAGCACCAATTCTTTAGCACTCAGCTTTCTTTATTGTCCAACTCTCACATCCATATACTGCTACTGGAAAAAGCAAAGTTTTGACTAGATGGACCTTTGTAGGCAAAGTAATGTCTCTACTTTTTAATATGCTGTCCAGGTTGGTCGTAGCTTTTCTTCCAAGGAACAAGTGTCTTGGGTCAGTGGTAAAGAATCCACTTGCCAAGGCAGGAGACACAGGAGACATGGGCTCAATCCTCGGGTTCGGAAGGTTCCCCTGGAGAAGGAAATGGCAAACCTCTCCAGTATTCTTGTCTAGGAAACCCCATGAACAGAGTAGCCTGGCAGGCTACAGTCCTTGGGCTCATGAGGAGTCAGACATGTCTGAACACGCACACATGTCCTTCTTTGCACCAGAAATAGAAATCTCAAGTAATTCATCACTGTAGAAGCCCTGACTTAAATCTGCAAACAATCATACCCTTGTGTACCCTGCTTTTCATAATATCCTGCCACAATTGGTGTCCCCTCTTTCACAAGGTCTTCTTTTGTTTTTATCTGAAGATTTATATTTAAGGTGATGGCTTTGGCTATTTCTGGGAGTAACTCAGTTTTTCTAGGTAGTTCCCTTGTATAGAGAAGGTATACATGCTATTAACTTCTTTTTTCCTCTTAGTAATCTTTTAATACAAGGGGGTTCTCAACAAAGAATCTAGAAGGACAGAGTAAAAATTGCTTTTCCTCCTATACACATAAAATGAAATACTACTCAGCTATAGAAAGCAGTGAACCATCAACCAATGGAAACACCTGGATAAGTCTTCAGTGTATACTGTTAAGTGAAAGAATTCAGTATGAATAGGCTGCACACAGTATGACCCCATTTATAACATTCCAGGAAAGACATTAAAAGAAAGACATTAAAAGAAATTAAAAGACGCTTGCTCCTTGGAAGGAAAGTTATGACCAACCTAGATAGCATATTCAAAAGCAGAGACATCACTTTGCCAACAAAGGTTCGCCTAGTCAAGGCTATGGTCTTTCCTGTGGTCATGTATGGATGTGAGAGCTGGACTGTGAAGAAGGCTGAGCGCCAAAGAATTGATGCTTTTGAAGTGTGGTGTTGGAGAAGACTCTTGAGAGTCCCTTGGACTGCAAGAAGATCCAACCAGTCCATTTTGAAGGAGATCAATCCTGGAATTTCTTTAGAAGGAATGATGCTAAAGCTGAAACTCCAGTATTTTGGCCACCTCATGCGAAGAGTTGACTCATTGGAGAAGACTCTGATGCTGGGAGGGATTGAGGGCAGGAGGAGAAGGTGACGACAGAGGATGAGATGGCTGGATGGCATCACTGACTCGATGGATGTGAGTCTGAGTGACCTCCGGGAGCTGGTGATGGACAGGGAGGCCTGGCGTGCTGCGGTTCATGAGGTCGCAAAGAGTCGGACACGACTGAGTGACTGATCTGATCTGAGGAAAGACAAAGCTACATAGATGGTAAGCCAATTCGGGAGTGGGGGGTTTGAAGTGATACAGTAAAATGGATAACTGTCACTATGCATTTGTCTAAAACCATAGATTTCTATAGCCCAAGGGGTCCATCATAATTTATTCAAATTTAGTTATTTAGGTTGTGGGAGTGTCACAGGATGGAATACACAATACGGCAGAATGTAACCATATTAGAAATGTATGGAAAAACTCAACTGTAGGGGATGGAGTAAAAGGTGCTAACCGAAGTTAACTTTGGAAAGGAACAGAATCTGTAAACAAAAGGCAACATGGACTGTCATAAACAGTGGGTTTTATTTTATGGAGTTCTTGTCCAGGATGTAGTAGCTAAGGATGCTGAAACCTCTTTACATGTAACCTGGAAAGGAGAAATGCACAGATAAATGGCAGATGGTGGGAGCCAGGCTCCTCACTGTGGGAGTGGGAAGTTACAGATAAGCAAGGGGAAAGCCTCTACCTTCATAATCATGGATATGGGCTCCCTGGGAGGATGACATGGGGAGTTGACTGCCCAGGAAAAAAATGCACAGATCTTCACCCTGGAAAGGCCTGGCTGACATAGGAACTCACATCCCATCTTTCCACCCATACCTGCTGCAAGCACTCAGCCCTCCATGATCTGTTAGTTGCAGCTTTTTAGATATTCTAACCCCCAGGCAGATAAAGGACTGTAAGGGTCTTGTTTACCCTTACGGTGTCCCAGAATCCAGTCCCTGAAGGTTGGAGCCAGGATGGGGGTACCTGGGCCTCTAACCTGAAGCTGGCTGGAAGAAAGGAGACCAGTTCTGGCCTGGATTCCCTGGAGTCTGTGAGCCCTGGTGCCCTGATGAAATTCCTCCCCAGCGGGGACATGGGCAGGGTTGCAGTCGCTCTGTGTTCCTCTGAAGCCCAGCAGCACTGGTCTCAGAAATCTCATGGCGGTGTTTCAAACAACGGGGTGGTTTTACAAATGAACAAGAGAAGGAAGCCTTCAAGTGAGTTTAGCTTACTTCTTCCTTCCCTAAACCTCCATTTGTCTAGCTCCTTAGAAACCTGAGGATACATCTTATTAATGTTTCAAAGTCCTTATACAAGTTCCTTCTCCATCTTTCAGTAACTTGAGCTTCTTATTTAGGACAAAAACTTCAGAACATTAGACTTGACAATGATTCCCTGGTATGACACCAAAGGCAGAGGCAACAACAATTATTAATAAAAAATGAGCAAATTTTGTTGCTGTTCAGTAGCTCAGTTGTGTCCAAGTCTTTGGGACCCTGTGGACTGCCAGGCCCCCTCTCCATCACCATCTTCTGGAGCTTGATCAAACTCATGTTCATCAAGTTGGTTTTGCCATCCAATCATCTCAACCTCTGTTGTACCCAGTAGCATGACTACTCTCAAAAACAAAACAACAACAACAAAAACAGAAAATAACAAATGTTGGCAAAGATATCAACAAATTGGACCCCTTGTTGGTGGGGATAGAAAATGGTACAGTCACTGTGGAAAGCACTATGGCAGTTCCTCAAGAACTTAAAAATAGGACTCTCCTGGTGGTCTAGTGATTAAGAATCCACCTTCCAATGCAGGGGACGCTGATTCTAGCCCTGGTCCGGGAAGATCCCACATGCCACAGTGCAACTAATCCCACATGCAGCAACTGATAAAACTTGCATACCTAGAACCCATGCTCTACAAGAGAAGCCACTGCAATGAGAAGCCTGCACACTGTAACTAGAGAGTAAAGAAAATGTATGTAGCCTGGTCAGTGTAATGGTCCAGATGTAATTACCATATGGCTGTGTCTTCCTAGGGCTTCCCTTGTGGTTGAGATGGTAAAGAATCTGCTTGCAACGTGGGAGACTGGGTTCAGTCCCTGGGTTGGGAAGATCCTCTGGAGAAGGGAATGGTTACCCACTCCAGCATTCTTGCTTGAAGAATTCCATGTACAGAGAAGCCTGGCAGATTATAGTGCATAGGGTTGCAAAGAGTCTGACACAACTGAGTAACATTTTCACATATACTGAAGTAGCCCATACTAAATATGATGGGAGAAGGCAGAAAATACTCACCAAACAGCAAGGGAAGTGGTGACTAGACTTGTGATTGGGCTTAAGTCATGCATAGGTTGTCCTGGGACATGATTGTTTCCTGGTACAGATCATAGCTCAGGCTTGAAGTTCCCTGTGCATAAGACCATTGTGGGGTTTTGTATGGTAGGTGTCATAGTCAAGGAGCAAGCAGAGTCAGACATATACTCAGGTCAATCAGCATCTCCTTCTTCTATCTCTTCACTAGACTCTGAGAATGTCTGGAACCATTCTCTTAAATCTATCATCCACCATCCCTCACATTCCAAAATCTTTCACCTTCACACTTATCTGAATAAAAGGCATCACCATCCACCCGCTGGCCCAGGCTATGATGAAATCTTGAAGTCAGTGTTGATTTGTCTCTATCCTTCATATATCATACTTAGTGCACTAGAAAAGTCTACTTTCTACTTCCTAAAACAGCAAGGAGAACAAAACAGTCAATCCTAATAGAAATCAACCCTGAATATTCATTGGAAGGACAGATGCTGAAGCTGAAGCTCCAATACTTTCACCACCTGATACAAACAGCCAACTCATTGGAAAAGACTCTTATACTGGGAAAGACTGAGGGCAAGAGGAGAACGGGACAGCAGAGGATGAGATGGTTAGATACCATCACTGACTCAATGGACATGAGCAAACTCCGGGAGATAGTGAAGGACAGGGAAGCCTGGTGTGCTGCAGTCCACGGGGTCGCAAAGAGTCAGACAGACTGAGCAGCTAAACGACAACAATGAAATTTCTTTATCTGTAGCACTGATGTGATCTTACAAAATGATCCATAACACTTTTCTCATATTGTACATGTACTGCAGCGAGAAGGTTAATCCTTAGAGCATGAAACCTGATTAACTGTCTTAAATCCTAAGTTCCATAACCTGCTGGATGTACTGATATTTTAAAATCTGGTTACCACATATGCAAACTGATATAATTTTTAAAGAATAAGAACATGTATGTGTGAATATATTCATGTATGTGCAGGTATTGTATTTTATATACTATATATATATATATACATATATATGTATGCACACACATATATACAGACATAGCAGCATGGTAGAGAGAAATACAGAAAAACAGAGAGAGGGACTGTACCTCTACCTTATTCACTCTTGGCTTAATTTTATGTATGTGGAAAAATGCTTTAGAAAATAAAATCTGGAAAAAATGTAATATATTAACTATGATTATCTTTGGGAAATGGAGTGGGGGTGATTTTTGCTATGTGCATTTTATAGTTATGTAATTGCTCTCATCTCAAACGCTAGTAAAGTAATGCTCAAAATTCTCCAAGCCAGGCTTCAGCAATAGGTGAATCACCATAAACTTCCAGATGTTCAAGCTGGTTTTAGAAAAGGCAGAGGAACCAGAGATCAAATTGCCAACATCTGCTGGATCATTGACAAAGCGAGAGAGTTCCAGAAAAACATCTATTTCTGCTTTCTTGACTTGCCAAAGCCTTTGACTGTGTGGATCACAACAAATTGGGGGAAATTCTGAAAGAGATGTGAATACCAGACCACCTGACCTGCCTCTTGAGAAACCTTTATGCAGATCAGGAAGCAACAGTTAGAACTGAACATGGAACAACAGATTGGTTCCAAATGGGAAAAAGAGTATGTCAAGGCTGTATATTGTCACCCAGCTTATTTAACTTCTATGCAGAGTACATCACGAGAAACGCTGGGCTGGAAGAACCACAAGCTGGAATGAAGATTGCCGGGAGAAATATCAATAACCTCAGATATGCAGATGACACCACCCTTATGGCAGAAAGTGAAGAAGAACTAAAGAGCCTCTTGATGAAAGTGAAAGAGGAGAGTGAAAAGTTTGGCTTAAAGCTCAACATTCAGAAAACTAAGATCATGGCATCTGGTCCCATCACTTCATGGCATGTAGATGGGGAAACAGTGGAAACAGTGTCAGACTTTATTTTTCTGGGCTCCAAAATCACTACAGATGGTGACTGCAGCCATGAAATTAAAAGACGCTTACTCTTTGGAAGGAAAGTTATGACTAACCTAGACAGCATATTAAAAAACAGAGATATTACTTTGACAACAAAGGTCCATGTAGTCGAGGCTATGGTTTTTCCAGTGGTCATGTATGGATGTGAGAGTTGGACTGTGAAGAAAGCTTATTGCCGAAGAATTGATGCTTTTGAACTGTGGTGTTGGAGAACTCTTGAAAGTCCCTTGGACTGCAAGGAGATCCAACCAGTCCATCCTAAAGGAAATCAGTCCTGGGTGTTCATTGGAAGGACTGATGCTGAAGCTGAAACTCCAGTACTTTGGCCACCTCATGCGAAAAGTTGACTCATGGGAAAAGACTGATCCTGGGCGGGATTGGGGGTAGGAGGAGAAGGGGACAACAGGATGAGATGGCTGGATGGCATCACTGACTCGATGGACATGAGTTTGAGTAAACTCCAGGAGTTGGTGATGGACAGGGAGGCCTGGTGTGTTGCGATTCATAGGGTCACAGAGTCGGACATGAGTGAGCAACTGAACTGAACTGAACTAATAATTATGTACTTATATTACCTTTGTAATCTTGTAGTGTTTTAAGTAATAAAAAGCTCTATGTCCAAAATTTCAGTCCTTTTAAATAAAGTTTTATCAAAAATATGATTATTTCAGGGGCTTCCCCAGTGGCTTAGTGGTAAAGAATCCCCCTACAATGCAGGGGCCAAGGAGACATGGGTTTGATCCCTGGGTTGGAAAGATGACCTGGAGAAGGGCTTCCTGCCGGGAGACTCCTGTGGACAGAGGAGGTGGGCTACAGTCCATAGGGTTGCAAAGAGTTGACCATGACTGAAGCGATTTAGTTGCTTCATGCACACATGATTATTTCATCTTATCGTTGTTGTTCAGTTGCTAAGTCACGTACGACGCTTTGTGACCCCATGGGCTGCAGCACACCAGGCTCATCTGTGCTTCACTATCTCCCTGAGTTTGATAAAATTCATGGGCATTGAGTCACTGATGCTCTCTAGTCATCTCATCCTCTGACTCTTCCCCATCTGCTTTTGCCTTCAGTCTTTCCCAGGGTCTTTTCCAGTGAGTCAGCACTTCAAACCAGGTGGCCAAAGTATTGGAGCTTCAGCTTCAGCATTGGTCCTTTCAATGAATTTTTGAATTCACTGAATTTTTGAAAATTTAGCCAGCTTTTTCTCTCTCCTCTCTGAATCTTCATCAAGAGTCACTTTAGTTCCTCTTCACTTTCTGGTATTAGAGTGGCATTATCTGTAGATCTGAGGTTATTGATATTTCTCCCAGCAATCCTGATTTCCATCTCGTGGTCCATCTAGCCTAGCATTCTGCATGATGTACTCTGAATATAAGTTAAATAAGCAGGGTGACAATGTATAGCCTTGACACCTTCCTTTCCCAACTTGGAACCAGTCAGTTGTTCCATGTCCAGTTCTGTTGCTTCTAGACCTGCACACAGGTTTCTCAGGATAGGTAAAGTGGTCTGGTACTTCAATCTCTTTAAGAATTTTCCACAATATGTTGTGATCTATACAGTAAAAGGCTTTAGAGTAGTCAATGAATCAGATAGTTTTATGGAGCTCCCTTGCTTTCTCTATGATCCAATGAATGTTGGCAATTTTACTGCTGGTTCCTCTGCCTCTTCAAAAATGCTGCTTATACATCTGGATGTTCTCAGTTCATATACTGATGAAGCCTAGGTTGAAGGATTTTGAGCATAACCTTCCTAGCATGTAAAATTAGCACAATTGCATGGTAGTTTGAGTATTCTTTGGCACTGCCTTTCTTTAGGATTGGAATGAAAACTATTTCCAATCCTATGGCCACTGCTGAATTTTCCAAATTTGTTGACATTTTGTGCAGCACTTTAAGAGAATCATCTTTTAGGATTCTAAATAGTTCAGCTGGAATTTCATCACCCCCACTAGCTTTGTTCATAGTAATGCTTTCTAAAGCCTATTTGACTTCACACTCCAGGATGTCCGGTTCTAGTTGAGTGACCACTGCTTACACAGGTCATTAGGACCTTTATTGTATAGTTCTCATTGCATTCTTGCCACCTCTTAATTTGTTCTCCTTCTGTTAGGTATTTACCATTTCTGTCCTTTATGACCCCTATCCTTGCATGAAATGTTCCTTTTCTCTTTCCAGTTTTCTTGAATAGATCTCTAGTCTTTCCATTCTTTTGTTTTCCTCTATTTCTTTGCATTGTTTATTTAAGAAGGCCTTCTTATCTCCCCTTGCTATTTTCTGGAACTCTGCATTCAGTTATGCATATCTTTTTCTTTCATCATTGCTTTTTGCTTCTCTTCTTTCCTCAATTATTTGTAAACCCTTCTCAGAGAATCACTTTGACTTCTTGCATTTTTCCTTGGGATGGTTTTGATCACTGGCTCCTGCACATGCTATAAATGTCCACTGATAGTTATTCAGGCACTCTGTCTACCGGATCTAATCCTTTGAATCTATTCGTCACCCCCACTGTGTAATCATAGAGGATTTGATTTAGGTCATACCTGAATGGCCTAGTGCTTTCCCCTATTTTCTTCAATTTAAGCCTCAATTTTGCAGTAAGGAGCTGGTGATCTGAGCCACAATCAGTTCCAGGTCTTATTTTTAGCCCTGTAGCCCACAAATAAAACTAATACAATATTTCCTATCATTATGAAATTAAACTTGGACTCAGTAAATATCACCCAATAAAATACATGTTGAATGATTCACTTTTAATGCATCATATGAAATTATGCTACTAAAGAGCAGACATTAAACACATCTAAAATAATTCTTAAAACATCCTTTAGGAAGAGTTTAGTTCACTCAAGTCAACATTATACAACTACATGTAATACATATGTTTCAAAATAACCAAATAACATGAAATTTTAACATAAAAAGAATTCAGAGAAGTCTCCAGTTAAATGTTGCATAGCATTCTTTATTTCTGGTAGCCAATGTATCCAGGAAGCAGAATAATTGATAGTATCTTTGCTTTGCAAAGAATGGAGGCATGTGGGTTTAAATATTTTTAATAGAGCATTAATGAAAGCAGAGTCAAAATTAAATCAGGACAGTGAGTTTCTTTGCACTAGTTTATTCTTGGGAACGATTTTGAGAAATATCAATTTCTCCTATTTTGTAAAATTCTTTTTCTCTACTGTATCTTAGCCCATGATTCAGCATTTTAAAAACTACAGTATTTCCCCACATTTTCCATGAGAATGTAGGTGCACAAACAGCTCTGATCTGCGGTTATGGAGAAGGCTGTGGAAGAGCAAGGACACATCTGAGAGTATAAAAATCAATGACATTAATAATGGCAGATTATCAAAACTGTAGAATGGTGGACAATCCACAGCTGGGAAACCTGATACCTGAGTTGTAACTCTAGATTTCTTATGGTCCTTTGTGTGAGAACAGGCAAGTGCAAGGCTTTGGAAATCAGTTTCTTTAACTTAGAAATAAGAATTTGGACCAGGTTTATTAAATTATTAAAATCTCTTTCAGATGCATAGTTGTATCACTCTATGGTACCAAACTTTGGACACGTAACTAACAGCTACTGCTTTGGCAACAGTGAAAAACATGTTTCAATACTATTTAAAACAGGAAATGAACTACTCACATTTTCAAAATGTGGTGCAATACAAACCATTGGAATACTGCTAACCCTGAACAATTCTTACTTTTTCTTTATAATTTTATTTATGTATTTGTTTTTGGCTGTGCTGGGTCTTCATTGCCTCACGGACCTTTCTCTGTCAATAGTTGCAGCGAGTAGGGCTGCTCTCTTTAGCTGCGGTGTCTCGGCTTCTCAATGCAGTGGCCTCTCCTGTTGTGGAGCACAGGTTTTAGGTTGCACAGATGTCCACAGCTGCAGTATATGGGCTCAGCAGTTGCGGCTCCAGGGCCCTAGAACACAGGCTCATGAGTTGTTGGGCACAGGTTTTGTTATTCTGAGGCATGTGGGATCTTCCTGGAATGGGGATCAAACCTGTGTCTGCTCCTCTGGCAGGCAGATTCTTTACCACTGAGCCACCAGTGAAGCCCTAGTTCTTATTTTCTTACATTAAGAAAATTTTAACCTCTTCCTGATCTAAAATGCCATATCATTTCTTTTTATTTATGCGACACTAATTTTCTTGGTTATTATGAACTTTGATTCTGAATAAAATGGTGGCACTAGTGGTAAAGAACCTGCCTTCCAATGAAGGAGACATAGGAGACTTGGTTTGACTCCCTGGGTCAGGAAGATCCCCTGGAGAAGGAAATGGCAACCCATTCCAGTACTCTTGCCTGGAGAATCCCATGGACAGAGGAGCCTGGTGGGCTACAGTTATAGGGTCGCAAAGAGTCAGACACAACTGAAGTGACTTAGCACAGTTTTCTTGGTTATTATGAAACTTCAGTTCTGAATAAAATTTTATTTTTTACTATCATTAAAATTTCTAATGAAATTGTTCTCAGTAATGTTTTAAAATATTCATTAAATTGCTATTTACTTTGAAGTGTCAGCATTTTTCAAGTACTCAATACAGTTTACAAAAGTAGAAGTTTAATATGAAAATCTGCGGGATTCTAGTGTTTTTAATTTGAATTAATATTCCCTCATATTCCCAGGGGAGACGGCAATGGCACCCCACTCTAGTACTCTTGCCTGGAAACTCCCATGGACGGAGGAGCCTGGTGGGCTGCAGTCCAGGGGTCGGGAAGAGTCGGACACGACTGAGAGACTTCACTTTCACTTTCATGCATTGGAAAAGGAAATGGAAACCCACTCTAGTGTTCTTGCCTGGAGAGTCCCAGGGACGGGGGAGCCTGGTGGGCTGCCATCTATGGGGTCGCACAGAGTCGGATACGACTGAAGAGACTTAGCAGCATATTCCCAGGTGGTGCAGTGGTAAAGAATCCACCTTCCAAGGCAGGAGAAACAGGAGACAGCCAGTTCAGTCTCTGGGTGAGGACGATCTCCTGGAGGAGAAGGAAATGGCAACCCACTCCAGTATTCTTGCCTGGAAAATACCATGAACAGAGGAGTCTGGCAGGCTCCTGGGGTTGCAAAGAGTTGGACACGATTGAGCACACACATATTTTAAGAAAAACTTAAACGTTCATGATATCTGATCATTTTAAAAGAAATACAGGGAAATCATATGCCTTAAATAGATAAACATCTTCAGGAGAATATTACCAGGCTTGATTCATCTCTTCAGACCTCAAAAAGTAAATTCACTCAGCTCTCAGAACTCAGCTTTATTTCTGCTACAGGAGAAGAGGTTATTTCATTCTGTTAGACCATTCAATCAGTACAGCTTGCTGTAAACAGGAAATAATAATTTAGCATGGTAAGATGAAAATTCTATTTGAGGGAAATGACTTGTTGGGTCTTTGAAAACACCTCAATTTCCCTTTTCATTTACCTCACAAGAATGCTATGGAATTACTATTTAGATTTCTTTTTAGAAGGTCCCAATGCAGGTCACCTCTATATTTTCTTTTGAGTGCTACAACTAGACTGTCCAGGGAAGCAGAGATTTATTCTTGTACATCAGTCATGTGCAATGTTAACTTACAGTATCAGCCCCATCCATGTTAATCTTGTCACAAACATGAGATGGGGAAACACATGGCTCAGCATAAGAAGTAAATGAAAACAATGAACACTTACTTATTAAGCCTTTTCTTATGCTTTGTTAATTAACTATGATGTGATAACAGTTAATTCACTAAGCATGATAAATTAGAAGAAAATGGTCAGGATGCTGAAGAAAATATTTGATGTGAAATCTATCACACACATAGTGAAGATCTCAGCCATAAAAGTAGATGTACTTTTTTTTCTATTTTTCTTTACCTCCATGGAATTTGCAAATATCTTTGAAGCTCTAAATAGCTAATTCAATACAATAAATACTTAATCTATTCTGTTTTATGATTTTTTAAAAATCTGTAGCGCTGATGTGATCTTACAAAGATATCCATGACATTTTTCCTACTTTGCACATCCACTGCCGCAAGAAGGCTAATCCTCAGAGTGTGAAACCTCCTGACTGTCTCAAAGTCTGAGTTTCATAATCCACTAGGTATTCTGACATTCAATTAATAGATATGGGCATTTGAACTAACTCCTTAAATATTATGAATTCCTTTTTTCATTTTTGATTGATTTCTCTCTCAGTACTTTTATCTGCAAAATTAAGATAATAACACATACTCTGAATAGCTGTTGTTAAGACAAAAAAAATAATACTTGTAAAGATGTAGTAGAGAGTATACAACAGATGCTTAATAAACAGTAATTTTACTCTCATCTACTACTGCATTGCCTCACTGGTTAAAGCAGCGTTTCAACTCACAGCATACACTTGGTCTGTGATGAACTAGATGACAAGTATGAGTCCGATAAATGAGGACATGCAGAGATCAAATAAATACATTCTTTGGACATTTTCTACAAATTATCTTTTCATAATTTCTTCTAAATTTAAGTTATATGACTCTGGATTAGCTAAGAGGACAAAAATTGTCTATCATTTTTATGGCTTTAGTCTAGAAAATAATAGTTATAATGATCCTGAACTCTTGTGAAATTTCCATAACTAATGTATACCACTACCATGAAACGGACATCTTTTGATATCATTGAAATGATAAAGTGAGATAAAATTTAGGAAGATATATATTAGAGGTCTACTCATTATAAAGTGTCTATGATTGTCATTTTAGCAGGAACAGATAAAGTACACTGATATTAAAACATAAGGTAACATTCTTAAATAAAATTCCTTGATGATTTGAATGATTCTACTGAACTACTGCCTCAGCTGACCAAAATTCTAAGTTGTACAGTGTAAATGCAACTACTTTGAGCTAAAGGTTAGTTTTAGAAGAAATAGTATATGTACACTTTGCAGTAATCATTCATTTTAAAATCTGAATCTAGATGTGCAGTCAATCATTCAGAAATTTAATTATTTCTATGATTAAGGTACTAGATGCTTTTCTTTTCATAATGGGGAATAAATATACTTAAATAACATGCACAGGTTAGTGCAAGTCATCATGGATCATCAGACTATAAGAATTATCAGGACATGATAAAGGGTTATATATTTCAATGGTTAAAAGCAATCTGATTATTAGCTCTTCATTTTTGGCAATTTACCAGATGGCACAGTAGTAATCTGCCTGCAAATGCAGGAGACACAAGAGACATGGGTTTGATTCCTGGGTCAGGAATATCCCTTAGAGAAGGAAATGACAACCCACTCCAGTACTCTTGCCTGGAAAATCCCATGGACAGAGGAACCTGGCGGGATACAGCCCATGGGGTTGAAAAAGGTCAGTCAGATGCAACTGAGCACGCAAGCACACACACACATCTAGAGATAAAAATACCTTCACTGCTTTCATTGATTAAATGCCAAAGCATCTTTTTCATTGTCAGCAGAAATGATCAGCATTAATTAAAACAGATTCTTCTAACAATAAATAACTGAATGAAGAGTTTTAAAGTTAGTTTGGCTAAAATTGTTGAACTGATAAATAACTAAATAAGGCAAGAATCAGTTCAGTTCAGTTCAGTCACTCAGTCAGTCTCTGATTCTTTGCCACCCCATGGACTGCAGCATGCCAGGCCTGTTTGTCCATCACCAACTCCCGGAGTTTACTCAAACTTCTGTCCATTGAGTTGGTGATGCCATCCAACCATCTCATCCTCTGTGGTCCCCTTCTCCTCCTGCCTTCAATCTTTCCAAGCATCCAGGTCTTTTCAAATGAGTCAGTTTTTTGCATCAGGTGGCCAAAGTATTGGAGCTTCAGCTTCAGCATCAGTCATTCCAATGAATATTCAGGACTGATTTCCTTTAGGATGGACTGGTTGGATCTCCTTGCTGTCCAAGGGACTCTCAAGAGTCTTCTCCAACACCACAGTTCAAAAGCAATTCTTTGGTGCTGAGCTTTCTTTATAGTCTGACTCTCACATCCATACATGACTACTGGAAAAACCATAACTTAGACTAGACAGACCTTTGTTGACAAAGTAATGTCTCTACTTTTTAATATGCTGTCTAGGTTGGTCATAGGTTTTCTTCCAAGGAGCAAGTGTCTTTTAATTTCATGGCCGCAGTCACCATCTCCAGTGATTTTGGAGCCCCCAAAATAGTCTGTCACTGTTTCCATCATTTCCCCATCTATTTGTCATGAAGTGATGGGGCCACATGCCATGATCTTAGTTTTCAGAATTATCAAAACACTTTTGAGAACACAATTCTACTTGGAGGGCTCCATGGAGGAAGTGTCTCATTTTCAAGAAAGGGATGTCGTTTCTTTTGTTTTCGTTCAATTCTTTCCTTCTTTTCTTTTTTTTTCCTAAAGAGAAAAGAAAAAACTATAAATTTATATACAAATATGACCATTATTTTAAAATCAAGTTGCTTGCTGAAGAAGAAAATAATCATTCTAAGGTATTTAAATGTCATTTGTTAGCTTTGTTAACTCGTGTCTGATTCTTTTCAGCCCCATGAACTGCAGCATGCCAGGTTTCCCTGTCCTTCAATATCTTCTGTAGTTTGCTCAAACTCATGTCCATTGAGTTGGTGATGCTATCTAACCATCTCATCCTCTGCTGCCCTCTTCTTTCCTTGCCCTCAATCTTTCCCAGCATCAGGGTCTTTTCCAATAAATTGGCTCTTTGAATCAGGTAGTCAAATTACTGGAGCCTCAGCATCAATCCTTCTAATAAATATTCAGGGATGATTTCCTTTAGGATTTGATCTTCTTGCTGTTCAAGGGACTCTGAAAAGTCTTCTCTGGCACCACAATTTGAAAGCATCAATTGCTCAGTGCTCAGTCTTTTTTATGGTTCGACTCTCACATCCATACATGACTACTGGAAAAATCATAGCTTTGACTATTTGGACCTTGGTTGGCAAAGTGATGTCTCTGTTTTTTAATACGCTGTCTAGGTTTGCCACGGAGAAGGCAATGGCACCCCATTCCAGTACTCTTGCCTGGAAAATCCCATGGATAGAGGAGCCTGGTAGGCTGCAGTCCATGGGGTTGCTAAGAGTCGGAGACGACTGAGCAACTTCACTTTCACTTTTCACTTTCATGCATTGGAGAAGGAAATGGAAACTCCAGTGTTCTTGCCTGGAGAATCCCAGGGACTGGGGAGCCTGGTGGGCTGCCATCTATGGGGTCACACAGAGTCCGACACAAATGAAGTGACTTGCCATAGATTTTCTTCCAAGGAGCAAGCATCTTTTAATTTCATGATTGCAGTCACTATCCAGTGACTTGGAAGCCCATGAAAACAAAATCTGTTATTAATTCCACTTTCTCCCATCTATTTGCCATGAAGTGATGGGACCAGATGCCATGATTTTAGTTTTTTGAATGTTGAGTTTAAAGCCAGCCTTTTCACTCTCCTCCTTCACCCTCATCAAGAGACTCTTTAGTTCCTCTTTGCTTTCTTCCATTAGAGTCATATCACCCGCATATCTACAGTTGCTGATGTTTCTCCCAGTAATCTTGATTCCAGCTTGTGAGTCATCCACCCTGGCATTTCGTATGATATCCTCTGCATAGAAGTACAATAGGTGGGTGACAATATATAGCCTTGATGTACTCCATTCCCAATTTTGAGTCAGTTGTTCCATGTCTGGTTCTAACTGTTGCTTCTTGATCTGCATACAGATTTCTCAGGAGACAGGTAAGGTGGTCTGGTATTCCCATCCCTTGAAGAATTTTCCACAGTTTGTAGTGATCCACACAGTCAAAGGATTTAGCAGAGTCAATGAAACAAGTAAATGTTTTTCTCAGTTCAATTCAGTTTAGTTGCTCATTCATGTCTGACTTTTTGTAACCCCATGCCAGACTTCCCTTTCCATCACCAACTTCTGGAACTTGCCCAAATTAATGTCCATCCAGTCAGTGATATCATCCAACTGTCTCATCCTCTGTCATCCCCTTCTCCTCCTGCCTTCCATCTTTCTCAGAGTGAAGGTCATTTCCAATGAGTCAGTCCTTCACATCAGGTGGCTAAAGTACTGGAGATTCAGCTTAAGCATCTGTCCTTCCAATGATTATTCAGGACTGATTTCCTTTAGGATTGACTGATTTGATTTCCTTGCAGTCCAAGGGACTCTCAAGAGTTTTCTCCAACACAATTCAAAAGCATTAATTTTTTTGGCACTCAGCTTTCTTTATAGTCCAACTCACATCCATACATGACTACTGGAAAAACCATAGCTTTGACTAGACAGACCTTTATCTGCAAAATAATGTCTCTGCTTTTTAATATGCTGTCTATATTGGTCATAGCTTTTCTTCCAAGGAACAAGCATCTTTTAATTTAATGGCTGCAGTCACCATCTGCAGTGATTTTGGAGACTAAGAAAATAAAAGTTTCTCACTATTTCCATTGTTTCCCCATGTATTTACCATGAAGTGATGGGACCAGATGTCATGATCTTAGTTTTTTGAATGTTGAACTTTAAGCCAACTTTTGCACTCTCTTCTTTCACTTTCATCAGCACACTGTTTAGTTCTTCGTTTTCTGGCATAAGGGTGGTATCATCTGCGTATCATGTATTTCTGGAAATCCCTTAATTGGTTAGAAAGCAATAGCAGCTAGGGAATGTTGCTGATTTATAAGTATACTATCAACAGGCATTAGCATACCATTTAATTTTTTAAAATATTAAAAGTGATAATAGTTTAAAAGAATTATGTAAAATAGGAAGAAAAAGACCTGTAATTCCATAATTCAAAGAGAATAATTGTCAGAAGTTAGTGATCACTTTTGGAGAACAGGGTCTCAGAAATAAATTACTAGATGCAAAGCTTGAGTATGTGATGGCAGCAGAAGATACTTCAGTGTTTACAGATATTTGAATATTGAGGCTCATATTTCTTTGCTTATTATTGAGCTTGAGCATCTTTTCACTTGTTTAGTCTTCTTGTGAATTTTTTGTGCAATTACTTGCTCACCTAATTGCATGGGTATCAGTGTTTACAATTTTTAGCAATTTGCGTATTTTCGTGTAATGCATATTATCCTAGTAGCATTTTATCTACATTATTTTTAGTCCTTAATTTTTTTAAAAAAAATTAATATTTCAACCATAGACAACTTTAAAGAGTAATACAGTTAAAACCTGTACACTCACTACCTGCCTTTTGAAATAAAACATGATCAATACTTGTGCAGCCCTTACATCCATTCTCTCACTGCCCTTGTTTTTTCTCTATCCTCCAGACCTAACCATTAGTCTGAATGCAGTGCTTATAGTTGCAGCACATCTTTTAATACATTTATCATACATGCATTCATCCCAAATAACAAGTTTTTGGCAGATTTTTAAAATTTATGCAAAAAGGTGTTACTGTTGGACTCTCAAGAGTCTTCTCCAGCAACACAATTTGAAGGAATCAATTTTAAATCAATGCTAAATGGCATCATGCTATATATTCTTTGGCAACTATCTTCTTTATCATTATCTCTAAGATAAATCTATATAGAGTCATAGTTCTAATTCAGCGAGGCACAGAATCCTAGTATATCAACATATCACAATTTACAACACACCTATTTTGGTCTTGAAGACATGATGTTATAATGTTTTCTTCCCACACAAAGACAATGCTGTTGTAAATGTCTGATTCCTTGTGCTTATAAGTCAAGAATCTCCATATACATGCCCAGGAATGAAACTGCCAGTTTGTAGGGTATGAATATGTATGAATTGGCTGGATGACAACGATGTATTTTCCAAAGTTGTAGGAAATTATTGTCCAACAAACTATTAATCAGTTCAGTCAATTCAGTTGCTCATTTGTGTACAACTCTTTGCAACCCCACGAACTGCAGCATGCCAGGCCTCTCTGTCCATTGGCAACACCAGGAGCCCACCCAAACTGATGTCCATTGAGTTGGTGATGCCATCTAACCATCTCATCCTCTGGGTTCCCCTTCTCCTCCTGCCTTCAATCTTTCCCAACATCAGGGTCGTTTCAAAAGAGTCAGCTCTGTGCATGTGGCCAAATAGTGGAGTTTTAGCTTCAACATCAGTTCTTCCAATGAACAACAAGGACTGATTTCTTTTAGGATGGACTGGTTGGATCTCCTTGCAGTCCAAGGGACTCGCAAGAGTCTTCTCCAACACCACAGTTCAAAAGCATCAATTCTTTGGGACTCAGCTTTCTTTATAGTCCAACTGTCACAACCATACATGACTACTAGAAAAATCATAGCCTTGACTAGATGGACCTTTGTGGACAAAGTAATGTCTCTGCTTTTTAATATGCTGTCTAGGTTGCCCATAACTTTCCTTCCAAGGAGTAAGCGTCTTTTAATTTCATGGCTGCAATCACCATCTCAGTGATTTTGGAGCCCCCCAAAATAAAGTCAGACATTGTTTCCAATGTTTCCCCATCTACATGCCATGAAGTGATGGGACCGGATGCCATGGTCTTAGTTTTCTGAATGTTGAGCTTTAAGCCAATTTTTTCACTCTCCTCATTCACTTTCATCAAGAGGCTTTTTAGTTCCTCTTCACTTTCTGCTATAAGGGTGTGTCACCTGCATATCTGAGGTTATTGATATTTCTCCTGGCAATCTTGATTCCAGCTTATGCTTCCTCCAGGCAAGCATTTCTCATGATGTACTCTGCAAAGAAGTTAAATAAGCAGGGTGACAGTATACAGCTTTGATGTAATCCTTTTCCTATTTAGAACCAGTCTGTTGTTCCATGTCCAGTTCTAACCATTGCTTCTTGACCTGCATACAGGTTTCTCAAGAGGCAGGTCAGGTGGTCTGGTATTCCCATCTCTTTCAAAATTTTCCATACTTTATTGTGACCACACAGTCAAAGGCTTTGGCATAGTCAATAAAGCAGAAATAGATGTTTCTCTGGAACCCTCTTGTTTTTTCGATGATCCAGCAAATGTTGGCAATTTGATTTCTGGTTCCTCTGCCTTTTCTAAAACCAGCTTGAACATCTGGAAGTTCATGATTCACATATTGCTGAAGTCTGCCTTGGAGAATTTTGAGCATTATTTTACTAGCGTGTGAGATGAGTGCAACTGTGCAGTAGTTTGAGCATTCTTTGGCATTGCCTTTCTTTGAGATTGGAATGAAAACTGACCTTTTTCCAGTCCTGTGGTCACTGCTGAGTTTTCCAAATTTGCTGACATATTGAGTGCAGCACTTTCACAGCATCATCTTTTAAGATCTGAAATAGCTCAACTGGAATTCCATCACCTCCATTAGCTTTGTTTGTAGTGAAACTTCCTAAGGCCCAATTGACTTCACATTCCAGGATGACTGGTTCTAAGTGAGTGATCACACCATCGTGATTATCTGGGTCATGAAGATCTTTTTTGTACAGTTCTTCTGTGTATTCTTGCCACCTCTTCTTAATATCTTCTGCTTCTGTTAGGTCCATACCATTTCTGTCCTTTATTGAGCCCATCTTTGCATGAAACGTTCCCTTGGTATCTCTAATTTTCTTGAAGAGATCTCTAGTCTTTCCCATTCTATTGTTTTCCTCTATTTCTTTGCATTGATCACTAAGGAAGGCTTTCTTATCTCTCCTTGCTATTCTTTGGAACTCTGCATTCAGATGCTTATATCTTTCCTTTTCTCCTTTGCTTTTCACTTATTTTCACAGCTATTTGTAAGGCCTCCTCAGACAGCCATTTTGCTTTCTGCCTTTCTTTTTCTTGGGGATAGTCTTGATCCCTGTTTCCTATACAATGCCATGAACCTCCATCCATAGTTCATCAGGCACTGTGTCTATCAGATTTATTCCCTTAAATCTATTTCTCACTTCCACTGTATAACCATAACGGATTTGATTTAGGTCATGCCTGAATGGTCTAGTGCTTTTCCTTACTTTCTTCAATTTATGTCTGAATTTGGAGTTCATGATCTGAACCACAGTCAGCTCCTAATCAGAGGGTTTTTTTGTTGTTTTTTTTTTTTTTTTTTGCTGACTGTATAGAGCTTCTCCATCTTTGCCTGCAAAGAATATAATCAATCTGATTTTGGTGTTGATCATCTGGTGATTTCCATATATAGTCTTCTCTTGTGTTGTTGGAAGAGGGTGTTTGCTATGACCAGTGCATTCTCTTGGCAAAACTCTATTAGCCTTTGCCATGCTGCATTCTGTATTCCAAGGCCAAATTTGCCTGTTACTCCAGGTGTTTCTTGACTTCCTACTTTTGAATTTCAGTCCCCTATAGCGAAAAGGACATCTTTTTTGGGTGTTAGTTCTAAAAGGTCTTGTAGGTCTTCATAGAACCGTTCAACTTCAGCTTCTTCAGCATTATTGGTCAGGGCATAGACTTGGATTACCATGATACTGAACGGTTTGTCTTGGAAATGAACAGAGATCATTCTGTCGTTTTTGAGATTGCATCCAAGTACTGCATTTCGGACTCTTTTGTTGACTATGATGGCTACTCCATTTCTTCTCAGGGATTCTTGCCCACAGTAGTAGATATAGGGTCATCTGAGTTAAATTCACCCATTCCAGTGCATTTTAGTTTGCTGCTTCCTAGAATGTTTACGTTCACTCTTGCCATCTCCTGTTTGACCACTTCCAATTTGCCTTGAATCATGGACCTAACATTCCAGGTTCCTATGCAATATTGCTCTTTACAGCATTCAACTTTGCTTCTATCACCAGTCACATCCACAACTGGGTATTGTTTTTACTTTGGCTCCATCCCTTAATTCTTTCTGGGAGATATTTCTCCACTGATCTCCAGTAGCATATTGGGCACCTACTGACCTGGGGAGTTCATCTTTCAATGTCCTTTCTTTTTGCCTTTTCATACTACTCATGGGGTTGTCAAGGCAAGAGTACTGAAGTGGTTTGCCATTTCCGTCTCCAGTGGACCACATTCTGTCAGATCTCTCCACCATGACCCATCCATCTTGGATGGCCCCACACGGCATGGCTTAGTTTCACTGAAGTAGACAAGCTGTGGTCGGTGTGATCAGATTGGCTAGTTGTCTGTGATTGTGGTTTCAGTCTGTCTGCCCTCTGATGCCCTCTCTCAGTGCCTACCATCTTACTTGGGTTTCTCTTACCTTGGACATGGGGTATCTCTTCACGGCTGCTCCAGCAAAGTACAGCCATTGCCCCTGACATATACTTACTTTTTATTTTGTATTATTATGTATCCTATTGTTTGGAATTTTACTGTTGTTTTTTAGTCAATAAGTCGAGTCCAACTCCTTGCAAACCTCATGGACTGTAGCCTGCCATGCTACATGTCCATGGGACTTCTCAGGCAAGAATAAAGGACTGTTTTGCTATTTCCTTCTCCAGGGGATCTTGCTGACCCAGAGACTGAACGCGCATTCTCTGAATTGTAGGCAGACTCTTTACCACTGAGCCAGTGAGGAAGCCAGCTTAATGCTTAAGTCTTTTGAAGTATGTATTACAATAAAGAATTGTTTGAAGTGATTTTATGTTCAATGTCATGAATAATCCCAATTATTACTGCCTCACATCCATTAATTTGTGTTACTTTATTATATAGTACATCCTTACAGGTAACAGATTCTGAGGAGTCCATGGTGTATTATTCTCCTTGTTGCTGCTGCTGTTCAGTTGATTAGTCATTTCTGATTCTTTGCGACCCCCATGGACTGCAGCACGCCAGGCTTCCCTGTCCTTTGCCATCTCCCAGAGTTTGCTCAACCTCATGTCCACTGAGTAGTCGATGCCATCCAACCATTTCATCCTTTGTCGTCCCCTTCTCCTCCCACCTCCAATCTTTCCCAGCATCAGGGTCTTTTTTCCAATGAGTCAGCTCTTCGCATCAGCTGGCCAAAGTACTGGAGCTTCAGCTTCAGCTGAAGAAATTTCAGGATTGATTTCCTTTAGGATTGACTGGTTGCATCTCCTCACAGACTAAGGGACTCTCTAGAGTCTCCACCAAAACCATAGTTCGAAAGCATCAATTCTTCACTGCTCAGTCTATCTTTATGGTCCAACTCTCACATGTGTACATGTACATTTGGAAAAAAAAAAAAACATAGCTTTGACTATACGGATCTTTGTTGGCAAAATGATGTTTCTGCTTTTTAATATGCTCTCTAGGTTTGTCATAACTTTTCTTTCAAGGAGCAACCATCTTTTAATTTCTTGGCTACAGTATGCTCTTTCATTCTGTTAAGCACCAAGATTTTACCATGGTCAAGCAGTATACAAGAAGCCATGCATGAAATGATTATAAAATCGAAACACATAAATTAGTGTCCCTGTCCATTAGCGAACTTTCAAAATAGATGGTTAATAAACAAGTATGTAAACAACAGATAATTCCAAATTGTGTGGAATTTTATGAAATATATAAATAAGCTGTTGTGACTGATAAAAAAAAAAATAAAAGGATATTCTTACTTTCAAAGAAAAGTGGATTCAGGCATTCACTTTCAGTGAGATGTGATGGGTAAGAGGCGACACTGGTGACATGCACTGAGGAGAGGCATCTGCATGAGACTCTTACACAAGGAGAAGATGGGTGAATAGAGTGCCAGTGTGAACACAGCCTGGCAGGGACAGGAGAGGGTCCCCGATGAGAATGACATGGTGAATGTGTAAGATCTTCTATCTACTGTGGCAGGTCATTGTAACATTTAGAACACAAGTTAAAAAAAAAATAATAATAAGAGCTGTCAACAGGTGATTTGGAGAAGGAAGACAGACAGCTGAGAGGTAAACAGGGGACCAAGGCAAAAGAGGAGACAGCTATAAGTGGAAGGAGAAATCGAGTATGCAGAATGCCCAGAGGTCTAGGATATGGGGCAGACAAGAATACATCCTATAGGTTAAATGGTCTGGCAAAATCATAACTCTCAAAATGGAGTTCTGGGAAAGGGTTAAGATTGGAGTTTATTAAGGATGGAAAGAATATGAAGAACTAAGAAAGTATAAACAAACTTTCCAGAAGTTTAGCTATAAAAAAGAGTAATGAAATATGGAATTGTAGCTGGAGAGAAATGAAGAATTTAAAAAGTTTATTTTTATTTAAGATTATATATACTGAGACTTGACGGGAATAAGCCAGGAGGTTAGAAGAATGTGGATTCATAGGTGAGTGAAATGGTAAGTTCATATTTCATTGTATGATTGGTATAATCCTGTTTCACATTATTCTGAAAATTTATCTTCCATAGTCTCACATTTTTATTATATCAGGTGAATTTTAGAACCATTTGGTTTCCCTGCAATAATCTCTTCTAAGAAATGACTATGTATTTGAGAATTAATATAAAATCCAAACAGTGATATAGCAATAGCTGAAATGTTAATAGCATTTGGTATTTTCATCCTGCAGCCTTGACTGTCTGTTTCTTTAAGTCTATGCTAAAACTAAAAAGCAGTTTCCTTGTATTTCAAAGAGCAGTGGTATCAGGGAATCCTTTGACAATCTCTGCTGAATGGCTTGGGAGGAGTGGCAGTTTGGTAAATTATTAGTTGTCTGTGCTTCTTTGCAGCCATGAAACTAAAAGACGCTTACTCCTTGGAAGGAAAGTTATACCCAAGCTAGATAGCATATTAAAAAGCAGAGACATTATGTTGCCAACAAAGGTCCATCTAGTCATGAGCACTGGTTTTTCCAGTGGTCATGTATGGATGTGAGAGTCGGACTGTGAAGAAAGCTGAGCGGTGAGGAATTAATGCTTTTGAACTGTGGTGTTGGAGAAGACTCTTGAGAGTCCCTTGGACTGCAAGGAGATCCAACCAGTCCATCCTAAAGGACATCAGTCCTGGGTGTTCATTGGAAGGACTGATGCTAAAGCTGAAACTCCAGTACTTTGGCTACTTCATGCGAAGAGTTGACTCATTGGAAAAGACTCTGATGCTGGGAGGGATTGGGGGCAGGAGGAGAAAGGGATGATCGAGGATGAGATGGCTGGATGGCATCACTGACTCGATGGACATGAGTTTGGGTGAATTCTGGGAGTTGGTGATGGACAGGGAGGCCTGGCATGCTGCGATTCATGGGGTCACAAAGAGTTGGACACGACTGAGCGACTGAACTGAACTGAACTGATGCTTCTTTTATCAATATAAAAGGAATTGAATATGTCACACGAAGAATATGTTAATACAAGAGTCCATTAGCATGCAATAATTTACATACAACAAAAGAAGTGAAGAAAAGTGAGACTTATTTTTGTCTTAACATTTTGCTCTTCCTCATGAGAATGTTTGCATCCTTGCTACTCCTAGTAAAGAATCTCCTTTCAGAATACTAGTTGAGAAAATAAAAGCTGCAATTGGACCACTGTCAATCATCTTAATATTTTAGAGAGTGGGCGGCCCACTTAGCTAGGTAAGGGAAAAGCAGTGACCATGCAGTGTTCTTAGAAACTGACTAAACCACCTCTTTATCCATTCCATTTAACATGGGGAGAAAGAACTTGAAGCAACTTTGAGTTTACCAGCAGATGCTAAAAAGTCAGGGCAGGAAAAGGGCAATTAAGTTATAAACCTTAATATCAATTAAGATAAACTGATGTTATCTTGAGTAATAATTAAAAGAGGCTTGTTAAAGTTCCTCTTACGTTGTTTGTTGGAGTATGAATCTTTTGCTTTATTTTTTTATTAAAGGTAACTAACTCCAATACTTTGGCCACCTCATGTGAAGAGCTGACTCATGGGAAAAGACTCTGATGCTGGGTGGGATTGGGGGCAGGTGGAGAAGGGGATGCCAGAGGATGAGATGGATGAATGGTATCACCGACTCGATGGATGTGAGTCTGAGTGAACTCCGGGAGTTGGTGATGGACAGGGAGGCCTGGCATGCTGCAATTCATGGGGTCACAAAGAGTTGGACACAACTGAGCGACTGAACTGAACTGAACTGATGAATTAATATGGAATTCCCTGGCCGCTCAGCTAGTAAAGATTCCGCAATATGGGAGATCTGGGTTTGATCTCTGGGTTGGGAAGATCCCCTGTAAGAGGGCATGGCAACCTACTCCAGTATTCTTGCCAGGAGAATCCCCATGGACAGAGGAGCCTGGCTGGCTGCAGTCCATGGGGTCACAAAGAGTCAGACATGACTGAGCAACTAAGGACACAATAAGCACATGAATTAATATGAACCAGCATGAAGCATCTTCTTGATGTTTGACTACAATTTTCACCTAAATCAGTGACTCATCAAATGCTCACTCCCCAAGCTAGGTTATACATCAAAAAATTTTGATATGTTCATTTCAGTTCAGTTCAGTCACTCAGTTGTGTCTGACTCTTTGTGACCTCATGAATTGCAGCACACCAGGCCTCCCTGTCCATCACCAACTCCCAGAGTTCACCCAAGCTCTAGTCCATCGAGGCAGTGATGCCATCCAGCCATCTCATCCTGTTGTCCCCTTCTCCTCCTGCCCCCAATCCCTCCCAGCATCAGAGTCTTTTCCAATGAGTCAACTCTTTGCATGAGGTGGCCAAAGTATTGGAGTTTCAGCTTTAGCATCAGTCCTTCCAATGAATACTCAGGACTGATCTCCTTTAGAATGGACTGGTTGGATCTCCTTGCAGTCCAAGGGACTCTCAAGAGTCTTCTCCAACACCACAGTTCAAAAGCATCAATTCTTCGGTGCTCAACTTTCTTCACAGTCCAACTCTCACATCCATACATGACCACTGGAAAAACCAGTGGTCATGACGAGATGACCTTTGTTGGCAAAGTAATGTCTCTGCTTTCTAATATGCTATCTAGGTTGGTGATATGTTACTTTATATGAAAACTGAAGTAATTAGCTCTTCTGTATAGGAGTAATTTCCCATTCTCTCTGCAAGCAAATTTCAATAAGAAATTGGTAAGATGGGAAATAGATCTATAACAGGTTGTACATGGACTTTTTTTCAGGTAGCACTATATTATACAGAAAAGGAGGACGTCAAGGCTGTAAATCGTCACCCTGCTTATTTAACTTCTATGCAAAGTACATCATGAGAAACGCAGGGCTGGATGAAGCACAAGCTGGAATCAAGACTGCCGGGAGATCAGGATGGGGAACACGTGTATACTGGTGGCGGATCCATCTTGATGTATTGTAAAAGCAATACAATATTGTAAAGTTAAGCAAAAAAAAAAAAAAAAAAAGACTGCCGGGAGAAATATCAATAACCTCAGATATGCAGATGACACCACCCTTATGACAGAAAGTGAAGAGGAACTCAAAAGCCTCTTGATGAATGTGAAAGTGGAGAGTGAAAAGGTTGGCTTAAAGCTCAACATTCAGAAAACGAAGATCATGGCATCTGGTCCCATCACTACATGGGAAATAGATGGAGAAACAGTGGAAACAGTGTCAGACTTTATTTTTCTGGGCTCCAAAATCACTGCAGATGGTGACTGCAGCCATGAAATTAAAAGACGCTTACTCCTTGGAAGGAAAGTTATGACCAACCTAGATAGCATATTCAAAAGCAGAGACATTACTTTGCCAACAAAGGTCCATCTAGTCAAGGCTATTGTTTTTCCAGTGGTCATGTTTGGATGTGAGAGTTGGACTGTGAAGAAAGCTGAGCACCGAAGAATCGATGCTTTTGAAGTGTGGTGTTGGAGAAGACTCTTGAGAGTCCCTTGGACTGCAAGGAGATCCAACCAGTCCATTCTGAAGGAGACCAGTCCTGGGTGTTCATTGGAAGGACTGATAATGAGGCTGAAACTCTAACAGTATTTTACATTAGTCATGTATGACTTAGTCATTTGGCAAATTCTATCCAATATTTGAGACAATGTGAAAATAAAACTGAAAAGTGAGACATTTATATTCAATCAGTACTCTAAAGGGCTCCCCAGGTGGTGCTAGTGGTAAAGAACCTGCCTGATAATGCAGTAGAAGTAAGAGACACAAATTTGATCCCTTGGTCGGGAAGATCCCCTGGAGGTGGACATGGCAACCCACTCTAGTATTCTTGCTTGAAGAATCCCGTGGACAGAGGAGCCCGGTAGGCTACAAGTCCAAAGAATCCAGCATGACTTAGCAGTATAGCACTGGAATATTTCTAGTGAGACTGACCAATGAAACAGAAAGTCAAGAAACAGACCCCAAAATATGGGAATGATCTGCTGCTGCTGCTGCTAAGTCGCTTCAGTCATGTCCGACTCTGTGCGACCCCATAGATGGCAGCCCACCAGGCTCCCTCATCCCTGGGATTCTCCAGGCAAGAATTCTGGAGTGGGTTGCCATTTCCTCCTCCAGTGCATCAAAGTGAAAAGTGAAAGTGAAGTCGCTCAGTTGTGTCCAACTTGTAGCGACCCCATGGACTGCAGCCCACCAGGCT
Source organism: Tragelaphus eurycerus (assembly GCA_935064755.1). Lineage (NCBI taxonomy): Eukaryota > Metazoa > Chordata > Mammalia > Artiodactyla > Bovidae > Tragelaphus > Tragelaphus eurycerus. Next base: position 2,023,380 of record CAKXYN010000057.1, on the reverse strand, counting down.
CCTCCGTCCATGGGATTTTCCAGGCAAGAGGACTGGAGTGGGGTGCCGTTGCCTTCTCCCATAGGAATGATCTAATGTATCTCAAATCAGTATCTCAAATCAGTGGGTAAAAGATGTGTTGTTTCATGAAAGATGAATTTGGAAAAAATAAAGATGGAATCATATTTTCCATCATACACCAGGACAAGTTCTAAGTAGAGCAAATGTTAAAATGTTAAGATATTAAAATCATAATGTTATTAGGAGAAATATGGGAGCTTTGACTTCAGATTTTGGAGAAGATCCTTTCAACTATTCCTAAAATTGAGAAGCCATAGAAAAAGACTAGTAGATTTGATACCTGAAAATAAAATTAAATTCTTCATTAAATAATATGAGCAAAGTTGACAGTACAATACAATGGGAAAAAAAATTTTGTAACTCAAATCAGAAATGATAGGCTAATTTCCCTAGTACATATAAAAGCTTCTAGAAATCAATAAGAAAAAGACCAATGAAAAAATGTTCAGTTTATGTTCAGTGTAAAATAGACTCTTTATAGGAAAAATAAATACAATTAATTCTTATACAAATGAAAAATTCTCAACCTCAATCCTAACCAGAGAATACAAAAACACAAAAAATTCAAAAGTATGCAAAAATGCAAAAACATGTCTGAATTATAGACATGAATTCAAAAATTCATGTCAAAATACATGAATTTTTTAATCAGAAACCCTATTGGACCCTAGTCCCTGTGGAGAAATTTTGCACTTTTTGACTAATGTAAAGTATTCAATCAGGCTGCCCAGGGTGGCAGTAGTGGTAAAGAACCTGCCTGACAATGCAGGAGATGAAAGCGACATGGGTTCAATCCCTGAGTCAGGAAGATTCCATGGAGGAGAGCATGGCAACCCATTCCAGCATACTTGCCTGGAGAATCCCATGGACAGAGGAGCCTGGTAGGCTACAGTTGATGGGGTCACAAAGAGTCAGACATGCCAAAAGCAACTTAGCACACAAAATACTTATTCATCTGAAATGTATTTGCTTATTCAAAAATCAATTAATAAAATACATATTTGTATTAATGTTTTAAGATAGAAAATGATATTTTGCTTGCCCTCAATGAAAAGCAAGTATAAACATAAGTATATTGAAAGAAAAAAAAAATATAAAGTCATTTATTATCATTTCTCCCAATCTTCACACTTGCTTTCTTTCATTAAAAAACCACTTAAGTAAGACCGTCTCCTTGAGGTCATCAGGAAGATCAAAAGGAAATAAAAAATGAAATAACTTTCTCATTAAATACTATTTTATTGTGTGCTGGGACCAAGTTCTACATAAACTAACCTGGTATATCTTCATAATACACTTGTCAGCTTTCTATGATTTTAGATATGAGAATTATTGCAAAGGATAAATGGGCAACAATATTATCAATAAAGTTTTAAGCCTGAGTATTTTAAGGAATAGTAGAGTCATTAATGATTCCCAGGCGGCTCAGATGGTAATCTGCTTGCGATGTGGGAGACCAGGCTTTTATCCCTGGGCCAGAAAGATCCCATGGGGAAGGGAATGGCAACCCACTCCAGGATTCTTGCCTGGCAAATCCCATGGACAGAACAGCCTTGTGGGCTACAGGCCACTGAGTCACAAAGAGTCAGACATCACTGAGCACACACACAATCATTGATAGAAATGAGTAGATCGAAGAAATTATGTTACATGTAGAAGGAGAGGATGAATTCAACAAGGCAACGTCCTGGCAGAAAGAGTCAGTAGGCATGAGACAAACAGAACTGGAGTTAGGGACAGAAAAGTCACAGAAAGCACCTTTAAGATACACAACTGCATTAACAAAGAACACCTACCAGCCATTTCTCATATTCCTCGAGAGCTTGTTTATCTTTTTCTTTTTTCTCAGCTCTTTTCAGTTCTTCTTTTCTTTTCTCATGTATTTTTACTTTTTCCTTTTCCTTGAAAAACACTTCCTTTTTTTCATTCCTACGTAGGGTAGTATAAAATATTGGCAAGTTAAAGGAGAATATATAATAAAGATTTCCTAATGTGTCTCTGCAATAAGATTGAATACATTAATAACATTCAAGTAAATGAATTTTAGAAAAACCTAAAGTGTTATTAATTTCAGATCTATCAAAACACTTGCTATTTTGGATTACCATTTTTCAACAGCAGTTAAGTTATCTTTTCTTTTCTCAGCAACCGTTTCCTCCTCTTTCTGTTTCTTTGCTCTTTCATATTCTTTCTCTTTTTTATTTTTCTCCTTAAGGTATTCCATCTTTTTTGCTTTCCATTTTTCAAAAGCCTGAAGAAGTTAAGAATTACCTTCTTATTGAATGTGAATATAATAAAATAGTAAAAGTACAGTCAATCACTAATTTTAAAATATTTAAAATTAAGAAAGATATTAAAGCTATTGCATACTTGCAGTGCTTCTCCTTTTCTCGTAGCATTTTCTTCTTCAGTTTTCTTCTTGTTTTTTTCGTCAAGCCTTTTTTTTGCAGCTACCTTCTTTGCTTCCTTTTCTTTCATGGCTTTCCAGGCCTCAAATGATGCTAAGGCTTCTTCTCTCTTAGCAGCTCTTTTCTATTTTGGAAAAATAATAATCATATGTGTATGCATAAATATAAATTTACAAATATAGATAGATATACATATAAGTATGTGTCTTTATTTTCCTTAATATTCATCAAGTTAGGTTTCAAAGCAATCTATTTTAAATAATTTACAAAAATTAATTTATAAAAAATGTTATCTGAATTATTCACTATATTTTAAAATATCCTTTTCTAAGCACTTCTCAGATACTGATGTACTACCATGCATGGGAAGGAACCTTTTTTGGGAAGAGTACTGAACAAATGTTTTCAGAGTAAACTGAAATAGGTTAATTGGTAGTGCAAAGTGCTCATAATGAAATATTGCATTAAAAGAAAAATATCAGGGAAGTTATAGGCCAGAGAGGTAATTTTAAAAAAAAAATTTTAATTACTAATTTTACCTCTCTGGCCTGTAACTTCCCTGATATTTTCCTTTTAACATTTCATTATGAAATATTTCATTATAAGCACTTTGCACTACCAATTAGCCTATTTCAGTTTAAAATTACAGTCAAAGTAAGATAAATTGGCCAAGTCACACAGTAAGCCACAGGTCTCTGCTTTAACCCTGAGTTTTGACTGACATCAGAGCATACAATTCTTACTGCATAAAAATGTCCCAAATGTTGAAAACATGGGCCAGACTGGAAAATGTTATTACTTTACTTACTTCAGTCTAACCCCATAATATTCTGTTTGCCTTATAATATTGCTTAGGATTAAATGCTATAAAGTCTTATTACAGAGATAACATAATTTAGAAAGAGAAGTATGGCCACCCTCACTGAGCTGTGAAGACCAAATGAGGCATCTGGCACTGACTGTGGGAGATCAAGCTGAAATACGGCCCAGAGTCCAGGCACCACCCCTACAGGACTGCTCCACTCAGAGTTATTTCTATTCCTGGTAGTATTAAAAAACACAATGAAGGGGTTTGGTATTTTTTTTTTTTCCTTCTGTTTTCTTCGGTGGTTTTACTTTAGTAGATGAGAAACAAATGAGCATGTTGTAAGCTATGGGGCAGGAGTTAGAGGCAGAAAGTGAAGTACAAATGAGACTGAAATGAGAGCCCAGCTCCATTCAAATGGGAAGGAGAGGGGCAAACACTCAGGTAGAGGCTGGCCTTAAAGACACAAAAAAATTCAAGATAGAAAAGGGGACAGTTCAGTTCAGTTCAGTTCAGTCGCTCAGTCATGTCCGACTCTTTGTGACCCCATGAACTGCAGCACGCCAGGCCTCCCTGTCCATCACCAGCTCCCGGAGCTCACTCAGACTCACATCCATCAAGTCAGTGATGCCATCCAGCCATCTCATCTTCTGTTGTCACCTTCTCCTCCTGCCCCAATCCCTCCCAGCATCAGGGTTTTTTCAAATGAGTCAACTCTTTGCAGGAGGTAGCCAAAGTACTGCAGTTTCAGCTTCAGCATCAGTCCTTCTAAATGAACACCCAGGACTGATCTCCTTTAGGATGGACTGGTTGGAGCTCTTTGCAGCCCAAGGGATTCTCAAGAGTCTTCTCCAACACCAAAGTTCAAAAGCATCAATTCTTCAGCACTCAGCTTTCTTTATAGTCCAACTCTCACATCCATACATGACCACAGGAAAAACCATAGCCTTGACTAAATGGAACTTTGTTGGCAAAGTAATGTCTCTGCATTTCAATATGCTATCTAGGTTGGTCATAACTTTTCTTCCAAGGAGTAAGCGTCTTTTAATTTCATGGCTGCAATCACCATCTGCAGTGATTTTGGAGCCTCCCAAAATAAAGTCTGAGACTATTTCCACTGTTTTCCCATCTATTTCCCATGAAGTGATGGGACAAGATGCCATGATCTTCATTTTCTGAATGTTAAGCTTTAAGCCAACTTTTTCACTCTCCTCTTTCACTTTCATCAAGAGGATTTTTTAGTTCCTCTTCACTTTCTGCCATAAGGGTGGTGTCATCTGCATATCTGAAATTATTGATATTTCTCCCAGCAATCTTGATTCCAGCTTGTGCTTCTTCCAGCCCAGCATTTCTCATGATGTACTCTGCATATAAGTTAAATAAGCAAGGTGAAATATACAACCTTGACGTCCTCCTTTTCCTATTTGGAACCAGTTTGTTGTTCTATGTCCAATTCTAACTGTTGCTTCCTGACCTGCATATAGGTTTCTTAAGAGGCAGATCAGGTGGTCTGGTATTCCCATCTCTTTCAGAATTTTCCACAGTTTATTGTGAACCACAGTCAAAGGGTTTGGCATAGTCAATAAAGCAGAAATAGATGTTTTTCTGGAACTCTCTTCCTTTTTCTGTGATCCAGCAGATTTTGGCAATTTGATTTCTGGTTCCTCTGTCTTTTCTAAAACCAGCTTGAACATCTGGAATTTCATGGTTCATGTATTACTGAAGCCCGGCTTGGAGAATTTTGAGTATTACTTTACTAGCATGTTCAGATCAGATCAGATCAGTCGCTCAGTCGTGTCCGACTCTTTGCGACCCCATGAACTGCAGCACGCCAGGCCTCCCTGTCCATCACCAGCTCCCGGAGGTCACCCAGACTCGCATCCATCGAGTCAGTGATGCCATCCAGCCATCTCATCCTCTGTCGTCCCCTTCTCCTCCTGCCCTCAATCCCTCCCAGCATCAGAGTCTTCTCCAATGAGTCAGCTCTTCGCATGAGGTGGCCAAAATACTGGAGTTTCAGCTTTAGCATCATTCCTTCCAAAGAAATTCCAGGATTGATCTCCTTCAGAATGGACCGGTTGGATCTTCCTGCAGTCCAAGGGACTCTCAAGAGTCTTCTCCAACACCACAGTTCAAAAGCATCAATTCTTTGGCACTCAGCCTTCTTCACAGTCCAGCTCTCACATCCATACATGACCACAGGAAAGACCATAGCCTTGACTAGGCGAACCTTTGTTGGCAAAGTAATGTCTCTGCTTTTGAATATGCTATCTAGGTTGGTCATAACTTTCCTTCCAAGGAGTAAGCGTCTTTTAATTTCATGGCTGCAGTCACCATCTGCAGTGATTTTGGAGCCCAGAAAAACAAAGTCTGACACTGTTTCCACTGTTTCCCCATCTATTTCCCATGCAGTGATGGGACCAGATGCCATGATCTTCGTTTTCTGAATGTTGAGCTTTAAGCCAACCTTTTCACTTTCCACTTTCACCTTCATCAAGAGGCTTTTTAGCCCCTCTTCACTTTCTGCCATAAGAGTGGTGTCATCTGCATATCTGAGGTTATTGATATTTCTCCCAGCAATCTTGATTCCAACTTGTGTTTCTTCCAGTCCAGCATTTCTCATGATGTACTCTGCATATAAGTTAAATAAACATGGTGACAATATGCAGCCTTGACATACTCCTTTTCCTATTTGGAACCAGTCTGTTGTTCCATGACCAGTTCTAACTGTTGCTTCCTGACCTGCATACAGATTTCTTAAGAGGCAGATCAGGTGGTCTGGTATTCCCATCTCTTTCATGTTAGACGAGTGCAATTGTGCAGTAGTTTGAGCATTCTTTAGTATTGCCTTTCTTTGGGATTGGAATGAAAACTGACCTTTTCCAGTCCTGTGGCCACTGCTGAGTTTTCCAATTTTGCTGACATATTGAGTGTAGCACTTTCACAGCATCATCTTCCAGGATTTGAAATAACTCAACTGGAATTCCATCACCTCCACTAGCTTTGTTTGTAGTGATGCTTTCTAAGGCCCACTTGACTTCACATTCCAGGATGTTGGGCTCTAGGTGACTAATCACACCATCATGATTATCTTGGTCGTGAAGATCTTTTTTGTACAGTTCTTCTGTGTATTCTTGCCACCTCTTCTTAATATCTTCTGCTTCTGTTAGGTCCATATCATTTCTGTCGTTTATCAAGCCCATCTTTGCATGAAATGTTCTGCGCTTCGGCTGCGATGGACCCGCAGCAGAAGCGCGCCGGCTGCGATGGACCGCACAGAAGCCTGGCCAAGAGGAGCTACCCCTTGCTCAAGGTCAGGGGCGGGGACCAAAAGGAACTACCCCACATCCAAGGTTGGGGTGGCGGCTGAGAGTGTCAGGCTGTGACAGTGCAGCAACTGCTGAGAGGAGCTACCCCAAGTCCGAGGTCGGGGCGGCGGCCAGGAGGAGCTACCCCACGTCCAAGGAGCAGTGGCTGTGGTGGCACAGGAGGGCCAAGAGGAGCTACGTTCAAGGTCAGGAGGGGCAGCTGTGAGGAGATACCCTGCATCTAAGGTAAGGAGCAGCAGCTGCGCTTTGTTAGAGCAGCTGTGAAGAGATGCCCCACGTCCAAGGTAAGAGAAACCCAAGTAAGACAGTAGGTATTGCAAAAAGGCATCAGAGGGGAGACACACTGAGAACATAATCACAGAAAACTAGTCAGTCTAATCACACTAGGACCACAGCCTTGTCTAACTCAATGAAACTAAGCCATGCCATGTGGGGCCGCCCAAGAAGGGCAGGTCATGGTGGCGAGGTCTGATAGAATATGGTCCACTGGAGAACAGAATGGCAAACCACTTCAGTATTCTTGCCTTGAGAATCCCATGAATAGTATGAACAGGCAAAATGATAGGATACTGAAATCAGAGGAACTCTCCATGTCGGTAGGTGCCCAGTATGCCACTGGAGATCAGTGGAGAAATAACTCCAGAAAGAATGAAGGGATGGAGCCAAAGCAAAAACAATACCCACTTGTAGATGTGTCTGGTGATAGAAGCAAAGTCCGATGCTGTAAAGAGCAATATTGCATAGGAACCTAGAATGTTAGGTCCATGAATCAAGAAAAGAGGACAACTGAAGGTTAATGTCTGAAGATCCTTTATATTCTTGGCTAAGTTGTAATACTGAAGTCAGTTTTTAAGAATGAAATAGGTACATGGTCACAAGAAAAAAATATTCATAATCAATAGTGCCAAAGCTATTGCACACATAAGAAAATTTGTGTATCTATGTCTTCATGTAAACCAGTTATATCAACTAAAAATGTATAAAGGACTAGAGAAATAAAATCATAAATCATTTCTTTTATATACAATTTATTTCACAATTTAAAAAACAGGTGATTTAAAAATATTAAGCATTTGAGAATATTTTCCTGACTTAAAAATCCAGATATTTTTCATTTCTATATTTCAGAATACCTGTTCATTTTGAATCCTTAAGTTTTCACTTTCAATTCTTTTAATTCTGTGCATTTCATGTAAATAAATATTTTTCTTTTCTAACCACTCCTGTGAGAAGAATAAAAAGGCTATATGTTATGCAAAGTTTTACAAATGAATTAGAATTCTTATTTATTTCTGAAATATATAATTAAAACTTAAAAAAAAACCCATAAACCTTACAAATTTTATATGTGCTAATATCATTCATCTTTTTCTGATAATATTCTAATATATAACAATGAGCAAGAATTAAGAAAATCATATCTATGTTATCTTTCTCAGTACTAGGAACAGTCTTCAAAGACTGACTATGATGACTGAATATATTAACACTTTCTCTGAAATTCACATGGACAATTTTCTATTTTCATATTTCTATGCATTAAAAATACATATTAAAATACATTTTCTATTTGTATTTTATATAACAAATAAGACAAAAAAAGACATCTGTTTGGAATTTTGAAAAATTAGAAAAGCTTTTTTCTAGGTAAGTTTAACTCAAATACACAAAGTCTCAGGAAAGAAAAAAATATTAAAACACTTTTGTTTGTAACAATATAAACTTTAAGTTGAAAAAGTATAAAAACATAGATATACCTTAAACTATATTTTGCTTTTGTTATATTTTTATCAATTGCTATGGCAAATTCTCTTTCTTTACAATTATAATCAGTTACGCAAAGTTTAAAGTAGCCCTGGTGGCTCAGATGGTAAAGAATCTGCCTGCAATAAGGGAGATCTGGGTTCAGTTCCTGGGTTGGGAAGATCCCCTGGAGAAGGGAATGGCAACTCACCCTAGTATTCTTGCCTGGAGAGTTCCATGGACAGAGAAGCTTGGCCGGCTACAGTCCATGGGGGTCACACAAAGTTGAACCCAACTGAACGACTAACACACACAAGCAAACTTGGGTGGAGATTTGGATTGCTCAGGTATTATAAAGGAAATGAGTTAATAAGTCACCAATTTTGACAGGTTCATTTTATTCCCTGATAAAAAAATCTTATGTGATTAATTCTAATTTTAAAAAAAACATATATTTTCCTTTTTACCTGATAAACAGTTGCCCTTAGGTTATCTGCTCTGTCAGGTTCTGTGTTCTGTTTCTGTGAGGGCTTTTGGTCCAAGACTCTCAAAGTCCCTAAATAGTGAGAAGCTGGAGCTGTTGATGGAATCCTCCTTACAGAACCAGGCTTCTTTAAGAACTCAGAGGTCATTAATCTGAAAAGATCCAAATGAATCAAGACAAACTATTACAATTACAATGGTAGAAGAAAGATTCATTAGATTTTGAAACTACTATATCTAAACACTACATTATAATTTAATAAATTATAATTACTTTGAAAATGATGTGGTATTTTATTAGTACACAAAGACCCCTTCAATATAATTTAAATTTTATTACTTTAATTTATATATAGCTTCAAAATAATTTTTCTTTTTAGGTTATTTGTAATTAAAACATTTTAAAAGAATATGGACTCAAGTTACATGGGAAAAAACAATATTAATAAGTAGGTTTTAATAGTTTCCTGTATTATTTTGCTCATGGCTGCTGCTGCTACTGTTGTTTAGTCGCTAAGTCATGTTCAACTCTGCAACCCCTCGGACTGGCCCGCCAGGCTCCTCTGTTCATGGGATTTCCCAGGCAAGAATACTGGAGTGGTTGCCATTTCCTTCTCCAGGGAATCTTCCTGACCCAAGGATCAAACCCCTTCTCCTGCATTGGCAGGCAGATTCTTTACTGCTGATCCACCAGAGAAGCCCCATTTTGCTACATAGACCATCTTAAATATAAAGTTAGACTAATAGCCTCTAACTTGGGGTTGGTGGGAAAATCTGGCTCACGATCTCTTCTGGTATATAAAGTTATTACACCACAGCTATTTCTATTTTCATAATGCCAACAATGGCCTCCCTGCTACAATAGCAGATGTGAGTAATTACAACAGAGACCATATGGCCTATAGGACCTGCCATATGTACTAATTGGAAAATTCACTGAAAAAGTTTGCTGACCCCTGTTCTATTTGAGTAATGATAATTTAAAAGATGCAGAAGGTTTTGATTAGCACCTATGAGTTAGGCATCAGTGTGAATGATGATCAGTTCTTATCATTTTAACAAACCAACTTAGTGCATAGAACCTCAAAGTTTAAAGTATAATTTTACATGCGTTGGACAAAGACATTTAACAGAGTAGGTGAATGCTAGACCTCAGCTTTATTACTACTTTATATCTACTGTCTCAGGAAAAATAGGAGAAAGAAACTCCATCTCATGAGCAATGTAGAACATAGAGGGTCCTTAATCAATCCCTTTTATAAAAGAATATATTCAACTACGGGGATTGATTATGAAGTAACTAATTCATTCTTCTCATAAGAAGAAAATTAAGAATACCAAATGAAATTTACTTTCAAAAATTAAACTAAAACCTGCTTTGTTGAAATATAAACCTATGACTGAACGAAAATGAAAACTTTATTACCTGCCAGATGCACTGGATGCTCTATTATTTGTTGATTTTTTATTCTTCATATTTCTATCTTGAATTGCTTTCTATTAAGTAGAAAAGCAAAAGATTACTCACTGTATATATCACAATTATAATTAGAGCCAGCTGCTAGAAAGTCAATGTTTTTTGAGCATCTACTATGTGTTAAGCATAGTGGTCATCAGGAACAAATAAGGATATCACATTTCAGGGAAACTCACTGATACTAAACACATAAATCATGTGACTCATGAAAGTGATAAAGTAGGGTGTAATGGCAGTGACAGAGTGGAGTTGAGGAGCTACTTTAATGCAGGTGATTGGGGAAGGGCCCCTGAGAATGTTACATCAGAGCTCAGACAGATGATGGATAGAAAAGGGCCATGTGACACTCTGTGGAGACCTTTAGAGCTGTGAGAAGCAGAAGCCAGTGAAAGATGCTGAACCATAGTGAGCGTCAGGGAGAGCTGAGGAGCATGAGATCCAGAAAGAACCACGAGAGATCTCCAGGCAGTGGTGAGAAGTCTGCATTTTATTCCATGATGAGAGTCCAACGAAGAGACCTTAGAGGGGAATTACTTATTCAGACTTAAAGTCACTTGGTAACGAGTAAGAATAAAGCCAAAGATTCAATCAAAAGAAACATGCTATAATCTTACTTGCTATATATAAATCAACTGTTCTAATTTAGAATTGCTGCTGCTACTGCTGCTAAGTCGCTTCAGTCGTGTCCTACTCTGTGCGACCCCATAGACGGCAGCCCATCAGGCTCCCCCATCCCTGGGATTCTCCAGGCAAGAACACTGGAGTGGGTTGCCATTTCCTTCTCCAATGCAGGAAAGTGAAAAGTGAAAGTGAAGTCGCTCAGTCGTGTCCGACTCTTAGCGACCCCATGGACTGCAGCCTACCAGGCTCCTCCGTCCATGGGATTTTCCAGGCAAAAGTACTGGGGTGGGGTGCCATTGCCTTCCCCGAATTTAGAATTACCTCTGTTAAACATTTCTAAAACCTTGTCTTTAAATTCCAGAATACCATTCTTCCTTTTAAGGAATGACTTTTCTACTTTCCACAGACAGATGGGTGCTAGCACGAACATGAGAGCACAGATGTAAACACATCCCTAACTTGGCATTAGTGTTTTTCCTAAGGAAATAGACCTGCGATATGGCTTAATGAAACTTCTCCTTAAAATGTAATAAAAATCTAATAGCCTGTATTATAAAAGTCCTGTTTGACCACAAGTTTTCAGATAACTCTTATTTTCTCCCATAGTAAATATACTATATCTACCAGTTAACTGCAGGAGAAATTGGATAAAGAAAACTCAGGAGGAATAGACACTAAAAATGCTCCACCATAAATTTTAACAGTATAGTACTCTAGTGTAATATAGTATATTGCTGTTTGTTGTTCAGCTCTTTGCGACCCCATGGACTGTAGGGTCCTCTGTTCATGGGATTTCGCAGGCAAAAATATTGAAGTGGGTTGCCATTCCCTTCTCCAGGGGATCTTCCCAACCCAGGGACGAACCTGTGTTCCCTGCATTGGCAGGCAGATTCTTTACCTCTAAGTCACCAAGGATGCCTGCAATATTGCATAGGGACAAGTAATCCTACATATCACAAATCTGGTTCTCAAGGTAATGATAATAATATTCCTGATAATGACCCTGTCCTTCCATTTAAATAGGTATGGATGCTGATAAATATTTCTTAAAAGGTTTTTATTTAAAATTTTTTTTAAGTATTTACAGATGATACCCAAAGGAATACCTTCACTAATTCCAAACGCTCAGAAATTATTCCAGACAGCTATATTTTTATAACATGAAGACCTATAGAAATCTAAAAGAATATTATGATCATATGCCTCTGAAAATTTTAATGAAATGTTGGGCTTTACTGTATTTACTCCAACATGTCTCTGAAGTGAAAATTCCACTGAGTAAGGACCACACGACAGTATGATATCACTGTCGGGAGATGAGTCTCACACAGACAGTTCAGAAGTGCCTAACGTGGGAGATAAAACACTTAAGAGTCCTATGTGGAGTTGTAAGGTATAGTATAGAAGGCATAATTTTATATAAATACCTTTGAAGACTCAGTACATAAGATACTCTGAAGTTGTAGTGGTGGTGGATCTTCAGCTGTTAAGTCATCATCCATAGTCATTTCAGCTTTCTCCTTTTCTTCTTCAGCATCACCAACAGTCACTTGACTTTCCTTGGGTTTCTCAAGTGCAGTAGTAACAAAGTCTATCAAAAAGGAGTTCTTTTCATTTTTGGTTGATTTCAAGGAATTATGGCTTTCAGCGCATTCTTCATTCTCATCTACTTTGTGACAAAGTAACAGAATTAAATCTCCCTTCTGAATTAATGAGGTGGATAACTGATTCATTTGCCTTCTGCTAAATGAAAACTGTCTCTGATCTTTCTTGCAAAATAGAAATGGAGAAAACAACCATATTAAACTTGAATAAACATTTTTCCAAAGTGATCTCTAACAGAGAAAGTGGCTACTAAACCTACTAAAGCATTTAGCACACCTTAGAAAAATATCATATAAGTAAATAGAATGGAATAACCATCCTGAAATATAGACACGTCACAAATGCTTGTATAAATCAAGTAAATGAGATAGCAATATCTATTCTATTTAAAAGCTTGTGTTTCTTAGCTGGAACAAAAGGCATAGATCTCCAAGCTACCACAGTTACTAGCAATGGCAGTTGTGAAATTGTACAGATACAGAGAAAACCAAGAATCAATGCAATTCGAGAAGAGTCTACCACACAGAGAATAAAGTCATCTGCCAGAGTTTTACTCCCACTAAGATGCAGTGTTGCCTCTGATAACAAAAGGGCAGGAAAGGAAGGCCTAATACTCACCATCTCAGTGCTCTAGGGAAAGGCTTAGGCTCTGGCATGGAGGATTCAGTTTTGCTTTTACAGAATTGCTTCTACTATTTTGATTCTATCACACTTTAGAATGTACAACAGAAAATCAGTCCTTCTGTGCTGATCACCAAGTTTCAGTTCTACTAGTACCTGGCCAAACCTGTATCTTTACTGTCAAAGTCTTAATGCTTAGGTTTTCAGTACAGCTATTTTTGGGGAACTCATTTTGAGGTGAGCTAGATATAATATCACCTTATAATTCCAATTAAGTGTTCATATTTGGACAGTACTCATGATTCAAAGTATCAATAATGTATTCTGCTAATCAATGTACTCAGTGAAAAGAACTGAAAAGAACACGGACTTTGGAGCCAAAGATTCAAATTATGGCTCCATCACTGACCTTGGGTATGTTTCCCAATATCTTTGCACTTCAGTTTTCCTCATCTGTAAAATGATAAAAATTATACTACATAGTAAGCACTTAATAAATGTTAGTTATACATCCCAACCTTAGAAACAGCTATGCCTTTATACACCATAGGACTAAGGAAAGAAAGAATGTTAACTTGTTCATACCTCACACTTACTGTGTGTTAACTACGGTCCTGTTATATGTGCTTTACATGTATTAATTAATTTAATTCTTATAACCACTCTACTCTTAGGCCCATTTTAAAGATCCATACATAGGGCCAGAAAGGTTAGTCACCTTCTCATGTAGTTGTACCTGGATTTAAGTCCACCTTAGTCTTAATTTAAAAGTTCACCTAACCATTATGCTAAGTACTGGAGCAACAAATACATAATAATAGCTCACCCTGAGTGAATACTCTACTTGTGTCAAGAATTGAGTTAGTGGCTAAAATGCATAGTGTCACTTAATTTTCACAATAGTCTAATGAGTTTGATTATTATAACTTGGTGGATTGAGGCACTGAGAAATTAAGTTCTGCATCTATAACCACAAGGTTAGTAAATTGCATCGTTGAGATTAAAACTCAGGCAAACATAAACATATATTGTTCCTGTAACTATGTGAAGTATTACTCCTTTGGCATACTTATATGGCATTCTAAGCAATACAGAAGTTCACAAATAAAATAAGGTAGGATACTTTAATATAATCACCTGTAATGGAGGCTTTTTCTTCAGATTCTAGTGAAAAGGAATCTTTAAGATTTTCTTTAACAGATGATGATGGTATACTTGTTAACCATGGATCCTATTTAAAGAAACTATGTAAGTTTACTTCTCAAGATTTGTGGAGGGCAATAGCAGTATTAAGACTACTTCATAACTCTGAAATATGCATTATTAGTTTTCTACTGAAACACTATAAGGGTTAAGTCAAAGGAGGTTATAATATACTTTACTTTCAAGTTAAGAGCTAGTTCAGTTCTTTAACTGAAACTTCTAAATCCATTTTTAGCAATTTTCAAAACTACTGATGCTCTAGAATCAAATCTCAGAAATACTTAAGTATTTGACATCTTTTTCTCTAAGTATATACTTTCTAAGAAAGCATAAAGATCGTAGGTCAAAAACCCTTAGTTTGAAACAAATATTAATAGTTGTTCAAACAAAATCAATTCATAAAACCAAGTGCATGCGTGTGTGTTGTCGATTCAGTCATGTCTGACTCTTCATGACTCTGTGGACTGTAGCTCACCAGGCTCCTTTGTGCATGGGATTCTCCAGGCAAGAATATTGGAGTGGGTTGCCATTTCCTCCTCCAGGGAATCTTCCCGACCCAGGGATAGGACTCACATCTCTTTTATCTCCTGCATTGGCAGGTGGGTTCTTTACCACTAGTGCCACCTGGGAAGCCCCAAAACCAAGTAGCTACTTCCAAATATTTTAGATTAAAAAAAGTACATAGATTTCAGGCACTTTAGTTTTCCTCAAAATTACTATATCTGAAATAAAATAATTATATATGAAATGAAGTAATTATATTTGTGTTCCTATATTAAACATCTCTTTATAGGATAATACTCTAGTCTAAGGGTGATGATACTATAAGAAGTTTGATTTTTGTTGTATAAAACTTTTTATTTTTTTCTCATATATTTAATGACAAAAGCAATAGAGAGAAACCATCTAGGAAGATGGCAGAAGTGCTAAAACACTGGAGTCTACCCTAAGAGGTGAAGCTTTACCCAAGGAGATTTGGAAGTTAGTAGCTTTTCTCCTGAGAAAATTTCCCCAATTGTGTAGCTCAAGTAGTAGTAGGCTGCAACCCTACCAGACTTGCTTGAGGAGTCAGAGAATAGAGTTTAGGAATAGATGATCAGCCAATAAATTTGGAGAATAGCTGCAGACGGCAAGAACCCCAAAATCTGCATATAAAATCCACCTCAAACCCTTGACTCAACTATGTATGGCATGGAAAAGACCTCAGAGGGCCTGTAAAATTGTAGTAGATAGAAAGTAAAAAAAAAAAAAAAAAATAAGCACAAGTTTTAGTCAATGTCCATGGCAACGGATACAGAGTTGGAAATTTGAGTCTGGCCATAAAATCAGTACGCAGGATGAGATGGCTGGATGGCATCACTGACTCGATGAATATGAGTCTGAGTGACCTCCAGGAGTTGGTAATGGACAGGGAGGCCTGGCATGCTGCAGTTCATGGGGTCGCAAAGAGTCGGACATGACTGAGTGACTGATCTGATCTGATCTGATAAAATCAGTATGATAGAACACATGTTCAGAGAAACAGAATCCAAAATGTCTATAACTTATCATCCATAATATTCAGTATTCAGTCAAAAAATTAAGTAACAGAAAATAGTGACTTATATTATGAATATGCTAAGTCACTTCAGTCGTGTCCGACTCTGTGTGACCCCATAGAAGGCAGCCCACCAGGCTCCACCGTCCCTGGGATTCTCCAGGCAAGAACACTGGAGTGGGTTGCCATTTCCTTCTCCAATGCATGAAAAGTGAAAAGTGAAAGTGAAGTCGCTCAGTCACGTCCGACTCTTAGCGACCCCATGGACTGGAGCCTACCAGGCTCCTCCGTCCGTGGGATTTTCCAGGCAAGAGTACTGGAGTGGGGTGCCATTATACTATGAATACAAACAACAAAAACCATCTATAATAACCAACCCAGCGATGACCCAGATATTGCAATTGGCAAACAAGAACTTTAAAGTAGGTTTCATAAATATCTTCAAGCATTTAGGAGGAAAAATATATACACAGTGGTGGAATAGATGGGTATCTTGTTAGATACAGAAAATACAACAACAACAAAAATTGGAAATTCCAGAGTTGAACAGTACTGAAAAAAAAAAAAATACTGTATAGACTTAACAGCAGGTCAGATATGGTAGAAAAAAGCAGTGAACTCAAAGTCTCTGAAGACAGAAACTGAAGAAAACAAAGGGCAAAAAGACTGAAGAAACATGAACGTGAACATGAGAGATCAGTGAGACATATTAAACATTTCAATGCACTAGATTACAAACAAGAGGAAAGAAAATGAAACAGAAAAAAAATTAACTTCCCATTTTCATGGAAAATATCAGTTTACAGATCCTGAAACCTCAACAAAACCCAAGCAGGATAAATATAAAGATAAACTACACCTAGGTACCTTGTAGTCAAATTATTGTAATTCAAAGAAAAAAGATAAAGTCTTGGAAAAAAAATTCTAAAAGCTGTCAGAAAAAAACCCCAAAATGTTATATAATAAGTACAACAAGATAAATTTCTGCTGATTTTCTAACAGAAACCATAGAGGTCAGGAACAATGGAAGCCTATAAAGAGCTGGAGGTAGCAGAAGAGACCTGTCAGCCAAGTACATATTCAGCTAAGTCATCCTTCAAAAATGAAGACGAAGTGAATTTTTTTAGATAAGTAAAGATTGAGCAAACCTGTCACTGGAAAATGTATATTACAAGAAAAATAAAAAGTTCTTAAGATTGAAGGGAAATAACACTAGAAGGAATATGAATTTAAAGGAAGAAATGAGGATCCTTAGAAATGGTATACAAATCTAAGAAAACTACAAGTGTTTATTCTACTCTCTTAGTTCTTTAAAAGTCTAAGACTAAAAATTTAAAATCATTCACCATAAAATAACCATTTGGTCAAAAAAGAGATCACAAGGAAAATTAGAAAACATTTTTAAAGGAATGATAATGAAAATGAAAGTGAAGTTGCTCAGTCATGTCTGACTCTTTGCAACCCCATGGACGGAGTAGCAGGCTACTCCATTTTTTTCCAGGCAACAGTACTGGAGCGGGTTGCCATTTCCTTCTCCAGGGGATCTTCCCAACTCAGGGATCGAACCTGGGTCTCCCGCATTGTAGGCAAATGCTTTTACCATCTGAGCCACCAGGGAAGTCTGATAATGAAAATAAATGTCATCAAAAATGGGTGCTGTTAATCAAGCATTAGAGGAAAATTCACAGTTTTTAAAAGTTTTGATAGGATGAAAAGCTTAAAATGAAGGGACATATTTTCTAACTTAAAGATAAGCAAATTAAACCCCCCAAAATAAAAGAAAGAAATAATAAAGAATAAAAATCAGTGAAACTGGATACAAACAGTAGAGAAAACTGTCAACATTGGTTCTTAGAAGAGTTTTAACAAAACTGAGCAATTCCTATCAAAATTCAACAAAAAAGACAGAAAACACAAACTATACATCAGAGATGGAAGATGGACTGTCAGGATAATTTTATTGCCATCAAAAGCATAAGGGAATATCACAAACAACTTTATAAATACAGCATCTCAGAAAAAGTGGTCAAATTTCTAGATAGACAAAAATTACTAAACTGATGAAGTAGCAAATCTGAATACCAAAGTATCTATCCAAAAAAGGAAAAAATCAAATTTAGTATCAAAGACCTCTCCACAAAGAAAATTCTAGGCCCAGATAATTTTGCTGGGGAAGTCTCCCAATTCTGGGAAAAATGATATCAAATTTTTGGTTTCATACCAAATTTTAGAAAACAAAGAGAAAGACACACTCCCCAATTCATATGATACCCATGCCTGACAATAACATTATAAGGAAAAAATTTTAGTCTGCCTTCATAAATACAGACGCAGAAGTCTTAACAAAATATTAAGAAATAAAATCTCATACTAAAATAACCTACTATGATCGACCAGATTTTACCCCAGGAATACTGAGTTAATTTAACAGAAAAGTATAGATATGTATCATCATACAAACACACACACGAAGGGAACGTAGGAAGTGAGGCTGCAGCAAAAAGGAAAGTGTCACCCTTTCCATATCTAGCTGTGACACTTGAGGGAAAGTAAGGCAGTAGAGAGAAAGGTGCTGTGTCATATAAGAATTCATACATAGTTTAAGAGACATAAGCATAGTTGAATGTGGATGATAACAGACCTTTCCAGAGGCAAAGATAATGGATATAGGAGAAAGAAAGGTATGACAAAAAATTAATGGAAATCCCTGAAAAGGTGGGCTTAAAGAAGATTCACAGCACGCTCAGCAAAGTTTTATAATCAGGAATAAGAAAATTTTAGATTATTAAAAACAAAAGTATTTAATATGCCCAACAATAAAATAATAAATCTACATTATGGGCCATGTTACTGTCATTAAGGTGAATGTAGTCTCAAGATCACCTAGCAACACAGAAACACTTCATGAGCTCAGTGCTAAGAGGTTTAAAAAAAAAAAGCATAATGCAAAACATTATGAATATTAAGATGACAAATATGATAAAATAAGTACAGGAAAAATAGCCCCAAAGGGAATAAGAATAATGAACACTGTTGCTATTAAGTGGTGGGATGATGAGTAGATATTTTTCAAATAAACTTTCTGTCACTATATAATGTTACTTTAAAAACTTTAGGAATACTTTTGTCTTTAATCAAGGGACATAACATGCATCACAAAGAGGATTTAGTTAGGCATCACTACCAGTCTGAATAATGTCCCTCAAAATTCATGTCTATCCTGAATCTCAGATGGAATTAATTAAGATGAGGACATACTAGACTAGGGTGGACCCTAAGTCAAATGACCGGTGTCTTTTTTTAGAGGAAAGTGAGGGGAGACACAGAGACCAAGGGGAAAAGGCCATGTGATGATGGAGATTAGATGCGGCGGACAGCCAAGGCCCACCAAAGATTTCTGACAGCCACCAGAAGCTGGAAGAAGCAAGGAAGGATTTCTCTCTAGAGCCTTCAGAGAGAATATGACCCTACCCACACTTCGAGTTTGGACTTCGGACCTCCAGAACTGAAAAAACTTCTGTTGTTTTAAGTCTAATTTGTGGCAATTTGTTGTAACAGCTACAGTGAACTACCACAATATCCACGCAGTCAATCTTATTCAGTACACAATAACTGTTTGGCTTTGATAAGCCCATCTCTTCTCCAGATTTTTATAACAAATTAGGACATAGCACACTGAAGTTAGAGAGGCTTATATCAAATTGCCAGCCTTACTGGTAAAGCTAACCTACAGGACAAGAGTGGAATAAGAAGCCTACTGTAATCACACTTCTGGTCTGAACTGGAGAGATCCATTCATTTAGCTGTGATACAAAGGACTTTCTCGGTCTCCCTTTGTACCACCTCTCTTACTCACATCTGAACCACAGAGGAGTCACAAGAAAGAAGCTTAGTCAGGTACTGTTTAGTTTTCTCTGATCTGCTTAAGCAGATTGTGGAGCAAGAATGTTCTTCCCATACTTATTCCTTCTGAAATGTGAGGTGGAAGTTTCCTAGCCATAGTGCAATTTAAATACAGGAGGCCAAGTGTTCTTCCCTAATGACAATACACAGTAAACTCCTGATGAACTGAAGGATCATATCTACTCCCATTGTGGTATCCCAAAAAAGATAGGACACTGCTGTGAACATTCAATATGCATTTGTTGAGTGATTAAAACCAAATGAATAAAATTACACTGGCCATAAATTATACAATTAAAATACGTGTAAATATATACTTGCAATTAAAGTGTTGCAAAGATTCAAAAGGACTGCACTGTTTTTTCACATTTAACTTTCTCTGATATTGGATGCATCTTATAATGACTGGCATGTTATAGCTTAATTAGCAGTTTTCTTCTTTCTTAGCAGTACACAAAATAATTCTGCATCTTTGTTCTATCTTACAATGCAGTTTTAGACCCAATAGAACATATTTTAAAAATTAAAGTTCCTTGTCATTTGCTGAAGAAAACATGTAACACACACACAAACACACACATGCATGTACACAAATGTTCTTTCTCTTATAATCAGATGCAAAAATCTGAACTCAAAACACAATCGAGCAACAGTGCTAACCTCAGGATCAAGGTTTTCAGAGAATGCATTCTTCTCAACTTCTGGTTGTCTGCCATTCAGCCTTGGGTGGAACGAAGGTGTGGAATGTGCCTCTAAATCTTCGTGTGGGACAGTTTCTTTATTGTCTCCTAAGCTATCTTTCTTCTCCCCATGGTTGTGCTTTTTCAACATGCTCCTTGGTCGAGGTGAAGGCTTAAATTGGCTGTCTGCTTCAAGGCTGCTGTTATTTTCTGCAGAAAAATACAATGCTTTAATACATTTAATACAGTAAAAATATATATATATTTTTAAGATGGTCATGGCTTCTCCTACACCCCAGATCCCACCAAACTTCCCTCCTGTTTCCAAGCACCTTCCCTTTTGGTCCTGGAGAAGAAGCCCACACCCTTCTCTACAAAGAACTCCAGAAAGTAAAAATAGGTGATAGTTGACAATCAAAAAAAATTTTTTAATGGCTGCCATTCTGAAAGTAACAAGTATACTTCATTCTTGTGAGTAGTTAACTATTCTACTTTATCAACTCTCATAGTATTAACAATTTTTTTAAATAAACAAAACCATGTCTTGATTTCAGCCTTTATAAAACGAGGCAGTTCAGTCATCAAACCTTTATTGAGTGTCTGCCACCAGGCCCTGTTCACATCACTCACATGAACAGATCTCAGAATCAAGACACTGGCAATGGCCCTGTCCTAGGATTTTAGAGGTTGGGGAGGGAGATGATTGTAAACAAATAAAATTATAAGACAAAGGTAAGTGCTGTAACAAGTATGAAGATGATGTCGGTACAGGGGTAGAAGAGCCAATGTCTCTGGAAAAAGGAATGGAGAACTCGACAACTTGTGAGCTGCTGTTCTCTGACTCCATAAAACCTCTCCAGCAGTTATTAAAATTTCTCAGTTACTATTTCCACTGCTTCTAAGTTTAAAACAACAATCTAATGCTGGTATACTTTCAGCCCTCAAAATATGATATACAGGATTTTTACATGAACTTTTACCTAAATTTTACCATATATATATATATACACACACATTTCTCCACTGTCCTACCAATGTATTCTGACAAAGCTGCAAAATTGAATACCTTTCCCCTTTTTATTGGTAAGTGGGGTTATAAATCCTGCTAGAAGATTCTACAGTCAGACCTAATTGGAACCACTATAAATGTTGCACTGCCAATTTTAGGTATGTCCTAAATTCTAGTCAAATGTCCAATTTAAAATCCAAGAGTTATCCTAGATTCCTCCCTTAAAATCCAAAGCATCATGATACCCTATTGACTCTACTGCTAAATATCTCTCATTTATCCCACTTTCTGCAACCCCACTGTCAGTTCCTTATCCAGTCTTGCCTAGATTACTGCCTCAGCAACATTTATAAAACACAAATCAGATCACACCACCCCTCGCCACAAAATTCTTCAGTGGCTCCCCATCATCCAGTCCTGCAAGTTCGTTGCCTCTGAACAATATAAAAGATTTCAGTCTTGTCCCTGCCTAGCTGTGCTGTCTCGTCACCGGCACACTGCCTTGGTAATCTGTCCTGATATGCTGGGCTCCCTCTCCTTCTGCAGTTGGTCCACCTCTCTTGCCACCAAACTTTAACCCTAGTTCTTCCTCTGCCTAGGATGTCCACTTCTGGCTTTTCCTGACAAACGCTTGCTCGTCTTTGGAATCTCAGTTTAAGCAGAATGTTATATAAAGCTTGATAAAAAGTTTTGAGTCTTTTTTTTTTACTGTAATAACAACACTTAACAGGAGATCCATTCTCTTAACAAAATTTTAAGTGCAGAATACAATATTTATTACCTAAAGGCACAAAGCCATACAGAGAACTCTAGAACTTGTTCATCTTGCTAACTGAAACTTTATACCTTTTGACTAGCAATTCCCATTTCCCTCTCCCTCTAGCCACTCATAACTACCATTCTTACATTGAAATCTTAACCCCAAAAGTGATATATTAGGAGGTAGGACCTTTGGGAGGTGATTATGTCATAGAGGCAGATCTTATGAATGGAATGAGTGCCTTAAAAACAATGTTCTAGAAAGTTCTCTTGCCTTTTCCACCATGTAAAGCTACAATGGGAAGCCTGCAACATGGAAAAGGACCCTAACCAACCATATGAGCCTTGTGATCTCAGACTTTCATCCTCCAGAACTGTGAGAAACAGATTTTTATCGGTTATAATTCACCCAGTTTGTAGTTTCTGGTTGTGCTGACCTGCTAAGCTACTTCAGTAAGGTTTGACTCTTTGTGAACCCATGAACTGTGGCCCACCAGGCTTCACTGTCTTTGGGATTTTCCTGGCAAGAATACTGGAATGTGTTGCCATTTCCTCCTCCAGGGGATCCTCCCAACCCAGGGATTGAACCTGCATCTCCTGCACTGGCAGGTGGGCTCTTTACCACTAGGGCCATCTGGGAAGCTCCAGTAGTATTTGGCAAGTATTTGATTACAGCAGCCAAAATGAGTAAGACAGTATTGGGGGATTGGTACCGCAACTCTCATGCTGCAGTCACAGTTACCATCACAGTGCTTATAAAAGTGAGACATATCATACAAACAACAAATCTGTGTGGATAAATAAAATGATCTGCCTATGAACAAATGATGAATAATAAAGTGAAGAGTAAAAGCATTTATAGCATGCTTAATTTACGCCAGATTGCTCTAAACCCTTCAGATACATAAACTCATTTAATTGCCTCAAACCCCTTGCAGTGGTTCAACTATTGGCCCCTTTCACAGATAAATAAAATGAGGAACAAAGAGCTCATGTGCCCATGGTTATAAACTCTAGTTTGTGGAATTAAAGCAGGAGCACCTTGGCTCCAATGGTAATGGAGTCAAGGTGCTCCTGCTTTAAAGTTAAAACAAAGACAGCATACCTTGTAAAAATTACTTTCTACAATCACCATCAATGTGACCATTACCTGATAAAGTGAAAGAGTTTGATTATGTACTTTTTACAGCAGAAAATTTAAGTCTGAATTTGGCAATAAGGAGTTCATGATCTGAGCCACAGTCAGCTCCTGGTCTTGTTTTTGCTGACTGTATAGAGCTTCTCCATCTTTGACTGCAAAGAATATAAGCAATTTGGTTTGGGTATTGAGCATCCGGTGATGTCCATGTATAGAGTCTTCTCTTGGAAGAGGGTGTTTGCTATGACCAGTGCATTCTCTTGGCAAAACTCTATTAGCCCTTGCCCTGCTTCACTTTGTACTCCAAGGTCAAATTTGTTAATCCAGTTAGCTCTTGACTTCCTACTTTTGCATTGGTCATTTAAATTAAATTTGCTCAATTCAGTTAATTTTAGTTCATTGATTCCTAAAATGTCAGTGTTCACTCTTGCCATCTCCTGTTTGACCACTTCCAATTTGCCTTGATTCATGGACCTAACATTCCAGGTTCCTATGCAATATTGCTTTTTACAACATCAGACTACTTCCATCACCCGTCATATCCACAACTGGGTGTTGTTTTCTCTTTGACTCCATCTCTTCATTCTTTCTGGAGTTATTTCTCCACTGATCTCCAGTAGCATACTGGGCACCTACCAACCTGGGGAGTTCATCTTTCAGTGTCCTATTGTTTTGCCTTTTCATACTGTTCATGGGGTTCTCAAGGCAAGAATACTGAAGTGGTTTGCCATTCCCCTCTCCAGTGGACCACGTTTTGTCAGAACTCTCCACCATGACCTGTCCATCTTGGTTGGCCCTACACTGCATGGCTCATAGTTTCATTGAGCTAGACAGGCTGTGGTTCATGTGATCAGTTTGGTTAGTTTTCTGTGATTGTGGTTTTCATTCTGTCTGCTTTCTGATGGAGAAGGATAAGAGGCTTATGGAAGCTTCTTGATGGGAGAAACTGACTGAGGGGCAAACTGGGTCTTGTCGGGAGCTGGTGATCGACAGGGAAGCCTGGCGTGCTGTAGTCCATGGAGTTGCAAAGAGTTGGACACGACTGAGTGACTGAACTGAACAGCAGACAAGCGAGAACAAAGGAAACTTTCAGGTTCTAATATTTTTATAAAGCATTAAATGATAGTCAGCAATATCTCATGATATTAAAAATATTAAGTTCTAAACATGATAAAGAAAAAAGTCTAAAAATTTAGATAGAGCTAAACTTGTTAACCACATTACTTCTTTAATGAATAAATTATTCATTTATATATTCAAATACTTAAAGAATTCTACATGCCAGGCACTAACCAGCAGACTCAACTTTTTCCTTCAACTTGAATAACCTTGGAATAATGATTTCAAATATTTTCTACCAAAATTTCACTTCCAAAAGCATCAAGTTTTCAGAAAGGAAAAAAAAGTCTATACATTATCAAAATGTCTTGTTTCACTATCAAATGTAAATGATTACCTATTTCAGTAATTATTTTTATATTACATATACTGAATTGCAAATGGTTAATGATTGTTCAAAAATTCAGTATTGCACATTCATAATCCTGGGGCCATCTTGTGGTCAAAGTACAGTATTTCTCTATTCATTTTAATTTGTCACAGGTTTTAAAAAAGGTATTAAATAGCTGGATTATTGCTGATTATGTACCATAAAGTTTTAATTATATATTTATATCTATATCAGACTAAGTTTTAGCTTTTATAGTATGCTCACAGTTTCTTATTACCTAATGAAAAGCTTTTCAGAATTAGGACAAATAGGATAAACATAATCTATAAAAATAGTTTTTTAAACTCAACTAATACTAGGGAATACTACATACTCTATCTTTCATAAAGATTCACTGTGCATATGTCTTTATTAATGGTTCCAAGAAGTTCTCTCATAAAAAAATTGGTTTAAAATTTCTATAACTCTGTGTTTTCCCCTTAATACAATGAACAATCTGTGGAAAATACTGTGGAAAATGGTGATTTATTGGATTATTCACTATTTGATTATGTTTCCCTTCTCTTCATTTTTTATTTTACTCAGCACACTGGTAAGGTACATTTTAGCAAGTAAATTGTTTCATCAGAGCTTGTGCTTACACTTTTGTAGACGTTTATAGTTTGAGACATACTTTAGTGTGATGAGTATGCGCTGTCATGTCTGACTCTTTGTAACCCCATGGGACTATAGCCCACCTGCCAGGCTCCTCTGTCCATGGAACTTTCCAGGCAAGAATACTGGAGTCCTCCCAAGGGATCTCCCCAACCCAGGGATCAAGCCCACCTCTCCTGCGTCTCCTGCACTGGCAGGTGGATTCTTTACCACTGTGCCACCTGGGTACATTCTTCAAACAATTCTGTAGGAAGGGAGAGCAAGGTTCCTCTCCCTCCTCATGAGGACAGTAAGGCTTACCCTATTGCTAAGGTCATACATAATTAACATCCAGTGGCTTTCTCCCTAGTATCATTGCTGATTCATATCTTCTCCTCATTTGAAAGTGGACAGGATTGTCAGGGGTGGAAAAAGGAGTGGGTCCCTAATACATATCTGAAATAAAGCTTTGCCTGAGATTATCAGTGCTATCTAATATATAAAGTATGAAATACTTACCAGTATCGTATTTAATGATGATATAAAGGAAAGAGGTTTTTGTGAAGGTTAGTACCAACTACTATTGTTTTCCATAGAACAGAAAAAGGCTGGAAGACCCCAAATCCTTGCACTTCTATGCCCTTGTTCCTGCATGGTAGCCCAGGGGGTCTCACGGCAGTTGGTGCCTGATTCAGTCCAGCCCTGCTCCACTATGCCAAGGGCTCTGTAGAATTGTGGAGAAACTACTGTAATGGTCATACCAGGAACTTCCCCACAGAAAACTGAGTTTTAGTGGATTTTCCTGGGGAACAGAGAAACCAAATGGAGATTCTCTTAAGGAAGTCTAGAGGCTTAGACGATAAGAGTAATAACACCTCTCTCTCCCACCCCCATTTCAAATATACAAATGTCACATAGATACTCTGGCAAATGGCTGCATGGAAATGATTCTTTAGGACTAGCCCCAGTGCTGCTCTCTAACCCTAATGTTTTGAGTGTGAGATGGATTAGAAAGGACTCCATTGTAGTTACAGTGCTAAAAGCAAAATTGGAGCTTATATGTCTAAGTGAGGCTGGATGTGGATGCTTCCACCTCCTGCATTCATTCAGTCTTGCATCTCTGCTAGTGCCTGATAGGAGGCCAAAGAACTTTCAGTCATCCACATCGAGCCTCGATAAGGCCTATGAGCTCCAATTTTGTTTTTAGCAGTGTAACTACAATGGAATCTTTTCTAATCCATTTCATACTCCAGACGTTAGGGTTAGAGCAACACTGGGGGAGTCCTTAAAACAATCATATCCATGCAGTCATTTGCCAGAATATTTGTTTGACATCTTTATATTTGAAATGGGGGTTGGAGGACGGGAGGGAGAGGTGTTGTTGCTCTTACTATCTAAGCCTCCAGACTTTCCTGAGAATTACGGCTTTCCTCTATGGTTCTGGGTTTCCCAGGTCACACTAGTGGTAAAGAACCTGCCTGCCAATACAGGAGACATAAGAGACGTGGCTTCAATTCCTGGGTTGGGAAGATCTCCTGGAGGACGGCATGGCAACACCCAGTATTCATGCCCGGAGAGTCACATGGACAGAGAAGCCTGGTGGGCTACAGTCCATAGGATCACAAAAAGTAGGACACAACTGAAGTGACTTACTACACACACGTGCACCCAACCGCTACACAGCCAGATCTCCAATTTATGGGCTTCCTTGGTGGTTCACATAATAAAGAATCTGCCTATAATGCAGGAGACCTGGTTTCAATCCCTGGATTAGGAAGATCCCTTGGAGAAGGGACCCACTCCAGTGTTCTTGCCCTGAGAATTCCATGGACAGAGGAGCCTGGTAGGCAACAGTCCATGGGGGTCACAAAGAGTCAGATAGGACTGAGAGACAAACATTTTCATTTTCATTTTCTATACTTCTAGTATTTTTATTTATATCTGTAAAATTGAAATGTTAAGTCTGTCTTTTTTCTTAAATATTGATTAGCCCCTACATAAAAATATTTTATAATTATCTTAAAATAAATTTTAAAGAAATGCAATTACAGTAACCTAACAAATTACCTGAAGATGTACTTTTGATCCACTCTAGTTTCTTGTCTTGAAAATCCCATGGACAGAGGATTGCAAAGAGTCCAACACAACTCAGTGAATAAACCAAACCAAACCAACAAATTACCTGAAGATGTACTTTTGACTGGAAGAATTCTAGGTTTAGTTTCCATTTTAATGTTCTCTTTTTCAACTTCCTGTTGTTTATTTTGAGATTCAGGTAAGGGATTTACAACCATGCCTTCACCATTATCAAGTGTAATGTCATCGTTTTTGATAGAGACTACTGGCTCATGTTTCCTCACATCATTGCTTGATTTCTTGGTTTTCAAAAAAGACAATTTTGGAGAATTGTTTTCTTCATCATCTGATATGTGAAAATTATTCATTTTTTTATTAACTGAATTTTCATCTACTGAGGTGTCAGAAAAATCACCTAAGGAAAGTGAAAAAAATAGAAGAGAAAAATATTTTCAATAGTACATTTTAAAGTTTTAAAGGTTACATCAATCAAAAACATTACCTTAAAGACTAGATATGAATTTATAACTGTGAATAGATTTGGAACCCTAAGAAAACTCCTAACTTAGGCAGTCTGTAAATTATAAATTTCAGTTTCATTTATTTAAAACATACTTACTGAGTATGAATACTGTATCAAGTCAAGCACTGTGCTTGCTCTGAAAGAAGTCATTCAAAGGTTCTTCAAAACAACAATCAGTCATAGACATTTAGATTTTGAACTGTAAAACTTATTTTTTTTCTGAAAACTTCATCATATAAAATCAAGAATATTTGTAAATGGAAGAATTAGCTAATAATGTTTTTCCAGTAAAATTTTGGAACTGCTATTCCATCCATACCAGAGTATTAGATATTATTATGAGAAGAATAATAAAGAATACTAACTTAACTATACAGTAATGATTTAACTATTGTTCTGGTACCTTTTACAGAGAACACCGAGAGCTATTCACTGAATATCAAAGAATAAAACACTGAATTTCAAGTTCAGAATTTTGTATGTTTATCTTGAAATGTGAAATGTTAATATCTTTCATAACCAAAGAAACCAAATTAATCATACAGTTCTGATATACTGGGTTTTTTTAAACTGATTCCCTTTCACAGCCAAAAAACCTTGATTTAGAAAAAGCATTATAAAAGTGATTCTGATGTACCCAAAGTTCAGTTCTATGGTCCCTAATCATTACCTCACTGTAGGTCTCATAGGGTTGCCCTTAAAGATGAACTCATCATCTCCAATATAATTTACCATTGACAAGCAAATCTGCTATCAGTTAATTTTCAGTTTTGTATACACATTCAGAAAAAAACAAGGACAATCCTACAACTTTTTGAAAATTAAGAGTGACTTTTTATTCATTAAAAAGTTGGAGACCTAAAACCAGTGAATTCACTAGTATTATTTTAGAATGGTGATTTTTGTTTGTTTTGTTTTCAGGTTTGGGCTATACATAACTAAGGAAGCAAAAAGAAGACATTTCTTTTCTCACGTTCTCACATACCAATCTCATCACTGTCAAAGTCATCTGAGTATTCAGAACTTCTTTGTCTGGCTGAGCGAGCTGTAATTGCTTTTATTAGCTCATCCTGAAATGAGATAATTAAAATCAGTCTCCAGGCAAATGTGTAATCTCATATGTAGAATTAATTCTTTAAACAAACAATGCTTGTTTAATAACTGCTTTAAAACTCAGATTTCATTCATCTAACAAATATTTACCGAAACCCTACTTTATGCCATGCACCCACACTCTAAGAGGCAACGCAGAACATCACAGACGACCTCTTTTTTCATGGAACTTAGAGTTAAACAAGAAATACCAAGAAAATTAATTGAGGGACTCTATCTGGACCAGGTTCATTATAAACTGATATTTTGAAGAAACTGGTATTCTTCATGATCTTTTGTTTCAGCATATTGCTATTAACAGATGTAATCAATACCATAAATTGAGACCTTCAGTTCAAAATTGTAGCAACTGGACACAAGAAGCTTAAATGTTATTATGTTAAACCAGACAAAAAAACTAACAATCTTTATATGAAAATGGCAATTAGAAGTTGCTATTTTACTTTCACAAGCAAATTTAACTTTTAATATACTAGGAACCCAGTATTTAGTTTGGTAGTCTTAAAACCACACAGAAGAGCTGGTGATACTAGAGCCTAAATACATTCATCTGCAAAATCTCAAAAGAAACATAGGATTTACTCATGCTTTATAAAGGATTGCTCTAGGATTACTTTCAAGTCCAATATTCCTAATACAGGAATTACCTTGTAAAATCATTCAAAATAAAAATACTTTACCTGGAAAGTAGTTCTTTTGGTGACTTTTGGACTCTTTGTATATGCCAAAGTTGTGCTAAAAACTTCATCAGACATAGTGTGTTTTAATTCTTGACCTTTATAAAATGGCTAACCAATGATAGGAATAATTCAACCTCTGATGATGGCTGAAACACACAAAAAACAAGTCAGATTTTTGCATGCTTGAGAATTTGTATTATTACATTTAATGCTTCCTAGACCACCAGAAAGTGAAGTCGCTCAGTCGTGTAAAACTCTTTGTGATCCCATTGACTGCAGCCTACCAGGCTCCTCCGTCCATGGGATTTTCCAGGCAAGAGAACTGGAGTGTGTTGCCATTTGACCACCAGAAAAGCCAAATAAAAACAAGAAAAGCATCACTGAGCTGTATGTTCACTTCAAAAGAGTTCTTGAAAATAAATAGCAAATTCTACCAACAAACTGGTTTTCATAGAGAAAAGAAAATTCAAACTTAAGTTTTCAAACTTAAGTTATTTTAAAGTAGTTTTACAATTATTTTATTATCCTAAATAGGTTTTACAATTATTGCACTCACTTGAATAATGAGCGCAATGGCTTGTTGCCAATTAAAACAGAAACTTTTCTACCTCTCTTCCATTCAAAAGTCTAATATTGCCTACGAAAGAGGCATACTTATTTAAAATGCTACTTTTATTTTAAAAATGAAAAGTCTACTTTTATTTAAAAGAATGTAAAGTTGCTCAGTCGTGTCCGACTCTTTGCGACCCCATGGACTGTGTAGCCTATCAGGCTCCTCCGTCCACGGGATTTTCCGGGCAAGAGTGCATTGTCATTTCCTTCTCCAAGGGATCTTCCCGACCCAGGAATCGAACCCGGGTCTCCCGCATTGCAGGCAGACGCTTTACCGTCTGAGTCACCAGTTTAGTTCAGTTCAGTTCAGTCGCTCAGTCGTCTCCGACTCTTTGCGGAATCACATGAATCACAGCACGCCAGGCCTCCCTGTCCATCACCAACTCCCGGAGTTCACCCAGACTCACGTCCATCGAGTCAATGATGCCATCCAGCCATCTCATCCTCTGTCGTCCCCTTCTCCTCCTGCCCCCAATCTCTCCCAGCATCAGTCTTCTCCAATGAGTCAACTCTTCGCATGAGGTGGCCAAAGTACTGGAGTTTCAGCTTTAGCATCATTCCTTCCAAAGAAATCCCAGGGCCGAGCCCTTTATTTAAAAGCCATACTTACTTAAAAGAAGACTACTGTCAGCATAAAGGATAATCTAAGAATATCATTTAATTTTTTTTTCTTTCACTCTTTAACAAAAATGTTAATACAATTAGATAAAACAAAATGAAGTTGTTCCAGGAGGAGACTGCCGGGCCGCCCCGCTGCCGTCCGCAGCGCGCGGGGACCGCTCTGGCCCTACAAGGCGGCGGCGCCCTGTGCCTGACCGCTCGGCCCATTGCGGCCGACCCGGCAGCCGCCACTAGCCAGGCCAGTGCACAGCCGAGCGCGGCTCCGGCCCCAGTTCTCCGCGACCCGCAAGTCCAGCCTTCTGTACTCACCTGGCATTCCTGCGGAGGGCAGTCCGCAACCCGAGAACCCAGAGACTGGCCGCTCTACCCTGCCTGCCCCCGGCTGCTTTCAGAGACCTGGCTTCTTAGGAAGCATGGAGACGCGACGAAGAACGGAGGCGGGGGACGGTTGCTAGGATACAAGATCCATGGGAGGAAGTGACTTCTCCCGTCCCGGGCCTCGGGTACCTAACACCGCCCTGCAGCCCTACGTGTCACTGACGCGACCGCCCAGAGGAAGGAAATGACGTCAGCCACTCTGGGTCTGGGGAGAAGGGTGTTTTACCTGTCGCCTGTGCTTCAGTCGTTACCTAGGAGACGGGACCCGGCCCGCTGCCTGAGAGTTGGCGCCTGCGTACTGAGAGTTGGCGCCTGCCAGTGGCGTGAGGGGCTTCATCAGCGCAAAGCATATCCGTTGTTTTGCTACAGTTGTTACAGACATGAAGTTCTGTAAATCGGAGTAGTGTACTGACGGACTAATGCACTGATAGATGGGACAGAAAGGCAAGATAATGACTTTACAGGCTCAGGAGTCAAAGGGCACATTTGAATCCTGGCGCACCTCTCTCTATCCATGTGATGTCCTGCAAGTTAAGGTCTGTATACACTAGTTTCCTCTTCTGTATTTAAAAAAAAAAAAAAAAAGGGAGGCTATAATATTAATAGTAACCTTAATAGCCATAAAGAAAGCTGAGCGCCCAAGAATTGATGCTTTTGAACTGTGGTGTTGGAGAATACTCTTGAGAGTCCCTTGAACTGCAAGGAGATCCAGCCAGTCCATCCTAAAGGAAATCAGTCCTGAATATTCATTGGAAGGAATGATGTCGAAACTGAAGCTCCAATACTTTGGCCATCCACCGCGAAGAACTGACTTATTGGAAAAGACCCTGATGCTGGGAAAGATTGAGGAGAGGAAGAGAAGTGGACGACAGAGGATATGGTTGGATGCCATCAACGACTCGAAGGACATGAGTTTGAGCAAGCTCCTGGGTGTTGATGATGGACAGAGAAGCCTTAAGTGCTGCCGTGCATGGGGTAGCAAAAACTCGGACACGGCTGAGTGACTGAACAGAGGTGAACTGGCCTTGCTGTGAGTATTGGATGAAATTATGCAGATGGAATACTTGAAAGATTGCCTGGGATTGCATTCCATCAGTGTTAGATAACACTGTATGTAACTCAGCCACAAAGGGCCTGGACAGAAGTCATTCCTTGGCCACACTGCTTAAAACTCATTCCAAGTGTTTCTTTAATGTAAATTCTTTGGGTATGTACTCAGTGGATATTCTGGCAAAAGTTAAATCAGTCAACAAAATAAACTAAAAACGCAGAGGACTGTGTGCTGATAAAGTAACCAAAAATAACAGCACTTAACTAGCATGCTGCTGCTGCGTCACTTCAGTCGTGTCCGACTCTGTGCGACCCCATAGACGGCAGCCCACCAGGCTTCCCGTCCCTGGGATTCTCCAGGCAAGAACACTGGAGTGGGTTGCCATTTCCTTCTCCAATGCATAAAAGTGAAAAGTGAAAGTGAAGTCGCTCAGTCGTGCCCGACTCTAGCGACCCCATGGACTGCAGCCTACCAGGCTACTCTGTCCATGGGATTTTCTAGGCAAAAGTACTGGAGTGGGGTGCCATTGCCTTAAGTAATCCTTAACAAAATAAACAAAAGAAAAATATACTTATTTAAAGACTTTAAAATAACAAGGATTTCTACTATTTTTTTTAATTTAGAAAAAGCTTAATCCTAATTGAATTGTCTGAATTTATTATTCATTGACTAGTAAATTAAACTTGTTCTCAGTATTTTTCCTCCTACCTCTGAATTTTTTTTTCACTTCTTCAACAATTTATTTATAAAGAAATCACAGTGGATACAAGTTTAATAAATCAATATGTTGAAAACCTAAATGTGCATAGCAAGAAATACTAAATTTAGTTTTATCAAAAAGACAGTTCATGTTTTAACAATCTGTGCAATGCAACTTTTTAAATACAGTCTTCTGTTTATGCTCAGCTTGTTTGAAAAATTTAGTTTGATCAACATTTGCTTAACTTCAATGTTTTCAAGAAATTCCTTTTTAACTTTTTACTTTGTATTGGATTATAGCCTATTATCAATGTTGTGATAGTTTCAGGTGAAGAGTTAAGGGACTGGGCTTCTCATATACATGTATGTATTCTCCCCCAAACTCCCCTTCCATCCAAGCTGCTACATTACATTGAGCAGCGTTCCATGTGCTATACAGTAAGTAGGCTGTTGTTGGTTATCCATTTTAAATATAGCAGTGAGTACACGTCCACCCCAACTCACTAACTATCCCTTTCCCTCATGCTTTCCCTCCTACAACCATAAGATTGTTCTCTAAGTCTATGGGTGTCTTTCAGTTTTGTACATTCATTTGTATCATTTCTTTTCAGATTCCACATATAAGGGATGTCATATTTTTCCTTCTCTGTCTGACTTACTTACACTCACTATGGCAATCTCTAGGCCCATGTTGCTTCAAATGGCATTGGTTTATTCTTTTTAATGGTTGATTAATATTCAATTGTATATTGAGAAACCTATATGCAGGTCAGGAAGCAACAGTTAGAACTGGACATGGAACAACAGATTGGTTCCAAATAGGAAAAGGAGTACGTCAAGGCTGTATATTGTCACCCTGCTTATTTAACTTCTATGCAGAGTACATCAAGACAAACACTGGGCTGCAAGAAGCACAAGCTGGAATCAAGATTGCTGGGAGAAATATCAATAACCTCAGATATGCAGATGACACCACCCTTATGGCAGAAAGTGAAAAGGAACTAAAAAGCCTCTTGATGAAAGTGAAAGAGGAGAGTGAAAAAGTTGGCTTAAAGCTCAACATTCAGAAAACGAAGATCATGGCATCTGGTCCCATCACTGCATGGGAAATAGATGGGGAAACAGTGGAAACAGTGTCAGACTTTATTTTTCTGGGCTCCAAAATCACTGCAGATAGTGATTGCAGCCATGAAATTAAAAGACACTTACTCCTTGGAAGGAAAGTTATGACCAACCTCGATAGCATATTAAAAAACAGAGACATTACTTTGCCAACAAAGGTCCATCTAGTCAAGGCTATGGTTTTTCCAGTAGTCATGTATGGATCTGAGAGTTGGACTGTGAAGAAAGCTTATTGCCGAAGAATTGATGCTTTTGAACTGTAGTGTTGGAGAAGACTCTTGAGAGTCCCTTGGACTGCAAGGAGATCCAACCAGTACATTCTAAAGGAGATCAGTCCTGGGTGTTCTTTGGAAGGAATGATGCTAAAGCTGAAACTCCAGTACTTTGGCCACCTCATGCGAAGAGCTGACTCATTGGAAAAGACTCTTATGCTGGGAGGGATTGGGGACAGGAAGAGGAGGATGAGATGGCTGGATGGCATCACCGACTTGATAGATGTGAGTCTGAGTGAACTCCAGGAGTTGGTGATGGACAGGGAGGCCTGGCGTGCTGCAATTCATGGGGTCACAAAGAGTCTGAACTGAACTGAGTGACTGAACTGAACTAAACCATATCTTCTTTATCCATTCCTCTGTCAATGGACATCCAGGTTGCTTCCATGTCTTGCTATTGTAACTGTGCTTCAATAAACATTGGGGTGTCTGTATCCTTTCAGATCATGTTTTTCCCTGGATATATGCCCAGGAGTGTGATTGTGGGACCCTGCATATGTCCATATGGTAACTCTATTTTTTAGTTTTTTAAGGAACCTTCATACTGTTCTCCATAGTGGCTATACCAATTTACATTCCAACTAACAAAGTAGGAGGGTTCCCTTCTCTCCACACCTCCTCCAGCATTTATTGTTTGTATTTTTTGATGGTAGCCATTCTGGCTGTTATGAGGTGATATTTCACTGTAGTTTTGATTCATATTTCTCTAATAATTAGCAATGTTGAACATTTTCATTTTCATGTACCCCCTGACCATCTGAATATCTCTTTGGAGAAATATTTATTTATGTCTTCTGTATTGATTGGGTTGTTTGTTCTGATGCTGTTAAGTATCATGAGCTGTTTGTAAATTTTGGAGACTAATCCCTTGTTGGTCACATCATCTGCACATATTTTCTCCCAATCAGTGGGTTGTCTTTTCATTTTTTTTGTTTCCTTTGCTGTGCACAAGTTTTGTGTTTAAGTAGGTCCCATTTGTCTTTGTTTTTATTTCCATTATTCTGTGACATGTATCAAAAAAAATATTGCTGCAATTTATGTCAGAGAGTGTTCTGTTTTCCTCTAGGAGTTTTATAATGTGCAGCCTCACATTTAGATCTTTAATCCTTTTTGAGCTTTTTTAAAAATATGATATTAAAGAATTATCTAATCTAATTTTTTACGTGTAGCTATACAGATTTCCCAACACCATTTGTTGAATAGACTGTCTTCCCAACATTGTATAATCTTGCCCTCTTTACCATAGATTAATTGACCATAGGTCCATAGGTTTATTTCTGGGGTTTCTATCTTATTCTATATCTTTACTTTTGTACCAGTATCATGCTGTTTAAATGACTATAGCTTTGCAATATAGTCTGAGGTTAGGAAGCCTAATTCCCCCAGCTAGTTTCCGCCCCACCCCCACCCCAAAGTTTGCTTTGGCTAGTCAGGATATTTTGTGTCTCTATACACATTTTGAGATTTTTGTTGTTCTTCTTCTTCTGTGAAAAATATCATTGATAATTTGATAGGGATTGCATTGAATCTGTAGATTGCTTTGAGTAGTGTCATAGTCATTTTGACAATATTGATTCTTCCAATCCACAAAGTGATATATCTTTTCATATCTTTGTGTCTTCCTCAATTTCTTTCATCAGCATCTTATATTTTTCAGAGTACAGGTCTTTTGCCTCCTTAGGTAAGATTATTCCTAGGCATTTTATTCTTTTTGATATGACAGTAAATGGAATTTACTTAAATTCTCTTAAATTTTTCTTCCTGATCATTCATTGTTAGTGTATAGAAATGCAGCAGATTTCTGTGTATTAATTTTTAACCTGCAACTTTACCAAATTCATTGATGAGTTCTAGTAGTTTTCTCATTGCATCTTTAGGATCTTATATGTACAGTATCATGCCATCAGCAAATAGTGACAGTTTATTCTTTTCCAATTTGGATTCCATTTATTTCTTTTCTTCTCTGATTACTATAGCTAGGACTTCTAAAATTATGCTGAATAAAAGTTGTGATAGCGGACATCTTTGGCTTGTTCCTGATCTTAGAGCAAATACTTTCAACATTTCATCATTGAGTATGATGTTATCTTTACTTTTGTTATATAGGGCTTTATTATATTAAAGTATGTTCCTTATATGCCCAGTTTCTGGCGAGTTTTAATCATAAAAGGGTGCTGGATTTTGTTAAAAAGCTTTTTCTGCTTATATTGAGATGATCATATGGTTTTTATTCTTTAATTTCTTGATGTGGTGTATCATATTGTTTGATTAGTGGATATTGAAAAATCCTTGAATCCCTGAGATGAGTCCCACTTGATCATGGTGTATGATCTTTTTAATGTATTGCATTTGGATTGCTAGTATTTTGTTGAGAATTTTTACATCTATGTTCCTCAGTGATATTGGCCAGTAATTTTCTTCTTCTTCTTCTTCTTTTTTTTTTTTTTTTGTGGTATCTTTGTCTGGTTTTAGCATCTGAGTGATGGTGGCTTCATTGAATGAGTTTGAAAGTTTTCATTCCTCTGAAATTTTTTGGAACAGTTGCCAAAGGAAAGGTCTTCTCCAAATAGTTGATAAAATTTACCCGTGAAGCCATCAGGTCTGGGACTTTTGCTCGTTGTTAAACACAGTTTCAATTTCAGTGCTTGTGTTTCATCTGTTCATATTTTCTATTTCTCCCTGGTTCAGCCTTTGGAGATTGTACCTTACTAAGAATTTATCCATTTCTTCTCTGCTGACCATTTTATTGACATACACTTGCTCATAGTAGTCTCATGATCCTTTGTATTTCTGTGGAGTCAGTTGTAACTTCTTTTTCATTTCTAATTTTATTGATTTCAGTCTTTTCTCTTTCTTCTATTGATGAGTCTGGTTAAAGGTTTATCAATTTTGTTTGTCTTTTCAGAGATCCAACTTTTAATTTCATTGATCTTTTCAGTTGTTTTCTTTGTGTCTATTTCACTTATTTCTGCTCTTTATGAATTCTTTCCTTCTACTAACTTTAGGTCTTTTTTTTCTTCTTTTCTAGTTATTATTAATGTAAGGTCAGGTTGTCTACTTGAGATTTTTCTTGTTTCTTGAGGAATAATTGCATTTTTAAAAGCTTCCCTCTTAGAACTGCTTCTGTTGTATCTCATAGATTTTGGACCATTTTGCTTTCATTTTCATTTGTCCCTAGGTATTTTTAAATTTCCTCTCATTTCTTCAATGATTCATTGGTTGTTTAGTAGTATATTGTTTAGCTGTCATGTGTTTGTGTTTTTATAGTTTTTTTCTAATACTTTATTTCTAATCTCATAGTGTTGTGATCAGAAAAGATGCTTGATATGATTTCAATTTTCTTAAATTTACCAAGGCTCACCTTGTTGCCTAGGATGTGGTTGATCCTGGGGAATGTTCCTTGTGCACTTGAGATGAATGTTTATTCTTCTTTGGGATGGAATGCTCTACAAATATCAATTAAGTCCATCTGCTCTAAAGTGTCATTTAAGGCCTGTGTTTCCTTATTAATTTTCTTCTGGATGATCTCTATATTGATGAAGGTGAGGTGTTAAAGTCTGCCTCTATTACTGTATTACTGTCAATTTCTCCTTTTATGTTTGTTAGTATTTGCCTTATATGTTGAGGTGCTCCTATTTTGGGATGCATATATATTTATAATTGTTATATCTTTTTCTTGGATTGAAACCTTGATCATTATGTAGTGTCCTGGAGAAGACTCTTGAAAGTCCCTTGGGCTGCAAAGAGATCAAACCTGTCAATCCTAAAGGAAATCAGTCCTGAATATTCATTGGAAGGACTGATGCTGAAGCTGAAACTCCAATATTTTGGCCACCTGATGTGAAGAACCAACTCATTGGAAAAGACCCTGATGCTGGGAAAGATTGAAGGCAGGAGGAGAAGGGGATGACAGAGGATGAGATGGTTGGATGGCATCACCAACATGATGGAGATGAGTTTAAGTAGGCTCTGGGAGTTGATGGTAGACAAGGAAGCCTGGCATGCTGAAGGTCATGGGGTCATAAAGATTTGGACAAAACTGAGTGACTGAACTGACTTTGTCTCTTATAATAGTCTTTATTTTGAAGTCTATTGTGTTTGATATGGGTATTTCTACTCCAGCTTTCTTTTGATTTCCATTGACGTGTAATACCTTCTCCCATATTCTTACTTTCAGTCTGTAAGTGTTCCTAGGTCTGAGATGGATAGCTTGTAAACAATGTATATTTGGGTCTTGTTTTTGTATCCACCCAGCCATTCTATGTCTTTTGATTTGTGCACTTAATCCATTTACATTTAAGGTAATTATTGATGTGTATGATCCTATTACCATTTTCTTAATTGTTTTGTTTGTAGGTCGTTTCCTTCTCTTGTATTTCCTGCCTAGAGAAGTTTCTTTAGCAT
This sequence comes from Tragelaphus eurycerus, assembly GCA_935064755.1. Classification (NCBI taxonomy): domain Eukaryota; kingdom Metazoa; phylum Chordata; class Mammalia; order Artiodactyla; family Bovidae; genus Tragelaphus; species Tragelaphus eurycerus. The sequence goes on along the minus strand of CAKXYN010000057.1, from coordinate 1,984,365 downwards.
TGGATGTAAAACCAATTTGGTGGTGCTGAATTCTCTTAACTTTTGCTTGTCTGTAAAGCTTTTGATTTCTCCATCAGATCTGAATGATAGTCTTGCTAAATAGAGTATTCTTGATTATAGGTTATTCTTTCTCATCAATTTAGTGCCATTCCATTCTTTGGGCTTCCCTGGTGGCTCAGCTGGTAAAGAGTCTACCTGCAATGCAGGAGACCTGGGTTTGATCCTTGGGTTGGGAAGATCCCCTAGAGAAGGGAACAACTACTCATTCCAGTATTCTGGCCTGGAGAATTCCATGGACTTTATAGTCCAGGGGGTCACAAAGAGTCAGACACAACTGAATGACTTTCACTAGGCTTCCCTGATGACTCAGCTGGTAAAGAATCTGCCTGTAATACAGTTGACCTGAGTTCAATCTCTGGGTTGGGAAAATCCCCTGGAGAAGGGAAAGGATACCCACTCCAGTATTCTGGCCTGGAGAATTCCATGGATCATGTAGTCCATTGGATTACAAAGAGTTGGACATGACTGAATGACTTTTACTTCACTTCCCTTCTGGCTTGTAGAGTTTCTGTTGAGAAATCAGCTGATAACCTTATAGGAGTTCTCTTGTATGTTGTCATTTTTTCCTTGTTGCTTTTAATATTTTATCTTTGTTTTTAGTTTTTGTCAGTTTGTTTACTATGTGTGCTCTTCCTTGAATTTAGCCTACCTGGGACTTTCTGTGCTTCCTGGACTTGGTTAACTGTTTCTTCTCCTTATGTGATGGAAATTTTCAGCTATTATCTCTTTAAATATTTTCTTGGATCCTTTCTCTCCCTCTTCTCCTTCTGAGACCCTTATAATGAGAATGTTTGTGCATTTACTGGTGTCCTAGAGGTCTCTTAGGCTGTCTTCATTTCTTTTCATTCTTTTTTCTATTGTTTTGCAGCGGTGATTTTTACCATGTTGTCTACCAGGTCACTTATCCATTCCTTTGCCTCAGTTATTTTTCTATTGATCTCTTCTAGTGTATTGTTCATCTCTGTTTATTTGTTCTTTAGTTCTTCTAGGTCTTTGGTAAACATTTCTTACATTTTCTCCATTCTTTTTCCAAGATCTTGGATCATCTTCACTATCATTATACTGATTTTTTTCCTGGAAATTTGCCTATCTCTACTGCATTTAGTTGCTTTTTTTCTGGGGTTTTATTTTGTTCCTTTGTTTAGGCTATAACTTTCCTTTTTCATTTTGATTAACATCTGTGATTGTGGTTTTTGTTCTGGAGACTGTGGAGTTGTACTTCTGACTTCTCCTGTCCACCCTCCAGTGGATGAGGCTGAGGCTTGTGCAAGTTTCCTGATAAGAGAAACTGTTGCTGGGAAAAACTGGCTCTTGCTCATGTGGGCAGGCCACACACAGTAAGATTTTAATCTGGTTGTCTACTGTGAGTTGCTTGGCCTGTGCAGGCTTGGAGTCTGTAGGCTGTGTGGTAGGGCTAATGGTGACCTCCAAGAAGACTCACACCAAGGGGTACCTCCCCAGACTGCTACCACCAGTGCCCCCATCCATGTAACAGGCCACTGCTGAACCATACCTCCATAGGGGACCCTGCCACACAAGCAGGTAGGTATGATTCAGTCCCCTGTGGGGTCACTGCTCCTTTCCCCTGGGTCTTGGTGCGCACAACATTTTGTTTGTACCTTCTACAAATGGAGTCTCTGTTTCGCCTAGTCCTATGGGAATCCTGTAATCAAGTCCCACTAACCTTCAAAGTCAGATTCCCTGGAGATTCCTAGTCTCTTTGCTGGACCTCCAGGCTGGGAAGCTGGCATGGGGCTCAGTACCTTCACACCAGTGGGAGAACTTCTTGGCATTGCTGTTCTCCAGCTTGTGGGTCACCCACTCAGTGAGTATGGGATTTGATTTTAGCATGATTACACCCCCTACTATCTCACTGTGGCTTTTCCTTTGTCTTTGGTTGTGAGGTATCTTTTTTTTGGTGGGTTCCAGCATCCCCCTGTTGATGGTCATTCAACAACTAGTTGTGATTTTGGTGCTCTTGCAGGAAGAGGTGCAATGTCCTTCTAGTCCACGATCTTGAACCAATCTTAGGATGTTTTCAAAAATTTTTAAGTGAATGTCTGCATCAGAAAGTTTCATTTACCACTTACTGTTAACTTCCTGACCCATATAAGTTTTTAACCAACAAATATGATTTCATCACAGTACCTATATCCACAATGAGAGGACCATGTCCACATTTTCCTTATATATGAAGTACTAATTTGCTTATGTTGAAATATTTATATTCATTCAAAAACACTCATTTTTTCATCTATTTGGTTAATATAGTTTGTACTTATATTTGGTTTAAAAAATAAAATTCAAAAAAAATTAAAGAGCTTTCAAGGAAAGAGAGTATCTTTTTTACAAACCCACTAGATTTATATTTTCAACTTAATTCAAAATAATTAATGCAGAATATCAAATCTATGCCATACATAGCTACAATAAACAAGACAGTTAACCTGAACTAGCTAAGTTCTTCATAAGCCCTAATGCATAGTGGCTTTCACTATTATCTTAAGCAGCAGAATATTATGTACTTTATTAATATTTTCAGGTAGGTTCAGTATAATAATATGTTAATAACAGCATTATGTAAACCTGATTTAATATTGGGTTGGCCAAAAAGAACCCGAATGAACTTTTTAGCCAATGAACTGATAGTATGATGTTGTTTAATGTACAGTTTGCAATAAATAACTTTAGAATGAATGAAATCAAGAATAAACAAAAAGAATTTTGAGTTGAAAAATAATTTTTGAAACACTCCTAAAAGAGCTTATAGATACTCAAAATGAAACACTCCAACACACAAAATTTCAGTAGCTTATTTAACATTTTCTCTATATTTTATTTTTCTAATACGCATTTGATCACAGCAAGCTTTTTTAGAGTTCAGTACTCTTTCCATTTCTGAACTTTGCTTTTGTTCATTCAATAAGTAAGCAAGTATACCTATGACATTCTGTGTCAAATTTGGTGAGTGCCAAGGTAAAGCAGACTAAGTCCCTGTCTGGGGATCATATACAATAGAGAGAGCTAGGAGACTGGGTAAACAATGACTATACATTGTGAGAATTTCTCTATCAGAGTACATAGTAAGAAACACTCAAGAGAGAAAAATTCATCCTGGAGGTCCTAAAAATTATTCAGAGAAAGTGAATTTGTGTTGATTAATGAGTTTAGGAGATAAGGAAGTAGTCTATTTTAAGCAGAGGAAATGGTCTATGAATATGGAGACTCACACTGTGCTGTTTGCTGACCAAGGAAGGGAGTAAGAAGGCCCATGTCCAGATCAAGAAGCGACTGAGAAGTGATTCTTCTACAAAAGATCCCTGTCTTCACCTGAGTAGGCAAATTATTATATCCTGTGACTGGCAGCATGAGTTAGTGACAAAGGATCTTGTACTCAAAGATCCTTGCACTCATTGTTGGTTGAAAATACAAAGCACCCATCTAACAAAGGTCCGTCTAGTCAAGGCTATGGTTTTTCCTGTGGTCATGTATGTATGTGAGAGTTGGACTGTGAAGAAGGCTGAGCACTGAAGAATTTATGCTTTTGAACTGTGGTGTTGGAGAAGACTCTTGAGAGTCCCTTGGACTGCAAGGAGATCCAACCAGTCCATTCTGAAGGAGATCAGCCCTGGCATTTCTTTGGAAGGACTGATGCTAAAGCTGAAACTCCAATACTTTGGCCACCTCATGTGAAGAGTTGACTCATTGGAGAAGACTCTGATGCTGGGAGGGATTGGGGGCAGGAGGAAAAGGGGACGACAGAGGAGGAGATGGCTGGATGGCATCACTGATTCGATGAACGTGAGTCTGAGTGAACTCCGGGAGTTGGTGATGGACAGGGAGGCCTGGCATGGTGCCATTCACGGGGTCGCAAAGAGTCAGACATGACTGAGCAACTTAACTGAACTGAACATTTTGAGAGGTATACTACAAAAGCAATTCCCTATGGGTGTCAATTGATAAAGATTATACTTACATTAAACACTGAATGCCCATGTTGGCAGAGAATAGGAAAAAGCACCCAGATTCAAGTGCATTTGCCAATCAATACTTGTAGCTTATAGAAGGCTTATAGAAACAAGAGGCTTATAGAAGGGAAATATTAGAATCTTGGGAAAGACAACCATGACCAACTACATTGGATAAAGTATTTATCAGTTTCTTATGAGTCATGGAAAACTGGCCATTGTTAATCAAATATTCCAGTATATATTCTTTTGAGCTGTTATGTAGAAATGCATGAGTTATTATGCACCAAAAGAAATATGATTTCTCATGGTTCCAGCTCAGAACTTTTCATTCTGAACATATTAATTTTGTTATTAGGATGATGTCCTTAGTTAAATACCCACTACAGATATTGTTCTAGACAAAGATAAATGATTTGAGTGGATACCATTTTTACTACCTGTATGTTACTGTCCTATAATTTACTCGTATCACTTCATTTATTCCTTATAAAGCTCGGTGAAATTGGTGCTTTTTATATCTACATTTTACAGGTGAAAATGGAAGGCACGAAAACCATTTTTCCCCAAGATATTATAGCTAATAATTGATAGAAGAAGGATTTGGATATAGGCAGGATAACCTAGAGCCAGTGCTCTTAACAATGGTCTTGTTGGCGAGGAGGAATGTCCTTCTAAAATCAATGTCCTAATCACCAGAGCATGTCAAAAGGGACACTGCAGAATGATTTAGTTAAAAATTTTAATGTGCAGAGATTGTCCTGGATTATCTGGGTGGGCTCAACATAATTACAAGGGTCCTTATAAAGAGAATCAGGCAAAGTAAGAGTCAGAGAGAGTATGTAGTGACAGTGGAAGTAGAGATTGGAGTGATGTGGGGCCAGCCGTCAGAAAATGTGGGCAGCCTCTTAGCAGCTGGAAAAGACTAGGAGACAGATTCTCCACTAAATTCTTCAAAGGATTTAACCCTTTCTCTCATTTTAGATTTCTGCCCTCATAAGTATAAAAGAATGAATGTGTGTTGTAAGTCACCGTTTGCAGTAATTTGCTATGACAGCAATAGGAAATTAATACAAGAATTGTGCCAAGTTTTCATATTCATGATATTTTCAGTCAACTTCTTGCTACTCAGAATGGGAAAAACTGGGCAATATTTATCTATTTCTATGTTGCTGCTGCTACTGCTGCTGCTAAGTCGCTTCAGTCGTGTCCGACTCTGTGCGACCCCATAGACGGCCTCCTACCAGGCCCCTCTGTCCCTGGGATTCTCCAGGCAAGAACTCCGGAGTGAGTTGCCATTTCCTTCTCCAATGCATGAAAGTGAAAAGTGAAGGTGAAGTCGCTCAGTCGTGTCTGACTCTTAGCGACCCCATGGACTGCAGCCTACCAGGCTCCTCCGTCCATGGGATTTTTCGGGCAAGAGTACTGGAGTGGGGTGCCATTGCCTTCTCCGATTTCTATGTTAATATGTCTTATTTCTTTTTCTGCTCCACATTACAAGGAAGCAGGGCCAATCATGGTCTATCCAGGAGCTAAAAGCTAGTGTTAGTCTGGTACATGGCTCCCTAGGTCACTGATTAGGGAGTTAATAAGATGCCTTAAACTAATTGAAGTTAATATTTTGCTGTGTAGGAGAAATGGAAAAAAAACTAGAAAATAATTGAAAGATGACTTGAAGGTTAAAGAAACTGGAAAGAAACTAAAAGAAAGATATTGTTATTGAACTTAGGTTTGGCTGCTTGCCCCTTGAAAGCCAATACTGGCAAGTTGGAAAGGAAATCTTGCTTTGTACAGGAAGTCAGCAATCTGGGGAGAAGGTGGATGCATATCCAAAAGCCAACTCCCAGCTTCCAACCAGGGAGCAAGAGCTTTTCAAGGGGTGTTTCAGTAGTGTGTAAGTGGAAAGAGGGCACTACATGCAGAAGAGTAGTCAGCTCTGACCGTCCTCTTGGACTTGGTCATGCAGTGGTCTGATCAGCGTCGTCTTGATTATTTTAGGTACAATTTATCTTCAGCTCCAGGGTCAGTTTGGTCCCATCTCCTTGAGTCTTCTTAAAATGGTGCAAAATGGAGCATCTTATGTCATGGGCACTGTCTGGGCCCCATGCAGAGGATGTAGGGTGGGACACGGGCTGTTCAGAGGGTTTTGCTCAGTTACAGTGTCACCCACAAAGCTCAGGAGAGCTGTGACATGGCCATGGAATTGCAGTGAAGCTAGAAAGGAATGGATAGGTTTTAAAGTATTTTAAATAATATGACTAGAAATTTAGTGGAAAATGTGTGCTAGGGAAGTAACAGGGTAAAAGGAGACAATATGATGTTGGGTTTGGACTTGCTGTGTTTGAGGAGCCTAAAATATACGGCAGTGGGTGAGAGGCTGGGAAAATAAGGAGTGGAAATGGAGGGGAGTAAGGGACTTCAACCTGGATGTGAGCAGGGGCTATGGGAAGCCCAGGAAGGGAAGTAACTGCCAGAGGCATTGAGGGAAAACCAAAGGAGATGGTCCACAAATAAGGGAATGCCCAAAGCTGCCTGAATCATCACACAGAGACAGGAATTGGAGTTTGATTTTGTCCCTTAGGAGGCCCCTGGGATTTGCACAGTACCCAGGTGAGGACAGTTACAGTAGAGAAGTCAGAGATGTGTTAGAGATGCTGGTACCTGCAGGAATCTGTTGTGCACATCCTGTCCCAACCCTGCATCCAGCAGCATCAAGCTAGTGGCTTGAAATCAGTCATGGTGGAATTTTCAAGCACCACAGTGTTACAAATCAGGATATTTATTCTTCCCTCCCCCAGATTAAACACTTACCTGCATTCAAATGGGTGAGAAAGAAGGCGAAGCATAATTGCATTACATTTAGAAGTTAATGGGAGGTGACAAAAAGTGGGATGGAGAGACACAGGTATTGTTTCCAGAAGTTAGTGGGGCAAGGATTCTTTCTTATGGTATGGTATATATGATATGTATGTATATATGGCATATATGGTATGCATGGTATGCGAACATCTCAAGACACAGGTGGGTTTGAAAAATACTTTTGTCTATGAAATGTCCCAAACAAGACTGATTTGCTACACAGACTTCATTATATAATTACAGTTTTCAGAGATTTTCACTACCAATAAAACTTTGTATATAAAAACTCATATTATTCCGCAGGAGTTGACCTAATGTTCTGTCTTTCCTACTATAGTGGCACATGGGGCATAATGTATTTCTGCTTTTTCTTCCATGTGTAGTTCCCCCTCTTGTTTGTCTTTTTGAAATTACTTGGTGCCTTCCTGCTTTGTCTTTTTAGCATAAATCTGATTTGAGGATAGAGAAGAAGCATCACTGATTTACATGTTTTTAAATAAGAACTTTATGAATTTCTGGGGAAAGGCATCACAAAGTGGAAAGTCTCCTTATAACAGATCATCCCTTTCAGAATTTTCAAGGAAAGACAGGCAAAAGCCTGGTGATAAGTGATGAAAACAAAACAAAATCTTCAACACTAGGCACAGAGCTAATTCGGTTTAGCATTGTATTGCAAGGATTCCTTCTTTTTCTCTTTGGAAAGTTTTTGTTGTTCTTCTCCCCGAAGGGGAAAGAAATCCTATGGATGCATTAGTAACCAAATTCCAGAAGATGGCAGCAAAGAATTTAAACAATGTATAAGGAACATAATCACTAATATTTTGGGGGTATTGTAGTTTGTTTTGAGTGTTAAAAATTACACTGGGCTTCCCAGGTGGCGCTAGTGGTAAAGAACCTGCCTGCCAAAGCAGAAGGCATAAGAGACACAGGTTCAGTTCCTGGGTTGGGAAGATCCCCTGGCTAGGGATTGGCAACCCACTCCAGTACTTTTGCCTGGAGAATCCCATGGAGAGAGGAGCCTGGCAGGCAATGCTCCATGGGGTCACGCAGATTCAGACAGAACTAAAGTGATTTAGCATGCATGCAAACTATTTTAAAATAATTTCATAAAGATTTTAATGATCAACTTTTTCTGTATACTAGGGAGTAAAAAGAAATGTGATTAATATGATAAGAAAACATTTTTAAATAAATATTTTTAAAAGACTTCATGTAAGATGTTCATCAGCCAGTCCATTCCCTACTCCTACAAACTCATCCATAATCATTGTTAATAGTTAGTATTCTTTTCTATACTATTTTTCCTATGTACATAAAAATGTTTATATTGCATGTGTTCTTCTATTACCTGGTCTCCTTATTTGACTGTCATTTCATGTTAATAAAAAGCTGAATTGTGCATTATTCTATGATTATAGAAATTGATTATAGAGTGTCAATGACAAATAGATTCAAGAGGCTAGATCTGATAGACAGAATGCCTGAAGAGCTATGGACGGAAGTTCATGACGTTGTACAGGAGGCAGTGATCAAGGCCCACCCAAGAAAAACAAATGCAAAAAGGCAAAATGTTTGTCTGAGGAGGCCTTACAAATAGCTGAGAAAAGAAGAGAAGTGAAAGGAAAAGGGAAAAAGGAAAGATATACCCATATGAATGCAGAGTTCCAAAGAAGAACAAGAAGAGATAAGAAAGCCTTCCTCAGTGATCAATGCAAAAAAATAGAGGAAAACAATACAATGGGAAAGACTAGAGATCTCTTCAATTAGAGGGACCAAGGGAACATTTAATGCAAAGATGGGCACAAAAAGGACAGAAATGGTATGGATCTACAGAAGCAGAGGATATTAAGAAGAGGTGGAAAAAATACACAGAATAACTATACAAAAAAGATCTTCATGACCCAGATAATCATGGTTATGATTCTCACCTAGAGCCAGACATTCTGGAATGTGATGTCAAGTGGGCCTTAGGAAGCAACACTACTAACAAAGCTGGTGGAGGTGATGGAATTCTAGCTGAGCTATTTCAAATCCTAAAAGATGATGCTGTGAAAGTGCTGCACTCAATATGCCAGCAAATTTGGAAAACTCAGCAGTGGCCACAGGACTGGAAAAAGTGAGTTTACATTCAAATCCCAAAGAAAAGCAATGTGAAAGAATGCTCAAATTACCCCACAATTGCACTCATCTCATATGCTAGCAAAATACTGCTCAAAATTCTCCAAATCAGGCTTCAACAGTACATGAACTATGAACTTCCAGATGTTCAAGCTGGATTTAAGAAAGGCAGAGGAACCAGAGATCAAAATGCCAACATCCATTGGATCATAGAAAAAGGAAGAGAGTTCCAGAAAAAAACATCTATTTCTGGTTTATTGACTATGTCAAACCCTTTGACTGTGTAGATCACAGCAAACTGCAGAAATTCTTCAAGAGATGGGAATACCAGACAACCTTACATGTCTCCTGAGAAATCTGTATGCAGGTCAAGAAGAAACAGTTAAAACCGGACATGGAACAATGGACTTGTTCTAGATGGGGAAAGGAGTACATCAAGATTACATATTGACACTCTACTTGTTTATCTTATGCAGAGTATATCATGCGGAATGCCAAGTTGGATAAAGCACAAACTGGAATCAAGATTGCCAGGAGAAACATCAATAACCACAGATATGCAGATGACACCACCTTTATGGCAGAAAGCAAAGAAGAATTAAAGAGACTCTTGATGGAAGTGAAAGAGGAGAGCAAAAATTTGGCTTAAAACTCGACATTCAGAAATCTAAGATCATGGCATCTGGTCCCATCACTTAATGGCAAATAGATGGGGAAACAATGGTAACATTATGACAGACTTTATTTTTGGGAGCTCCAAAATCACTGCAGATGGTGACTGCAGCCATGAAATTAAAAGATGCTTGCTCCTTGGGAGAAAAGCTATGTCCAACCTAGACAGCATATTAAAAATTGGAGACATTACTTTGCCGATAAATGTCCATCTAGTCAAAGCTGTGGTTTTCCAGAAGTCATGTATGGAGGTGAGAGTTGCAGTATAAAGAGAGCTGAGCACCAAAAAAAATTGATGCTTTTGAACTGTGATGTTGGGGAAGACTCTTGAGAGTCCCTTGGACTGCAAGGAGAACAAACCAGGCAATCCTAAAGGAAATCAGTCCTGAATACTCATTGGAAGGACTGATGCTGAAACTCCAATACTTGTGGCCACCTGATGTGAGGAATTGACTCATTGGAAAAGACCCTGATGCTGGGAAAGATTGAAGGCAGGAGGAGAAGGGGATGATAGAGGATGAGATGGTTAGACAGCACCGCCAACTGGACGGATGTGAGTTTGAGCAAGCTCTGGGAATTGGTGATAGACAGGGAAGCCTGGCATGCTTCAGTCCATGGGTCCACAAAGAGTGGGACATGAATGAGTGACTGAAGTGAATTGAAACACTTAACTAACCTATATGTACATTAATTTTCTTGGTACTTATTCCCAAAATCTTTTTCAAGAGATTTACAACATACATTCCAATGTAATACATTATAAGATTTTTTTTTAACTGTAATGATTATTATATTTTGTATTGGGGTATAGATGATTAAAATGTGATAATTTCAGTGACTCAGCCATGCATATTTAAGTATCCTTTCTCCCTCAAACTTTCCTCCCATCCAGGTGGCCACATAGCATTTTTGAGCAGAGTTCCATGTGCCATGCAGTAGGTATTTGTTGGTTACTCATTTCCAATATAACAGAAATATAACAAATATAACAAATATCCCAGACTCCCTAACTATTCTTTCCCCTCAGCATTCATAAGATTATTTTCTCTGTCCATAGTTTCTTTCTGTTTTTTAAGGAAGTTTACTTGTATCATTTCTTTTTAGAGTCCACATATAAGAATGTCATATGATATTTCCCCTTCTCTGTCTGACTTACTTCACTCAGTATGACGTTCTCTGGGTCCATCCATGTTGCTACAAATGGCATTAGTTCACTCTTTTTTAATGGCGGAGTAATATTCCATTGTGTATATATGTACGACATCTTCTTTATCCATTCCTCTGTTGATGGACATTTAGGTTGCTTCCATGTCTCGTTAATTGTAAATAGTGCTGCAATAAAAATTGTGGTGCAAATACATCATAAGATTTTTAATTGAAATTTATTTATTAGACCCCCTTATTGTACCCTTTTAATATGCCCTTTACTTTGTTGAAGTTTTCTTCTTATTTTATTCTATGTAACTCTATTGTCTCCTTTAAATAAAATTAAATGTATGGCACAGAATTTTAAAAAACAGATAGCAAATAAAGGCATAAATATAAAATATTTTCTTTAGCTTTTAAAGGAATATTAAGGGTTAAAGGAAAAATGAATTATTAAAATATAACTGGAAAATATTTTACTGTGGGTAAAAACAAAATTTTTCAAATTTTCTTAATTCTGAAACTATTATTCCTAGCATTAGGAAGATTCTATTTAATATAGTTCTCTTAAGGAAACCCATTTTGTCACAAAAACTAATAATAGCATAAATCGAAGCTCTTTATGTTTAAAACAGACAATGACAAATGCTAAAACATAGCTAAATATTTTATGTAACTTCAAACGTACTGCATTTGGCCAATTATGGATTTAATTTTAGGCGTTTTATATACATGTACTATAGCCAAACTTAGAGTAAACATTGATGAAACCTCTGTATTGTGCCAGCTTCTTAACCTTTAGATGAACTTTTTCATTCTCTGAATAAATATGTAAGATGATGCTTTTATTCCTTGGCCTGGATCCAGATTTCAACTTTCTGTTTTATAACAGCATGTTCATGCAACCCGTAGCCACTGATTTCTTGTCCTATTATGGAGAAAGAATAACGAATCTGCCTATAAAAAATCTGACAGTCTTCTTTTTCTGAAACTTATATCTTTTTTCCTACTTCAATTGAAGCTCCCCAAATATTTCCTTTAAAAAGGCAATACTGTACCTATTAGACAAGACAGATTTCCTCTGTTAGCTGCCAGTGAATCTGCTTTGCTTCTGTTTTTATTATTTTGTTTTTATTTTATTAATAATAATTGATAATAATAATTTTATTATTATTCTGTTTTTAAATTTTGGTGTGTTCTGTCTGGGGTTGGTTGTGGGGTGAAAATTAGTGTTGTCTGTAAATTTATATATAGTACAGACTATTTTGAGAGGGCTTTTATTGCAAAATCCAAATCTTTGGAAAGCTTAGGCTCACATTTTTGAAAAATGCATATTCACTGTTTTAGATGAAGTGAGACAATAATGTAATGAGAGGTGACTTTGCACTTGCCTTACAAAACTCAGATTGAGTTTATATTTAAGTGAGTTTTAGACTATTTCTTTGGACAAAGCAATTCAGGTACTTTATATCTCAGTTAGAAGTCTACTACTATATAGTTGACACTATGCCACACTTGTGACAAGACAGTTGAGAAATTACAACATGAAATAACAACAAGAAATTACAACATGAATCCTTACGTGAATCTATTTGACAATCTTATGGGAAAACACCTGCTTGAATACTTCCAATATACATGGACTAAATATATCAGTACATAGTGCATAGTTCCGGAGAAGGCAATGGCAATCCACTCCAGTACTCTTGCCTGGAAAACCCCAAGGACGGAGGAGCCTGGTAGGTTGCAGTCCATGGGGTCTCTAAGAGTTGGATACAACTAAGCGACTTCACTTTCACTTTTCACTTTCATGCATTGGAGAAAGAAATGGCAATCCACTCCAGTGTTCTTGCCTGGAGAATCCCAGGGATGGGGGAACCTGATGGGCTGCCGTCTATGAGGTTGCACAGAGTTGGACACAACTGAAGTGACTTAGAAGCAGCAGCAGCAGCAGTGCATAATTCCTTGTTGGACAGCTTTAATTATCACAATTTTATTCTTCATATTAATTCAAATAGATTTCTTCACTTTGTGTATCTTGATCCTAGTTCTATTCTGAAGATTTTTGGAAAATAATTCTAATATTCCTTTTACTGAATAAAACATAATCATCAACTTTTAGGTTGTGAAAAATTTGTAAGTCCACAGGAGCATTAACTGGTGAGTGAGAGATGAGAGGTGTAGAAGTTCCCCTAAGTTGTCCAATTGGATTTCTTCTTCATCAGAAAACACTTACTGCAGCATTCTTGGAGTAAAAAGAAACAGCCTCTATGTAATTTATCAACCTTATTTTTTTCAAATGTCATAATTGTTATATTAAATATAAATATTAAGTGATAAAATTTTTCTAACCATATTTAACTGCATATCAAAAGATGCTATCTTTTTTAAAAAGATAATCCATACTCAGAGAAAATTTCTTTGACTTACACTTATGACTGCTGGGTATTTAACTCTAGAAAAAGTATTGCTATTGCCAACTAAAAGTCTATATTGATAAACCGCATATATTTTCAAATTACAATGAAATATTTGTATGGAGAGTAATATACATGCAGTTAGTTCACTTTCAAGATTAGTCTATAAATAGTTACCAAAACTGTCCTGAGAAATGTGACTTAATGAAGATTCAAATGGAGTAAAATATTAGTCTCTTAAGTATAACATTTATTTCACCACTCATGAGAGAACACAAGCATTCCATGACTATAGAGGGAGTCCCACATTTCTTGGTGTGCTCTCGGAGGCCAGTACATTTTACACAGGAAAAATTGACTGTGGAGGAGCTCACTGCTGTGTTCAACATGTAAAGTTGGAGGAGCTGTAGCCCAGTGAGGTGTTGACTGGAAAAAAAGCACAATCTAAAAGTTGAGAGTTATGTTTTACTCGGCAGATATTCAAGCCTGGGAGGCAGACTTCAAGTCCCAGAGATAACATTTCAAATAACCCTGAGAAAACTGCTCTGAGGAGGAAAGGGGCATAGCCAGGGTATATAGGAGTTTTGCAATAAGAGCAGGTATCTGAAATTCAAAAGATAAATATTTAAATAAATAATTAAAGAAAACCAGATATCTCAAGTTAAGGAATTTAGAGCTTTTCTATGTATGGGAAGATGTGAGAGTTGAGGCTTGCTGAAATTACTCCTTGGATATATACCTCAGGTATCTGGGGTCAACCTTCTGTGCTTTCTCATTTTGAGTTTCCTCAGGGTGTACCCTTGGGGATGGCTGCGGTCTGGCTGCAGCTAGATGACTGGTATTCTTCCTTACCGAGTTCGCTCAGGGCTCACAGTTGAGGGAGGGAGTAGGGAAGCTTGCAGTTATTGATAACTGTGACATCCTTTAGTTATTGATATGGAAGGCAATATTTTATTTCTCAATCCCTCCTCTTTGACCAAAATTTCATCAATATTTGGTAGACATTTCATGACTAATTTTTGTTCCATGGTGCTGGGAGGCTCATCCAAGTTCTGGCAAATATTCTTGTTGCTGTGCCACTCCAGGCGCTAATTTCTGGATTAGGCACTGTTGATAATTAAAGATTCTCTGTATCCTCTGTACTACTAGTAATATGTGTTTACATATTTTATTATTTTCTAAGAAATATTTCCCTTGTTATTTCTCCCCATACCTAGAATCACACTATTATGATTATTCTGTAAGCATAATAAATGTGATCTATTTCCTCAAGATGCTTAGCCATCGATTTTGCTGAAGGCTCTGTTGCTCATTGGATACTATAACAGACAATAATCTCATAAAATAGGCAGCATATAAGTAATACAATTAGTAACATTGACAAAGTCATAGGGCAGCAGGGAGACGCAAGCATAAATAATTTGGAAACAAAGGAAAATAAAAACAATGATAAGTATAACGAGCTGTAATCAAGTTGCAATAAACCATCAATTCCACAGGAGAGTTGGAGAAACCAAATTCAGGATCAAATACAGCGGAAAAGATAAATGTTTCATCTTTGTTTACAAAGGTATACTTTATCAATTTGTGGTACTCCATAACATAAGAGGAAATGTTTTCTCTGGAAAGAAAAGATTAAAGCTAGTATATTTATCAAAAAAACATAAAGTTTCATCAGTTCATTCAGTCCCATTTATTATTCCTGTTGATCTGGATGAAGTCATCAGGTTTTCCATTAGGCTTTTGTTATTTATTCCCAAGTACAGTGGTATTATCTAAAGACTCTCAGAAACTTAGATATTTGTTTTACAAAGTCCTTTTTGTATGTTTTCTTGAAGATCTTTATTTTGTAAATGCATCAGTGTAAAATAATGATTATCTTTAAAGGATAAAATAAATAATATGATTAAAATTTTAAGTATAATGCAACTGGCAAGAAACTTGGATATTTCCATAACATAAACATTTTAGATAATAACTAGAATTATGACTGATAACATTATTTCAGGGTATATCAGATGTTAAGAATTTCATGTAAATTTTGAAATATCTCTATTAATGAAATTTATCCATACACTATAACCTGAGGTTCATGTCCAATCACTTGAAAATTTTTCTCAAGTAATTTAACATACCAGATAAACATAATTAGATTAATATTCTTCTCTGAGATATCTCAGGATTCCTTTGAAGTGCCCCAGAGTCAGCTGGAGGCTAAAAGAACTTTAGATTTTGATATTGGGGAATTTTGTTTAAAATATCAAAAAGGTTTTTAGAAACAGGTCACTGTGAAACAATACTTTTTCATTTAATCAAAATCACAAAAACATTTTAAAAATACAGATCACAGAAATTCACACAATCTGTTGTCAAAAAGAAGCACTCTAAAATACTTCGTTTTCTTAACAGAGAAAGAAATCAAATTCCAGTCTGTACTAGCTTCCTTTTAACAATAAAATTTACTCTACTTAATTAACTTAAATCTAAATTTGCTTAGTATTAACCGTACTTAAAACTTGTTTTCTCCTCAAGGTTCCTTTACACAACATTTTATCATTTTCTGTATCCATAATAATTTTAATTCCTTATTTGTCTCTCCAAAAACAACCAGCTTTAAGACATACTTTCTTTTATCTCAATAAAATGTAATTTATTCCTCATATCTTTACTGAAAACATGCAATCTAATTTTCTACTATATACATAAATAGTTCTTTACTATTTCTATTGGCTTTAATAACATGTTCAAATAAGGATTCTCAACTCTTAAAAACTTTAATTTCTAGTGAAAACAAAGAAGTAAGCAACGATGAACTGCCTTTTAATTAGCATTCTGTAGGTTGATGAACATAAACACCTGTGATAACTTCTAAAAAACATTCATTTTCTTGTAGAGAACATCTCAGGGTGACACCAAACATATTTATTAAATACCTTTAGTTTCTCTGTTTAGTAATTGATGTTTCAGTAATGTCTCAGTATCTTGTTTTAATGGGGATGATCCAGCTATTCAATACATTTCTATCACTCAAATTATCATAACTCTAGAACTTTAAGTTACCAAATATCTGGAGATATAAGTATTAGCAGACACCTCTAAGATGATCAATTTTAAAGCATTTACCCAAAAGTTCTTATCTCATTTACATTTAAAGTTTAATCATGTCAAATTAGTTCCTTGCTGACAAATTTGTACCAGATGCAATAAGGTCATATTTGACTTCTATTAAACCTAGGTATGATAGAAGTATGACACATAATTCTGATGACTCTGAAGACATGTCTTTGTTAATTAGATCAAACTTAAATGTTAATATCAGAAAGCAACTTAATATTGAATATTTTCCAGTTCACATAAAACTGAAAGTCTTTTTGGCCAATGTCTTTTATATTTAATTTGTAAGAGCTTACTTTTAAATTGAGCTCTTGGAGGGACCTTCAAGATAGCAGAGGGGTAAGATGTGGAGATCAACTTCTGACTCACAAATCTATCAAAACTCTATCTACACACAAGGAATGACTCTTACATAACATCTATTGAATGCTGGCAGAAAATGTCAGTGTTCTAAAAAAGATTTCCAAAAAGGCATTCTGCTTTCCGAATAATGCGGTAGGGAAAGGAAATAATACCAAAAAGAGAGAGAGAGAGAGAGAGAAAGGAATTGGAATTGGGATGGGACCTTCATCTCAGGAGGGAGCTGTGAAGGAGGGAAAGTTTCCACACATTAGGAAACCCCTCACTGTGGACACGGAGGGACCTTTGTTGCCTCAGAGGAGAGCACAATAATAGGTGTGTGAAGAGCAAAGTGGACAGAAATCTACATACAGATCTGTGCCAACTAGTACCCCTAAGTTCGAGATGCTTGTCTGCATGCCTGCCACAGAGGATGAAAACTGGTTGCTGAGGCTGAGGTTTTGGTGGTTACCCAGAGAGAGGATGGAAGTTGGCTCTGTGAGGACAGCCTGAGGAAGCTAGCACAACACAGCTAAGGGAGTCCAGGACAAAGCCTGGGCTTGCCAGAGAGGCAATAGATCATTCTACATGGGCAATAGATTATACCCACATTCAGGTATGCAAAGAAAGGCTGGGACAGACAAGGAGCATCTAACTCTGCATTCACACAGGTCAGGGCACATCTGACTGAGCTCCAGAGGTAACGTGAGCAGTGGCTGCTATATCCAATCTCAGACATGGGTGGGACAGCTGCTCCCACTTCCACCAATCTTTAAGTGGCAGTAGGTCACTGCTCGCACCTTCCTGGAAACTTGTGCAGCCTGGCACTACCGAGGGTCCTGCAATCCTGGGTCAGTTTCCTGGAAGAACACATGTCCTGCTTCAGTCTGTAGTAAATTTGTGCTAACCTCTGCCACTTCAGGCACTCCCCATACAGCCCATTTGCAGTATCCTATTCCTCCCTCTTTCTGGCATGAGTGAGCAAGTGAACCCTAATCAGCTTCTGCCTTTGCCCCTTCTTCTCTGAGCAGGTAACAGACACTAGAGGGTTACATACAAACAGAGGTGGGGCTAGAACCAAAGCTGAGTTCCAGAGGCTACATAACCAAACAAGATTCTCTTGTGCAGCTGGTAGAGAGTAGAATGAATTGCCACTGTTGGCTCAGTAACCCTGCATCTGTGGAATATATGAATAGACAACAAGTGTTCCCACATTTGAAGCTGTGGACTTTAGGAGAAACTATGGATTTTTGATTATAAGGGACTGGAATGCAAAAGTAGGAAGTCAAGAAACACCTAGAGTAACAGGCAAATTTGGCCTTGGAATACAGAACAAAGCAGGGCAAAGATTAATAGAGTTTTGCCAAGAAAATGCACTAGTCATAACAAACACCCTTTCCAACAACACAAGAGAAGACTCTATACATGGACATCACCAGATGGTCAACACCAAAATCAGATTGATTATATTCTTTGCAGCCAAAGATGGAGAAGCTCTATACAGTCAGCAAAAACAAGACCAGGAGCTGACTGTGGCTCAGACCATGAACTCCTTATTGCCAAATTCAGACTTAAATTGAAGAAAGTACGGAAAACCACTAGACCATTCAGGTATGACCTAAGTCAAATCCCTTATGATTATACAGTGGAAGTTAGAAATAGATTTAAGGGCCTAGATCTGATAGATAGAGTGCCTGATGAACTATGGACTGAGGTTCGTGACATTGTACAGGAGACAGGGATCAAGACCTTCCCCATGGAAAAGAAATGTAAAAAAGGAAAATGGCTGTCTGAGGAAGCCTTACAAATAGCTGTGAAAAGAAGAGAAGCGAAAAGCAAAGGAGAAAAGGAAAGATATAAGCATCTGAATGCAGAGTTCCAAAGAAGAGCAAGAAGAGATAAGAAAGCCTTCTTCAGCGATCAATGCAAAGAAATAGAGGAAAACAACAGAATGGGAAAGACTAAGGATCTCTTCAAGAAAATCAGAGATACCAAAAGAACATTTCATGCAAAGATGGGCTAGATAAAGGACAGAAATGGTATGGACCTAACAGAAGCAGAAGATATTAAGAAGAGGTGGCAAGAATACACTGAAGAACTGTACAAAGAAGATCTTCACGACCCAGATAATCACGATGGTGTGATCACTGACCAAGAGCCAGACATCCTGGAATGTGAAGTCAAGTGAGCCTTAGAAAGCATCACTACAAACAAAGCTAGTGGAGGTGATGGTATTCCAGTTGAGCTATTCCAAATCCTGAATGATGATGCTGTGAAAGTGCTACACTCAATATGCCAGCAAACTTGGAAAACTCAGCAGTGGCCACAAGACTGGAAAAGGTCAGTTTTCATCCCAATCCCAAAGAAAGGCAATGCCAAAGAATGCTCAAACTACCGCACAATTGCACTCATCTCACACACTAGTAAAGTAATGCTCAAAATTCTCCAAGCCAGGCTTCAGCAATATGTGAACCGTGAACTTCCTGATGTTCAAGCTGGTTTTAGAAAAGGCAGAGGAACCAGAGATCAAATTGGCAACATCTGCTGGATCATGGAAAAAACAAGAGAGTTCCAGAAAAACATCTATTTCTGCTTTATTGACTATGCCAAAGGCTTTGACTGTGTGGATCACAATAAACTGTGGAAAATTCTGAAAGAGATGGGAATACCAGACCGCCTGATCTGCCTCTTGAGAAATTTGTATACATGTCAGGAAGCAACAGTTAGAACTGGTCATGGAACAACAGACTGGTTCCAAATAGGAAAAGGAGTATGCCAAGGCTGTATATTGTCACCTTGTTTATTTAACTTATATGCAGAGTACATCATGAGAAATGCTGGATTGGAAGAAACACAAGTTGGAATCAAGATTGCTGGGAGAAATATCAATAACCTCAGATATGCAGATCACACCACCCTTATGGCAGAAAGTGAAGAGGAACTAAATAGCCTCTTGATGAAAGTGAAAGTGGAGAGTTAAAAAGTTGGCTCAAAGCTCAACATTTAGAAAACGAAGATCATGGCATCAGGTCCCATCACTTCATGGCAAATAGATGGCGAAACAGTGGGAACAGTATCAGACTTTATTTTTCTGGGCTCCAAAATCAATGCAGATGGTGACTGCAGCCATGAAATTAAAAGATGCTTACTCCTTGGAAAGAAAGTTATGACCAACTTAGATAGCATATTCAAAAGCAGAGACATTACTTTGCCAACAAAGTTTCGCCTAGTCAAGGCTATGGTTTTTCCTGTAGTCATGTATGGATGTGAGAGCTGGACTGTGAAGAAGGCTGAGTGCTGAAGAATTGATGCTTTTGAACTGTGGTGTTGGAGAAGACTCTTGAGAGTCCCTTGGACTGCAAGGAGATCCAACTAGTCCATTCTGAAGGAGATCAGCCCTGGGATTTCTTTGGAGGGAATGCTGCTGAAGCTGAAACTGCATTACTTTGGCCACCTCATTGGAAGAGTTGACTCATTGGAGAAGACTCTGATGCTGGGAGGGATTAGGGGCAGGAGGAGAAGGGGACGACAGGATGAGATGGCTGGATGACATCACTGACTCGATGGATGTGAGTCTCAGTGACCTCAGGGAGTTGGTGATAGACAGGGAGGCCTGGCGTGCCACGATTCATGGGGTCGCAAAGATTTTCACATGACTGAGCGACTGATCTGATCTGATCTGATATATTTACTGTCTACAAGAGCCCCACCTCAGACCTAGGGACACATTCAGACTGAAAGTGAGGGGATGCAAAGAGATATTCCATGCAAATGGAAATCAAAAGAAAGCTGGAGTAGTGATACTCAAATAAAATGGACTTTAATTTTTAAAATAATTTTATTTATTTATTTTATTCTTGGCTATGCTGGGTCTTCATTGCTCTATAGACTTTACTCCAGTTGTAGTGGTGAGTGGTGGCTAGTCTTCATCGCAGTGTGCAGCCTTCTCATTGCAGTGACTTTTATTGTTGTGAAGCATGCACTTTAGAGTGTACAGGCTTCAGTAGTTGCAGCTTCTTTTCTGTAGAGTACGGGCTCAATAGTTGTGGAGCATGGACTTAGTTTTTCTGCAGCATATGGGATATCCCCAGACCGGGGATTGAACCCTTGTCTCCTGCAAGGAGATCCAACCAGTCCATCCTATGGGAGACCAGTCCTGGTTTTTCATTAGAAGGACTGATGTTGAACCTGAAATTCCTATACTTTGGCCACCTGATGCGAAGAGCTGACTCATTTGAAAAGACCGTGATGCTGGGAACAATTAAAGGCAGGAGGAGAAGGAGATGACAGAGGATGAAATGGTTGGGTGGCACCACCTACTCAATGGACATGAGTTTGGGTAAACTCTGGAAGTTGATGATGAACAGGGAGGCCTGGCATGCTGCGGTCCATGGGGTCACAAAGAGTCAGACAGGACTGAGTGACTGAACTGAACTTGAGACGATAAGGAAAAAAAAAAAAAAAAAAACTGACAAACCATTAACCACATTCATCATGAAAAAATATAATAAAATTAATTAAATAATGAAAAAGGAGAAGTTACAATAGACAATATAGAAATACAATGGATCATAATTGACTACTGTGAACAACTATACTCATGAGTACATGAGATAGTATGCCAATAAAATGGACAACATGGAGTAAATGGACAAATTCTTAGAAAAGTATCTACCTGAGTCTGAACTAGGAAGAAATACAAAATATGAGCAGGCCAATCACAAGCCTTGAAATAAAAACTGTCACCAAAACTCTTCCAAGAAACAAAATCCCAGGGCCACATTCTTTCACAAGTGAATTCTATCAAATGATTAGAGAAGAGCTCACACATGTCTGTTCATATGGTTCAAAAAATTACAGAGGGCAGAACATTCCCACTGAGGGAATGTTTTTCTGAGGCCATCATTACCCTAACACTAAAACCAGACAAAGATATCACAAAAAAAGAAAATTCCAGGCCAATATCACTAATGATCATAAATGTAAAAATCCTCAACTAAATACTAGCAAACAGAATAAAACAGCAAATTGAAAGGATCAACCATGATCAAGTGGGATTTATCCCAGGGATGCAAGGATCCTTCAATATACACAAATCAATTAATGTGATACATGACATTAACAATTTGAAAGATAAAAAAACCCATATGATACTCTAGATAGACATAGAAACAGTTTTCAAAAATCTTCAACACCCATTTATGATTAAAAACAAACAAACAAAAAACCCTTCCAGAGAAAATTCTTAGTGGTGAAAAACTGAAAGTATTCTTGTCTAAGATCAGGAAGAAGATGAAGGCACCCACTCTTATCACTATTATTCAATATAATTTGTAAGCACTAGCCATGACAATCAGAGAAGAAAAATAAATGAAAGGAATCCAGATTGAAAAGAATTAAAACACTCACTGTTTGCAGATGACATAAACTATACATCATAAAGATGTCACTAGAAAATTATTAAAGCTTATCAATGACTATAGTAAATTTGTAGGATACAAAATTAATACACAGAAATCCCTTGAATTCTTATACCCTAACATGAAAAATCAGAAAGAAAAATTAAGGAAGCAATCTAATTCACCATTGCAGAAAAAAGAATAAAATACCTAGCCTAGGTATAAGCCTACCTAAAGAGACAAAAGATCTGTATGCAGAAAACTATAATACATTGATGAAAGAAATCAAACATAACACAAACAGATATACCATATTCTTGAATTGGGAGAATCAGTATTGTGATAAAGACTATAATACCCAAAACAATCAACAGATTCAGTGCAATTCATATCAAATTACCAACGTATTTTTAGCAAAACTAAAACAAATAATTTCACAATTTTTATGGAAATGCAAAGACCCCAAAAGCCCAATGCAATCTTGAGAAGGAAAAATGGATTGGAGGAATCAAGCTTCCTGATTTCAGACTATACTACAAAGCTACAGTCATCAAGACAGTATGTTATTGGCACAAAAGCAAAAATATAGGCCAATGGAACAAGATAGAAAGCCCCACAAATAAACCCAAGCACCTATGGGTTTTGACAAAAGAGGCAAGAATGGAGAAAAGACAGCCTCTTCACACAGAAACTGGACAGATACATGTAAAAAAATAAAATTAGGGCACTTCCCAATACCATACATAAAAATGAGCTCAAAGCGGATTAAAGAGTTAAATATAAGACCAGAAACTATAAAAATCTTAGAGAAAAACATAGAGAGAAAACACCTTGACATAAATTGCAGCAAGATTCTTTTTGACCCACCTTGCAGAGTAATGCAAATAAAAATAGAAGGAGACAAATGAGACCTAATTAAACTTGAAAGCTTTTGTAGAGCAAAATAAACAGTAGACAAGATTAAAAGACAACTCTCAGAATGGGAGATAATTGCAAACAAAGCAACTGACAAAGGATTAATCTCCATAATATATAAGCCACTCATACAACTCAAAATCAGGAAAACAAATAGCCCAATAAAAAATGGGCCGAAAACCTAAACAGACATTTCTAAAAAGAAGACATACAGATGGCCAATAAACACATGAAAGATGCTTCACATCACTAATTACTGGTGGAATGCATACTAAGACTACAGGGAAGTATCACCTGAAACCAGTCAGAATAGCCTCATCAAAACACCCTATAAATAATAAATGCTGCAGAGGATATAGAGAAAGGGGAACCCTGGTACACTGTTGGTGGGAATGTAAACTGATACAGCCACTGTAGAGAACAGCAAGGAGACTCCTTAAGAAACTAGGAATAAAACTACAATATGAATCAGCAATCCCACTACTGTGCATATACCCTGAGAAAACCATAATCCAAAACACATGTACTCCAGTATTCATATCAGTTCTGTTTACAATAGCCAAGACATAGAAGGAACCTAGATGTCTACTGACAGATAACTGTATAAAGAAGTTGTGGTACACATATATAATGGAATATTACTCAACTGTATAGAAGAATGAATCTGCCCATTAAATTTAGGTAGATGAACCTAGAACCTGTTATACAGATAAAAATATGTCAGAAAGACAAAAACAAATATTGTATATTAACACATATATATGGGCTCTAGGAAAATGGTATTGATGATCCTGTTTGCAGGACAGGAATAGAGATACAGATGTAGAAAATGGACTTGTGGACACAATGGAGGAAGTAAAGGGTGGAACAAGTTGAAAGAGCAATGGCATATATATATACTACAATATGTAATAGAAGCTGCTATATAACACAGCTCAGTCTGGTACTCTGTGAGAACCTAGACAAGTGGCATGGTGGTGGATGGGAGGCAGGCTCAAGAAAGAGGGGATATATATATATATACTTATGTCTGATTTGCATTTTTGTATGGCAGAAATACCACAACATTATAAAGCAATTATCCTCCAATTAAAAATAATAAATGAATTGAATTGTTTATAAATTCAATTTAGATTAATACTTTCCATAAAGATATCACACACACACACACACACACCGTTTAATGTGTACACAGGCAAAACTAGAGAACTTATGGCTTCTCTTAAAAAGAAAAAGAAAAACACAAGTGACTTCATTGGTTTTCCAGTGGCTAAGACTCTGAGCTCCCGATGCAAGGGGCTTAGGTTTGACCCCTGGTCAAGGGAGCTAGATCCCACATGCCACACTAAGACGTCACATGCCACAACTGAGAGTTTTCATGCTGCTACTGACAATCCTGCATGGCACATTTAAAGATCTCTCATGCCTTAAGTAAGACCTGTCGCAGTCAAATAAATATAAAAAAACCTAGTTATGAATCAGGTATTTCAATATAAACTTACTAGTTTATGAAGAACAGTTGGAATACATTAAAGTTGCTTGCTCAGATGACTAACGTTTTACTATCAGTAACCCAATTCGATTCTTTTATTAGATTCAACTAATATTTCCTGAAGGGCAGATTCATATGCCTTGTCTTATAATACTATGAGGGGAAGCATTCCTTAGTGAAACAGTCCTACCCAGCAATATAATTAAATTGTTACTGGGTCCAAGCTGTCTCTGCTTGCCACATGAGAGAACAATAATTCCTAGGGAGAAGGTGTCAAGGCAAGGAATATGACTTACTCAGAAAACTGCTGACTGAGAAGACAGCAGACTAATGTCTCAAAATAACCATCTTGTGGTCTGGATGCAAGTTTCTTTTATGGATGGGGAGGTTAGGAAACAAAGTAAAAACTCCATTTAATCTTGCAACTAACTCCTAGTATGGCATGGGAATGTGTTTATTTCTTCCTTCTTGCCATCTACAGGTGGACAGGGTTCTGAATAAAGGCATTTCAGCTTAACAGTCAGGGAGAGGGGCAGGATTCTCTGAGGCAAACCATCATGTATGATTTTAATACCAAAAGTGGCCAAAGAAACAGATATAGCATGGAAAAGTCAATGTTGACTCTTCTCTGTTATTAAAAGAGATATCTTATATAAAGCCCAATTGAAATATCAATTTTTACGCTTTCATCTCAATTCTATCAACATTTACCCTCAGCTTTATTAGAATCAATAAACTTTGATCTTACAGGAGGGGTTCTAGAAGTTTTCTTTCTTTTATTCCCTTTCCATTTTACCTGTTTTTACATAAAAGGCTCTGGGATCCCCAGAGGGGATTTGAGCCAAGGGATTCAGAACTTTTGGCCAAAGTGTTGCTCCCCAGTTTTGACCAGATAGCACAATATAAGTATTTTTAGTTCTTTAAATACATATATTTTTTAAAGTGGAATAAGTGGAGTGGGCTATTTTTGACTTTAATAATAAAGACCATCATGGGGTCCCGTGTGGCCAATTTAACCTTATGTAGTATAATATCAAAACCTTGTGTTTTAATTACATAAATGTCTATTTTATTTATTTCATTTTGTATAACCATCTAAAGATTTCTTTATTAATTTGAGATAAGTCCTTTTAAATTTTCTACTTTGTTGTAAAAAGTATCTAGACTTTTCTCACAGATTTTTTTCCCTATTAATATTAGTTATTCTAATGTTTTTCTGAGAGAAGCAGAGGCCACAAATAAGGCTTCCCAAACACATTTTTCTTTGATTTAAACTAAGGAAGTTCTTAGATTTTTGACTCAGATTGACCATTAGGTGTATTTCTTTTTTCCACCTTTAATTTAATTTTTGTTTTTTATGCTATGCTATGCTATGCTAAGTCACTTCAGTCATGTCCGACTCTGTGTGACCCTATAGACGGCAGCCCACCAGGCTTCCCCGTCCCTGGGATTCTCCAGGTAAGAACACTGGAGTGGGTTGCCATTTCCTTCTCCAATGCATGAAAGTGAAAAGAGAAAGTGAAGTCGCTCAGTCATGTCCGACTGTTAGCGACCCCATGGACTGCAGCCTACCAGGCTCCTCCATCCGTGGGATTCTCCAGGCAAGAGTACTGGAGTGGGGTGCCTTTTTATAGGTACCAATAAAACAGCTATTTGTAATAACAATACTCAAGAAATTGTCCAATTTATTCATTTCTTCAATTTCAGTTCATTCACTCAGTCGTGTCCGATTCTTCACGATCCCATGGACAGCAGCATGCCAGGCCTCTCTGTCCATCACCAACTCCCGGAGTTTACTCAAATTCATGTCCATTGAGTCAGTGATGCCATCCAGCCATCTTATCCTCTGTCATCCCCTTCTCCTCCTGCCTTCAATCTTTCACAACATCAGGGTCTTTTCAAATGAGTCAGCCCTTTGCATCAGGTGGCCAAGGTATTGGAGTTTCAGCTTCAACATCAGTCCTTCCAATGAATATTCAGGACTGATCTCCTTTAGGATTGACTGGCTTGATCTCCTTGCAGCCCAAAGTACTCTTAAGAGTCTTCTCCAACACCACAGTTCAAAAGCATCAATTCTTTAGTGCTCAGCTTTCTTTATAGTCCAACTCTCACATCTATACATGACTACTGGAAAAACCATAGCCTTGGCTAGATGGACCTTTGTTGCCAAAGTAATGCTTCTGCTTTTTAATATGCTGTCTAGGTTGGTCATAACTTTCCTTTCAAGGAGTAAGCTTATCATAGCTTTACTTTCAAGGAGCAAATGTCTTTTAATTTCATGGCTGCAGTCACCATCTGCAGTGATTTTGTAGCCCAACCAAATAAAGTTTGTCACAGTTTTCACTGTTTCCCCACTGTTTTGCCATGAAGTGATGGGACTGGATGCCATGATCTTCTTTTTTGAATGTTGAGATTTAAGCCAGTTTGTTCACTCTCCTCTTTCACTTTCATCAAGAAGCTCTTTAGTTCCTCTTTGCTTTCTGCTGATAGGGTGGTGTCATCTGCATAACTGAGGTTATTGATATTTCTCTTGGCAGTCTTGATTCCTGCTTGCGATTTATCCAGCCTGGCATTTCATTGTGCATGATGCATGGTGGAGCCTGCATATAAGTTAAATAAACAGGGTGACAATATATAGTCTTGACATACTCCTTTCCCAATTTTGAACCAGATTATCGTTCCATGTCTGGTTTTAACTGTTACTTCTTGAGCTGCACCCATGTTTCACAGGAGGAACATAAGGTGGTCTGGTATTCCCGTCTCTAAGAATTTTCCACAGTTTGTTGTGATCCACACAAAGGCTTTAGTGTAGTCAATGAAGTGGAAGTAGATGTTTTTCTGGAATTCTCTTGCTTTTTTATGATCCAATGGATGTCAGCAATTTGATCTCTGGTTCCTCTGCCTTTTCTAAATTCAGTTTGTACATCTAGAAGTTCATGGTTCACATAATGTTGAAGTCTAGCTTGGAGGATTTTGAGCATTACTTTGCTATCATGCGAAGTGAGCGCAATTGTGAAGTAGTTTGAACATTATTTGGCATTGTTCTTCTTGAGACTGGAATGAAAGCTTATCTTTTCTTATCCTTTGGCCACTACTGAGTTTTCCAAATTTGCTGAGATATTGATTGCAGCACTTTATCAGCATCATCATTTAGGATTTGAAATAGCCAGGTGGAATTCCATCACCTCCACTATCTCTGTTTGTAGTGATGCTTCCTAAAGCCCACTTGATTTCACACTCCAAGATGACTGGCTCTAGGTGACAGATCACACCATTGTGGTTATCTGAGTCATTAAGATCTTTTTTGGATAGTTCTTTTGTATAATCTTGCCACCTCTTCTTAATATCTTCTGCTTCTGTTAGCTCCATACCATTTCTGTCCTTTACTGTGCCCATCTTTGCATGAAATGTTCCCTTGGTATGTCTAATTTTGTTGAAGACATCTCTAGTCTTTCCCATTCTATTGTTTTCCTCTATTTCTTTGCAGTGTTCACTTAGGAAGGCTTTCTTATCTCTCCTTGTTATTCTTTGGAACTCTGCATTCAGATGATTGTGTATTTCCTTTTCTCCTTAGGTGCTCCTATATTGGGTGCATGAACATCAATGAGTTGTAGTGTTTTCTTGTATTCATTCTTTTATCACTATATAGGGGCCTTCTTTGGGCTTCCCTGGTGGCTCAGTCAGTAAAGAATCTGCTTGCAATGCAGGAGACCTGGGTTGAATCCCTGTGTTGTGAAGATCCCCTGGAGGAGGGCATAACAACCCACTCCAGTATTCTTGCCTGGAGAATCCCCAGGGACAGAGGATCCTGGTGGGCTACAGTCCATGGGGTCATAAAAGTCGAACAAGACTGAGCTAGTAAGTAGAGTACAGCACAGGGTCCTTCTTCATCTTTCTTTACAGCCTTTATTGTCTCTTTTGCCTGATAAAAGTATTGCTACCATTGTTTTATTGTTTCTATTTACATTAAATATGCTTTAATCTCCTCTCACTTTCAATATTTGAGCATCTTTCACCATAAAGTTTTATTTTGTAGACAAAACACTGTAAGTTCTTGTTTTTCTACCCAATCTGCAAGTCTGTGTCTTTTGATTGACACACTTACTCAATTGACATTTAAAGTAATTAATGATAGATATGTACATGTTTCCATTTCAAACCTGTTTTCCATTTGACTATGTAGTATTTGTTCATTTCATCTTTTTTGTTGACTTTACTTTTTTAGTTTGATGGTTTTCTTTTGTATTATGCTTGAGTTCCTTTATTTTTGTTTTCATGTACCTATTGTATGTCTTTGATTTATGATTACCCTGAGTTTCAAGTATGTTTACCCATAACTATATCTATTTGCATTGGATTGATAGCCACATAAGTTCAAATACGTTCTAAAAGATCTACATTTTCCTCCTCTCCAATATTCTGTGTTTTGATATCCTATTGTACATCTTCATGTATATCCTTTTAACGGTTAATTGTAGTTATAATCACTTTTTACAAATTTTTGTGTTTATTCATCTATATACTTGACTTATTTAAGTCCATCTATATACTTGGCTTATTTAAGTTCATCTGTGTGCTTAGCTTATTTACTCAGTCCTTTTATATGGTTGCCTTACCTATTGTGCTTTTATCTTGCCTATAGATTCCTTTTTTTTTAATTTAGAGAATATGTTTCAATATTTAAATTTTTTGCTTTTCTGAGAAATTCTTTGTCTCTCTTTCTATTGTAAATAATAATTTTACTGAGTAGAACATACTAGATTGCAGGTTTTATTTCTCTAGAACTTCATATATATTCTGCTTCTTTCTAGACTTCACACTTTCTGCATAGAAATCAACTGATAGCCTTATGGGGGTTCCTTTGTAGCTTTTTTTTTTTTCTCTTGCAGCCTTTAGAATTTGCTCTTTAACTTTTGCTATTTTAATTATATCCTGGTGTGGATGTGATTGGTTCATCTTGTTTGGGAGCCTCTGTGCTTCCTGTACTGGATATAGGAAGTATAGGTTTGAGTTTTCAGTCATAATTTCTTAATATGTGTTTTTAATCCCCCCTCTCTTATCTATTGACATCAATATCAATAATCTCAGATACACAGATGACACCACCCTTATGGCAGTAAGCAAAGATCTAAAGAGCCTCTTGGTGAAAGTGAAAGAGGAGAGTGAAAGAGTTGGCTTTACTTTGTATGGAAATACAAAATTTTTGAATAGCCAAAGGCATCTTTAGAAAGAAAAATGGAACTGGAGGAATCAACCTGCCTGACTTCAGACTATACTACAAAGCTACAGTCATTAAGACAGTATGTACTCGCACAAAGACAGAAATATAGATCAATGGAACAAAATAGAAAGCCCAGAGATAAATCTGTGTACCTATGGACACCTTATCTTTGACAAAGGAGGCAAGAATATACAGTGGAGAAAAGACAATCTCTTTAACAAGTGGTTCTGGGAAAACTGGTCAACCACTTGTAAAAGAATGAAACTAGAACACTTTCTAACACCATACACAAAGATAAACTCAAAATAGATTTAAGATCTAAGTGTAAGACCAGAAACTATAAAACTCCTAGAGGAAAACATAGGCAATACACTCTCTGACATAAATCACAGCAGGATCCTCTATGACCCACCTCCCAGAGTAAAGGAAATAAAAGCAAAAATAAACAAATGGGACCTAATTAAACTTAAAAGTTTTTGCACAACAAAGAAAACTATAAGCAAGGTGAAAAGACAGCCTTCAGAACTGGAGAAAATAATAGTAAATGAAGTAACTGACAAAGACTTAATCTCGAGAATATACAAACACCTCCTGCAGCTCAATTCCAGAAAAATAAACAACCCAATCAAAAAGGGGCCCAAAAACTAAACAGACATTTCTCCAAAGAAGACATACAGATGTCCAGTAAACACATGAAAAGATGCTCAACATCACTCATTAATAGAGAAGTGCAAATCAAAACCACAATGAGCTACCATCTCATGCGGGTCAGAATGGCTGCTATCAAAAAGTCTACAGCTATCAAAATGCTGGAGAGAGTGCGGAGAAAAGGGAACCCTCTTACACTGTTGGTGGGACTGAAAACTAGTACAGCCACTATGGAGAACAGTGTGGAGATTCCTTAAAAAATGAAATAGAACTGCCACAAGGCCCAGCAATCCCACTGCTGGGCATACACACTGAGGAAACCAGAATTGAAAGACTCATATGTATCCCAATGTTCATTGCAGCATTGTTTACAATAGCTAGGACATGGAAGCAACCTAGATGTCCATCAGCAGATGATTGGATAAGAAAGTTGTGATACATATATACAATGGGATATTACTCAGCTATTAAAAAGAATGTATTTGAATCAGTTCTAATGAGATGGATGAAACTGGAGCCTATTATACAAAGTGAAGTAAGTCAGAAAGAAAAACATCAATACCATATATTAATGCATATACAAGGAATTTAAAAAGACAGTACTGACAATCCTACATGCAGGACAGCAAAGGAGACACAGATGTAAAGAACAGACTTTGAACTCAGTGGGAAATGGCGACGGTGGGATGATTTGAGAGAATAGCACTGAAACATGTGCATTATCATATGTAAAATAGATCACCAGTCCAGGTTTGATGCACAAGAAAGGGTGCTCAGGGCTGGTGCACTGGGATGACCCTGAGGGATGGGATGGGGAAGGAGGTGGGAGGGGGCTTCAGGATGTGGAAACATGTACACCCATGGCTGATTAATGTGAATGTATGGCAAAAACCACCACAATATTGTAAAGTAATTAGCCTTCAGTTAAAATAAATTAATTTATTATTTTTTTAAAAAAAGCTCAACATTCAAAAAACTAAAATCATGGCATCCTGTCCCATCACTTTATGGCAAATAGATGGGGAAACAAGGGAAATAGTGTGAGACTTTCTTTTCTTGGGCTCCAGAATCACTGCAGATGGTGACTGCAGCCATGAAATTAACACACTTGCTCCTTGGAAGAAAAATTATGACCAGCCTAGACAGCATATTAAAAAGCAGAGACATTACTTTGCCAACATAGATCCATCTAGTTAAAGTTATGGTTTTTCCAGTTGAGAGAGTTGGAATATAAAGAAAGCTGAGCGCTGAAGAATTTATGCTTTTGAACTGTGTTGTTGGAAAAGACTCTTGAGAGTCCCTTGGACTGCAAGAAGATCAAACAAGTCCATCCTATAGGAAATCAGTCCTGAAAATTCATTGGAAGGACTGATGCTGAAGCTAACCTCCATTACTTTGACCACGTGATGCAAAGAACTGACTCATTGGAAAAGACCCTGATGCTGGGAAAGATTGAAGGCAGGAGGAGAAGAGGATGACAGAGGATGAGATGGTTGGATGATATCACAGACTGACTTAATGGATATCAGTTTGAGCAAGTTTTGGGAGTTGGTGACGTACAGGGCAGCCTGGCATGCTGTAGTCCATGGGGTCTCAGAGTCAGACATGACTGAGTAACTGAACTGAACTGAACTCTCTCTCTTCTTCTTTCACCCCTATTATGCATAGGTTTATTATTATAACATGTATACCATCCCACAGATCTTGTATGTTGCTTTCACTTTTAAAAAATCTGTCTTTCTTCCTGTTGTTCTGATTGGTGATTTCCATTATTCTAATTTCCAGATCATTTCTTTGTCCTGCATTATTTAGTCAGTTATTCATTACTGTTTGGTTGATTTTTATCGTGGCAATTGAATTAACTCTGAATGATTCCTCTATAGTTTTTAGTTACATGTGACAGCTATACATACTTGTACTAAGAATTTTTATTAATCCCTTTAGCATTTCTATTATCTCCTAGTAAACTGGAAGTCTGTTTCATTATTAGTTCTTTCAGGGGGTTTTTCTCTTGTTCTCCTAATTGAGAGTATTTCCTCTACCATTTCATTTTACTTTACTTTCTCTCTCTATGAATTTAGGAGAAAGAGAAACAGCTATCTTTTGTGGTCCTGAAGGGATGTTTTGATGTGGGATTTTCCCTGTGTTCACTGTATGAGTCCAGTGTTTTTGGTGAGAGGGCTCTTTTTGGTATGAATGCCAGCCATGTTTTTCCTCAGAGTGTGCTGGCCATTATCCCCTTGATAGACAGTGTGATTGGTATTGTGTCCAGAACCTGCACTGGATGTTGGGTGAGCAGGGCTTCCTCTTTGTTCTTTGGTTGTGACAGCTTTGTTTGAGGTGGGGCCTGTTCTCCAGTTTTTCAGTAGAAGCCTTGAGTCATGTTGATAAAGCTTCATTGCCCTTGAGGCTCACTGTAGTATGTAAAACCTGTGCAGTCACAGCAAACCTATATACTACCATGTAGGAGTTTGCAGTTTTGCCCAGAAATAGCCCAAGTTTATGTCTTTGTCTTTGTTATGTTCATCCCAGTTTTCGTTCTAGGCTAGTGCCAGGGATGGGGCTTTGTAGCTGCAGAAATTGAGGTGGTTGTGCTGCCACTTGGGACCAGGGCTTCCTCTGTTCCTGGCCTCTCCAGGACCTGATTGCCCAGATTCACCTCCAAGCTTCAGTGTAGGATGGGCAGAATGGAGCACTTCCACTAGGAAGAAAATCACTATATTTCTCCTTAGGGGCTGTCAACCCAAGATTTGCATTTCTGTGGTTCCACCTAATATGTGTCCCAAAAAATTCTACTGTGATCTTTATCAACCTGCCCTGTGAGTGTAACTATGAGCTCCAATGTCAGATTTATGCCCTGTCATGCACGTGCTGGCAATCGACTCTGATAATGAACCTATACACATGGTGTATGTGCCGACAATGGCTCTAAGATTCAGCCCATACAACACCCTGAGTCTTCTGAGGGGTCTCCATGCAGCTAGCCTGAGTTATTTCCTGAGACTCAGCACCTGGCCGCTGTGTTTACCAGCAGCCCTACCCAACAAGCATTTTGCACTGTTAAGTGTGGTGAGGTGCCAGCTGTCAGGGCTGGCCTCTCTCTATCCTATTTTCTAAGAAGCCGGCTCACACACTCCCTGTGAGCAGAGTCCAGGCCCATCCAATTCTTCTATCTGCCCCACCAGACCTCCCACAAGGTTAAGGGGCTCCCCCAGCCAAGGGCCTGCTCCTGTGCATATTCTCTCCTTCACAGATTCCTCCTGGGGGTGCTGGATCCATCATGATGCCTCCTTTGTTGTTGTACTTGGTTACATGAAGATTTTCCTGCAGCTTTGGTTATATAAAAGATATTTTGCCAGTTTTCAGTTGGTTTTCTGTGAGAATTGTTCCACATAGAGATGTATTTTTGATGTATTTGTAGAGAGACGTGAGCTCCACATCCTCCTACTCTGCCATCTTGTTCCTCTCCCTGTATTTCTTAATGCAAAATGACTCAGAATTGAAAAGCTTGTCATAAATGAGAAAGTCATTTTTGGAAACATACTATTTATACCATTAGTGTTTTTGAATAATGTTTACCATGATAAAAACTGAAAGTTAAAAATAAGAAGGTAATTTAATTTTTGCTCTTTACAACAAAAATAAAATATGACATGAAAAACAGGTAAAGAATGCAATCTCATGAATCAAGGACATAAGATGCTGTGGTAAAGACCATCTAAGTTTTCTTCCAATTATTTATGCCTGTGTGATCCCTTCCTCTGTAAGCTGGACCTAGTGAATAACTTTTAATAAAGAAATATAGCAAAAGTGATGGAATTTCACTTCTGGGATTAGATTATAAAAATCTATAGTTTATGTCTTCATTGTGTTCTCTACACTCTCGCTCTAAAAGAAGTCAGCCCACATGTTATCCAGATACTTGTGGCTAAAGCTGAGAGAAGGAGAACCCTGGCCAACCCCAATGAGTAACTGAATCCTGCCAACAGCCACATGGAAGTGGCTTTTTCCCCATCAAGCTTTCAGATGAAGCTGCAGGTCCAGTTGACACCTTGATTGAAGTCTTCTGAGAGACTTTGAGGCACAGGCACCCAGATAACCTCAGCTGATTTCTGATCAACTATGAAATAACAAATATTTGTTGTTTAAGCCATCTCATTTTATGTTACTTTGTTAGACAGCAATAGAAACCTAATACAGATACCAGCTGCAAATAGACTAGATGTGTTACTAGATGTTCATAATCTATTCCTGTATTTTTCATAAATTACTAAATGACCAGGGCTATAAAGTTAAAAACTATATATACTAAGGATCCATACATACTTGGGTTTTGAAGGTAATTACTTTGCTATTTAGAAACAATTGAGTGAACTTTAAAGAGAAATTAGGTGGAAGCTATCTGTATCACCATGTTTATTTAACTTATATGAAGAGTACATCATGAGAAATGCTGGACTGGAAGAAACACAAGTTGGAATCAAGATTGCAGGGAGAAATATCAATAACCTCAGATATGCAGATGACATCACTCTTATGGCAGAAAGTGAAGAGGAACTAAAAAGCCTCTTGATGAAAGTGAAAGTGGAGAGTGAAAAGGTTGGCTTAAAGCTCAACATTCAGAAAATGAAGATCATGGCATCTGGTCCCATCACTACATGGGAAATAGACGGGGAAACAGTGGAAACAGTGTCAGACTTTATTTTTCTGGGCTCCAAAATCACTACAGATGGTGACTGCAGCCATGAAATTAAAAGACGCTTACTCCTTGGAAGGAAAGTTATGACCAAACTAGATAGCATATTCAAAAGAAGAGACATTACTTTGCCAACAAAGGTTCGCCTAGTCAAGGCTATGGTCTTTCCTGTGGTCATGTATGGATGTGAGAGCTGGACTGTGAAGAAGGCTGAGCGCCGAAGAATTGATGCTTTTGAACTGTGGTGTTGGAGAAGACTCTTGAGAGTCCCTTGGACTGCAAGGAGATCCAACCAGTCCATTCTGAAGGAGACAGCCCTGGGATTTTTTGGAAGGAATGATGCTAAAGCTGAAACTCCAGTATTTTGGCCACCTCATGCGAAGAGTTGACTCACTGGAGAAGACTCTGATGCTGGGAGGGATTGAGGGCAGGAGGAGAAGGGGACGACAGAGGATGAGATGGTTGGATGGCATCACTGACTCGATGGATGTGAGTCTGAGTGACCTCCGGGAGTTGGTGATGGACAGGGAGGACTGGCATGCTGCAGTTCATGGGATCGCAAAGAGTCGGACACGACTGAGCGAATGATCTGATCTGATCTGATCTATCTTTCTGCTACTGTTTTGAACTTAGCAACTTGGTGATGGCTGTTTGATGATTCTCTCCAGTCTAGTCTTCAGTTTCAGAGGGGTCCCAAGATGTACTAGTGGCTGCTGATACTCCACCAGCAAAGGCCATGTTCTCTTGCACTCAAAAGTTAAACAGGTGGGTTCCTACACTCTGTATTGCAGAACAGACAGCAGTTCCCTTGGGAGGTCAGTTTTGTGATATTCAGAGAGAGAATACTGGCAGACCAGATAGGAGCCCATACCTGCATTCCTCGTGATTACATAATTACTTCTTTTTCTGCTTAAAATCTCCAGCACAGTTTTCACTTCCTGCACTAAACCCAGACTCATGCTTGACTCTATACTTATTGCTGTTGTTGAACAGTTGCTCAGTCATGTCTGATTCTTTGTGACACCATGGACTGCAACACACCAGGCTTCCCTGTACTTCACCATCGCCCAGAACTTGTTCAAACTCATGTCCATTGAGTTAGTGATGCCATCCAACCATTTTATCCTCTGTCATCCTCTTCTCCTTCTGCCTTCAATCTTTCCTAGAATCAGGGTCTTTTCCAATGAGTCAGCACTTCACATCAGGTTGTCAAAGGATCTTCAGCTTTGGCATCAGTCTTTCCAACAAATAGTCAGGGTTCATTTCCTCTAGGATTCACTAGCTTGATCTCCTTATGTTCCAAGAAAACCCCAAGAGTCTTTTCCAACAGCACAGTTGAAATGCATGAATTCTTTGATCCTCAGCCTCCTTTATGGTCCAACTCTCACATCGATACATGATTACTGGAAAAACAATAGCTTTGACTAGAAAATTCTTTGTTGGCAAAGTAATGTCTCTCTTTTTTAATATGTTGTTGAGGTTGATCATAGCTTTCCTTCCAAGGAGTGAACATCTTTTAATTTTGTGGCTGCAATCAACCATCTGTAGTGATTTTGGAGCCCAAGAACATAAAGTCTGTCACTATTTCCATTTTTTCCCCATCTATTTGCCATGAAGTGATGGGACCAGATGCCATGAATTTCATTTTTTGAATGTTGAGTTTTAAGCCAGCTTTTTCACTTTCTTCTGTCACCTTCATCAAGAGGCTCATTGGCTCAAAAGGCTTCTTCACTTTCTGCCATTAGGGTGGTATCATCTGCATACCTGGGGTTATTGATATTTCTCCTGGCAATTTTGATTTCAGCCTGTGCTTCATCCACCCTTGGATTTTGCATGATGTACTCTGTTAAATAAGCAGGGTGACAATATACAGCCTTGACATACCCCTGTCCCAATTTGGAACCAGTTCATTGTTCCATGTCTGGTTCTAACTGTTGCTTCTCGACCTGCATACAGGTTTCTCAAGAGGTACGTGAGATTATATGGTATTCCCATCTCTTTAAGAATTTTCCAGTTTGTGGTGATCCACAGAGTCAAAGACTTTAGTGTAGTCATGAAACAGAGTAGACATTTTTCTGGAAGTCTCTTGCTTTTTCTATGAGCAATGGATATTAGGAATTTCATCCCTAGTTCCTCTGTCTTTTCTAAATCTAGCTTGTACATCTTGACATTCTTGGTTCACATACAGCTGAAGCCTAGTTTGGAGGATTTTGAGTCTTACTTTGCTAGCATGTGAAATAAGTACAATTGTGGATTAGTTTGAACATTCTTTGGCATTATCCTTCTTTGGGATTGGAATGAAAACTGACGTTTTCCTATCCTGTGGCCACTGATGAGTTTTCCAAATTTGCTGGTATATTGAGTGCAGCACTTTCACAGCATCATATTTGAGGATTTGAAACAGCTCAGTTTGAATTCCATCACCTCCACTAGCTTTGTTCTCTAGTGATTCCTGAAGCCCACCTGATTTCACATTTCAAGATGTCTGGCTCTAGGTGAGTGATTACACTATTTTGTTTACCTGGGTCATTAAGATCTTTTTTTGTATAGTTCTTCAGTGTATCCTTGCCACCTCTTCTTAATATCTTCTGCTTCTGTTAGGTCCATACTGTTTCTGCCCTTTATTGTACCCATCTTTGCATGAAATCCCTTATGATTATGCAGTGGAAGTGAGAAATAGATTTAAGGGCCTAGATCTGACAGATAGAGTGCCTGATGAACTATGGAATGAGGTTCGTGACATTGTACAGGAGACAGGGATCAAGACCATCCCCATGGAAAAGAAATGCAAAAAAGCAAAATGGCTGCCTGAGGAGGCCTTGCAAATAGCTGTGAAAAGAAGAGAAGCAAAAAGCAAAGGAGAAAAGGAAAGATATAAACATCTGAATGCAGAGTTCCAAAGAATAGCAAGAAGAGATAAGAAAACCTTCTTCAATGATCAATGCAAAGAAATAGAGAAAAACAACAGAATGGGAAAGACTAGGGATCTATTCAAGAAAATCAGAGATACCAAAGGAATATTTCATGCAACAATGAGCTCGATAAAGGACAGAAATGGTATGGACCTAACAGAAGCAGAAGATATTAAGAAGAGATGGCAAGAATACACAGAAGAACTGTACAAAAAAGAGCTTCACGACCCAGATAATCATGATGGTGTAATCACTGACCTAGAGCCAGACATCCTGGAATGTGAAGCCAAGTAGGCCTTAGAAAGCATCACTACGAACAAAGCTAGTGGAGGTGATGGAATTCCAGTGGAGCTATTCCAAATCCTGAAAGATGATGCTGTGAAAGTGCTGCACTCAATATGCCAGCAAATTTGGAAAACTCAGCAGTGGCCACAAGATTGGAAAAGGTCAGTTTTCATCCCAATCCCAAAGAAAGGCAATGCCAAAGAGTGCTCAAACTACCGCACAATTGCACTCATCTCACACGCTAGTAAAGTAATGCTCAAAATTCTCCAAGCCAGGCTTCAGCAATATGTGAACCGTGAACTTCCTGATGTTCAAGCTGGTTTTAGAAAAGGCAGAGGAACCAGAGATCAAACTGCCAACATCCGCTGGATCATCGAAAAAGCAAGAGAGTTCCAGAAAAACATCTATTTCTGCTTTATTGACTATGCCAAAGCCTTTGATTGTGTAGATCACAATAAACTGTGGAAAATTCTGAAAGAGATGGGAATACCAGACCACCTGATCTGCCTCTTGAGAAATCTGTATGCAGGTCAGGAAGCAACAGTTAGAACTGGTCATGGAACAACAGACTGGTTCCAAATAGGAAAAGGAGTACTTCGAGGCTGTATATTGTCACCATGTTTATTTAACTTATATGCAGAGTACATCATGAGAAATGCTGGACTGGAAGAAACACAAGTTGGAATCAAGATTGCTGGGAGAAATATCAATAACCTCAGATATGCAGATGACACCACCCTTATGGCAGAAAGTGAAGAGGAACTCAAAAGCCTCTTGATGATGATGCAGGACTGATCTGATCTGATCTTGCATGAAATATTCCCTGGGTATCTCTAATTTCCTTGTAGACATCTCTAATCTCTAATCTTTCCCATTCTATGCTTTCCTCTATTTCTTTGCAGTATTCACTTAGGGAGGCTTTCTCATCTCTTCTTGCTATTCTTTGGAACTTCACATTCAGATCAGATCAGATCAGATCCGTCGCTCAGTCGTGTCCGACTCTTTGCGACCCCATGAACCGCAGCACGCCAGGCCTCCCTGTCCATCACCAGCTCCCGGAGGTCACTCAGACTCATGTCCATCGAGTCAGTGATGCCATCCAGCCATCTCATCCTCTGTCGTCCCCTTCTCCTCCTGCCCTCAATCCCTCCCAGCATCAGAGTCTTCTCCAATGAGTCAACTCTTCGCATGAGGTGGCCAAAATACTGGTGTTTCAGCTTTAGCATCATTCCTTCTAAAGAAATTCCAGGATTGATCTCCTTCAGAATGGACCGGTTGGATCTCCTTGCAGTCCAAGGGACTCTCAAGAGTCTTCTCCAACACCACAGTTCAAAAGCATCAATTCTTCGGCGCTCAGCCTTCTTCACAGTCCAGCTCTCACATCCATACATGACCACAGGAAAGACCATAGCCTTGACTAGGCGAACCTTTGTTGGCAAAGTAATGTCTCTGCTTTTGAATATGCTATCTAGGTTGGTCATAACTTTCCTTCCAAGGAGTAAGCGTCTTTTAATTTCATGGCTGCAGTCACCATCCGCAGTGATTTTGGAGCCCAGAAAGACAAAGTCTGACACTGTTTCCACTGTTTCCCCATCTATTTCCCATGCAGTGATGGGACCAGATGCCATGATCTTCGTTTTCTGAATGTTGAGCTTTAAGCCAACCTTTTCACTTTCCACTTTCACCTTCATCAGGAGGCTTTTTAGCCCCTCTTCACGTTCTGCCATAAGAGTGGTGTCATCTGCATATCTGAGGTTATTGATATTTCTCCCTGCAATCTTGATTCCAACTTCTGTTTCTTCCAGTCCAGCATTTCTCATGATGTACTCTTCATATAAGTTAAATAAACATGGTGACAATATGCAGCCTTGACGTACTCCTTTTCCTATTTGGAACCAGTCTGTTGTTCCATGACCAGTTCTAACTGTTGCTTCCTGACCTGCATACAGATTTCTTAAGAGGCAGATCAGGTGGTCTGGTATTCCCATCTCTTTCAGAATTTTCCACAGTTTATTGTGATCCACACAGTCAAAGGCTTTGGTATAGTCAATAAAGCAGAAGTAGATGTTTTTCTGGAACTCTCTTGCTTTTTCGATGATCCAGCGGATGTTGGCAATTTGATCTCTGGTTCCTCTGCCTTTTCTAAAACCAGCTTGAACATCAGGAAGTTCACGGTTCACATATTGCTGAAGCCTGGCTTGGAGAATTTTGAGCATTACTTTACGAGCGTGTGAGATGATCACATTCAGATGTATATATCTTTCTTTTTCTCCTTTGCCTTTCCCTTCTCCTCCTTTCTCAGCTATTTGTAAGACCTCTTCACACAACCATTTTACCTTTGAATTTCTTTTTCTTGGGGATCGTTTTGATCTCCACGTCTCATAAAATGTTAAAAACTTCCATTCTTAAAACACTCTCTCAAATGCGAATCAAAACCACAATAAGATACCATTTCACGCCAGTCAGAATAGCTGCGATCCAAAAGCCTACAAGCAATAAATGCTGGAGAGGGTGTGGAGAAAAGGGAACTCTCTTACACTGTTGGTGGGAATGCAAACTAGTACAGCCACTGTGGAGAACAGTGTGGAGATTCCTTTAAAAAATGGCAATAGAACTGCCTTATGATCCAGCAATCCCACTGCTGGGCATACACACCAAGGAAACCAGAATTGAAAGAGACACATGTCCCCCAATGTTCATCGCAGCACTGTTTATAATAGCCAGGACATGGAAGCAACCTAAATGTCCATCAGCAGATGAATGGATAAGAAAGCTGTGGTACATATACACAATGGAGTATTACTCAGCCATTAAAAAGAATACGTTTGAATCAGTTCTAATGAGGTGGATAAAACTGTAGCCTATTACACAGAGTGAAGTAAGTCAGAAAGAAAAACATCAATACCGTATATTAATGCATATACAAGGAATTTAGAAAGATGGTAATGATAACCCTGTATGTGAGACTGCAAGAGACACAGATGTATAGGACAGTCTTCTGGGTCTGTGGGAGAGGGAGAGGGTGGAATGATTTGGGAGAATGGCATTAAAACATGTATAATATCATATAAGACACACATCGCCAGTCCAGGTTTGATGCAGGATACAGGATGCTTGGGGCTGGTGCACTGGGATGACCCACAGGGATGGTATGGGGAAGGGGGTGGGAGTGGGGTTCTGGATGGGGAACACGTGTACACCCGTGACAGATTCATGTTGATGTATGGCAAAACCAATACAATATTGTAAAGTAATTAGCCTCCAACTAAAATAAATAAATTTAAATTAAAAAAAGACACTCTCTCTATCAGATCTAATGACTTGAGTCTATTTGTCACTTCCACTGTATAATCACAAGGAATTTGATATAGGTCATACATGAACGGCCTAGTGGTTTTCCCTACTTTCTTCAATTTAAATCTGAATTTGGCAATAAGGAGTTCATGATCTGAGCCACAGTCAGCTCCCAGTCTTGCTTTTGCTGACTGTATAGAGCTTCTCCATCTTTGGCTGCAAAGCATATAATCAATCTGATTTCAGTATTAACTATCAGGTGATTTCCATGTTTAGAATCTTTTCTTTTGTTCTTGGTAGAAAGTGTTTGCTATGACCAATGGGTTCTCTTGGCAAAATACTTTTAACTTTGTCCTGTTGCATTTTGTTCTCCAAGGCCAAGCTTGCCTGTTACTACAGGTATCTCTTGACTTCCCACTTTTGCATTCCCGTTCCCTATAATGAAAAGGACATCTTTTGTTGGTGTTAGTTCTAGAAGGTCTTGTAAGTCCTCATAGAACCATTCAACTTCAGCTTCTTCAGCCTTAGAGGTTGGGGCACAGACTTGGATTACTGAGATATTGAATGGTTTGCTTTGTAAAGGAACAGAGATCATTCTGTCATTTTTGAAATTGCACCCAAGTATTCCTTATTGCCA
This sequence comes from Tragelaphus eurycerus, assembly GCA_935064755.1. Classification (NCBI taxonomy): domain Eukaryota; kingdom Metazoa; phylum Chordata; class Mammalia; order Artiodactyla; family Bovidae; genus Tragelaphus; species Tragelaphus eurycerus. The sequence goes on along the minus strand of CAKXYN010000057.1, from coordinate 1,942,173 downwards.
AATTCAGACTGAAATTGAAGAAAGTAGGGAAAACTACTAGACCATTCAGGTATGACCTAAATCAAATCCCTTATGATTATACAGTGGAAGTGAGAAATAGATTTAAGGGCCTAGATCTGATAGATAGAGTGCCTGATGAACTATGGAATGAGGTTCGTGACATTGTACAGGAGACAGGGATCAAGACCATCCCCATGGAAAAGAAATGCAAAAAAGCAAAATGGCTGTCTGGGGAGGCCTTACAAATAGCTGTGAAAAGAAGAGAAGCAAAAAGCAAAGGAGAAAAGGAAAGATATAAACATTTAAATGCAGAGTTCCAAAGAATAGCAAGAAGAGATAAGAAAGCCTTCTTCAGTGATCAATGCAAAGAAATAGAGGAAAACAACAGAATGGGAAAGACTAGGGATCTCTTCAAGAAAATCAGAGATACCAAAGGAACATTTCATGCTAAGATGGGCACGATAAAGGACAGAGATGGTGTGGACCTAACAGAAGCAGAAGATATTAAGAAGAGGTGGCAAGAATACACAGAAGAACTGTACAAAAAAGAGCTTCAAGACCCAGATAATCATGATGATGTGATCACTGACCTAGAGCCAGACATCTTGGAATGTGAAGTCAAATGGGCCTTAGAAAGCATCACTACGAACAAAGCTAGTGGAGGTGATGGAATTCCAGTGGAGCTATTCCAAGTCCTGAAAGATGATGCTGTGAAAGTGCTACACTCAATATGCCAGCAAATTTGGAAAACTCAGCAGTGGCCACAAGATTGGAAAAGGTCAGTTTTCATCCCAATCCCAAAGAAAGGCAATGCCAAGGAGTGCTCAAACTACCGAACAATTGCACTCATCTCACACGCTAGTAAAGTAATGCTCAAAATTCTCCAAGCCAGGCTTCAGCAATATGTGAACCGTGAACTTCCTGATGTTCAAGCTGGTTTTAGAAAAGGCAGAGGAACCAGAGATCAAATTGCCAACATCCGCTGGATCATCGAAAAAGCAAGAGAGTTCCAGAAAAACATCTATTTCTGCTTTATTGACTATGCCAAAGCCTTTGACTGTGTGGATCACAATAAACTGTGGAAAATTCTGAAAGAGATGGGAATACCAGACCACCTGATCTGCCTCTTAAAAAATCTGTATGCAGGTCAGGAAGCAACAGTTAGAACTGGTCATGGAACAACAGACTGGTTCCAAATAGGAAAAGGAGTACGTCAAGGCTGCATATTGTCACCATGTTTATTTAACTTATATGCAGAGTACATCATGAGAAATGCTGGACTGGAAGAAACACAAGTTGGAATCAAGATTGCTGGGAGAAATATCAATAACCTCCGATATGCAGATGACACCACTCTTATGGCAGAAAGTGAAGAGGGGCTAAAAAGCCTCTTGATGAAAGTGAAAGTGGAGAGTGAAAAGGTTGGCTTAAAGCTCAACATTCAGAAAACGAAGATCATGGCATCTGGTCCCATCACTGCATGGGAAATAGATGGGGAAACAGTGGAAACAGTGTCAGACTTTGTTTTTCTGGGCTCCAAAATCACTGCAGATGGTGACTGCAGCCATGAAATTAAAAGACGCTTGCTCCTTGGAAGGAAAGTTATGACCAACCTAGATGGCATATTCAAAAGCAAAGACATTACTTTACCAACAAAGGTTCGCCTAGTCAAGGCTATGGTCTTTCCTGTGGTCATGTATGGATGTGAGAGCTGGACTGTGAAGAAGGCTCAGCGCCGAAGAATTGATGCTTTTGAACTGTGGTGTTGGAGAAGACTCTTGAGAGTCCCTTGGACTGCAAGGAGATCCAACCAGTCCATTCTGAAGGAGATCAGCCCTGGGATTTCTTTAGAAGGAATGATGCTAAAGCTGAAACGCCAGTATTTTGGCCACCTCATGTGAAGAGTTGACTCATTGGAGAAGACTCTGATGCTGGGAGGGATTGAGGGCAGGAGGAGAAGGGGACGACAGAGGATGAGATGGCTGGATGGCATCACTGACTCGATGGATGCGAGTCTGAGTGACCTCCGGGAGCTGGTGATGGACAGGGAGGCCTGGCGTGCTGCGGTTCATGGGGTCGCAAAGAGTCGGACACGACTGAGCGACTGATCTGATCTGATCTGATTGCATTTTGTACACTTTTGTTGACTATGATGGCCACTCCTTTTCTTCTAAAGAATTCTAGCACACAGTAGTAGAGATAATGGTCATTTAAATTAAATTTGCTCATTCCAGTTCCTTTTAGGAATGAGTTAGTTCACTGATTCCTAAAATGTTAATGTTCACTCTTGCCATCTCTTGTTTGCCTTGATTCATGAGTCATTTTCCTAGGCAGGTTGATAAGGGGTCTAGGGGTCCCCAAGGAGAGAGGGGTCTGGAATTCTCAAGGAGAAAGAAAGGACAAACTTTTTTTCTTTCTCCACATTCCTTAGGATTATACAACAATAATGTATCTTGACTGAGGACAGTGTTATCTTAAAATGTAAATTAGGTCTTTACAACCTCCAGACATTCTTTAGAGTATAAAACTTCATTGCTAACGCTAGCAAGGGGGTACTCTTTCTGCCCCCTTCTGATGCCTATGTCAGAAGCTTTCTCTATCTCCTTTATACTTTAATAAAACTTTATTACACAAAAGCTCTGAGTGATCAAGCCTCATCTCTGGCCCCGGATTGAATTCTTCTCCTCTGGGGGCCAAGAATCCCGGTGTCTTCACGTGACACAACAACCTTTCACTAACATTCTAGATTCTTATGCAATATTGTTCTTTACAGCACTGGACTTTACTTTCACCACCAAACACGTCCACTACTGGGCATTGTTTCCACTTTGGGTCAACCTCTTCATTCCTTCCAGAGCTATTTCTTCACTCTTCTCCAGTAGCACATCAGGCACCTACTGACCTGGGGAGTTCGTCTTACAGTGTCACATCCTTTTGCCTTTTCACATTATTCATGGGGGTTCTCAAGGAAAGACTTATCTGATGTCTCAGACGGTAAAGCGTCTGCCTACAATGCGGGAAACCTGGGTTCAATCCCTGGGTCAGGAAGATCTCCTGGAGAAGGAAATGGCAACCCATTCCAGTATTCTTGCCTGGAAAATCCCATGGACGGAGGAGCCTGGTAGGCTACAGTCCATGGGGTCGCAGAGAGTTGGACACAACTGAGTGACTTCACTTCACTTCAAGGAAGAATGCTGAAGTGGCTTGCCATTCTCTTGTCCGTTGGACCATGTTTTGTCAGAATTCTTCACCATAACCCATCCATCTTGGGTGGCCCTACATGGTATGGCTCATGGTTTCATGGAGTTAGACAAGGCTGTGATCCATGTGATCAGTTTGGTTAGTTTTTTGTGATTGTGGTTTTCATTCTGTCTGCCCTCTGATGGATGAGGATAAGAGGCTTGTGGAAGCCTCCTGATGAGAGGGATGGAGGGGCTAGCTGTGGGGGAAGTTGCTCTGGTGGGCAGGGCCATGCTCAGTAAATCTTTAATCTGATTTTCTGCTGATGGGTGGGGCTGTGTTCCTTATTGGTAGGGATAATGGTGGTAATGAAGACATCCTTCACAAGGACATATGCCAGCTTGCTGCAGCTCCCAGGACTGTGGTACTTATAAAAAGCAGGTAATATATCAATTGTGGCTTTTATCCAAACTATATTTTATAATATACTTATGCACGGCTACCTCTCTGTGAAACCTTAATAGAGAGTTCATTTAATTAATTTAATAAGACTTGGTCTCAAAAATTGTATTGATTGCCACCTTTTTATTATGAAGATTTTTTCCTAGTCATAGTTCTCTACCTCCAGATACTGTTTCAATTCTTAGTCCTCTCCCTTCATTTTGAGCTCCCCGACCCTTGCATTGCATTCAGTGCAATTCAATACAAATAAGCAAATATAGTTCATAGATTTTTATTACCATGTCTATATATTTGTATATATATTTGTATTGAGTTGAATTGTATTATATTTGTATTGAATTATATTCAATTTGTTCAGAACAAAGTAGTTTCAGGTTTGCTGAAAGTTAAGTTTGAATAGGGTGGGGAGTGCATTTTTAGAATTCTTTGTCCGAGTTCTGTGAAAAAAGTATTTGACATTGTCTTAGGGATTATATCGAATCTATATGTTGTCATGGGGAGCATGATCATTTTAACAGTATTAATTATTTCAATCAATGAGAACAATATATACCTCAACTTGTTTGGGTCATCTTCAATTTCTCAGTTTGGCATAGTTTTCCAAGTACAAGTCATTTATCTTCTTGATTAGTCATTCCTAGGTATTTTATTCTTTTTCATGCTAATGTAAATAACATTATTCTCTTAATTTCTCTTTTGGTAGTTTGTTGTCAGTATATATAGATTTCTATATGTTAATTTTGTATCCTACAACTTTACTGAATTCATGAGTCCTAATACTTTTTATTGAAGCCACTTCAAGATATATATATATAATGCCATTTCTAAAAAGTGATAGTTTAACTTCTTTCCTTTACATTTGGATTGCTTTACTTTCTTTCTTCTTGTGTCTCATTGCTGTGGCTAGGACTTTCAATACTATACTGAACTAAACTATTGAGAGCGGGCATCCTTGTCTTGTTTCTGATTTTAGAGAAAATGCTTTCAGATTCCCACGATTGAATAGGAATTAAGCTGTGGTTTTGTCACATATGGCCTTTATTATGTTGAGGAATGTTCTCTCTGGGCTTCCCAGATAGCGCCAGTGGTAAAAACCCACCTGCCAATGCAGGAATGATAAGAGACACAGGCTTGATCCCTGGGTTGGGAAGATCCCCTGGAGGTCATGGCAACCCAGTCCAGTAGTCTTGCCTGGAGAATCCCAGGGACAGAGGAGGCTGGCAGGCTACATTTCATAGGGTCATAAAGAGTTGCATGTGACTGAAGCAACTTAGCATGCATGCACACACATGTTCTCTCTATGCCCACATTTGGGAGAGTTTTTATCATTAGTAGATGTTGAGTTTTTCTAGAGCCTTTTCTACATTTTTTGAGTAGACCATATAGTTTTCATTCTTCATTTTGTTAATGTGTATCATATTGATTGGTCTGTGGATATTGAACCATTCTTGCAGTCCTGGTAGAAATCCCACTTAATTATAGTGTCCAATCTGTATTAATACCTTTTTCAGTTTGGATGTTCATATTTGTTCAGGATTTTTGCATCTATGTACTTCAAGGATATTGACTTATACTTTTTTTTTTCTTGTGATGTTTTTGTCTGGTTTTGATATCAGGTCAGTGTTGATCTTGTAGAATTGGTTTAGTAAAAATCCTTGCTGTTCGATATTTTGAACTAGTTTGAAAGGGATGTGTTACCTCTCCTGTAAATATTTTTCAAATTCATCTATAAAGTTGTATAATCCTGGATTTCTGTTTATTGGGAGATTTTTAAATTACTGGTTCAATTTCATTACTCATAATTGTTCTAATCATATTTTCTAGTTCTTCCTAATTCAGTCTTGATAGATGATAAGTTTCTAGTCATTTATCAATTTCTTCTAGCTTGTCTGTTTTTTGGCATATAATTGTATTGCTCTTATGATAATTTGTGTGTTTGTGTTGGTTGTAACTTAATATTTTTAATTATTTTTTTTTAATTTTCTGATTTTATTTTGTCCCTCTCTCTTTCTTCCTTGATGAGTCTGGGTAAAGGTTTATCTTTTTTTTGTTTTTGTTTTAAACTTGTCAGAAAACCAGCTTTTATTTTCATTTATCTTTACTATTCTTCATCTCCATTTCATTTATTTCTTCTGTGATTTTCATGATTTCTTTCCTCTACTAGTTTTGTATTTTGTTTGCTCTCTTTCTAGCTCCTTTTGGGGAAGATTAAATTGCGCATATTTGAGATATAGACTTTGGTTTCTTATGTTGTCATTTGTATCCATTTCCATGTAATTTTATTTCCCTTTTGATTTCTCTATTGATCTATTGGTTGTTTAGTAGCATATTGTTTAGCCTTCAGTGTTTCATCTTTTTTCTTTCAGCTTTTCTCTAGTAGTTTATTTCTAGTCAAGTATTGTATTTGGGAAATATTTTTGTTAAGATTTCAATCTACTTCAAATTATTAAGACTTATTTTGTGGACTAGCATATGATTTATTCTAGATAATGTTCCATGTGAACTTCAAAAGAATATATATTTTGATTTTAGTAAAGTTGTTCTTTGTATATTAATTCCATCTGATCTAATGTGTCATTTTAAGGTCAATGTATCCTTATTTTCTGTCTAATTATCTGTCCATTGACGTAAACGATCTTTTAAAATTTCCTGTTATTGCTACTGCCAATTTTGCTCTGTATACCTGTTAATATTTGTATGACTTGTTTAGGTGTTCCTATGTTGGGTGCGAGGCGCTCTTAATTGTGTGTGGTCGCGGGAAGGCGAGGCACTCTTAATTGTGTGCCGATCGCGGGAAGGCGAGGCGCTCTTAATTGTGCGCCGGTCGCGGGAAGGCGAGGCGCTCTTAATTGTGCGCTGGTCGCGGGAAGGCGAGGCGCTCTTAATTGTGCCCTGGTCGCGGGCAGATGGTGACTGCAGCCATGAAATTAAAAGACGCTTACTCCTTGGAAGGAAAGTTATGACCAACCTAGAGAGCATATTCAAAAGCAGAGACATCACTTTGCCAACAAAGGTTCGCCTAGTCAAGGCTACGGTCTTTCCTGTGGTCATGTATGGATGTGAGAGCTGGACTGTGAAGAAGGCTGAGTGCCGAAGAATTGATGCTTTCGAACTGTGGTGTTGGAGAAGACTCTTGAGAGTCCCTTGGACTGCAAGGAGATCCAACCAGTCCATTCTGAAGGAGATCAATCCTGGAATTTCTTTGGAAGGAATGATGCTAAAGCTGAAACTCCAGTATTTTGGCCACCTCATGTGAAGAGTTGACTCATTGGAGAAGACTCTGATGCTGGGAGGGATTGGGGGCAGGAGGAGAAGGGGACGACAGAGGATGAGATGGCTGGATGGCATCATTGCCTTGAAGGGTGTGAGTCTGAGTGACCTCCGGGAGGTGGTGATGGACAGGGAGGCCTGGCGTGCTGCGGTTCATGGGGTCGCAAAGAGTCGGACACGACTGAGCGACTGATCTGATCTGATCTGATGTTGGGTGCATACACATTTACAGTTGCTATGTCTTCTGGTTAAATTAATCCCTGATTTTTAGGGGATACCTTTCTTTGTCTTTTGTTATAGTCTTTACTTTTTATTTATTTATTTTTTTTTATTGGAGGGTCATTATTTTACAATATTGTGTCACGATACATCAACATAAATTAGCCTTAGGTATATATATGTCCCATTCCTCTTGAACCTCCCTCCCAGCTCCCACCCTTCAAGCTTGACACAAAGCACTGGATTTGAGCTCCCTGAATCACACAGCAAATTTCCACCGGCTATCAAATTTTCATACAGTAATGTATATGTTACAGTGCTACTCTCAATTTGTTCCATACTCTTCTTCATCCCTGAACCACGAGTCTGTTCTCTATGTCTGCATCTCCATTGCTGCCCTGCAGATAGGTTCATCAGTACCATCTTTCTAACTTCCATATATATGCATTAACATACAATATTTGTTTTTCCTTGTGTGACTAACTTTACTCTGTATAATAGGCTCTAGGTTCATCCACCTTGTATGAACAGACTCAAATGCAATCCTATTTATGGCTGAGTAATATACTATTTTGTATATATACCACAGCTGCTTCATCCATTTATCTGTTGATAGACATCTAGGTTGCTTTCATATCCAAGCTATTGTAAATAATGCTGAGGTGAACATTAAGGTACATGTGTCTTTTTCAGTTATGTTTTCCTCAGGGTATATGCAATAGTGTGGTTGCTTGGTCTTGTGGTAAATTTAGTCCTAGTTTTTAAAGGACTCTTCATGCTGTCTTCCGTAGTGGCTGTATCAATTTGCATTCCCACCAGCAGTGCAAGAGAGTTCCATTTGCTCAGCAACCTCTCTATCAGTTATTGTTTATATATTTCTTAATGATGGCCATTGTGATTGGTATGTGATGACACCTCTTTGTAGTTTGATTTGCATTTCTCTATAATGAGTGATGCTGAGCATCTATTCAAGTGTTTTTTAGCCATCTGTATGATCTTTGGAGAAATGTCTATGACTTCTGCCCGCTTTTACTGGGTTGTTTGTTTTTCTGGTACTGAGCTACATGAGCTACTTGTAAATTTAGGAGATTAATCCTCTGTCATTTGTTTTGTTTGCTATTATTTTCTCTCATTCTAAGGGTTGTCTTCTCATCTTGTTTATAGTTTCCTTCACAGTGCAAAAGCTTTTAAGTTTAATTACATCCCATTTGTTTATTTTTGTTTCCATTATTATAGGCAATGGGTCATAGAGTATCTTGTTGTGGTTTATGGCAAAAAGTATTCTGTCTATGTTTTCCTCTAAGAGTTTTATAATTTCTCGTCTTACATTTGGGTCTTCAATCCACTTGAGTTTATATTTGTGTATGGTGTTAGGCCTTACAAATAACCTAGAAAAGAAGAAAAGTGAAAGGCAAAGAAAAAAAAAGAAAAGATATACACATCTGAATGCAGAGTTCCAGTGAATAGCAAGGAGAGATTAGAAAGTCTTCCTAAGTGATCAATGCAAAGAAATAGAGGAAAACAATAGAATGAGAATGAGTAGAGATCTATTCAAGAAAATCGAAGATACCAAGGGAACATTTCATGCAAAGAATGGCACAACAAAGGGCAGAAACTGCATGGACCTAACTGAAGCAGAATATATTAAGAAGAGGTGGCAAAAATACACAGAAGAATTATAAAAAGAAAAAAAAATAATTAATAACCCAGATAACAATGCAAGTGTGATCACTCACCTAGAGGAAGGCATCTTGGAGTGTGAAGTCAAGTAGGCCTTAAGAAGGATCCCTATGAACAAAGCTGGTGGAGGTGATCGAACTCCAGCTAAGCCATTTCAAATCCTAAACGATGTTGCTGTTAAAGTGCTGCACTCAGTATGTCAGCAAATTTGGAAAATTCAGCAATGGCTACAGGACTGGAAAAGGTCAGTTTTCATTCCAATACCAAAAGAAAGCAGTGTCAAAGAATGTTCTAACTACCACACATGTGCACTCATCTCACATGCTAACAAAGTAATGCTCAAAATCCTCTAATCTAGGCTTCAGTACTATGTGAACTGAGAACGTCCAGATGTTCAGGCTGAATTTAGTAAAGGCAGAGGAACTAGAGATCAAATTGCCAACATCCGATGGATCATAGAAAAAGCAAGAGAATTCCAGAAAAACATCTACTTTGTTTCACTAAAGCCCTTGACTGTGTGGATCACAACTAACTGTGGGAAATTATTAAAGAGATGGGAATACCAAACCATCTTACCTGCCTCCTGCGAAACCTGTATGCAGGTCAAGAAGGCAACAGTTAAAATCAGACATGGAGTAATCTGTGTCTACTGGGATGACCATATAGTTTTTATCGCTCAACTTTTTGATATGGTGTATCACATTGATTGATCTGCATATATTGAAGAATCTCTGCATCCCTGTAATACAGCCTACTGGGTCATGATGTATGATTCTTTTAATATTGGATTCTGTTTGCTAGAATTTTGTTGAGGATTTTTGGATCCTTGTTCATCAGTGATATTGATCTGCCATTTCTTTTCTTTCCTTTTCTGGCACCTTTGTCTAGTTTTTGTATCAGGGTGATGGTGGTCTGGTAGAAGGAGTATGGGAGTTATTCTTCCTTTGCAGTTTTTGGAAGAGTTTGAGCAGGATAAATGTTGGCTTTTCTCCAAACTTTTCTTAGAATTTGCCTGTTTAACGATCTGTCCATGGGGGTTTTGGTTATTAGAAAATTTTAATTACTGTTTTGATTTCTGTGCTTATGAGTCTGGTCTGTTGTATTTTCTATGTCTTCAAAATTCTGTTTTGGAAAGTTATACTTTTGTAAGAATTTGTCAATTTCTTCCAGGTTGTCCATTTTATTTGCATATAGTTGCTGATGCTGTGCTGATGTGCTCAGTCATGGCTGACTCTTTGCATTCCCATGGACTGTAGCTCACCAAATTCGTCTGTCCATGGAATTTTCCAGGCAAGGATACTGGAGTGGGTTGTCATTTCTTTCCCCAGGATAGTTGCTGATAGTACTTTATTATGATCCTTTATACTTCTGTATTGTCAGGAAGCAACAGTTAGAACTGGTCATGGAACAACAGACTAGTTCCAAATAGGAAAAGGAGTACGTCAAGGTTGTATATTGTCACCATGTTTATTTAACTTATATGCAGAGTACATCATGAGAAATGCTGGACTGGAAGAAACACAAGTTGGAATCAAGATTGCTGGGAGAAATATCAATAACCTCAGATATGCAGATGACACCACCGTTATGGCAGAAAGTGAAGAGGAACTAAAAAGCCTCTTGATGAAAGTGAAAGTGGAGAGTGAAAAGGTTGGCTTAAAGCTCAACATTCAGAAAACGAAGATCATGGCATCTGGTCCCATCACTGCATGGGAAATAGATGGGGAAACAGTGGAAACAGTGTCAGACTTTGTTTTTCTGGGCTCCAAAATCACTGCAGATGGTGACTGCAGCCATGAAATTAAAAGACACTTACTCCTTGGAAGGAAAGTTATGACCAACCTAGATAGCATATTCAAAAGCAGAGACATTACTTTGCCAACAAAGGTTCGCCTAGTCAAGGCTATGGTCTTTCCTGTGGTCATGTATGGATGTGAGAGCTGGACTGTGAAGAAGGCTGAGCGCAGAAGAATTGATGCTTTTGAACTGTGGTGTTGGAGAAGACTCTTGAGAGTCCCCTGGACTGCAAGGAGATCCAACCAGTCCATTCTGAAGGAGATCAGCCCTGGGATTTCTTTGGAAGGAATGATGCTGAAGCTGAAACTCCAGTATTTTGGCCACCTCATGCGAAGAGTTGACTCATTGGTGAAGACTCTGATGCTGGGAGGGATTGGGGGCAGGAGGAGAAGGGGTCGACAGAGGATGAGATGGCTGGATGGCATCACTGACTCGATGGATGTGAGTCTGAGTGACCTCCGAGAGCTGGTGATGGACAGGGAGGCCTGGCGTGCTGCGGTTCATGGGGTTGCAAAGAGTCGGACACGACTGAGCAACTGATCTGATCTGATCTGATCTGATTGTGTATTGTAACTTCCCCTTTTTCATTTTTAATTTTATTGATTAGGAATTTCCCAATTTTTCTTTTTTATTTTTTTAATGAATCTGGCTAGTGCTTTCCCAATGGTTTATCTTCTCAAAGCACCAGCTTAGTTTTATTGATAATTGCTATTGCAACAGACTGGTTCCAAATAGGAAAAGGAGTACATCAAGGCTGTATATTATCACCCTTCTTATTTAACTTCTATGCAGAGTAGATCATGAGAAATGCTGGACTAGAAGAAGTACAAGCTGGAATCAAGATTGCCAGGAGAAATATCAATAACCTCAGATATGCAGATGACACCACCCTTATGGAAGAAAGTAAAGAGGAGCTAAAGAGCTTCTTGATGAAAGTGAAAGAGGAGAGTGAAAAAGTTGGCTTAAAGCTCAACATTCAGAAACTAAGATCATGGCATCTGGTCCTATCACTTCATGGGAAATAGATGGGGAAACAGTGGAAACAGTGTCAGACTTTATTTTTCTGGGCTCCAAAATCACTGCAGATGGTGATTGCAGCCATGAAATTAAAAGACGTTTACTCCTTGGAAGGAAATTTATGACAAACCTAGATAGCTTATTGAAAAGCAGAAACATTATTTTGCCAACAAAGATCTGTTTAGTCAAAGCTATCCACCTCACGTGAAGAGTTGACTCAATAGAAAAGACTCTGATGCTGGGAGGGATTGAGGGCAGGAGGAGAAGGGGACGACAGAGGATGAGATGGCTGGATGGCATCACTGACTCGATGGACGTGAGTCTGAGTGAACTCTGGAAGTTGGTGATGTACAGGGAGGCCTGGTGCTGAGATTCATGGGGTCACAAAGGGTCAGACATGACTGAGTGACTGAACTGAACTAACTGATGGTTTTTGCAGTAGTCATGTATGGAGGTGAGAGTTGGACTGTGAAGAAAGCTGAACGCCAAAAAATTGATGCTTTTGAACTGTGGTGTTGGAGAAGACTCTTGAGAGTCCCTTGTACTGCAAGGACATCCAACCAGTCCATTCTAAAGGAGATCAGTCCTAGGTGTTCTTTGGAAGGAATGATGCTAAAGCTGAAACACCAGTACTTTGGCCACCTCATGCAAAGAGTTGACTCATTGGTAATGACTCTGATGCTGGGAGGAATTGGGGGCAGGCGGAGAAGGGGACAAAAGAGGATGAGATGGCTGGATGGGATCACCGACTTGATGGACCTGAGTTTGAGTGAATTCCGGGAGTTGGTGATGGACAGGGAGGCCTGGCGTGCTGCAATTCATGGGGTCACAAAGAGTCAAACACGACCGAGTAACTGTACTCAACTGAACTGATTGTCTCTTTAATTTTTTTCCCCTTTATTTCTGCTCTGATATTAATGATTTCTTTCCTTCTACTAACTTTGTGGTATTTTTTGTCCTATTTTTCTAGTTGTTTAAGGTGTAAGGTTCGGTTTTTTATTTGATGTTTCTCTTGTTTTTTGAGATAGGCTTGTATTTCTACTTCCAAGGCCAGGGGTGGCTGCCGGGATACCAACCCCACGTGCAAGGAGCAGTGGCTGCGCGGGCACAGCAGGGCCTAGAGGAGCTATCTCACATTGAAGATCAGGAAGGGCAGTGGTGAGGAGATACCCCTCATCCAAAGTAAAGAGCAGCAGCTGCACTTTGCTGGAGCAACCGTGAAGAGATATCCCATGCCCAAGGTAAGAGAAACTCAAGTAAGATGGTAGGTGTTGCAAGAGTGCCCTCTTGCAACAGTGTGTCAGAAGGCAGACACACTGAAACCATACTCACAGAAAACTAGTCAATCTAATCACACTAGGACCACAGCCTTGTCTAACTCAATGAAACTAAGCCATGCCTGTGGGGCAACCCAAGACGGGCGGGTCATGGTGGAGAGATCTGACAGAATGTGGTCCACTGGAGAAGGAAATGGCAAACCACTTCAGTATTCTTGCCTTGAGAACCCCATGAACAGCATGAAAAGGCAAAATGATAGGATACTGAAAGAGAAACTCTCCAGGTCAGTAGGTGCCCAATATGCTACTGGAGATCAGTGGAGAAATAACTCCAGAAAGAATGAAGGGATGGAGCCACAGCAAAAAGAATACCCAGCTGTGGATGTGACTGGTGATAGAAGCAAGGTCCGATGCTGTAAAGAGCAATATTGCATAGGAACCTGGAATGTCAGGTCCATGAATCAAGGCAAATTGGAAGTGGTCAAACAAGAGATGGCAAGAGTGAATGTCGACATTCTAGGAATCAGCGAACTCAAATGGACTGGAACGGGTGAATTTAACTCAGATGATCGTTATATCTACTACTGCGGGCAGGAATCCCTCAGAAGAAATGGAGTAGCCATCATGGTCAACAAAAGAGTCTGTAATGCAGTACTTGAATGCAATCTCAAAAACGACAGAATGATCTCTGTTTGTTTCCAAGGCAAATCAATATCACAGTAATCCAAGTCTATGCCCCAACCAGTAATGCTGAAGAAGCTGAAGTTGAATGGTTCTATGAAGACTTATAAGACCTTTTAGAACTAACACCCAAAAAAGACGTCCTTTTCATTATAGGGGACTGGAATGCAAAAGTAGGAAGTCAAGAAACACCTGAAATAACAGGCAGATTTGACCTTGGAATACGGAATGAAGCAGGGCAAAGACTAACAGAGTTTCGCCAAGAAAATGCACTGGTCATAGCAAATACCCTCTTCCAACAACACAAGAGAAGACTCTATACATGGACATCACTAGATGGTCAACCCCGAAATCAGATTGATTATATTCTTTGCAGCCAAAAATGGAGAAACTCTATACAGTCAACAAAAACAAGACCAGGAGCTGACTGTGGCTCACACCATGACTCCTTATTGCCAAATTCAGACTGAAATTGAAGAAAGTAGGGAAAACCACTAGACCATTCAGGTATGACCTAAATCAAATTTATGATTATACAGTGGAAGTGAGAAATAGATTTAAGGGCCTAGATCTGATAGATAGAGTGCCTGATGAACTATGGAATGAGGTTCATGACATTGTACAGGAGACAGGGATCAAGACCTTCCCCATGGAAAAGAAATGCAAAAAGCAAAATGGCTGTCTGAGAAGGCCTTACAAATAGCTGTGAAAAGAAGAGAAGCAAAAAGCAAAGGAGAAAAGGAAAGATATAAGCATCTGAATGCAGAGTTCCAAAGAATAGCAAGGAGAGATAAGAAAGCCTTCTTCAGCAATCAATGCAAAGAAATAGAGGAAAACAACAGAATGGTAAAGACTAGAGATCTCTTCAAGAAAATTAGAAATACAAAGGGGACATTTCATGCAAAGATGGGCTCGATAAAGGACAGAAATGGTATGGACCTAACAGAAGCTGAAAATATTAAGAAGAGGTGGCAAGAATACACAGAAGAACTCTACAAAAAAGATCTAAATGACCCAGATAATCACGAAGGTGTGATCACTGACCTAGAGCCAGACATCCTGGAATGTGAAGTCAAGTGGTCCTTAGAAAGCATCACTACGAACAAAGCTAGAGGAGGTGATGGAATTCCAGTTGAACTATTTCAAATCCTGAAATTTGATGCTGTTAAAGTGTTGCTCTCAATATGCCAGCAAATGTGGAAAACTCAGCAGTGGCCACAGGACTGGAAAAGCTGAGTTTTCATTCCAACCCCAAAGAAAGGCAATGCCAAAGAATGCTCAAACTACTGCACAATCGCACTCATCTCACATGCTAGTAAAGTAATGCTCAAAATTCTCCAAGCCAGGCTTCAGCAATATGTGAACCATGAACTTCCTGATGTTCAAATTGGTTTTAGAAAAGGCAGAGGAACCAGAGATCAAATTGCCAACATCTGCTGGATCATGGAAAAAGCAAGAGAGTCCCAGAAAAACATCTATTTCTGCTTTATTGACTACCCCAAAGCCTTTGACTGTGTAGATCACAATAAACTGTGGAAAATTCTGAAAGAGAGGGGAATACCAGACCACCTGATCTGTCTCTTGAGAAATTTGTATGCAGGTCAGGAAGTAACAGTTAGAACTGGACATGCAACAACAGACTGGTTCCATATAGGAAAAGGAGTACATCAAGGCTGTATATTGTCACTATGTTTATTTAACTTATATGCAGAGCACATCATGAGAAATGCTAGACTGGAAGAAACACAAGTTGGAATCAAGATTGCTAGGAGAAATATCAATAACCTCAGATATGCAGATGATACCACCCTTATGGCAGAAAGTGATGAGGAACTAAAAAGCCTCTTGATGAAAATGAAAGAGGAGAGTGAAAAAGTTGGCTTAAAGCTCAACATTCAGAAAACGAAGATCATGGCATCCGGTCCCATCACTTCATGGGAAATAGATGGCAAAACAGTGGAAACAGTGTCAGATTTTAATTTTTTGTGCTCCAAAATCACTGCAGATGGTGACTGCAGCCATGAAATTAAAAGACGCTTACTCCTTGGAAGGAAAGTTATGATAGCATATCATATTCTAGCATATGAATATGCTAGATAGCATATTCAAAAGCAGAGACATTACTTTGCCAACAAAGGTTTGTCTAGTCAAGGCTAAGGTTTTTCCTGTGGTCATGTATGGATGTGAGAGTTGGAGTGTGAAGAAGGCTGAGCACGGAAGAAGTGATGCTTTTGAACTGTGGTGTTGGAGATGACTCTTGCGAGTGCCTGGACTGCAAGAAGATCCAACCAGTCCATTCTGAAGCAGATCAGCCCTGGGATTTCTTGGGAGGGAATGATGTTGAAGCTGAAACTCCAGTACTTTGGCCACCTCATGTGAAGAGTTGACTCATTGGAAAAGACTATGATGCTGGGAGGGATCGAAGGCAGCAGGAGAAGGGGACGACAGAGGATGAGATGGCTGGATGGCATTACTGACTCGATGGACATTGAGTCTGAGTGAACTCTGGGAGTTGGTGATGGACAAGGAGGCCTGGGGTGCTGCGATTCATGGGGTTGGGAAGAGTAGGACACTACTGAGCGACTGAACTGAACTGAACTGAACTGAACTATATTGCTATAAACGTATCTCCTGGCATTACTTTTATTGATCCCATAGATTTTTAGTTGTATTTTCATTGTCTTTTGTTTCTAGGTATACTTTGATTTCCTTTTTTCCTTCTTCAGTGATCTATTGTTTATTCAGAAATTTATTGTTTATAGCCTCCATGTGTTAGTGCTTTTTGTAGGTTTTTTTTTTTTTTTTTTGATCTGTGAAAATGAAAGTCACTCAGTCATGTCTGACTCTTTGTTACCCCATGGACTATGGTCCATGGAATTCCCAAGGCCAGAATACTACAGTGGGTAGCCTTTTCTTCTTCTAGGAGATCTTCCCAACCCAGGAATCAAACCCTGGTCTCTCTCATTGCAGGTGGATTCTTCACCAGCTGAACCACCAGAGAAGCCCAAGTTGGTGTATAATCTTATAGCATTGTTGTCAGAAAGGATGCTGGAAATGATTTCAATTTTTAAAAAAATGTTTCAAGACTTGATTTGTCATCCAGTATGCAATATGTCCTGGAGAGTGTTCCATGTGCACTTAAGAAAAAGTGAAATCTGCTCTTTTTCATGGAATGCCCTGTAGATATCAATTATGTCCAACTGGTCCAATGTATCATTTAAAGTTTGTGCTTTCTTAGTAATTTTCTGTCTGGATGATCTGTGTTTTGGCATGAGTGAAGAATTAAAGTCCCCCACTATTATTGGGTTACTATCAATTTTCACTTTTGCCTTATGTATTGAGGTGCTCCTATGCTGTGTGCATATGTACTTATAATTGTTATGTCTTCTTGGATTGATCCTTGATCATTATGTAGTGTCCTTCCTTGTCCCTTGTAATGCTATTTATTTTAAAGTCTATTTTATCTGAGTATTGCTACTCCCACTTGCTTTTGATTTCTGATTCCTCAGAATATCTTTTTCAAGCCCCTCACTTTCAGTCTGTATGTGTCTCTAAGTCTGAGGTGAGTGTCTTATAGACAGCATATATAGGTTTTGCATTTGTATCCATTCAGCCAATCTGTGTCTTTTGGTGGCAGCGTTTATTCTATTCATGTTGAAGGTAATTATTGATATGTATGATCCTATTACTATTTACTTATTGTTTTGGGTTTGTTTTTGTAGGCATTTTCTTTCTCTTTTGTTTCCTGTCTAGAGAAATTCCTTTAGTATTTGTTGTGAAACAGTTTGGTGATGCTACATTCTCTTAATTTTTGCTTGTCCATAAATCTTTTGACTTATGGACAAATCTGAGTGCATATTGAGTCTTCAAATCTGAATGAGATCCTTGATGGACAGAATAGTCTTGGTTGAAGTTTTTTATTTTTTTCCCTTTCATCACTTTAATTATACCCTACCCCTCCCTTCCGGCCTGCAGAATTTCTATTGAAAGGACAGCTGTTAGCCTTATGGAGATCCCCCTTTATGTTATTTGTTGCTTTTGCCTTTCTGCTTTTAATATTTATTATTTGTGTTTCATTTTCATTAGTTTAATTAATATGTGTCTTGGCATGTTTCTCCTTGGGTTTATCTTGTATGAGACTCTCTGGGCTTCCTTGACTTGGGTGACTATTTCCTTTCCCAATTTAGAGAAGTTTTTGACTATAATCTCAAATATTTTCTCAAACTCTTTCTTTCTTCTTCTTCTTCTTCTGGGATCCCTATATTTCTCAAGATAGTATGCTCAGTATTGTCCCAGAAGCCTCTGGGACTGTCCTCATTTCTTTTTATTATTTTTTCTTTATTCTGCTCTGCTTCAATCATTTCAATCATTCAATCTTCCAGATCACTTATCCATTGCTCTGTCTCAGATAGTCTGCTGTTGGTTCCCTTTAGTGTCTTTGTAATCTCAGTTATTGTGCTATTCATTGCTGATTGTCTATTATTTAATTCTTCTAGGTTTTTTCAAACGTATCTTGAGTCTTCTAGATCTGTGTCTTCAGTTTCTTTATCTGTTGGTCCATTTTATTTCCTAAGTTTTGCCTCACTTTTACTATAATTAATTCTGAATTCTTTTTCAGGTAGACTGCTTATTTTCTCTTCATTTGTTTGTTCTTATGGGTTTACACCATGTTTCTTCATCTGCTGCATTCATCTATTGCGTGTTTCTCTGTCTTTTCATTTTGTTTAATTTATTGTGTTTGTGGTCTCTTTTCTGCAGGCTGAAGTTTTGTAGTCCCTCTTAATTGTGCAGTCTGCCCCCCTCCATGGGTGGGGTTGGACCAGTGCCTTGTGAAGTTTTTCTGTTTCGGAAGATTTGTGTTTGGGATCTGATGGGTGGTGCCATGTTCAGTAGTGTGTTTTAGGATGTCTATGGGCTTTTTATGACTTTGAGTAGCCTTTTTGCTAAAGGCAGGGCTGTGTTTCTGTTTTGCTAAAGGTTTGGCATGAGGATTCCAGCACTGGAGCTTTCTGGATTTTGGGTGGGGCTTGATCCTACTGTTGAGATGGAGGCCTTTCAGCGAGCTCTTGTCAATTGACGTTCCACATGATCACGAGTTCTCTCGTGGTCCAAAGTCTTGTACTTGTGTCTCCCACCTCAAGGGTTCATGCCTGATCCTGTACTGTAGCCCCAGGATTTCACAGGTCTCCCAGCACAGAAGATAAAACCCCAAGACTGAAGGTGAAAGCAACAGTCAGTAGCCAAGAACACCCAAAGAATTCCATACACTTACAAAGAGAAAGGAAGAGAGAAAAAAGACAAAACAGTGAAAACAGGAGTCGAAAAATAAGATCAAAACAATAAATGAACCCATAGTAAAATGAATACTAAAAACAAGATCAGCAAAAATACAAAATCAAAAACATGGGGAGAATGCTATATAATTAAATAGTACTGTAAAAATAGGAAAAATAAATAAATAAAATGAGTTAATTTAAAAATAAGATGTTCTAAAAATTGAAAAAGTAGGTTATAAAATAAAATTAAAGAAATGATGAAGAACATGAGAACAACATAAAAAAGAAAAGACAGTTTTAAAAAAGATTTAAAAAAAAAGGAGAAAAATGTATATAGAGTCGTAGTTCCATCTCTGCCTCTCTAAGAGGCCCTCTAATAGTGGACTGTTCTCTGGACCTGCTGTGGGGACAGCCTGGACTCTCATCTAGCCCTAGTCCTGTATGTACCTGCATCCAGTATCCACGGTTGCCAGAGCTACAGATTTTACTTTTGTGTGAACACTCTGTCCTTTTATGCATTTCATGGACACAGAGTCTATCTAGTTGGTCATGTGGATTTAATCTGCAGCTTATACAGATGGTGGAAGAGTTTTAGATCCTATTCTTTAACCACTCTGTCCTATAATTCAATTGTGTTTTATTTACACCTCTGCATGTGGGTCAACCACAGGAATTTACTCCTGAGGTCCCCCAGAAAACTTGAGACTGCCCCAGTGAGGAGCAGGTGTGGAGGCAGTATAGATGCTTGGATTAAGCAGAGCCAGGTGGAAAAGGCGATGGCACCCCACTCCAGTATTCTTGCCTGGAAAATCCCATGGATGGAGGAACCTGGTAGGCTGCAGTCCATGGGGTTGCGAAGAGTCAGACAGACTGAGCGACTTCACTTTCACTTTCATGCATTGGAGAAGGAAATAGCAACCCACTCCAGTGTTCTTGCCTGGAGAATCCCAGGGACAGGGGAGCCTGGTGGGCTGTCGTCTATGGGGTTGCATAGAGTCGAACACGAGTGAAGTGACTTAGCAGCAGCAGCAGCAGCAGCAGCAGCAGAGCCAGGTGTGCAGGGAAGCTGATAGCCATAGGCAGAGGGGATGTGGTTCCATTAGAGTTTTCCCTAGCCTCTGGCCACTCTGCCCTAGTGAGGATTGAGCATGAAGGTGGTGCAGCTGCTTGAATCACAGGGAACCTGGTGTTGCCAGGTACACAGGGGAGCCAGTGACCACAAGCACAGGAGATAAGATGCTATATGAGCCTTTTTCTAGCTTCTGGCTGCTGCTGCTGCTAAGTCGCTTCAGTCGTGCCTGACTCTGTGCGACCCCATAGACGGCAGCCCACAAGGCTCCCCCGTCCCTGGGATTCTCCAGGCAAGAACACTGGAGTGGGTTGCCCTTTCCTTCTCTAATGCATGAAAGTGAAAAGTGAAAGTGAAAGTGAAGTTGCTGAGTCTTGTCCGACTCTTAGCGACCCCATGAACTGCAGCCCACCAGGCTTCTCCGCTCATGGAATTTTCCAGGCAAGAGTGCTGGAGTGGGGTGCCATTGCCTTCTCCAGCAGTGTTCAAAAGGCTTCTCTGGCTGGTCCTTCTTTGTTGCTTGGTGCAGCAGGCACTCAAAGGGACCACCCTGGCTGGGGTCCTTCTCTATTGTTCATCACAGCATGCACTCAAAGGGCCATCCTCTCTGGGGTCTTTCTCTATTTATCAGCTGCCAGTGGCAATGTGTGGGGAGAGAGAGAGCCTACAGTGATGTCTCCACCCTGTGCCTGACTCAGCAGTATTGTCTTGCCTCCATGGCTGC
Organism: Tragelaphus eurycerus; assembly: GCA_935064755.1. Taxonomy (NCBI): domain Eukaryota; kingdom Metazoa; phylum Chordata; class Mammalia; order Artiodactyla; family Bovidae; genus Tragelaphus; species Tragelaphus eurycerus. The sequence goes on along the minus strand of CAKXYN010000057.1, from coordinate 1,921,521 downwards.
CCAGTTTCCTCCAAGGGCATTCCCTGTGGTAATCTCCTCCCTCACATCCATTTGGGCCATCTTCCTGCAGTCAAAAGCCATCCTCGTCCTGGGATTTCTCTCCAGTCCCTATGCCCCAGCTTCCAGGCACTGTGTGTACTGGGGGACCTGCATCCCTGTCTGGGGTACGTAGGGCTGTGATACAGATTGCCCATGTGGTTCTCACTCTATTCAGACCAGCACAGATCAGCTGCTTCATTCCCTAGTCCTTTCAAATGCCTCTCCTCTGTCCCAAACTATTGCTCTGATGTGGGGAATCTCGTCCCTGCTTCAGTTTCTCCACTCCCCAGAGACAGGTCCAGTCCATCCATTCTCCTACTCTTCTTCTCTTCCTTCCTTCATCCTACTAGTTTTGCATGGGTCTATATATCCTTTTCCAGTGGTCAGGAACTCTTGCCGGCTCTCAGCTGGTGCTCTGTGAGATACTAGTCTTTGTTTTAAAGTCTATTTTGTCTAACATAAATATTGCCACCCAGTTTACTTTCAGTTCCATTTACATGGAATACCTGTTTTCATCTCTTCATTTTCAGTCAATCCAAAGTGAGTCTCTTGTAGGCAGCATATTTGTGGATATTTTTTTTAAAATTCATTCAGTCACTCTGTGATTTTTTGATTGGAGCGTTTAGTCTATTTACATTCAAAGTAATTATTTGTAGGTATGTACTTAGTGTCATCTTGCTAATTGTTTTCAAGCTTGTTTTTCTTTTTTTAGTTTTTATTCCTTTCTGCTCTATTCCCTTGTGATTTGATGACTGTCTTTACTTAGCATTGCCTTTGGATTCTTTCTTCTTTTATCCATGTGTATGTGTCACCCATTATAATTTGGGTGTGGTTACCATAAGGTCATATATAACCCTATATGTGCTGTGTACTGTGCTAAGTCACTTCAGTTGAGCCCAACTCTTTGTGACCCTATGGACTGTAGCTAGGCTTCTCTGGTATCCATGGGGTTCTCCAGGTAATAATACTGGAGTGATGGCATGTCCTCCTCCAGGCAGTCCTCCTGATCCAGGGGTTGAACCCACATTTCTTATGTCTCCTGCATTGGCCAGTGGGTTCTTTACCACTAGCCCAACTGGGAAGCCCCATAGTCTGATATATGGTTACATATATGATTATATATATGGTTACATATATGATACTTACTATGATAGTTTGATATGATAATCTGTGTGATCTGGTGGTAGGGGCTGGTGAATGGGGCTGGGTTCATGATCCTAATAAAAGTGAAGGAGGATTCCCAAATTGTGCTTTCAGTGTCAATGTTTTACCATTAGAATGAGCTCACACATCTGTTTCCAGTGTTCAGTTTCCCAGGGAGAGTTCCATTTGCCTCCTAACCCTGTGGGAAACTTTCCAAGATCAGGAAATTGGTTTGACCAAAGCTTCTTTCAAACTTCTGCTTCTGCACTGGGTCTCATACCATGTGAGATTTTGTGTGTGCCCTTTACGATTGGAGCTCTATTTCCTACAGCCATCTGGCTGTCCTGAACATAAACTCCATTGATTTTCATAAACAGATAATCTGGGGGCCCATGTTTCTGGCATAGGACCCACCAGGCAGGGTAACTTAATGTGAGACTTAGAGTTTTGCTCTAAATGTAAGTAAAAAGATAGTGGAAAAAAATAAGGAAAAGAAAAGGATATCTATGTTATTACTTATCTCAAAATCCAAACCATGCTGTTTGGAAAAATGTTCTCAGAATGGTAAAATGCATGTGTATTTTTGTTTTTTTGGCTGTACCACAGGGACATGTGGGATGTAAGCTCTCCAGCAAGGAATCAAACCCATGCCCCCTGCAGTGAAAGCGTGAAGTCCTAATTACTGGACTGCCAGGGAACTCTCCACATGGATGTTTTATATTGCAATTATGCCTTTCTGTGATTTACTTTTAATTAATATTTATCTCTCCAACTAGAATTTAACTTGTAAGAAAAAAAAAAAAGATGGTGAGTTATTCCTTTTAAAATCTCATTAAAGTCTTAATATTTGACATTGTGCTAATATTATAGGTGCTAAACAAATATTTGTTTAATAAATAAATGTCTATGAATCAAGGCAAATTGGAAGTGGTCAAACAGCAGATGTCAAGAGTGAACATCGACATTTTAGGAATTGGCAAACTAAAATGTACTTGAATGGGTGAATTTAATTTAGAAATATCTACTACTGTGTGTAAGAATCCCTTAGAAGAAATGGAGTAGCTATCATAATCAAGAAAAGAATCCAAAATGGAATACTTTGATGCAATCTCAAAAATGACAGAATGATCTCTGTTAATTTTCAAGGCAAACTGTTCAATATCACAGTTATCCAAATCTATGCCCCAAGAAGTAATACTGAAGAAGCTGAAGTTGAATGGTTCTATGAAGACTTACAAGACATTCTAGAACTAACACCCAAAAAAGATGTCCTTTTCATTATAGGGGACTGGAATGCAAAAGTAGGAACTCAAGAAACACCTGGAGTAACCGGCAAATTTGGCCTTGGAGTACAAAACTAAGCAGGTCAAAGGCTAACAGAGTTTTGCCATAGCAAATACCCTCTTCCAACAACACAAGAGAAGACTCTACACATGGACATCACCAGATGCTCAACACCAAAATCAGATTGATTATATTCTTTGCAGCTGAAGATGGAGAAGCTCTATACAGTCAGTAAAAACAAGACCAGGAGCTGACTGTTGCTCAGATCATGAAATCCTCATTGACAAATTCAGACTAAAATTGAAGAAAATAGGGAAAACCACTAGACCATTCTGGTATGACCTAAATAAAATTCCTTACAATTATATAGTAGAAGTGACAAATAGATTCAGGGGATTAGATCTGATAGACAAAGTGCCTGAAGAGCTATTGACAGAGGTTCATGACATTGTACAGGAGGCAGTGATCAAGATCACCCCAAAGAAAAAGAAATGCAAAAAGGCAAAATGGTTGTCTGAGGAGGCTTTAAAAATAGCTGAAAAAAGAAGAAAAGCGAAAGGCAAAGGAGAAAAGGAAAGATATAACCATTTGAATGCCGAGTTCCAAAGAATAGCAGGAGAGATAAGAAAGCCTTCCTTGTTTCATATATGATTTTATACATGTTTCAATGCCATTCTCCCAATACAGTATTGTAAAGTAATTAACCTCCAATTAAAATAAATTTATATTAAAAAAAGAAAGCCTTCCTCAATGATCAATGTGAAGAAACAGAAGAAAACAATAGAATGGGAAAGAGTAGAGATCTCTTCAAGAAAATTAGAGATATCAAGGGAACATTTCATGCAAAGATGGGCACAGTAAAGGACAGACATGGTATGGAACTAAGAGAAGCAGAAGATATTAAGAAGAGGTGGCAAGAATACACAGAAGAACTATACAAAAACCATCTTCATGACCCAGATAACCATGATGGTGTGATCACTTACCTAGAGCCAGACATCCTGGAATCCAAAGTTAATATGCCTTATCAAGCATCACTACAAACAAAGCTAGTGGAAGTGATGGAATTCCAGTTGAGCTATTTCAAATCCTAAAAGATAATGCTGTTAAAGTTCTGCACTCAATATGCCAGCAAGTTTGGAAAACTCATCAGTGGCCACAGGACTGGAATGGGTCAATTTTCATTCCAATCCCAAAGAAAGGCAATGCCAAAGAATGTTTGACTACTGCACAATTTCACTCATCTCACATGCTAGCAAGTAATGCTCAAAATTCTTCAAGACAGGCTTCAACAATATGTGAACTTCCAGATGTTCAAGCTGAATTTAGAAAAGGCAGAGGAACCAGAGATCAAACTGCCAATATCTACTGGATCATAAATAAAGCAAGAGAGTTCCAGAAAAACATCTACTTCTTCTTTACTGATTATGGCAAAGCCTTTGACTGTGTGGATCACAACAAACTGCAGAAAATTCTTCAAGAGATGGGAATACCAGACCACCTGACCTGCCTCCTGATAAGTCTGTATTCAGGTTAAGAAGCAACAATTAGAACTGGGCATGATACAATAGACTGGTCCCAAATCGGGAAAGGAATATGTCAAGGCTGTATATCGTCACCCTGCTTATTTAACTTATATGCAGAGTACATCATGAGAAATGCTGGACTGGATGAAGCACAAGCCGTAATCAAGATTGCTGGGTGAAATATCAATGACCTCAGATAGGCAGATGACACCACTCTTATGGCAGAAAGTGAATAAGCACTAAAGAACCTCTTGATGTGGAGAAGGCAATGGCAACCCACTCGAGTACTCTTGCCTGGAAAATCTCATGGACAGAGGAGCCTGGTAGGCTGCAGTCCATGGGGACGTGAAGAGTCGGACACTACTGAGTGACTTCACTTTCACTTTTCACTTTCATGCATTGGAGAAGGAAATGGCAACCCACTCCAGTATTCTTGCCTGGAGAATCCCGGGGACAGGGGAGCCTGGTGGGCTGTTGTCTATGGGGTCGCACAGAGTCGAACATGACTGGAATGACTTAGCAGCAGCAACCTCTTGATGAAAGTGAAAGTGGAGAGTGAAAAAGTTGCCATAAAACTCAACACCCAGAAAACTAAGATGATGGCATCTGTTCCCATCACTTCATGGAAAACAGATGGGGAAACAATGGAAACAGTGACAGACTTTATTTTCTTGGGCTCCAAAATCACTGCAGATGTTGATTCCAGCCATGAAATTAAGAGATGCTTGCTTCTTGGAAGAAAAGTTATGACCAACTTAGCACATTAAAAAGCAGAGACATTTTCGGCTATGATTTGGGAGAATGGCATTGAAACATGTATAATATATATGAAACAAGTCACCAGTCCAGGTTCAATGCACGATGCTGGATGCTTGGGGCTGGTGCACTGGGATGGCCCAGAGGGATGGTACAGGGAAGGAGGAGGGAGGAGGGTTCAGGATGGGGAACACGTGTATACCTGTGGCGGATTCATGTTGATATATGGCAAAACCAATACAATATTGTAAAGTTAAAAAATAAAATAAAAAGGCAGAGACATTATTTTTCCAGCAAAGATCCATCTAGTCAAAGCTATGGTTTTTTCAGTAGTCATGTATGGATGTGAGAGTTGGACTACAAAGAAATCTGAGCACTGAATAATTGATGCTTTTGAACTGTGGTGTTGGAGAGGATTCTTGAAAGTCTTTGGACTGCAAGGAGATCCAACCAGTTCATCCTAAAGTTAATCAGTCCTGAATATTCATTGAAAGGACTGATGCTGAAGCTGAAACTCCAGTACTTTGGCCACCTGATACAAAGAACTGACTGATTGATAAAGACCCTAATGCTGGGAAAAAATGAAAGCAGGAGGAGAAGGGGACGACAGAGGATGAGTTGATTGGATGGCGTTACTGACTGGATATACATGAGTTTTGAGTAAGCTCTGGAGTTGGTGATGGCCAGGGAAGCCTGGCCTGCTGCAGTCCATAGGATCATAAAGTGTCAGACATTACTGAACCACTGTATTGAACTGAAATAAATATCTATGTCTTTTGGTATAAAAATCACAAAAAAATATTATAAAAGACTCTTTATTCCCATGAAATTCAAGCACAACTAATAGACATGGAGTGGTATAAAAGTGATTTTAACAAATTTGTTATATTCCTTTGAGAAATCTTTCTGTAATTTAATTTTAATTATACCCCTCTAAGTAATGTCCACTAAATATTGTTTTAGGATAGATTGACTTATTTAAGCCTTATTATCTATAATCCTTTCACTCTATTTGTCCTTTTCAGGTATTCTTGTGTTTAAATAATTTTAATGGCACTCCTTTAAACAGACCCCTCCTGCCACTTCAGTAAAAGCAAGAGAAGACCCAGCTGCCAGTTCCTTCTATCTACATGTCTCATGATGCATATTTAGTGCTTGCTTTTGTTTTCATAGCCTTTATCCAAAGTATATTTCTATCTACATGTCTTCCATAGTTAGAAGTTGAGATTTATTGCATTGACTTTCTATTCAAAATATTGGATAAGAGGGGGACTATATATATGACACAGGGTCAGGATCTTAAACAGTGTTTGGAATCACCATGCATTGACCTCTGCACCAGGTAGATGTCATGGTATTGACTAGAATACATGGTAAGTCTGAATTCAGTTTGAGTACACTGGCAGGGAGTGAAAAGAACGTAGGTTCAAAGCTGGACAATTTAAAAAGTACATGTCAAAACAAAGTTTGGAGACTAATAATATTTTACCATGTATAGCAGCCAGGCTTTTCATTTCCTAAGCTAATGACAAAATTTGTCAATTTTATAACAATAAAAATAAAAGATTAAAAAGAAAATATTCATTTATAACCATTTACTATGCACCAATGTAAAAATGCATTCATAAAGCACCTTTTCTTTCTTTGTGATAAGCTCATGTTACCTATTTTTTTTTTTTATCAAACAAAAAGCATCACTACAGTTCAAGTTACAGATCTTTACATGGTAATTTATTTTTCCTGTTTTCTTCCTCCCATGGTGGATTTAATAAATGGTATTATAGGTTTTCCTTTATCCAAAATATTCTTGCTAAATAAAAGTATAGTTAAATAAAGTTTCCAAACATTTTGATAATTGTTTTAATTGAAAGTTCTTTCTAATTTGCACATGGCTGTAGTTTACCAATTTTAAACAAACTGATAATTCAATGCTTCTTTTTTAAAAATTTACCCTTGTGAAGAATAATAAATGCTTTCAGAGATTTTATACATATGAGAATACAATTTCATTATTTGAGGCTTAGTATCAAAAATAGACAGAGGATGAGATGGCTGGATGGCATCACTGACTCGATGGATGTGAGTCTGAGTGACCTCCGGGAGTTGGTGATGGACAGGGAGGCCTGGCGTGCTGCGATTCATGGGGTCGCAAAGAGTCGGACATGACTGAGTGACTGATCTGATCTGATCTGATCAAAAATAGAAAAAAAAACAAATGAAATACTAACATATTTAAAACAAAATTGAACAGAATTTGAATCTGATATTGTGGTATACTGAAACTAATCCAAGGTAGCAAAAATTCAGTCAGTACAAGCAGAGGACATTTAGGGATTTTGGAAATAGAACTGCTGTTTCTCATATATTTCTTTAAAAATATTGTTTGTGCAGTTATGTTAAGTCATGATCTTCTAAATAACTAGAGTAATATTCAAAATTGACTTTTAAAAATAATTTAATAAAATCATATTAAGTGGGAGCAGTTTTTTATATGTAGAGTCAGTGAGGATTGTATAGGAGTTAGAACTTCAGCAAATAGACAGTATTAATACAACAAAGGCTAATGTAGAAGTTGATCAAAGGTTGAAAATAAATTTACAAAAGCTAATAAAATGCCTAGAACAGTAACTAACCATTATTAGCACAATAACAATGAAGCTGTTTGTGTTTGAATTTAACAATACACCTAATCCAAAGTTGAATTAATATAAAAATAATATGCACTGAGCAAATATCATACATAAGGTACAATTTAAAAAATTAATGTTCCCATTGAAGACCTAAGTTATGACAACCTCTTTGAGTGTGCTTCTAAATACTTTACTTCCCATTTGTATGAGGGAAGCTCATTGAGGCCTTATAAGATATCAACCAGAAGAATATCCACAGTATTTCTTAAAAAACTACATTTTCCCTATCACATCAGATAAAATAATTTAATGTACTTATTTTAACAAAAGGCCCATAGTTACTAACTCCAAACTATATAGTAGCTTTTTTTGTTTCTTAAATTTCTGTGGTTCTTAAAGATATCTACAGTTGATATTTTAATTGTCATGCTATTACTGAACGTAACCAAGTTTATTCTGAAAGTTCTACTATAATTCACCTCTAAAACTTACTTTATGTGGAAAGCTTCAGCATAAAAATATATCTACTATATATATATATGTGTGTGTGTGTCAAGATTGATTCTACTACATTTTTAGAATAAGCACAGAGTTTTATATCAGACAATTTGAGTTTTAACATCTAACTTTACACTGTAACTCTGGGAACATTATATTCTTTCTTTGAGCCTCAGTTCCTAAACCATAAAATGAGACCATCACCACAGTTTTCAAAGGGTGGCATGAAGTTAAAAGAGCTCGTGAATGTGCTTAGTACTGGGCTGGGCACAGCATAGTATACCAGGTTTAAATGTTTCTTCTTTGCTCCTCTCTTTCCTATTCCTAATATTTTGGCTCACTGGAGATTGGTGAAAAAAAAAATATAGAAGTTACTGGAATAAATCAGCTCCACTAAAAAGCTCCTTATATTGCAGGCAATATTTATACATTTCCAAAGTAATGTTCCATGAGATCAAAAGATTGTTTTTAAAAATGTATTTACATAATACAGTTTCATACACAAGAAAAGATTTTCAAGGCAACAATGGAAAAAAAAACAAGCTAAATCTGTGTGTATAGTTTAATTTTGTAAAATGAAGAAAGATTTTTAATTTTATTAAATATAGAATGTTCATGGACAGACAACAGAACCAAAGCTACTTCATACAGCAATCTATATCAACATAAAAAAATATCAAAATAGAGTTTCTCTGAAGGAAGGAGCCTTTTTTAAAATGGGATTGATAATAATGAGAAATTCCCATTATTTGTCCATGAAACAGCTTATTAAAGCTGCTACTTCAAACAGGATTCTAGCAGAACTTGGCACGTAGATTTAAACTTTTCAGCCACCCACTACTTTTCATCTTTTTGTAGTTTCACTCATTCAGACAATCTCACATATACATACATTAATATTAAAAAAAAATCCTGGCTTCAAAGCAGAAAATTAATTTTCTACAATAAAAGTAGGTCACCATATTTATATGTAAAGATCTCAGTCACAGAAATTAATTTTCCTCATAGAGATGCTAACTAACATATACTACTATACTCAACCTTTCAAAAAAGGTGTGTCTCTTAGGAGGATCTGCTCAATCATTCACAACAATTCTAAGGCATTATAAGCAGTCGTTCCACAGGACAAGTGCTACCCTTGCAATGACATACTTTTGATACATTTAGCAAGTCTTTAGTCTTCAAGTGCTACCAGCCAGACAGAGACATTTGTAGTCTACAGGTGGTTGGCTCAAAGGTCAAAAACTTTGTTTACAAAAAATGTTTATGGAATAGCACCATAGAAAGTCTTTCAGAAACAGATCTTTTTTTTTTTTTTTTTTTTTCCAACATACATTTTAAAAACCTGAATTCTAGGAAGAAAAAGAAAATTTTCAGTTCTAACAAGGCTTACCCACTTCATTTCATAAAAAAAAAAAATAACCTTGACAACATCAACATTAACAGCTACAACAGATCAACAACAAAAGGAAAAATAGCAGCAGTAGAACTTGAGCATGAGCCGTCTAGGCAGTCACTTTAAAATGATCCTGTTCACACCTGTTGGGAATTATCTCACCAAGTTCATAAGACATCATGAGGTCTCTTAAATTTGGTGTGAAAAGGCAGCATTTCTCACTGAAAGAATTGAGTTTACTGATAAACTGGGCATTTTCCAGCACTTAAATTAAAATTATGTCTAGAATTAACTAATTGATAGAAACTACTGACATTTCAAACTTGTCAAGGGTCAGGAAAATGAAATGGTTTCAAGATCATTTATGTCTCAAAGAGGTAACTTTAGCCTGCAAGTGAAAAGAATGAAGCTGAAATATTCCAGTTTCCAAACACTGGTCATACCCATATTTAAAGTATAAACCACCCTTAAAAGACTTCCACTTCACAACAACTTATATGGATCTGGTTTACATTGTCTTCAAGATGCACAGTCAAAGCAATTATCCTAAGATTCAAGGAGAGGGTTTTCCAGTTTATAACCTGTAAGATCATTTTATTTCTCCCATATATTGAGAAACTGTCAAAAAGAACATTCTGCAGGGTCGTAGACCCTGAAAGGAACTATATGAATTGTGAAGCATCTGTGTTGTGCTGTGAACAAACTGTGAAGTCTTCTTTGAATCGTGATGCTCTTTCACCAACTTTATTTATATTTATACTGTCAAGAATGGAGTTCAAATATCCTGGTAATGCTCATCAGGGTTAGCTGGAAACTTCTCTTGTAGTGCAGAGATAATTCTGGTCTTGCAGTTTTCTTTTGCTCAAACTCGTACGAAACATTTGTGCTAAAATCTTCATTTAAAAAAGAAATACATCTCTGCATTATACACATTCCTTTATGTTCTGATGGAGGTTTTGGTTATTTTTTGGTATGTGTGGAATCTGGATATCTGATGCTTTTGTATCTTATATGAAATCCTTTCTTGCTGATTGTGTCATCAGTATGAAAATGAATTAAAACTGTATCACCAATTGAATAGATTTCTTCTGGTGGCTGAAGACAAAAACAAAGACAAAGACACACAAACAAAAACAAACAATAAAATGAATTATTTTTTCTTCGATGTAATTCATATTTGGAAATTTGGTATAAAATTGAATCCTCCCAACAACCTTGAAAAGTAAATAAGAGTGACTTTATTTTACAGGTGAGAAAGCTTGAGTTTCAGAGAACAGATGATGTGCTCAAGATCACAAAGTTGATCAGTGATATAGCTGAGCTTTGAACATAATTAAGTCTGCTTCCAAGTTCTGGAACTTGGTGTTTTTACCCAAAATTTTAAACCAAGTCCCTTTGATTTACAAATAATTAAAGTGAAGCTCAGAGAGAAAAAAGAGACATTAAAATTATTTCAGAAGCTGCTCTGAGGCAGAGCCACTTCCCGAATCCAAATTGTCCATTCCTTCTTGTTTTAGTAATCTAAGTACTGAGACGCACTTTTGTTTCATTTCAGTTGTAATTTGGACAGGAGTTCAATATTATTCAAATTCAGTATTATTTAAGTAATAGTTATTGGTAGACATTTGAAAAATGGAACTAAAGCTTTAGAACAAAATATGTATTCAGAAGAACATTTGAATTAATGTGCTGAATCCTGGGGGGAAAACATTGAGAAAACCTTAAGCTTTCCTTTTTCTTATTTGTCATGTTGATGCCCTCTAACCTATTTTTGGTACTGTGTCCTGTGCACACTGCAATGGGGCAACATTCAGTAGGCTAAACCTCCACGCTGGTGGCAGATCCTGCCACTTATCACATATATTGTTGAGAGGGGAATCTCAATTTGAATTGTGCATATTCTTTTTCTTCTATGCTTTAATTTAGAAGTTTGCAAAACTGTCATGGTGTGTGTTAAGGTATATTGCTTCTAGATAATTAAATATTTAGTGCACAATTAAAAGCATGAATTTAAAAAGTTAGAATGTGAACAGTAACAAGAATTATAGTTACTGAATTCATCTGTCTTGTTCGGTGTTATTGAGCAATTCACTAGCAATAGAGAAGGGAAGAGATGTTATAACTTATCAAGCCATTAATAATATGATGTCACATTTTTTTTGTAAAAGCATTGCTGACTTACACATCTTACATATATCGAATCACCAATTTATAGGTATTTTTATCATGTCTATGGTATCCTGTTGGTACTGTATTTACCCCTGATCCACAGAATCGACCAAGCCCCACTGCTGTTGAATCAAGACCATCAAAGAGCTCAACGTAGTCATAGCCACAGTCAGCTTCTTCTTCCACTTCAAAAATCTGGAAGGATAATTCGAGTCGAGAGCCCCGTTCTGACACTAAGAGCCATTCACAATCAACTTGTCCTGGGTAGTTGTTATCACCAAACTGAGCATGTGAGTACAGATCTCTGGGTTTTGATTCCACTTTCAGTCTGCCACCACACTCTGCCCAAGGAATAAAAATGAGATAAGTGAGCTCAATGAGCTTTAACAACTTCAATTTCTCTTTTAGTGTAGTATAACCACTCTCTAACTTCTATATTCATTTCCATGGTCAGTTACACTTTCCATATTTGAAGATTCCAATGATGTAGTGGATATGGATAGGCCCTAGGTTTGGTAGGCTGGGTTTGGTATTTCAGCTTCACACTTACTAGTTCAGTGACTTTGGATAAGTGACATCGCTTTTCTGATACATAAGGTAAAGTGCAGATGACAACAATAGTACCAATCTTAGCAGGCTTTAAGGATTTAATTAACACATGAAAATCACTTAAAACAGTACCTGCCATATAGTAACCAGTCAGTCCTAAAGGAAATCAACCCTGAATGCTGAAATTGAAACTCCAGTGCTTTGGCCACCTGATGTGAAGAGCCGTCTCATTGGAAAAGACTCTGATGTTGGGCAAGACTGAAGGCAGGAGAAAAAGTGGGCTGCAGAGGATGAGATGGTTGGACGGCATCACCAACTCAATGGACATTTCTTGTTGTTCTTCATTCTTTCATCATGTCTGACTTTGCAAACCCATGGATTGCAACATGCCAGTCTTCCCTGTCCTTCACTATCTCCTGGAGTTTGCTTAAGCTCACATCCATTGAAGCAATGATGCCATCCAATCATCTCATCCATTGTCACCCCTTTCTCCTCCTGCCTTCTAACTTTCCCAGCATCAGGGTCTTTTCCAATGAGTTGGGTCTTCCCATCAGATGGCCAAAGTATTGAAGCTTCAGTTTTAGCATCAGTAGTTCCAATGAATATTCAGGGTTGATTTCCTTCAGGATTTACTGGTTTGATCTCCTTGCTGCCAAGGGACCCTCAAGAGTCTTCTCTAGCACCACAATTCAAAAACATTAATTCATCACCTATCAGACTTCTTTATGGTCCAACTCTGACATCTGTACATGACTACTAGAAAAACCATAGCTTTGACTATACGAACCTTTGTTAGCAAAGTGATGTCTCTATTTATACATTGTCTAGGTTGGTCATAGCTTTTCTTCCAAGAAGCAAGCATCTTTTAATTTCATTCCTGCTGCCACCATCCACAGTTATCTTAGAGTCCAAGAAAATAAAACCTGTCACTTTCCATTTTTTCTCCATCTATTTGCATGAAATGATGGAATTGGATGCCATGATCTTAGTTTTATGAATGCTGGATTTTCAAGCCAGCCTTTTCACTCTCCTCTTTTACCTTCATCAAGAAGCTCTTTAGTTCCCCTTTGCTTTCTGCCATTAGGGTGGTGTCATCTGCATATCTGAGGTTATTGATATTTCTCCTGGCAATCTTGATTCCAGCTTGTGCTTCATCCAGCCTGGCATTTTGCATGATGTACTCTGTATATAAGTTAAATAAGCAGGGTGACAATATACAGTTTTGACTTCTTTCTAAATTTGAACCAAACTGTTGTTCCATGTCTGGTTCCAACTGCTGCTTCTCAAACTGCATACTGGTTTTTAAGGAGGAAGGTAAGATAGTCTCATTTTTCCATCTCTTTAAGAACTTTCCACAGTTTGTTGTGATCCATGCAAAAACTTTATCATAATCAATGAAGCAGATGTCTTTCTGGAATTCCCTTGCCTTTTTTATGATTCAATGGATGTTGGCAATTTGATCTCTGTTCCTCTGCCTTTTCTAAATCCAGCTTGTACATATGGAATTTCTTGGTTCATGTACTGTTAAAGCCTAGCTTGGAGGATTTTGAGCATTACTTTGCTAGCATGTAAAGTGAGTGCAATTGTGAGGTAGTTTGGACATTCTTAGGCATGGTCCTTCTTTGGGTCCTTTTTGGGACCTAACCTTCTGTTGGGATCATATTGTTTCTGTTCTTTATTGAGCCTGTCTTTGCATGAAATGTTCCCTTGAGATCTCTAATTTTCTTCAAGTAGTCTCTAGTCATTCCTATTCTACTGTTTTCCTCTATTTCTTTGCATTTTTCACTTAAGAAGGCTTTTTTATCTCTCCTTGTTATTCTTTGGAACTCTGTATTTACATACATGGATATATCTTTCAATGGGTCATGCCCATGAGTTAGGGCAAACTCTGGGAGACAGTGAAAGACAAGGAAGCCTGGTGTGCTGTAGTCCATGGGGTCACAAAGAGTAAGACATGATTGAGTGACTGAAAAACAACTTATAGTAGCTCTCAATGAATATTTTTTATTGTTATACATTATATTGTTTTCACTCTTAAATAACTGTTTTTAAGGACAAGAAGGTCAGTGTTCAAGTTAAATCTTAATATTTTAAGAACCCAGAAGCCAATGTAATAAGAAATAACTGAAAAAATGAACAATATAAAAATCCTATATGTGTATATGTACCATATAAAACTCTCTACATAGAATATACAGACCAGTATTACTTTACTTAGGTTGAACTATTTATCTAACTTGATATGGAATAACGTACATCCCTTCATAAATTGTAGTTAATCTTGTAGTTCCAGAACATTATGAATTATACGTTGTGAGCAAAAAAAAAATGCTCTTTTCACAGCTTTTTCAGATAGATATTAATAAACATATGATTTACCAGTTACTACTTCTGTCATTAGAGGTAAATATAACAAATATAATATATACCTGCAAAAAACTTACAGTTAATGTATTTTAGAGAATAAAAGTTTTCAAAAACTACCTTTGTAGCCTGGGCCCCCAAATTTTACAATGACTAGAAAGGAAATGAATGTTCAAACTACTGTAAACTTGTGCTCATGTCATATGCTAACAAGGTTATGCTCAAAATTCTTCAAGTTAGGTTTCAGGAGTACATGAGCTGAGACTTTTCAGATGAACAGGTTGGGTTTAGAAAACACATAGAGCAACCAGAGATCAAATTGTCAACTTTCTTTGGATCATGGAGAAAGCAATGGAGTTCCAGAAAACCATCTACTTCTGCTTAATTGACTACACTAAAGCCTTTGGATGTGTGGATCACAACAAACTGTGGTAAATTCTTAAAGAAATGGGAGTAACAGACCACCTTACCTGTCTCCTGAGAAACTTGTATGCAGATCAAGAAGCAACAGTTGGAATCAGACATGGAACAATAGAATGGTTCAAAATTAGGAAAGGAGTACGTCGAGGGTGTATATTATCACCCTGCTTATTTAACTTATAGGCAGAGTACATCATATGAATTCCTGGGCTGGATGAATCACAAGCTGGTATCAAGACTTCTGGCAGAAATATCAACAATTTAAGCTATGCAGATGACACAACTCCTATGGCAGAAAGCAAAGGGGAACTAAAGAGCCTCTTGATGAAAGTGAAAGAGGAGAGTGAAAAAGTTGGCTTAAAACTCAACATTCAGAAAACTAAGATCATGGCATCTGGTCCCACTACTTCATGGCAAATAGATGGGGAAACAATGGAAACAGTGAGAGACTTTATTTTTTCAGGCTCCAAAATCACTGCAGATGGTGACTGCAGCCATGAAATGAAAAGATGCTTGCACCTTGGAAGAAAAGCTATGACCAAAGTAGATAGCATATTAAAAAGCAGAGACATTACTCTGCTGACAAAGGTCCATCTAATCAAAGCTATGGTTTTTCCAGTAATCATGTATGGATGGGAGAGTTGGAATATAGAGAAAATTGAGCACCGAAGAAATGATGCTTTCGAACTGTGGTGGTGGAGAAGACTCTTGAGAGTCCCTTGGACAGCAAGGAGATCCAGCCAGTCTATCCTAAAGAAAATCAGTCCTGATTATTCATTGGAAGGACCGATGCTGAAGCTGAAACTCCAATATTTGGCCACCTGATGTGAAGAACTGACTCATTGGAAAAAACCCTGATGCCGGGAAAGTTTGAAGGTGGGAGGAAAAGGGGACAATGGAGGACGAGATGGTTGGAGAGCATCACTGACTTGATGGAAATGGGTTTGAGTGAACTCTGGGAGTTTGTGATGGCTAGGGAACCCTGGCCTCATGCAGTCCATGAGGTCGCAAAGAGTTTGACGCAACTGAGCAACTGAACTGAACTGAAAGGGTACTAAAGAATCTCTTAATGAAGGTGAAAGAGGAAAGTGAAAAAGCTGGCTTGAAAATCAACATTCAAAAAACTAAGATCATGGCATGTGGTCCCATCACTTCATGGCAAATAGATGGGGGAAAAATGGAAACAGTGACAGATTTTATTTTTTTGGACTCCAAAATAACTGCAGATGGTGACTACAGCCATGAAATGAAAAGACACTTGCTCCTTGGAAGAAAAGCTATGGCCAAGATAGACAACATATTAAAAAGCAGAGACATTACTTTGCCAACAAAGGTCCTTAGAGTCAAAGCTATGGTTTTTCCAGTGGTCATGTACAGATGTGAGAGTTGATCCATAAAGAAGGCCAAAGGATTGATTTTTGAACTGTGATGTTGGAAAAGACTCTTGAGAGTCCCTTGGACAGCAAGGAGATGAAACCAGTCTATCTAAAGGAAATCAGCCCATATATTCATTGGAAGTGATGATGCTGAAGCTGAAGCTACAGTACTTTGGCCACATCATGTGAAAAGCCAGCTCATTGGAAAAGACCTTGATGCTGGAAAAGAATGCAGGCAAAAAGAGAAGAAGGTGTCAGAGGATGAGATAGTTAGATAACATCACCGACTCAATGAAGATCAGTTTGAGCAAACTCCAGGAGATGATGGCGAACAGAAGAGCCTGGCATGCTGCAGCCCATGGGTTCACAGTCAGACATGACTTAGTGACTGAAAAACAACAAAGAGAGGAGATAAAAGTAGAGGATGTCTACAGTCTCCTCCAACCAATTACACATATAAGCATGACTGGGCGTAGGGAGAAAAAGGAAGTGATATGAAAAGTGCCAGGAGAAATTAGAGTTTTATTCTGTCCTTATTTGCAATGACTGAGAGGTTACTGGGAAGCAGAAATTTCATTATGAAAACCAGGGAAGTCCCTCCAAAAAGTGGGATGAGTTGGGAGAGAACAGAAATAAAAATACAATGTAGAAAGATTTGGACAGATAAACCAATGGTTATTGAAACACAATTTTAACCCTGGTGTGGTCTTCTGTGACCAGACAGTCCTTGGCAGCACCATGTGAGGGTGAATTAGGACAGCTAAAACTCTTACTTAGATTTTTTCAGATTGGTATATGCTTACCCACATTGTGCTTGATGATTTTAACTAACAATATATTTTTGAATCCCCAAGATAGAACCCTATTCAGATATGTCTGAATACAAGTAGGCTCAGCCAAAACTCTGGGCATTTCCACATACAACTGCACATTCAGAGGCCTTGGTGTGACTATAGATGCAAAAAAATTCCAACTAGTGTTTCAGTCATGAGAATGCCTTCCACATCATGTTAAATGATAACAACTATGTATAAAAGAATGAAATTAGAACACTTTCTAACACCATACACAAAAATAAACTCAAAATGGGTTAAAGACCTAAATGTAAGACCAGAAATTATAAAACTCTTCGAGGAAAATATAGGCAGAATACTCTTTGACATAAATCACAGCAAGATCCTCTATGACCATATCCTACAGTAAAGGAAGCAAAAACAAAAATAAATAAATGAAATTCAATTAAACTTAAAAAGCTTTTGCACAGCTAAGGGATCTATAAACAAGGCGAAAAGACCACCCTCAGAGTGGGAGAAAAAACAGCAAACAAAACAACTGACAGAGAATTAATCTCCAATGTTTACCAGCAGCTCATTCAGTTCAATACCAGAAAAACAAACAACCCAATCAAAAGTGAGCAGAAGACCTAAACAGATATTTCTCCAAAGAAGACATACAGATGGCTAAAAACACATGAAAAGATGCTCAACATGGCTCATTATTAGAGAAATACAAATAAAAATTGCCATGAGGTATCATCTCACCCTGGTCAGGATGACAACCATGAAAATATCTATAAACAATAAATGCTGGAGAAGGTGTGGAGAAAAGGGAAACTTCTTGCACTGTTGGTAGGAATGTAAACTGATATATAACCACTATGGAGAATAGTGTAGAGATTCTTTTAACAAACTAGGAATCAAACTACCACATGATCCAACAATCCCACTACTGGGCATATATACTCAGAGAAAACCATAATTGAAAGAGACACATGTACCCTGCTGTTCAATGCAGCACTATTTACAATAGCTAGGACATGGAACAACCTAGATGTCCACTGACAGATGAATGGATAAAGAAGCTGTGGTACTATTAATGCACAATGAAATATTACTTAGCCATAATAAGGAACACATTTGACTCAGTTCTAACAATGCGGATGAACCTAGAGCTTACTATAGAGAGTGAAGTCATAAAGAGAAAAACAAATATTGTATTCTAACGCATATATATAGAATCCAGAAAGATAGTACTGATGAAACTTTCTGCAGGGCAGCAATGGAGATGCAGACATAGAAAACGGACTGGTGGACACAGTGGAGGAAGGGGAGGTTGGGACAAATTGAGAGAAACACTGAAATGTGTACATTACTATATATAAAATTAGATAGCCAGTGGAACTTTGCTGTATGATGCAGAGAGTTCTAAACTGGTACACTGTGACAACCTAGAGCGGTAGGATGGGGTAGGAGATGGGGGAGAAGTTTGAGAGGGAGGGGACTTAGTATACATACCTATGGCTGATTCATGTTGATATATGGCAGAAACCAACACAACATTGTAAAGTAATTATACTCCAATTAAAAATAATTAAATTTAAATAAAAATAAATAAATAAATGTCCCTTTGTCTTCCAGTTTGTAGGAAGAGTATCTTGCACAATCTATTGATATAGGTCCCATGTGTGCTTATAACCACTCTCTCTGGAAAGCTGGAAATCTGATCAGTCTTGGGAACTATCTCTTAAGTCCCACAGACTGGAAACTAAGCATCCTTCCTTTTCCACAATGGTGCTTCTCTTATCCCTAACTCCACGAATTATTGTCCTCTCTCTGTGACACAACTGTACAGCCAAATGGCCTGGATACAAATGTGAATTCTACTAGTCATCAGCTGTGGGATTTTGTCCCCCACTTCATTTCTAAAGTAGGGATCATACACAGTACTCAAGTGATAGGATCTAGATGAAGAGCTATAGGCTGCTGCTGCTGCTAAGTCACTTCAGTTGTGTCCGACTCTCTGTGACCCCATAGATGGCAGCCCACCAGGATCCCCCGTCCCTGGGATTCTCCAAGCAAGAACATTGGAGTGGGTTGCCATTTCCTTCTCCAATGCATGAAAGTGAAAAGTGAAAGTGAAGTCATTCAGCTGTGTCTGACCCTCAGTGACCCCATGGACTGTGACCTTCCAGGCTCCTCCATCCATGGGATTTTCCAGGCAAGAGTACTGGAGTGGGGTGCCATTGCCTTCTCTGGAGCTATAGGCTAATATATGTGAAATTATTTAAATACATGTGAAATTATTGAAAGATCCCTGGCACGCAGGAAAAGCCACCTAAGAATACACTACTATCATTTTATTATTTTCCAGTGAGAACATCTAAATGCCATCATCTGTACTTCTAGGGATCCACTCAGATACGAAAAGAAAATCCAGAAAAATTGAAAAACAATTTAAAGCACTATTAATCTGTTTTCAGAAAGGAAGAATTATCTTTTTGAAGGCCAGTAAAATATTTTGTGACAATATTTCTGAATTCATTATATAAATGTATAAATCAATGTAATTCCATTTACAAATACTTAATACATTTGATTTATTCTCAAAGTTTGATATAATTGAGTGATTTGTTTTTTTTACACCTGTCAGTACTTGCATTACTTTTATTCCACAGGGCAGGAAGAGGTGAACTGTGGGAGAGGTGCTGGCTTTTGTATGCCTGCTTTGGAGAAACAAAGTAGCAAAACAAACCAGGATCCAGAGGAAACAATTCTCTGAGGGACCTAGTTCAGAACAGAAGTCAAGAAGGAAATGAAGTATTTGAACAAAATGGGGAAAAGAGATTTAATAAAGCCCTTGTGAATCTGAAATGTGAGGCATCACTATTTGATTTTACTGAAAACTTCTAGAAAATAACAATACTCAAATGACTTAAACTACAATTAAGACTGAATTAAATTGTTTCAGAAAGGGTGGCCTTTATTTTAATTTGGAAAGATGTTTATTTCCTGGTGAAGTTCCTATGAGGGCCTGTAATCTGACCAATAGATGCTTTTATAGGCATAGAACTATAATTTAGTTTTATCAACATAATTTCAAAGGTGCTGAATAGTGTATTATTTGATTTTTAAATGTCATTGACAATTACGATGATGCTTTATGCTGCAGAAAAATGTCCTGCCAGACATGCAGTGTTTTAAAATATTTTCTTCCACACTTTTCCTCTTTTCCTGTTCTATAGCCTTATCTTCTGAGAGAATACACAAGATACTTTTTTTTAATTAAAAAGCTTTTTTTCCCCAATAGTTTATTTAAGTCTGGCATAATACCGTTTGTTTTACCTGATTAAAATAAATTTGGACTTAGAATTTGAACCCACCTTCAGAGGAAAATGGCACCTTTTTCAATAAAGTCCATTTCCCATGGATTTGGAATGTATTACTTGTAAAAAAAAAAAAAAAAAAGGAAAACCATAAAGCAACATTAATATTTCTATTCACTTAATTTCGAAATTCATAGTGGTAGAAAATTTCCTTGTGGATATAATTAAAATTGTATATAGAAATATATTCAAGCAAATTAAAATGTATACTTCAGGGCCCATTAATAATAGTTACATGTATTCCAGAAAGCAGTAATAATGAATAAATGCCTTATACATTTAGCAAATTTGACAAATGTAGTATTGGACTTGACTGTCTTAACAGAAACCCACCGCAAATCTTAAATTTAACTTCTCAGACTATAGTTGTAAAAAGGTAGATATTGCTTTTATTTTTTCTTTGTCATTATTCTTGTTGTTTAGTTGCTAAATTGTGTCCAACTCTTTGCTACCCCATGGACTATAGAACACCAGGTTCCTCTGTCCATGGGATTCTCCAGGCAAGAATACTGGAGTGGGTTGCCATTTCCTTCTCCAGGGTACATTTCTGACCCAGGGATCAAACTTACATCTCCTGCATTGGCAGGCAGATTCTTTATGCTGAGCCACCAGGGAAGCCCCTATTTTCTCATGAAGTGAAGTGAAAGTCACTCAGTCGAGTCTGACTCTTTCAACCCTGGACTACATGGTCCATGGAATTCTCCAGGCCAGAATACTGGAGTGGGTAGTCTTTCCCTTCTCCAGGAGATCTTCCCAACCCAGGGATCAAACCCAGGTCTCCTGCATTGCAGGCAGATTCTTTACCAACTGAGCCACAAGGGAAGCCCCAAAATACTGGAGTGGGTAGCCTATCCCTTCTCCGGTGGATCTTCCCAACCCAGGAATCAAACCAGGGTCTCCTATTATTTTCTCATAAGTTCCCGTAAAATTCCCATTTGTTTTGCTATGAATTATTAATACCCTACAGTGTCTATTTAAAGCAAGTACCAAATAAATATCTGATGAAAGACTGTGGAATAAATAAACTTGTTAAAGAAAAAGCTTTCAAAAAAATAAATAATAAGCTGCTGCTGCTGCTAAGTCACTTCAGTCGTGTCCGATTCTGTGTGACCCCATAGACGGCAGCCCACCAGGCTCCCTCGTCCCTGCTATTCTCCAGGCAAGAACACTGGAGTGGGTTGCCATTTCCTTCTCCAATGCATGAAAGTGAAAAGTGAAAGTGAAGTCGCTCAGTCGTATCTGACTCTTAGCGACCCCATGAACTGCAGCCTACCAGGTCCTCTGTCCATGGGATTTTCCAGGCAAGAGTAATGGAGTGGGGTGCCATTGCCTTCTCCAAATAATAAGCAGTACATAATATTTCAGCATGTATGGCTACTTAAGAGTACCAGTAAAAAATAAATCTACCCCCCAAATTTAAAGATAACTAGTTAAGTGAGAGCAAAAATTTACAAATGAAGAGAAAGAAACAGAAAATGCCAAAAATTTTGACAAGAGCACAAGTGAGTAGAAGTTGGGAGAGGATTCTAGTTCGAGCTGTTATTTTTTTGTGATACTTTGGTTGTCATTAAATTTTAGCCTCAGAAGCCTCATTTCTGAGATGATGAGAAGAATAAAACAATGTCCAAGGCATGTTTTGCCTACAAAATAATAGGCTGGTCACATGGGTATTTGAATGGATATGGAATGAACAGTAACGTAAAATGAAACTAGTCTGTTGGTTACTTTGGACAGAAGTTTGTATAAGGAAGCATTCAATCTCTACATATTGTTTCAATTAACAGTTATCCAGTTTTGTATTGGTTTTCTTCCTAGTCCAAAATGCTTATGTTTAGAGAAAATATACCGTAGTAGAAAGTACATGAGCTTTGACACAGTCAGAATTAGGATGAAATCCAGGTTTTGATATCATTTTAAAAATTGTTGCAAATTAATCTCTCAGATTTTAAATTTCTTTATCTGAAGATAAAGATAATTCCTACATCATATAGCTCTTTTGAGAGCTCAATGTATGTAGTTGTTAAGTGTATGTATGTGCCTGAAATATCAAATGCATGCTACATATACCGTTGGATTTCAATATATGATCTCTATGATAATGTAATTAGAGCCTACCAGTGGATTCTTAATGGTAATACATACACAGAAATAGCATCTATCGCAGAAGCCATGTAAATTAAGGAGTCATGGAGTTTTATAGCTGCAAGAAAACTTGAGGTTTAAGGTAAAGGTAAAGATAAAAAGAGAAACTATAAAAGTAAGTGACTGATGCTAAAGCTGAGACTCCAATACTTTGGCCACCTCATGCGAAGAGTTGACTCATTGGAAAAGACCCTGATGCTGGGAGGGATTGGGGGCAGGAAGAGAAGGGGACAACAGAGGATGAGATGGCTGGATGGCATCACCAACTCAATGGACAAGAGTTTGGGTGAACTCCGAGAGTTGGTGATGGACAGGGAGGCCTGGCGTGCTGCAATTCATGGGGTCACAAAGAGTCAGACACGACTGAGCGACTGAACTGAACTGAAGAGAAATTTATAGATGAGTAAATTGAAGATATTATATCAGCTGTTTCAAGAGTTTTGAAGCATAATTTTTTTACATTCCATTCCTGGAAACTGTGACAGCCAGGATTATTTTAAAAATCATGCCATTAACACTGTGATGTCAGAAAAATATTGATCAAGTAATGAGATTTCAATTTTTCTATTCCTTCAACACGTGATAAGTTATCAGGAAAGTATTTACAGATTAAATGTCAAAGACATAAAAAGTTCATTAATATGGAATATTTTTAATCCATGAAAAATTTTTCTCAAACCAGAATATTTATATTAATCATGAGAAATAATGACATTGTATTATTTTTGAGTCCAGTCATTACTAGCATGAATCAGATAAAATCCACTTTCTCGCAAATAGACTTCAATATAAATCTAGTGCTCATAGCAGAATATACTAGAGTGGAAAATAAAATTGAATAATAGAATAAAATAGAATAAAATGAAAGGAGAAAACAATAATCAAGAGAGCATGACAAACATTACTGCACTAATTTTTTTATGGATTAATTTGTGGACTGTTTCTTTTATACCAAGAGGTAGCGCTCCTGGTAAAGAACCCGCTTGCCAAAGCAGTAGACGTCAGAGACTAGGGTTCAATCCCTGGGTCGGGAAGATCCCGTGGAGGAGGGCACAGCAACCCACTCTAGTATTCTTTCCTGGAGAATCCCCTGGCTATGGTGCAGAGGGTGGCCAAGCGCTGGACATGACGGAAGCAGCAGATCTCTCCTGGGGTCTCAGCAGTGAACTCACTGAGTCTGGCACCAGGGGTCGCTGTAAGCTGAGCGACTTCAGTGAGGGTATATTTCAACTGAAGGATTTTAAAGGACACTCACACCTGAACCCTCCTCATTCATGTTGATGTCTGGCAAAACCAATACAATATTGTAAAGTGATTAGCCTCTAATTAAAATAAATTAAAAATAAATAAATAAATAAAAATAAAGGACACTCACTGCACTTTATGGAATATATTGTTAAATTAGCTCCAAATTAAAACAGTTATTTTACACTTTTGCCTAAAATTTTTCATATTTGTCTAAATTATATTTTATTTCTTAAACACGTCCATTATAGCTGAAACGTAAAGGGTCAAATTAGGGATTAGGGTTAGGAAAAAGATCGTATTTTATATCAAATAAAAGGGGAAAAGTTAGGCTCTGTAAACAGAGAGTTGAATTCAAAATTTGAATCACAAAAATATATTAATGTGAAAGTTAGCTAAGATTAAAGCAAAAACTTTTAGTCATTCTTTAGGATTTTAGCAATAACAAGATTTTTGAATTTCTAGCTATAGATTTCTATCTGTTAAATATAACATATAAATTGAATTTCTAAAGTTAACATAGAATATACCATATAAATATTTAAGGTAGTTCTTCTTGATCATACCATATTGATAAAAATATTAATATGAAAGCTAGCTAATCACATAGGATTTTAGCAAAAACAAAATTTTTCAATTTCAAGCTACAGATTCTATCTATTAAATACATAAATCAAATTGCCCAAATTAACAAGAATACATCTTATAAATATTAAGAGATAGTTTTCTTGATCTTCGGGGCTTCCCTGATAGCTCAGTTCTTGATTATGAATCAGATCAAAATACTGTGTTTCTTTTAATTAGTACAACAGCTACAAAGATCCAGTTCCAGTTTCAGTTCAGTAGCTCAGTTGTGTACGACTCTTTGCAACATCATGGACTGCAGCACGCCAGGCTTCCCTCTCCTTCACCAACTCCAGGAGCTTGCTCAAACTCATGTCCATTGAGTCAGTGATTCAATCCAACCTTCTCAGCTTCTGTCGTCCCCTTCTCCTCCTGCCTTCAATCTTTCCCAGCATCAGGGTCTTTTCCATTGAATCAGTTCTTCCCATAAGGTGGCCACAGTATTGGAGCTTCTGCTTCAGCATCAGTCCTTCCAATAAATAATCAGAACTGATTCCCCTTAGGATTGACTGGTTTGATCTCCTTGGAGTCCAAGAGATTCTCAAGAGTCTTCTCCAACACCACACTTCAAAAGCATCCATTCTTCGGTGCTCAGCTTTCTTTACAATCCAACTCTCACAACCATACATGACCACTGGAAAAACCATAGCTTTGACTAGATGGACCTTTGTTGGCACAGTAATGTCTCTGTTTTTTAATATGCTGTTTAGGTTGGTCATAGCTCTTCTTCCAAGGAGCAAGCATCTTTTAATTTCATGGCTGCAGTCACCATCTTCAGTGATTTTGGAACCCAAGAAGATAAAGTCTGTCACTGTTTCCATCGTTTCCCCATCTATTTGCCATGAAGTAATGGGACCAGATGCCATGCTTAGTTTTTTGAATATTGAGCTACAAAGATAAGACTTCCCTTTTGGCTCAGCGGTAAAGAAGCTGCCTGCCAAGGCAAGAGATGCAGGTTCCACCCCTGGGGTAAGATTATCCCCTAGAGAAGAAAATGGCAACCCACTCCAGTATCCTTGCCTGGAAAATCCCATGGACAGAGGAGACCATGGGGTCACAAAGAGTAGGGCACAGCTTAGTGACTAAACAACAACTACGAAGATGTTTAGGTAGGTTGCTACATGGGTTCTCAAATATTTCATACAATGTTTCAGTGGGATTTCTTTTGATCCTGTTAGGAATACCCTGCCTTCACTAGAAGAGAAACTTGGTACTTACTGAGAAAAGAGAAGCATAATCTAATTTGCTCACCTGTAGAATGTGTGGCTTGAAAACCTTTTCTTTGAACAGATGCATCAGAGACAAACCGAACAAACATGTTATTTCCAGTAGCCACTAGGGGCTCTGGTATCTGGTTCCCACACAGTCGTCCAAGAACTGGTGATTTTTCTGTTTCTCCATCAAATACTTCCAAGTGATCATAAGCACATTCTTGATGCTGCTCAATCTCAAATTCAGTAAAGGCCTATTAAGAAATAAAAAAAAGAAAATTTATAAAGCAACATATCACTCAAAATGGGTTCTTTTCTTTGCAGCAGAAAGAGAAAGACAAACATTGTATATTAATGCATATACAAGGAATTTAAAAAGACGGTACTGACACTCCTACGTGCAGGACAGCAAAGGAGACACAGATGTAAAGAACAGACTTTTGAACTCAGGGGGAAATGGCGAGGGTGGGATGATTTGAGATAATAGCATTGAAACATGTATATTACCATATGTAAAATAGATGACCAGTGTAACTTCCATGCATGAAGCAGGGGACCCAAAGCCGGTGCTCTGGGACAACCTAGAGGGATAGGGTAGGGAGGTGGGAGGGGGCCTCAGGATGGAGGGGACACATATATACCTGTGACTAATTCGTGTTGATGTATGGCAAAAACCATCACAGTATTAAAAAGTAATTATCTTCCAAATAAAATTAATTAATTAATTGAAAAAATATGTTCAGGGTTTGCAAATGATTTAATCCATCTGGCACATTACTGAAAAGGGGTGTGAAATCAATAGAATATAAAGTCTAGGAAGACATGAGGAAAACAATGCAATAATATCATGTGCAATTCTATTTGACTAGTCAGACATGACTGAGCGACTTCACTTTCTTTTTTTTTTTTTTTTTCTGGAGGAGGGAAGGAGCAACCCCCCCCCGTGTTCCTGGGGGGGAGAGTGGGGGGGGGGGGGGGGGGGGGGGGGCGCGGCGGGGTGGGGCGAGAGAAAAAAAAAAAAAAAAAAAAAAAGAAGAAGAGGAAGAAGAGAAAAAAAAAAAAAATAAAATTAAAAAAAAAAAAAAAAAAAAAAAAAAAAAAAAAAAAAAAAAAAAATATTATTTTTTTTTTTTTTTTTTTTTTTTTTTTTTTTTTTTTTATCAAGAATCTCTTTTATTGATTATCAGAAACATTACAAACATCTAGTATGAACAAATTGTAACATGATAGTGTTTAGTTTGAACAATTAATACATTTCAGATATAATATTATACATATTTCAATGCTATTCTCCCCAATCATCTCACCCTCTCCCAGTCCCAGAGTCCAAAAGTCTGGTCTATACATCAGTGTCTCTTTTGTTGTCTCGTAAATAGGGTTATTTTTTACCATCTTTCTAAATTCCATATATATGCGTTAGTATACTGTATTTGTGTTTTTGTTTCTGGCTTACTTCACTCTGTATAATAGGCTCCAGTTCCATCCACCTCCTTAGAACTGATTCAAATGTATTCTTTTTAATGGCTGAGTAATACTCCATTGTGTATATGTACCACAGCTTGCTTATCCATTCATCTGTGGATGGACATCTAGGTTGCTTCCACGTTCTGGCTATTGCAAACAGTGCTGCTATGAACATTGGGGTACAGGTGTCTCTTTCAATTCTGGTTTTCTCAGTGTATATGCCCAGCAGTGGGATTGCTGGATCATAAGGCAGTTCTATTCGCAGTTTTTTGAGGAATCTCCATACTGTTCTCCAAAGTGGCTGTACTAGTTTGCATTCCCACCAACAGTGCAAGAGGGTTCCCTTCTCTCCGCACCCTCTCCAGCATTTATTGCTTGTAGACTTTTGGATAGCAGCCATTCTGATTGGCGTGAAATGGTATCTCATAGTGGTTTTGATTTGCATTTCTCTGATAATGAGTGATGTTGAGCATCTTTTCATGTGTTTGTTAGCCATCTGTATGTCTTCTTTGGAGAAATGTCTATTGAGTTCTTTGGCCCATTTTTTGATTGGGTCATTTATTTTTCTGGAATTGAGCTGTAGAAGTTGCTTGTATATTTTTGAGATTAGTTGTTTGTCAGTTGCTTCATTTGCTATTATTTTCTCCCATTCTGAAGGCTGTCTTTTCACCTTGCTTATAGTTTCCTTTGTTGTGCAGAAGCTTTTAAGTTTGATTAGGTCCCATTTGTTCATTTTTGATTTTATTTCCAATATTCTGAGAGGTGGGTCATAGAGGATCCTGCTGTGATGTAAGTCAGAGAGTGTTTTGCCTATGTTTTCCTCTAGGAGTTTTATGGTTTCTGGTCTTACATTTAGCTCTTTAATCCATTTTGAGTTTTTTTTTTTGTGTATGGTGTTAGAAAGTGTTCTAGTTTCATTCTTTTACAAGTGTTTGACCAGTTTTCCCAGCACCACTTGTTAAAGAGATTGTCTTTAATCCATTGTATATTCTTGCCTCCTTTGTCAAAGATAAGGTGACCATATGTGCGTGGATTTATCTCTGGGCTTTCTATTTTGTTCCATTGATCTATATTTCTGTCCTTGTGCCAGTACCATACTGTCTTGATGACTGTGGCTTTGTAGTAGAGCCTGAAGTCAGGCAGGTTAATTCCTCCAGTTCTGTTCTTCTTTCTCAAGATAGCTTTGGCTATTCGAGGTTTTTTGTATTTCCATACAAATTGAGAAATTATTTGTTCTAGCTCTGTGAAGAATACCGCTGGTAGCTTGATGGGGATTGCATTGAATCTATAAATTGCTTTGGGTAGTATATTCATTTTCACTATATTGATTCTACCAATCCATGAACATGATATATTTCTCCATCTATTAGTGTCCTCTTTGATTTCTTTCACCAGTGTTTTATAGTTTTCTATATATAGGTCTTTAGATTCTTTAGGAAGATATATTCCTAAGTATTTTATTGTTTTCATTGCAATGGTGAATTGAATTGTTTCCTTAATTTCTCTTTCTATTTTCTCGTTATTAGTGTACAGGAATGCAAGGGATTTCTGTGTGTTAATTTTATATCCTGCAACTTTACCATATTCATTGATCAGTTCTAGTAATTTTCTGGTGGAATCTTTAGGGTTTTCTACGTAGAGGATCATGTCATCTGCAAATAGTGAGAGTTTTACTTCTTCTTTTCCAATTTGGATTCCTTTTATTTCTTTTTCTGCTCTGATTGCTGTGGCCAAAACTTCCAAAACTATGTTGAATAGTAATGGTGAAAGTGGGCATCCTTGTCTTGTTCCTGACTTTAGAGGAAATGCTTTCAATTTTTCACCATTGAGGATAATGTTTGCTGTGGGCTTGTCATATATAGCTTTTATTATGTTGAGGTATGTTCCTTCTATTCCTGCTTTCTGGAGAGTTTTTATCATAAATGGATGTTGAACTTTGTCAAAGGCTTTCTCTGCATCTATTGAGATAATCATATGGTTTTTATTCTTCAGTTTGTTAATGTGGTGTATTACGTTGATTGATTTGCGGATATTGAAGAATCCTTGCATTCCTGGGATAAAGCCCACTTGGTCATGATGTATGATCTTTTTAATGTGTTGTTGGATTCTGATTGCTAGAATTTTGTTAAGGATTTTTGCATCTATGTTCATCAGTGATATTGGCCTGTAGTTTTCTTTTTTTGTGGGATCTTTGTCAGGTTTTGGTATTAGGGTGATGGTGGCCTCATAGAATGAGTTTGGAAGTTTGCCTTCTTCTGCAATTTTCTGGAACAGTTTGAGTAGGATAGGTGTTAGCTCTTCTCTAAATTTTTGGTAGAATTCAGCTGTGAAGCCGTCTGGACCTGGGCTTTTGTTTGCTGGAAGATTTCTGATTACAGTTTCAATTTCTGTGCTTGTGATGGGTCTGTTAAGATTTTCTATTTCTTCCTGATCCAGTTTCGGGAAGTTGTACTTTTCTAAGAATTTGTCCATTTCTTCCACATTGTCCATTTTATTGCCATATAATTGCTGATAGTAGTCTCTTATGATCCTTTGTATTTCTGTGCTGTCTGTTGTGATCTCTCCATTTTCATTTCTAATTTTATTGATTTGATTTTTCTCCCTTTGTTTCTTGATGAGTCTGGCTAGTGGTTTGTCAATTTTATTTACCCTTTCAAAGAACCAGCTTTTGGCTTTGTTGATTTTTGCTATGGTTTCTTTTGTTTCTTTTGCATTTATTTCTGCCCTAATTTTTAGGATTTCTTTCCTTCTACTAACCTTGGGGTGCTTCATTTCTTCCTTTTCCAGTTGCTTTAGGTGTAGAGTTAGGTTATTTATTTGGCTTTTTTCTTGTTTCTTGAGGTATGCCTGTATTGCTATGAACTTTCCCCTTAGGACTGCTTTTACAGTGTCCCACAGGTTTTGGGTTGTAGTGTTTTCATTTTCATTCGTTTCTATGCAGAATTTGATTTCTTTTTTGATTTCTTCTGTGATTTGTTGGTTATTCAGGAGTGTGTTGTTCAGCCTCCATATGTTGGTCTTTTTAATAGATTTTCTCCCGTTATTGAGATTTACTCTTACTGCATTGTGGTCAGAAAAAATGCTTGGAATGATTTCAATTTTTCTGAACTTACCAAGGCTGGATTTATGGCCCAGGATGTGGTCTATCCTGGAGAAGGTTCCGTGTGCACTTGAGAAAAAGGTGAAATTCATTGTTTTGGGATGAAATGTCCTATAGATATCAATTAGTTCTAACTGGTCTATTGTATCGTTTAAAGTTTGTATTTCCTTGTTAATTTTCTGTTTAGTTGATTTATCCATTGGTGTGAGTGGGGTATTAAAGTCTCCCACTATTATTGTGTTATTGTTGATTTCTCCTTTCATTCTTGTTAGTATTTGTCTTATATATTGTGGTGCTCCTAAGTTGGGTGCATATATATTTATAATTGTTATATCTTCTTCTTGGATTGATCCTTTGATCATTAGGTAGTGACCTTCTTTGTCTCTTTTCACATCCTTTGTTTTAAAGTCTATTTTATCTGATATGAGTATTGCTACTCCTGCTTT
Organism: Tragelaphus eurycerus; assembly: GCA_935064755.1. Lineage (NCBI taxonomy): Eukaryota > Metazoa > Chordata > Mammalia > Artiodactyla > Bovidae > Tragelaphus > Tragelaphus eurycerus. Next base: position 1,890,977 of record CAKXYN010000057.1, on the reverse strand, counting down.
CTTTTGGTCTCTATTTGCGTGGAAAATCTTTTTCCAGCCCTTGACTTTCAGTCTGTATGTGTCCCCTATTTTGAGGTGGGTTTCTTGTAGACAGCATATGGAGGGGTCTTGTTTTTGTATCCATTCAGCCAGTCTCTGTCTTTTGGTTGGGGCATTCAACCCATTTACATTTAAGGTAATTAATGATAAATATGATCCCGTTGCCATTTACTTTGTTGTTTTGGGTTTGAATTTATATATCCTTTTTGTGTTTCCTGTCTAGAGAATGTCCTTTAGTATTTGTTGGAGAGCTGGTTTGGTGGTGCTGAATTCTCTCAGCTTTTGCTTGTCTGTAAAGGTTTTGATTTCTCCTTCATATTTGAATGAGATCCTTGCTGGGTACAATAATCTGGGCTGTAGGTTCTTTTCTTTCATCACTTTAAGTATGTCTTGCCATTCCCTCCTGGCTTGGAGAGTTTCTATTGAAAGATCAGCTGTTATCCTTATGGGAATTCCCTTGTGTGTTATTTGTTGTTTTTCCCTTGCTGCTTTTAATATTTGTTCTTTGTGTTTGATCTTTGTTAATTTGATTAATATGTGTCTTGGGGTGTTTCGTCTTGGGTTTATCCTATTTGGGACTCTCTGGGTTTCTTGGACTTGAGTGATTATTTCCTTCCCCATTTTAGGGAAGTTTTCAACTATTATCTCCTCTAGTATCTTCTCATGGTCTTTCTTTTTGTCTTCTTCTTCTGGGACTCCTATGATTCGAATATTGTAACGTTTAATATTGTCCTGGAGGTCTCTGAGATTGTCCTCATTTCTTTTAATTCGTTTTTCTTTTTTCTCCTCTGATTCCTTTAATTCTGCCATTCTATCTTCTAATTCGCTAATTCTATCTTCTGCCTCTGTTATTCTACTATTTGTTGCCTCCAGAGTGTTTTGGATCTCATTTATCGCATTATTCATTATATATTGACTCTTTTTTATTTCTTCTAGGTCCTTGTTAAATCTTTCTTGCATCTTCTCAATGCTTTTCTCCAGGCTATTTATCCATGATTCCATTTTGCTTTCCAGATTTTGGATTAATTTGACTATCATTATTCGGAATTCTTTATCAGGTAGGTTCGCTATTTCTTCCTCTTTTGTTTGGTTTGGTGGGTAATTATCCTGTTCCTTTACCTGCTGGGAATTCTTCTGTCTTTTCATCTTGTTTAAATTGCTAAGTTTGGGGCGTCTTTACTGTATTCTGGTAGTCTGTGGAGTTCTCTTTATTGTGGCGTTTCTGCACTATATGTGGGTTTGTACCGGTGGCTTGTCGAGGTTTTTTGTTTATGGAAGCTTGTATCGGTGTTCTGGTGGGTGGAGCTGGATTTCTTTTCTCTGGGGTGCAGTGGAGTGTCTAGTAGTGAGTTATGAGATGTCTATGCTTTTGGGGTCGCTTTGTGTAGCCTGTGTATTGGAGCTCATGAATTTATTCTTAATGCATTAGAAAATTTGAAAGTTATATTTAAAATGTGATTCTTTCTGGTGTTGATGATCATAAACTGTTGCACATCATCATACCATTGAGCATTTAAAATAAAAAGAAAATCTCATAATTTTAAAAGTAAGTATTTTCACAAAAATTAAATATAGTAAACCTTAATAGAATACATAAAGGGGTTTTTCATCATATATTTATTTAGATCTTACAACCCATATTATTAGAAAATACCAATATGTTTTCAGGATAGATTATTTTTAATTAACTTTTCAGAGAGATATTACACTTATTTTAATATTTGGAGTGTTACAAATTTTAGTATGCTTTTTTATGTGTTTAAGTGTTAGCAAATTCTTAAAAGTTTATTAAATATTTAATATTAAATTCAACAACAGAGGGTTTAATTGAGATGGGCTAAAAATAATAATTGTCCAAACTATTAATAATTCTAGGAATTCTAGGTTATTTGTGATCGTCAGTTAAAGCTTTTTCTTTTACTCATCATGAGTTCAAGAAATAAACCATTACTCCTACCTAAGTGCAAAGAGCAAGCCTAAAAAATAATTTGGAGAAAATACAAAATAAGCTTGAAAATGTATTAATTTTGCTACAATCCCTGCAGCATAAAATTTTGCACATAAATTTTTTACATGCATATTTTTAAATGCAATTTTGTGAAGGGATCATAATTCTCAATTGAAGACACAATTTTATGTTTTTCAAAGAAAATAGTGACTTAGACTTGGGTGTCCCTCAGTGATGACCACATTTATCTATTCTATTCCACACTGCCACTTGATTTCACTTCTATCTTTAGAAGAGTAAGGTAAGAAATGAAGGAACCAATTTATATAATTAGTGAGTAGGAGAAAAGAGTGAAGAGACAAAAGAAAAGGAAGATAGCTGATCTTTTATGTCTCATCCCACTGTGCCCTACTTAAAAATATAAATTAAAAAGTTATAACCAATAAGTGTTAGCGAATCTGTATTTGTTATAATTATTGTGAGTAAAAGGAATAATCATTTCATTCATCCAATAACACCAGATAGTACAAAAAGGATTAAATACAGCAATGAGAATCTCACTGGAAACAAACAGTGCAGAAAAATATGGTGAATTTGAAGTACAACATTCAAAGTGTGCGCCACTGAAGTATTTGTCACATATTAATCTAGTTGCAGAGAATGAAACAAAGTAGAAACACAGTGCTTGGAAAATAAAAAAACCCTGAATGGATTGCTGACTGGATGTCTGGATAAGTCTGTCCAATCATCTACCTAACTACCTAAACCATGTTTATGGCCAATCCTGTGAATGGAGACACCAAGGACATGGCAAACCAAAACTTCTGGTTTTCTGCCTCTCATAAGAGGGTAGTCAGTAAGTTTCTATTATCTTTGTATATACATAAACAGTCTCAATATCAGTTTGTAACTCTTAATAAAACAATAAGAGAAAATCAGGTTAACTGCACCCAAAGGTTTGTTTTTTTTTTTTAGCTAAATACGAAACCAAACTTCTAAATACTAAGAAAAATATTGTATAAAAAGAAATCACATCTGAAAACCATTGCATGTCGAATAATTGTCTCTTTGGAATGGACTTTAGAAGCATTCATCTGTAAATATAAAGAGCAGAGAAACCCACTGTGTAGAAGAGAAAACTTTAAGAATTATGGGAGTAATGACATTCTAAAGCTTATCCTATAAGTAAAAGTTAACAATAGGATCAGAATTTACAGACCACACGAGTTTAAACCATTGATTGGTCCATTGAACGTGACCTGAGTGAGATAACTAATGGGCTACTTGAATCTCTAATGAAATGTAGGATGTCTGGAGCAAATCATAACATTGTGTTACAGAACAGAGCAATACCACAGAAGGTGGCATTGAGCTAGTAGGCTAGGGGCCATGCTGACACTTGGTCTGGAACCAACCGACTCCAGGTTTTTATCAAATTACTAACAGAATCAGACTGATTTTGTAAGAGTCGCATCAAGCAGTTTGTGTAGCTGATACATTTTCAGTAATGCAAATAACTCTCATTCATTAAAGTATTGGTTAATTTTCCCCTTGGTATTAATAGCAGCTTGTAAAGTCAGTTGCAGAGACTGGGTGGTCCTTTTACAGAAGCCAGCTTAACCCAAATGCTCTACCACACACAAGCAAAATGTGACTAATTCACATGCTGAGGTCTCACAAATCTGCCCTGTAAATATGTTAGAGACACACATGTAGAGACATCTCCATACATAGTGAAAAAGTGAAAGTGAAAGTTAAGTCGCTCAGTCGTGTCCGACTCTTTGCAACTCCGTGGACTGTAGCCCACAAGGCTTCTCTGTCCATTGGATTCTCCAGGCAAGAATACTGGACTGGGTTGCCATTTCCTTCTCCAGGGGATCTTTCCAACCCAGGGATCGAACCCAGGTCTCCCGCATTGCAGGCAGAAGATTTAACCTCTGAGCCACCAGTACACGCCATATATAGTGACTTTGCCTTAATATGAAATATTTCTAGGCCATAGAATTGTATTATAAGAGTCCAGAGAAAAATGGAAAATCTTTAAAAACTGACTTTAGAGTCCCCAAAGGTAAAGTAAGATACATAATTTATTGTTTTATTCTATCACACATTCTGAGGCATGGATCTCAATGTCTAAATGATGCAGAATGTGAACATTTCCAATCACGAAGAATCAATGCCATGGAAGTGTGCTTCCCAAAGGCTCTCAAAAAATCTCCAGAAGATTCTCAAAAAAATTCTCCCAAAGTCCTTCAAATTTATAATGAAGACAGGACAGAAAATTTGATGTGTGGAGCTATAAAGAACTCTAATTTCTGCTGAAACACTGCCCTCATTTTGGGGGAATTTTAAATACCTTTCTTAAGCATCTTAAGCATCTGCACTCAGACTTTACAAGACAGTTTCGTATTCAAACATTTAAACCTTATTCACTCCATTATTATATGTCTATGATTTTAAGGTTAATGACCCATGCTTTAGAGAGACCAAAATGAGTGAATGACAGTACATTCTAGTAAGAAATTCTAAATCATTTAAAGAGAACCATTCAAAAGAAACAAAATTAACCTTTCATTTTAAGCTCTGGAAAGAAAAACTGTGCTTTTTTGGAACATTCAAGTAAGCCTAATCTACCTTCCTAGCTTCCAGCCAGGCTTCCATATACAGCCCTTTCACATGCACATTATTTTGCCAACAAATGTCCATATAATCAAAACTATGGTTTTCTCCAATAGTCCTGTATGGATGTGAGAGTTGGACCATAAAGAAGGCTAAGCACAGGAGAATTGATGCTTTTGAACTGTGGTGTTGGAGAAGACTCTTGAGAGTCCCTTGGACTGCAAGGAGAACAAACCAGGCAATCCTAAAGGAAATCAATCCTGAATATTCATTGGAAGGACTGATACTGAAGTTCCCATACTTTAGCCACCTGATACAAAGACCTAACTCATTAGAAAAGACCCTGATGCTGGGAAAGATTGAAGGCAGGAGGAGAAGGGAATGACTGAGGATGAGATGGTTGGATGGCATCACCAACTCAATGGACATGAGTTTGGGTAAACTCTGGGAGTTAGTGATGGACAGGGAGGTCTGGCGTGCTGTAGTCCATGGGGTCACAAAGAGTTGGAATAAATGAGTGACTGAACAACGACAACAACAAAGAGGTACTTTTGCCTGAAAAAGTATTCTTGTCTGAAAAATCTCGTGGACAGAGGAGACTGGCGGGCTACAGTCCATGGGGTAGCAAGAGTTGGACACAACTTAGAGACTAAACTACCACCAGAGGTACTTTTACTGAAAATACAACCACTAACTAAAAGATAAGGCCATTCAAAGTCTCTACATACACTCAGAGAGAACAAGATTATAAAATAATAGTGCTTAATGTGGAAATAAAATTTTGCCAGGGTGACTACAAACTTAGAGAATTAAAGAGACTGATACAATGTGAGCAGTTGTGAGATGAGATTCAGACCTCACTGGTTCTAGCCATCCTTTGCATTTTCCTGCCTTTGATGAGAACTATCATTTGGTTTTCCTCAAGATATTGGAAGGATTAGAGGCCACTGGAAAACAATGGAACAACTGAATTCAAACTCCGGTCTTCTGACAAGTGATTAAATACACTTATAATGGATTTATGGTGGAGAATTATATATCACTGTGAGTGTTTCGTTTTCCAAATATCCCACATATGAAGCTGTAAACTACAACTATCAGATCAGATCAGATCAGTCACTCAGTCATGTCCGACTCTGCGACCCCATGAATCGCAGCACGCCAGGCCTCCCTGTCCATCACCAACTCCCAGAGGTCACTCAGACTCAACATTCATCGAATCAGTGATGCCATCCAGCCATCTCATCCTCTGTCGTCCCCTTCTCTTCCTGCCCCCAATCCCTCCAAGCATCAGAGTCTTTTCCAATAAGTCAACTCTTCACATGAGGTGGCCAAAATACTGGAGTTTCAGCTTTAGCATCATTCCTTCCAAAGAAATCCCAGGGCTGATCTCCTTCAGAATGGACTGGTTGGATCTCCTTGCAGTCCAAGGGACTCTTAAGAGTCTTCTCCAACACCACAGTTCAAAAGCATCAATTCTTCGGCGCTCAGCCTTCTTCACAGTCCAGCTCTCACATCCATACATGACCACAGGAAAGACCATAGCCTTGACTAGGCGAACCTTTGTTGGCAAAGTAATGTCTCTGCTTTTGAATATGCTATCTAGGTTGGTCATAACTTTCCTTCCAAGGAGTAAGCGTCTTTTAATTTCATGGCTGCAGTCACCATCTGCAGTGATTTTGGAGCCCAGAAAAAGAAAGTCTGACACTGTTTTCACTGTTATAAATTAGCTAAGCTAGAATATAATACATAACATTAAAATGGTATATTAGCCTATTGCTATGGATTTCCCACAGAAGAAATCTGACTTGAATCCAGATTTTTTATAATTAAACGTTTACTGGGACACAACTATGTCCATTAATATGTTGACTGGCTCCACCTGTCAGGACACAGGGTGCTTAAAGTCTTCCTGAGCCCACAGCTACCTCTGCATACAGCCCTGCCCAGCAGAGGGCCAGGGCCCAGCTCTACCTATCAGAGAGCAGAGAACAGATGCCAGAAACTCACAATCCTATAACTTGTGGTCCTAATCTGTCACAGTAGGTCAAACCCTGCCCTGGAACCAGCTGGACCCCAGCCCACTAGCAGGCCAGTGCAAACTCCGGGACATCCCAAGAGCCTGTATCCACCTGTTTCAGGAACTGCCCCCTCTCCTCCTACCAGTGACCTGATAGCAACTCTGGAATTCCTGGACCCCGGAACCAGAGTCCAGGGTCTGACTCAGCCTGCCAGTAATCCTGCACTAACACCAGGACCTGGTTTCACCCACCAGTAGGTGGGCTACAGCCCCGAAGTCTTATGCACTCTCTTTCTATCAGTGAGCCAGCACTAGCCTTGGGATCCCCTGGATTCTGCAGCTGGCCACCTTATGACCAGGCCCCTGTGTGGAATAGCCAGCAGCCTCCATACAAGGCAGGCCCAAGCAATCAACCAGACCGGGGGTCAACCAAGCCTAACAGGCCACCCACATATTCAGCCTGCCACAACTAAAAGACTCACACAGTCCTAATAGGGAGATATCCTAGAGCATATGGTTTGGGTAATGAGAAGGGAGTGCACTGCTGGGACACATAGGACACCTCCTGCAAATGGTCACTTCTCCAAGATCAGGAAACATAACTAAACTATTAGATACATAAAAATAAAAACAGCAACTTAGACAAAATGAAGCAACAGATGAACATGTTCCAGAGGAAGGAACAAGATAAATATCCCAGAAGAACTAAATGAAGTGGAGCTAGGCAATCTACCTGAGAAAAGGTTCAAGATACAGATTGTAAAGATGATCAAAGAATTTGGGAGGAGAACGATGCACCAAAAAAAGGTAGAAGTTTTTAATAAGTTAGAAAATAATAAATGACAATCAGACAGAGATGAAAAATATAGCTGAAATGAAAACCCACTAGAAAGAATCAAGTGTAGACTAAATGATAGAGAAGCAGAACAGAAAACTGGAAGAAAGAGTAGCAGAAATCACTGGTAATGAACAGAGGGGAAAAAAAGAGAATTAAAAGCAATGAGGACAGTTGAAGAAACCTCTGGGACAACATCAAATGCACTAATATTAGTATTACCATCTCAGAAGGGAAGAGAAAGAGAAAGGGGCTGATAATATATTTGAAGATATAATAGCTGAAAACTTTCCTAACATGGGAAAGGAAACAGTCCAGAGAGTCCAGGAAGTATGGAAAGTCACATATAGGATTAACCCAAAGAGGACTGCACCAAAACACACTGTAATTAAAATGACAAAAAGAAAAACAGAAAATGTAAAAAGCAGCAGCAAAAGGCAACAAATAACATACAAGGCCATGAAATTAAAAGATACTTGCTCCTTGGAAGGAAAGCTATGACAAACCTAAACAGCATATTAAAAAAAAAAGAAAGAAAAACAGAGACATTACTTTGCTGACAAAGGTCTGTATAGTCAAACTATGGTTTTTCCAGTAGTCATGTATAGATGCAAGATTTGGACCATAAAGAAGGCTGAGTGCTGAAAAATTGATACTTTTGAATTGTGGTGCTGGAGAAGACTCTTAAGAGTTCCTTGGACTGCAAAGAGATCTAATGAGTCCATCCTAAAGGAAATCAATCCTAAATATTCATTGGAAGGACTGATGCTGAAGTTGAAACTCCATACTTTGGCCACCTGATGCAAAGAGCTGACTCGATGGAAAAGACCACGATGCTGGGAAAGACTGAAGGCAAAAAGGATAAGAGGACAGCAGAGGATGAGATGGTTAGATAGCATCATCAACTCAATAGACATGAATTTGAGCAAACTCTGGGAGACAGTGGAGGACAGAAGAGCCTGGCTTGCTATTGTCCATGGAGTTGCAAAGAATTGAACATGACTTATCAACTGAATGACAACAAACATAGAAGAGAACTCTCATAAGACTATCAGCTGATTTTTCTGCAGAAACTCTGCAGGACAGAAGGGAGTGGCATGATTTATTTAAAGTGATGAAAGAGAAGAAGAATTTATAACCAAGAATACTCTACCCAGAAAAGTTTTTTTCAAACTTAATAGATAAATTGAAAGTTTTACAGAAAAGCAAAATTAAAAAAATTCAGCACCACCAAACCAGTTTTACAACAAATGTTAAAGGAAATAGTCTAGGTGAAAAAGACAAGGCAAATGCCATTGGCGAATTCATGTTGATATATGGCAAAGCCAAAACAATGTTATACAGTTAAGAAATAAAACAAAAAAAGAAGACAAGGCCATAACTAGAAACAAGAAAATTACAAAACGAAAAAGTTTGTCAGTAACACAATAATAGTAACACCTTACTTACATTAATGGACAGATGATCCAGATGAAAAATCAATCTGGAAACATTGCCCTTCAATGGGCCATTAGACCAGATCCATCTGAAAGCACTCTTAAGTGCACATGGAATATTCTCCAGGATAGGCCACATGCTAGGCTACAAAACAGGTCTTAGTAAATTTAAGAAAATTGAAATCACATCAAGCATCTTTTCAGACCACAACACTTTGAGACTAGAAATCAACTACAAAGAAAAAAACTACAAAAAAACACAAACACGTGGAGACTAAACAATATGTTACTAAACAATTAGTGGATCATTAAGTACTGAATTTCAAACTGATAAGGCTACACACACACTTGAATATGGTTGAATTTGTAATAAAAATTTAAAAATTAAATTATTGTCATATTATTTTATCATACATCATTGTTTATTGGCACTTAATAAAGTTCTGTGCCAAATACTTTGTGTAAAAGTTCATGTCTATATACACAAAATCTGAGTAAGCAGCAGCTTCAATTTTCAGATGAAGAAATTAAGGTTTTAAAATGGTTAAGTATCTTCCAAGATAACGCAACTCATAAGTAGAAGTGCTAGGATCTAGACACAAGTCTTTGGCAACTAATCTATATGTTTCTAATTCCTCCATATTTCCCTGATGTATACATTTGCTTAATAATTTAATTAATCACTGTAAATTTGTTAGGATTTTATTCTAGTAAATGTTCCTAATCATAATAGGAAACATTATTTTCTATTTAAATTATTACATTACATAAGTGTACACAGCAATTATGGATCTCTTTATTCTCTGATGTAGGATGTTATAAGGAAGAATAAGATTTTTTTGTAGAGACAGAATGCCTGTGCTTGAAGGTAATTCGGCTGTCTAAGGAGGCCTTACAAATAGCTGTGAAAATGAGGGAAGCTAAAAGCAAAGGAGGAAAGGAAAGATACACCCATTTGAATGCAGAGTTCCAAATAATAGCAAGGACCGATAAGAAAGCCGTGCTCAGCGATCAATGCAAAGAAATAGAGGAAAACAACGGAATGGGAAAGACTAGAGATCTCTTCAAGAAAATTAGAGATACCAAGGTAATATTTCATGCAAAGATGGGCTCAATAAAGGACAGAAGTGGTAGGGACCTAAATGAAGCAGAAGATATTAAGAAGAGGTGGCAAGAATACACAGAGGAACTGTACCAAAAAGATCTTCACGACCCAGATAATCACAATGGTGTGATCACTCACCTAGAGCTAGACATCCTGGAATGTGAAGACAAGTGGGCCTTAGAAAGCATCACTATGAACAAAGCTAGCAGAAGTGACGGAATTCCAATTGAGCTGTTTCAAATCCTGAAAGATGATGCTGTGAAAGTGCTGCACTTAATATGCCAGCAAACTTGGAAAACTCAGCAGTGGACACAGGACTGGAAAAGGTGAGTTTTCATTCCAACCCCAAAGAAAGGCAATACCAAAGAATGCTCAAAGTACCACACAATTGCATTCATCTCACATATTAGTAAAGTAATGCTAAAAATTCTCCAAGCCAGGCTTCAGCAGTATGTGAACCTTGAAATTCCAGATGTTCAAGCTGGTTTTAGAAAAGGCAGAAGAACCAGAGATCAAATTGCCAACTGCTGGGAACCAGCTTGAGGAACTCCGCCCGTGGCAAAGGTCATGAGGAAGGAGGCTCCACATATGCAAAGGCGAGATCTAGCCTCAGGAGTCCCTGTGGAAATTCTCGAGCACCTACCCCCAAAACCAGAGTCTGCCTACTTTACTGCTTTGTGCTCTTACCTACACCTCTGACTTTACGGGGGGCTGTCCCCCACCACCTCTCTCTGAAAAAGAGTTAACTTACAGCTCCAGTTGATAAAGTTCCTGGGTGTGACAGTGTTTCAACCTACAAACTCCTTTGGAAGTCCTCTGCTGCTGCTGCTGCTAAGTCACTTCAGTCGTGTCTGACTCTGTGCCACCCCATAGACGCCAGCCCGCCAGGCTCCCCCGTCCCTGGGATTCTCCAAGCAAGAACACTGGAGTAGGTTGCCATTTCCTTCTCCAATGCATGAAAGTGAGAAGTGAAAGTGAAGTCGCTCAGTCGTGTCCGACTCTTAGCGACCCCACGGACTGCAGCCCACCAGGCTCCTCCATCCATGGGATTTTCCAGGCAAGAGTACTGGAGTGGGGTGCCATTGCCTTCTCCGTTGGAAGTCCTCTAGCCTGCCTGAATAGGTTTTTCTGGCCACATGTGATCGTTCAGAGCCTCCCAACTGTGAGAGGCATGAGATGTTCTAAACTGTCTAAATACAGATTCCTTTGAGCAGTTAAAAGATTGATTAGAAATTGTATTTTACTGCAAACATAATACATGGCCCATAGTGCCCAGAGCTGAACCTCTGGTTGAGAGAAGTTGTCAAGGAGCGGGAAAAATGCCTTGAAGGATCTGTAAGTGACCAAAGCTGTCATCTTACAACTTGAACTTGACCATTTCTGGATGGTTGCATGCAGATCCTGGAGAAGCGCTGTCCTCTGGAGGTCACAGGATATCCAGGGCTGTTTGTCAGATGTCAGGTGGGCTATGATGCCTGCAGCTAAATAGCTGACTTTCAATTCCTTGCTATGGAGCAAGCTGCTGATATGCTTTACCACATCTTCAGTAATCAGCTTGGAAAAGAGTTCTCTGACTTGAGCTATGTTGTTCAAAAGACCAAGTACTTTGCTTTGTACTGCTGTCTCTGAAAAAGTCTCCAAGACTCGGATGAAGATTGCCAATCCTTGATTTTCAATAAAGTGCCTACAAGCAGCTGGAGACTGTTCTGTAAGATTCCAAAGTGCTTTCAAAGTAAACAAGAGGGTGACATCATCTAGATGCTCAGCAGTCTTCTGTTTTACTATTGCTAGAAGTTCCTTAACTGCCATGAAAACCTCCTCTTTGAGTTGTGCAGTTTGCTCAGGTGAGAGCTGCAGGGCTAGAATAGAGGTTATGCTCACTGCCATGGCTTGCATCTTAGGGCTTTCATGCTTACAGAGCCATCTCATAACAAACTTGGCAGCATCGAACCTGTTGAATGGAACATCCATAAGAATCCTAGAATTGGTTAAGGAGAGAAGACAATTCTTCTGTAAGTGCTGGTAATGGGGGAAAGTTTTCAAAGCCTTGAAAAGTAGATAGGTAACCTCTGACAACAGACGAACAGGCATTCCCCTGGCCAGGCCCTGGCGTGTTAAGTTGAGGGCACAAGCACTTCCTGTGAACTGCACTGTCAAATCCAATGGATGATTCCTCATTCCTACAGCCACAAGCTTTAAAATAGCAGGCATGGTTATTTGCATCGAAAACGTCTCTGTAAAGAGCCTGTAGAAGGCTTCCTTCACAAAACATGATCTATTCCTGTAGCAGCTCAGTGCTTCTGAAATCTGACTTATATTTGCTCCTCCAGCAACCCTCAAGCCTTCCTTTGCAGAAAAGAAGTCAGAATAACCAGCATCTGTAGCCAACAGTCCCACAAATCGCATCGCAGGCCGTTGTTGTATGTTAGTTGAAGAAGAAGGACTGCAGCTTTTGTGTGACATCCGGGAGCACAGTGATGCAGACCCCCAAGCACAGCAGATTGCAGCCTCCATTGTAGATGACTTCAAAATGCATTTTATGAGTTACCAGAGACCCTCTCTCTGTTGACAGCCCTTCTTAACCTCAGGGCCTCAGAGGTACTGTGTCCTCAGTATCAGGCCTTCTGCTATATCAGCAATGAAGTGTTGGATTGAAACAAGTTGTCGTTGGAGTTTGTGAGCTGACCGCCTTGTTGGCCTTTTGGGGGATGATTTTCTGTAAGTTATAAGAAGTTTGGATTTGTGTGATAGCCATAATCTCACCCCACTCCAGTACTCTTGCCTGGAAAATCCCATGGACGGAGGAGCCTGGTGGGCTGCAGTCCATGGGGTCGCTGAGTCGGACATGACTGAGCGACTTCACTTTCACTTTTCACTTTCATGCATTGGAGAAGGAAATGGCAACCCACTCCAGTGTTCTTGCCTGGAGAATCTCACGGACAGGGGAGCCTGGTGGGCTGCTGTCTATGGGGTCGCACAGAGTCGGACACGACTGAAGCAACTTAGCAGCAGCAGCAGCAGAAATTGTATTGGTGAAGGGTTTTTCACTTGTTGGGCCAATGTTTGCTGCTAAGTCTCCATATCCCTTACCTACTGTGTCTCTGGCAGTGTATTGATTAATATAATTGGTGTAAGTAGTAGCTTTAATGTTTGTAACCTTGGACCCTTGAGTTAATTCTTTTTCTTGTTATAGCCCACCACACCTTTGCCCTATAGGAATGCAACTTTAGTGCTTTTGGAGAGTGGCACCTGACTAATCATATTTAGAGAAAAATAAGTTTTCTGAAGAAAGGGTCTTAAAATGTTAACAGGCCTCCAGGCCAGAAGATGATGTAAATCACCTAACCCATATGATAAGTTTGCAGGAAGAAAGCCTGGCTTACTGCTGACTCTACCCCTTCCCCCATTATCCCCTATGCACAATTTAAGATATAAAAACTACTTTGGAAAATAAAGTGTGGGCCTTGTTCACCGAAACTTGGTCTCCCCATGTCATTCTTCCTCTCACCTTCTGGCTGAATTTCCATCTGGGGCGGGGAGGCTTGTCAAGCCTACTAATTTTGCTTGGGCTTCTAAGATCTGACCAGGGAGGCTTTAGTGTCTCCTCTCCTTCGGGACAATGGGAGGACGCCTGCAGCCTGTATGTGACGCAAATTCCTTGTTTTGGAATTTTATTAGCTTTCCACATAAATCAAGTTATTCACCTCTTTTCTCCACTGAATTTCCTCACTGAGCTATCCTTATTTAACCACTCTTTATATCCTTAATTAACGTTTAATTAAGCAATTGTTTCCTGATCCTCGCTGACACCATCCCTGCTTCAAATTCCCTGGATCCACTGGGGCTGGACCCTGGTAAGTGGTGCCCATGGATCCAGGGAATTCAAAGCAGGGATGGCGTTGGCGAAGGCCAACATCCACTGGATCATCAAAAAAGGAAGAGAGTTCCAGAAGAACATCTATTTCTGCTTTATTGACTATGCCAAAGCCTTTGACATATGTGGATCACAATAAACTGTGGAAAATTCTTTAAGAGATAGGAATACCAGACCCCCTGACCTTCCTCTTAAGAAACCTGTATGCAGGTGAGGAAGCAACAGTTAGAACTGGACATGGAACAACAGACTGGTTCGAAATAGGAAAAGGAGTACGTCAAGGCTGTATACTGCCAGCCTGCTTGTTTAATTTCTATGCAGAGTACATCATGAGAAACACTGGGCTGGAAGAAGCACAAACTGGAATCAAGATTGCCGGGAGAAATATCAATAACCTCAGATATGCAGATGACACCACCCTCATGGCAGAAAGTGAAGAACTAAAGAGCCTCTTGATGAAAGTTAAAGAGGAGAGTGAAAAATATTAAGTTTTGAGTGAAAAACATCTCAACATTAAGAAAACTAAGATCATGGCATCTGGGCCCATCACTTCACGGTAAATCGATGGGGGAACTGTGGAAACAGTGGCTGACTTTATTTTTCTGTTCTCTGAAATCACTGCAGATGGTAATTGCACCCATGAAATTAAAACATGCTTACTCCTTGGAAGGAAAGTTATGACCAACCTAGATCAGATCAGTTGCTCAGTCGTGTCCGACTCTTTGCGACCCCATGAATCGCAGCACACCAGGCCTCCCTGTCCATCACCAACTTCCGGAGGTCACCCAGACTCACATCCAACGAGTCAGTGATGCCATCCAGCCATCTCATCCTCTGTCGTCCCCTTCTCCTCCTGCTCCCAATCCCTCCCAGCATCAGAGTCTTCTCCAATGAGTCAACTCTTCGCATGAGGTGGCCAAAATACTGGAGTTTCAGCTTTAGCATCATTCCTTCCAAAGTAATCCCAGGGCTGATCTCCTTCAGAATGGACTGGTTGGATCTCCTTGCAGTCCAAGGGACTCTCAAGAGTCTTCTCCAACACCACAGTTCAAAAGCATCAATTCTTCGGCACTCAGCCTTCTTCACAGTCCAGCTCTCACATCCATACATGACCACAGGAAAGACCATAGCCTTGAGTAGGTGAACCTTTGTTGGCAAAGTAATGTCTCTGCTTTTGAATATGCTATCTAGGTTGGTCATAACTTTCCTTCCAAGGAGTAAGCATCTTTTAATTTCATGGCTGCAGTCACCATCTGCAGTGATTTTGGAGTCCAGAAAAATAAAGTCTGACACTGTTTCCACTGTTTCCCCATCTATTTCCCATGTAGTGATGGGACCAGATGCCATGATCTTCGTTTTCTGAATGTTGAGCTTTAAGCCAACCTTTTCATTCTCCACTTTCACTTTCATCAAGAGGCTTTTTAGCCCCTCTTCACTTTCTGCCATAAGGGTGGTGTCATCTGCATATCTGAGGTTATTGATATAGCAGAGGCATTACTTTGTCAACAAAGGTCCATCTAGTCATGGTTATGGTTTTTCCAGTGGTCATGTATGTAAGTGAGAGTTGGACTACAAAGAAAGCTGAGTGCCGAAGAATTGATGCTTTTGAACTGTGGTTTTGGAGAAGACTCTTGAGAGTCCCTTCGCCTGCCAGGAGATGCAACCCATCCATCCTAAAGGCAATCAGTCCTGGATGTTCTTTGGAAGGACTGATGTTGAAGCTGAAACTCCAATACTTTTGCCACTTGATGTGAAGAGCTGAATCATTGGAAAAGATCCCGATTCTGGAAAAGATTGAGGGCAGGAGGTGAAGGGGATAACAGAGGATGAGATGGTTGGATGGCATCACTGACTCAATGGACATGGGTTTGGGTGGACTTTGGGAATTGGTGATGGACAGGGAGGCCTGGCGTGCTGCGGTTCATGGGATCACAAAGAGTTGGACATGACCGAGTGACTGAATTGAACTGAACCATCTTTATAAACTTGCCAAATTATCTAAACTTCCTGGGACTGCTTCCTTATTGATGTGTCATTTATGACATCAACTTCAGCTAAAATACAAGATACCACTACAAAACCATTGGGAACTATACACACAGTCTTAGACCAGATACATTTTTAGGAGGTACAAATGTGCCCAGTTAAGCTATATTTTACTATTTGGAGAGCACTTTCAAGGAATGGAAAACCTAAGAATATTCATATTTTTATTTGTAGAATTTCATATGAGAAAGGGACTATTTAAAAATTTTTTTAAATGACACTCCCAGGGTCTTTAGATCCCTGTTCTCCGGTTTACTGCATTTATATGAAGATAATATTCCAGGGTCTTATAAGAGAAAGTATGTGGAAGAATATAAGAAATCCTCAAGAACTGATATAATCATTCATACACACAATTCTACTTAATTTTCATATTCTGCTTTATAACAGAAAAATGATTATTTTTTAATATAAATTTATTTATTTTAATTGGAGGTTAATTACTTTACAGTATTGTATTGGTTTTGCCATACATCAACATGAATCTGCCACAGGTGTACACATGTTCCCCATCCTGAACCCCCCTCCCTCTTCCCTCCTCATAAAGACAAAATTTAATGAATATGTCCATGGGATTTCCCAGGCAAGAACACTGGAGTGGATTGCCATTTTCTTCTCCAAGAAAGAAGACTAAACCTCTCAAAATTGTTTTTAAAATGTGTCATGGAATTGTTTTCAGGGAAAACTTCCTTTTCTTTGGTTTTATATAATAAAATACTTATAAATGATTTCTTATTTTTCCATGCAGCCTAACATAAGAGGAATAACTGTGAGTTATAAAGAGAGGGAGAGGGTGGGATGATTTGGGAGAATGGCATTGAAACATGTATAATATCATATATAAAACGAGTCGCCAGTCCAGGTTCGGTGCACGATACTGGATGCTTGGGGCTGGTGCACTGGGATGACCCAGAGGGATGGTATGGGGAGGGAGGTGGGAGGAGGGTTCAGGATGGGACCACATGTATACCTGTGGCAGATTCATT
This sequence comes from Tragelaphus eurycerus, assembly GCA_935064755.1. NCBI lineage: Eukaryota > Metazoa > Chordata > Mammalia > Artiodactyla > Bovidae > Tragelaphus > Tragelaphus eurycerus. The sequence goes on along the minus strand of CAKXYN010000057.1, from coordinate 1,874,069 downwards.
TTGATATATGGCAAAACCAATACAATATTGTAAAGTTAAAAAATTAAATTAAATTAAATCAAAAAAGAAAAAAGAAAGCTCCATGGCACACATGGGGCTACCACAGCTTCTCTTTGCCGTTTTTTTTTTTTTTGCCTGGTCTATAAAGAGATTGGAGAAGGCAATGGCACCCGACTCCAGTACCCTTGCCTGAAAAATGCCATGGATAGAGGAGCCTGGTAGGCTGCAGTCCATGGGTCATTAAGAGTCCGACGCGACTGAACAACTTCACTTTCACTTTTCACTTTCTGCATTGGAGAAGGAAATGGCAACCCACTCCAGTGTTCTTGCCTGGAGAATCCCAGGGATGGGGGAGCCTGGTGGGCTGCTGTCTATGGGGTCGCAGTGACTTAATAGCAGCAGCAGCATAAAGAGACTAACTTGGAACTGAGTATCTATCAGCAGCTCTTGAAATAACAGGATTAAAATATTTTAGAAATTTCCAAGTTTCCTTGTTAGTTTGGGTTCAAGTTCTTCCATTAAAATTAAGGATCTTAAAGAAATTAAGCAAAATGTGTTTATTTTAAACTCTGTATTTTCTTGATCAAATCTCCTATATAATAAATGTCAAAGCATATAGATAGGTGGTTGGTTTGTTTGAATCTTATAACCAGGGTTAGCCAAATGTACATTGGCTGATATCTGCAACAGATAGTGATTTCAGTTATAAAGTAGATAAGATTCATTAACAATTATATTATAAACAAGGAGACAATAATAGTAAACATAAAGAATAATAATGCCAAAATGGCAAGAGTTAGAACGTACAGCTGGAGAAGGTAATGGCAACCCACTCTAGTACTCTCGCCTGGAAAAATCCCATGCACGGAAGAGCCTGGTAGGCTGCAGTCCATGGGGACACGACTGAGTGACATCCCTTTCCCTTTTCCGTTCATGCACTGGAGAAGGCAATGCAACCCCCTCCAGTACTCTTGCCTGGAAAATTCCATGGATGGAGGAGCCTGGTAGGCTGCAGTCCATGGGGTCGTGAAGAGTCGGACATGATTGAGCAACTTCATTTTCACTTTTCACTTTCACGCATTGGAGAAGGAAATGGCAACCCAGTCCAGTGTTCTTGCCTGGAGAATCCCAGGGACAGGGGGCCTGGTGGGCTACCATCTATGGGGTCGCACAGAGTCGGACACGACTGAAGTGACTTGGCAGCAGCAGCAGCAGCAGAAGGTACAGCATTAAAATAACACTTGTTAGTAGCAAATCTGTGACACACTTTCTGCTTGATACTGATTGTTGCAGTGATATTGTGAGTCAGATATATATGAACATGATTAATGATGTAAGAGAGTAGAATCAATATTATGCTCTGATTCAGAAATCTCAGAATGCCAAAAATGTGTTTTAGCAAATCTTTCAGGTAATTCTGATGCATGTTAATGTTGACAAAATCTGGCTTAGACTGCAACTACTTCTACAAAATCAAAGTCAAATACTTAAAAAGAGATAAGTAGTTGCATTAAAGCTCTTATTTTCCTTCTAAAAATTATCTTCTTAGAATACTAGAAGGTGTAATCATTGTTGACCAGACTGTTTCCTGATCTTCATGTGGAATATTTGCCTGTAATTTGTGAAGAAGCAGACTGTCCTAGAGTTGAAAAGTATGCTCGATAAGCTGACAGGTATATAATTATGTACAAATAAAATTATTGACATATTTTCAAATTGATGTATATTAGAAGTCCTGTTTCTTTTTGGATATATCATAGAATGCTGGGACTAGTGTTACTCTACCCTACCTGTGCAAAGAGCCAACTCATTAGAAAAGACCCTGATTTGGGGAAAGATTCAAGAGGATAAGAGCATGACAGAGGATGAGATGGTTGGATGGCATCACTAACTCAATGGACATAAGTTTGAGCAAGCTCCGAGAGACACTGAAGGACAGGGTAGCCTGGTGTGCTGCAGCCCATGGGGCTGCAAACAGTCAGACATGACTGAACAACTGAACAACAAGAACAACTTTACAAAAAAAAACCTATGTAGACAAAATCACTACTTTACTGAACATATCAAAGAGCCAAAGTCACTAGCAAACACGTAATATCAATCCACTCACTCTCAGGCCCTGTCAAGCAAAGATGAGACACACATATCTGCTCACCAATTACAGAAGACAGTTAGGGTGCCATATAATTAACTTAGATGCATTTAACTACAATTGTGATGTACTGTCAAGGTCAGGTGTGGAGTCAGATACAGCATCCTAAGATCTATAGACACAGGAGTTTTTACACGGTGCAGGCTCTTCCCCATGGACCTCAATCTGCTCATGAGAAAGATGCAGGAAGAGCAGGAGATAGACAAGTACCTTCCTTGCTATTGCAGGCTTGGAAGGGGAAGTAGTCACTTCTGGGAGAAAATCATGAAGTCCTATTGCAACCCTTCTGTGGAAAATGAAACAAGCTTCTGGGGGAGGAGTAGAAAACCTGTCACCACCAGGGCAAACACGTAGACTCCCTGTAGCAAGGTGAAAAACAAATGAACAAATAAAACTGGGCAAGTCTTGGACCCAGGAGCCTGCTCCAATAATATCAGAGACCTTCTAACACATGGGAGAGGTAAAAAACAAACAAACAAAAAGACTCTCCCATGGAAGATCAGCCAGAGATATGAGATGCAGTTTGGCTATCAGGAAGAGAAGAGGCAAGATCACTGGGAAAGGATATTTCTAACACCTAAAAACAGATCCTGTCTGAGGTGGAGAACCCCTTTCTCTCACCACCGGAGTACCAAGTACCAAGAAGCATGAAACTGCAGTCTTTCACTGGTTGACTAAAAAAAAGTCTGAAGAGGTATTCAGTTGTGGTAGACATGAATGAGGAAGCTAAAGCTAAAGATGAAATATTGAGAAAATGCATCTGAAATTTCAGCCTCCAAGCTAAAACAAAGGAATTAAAAGCCAATGGTCCACTGAAGGTAATCATAGGATAAAGACAATCCAAACTCAGCTGATTCCTGACTATATTCACTCAGCAATATCCCTTCCCATATACACATATTCACTAACAGCCTAACACAGCCTGAGCTGTGTCCATTTCCAGATGTAAAGTCTCTACTGTTAAATATATAATGCATACTTAGTTGCTCAGTCATGTCTGACTCTTTGTGACCCCGTGGACTGTAGCCTGCCAGGTTTCTCTGTCCATGGGATTTTCCAGACAAGAATACTGGAGTGGGTTGCCATTTTCCTGCTCACGGGATCTTTCCAACCCAGGAAAGGAAACCACGTCTCCTGTGTCTCCTCCATTGCAGGTTGAGTCTTACCTGCTGAACCGTCAGGGAAGCCCCCTAAACACATATTATCTGATGATTAATCAAAAATTACATGGCACACAAAAAGGTGAGGGAAAAAACACAGTGTTAAGAGAGAAAATGATCATCAGAACTGACTCAAATATGACTGCTATGTTTAATCTATCAAATGAGAAATTTCAGGAGAGATAGTATTATAAATTGAATTGTGCCTCCTTGCCAAGTTTGTACACTGAAGCCCTAATCCCAATGAGGTCATAAGGGTGAGGCCTAATCCCACAGAGCTAATGTTCTTATAAGAAGATGAACAGACACCAGTGCCCATTTTCTTCCTCTGTCTCTCTTTTTCTCTCCCCCGGCCCCACACACACAGAGGAAATGCTATGTGATGGCACAGTGATGAAGCAACCATCTACAAGTGAAGAATAGAGGCCCCAGCAGACATCAATCCTCACAGCACTTTGATATTGAAGGCCTAGCCTCCAGATCTGTGAGAAAATACATTTTTGTTGTTTTAGACATTCAGTTTGTGATATTTTGTTATGGCAACCTAAGCAGACCAACACACATTGCAATTCTACTAATGAATCAAATGGAAATGCTAGAAATAAAAAAAGAGAGATAAAGTTCACCTTTGACAAACTCATCAATAGACTGAAGACAGTTGAATAGACAATCACTGAAATTTAAGATTGGTCTCTAGAAATTACCCAAACTCAAAAAGTGTGGCAAAACATAACAGAATTCAAGAGTTATGGGATAATATGAAACAATCTCACATATGTGCAAATGAGTTGCAGAAGAAGAGATAATAATGCAGGAGAATTGTGAAATAATGGACAAGAGTTTTCAAAAATTCATGACAGATATCACAATATTGATGCAAGAAATTTAGAGACAAATTACTACACAGACAGACAACACTCCTAGATACATTATATTCAAACTGCTGATAAAAAAAAATGTGAAGGTAGCCATTAGAGGAAAAAATCATAGAAATAAAATAAAGATGTACCACAGACATTAAAAACCATCACGAATGGTAAATAAGAGAGTCAGGAATCTAACATGCAGGTGGCGCTAGTGGTGAAGAATGGTCGGGAAGATCCATGGGAGGAAGAGGTGCCCACTCACTGCAGCATTCCTGCCTGAGAAACCCCATGGACAGAGGAGCCTGGCAGGCTGTGGTCCATGGGGTCACAGAGAGTCGGGTACGACTGAGTGACTGAGTATACATATTTAACATGCCATCTTAGAGCTTTATACCCAAAGAAAATATCTTCAAAAAATGAAAATTTATAGACATACTGTATACAAAATATAAAAAGAAATTCTTCAGGGAAAATAAATGTGATATGAATCAAAACTTGGATCTACATATGTACACACAAAAATCTTCAGGAAAATCCATTTTCCCAACTCCCTTAGCGACTGCACTGATCAATGCAGCTTCTGTATCTCAGTCCATAAGCATCAGAGAGTGTTCCTCTCAACCAGGGCTTTGAACAGGACTGGAAAGCAATCAAGTTCCTACAATGCTGTTATTTTAGCACCTAGGATCATTCCAAAGAATGGTTGAAGTTAATTGATGTTTTTGTCTAGGAAGTCATTTATTGAGGTTTTACAAGTATGGTGATTGGAAAGAACTCCATAGTAGGAATATAAATGTCTCAATGACAGTCTCTAATATTATTATTCTTATGCTGCATGTGAATAAGATATCTTTACTGGAAAAAACAAAAAAACAATCCTTACTGAAGGGAAGGATTCAAACAGAACTTCAAAACTAACTTTATGGCTGGATTGGCCCAATAAGCTACTATGGACTTGTAGCGTCATTCCTAACACAATTTCTTTTTCTTTATTATGCTTCTTGTTAGACTGTCCTAAGCCTTGCTAGTTAGCATTCTTTCCTGTTTTTGACAATAGCATAGTGCAGAAAATTGTCAAAATTTCTATATTCTATGATTCTGTTTCTTTAAATTGTACTCTTCAAGTATTCTGTAGTCTATTACGAAATATAAGATGTACTATCAGATGACCAGGACAGAAAGCAAGACTCAAAGAATACAAGACAGAGGATGAACATTATATTCATTTTTGAATTTGGAAGAAGTCTAATGATATCAGTACTCATCTAAACAGGACAACTACATTATGCAAAAATAACACTCCAGAAATTACAAGACAAAATTAGTTTTCTATTAAAAAACACATATGCTTTGTATATAAGACATAGAATTGACACAATAGAATTTACTATGCTAAGTTGAAGTGAATACTTATAGTTTTCTTCCTGAATTTTTTTTTGTTTACATCTCCATTTCAAAACATTATTTTCAATAACATATTAGGAAGTAAAACTTACTGGTTTGCAGTAACTTTGACAATGCCTTTTAAAGCTTCCCATCCATAGGATAAGAAGACTATGTGAGAACTACACGGCTACCATTACTATCACTTTGATTAGGGAATCAGGAATTTAACCAACGTTAGTAGGAAAACATAAGAAAGTCTTTTCCATTCGTCTACTAATTCAATTTAATTAAATACACATTCATTTTATTATTTTATTTCCACATACTAGCTGTGCATGTGCAAGACATTAGCAAGCAGCTTAACAGAAAAAGAGAATACTGTTCTCACTTACTAATTTGACTCGATGACCAGGAGTGGCACTGATTTCCCATGTGCATTCTTTTCTGCTTGGGTACTTGTCTGGCCAGTTGGGACTAGTGATGAAGCCACTTGGACTGTGAATCTTCTGTTCACACTCAGCTGTGCCAATAATGATAGTATCAATTAGTGTGTAAATCTAGCCCAGGATTGGACCATCAAAGAAGCAGCTTACTTGCCCACTATCTTGCTGACAAATTTTCCTGAATAACTAATCATCACTCTACCACTTATCATATTCATCTGCTTTGGCAAACATTTTGCCGAGCATAATCATAATCAGACAATGACTGTTTTTGAGTTCACATGAAATTAAGTATTTATAATGAATTAGATAAATGCAATGAGAAAATGAATTATTTTTAACTGCTAGATTTGTAAGCTCAAAATTTAACAGAGTAATGTTATTGATAATCAAAAGTATCGACTCTTGGTATATGCAAAACATTTAATGCAATGTCACAACAAAAATCAATGGACTATGTCATTTTCAATTATTTTCCCTATTAACATAAACATCATTTATAGTTAACTACGATCACTAAGCCACTTTATGAATCATATTTTTATATTTTTTTCTCTCTTTGTTAAAGTATACGCTTGAATATCTAAATCATAATTTTAGCTGCTAAAGTAAATTCTTTGTAATTTCATCAAAGTAAAATGAAGCCCTGAGGGGAAAACAGCTACTAGCTTCAGAACTAATTTAGAAAACATGTCATTCAATTAATATGAAATTTGTTTTAGATTTTACACAGTTTAAATAACTTCATCTTGGGGGAGGGCATCCAATATTGCTAATGCGTGCGTGCACTGTTGCTTCAGCTTTGTATGACTCTTTGTGGCCCTATGGATTACAGTCTGCCAAGGCTCCTCTATCCACGGCCTTCTTCAGGCAAGAATGCTAGAGTAGGTTGCCATTTCCTTTTCCAGGGCAGCTTCCTGACTCAGAGACTGAAACTGTATCTCCTGGCATTGCAGGCGGATTCTTTACTGCTAAGCCACTGGGGAAGACGCAATATTTCTAATATCGAACTTCAAAAACATGTAATACTTTGTCCTCAAACTGTGTTCTAACTATAATAATTTATGAAGTGTCATGCTGTGTATCCTGTGTAGACTGGAAATTATTTGTTGTATATTATGTCACCCATTCTAAAATATAATTCATTCTCTGAAAATTTCTAAGAAATCTCAGGGGAAACACTTTACTATATGAACAACACCCTCGTTAAACAGTAGTGCTGCACAATAAGGGTAAGATGCCGGACACTACTGTGCTGTTGGTGCCTGCCCTCTTTCTAAACCCTTGCTTTAACTGTGCCAGCTTTCCACAGGGAATTGGATTTGTAACCAAGAAATGCAAAAAAAAAAAAAAAAAAAAAGAGTGACTTTTAGCTCGTTTTAAACAGCATAGGTTCATACAGCAAAACTTAAAGTCTGAGTGCTGTCTTGATAAGGGTTTTCTAAGTTCCATTATCCCTTTCCTTGCCTTGCTCATATGAAATGTGGAATCTTCCAGATCTGGCAAATAGCCTATAAGACAAAGCCAAAAAACTTGCTGGTGAAGTGTATAAGGTACAGAGTATCATAGCAGTAGTGAAAAAAATCCAGCCCCTTTTTCTGACAGAAAAAAGGAGTGTCTTTAGGGGTGCCTGGATATACTTGTACATAAAAGAAGTTTCCTAGAAAGTCTTTTCTTGAAAATATTTAGTATAAAGAGAAACTTTGGATATCTAAATTTATTTGCTACCTGTGAGTCACTACACGCACACTCTGTAAAAACTTTTTTTTTCAAAATCATCTTCCGTATCTCAAAATAACTGGGCCTATTCCCAAGCCTATTGATTTACTAGAATACTTTACCAAATTTCACACTTCAGAATCTCATTGGTTTATACATGAAAATCAAAAGAGAAAAAAAAAATCTTGCATATAATTCTGTGCAATGTCATTAATTTAGTGAAATAGAGGGGAAATATGTGACATGACTGTATATGAATGGAATGAGGGTCAATTCAGGGTATTCTGTAGGATTCAAATGTGCATACAAAGAATTACTATGTAATTGTGGTTCTAGTCAGGCACCTACCACTCTACCTGTACTAATGACTAGTTATACACTTGTCTTAGTAATAAATCCAAGTTAAATAGAAAGCTTTATTTTCTTTTTAAAGAAAATAGAAATAAGGAAGAAAGAAATAAGATCTGAGTAACTATATCTTTTCCCCATGTAGCTCACATTGGCTGAGGAGATGAAGATAAATGACTTTATAAAACCTTGGAATGTAGTAAGAACGTAGGACCAAAAGCTGATAGGCTAATACTGTGCTACTAAGATGCTGTGTGTGTATGTGTGTGTGTTGGGGAGTGGGGTGGGAAACCATGACTTAAAACTCTAAATGCCACAGTATTTTCAAATGTCTTTTTTATGGTAGGCATTTGAGTTTGAGATGCCTGGTATTTAAAGTGACAGCATTCATGCATCACATATATAAGATATGTTGGGGAGGGAAATTAAACCAAATGCAAAACATTTAGCAGCCGTTTAAATATGGAGACAGGTATGAGGCCTGTTATATGAAGACTGGCGGATAATGCAGTGTTTTCCTGGCTGCCAGATGGCATCATGGCAGCTCTTACATCTGTTATACAGTTATTCTAATGCCACCTATGCATGATGCGCAGAACCTTGAGGTAATACAAAGTTTCCAATAGTGTGATTTGGATCTTTGAACACTGGGTGTATTTTTATTTTTGACATTTGAACAGTTAACAATTACTACTCACTGATACGATTAACTCTACTTGGAAGCAGTGCTTTACCCAAACTGCATGAAGTTCTAGATATCATCAGAAAAAATGATTTTTCTTTCATACCTTCCTTGCAATCATGCTTATTTTCATGCAGCACAAATCCATTTCGGCACTGACACAGGTAGCTTCCCATTGTGTTGACACACTCATGTTGACACCCGCCATTATCCTTAGAACACTCATCTTTGTCTAGCAAAGAGATAAGCGCATAGATTAGTAACTTTAAAAATGAAGGATATCAAAGGAGAGTCATTTAGTTGTAGTTAATATTGGCAAAGGGTAAGCTAAGTAACAGTTTTCCCTGTTCCCAAAATAAAACAAAACAAAAAAATTATAGTGACTTAATTCTATCTAGTCCTTATTTAGCTTGGAGCCTTGTGCCATGAATTGAATTTCCGAGATCACTTACACTAGAATGACAACATGTAGTCCTCTTTCATTCCTCTGTTGGAGAAGTTTTGAGTAGGGCAGAGGAAATAAAAGAATCTTTTTCCAAATAATCCTAAAAATTTATTGTCAATTTTTAAAATCAATTAAAAATTATGAATAACTTGAATAAATGCAAATAGGGGCATATAAATGGAGGGAAATCCTTCACTATGGCATGTAGACAGAGGCTAAACAAGGTTCCAAGATTTGTGTGCATTCGTTTTTAAAAATCACTCGCTATAACTACTGTAGCTGATTTTTTCCATTAACTTTGCAGTTATGCTTAGCATTAATAAATCTGGATATTTTATAAGATTCCAAGACAGAAAAAGGCATCATTAGATTATTCTGAAGGAGAAACAATTAATATATTTTATTTATTTATTTATTTATTTTTTATTTTGCTTAACTTTACAATATTGTATTGCTTTTACTATACATCGAGATGGATCCGCCACCAGTTTACACGTGTTCCCCATCCTGAACCCTCCTCCCTCCCCCTTCCCACACCATCCCTCCAGGTCATCCCAGTGCTCTAGTCCCAGGCATCTGTTATAGGGCATCATACCTGGACTGACTCGTTTCAGATATGGTATTATACATATTTCAATGCTGTTCTTCCCAATCATCCCACCCTCTCCCGGTCCCAGAGTCCAAAAGTCTGTTCTATACATCAGTGTCTCTTTTGCTGTCTCGTAAATAGGGTTATTTTTACCATCTTTCTAAATTCCATATATATGTGTTAGTATACTGTAAACAATTAATATATTTTAAATTAATCTACTCAAGCAAACCAGTTAATTAAGAAGTAATTCCATAAAAGAGCTTTTAGTGTGCTAGAAGTAAAGGTTAGGATAGGAAATACGAGCTCTAAGAAATAACCAACAAATTCACTACAGGGAAAAAAATCCCAACTCTATTAGCAAGTAGTCAATTCAGTGAGAGGCATCAGCCACCATATTACATTGCTTAGCAGTCATTCCATGAATGACTTGTCCATTAAAGTCAAAACTGGCCTCTGCTCCTGACATATAGATTTGATGATTCTTCACTCAGACCTTCCCCACTCCCATAGTACAGAGAACAAAAAGCCATGTGACAGTCATATCAGAGATTAGGCTGAATTCAAAAGTTACATTGTCAAATGATTTTTTCTAGTGAGAATTTGTGAGCTCATGGTGGCACACAAATAGCAAATGCTATTTTTGCTTGTTTTAATCAAATCAGTATTCCCCCTATGGAGATGGGTGTAGGAAAGGCATTTTATCCAAGAATCTGATATACTCATATTTGTGAATGCATTTATTTTTTCCCATTTTGGTGACTGATAACATGATATACCACACGCATGTTCCTGGGATATATTCATGCATTGGCAATATCAGAATATACACACAGGCAGTCTTGAAATTTTTAATAACATATCAGGATCAATATATCTGCAATGTAAGTGTTATCTACTTGTCCTTAAGACTTCCATAACACTTTTAATACTTAATATTGAAGATAAGCAAATAAGAAAAAAATAAAATGAAATTTATCTCTAAGAGAGCATCAAATATTAAAGTGTATAAGAAATCAGAAATTAATAGAAAGTAGCCTTGGAAGATTAATTTTCAAGAAGTTCATCATTTGGAAGTACTATTACCTTAACTGTGAAAACTACAGGTGATGTTTGTAAATGGCTCATGTGGAAAGGAAGAGTGGAGAACTAGACTCCCCACTCCCACGCTGTCACTACCCGTATTTCCTACCTCAAACAATCAGGAGATGATGTACGTTTCTTATTTTAATATGCCTTTCCAGGGGCTGTTTACTTAAGATGGTTTGGAAAAATACTTTCTTTATGAGTTAATGCCAAATACACTGCATCACTGTAAATGGAAAGAGCCAATTAAAAAATTTCTGGTGCTAGAATTACTCTGAAATAGATACATATTTCTTATAAAATATTTATGTAATGATTGTTTAGTAATCTTAAAATCTGATATAGAGAACTATGGTCGTATTCTAGGTCAACCAGATTTTTGAGTTAGTTGGAAATCTAACAATTGTAAGTATTTTACATTTCAGAAACTAGTTTACATTTGCAATTGGCTTATAAATAGGTTGCTCAGTGACAAACCTATCAGAGCCGGGACCACCTGAGTCGTCCCTTCATTTGAATCTGTTAGACACCATGCATGAGAGACAAAAAATGTTAAAAAGGAACACAGGTTAATATGCTAAATCTTTCAACCCATAGTCATTTTACAATGAAAATAATTCCAAAACAAAATATTTCTAACATTTAAAGTTCATTGTAGTAGAAATATACATGATATTTCTAAGGAGAGTTATTTTCTCTGATTTGTAGTAATGGTAAGTACAGAGAAATAAAGTTGAAAGTGAAACAATTCATATTTGAATAATAGTTTTTGTAGCCAGTTTTTCATACTTCTGTTGTGCTGGAAAAATAATAATAATTTAAAAATAATTTTTAGAGGAGGAATAAGAAAATGAGGAACAAGAGGGAGAAGAAGATTTTATCTATCATACTGTCTAAGTACCTTATTACTTTTCAGTGTCCCAATTAATTAATGTTTTCTTCTTCCCTATATCAAACATTGCTTAATACAATCAATGTCACATGAAATTAAGAGTTAACAAATATATTGCTAGAATATATGTGTGAGCTAATCTAAACTAAGCTAACATTCAAAACTGGGCAAAAAAGCAGCATATAAAAGTCATCATGCCCAACAAAGCGGTGTATAAAACTGCCCACACACACCAGTCAATATGAAAAGAAAAAATTTCAGTAAACATTGGAATGCTTGACATTATCCAGACTTTCCACATCATGCAAAGAAAGCTATTTATTTAACTTAATGTCATTAAAGATGAGTTGTACAAATATATTCTGAATTTTTTATAAAAATCATCAAATTTGAGGGAAAAACATTAGCAAATATAATTCTGTTTTCATTTTCTTTCCTTTTTATCTACTTAGGACACAAACAACAAATATTTTGAACAATGAAAATCCCAAGGAAGGGAGAAGGAAGGAGGATGCGGAGTTTTAAACATTTTTCAGACTGTCTGTGTAATGAATTCAATAATTGATAATTCTGTCAATGATTCATTTGAAATTTTCTAGCATTTTCATACTGTCAGCATAGGATTTTAAGAACTGTTTTTATTAAAGAGAAATAAATGTCTTACTGAGTAGAAATCGAAACATTTAATTTTTTAGATGGAAATTAGCCTCCTTCTTTGGAATGGACATATCTGATTTCCATTCCTTCATGTTAGATGAAGGAAATGTCCATTATTAGGGAAAAAGGAGGTGACATTTTCCCATCAGAGGCCTGCAGAGTATCTCTGAGACTATCAGAGACCATCAGTCTATGAATAATACATACTGGATGGAACTGAAGTGGCAACCTGTATCAAGTTCTTGCAAGATTCAAAAATAAAAATTTTCTCTTTGTGGAAAGCTTCCATGTCTGTAGGAAAAAGAAGTAAAGGGTCCACGCACCAGAACAGAACAATATATGAGCAGATACACTTACAATAAATGCTCAGATATAAAACAAACATAGTACACACTCATGCATGCACACATATACAATACTTCTCATGCATGTGTGCATGCATACAAGACACACAGTTTTCAACACAAAACTGTTGAAAAAATAATCACCTTCAAATAAGCTCTGATAAGCTCTATTGAGAGCAACAATTCAGACAATTTCCTCTTTCTAAAATATGCAAGTATTTAAATATCATTAATCATGAAACTTGGAACTAGATTCAAAATCATAGAAAAGCTTTAATTGTGTAACTACTTGAAATTAATCACACTAATATTTAAAGTTTTCTTAGGATAATATCGGGTTGAATTTATTCTAAAAATATCTATGACCTTCTCATGAGAAAAAAAAATGGTGTGTAGGAGAAACAGTGTAAAGAAATATCTGTAAACACTAAAAGGTGGATAAGATGAGAATCAGGGCAGTTGAAATCACTTGAATATAGAGGAAGAAAAATGACACAAATCATTTTATCTGACTCTTATATTTGTAACAGACATAAAGGAACTCAGAGTCAAGAAATCTGGGCTTTAATGAGCTTATCCTTTAAGTCATCATTGCATTTTTTACCACTACAGGGGTGCCTAAAGAAGGTGGAAGGTCTATGTGCAGCTCTCATTGCCTGAAGCTATTTGTTACATTATTTCCAAATAACGAACACTGTAATTAAAGTAAAACTCAAGTTTCCCAAATGTTATTTTTACATGCATAATATCCTACTAATATTTCCTTTAAGTTTAACCTATTTAAGGAAAAATAATTTTGTTCTTAGAATATAGCTAATTTTGCTTAATCATTTAAAGTAAATAAACTATATCAAGTACACCTATGCAGATTTGCATAATTGTATTCAAATACAATACCATATAAAATTAAGTTAGGCTTTACTTCATATAAAGTAATTATTGTTCATTTAAAAATAAACCTCATTCATTCATAGAAAATAACAGTAATATATTGTTGAACCAGCTATCTTCTAGAAAATGTCTATATTATTAGACATTTTTTGTCTATTATATTCCAAAATACATAAAAATTTAATAGATATGTAATGCGATATCATGTTCAAGTAACCTTAGTTTTATAGTCATAATTTCCTTATTTACTTGTACTATTTCATTATATTGTTTTATAACACACCCTTAATATCAGAAGTGAATAACACTAATTTTTGTAGAGGAGCTTATGGATATTCTGCTGTATAAAACAATAACTTCTAGATTTTCAAACTATAGCATGACTATTTTAAGACATTAAGAATTTATCCAATGATTTCTTACTTTGCTGAACATGAATATGACAGAAATCTGTATTATTTTGCTAATAAAGTCTTAGAGTCATTCTTCTAATTCCATTTCTTAGGTCTATAAAGTGCTTATTGAAAATCAAAGGTATGTGTAAACATTAGCAACATCTCAATATGATTATTTCATTAAATATTAATAATTGTATTTTTAAAATAATGCTATAGTTTAATTTCATTTTATTCATTAAAAATCTGAGTATATTTCCTTGTGTTTTTTCTTTCTTGATGCATCATTTAGTTGCAAGAAAGCTAGAACATATTTTTAAATAGCTTTCCTTTCTATATAATATGAATTCACTTATAATAAATACTGTTTTTTTTTTTAATTTCTTGATAAATTTCTGGGGAAAGTTATGTGGAAAAATAGCTAAACATTACATACTTCTCATTATGTTTTCATAAATCATAACCACTTCTGAACTTTTTAGAGAACTGGTTATAAACAGAACCACTTAAGATTATGTCTCCATAAAAAATTTCTTGATTAACATGCACAATGCACCAAATATTTATTCAATTGTCTATAACATGTTACAAACTAACTATAAAAATAAAAATTAGAAAATTTAACTCAATAAAAACACATATTAATAGCACTAATTAGTATTAATAGTTATGAACTAATCAATAGATGGGTTTAAAGTTTCACAAGTTTCAGAATAATGTTTTTAAGAGGAATAATTTTGAAATTGGTAAATTTAAAGAATTTCACTGATGTTTACTTATTTTCTAAAAATATAGGGGCTTTTAATCAAATTTCAGGTCTTTAAGAGGAAAATTTTAATGTGAATTGGTTCAGTATAAGTCACTCAGTCATGTCGAACTCTTTTGAGACCCCATGTAGCCCATCAGGCTCCTCTGTCCGTGGAATTTTCCAGGCAAGAATACTGGAGTGGGTTGCCATTTCCTCCTCCAGATCATTAACCTTTTCACTTTCAAAGTCATTGTATGAAAATATTGCCATAATAATTTTGTGTTGTTTTTACTAGCCTTTGATATATCTGATTAGAATGTATATAAGATCTAAGTCAGCAAATCTGGAAAACTCAGCAGTGGCTACAGGACTGGAAAAGGTCAGTTTTCATTCCAATCCCAAAGAATGCTCAAACTACTGCACAATTGCACTCATCTCACACACTAGTAAAGTAATGCTCAAAATTCTTCAAGCCAGGCTTCAGCAATACATTAACCGTGAACTTTCAGATGTTCAAGCTGGTTTTAGAAAAGGCAGAGGAACCAGAGATCAAATTGCCAACATTTGCTGGATCATGGAAAAAGCAAGAGAGTTCTAGAACATCTATTTCTGCTTTATTGACTATGCCATAGCTTTTGACTGTGAGAATCACAATAAACTGTGGAAAATTCTTTAAGAGATGGGGATACCAGACCACCTGACCTGCCTCTTGAGAAACCTGTATGCAGGTCAGGAAGCAACAGTTAGAACTGGACATGGAAAAACAGACTGGTTCCAAGTAGGAAAAGGAGTACGTCAAGGCTTATTGTCACCCTGCTTATTTAACTTATATGCAGAGTACATCATGAGAAATGCTGGGCTGGAGGAAACACAAGCTGGAATCAAGATTGCTGGGAGAAGTATCAATAACCTCAGATATGCAGATGACACTATCCTTATGGCAGAAAGTGAAGAAGAACTAAAGAGCCTCTTGACGAAAGTGAAAGAGGAGAGTGAAAAAGTTGGCTTAAAGCTCAACATTCAGAAAACTAAGATTATGGCATCCAGTTCCATAACTTCATGGCAAATAGATGGGGAAACAGTGGCTGACTATTTTTGGGGGCTCCAAAATCACTGCAGATGGTGATTGCAGCCATGAAATTAAAAGACGCTTACTCCTTGGAAGGAAAGTTATGGGCAACCTAGACAGCATATTAAAAAGCAGAGACGTTACTTTGTCAACAAAGGTCCGTCTAGTCAAGGCCATGGTTTTTCCAGTGGTCATGTATGGATGAGAGAGTTGGACTATAAAGAAAGCTGAGGGAAAAAAATTGATGCTTTTGAACTGTGGTGTTGGAGAAGACTCTTGAGAGTCCCTTGGACTGCAAGGAGATCCAACCAGTCCATTCTGAAGGAGATCAGCCCTGGGATTACTTTGGAAGGAATGATGCTAAAGCTGAAACTCCAGTATTTTGGCCACCTCATGCGAGGAGTTGACTCATTGAAGGAGACTCTGATGCTGGGAGGGATTGGGGACAGGAGGAGAAGGGGACGACAGAGGATGAGATGGCTGGATGGCATCACTGACTCGATGGACATAGGCTTGGGTGGACTCTGGGAGTTGGTGATGGACGGGGAGGCCTGGCGTGCTGTGGTTCATGGGGTGGCAAAGAGTTGGACATGACTGAACAACTGAACTGAACTTAAGATCTAAGTATTTGACAATTGTATTTCATAGGGCCATTATTATTAATATCCTAACTTTAAGTAAAAAATTATTAAACTGGGATAAATGTTTATGGATTCAGTGTACCTCCAAGCTCATTTATAGAAAACTATGAAGAATGGATAACATACAATTTAAGCCAATCCACCTTGAAAGTCTGAAATAGACATGCAACATGAGGAAACTGATACCTGAGAAGAAATGTGCTTTGAAGCCCTTCTTGGATACAGTATTGTCAGATTTGAATTCTATTCTCATATTGTTGAAATGGGATGTGATGACTTCAGGCACTTCAGCACCACAATACTTGCCATGCAGTTTAGACTCAGAAGACAGACCACT
Source organism: Tragelaphus eurycerus (assembly GCA_935064755.1). Taxonomy (NCBI): domain Eukaryota; kingdom Metazoa; phylum Chordata; class Mammalia; order Artiodactyla; family Bovidae; genus Tragelaphus; species Tragelaphus eurycerus. Next base: position 1,857,219 of record CAKXYN010000057.1, on the reverse strand, counting down.
CCAAATCTCCACATAATCATACTTGCATACCTAGAAATAAACAGGTTACGGCAATCACCAAATTTGAAAGCATCAGATAATTGACAGCTATTTTTAAAGAATTTATTATGTTTTTCCCTTTTCACTCCTGTGGATCAAACTGGATTAACAGGTCCAAAAATACAGACTTCAAGAAAGCTGAGATGAGTGATGAGTATTTGTTTAACAATGCATACGATTTGAACTCTCCACATTATGTGTGCTTTGTAATATGTCAACCTAAATTACTGGGTTTTTTTGTGATATTAATTAGGTAATGAATAAGGAAAATGTTGCTAGGAAAAGTGAAATAAGTTTTCTATATACTTTGCTACCACTGCAACTTTTATTTAGAGAGGGCTCTGACACAAAAATCGAATAATGTTACTGAGGTTAAAGTTGTTTCCTATTGACTTTCCTTTTGGATATCAATATAATGAATGAAACAATGAAGTGATAACATAACCCAGTATTCTATAAGTCAAGATTTTGCTCATGCTTTTATTTTAAATAGACAATAATTTAAACTATGAAAATGCACAGAATTTTTTTAACAACATTCCACACAGTAACTTCATCATAAGTTTGAGATTTCCAGGATATGTTAGAGTCTGTAAAGCCTCCTTCCATGAATAAAGACTGCTACCATGAGAAAAATGTCTTCAACCACAATGCACCATTTATTTAAAATCTACCTATCTTCCTTCTAAACATAAACTTCTATCCTTTGGAACTTCTACCAACTAGTGAATCAAAATGCCATTTCTGCCATAACTAACAGCTTTAGGGAAACTCAGAAAGTAGAAGCCATTCAATACTAAGCTCACATTACATCGCAGAACTTGTAGGAAGAGTCCCATTTTCAAAACAGTGCTGCTCATGTGAAAGCTTTTACATTTTTACTGTAAAAATGCTTTTTTAATTTTAATATTTCCCTAAATTTCAGATAATTATTAAAGAAAAATGATGTTTCATGTGGATAAAGTATGTGAGAAAAATAAATCTCAGTAGTTTTTCCATCATAAAATTTATACATGTTGTGAAGAAGACCTCAAAAGGTCCCCAGAGGTCTAAAATTGTACAATTCTCTGAAATATCAGTTCATTGCATTTCAGACTTTAATTTCCTTAAAGGAAACACAAAAGTCTGCACTTCTTTTCACCTCAAAGCCAGCTATTATTTGTTTAGTTGTGAAGTCATGTCTAACTCTTTTTGTGACACCACGGACTATAGCCACTCCAAGCTCCTCTGTCCATGAGATTTCTCAGGCAAGAGTACTGGAGGAGGTTGCCATTTCCTTCTTCAGGGAATCTTCTAACTCAGTGATCAGACCGGTGTCTCCTTCATTGTCGGGTGGAGTCTTTACCACTGAGCCTCTTGGGAAGTCCCACCTCAAAGCCATTAATAAGAGAGTACAAATGCCTTGATTACTACAAATAAAAATTTTTTAAAATGACTTAAAAAGTAGGAAAAGCAGGAGGGGTAGAGAAGAAGCAAAGATACATATACAATACAAAATTATAGCATAAAACCCACAATTATTACCAATAATATTATCCAGGAGTACAGATACATTGGGCTTCCCTGGTGGCTCAGTTGGTAAGGAATCTGCCTGCAGTGTGGGAGACCCAGGTTCAATCCCTGGGTGGGGAGGATCCCCTGGAGAAGGAAATGACAATGCATTTCGGTATTCTTGCCTGGGAAATCCCAAGGACAGAGGAGCCTCGTGGCCTACGGTCCATGGGGTCATAAAGAGTTAGACACAACTGAATGACGAAACCACCACAGATACATTATATTTCTGTTCTCTACTTATTTGCAATCGTTCACCAAATATACATCAAAGACAAAATATATTTTATGAGTGAATTTTATCATACTTTTGAATCTTAATTCATTTTAAATTGGCTTCCCTTGTAGCTCAGGGGCAATTCAGGAGACGCTGGTTCAATTCCTGGGTTGGGAAGATCCCCTGGAGAAGGGATAGGCTATCCACTCCAGTATTCTTGGGCTTCCCTGGTGGCTCAACTGGTAAAGAATCTGCCTGTTATGTGGGAGACCTGGGTTTGATCCCTGGATTACGAAGATCCCCTGGAGAAGGGAAACAGCTATCCACTCCAGTATTCTGACTTGGAGAATTCCATGGACTGCATAGTTCATGCAGTGGCAAAGAGTGGGCACAACTGAGCAACCTTCACTTTTACTTTTTCATTTTAATATAAACAAGGAAAAAAGGTTTCTGGGAGAAAAGATGTGAAAGTTAGAAAGAGAAAAGGAAACAAAGTACAAAAGCTCAAACAAAAAAACTTTTGTTACATTTTCTCTGGACTTAAAACAATATTGACCAGTCATACAAGACATAGTTCTAAAAGTTGTCATTTCTAGGGTTGACATTCTGTTTGAATTTTGTGCTTGTGTACTAGCACATAGGAATTTTCAAATAAATGATTTCACTTGTTTAAAAGTGATCACCTAACCGAAAACTAGACTTTTACTATGGTAAACTAGAAAGGTAAAGAAAGGAAAGATAGTGTCAACCAGATGCATCTTTTATTGAGGTTAAAAATTAATCTTTGTGAATCATAAGCATATTCATAATGCAAAACTAGTTATATAATGAAAATATACCCATTTCCACTAGTGAAATATATCAGGTTCTTCCAAAAAGGAATTTTTGTTATGATTCAACAAGTGAATTTTGGTTTGTTTTTCTAGAAAAGTCTATGTGACATGACCCTAATGTTTTAATAGTACTTCAGAAAATCAGGAAAATGCTGGGGAGTAATTTTCAAGCTCCTAGAGACAGTCTAAATCATCCAGTGCCAACAGGAATTATAAGCAGTTGCAGAAATGAGAAATAGAGCAAAAAAAGACTAGAGTATCTATACTATCATACTTGTTTCTTGTCTTCTTCTCTCCCTCTTTCCTGCCTCCCTGCTTCCCTCCCTCCCTCCTTCCTTTCCTTCTTTCTTTTCTTTTTCCTTTCTATTTTAGCTTTCCAGATCACCACTGGGGATTCCTAAGATACTTTATAAAAACATTTATTATTCACTTACTTCATTGCCTTCCAATTCAAAAAACTCAAACTTCATAGAGATTCTGTACTGTGTTGGTGCAACCACTTGCCATATACAGTGTTTGTTGGGAGGGTACTCCTTGGGCCATCCTGGAGTGGTTATGGTGCCATTCAGCTTTGTAAGAAGTCCGCCACAAGCCGCTGGAAAGAAAGAAAAAGGAAAGTTTCCTAATAAATCTCTCTCCTTCTTAGCACCTTTCCACTAATAATCAAATATCTCAGCATTAAATTTCAGCCATCTTCTGAATTTTTCAAAATCTAAAAAACTGCAGTCCTTAGTACAACAATTTGAATCATCTAATCCCATTTGTCGGGGAAGGCAATGGCACCCCACCCCAGTACTTTTGCCTGGAAAATCCCATGGACGGAGGATCCCCCAGTCCATGGGGTCTCTAAGAGTCAGACACGACTGAGCGACTTCACTTTCACTTTTCACTTTCATGCATTGGAGAAGAAAATGGCAACCCACTCCAGTGTTCTTGCCTGGAGAATCCCAGGGACGGGGGAGCCTTGTTGGCTGCCATCTATGGGGTCGCACAGAGTTGGACACGACTGAAGTGACTTAGTAGCAGCAGCAATCCCATTTGTAAGTGTTATTTTGCAGGTTTGGAGTCAAGAAAGTGATTGCTGAACTACAAGAAAGTGATGGCTGAACTACAACATTTTAGGTCCTTTTAAAGCTGTCTGAGCAATATAAAGAAAACTGGGTGTCAGTTTTCTTATCTTTTAAATGGATAAAATATCTATATCATATGATTGCTGTAAAAATTCATAAAAAGATAAAACAATACAGCCTATTGTAGTAAGACCAAAATCAATTGCTATTTCTTCAAACTCTTTAATTTTTTTTTCCAAGACAAGAAACTCTTAGGAAGAATTAGTTGAGCTAGCAGGCAAGGTAAACTATAGTAAATAGAGCATATTTGTTACTCCCAAAACTCCATTTAAACTGGTTTTCTTTCCCGTTTGGGTGATCTATTTAAAAGAGGTACAACAAGGAGATCAAACCAGTCAATTATAAAGGAAATCAACCCTGAATATTCATTGGAAGGACTGATGCTGAAGCTGAAGTTCCAAATTTTGGCCATCTGATGCGAAGAGCTGACTCATTGGAAAAAACCCTGATGATGTGAAAAACTGAGGGCAAGAGGAGAAGGGGTGACAGAAGATGAGGTGGTTGGATGGCATCATGGACTCAATGGACATGAGTTTGAGCAAACTCCAGGAGACAGTGAAGGACAGGGAAGCCTGGTATGTTGCAGTCCGTGGGGTTGCAAGGAGTCCGATATGACTGAGCAACTGAACAATGACAACAGCTATTTATATTACCTCTAATTCTTATTGATAGTGAGATTTGGAAAATTAGAGTATTTAAAAGCAAGTTAAGTGAAAGGAAGGACTTCCTTCTTAGGTTCGTGGATAAAGAATCTGCCTGCAGTGCAGGAGACCCAGTTCCGATTCCTGGGTTGGGAAGATCCTTTGGAGAAGGAAATGACGACCCATTTCAGTGTTCTCACTTGAAGAATCCCGTGGATAGAGGAGCCTGTCAGGCTACAGTCCATGGGATCGCAAGAGTCAGACACGACACAGTGACTAAACCACCACCATCAGTGAAAGGAATGTATTATACACAGTTCCTAATTAATTCCTAAGGAGTCAAGAGTTAGCTAAAGTAATTGGTCTCTTTACTTGCCTTTGTGTATGTATGCATATATATGTGTATCTGTGTACGCATGTCAACTAATATAAAGATTATCATATTTATACATATATTTTTAAAGCTACCTGTACTTTCAGGTTTACCATATTTGGCATATTTCTAAAGTGTAAAAATATTTATGTTAGGAGTCACATAGAAATAGCCACATAACTTTCTTTTTATCTTGTATGCAATATCCTCTGTTTTAAAGATACTGTATTTTCTTTGTGACTGTGTCTATTTTATTCTTGCTTAAGAGGGAGGCAGAAAGAGAAAAGAGAATGAGAGTGCATGAGAGAAAGGCATGGGTAGGGTTTCAGGCAGGGAACACCATGTGCAAACCCAGCCCCACCTTCGCAGGTCCTTCTGTCGGGTCCCAGTTCATAGCCAGGCTCACAGGCGCACTGGTAGCTGCCCAGCGTATTCAGACAGTGCTGCTCACAGCCGCCACGGTCAGGCTTGGCGCACTCATCTTCCTCTATAAAAGTGGCAACAATTAGAGAACAGCTATTTTGTTTTTATATACTAATGTACACATTTTTTTTTAAAATGTGATGTTTAATAGTTTTGAATGAAACTGAAACAATTGATTTCTTCAACAAAATAATAGCAAACATTTGCAAGCCTTTGATCAATGACATATAAGAATCCATGTCACTGCAACCTAAAAATTGTGTGAGAATCAGAAGGACTGAGCCAACTGATGATCAGTTTATCTCAGACACAGCATGTGTTTTTTTCTGAATTTAAAGTTAGAGGAGATTACTACAACGTAGAGATTTTTCAGAATGAAATAGAAAACTTACTGAAAGAACATGAATTCATCTGTTCATTTCATAGTATAGTTTGCTAGGTAGCCTGAAAATTGCTTTTAAGAAATAGCATTATTAAAAAATAAATTATGGTGGCAAAATATTAAAAAGGAAAAAAACTAAGAAAATTTCGCCATTTAAGAGTGACCTCGCCTGCCCGCGACCGGCAGGCGCGCCATTTAAGAGCGCCCTCGCCTGCCCGCGACCGGCGCGCCATTTAAGAGCGCCCTCGCCTGCCCGCGACCGGCGCGCCATTTAAGAGCGCCCTCGCCTGCCCGCGACCGGCGCGCCATTTAAGAGCGCCCTCGCCTGCCCGCGACCGGCGCGCCATTTAAGAGCGCCCTCGCCTGCCCGCGACCGGCGCGCCATTTAAGAGCGCCCTCGCCTGCCCGCGACCGGCGCGCCATTTAAGAGCGCCCCGCCGGCTGCGTCGCGCACTAAGAGCGCCCCGCCGGCTGCGTCGCGCACTAAGAGCGCGGCCGAGAGGAGCTACCCCCACGACCGAGGAAGGACGGTGGTGAGGGCCAGTGCACTAAGCACGGCCGAGAAGAGCTACCCCACGACCGAGGTCAGGAAGGGCAGCGGTGAGGAGAGACCCCCTCGTCCAAGGTAAGGTGCGATGGCTGTGCTTTGCTGGCCGGGAGCAGCCAGGAGCAGCCGGGATGAGATACCCCACGCCCAAGGTAAAAGAAACCCGAGTAAGACAGTAGGTCTTGAAAGAGGGCATCAGAGGGCAAATACACTAAAACCATTCTCACAGATAACTAGTCAGTCTAATCACACAAGGACCACACCCTTGTCTAACTCAATGAGATTAAGCCATGCCCGAGGGGCAACTTGGGATGGGCGGGTCATGATGGAGAGATATGACAGGGTGTGGTCCGCTGGAGAAGGGAATGGCAAACCACTTCAGTATTCTTGCCTTGAGAACCCCATGAACAGTATGAAAAGACAAAATGATAGGATACTGAAAGAGAAACTCCCCAGGTCAGTAGGGGCCCAATATGCTACTGGAGATCAGTGGAGAAATAACTCCAGAAAGAATGAAAGGATGGAGCCAAAACAAAAAGAATACCCAGCTGTGGATGTGTCTGGTGATAGAAGCAAAGTCCGATGCTGTAAAGAGCAATATTGCATAGGAACCTGAAATGTCAGGTCCATGAATCAAGGCAAATTGGAAGTGGTCAAACAAGAGATGGCAAGAGTGAATGTCGACATTCTAGGAATTAGCGAACTAAAATGGACTGGAATGGGTGAATTTAACTCGGATGACCATTATATCTACTACTGTGGGCAGGAATCCCTCAGAAGAAATGGAGTGGCCATCATGGTCAACAAAAGAGTCCGAAATGCAGTACTTGGATGCAATCTCAAAAACGATAGAATGATCTCTGTTCGTTTCCAAGGCAAACCATTCAATGTCACAGTAATCCAAGTCTATGCCCCAACCAGTAACGCCGAAGAAGCTGAAGTTGAAAGGTTCTATGAAGACCTACAAGACCTTTTAGAACTAACACCCAAAAAAGATGTCCTTTTCATTATAGGGGACTGGAATGCAAAAGTAGGAAGTCAAGAAACACCTGGAGTAACAGGCAAATTTGGCCTTGGAATACGGAATGAAGCAGGGCAAAGACTAATAGAGTTTTGCCAAGAAAATGCACTGGTCATAGCAAATACCCTCTTCCAACAACACAAGAGAAGACTCTATACATGGACATCACCAGATGGTCAACACCGAAATCAGATCGATTATATTCTTTGCAGCCAAAGATGGAGAAGCTCTATACAATCAGCAAAGACAAGACCAGGAGCTGACTGTGGCTCAGACCATGAACTCCTTATTGCCAAATTCAGACTGAAATTGAAGAAAGTAGAGAAAACTACTAGACCATTCAGGTATGACCTAAATCAAATCCCTTATGATTATACAGTGGAAGTGAGAAATAGATTTAAGGGCCTAGATCTGATAGATAGAGTGCCTGATGAACTATGGAATGAGGTTCGTGACATTGTACAGGAGACAGGGATCAAGACCATCCCCATGGAAAAGAAATGCAAAAAAGCAAAATGGCTGTCTGGGGAGGCCTTACAAATAGCTGTGAAAAGAAGAGAAGCGAAAAGCAAAGGAGAAAAGGAAAGATATAAACATCTGAATGCAGAGTTCCAAAGAATAGCAAGAAGAGATAAGAAAGCCTTCTTCAGTGATCAATGCAAAGAAATAGAGGAAAACAACAGAATGGGAAAGACTAGGGATCTCTTCAAGAAAATCAGAGATACCAAAGGAACATTTCATGCAAAGATGGGCACAATAAAGGACAGAGATGGTGTGGATCTAACAGAAGCAGAAGATATCAAGAAGAGGTGGCAAGAATACACAGAAGAACTGTACAAAAAAGAGCTTCAAGACCCAGATAATCATGATGATGTGATCACTGACCTAGAGCCAGACATCTTGGAATGTGAAGAAAATTTCTAGACCTCTTTAAATGAAAACATTCAGTATTTTTTATATAGAGATGTTGATTCAGAAAATACGTAATTCCATATTTTATAAACATTAATTATTTTAATTGTATGTGGTAACATAAAAAACATACAAGATAGACATGTGAAACATATATATTATTCTAAAAAAACAAGTGTGGCAAGGTACTTCATAATCTCACTCTTTAGGAATAACCTACTCTGAATTAAGAAAACAGTAAAAAATATTCTCTGGAGAAACAGTGTATCATCCAACACTAAGAATTTTGATAACCAAATACAAACATCACATAAGAGACTCTTATAGTATGTTTCTTCTACTATAAAATATAACATGTGGCAAGGTTTAAAGTATGTAAATGAATATTTTAATGAGTACTTTGAATACATATACCCTAAGTGCCAAGGTTCTCTGCCTTTCAATTCAAATGGTGAATAATACCCAGGAGAAATCAACTTTCTCTTTGAATAAGAAAAATGTCTAGATATTCTTCATACTTTGACATAGACAACTGAATTCATCACTTATTCTTTAAAACGTATCACAGAGGAAATTTATTTTCTCTATTAAAAAAAAATTTATTCTACATAACACAGTTAACCTAAATGTCTTTGAATTTTCAAGAAGCAAATCTGATCCCATTATTTACGCTGAAACAGCTTTCTTTTTACCCTATAAATATACATCATGCATAGGACATGAAAATAAAATAAAATGTGATTATACAATTCAAAATTAAAGATAATTAGTAATAATTCTTCGTCAACAAGACATTTTAAGGGATCAGAATATTCTACTAAGGAGGCCATACATTATTTGTAATGTGGTAGAATGCTACTCTCTAAGGGATGGCATAAAAGTGCTGCCACCTAGAAATAAATTGATGAAATATATGTCAGTAATCCCCTTCTGGTTATAAACTTTTTGCTGATTATATTGCAAATATTTCCTCTTATCTGAATATCCTTTTCTGGATTTTGCTATTTTGACTGTTTCCTAAAAAACAGATGATAGAAAATCCTAATGGATTTCCTGTCCTGTGCTACAAATCTCCAGATTCTAGTTTTCTTTATTTTTTTAAACCAGTAAACTTTTCCATGAAAAAACACAAAAATATTGATATGTTTATGAAGACTGCATACTTCAGCCTTAATATTACATTACTCTATTTCTTCCCCTCAAAGCTAAATACATTTACTACATAATATTATATTTATTGTTGACAAAGATAACCTTACATTTTAAATGATTCTAAATTACCTTTAAAAAAATTGGCAGCAAACCCTGCTTTGTTCACGGTTCCATCAGAAGCAAACTTCATCCACAAAGTATTGGAGGTAGATCTAATATCTTCAGGTTTATCATAACCACAAAAACGTCCTATCAAAGGGCTACTTTCATTGGTTCCATCTCGAACTTCTAGGTAGTCATAGGCACAGTTGTCATGTCTTTCAATCTGTAAGAGTAAAGATATGTGATCTATCTCATTAATAGACAAAACAATTTCTATAAAAAGAACATTATGTATTCTCAGTGCTGTGGTACTAACTAACATGGCCATATAACAAATTATTTACACAAAAGAGAGCATTTCTGATGAATTGTGCATGGTAATATCACACTGTCCATGAATTAAGGATGTATTAATCTGGTAAAGACAGAGAGAGAAAATGTGAAAAAGTGCACCCACATGCATTAGGATCATAGAAGTTAGCTGCCTTTTAAAATGGAATAAAAACATTAGTATTTCTTTGGAAAACATAATTTTAAAAATTCCAGATTTAAAATTATCATTAGAAATCTGGGCTAGATATCCTATAAGGAATGCATAATTTGTTCTGAAACTAACCAATAATTATAATAATTGCTCATAGCTGATCAACAAAACCATTATTTTATCAATATGTTGCATAGTTTCAGGTTATACATATCTTTCTGAAGGAAAATCTGATATGAGATTACAGTTCTTCTTAGTCTATGAATCCTTTATCCACAGTTGGCATAGCTGTGAGTGAGATGTCTCCACTATGGAACTAACACTAGCTGCCCTCTCAGAGTCACAGGGCTTGCTAAATGAGCCCTTTTACCCCAAATCTTTCCTTGCAACCTGTGTATCCTGGATGAGCTTAATCTCTTTCCTAAACAACTAAAAGCAAATATTAGCTCAGACTATTGGCCTGTAAGGGGCTCCTCGGTTGGCTCAGTATTAAAGAATCCGCCTGCCAAAGCAGCAGGTACAGGTTCATTTAATAGGCAGCGAAGATCCCCAGGAGAAGGAAATGGCAACCCACTCCAGTATTCTCACCTGGGACGACCATGAACAGAGGAGCCTGGTGGACTACAGACCACGGGGTCACAAAGAGTCAGACACAACTTAGTGACTAAGCAGCAGCATCCCCAGCAGCAGCAGCATGGCCTTTATAAAGGAGTGACGCTTGTTTTAGCCCTATGCTATGCTATGCTATGCTAAGTCACTTCAGTCGTGTCTGACTCTGTGTGACCCCATAGACGGCAGCCCACCAGGCTCCCCCGTCCCTGGGATTCTCCAGGCAAGAACACTGGAGTGGGTTGTCATTTCCTTCTCCAATGCATGAAAGTGAAAAGTGAAAGTGAAGTCGCTCAGTCGTGTCTGACTCTTAGTGACCCATGGACTGCAGCCTACCAGGCTCCTCCGTCCATGGGATTTTATAGGCAAGAGTACTGGAGTGGGATGCCATTGCCTTCTCCGTGTTTTAGCCCTAAAATACTAAAAAATCTACAAATTGTCTTATAAATTATGACAACTTTTAAATAAGTTCTTGCTTCTATTTTTTTTTATAAAAAATGACAAACCCTAAAATCTTAGTAGAGTCAACTACTTATTAAGTATTTGAAGCTGGAAAGCATAGTCATCTACAGTTAATAAACCATGACAAGTATCACATCTTTTCTACCATCATTCAACATATATTTCACTAATTTATGGAATTCTCCTATCACAAAACAAATGTCAGGGAACATGATCATTCCATGAACTACAATCTATATGCATGAAACTGGTGGCAGAGTTGGTTGAAGAAGTCATTTCCTGATTTGTCAGTACATTAGCAATGATAGTCTTCACATTAGGCAGCATGAAGACAAACAAAATATATTGAAGAAGAAGATTTGGTTAGAACTAAGTAGTGCATTTGCTGCTGTCCTTTTCCCATCACAAATCAGGATCATTCATTTCTTCATTAAATGTTCACTGCCTGGTTCTACACTGGGTATTCTTCTCACTCAGTGTGCACAGTGTGCTTAGTATACTTCTCAGTGCTCAGAATGCATCATTTGTCCAAGTAACAGAGCCTTGCACTCCTGGAAATTATCCTGGCGTATAGAGAGCAAAGGAACAATAAACAAGGTAAATCATAGTCATAAAATATTAGAAAGTAATATATTCTACAGAAAAACACAAAGTGAAAGAAGATAGGAAGCATGAAAAGTGGGGGTGGGGTGAGTGAAAGTTGGGATTTTAAATTATACTATCAGTAGAAGCTCACTAGGATGCATAATTCCGGATTTTTCCCTAAAAATGTACTCTCTTTGTGTGTGCAATTATGGGAAAGAATTGGAAAATATTTAACATTAAAAATGTCTCACTTTTAAAGCATAATTTTGTGACAGTAGCTATTAAATAGGAAGGTGAGGGAGAGCTAGCAGTTGCACAGGAGTGAATTAGTCACCGGGGGGAACAAGGCTATCTGACCAGGTAGGACATATCTTCTTCCCTCAGTCTTTAACACACTCTCTTCAAAATCAGAATTCTCTATAAATATGAGGACATTTCCAGATGGCCAAAGGCTATTCTTTGGCTAAGGGGACATATAAAATAATATCTGAAACTCTCAAGGTATACAGCTTGATAGAAGAAAAAGTGAAACTGAGCAATAACAAAACTATAGAGAAAATAACCAAAGTCTGAGCAAGTCAACCTATCTTTACCTGCTTGAGCAACACAGAATGAACTGCTTGCAACTCGTGAATCATGTTGGAAGTGGAGGAAAAGTTATATCAGAAGAGGAAAGGGAGTGAGAACACACAGTGAAGAAAGAAGTTGTCTGCCAGAGAAGGTCAATTAATAGAAAAAAATCACATTGTTTCATATTAGAAGTCATACCAGAGGTAAAAAAAAAAAAAAGGCTAATTTAAAAGGCTTTGGGCTTTTAATTACAGTATGAAGAAAATGAGATAGACAATACTGAAAACAAATTACACTTCATCAATGATTAAAAAGAAACAGGATAATGCATATTTCCCTGTATATAAAACTCACTTTGTTCCTTTAACAGTTACACAAAAGATCTCTTTAAATTTACAGCATATTCACTAGTTATACTTAGCAAAAATTTTAAATTTTACATGATGTGAAGTGAAGTTGCTCAGTCATGTCTGACTCTTTGTGATCCCCTGGATTATAGCCTACCAGGCTCCCCCATCCATGGAATTTTTCAGGCAGAAGTACTGGACTGGGTTGCCACTTTTCCAGGGGATTGTCCCAACCCTGATCTCCTGCATTGCAGGCAGACTCTTTACCATCTGAGCCACCAGAAAAGTCCATTTTTGTATGATACACAAAGTGTAAATATCTCATGGGTAAAATGTATAAAAATGATCAATTTTAAGATTGATTCTACCAGTACTTATTTATGAATTACATGTTACTTACATATTAATTATCATGCACTTGGTATCTTGGGTTAAACAATAGAAATATAAACTATAGTCTCACATAGCCAATGCCACAGTTGTTGACCCATATAGCTCCCTTGTGACCTCCATGATTCTTGTTTATGTATTTTTCTAGGTTAATTACCTTAACCTTAAAGCAATATCAGCACAATAAATCTGCTCTGTTGGTGTTAATTACAATTAATATCTCTTTAACTATATCTGCATAGGAGTAATGATGGTGAGCACAAATGAGAGTTTGAGTTATTTTATTTATTTGTGTGACAGTTTTAGAGAATGATGGTGGTAGTTTAGTCACTAAATTGTGTCCTGACTCTTGTGACCCCGTGTACTGTAGCCCTCCAGGCTCCTTTGTCCATGGGGTTCTCCAGGCAAGAATACTGGAGCAGGTTGCCATTTCCTTCTCCAGTATAGAGAATAGATAGAAATAAATATCTTCAAAGCTAAAAAGTGGATAAGTTCCTTGATGTTACATTACAGTAGGGATAATGGGGAAAAGAACAGCAAAGTCAAAAATTCATAAAGATAAAAAAAAAGAAAAAGTTTCTTTTTGCTTTGAAGCATGGACATAGTTCACAGATCTGGAATCTGGATGCAATGTCACGTACAATTACACATATAGCAAATGTGATGATGATACGGACCTGTCACAGACTTTAAGGTAGTCAGAGCACAAACCATATAGGAGTGTGGCAAGTTTATCTTAAAGTAAACAGACCTTATATGTGTATATAAGTGTGTGTGTATATATATATATATATATATATATATATATATATATCAATAAAAATGATATTAAGCTCTGAAGATTTTTTTTTAGGAAACTGACATATAAATGGTACTGGAAGTAGATCCAATACACAAAGAAGGAAAAACAAGTACAAAGCTTAGGCAGAAGAGATGGATATTACATTTCATTATTAAGTGGAGGGTCCACATCTTTATTGGTATGTTAGAGAAGAAGCATCGAAAAGCTAAGTTCTTTTATTTAGCAAGATCTGAAATCAATTAAATATAATTTAAGTAGCCAGCCTCTCATTCTAACACTGTCAGCCAGTACAAAGCTCTGTGGTCAGTGATGCAGGGAGCTCTAAGACTGAAGGAATGCTAACCCTGGAGCAAGATATCAGGCCCGGGCTTCAGGGCCATTCACACACTGTTCTTTCATTTTATAATCAAATTTCCAAATAAATGTGACATTCCAAAAACATCTACTGCAATATCTAGTTATTTGTAAAAATCTCTGAAACCTCCAAATTTCCTAGGGAATGGTTTTAGTGAAAGCTTTCCCATGCTATGCTATGCTATGCTATGCTAAGTCACTTCAGTTGTGTCCGACTCTGTGTGACCCCACAGACGGCAGCCCATCAGGCTCCCCCGTCCCTGGGATTCTCCAGGCAAGAACACTGGAGTGGGTTGCCATTTCCTTCTCCAATGCATGAAAGTGAAAAGAGAAAGTGAAGTCGCTCAGTCATGTCCGACTCTTAGCGACCCCATGGGCTGCAGCCTACCAGGCTCCTCCGTCCGTGGGATTTTCCAGGCAAGAGTACTGGAGTGGGGTGCCATTGCCTTCTCCGGCAAGCTTTCCCATACTCCTTGAAAAATTGAAAATAAAATTACCATATGATTCATCAATTCCACTTTCAGGTATACATTTGGAAAAATGAAAGCAGGGTCTTGGAGAGATATTTGTGCATCCATGTTAATAGCAGCATTATCCATAATAGCCAAGGGGTGAACACAATCCAAATATCCATCAGAGGATGAATGGAAAAGCAAACTGTGGACTATACATACAATGGGATATTAGTCTTAAAAAGGAAGGAAATCCTTTCGTGTGCTATGCATAGATGAACCTTGAGGATATTACAGTTAGTGAAATTTAAAAAGTCACACAAAATTCAAATACTGTATGATTTCACTTACATGAGGTACCTAGAGGAGTCAAATTCACAGAGACATAACGCAACAGTGATTGCCCTGGGCTAGGGGGAGCATGGATGGGGAATTGTTGCTTGCTGGGTAAATAGCTGCAGTTTTGCAGCATGAAAAGAGTTCTAGAGGTTGATTACACAATGTGAATGTACTTAACACTACTGTGCGTACATATATCTATTTTACCGTGATAAGTCTTCAGTGAGTGGTAGGACATAATTTCAAAATATAATTAATACTATAATTACATAAATGATTAAACTTTTATAGTTAATATAACTTAAAATTCTATACACTTGGAGCAATTTTAAGTCATTAATGTTGCTTTAGGGGAAGATGTTAAAGAAAAGTATGACTAACGAAAACAATCAAGATTAGCATGTGTTATTAAAAATAAATGATTTTAATAATGTGAAAAATATAGGAAAGTCGTGATAAAGCTATAACAAAAGGAATTTTTAATAAAAAGGAAAATGTTTAATAGGATGGTTATTTTAAAATGTACTGTCATGTTTAATATTTTATTAATTAATATCATTTTTATTAGTACTTCTCCAGGGTATCTTCCTGACCAACACTGAAGGATTGAACCTGGGTCCCCTACATTGCAGGCAGATTCTTTACCACCTGAACCATCAGAGAATCCCTTATTATTACTATTTGTACTATTAAGTACTATTAGTACTTAATGAAAATTGTCAACTAAAAATTGTCACTTGCTATTGGCACTTGCCATCTACTTCTACAAGGATTAAATCATATGCTTCTGCAGCTTCTTATTTTCAATACTCCCTGAAAGGAGTTCAGAGTGGAGAGTAGAAATGAGTTACTCTGTTCTTAAGGTGGGGGTAGGATGGTGGAGAACTAGCAAAGACAGATCTTTAAATAGATGTTTTCAGGAACTGATTTTACAAGCCCAATTCTTGTATCTCCGCATATCTAGAAAAGCACTAAAATCCTTCATGGTAATGACTATTGCTCCTGACTAGCAAAAGCTTCATGAGACTAGTAGAAACCTTTTGGAAAATTCTGTGCTTAATTGAACGCATTCTTCCTTCACCAAAATAACATCTATGCTGACCTTTTCCCCTTGCCTCTTTGGAGCAGTCTCTCTCAGAGTCTGCAGTCTTAATTTTGCCCCAGATAAAACTAACTCACAACTCTCACACTGTGCATATTTTTAAGTAGACAATTTTGATACTAGAGTGGAGAAAAAAAATAAACATGATTAAATATGCGGAAATCAAAACCACAAGGTGTGGTTAGGTTTAATTTCATCTGATTCAGGTTTTTCAATGCTGCCATTTGATTTTTTTTTCTTCATGACACAATAATTTTTAACTCATAAATTTAGTAAAGATTCATTGAAAATACATAATGGCCAGATAATAAATCTACACTTGACAGTATATGCTGCTGCTGCTAAGTCGCTTCAGTCGTGTCCGACTCTGTGCGACCCCATAGACGGCAGCCCACTAGGCTCCCCTGTCCCTGGGATTCTCCAGGCAAGAACACTGGAGTGGGTTGCCATTTCCTTCTCCAATGCAAGAAAGTGAAAAGTGAAAGTGAAGTCGCTCAGTCGTGTCCGACTCCTAGCGACCCCATGGACTGGAGCCCACCAGGCTCCTCCATCCATGGGACTTTCTAGGCAAGACTACTGGGGTGGGGTGCCATTGCCTTCCCCGTCGATAGTATATAAACAGTGATAAATAAAGAGACATGTTCCTGACTGATAGACATTTATTGATTAAATAATACAAATGAATATGCCAGCAAATTTGGAAAACTCAGCAGTGACACAGGATTGGAAAAGGTCCATTTTCATTCCAATCCCAAAGAAAGGCAATCCCAAAGAATGCTCAAACTACTGCACAATTGCACACATCTCACACGCTAGTAAAGTAATGCTCAAAATTCTCCAAGCCAGGCTTCAGCAATATGTGAACCATGAACTTCCTGATGTTCAAGCTGGTTTTAGAAAAGGCAGAGGAACCAGAGATCAAATTGCCAACATCCAATGGATCATGGAAAAAGCAAGAGAGTTCCAGAAAAGCATCTATTTCTGCTTTATCAACTATGCCAAAGCCTTTGACTGTGTGGATCACAATAAACTGTGGAAAATTCTGAAAGAGATGGGAATACCAGACCACCTGATCTGCCTCTTGAGAAATCTGTATGCAGGTCAGGAAGCAACAGTTAGAACTGGTCATGGAACAACAGACTGGTTCCAAATAGGAAAAGGAGTACGTCAAGGCTGTATATTGTCACCCTGTTTATTTAAGTTATATGCAGAGTACATCATGAGAAACGCTGGACTGGAAGAAACACAAGCTGGAATCAAGATTGCCGGGAGAAATATCAATAACCTCAGATATGCAGATGACACCACCCTTATGGCAGAAAGTGAAGAGGAACTAAAAAGCCTCTTGATGAAAGTGAAAGTGGAGAGTGAAAAAGTTGGCTTAAAGCTCATATTCAGAAAACGAAGATCATGGCATCCGGTTCCATCACTTCATGGGAAATAGGTGGGGAAACAGTGGAAACAGTGTCAGACTTTATTTTTCTGGGCTCCAAAATCACTACAGATGGTGAGTGCAGCCATGAAATTAAAAGACGCTTACTCCTTGGAAGAAAAGTTATGACCAACCTAGATCACATATTCAAAAGCAGAAACATTACTTTGCCAACAAAGGTTCGCCTAGTCAATGCTATGGTTTTTCCTGTGGTCATGTATGGATGTGAGAGCTGGACTGTGAAGAAGGCTGAGTGCCGAAGGATTGATGCTTTTGAACTGTGGTGTTGGAGAAGACTCTTGAGAGTCCCTTGGACTGCAAGGAGATCCAACCAGTCCATTCTGAAGGAGATCAGCCCTGGGATTTCTTTGGAAGGAATGATGCTGAAGCTGAAACTCCAGTACTTTGGCCACCTCATGCGAAGAGTTGACTCATTGGAGAAGACTCTGATGCTGGGAGGGATTGAGGGCAGGAGGAGAAGGGGACGACAGAGGATGAGATGGCTGGATGGCATCACTGACTCGATAGACGTTGAGTCTGAGTGAACTCTGGCAGTTGGTGATGGACATGGAGGC
Organism: Tragelaphus eurycerus; assembly: GCA_935064755.1. NCBI lineage: Eukaryota > Metazoa > Chordata > Mammalia > Artiodactyla > Bovidae > Tragelaphus > Tragelaphus eurycerus. Next base: position 1,839,393 of record CAKXYN010000057.1, on the reverse strand, counting down.
CTGGCGTGCTGTGATTCATGGAGTTGCAAAGAGTTGGACACGACTGAGCAACTGATCTGATCTGACAAATGACAATAACTATGAAGGGAAAGAATTTAATGCTGTGAGAGAATGCATGTGCTTCATTTTGCTAGCAAGACAAAATGGGTGCGTGATTGCCAGGCCATGGAACTGCACTGTTAATCACAGTGCTACTAATTAAGATTTGTGTGACCTTGGGCAGGTTTATTTAATCTAATCTTTCAGAATAGACTGATAGCCTAAAGTATTCAATAAAATTATGGAGAGGTACTTAATTCTCTTTTATAGTTATTAACCAAAACAATGGTTAGGGAAGGCTATTATCTACTCCAGTGTTCTGGCCTGGAGAATCCCAGGGACTGTCTAGGCCATAGAGTTGCAAAGAGTCAGACATGACTAAAAGACTTTCACTTTCACCAATACATTAATATATTATTAGCCCAATATCCAAAGAAATAGTGCAGGGCAAGCATAAAAATGTTAACTAGTTAAGATCTCCTTGTCTTGGCTTCCTAGTTCACTGACAAAGATGAGCTTACTTAATTTAAACTAATATAAAACTTTTAAAGGAATTAAAGGATTACTTTTAACTGCTGCTGCTGCTGCTGAGTCACTTCAGTCGTGTCCGACTCTGTGCTACCCCATAGATGGGAATTCATAAAATGCCGTTGACCCTTGAACAATGTAGGGGTTAGGGATGTCAACCTATTGAAGCTGACAAACTGGGATGGCAATCTCTGTCTCAAAAGTAAAGGAACTGATAAATGACTCACTGAAGAAAAGAGGCTGAAGCAGTTTGGAGATTTTAGCCATTTACACTCCAGTTTTTTGACTTTATATATTGTGGTCTCTAATCAAACACAAACTGCATATAAGTCGATAACTGTAGTTCAGACCTGTGTTGTTCAGGGTCAATTGTGCCAAGATTGAAAAAAAAAAAAAAAACAAAAAACTTTTGTATGTGGTTTAGAAAGTTGCTAGTAAGATGAGGAAAACTATTACACACTATGGTTTTCAGAAGCAAGGTATAACCAAATCAGGATGTATAGAACAACTGACAAGTGCCTCAAGTGTAATCCCACGTAAATAAATGTATGTAGGGATTTTAATTAAGCATAAGTAAGCTCTGGATTTGTTTCATTTACTTTCTGCTTTATTGACATTTACATTTCAATATAACTTTGAAGTTATATTATAGCCTCCCAACTTTTTCTCTTATGTGTTTCTACATACTGAAAGTACATAAGTGAAATAGTAGTATCGAGCCTGCTTTACCAACACTACTGTTGAAAAGAAAATATGTTCTTCAAAATGATTTTAGACACTATTTACATTCATGTACAAATTCATTTCAGTACTGGTCATAGGATCAATGTATTAGTAACTACTAGAGAAGAAAATTGTCCCAAAGGGTATGATTATAGATATATTATGACTCTTATTACCACCCATATAGCATCCTTTCCTGCTCAAACATACCTGAAATTCATTAACAAAAGCACTTGTTCAGATTTCTTTTGTACTTACAATTAAAATCTAAGTAGCACTAGTAAAGGTGAATATTCATAACATAAATTCACAGAAAGGCATAAATAATAAACAGCCAGAAAGTTCTTTATAGTAGATTTCAGTAGAACTAGCTTATCTTAAGGGCCCTTTTATCTGAAAGGGGAGAGAGTAACACAGGGAATAAAAAAGTTATAAAAATAGAAAGTGTTTGAAAAAAATCAAAGACTAATATCAGTAGATAAAAATGGTTTTGTCAGAAAAAGACATGAAACACTGAGAAACAGTAAAGACCATTTTAAAATTATACATTTTCAATATAAAATGTATAAATGGTATATTGAAAATATAATATGTAAACAAAATAAATTGATTCAAACAGATAACTCACTAACTGAAACAAACCATCTAATGACTATTAGACCAAATTAAAAGTATACACAGTCAATTCTCAATATTCACCATAGTTGAGTTCAACTAATTCACTAAAAACACTGAGTTAGCGAATATCGATTCGTAGCTCCTCGGGAAATACAGGATTATGTTCTTGAGAGGTTCTGGTCACAGAATTTTTGTAAACAAATCAATATTTAGCTTTGCTTTATATGTGTTTCTGTTTTAAGTCACCTTCACAGATATTCCGATGTATTAACCCTGAACTCAGGACTAACAGTGCTATAACACGTGCCTTAAAAGTCTAACACAAAGATTTTTTCCATGAGCCACGAGTGGAGCCTACCAGGATCCTCTGTCCATGGGATTTTCCAGGCAAAAGTACTGGGGTGGGGTGCCATTGCCTTCCCCGACATGCACAGTAGTGTTTGATAAAACTTTAAGCAGAGTACTGTTTGATATAACTCATAATGTGAGAGCATCATCCTGGCTGTTGTATGGGTATTAGGATATGAAAGGCAAAAGTAGAGATGTGAAGAACTCACCAAGTTACAAAGCAAGAGGCAGTGATCAGAGCAGTGGTAGCAAGAAAGTAAATGTAAAGTGATCATACATATAGGATATCTTGAATACAAAGCAAATGGAATATGCTGAGGAACTGGCCTTGGGCTTTAAGAGAAAGAGTGGAATTAGAAATATTCCTTGAGTAAATAGTGACACGGGGAGTCCTCAGTGGCTCAGTGCTAAAGAATCTACCTGCAATCAAGGAAATGTGGGGTCCATCCCTGGGTGAGAAAGATCCCCTGGAGAAGGAAATGGCAATCCACTCCAGTATTCTTGTCTAGGAAATCCCAGGGACAGAGGAGTCCATGGGGTTGCAAAAGAGTTGAACATGACTTGGTGACTAAATGACAATAGAAAATACTGACATGCTGAAACATTATATATTGAAATAGGAAGATGATTGGGTTAGTGTGAGTTAGACTAAATAATCAAAGATGGTGTTGCTGCTGCTGCTAAGTCACTTCAGTCGTGTTCGACTTTGTGCGACCCCATAGACGGCAGCCCACCAGGCTCCCCCATCCCTGGGATTTTCCAGTCAAGAACACTGGAGTGGGTTGCCATTTCCTCCTCCAATGCATGAAAGTGAAAAGTGAAAGTGAAGTCGCGCAGTCGTGTCTGACTCCTAGCCACCCCATGGACTGCAGCCTACCAGGCCCCTCCGTCCATGGGATTTTCCAGGAAAGAGTGCTGGAGTGGGGTGCCACTGCCTTCTCCGAAAGACGGTGTTAGTGTTAGTCAAAGATAAGAGACCTACTAGACAATCAAATATGTCCAGTGTATAAATAAAGGAGGAAAAACATAAGGAAATAAAGCAAAATGAAGAAAGGACAGGGAACTAGAGATAATAAATAAAATATACTATCAAACTATTACATGAAATGACCTTACTTCAGTTTCAAAGCGTAGTAACAACTTCTTCATCCACTTAATCAAGAAGTGTATATTAAATGACTACCCTGTGTCAAGCATGGTTCTAAGTGCCTGAGGTATAAATATTTCCCATGTGTCCTTACATTATCCTATTTTTGAAGAATGCCACTCTTACTATATTGATATATCAAAACAAAAAAAGAAACAGAAAACCAAAAAATTGCAAACCAGCTAAGCCAGCAATTTCTGCATCTCAGTTTTTAGATGCATCAAATGAACGTATTTGCTAACATCACTTCTGTAATAGAATTTTATAAAACACTCAAGTATTGTTGGAAGACAGTTCTTCTCAATGCTTTAAATAGCACAAAATACATGTAATGTGGTCATTAGATAATTTTTCAGCGAACCAGTTGTTTTGGTCTAAAACCTGGGTGAATCCTAAACAATTTTAGTACTCTTTACAATAAAATGGCTATTTCAATAATGTCTTCAATAAAATTTTAAAATTTAAATGTGAATCAAATAATCTCAGAACCAAGGCTTCCAAAAAATGCCAAGTGGTCAGGGGCATAAACATCTTGATCATAGGAGAAAAGAGAATATTTTCATGATTAAAAAGAAATGAAAATTAAAGCTACAAGCAAAGGGGTAGAGAAGAACCAAAAAATATGTTACAGATATTACAGGTGAGGGAACGACATTGTCTGGGCTTTCAAGTGACCCCTGTATTCCCCTGGGGTTCCTGCTTTGGGGACTGAGACACCTCACATCACCAATTCAGTGGCAAGTGTATCTTGACAGTAAGTGGGGTTCTTGGCAGACTTCTGATCACTCGGACAGTAAGTAGTACCTCTAATCAGTAAAGAAAGAATCTCCGATAATGGCATCTTGTTCTCTTCCTGGACCTACTGCCAACCCCTCATCACTCCGACCTACTCTGCTTTGGGCTCTCAGTTTCTAGCCTGATTCTATAATTTAAGCACACTCAGGAGTTCTGAACAAATCCTCATGTCTCTTGGCTTCTCACCCCTTACTCAGTTCTCCTCGTCACACAAAAATGACTCATTAACTAGCACAGTAGTTTGGATGTAGATTTTGCTCCAGGATTCCGATTGGCCTTTGGTTTATTTTGTCCTCATCTAATAATGAAATTTTGGTGCTGATTCCTTCCCCAGTAAATAGTTTTGATGAAGTAAAAATCTCCTAAGAATATTTAAATCCCTGTTTTTGATATAAACAATATTCTACATCATAATAAAAAAGGTGAAAAATGGATTGTCCCCCTAAAGACAACAAAAAAAAGATGAGCTACCTTTAGCTTTTTAGTTTAGAGGAGAAATAAAAGTTTTTTTTTTTTTTTTTTATCGACTCCTCAAGCATTCTTGTGAAACAAGCCTGGCCATTTTTCAAAAGAAAGTATTGTGAGTACTTCAAACATTTTAATTCAAAAACACAGATAATGTAAGCTCACTTTAATCTTCTTGAAAATGTCTGCAATGAGAGGAACAAAGGGAAAAAAAGCTCTCTCGCTCTTGATGTTGCATTTTATAGGCAATCTTTTGCTTCTTCACTGATTCCATAGTTCTTGCTTCCTTAAATGCACTGTCATTTATGGAGGATGTGCCTCCCAAAGGCTGCCTGAAGGACTTTACCTCAAAGGCCTGAAAGATCAGGCCGACGTAGCAGTCTTCTGACACTGTTATTTTCCATACACATTCCTTCATTGGCCTGTAGTCATCAGGATAATTAGGAGACTGAATCTGTCCTTCATTTTTATGTATCTCACCTCCACAGATAGCTGAGAAAAGCAAAAATAAATAAATAAACCTAGACATGCCATTTCATTTCCATTTTCTTCTAAGACAGCATTTTAGTTCACTGTCTGTAGCTGAACATAGAAAGACCAGGATATAAAAATCAAGGTTGGCTCGTCACCAATACTTTTATCAACCACATATTTCGTTGATTAAAAAAAAAAAAAAACTAGCCACTTAGCTATAAATATTAGATGACAATCAGTAAAGGAAAATAAGACTTTTTAACCACTATTAATTTACACCTTTACAAAAACAAGCCTCTTTGTTAGATCTTAAAAACTTTTTGAGATTTCAAATGTGAGTTTGTTTGAAATCACTTGTGTTTTCACTATGTGAGTTTGTTCTGTGATTCCCTGAATGGCTTCTTTCGGGTTTTTGACCTCAGTCAGTGGAAGAGCTCATCAGGAGAGAAGGTCCACAGCACTCCCTGGGCCCCTGGTGTGAGCAGGCCTCGTGTGCAACATCTGTGGCTCCATCCAAGCCAAACTCTTCATGACCACACAGCTAATCTCTGAAACAAATGCTCCTGTTTTCTTAAAAGTCTAAGAGAAGCACAGACTGTCTCTCTTGTAAACTGCCTAAATATCTGTGCTGTCAGAGGCAGGAGCAAATAGAGTCATCTCCACCCATGGTCTGACAAAAAGGGAACTGTTTTTAAAGCCAGGAAGCACAATGCCAGTTTACTCTTTTAGAGACCTATACAACAAAGCATCTGTAAATTCTTCTTGAATGCTGACTCTCTTGTTTAGACAAAGCAATCTCCAGAACTGTGCACAATTATTTTCCATGCAGTTTCCTTTAACAGGACATTTCTGCGGTATAGGCATAAAATACACACAAACTCAGTACAAAGAGAAGTGGTAATTTATTCATAATATTTTAGTATTATTATGAAAAAACAATCAAAGTTTGAGAATCCTGTGCCATTTGATGTTATTGTTGTTTTCCACACATCTCTAATGAGTTATTTTTTTCCTCACACATCCCTGATGAGAACATTTATGTATTACCACATTACTGGTACCAGAAAACCGGTTATTTTTGCAATTAAACTTAATGAGTATTTTTATTAAAATCATCCCATGGACATCATGATGCAGTTTAGAAAATTTCATAATTATTTGGCATGATTATTTTGAAATTCATGTTGTCAAATGTGTCAGTTCATTTCTTTTTATGGATAAATGGTATTTCTTTATATGGGTATATTGCAGTATGTTTATCTGTTCACCTCCTGATGAGCATTTGGGTTGTTTCTAGTTTTTTACTATGGAAAATAAAGCTGCTATGACATATAAAAAATAAAATAAAATACAATTACAGTACTATTCAAATGAAATTGAAAGTACGTTTCTGTTAAGAGGTCTAAGGAAAAGCCATCTCTAAACTCAAAGTGACTTGCCTTCATAGACTGCTGCAAAGCCCTTTCCTACCCAATTGCTGCTGCTGCGAAACTCAATCCACATTCTGCTTTCGGTAGAGGTAAGAACTTCAGGCAATTTGTCCCCACAGAATCTACCTAAAAGAAATAAAAGAATAAAGAGAGACTTCTAAATATGACTTTATATTCTAACTGGTTTTCATACTAGCTACAAATTACATACGTAAAAGCAGATTTGGTTCCTATCACCATGCCTAGTAACTAGAGCCATAGCTATGAATCCTTAATATTTACTTAATAAAGGTGTATAAGTAAAACTATTTCTTCTTATTTATTTATAGAAGATCACCCTTAGATTAAATGATTGATACCACTACCACTATCTGTGGAATTAGGAAACAGGTAGCTCAAAACATCTATTTGTATATGATACCTGAAGGTAGGGAATATTATTCCACAGAGAAGAGAAAAGACGTCAAGTGATCCTGAAAAAATACTTTAAATGTCAGTCTGGTCATTAGCTGGGAAGTGACAGCTCAAGTGTGGTTCTTTGTTTAGCCAAGTTCAGTGGCCATTTGTCACGGAAACCTCCGGGCTGCCTGAGGATCTTATGTTACTACATACATCCCATCCCATCTATAAAGCTATAACATGTAGTGTAGTAGGCAGAATGGCAAACAGTATTAGAAGACTTGAGTATGAGTTCTGATATTTTCCTGATTGTGTACCCAAAGGCAAGTATAATACTGAATGAATATAATAATAACTGTCATTCCTTCTTCCCTCCCTCAATCCTCTATAAATATTCATTGCTCACTGTATGTTTGCTATGGTGCTCAAAGGTTTCATATTGATGGTAAAAAGTTAAATATGATAATACACATGAAATAATTCTACAAATAATAATATATTATCATTCATTTTTGTGTATCCTTGTTAATGATTTCATACATAGTTTTAGTGTATGAAAAAAGTCAAAACACATTTATACTAACAGCCAGCAGGCAAAAAAAAAAAATGTCTTCCTAAATGGTATTAAGGGCATGTATTAAAAACTTAGGGCCATGTAAAAGAGAGTAATGTCTCTTATACTGCAATGTGTAGGAAAGGGAGGGGGAGAAGGATAAATTAGGAGTGTGGATGCATGCTAAACTGCTTCAGTTGTGTCCGACTTCTTGTGACCTTATGGACTCTAGCCTGCCAGGCTCCTCTGACCATGGAAATTCTCCAGGCGAGAATACTAGAGTGGGTTGCCATGCCCTCCTCCAGAGTATCTTTCCCATCCAGGGATCGAACCCGTGTCTGCTGCATTGAAGGCAGATTCTTTTCCACTGAGCCACTGGGGAAGCCCATGAGGCTAACAGATTGACACTATTATAATATAAAATAGATAAACAACAAAGATTTACTGTATGCTGCTAAGCTCCTTCAGTCGTGTCCGACTCTGTCCGACCCCATAGACGGCAACCCACTAGGCTCCCCCGTCCCTGGGATTCTCCAGGCAAGAACACTGGAGCGGGTTGCCATTTCCTTCTCCAGTACATGAAAGTGAAAAGTGAAAGTGAAGTCGCTCAGTGGTGTCCAACTTTTCGCGACCCCATAGACTGCAGCCTTCCAGGCTCCTCTGTCCATGGGATTTTCCAGGCAAGAGTACTGGAGTGGGGTGCCATTGCCTTCTCCGTACTGTATAGCACAGGGAACTATATTTAATATTTTGCAACAACTCATAATGGAACATAATCTGTAAAAATAATATATGTGTGTGTGTAGATAGATAGATAGATAGATATGGGCTTCCCTGGTGTCTCAGTGGTAAAGAGTCTGCCTCCAATACAGGAACTGCAAGAGATGCGAGTTTGATCCCTGGGTAGAGAAGATAAGTTGGAGGAGGAAATGGCAACCCACTCCAGTATTCTTGCCATTGGAGAAACCAGTGGACAGAGGAGCCTGGTAGGCTGCAGTCCATAGGGTCACAAAGAGTCAGTCAATCAACTTAGTGTGTGTGTGTGTGTATATATATATATATATATATATATATATATATATATATATATATATATGAATCACTTTGCTATACACCTGAAACTAATACAATACTGTAAATCAACTGTACTTCAATTTTATTTCAATTCTCAATAAAAGGAAACTGGAAGACAGAAACCTGACTAAAAGAAAAAACTGTCATTCATATGAATTGCCAGAATGTCTGTTAAAATGCCAGAAAAGGCAATGGCACCCTACTCCAGTATTCTTGCCCTGGAAATCCCATGGACAGAGGAGCCTGGCAGTGGGATCACAGAGTCAGAGAGGGCTTTGCAACTAAAGAACAACAACTACTCCAAGGCTAAGAAGCTAAATGTTCAAGACAAGGCTTTCCTCAGCCTGACATCGAATTAGTTCAATCTTTATGTTTCCTTATTTTTAAGCATTTCTACAGATGTCTTGAATTTACTAAGGCTGCTATCACTTTTAATACAAATATGTCAATTCAGCAGGTTTTAGATGTTAAGAAGAAAAGATCTGTAAGCACTCAAAAAAGACTGAGCAAAGCTACTTCTAAAAATAGAAGAGAAAGTTACAATTTCAAAAAAAAAATCAATAGAGTGGATACTCACATGCTCACAGCAGCTCTCACCTTTAGCTGAAACAGAGGGCAACAGAAAGTGCCTCATGTAAGTTAACGTGTGGTCTGCGGTTAAAGGTTGGTAGGAGACTTTGATGTGCACCAAATTTGAGCTACAATTTATGACACAAACTACATACACACCTTCTAAGCCACAAAAACCTGAGAGGCAAAACTGTGATGTCTACAGTAAGAACCAAAGGTAGTAGACCATGAGGTGTTAGGTACACATTCAACTGCTGGCTTTCTGCACCAAAAAAAACCTGTTTTTCCAGCAGTTGACTGTGTATCTAACACCTCATGCTCTACTGCCTTAGCAAAGAAAGAAAAACAAAACATATACACATATACACACAAACACAGAATTTATCTGGTTTACCCATTAAAACTCTGATTTTAAAATTAAAAATATATACTATGTGATGGGTATTCACTATAAGCTATTCTAAATCATCATGTTCAGATCCAAGAACATCTCATAGTTGAAGCTGGTTTAAATTAATCTGTTGTCTATCTGTAAGTATTTTTGCTATGATTGAAAAAAGTATAATAAAAATTAAAATATTGGTCTCATGTACCTTAAACCCTAAGATGACTCTTGAAAGAACTGTCTGTGGATAAGACAGACTATATATATAGATACGTAAAAAGCAAAATAAGAAAAAAAAAATCTCTTACCAAGGAGAGGTGACTTCCTCCAGTACCCATCTCTTACTTCAATATAATCATACCAGCACAAACTACTTTTGTATAGGTCCATTGTAGTAAAATTTAAAACAATCTGCAAAATGGAAAAAAAGAATACACAGATTAAAAAGGATTATAATTTCATATGGCTAGGAATCCAGATTTACTGTGCAAACAGACTAATAGCAAATTCTTTTTTTTCTTCCTATATTAGTATCCAATATTTTTTTAAATAAAACCTAAAAAAAAAAATCCATTTTCCCAACTTAATGTCTAACAATTTAGAAGCCCAGTGCCAATAAATAAACTATATATTTCAGCAATTAGACCAAACTTCTATAAAGTAAATTGAACAATTGTGAGATGAGAAATCTTTATTTAAACATTTTATTCTGAATTTTCTTAGATAAACATGACAACTATGAAAAGTTCTGATTTTGTTATGACTGTGTTTTAATAATTTATTTCAGACATCTATAATTATGTTAAAATAATCACCATGAGCCATATTCCAGGAATATAATATCATTGTGTACTTAAAATGTTTTAAATACAGCTTTAGAATTAAAATTTCTCCATATAACTATAATCAAAGACAGATGTCACTATGCTTCTCTAAATTCAAGAATATATATTCAAAGACCTTTTAAGTTAGATCTTGTACACAACCTTTTATTTTGTACTTTGCTTTGAAATGCTACTTTTCAAGATAATTTAAGGATAACTCAAGGAAAGACAATCTTCTTACTGCTTTATAAAAAGACTTTACTTTTCAGATAATTAACATTTTTTCAGTTGATTACACCAAAAAGTAGAGGGAAAATGACATAAGAAATGCATATATCTGATGAGGTAAAATTCACTTGAACAATAGTTTTTACATTGAAAAACTCATTCTAACTCTATTCTGCTAATAATGTCTAAGATGCTTAGGGTGTATAGTGAATGTATTTTTTACTCTAGAAATCAAAATGGACTTTGGCTACAAGTAAAAATAATTATGAATGTTTGAAATACTTATAATATAAAAATATAGTTTGTAGCTGCATAACCAGAATGCTTTTGTGACAATACAAAATCTGAATATAGGAAGACTCTTAAGCAAATGAAAAAAATAATGTGTCTTGAATTCCTATTTGAAAAAGTACTACCATTTTTGTGTTAGAAAGCATATACTTATTTCTTGAGCACACTATTTAACAGAAAAGTAAGTACAAACTGTTTCAAGCAATCCTCAGCTAATTTACTTCTTCCTATAATGAAGATGGAAACAGTGAGAGACTTTATTTTCTTGGCATCCAAAATCACTGCAGATGGTGATTGCAGCCATGAAATGGAAAGACATTTGCTCCTTGAAAGAAAAGGTATGACAAACCTAGACAGCATATTAAAAAACAGACATTAACTAGCTGTCAGAGGTCCATCTAGTCAAAGCTATGGTTTTTCTAGTAGTCGTATATGAATGTGAGAGTTGGACCATAAAGAAAGTTGAGAGCCAAAAATTGATGCTTTTGAACTGTGGTGTTGGAAAAGACTCTTGGGAATCCCTTGGACTGCAAGGAGATCAAACCAGTCAATCCTAAAGGAAATCAGTCCTGAATATTCATTGGAAGGACTCACTCATTAAAAAAGACCCTGATCCTGGGATTTGATTAAGGTCATACTAGAATGGTGTAGTGGTTTCCCATACTTTCTTCAATTTAAGTCTGAATTTTGCAATAAGGAGTTCATGATCTGAGCCAGAGTCATCTCCTGGTCTTGTAATTAAGTTGAGGAAAGTAGAGAAAACCTTACTACTCACATGAGGAGACCTTATAAATAGCTGAGAAAAAAGAAGCTAAAGGCAAAGGAGAAAAGGAAAGATATACCTATTTGGATGCAGAATTCCAAAGAAGAGCAAGGAGAGATAAGAAAGGCTTCCTCACTGATCAATCGAAAGAAATGGAGGAAAACAATAGAATGGGAAAGACTAGAGATATCTTCAAGAAAATTAGAGATACCAAAGGAATGTTTCATTACAAGATGGGCACAATAAAGGACAGAAAAGGTATGGACCTAACTAAAGCAGAAGATATTAAGAAAAGGTGGCAAAAATACACAGAAGAACTGTACAAAAAAGATCTTCACGACCCAGATAATCACGATGGTGTGATCACTGATCTAGAGCCAGACATCCTAGAATGTGAAATCAAGTTGGCCTTAGAAAGCATCACTACGAACAAAGCTAGTGGAGGTGATGGAATTCCAGTTGAGCTATTTCAAATCCTGAAAGATGATGCTGTGAAAGTGCTGCACTCAATATGCCAGCAAATTTGGAAAACTCAGCAGTGGCCCCAGGACTGGAAAATGTCAGTTTTCATTCCAATCCCCCAAAAAGGCAATGCCAAAGAATGCTCAAACTACTGCACAATTGCACTCATCTCACATGCTAGTAAAGTAATGCTCAAAATTCTCCAAGCCAGGCTTCACCAGTATGTGAACCATGAACTTCCAGATGTTCAAGATGGATTTAGAAAAGGCAAAGGAACCAGAAATCAAATTGCCAACATCCGTTGGATCATCGAAAAAGCAAGAGAGTTCCAGAAAAACATCTACTTCTGCTTTATCGACTACATCAAAGCCTTTAACTGTGTGGATCACAACAAACTGTGGAGAATTCTTAAAGTGATGGGAATGCCAGACCCCCTTACCTACCTCCTGAGAAATGTGTATTCAGGTTAAGAAGCAATTAGAACTGGACATGAAACAACAGACTGGTTCCAAAGAGGAAAAAGAGTTCGTCAAGGCTGTATATTGTCACCCTGTTTATTTAACTTCTATGGAGAGTACATCATGAGAAATGCTGGGCTGGATGAAGCACAACCTGGAATCAAGATTGCCAGGAGAAATATCAATAACCTCAGATATGCAGATGACACCACCCTTATGGCAGAAAGCAAAGAAGCACTAAAGAGCCTCTTGATGAAAGTGAAAGATGACAGAGAGAAAGTAGGTTGAAAACTCAACATTCAGAAAATTAAAATCACGGCATCTGGTCCTATCATTTCATGGCAAATAGAAGGGGAAACAATGGAAACAATGACAGACGTTATTTTCTGGGGCTCCAAAATCACTACAGATGGTGACTGCAGCCATGAAGTGAAAAGATGCTTTGCCTTTGGAAGGAAAGCTATGACTAACTTACACAGCATATTAAAAAGCAGAGACATTACTTTTCCAAAAAAGGTCCGTCTAGTCAAAGTTATGGTTTTTCCCGTACTTATTATGGATGTGAGAGTTGGACTATAAATAAAGCTGAGCGCTGAATAATTGATGCTTTTGAACTGTGGTGTTAGAGAAGACTCTTGAAAGTCCCTTGGCCTCAAGGAGATCATGCCAGTTATCCTAAAGGAAATCAATCCTGAATATTCATTGGAAAGACTGATGCTGAAGCTGAAATTCCCATAGTTTGGCCACCTGATGGAAAAAACTGTCTCTTTGGAAAAGACATTAATGCTGGGAAAGACTGAAGGCAGTAGAGGAAGGTGAAAATAGAGGATGAGAAGGTTGGGTGGCATCACCAACTCGATGGACATGAGTTTGAGGAAGCTCCGGGAGTTAGTGATAGACAGGGAGGCCTGGTGTGCTGCAGTCCATGGGGCTGCAAACAGTCAGACACGACTGAGTGGCTGAACTGAACTGAACTGATTGAACTGATGCTTGGAAAGATTGAAGGCAAGAGGTGAGGGGACAACAGAGGATTAGAAGGTTGGATGGCATCACCAACTCGATGGACATGATTTTGAGCAAGCTCTGGGAATTGGTGATGGACAGGGAAGCCTTTTGTGCTGCAGTCCATGGGGACACAAAGAGTCGGACATGACTGAGCAACTGAACTGAGAATGAAGAAACAACATAAACATAAAAATTTTTCATGGTATTTTATATCTTTGGAGAAAGAAACATAACCCACTACAGTACTGTTGCCTGGAAAATCCCATGGACAGAGGAGCCTGGCAGGCTATAGTCCATGGGGTTGCAAGAGTCAGAGATGACTTAGCAACTAAAGAGAGAGAGTTTTATATCTTAGCACCCCAATGATTATTGATGAAATTGTATGTCACAGTTGGTTTTAATTGCCAATATTAAATAATCATTTCACAGTGGTAGAAAGTAAGAATTTGTCTAACTATAATGAAAATCAATTGCACCTTACAGTGGTATTAACATTTTACCATTAAATTCAACATTTATCAGATTTTTTGAACATGTACTTTCCTGATTCCAAGTGGCGAAATCTATCAAGGATGTGAAAATAGAGACATGATTTTGTTTAAGTATAATAAATGGAGAAGGCAATGGCACCCCACTCCAATACTCTTGCCTGGAAAATTCCATGGATGGAGGAACTTGGTAGGCATGGCATAATTTGGTTTGTTTTAATAAAACTTTTCATTTCTTTCTTTTTTTAAATTTTTTAAAATTTTATTTAATTTAACTTTACAATATTGTATTGGTTTTGTCATATATAAAAATGAATCCGCCACAGGTATACTTGTGTTCCCCATCCTGAACCCTTCTCCCTCCTCCCTCTCCATACCATCCCTCTGGGTCATCCCAGTGCATCAGCCCCAAGCATCCAGTATTGTGCATTGAACCTGGACTGGCGACTCGTTTCATATAGGATATTATACATATTTCAATGTCATTCTCCCAAATCATCCCACCCTTTCCTTCTCCCACAGAGTCCAAAAGACACATCAGTGTCTCTTTTGCTGTCTCGTATACAGGGTTATTGTTACCATCTTTCTAAATTCCATATATATGCGTTAGTATACTGTATTGGTGTTTTTCTTTCTGGCTTACTTCACTCTGTATAATAGGCTCCAGTTTAGTTATAGTTTTTCTTTTTCTTTTTTTTTCCTCTGATGTTATTATTCTAAATATTCTAAAAGAATATTTACAAGAATTTCCTAAATATCAAAGGACAAAAGACTTTTTACAGTTTTTTTTTAATAATCCTCAATACTTGATTACTAAAATATATATTTTATAAACTATTTTCCTGAAATATGTTTGTAATATGTTTGCTCTTCCAGCTCTGAATACTAATTCAACATTAGGTTATTCTTAGGATTTAACTGGAAAATAATTTATGGTTTTTCCCCTTAACTTCGTATTCAAGTTTGTTACAAAATGTGGAATAATACCACTTTCTGATACAAAGTTTCATTCTCCATTTGTATTCTCCCTATAACAAGGAGCAGGTTTCAACTATAATTCATGAGAACTTATTCATTATAGTAGAGATGGAAAACTAGAATACAGATACAAATGGTAGACCTCAAGGTTCTTTTGTGGCTTCCCTCTGGGATATAAAGGAGAGTTTTATAATGGCACGCAAAGAGTTTAAACTTCCTCCTTGGTGAGGAAAAATTCAGGTAAATTGGAGAGATATGTATGATCAGAATTTACTTGAAATTGAAACAATGTGGTTGGGTTGCTTATAATAGTTAATTTTTGAAGCCTGCAATACACACACACACACACACACACAGTTGGAAGGGGGGCTAACTCTAAACAGAACAGTTTACTATCTTGTTTTTAGTCTTCTATTTTAAACTCCAAGTAATGTGAAGGAACAAAACTGGCCTACTTAAATGTAAAACACAGAGTCCTTTAGAAGCAGAAAATATAATAATGACAAGTTTTCTAAAGTCAAATCTTAGGGTTCTGATGCGGAAGTAAAACACTGGCCTTCGACTATGGTTACTAGCAGAAGCCATACTTGAATTACAAATCGAAAACACTTGAAAAATATTTGACTGTTTTATATTGTGCTATTTTACATAAATATGTTGTATCTTTTTTCAAACAATGATGAAATAAAAACTACCTAGCACAATTACATATATGTTTTATATGTATCTAGTTACCATTTATAATTTATAATTAATCATAGTTCCCTTGGAACATGGGATTGAGGGAAATATAGGGAACAAGTCTAAGATTTCCTGTGATCTCTTTGGAGTCGTAGTTGGTATTCTACAAAGGTAAATGGATTCAACTGCTGTGGAGTTTGCCTATTAAGACTTTGTTTTACAATCCTAGAGAGTGAACTGTCTTGAAGAAAGGCAGATCAACAGTCAATGGACCAGATGTCTGGAAGTCTCTAGAGAAAGCTATAATCAGTGAACTGTTGTCAGCACAATTAAGATATTATTGACTACCTAAACAAATTCCATGAGCAGCATAAAAAGACCAATCAAAAAAAGATTTATACTTTATAGTGCTGAGGATGCTCCTCATCTTCAGCACTATAGAAATCTTGTCAATTAGACTATTATTAAATAGTTGTTTAGAAAGAAACATTAGAAACAAAGCAGTAAAATAAAATTGATTCTTGGGCTCCATCCAAAAACAGCTTGGACAAGTCTAATAAACTCTCTGGGGAGATAACTGTTTTCTTCTCAGATATGAGACTAGGGGCAAAAGCAGTAAACTATACCCATGGGCCAAATCCAGCTTGCAGCGTTTTTGTAAAGAAAATTTTGTTGTACACATTGTCTATGATTGCTTTTATATAATAGTAGAATTAAGTATTTCAACAAACTGTATAGCTGACAAATCAAAAATATCATTTTTTACTGTATGTACTCTCTAGAAAGATTAGCCAAATTCTGAAAAAGTTAATAATTAAGGTTTTGTTCAGAGCTGAACTGTATCATACTAAAGGGAAAATTTACATTGGTTTTTATACTAGAAGTTGTTTGCAACTGGGATTCATAAAGTTGAGGTTCAAATTCTAGGTTCTCATTTTGCTAGTTTACTTAAACTTTCTGACTTTAAATGAATTCTTGCTATAAAATGGAGATCATCATATAAGACTGATCTCAGCAGAATTAAATCAGAAAAATTTAATTCAATAATGTGTAGAAAAACACCAAGATAATCTAGATATGTTGTTAAGATTCTCACAGATTATTATTTTCATGGCACATATTTGAACATCTCTCATAATATAACTCCTACACATTTCAGTTCAATTCAGTTCAATCGCTCAGTCATGTTCAACTCTTTGCGACCCCATGGACTGCAGCACTCCAGGCCTCCCTGTCCATCACTAACTCCTGGAGTTTAAATAAACACTTACTAAATAAATAAAAGTATTAGGAAACAGTTCAGTTCAGTCACTCAGTCGTGTCCAACTCTTTGCAACCCCATGAATCCCAGCACGCCAGGCCTCCCTGTCCATCACCAACTCCCGGAGTTCACTCAAACTCACATCCATCGAGTCAGTGATGCCATCCAGCCATCTCATCCTCCATCGTCCCCTTCTCCTCCTGCTCCCAAATCCCTCCCAGCATCAGAATATTTTCCAATGAGTCAACTCTTTGCATGAGGTATCCAAAGTACTGGAGTTTCAGCTTTAGCATCATTCCTTCCAAAGAAATCCCGTGGCTGATCTCCTTCAGAATGGATTGGTTAGATCTCCTTGCAGTCCAAGGGACTCTCAAGAGTCTTCTCCAACACCACAGTTCAAAAGCATCAATTCTTCGGCGCTCAGCCTTCTTCACAGTCCAGCTCTCACATCCCTATATCACCACAGGAAAAACCATAGCTTTGACTAGACGGACCTTTGTTGGCAAAGTAATGTCTCTGCTTTTGAATATGCTATCTAGGTTGGTCATAACTTTCCTTCCAAGGAGTAAGTGTCTTTTAATTTCATGGCTGCAGTCACCATCTGCAGTGACTTTGCAGCCCCCCAAAATAAAGTCTGACACTGTTTCCACTGTTTCCCCATCTATTTTCCATGAAGTGATGGGACAGGTGGCTGTGACCGGTGCACTAAGCCCGGCTGAGAGGAGCTACCCCACATCCAAGGTTAGGGGCAGAAGCCAGGAGGACCCCATGCCCGAAGGGCGGTGGCCAAGAGGAATTAGCCCACATCTGCATATTGTCACCATGTTTATTTAACTTATATGCAGAGTACATCATGAGAAACGTTGGACTGGAAGAAACACAAGTTGGAATCAAGATTGCTGGGAGAAATATCAATAACCTCAGATATGCAGATGACATGACTCTTATGGCAGAAAGTGAAGAGGGGCTAAAAAGCCTCTTGACGAAAGTGAAAGTGGAGAGTGAAAAGGTTGGCTTAAAGCTCAACATTCAGAAAACGAAGATCATGGCATCTGGTCCCATCACTACATGGGAAATAGATGGGGAAACAGTGGAAACAGTGTCAGACTTTGTTTTTCTGGGCTCCAAAATCACTGCAGATGGTGACTGCAGCCATGAAATTAAAAGACGCTTACTCCTTGGAAGGAAAGTTATGACCAACCTAGATAGCATATTCAAAAGCAGAGACATTACTTTACCAACAAAGGTTCGCCTAGTCAAGGCTATGGTCTTTCCTGTGGTCATGTATGGATGTGAGAGCTGGACTGTGAAGAAGGCTGAGCGCCGAAGAATTGATGCTTTTGAACTGTGGTGTTGGAGAGGACTCTTGAGAGTCCCTTGGACTGCAAGGAGATCCAACCAGTCCATTCTGAAGGAGATCAATCCTGTAATTTCTTTAGAAGGAATGATGCTAAAGCTGAAACTCCAATATTTTGGCCACCTCATGCGAAGAGTTGACTCATTGGAGAAGACTCTGATGCTGGGAGGGATTGAGGGCAGGAGGAGAAGGGGACGACAGAGGATGAGATGGCTGGATGGCATCACTGACTTGATGGGTGTGGGTCTGGGTGACCTCCGGGAGCTAGTGATGGACAGGGAGGCCTGGCGTGCTGCGGTTCATGGGGTCACAAAGAGTTGGACACGACTGAGCGACTGATCTGATCTGATCTGAGGTCAGGCGCAGCAGGTGAGAGTGCCAGGATGCGATGGCGTAGGAACGGCCGAGAAGAGCTACCCAAGTCCGAGGTCAGGGGCAGCGGCTGAGAGGAGCTACCCCCACACCGAGGCCAGGGGCACAGCCAGGAGGAGCAGTCCCACGTCCAAGGAGCAGTGGCTGCACGGGTGCAGGAGGGCCTAAATGAGCTATCCCACGTTGAAGGTCAGGAAAGGCAGCAGTGAGGAGATACCCCTCGTCCAAGGAAAGGAGCAGCGGCTGCACTTTGCTGGAGCAGCCGTGAAGAGATACCCCACGCTCAAGGTAAAAGAAACCCAAATAAGATGGTAGGTGTTGCAAGAGGGCATCAGAGGGCAGACACAGTGAAACCATACTCACAGGAATCTAGTCAATCTAATCACACTAGGACCACAGCCTTGTCTAACTCAATGAAACTAAGTCAAGCCCGTGGGGCAACCCAAGATGGGCGGATCATGGTGGAGAGATCTGAACAGAATGTGGTCCACTGGAGAAGGGAATGGCAAACCACTTCAGTATTCTTGCCTTGAGAACCCCATGAACAGTATGAAAAGGCAAAATGATAGGATACTGAAAGAGGAACTCCCCAGGTCAGTAGGTGCCCAATATGCTACTGGAGATCAGTGGAGAAATAACTCCAGAAAGAATGAAGGGACTGGTGATAGAAGCAAGGTCCGATGCTGTAAAGAGCAATATTGCATAGGAACCTGGAATGTCAGGTCCATGAATCAAGGCAAATTGGAAGTGGTCAAACAAGAGATGGCAAGAGTGAATGTCGACATTCTATGAATCAGCAAACTCAAATGGACTGGAACGGGTGAATTTAACTCAGATGACCATTATATCTACTACTGCGGGCAGGAATCCCTCAGAAGAAATGGAGTGGCCATCATGGTCAACAAAAGAGTCCGAAATGCAGTACTTGGATGCAATCTCAAAAATGACAGAATGATCTCTGTTCGTTTCCAAGGCAAACCATTCAATGTCACAGTAGTCCAAGTCTATGCCCCAACCAGTAACACTGAAGTTGAACGGTTCTATGAAGACCTACAAGACCTTTTAGAAATAACACCCAAACAAGATGTCCTTTTCATTATAGGGGACTGGAATGCAAAAGTCAGAAGTGAAGAAACACCTGGATTAACAGGCAAATTTGGCCTTGGAATACGGAATGAAGCAGGGCAAAGGCTAATAGAGTTTTGCCAAGAGAATACACTGCTCATAGCAAACACCCTCTTCCAACAGCACTAGAGAAGACTCTACACATGGACATCACCAGATGGTCAACACCGAAATCAGGTTGATTATGTTCTTTGCAGCCAAAGATGGAGAAGCTCTATACAGTTAACAAAAATAAGACCGGGAGCTGACTATAGCTCAGATCATGAACTCCTTATTGCCAAATTCAGGAAACAGTTAGGAAATAAATAAAAATATTAATCTAATTTATCTAATCCAATTATGCTGGAAGACATAAAAACATTAATTTTAAAGTTTTGCAGGAAACTCTACATGTTAAAGTAAGGGATTCTTAATCTAAAATCTAAAGAATAGATAGGAGAACTTGAGGCCTTGGTTTAAGCCCCTGTTTTACAACAGACTAGTTGTATAACTCAGGTAGATGCTAATTCCATCAGAGATTCATTATATGTCAGGTGAAAACCAGGAACTGGATTAGGTTATGAAAATAATTTTTTGCTTAAATGTATATGATAATATATATACATTTTGACATTATGATTTGTCATCACCAGCTGTTCATCAGAACATTTATTATACTTGCCTTTCCTTAATCCCCACTCCACCCCTGTATATAATCAGTTGCCAATTTCTATAGATATTCTGCAATGCATTTGAAAATATTCTCCTACTTCTTTATCACTGTCAGTGCTCTCTATGCTTCTCTGAATTAATCAATAGCTTCATAAGATATGTTTTGTTTTTCAGCTGTGCTCTTTTGCAATTCATCCTGCACTCTATGACCATTTTAATCCCAGTAAAGTTGAGTTCCCATCATGGTACTGGTGTTGGCGTTTGCATCCAGCCTTACAAATTTCTAAGCCTGGGCTCAAAGATTCTAGGTCATAATCTACTTTTGCTACCTCACTTTCACTATCTCATAGAATCTTCATTCCACTCACCCCTGACTCTTGCTACTGGGTCCTAACAAAGTACCTGATTTCAGTATTCTTTTATTCAAGGTATGTTTAATTCTACTTGGGATTCTGCTTCCCACTTTCCTATTTCTGGAAACTCTTCAAATCTCTCAAACTCTGAATTAAATAATATCCTCTCTTCAGTTGTGTCTAGATCTTCCAACAAGATCTAAGTTCTATCCCTGCAAATCCATGACAAGTTGAGTCTTGCTTTCCTCAGTTAGATTTTAGTTTGCCTATTAAGTTACTAGGCCTTTTTCTTGCTCTATGTTTATAAGATTCTTGATGGCAAAGATTTCTTTCACAAGCCAGAAGATGCATTTATTTTAATAAGATCAATACCTAATAACTGCTAAATTTAAGCATTAGCCTTTGGCAATATAAATTTTATATTGTAAATTGATCATATATGTGTAAATCATTAGATTCTGTAAAGAGAGTTCTGCAAAATGAGAAGTCAAATGATAGTTTTTAAATGGGCTATACAGGGAAAGGAAAAAATTAGCTCTAGTTAAGACAAAAGCAATATGCCCTTGTTAAAAGGTCAGTCAGTTCTAAGGGAAGAAAGAATCGATGTTGTGTGCTTCTGTCAGCTCAGTATAACTATGTTCCCAGAAGCACATTCTGGGCTACCTCCAGTATTTCCTGTACAGCATCAAGGACAGCCTGGGATTGGATAGGAACTTTTCAGGGGCTATCCAGGTGGCATTAGTGGTAAAGAATCTGCCTGTCAGTATAGGAGATGCTGTTAGGTCTCTGGGTCAGAAAGATTCCCTTGAGTAGGAAATGGCAACCCACTCCAGTATTCTTGCCTGGGAAATTCCATGGACAGAGGAGCCTGGTAGGCTACAGTCCATGGGGTCACAAAAGAGGCAGACATGACTGAGTCAGACATGACATGACACATGCACATCTTACCTCAGAAGGCTCAGTCTTAGCAAGACATACATGTACATCAACAATCTTATTCGTTTTTACTATGGAAAATAAACACAAAACTTAACATTATTCACATTTTTGTGTAACAAAATTTTGATATAAAAATATTTCCCCTGGATATAATAATACATATTTATTGCAGAAATGAAAGGAAGAAGAAATAAAAACCTATCTATAAAACCAACAGGGAGAAATAAGCATTGTGTCAGTATATATTCTTCAATAATTTTGTCTCTAATATATATAATTTAAAAATTATATATTTATAAACTCTATACAGAAAACTATAAGACACCAATGAACTAAATCGAAGATGACACAAACAGGTGGAGAGATATTCCATATTTGTGGATTGGAAGTATCAATACTGTGAAAATGTTACCAAATGCAATCTACAGATTCAAAGCAATCCCTATCAAATTACCAATGGCATTTTTCACAGAACTAGAACAAATAATTTCACAATTCATATAGAAACACAAAAGACCCTGAATAGTCAAAGCAATCTTGAGAAAGAAAAATTTAGCTGGAGGAATCAACTTTATTGACTTCAGACAATACAACAAAGCTACAGTCATCAAGACAGTATCACTTCAATTCAGTCACTCAGTCGTGTCCAACTCTTTGCAACCCCATGAATTGCAGCATGCCAGGCCTCCCTGTCCATCACCAACTCTCGGAGTTCACTCAAACTCACGTACATCAAGTCGGTGATGCCATCAAGCCATTTAATCCTCTGTCATCCCCTTTCCTCCTGTCCCCAATCCCTCCCAGCATCAGAGTCTTCTCCAATGAGTCAACTCTTCTCATGAGGTGGACAAAGTATTGGAATTTCAGCTTTAGCATCATTCCTTCCAAAGAACACCCAGAACAGATCTCCTTTAGAATGGACTGGTTGGATCTCCTTGCAGTCCAGGGGACTCTCAAGAGTCGTCTCCAACATCACACTTCAAAAGCATCAATTCTTCAGCTTTCTTCACAGTCCAACTCTCACATCCATACATGACTACTGGAAAAACCAAAGCCTTGACTAGACGGATCTTTGTTGGCAAAGTAATGTCTCGCTTTTCAATATGCTATTAAGTTGGTCATAACTTTCCTTCCAAAGAGTAAGTGTCTTTTAATTTCATGGCTGCAGTCACCATCTGCAATGATTTTGGAGCCCAGAAAAATAAAGTCTGACACTATTTCCGCTGTTCCCCATCTATTTGCCATGAAGTGATGGGACCAGGTGCCATGATCTTAGTTTTCTGAATGTTCAGCTTTAAGCCAATTTTTTCACTCTCCTCTTTCACTTTCATCAAGAGACTTTTTAGTTCCTCTTTCCTTTCTGCCATAAGGGTGGTGTCATCTGCATATCTGAGGTTATTGATATTTCTTCCAGCAATCTTGATTACAGCTTGTTCTTCTTCCAGTCCAGCATTTCTCATGATGTATACTGCATATAAATTAAATAAGAAGGGTGACAATATACAGCCTTGACGTACTCCTTTTCCTATTTGGAACCAGTCTGTTGTTCCACGTTCACTTCTAACTCTTGCTTCCTGACCTGCATATAGGTTTCTCAAGAGGCAGGTCAGGTGGTCTGGTATTCCCATCTCTTGAAGAATTTTCCACAGTACACTGTGATCCTCACAGTCAAAGACTTTGGTATAGTCAATAAAGCATAAATAGATGTTTTTTGGAACTCTCTTGCTTTTTCCATGATCCAGCAGATGTTGGCAATTTGATCTCTGGTTCCTCTGCCTCTTCTAAAACCAGCTTGAACATCTGGAAGTTCACAGTTCACGTATTGCTGAAGCTGGCTTGGAGAATTTGAGCATTACTAACATGTGAGATAAGTGCAATTGTGCGGTAGTTTGAGCATTCTTTGGCATTGCCTTTCTTTAGGATTGGAATGAAAATTGACTTTTCAGTCCTGTGGCCACTGCTGAGTTTTCCAAACTTGCTGGCATACTGAGTGCAGCACTTTCATAGCATCATCTTTCAGGATTTGAAAGCTCATCTGGAATTCCATCAACTCCACTAGCTTTGTTCATAGTGATGCTTTCCAAGGCTCACTTGACTTCACATCCCAGGATGTCTGGCTCTAGGTGTGTGAACACACCGTCGTGATTATCTTGGTCATGAAAATCTTTTTTGTACAGCTCTCTTGTGTATTCCTGCCACCTCTTCTTAACATCTTCTGCTTCTTCTAGGTCCATATCATTTCTGTCCTTTATCGAGCCCATCTTTGTATGAAATGTTCCTTTGGTATCTCTAATTTTCTTGAAGAGATCTCTAGTCTTTCCCATTCTGTCGTTTTCTTCTATTTCTTTGTATTGATCGCTCAGGAAGGCTTTCTTATCTCTTCTTGCTATTCTTTGGAACTCTATATTCAGATGCTTATACCTTTCCTTTTCTCTTTTGCTTTTCACTTCTCTTCTTTTCACAGCTATTTGTAAGGCCTCCCCAGACAGCCATTTTGCTTTTTTGCATTTCTTTTCCATGGGGATGGTCTTGATTCCTGTCTCCTGTACAATGTCACGAACTTCATTCCATACTT
The DNA here is from genome assembly GCA_935064755.1 of Tragelaphus eurycerus. NCBI lineage: Eukaryota > Metazoa > Chordata > Mammalia > Artiodactyla > Bovidae > Tragelaphus > Tragelaphus eurycerus. The sequence goes on along the minus strand of CAKXYN010000057.1, from coordinate 1,815,034 downwards.
CATCAGGCACTCTATCAGATCTAGTCCCTTAAATCTATTTCTCACTTCCACTGTATAATCATAAGGGATTTGATTTAGGTCATACCTGAATGGTCTAGTGGTTTTCCCTACTTCAATTTCAGTCTGAATTTGAAAATATGGAGTTCATGATCTGAGCCACAGTCAGCTCCCAGTCTTGTTTTTGCTGACTATATAGAGCTTCTCCATCTTTGGCTGCAAAGAATATAATCAATCTGATTTTGGTGTTGACCATCTGGTGATGTCCATGTGTAGAGTCTTCTCTTGCCTTGTTGGAAGAGGGTGTTTGCTATGAGCAGTGTGTTCTCTTGGCAAAACTCTATTAGCCTTTGCCCTGCTTCATTCCATACTCAAAGGCCAAATTTGCTTGTTACTCCAAGTGTTTCTTGACTTCCTACTTTTTCATTCCAGTCCCCTATAATGAAATGGACATCTTTTTGGGGTGTTATTTCTAAAAGGTCTTGTAGGTATTCATAGAACCATTCAACTTCTTCAGCATTACTGGTTGGGGCATAGACTTGGATTACTGTGACATTGAATGGTTTGCCTTGGAAACAAACAGAGATCATTCTGTCATTTTTGGGATTGCATCCAAGTACTGCATTACGGACTCTTTTGTTGACCATGATGGCTACTCCATTTCTTCTATAGAATTCTTGCCCGCAGCAGTAGATATAATGGTCATCTGAGTTAAATTTATCCATTCCAGTCCATTTTAGCTCACTGATTCATAGAATGTTGACATTCACTCTTGCCATCTCCTGTTTGACCACTTCCAATTTGCCTTGATTCATGGACCTAACATTCAAGGTTCATATGCAATATTGTTCTTTACAGCATCGGACCTTGCTTCTATCACCAGTCACAGCCACAACTGGGTATTTTTTTTGCTTTGGCTCCATCCCTTCATTCTTTCTGGAGTTATTTCTCCACTGATCTCCAGTAGCATATTGGGCACCTAGCGATCTGGGGAGTTCCTCTTACAGTATCCTATCATTTTGCCTTTTCATACTGTTCATGGGGTTCTCAAGGCAAGAATACTGAAGTGGTTTGCCATTCCCTTCTCCAGTGGACCACATTCCATCAGACCTCTCCACCATGCCTGCCCATTTTGGGTGGTCCCACTGGGCATGGCTTAGTTTCCTTGAGTTAGACAAGGCTGTGATCCTAGTGTGATTAGATTGGCTAGTTTTCTGTGATTATGGTTTCAAGACAGTATGGTACTGGCAAAAAAAATCCCAGAAATATATACCAATGAACAAGATAGAAAGCCCAGAGATAAACCCACACACCTACAGGAGGAGCATGGTAGACTGCAGTCCATGGGGTCGTGAAGAGTCGGACACGCCTGAGCGACTTCACTTTCACTTTTCACTTTCATGCATTGGAGCAGGAAATGGCAACCCATTCCAGTGTTCTTGCCTGGAGAATCCCAGGGACAGGGGAGCCTGGTGGGCTGCCGTCTTTGGGGTCGCACAGAGTCAGCTACGACTAAAGCGACTTAGCAGCAGCAGCAGCAGCATAGGTACCTTATTTTTGAAAAAGGTAGCAAAAATATACAATGTGGCAAAGATAGCCTCTGCAATAGTGGTGCTGGGAAAACTGGATAGCAACCTGTAAAAGAATAAAATTAGAGCATTTTCTAACACCATTCAGAAAGATAAACTCAAAATGGGCTAAAGATTTAAAAGATCAGAAAGTATAAAATTCAGAGGAAAATATAGGCAGAACACTCTATGACATAAATCACAGCAAGATCCTCTCTGATTCACCTCCTAGAGTAACTGAAATAAAAACAAATATAAACAAATGAAACCTAAGCAAACTTAAAAGCTTTTGCATAGCAAAGGAAACTTAAAAAAAAAAATGGAGAAAAAACAACCCTCAGATTGGGAGAAAATAATAGCAAATGAAACAACTGACAAAAGATTAATTTCCAAAATACACAAGTAGCCCATACAAGTCACTACCTGAGTAACAAACAACACAATCAAAAAGTGTGAAAAAGACCTAAACAGACATTTCTTCAAAGATGATATACAGTGGCTAACAAATACATGAAAAGATGCTCAACATTGCTCATTATTAGAGAAGTGCAAATCAAAACTAAAATCAGATATTGCCTCACACCTGTCAGAATGGCCATCATCAAAAAATCTACAAACATTAAATGCTGGAGAGGATATGCAGAAAAGGAAACCCTCCTGCACTGTTGGTGGAAATGTAAATCGATACAGCTACTATGGAAGACAGTACGGTGATTCCTTAAAAACCTAGGACTAAAACCACCATATGATTCAGCAATCCCACTAGTAGGCATATACCCCAAGGAAACCAAAATTGAAAAAGATGCATGTATCCCAATGTTCATTGCAGTACTATGCACAATAGGTAGGGCATGGAAACAATCTAGATGTCCACTGACAGATGAATGGATAAAGAAGCTGTGGTACATATATGCAATGGAATATTAGTCAGCCAAAAAAAGGAATGCATTTAGGTCAGTTCTAATAAGGTGGATGAACCTAGAGCCTATTATACAGAGTGAAGTAAGTAAGAAAGAAAAACAAGTCTCATATACTAATGCATATATACAGAATCTAGAAAGATGGTACTATGAAATTATTTGCAGGGCAGCAAAGGAGACATAGACATAGAGAATAGATTTATGGACATGGTAGGGGGAGAAAGGAGAGTCTGGGATGCATGAGGACAGTAACATGGAAATTTACATTACCATATGCAAAATAGATAGCCAAAAAGAATTTGCTGTATGACTCAGGGAACTCAAACTGAGGCTCTGTATCAACCTAGAGGTGTGGGATGGGAAGGGAGATGGGAGCGGGATTCAAGAGGGAAGAGACATATGCATATCTATAACTGATTCATGTTGCTGTTGGCAGAAACCAACGAAATTCTGTAAAGTGATTATTCTTCATTTAAAAAATAAATAAATTTAATTTTTTTAAAACTAGATCTTTTTATGCCCATAATTTTTAACCTATTCAAATTATTGGTTACCAATAATTTGAAAACATAACCCTTTAATTAAAGGAAATGAAGTCAATTAAAAAAATAATGTTTGTAATAAGGGTGTCACAATATTTTAAAATAATAATAACTCTTGTTCATATTCAGAGAGATAAATTTATTGACAGTCTCCTAATTTATACCACGTATAATTCCTTCCTCATAAAATAACTTGATAAAGAAATTATCAAATAAACGTTTCACTTTTACATTGGCCAATATGTATGTTTTTTGTAAAATAGAACATTTAGTCCTTAGAAACTCAATCACTGCTCTCTTTTGCTTTCAAATTTTATTTTATTTTCAATCTTTCATTGTTGTAAGTAGCTATACCTGCACATAACCAGATAATTGCTGTAGGATATATTTCTAGGATAAAGTGTAGGCATTTTTTTGCAAAATGTGATATAGGTTACTAAAGTTCTTCAGAAAGGTTATTTAAATGTTTAGTTCTAGGAGTTGGGTACTTTTACAATCATTTGATATTGTAATTTTATCTCTTTTTTTGAAAATTTGATAAATGAAATACAGCATATCATTTTTGGCTCAAATAGCATTGCTTTGATAAAGAATGACAGTAAACAGTTTAATACATTGATTAAATATCTATTTACCTTGATAATTCAATAAATATTTTACATTCTTAGTCATTGTCTAATATAGTATAAATCTTAATTTATAATAGCTCTTCATATATGTGTAGGATTAATGTTCTCTCATCCATTTGTTCTATAATATTCTTCATTTTGACTTTAATATGTATGTTTTCAGTTTTGTAAAAAATTTAGTTGATGTAAGTAGCTCAAAATATTTTACATTTTCTTATTTTCAATTATGTACTCAAGACATCTTTTTCAAAATAAAAAACAAATCACTTATGCTCTCTTGAGAAAAAAATATGCAATATAAAATGTTTTTTTTTCAAAAATATTAAAATTATTTTATTCCATATTAAAATTATTTATGGAAATTTCAATCCCAAAGAAGGGCACTGCCAAAGAATGTTAAAATTACCACACAACTGCACTCATCTCACATGCTAGGAAGGTTATGCTCAAAATCCTTGAAGATAGGCTTAAAAGTATGTGAAGGGAGAACTTCCAGATAGATGTGCAAGCTGGATTTAGAAAAGGCAGAGAAATGAGAGATCAAATTGCCAACATCTGTTGGATCATGAAAAAAGCAAGGGAATTCCAGAAAAACATCTACTTCTGCTTCATTGACTACACTAAAACCTATGATTGTGGAGATCACAACAAACTGTGGAAAATCCTTAAAGGGATGGGCCACCTTAACTGCCTCCTGAGAAACCAGCATGCAGGTCAAGAAGCAGAAGAACCAGACATGGAACAACGGACTGGTTCCAAACTGGGAAAGGAGTACATCAAGGCTGTATATTGTCACCCTGCCTTTTAACATTTATGCAGAGTACATCATGAAAATGCCAGGCTGGATGAACCTCAAGCTGGAATCAAGATTGCCAGGAGAAATATCAATATCCTCAGATATTCAGATGCCACCACCCTTATGGAAGAAAATAAAGAGGAACTAAAGAGCTTTTTGAAGAAGGCAAAAGAGGAGACTGAAAAATCAGACTTTAAAAAGCATTAGAAAAAATAAGATCATGTTATCCAGTCCCATCACTTATGGCAAATAGATGGGGAAACAGTAGAAACAGTGACAGACTATTTTCTTGGGCTCCAAAATCACTGCAGATGGTGTCTGCTGCCATGAAATTAAAAGATGTTTGTTCCTTGGAAGTAAAGCTATGAGAAACCTATGCTATGCTATGCTAAGTTACTTCAGTAGTGTCCGACTCTGTGTGACCCCATAGACAGTAGCCTACCAGGCTCCCCGGTCCCTGGGATTCTCCAGGCAAGAACACTGGAGTGGGTTGCCATTTCCTTCTCCAATGCAGGAAAGTGAAAAGTGAAAGTGAAGTCGCTCAGTCGTGTCCGACTCTTAGCGACCCCATGGACTGCAGCCTATCAGGCTCCTCCATTCATGGAATTTTCCAGGCAAGAGTACTGGAGTGGGGTGCCATTGCCTTATGAGAAACCTAGACAGCATATTAAAAATCAGAGATATCATTTTGCTGAGAAATGCATGTATAGTCCAGTAGTCATATATGGACTTGAGAGTTGGACCATAAAGAAAGCTGACACCTGAAGAAGATGCTTTCAATCTGTGGTGCTGGAGTAGACTCTTGAGAGGCCCTTGGACAACAAGGAGATAAAACCTAAAGGAGATCAGTCCTGAATATTCACTGAAAGGACTGATGCTGAAGCTGAAGCTCCAATACTCTGGCCACCTGATGTGAAGAACTGACTCATTGGCAAAGACCTTATGCTGGGAAAGGATGAAGGCAGAGGGAGAAGAAGGCCACAGAGGATGAAATGATTGGATGGCATCATCAACTAAATAGATGAGTCTGAGCAAACTCTAGGAGATAGTGAAGGTCAGAGAAGCCTGCTATGCTGCAGTCCATGGGGTCTCAAAGAGTTGGACATTACTGAGCAACTAAATAACAACAGCAAAATTTATTGAAAAATTATTTTCCCAATTTCTTTCAGAAATCATCTCTTTAAATGTGTAAATTACAAATCTATTCCCAGAGGCATAATTCTGAGCTTCTTTGGTTAATTCCAGAAGCTTATTTTGACATTACCACAGAATTTGAAATATGAAACAATTTTCTACGATCTTACAGTGTAATTTACTTCCTTTCATTAATTATTTTCCAACTTGCCTTGGTTATTCCATACCTTTTATTTTGTAAATAAACTCTAGAAAAATTTGGTCTGGGTATGAAACAAAATTCTATTGGAGAGTTATTTGGAATTACCTTAAAATCCTACATTAGTTTTGGAAAAACTGACAATAGTAATACATCCTGCTATACAGTATATAGTTGTGTGTTAGTCCCACAGTAAAGTCTTCTGCTTTCTAAAATCTATTACATTTTAATATATTTGTTTTTATTTGTTCACCTCTATACCTGTTTTCTAGTTCATTCTCCTTAATTTTTGAAACAGGAAAATTGGTATTCTTTATAAGTAAAAACATGTAATGATTAGCTCTGCCAAATGCAGTCTATATAATATTAAGCAGATTATTCAATCTTTTCTTAAGCTTAATTTTCTTTATATGTAAAATGGAGATTGCTGCTGCTAAGTCACTTCAGTCGTGTCTGACTCTGTGCGACCCCATAGACCGCAGCCCACTAGGCTCCCCCCGTCCCTGGGATTCTCCAGGCAAGAATACTGGAGTGGGTTGCCATTTCCGTCTCCAATGCATGAAAGTGAAAAGTGAAACTAAAGTCGCTCAGTCATGCCCAACTCTTTGCGACTCTTTGGACTGTAGCCTGCCAGGCTCCTCTGTCCATAGATTCTCTAGGTAAGAATACTGGAGTGGGTTGCTGTGCTGTCCTTCAGGGGATCTTCCCAGCCTAGGGACTGAACCCATGTCTTGTCTCTCCTGCACTGGCAGGCAGGTTCTTTACCACTAGCGCCACCTGGAAAGTCCTTTAATATTACTATTTGATGAGCTAACTGATTTTATAAAAATGAATTACTCTGAAATTACTAAATAAAAACATTCGCAATTTTATAAACTATAGAGATTGACCTGATGATATATATATACATATAAATATAATCATACATATATATATAATCGTACATATATATATATATATATATATATATATATATATATAAGCATGCTGCTGCTAAGTCACTTCAGTCGTGTCTGACTCTGTGCGACCCCATAGACGGCCTCCTACCAGGCTTCCCTGTCCCTGGGATTCTCCAGGCAAGAACACTGGAGTGGGTTGCCATTTCCTTCTCCAATGCATGAAAGTGAAAAGTGAAAGAGAAGTTGCTCAGTTGTGTCTGACTCTTAGCGACCCCATGGACTGCAGCCTACCGGGCTCCTCTATCCATGGGATTATCCAGGCAAGAGTACTGGAATGGGGTGCCATTGCCTTCTTCTCTGATATATAGCATATATATGCTATATATATATATATATATATATATATATATATATATATCAATAATGTGTTTATATTTGTGTGTGAAGCATTTCATAATTTCTTCATATGTGACCTATGGAGTGCACCTATCAAAAACATGTATAATATCATATATGAAACGAATCACCAGTCCAAATTTGATGCATGATACTGGTTGCTTGGGGCTGGTGCACTGGGATAACCCAGAGGGATGGTATGGGGACGGAGGAGGGAGGGGGGTTCAGGGTGGGGAACACGTGTATACCTGTGGCGGATTCATGTTGATGTATGGCAAAATCAATACAACATTGTAAAGTAATTAACCTCCAACTCAAATAAAATAAATTTATATTAAAAACATTTGACTAGTTTTGTCAAACCAATGAAAACGTTACACACTGTTTCTATAAATAAATGTTATTATTTTAGAAGTATCTGAAATTTTACAATTTGAAAAAATTTCATCAGTGATTAGCATCACTTTAAATAAGTTGTTAGCTTATTTTTATATTGTTATTAACTTATTAAATTTCTTGCACTCATTAAATCAGTTTTGATAACTTGAATTTCCAGGATTCTACTCTAAGAAATACTATTTGCAGGGCAGGAATAGAAGTGCGGACACAGAGAAAGGACTTGTGGACGCAGTGGGGGAAGGTGAAGGCATGAGGGACTGCGAGCAGCACTGACATACACACACTGCCGTGTGTACAGTAGATAGCCAGCAGGACGCTACTGTGCAGCACAGGGGACTCAGCTCGGTGCGCTGTGGCCACCAGGAACAGAGGGTGGGGGTGGAAGGGAGACTCAAGATTGAGGGGGTATGTATATATATATATATATACATATGGCTGGTTCATGTTATACAGCAGAAACTAACAACATTGTAAAGCAATTGTATTCCAAAAATAAATAAATAAATAAAAGGTATTCCTGCAAATTTTGATTTTTAAGTTGAATATATAGCTAATGAAATATATATCTAATGAAATTTATATCTAATGAAATTTATATATATGTATATATAAATTGTAGAAGTGAATGGCAATCCACTCTAGTATTCTTGCCTGGAGATTCCTGTGGACCTCTAGAAGAGCCTGGCAGGCCAGTCCATGGGGTCGCAAAGAGTCAGATTCAACTGAGTGACTAATACTATAATATACAAAAATACTGAATCACTGTTGTACTTCTGAAACATATAATACTGTAAGTCAACTATAATTCTTTAAAATTCACATTTCAAACAGGAAAAATATCACTAAAACAAGCTAAACTGAAAAACTGAATCTAAAATACAAACTATAGGTTAGACAAAATGAGATTTGATGGAAGTCTGAGATGAGAGAAGGAATACTGAATAAAAATATTTGGTAAATCTTCAACAAATGTTGTTGGGAAAAATGGATTTTTATGTGTAAGAGTGGAGAAGGAAATGGCAACCCACTCTAGTATTCTTGCCTGGAAAATCCTATGGACAGAGAAGCCTGGCAGGCTACATAGGATCACAAAGAGTCGGACACAACTGAAGTGACTTAACACACACACACACACACACACACACACACACCCGTGTAAGAGAATGAACTAAGACTATCATCTTAGATCAGATCAGATCAGTCGCTCAGTCGTGTCCGACTCTTTGCGACCCCATGAATTGCAGCACGCCAGGCCTCCCTGTCCATCACCAACTCCCGGAGGTCACTCAGACTCACATCCATCGAGTCAGTGATGCCATCCAGCCATCTCATCCTCTGTCATCCCCTTCTCCTCCTGCCCTCAATCCCTCCCAGCATCAGAGTTTTCTCCAATGAGTTAACTCTTCACATGAGGTGGCCAAAGTACTGGAGTTTCAGCTTTAGCATCATTCCTTCCAAAGAAATTCCAGGGCTGATCTCCTTCAGAATGGACCGGTTGGATCTCCTTGCAGTCCAAGGGACTCTCAAGAGTCTTCTCCAACACCACAGTTCAAAAGCATCAATTCTTCAGCCATACACAAAAGTTAGCTCGACAATGGATTAAAGACCTATACATAAAAGTCATAATGCTAAACCTCCTAGAAGGAAACACAGGGGAAAGTCTTCATTAAATTGGATTTGACAATGATTTCTTGGTTATGACTCCAGAAGAATAGGAAACAAGCAAAAAATAGATAATCAGTACTACATCAACTAAAAAGCTTTTGTGAAACAAAGGAAAAAAATCAACATTGTCAAAAGGCAACTACAGAAAAGGACATAATATTTGCAGAACATGTATATGGGGTAAATACATATAAAGAATATATGAAGTACTCATACAGCACAACAAGAAAATTTAAATAATCCAGTTTAAAAAATAGGCAAAAGACTTGAAGAGGCATTCCTCCAAAGATGATGTACAAGTGTTGAATAAACAAAGATAAAGCTTCCAATCATCAGAGAAATGAAAATCAAAACCATAAGGATGGTGACTCACATCCATTAGGGTGGTGACTATCAAAAGATATGAAAATACCTGTTGGTAAAGATGTGGAAAAACTGGACCCCAAGTGCACTGTTGGAGAGATTCTAAAATAGCACAGTCACTATGAAAAACAATATGAAAGTTCCTCAAAAAATTAAAAATAGAACTGTCAAATGATCCATCAATCCCTGAGAACTTAATATGCATGCTACAGAGAGAGGCTGGAACCTGAACATTTTGCTGTAGTACTGAAATGCTTGTACCTGGATACATTTCTCCTTGAGCAACAAAATACAAAGAACCAATATAGGGCTCAAAATAACTGCATAAAAGTTCAATTAGGGCAATTTCTGGGCAAAGCATAAAAAGAGACCAAAAAGCCCAACTGCCACTTCTGAAGAGCCTAGAGCAAAAGCAGGGTACTGCATATGCCCTCCGCACTCAACACCACCAGAAGGGGGGGCAAACCACTTAAGCCACCCCTCAGATCTGACCCCTGGACTCCTACTTTCACTCCATATAAATAGCAAGCTCACATCCCCTTGGGGAATGAGCAAGCAAAGGAAGCTGTTGTTTATTCTTGCTTACCTCTGCTGCAACAGGGGCCCATAAAGCCTTGCCTGAATTACTTATCTGGCCTCTAGTAGATTTCTACTTATGGAAGAAAGCCAGGAACTGTGGTAAGTATCATTACAACATGAATAAGATTTGAGGCCATTATGCAAAGTAAAATAAGCCCTCTACAAAGAATAAACAAGGTGTGACTTACTTATATGAGGTATATAAAGTAGTCAGATTCATAAGAAACAGAAAGTAAATCATGCTTATCCTATCTGAGGGAAAGAAAATTGTTAAAGGTGTTTCAGTTTTGCAAGATGAAAAAGTTCTGGAGATATGTTTCACAAAGGGTGTGTGTACTTACCACGGCTTAATTGTATGTTTAAAAATGATTAAGGCAGCAATTCACATTGTATGTTTTTTTACCACAAAAAATGTTAGGCAAATATCTGCATATAGTTAAATGTTAATCACAGGAAAAAAAAAAAAAAAACCAATAATAACATTTCATTTATTTCAAGAAGAAAAGAAGCTTGAAAACAAAACAAAACAATAGGATGTGACAACGTGAATCATAATCTTATTTTTAGAATCATTTAATGGCTTGGGAAAAGGATAAAGATACTAATTATATATGACTCCCTCCTTTAAAAGAGTAGGCTAGTAGGAAAAGATACTAAATAACAGAATACACATGTAAAATTTCCAAACCAGTACAGAAAAGAAAAATATAATGAGGGAATTTAAACCATAATTCAATACCTAAGAAACAGAAAAACAGAAAAAACAAACAAACAAAAAACAAAACAGCTGGGACACAGAGAATGAAAAAAAGAAGCCATAATACATCAATAACCATAATAGATATAACTACAATAAGCACTCTATTTAAAAACAAAACTTTCTCTCTTGGATTCAAATAAAAACCAAACTATTTTCTGTCTTAAAGTGACATACCTGAGAAATATATCTTGAAAGACTAAATGTGTAAAGTAAGATAAAGATATACCAGGTGAAACATTAATCAAAAGAAAGAAATTTTATTAATATCATAAAAACCAGAGCTTTAACTAAAACATGACTAATGATAGATTCCTTATATAGTGATACATTTTATCAGAAAACTAATATTCTAAACTTATAAGTATACAGTATATAATATAGTGTAAAATATTTTAAAACTGTTGTTCCTCAGTCACTAAGTCCTGTCCAACTTTTTGAATGCCAATCTCCTCTGTCATACTCTACCTCAAATTCGCTAAACTTCATGTCCATTGAGTTGGTTATACTCTGCTGCTCCCTTCTCCTTTTGCCTTCAATCTTTCCCAGCATCAGGTCTTTTCCAATAAGTCACCTCTTTGCATCAGGTTTGCCAAAGCATTGGGGCTTCAACTTCAGCATCAGTCCTTCAATGAATATTCAAGGTTGATTTAGGAGTGATTGGTTTGATCTACTTCAGTTCAAAGGACTCTCAAGAGTCTTCTCTGACACCACAATTCAAAAGTATCAGTTCTTTGGTGCTAAGCCTTCCTTAAGGACCAACTATCACATCCATACACGACTATTGGAAAAACCATAGTTTTGACTCTGGCGACGTCTGTGGCAAAGTAATGTCTCTGATTTTTGATATGCTGTCTAGGTTTCTGATAGCATTCCTTCCAAGGAGCAAGTGTGTTTTAATTTCATGGCTGCAGGCACCATTCACAGTGATTATGGAGAATAAGAAAGTAAAATCTGTCACCATTTCCACTTTTTCCCCTTCTATTTGTCATGAAGGGATGGGACTAGATGCCAAGATCTTAGTTTTTTAAATGTTGATTTTCAATACAACTTTTTCACTCTCCTCTTTTACCTTCATCAAGATGATCTTCGGTTCCTCTTCACTTTCTGCCATTAGTGTAACATCTGACTATCTGAGGTTGTTGATATTTCTGCCAGTAATCTTGATTCCAGTCTGTGAGTAATCTAGTCCAGCATTTTGCATGATGTATTCTGCACAGAAGTTAAACAAGGAGAGCAACAATATACAGCCTTGTATATTGTACTCCTTTCCCACTTTTGAAACAGTCCATTATTCCACATCCAGGTCTATCTGTTACAGTTTCTTGACCCTCATACAGGTTTCTCTGGAGACAAGTAAGGGGGTCTGATACTCCTATCTCTTTAAGAATTTTCCACAGTTTCTTGCAACTTATTTAGTTAAAGGCTTTAGTATAGTCAATGAGGCAAAAGTTGATTTTTTTTAGAACTCTCTTGTCTTCTCCATCATCCAAAAAGTATTGGTAATTTGATCTTTAGTTCCTCTGCCTCTTCAAAATCCAGCTTGTACATCTGGAAGTTCTTAGTTCACATTCTGCTGAAGCCTTCTTGTTGTTCAATCACTAAGTCATGTCTGACTCTTTGTAACTCCATGAATTACAGCACCACAGGCTTCTCTGTCCTTCAGTATCTCCCAGAGTTTGCTCAAATCCATGGCCATTGAGTCAGTGATGCTGTCTAACTATCTCATCCTCTGATATCCTCTTCTCCTTTTGCCTTCAATCTTTCCCAGCATCAAGATTTTTTCCAATGAATTGTCTCTTCCCATCAGATGGCTAAAGTATTGGAACTTCAACTTCTGCATCAGCCCATCCAAGGAATATTCAGGGTTGATTTCCCTTAGGATTGACTGGTTTGATCTCCTTCAGTCCAAGGGTCTCTCAAGAGTCTTCTCCAGCACCACAGTTTGAAAGCATCTTCTTTGGTGCTCAGTCTGTTTTATGGTCCAAATCTCACATGTGTACATGACTACTGGAAAAATCAGAGCTTTGACTACACGGACTTTGTTGGCAAAGTGAAGTCTCAGCTTTTTAATATGCTGTCTAGTTTCATCATAGCTTTCCTTCCAAAGAACAAGCATCTTTTAATTTTGTGGCTGCCATCACCATCCACAGTGATTTTGCAGCCACAGAAAAGAAAATTGATCTCTGTTTCCACCCCTTCCATTAGCTAGGAAGTAATGGGAACAGATGCCATGATCTGAGTTTTTTTGAATGCTGACTTTCAAGTCAGCTTTTTCACTCTCCTCAAGAAGATCTTTAGTTCCTCTTCACTTTCTGCCACTAGAGTAGTATCATCTGTGTACCTGAGGTTGCTGATATTTCTGCCAGCAATCTTGATTCATCAAGCCCAGCATTTCATACGATGTACCGATGTACCTGATGTGAAGAGTTGACTCATTAGAAAAGACCATGATTCTAAGAAAGACTGAAAGCAGGAGAAGAGGACAACAGATGACAAAATGGTTGAAAGGCATCACCAACTCAATGGACATGAGTTTGAGCAAGCTCCAGGAGATGGTGAAGGACAGGGAAGCCTGACGTGCTGCAGTCCATGGGGTCACAGAGTCAGACACGATTGAGCAACTGAACAACAACTCTGCATAGAAGTTAAATAAGCAGGGTGACAATATATACACCCTTGTTGTATTCCTTTCCCAATTTGGAACCAGTCTATTGTTCTGTGTATGGTTTTAATGTTGCTTCTTGTCCTGGATATAGGTTTCTCAGGAGGCAGGTAAGGTGGTCTGGTATTTCCATCTCTTTACGAATTTTCCACAGTTTGTTGTAATCCTCATAGTCAAAGGCTTTAGAGTAGTCAGTGAAGCAGAAATAGATGTTTTTCTGCAATTCCTTTACTTTTCTTATGAACCAATGTATGTTGGCAATTTGATCTCTGGTTCCTCTGCCTTTTCTATATCCAGCTTGTACATCTGAAAGTTATCAGGTCACATACTATTGAAACCTAGCTTGAAGGATTTTGAGCATAATCTTGCTAGCATGTGAAATACAGGCAATAGCATGGTAGTCTGAACATTCTTTGGCACTGGGCTTCTTTAGGATTGGAATGAAAACTGACCTTTTCCAGTCTGTGGATACTGCTGAGTTTTCCAAATTTGCTGACATATTGAACGCAGAACTTAAACAGCATCGTCTTTTAGGACTAAAAAAAGCTCAGCTAGAACCCTGTCACGGAGAAGACACTGGCAACCCACTCCAGTACTCTTGCCTGGAAAATCCCATGGGCGGAGGAGCCTATGGAGGACCCCATAGGCTGCAGTCCATGGGGTCGCTAAGAGTCGGGCACGACTGAGCAACTTCACTCTCACTTTTCACTTTCACGCATTGGAGAAGGAAATGGCAACCCACTCCAGTGTTCTTGCCTGGAGAATCCCAGGGACAGGGGAGCCTGGTGGGCTGCTGTCTATGGGGTCACACAGAGTCGGACACGACTGAAGTGACTTAGCAGCAGCAGCAGCAGAACCCTGTCATCCCAACTAGCTCTGTCTCTACTAATGCTCCCTAAGGTGAGTGACTACATTACGTGGTTACCAGGTCATTAAGACATTTCTTATAGAGCTCTTCTGTCCCTGTCAGGTCCTCACTATTTCTGTTATCATGCCCATCTTTGCATGAAATAGTCCCTCGATGTCTCCAATTGTCTTGAAGAGATCTTAGTGTTTTCCATTCCATTGTTTTCCTCTATTTCTTTGCATTGTTCTTTTAAGAAGGCCTTCTTATCTTTCCTTGCTATTCTCTGGAACCCTGCATTCCATTTAGAGTATTTTTCCTTTTCTCCCTTGCCTTTTGCTTCTCTTCCTTTCTCAGCTACTCACAAATGCAAAGTCTTCTCAGAACATTTTGCCCTCATTCATTTTTCTTTTGGTGGTTTAGGTCACTGACTCCTGTACAATGTTACCAACCTCTGTCCTTAGTTCTTCAGACACTCTCTTCCAGATCTAATCTCTTGAAACTATTCATCACCTGCACTGTATAATATAAGGGATTTGATTAGGTCATACCTAAATGGTCTAGTGGCTTTCCCTACTTTCTCAGATCGTAAAGAATCCACCTGCAATGAAGGTGACTCAGGTTCAATCTCTGGACCAGGAAGATCCCCTGGAGAAGAGAATGGCAAACCCACTCCAGTATTCTTGCCTGGAAAATCCCAGGGACAGAGGAGCCTGGTGGGCTATGGTCCATGGGGTCACAAAGAGTTGGACACAACTGAATGACTGATCCTTTGCAAAAGGAGCTTATCATCTAAACAATGGTCAGATCTAGGTCTTGTTTTCACTCTCTGTATAGTTTCTCCATCTTTGGCTACAAAGAACATAATCAATCTGATTTCAGTGTTTACCATCTGGTAATGTCTAAACAAATGGAGATTACACTGCTATTTTTAAGGTTGCATCCAAGTACTGCATTTTGGACTCTTTTGATGACCATGAGGGTTCTTCCATTTCTTCTAATGGATTCTTGCCCAAAGTAGTAGATATAACGTTCATCTGAATTAAATTCGCCCAATTCCCATCAATTTTAGTTCACTGATTCCTAAGAGGAAAGTGCCTTTCCTGCTTGACCACGTCTAATTTATCTTGATTCATAGACCTAACATTCTAGGTTACTATGCAATATTGTTTTTTACAGCACTCGACTTCATTTTCACCACCAGACACATTCACATCTGAATGTTATTTGCATTTGGTCCAGCTGCTTCATTCTTACTGGAGCTATTTTTAATGGCTTTCTGCTCTTCCTCAGTAGCATACTGGATACCTTCTGATCTGGGGGGCTCATCTTGTGGAGTCATATCTTTTTGACATTTCATACTGTCCATGGGGTTCTCCAGGCAATAATACTAAAGTGGGCTGCCATTTCCTTCTCCAGTGGACAATGTTTTGTCAGAGTCTTCATTATTATCCATCCATTTCAGATGGCCCCACACGGAATGGCCCATAGCTTCACTGAGTTACACAAGCCCCTTCACCATGACAAGACTGTAATCCATGGAGAGGAAAATTCCAAGTTGTATTTGACACATTTGTGATCCCAATGACTGCAACCCATCTCCTCTGTTCATGGGATTTTCCATTAAGGATACAGGAATGGGCTTCTCTTTCCTTCTCCAGGGTATCTTCCTGACCTGGGGATTGAGTCCATGTCTGCATTGCAGACATCCTGCATTATAGGTGGATAGTTTGCTACTGTGCCACCCAAGCTTCCCATTAAATCTGTAAAGACCAATTAATAAATCTAGTAAAAGTGGCAAATAATATTTTAATATGTTAAAATGTATCTTTATACTATTTGATAGTTGAAGCAGTCAAAAGCAATACCATAGAGAATATAAAAATAGAATAAAAAGATTAATGTGAATGTAGGAAATATTGTACCAAACCATTGCACAAAACACATTTTCAAGCAAAGACTTTTTGTGTTTTAATTATTATTGGTCAATTCCAATTTCATACTGTCAGCCTCAATCTATTTCAAACACTGACTTCATACAGACTACAGTATTTCTTCAAAAAGTTACTAAAGAGAAATTGATAAGAAAAGGAAGACTGGGAAACAACTTATGTTTGTGAATAAAAAATACGTTACTAAAAATATGTGAATTTAGAAGAAATGATAAAAGATAAAACAGATTATTAAAATTGAAAACTAAAAATACTATATGTCAAGCTGATAAAATTCAAAGTAGCTCATAAAAGAAAAATTTATATCCTTAAATATTTGTATTGTAAAAGAAAAGGTTCTTGAAATTAAAATATTAAGCTTACAACCAAAGAAGTAAAAGTGATCCATTAATCTCTAGATTTAATACAATCTCTATCAAACATCCATTACATGTTCCCAGAGAAGTAGAACAAAAAATCCCATAATTATATAGAACCACAAAAGACCCTAAATTGCCAAAGCAATCTTGAGAAAAAACAACAAAGCTAAATATATCACAATCCCAGACATAAGACTAGACACAAAGCTACAGTAATCAAAACTAGTATCTGTTGCATTGGCACAACAGATATATATGTAACAGAATGGAGAGCCCAGAAATAAGCCCATATAAAGATCAATTTGTCTCATAAAGGTCAATTCATCAAAAACAAAGGAAGCGTGAATATGCAATGGAGAAAAAACAGCCTTTTCAATAAATGGTACTAAGAAAACAAGACAGCTACATTTAAAATAATGAATTTGGAACACTTCCTCACACCATATACAAAAAGAAGTTCAAAATGTATTAAAGATCTAAATGAGAGGCCTGAAATCATAAAAATCCTAGAGGAAAACATGGGCCAAGCACTCTTTGACATATATAATAGCATTATTTTTTGTCTGTTTCCTAAGGCAAAGGAAATAAAACAAAAGTAAACAAATGAGACCTAATTAAACTTAAAAGCTTTTCCACAGGAAAGGAAATAATCAAGAAAGCAGACAACCTACTGAATAAATGTTTGCAAGTCATACTGCCAGCAAGGGGTTAATATTCAAAATATATAAACAGATCAATACAAAAAGGCAATACAATCCAAAAATGGACAGAATCTTTTGACATGTTTTTGCAAAAAAAGAAACATAGATGGCACACAGATACATGAAAGGATGCTCAATATGACTAATTATTTGAAAAATGAAAATCAAAACTGCTCACACCAGTGAAAACGGCTATAGTCAAAAAGTCTATAAATAGCAAATGTTGGAGAGGATGTGAGAATAGAGAATCTTCTTACACTGTTATGTGCGTGCACGCATGCTCAATCGCTACGTAGAGTCATGACCGACTCTCTGTGACAAGGGACCATAGCCCTCCAGGCTCCTCTGTTCATGGGATTCTACAGGCAAGAAGACTAGAGTGGGTTGCCATGCCCTCTTCCAGGGGATTTTCCCCACCCAGGGATCGAACCTACATCTCTCGCACCTCAAGGGGATTCTTCACCATTGAGCCAGCAGGAAAGCAATCTACACTATGGGTGGGAATGTAAATTGGTGCAGCCATTCTATAAAACACTAGGGAGTTTCCTCAAAAAACTAAAAATAGAACTATCATATGGTCCATCAATTCCATCCCTGTGTATATATCTGGAAAAAAATGAAAACACTAATTTGAAAGGACACATGCACCTCAATGTTCATAACAGCACTATTTATAATAGCCAAGATACAGCAGCAAGCCAAGCGCTAATCAACAGATGGATGGATATAGAAGATGTGCCATATATATGAATATTTCTCAGCCATAAAAAGAATGAAATTCTTCCACTTGTAGAACATGGATGGACATAGAGAATGCTATGCTTAGTGAAGCAAAGTCAGAAAGACAAATATTCTATGAAATCACTTCTTCATGGAATCTAAAACATAATACAAATTAATGTATACACAAAAACAGAAACATACTCATAGATGAGGAAAATAAACTTGTGCTTACCAAAGGAGAGAGGGAAAGGAGGAATGACAAATTAGGGATATGGGATATAAAGGTAAAAACTATCATGTATAAACGGAAGCAGAAATGGTACCCTGTACAGGACAGAGAACGGTAGCTGTTACAGTTTAATGATTTTAAGGGAGTGTGATCTGCAAAAATACTGTATGCTGTACACCTGAAACTAATATAAAATTATAAGTCAACAATAAAAAAAAAAAAAAAAAGGCATAGAAGTAAAGAAAACCAGAATGAGCATAAATGTTAAATGAAAGAAAATAAGAAAAATATAAGAAAGAAAGATGAGTATGTTTCATTCATCATTTGTAATAATAAATTTGTTTGCTTATCATTGTAAACAATATTAAAAAATATAGTAGAAAATGATAGATTTGTTTATTTTTTCCTATTTTGCAACATTTTGGAAAATAACCATTTTATTAGTAATCCTGCATATAAGAAAAGTAAATAAACTTTGAATGCTGATGTTATAGGTACTGCAATTAGATAGGAGAAACTTTTTCCAGATATTATCTTGCTCGTACTAACTGATTTAAATTTGATTAATCTCATTCTAAAGATTTCCATATTCTATAATGCTTTGTTTTCAAAAATCATGTATATGGCAGTAACATGGATGGATCTAGAGATTGTCATACTGAGTGAAGTAAGTCAGACAGAGACACACAAATATCATATAATGTGGCTTATATGTGGAATCTAATCTGAATATTGCTGCTGCTGCTGCTGTTAAGTTGCTTCAGTCGTGTCCAACTCTGTGTGATCCCATAGACGGCAGCCCACTAGGCTCCTCTGTCCCTGGGATTCTCCAGGCAAGAATACTGGAGTGGGTTGCCATTTCCTTCTCCAATGCATGAAAGTGAAAAGTGAAAGTGAAGTCGCTCAGTCGTGTCCGACTCTTAGCGACCCCATGGACTGGAACCTACCAGGCTTCTCCGTCCATGCGATTTTCCAGGCAAGAGTACTGGGGTGGGGTGCCATTGCCTTTCCCGATCTGAATATTATTTATTTAAATTTAATTCAGATGATCATTATTTCTACTATTATGGACAAGAATCCCCTAGAAGAAATGGAGAAGCCCTCATAGTCAACAAAAGAGTCTTGGTGTAATACTTGGTGCAGTACTTGGTGCAATCTCAAAAATGACAGAATGATCTTGGTTCATTTCCAAGGCAAACCATTCAACATGACAGTAATCCAAGTCTAGGCCCCAATCACTAATGCCAAATAAACTAACATTGACCAGTTCTATGAAGACCTACAAGACCTTCTAGAGCGAACATCAACAAAAGATGTCCTTTTCATCATAAGGGATGAGAATGCAAAAGTAGGAAGTCAAGAGATACCTGGAATAATATGTAAGTTTGGCCTTGAAGTACACAATAAAGCAACGCAGAGGCTAACAGAGTTTTGTTAAGAGAACACACTGGTCACAGCAGACACACTTTTCCAACAAGACAAGAGACAACTCTACACATGGACATCATCAGATGGTCAATACTGAAATCAGATTGATTACATTGTTTGCAACTGAAGATGGAGAAGCTCTATAGAGTCAGCAAAAACAAGACTTGGAGCTGACTGTGGCTCAGATCATGAGGTCCTTACTACAAAATTCAGGCTTAAATTGAAAAAAAAAAAAAAAAAAAAAGTAGGGAAAACTGTTAGGCCATTCAGGTATGACCTAAATCAAACCCCTTATGATTATAAAGTGGAGGTGATTAATAGATTTAAAGAATAAGATCTGGTAGACAGAGTACCTGAAGATCTACAGATAGAGATTCATAATATTGTAAACTCTTGGCGACCCCATGGACTGCAGCCTGCCAGGCTCTTCTGCCCATGGGGTTTTCCAGGCAAGAGTACTGGAGTGGGGTGCCATTGCCTTCTCCAGTAACTTCCCCAGTGGCGCCCAGATCTAGGGATGGAAGGAGCTGGCCAGCCACCATGGCAGAAGGAAGGGAGGTTGGGGTCTCGCCTCTGCACAGGGTGCAACAGGTTAGCCGGGCAGGCCCCCAGCACCTCATTTCATGGAAGCTGGAGGCCGCCTGACCCCCACGCAGAGACTGGGGCAGGGGCCGGGTTCGACTTCTCAGCCTCCAGGGTGGGATGCTGTGTCTGGACCCTCAGCGAAATAGATGGCCAAACTCGGTTTTCGGAGTGCTAATGTCTCCGCTGCCCCTAATCTCCCGCCGAAAATAGATGGGGCTTCTTGGCTTGGGCCCTCCTCCACCTGCCCGGGTACCCACACTTTTCAGTTTTGTGTTTTTAAACAAAAACTAGAGAGTTCTTCAGAGAGGGCAGTGGCAGGCCACTCCAGTACTCTTGCCTGGAAAATCCTATGGGGGAAGAGCCTGGTAGGCTGCAGTCCATGGGATCCCGGAGAGTCAGACACGACTGAACGACTTCACTTTCACTTTTCACTTTGATGTATTGGAGGAGGAAATGGCAACCCACTCCAGTGTTCTTGCCTGGAGAATCCCAGGGACAGGGGAGCCTGGTGGGCTGCCGTCTATGGGGTCACACAGAGTCGGACACGACTGAAGTGACTTAGCAGTAGCAGCAGCAACATTGTAAAGGAGGTGGTGACCAAAACCATCCCAAAGAAAAAGAAATGCAAGAAGGAAAAGTGATATGAGGAGGCTTTACACATAGCTGAGGAAAGAAGAGAAGTGAAAGGCAAAGGAGAAAGGGAAAGATATACCCAGTGGAATGCAGAGTTTCAGAAAATAGCAAGGAGAGATAAGAAAGACTTCTTAAATGAACAATGAAAAGAAATAGAGGAAAACAATAAAATGAGAATGACTAGAAATCTCTTCAAGAAAATTGGAGATATCAAGGAAATATTTCATGCAAGGATGGACAGAAGCAGTAGGGACTGAAATGAAGTAGAAGAGATTAAGAAGTGGCAAGAATATACAGAAGAGCTATACCAAAAAAGTCTTACAGATCCAGTAACCGTGATGGTGCAGTCATTCACCCAGAGCCAACTATCCTGGTGTATGAATTCAAGTGAGATTTCGGAAGCATTACTACAAACAAAGCTAATGGAGGTGATGGAATCCCAACTGAGATATTTCAAATCCTAAAAGATGGTTAATTCAGTGTTGCACTCAATATGTCAGCAAATTTGGAAAACTCAGCGGCCACAGGACTGGAAAAGGTCACTTTTAATTTCAATCTCAGAAAAGGGCAATGTCAAAGAATGTTCACTACTGTACAACTGTGCTCATTGCACATGCTAGTAAGATTAAGGTCAAAATCCTTCAAACTAGGCTTCAGCAATACCTGAACTGAGAACTTCCAGATGTATAATTTGGGTTTAGAAAAGGCAGAGGAAACACAGATCAAATTTTCAACACTCTATGGATCATAGAGAAAGCAAGGGAATTCCAGAAAAACATCTACTTCTACTTCATTGACTACTCCAAGCCTATGATTGAGTGGATCACAACAAACTGTGGGAAATTTTAAAGGGATGGGGAATACCAGACCACCTTACCGGTCTGCTGAGAAACTTGTATGTAGGCCAAGTTCATATCCATTGAGTCACTGATGCTATCTAACCATCTCACTGTATGCCACCCTCCTCTCCTTTTACCTTCAATCTTTCCCAGCATAAGGGTCTTTTCCAATGAGAGAGTTGTTCCTATCAGGTAGCCAAAGTATTAGAACTTCAGCTCCAACAACAGTCCTTTCAATGAATATTTAGGGTTGATTTCTTTTAGGATTGACCAGTTTGATCTACATGAAATACAAGGAACTCTCAAGAGTCTTCTCCAGCACCACAATTTGAAAGCATAAATTTTTCAGCCTTCAGCCTTCTTTTCTTTGTTTCTTTGGTCCAATTCTCACATCCATTCATGACTACTAGAAAAACCATAGCTTTCATTATATGACATTTGTCAGCAAATTGATGTCTTTGTTTTTTAATATGCTATCTAGGTTTGTCATAGCTTTTCATCCAAGCAGCAAGTGTCTTTTAATTTCATGGTTGCAGTCACCATGCCCAGTGATTTTGAAGCCGAAGAAAATATTCAGAGTACATCATGTACAATACCACACTGGATGAATCAAAAGCTGCAATCAAGATTGCTCGGAGAAATATCAACAACTTCAGATATACAGATAATACCACTCTAATGGCAGAAAGGAAGAGGAATTAAAGATCCTCTTGATAAGAGTGAAAGAGGAAAGTGAAAAGGCTGGCTTAAAACTCAACATTCAAAAACCTTGGATCATGGCATCCAGTGCCATCACTTCCAGGCAAATAGAAGGGAAAACAGTGATAGATTTTATTTTTCTGAGCTCCAAAATCACTGTTGGCAGTGATGACTGCAGCCATGAAATCAAAAGACACTGAAATCAAAAGGACTGATGCTGAAGCTCCAATACTTTGGCCACCTGATGTGAAGAATTAACTCATTGGAAAAGACCCTGATGCTGGGAAAGATTGAAGGCAGGAGGAGAGGGGACAACAGAGGATGAGGAAGTTGGATGGCATCACTGACTCAATGGATATGAGTTTGAGCAGGCTCTGGGTGTTTGTGATGGACAGGAAAGCCTGGTGTGCTGCAGTCCATTGGGTCACAAAGAGTTGGACATGAGTGAGCGACTGAAGTGAGTCTGAGAGGCAAGGGAGGAGGGATAAATTGGAAGATTAGGACTGACATACTGAAGCGATTTAGCAGCAGCAGCAGAAGAAGCAGCACACACACTTCCATGTATAAATAAGTAATTAGTATGGACCTACTGTCAGTCCATGGAGAAGGAAATGGCAACCCACTCCAGTGTTCTTGCCTGGAGAATCCCAGGGACAGCGGAGCCTGGTGGACTGCCATTTATGGGGTCTCACAGAGTCGGACACGACTGAAGCAACTTAGCAGCAGTAGCAGCAGCAGCATCGACCTACTGTATTGCACAAGAAACTCAATACTCTGTAATGGCCTATTAGGGAAAAGAACCTAAAATAGAGTGGAGATATATATTTAACAAATTCACTTTGCTATATACCTGAAACTAACACAACATTAGTTGTGAACTGAACTGAATGATTTTCACAATATATTTTCAAGGGCTTTTTCA
Organism: Tragelaphus eurycerus; assembly: GCA_935064755.1. Lineage (NCBI taxonomy): Eukaryota > Metazoa > Chordata > Mammalia > Artiodactyla > Bovidae > Tragelaphus > Tragelaphus eurycerus. The sequence continues at coordinate 1,791,612 of CAKXYN010000057.1, read as the reverse complement.
AAGTCTATAAGTAGAAATTTATCCAGAGAAGGCAATGGCACCCCACTCCAGTACTTCTGCCTGGAAAATCCCATGGACAGAGGAGCCTGGTAGGCAGCAGTCCATGGGGTCGCTGAGGGTTGGACACGACTGAGCGACTTCACTTTCACTTTTCACTCTCATGCATTGGAGAAGGAAATGGCAACCTACTCCAGTGTTCTTGCCTGGAGAATCCCAGGGATGGAGGAGCCTGGTGGGTTGCCATCTATGGGGTCACACAGAGTCGGACACGATTGAATTGACTTAGCAGCAGCAGCAGCAGAAATTTATCAACGCCTATAACTATGTTACAACATAGACTCATAATTCTTAAATTAAAAATAACTATATAAAGAATAACATGTGCATTCATGTATTACATATCTTTTGTAACTTTTTATGTGTAAAATCTATTTATGCTGCACAAAAGTTTCATTTAATTTTCATTGTAAGAACAAACTTGTTGTTACCAAAGGGAAGAGAAAAGGGAGATTTAACAAATCATGGTATGGGATTAAAATATAAAAACTATGTATAAAGTTTAATAAACAAATAGGCATATTGTATAATACAGAGAATGAGAGTAATATCCTGCACAACTGCATACCCATCATACTAATAACACCACTCAATTATCAGGGATACGCATTTTTCTTTAACTGTATTTTCATTTTCACCAAAACTAAAGTGCATTTGAGTCATTCCAGATGAATTAGTGAAAAACAAAGGACGAAAATAATTTGACAACTTATAGAAAGCAGTCATTACAATCTTGGTCTAGAAAGATGTTTAAGAAAGAATTTAGAAATTAACATTTTTATTTATTTCACTTCTCAATAATTTAAAATTCTGTAACAAACAATCTGATAAAGGGAAGTTTCCATCTTCCTTTTTAATCACTATATGTGTAATTTTATTTTCTTGCCTTAATGTGCTACTACTTCTGCCAAAACTTTTTTTAAAAAGGGGTGGGGGAACTGTGGACACACTTAATTTTTTACCTATTTCAAAAGAAATATTTTCAGAATGTCACCAATAATAATGGTGAAAAGGAAAGTGAAAGTCATCAGTCCTGTCCAACTTTTTGTTACCCAAGGACTGTAGTCTGCTGACTCCTCTGTCCATGGAATTCTCTAGGCAAGAATACTTGGGTGAGTAGCCCATCCCTTCTCCACGGGATCTTCCCAATCCAGGGATCAAACCCAGGTCTCCTGCTTTGCAGGCAGATTCTTTACCATCTGAACCACCAGGAAAGCCCAATGATAATGGTACTTGGACTAGCTTTTATTGATTTTCTTCATAAAATTAATGAAATATTTTTATTTTCCTAATTTGCTCAGGGTTTGTTGTTGCTGTTAAATCACTAATAGATCTTTTTCTTGATTTAACTGAGATATTCATTTAATGGTGCTTATATGTATGTACATGTACACATAAACACAAACATATATATATGATATATAATACAAATATACACATATTCATGCATATATTTGCTTTTGAAATATATAATAATAGTAATATATTTTATATGGTACTTATATATTTATAGATAGATACATATATACATATACATGCATCAGATCAGATCAGATCAGTTGCTCAGTCGTGTCCGACTCTTTGCGACCCCATGAATCGTAGCACGCCAGGCCTCCCTGTCCATCACCACCTCCTGGAATTCACTCAGACTCACATCCATCGAGTCAGTGATGCCATCCAGCCATCTCATCCTCTGTCGTCCCCTTCTCCTCCTGCCCTCAATCCCTCCCAGCATCAGAGTCTTCTCCAATGAGTCAACTCTTCGCATGAGGTGGCCAAACTACTGGAGTTTCAGCTTTAGCATCATTCCTTCCAAAGAAATCCCAGGGCTGATCTCTTTCAGAATGGATTGGATCTCCTTGCTGTCCAAGGGACTCTCAAGAGTCTTCTCCAACACCACAATTCAAAAGCATCAATTCTTTGGCGCTCAGCCTTCTTCATAGTCCAACACTCACATCCATACATGACCACAGGAAAGACCATAGCCTTGACTAGATGAACTTTCGTTGGCAAAGTAATGTCTCTGCTTTTGAATATGCTATCTAGGTTGGTCGGTCATAACTTTCCTTCCAAGGAGTATGTGTCTTTTAATTTCATGGCTGCAGTCACCATCTGTAGTGATTTTGGAGCTCAGAAAAATTAAGTCTGACATTGTTTCCACTGTTTCCCCATCTATTTCCCATGAAGTGATGGGACCGGATGCCTTGATCTTTGTTTCCTGAATGTTGAGCTTTAAGCCAACTTTTTCACTCTCCACTTTCACTTTCATCAAGAGGCTCTTTAGTTCCTCTTCACTTTCTGCCATAAGGGTGGTCCATAGATATTTGCATTTGTTTTGGTAATGTGGGGAGTATTTTACATACATATTCAAATGTGAGTCTGGGTTAAAATTTTCATTTCTTACACTGTTTTTGTCATCAGGATGGCTATCAGGTTTTGCTAACTATATAAATTGTTGCTGGTGTTGAGAAAGTCATTTCCTAGGGAGGTTGATAAGAAGTTTACGGGTCCCCAAGGAGAGAGGGGTCTGGAATTCTCAAGGAGGAAGAAAGGACAAACTTTTTTTCCTCTACATTCCTTAGGATTATATAACAATAATATATCCTGCTTGAGGACAGTCTCTGGAAAAAAAAAAAAACCTTCTGGCTAATCTTATTATCTTAAAATGTAAATTACGGGAGTAGGTCTAGTGAGGTCTTTACAACCTCCAGACATTCTTTTGATTCACTGTAATAACTAATTAGAGAGTATATAACTCCATGGCTAACAATAGCAAGGGCGTACTCTTTCTGCCCCCTTCTGATGCCTATGTCAGAAGCTTCCTCTATCTCCTTTATACTTTAATAAAATTTTATTATACAAAAGCTCTGAGCAATCAAGCCTCTTCTCTGGCCCCGGATTGGATTCTTTTCCTCCAGAGCCCAAGAATCCCAGCGTCTTTGCGTTGTTCAGCAACAACCTTTCATGTTGGGGGCTCGTCTGGAATTCTTCAGGACAAGGTGAGGATGCTTGGAGCTCTAATTCTTTGTTCTCGTAGCGAACATGTTTTCTGCTGTACTTTACTAACTCTACGGTGTGCTTGCATGAATGAATGAAATGCCCTGCATGAAGCAAGTGAGGAGCCCTGCTCTGCGGTTCCACAGCGACCTCATAAGGCTTATGGCAAAAGTTTGTCAGGGGTTCATACTGACCTGTCAATGCCAAGAGGCATCCAACGTCTCCTTCGGGAACCGACCAAAAATGGGCAAAGCATGTGGATTGAACTCTCCTTTCTCGGTCAAACTTTTCAGTCTCTTTGACCATTTTACAACTCCTTGGAAATTAGAAGTATGAACCTAACCTGTCAGATCATAGACTTTCAAGGGACTTGTGATCTATGCTGTTACTGCATACTGTAACTTAGGTCACAAACTTGGATTGGTAGTCAGGAAGCGCCTAGCCTTGTTAGTCACGGAACATTTGGAAGGTAGATGGAGCTCCATCTCCAAGAGCATCTCTGAGGCTAAAGTTTACTCAGATTGGAACTACAATGGAGTTTTTTTTTTTCCTTTGGTAATGCTGGCTCTTAGTGGACCAGAGAAGACTCTTATACTGGTATGGTGATGCTTAGGAGGCTCTTATACTGGTGTGGTGACACTTGGAAGGAACATCTCAGTTTTATGTTCCAACCAGTCTAATTGTGGTCAGTAATATACTCAGGGTCGTGCACAGGCACTCAGGTGATGAATGTTTCCCCCAGCAGTTTATCCGGGGAGGCATTCCAGAAGGTTACTCTAATTGCACCCTGGGTGGCATCAGAGGCAAGCAAGGTTTTAATGGTGAGGACCTGGATGTCAGGGATGCCATCAGGTCTACACCTGGTGCATCCCCACCCCGTCTCGGTGGTAGAACCAGGAAGGACAAGTATGTCACCTGCGTTGGTAAGGGACAGACTAAGTCCAACTGGGAAAGAAAAACTTTGGTGTAAAGTCTGTCTACACCCCCATCGAGAGCAGGGAGGGATGCCTCCAGTAGAAAGAGGGTGCTGGTCGCTTTTTTTTTCTCTCTTACAGATAGGAGCTAACAATTCCAGCCTCACTCTTGAACTGTATCCTGAAAAACTGGGACAGATTTGATCCGCAGGGCTTAAAGAAGACACACCTGGTCTTCCTATGTGATACTACATGGCCATGGTACCCATTGGAGGATGGCAAACAGTGGCCAGTTGGTGGGTTTCTTAAGTATAATACTGTTTTACAATTAGATCGGTTCTGTAGAAAACAAGGGAAATGGGTAGAAGTGGCCTATGTGTTTCCCTTTTTCTCTCTGCAAAATACGCCAGACTTATGTCCTAAGGGTATAGATTTGGATGTGACTCCTTCAGCTCCCTCCTGTCCTACTTTGCTAGATGAGATGGAGGACAGGAGACAAAGAGTTAAAGAAAAGCAGATTTCTCCAATCTATCCCTGGGATCACATGCTTAGAGCAGCCAGAGAAACTGAGGAACAACCACACAAGCTTTTGCCTCTTCATGAAGCACCCACCAGGAAAAATAATCAGTCTATGAGAGTTAATAAGCCTTTTTCTTATCAAGAAATGCAAATTGGTGGGAATGCAAACTGGTACAGCCACTATGGAGAACAGTATGGAGATTCTTCAAAAAACTGGGAATAGAACTGCCTTATGATCCAGCAATCCCACTGCTGGGCATATACACTGAGAAATCCAGAATTGAAAGAGACACGTGTACCCCAATGTTCATAGCAGCACTGTTTGCAATAGCCAGAACGTGGAAGCAACCTAGATGTCCATCCACAGATGAATGGATAAGCAAGCTGTGGTACATATACACAATGGAGTATTACTCAGCCATTAAAAAGAATACATTTGAATCAGTTCTAAGGAGGTGGATGGAACTGGAGCCTATTATACAGAGTGAAGTAAGCCAGAAACAAAAACACAAATACAGTATACTAACGCATATATATGGAATTTAGAAAGATGGTAAAAATAACCCTATTTACGAGACAGCAAAAGAGACACTGATGTATAGAACAGACTTTTGGACTCTGGGACCGGGAGAGGGTGGGATGATTGGGGAGAATAGCATTGAAATATGTATAATAATATATCTGAAATGTATTAATTGTTCAAACTAATCACTGTCATGTTATAATTTGTTCATATTAGATGTTTGTAATGTTTCTGATAATCAATAAAAGAGATTCTTGATACCTAAAAAAAAAAAAAAAAGAAATGACTGGGGGAATCATTATATGACTGCTAAGTTTGGATAAATAACAATAAACACTGAAATCTAAAAAAAAAAAAAAAAAAAGAAATGGAAATGCAAAGAATCAAGGGGGATCTGGGAGACTATTTAGAGGACCCAGAAAAATATATTAGAGCTTTTAAAGGTGTTACTCTGCTTTATGACCTTATGTGGAAGGATGTGACGTATATTTTGGGACAAATGCTGACTCCCAATTCAAAGACTCAAGCTTTTGGAAAAATTGGTTGCTTATGGAGATGAACGGTTTGGTAATGAATCAGTAGGGGAGAGGGAGGATGAGATAGCCACCCTCCCCACTGGGAATCAGGTGGTCCCAACTACAGAACCAGATTGGGACTACAACACAGCTAAAGGGAAATGGGATCAGAGTCATTTTGTCAGATGTATTCTTGAAGGACTGAGGCAGGCGCGTGCTAAGCCTTTAAACTATGGCAAATTGGCAGACATAAAACAGGAAGAGAAGGAAGCTCCTGGTAAATTCCTAGATAGACTGAAAGAAGCCCTTTGCAGATTCACTGAGATTGATCCTGAAAGTGAATAGGGAAAAGTGATCTTAAAAGATAGATTTCTCACTCACTCAGCTCCAGATATCCACTGTAAGCTATTAAAATAGGACCAAATCAGTCTTTGGATAGTCTGTTACAATTGACTCAGACAGTCTATTATGGTAAGGAATATGAGCAAAAGAAAGGCAGAAAAAGACAAAGGAACAGGCGGAAGCCCTCGCAATGGCTATGAGAACCATTTTTAAACAGTCTGAGAAAAATGCCCAGAGGGACCCAGGTTAAAAGGAATGGGCTTGCTATTACTGGGGAAAGGATGGGCACCTCAACCGGATTGGCCTCAGGCATCTAAGTCGCCCTCGGCTCATGTCTGGTCTGCAAGGACCACACTGGAAGAGAGACTGCCCTCACAGGCATAGGTTTCAGGGATCGGACTCTCAAGACAATCAGGACTGAAGGTCCCCAGGGGTCCCCAAACAAGCTCCCACCCTAATTACACCTGAGGAACCCCGGGTATTAATGACTGTTGGGGGCCAATCAGTAGATTTCCTTTTAGATACTGGGGCAACTTACTCCATGCTTACTGAAGACCCTGACCCACTTTCTTCTTGATCCGCTTCTGTAATGGGACTGTCTGGACGAGCCAAAAGGTATTACTTCAGTTGTTCTTTAAGCTATAACTGAGACTCTGTGTTATTTTCACATGAGTTGCTGATAGTGCCAGAGTCTACCGCACCCCTTTTAGGGAGGGATATACTGAGCAAGGTCCATGCCTCTGTTTTCATGTATATGGAGCCTTCCCTTTCTCTCCCTTTAACTGAACAAAATGTAAATCCTAGAGCATGGGCTGATGGAAAATCTGTGAGTTGAGCACAAAATGTTATTCCTGTAGTTGTCAAACTCAAAGACCCGCACTTATTTCCACATAAGAAGCAGTATCCACTGAAATCTGAAGTGAAGGAAGGGTTAAAACCCATCATTGAGAATTTAAAGGACCAGGGACTATTAATTCCCTGTAACAGTCCATGCAACATTCCTATTTTGGATATAAAAAAATCAAATGGTAAATGGAGACTAGTTCAAGATTTACGAATAATAAACGAGGCTGTAGTTCCTTTACACCTTATGGTGCCTAATCCTTACACTCTATTGTCTGAAATTCCTGAATGAGCCAAATATTTCTAAGTAATTGACTCAAAAGATGCCTTCTATTCAGTGCCTTGGTGGAGGAAAGTCAATTTCTATTTGCCTTTGAGGACCCTATGCAGCCAGCTTCTCAGGTAACTCGGACAGTTTTGCCCCAGGAATTTCGTGACAGTCCTCACTTATTTGGATAAAGTTTGTCACAGGATCTACAAAACTTTAATAGCTCTGAAGCAGTCGTGTTACAATATGTAGATATTTTGCTCAGTGCTGAGACAGAGGAAGCTTGTTCATGAGCCTCAGAAGACTTCTTAAACTTTTTGGCAGACTGTGGTTACAAGGCATCAAGAAAAAAGGCTCAGCTTTGTCAACAATCTGTTAGATATCTGGGCCTAATCATATTAGAAGGGACTAGGGCCATAGGCTCGGAGAGAATTAAACCTATATCTAAATCATTCTATATCTAAATCATATAGAATTAAACCTATATCTAAACCTATAACCTAAATCATTCCCTACCTATGACTTTAAGACAATTGAGAGGATTTTTGAGAATCACAGGCTACTGTGATTCTGGGTTATGGGGAACTTGCCCAGCCTTTATATAAACTTATAGCTGAAACTCAGCAGGCCCAAACAGACAAACTGGTTTGGTCTCCAGATACTCAAAAGGCTTTTAAGGTTCTTCAGACTGCTCTCTTGCAAGCTCCCACTCTGAGCTTGCCCACAGGGTCAGAATTTAATTTGTTTGTCACTGAAAGAAAAGGTATGGCCTTGGGAGTTTTGACACAACCCGGAGGGCCTCATCAGCAACCTATTGCTTATCTAAGCAGAGAATTAGACGAAATCACGTGGGTGGCCCCAGTGCCTAAGAGTAATTGGGGCAGCAGCTATATTAGCACCTGAAGCTTTAAAAATAATTAATGGACGAAAGCTTATTGTACTGACTTCTCATGATGTGAGTGGGATCTTAAATTCTAAGTTTAATATTTGGATGACAGACAGCAGACTTCTTAAATATCAGTCACTGTTGTCAGAAAGACCAGTAACTAAGCTTAAAGTTTGTGGAAATATAAATCCTGCCACTTTCCTTCCTGAGAAGGAAAATGAAACACCTGATCACGATTGTTCCCACTTTCTAACTTTAAACTATGCAGTTCGAGAAGATCTATAATGGATACCCCATTAGACAATCCTGACATGGAAATATTTACAGATGGCAGTTCTTTTGTTCGGGATAGAAAGCGTAAAACAGGTTATGCCATGGTTATTGCTGAACAGGTTTTAGAAGCAAAATCTCTCCCCCAGGGAACCAGTGCTCAGTTAGCAGAGCTTGTGGCTCTGACCCAAGCTCTAGAGTTAAGCAAAGGGCAGTGAGTAAATATCTACACGGATTCTAAGTACGCTTATTTGACTTTACATGCTCATGCTGCAATATGGAAAGAAAGACAGTTTAAAACATTGACAGGAGAACCTATTAACTATTTCAGAGAGATCGAGAGACTTTTAACTGCTATATGTTTTCCTAAAGAAGTAGTTGTTATGCATTGCAAAGAGCACAGCAGGGATGGGAGTAAGTAGCCTATGGTAATCAGTTGGCTGACTGTCAATCCAGAAAAGCAGCACTTTATGAAACTCCTTCACTACAGACGCCTTTGATTTGGACAGGTCCTGTGGACCAGGAAAAACCACAATATACTGAGGAAGAATTAGAAATATATGTGAAAAGAGGAGCAAAGATTACTGATAAAGGATGGTTACGGCTGAGGATGGATGATTAATAATTCCTGAAAGTGCTCAATGGAAAATTCTTAAGGGTTTACACCAGAGTTTTCATTACGGTGTAGAGAGTACTTACCAGATGGCTTCTCGTTTGTTTGAAGGTAAAAATGTAATGAAAACTTTAAAGAATATTATCAAAAGGTGTGAGGTTTGTCAGAAAAATAACCTAAAGACTGAAAAGCTAGCAAAATCTGGGTTACAACGAAGTGGAAAGTATCCTGGAGAGGACTGGGAAATTGATTTTACTCATATGCCAAAAGCTAATGGCTATTCTTGCTGACAAGTATGGGTGGATGCTTTTACTGGATGGATTGAGGCTTTTCCCTGTTGTAATGAGCAGGCTAAGGAGGTTATAAAGATTTTAATCCATGAAATTATCCCCAGGGTTGGGCTGCCGCAGAGACTTCAGAGTGACAATGGCTCCGCCTTTAAAGCTGCTGTAACTCAGGGGGTGTCTAAGGCTCTAGGAATAGAATATCACCTACCCTATTCCTGGAGACTCCAATCCTCAGGAGAGGTTGAAAAAGCTAATGATATTATCAAAAAGACATCTGTGCAAATTAACTTAAGAAACGAAGGACAATTGGAAAAGTCCTGCCCATACCTTGAGAAACCTGTATGCAGGTCAGGAAGCAACAGTTAGAACTGGACATGGAACAACAGACTGGTTCCAAATAGGAAAAGGAGTATGTAAAGGCTGTATATTTTCACCCTGCTTATTTAACTTCTATGCAGAGTACAACATGAGAAACGCTGGTCTGGAAGAAGCACAAGCTGGAATCAAGATGGCCAGGAGAAATATCAATAACTTCAGATATGCAGATGACACCACCCTTATGGCAGAAAGTGAAGAGGAACTAAAAAGCCTCTTGATGAGAGTGAGAGAGGAGAGTGAAAATGTTGGCTTAAAGCTCAACGTTCAGAAAACAAAGATCATGGCATCTGGTCCCATCACTTCATGGGAAATAGATGGGGAAACAGTGGAAACAGTGTCAGACTTTATCTTTTTGGGTTCCAAAATCACTGCAGATGATGACTGCAGCCATGAAATCAAAAGACGCTTACTCCTTGGAAGAAAAGTTATGACCAACCTAGATAGCAAATTGAAAAACAGAGATATTACTTTGCCAACAAAGGTCCATTTAGTCAAGGCGCAAAAAAGCAAAATGGCTGTCTGGGGAGGCCTTGCAAATAGCTATGAAAAGAAGAGAAGCGAAAAGCAAAGCAGAAAAGGAAAGATATAAACATCTGAATGCAGAGTTCCAAAGAATAGCAAGAAGAGATAAGAAAGGCTTCTTCAATGATCAATGCAAAGAAATAGAGGAAAACAACAGAATGGGAGAGACTAGGGATCTCTTCAAGAAAATCAGAGATACCAAAGGAACATTTCATGCAAAAATGAGCTTGATAAAGGACAGAAATGGTATGGACCTAACAGAAGCAGAAGATATTAAGAAGAGGTAGCAAGAATACACAGAAGAACTGTACAAAAAAGAGTTTCACGACCCAGATAATCATGATGGTGTGATCACTGACCTAGAGCCAGACATCCTGGAATGTGAAGTCAAGTGGGCCTTAGAAAGCATCACTACGAACAAAGCTAGTGGAGGTGATGGAATTCCAGTGGAGCTATTCCAAGTCCTGAAAGATGATGCTGTGAAAGTGCTGCACTCAACATGCCAGCAAATTTGGAAAACTCAGCAGTGGCCACAAGATTGGAAAAGGTCAGTTTTCATCCCAATCCCAAAGAAAGGCAATGCCAAAGAGTGCTCAAACTACCGCACAATTGCACTCATCTCACACGCTAGTAAAGTAATGCTCAAAATTCTCCAAGCCAGACTTCAGCAATATGTGAACCGTGAACTTCCTGATGTTCAAGCTGGATTTAGAAAAGGCAGAGGAACCAGAGATCAAATTGCCAACATCCGCTGGATCATGCAAAAAGCAAGGGAGTTCCAGAAAAACATCTATTTCTGCTTTATTGACTATGCCAAAGCCTTTGACTGTGTAGATCACAAGAAACTGTGGAAAATTCTGAAAGAGATGGGAATACCAGACCACCTGATCTGCCTCTTGAGAAATCTGTATGCAGGTCAGGAAGCAACAGTTAGAACTGGTCATGGAACAGCAGACTGGTTCTAAATAGGAAAAGGAGTATGTCAAGGCTGTATATTGTCACCATGTTTATTTAACTTATATGCAGAGTACATCATGAGAAATGCTGGACTGGAAGAAACACAAGTTGGAATCAAGATTGCTGGGAGAAATATCAATAACCTCAGATATGCGGATGACACCACCCTTATGGCAGAAAGTGAAGAGGAACTCAAAAGCCTCTTGATGAAAATGAAAGTGGAGAGTGAAAAGGTTGGCTTAAAGCTCAATATTCAGAAAATGAAGATCATGGCATCTGGTCCCATCACTACATGGGAAATAGATGGAGAAACAGTGGAAACAGTGTCAGACTTTATTTTTCTGGGCTCCAAAATCACTGCAGATGGTGAATGCAGCCATGAAATTAAAAGACGTTTACTCCTTGGAAGGAAAGTTATGACCAACCTAGATAGCATATTCAAAAGCAGAGACATTACTTTGCCAACAAAGGTTCGCCTAGTCAAGGCTATGGTTTTTCCTGTGGTCATGTATGGATGCGAGAGCTGGACTGTGAAGAAGGCTGAGTGCCGAAGAATTGATGCCTTTGAACTGTGGTGTTGGAGAAGACTCTCTTGCAGTCCATTGGAGTTGCAGTCCAATGGACTTGCAGTCCATTCTGAAGGAGATCAGCCCTGGGTGTTCTTTGGAAGGAATGATGCTAAAGCTGAAACTCCAGTATTTTGGCTACCTCATGCGAAGAGTTGACTCATTGGAAAAGATTCTGATGCTGGGAGGGATTGGGGGCAGGAGGAAAAGGGGATGACAGAGGATGAGATGGCTGGATGGCATCACCGACTTGATGGACATGAGTTTGAGTGAACTCCGGGAGATGGTGATCGGCAGGGAGGCCTGGTGTGCTGTGATTCACGGGGTTACAAAGAGTCAGACACGACTGAGCGACTTAACTGAACTGAACTGAACACAGCTTTAATGAGGGCTCGAACTGCCCCAATAAAGGAGGGACTGTCCTCCTTTGAATGTATTTATGGAAGGTCTTTCTTATGCACAGACATTGTTATAGACCCCAAAGCCTTGAAATTAACTAATTATGTAAATCAGTTCTCAGCTTTTCAACAGGCATTAACAGAACTCTGGTAGATGGCTTCTGACTCAGCCTCTGAGTCAAGCAAGCCTCTATTTGAGCCAGGAACTGAGGTCATCATAAAAACACTGGGGTCTGGGGGCCAATCCCTTGAGTCCTTCTGGAAAGGCTCTTACCAGGTTATTCTTTCTTCTCCCACAGCTGTCAAAGCGCGAGGAATTGATTTGTGGGTACATCACACTCGAGTTAAAAGGTGGGACCCTGACTAGAACTAAGTGACTTCATTTTATGTCTTTACTTTGTATGCTTTGACTTTGCACTTTTCAGATGGGCCTGATAATCTATGTGAGCCTACATATGCTGACTCCAAAAGTCTGGAGTTTGCCTTTTGATCCTCAAGACAATACCTTCCTGTTCTGGGCTCACTCCTATGCAGCATTTCACAATCAGTTTAACTGCTGGGTGTGTGGAGCACTCCCCTCTTCATCAGTGGAAGACTTCCCCTGGTGGACATCTCCACTTCAAGGAAAAGACTTTCTCCAAGTCTGCAAATACTTTCAACAACAATTGCATGTGATGCCTCTTCTTAAACTGATGACATCTAACAATCCTAAGATGGACTGATGTAACTCTGGGCATAATATGACTTTTAATTTTGATTTTAACTTGCTTTAAGGACTATTTTGCCTTGCATCTGTAACTGTGTAACTGGATTTGTTTCTAGTCTCATAAAGGCTTTTAAGTTACAAATGGTTGTCCAACCTCCTAAGAGTGCCACAGCCTCTTCCAAATATTACTTAGGGCCTCTGTATCAGAGACCCTCAATATGAGGGTTAGGAGAATATGTTGCCTCAACAATTTAGGGACCACACCCCTAAACAGCAGGAAGTAATTATGGAATGAAAACGAAGCCCCTTTCCCTTGGCAACATAATTCTCCTAAAAGAAAAGAGGGGAATGAGAGAGTCATTTCCTAGGCAGGTTGATAAGAAGTCTAGGGGTCCCCAAGGAGAGAGGGGTCTGGAATTCTCAAGGAGGAAGAAAGGACAAACTTTTTTTCCTCTACATTCCTTAGGATTATATAACAATAATGTATCCTGCTTGAGGACAGTCTCTGGAAAAAACCTTCTGGCTAATTCTATTATCTTAAAATGTAAATTATGGGAATAGGTCTAGTGAGGTCTTTACAACCTCCAGACATTCTTTTGATTCACTGTAATAACTAATTAGAGAGTATATAACTCCATGGCTAACACTAGCAAGGGGGCACTCTTTCTGCCCCATTCTGATGTCTATGTCAGAAGCTTTCTCTATCTCCTTTATACTTTAATAAAATTTTATTACACAAAAGCTCTGAGCAATCAAGCCTCATCTCTGGCCCCAGATTGAATTCTTCTCCTCTGGAAGCCAAGATCCTGGGGTCTTTGTGTTGTTAAGCAATAACCTTTTAGTGTTTAGTGACTAAGTCATGCCCGACTTTTGTAAACCCATGAACTGTCGCCCTCCAGGCTCCTCTGTTCATGGGATTTTCCAGGCAAGAATATTGGAGTGGGTTGCTATTTCCTTCGGGGAAGGCAATGGCACCCCACCATAGTATTTTGCCTGGAGAATCCCATGGACAGAGGAGCCTGGTGGGCTCCAGTCCATGGGGTCGCTGAGAGTCGGACACGACTGAGCGACTTCACTTTCACATTTCACTTTCATGCATTGGAGAAGGAAATGGCAACCCACTCCAGTGTTCTTGCCTGGAGAGTCCCAGGGACAGGGGAGCCTGGTGAGCTTCCATCTATGGGGTCGCACAGAGTCGGACACGACTGAAGCAACTTAGCAGCAGCAGCAGCAGCTATTTCCTTCTCCGAGGGAGCTTCCTGACCCAGGAATGAAACCCACATCTTCTGCATTACAGGTGGATTCTTTACCACTGAGCCACCTGAGAAGCCCTAACCATATAAAAAGTAGAGTGTAATTTTTATTTTATTCTCTAGAAGACTTTATTCAAGACTATATTTATTTCTTACTGGGTTGTTGGGTAGAACTTATTCATGAAGCCGTCTAGCCTGGGTTTTCATTGTCACTTTTGACTAATAATTCAAATAAACAGTAATTTGATTTCTCTAGTGGTTATAGAAACATTCAAAATTTTAATTTCTTCTTGAATAAGAACTTACTAAGTAATATTTTGTAGTGATTTTTCCCATTTCATTTACATTTTCAAAGTTATTGGCGTTATGTTCAAAATGTTCTTTTGGTGTCTAAAGCATCTATGGTTATAATAATCATTTTATGCTAATTAGATAATTGTGCTTTCTCTGTTAATCTTTTTTTCTTGATCTTTTTCATCCATTTCTCTAAATTGTTTTCTAAATCAAATTTTTTTCTAAATCTATTTTCTAAATTGTTTCAAAGTACCAACTTTGTCCATACTTTGTACATATAGTTTCATGTTTTTAAATTTATTTTTTATTTCTTTCTTTATGTACTATTCTGTTTATTTTATTGCTTCTTTTTCTAGTGTCTTTATATGGATGTCTGTCTCTTTAGTTTGGAGTATTTTTTATTTCCTAATATGAGTACATAAGTTTGTGAATTTCCTTCTAAATACACTTTAGATGTATCTTACAGACTTGCAATTCTCAGTACTTTTGTTATAATTGAAAATAATTTCTAATTTTTATCATAATTTCTTCTTGAATGAATGGGATAGTTAATACATATTTCTCAATTTTAATATGTGTGGGATTTTTCTAGTTATCTTTCTGATACTGATTTTTAACTTAATTCCATTGTGTCTGAGAATATAATTTGTATTGTCAACCCATTTAGATCATTTACTATTTCTTTCAAAATTATGTCTTTCAAAAAATTCCTGGAGTTTGAATAATACCCATCATAAATTTTCTGAGCTATTCAATTAATCAAATAAGAATAGAAAACAAAGTAAAATATATTTAAAAGAAGATGAACCTTTGCATCTGAGACTAAAAGAGAACACTTGATGGGATATACTACCTTCTCTCCTGGGGTCACAGAGACTCTCCAGATGCAGTGTGTATAAGATGGATAGCCATTTGGAAATCCTGGGGAGGAAAGATTGCCATTGGATTCTTGTAGGGTTTCTCCACATGCTGAAAGAAAGAAAAAACAACATATGTTTGATTTTTTTTTAATGAAAAAGATAAAATTATTTGTTACTTTTTATGAGACATTTGCATCATAAATGAATATTGAGCCTTTTGGTGTTAGAGAAGGATATATATTTGTATAACACTTTTCCTTTATAAGTAATTTTTTTAATGTCTTTATTACTAGAATTTCAGTATACTTAAAGGGATTGCTATGACTAACCATATAACAAGATTATGAGATAAATAACCTGAAGAAATATAAAATTCTTCCTCATGGAAACATTTCTCATTCATTCCCAAGGAGCAAATAGGCAACTTATACATCATCCATACTCAGATTCAAGCCAGTGGGTACCTATTTGGTGTGATTCTGGGACCCCATGAAACATTCTATTATTATATTTGGTGTACAGTGAAGTTAATTTTAATAATGAATACTGTATCAAAGTTGGGAAAAATAAAATTTAAATAATAACGAATAAATAGTCAATAAAAGTGGTGCCAAAATGACACACAATGAAATATTTTTTTCAAAATAAACTGGAATAAATTGAAACATAAAACATTATGAAAGACAAATTTTCCAATGAGATATAGATATTTATCTAGTCTCTGTTTTCTGCCTATTATAAGTAGAAATGACTGGGAAAGCAATTTTATTTTCCTTTTATTACCCCTATCTACTGGAGAATCCCATGGAGAGGAGCGTGGCAGGCTACAGTCCATGGGGACACATGAGTTGGACACGACTTAGTGACTAAACAACCAAACAACCAACAACCCCTAACTTCTTGCTAGTAATTATCAGTCATCTGATGTAGCAAACAGTCAGCTGTACAGCCTCAAGATCAGTATGACTAATATCTATAGGCCAATTCAACAAAGGCAAGGTCAGAAGATAATTAGCTCACTGGTTCAGCCAAGGTTTGTAGTCAGACGCATTCTACAACAGACTGTCTTGTTGCTTTTGCAAGACATGATCTGAGTCAAATGAATCTAAACTGATTTAAGTATCCTTAATTCACGAACTATTCCTATACACCAGTTAGTTTACATAAATATAAAACTCTTTATAACTGAAATTCAACAGTTTGAAAGAATAACTCCTTCCTTCTGAAGAAGACTGAAATAGAATCTGATATATTACCATATTATAGAGCCAGCAGGTATCCTTAATTCACGAACAATTCCTATACACCAGTTACTTTATATAAATATTTATATAAAACTCTTTATAACTTAAATTCAACAGTTTGAAAGAATAACTTCTTCCTTCTGAAGAAGACTGAAATAGAACCTGATATATTATCATATTATAGACAGCAGGTGAACTCTAGCAGGTGAAATTCTTGTCTCATCAAAACAATACATTATAAATGGTTCTGCATATCTTGATTTAAATGAAGAAACAAAAATAATGGCTTGGAAGACATAAAATAGAGATGTAAAAAGAGTTTGATATGATATAAATATTTATGCAGCCATGAAATTAAAAGACACTTGCTCCTTGGAAGAAAAGCAGTGACAAACCTAGACAGTGTATTAGAAAACAGAGACATTAACTACAAAGGCCCACATAGTCAAAGCTATGGTGTTTCCCATAGTCATGTACGGATGTGCAAGCTGGAACAATAAAAAAGGCTGAGCACTTAAGAACTGATGCCTTTGAACTGTCATGAGGGAGAAGACTCTTAAGAGTCCTTTGGACAGAAAGGGAATCCAACCAGTCAGTCCTAACAGAAATCACCCTGAATACTCATTGGAAGGACTGATGCTGAAGCTAAAGCTCCAATAGTTTGGCCACCTGATGCAAAGAACTGACTCATTGGTAAAGACCCTGATGCTAGGAAAGATTGAAGGCAGAAGGAGAAGTGGATGACAGAGGATGAGATGGTTGGATGGCCTCACAGACTTAATGGACATGAATTTGAGCAAACTCCGGGGGATGGTTTAGGACAAGGGAAGCCTGGTATGCTGCAGTTCATGTGGTCACAAAGAGTTGGACATAACTGAGGCTGAACAACAACAACAAATAATGTTTGTAAAACAAAATAAATTTAAAATAAGAGCAAGCAATATTTATTCTGATAAACAGGTAGATAAAAGCAACTTGAGAATAAAATAAAAATGTCCAAGGTAAAAAATATGTAATCAGCACTTTTCATGAATCATCTAAGGATACTTGATAAATGTGACATTATAAGAACCCTTAGAAAAATAAAATTTTTTAAGATTTATTAGTGCAACCAATGTGCTTCTAATTGTGATCAGTTTAGGTGCTAAATAGCCATTGGGGAATTTAGTGTGTTTCAATGAAAAAAGCTACAATTTACAGCAGTTTAAAAATAAATTCTGTAATTCTAAGCCACATAGAATGTTGGTACTGGATTTCCTCAAGTGGAATTAAAACAATTAACTCACACATGTAAACAAACATTATTATACTGATAAAAAGGATAAAACAGAAAGCTCTTTGAAATGCAAAAAGAAAAAAAACGAATATAGTTAAAAAATCTAATAAATGTATTATATAGCACCTACTTATAATGCAAGAAGTGTGGGAAACAATTGCTAAGTTGTAATTATTTGTGCATTTCCCTCAGTACATGTGGCTATCCCAGGCTACCTGATCCCTATTTCAGAAGATTTTCATAAATTTTCCTGGGCATTTGTTGATTCATGTTCAGCTATAAAAATAATTTTATAACTAAAACAACTAAAGGAAAATTAGCAAGGAAAAGATGGCACTACTAAGTTAAATACATGGTCTCTTCATTTACACAGTAATCTATTTAGTATATGGATGAGAAGAGAGAAGTTTGGCTCACGGCATAATCCCTTGCTCTGTGCGACCCCATAGATGGCAGCCCACCAGGCTCCCGTGTCCCTGGGATTCTCCAGGCAAGAACACTGGAGTGGGGTGCCATTGCCTTCTCTGTATGTCATACAAGCAAGTCTCAAAACTTTCAACCTCAGTTTTCTATCTGTTAAAGTGCCTATCTTATTAATATGTACTTCATAAAGTTGTTTTGTAGGGGTCAAGTATTGTGATGCCCAAAGTCCTCTATTTAAAACTTACATACCTCTGACACAGGTAGGAAAACTGTGGGCTTAATTTTTATAGTGTATCTTTGAGCTAAAAAAACACAGTCTTATCTAAGAGAAAAAAAATCATAAATATACAAAGAAAAATTATCATCAGTCTCCTAACAAAAATCATTCTAAAATAAAACAATTCACAAATTACAATTTTCATGTCTCTAGGCAGATGACATGATCTTATATATATAAAACCATAAAGATTCCATAGACAAAAAAAAAAAAAAAAACTGTTAGGAGTAATAAAAAAATTATAAAAAATTATAGAATACAAAATCAACACACAAAATTCAGTTGCATATCCATTAACTATCAATGAAAAATATGAAAATGAAATTAAGAAAAAAACTCTTTTTATAAGAAACCCCCCTCAGTAATAAAATATTTAGGAATGAAAGAGGCAAAATAAAGTTGAAGCAAAAGACATGAACATTGAAGACTACAAAACATTGGTAAAAGAAATTTAAGAGGACACAAAGATGTGTTCATGGATTTGAAAACTTAATATTGTTAAAATATTATCCATTCTAGTCAAAGCATGGATAAATTTCTAAAATTCAATGCAATCCCTATCAAATTCCCAGTGGCATATTTTTGTAGAAATGGGAGGAAAAGTCTTAAAATTCATGTTGAATCACAAATCCTAAATAGTCAAAACAATGTTAAGAAAAAAAAAAAAAAAAACAGAGCTGGAAGCTTCATTGTTCTTAACCTCAAAACATACTACGAATAGAATCAATACAATATTGTAAAGAAAAAAATTTTTTTAAAAAGTATGATACTAGCATAAGAGATGCATATAGACCAATGGAACAGAATAAAGAGCCAAAATAAAGCCACACCTAAACAGTAAAATGGGATAAAGGTGCCAAGACCTTTCAATGGTGAAAAGATAGGCTCTTCCGTAAATGGTGTTAGGGAAACTAGATACACACATACAAGAGAATAAAATGGAACCCGTTTTTCCACTATCCACAAAAATCAACTCAAAGTGGATTAAAGATCTAAAAGTAAGACCTCAAATTGTAAAATTCCCAGAAGAAAAACAAAGGTGAAAAACATCATAACAGAGGTCTTGGCAATGCTTGCTTAGATATGAAACCAAAAGCACAGATAGTAAGAGTGAAAATAGACAAGGAGGACAACAGCAAGCTAAACAACTGTGTAGCAAAGGAAAGAACTGATAAAATGAAAAGAAGTCTTTGGAATGGAACATTTGCAAATCATGCATCTGAAAAAGGGTTAGTATCCAAAACACAGAAGGAACTTACCAAACAAACACCAAAACAAAGCCCAGGTCACCAAATTTTAAAATGGGCAAAGGACTTGAATAGACATCTCTCCACAGAAGACAGACAAATGGCCAATCAGATCAGATCAGATCAGTCGCTCAGTCATGTCTGACTCTTTGCGACCCCATGAACTGCAGCACGCCAGGCCTCCCTGTCCATCACCAGCTCCCGGAGGTCACTCAGACTCACATCCATCGAGTCAGTGATGCCATCCAGCCATCTCATCCTCTGTCGTCCCCTTCTCCTCCTGTCCCCAATCCCTCCAAGCATCAGAGTCCTCTCCAATGAGTCAACTCTTCGCATGAGGTGGCCAAAATACTGGAGTTTCAGCTTTAGCATCATTCCTTCCAAAGAAATCCCAGGGCTGATCTCCTTCAGAATGGACTGGTTGGATCTCCTTGCAGTCCAAGGGACTCTCAAGAGTCTTCTCCAACACCACAGTTCAAAAGCATCAATTCTTCGGCGCTCAGCCTTCTTCACAGTCCAGCTCTCACATCCATACATGACCACAGGAAAGACCATAGCCTTGACTAGGCGAACCTTTGTTGGCAAAGTGATGTCTCTGCTTTTGAATATGCTATCTAGGTTGGTCATAACTTTCCTTCCAAGGAGTAAGCATCTTTTAATCTCATGGCTGCAATCACCATCTGCAGTGATTTTGGAGCCCAGAAAAATAAAGTCTGACACTGTTTCCACTGTTTCTCCATCTATTTCCCATGTAGTGATGGGACCAGATGCCATGATCTTCGTTTTCTGAATGTTGAGCTTTAAGCCACCCTTTTCACTCTCCACTTTCACTTTCATCAAGAGGCTCTTCAGTTCCTCTTCACTTTCTGCCATAAGGGTGGTATCATCTGCATATCTGAGGTTATTGATATTTCTCCCGGCAATCTTGATTCCAGCTTGTGTTTCTTCCAGTCCAGCATTTCTCATGATGTACTCTGCATATAAGTTAAATAAACATGGTGACAATATACAGCCTTGACGTACTCCTTTTCCTATTTGGAACCAGTTTGTTGTTCCATGACCAGTTCTAACTGTTGCTTCCTGACCTGCATACAGATTTCTCAAGAGGCAGATCAAGTGGTCTGGTATTCCCATCTCTTTCAGAATTTTCCACAGTTTCTTGTGATCTACACAGTCAAAGGCTTTGGCATAGTCAATAAAGCAGAAATAGATGTTTTTCTGGAACTCTCTTGCTTTTTCCATGATCCAGCGGATGTTGGCAATTTGATCTCTGGTTCCTCTGCCTTTTCTAAATCCAGCTTGAACATCAGGAAGTTCACGGTTCACATATTGCTGAAGCCTGGATTGGAGAATTTTGAGCATTACTTTACTAGCGTGTGAGATGAGTGCAATTGTGCGGTAGTTTGAGCACGCTTTGGCATTGCCTTTCTTTGGGATTGGGATGAAAACTGACCTTTTCCAATCTTGTGGCCACTGCTGAGTTTTCCAAATTTGCTGGTGCCCGGCCTACCCGCGAGCGGTGCACCGAGAGCGCCCGGCCTACCCGCGAGCGGCACACGGAGAGCGCCTCGCCTACCCGTGAGCGGCGCCCTGAGAGCGCGTCACCCGCCCACGCGGTGCACCCGAGAGGAGCTACCCAACCACCGAGGAAGGACGGTGGTGAGGACCTGCGCACTAAGCACGGCGGAGAGGAGCTACCCCATGACGAGGTCAGAAAGGGCGGCGGTGAGGAGATACCCCTCCCCCAAGGTCAGGAAGGGCGGCGGTGAGGAGAGACCCCTCGTCCAAGGCAAGGCGCGATGGCTGTGCTTTGCTGCAGCAGCCGGGAAGAGATACCCCACGCCCAAGGTAAGAGAAACCCAAGTAAGACGGTAGGTCTTGCAAGAGGGCATCAGAGGGCAAATACACTGAAACCATACTCACAGAAAACTAGTCAATCTAATCACACCAGGACCAAGCCTTGTCTAACTCAATGAAATTAAGCCATGCCCGTGGGGCAACCCAGGATGGGCGGGTCAAGGTGGAGAGATTGACAGAGAGTGGTCCGCTGGAGAAGGGAATGGCAAACCACTTCAGTATTCTTGCCTTGAGAACCCCATGAACACTATGCTATGCTAAGTCACTTCAGTCGTGTCCAACTCTATGCAACCCCATAGACGGCAGCTCACCAGGCTTCCCCGTCCCTGGGATTCTCCAGGCAAGAACACTGGAGTGGGTTGCCATTTCCTTCTCCAATGCATAAAAGTGAAAAGAGAAAGTGAAGTCGCTCAGTCATGTCCGACTCTTAGCGACCCCATGGACTGCAGCCCACCAGGCTCCTCCGTCCATGGGATTTTCCAGGCAAAAGTACTGGAGTGGGGTGCCATTGCCTTGTCCATAAAATCTATAATGTATCTCAAATTATGCTGTCCCCTTTCATCTAAGTAAACTCACCAAAAAGATTTGTGTACACTAAGTCGCTTCAGTCGTGTCCAACTCTGTGCGACCCCACAGACGGAAGCTCACCAGGCTCCCCTGTCCCTGGGATTCTCCAGGCAAGAACACTGGAGTGGGTTGCCATTTCCTTCTCCATGAACACTATGTAAAGGCAATATGATAGGATACTGAAAGAGAAACTCCTCAGGTCAGTAGGGGCCCAATATGCTACTGGAGATCAGTGGAGAAATAACTCCAGAAAGAATGAAGGGATGGAACCAAAGCAGAAAGAATACCCAGCTGTAGGTGTGTCTGGTGATAGAAGCAAGGTCCGAAGATGTAAAGAGCAATACTGCATAGGAACCTGTAATGTCAGGTCCATGAATCAAGGCAAATTGGAAGTGGTCAAACAAGAGATGGCAAGAGTGAATGTCGACATTCTAGGAATTAGCGAACTCAAATGGACTGGAATGGGTGAATTTAACTCAGAGGACCATTATATCTACTACTGCGGGCAGGAATCCCTCAGAAGAAATGGAGTGGCCATCATGGTCAACAAAAGAGTCCGAAATGCAGTACTTGGATGTGATATCAAAAACAACAGAATGATCTCTGTTCGTTTCAAAGGCAAACCATTCAATGTCACAGTAATCCAAGTCTATGCCCCAACCAGTAATGCTGAAGAAGCTGAAGTTGAACGGTTCTATGAAGACCCACAAGACCTTTTAGAACTAACACCCAAAAAAGATGTCCTTTTCATTATAGGGGACTGGAATGCAAAAATAGGAAGTCAAGAAACAC
The DNA here is from genome assembly GCA_935064755.1 of Tragelaphus eurycerus. Classification (NCBI taxonomy): domain Eukaryota; kingdom Metazoa; phylum Chordata; class Mammalia; order Artiodactyla; family Bovidae; genus Tragelaphus; species Tragelaphus eurycerus. Next base: position 1,768,961 of record CAKXYN010000057.1, on the reverse strand, counting down.
CTGGAGTAACAGGCAAATTTGGCCTTGGAATACGGAATGAAGCAGGGCAAAGACTAACAGAGTTTTGCCAAGAAAATGCACTGGTCATAGCAAATACCCTCTTCCAACAACACAAGAGAAGACTCTATACATGGACCACCAGATGGTCAACACTGAAATCAGATCGATTATATTCTTTGCAGCCAAAGATGGAGAAGCTCTATACAATCAGCAAAAACAAGACCAGGAGCTGACTGTGGCTCAGACCATGAACTCCTTATTGCCAAATTCAGGCTTAAATTGAAGAAAGTAGGGAAAACCACTAGACCATTCAGGTATGACCTAAATCAAATCCCTTATGATTATACAGTGGAAGTGAGAAATAGATTTAAGGGCCTAGATCTGATAGGTAGAGTGCCTGATGAACTATGGAATGAGGTTCGTGACATTGTACAGGAGACAGGGATCAAGACCATCCCCATGGAAAAGAAATGCAAAAAAGCAAAATGGCTGTCTGGGGAGGCCTTGCAAATAGCTGTGAAAAGAAGAGAAGCGAAAAGCAAAGGAGAAAAGGAAAGATATAAGCATCTGTATGCAGAGTTCCAAAGAATAGCAAGAAGAGATAAGAAAGCCTTCTTAGCGATCAATGCAAAGAAATAGAGGGAAACAACAGAATGGGAAAGACTAAGGATCTATTCAAGAGAATCAGAGATACCAAAGGAACATTTCATGCAAAAATGGGCTCGATAAAGGACAGAAATGGTATGGACCTAATGGAAGCAGAAGATATTAAGAAGAGGTGGCAAGAATACACAGAAGAACTGTACAAAAAAGATCTTCACGACCCAGATAATCACGATGTTGTGATCACTGACCTAGAGCCAGACATCCCGGAATGTGAAGTCAAGTGGGCCTTAGAAAGCATCACTTGGAATGTGAAGTCAAGTGGGCCTTGGAAAGCATCACTGCGAACAAAGCTAGTGGAGGTGATGGAATTCCAGTGGAGCTATTCCAAGTCCTGAATGATGATGCTGTGAAAGTGCTGCACTCAATATGCCAGCAAATTTGGAAAACTCAGCAGTGGCCACAAGATTGGAAAAGGTCAGTATTCATCCCAATCCCAAAGAAAGGCAATGCCAAGGAGTGCTCAAACTACTGAACAATTGCACTCATCTCACACGCTAGTAAAGTAATGCTCAAAATTCTCCAATCCAGGCTTCAGCACTATGTGAACCGTGAACTTCCTGATGTTCAAGCTGGTTTTATAAAAGGCAGAGGAACCAGAGATCAAATTGCCAACATCCGCTGGATCATGGAAAAAGCAAGAGAGTTCCAGAAAAACATCTATTTCTGCTTTATTGACTATGCCAAAGCCTTTGACTGTGTGGATCACAATAAACTCTGGAAAATTCTGAAAGAGATGGGAATACCAGACCACCTGATCTGCCTCTTAAGAAATCTGTATGCAGGTCAGGAAGCAACAGTTAGAACTGGTCATGGAACAACAGACTGGTTCCAAATAGGAAAAGGAGTACGTCAAGGCTGCATATTATCTCCATGTTTATTTAACTTATATGCAGAGTACATCATGAGAAATGCTGGACTGGAAGAAACACAAGTTGGAATCAAGATTGCTGGGAGAAATATCAATAACCTCAGATATGCAGATGACACCACTCTTATGGCAGAAAGTGAAGAGGGGCTAAAAAGCCTCTTGATGAAAGTGAAAGTGGAGAGTGAAAAGGGTGGCTTAAAGCTCAACATTCAGAAAACGAAGATCATGGCATCTGGTCCCATCACTGCATGGGAAATAGATGGGGAAACAGTGGAAACAGTGGCAGACTTTGTTTTTCTGGGCTCCAAAATCACTGCAGATGGTGACTGCAGCCATGAAATTAAAAGACGCTTACTCCTTGGAAAGAAAGTTATGACCAACCTAGATAGCATATTCAAAAGCAGAGACATTACTTTACCAACAAAGGTTCGCCTAGTCAAGGCTACGGTCTTTCCTGTGGTCATGTATGGATGTGAGAGCTGGACTGTGAAGAAGGCTGAGCGCCGAAGAATTGATGCTTTTGAAGTGTGGTGTTGGAGAAGACTCTTGAGAGTCCCTTGGACTGCAAGAAGATCCAACCAGTCCATTCTGAAGGAGATCAGCCCTGGGATTTCTTTGGAAGGAATGATGCTAAAGCTGAAACTCCAGTATTTTGGCCACCTCATGCGAAGAGTTGACTCATTGGAGAAGACTCTGATGCTGGGAGGGATTGAGGGCAGGAGGAGAAGGGGACGACAGAGGATGAGATGGCTGGATGGCATCACTGACTCGATGGATGCGAGTCTGGGTGACCTCCGGGAGCTGGTGATGGACAGGGAGGCCTGGCGTGCTGCGGTTCATGGGGTCGCAAAGAGTCGGACACGACTGAGCGACTGATCTGATCTGATGAACAAAGCTAGTGGAGGTGATGGAATTCCAGTGGAGCTATTCCAAATCCTGAAAGATGATGCTGTGAAAGTGCTGCACTCAACAAATGGCCAATAGATACAAGAAAAAAGTGCCCAATGTCACTAATAATCAGAGAAATGAAAATCAAAACCACAATGAGACATCACCTCACAGTGGCTGGTTAGCTATTGTTAAAAAAACAGAAATAGCAAGTGTTGGTGAGGATGTGGAGAGACCACTTTACACTGCTGTAGGAATGTAAAATGGTGCGGCCACTGTGAAAACATGTGGAGTTTCCTCAGAATTAATAAATAGAACTACCAAATTATACAGCAACTCTACTTCTGGGTATTGATGTAAAAGAATTGAAAACAAAGTGTTGAAGAAATATATATACTCACATATTCATTAAGTATTACGTATTCATTAAGTAGCCATAGAAACAAACTGTCTTATCATTGGATGAATGAATAAATAAAACGTGGTATACACATACAATGGAATATTATTCGACCTTAAAACAGAAAGAAGTCTGTCACATGCTACAATAGGGATGAACCTTGAGGACCTAATTCTAGTGAAATAGGCTGCTGCTGCTGCTGCTAAGTCTCTTCAGTCGTGTCCGACTCTGTGCGACCCCATAGACAGCAGCCCACCAGGCTCCCCCATCCCTGGGATTCTCCAGGCAAGAACACTGGAGTGGGTTGCCATTTCCCTCTCCAATGCATGAAAGTGAAAAGTCAAAGTGAAGTCACTCAGTCGTGTCCGACTCTTAGCAACCCCATGGACTGCAGCCCACCAGGCTCCTCCGTCCATGGGATTTTCCAGGCAAGAGTACTGGAGTGGGGTGCCATAGGCTAGGCATACCCAAAAAGACAAATACTGCATGAGATTTCTAAAGAGATCTGCTGTATAACAATGTGTACAGAATTGACAGCACTGTACTGTACAATAAAATTTTGTTAGTAGGACATATGTTATATGTGTTTTATCAAAATTTATAAATTATTATTAATAAAAGGTAAACCTAAATATTTTATGATCCATCTCACTTTTGCAACAGATGGTTTTCATGTGTGCTTTACCTTCCAAGATAGAAAATTGTTTTTGAATTACATAAATGCTTCTTGGATTGTGTGTGGCTGAGAAACTATTATAAATTCATATGTTATAATAACATGATTAAGTTTACAGTTGTTTGTATTCCCATCTACAGATATTTTTTGTAGCAAATGTCTATAATATCCACCAGATATAAAAGATTGAGAATAACTTTTCCATATTCTAAAAGAATATCTTTATAATGCTACTAAGTCAAAAAAAAGTACAACTTGTAGTAGATAAATCTCTTCCCTCAAAATCTTGATAAACTATAGAGTAGGGGAAGAAATAAAACTATATCTAAACAACTTGAGTGAGTGAGTGAAGTCGCTCAGTCGTGTCCGATTCTTTGAGACCCCGTGGACTGTAGCCCACCAGGTTCCTCCATCCATGGGATTCTCCAGACAAGAATACTGGAGTAGGTTGCCATTTCCTTCTCCAGGGGATCTTCCCAACTCAGGGATTGAACCCAGGTCTCCCACATTGCAGGCAGAAGCTTTAACCTCTGAACCACCAGGGAAGCCCATCTAAACAACTTAGCACTACCTAATTAACTTCATACATCCATTGCTCTCTCAAACTTCTAAACATAATAAACAAAATATAGATTTAAAATGATTTTAAGGTAAGAAATGTTAAACAAAATACTGTTATCTGAACCATAATGGTGAAATTAATTACTGAAATATTTTAAAATATATTTCAACAGTAACTCCCTAGCCAAGTCTGATACCAGTTCCAAGAAGTCTTCCTCATTCCATGGTGCAGTCAGTTCAGGGACCCCTCTCAGATGTTAAAGGATGCTAAAGGATGCTTTAGCATCCTTTTACTGATGAGATTTACTTCCTTGCCAAGTAACATTGTCTGGAGAATTGTACAGATGATTGGCTATTTGTGTATATAATCTGTGCTTCCTTCTATGTGGCCATAATATCTGGTGTAGTACCTTTCAACATATTAAAGCAACTATTTCATTCATACACACTACTTACTGAGCACTTAATATTTAATTGATATGTAGATGATACCACTCTAAAGGCAAAAAGTGAAGTGGAACTAAAAAGCCTCTTGATTAGGGTGAAAGAAGATAGTGAAAAAGCTGGCTTGAAACTTAACATTAAAAAAACTAAGATCATGGCAACTTCGGGAAGCCCCTGGGGCTCCCCTGATAGCTCATCTGGTAAAGAATCCGCCTGCAATGCAGTAGATTGACCCGACTCAATTCCTGTGTCAGGAAGATCCACTGGAGAAGGGATAGGCTACCCACCCCAGTATTCTTGGGCTTCCCTTGCGGCTCAGCTGGTAAAGAATCCTCCAGCAATGAGGGAGACCTGGGTTCGATCCCTGGGTTGGGAAAAAACCCTGGAGAAGGAAAAGGGTATCCACTCCAGTATTCTGCCTGGAGAATTCCATGGACTGTACAGTTCAGTCGCTCAGTCATGTCCAACTGTTTGCAACCCCAAGAACTGCAGCATGTCAAGCCTCCCCTGTCCAATACCAACTCCCAGAGTTCAACCAAACCCATATCCATCGAATTGGTGATGCCATCCAGCCATCTCATCCTCTGTCGTCCCCTTCTCCTCCTGCCCTCAATCCCTCCCAGCATCAGAGTCTTTTCCAATGAGTCAACTCTTCACATGAGGTGGCCAAAGTACTGGAGTTTCAGCTTTAGCATCAGCTTTAGCATGGACTGTACGTGGGGTCGCAAAGAGTTGGACATGACTGAGTGACTTTCACTTTTACTTTCATGGCATCTGGTCCCATCACTTCATGGCAAATAGAAGGGGAAAATGGGAAAGCAGTGACATATTTTATTTTCTTGGGTTCCAAAATCACTGCTAACAGTCACTGCGGCCATGAAATTAAAAGATTCTTGCTCCTTGAAAGGAAAGCTATGACAAACCTAGACAGCATATTAAAAACCAGAGATATCATTTTGCTGACAAAGGGCTGTACAGTCAAAGCTATAGTTTTTTCAGTAGTCTTGAACAAATGTGAGAGTTCAGCCAGAAAGAAGGCTGAGAGTTAAAGAATTGATGTTTTTGAATGATGGTGCTAGAGAAGACTCTTGAGAGTCCCTTGGACTGCAAAGAGATCAAACCAGTCCATCCTAAAGGAAATCAATCCTGAATATTCATTAGAAGGACTGATGCAGAAGCTGAAGCTCCATTATTTTGGTCACCTAATGCGAAGAGCCATCTCACTGGAAAAGTCTCATGCTGGAAAGATTGAGGACGGGAGGAGAAGGGGGCAGCAGGGGATGAGATGGTTGGATGGCCTCACTGACTCAGTGCACATGAATTTGAGCAGACTCCAGGAGATAGTGAAAGATGGGGAAGACTGGTAACTGCAGTCCACTGGGTCGCAAAGATTTGGACACATAGTGACTAAACAACAACAAAACACCCTGAAGGAAAAGTCTACTTCCAGTCCTAAAGATTACACTCTAATTGGGAAATGACAAGTGAATTGATGGTTTTAGGAATAAGACATGAAGGCCAGAACAAATAGGGTATTTACTACCATGGGAATCCTGGGAGATCAGTTAGTTTTTAAGTAGGAGGCTACATAGAAGCTAAATCCTGAATATTAATTAAGACTTGGCCAGGAGTCAGTAGAAGTTTTCTGGATTGAGGAAGAAGCAGGAGGTAAGCACACTGTAGGGTCAGGTGCTAGATGAAGAAGAAGGGAGAAACTAGGCTGTAAGTGAAACACCTTGCAAAGAGGCTGGGGAAGAGACCGGGGAAAGGAAACCAGTCTTAATGCTGAAATAAGCAGAGTAAGATCTGCATATTGAAGTGCCACTTGAACAGCAGTATAGCCAGAGAACTAAAGAGATGTAAGAACAGAGGGAAGAGGTTAACTAGGAAGCACTGTAATAAACCAGACAAAAGGTGAGGATCCCTAGGATAGGGGATTCACTTCAAGAATGTGAGGGACATACCAAGAAGGCATCAGGACTGATTAGTTGTAGGAAGTGTGGCAGAAAAGGGGGTAAAGAGAGAATGCCCTCCACAGTTTTGGCTTGGACCGATCTGTGTGTAGTACTATCAACTGAACTTAGAAATGTTTTATGAACAAATGGGTCTGTGGATAAATGATAAAGTGACTTTATTTATTTATTTATTTTGCATGTTGGCAACATATTTGAGCCAAGAATTGTATATAAACACGTATAAGTGATATTCTCTTTGAAATTTCAGAGGATAATATCAGGAATTACAGATTTTCTGTAACTAAAAGGAATCTCATATTAATTTTAAAAATAAATTTAGTGTTCAAGTGTTTAAAAAATTGCCAGTATTTAAATTCCCTGCACAATGAAACTGGTCTTCCATCCCTACAACCTATACACAGATGTACATCCAATACATGTAGACATTCTGTATATATACTGTATGTTTAACATCATTTTTAAATTTGTAAACATCTATTGTGATTCGGAGAAGGCAATGGCACCCAACTCCAGTACTCTTGCGTGGAAAATCCCATGGATGGAGGAGCCTGGAAGGCTGCAGTCCATGGGGTCACTAAGACTCGGACAAGACTGAACAACTTCACTTTCACTTTTCACTTTCATGCATTGGAGAAGGAAATGGCAACCCACTCCAGTGTTCTTGCCTGGAGAATCCCAGGGACGGGGGAGCCTGGTGGGCTGCCGTCTATGGGGTCGCACAAAGTCAGACACGACTGAAGCAACTTAGCAGCAGCAGCATGTGACTACATCTATGAGTGACTACACATACACTTTTACATAACAATGATTTTAATCTTCAAAAGCCTCTTTATTTTTAGATATTTATTTTTTCTTAATTTTGTTATGTTACTTTACATTTAACTGATAAAGATTTACTAAGAGAATATTAGGGTTGACAGTTGGTATACGTATGAAATATAAGCCAAAAGGTTATGGGACTATAGAAAAACTATATTAAGAGAAAATGCCAATAAAGATCAGAAACTGTATTAGAAGAGCTCAGTATCAGGAGTTTAGAAATAAAAAAGGGAAGTAATCTTAAAATTAGATCAAATAAATGAAGAATATATTTAGAAAATGGGAGTCACAAGGAAAAAAGCCCCCTCCCCAGAAAAAAGCGAGACCAAGAGAACAAATGAGTTATTCATAAAGACACACCACCACGCACACTTCCAGTGAGTATCTCTTTCACCAGCAGACTGCTGACAACCGAGATAAAGGGAAGATGAAGACCATTCTCTGCCCCACGTGGACATTTCTATATGTCAATGAGCAAATATTACATTTTGTGAATGAATCAGCTGCTCAATCAGAAAGTTTCCTAGACTGGTACCAATAATCACAGTAAACTTAATTAATAGAACTTCCCAATAATTAAATATATATATATAAATAAAATTTAAACATGAGAATCTATGTAAACTTCAATGATTAATTTACCCATATTATCCTGAATGTCTGTATAAATTATTGGAAAAGTAGACAATTAAAACTTTTAGAACTTTTTTACTATTTATGATATTAGTATCTGGAACAAAAATTGAATTTCACAGGTATTAGTTTCCCATAATGGAGAAGGCAATGGCATCCCACTCTTGTACTCTTGCCTGGAAAATCCCATGGATGGAGGAGCCTGGTAGGCTGCAGTCCATGGGGTCGCTAAGAGTCGGACACGACTGAGCGACTTCACTTTCATTTTCCACTTTCATGCATTGGAGAAGGAAATGGCAACCCACTCCAGTATTCTTGCCTGGAGAATTCCAGGGACGAGGGAGTCTGGGGTGCTGCCATCTATGGGGTCACAGAGAATGGGACACGACTGAAGCAACTTAGCAGCAGCAGCAGCAGTTTCCAATAAATAACAAAAAAATTGAAAATGCTGTGTTAAGCAAAATTAAGCATGTATCTTTGATATAGGCTATTTCAAAGCATGTTACATATCAGATCAGATCAGATAAGATCAGTCACTCAGTTGTGTCCGACTCTTTGAGACCCCATGAATCGCAGCACGCCAGGCCTCCCTGTCCATCATCAACTCCCGGAGGTCACTCAAACTCACATCCATCGAGTCAGTGATGCCATCCAGCCATCTCATCCTCTGTCATCCACTTCTCCTCTTGCCCCCAATCCCTCCCAGCATTAGAGTCTTCTCCAATGAGTCAACTCTTCGCATGAGGTGGCCAAAGTACTGGAGTTTCAGCTTTAGCATCCTTCCTTCCAAAGAAATCCCAGGGATGATCTCCTTCAGAATGGACTGGTTGGATCTCCTTGCAGTCCAAGGGACTCTCAAGAGTCTTCTCCAATACCACAGTTCAAAAGCATCAATTCTTCAGCGCTCAGCCTTCTTCACAATCCAGCTCTCACATCCATACATGACCACAGGAAAAACCATAGCCTTGACTAGACGAACCTTTGTTGGCAAAGTAATGTCTCTGCTTTTGAATATGCTATCTAGGTTGGTCATAACTTTCCTTCCAAGGAGTAAGCGTCTTTTAATTTCATGGCTGCAGTCACCATCTGCAGTGATTTTGGAGCCCAGAAAAATAAAGTCTGACACTGTTTCTCCATCTATTTCCCATGAAGTGATGGGACCGGATGCCATGATCTTTGTTTTCTGAATGTTGAGCTTTAAGCCAACTTTTTCATTTTCCACTTTCACTTTCATCATGAAGAAGTTCCAATTTGAAAGCAGAATCTCCCCCCTCCCCCACCATTGGAGTATAATTGCTTTATCTTTTCTTTCTTAGACCAGTAAGGCATTAGTGTTCCCTTTGAACATTGTTATTAAGACCTGTTTTTAATCTTTTTTCACAAATGTCTCTAATAAGAAACATATTAACAAACTATTAAACAAACATAAAAACAAACTAGTAAACAAAGTTATAAATTCCACCTAATGAAATTTAAATTTATATACTGTTAATGATAGTGAAGTGAAGTGAAGTCGCTCAGTCATGTCCCACTCTTTGCGACCCCATGGACTGTAGCCTAATCAGGTTCCTCTGTCCATGGGATTTTCCAGGCAAGGGTGCTGGAGTAGATTGCCATTTCCTTCTCCAGGGGATCTTCCTGACCCAGGAATCGAACCCAGGTCTCCCGCATTGCAGGCAGACGCTTTACCGTCTGAGCCACCAGTACTTGCTATAAAAGATCATTCAGGATCAAATTCTGAAGTTGAAATAAAGGATATTCTTGTTATGTTGGCAAGGAAGCTCATAATTTGACTATGAAATCATGCAACTATTTAATAACAACTATATTTTTTCTTTTTTATTCATTAAATTAAAAGAAATAAAGCTTACTCTCCCTGCTTTTGAAATTTGATTTCTAGCAATTTGTTGTTAATTATACCAATGGGTATTCCAGAGTTCTCTTCTATTTCATTTTATGATTAGTAACTTTGAACTGAGCATCTCAGTTACTCGCCAGCATGAAAAGAGACAAGTAAATAGCTGAGTAAATTGTGGCTGGTTCATCTGAAAAAGTACTATCAGACTCAATTATGCTTCTGAGTTTGAGTGGTGCAGTACCTGGACATCTATACAGCTTTCTTGCCTGTGCAATATCTCCTTTGCTTAAGCGGGTTCGCTGACCAATTGCTGGACGAATGCCATTATCATCACGTGACGGGAGAATGGTATCCAGAAACATCCCCCTGAAAAAAAAAATCAGAAACAAGTCACACATAAGTCATCAAATTAAGACACATATATTCCTCACAAATATGTTTTTTTTTTCAAACTCAAACCAATCAAAGGAGAAATATATCAGTGTTTAGATTTAAACTGTGTGTCAGTCTTTCAAAATACTTTCATTAAAATAGAAAAAAATTGTGTGCTAAATGTGTATGGTGAACTTGGACTGGCAATCTATTTCACATATGGTAATACATATATTTCAAATCTACTTTCTCAATTTTGCCACCCTCTGCTTCCCTCAGTGTCTACAATCTGTTCTTTATGTCTGCATCTCCCTTGCTGTGCTGCAAATAGGTTCATCAGTATCATCCTTTCTAGATTACATATATATGCTTTATTATATGATATTTGTCTTTCTAAATTACTTAATTACTTCACTTTGTATAATAAGCTCTATTACTATAATATGCTCTATAATGAGGCTCCATTGCATTAGATCTGACTCAAATGCACTAGTTCTATAGGTGAGTAATATTCCACTGTACCACAACATCTTTATCCATTCATCTGTAGATGGACATCTGGGTTGCAGCCATATCCTGTCTATTGTAAATAGTGCTGTGATGAACACTGGGATTCATGTGTCTTTTTCAAGTATTTTTTCCTCAGTATATGCCCAGTAGTGAGATTGTTAGGTCATATGGTGGACTTACTCTTAATTATTTTTAAGGAATCTCCGTGCGGTTCTCCATAGTGGCTGCATCAATTTACATTCCCACCAAGAGTGCAAGAGAGTTCCCTTTTCTCCACACCCTCTCTAATATTTATTGTTTCTAGATTTTTTAAATGATGATTATTCTGACCAGTGTGAGATGATACTTCATTGTAGTTCTGATTTGCATTTCTCTAATAATGAGGGATAATGAGGGATGTTGAACATCATCTTTTCATGTGTTTATTAGCCATCTGCATGTCTTCTTTGGAGAAATGTCCACTTTTTGATTGGTTTGTTTGTTTTTCTGGTTTTGAGCTGCATGAATAGGTTGCATAATTTAGAGACTAATCATTTGTCAGTTGTTTCATTTGGTATTATTTTCTCCAATTAAGGATTGTGTTTTCACCTTATTTACAGTTACCTTAACTGTGGAAAAACATTTAGCTTAATTAGGTCTCATTTGTTTATTTTTGTTTTTACTTCCATTACTGTAGGAGATGGGTCAGAGAGGATCTTGCTGTGATTTATGTTAACGTGTCTTCTGCCTATGTTTTCCTCTAAGAGTTTTATAGACTTTGGTTTTATATTTAGATCTTTAATCCATTTTGAGTTTATTTTTGTTAGGAAGTGTCCTAATTTCATTCTTTTACATGTAGCTGTCCAGTTTTCTCAGCACCACATATTGAAGAGACTATCTTTTCTCCATCATATATTCTTGCCTCCATTGTCAAAGATAAAGTGCCGATAGCTGTGTGGGTTTGTCTCTGGGCTTTCTACCTTTTCCATTGTTCTATATTTCTGTTTTTGTGCTAGTACCATATTATCTTGGTGACTATAGCTTTGTAGTATATTCTGAAGTCGGGAAGGTTGATTCCATTTTTCTTTCTCAAGAATGATCTGGCTATGTGGGGTCTTTTGTGTTTCCATACAAATTGTGATATTTTTTGGTCTAGTTCTGTGTAATATACTAAAGGTAGTTTGATAAGGATTGCATTGAATCTGTAGGTTGCTTTGGGTAGTTTAGTCATTTTCACAATATTGATTCTTCCAATCCAAAAACATGGTATATCTCTCAACCTGTTTGTGTCATCTTTGATTTCTTTCATTAGTGTCTTATAGTTTTATGCATATAGGTCTTTTGTGTCTTTAGATAGGTTTATTTCTAGATATTTTATCCTTTTTGTTGTGATGTGAATATAGCAATGATTTCTTGGATATGATACTCAAAGCATAGGAAACAAAAGCAAAAATAGGTAAGTGGGATTGCATTTTTTAATTAAAAGGCTTGTGCATAGCAAAGCAAACAATAAAAAGAGTGAAAAGGAGATAAAATATTTCCAACATATATATATACATCAGTTCAGTTCAGTTGCTCAGTTGTGTCTTTGCAATCGCATGGACTGCAGCACGTCAGGCTTCCCTGTCCATCACCAATTCCTGGAGTTTACTCAAACTCATGTCCATTGAGTCAGTGATGCCATCCAACTATATATATATATATATATATCTGATAAGAGACCAGAATACACAAAGAAATCCTACAACTCAACAACAGAAAAATGAAGTAATCTGATGAAAAAAATAGGCCGAAGATTTGAATATATATTTTTTTCAAAGAAGATATACAAATTGTCAAGCATAGAAAAATATTCTCAACATGACTAATCATGCAAATCAAAACCATAATGAGACATTATTTCATACCCATTAGGGTGGCTACTATCAAAACTTGAAAAAATAGAAAAGAAAACATGTTGGTGAGGATATGGAGAAATTGGAACCCTCTATACACTGCTGATAGAGTGCGAAATAGTGCAGCATCTATGAAAAAATTGATTGAGGTTCTTCAAAAACAATCATAGAACTACCATACATTCCAGCAATCTCACTTCTTTGTATATATCCAAAAGAAAGGAAAACAGGCTCTTGAAGAGTTATTCACATACACATGTTCATGCTGGCACTATTCACAGTAGCCAAGAGGTGAAAGCAACTCAGATATTTATGAACAAATGAATGAATAAACAAAGTGTCAATATCTATCCAATGGAATATTATTCAGCCTTAAAGTGGAAGGAAATTTTGCTGCATGCTATAGCATAGATGAACCTTAGGTTTTATGCTAGGTGGAAAAAAAACAACAGTCACAGAATGATAAATATTGTGTAATTTTACTTGGTACCTAAACTAGCCAAATTCACAGAAACAGAAAATAGAAAAGTGGTTATCAGAGGTTGGGGTGGGGGTGGGGAGAGTGGGGAGTTTAATGAATGGGTATAGGGTTTCAGCTTTGCAGATGAAAAGTTTCTAGAGATCTGTTTCATAACAATGTGAATGTACTTAATACTATCAAATTGTACATTTAAAATAGATAATATGGTACATTTGATATTGTGTGTTTGTATGTTAGTCACTCAGATGTGTACAACTCTTTGTGACCCAATGGACTGTAGCCCACCAGGCTCCTTTTTCCATGGGATTCTCCAGGCAAGAATACTGGAGTGGGTTGCCATTGGTATTGAGATTTCTCTATTATAATAAAAAAACTTTCTAATTCTTTGAAGGTGGTGCCTGAGAACTGTGCCAAATATTTCCTCTCCTGTAATTTTTATTTCAATGTATGTATGAGTTAATAACCATCTTCTTTAAAATCAGAAGAAAAATATGTGAATTGGATCAATTCTTCTCACAGATACATACAGTTTCTTCCACTATAGGAATATATTTATTTAGGAAAAGTGAATACCCAAATTTTGAAACAATAAGAAAACTAAATATGTCAAGGCTAGTTGTCATGCAACACCAAGGTAGGTGTAGGGGGCGACAAATTTCATGAACCTTGTGGTTTATGAGAAAGCAACCATTTAAAGACATAAAAGGAGTACAGAATAAGGGAAAATGTGTGTTTCAGATTGAAACATTGCCTTTAAACATAAACATTAATGTACTGTGAAATGCACATAATGATAAAATAAGAATGAGCGGAATGGACATATAAGTGTAAAATGGGTATAAAATGGGAAAAACGAGATGACTTAAATAGTTTCTTGTTACTTACCTGGAAATTATTGCCTTGATGATAACTTCTTTAGAGTGAAATAGATCAAAACTCAAATTTATTACACTCTTAAAATTAGCATTCAGTCAGTAACAAAATAATTCTAAGGTTAGTAAATGGCAGAATTCTAAATTATATGAAGCAAAATATCTTTCTAAAATGTTTTCTGAGAATTATTTTACTATAGCTATTTTCAAGTATAATTTGTACTTTGCAAAAGAAAATATACAATAAAAACACAAGTCACAGAAAGAGTATAACATTCCAACTCAACAACTGAGCTCTGTATTTGAAATGCCTAATTTCTATTAACAGTGCTTGCCAATTTAACATGCTGATTTGTTTGGTAATCATTTCAATTGAACTTTTGTATGATTAGTAATATTAAATAATTCATACCATTAAAATTTTTACCTTGAATATATTTTGATAAGAAATGTGTTTTAAAAATCACAAATGCCTGGTGTTGGCTATAAATACCAAGCAAGTATTTTTTTTGTACTCTACAGCAGCAATATTTAAAAGTGGTTCTAGTTCTATGCTAAACCTACTTTGTGAGGAGCCACACAGAGGAAAGGAATTAAAAGTCAAGAGGTATAACCTGAGACTCCAACCTTGAGAAGGTGTTCCTAGCATAATGCATGATGCTGTCAAAATCATAGCTTTCTCCGAGTGAGTTCACTTCTGCAGGCTCCATCTTCAGAAAATTGTACTCTTGACCTAAGAATCAGGCACAGGAAAAGTTTCAGAAACCTCTTAACAGACAGAAAAGAGAACAGAAGAACCCTCCCAGTCCGCTAACTCCTCTCTACCGAAAGCTGATCACTGATCTTCATGACACTGCATTTACACACAAACACCCAAGTACACGCCAAAAAGGACATCCAGTGCCACTTGAGTATCAGCCTAAAAGAATATTAGTGAATTTCATTAAGAAGTTAATTTTCACACTGTTCATGCAGTTCTCAAGGCAAGAATACTGAAGTCGTTTGCCATTCCCTTCTCTAGTGGACCACGTTTTGACTATGTCAAAGCCTTTGATTATGTGGATCACAATAAACTGTGGAAAATTCTTCAAGAGATGGGAATACCAGACCACCTTACTTGCTTCCTGAGAAATCTGTATGCAAGTCAAGAAGCACCATTTAGAACCAGACGTGGAACAATAGACTGGTTCCAAGTTGGGAAAGGAGTATCTCAAGGTGTAAATTGTCACCCTGCTTATATAACTTATATGCAGAGTATATCATGTGAAATGCCAGGCTAGATAAGCACAAGCTGGAATCAAGACTGCCAGGAAAAAATATCAATAACCTCAGATACGCAGATGACACCACCCTTATGGCAGAAAGTGAAGAAGAACTGAAGAGCTTCTTAAAGAAAGTGAAGAGGAGAGTGAAAAAGTTGGCTTAAAACTCAACATTCCAAAAACTAAGATCATGGCAATCAGTGCTATCACTTCATGGCAAATAGATAGGGAAACAGTGGAAACAGTGAGAGACTATTTTTTCTGGGCTATAAAATCATTGCAGATGGTGATTGCAGCCATGAAATTAAAAGACACTTACTCCTTGAAAGAAAAGCTGTGACCAACCTAGACAGCACATTAAAAAGCAGAGGCATTACTTGGCCAACAAAGGTTCATCTAGTCAAAGCTATGGTTTTTTCAGTAGTCATATATGGATGTCAGAGTTGGACTATAAAGAAAGCTGAGCACCAAAGAACTGATGCTTTTGAACTGTGATATTGGAGAAGACTCTTGAGAGTCCCTTGGACTGCAAGGAGGTCAAGCCAGCCAATCCTAAAGGAAATCAGTCCTGATTATTCTTTGAAAACACTGATGCTGAAATTGAAACTCCAATAGTTTGGCCACCTGATGCAAAAAACTGACTCATTGGAAAAGAAGCTGATGCTGGGAAAGATTGAAGGCAGGAGGAGAAGGGGACGACAGAAGATGAGATGGTTGGATGGACATGAGTTCGAGCAAGCTCCGGGAGTTGGTGATGGACCTGGAAGACTGGCATGCTGCATTCCATGGGGTCACAAAGACTCAGACATGACTGAGCAACTCAACTCAACTGAATAAGTTAATTTTGGCAAGAAGGTAGATTACCAAGCATACTTTGGATTTTTCTCTGTATACTCTTTCACTTTCTCTTAATATTTTTTTAAAAATATGACTATTTTTTTTTTTTTGCAATATTGTGATTATAAAAGCTATGCTTTTTACCAAATGAGTTTCCCACTCTCTCTTATGACTGTATTGGCCTAGATAAGTAAATCTTCCTATGTGTATTAGATGATTTCTATGAAACAATGGGAAATATTATATGTTGTATATACACACATTTCAAGTGTTTGCTATGTGAGTTTGTCACTAAAAATGAAATAACAACAGAACATTTTAGTCAAAACTGAAACAAGATTCTCTTTGATGAAAAGGAAGCTCTAATCCGTTTCTCTAATCAGAAGGCTTTTTAGAAGAATATGCTTCAGGATTTAATTTCTCTTTTTTTACTTTTCATGACTACCATTTTAACTTATAGACATCTTCACGTTAATAGATTTCTCAACTGCCTATTTGTATCTGTATTGTAATATTATTTCTTGAAATCTGAAAAGAATATAGTGTTAAATGTGTAGATCTACATTAGGGGTTCCAGAAATGTTTCCTCAGATAGAGTTTAGGTTTCATTCATTCATTTTTCACAATTTCAGCAGCCAAAGGCTGTTTTTATGGCTTATTCTGAAACATCTAAATGTAAAGTTGAGGTATTAGGATTCCAAATTCAAGGTTGGAGTTCAGAACAGAACTATTACAATGCTTATGCAACTATTTAAATTTTATTACAACTGTTATATTATTACTAAATCTGAAAATATCACATTAAGAAGTTTCCCAAAAGCTAATAAAGAAATTGAGTGATGTACAGAGCATAATACCTTTCGTACAAGTGATAAGAAGACTGACATACTCAGTTTAGTTCAGTCGCTCAGACCTGTCCAACTCTTTGCGACCCCATGGACTTCAGCACGCCAGGCTTCCCTGTCCATCACAAACTCCTGGAGCTTACTCAAACTCATGTCCATCGAGTCAGTGATGCCATCCAACCATCCCACCCTCTGTCATCCCCTTCTCCTCCCACCTTCAATCTTTCCCAGCATCAGGGTCTTTCCAATGAGTCAGGTTTTTGCATCAGGTGGTCAAAGTATTGGAGTTTCAGCTTTAGCATCAGTCTTTCCAGTGAATATTCAGGACTGATTTCCTTTAGGATAGATCAGTTCGATCTCCTTGCAGTCCAAAAGATGCTCAAGAGTTTTCTCCAACACCACAGTTCAAAAGCATCAGTTATTCTGTGCTCAGCTTTTTTATAGTCCAACTCTAACATCCATGCATGAATACTGGAAAAAACATTGCTTTGACTAGACGGACCTTTGTTGGCAAAGTAATGTCTCTGCTTTTTAATGTGCTGTCTAAAAGCTGGTCACAGCTTTTCTTTCAAGCAGCAAGCATCTTTAAATTTCATGGCTGCAGTCACCATCTGCAGTGATTTTGGAGCCCCCAAAATCACTTAAGAATTAAAGATAAAACAATCAGCCTTAAGTTGTAGAACCTGTAGCCCAGAGTAAAGTGTTTTGTGCTTAGTCACTTCAGATCAGTCGCTCAGTCGTGTCCGACTCTGCGACCCCATGAACTGCAGCACGCCAGGCCTCCATGTCCATTACCAACTCCCGGAGGTCACTCAGACTCATATTCATTGAGTCAGTGATGCCAATCAGCCATCTCATCCTCTGTCGTCCCCTTTTCCTCCTGCCCCCAATCCCTCCCAGCATCAGAGTCTTCTCCAATGAGTCAACTCTTCGCATGAGGTGGCCAAAATACTGGAGTTTCAGCTTTAGCATCATTCCTTCCAAAGAAATCCCAGGGTTGATCTCCTTCAGAATGGACTGGTTGGATCTCCTTGCAGTCCAAGGGACTCTCAAGAGTCTTCTCCAACACCACACTTCAAAAGCATCAATTCTTTGGCACTCAGCCTTCTTCACAGTCCAGCTCTCACATCCATACATGACCACAGGAAAGACCATAGCCTTGACTAGACGAACCTTTGTTGGCAAAGTAATGTCTCTGCTTTTGAATATGCTATCTAGGTTGGTCATAACTTTCCTTCAAAGGAGTAAGTGTCTTTTAATTTCATGGCTGCAGTCACCATCTGCAGTGATTTTGGAGCCCCCCAAAATAAAGTCTGACACTGTTTCCACTGTTTCTCCATCTATTTCCCATGTAGTGATGGGACCAGATGCCATGATCTTCGTTTTCTGAATGTTGAGCTTTAAGCCACCCTTTTCACTCTGCATTTTCACTTTCATCAAGAGGCTTTTTAGCCCCTCTTCACTTTCTGCCATAAGGGTGGTGTCATCTGCATATCTGAGGTTATTGATATTTCTCCCAGCAATCTTGATTCCAACTTGTGTTTCTTCCAGTCCAGCATTTCTCATGATGTACTCTGCATATAAGTTAAATAAACATGGTGACAATATACAGCCTTGACGTACTCCTTTTCCTATTTGGAACCAGTCTGTTGTTCCATGACCAGTTCTAACTGTTGCTTCCTGACCTGCATACAGATTTCTCAAGAGGCAGATCAGGTGGTCTGGTATTCCCATCTCTTTCAGAATTTTCCACAGTTTATTGTGATCCACACAGTCAAAGGCTTTGGCATAGTCAATAAAGCAGAAATAGATGTTTTTCTGGAACTCTCTCGCTTTTTTGATGATCCAGCGGATGTTGCAATTTGATCTCTGGTTCCTCTGCCTTTTCTAAAACCAGCTTGAACATCAGGAAGTTCACGGTTCACATATTGCTGAAGCCTGGCTTGGAGAATTTTGAGTATTACTTTACTAGCATGTGAGATGAGTGCGATTGTGCGGTAGTTTGAGCATTCTTTGGCATTGCCTTTCTTTGGGATTGGGATGAAAACTGACCTTTTCCAATCTTGCGGCCACTGCTGAGTTTTCCAAATTTGCTGGCATATTGAGTGCAGCACTTTCACAGCATCATCTTTCAGGATTTGGAATATTCCATCACCTCCACTAGCTTTGTTCGTAGTGATGCTTTCTAAGGCCCACTTGACTTCACATTCCAGGATGTCTGGCTCTAGGTCAGTGATCACACCATCATGATTATCTGGGTCATGAAGCTCTTTTTTGTACAGTTCTTCTGTGTATTCTTGCCACCTCTTCTTAATATCTTCTGCTTCTGTTAGCTCCATATCATTTCTGTCCTTTATCGAGCCCATCTTTGCATGAAATGTTCCTTTGGTATCTCTGATTTTCTTGAAGAGATCCCTAGTCTTTCCCATTCTGTTGTTTTCCTCTATTTCTTTGCATTGATCATTGAAGAAGGCTTTCTTATCTCTTCTTGCTATTCTTTGGAACTCTGCATTCAGATGTTTATATCTTTCCTTTTCTCCTTTGCTTTTGCTTCTCTTCTTTTCACAGCTATTTGCAAGGCCTCTCCAGACAGCCATTTTGATTTTTTGCATTTCTTTTCCATGGGGATGGTCTTGATCCCTGTCTCCTGTACTTCAGTTATGTCCAATTCTCTCTGGCGCTATGGACCTTGGTCTGCCAGTCTCCTCTGTGCATGGGATTCTTCAGGCAAGAATACTGGAGTTGGTTGCCATTTCCTTCTCTAAAAGTGTTTTAGTTCACCTTTACAATGAATTCACACATTAAATAGTTTTCAGTGAACTAACATACCAAATAATGAGATACATGTTCCACAAATCTCTGTGGCTATTATTACTCTTCTCAGGAAATACTTTACATTGTCTTTAACCTCTAATAGAAGCAAGTGTTGTAACTGTACCCTTCATTAAAAAATTGTAAGTATATTTTAGTATATCCAATTCTAAGTGTGATGTTTATAAAGCTATGGAGCTGATTTTATTAATATTAACCTGTAATCTACTGGATATTTCAACTTCCAAGCATAATATGTGAATATACTCCTTAAGTAAAGCAAAATGTTTCATAAAAATTTCTGAAAGTGGAACATGAAACAATTTTAGTAATAACCTTCTGAAGCATATAATTGAGCATTTACCACATATGTGACATAGTGGTTAAAAAGAACACAGCTATATATGGACTCTGTAAAGAAAATTTGACTTATTTTTTGAAAGAAGGGAAAAGAAAATCAGAGATACAGAGCACCAGAGCACTAGCATAATTCATCCTAAACAATTTTTTTTGAAAAAATGAAAAGCCTCATTCTTGAAGGCCTGTTCAAAAATGGCTTATAACTAATCTAAAAGTAATCCAACCCAAAATTGGCTCCTATCATACATAGTCACTAATTTTGCATATGAATGCAAAGCTAAAGTTGACATTAGACATTGCCCTAGAATAACACTTGATTTAAGTTTTTGAGTAAGTCACAGATCTACTGAAAGTTATTCTCCAACATGAATTCTTTCATATTAGAATTACAATCAGCCTTCAGTATCTGCATAAGATTGGTTCTAGGAACCTCTTGGATACCAAAATTTGTGGATGCTTTAAGTCCTTTATATAAAATGGTTTAGTACAATGAATAAATTTTGATTCAAAGGTTGGTTGAATCTATGGACACAAAACCCCACAAATATAGAGGGCCAACAGTTCATACATACAAATTATTACAAGTGAATGAGAAAAGTGAGAATAGTCATATGTTGAGAATATTGTTGAATCCAAAAAGGGGATTCAACAATATTCAACTCTGTGCACAGAGTTCCAAATACTAAGAACATCTCACTAAATAAATTACTCTTTTCTATTAACCTGAATAGTGACTCAACAACAACAAAAAAGATAAGTCATAATTAGTTTAGCACTATGTTAAATATTATATATTTACATGCTTTTTTATACATTTCTTGCTTGTTGTAGGTATGTAAATTTATGTTGAACCAGAGTCCTAATTTTAAGAGCAAGAAACATTCTTGGAAGTTACTTCCTTTAAAAGTTATTTTGTCAACATAATAGAGGAAACTTAATAACTGTAGTAAATAGAAAACTTTTTCTCATTTAACTGGTAGTTGGAGTAATCATCAGAAATACTATTTCCTCTTTGTCTCCCAGTGATAAAAAAAGGATTAGATGAACCTTGATAGCTGCTCAGGAGTTAAAGAGTCTTCCATATTGAGAGTACAGATTTTATTTACTTCTCTTTCAACACTACAGAGTACTTCTTTATTCTTGAAATGATCTCTTCCCTGTAACATTACACTCATTGATTCTTCTCCTACCCCTTAGACCAAACTTAATCTTTTGAGAGATTTTCTCAAACTGTAACTTAAATGGTGATATTCCCCATATTCTACCTGAAATCTTATTTCCTTCTTTCTCCAACATTTTCCTAAACAGTCAAATCCTATATCAAATTCCTTTCTAGATATGTCCTAAAGTCTAGGTTCACCTTTCCTTTGTCTGCTAAATATCTCTACTTCAATCATCTAAAGGCTTCTCAAACTCAAACATATGCTAAATGAAATTATTATTTGTCTTTCCCTCTTAAAAGTACATTGCTTTTTGTTTTAACCATATTTCTTAGCTTACTTCACTTAATGGTGCTGCCACTCACCCTGTTGCCTAAAAATAAAACTTTGAAGATCTTCCTTCACATCCTTCATATAGTGCTTCACTTAAAATATTTTTGAAATGTTATTTCCTCATCTTCTTCATCTACACCACCCTAACTGAGGACTCAGTCACGTCTTATAGACTACTTCATTAAGCTTCTAATAGGTTCATTCTCCCTACTCCCATATCTCCATTCTCAGTTAATAATCCCTACAAGCTGAAAGAAATCTCTTTCTATTTCTTTTAAATCTGAACTTGTTTTGCTTTCAATCCTTTGATTATTCTCCAATAGCTAGAGGATAAAATCTCTAGGATAAAAGCCAGGATAAATTTCCTGGCTTCTTATAGAAAATCCCTATGATCTAATCCCTTTTGGTAATTACCAACTAATCTCCCACTTGTAACTTACCATGCAGGCCTATGAGCAGATGAAAATAATCTAATTATCTGTAATTGTAGCTTTGATCATGATCCTTTTTTTTTCCCCAGCTAGATATCCCATCACTGTTTTCTGCACTTAGAAACCTTTTACTTCTAAATTTCAGTTCTTTTGTGACATCTCCTGACTTGCTAAAGCACATTTTGTCACACCTTGCTTGGACTGACAATATTCTCAACATATGACTATTCTCACTTGTTTACGATGTCTATATATATATATATATATAGACATAGCTACACTAAGCTCTGTAATTTTCTTAAAGTATCTCCAATATCTAATAGTGCCTCAATAAATAATTGGTACAAATATGTTGTGAGCTACTAAATAGGTCAATGCTGTTAATCACAGGAAATTCTTAGGAATTCAATGTTTGTATTAATAACTTAAAACTGGCTATGAATAAGGAAATAACACATGGCCTGCAATGCAGGAGATTCAGGTTTGATCACTGGGATAGGAAGATCCCCTGGAGAAGGAAATGACAACTCACTCCAATGTTCTTGCCTGAGAAATCCCAAGGACAGAGGAGCCTCGTGAGCTATAGTTCATGAGGTTGCAAAAACAGTCAGAAATGACTTAGCGACTGAACAACAATGCTTGAAATACACACAATCTTATAAAACAATTCTAAACAATAAGGTTTTTCTTTTGGCAATTGAAATGTGCTTATCTTTATGAATTTATGAAAGGTAAAACAAATACAAAATTATAAATGAGGTTATTATTACACATCAACTGTCAGAGGAAATTAAATTTAAATGCATATTAACTACTGAACTATTGACACTTGAAACATTCTTAAGAATTTGTCTTTAGGATAGTCAAGATTAAGTGAAAATCTCAAGAAAATATTTGGGCTATCCTGGAAATGTCTCACTTTCCTGGAATTTTCTCATGAAACTATCTCTGATATAATATAGATTTTTATGGTAGCAGCACATTTTGTGACAAACCCTGGACCCTTTTTAAATCCCAACAACATAAATTATAGAACTAAGGATAGAAAATGCTTTTTGAAAATTTAACAATATTAATTTATGGTTCACCATTTTTTTGAAACAGAGATGTAAAATAGATAAATCTTAAGGAAAAAAAAAAGCAAATCTAAAAATTGCATAAGATCATTTGATTTGCAGGAACAAATCAGCACCATAATAGGTATTTTTTTAATCAAGGAAAATGTTGAGCCACAATATCAACAAAACCATTCACATTTTGTAAGAAATTAAAGTGTAAGCAGCACAATCCTATTGAAAGATGTTTAGTCAACCTCAAATCCAATGCCCTCTACAGCCCCTCACCTGGCTGGATGTTCTCCCGTATGATAGTCACATGGTTATCTCTGTCTGGCCGCGTGTGCTCATGCCAAAAACCTATCACATGGCCGAGTTCATGAACCACGATTCCAAATTTATCACAGTTCTTGCCAATAGAGATTGCCTGAGGCCCATTTCCACGCCGACCTACATAGGAGCAGCATCTGGAATAAAGTAGAAAATGTAAATGGTGGTAAACAGGGTGATGACAAGTTAATTATAATAGGGGTGAAAATTTGTTAAAATTTCTGGTGAAATATAAAGTACAGCACAGTCAGAGGTAGAACAGCTTTTCATTAATGAACATAGCCAATTTCTAGTAATCCTGGTAAATTTATATGCCTGTCTCGAAATAATCAACTGCAGTGCATTTGTACTAATTTATATATTAGAAGATATTGGAGATGTGACATAAATCATTTTTAGGAGTATTTACAAGATAATAAGATAATAAAATACTTATGATGGTGATTAATGGCTATTATACATATAGTTAAACTCAAGACTTCAATTCACATTTATTTCTAATATACTTTTTGGTCCCCACAACCCATGTAAATCACTTAGGTTGGTTATCTAGCAATAATACATTGTTTCACTATTAAGCATAAAAACAAACTTTATTTTTCTACTTTGAGAAAAACAAATTTGTGAAAAATGTTGGTTAATTAAACAATGAATTATTTCTCCTTATGGGAGAACTTTTTAAAAAGGAAAACTTTTAAAAGAAGTCAATACAGGAAAATTAATCTCAAGAGGCAAATTATCTAGGGTCAATGGTTGACTGGTGAAGAAAAATCAATAACTGCCAAATGGTCAGGTAAGTTTGGTGTGATTAGTCCATTTCACCTTCTGAAAGAATATCTTGGACTGTTAGAATGTGAACTATCCAGAGTATCCTCCTAAAAATTTTCCTCAATTTACTGATAATTATACATATTCAATGATACTTTTCTACCCAAAACGTAGAAATTCCATTTTTTGTGTGTGCGTACATGAAACATGTGTTAGTATGTGTGAAAGAGTGTGTATACACATGCAAGCATGGACACATAAGGACATTGACTCTAAAATAAGTTTTAAATGTACAATAATACAGTAACTACAACTAGAGCTATCAATAAAATTACACTTAAAACTTCAACAATTAGGGTTTACATTAAAATAGCTTTTCTAAGAGCCACCCCTCTGGAAAGCAATACAGGAAGTAAATAATTGGTCTTGAATAGATGGGGATTATGATGTGCCAGACACCAAAATCTTTTTCTAATTTTTTAAGTTAAAAGAGGAAATTGTTCAAAATTAATTTGCCAAAATATTATAAAATGCACATCATTAAGTTCACTTTTCAGAGAAAGAACATTTCATAGTCTTTTTGAGTGTTACAAATATTTGTTATTCCTATTATTTCTGTAGGCTTTAAATGATTAAATGTCTTACCTTATTCCATAGTTGCTATTCAGTCACTAAGTCTTGTCCAGCTCTTTGCGATCCCATGGACTGTAGCACACCAATCTCCTCTGTCCTCCACTATCTCCTGGAGTTTGCTCAAATTCATGCTCATTGATGTTACCTAAACATCTTATCCTCTGAAACACCTTCATCTTTTGCCTACATTCTTTTCCAGGGTTAGGTCTTTTTCAATGCATCCGTTTTTTGCATCAGTGGCCAAAGTATTAGAGCTTCAACTTCAGCATCAGTCTTTCCAATGAATAGTCAGGGTTGGTTTTCTTTAGGATTGACTTGTTTGATCTCCTTGCAGTCCAAAGGACTCTCAAGAGTTTTCTCTAGCACCAGAATTCAGTTTTTGGTGCTCAGCATTCTTTTTGGCCCAACTATCACATCTGTTTGTAGAAAAACCTTAATTTTGACTCTACAGACCTTTGTTGGCAAAGTGAAGTCTCTACTTTGTATTATATTATCTAGGTTTGCCATGGCTTTCTTCCAAGGAGCAAATGTCTTCTGATTTCACGGCTACGGTCACCATGCATAGTGATTTTGGAGCCACAGAAAATAAAATCTGTCACTGTATCCAGTTTTTCCCCTTCTATTTGCCATGATCTTAGTTTTTTCAAGTTGAGTTTCAAGCTAGCTTTTTCACTTACCTTTTTCACCCTCATCAACAGGCTCTTTAGTTCCTCAAAACTTTCTGCCATTAGAGTGATATCATCTGCATATCTAAGGTTGTTGATATTTCTCCCAGCAATCTTGATTCCAGCTTGTGACTCATGCACTCTGACATTTTGCATGATGTATTCTGAAAATAAGTTAAATAAGCAGGGTGACAATATACAGACTTGCTGTACTTCTTTATCCATTTTAGTGCGCCAGTTGTTCAGTCCAATTCTAAGTGTTGTGTCTCACCTGCATGCAGGTTCCTCAGGAGACAGGTAAGATGGTCTGGTCTTACCTCATCTCTTTAAGAATTTTCTGTAGTTCGTTATGATCCCCATGATCAAAGGCTTTAACATAGTCAATGAAGCAGAATAGATGTTTTTCTGGAACTCCCTTGCTCTCTTCAGGATCCAATGAATGTTGGCAATTTGATCTCTGTTTCCTCTGTTCCTTTGAAAATCCAGCTTGTAGATCTGGAAGTTATTGGTTCACATACTGATGAAGCCTGGCTTGAAGGATTTTGAGGGTAACCTTGCTAGCATGTAAAATGAGCCTAATTGTATGGTAGCTGGAACATTCTTTGGCATTTCCTTTCTTTGAGATTGGAATGAAAATTGTCCTTTTCAGGTCCAGTGACCGCTGTTGAGCTTTCCAAATTTGCTGACATATTGAGTGCAGCACTTTAACAGAATCATCTTAACAGCATCACTTTTAGGACATTAAATAGTTCCGCTAGAATTCTATCACTTGCACCACCTTTACTTGTAGTAATGCTTCCTAAGGCCTACTTGAATTCACATTCCACAGATCTAACTCTAGGGTAATAACCATATCATTGTGATTATCCAGGTCATTAAGAAATTTCTTGTATAGTTCTATGTATTCTTGTCATCTCTTCTTAATCTCGTCTGCTTCTGTTAGGTCCTTAACATTTCTGTATTTCATTGTGCCCATCCCTGCATGGAATATTCTTTTCAGTTCAGTTCAGTTGCTCAGTCATGTCTGACTCTTTATGACCCCATGAACCGCAGCATGCCAGGCCTCCCTGTCCATCACCAACTCCCAGAGTCCACAAAAACCCATGTTCATCAAGTCGATGATGCCATCCAACCATCTCATCCTCTGTTGTCCCCTTCTGATCCTGCCCTCAATCTTTCCCGGCATCAGGGTCTTTTCCAATGAATCAGCTCTTCGCATCAGGTGGCCAAAGTATTGGAGTTTCAACATTAGTCCTTTCAATGAAAACCCAGGATTGATTTCCTTTAGGATGGACTGGTTGGATCTTGTTGCAGTCCAAGGGACTCTCAAGAGTCTTCTCCAACACCACAGTTCTAAAACATCAATTCTTTGGCACTCAGCTTTCCTTATAGTCCAACTTTCACATCCATATATGACCACTGGAAAAATGAAAGCCTTGACAAACGGACCTTTGTTGGCAAAGTAATATGTCTGCATTTCAATATGCTGTCTAGGTTGGTCATAACTTTCCTTCCAAGGAGTAAGCATCTTTTAATTTCATGAGTGCAAATCACCATCTGCAGTGATTTTGGAGCACAAAAAAATAGAGTCTGACACTGTTTCCACTATTTCTCCATCTATTCACCATGAAATGATGGGACTGGATGCCACAATCTTAATTTTCTGAATGTTAAGCTTTAAGCCAACTCTTTCACTCTCTTCTTTCACTTTCATCAAGAGGCTTTAGCTCTTCTTCACTTTCTGCCATAAGGGTGGTGTCATCTGCATATCTGAGGTTACTGATATTTCTCCCGGCAATCTTGATTCCAGCTTGTGCTTCCTCCAGCCCAGTGTTTCTCATGATGTATTCTGCATATAAGTTAAATAAACAGGGTGATAATATACAGCCTTGATGTACTCCTTTTCCTATTTGGAACCATTTGTTCCATGTCCAGTTGAGGCAGGTCAGGTGGTCTGGTATTTCCATTTCCTTCAGACTTTTCCACAGTTTATTATGGTCCACACAGTCAAAGGCTTTGGCATAGTCAATAAATCAGAAATAGATGTTTTTCTGGAACTCTTTTGCTTTTTTGATGATACAGCAGATGTTGGTAATTTGATCTCTTGTTCCTCTGCCTTTTCTAAAACCAGCTTGAACATCTGGAAGTTCACGGTTCATGTACTGCTGAAGCCTGGCTTGGAGAGTTTTGAGCATTACTTTACTAGTGTGTGAGATGAGTGCAATTGTGCGGTAGTTGAAGCATTCTTTGGCATTGCCTTTCTTTGGGATTGGAATGAAAACTGAGCTTTTCCAGTCCTGTGGCCACTGCTGAGTTTTCCAAAGTTGCTCGCATATTGAGTCCAGAACTTTCACAGAATCATCTTTCAGGACTTGAAATAGCTCAACTGGAATTCCATCACCTCTACTAGCTTTGTTCATAGTGATGCTTCCTAAGGCCCACTTGACTTCACATTCCAGGATGTCTGGCTGTAGGTGAGTGATCACACCATTGTTATTATCTGGGTTGTGAAGATCTTTTTTGTACAGATCTTCTGTGTATTGTTTTAACATCTCCAATTTTCTTGAAGAGATCTCTAGTCTGTCCCATTCTATTTTTTGTATCTATTTCTTTGCATTGTTCATTTAAGAAGACCTTTCTGTCTCTCCTTGCTGTTCTCTGGCACTCTGCATTCAGTTGGGTATATTTTTTCCTGTTTTCCTTGCCAGTTAGAAGTAGTAATTCAACTTATTATTTATGTATCTATTATAACAGCTAATTATGCATACTAAATCAATAATAGAAAGAAAAGTGAGATAAGTGGTAGGGAGAAAATCAAGGAATTGTATTTTTGCTCCCGGTTAGATTTTTTAGTAGCACATTTTAATTTATACCTACATAGGCAGCTCAGATGGTAAGGAATCTCCCTGCAATGCAGGAGACCCAGGTTCGATCCCTGGGTCAGGAACATCCACTGGAGAAGGCAATGGCAACTCATCTTAATATTCTTGCCTGGAGAATCTTATGAAAGAGAATTACTTGGTAGGCGACAGTCAATGGGGTTGCAAAGAGTCGGGCATGACTGAGCGACTAAGCATACACACATAGTTATTTATTACTTACTGAAATAGTAAAATATTAGATGTATCAAAATTTGCAAATTTTAGGGAGATTTAAACTGAAACATTTGGTACCATAAAACAATGATAGTGAAACTGAAATATCTGAGGATCATACAGCAACTAAATTACCTACATTGAGTCATTCTTGCTGGTTATAGTAGAGAAGAAAATACTTTGCAAATCAAAATCCAAGAGTCAAATAGTCAAGCAATGAAGTTGATTTTTTAAATCTAAAATGGTCAATTCTTTTCATCTGAAACATCTTTTATTAGCATAACTTTACCCACAACAATTTCTAATAAATAAAATGAAGTTTCATAATAGAAAGCAAAAATACATTTCATTCCGGCTTTTACAATGGTCCTATGATGAATGGGAAATGCATTGGTTTAGGAACAGAAGAATTCTAGATGTTCAAATGACTAAATAGCAAATTATATGCATATACAATTATGTACGACATGACAGGTTTATAAAAACATGGCTTTGACTTGTCTTAGTTTCTTTCTAATGTCATCCGGATTTGATGCTGTTTTCTTGTACACGGCTTTTGATTTTTTTTATTTCAAATTTCAGTCTTCCTTTTAAAGCTTAGCCATTATAAGATCTACTTACCCTTTCAGAAAACTTTCACCACCTTTACAAAAGCCCACTAAGCCATAGAGAGGAAGAAGGTAACTCAAAACCCGCTATTCTCTACTTTGACCTCAGACTGGTGGAGCAAAGTCAGTAAGTACAAACAAAGTTCTGTATAAGCTTTATGCCTTCCTCACAGCAGTCTCTTCTTGGCATAGATATAATTTTTAAATGTCCAGTCAGATTATTTCTGTGCTGAATATTATCCAATGAGTGTATTGTAAATTGTGTCAACATTTAAAAATTATTGACTATTACCCCTCTCTAGGAGAAGGAAATGGCAAGGCACTGTAGTGTTCTTGCCTGGAGAATCCCAGGGACAGGGGAGCCTCGTGGGCTGCCGTCCGTGGGGTCGCACAGAATCGGACACGACTGAAGTGACTTAGCAGCAGCAGCAGGAGATAATTATACATTTCTACCCTGCTGACTGGGCTTAGTCATGTGACTTGCTTTGGACAATGTCATGTGAGCACAAACTGTTTTTTTGTGTCTATCTCTAGAGAGAATTTTTAAGAGCAAATATGGTTGACTAGAAGCACAAACTGGAATCAAGTTTGCCAGGAAAAATATCAATAACCTCAGATATGCAGATGACACCACGCTTACGGCAGAAAGTGAAGAGGAACTAAAGAGCCTCTTGATGAAGTGAAAGTGGAGAGTGAAAAAGTTGGCTTAAAGCTCAACATTCAGGAAACAAAGATCAGGGCATCTGGTCCCATCACTTCATGGGAAATAGATGGGGAAACAGTGGAAACAATGTCAGACTTTATTTTTCTGGGCTCCAAAATCACTACAGATGGTTACTGCAGCCATGAAATTAAAAGACGCTTACTCCTTGGAAGGAAAACTATGACCAACCTAGATCACATATTCAAAAGCAGAGACATTACTTTGCCAACAAAGGTCCGTCTAGTAAA
This sequence comes from Tragelaphus eurycerus, assembly GCA_935064755.1. Lineage (NCBI taxonomy): Eukaryota > Metazoa > Chordata > Mammalia > Artiodactyla > Bovidae > Tragelaphus > Tragelaphus eurycerus. Next base: position 1,738,919 of record CAKXYN010000057.1, on the reverse strand, counting down.
GGCTACGGTTTTTCCAGTGGTCATGTATGGATGTGAGAGTTGGACTGTGAAGAAAGCTGAGTGCCAAAGAACTGATGTTTTTGAACTCTGGTGTTGGAGAAGACTGTTGAGAGTCCCTTGGACTGCAAGGAGATCCCACCAGTCCATTCTGAAGGAGATCAACCCTGGGATTTCTTTGGAAGGACTGATGCTAAAGCTGAAACTCCAGTACTTTGGCCACCTCATGAGAAGAGTTGACTCATTGGAAAAGACTCTGATGCTGGGAGGGATTGGGGGCAGTAGGAGAAGGGGACGACAGGATGAGATGGCTGGATGGCATCACTGACTCGATGGACATGAGTCTGAGTGAACTCTGGGAGTTGGTGATGGACAGGGAGGCCTGGCGTGCTGCGATTCATGGGGTCACAAAGAGTCAGACACAACTGAGTGACTGAACTGAACTGAACTCATGGTTGACTAAATTGTTTCTATTATTTCTGCTACAATTGCAATGTTCCAAAAAGAGGTTTCTCCATCAGACTGGATAGTGTATTAAACCCTCTGATGTGAGCTACAGGCAAACAGTGGCAGATATTCAATAAGAGTAAGGAGTAAGTGTATTTTGCTCTAGTCACTGAGATTTGGGAGCTGTTAACTCATCATAAGGGCTTACCTGGTGGCTCAGACAGTACAGAATCTGCTTATCGATGCAGGAGACTCAGGCTCAATCCTTGGCTCAGGAAGATCCCCTGGAGAAGGGAATGGCAACACACTCCAGTATTTTTGCCTGGAGAATTCCAGGGATAGAGGAGCCTGGTGAGCTGCAGTCCATGGTGTCGCAAAGAGTTGGATACAACTGAGCCTCTAACACTTTCAGTTTTCAGTTTCAACACATCGTATATTGCCTAAGCTGACTGATACAGGCTCTCTATTTTGCTCGGAGGGAAATCTAAAGTACTTACATATATATATATATATATATACATATATATATATATAAAATAATACACAATCTTCACACATAAATATCATACTATATATGTTGTTGTTTAGTTACTCAGAAGTATCTGACTCTTTGCAACCCCATGGAATGCAGCATACCAGGCTTCCCTGTCCTTCACCATCTCCTGGAGCTTGCTCAAACTCATGTCAGTTGAGCTGGTAATGCCATCCAACGATCTCATCCTCAGTCATCTCCTTCTCCTCCTCCCTTCAATCTTTCCCAGCATCAAGGTCTTTTCCAATGAGTCAGTTCTTCCCATCAGGTGGTCAAAATATCGGAGCTTCAACCGCCTTATCAGTCCCTCCAATGAATATTCTGGATTGATTTCCTTTAAGATTGACTAGTTTGATCTCCTTGCTGTCCAAGGGACTCTCAAGAGTTTTCTTATTCTCTATATCTCATATGAGCATCCCTGTCACTCCACTTGAGCCATGAAGTTTCCTTGCTGTGTCCTGAGCATGCAGATTTACCCTTACTTCAGAGTCTTTTTACAGTCTATTTCTTTTGTCAGGAACTCTGTTTCTCAGATAATCCAAATGGCTTGTTTCACTTTTTCAAATTCTATACAAATACCTTTCCATCCCACTTTCACTACTTTTCTTTTGGTCCTAGAATTTGTTGTCTATTAATATATTTCATATTTCATTTATGTTCATATGTTTTTTGCCTGCGTACAAAAAATGTAAGCTTTTTGTGGGCAGAAAACCTATTTTGTTCACTGTTTTGGTCACTGTCAAAATGCCAGCTCCTAGAATACAGCCTGGCACATAATAGAGGTCAATAGATACAGAGAACAGATTGTTGGTTACAAGAGGCAAGAGCTGAGGGTGGGTGAAATGGGTAAAATGTAGTCAGAGGTACATACTTCAGTTATTCCTGAGGATGTAATGTACAGCATGGTGACTAAAGTTGACAACACCATATCATATATTTAAAAGTTGCTAAGAGAATGAATCTTAAAAGTTCTCATCACAACAATAACAACAACAAAATGTGTAAACTATATATAGTGGTGGATGTTAATTAAATATTGTGATGATCATTTCACAATATACACAAATCTAAACACATGTTATACACTTAAAACAATATGTTATATGTCAATTATTAACATATCTCAATACAACTGGAAAAAATAAAAAGTCAAACAAATAATAAATAAATATTTATTGAAAGAACAGAGCCCCAAAGTGCACGACAGAGCTTAGACTCTAGAAGTTAGGAGAAAGCATCCTTAGAAGTCATGGAAATGCTCAAGGTGAATAATTCAACATGCTCTTGCTGAGATTCCTCCTTCAGTTTGTCTCTTCACTTTTTCTATTTAGTCTAATTCTATAAATTCCTTCCAAAACTTTTAAAAAATAATTTCCTTATATAAATAATAATAAATTTGCTCCTATTGTTTTCTGTTTAAGTTAGCCAGTCTTCATTGTTTGAGAACAAGAATCATGGCTAGCACACTTCCTCTGCCTAACTATAACTTCCTAGCATAGAGAACCCCTTAAGTGTCTGGTAAGTTGCTCCAGTTGTGTCCAACTCTCTGAGACCTCAGACTGTAGCCTGACTAGCTCCTCTGTCCATGGAATTATCCTGGAAAGAATATTGGTGTGGGTTGCGTTTTCCTCCTTTAAGGGATGTTCCCAACCAGGGATCAAACCCTTGTTTTCTGCGGCTCCTTCATTGGTAGACAGATTCTTTACCTCTAAGCCACCTGGGAAACCCAAGAAAACACCTTAAGCTCAACATTATAGGCCCCAAAGTTAGGATAAGTGACATGAAATGAGAATTCAATAAAAAAGGATGGGTAAAAATGACTACTGTCATAATCTGAATAACCAAAATTACCAAAGAGAAATGCAATTAAAATACATAAAATCTAGAAAATAAGAAAAAAAAAGTTAATTCTAAGTCTGATTGTGTTTTTTTTTTAATTATTATTTTATTTACTTATTTATTTTTTTACTTTACAATATTGTATTGGTTTTGCCATACATCAACATGCATCCGCCACGGGGGTACACGTGTTCACCATCCTAAAATCCTCCCACCTCCCTCCCCATACCGTCCCTCTGGGTCATCTGGCAATCATTAAAAATTAGCATATAATAATTGAAGATAAAAATTCAGTTACATAAATCTCTGACTTATATCTCTCTTTATCTCTGACAAAGAATAAAATCAAACAATTTCTGTTTTAAAATGGTCTCACTTTATTCTGATAATAATTAGTAATATTATAAAATAAATAATCACCAAAGAAGGTAATAGATATTCACTGAAAAATATTTATTGCTCAGGTTAAACCTTTTGCCAATATAGAGATTAAAGCCTATGACCACTGTAGACGAAGCAAAGATATCATATATCTAGAAACATGCATATATATATATGTATACACAGATATGCAGAACATAATGTATAGTTATAATTCAACTTAAAAATAGGAAATGCACTAGAGTTAAATAGCAAAAAGTTATAATTTCTACATTTTTCTTTTAAAAATTTTATTATTTCCACACTTATCAATGGCTCGATATGGAATTAGACACCCAATAAATATTTATTGAATAAAAATTGACTGTAGCAGAATACTAAGGGAACTTTATGCTCTAAATTATATAGGCAATTCCATATTTAATAATGGGCTTCCCTAATGGCTCAGTGGGTAAAGAATATGCCTGCAATGCAGAAGACATGGGAGATATGGATTCAAGCCCTGGGTCAGGATGATACCCTGGAAGAGGAAATGGCAACCCATTCCAGTATTATTCTTGCCTTGAAAATTCCATGGACAGAGGAGCCTAGTCCAAACACTTTGGGCTACAGTCCAAAGTGTTGCAGAGTCAGACATAAATGTGTGCAAGCACAGACAGATAAGTTAATAACTTCTCAACTACTAACATCCCTGGTTGGGTAGATCCCCTAGAGGAGGAAATGGCAACCCACTCTGGTATGGAGATTATTTCAGGTTTTATTTTTAAAACTTGCAAGAGTTACAAGACGTCTGACTTAATAGGTAAACTCAGTCAAAGTGATGATAATAAGAAGTAATAAGATGCATTTACCTTCCAAATTAAAGCTAGAAACAGAGCAGACAAATGTTGCCATTCATATCAATGGCACCACCTTACAGGTTCTTCATATTCAACAATACTAGGTATTGTTAAACGTGATATATTATATGTCACATCTCTTATAAGGAAAAAAAAAAAAATTACTGAGTCCAGTAGAGCATTAAGTGTTTGACTCAAAATATATCTTATTTTAGATGTCTTTCACTATATTGTGCAATATTAACTGTCAAACTCTTTGATAATTTAAATTAACATTTATGAGCTATAAATGCAGCAGCATCATGGCAAAATATCACTATTTCATGAAATTTTGGCCAATAATGGAAATTTCAAATAAAATTTAGAAGTCACAAAATGATTAGAATGATTAGTAGGCCCTGGTCAACTTCAATAAAAAGTATAATCCAGCCTATCATTGAAAAAATAATACGGTGTAAACTTTGAACTGGAAAATTAGCACCAAAACAAACCACCAAAATGCAACATTACTATTATAACAGTAACAAGTAAACTCAAGGGTCTAATTTCAGGAATGTAACTACAGATTTAAATATCCTGGGGAAAGTCATAACTTCAGTTTTCAAATCCCTAAATTATTGAATACATGATTTTCAAAACCCCTTTAAATTTTTACATTGTTTTATTTTAGGATTACACACAATGAATTTCAGCTGACACGTAAACTGCTGACACTCGCCTGATAGCCACCTCTAAAGCAGTGTGCTGGGTGTCATGAGGAACACAGGTAAGCTCCCTGTCCTCATCACTGATGAAGGCAGACATTTGAGCCAACAGTGGAATTGGAGTTATCATAGCTGTTGTAGAGCAAAGTATCACTGTGGATAGCTCAAAAATGGGTGAGAATGAAATATATGAAATAAAATAGCTTAGCAGGGTAAAACAAGTGAAATGGAAAACTTTGAAAAGAGCCAAATTAATAAAACAAAACGAGTATATGTATGTATGTGTGTATATATATATATATGAATTTGTTACAAACAGAAATTGATCAATAAAATAATTAAGTGGCACTTTGAATGTATTTATTTTACAAAATTGAAGGGTGGGTAAAGAAAAGATGTACTGATCTGAATATGTTGTATATTTAGAAATATGTAACCTAAGCTATATCCACTCCTATTGGATAACCAGAAGGAAGGAAGGATTGTCTAGATTTAAACCTTTATTTCCTTGTAGCTCAGTCAGTAAAGAATCTGTCTGCAATGCAGGAGACCCAGGATCAATTCCTGGGTCGGGAAGATCCACTGGAGAAGGAAATGGCCACCCATTCCATTATTCTTGCCTAGAGAATCTCCATGGACAGAAGGAGCCTGGCAGACTATAATCCATGGGGTTGCAAGAGTCAGACACAACTTAGTGACTAAACCATCATATATAAAGAATTAGAAGAGACTTCAAACAAATCAAAACTTATCAAGAATAAATAAAGTAACTTAGAAGAAAACACTGTGTAAATAATTCATAGGTAAACATTAAGGCATTATCCAAATAAATAGAAAATTAAAAATGTATCTTTTTCCTTAATGTCAATTAATAGGACCAAAATTAAAACTCATTAATTTTTAAGTTAATTTAAATGTTCTAGGCAAATATGATGGGACAAAGCCAGATGATGTAGTGCCCCCAATACCTAGTGAAATATATATTTTTCCCAACCCAAGAATATATGTCATTAGGGCAAGAATTATTTCCTCCAAAGGATTTAAGGATTTTACTTAAATTCCCAATATGAACAATAATAGAAAATATCAAATAGCTATAGCTGATTAGACATAATTCCTCTTTATAGAAGAATTTCAGCTAAATGTAGAAAAAATAAAAGAAAACAAGAACATGAGAAAATGACTAATTCCAGTGATGGGGACTTAAAATTGAGGGATGTGGCTGTCACCCCTTGAATCCACTGATAAATCTTTGCATCACTAAAGTGGTAGGTGCAGGAACATGTGCCTCTTGATGTGACGTGGTGTAAAGTAGACAGCGTGCCCTATCAACTAATTTCAGCAAACAAACACAAATGGAAACAATTTAAATACTCAAATATTTAAATATAAATTCCAATTAACTGGAAATACAGGGGGAAAGGGTTTCCCTGTTGGCTCAGACAGTAAAAGCATCTGGCTGCAATGCAGGAGACCCAGGTTAGATCCCTGGGTCAGGAAGATCCCTGAAGAAGGAAATGGCAACTCACTCCAGTATTCTTGCCTGGGAAATCCCATGGATGGAGGAGCCTGGTGGGCTATAGTCTGTAGGGTCGCAGAGAGTCGGACTCGACTGAGTGACTTCACTTTCACTTTTCACAATGAAAAGTCTTTCTTACACTATACAGAATTGCTTGGAGGACTGCTATTACTGTAACTTGGCTAGATTATGGGATTTGTGGAGAGATGTGGTGGCAGAAGAAACAGTAAATGCAATTTGTGGTAAGTGTTATATCCAAGAATCTAGATTTTATTCTCAGGCTGGCATTTCCCAAAATGTGTTCTGGGATACTAATCACATTCTTCACTATTAGAAGGATGAGATGGCTGTTCCCATTTTAAAATAAGTTTAAGGGACACTGTATTCTATATTCCTTTTTTTTTTTTTTACTTTACAATATTGCATTGGTTTTGCCATACATCAACATGCATCTGCCACGGGTGTACACTATATTCTTTTAAATTGGCTGAATATTAGCAAGATTTAGCACACTACTTGTAGGAATACTTACTGAAATTTAACACAGCATTTTCACAACTCACAGGATAGTTGTTGTGAAGAGAGTATTGTTATCATTCTATAAGAAGCAAATCTAGAAAACACCACTGTAGGTTGCTATAAACACTGAGGAGTCTCAAAAAGTGTAGCATTTTGCTCTAATTAGTATTTTTGAAGATAATTCTAATGGCAGTGAATTGATAAGTTAAGACAGGAGAGCAGTTGAAATAGACCAGGCGTGCTGCAGTTCATGGGGTCGCAAAGAGTCGGACACGACTGAGCGACTGATCTGATCTGATCTGATCTGATCTGAGAGGACAAAGGCATGAATGGACAAGAGGACTGACATGGAATAAAAGTGGAAACAAAAAGATATAGTGGATATCAACAGAAACAATGTGTTAAAAACTGAAAATCATTGAAAACAAAACATATTTATAACTCAGGTTAGTGGGCAATGCTCTCATGCATTTGGAACAGAAGGAAGGGCAGCTGCGTTGGTGGAGGATGCACAGAGGTCTGTGATCAAAGAATACATTTCTTTAAAATGTAGTATTCATTTATTCATACTTTTTTATGGGCAAAAGACTAAGCAAATATTTAAAAAGTGAATCTTACCTGTGGATTTTTTCCCCTTCTATATTTACTTAACTCATTCCCTGGTTCTACTTACCCACAAGGCCTATACGTGAATACAATGTAACTCTCTTCATCCCCTCTTTCGATGAAAGTCACACATGTGTGTTTTTCCCAGTGCCTCATGGCCTGCTTGAACATGGCTCGCTGGCTGCCTGGAAAAATGGCATGACATTAATAAAACAGTGCCTGTTCCAGAGAGAAGTCTGCATGTGGCTCTTCTGTCCCGAGTCTGGCTGCGCAGATTAGATGCCACCACTATAATCAAACCAAAGAATAGTAGCTCCAAGCACCACAGTGAGCCATTGTTGAGAGTGGACACTGTCTTCAGAATCAGTAGGCAAGAGCTTACTGTCTCAACAAGTCTGTGTGTACAAGGCTCCGTGAACAAAGATATGTATTGTTCTTGTCAACTGAAAAGAACTTCTAGATTTAATGGGCACATTTGAAACTCCTTAGTTCTTTAGATTCTTAGAACTAAAGACTATGTCTATATTTTTAAATTTCAAGATATGCTGACAACTGAGGTGAATGGAATCTTTCTCATATTTGAGTTAATACTATATTTTATGTATTAGTATTCAATAAAAATATATACTTAATCTATGTAATAATTGTTATTCCATTATCAAAATAGACCCTCTGGGAATATCTTACCAGTGAAGTTGCCTCCTATGACGTAAGGAATAACACCTCCAGGCCACACTCTTTCAGTCCTTGATGTAGCAGCCCTGGGAACTCTATTTTTCTCACTTTGCCCTGAGAATTTTAGTGGTAATTTTTCCTTAACTGTGTTGTTTTGCTCCAAGCCTGCAGTGACATTTAAAACATTCTGTGAAACAGAAGTCCTTGGTCAGAGAATCATTTACCTCTTAAAGGACAAGTTAAAATGTCTTATTTACATATTTATATAAATATGCCTGAAGTAAAAATGTATTAAAGAAAAACTTCATTTATATTATATACTTGAGTAAAGTGTTAAAATATTTAAGTAGTTTAAAAAATACTATTTCCTAATGCTCTCTCTATAAGCAAATTTTGATGACTTTCCATATAATACCTTACAGTGGATAGAAGCCAAGTAGACTCTGTAAGGCACAGAAAAATTCTTTTATGTATTCTACTTTACTAGATAACTAAGAAAATCACCAATAGAATTAAAAAGACATTTTTAAAAAGTCTTACTTTGTTCAAAACCTTTCTTAGTCCTGTGAAATCTCTAATTCTTTAAATCTGAATTGATATTCTATAGTACAGATAAAAACTGAATATTACACAATAGAGATAGTAAATGAAATAAGGATAATACAGATATGGTCTCAGATTCTGGGACAATGGGCTACATCTATTTCAATTTCCTAGGGATTCATATCCGGACAGCAGTATGATTTAGAGGTGAGCAGGCCCACAGAAAACACAGTCTGCTGTGGAGTAGCTTTCAGGTCTGCAGTCACTAACTTTTCTCGGTAGCCTCTCACAATTTTTTGTTACGGTGTTATTTTTCCTACACTTTCGTATTTACTTTTCTTATTGATATATCATTGTTGATACAAATGGCTTACAGCTTCCATATACTTCAAACACAATCAACATTGAATGTATGCCCCTGATACCTGTGTCCCTAACATATCTAATTTTTTAATATCCTAGAGCAAAGCATCTTTGTTTGGAAAAATTAATTCTTGGCATAGTTAATTAGTATCAATCAACTGAAGGAAAGTTAGGATATGAACTTTGAACAGGAGACTTTAAAAAGAAATTCTAAAATCCACAAATAGTGATTAATAAATTCAATATTAAAATATTTAATATTTTAAATATTAACTAATCTTTAGGATTGGGGGCAAGAGGAGAAGGGGACGACAGAGGATGAGATGGCTGGATGGTATCACTGGCTCGATGGATGTGAGTCTCAGTGAACTCCGGGAGGTGGTGATGGACAGGGAGGCCTGGCGTGCTGCGATTCGTGGGGTCGCAAAGAGTCGGACACGACTGAGCGACTGATCTGATCTGATCTGATCTGAATCCAGAAAGCAGTTTCCCTGAATCTTTTCCTATACATTGTTTTGGAAGAGATAAAAATATTTTTAATTGTTTTTTAATCTAATTTATCAGTTTGCCAATTTATTTTAAGTGGATTTTATTTCAAAATAAGCATTCATATTTTTTCATTTGATGAAAACTGATGTAGCTCCATGCTTGATAAAAACACCTTACTGTGATACCAATTTTTTGGAAATAAATATCAACAGTAAAATAAACACCTAATGCATTTTTTATTAAGAAGTAGCTGAAAATAAGTTAAAATATTTTAAATGTCCCCAACTAAGTTCCAAAATCTTCCATCACATATCAACTAAATAAAAATGAATAAAGGACTCTCTCTTAGCATACATCCTTTCCATACTTTGAATCTTAATGGCTAACTGAATTGCTATGAGTATAATATTCACTGTACAGCAACTCAAGAGTCTGAAACTTTAAACGTTGGTATACCAGAGCCAATTCTTCTTATTCTGTCTATAAGTTGGTAGAGGGCCCCTCGTTTCTTTGACATACCATGGTCTCCAAATCCACCTTAAAGAGTAAAGGAAAATAGTTAAGTTAAATTCACTGTAAATTAAAGTTCTTGTAAATAAGCAATAGTAACATGTTACATTGATTTCTCCCTGGATATCTCTTTTTATGTGATCTTATATAATTGCATTAAAGTAATAATATTCATTAATCTTGGAAGAGGGTAAAAATTCTGCAATATGTTTGGTAGGAATCAATGAAATACTGTAAAGCAATTATCAATCAATAAAAAAAAAATTGCAACTAAAACTAAAGAGGTAGGAGAAAATCAGAGAGCAATCTAAATGACTTTATTTGGACATCATAGCAATTGAGTCATCTATTGACAATTTTAAACATTTTTTTTCACTATGAACTTTACAACGCGTAGTATTATATAGGAAGAGACCCAAATTGTTCCGCCATGTTGATTGCATTCCAGCTGTTTTCCCAATGTAAACTAAATACTTTCAGATGGCAAATCAGCAAATGAAATAAAAACACTAAAAGAGCATGAGATATGTCAATTTTTTCTCAATGAAACTGGAAAAAGAAAAAAGCAAGTATATAGTGTAAATTTTGCTCCAAAGCTTGGATCAAGTTTGAGACATTTCTAATAGCATATGTAATGAATATAATGCATTCAAATAGAAAATTAGTTTCTATAATTTATAAAAACCAATAACATAGCTTTTAAAAAAGTCACAGGGTGAGAATCTGAAAGGATGCCCAGCTGCAAAATGCATTCTATTATGTTGGTGCAATTTACAATCTTTATAAAAAAGATATAAAGAATTTTATAGCTCACAATGTAGAGGAGGGGTTTGGGGATAAGAAAATGTATTTTCTTTCAGCTTTAAGAACAAAGTCATAATCATAAAGCAGAACACTTGATGAAAATCCAAGTCTTCTGATCCTCATTCCAGGTCTTTAACAAAATGCTTTCTTAATTTTATCACCTAGTTTGCCTTCTCCTTGAATTCAGATAAACAAATACAGAGTTATCACTGAGCAAACAACTAATATGTTCATGGATGATATCAGAACGAGAGGTTCATGAGTCTGTGGACAAAGACAATGAAAGAGTACCAGAAATTCATGCAAACAACAATATGTTCTTGCACTTTGAACTATTTCCTTTCAGTATCTCCTTTCCCTTTGAAATTAATTCTAAAATGAAACTACCTAGATTGAAGCTAATAAAAAGTAATAAATATTGTTAACACATAAGCATCTTTTAGGAAATATCAATTAAGTCCATATAAGGCACATAAGTTAAAATGCTTGTTCATTGAGTAATAGTCTGCTTAATTATTTGAATTACATGGCCACATTCTTGCTCTGCTCCTTGAGAAAAATTTTTGAAATATTTTTCATTGAATATTTTAGAAAGATGAGGTAATACTTAAATGTATTCATTCCTAAGCAGTTATAGCAAACATTTTTAAAGGATGATAAAAATGTATTTGAAATGACCATTGCATAACAATTATATGGTATATTAGATAGGCCTGAAACACATAGCTATAGATATAGAAGGAGGCTAATTATGAGGAAAAAATAAATGTCTTAGTTAATATTAAGGTAAATTATAAACATAAGAATATATAGACCAGAAAAAACATTTCAAGACTATCAAAGTCAAAGGCAATGGCACCCCACCCCAGTACTTTTGCCTGGAAAATCCCATGGATGGAGGAGCCTGGTAGGCTGCAGTCCATGGGGTCGCTAAGAGTCGGACACGACTGAGCGGCTTCACTTTCACTTTTCGCTTTCATGCATTGGAGAAGGAAATGGCAACCCACTCCAGTGTTCTTGCCTGGAGAATCCCAGGGACAGGGGAGCCTGGTAAGCTTCCGTCTATGGGGTCACACAGAGTCGGACACGACTGAAGCGACTTAGCAGCAGCAGCAGCAGCAAGTTTGAAAATTTTTATAGCAATATAAATAAAATTGTGCATAGATCATTGAAATAAGAAAATTCATAATATGTATTTATTTCTCATATTTTAAAAATTCTAAAATGAAATTATATAAAACAAATATTTATGAAAAAGACAATATATTTTCAAATAAGAAATACAGTCAATGCAGCAGAAACTAACAAGAAAGGGAAAAGATAGAGTAAGAAAAAAACTATAGAATTCTTTGATGATGTCGGAAATTCAGCTGAATAGTGCAAATTACTTTGAAGCATGTACTTTTCACCTATATATTTAGAATATGTCTTTATGATTCTGTTTTATGCTTTTCTCTAGATAATAATTTACTTTCAAATATTAGCATTTCAGAGCTTAACTATAAACGAAATGACAAAATTATATGCTGGGTTGACCAATATATAAAATTGAAAAACCTGAACCCCTGCAAAACACGAACAAACTTTCTGGCCAACCCAATAGTATTAATTTTCTAAATCACAGAAAATTAACACTTCTAGTGCAAAGAGAGGACAATGGGCTAAAGAAATCACTTTAATAAAGCATAAATCTAACAAAAATTTTAATCAAACCTGAGAATGTAATGTGATAAATTTAAGATTCTGCCGAGTTGTCTCATTGCTGTCTTTTTTGAAATCCACTGTTGCCGGACAGTGACAGTGTTAAGTGTGAGATAGTGTCTGCAGTCTGTCAATAAACATATCCTATAGGAATGTACTATCTGTGACTGCACTGCAAAGCAGTTTCCTCATATATATGGTGTATGTTTCAGAAAAGACTCACTATATATAACAAAGACTAAAGGTCATTATTTTTAAGTACCATATTCATTTAAATAAATTACTTAAGTTTTATTACCTTACATAAATTTCTCATATGTCATATTTGCATTTTGATTATGTACAATAATGTCTTTATTCTTAAAAGGGCATGCTAACCTACTTAACATTGAAAAGCTATTTTGTGTGGGTGTACATATGTGGTCAGTTACTCAGTCATGTCCTACTCTTTGCAGTCCTATGGACTGTATTCCACCAGGTTCCTCGGTCTATGGAATTTTCCAGGCAAGAACACTTGCCATTTCCTACTCCAGGAGATCTTCCTGATTCAGGGATCAAACCTGCATCTCCTGGGGCTCCTGCATTGGCAAATGGATTCTTTACCACTGGTGCTACCTGAGAAGCCCTATGTTGTCTGCAATTACTTCAAAATATTTTACACATACTTATGCATGCATACACACACACACACACATACACAGAATATGGTAAACTGAACAACTGTTGAATCTTTGAGGTGTATAGATGTTGCCTGCATCATCCCATCAACTTTACTATATTTTTGAAGCTTGTCAAAATAATCTCCGGGAGTTGGTGATGGACAGGGAGGCCTGGCGTGCTGCAATTCATGGGGTCGCAGAGTCGGACATGACTGAACAAATGAACTGAACTGAACTGTCATAACAAAAAGTTGTGGGAAAGAAAATTGGGAAAAAAAGATTTGTTAATTCACAGTAAAGAGTCTTAAGACTAAAATATATTTGTCTTCTAGATACCACAAAGGGACTATATATTTTCCATGGAATACAAGAAGGAAATAAAAATAGCATTAGCAGGAGGAGAGATCAATGAAATCAAAAAGCATGACTGAATAAATGCTTTAGCTATAACTACAAAAAGAAATTTTGCATTTTTAACCTTTCAATTTTTCTCCAAAGTAAAATACAGAATAAAAATTGTATCAAGATAATATAAAATAATTTTCAAATTTTAATTAAATTATTTTAATATGAAAACCCAAATATCTTTGAAATATTACAAGTCACATATAGGCATAATTCAAACATGTGCAAACAGCTAAAATTGAAACTGTCTTCCAGGTTTTCATAAGAGTTATAAAAATAGATATACAATTTTTTCTAAATATATTTGTGTATAATTACTCAAGAATAATTTACCTTCTGCATCTCAATATTCAAATGGGAGGTAATTGAGTATAATGTTTGAGAGTATGAAATTTAACCTTTCTCAGAAGTGAGTTTTGGTCCTGACTCAGTCATTTCCTGCTGTGACAATAAGAAACTCTGCATGCTCAGTCACTTCCATCATATCTGACCTTTGCCACCCTATGGGCTGCAGGCCACCAGGCTCCTCTGTCCTTGGGATTCTCCAGACAAGAATACTGGAATGGGTTGCTATGCCTTCCTCCAGGGGATCTTCTTGACCCAGGGATTGAACCCCCATCTCCTGCACTGCAGGCAGAGTCTTTACCACTGAACCACTGGGGAAGCCCCAAGAAAAGTACATAACCTTATAAATCTCCTCCTCGTAAATCACAATAACATCAGCAGCTACTCATTATGTGGTCATTATCAGTATTCAAAGAGTTAACATCTGCAAAGTACTTAAGCCAGGCCTTGTAGATGGTGAACACTACAACATCCTTCTTAAATACATTACATAATAAAGTTAAAATTATGAATTTAGGAATAAAACTTAAATTTATAGACTAATCTGTATCAAGGAAATCAAATTTGATCACCAGAACATTAAAATGATCCAAATTGTATTTTAGCATTTCAAGAGTATATTTTCTTCTAAATAAATGCAAACCAAATCAACTAATCAAACGTACCTGTGATGTGTCCAAATTTTCCAAAGGGGTTCTGTGTAAGGTCAATTGTCCTATCAATTTGAAAGATATTTAAATCTTCATCATCTAAGGCAATGTCACCCCAAAACACAGCTAAAAGAGAAAATTTCAATTAAAATACAAATTATTTAAGAGCAAAAAGCAACATGAACAAAGCTAATCAGAAAAAAATACTGCTAAAAATATGGAAATGTGGTCCTTATAACTATAGAGATATTTCAGAAAATAAGTGTACCTGAATGTACTGGGCCTGTTTCAGTGTACTGTGAGCCACGTGTGAAGGGATGGATCCGCTTTTCTCACTTTGATGTTTTAGAGGAAAGGGAGAAAGTCATTTTCGAGTGAAATGATCTAAGATTTATTGGGGTGGGGGGTGGTTCTTAAGGGTGTTGGTGATGGACAGGGAAGCACGGAGGGCTGTAGTTCATGGGATCACAAAGAGTCAGACATAACTGAGTGAATGAACTGAATTGAACTTAAGGGAAGAGAATTCAGCAACCATGGCTAATTTGCAAATAAGTGAAAAAGAATGCTGACATTTACAGTAGATGCCTGAGATAAGCAATTTTTCACTGACAGGTGGAAGAAGAGGTAGTAGCAATTAAGCCATGTGCTACTTTATAATTTTATAAACTGAGGTGCAATTGAGTCAAAAGAATATAATGCTATTACAGCAACTCATTCATTACATTTTGATAAAGTGGTAAAGTACCTTCTCTGAAGATGGCATTGCTTAAGTATCTATAAAATATAGAGATTAACTCAACATTTATTAGGCAATGACTAGGTGCTGGCCTTTTATCATTAATAAAAAATAAGACATTAGTTTGTATTTTCAGGAGCTTCAAAAACATTACCCTAGTCCCAGACTCTTTTAAACTCAGAAGTTTAGGCTACTTAATAAAGGAAAGCTCTATAAACCCTTGTGAATGAATTTAAAACTAGTCAGCAAATTATTATTTTTTAAGGTCAGAAATACACATTTGCATCACAAAAAGCAGCTCCTTCTTTATTTGAGGCCCAAAGTAGATTAATCAATTCCTTTGTATTATCAGATATCAAAATATAATAACTTTAGGAACTGTAGCAAATTTATGAGAGGATAAGTTAATCATGAAATAGTAAAGAACTGACAAATGTCTTGGAAATTCTGGGATATTTAAAAGTTTTTCTTCAGATTTTTCTTATACAACACCAAAAAGGAAAGAAGGAAATTACATTAAAAATTATAGGAGTCCTACTCAATATTTTGTAATAACCTATAAAGGAAATGAATCTGAAAATATATATATATCTGATTCACCATGATTTACACTTGAAATTAACACAATATTGCAAATCAACCATATTTTAATTTTAAAAATTAATAATTTAGAAAATGACAAAATCCATTTCAAATCACTTTTATTAAATTCAAACCTAAATATATATGAAGTTTAGCTATAAAAGCTATTTAATAAAATTAGTTAATTCATAAAATTAAACTTCAGTCCTGAAAGCTATATATTGCTTCCAGCTTTGTTCAAAGGTTTATGATATAAAATTCTGTACTTAGTTTAGTTCACTTATACAAATCTGACATAAGATAAGGGTTTCTTTATTTGAAAATCTAGAAAGAAAGAAAATAGCAATTAGTTCAAGGTGGGTAATCAGTTCCATATATGACAAAAACCTTTATTAGAATTATAATTCTCTCATCAACATGAATCAGCTACCGGTATGTATGTGATTCATGTTAATGTATGGCAGAAACCATCACAATATTGTAAAGTAATTGTTCTTCAATTAAAATTAATTAATTAATTTAAAAAATAATTCTTTCATCAAACTCTGTCTTCTTTCATCATGGCCCTACTGTCAATGAAACGGCAGTTTGCAGAAGTAAAGGGATGCTTGCCTGTGTGCGTGCTAATTTGCTTCAGTCATGTCTGACTCTTTATGACCCTATGGACTGTAGCCCGCCAGGTTCCTCTGTCCATGGGATTCTCCAGGCAAGAATACTGGAGTCGGTTGTCATGCCCTCATCAAAGGCCTCTTCCCCCACCCAGGGATCGAACCCCTATCTCTTACTTCCCCTGCATTGGAAAGTGGGTTCTTTACTACTAGTGCCAAATGGGAAGCCCAAAGGGACGCTTACTGTCTTTTAACATCAAAGAGATAAAGAAGTCTGTAGAAGACTTAATAGTGCTAAGAAGTTGGATTTGATGCCTGAAATTGAATCCAGATTCATACACATGAAGCATGAATGTCTGAGTCTTCATCATCATCCCTAAAGCCAGACATCCTAACAAAGAGATGGCTTACCTAAATAAAATATTTTGGAGTTACATAAAAGACTTGTTCTTTAAAAAAATTTGCATTTTTGTTTCAAGATTTTTCACTATTCTAAGTAAATAAAAGCTTGCTAGTTATTTAAAACTTCCATCATGTGTATTTACTAGGCACATAGTTGGGGACACTGAATGACGCTCTCAGTCTGCCTATTTCTTTCCGAGTGCTAGCAGACAACTAGAGACACTAAAAAAGTGCTTCTTTAACATTTTGTTTTGCCCAGGTGTCAGAGAAAATCTGGTTAAAATGCAGGGTCTGATTTAGTACCTCTGTGGAGTGGTCTTCAGTTCAGTTCAATTCAGTTGCTCAGTTGTGTCCGACTCTCTGTGACCCCAAGGACTGGAGCACGCCAGGCTTCCCTGTCCATCAAAACTCCTGGAGCTTGCTCAAACTCATGTACATAAGTCAGTGATGACATCCAACCTTCTCATCCTCTGTTGTCCCCTTCTCCTCCTGCCTTCAATCATTCCCAGCATCAGGGTCTTTTCCAGTGAGTCAGTTCTTCGCATCAGGTGGCCAAACTATTGGAGATTCAGCTTCGGCATCAGTCCTTCCAAAGAATATTCAGGATTGATTTCCTTTAGGATTGCCTGGCTTGATCTCCTTGCAGTCCAAGGGACTCTCAAGAGTCTTCTCCAACACCACAGTTCAAAAGCATCAATTCCTTGGTACTCAGCTTTCTTTTCAGTCTAACTCTCACATCCATATGTGACTACTGGGAAAACCATAGCTTTGACTAGATGGACATTTGTCGGCAAAGTAATGTCTCTGCTTTTTAGGATGCTGTCTAGGTTGGTCATAGCTTTTCTTCTAAGGACCAAGCGTCTTTTAATTTCATGGCTGCAGTCACAATCTGTAGTGATTTTAGAGCAGAAGAAAATAAAGTCTGTCATTGTTTCCCCATCTATTTGCCATGAAGTGATGGGACTGGATGCCATCATCTTAGTTTTTTGAATGCTGAGTTTTAAGCCAATGTTTTCTCACTCTTCTTTCATTTACAACAAGAGGCTCTTTAGTTCCTCTTCACTTTCTGTCATAAAGGAGGTGTCATCTGTTTATCTGAGGGTATTGATATTTTTCTCAGCAGTTTTGATTCCAGCTTGTGCTTCATCCAGTCTGGCATTTCGCATGATGTACTCTGCATAGAAGTTAAATAAGCAGGGTGACAATGGCCTTGACATATTCCTTTCCAAATTTGGAACCAGTCTGTTATTCCATGTCCAGTTCTAATTGTTACTTCTTAACCTGCATACAAATTTCTCAGGAGGCAGGTAAAGTGGTTTGCTATTCCCATCTCTTGAAGAATTTTCCACAATTTGTTGTGATATACACAGTCAAAGTCTTTGGTATAATCAATAAAGCAGAAGTAGATGTTTTTCTGGAACTCTCTTGCTTTTTCTATGATCCAACGGATGTTAGCAACTTGATCTCTGGTTCCTCTGCCTTTTCTAAATCCAGCTTGAACACTTGAAAGTTCCAGATTGATGTACTCTTGAAGTCTGGCTTGGAAAATTTTGAGCATTACTTTGCTAGCTTGTGAGATGAGTGCAGTAGTGCAGTAGTTTGAACATTCTTTGGCATTGCTTTTCTGTAGGATTGGAATGAAAACTGACCTTTTCCTATCCTATGGCCACTGCTGAGTTTTCTAAATTTGCTGGCATATTGAGTGTGGCACTTTCACAGCATTATCTTTCAGGATTTGAAATAGCTGAACTGGAATTCCATCACCTCCACAAGTTTTATTCATAGTGACGCTTCCTAAGGCCCACTTGACTTCACATTTCAGGGTGTCTGGCTCTAGGTGAGTGATCACACCACCGTGGTTATCTGGATCATGAAGACCGTTTTTGTACAGTTCTTCTGTGTATACTTGCTACCTCTTTTTAATATCTCCTGCTTCTGTTAGGTCCATACCATTTCTGTCATTTATTGTGCTTATCTTTGCATGAAATGTTCCCTTTGTGTCTCTAATTTTCTTGAAGAGATCTCTAATCTTTCCCATTCTATCGTTTTCCTCTATGTCTTTGCATTGATCACTGAAGAAGGCTTTCTTATCTCTCATTGCTATTCTTTGGAACTCTACATTCACATGGGTATATCTTTCCTTTTCTCCTTTGCCTTTCACTTCTCTTCTTTTCTCAGCTATTTGTAAGGCTTCCTCAAACAACCATTTTGCCTTTTTGGATTTGTTTTTCTTGGGCATGACCTTGATCACTGCCTCCTGTACAATGTCACGAACCTCTGTCCATAGTTATTCAGGCAATCTGTCTATCAGATCTAATCCCTTGAATCTATTTGCCAGTTCTACTGTGTAATCATAAGAGATTTGATTTAGGTCATACCTTAATGGTCTAGTGGTTTTCCCTACTTTTTCAATTTAAGTCTGAATTTGGCAATAAGAAGTGCATGATCTGAGCCACAGTCTGCTCCTGGTCTTGTTTTTGCTGACTGTATAGAGCTTCTCCATTTTGGCTGTAAAGAATGTAATCAATCTGATTTTGGTATTGACGAACTGGTGAGGTCCATGTGTAGAGTCTTCTCTCGTGTTGTTGAATGAGGGTGTTTGCTATGACCAGTGCATTCTTTCAGCAAAACTCTGTTGGTCTTTGCCCTGCTTCATTTTGTACTTCAAGGCCATATTTGCCTGTTACTCCAGATATCTCTTGATTTCTTACTTTTGCATTCCAGTCCCCTATAATGAAAAGGACATCTTTTTTGGGTGTTAGTTCTAGAAGGTCTTGTAGGTCTTCATAGAACCATTCAACTTCAGCTTCTTCAGCATAGACTGGGGCATAGGCTTGGATTACTGTGATATTGAATGGTTTGCCTTGGAAACCAACACAGATCATTCTGTCATTTTTGAGATTGCATCCAAGTACTGCATTTCAGACTCTTTTGTTGACTGTGAGGGCTACTCCATTTCTTCTCATATCTATATTTTTAACAAGTTCCAATTATCACAAATAATTATCACCTTCTTTTTATTTATTACTTTTATTTTTTCCTGCAAGTATAAACTTTATTCCTCTGAATCAACTGGTTGACTTGAGAGCATAAACATTCAACCAAGTAAAATGCATTTTGTCTGTACCACATTTATATAATATAAGTAATAATAAAATAAAACTCAAATGTTTTAGATTTTTATTTTCTTGTAATTACTTTTCACATGCAATAGGATTCATGTCTTGATGGATTATATAAGACAAATATCGGCAGTCCAAGTTGAAATAACACCTCAGAGAAGAAAAAACTTTCATGGTGGCTCAGTCGGTAAAGTATCTGCCTGCAATGCAGCAGATCCATGTTTGTTTCCTGGGTCGGGAATGTCCCCTGGAGAAGGAAATGGCTACCCACTCCAGTATTCTTCCCAGGAGAATGCAACAGACAAAGGAGCCTGATGGGTTACAGTCCACGGGTCACAAAGAGTCAGACAGGACTGAGCAATTGAACCCCAGCCACAGTGGAGGAAGTGGCGTAAGACCAGACGATTTTCACAAAGAGATGAAACTGCTCTGGAATACATAAACTCATCTTTTATTGATTGCTTTTTTCCCTGAACTAATATCTTCAGTAGCTTTGCAGTTCTGAATATGCAGTGAACTGATTCAGAAGCAAACAAATATTTCTTTGAGAACAATCAATAGTGAGTGACTAAGCCTATTCATTTCTGTGTAGACTTGATATACTATAGACCTTATAACCGTATATATCTTTCTATCTTGATGTTATCAACAGCAACAAAAAATGGACATCTTAGAATTGTCAACCTATCATATAGTTTAAAATGCACAATTTCTTCCTTTTTTGGCACACATTTGAACATTTCCTTAATTCACCTTCCACTTCAGTCTATATCTGTGCAAGCATGAGTGCTAAGTCAATTCAATCATATCTGACTCTTTGCAACCCTATGAACTGTAACCTGCCAGGCTCCTCTGTCCATGAGATTCTGAAGGCAAAAATACTAGAATGGGTTGCCATGCCCTCTTCCAGGAGAATCTTCCAGACTCAGGGATCAAACCCACACGTCTTTTATGTTTCCTGCTCTCACAGGTGGGTTCAGTTACCACTAGCATGACCTGGGAAGCCCATAAGTGTCTTATTTCATGTTAAACATTTACTTATGCATTGGCATAGCAAAATAAATGATGAAAATAAATATTAATGACAATAACATTACAATTTGCATTGTAATCAAACATATATTTTTATATAGACTCCAAGATATTTGTAATTCTCAGGTATACTTTGGAGCCTTTTGTTTTTCTTTCTATGATATTTTCTATTTATTTTACATCAAAAAAACCACAAAAATTGAAGAGAAATATTTTTAAATTATAAATTATCAATCATCAGCCCATTTAATACAGTGATTTGTGTTTAGTGATATCAGATTTAGTAATTAATACAAAAAACTTATTACAGATTATGATATTAGGGAAATAGTACAATTTCAATATTTATTATCTGGAATTCTGCTCAAATTCTTACAAAAAATTTGATTGTAGCTAACCAATAGGCCAAAATAAAATGTCAAAAGGTACAATTTTGGCATTACATGGAAAACCACAGATTTTGTTTTTCCCCTGAAGGCTATTTTCATTCATTGTACTACAAACATTTTTTAATCAGAGACCAAAAAAAAAAAAAAAGAGAGCTTTTACTGCAGTACACAAAGTAAATACATTTTATAAAGGAATATATGATGAGAATAAGCAATCCAATGTCATGATTCCCTATACTCTAATTTTAAGTGATGTCTCTTTCACCAACTTTCTGATTCTGCAGCGAGCTACAGTCCTTCAGTTCTGAAACTGAGGCCCAGGGACCAGCTTTAAGGAGACTTTAAGTCTGTGACTTTCTAAAGGCTGTATGCAAAAAAAAATATATATATATATATAAGAGTTTATAAACATAGTCACCACATGTTTTTCAAAGAAGAGGTCCATAGCAGATTGTCAAAAGGGATCACACAAGGTAAAGAACCACTTGTTGCTGTTGTTTAAGAGCCAGTACTTTAGACAAAAGCAAAGTCTTTCCATGCACTTGGGAGAAAATACTCCAAAGTGCACTGAACAGCCTAAAGAAAATTCATATATTTTCTTGACAGCTGATTACTACTTGGGAGTGCACTGTAGTAGACAAGATGATAGAGTATCCTCAGACTTACTTACAGAAAGTTCTAGAAATCTCCTCTCCTTACCTAACCCCATTAGGTGTTTCATCTGCTTCCATGTCCTGCTTGTCTTGCCAACACACAAGATTTCATAACATGCTTTCAATTTTCAGATTCTTCCATTTAATTTTGAAAATACCACAGGAAGCATTGTTGCTTATCTTTAAATACTCATTGCCAGTCTGACATAAAGTAGGTCCTCAGTATATGTTTTGAGGCACAAAAGATGTGAATAAGTAAGTGAATTGGGGTATAGTTGTATATAACAAAAATGAGGCTAGGAATGTGGTATAATTCACAAATTTGCCTTATGACCCAAAACACTAGATTTCAATCATTCCAAAGAATATTTCAAATCCTTTCACTCCAGAGTGAATTACTGTTTTATACTTTAAAGAAAGAAAGAAAAAAAAAAAGGCAGCTGTCTTTCTTTTTTATTCCAGTAGTATATATTAGTAAATGTAGTTATGGGAAATGTATCCTTTTTTTTTTTTTTTTTTTTTCAAAACACCACACTTGCATGTTCAGGAAATCCATGACTGAACTAACAGATCAGTTATCTTGAGACATATAGGATTTGGAGAGATTGTTTAAAGATTCAACAATAGCCAAGAGGATTGCTTATTATGCTTTATCAGTTTAAACTTTATGTTGTTATTGATATTGGATTTAGGGAGGAAGAATGATATCATGTGAAAACTGGCAAAACAAAACTTCTTGACAAAACTGCTCTGGCTGCTCTAGGCTAGAATAAAAGCCTAGTGAAAACTTCCTCAGACAAGGACAACACTGAAGGCTTAAAAGTCAACTATTTTTACATGATTGACAACCATTAAGCATATTCCCAAGGAAAAGTAAGACTTGGCAAAAGTTCCAATATATACATTTTGGAGACAATGTTACATTACTCAAAAAAGAAAATAACTTTCTGGTGGCAATTCATATACACAGAATAAAAATGTTCCCCAAAATGACAAACATGAAATTTAATTTAAGTTCCAATTTGGGAAGCAATTATCTAACATTTTTAAAGCTCTTGATACAATATAAATATAAAGATATATTTTTATGTAGACTTAGAAATGATCTTCAAAAAATAAGAAAAAGAAAATTTTTCACATAGTACATTTCTTTCTTACATTTCTAATAATAAGAAAGTATTTATAGTCTAATTACTTTAGTTGCTATTTATTTTAAAAAATCATATACATTACTTTATTTAAGATATAAGGGTTATTTCCCAAGATCTGTATTTTAAATTATATCGTATACTATCACATAAGCTGAAAAAAGTCATCCAATCTACAAAAAGGGTGATGTAATGAAGTACAAATGTTGAGTCATATAAAATGGTTTACTCGTCCTTCTCTGATAAACTGGATTTAAAGGTGTTTTTGTATAGATCAGATCAGTCGCTCAGTCGTGTCCGACTCTTTGCGACCCCATGAATCGCAGTACGCCAGGCCTCCCTGTCCATCACCAACTCCCAGAGTTCACTGAGACTCTAATTTGCCACCTTAAAGCAAGATGCCTCAATGGGCCAAAAACAGATTTTTTGGAGGGAGAGGGTGGGGTACAATATAAAAAGCTAACTGTTTGGGTCATTATTAAAAAAAAAAAAAAGTTGTCCAAACATAGTCTTAATTTAGATATTACTTTAAAGAACACAAAACTGCTGCTACAGTTAAACACACAGTTTGATTGTTTCTTGAATCAGGAAACAAACTACAATCTAAGAACAAAATCAAATAAAATCTAAGCACAAAATCTGAAATGTAAAACAAATAAGTGTATATATACATATATATATACACACACATTTGTGTGTGTATTTGTATTTGTGTGTGTATATATATATACACACACACACACACACACACATACCATGCAAAAAATATTCCTCCAAAATATGGAGACATTTGTTAATAATGTCACTTTTCAAGATATTAATGATTTTCAGAATAAATCTAGATTAATCAATATAATCTGAACACAGAAAAGAAACAACTAAACTTTTAAAAACGTTTTTCTTTTTAAAACTATTTAAAAAATTGTTTAAATGCAATTTTACAACATGGATATGATTAATGCTAAATTTGAAAATAAATATATCTTCTTTTTTTAAGTCAGAAAACAAAATTTTTCCCACAGCAAAAGATCCATCAAAATACTATGTCAATCTTTGTTTATAGCCCACAGTGCCCAGGGATAGGGTTTCTCAGGAAATTTTTTAAATGTCACCCACACCACAAATACTTATTCTGAAGTTTTTGACTCAAAAGAAAAAACACTGACAGAAGAGTACTTTGATCAAGAAATGTAAAAAAATGTTGAAACTATTGTATGGCCTACTGTTTTCTGTCTGCTGCTGCTGCTGCTGCTGCTAAGTCACTTCAGTCGTGTCCGACTCTGTGCGACCCCATAGACGGAAGCTCACCAGGCTCCCCTGTCCCTGGGATTCTCCAGGCAAGAACACTGGAGTGGGTTGCCATTTCCTCCTCCAATGCAGGAAAGTGAAAAGTGAAAGTGAAGTCGCTCAGTCGTGTCCGACTCTTAGCGACCCCATGGACTGGAGCCTACCAGGATCCTCCGTCCGTGGGATTTTCCAGGCAAAAGTACTGGGGTGGGGTGCCATTGCCTTCCCCGGTTTTCTGTCTAAAGAGCTTTAAAAATGGATTATTATAGCTCATATTTTTTAAAACCTGTCATTATCATACTGTACAAATAATGATTATATTTATAATCAACCATTACCAAGATTTGGTTGATTTCTGTTTCCCAAGTCCTCCATCTTGTAACAATAGAGTTAAAATCTGTGTTTTCTTCCCTTAGGCTTATAATTGTCTGCATGTGTGGTAGTCTAGGAGTCACTCTGATGCTTCTTTTTAAGTTCATTTAAAACTTTAAGTTAATTTTGTTTATTTTCCAAATGTTGACCTTAGTTCTTTGAATAAATTTTGATGCCTTCCTGCTAGTAACACCATTCATGAAAATGCTATTTTCTATGTTCTAACTGTGTTTTATTCACTGGCTGGTCACTTTTTCACAAAAATAGAATTTTTTTTCTCACTTTTCCCAATTTTGTTAGTGGTAGACTTCCCTTGTGGTTCAGCTGGTAAAGAATCTGCCTGCAATGCAGGAGACCTAGGTTCAATCCTTGGGTTGGGAAGATTCCCTGGAGAAGGGAAAGACTACCCACTCCAGTATTCTGGCCTGGAGAATTCTCAAAGAGTCAGACACAATTTTCACTTTTCACCATTATAATACATTAAGAGAGAAAATGTTGCATTACAACCTTTCCAGCTATTATTCATCTTTGTAAAAGATATCCTCCAGGGCACAAGTTAAAGGTTGGAGTCTTTTTTCTTTGCTTAATTTATGCCATCGCACAGCCCTCAAGTCAACATGGGCTTGGTGATAAACCTTTACGAAATTTAAAAGCTCATTGACATCCTAAATACTTGACTCCACATACTGATTTCTATTCTTCTCTTCATAATTTCAGAGACCTTCAACAATTGAAAGGATAATTAAAGAGAACTTTATTTACACCAAAACAAGCAAAAGCTTGAACTCTCTGTGAAATATCCCTCAGTTCAGTTCAGTTCATTTCAGTTCAGTCGCTCAGTCTTGTCTCTTTGTGACCCCATGAATCGCTGCATGCCAGGCCTCACTGTGCATCACCATCTCCTGGAGGTCACTCAAACTCACGTCCATCGAGTCAGTGATGCCATCCAGCCATCTCATCCTCTGTCGTCCCCTTCTCCTCCTGCCCCTAACCCCTCCCAGCATCAGAGTTTTTTCCAATGAGTCAACTCTTCGCATGAGGTGGCCAAAGTACTGGAGTTTCAGCTTTAGCATAATTCCTTCCAAAGAACACCCAGAGCTGATCTCCTTAAGAATGAACTGATTGGATCTCCTTGCAGGAAAAGGGACTCTCAAGAGTCTTCTGCAGCATCACAGTTCAAAAGCATCAGTTCTTCAGTGCTCAGCTTTCTTCACAGTCCAACTCTCACATCCATACATGATCACTGGAAAAACCATAGCCTTGACTAGATGGACCTTTGTTGGCAAAATAATGTCTCTGCTTTTGAATATGCTGTCTAGGTTGGGCATAACTTTTCTTCCAAGGAGTAAGCGTCTTTTAATTTCATGGCTGCAGTCATCATCTGCAGTGATTTTGGAGCCCAGAAAAATAAAGTCTGACACTGTTTCCGCTGTGTCCCCATCCATTTGACATGAAGTGATGGGACCAGATGCCATCATCTTCGTTTTCTGAATGTTGAGTTTAAGCCAACTTTTTCACTCTCCACTTTCACTTTCATCAAGAGGCTCTTCAGTTCCTCTTCACTTTCTGCCATAAGGGTGGTGTCATCTGCATATCTGAGGTTATTGATATTTCTCCCGGCAATCTTGATTCCAGCTTGTGCTTCTTCCAGCCCAGCGTTTCTCATGATGTACTCTGCATACAAGTTAAATAAGCAGGGTGACAATATACAGCCTTGACGTACTCCTTTTCCTATTTGGAACCAGTCTGTTGTTCCATGACCAGTTCTAACTGTTGCTTCCTGACCTGCATATAGGTTTCTCAAGAGGCAGGTCAGGTGGTCTGGGATTCCCATCTCTTTCAGAATTTTCCACAGTTTATTGTGATCCACACAGTCAAAGGCTTTGGCATGCTCAATAAAGCAGAAATAGATGTTTTTCTGGAACTCTCTTGCTTTTTTGATGATCCAGAGGATGTTGGCAATTTGATCTCTGGTTCCTCTGCCTTTTCTAAAACCAGCTTGAACATCTGGAAGTTCATGGTTCATGTATTGCTGACGCCTGGCTTGGAGAATTTTGAGCATTAATTTACTAGCGTGTGAGATGAGTGCAATTGTGTCGTAGTTGGGGCATTCTTTGGCATTGCCTTTCTTTGGGATTGGAATGAAAACTGACCTTTTCCATTCCTGTGGCCGCTGCTGAGTTTTCCACATTTGCTGTCATATTGAGTGCAGCACTTTCACAGCATCATCTTTCAGGATTTGAAATAGCTCCACTGGAATTCCATCACCTCCACTAGCTTTGTTCATAGTGATGCTTTCTAAGCCCCACTTGACTTTACATTCCAGTATGTCTGGCTCTAGCTGAGTGATCATACCATTGTGATTATCTTGCTTGTGAAGATCTTTTTTGTACAGTTCTGTGTATTCTTGCCACCTCTTCTTAATATCTTCTGCTTCTGTTAGGTCCATACCATTTCTGTCCTTTATCAAGCCCATCTTTGCATGAAATGTTCCTTTGGTATCTCTAATTTTCTTGAAGAGATCTCTAGTCTTTCCCATTCTGTTGTTTTCCTCTATTTCTCTAGTCAATATTATTTCAAACATTATAAAGTTTCCATAATGCATCAACTTATATTTATATTAAATATACAGTGCTTAATGTTAATGAAGCACCCTCATCAATACTATTTCAATTGAGCCTTAGAATATTCTAGGATATATATTCATATTACTAGCCTGCCAACAAAATTTAAATTTTTTAAAAAAACTTACCATCTCTTATTTTCCATCATTTTATACTATCTCCCTTTACCTCATTTGGGAGTCATTGGCATTAACTTTAGGTAATAATTTAGACATAAAAGATTCTAAGTGAGAAGCATTTTCTGTCAGATCAGATCAGTCGCTCAGTTGTGTTCGACTCTTTGCGACCCCATGAACTGCAGCACGCCAGGCCTCCCTATCTATCACCAGCTCTCGGAGGTCACTCAGACTCACATCCATCGAGTCAGTGATGCCATCGTACTCCTTTTCCTATTTGGAACCAGTCTGTTGTTCCATGACCAGTTCTAACTGTTGCTTCCTGACCTGCATACAGATTTCTCAAGAGGCAGATCAGGTGGTCTGGTATTCCCATCTCTCTCAGAATTTTCCACAGTTTATTGTGATCTACACAGTCAAAGGCTTTGGCATAGTCAATAAAGCAGAAATAGATGTTTTCTACAGATTTCAATTTGAAGTGATGCTGATGTGGTTCACCCCCATGTGAACCACATCAAGTTCTCATATAGCAAAAAAAGAAATGGGCAGGGTTTTTCTTTTCAGATATAGAGAAACAAGGATGGCCTGAATTGGCATAGCTGATGGTGTGCTTTATTCATAAATGGAAGTGATCTACAGAAGAAGTAGTATACAACTACTGGGGAAAAAAGGAGTTAATTATAGCTTGCATGTTGGAAGGAAAAAACCACCCCAGACTGCTTAATATCTAATTGTAACTTTGTTATTAGTGAGTAATCTGTCTGTAATGTTTCAAGTCTTATTTTAGATAAAAAATTAAAAGGAAATAGATGATGAAATGTAAAACAAAATACATGCATATTAGATAAATAAAATCTTTATCAAGGCCAAAAGAAATAATTATTTAAATTTAAATGTTAAATAACTTACAATAAATAAATAGCTAAATTGTTTTAATTTAAATATTTGGAAATGGCATAAGTCTTAGCTAATAGATATAAATTGGGAAACTTGGCATTAAATCCTTCAATTTCTCTTTTTATTAAGATAATAACTTAGAATTTAAATAAACTTCAATTGTGTATCATGAGCAAAAATTATATATTTTGAGAAAAAGAATTCAGTTGAAAAACATTTATTAACTTTCATAAAATCATTACAATCTTATAAAACAAACAACTGTCTGAAAAATGCAAAGGAAGTTCATAAATAAATCTGCATTTTTACTATCCCCACATGATATATTTCTTTGACATCATATTTTACATCATTCTGTTTAAGTGTATCCCTACCTAAACTGCTTATTGTGGATATAAGTGATTTCACTAATTTTGTCCTTAATCTTCCTTTTAGTTTTAAAAGTAGATAATATACTATATTTGCCATATATTTATTTCAATGAGGTTTTTCTTTTTTGCAATGTTCATAATTTATTTCATCAAGATAATGAAATAATGAAATAAATGAAATCAAGCACATACATGATTACATGGAGACGAAATAACATGTTACTCTAACAATAATGGGTCAATGACAAAATCAAAGAGGAAATTTAAAAATACCTTGAGACAAATAACAAAGAACAGACAACCATACAAAATCTATGGGATAAACAAAGCAGTTATTTCAGAGAAGTTCATAACAATACAGGCCTTCTTCAAAAAACAAGAAAAATCTCAAGTAAATAATCTAATCTACCACTTAAAATCATTAGAAAAAGAAGGACAAACAAAACCTACAGTGAGTAAAAAGAAGGAAATAAAAGATCGCAGGAGATGTAAATAAAATAGAGACTAAATAAAATAGAGAAAAAAATCAATACAGACTTTCCAAAATAGTAGAGGGGCAGGAGAACCTGGAGTTCATTTCTCCCCACAGATACATCAAGAACACCTCAAAGACAGAAAAATTCTCATAGAGCACCTGCTGAATACTAGTAGAGGACTTCAAACACATAAAAGGAAACGAATGATTCCCATATAACCAGGCAGGATGAAAGACAGAAGAGAAAAGGAAGAGGAGAGGAGGCAGGATGAGGTCTCTACTTCTGGAAGGAAGCTGAAGCAAGAGGATTTTTACATCTGGAGACGTCCCTGCACCAATAAGGAGATCAGCTGAGACAGAATGAGTGTTTCAGGGGCTTGGAAAAGAGCACAGCACCTGGCCTGGGGCTGACAGAGTGAGATCTGCCCAGATGGTCCGTGCTACCGCCCAGTGCGCCCCAGCCTGCTATGGGCATCCGTGGGTGCACACAGGGTCTGGGTGCTGGGATCTGCAGTTTGGAGAGCCAGCCCAGGAAGCAGACTGATAGTGGCAGTGAAAAGACAGCATGAGGTGACAGGACTGAGGAGCTCTGTAGCAGGGGATGCTTGGAGAGAAGCATGGACCACTGCAGAGGCAAAGCCCAGAGGCAAAGTGACATGCAAAAGGTGGGGCTGCCATCACAGTCTCTCTTAGTGCTCTGGCTTTTGTCTCCGCAGGCACCAGGGGGGCTCCCATTGGAGCCAGGTCATAAGCCCTTGCCCTTGCCTCCTTCCCCTCCCTACTTGGGTACCCTGTTTGCCTCAGCACTCCCTGAGAAGTTCACATGTTCCGATTGCTACTCCAGGACCCTCTCACCTGGGTGGCCTGCTTGCCCTGTTCTTCACCTTGTCTCCCTCCTGCCTGATGGGACAGGGTGCTGGGCAACTCTAGAGCAGACTCCATTGGGAGGAACACATGCAGAGGTGGGGCTGAAACCGCAGCTAAGCCCCAGGGGTTGTGTAACTAGGGAAGAAGAGCTGAAATCTCTCCTAGAAGGTGTGTGAACTGCAGAGTTACAACTCTGCAGATGGCTTCCTAAATTCATCACCTGCAAAACACCAAAAGGACAGCAAATGCTCCTGCAGCTGGGATGGGTCTGCTTTAGCAGCTGTGGGCCCTGTGGGTACATATGCACAAAGGCTGAGCCAGGCCAAACTCTGAGCTGGCTATAGCTCCCACAGCAGGTCCAGGTGCGTGACTACTGCAGTCCTGAGACCTGAAGTCAATGCGTATGAGCTAGTGGCCTGGTGAAAACAACACCTGAGAGTCACCGGGCCAACAGACAGCACACCAACAGTTACACTGCAGCCGAGACCAGTGTCAACAACAGTGTACTTTGTGAGCCCACAACAGAGGCTAAAGGGGACACAACAGAGTATATTCACAGGTGAACAACTCCAGTTAAGGAATACTCAGTGAGTTCTCTCCCAGTGGGAGTGTTCCAATCCTGCCTAGCTCACACTACACATCAGAAATACAGCTAAGAAAAAAATGGAGGAATATATACTCACAGATGGTGACTGCAGCCATGAAATTAAAAGACACTTGTTCCTTGGAAGAAAAGCAACGACAAACCTAGACAGCATATTAAAAAGCAGTGACACCATTTTGCTAACAAAAGTCCGTCTAGTCAAAGCTATGGTTTTTCCATTAGTCATGCATGGATGTGAGAGTAGGACCATAAAGAAAACTGAGCTTTGATGAACTGATGCTTTGGAACTATGGTGCTGGAGAAGGCTCTGGAGAATCCCTTGGACTACAAGGAGATCAAACCAGTCAATCTTAGGGAAATCAACTCTGAATATTCATTGAAAGGACCTAAGTTGAAGCTGAAGCTCTAATACTTTGGGCACTTGGTGTGAAGATCCATGAAGAGGTGACTCATTGGAAAAGACTCTGATGCTGGGAAAGACTGAGGGCAAGAGGAGAAGGGGATGACAGAGGATGAGATGGTTGGACGGCATCACCAACTCAAAGAGCATGAATCTGAGCAAACTCCAGGAAATAGTGAAGGACAGAGCAGCCTGACATGCTGCAGTTCTTAGGGTCCCAAAGAGTTGGACATGACTTAGTGACTGAACAACAATAATAATACTCAAACAAGTAGGAAGCAGATCCTGATGCTCATGGGGAAGTGACAAGCACAGAGCAAAAGGGGAGACCCTGGTCAATATTCAAGGCAGTTTCTGGTCCCCACAACAGCAGTTAAACCCATTATCAAGGGGATAATGGCAAAAGTTGCTGGACCAACCTCACTCACTGGAGGCAAACAACAGAAGAAAGAGGAACAACAACCCTGCAACCTGCAGAAAAAATATTCTTGTTGTTCAGTCATTCAGTCATGTCTGACTCTTTGTGACCCCATGGACTGTAGCACACCAGACTTCCCTGTCCTTCACGACCTCCTAGAGCTTGCTCAAACTTATGTTCATTGAGTCAGTGGGCATGTGCCATCCAGCCATCTAGTCCTCTGTCATCTCACTCTCCTCTTGCCCTCAGTCTTTCCCAGTAACAGGGTCATTTCCAATGAGTCGGCTCTTTTAATCAGGTGGCCAAAGTATAGGAGCTTCAGTTTCAGCATCGGTTCTTCCAATGAATATTTGGGATTGATTTCCTTCAGGATTGACTGGTTTGATCTCCTTGCAGTCCAAGGGACTCTCAAGAGTCTTCTCCAACACCACAGTTCAAAAAGCATCAATTCTTCAGCTCTCAGCTTTCTTCACAGTCCAACTCTCACATCCATACATGACCACTGGAAAAACCATAGCCTTGACTAGACAGACCTTTGTTGGCAAAGTAATGTCTCTGCTTTTCAGTATGCTATTTAGGTAGGTCATA
Organism: Tragelaphus eurycerus; assembly: GCA_935064755.1. NCBI lineage: Eukaryota > Metazoa > Chordata > Mammalia > Artiodactyla > Bovidae > Tragelaphus > Tragelaphus eurycerus. The sequence continues at coordinate 1,706,701 of CAKXYN010000057.1, read as the reverse complement.
ACTTTTCTTCCAAGGAGTAAGCATCTTTTAATTTCATGGCTGCAATCACCATCTGCAGTGATTTTGGAGCCCAGAAAAATAAAGTCTGACACTGTTTCCACTTTTTCCCCATCTATTTCCCATCTAGTGATGGGACCAGATGCCATGATCTTCATTTTCTGAATGTTGAGCTTTAAGCCAACTTTTTCACTCTCCACTTTCACTTTCATCAAGAGGCTTTTTAGTTCCTCTTCACTTTCTGCCATAAGGGTGGTGTCATCTGCATATCTGAGGTTATTGATATTTCTCCCGGCAATCTTGATTCCAGCTTGTGCTTCTTCCAGCTCAGCGTTTCTCATGATGTACTCTGCATATAAGTTAAATAAGCAGGGTGACAATATACAGCCTTGACGTACTCCTTTTCCTATTTGGAACCAGTCTGTTGTTCTATGTCCAGTTCTAACTGTTGCTTCCTGAGCTGCATACAGATTTAGCCATACTCATTAAGAAAAAAAGGAGAGGACTCAAATCAATAAAATTAGAAATAAAAAAGTGGAAGTTACAATGGACACCAAAGAAAAACTAAGGATAATATAAGTCTACTACAAGCAACTATATGCAAATAAAATGGACAACTTGGAAGATATGGACAAATTCTTAGAAAGATAAAACTTTCCAAGATTGAACCAGGAAGAAAAAGAAAATATAAACAGACCAATCACAAGTACTGAAATTGAAATGTGATTTAAAAACTTTCAACAAACAAAAGGCCAGGACCAACTGGCTTCATAGCAATTTCTATCAAACATTTAGAGAACAGTTAAAACCTCTACTTCTGAAACTCTTCCAAAAATTTCACAGGAAGGAACATTCCCCAAACTCATTCTATGATACCATCATCATCTTGTTATAAAACCAGACTAAGAAATTACAAAAAAAGAAAATTAAAGGCCAACAAACATCACTCAAGAATGTAGATATAAAAATCCTGAATAAAATACTAACAAACCAAATGCTGTATCAAAATGGGATTTTAATATAGGCAATATATACTATTCAATATAGACAAATTAATTCATATGATACACCACAGTAACCAATTGAAGAATAGAACCATATAATCATTGCAATAGATGCAGACTTTTGGACTCTAGGAGAGGGAGAGGGTGGGATGATTTGGGAGAATGGCATTGAAATATGTATAATATCATAAATGAAATGAGTCGCCAGTCCCAGTTCGATGCCTGATACCAGATGCCTGGGGCTGGTGCACTGGGATGACCCAGAGGGATGGTGTGGGGAGGGAGGAGGGAGGAGGGTTCAGGATGGGGAACACATGTATACCTGTGGCGGATTCATTTTGATATATGGCAAAACCAATACAATATTGTAAAGTTAAATAAAATTAAATTAAATTAAAAAAAAAAGCTTTTGACATCCTTTAACACCCATTTATTGTACAAACTCTCCAGAAACTCTTTGTAACTTCATGGACTATAGCACACCAGGCTCCTCTGTCCTCCACTATCTCCTGGAATTTGCTCAAATTTATGTCCACTAAATTGGTGATGTTATCTAACCATCTCATCCTCTGCCGCCCTCTTCTGTTCCTGCACTCAGTCTTTCCCAGTTTCAGGGTCTTTTCCAATGAGTCAGTTATTTGCATCAGGTGGCCAAAGTATTGGAGCTTCAGCTTCAGCATCAGTCCTTCCAACAGCTGTTCACGGTTGATTTCTTTTAGGATTGATTGATTTGGTCTCCTTGAAGTCCAAGGGATTCTCAAGAGTCTTCTGCAGCACCACAATTTGAAAGCATCAATTCTTTGATGCTCAACCTTCTTTATGGTCCAACTCTCACATCTGTACATGACTACTGGAAAAATCATATACAGTGACAATACAGACTTGTCAGCAAAGTGATGTCTCTGCATTCGAATACACTGTCTAGGTTTGTAACAGGTTTTCTTCCAACAAGCAAGTGTTTTTTAATTTCATGGCTGTTGCCACCATCTGCAGTCAATTTGGAGCCCCAAAACTAAAATCTCTCACTGTTTCCATTGTTTCCCCATCTATTTTCCATAAAGTGATGGGGCCAGGTGCCATGATCTTAAAAATTCGAATACAAATAAATTTGACAGAAATAGAGTTACATATATAGAACTCAAACTTATGATTACCAGAGGGAAAAGGGGAAAGGAAGAACTTGGGAGATTGGGGCTGACACATACACACTACAGTATAGTGATTAGAATGAGCATGCCTGTCAGGCAGGAAGGAGCCGAGGCTGAGATCAAAGAGATCAAGTCACCCAGATGGGAGGCGGCTGGCAGAGGAGGCGATTATAAGGACATGCAAGCCTGCTCTAAGTGAGAGTCCTCTCTAGGGCCTGTGGAAGCAGGGTCTGGTGTGTGAGGAGAGATGACACGCAACAATGGCACTTTGCTTCTATGATGGTCTGGGTTTCCTCCATGAACATTTCCCATTGCAGAGGCCCTCACTCCTGTCCCCTCATGTTGTCCCCTCACAACCAACAGCAGTCCCCTCTGTGGGTCTGCTCTCCATATCCCACATTCCAGCACCCAGCCCCTGTGCAAATCAGCGGACACCCTTCTCAGGGGCATGCATGACTGTGGCATGGATCATCTGTTTAGAGCTCACTTTGTTGCATCTACTACAGACTGGTTGCTACACTCTCCTCCAAGCCCTCGAACCTCCTCTTCTGTCCCAGCTGATCACCCTAATAGTGAGGGGATTTCCCCAGATATGCTTATGAAATATCACTTATTTGTTGTTGCTCAATAGCTAAGTCATATCCAACTCTTTGCAGCCCCAAAGTAGGAACCTCTCATCTCCTTCAGCTCCCCACCAATGTTACAGGCCCCATCTTGCTTCCTATCCTCTTCCTTTTTCCTTCTTTCTTTTATCCTACCCAATTAAAACCCCTTAAAAGTATCTCTCTTGTCCTTTTAGGTGTCTGAGGTTCCCTGCTAGTGTTCAGCAGATGCTCTGTGAGAATTGTCCCATTTGTAGATATATTGTTAATGTGTTTGTGAGGAGAGATGAACTCTACTTTCTCCTACTCCTCCGCCATCTTAAGAATTTCTAGAGAAGCCTTGGAAATGGCAAGCCACTCCAGTGTTCTTGCCTGGAGAATTCCATGGACAGAGGAGCCTGGCAGACTACAGTCCATTGTGTTGCCAAGAGTCAGACACCCCTGAGCAACTATCACTCACTCACTCCTAGGCAGTGCTAGTGGGAGAGAACCTCCCTGTCAATGCAGGAGAGATAAGAGGTGCAGTTGGATCCCTGGGTTGAGAAGATCCCCTGGAGGAGAACATGGCACCGTGTTCCAGTTATTCATGCATGAAGAATCCCATGGACAGAGGAGCCTGGCAGGCTGTGGTCCATCGGGCCACAAAGAGGCAGACACAACTGACGCTGTTTAACACACTGCTGCTAAGTCACATCAGTTGTGTCCGACTCTGTGTGACCCCATAGATGGTAGCCCACCAGGCTCCCCTGTCCCTGGGATTCTCCAGGCAAGAACACTGGAGTGGGTTGCCATTTCCTTCTCCAGTGCAGGAAAGTGAAAAGTGAAAGTAAAGTCGCTCAGTCGTGTCCGACTTTTAGCGACCCCATGGACTGCAGCCTACCAGGGTCCTCCATCCATGGGATTTTCCAGGCAAGAGTACTGGATTGGGGTGCTATTGCCTTCTCCCATTTAACACACATACACACACACACACACTTTTAGCTAAAGGATTATGGTAGATATTTTATTATGTCAAAGCATCTTCTTATGTCCCTATTTTTAAATTTAGCATTTTGATTTATAAAAGAATTTGACCTGTAATATTTTTCTTATTTTTAGTTGTTTAGCTTTAAAATCAAAGTAATAGTAACCTCATAAAGTGAGTTGGCAGACACTATTTCTTTTTGAGTTACTCAGACAACTTGTATAAGAGTGGGATTATTTATTCCTTAAATAGTTTGCAGAAATGATTTGTACCTGTGACTGAGCATAAATAATACATTTAAGATATATATGTGTATATATATATATATATATATATATATATATATATATCAACAGTAGCCTAGATATTTCCTGGCTCCACGGCCCCTATAAATATGGCGTGGGATGGGAGTTGGGTACCACTTCTAGAGTCTTTTCCATGTTTCTTAAATAATATATTGACATGTTACTTGCAGGTATACAACATAGTAATTTGACATTTTCATAAATTACACCCAAAATTACTATAAAATATTAACTGTATTCTATGCTTATATCACATCCCAGTGACTTATATATTTTGTAAGTAGTAGACTGTTCTTCTTGATCACTTCATCTATTTAGTTCCTCCTCCCATCTCTCTCCAGTAGTTTGTTCTGTATCTTTCAGCCTGTTTCCATTTTGTTCATTTGTTTGCATTTTAGATTCCACACATAATTGAAAATATACAGTATTTTATCTTTTTCTGTCTGACATTCCAGGTCCATCCATGTTGTTGCAAATGGCAGAATTTTATTCTTTTTTATTTTACTGTGTGTGTGTCACACACACACAGACATACACCCATGTATAATACCTTCTTTATCCAATCATCTGTTGATGAACACTTAGGTTTTTTCCCCACATCTTGGCTACTGTAAATAATGCTGCTATGCCTATGGTGTTGCTTAGAGGATGCTTTGTTGGGCTGCTGGGATCCCACCTCCTAGTTTGAAGAGTTCATTTCCCAACCCTAGAAAGGTTTTTGACTTAAATACTTCAGCTACCTGTCCTGTTGACTGAAGACTTGCCCCATCCATAGCCAAACTTACTTTGTGTCAGTAGCCAGCATCAGATAACTAATAGAATACATAATGGTGTAGCCCCACTTTGGCCCAACTTGGGACACCTCTGATGAGTCTTTCTAGATTTGTCTGGGACTTCTACTGGACTACATTATAGCCCAATACCTTCCTTTACCCATCTATCTTCTTTTGCTTTCTTTCCACAGGTGATACACCCCACTGGAATTATCCCTGATAAACCCCTACATGTTAAGGTCCATCACCAAGTCTGCTTCCTGAGCAACTCAACCTGTGACACTAGTGCCAATATTGGTACACATAAGGAGACTCTATAATGAGATCTGGTGGTAGAAAGTTTTGGCTGACAATGAGAGCTTCAAAACAGATGTAGGTAGAATACAAGTAGCCCAGCATAAGATAACACTTAATCGTTAGACCTTTCTCCTGCAGTGATGAGGGAATGCTAGTGCAGCGTATCATGTTTTATGCAGTATAGGGGAAATAGTAACTCTAAGGACAACAAATTAGGTTTTTAATGCTAAACACCCCTGATGTTTGTTAAAATTTAACAGAAGACTGAGAACAATTAATTAGTGATTGCAAGTGATGGTGATAGCCAGAAAGTTTTCTTAGTAGCATATAAATATGCTCTTGTCTCATAGGCTGAGGGCACAGAAAATTAAAGACGAGGTCCAGGACCAAGTACCAAGAGTTATAGAGCTGTAAGGAAGGGCTATCCTCCTATTCTCAACAAGTCAGCTATAACACAGTCAGGTTCTTCTTGGGCAAAAAAAATGGTACCCTGGCACAAAATGAAGAATTAGAACTTGACGCACCTAAAAATCTTAAGCCTCTCTGAAACATTTGAGTCTGAAGAAGTAAGCTATTGATTCTAAGAAGTATTAGTGTTCTCTTCATATTTAAAGATGATACAGTGACTCTATTTGAAAGATAAAATACACCCCTCAAGATCTGCCGTCACCTCCCTTTCTGGCTACTAAACTAATAATAACTGTGGTTAAATCACAAAATAACCAGGATGAGTTGGGCCTAAAATGAAAGGCAAGAGACTATATCCAAAAGGATCTCCAGAACATAGCTGACTTGTAACTGGAGGAGCTAAGAGTACAGAAATACTCATATCTAAGGATGGAACATGAAATCATTAAGGGAGTTTATTCATTTGGAAGTGCTCTCTGGGGATATAGGTTTTAATACCTTTGAAAGGATACCAGAAGATGATATTATTTTGTGATATTATTATTTTGTGATATTATGATATTATTATGTGTTATTTTGTGATTTAACCACAGTTATTATTAGTTTAGTAGCCAGAAAGGGAGGTGAGGGCAGATCTTGAGGGGTGTATTTTATCTTTCAAAGATGCTATTAGCCCTGACCTACCTTAAGTAAAACAGCAATGGCAGAATTGTAGTGCCAGAGGGATTAAAAGGCTCAGAGAAGTAAGTATGCATGAATGGGCATACTATGTTCAACAATAAAACCCATCAGATGACTATACTATATAGAAGGACCCTGAAGATACATTATTTACCAAAGCTATAAGGAGCATGGTGGTGAAAGGGCCAACATCAGTAAGAAATGATATTGCGCTGAAATCCAAGACAGAAGGCAGAAGATGGTATAGACAGGCTGGGCTTTCTGATAATAATGGATATAATAGAATCCCCGAAAATAGTCATAGGATAAAACTAAATTAATGTAACAATTACTATAAGCCAGATGGAAGCAATTATCATAATTCTTGGCAAGGTTGTAGTTGTACCTATACATGATTACTGGAAAAACCGTAGCTTTGTCTCTATGGGCCTTTGTTGGCAACTCTGCTTTATAATATGCTGTCTAAGTTTGTCAAGCTTTTCTTCCAAGGCACTAGCCAATAGGATCACGAGGACCACAGCCTCATCTAACTCAATGAAACTAAGCCAGAACATGCGGGGCCACCCAAGACAGATGGGTCACGGTGGAGAGATCTGACAGAAAGTGGTCCACTGGAGAAGGGAATGGCAAACCACTTCAATATTCTTGCCTTGAGAACCCCATGAACAGTATGAAAAGGCAAAAAGGTAGGACACTGAAAGCCAAAGATGGAGAAGCCCTATACAGTCAGCCAAAACAAGACCGGGAGGGAGTTGACTGTGGCTCAGACCATGAACTCCTTATTGCCAAATTCAGACTTAAATTGAAGAAACTAGGGAAAACCACTAGACCATTCAGGTATGACCTAAATCAAATCCCTTATGCTTATACAGTGGAAGTGAGAAATAGATTTAAGGGCCTAGATCTGATAGACAGAGTGCCTGATGAACTATGGATTGAGGTTCATGACGTTGTACAGAAGACAGGGATCAAGACCATTCCCAAGAAAAATAAATGCAAAAAAGCAAATTGGCTGTCTGAGGAGGCCTTACAAATAGCTGTGAAAAGAAGAGAAGTGAAAAGCAAAGGAGAAAAGGAAAGATATAACTATTTGAATGCAGAGTTCCAAAGAATAGCAAGGAGAGATAAGAAAGGCTTCCTCAGTGATTGGTGCAAAGATATAGAGGAAAACAAGAGAAAGGGAAATACTAAAGATCTCTTCAAGAAAATTAGAGATGCTAAGGAACATTTCATGTAGAGATGTGCTCAATAAGGGACAGAAATGGTATGGACCTAACAGAGGCAGAAAATATTATGAAGAGGTGGCAAGAATACACAGAACTGTACAAAAACAATCTTCACAACCCGGATAATCACGATGGTTTGATCACTCAGCTAGAGCCAGACATCCTGGAATGTGAAGTCAAGTGAGCCTTAGGAAGCATCACTATGAACAAAGCTAGTCTAGGTGATGGAATTCCAGTTTAACTATTTCAAATCCTAAAAGATGATGCTGTGAAAGTGCTGCACTCAATATGCCAGCAAATGTGGAAAACTCAGCAGTGGCCACAGGAATGGAAAAGGTCAGTTTTCATCCCAATTCCAAAGAAAGGCAATGACAAAGAATGCTCAAACTACTGCACAATTGCACTCCTCTCACACGGTACTAAAGTAATGCTCAAAGTTCTCCAAGCCAGGTGTCAGCAATACATGAACCATGAACTTCCAGATGTTCAAGATGGTTTTAGAAAAGGCAGAGGAACCAGAGATCAAATTGTCAACATCCACTGGATCATCGATAAAGAAAGAGAGTTCCAGAAAAACATCGATTTCTGCTTTATTGATTATGCCAAAGCCTTTGACTGTGTGGATCAAAATAAACTGGAAAACTGTGAAAGAGATGGGAATAACAGACCACCTGACCTGCCTCTTGAGAAACCTGTGTGCAGGTCAGGAAGCAACAGTTAGAACTGGACATGGAACAACAGACTTGTTCCAAATAGGAAAAAGAGTACGTCAAAGCTGTGTATTGTGACCCTGCTTATTTAACTTATATGCAGAGTACATCATGAGAAATGCTGGGCTGGAAGAAGCACAAGCTGGAATCAAGATTGCCCGGAGAAATATCAATAACCTCAGATAGGCAGATGACACCACCATTATGGCAGAAAATAAAGAAGAACTAAGTCTCTTGATGAAAGTGAAAGAGGAGAGTGAAAAAGTTGGCTTAAAGCTCAACATTCAGAAAACGAAGATCATGGCATCCAGTCCCATCACTTCATGGCATCCAGTCCCATCACTTCATGGCAAATAGATGGGGAAACAGTGGAAATAGTGGCTGACTTTATTTTTGGCGGGCTGCAAAATCACTGCAGATGGTGATTGCAGCCATGAAATTAAAAGACACTCCTTGGAAGGAAAGTTATGACCAATCTAGGCAGCATATTAAAAAGCAGAGACATTACCCTGTCAACAAAGTTAAGTCTAGTCAAGGCTATGATTTTTCCAGTGGTCATGTATGGATGTGAGAGTTGGACTATAAAGAAAGCTGAGCACTGAAGAATTGATGCTTTTGAACTGTGGTGTTGGAGAAGACTCTTGAGAGTCCCTTGGACTGCAAGGAGATCCAACCAGTCCATCCTAAAGATGATCAGTCCTGGGTGTTCATTGGAAGGACTGATGTTGAAGCTGAAACACCAATACTTTGGCTCCATGATGAGAAGAGTTGACTCATTTTATAAGACCCTGTTTCTGGGAAAGATTGAGGGCAGGAAGATAAAGGGATGACAGAGGATGAGATGGCTGGATTGCATCACTGACTCAATGGTCATGAGTTTGGGTAAACTCTGGGAGCTGGTGATGGACAGGGAGGCCTGGCCTGCTGTGGTTCATGGGGTAGCAAAGAGTCAGACATGACTGAGTGACTGAACTGAACTGAACTTTCTTCCAAGGAGCAAGCGTCTTTTAATTTTGTGGCTGAAGTCACTGTCCACAGTAATTTGGAGCCCAAGAAAATAAAATCTACCATTGTTTCCATTATTTCTACATATCATCCATGCAGTGATGGGAGTGAATGCCATGTTCTTAGTTTTTTGAATGTTGAGTTTTAAGCTAGCTTTTTCTCTCTCCTTTTTCACCTTCATCAAGAGGTGCTTTAGTTCCTCTTTGCTTACTGTGATTAGGGTGGTGTCATCTGGATATCTGAGGCTGCTCATATTTCCCCTGGATATCTTTTGTTTTTTTATAATTAAATATTTTTATTTTTAATTGAATGACAATTGCTTTACAGTATTGTGTTGATTTCTGCCTAACATTCTCTTGGCAATCTTGATTCTAGCTTATGATTCATCCAGCCTGGCATTTCCCATGATATATGCTGCATAGAAATTAAACAAGTAGAGTGACAATATATAGACTTGACATACTGCTTTCCCTATATGAACTCATTTGTTGTTCCATGTCCAGTTCAAACCATTGCTTCTTGACCTGCATAGAGGTTTTTCAGGAGGCAGATAAGGTGGTCTGGTATTCCCATCTCTTTCAGAATTTTCCACAGTTTGTTGTGATCCACACAGTCAAAGGCTTTTGCATAGTCAATGAAAGAGATGTTTTTCTGGAATTCCTTTGCTTTTTCTATGATCCAATGAAAGAAAGTGAAAGTGTTAGTCACGCAGTCGTGTCAGATTCTTTGTGGCCCCATGGACAGAGGAGCCTGGTGAGCTACAATTCATGGAATTCCCTAGACAAGAATACTGGAGCGGGTGCCCATACCCTTCTCCAGGGGATCTTCCCAACCCAGGGATCGAACCCAGGTCTCCCACATTTCAGACCGATTCTTTACCTTTTGAGCTACCCGGGATGTTGGCAATTTGATCTCTGGTTCCTTTGCCTTTTCTAAATTCAGCTCGTACATCTGGAAATTTTCAGTTTATGTACTGTTGAAGCTTAGCTTGAAAGATTTTGAGCATTACTTTGCTAGTATGTGAAATGAGGACAACTGTACAGTGGTTTGAACATTCTTTGGTATTATCCTTCTTTGGGATTGGAATGAAAACTGGCTTTTTCCAGTCCTGTGGCCATTGCTGAGCTTTCCACATTTGCTGGCATATTGAGTGCAGCACTCCAACAGGATCATTTTTAGGATTTGAAATAGCTCAGCTGGGATTATATCATCTCCACTAGCTCCATAGTAATGCTTCCTAAGGCCCACTTGATTTCACACTCCAAGATGTCTGGCTCTAGGTAAGTGACCACACCATCCTGGTTATCCAAGTCATTAAGCCTTTTTTTGTACAGTTCTTCTGTGTGTTCTTGCCACCTGTTCTTAAGCTCTTCTGCTTCCTTTAGGTCCTTGCCTTTTCTCTTCTTTATTGTGCTTATCTTTGCATAAAGTTTTTGCTTGTATATCTAATTTTCTTTAATAGATCTCTAATCTTTCCCATTGTATTGTTTTCCTCTATTTCTTTTCTTTGTTCACTTAAGGCTTTCTTATCTCTCCTTTCTATTCTCTGGACCTTGGCATTTAGTTGGGTATATATCTTTCCATTTCTCCTTTACCTTTCACTTCTCTTCTTTTCTCAGCTATTTGCAAAGCCTCCTCAGACAAATCAGAATGGCTATCATCAAAATGTCTGCTGCTGCTGCTGCTGCTGCTAAGTCGCTTCAGTCGTGTCCGACTCTGTGCGACCCCATAGATGGAAGCTCACCAGGCTCCCCCGTCCCTGGGATTCTCCAGGCAAGAACACTGGAGTGGGTTGCCATTTCCTTCTCCAATGCATGAAAGTCAAAAGTGAAAGTGAAGTCGTTCAGTCGTGTCCGACTCTCAGCGACCCTATGGACTGGAGCCTATCAGGATCCTCCGTCCATGGGATTTTCCAGGCAAAAGTACTGAGGTGGGGTGCCATTGGACCCTGTTCATGGGAATGTAAACTAATGCAGCCATTATGGAAGACAGTATGGAAGTTCTTCAAGAAACTAAAACCAGAGAGCCACCATATGGTCCAGTAATCCTACTCCTAGGTGTGTATCTAAAAATATAAAAACAGTAATTCAAAAAGATACTTGCACTCCAATGTCCATAGCAGCATTGTTTACAATAGCTAAGACATGGAAGCAACCTAGGAGTCCATCAACAGATCTCTGGCTTAAGAAGATGTCATACACACACACACACACACACACACATGCATGCATGCCTGCTCAGTTGTATCCAACTCTTTGCAACCCCATAGAGTGTAGCAACAAAGTTGCTACGAGGCCAGGGGCAGAGGGCGGGAGGAGCTACCCCACACCTAAGGGCAGAGGCAGAGGGCGGGAGGACCAACCCAACGTTCAAGAAGCCGTGGCTGCACAGGCGCAGGGGGACCTAGAGGAGCTATCTCACGTTGAAGGTCAGGAAGGGCTGTGCTGAGGAGATACCCCTGGTCCAAGGTAAGGAGAAATGGCTGTGCTTTGCTGGAGCAGCCTTGAAGAGGTACCCCACGCACAAGGTAAGAGAAACCCAAATAAGACGTTAGGTGTTGTAAGAGGGCATCAGAGGACAAACACACTGAAACCATACTCATAGAAAACTAGTCAATCTAATCACACTAGGACCACAGCCTTGTCTAACTCAATGAAACTAAGCCATGCCCGTGGGGCAACCCAAGATGGGTGGGTCATGATGGAGAGATCTGACAGAATGTGGTCCACTGGAGAAGGGAATGGCAAACCACTTGAGTATTCTTGCCTTGAGAACCCCATGAACAGTATGAAAAGGCAAAATAATAGAATACTGAGAGAGAAACTCCCCAGGTCAATAGGTGCCCAATATGCTATTGAAGATCAGTGGAGAAATAACTCCAGAGAGAATGAAGGGATGGAGCCAAAGCAAAAATAACCAGCTGTGGATATGACTGGTGATAGAAGCAAGGTCTGATGCTGTAAATAGCAATATTGCATAGGAACCTGGAATGTCAGGTCCATGAATCAAGGCAAATTGGAAGTGGTCAAACAAGAGATGGCAAGAGTGAATGTTGACATTCTAGGAATCAGTGAACTCAAATGGACAGGAATGGGTGAATTTAACTCAGATGACCATTATATCTACTAATGCGGGCAGGAATCCCTCAGAAGAAATGGAGTGGCCATCATGGTCAACAAAAGAGTCCGAAATGCAGTACTTGGATGCAATCTCAAAAACGACAGAATGATCTCTCTTCGTTTCCAAGGCAAACCATTCAATGTCACAGTAATTTAAGTCTTTGCCCCAACCAGTAATGCTGAAGAAGCTGAAGTTGAACGGTTCTATGAAGACCTACAAGACCTTTTAGAACTAACACCCAAAAAGATTTCCTTTTCATTATAGGGGACTGGAATGCAAAAGTAGGAAATCAAGAAACACCTGGAGTAACAGGAAAATTTGGCCTTGGAATAAGAAATGAAGCAGGGCAAAGACTAACAGAGTTTTGCCAAGAAAATGCACTGGTCATAGCAAACACCCCCTTCCAACAACACAAGAGAAGACTCTATACATGAACATCACCAGATGGTCAACATCGAAATCAGATTGGTTATATTCTTTGCAGCCAAAGATGGAGAAGCTCTATACATTCAGCAAAAATAAGACCAGGAGCTGACTGAGACTCAGACCATGAAATCCTTATTGCCAAATTCAGACTGAAATTGAAGAAAGTAGGGAAAACCACTAGACCATTCAGGTATGACCTAAATCAAATCCCTTATGATTATACAGTGGAAGTGAGAAATATTTAAGGGCCTAGATCTGATAGATAGAGTGCCTGATGAACTATGGAATGAGGTTCGTGACATTGTACAGGAGACAGGTATCATGACCATCCCCATAGAAAAGAAATGCAAAAAAGCTAAATGGCTGTCTGGGGAGGCCTTACAAATAGCTGTGAAAAGAAGAGAAGTGAAAAGCAAAGGAGAAAAGGAAAGATATAAACATCTGAATGCAGAGTTCCAAAGAATAGCAAGAAGAGATAAGAAAGCCTTCCTCAGTGATCAATGCAAAGAAATAGAGGAAAACAACAGAATGGGAAAGACTAGAGATCTCGTCAAGAAAATTACAGATACCAAGGGAACATTTCATGCAAAGATGGGCTCGATAAAGGACAGAAATGGTATGGACCTAACAGAAGCAGAAGATATTAAGAAGAGGTGGCAAGAATACACAGAAGAACTGTACAAAAAAGATCTTCACGACCCAGATAATCACGATGTTGTGATCACTGACCTAGAGCCAGACATCCTGGAATGTGAAGTCAAGTGGGCCTTAGAAAGCATCACTACGAACAAAGCTAGTAGAGGTGATGGAATTCCAGTGGAGCTATTTCAAATCCTGAAAGATGATGCTGTGAAAGTGCTGCACTCAATATGCCAGCAAATTTGGAAAACTCAGCAGTGGCCACAGGACTGGAAATGTCAGTTTTCATTCCAATCCCAAAGAAAGGCAAGGCCAAAAAATGCTCAAACTACCACACAATTGCACTCATCTCACACACTAGTAAAGTAATGTTCAAAATTCTCCAAGCCAGGCTTCAGCAATACGTGAACTGTGAACTTCCTGATGTTCAAGCTGAGGAACCAGAGATCAAATTGCCAACATACAGTGGATCATGGAAAAAGAAAGAGAGTTCCAGAAAAGCATCTATTTCTGCTTTATTGACTATGCCAAAGCCTTTGATTGTGTGGGTCACAATAAACTGTGAAAAATTCTGAAAGAGATGGGCATACCAGACCACCTGATCTGCCTCTTGAGAAATTTGTATGCAGGTCAGGAAGCAACAGTTAGAACTGGACATGGAACAACAGACTGGTTCCAAATAGGAAAAGGAGTATGTCAAGGCTGTATATTGTCACCCTGTTTATTTAACTTACATGTAGAGTACATCATGAGAAATGCTGGACTGGAAGAAACACAAGCTGGAATCAAGATTGCTGGGAGAAATATCAATAACCTCAGATATGCAGATGACACCACCCTTATGGCAGAAAGTGAAGAGGAACTAAAAAGCCTCTTGATGAAAGTGAAAGTGGAGAGTGAAAAAGTTGGCTTAAAGCTCAACATTCAAAAAACGAGGATCATGGCATCTGATCCCATCACTTCATGGGAAATGGATGGGGAAACAGTGGAAACAGTGTCAGACTTTATTTTTCTGGGCTCCAAAATCACTGCAGATGGTGACTGCAGCCATGAAATTAAAAGATGCTTACTCCTTGGAAGGAAAGTTATGACCAACCTAGACAGCATATTCAAAAGCAGAGACATTACTTTGCCAACAAAGGTTCGTCTAGTCAAGGCTATGGTTTTTTCTGTGGTCATGTATGGATGTGAGAGCTGGACAGTGAAGAAGGCTGAGCGCCGAAGAATTGATGCTTTTGAACTGTGGTGTTGGAGAAGACTCTTGAGAGTCCCTTGGACTGCAAAGAGATCCAACCAGTTCATTCTGAATGAGATCAGCCCTGGGATTTCTTTGGAAGGAATGATGTTAAAGCTCAAACTCCAGTACTTTGGCCACCTCATGCGAAGAGTTGACTCATTGGAGAAGACTCTGATGCTGGGAGGGATTGGGGGCAAGAGGAGAAGGGGATGGCAGAGGATGAGATGGCTGGATGGCATCACTGACTCGATGGACATGAGTTTGGGTGAACTCCGGGAGTTGGTTATGGACAGGGAGGCCTGGCGTGCTGGGATTCATGGGGTCGTGAAGAGTCGCACAAGACTGAGCACTGGTCTGATCTAATCTGATCTAGTGAGATATCTTCTGTATTTACAGCCAACCCCCATCACTCCCATTACTGCCTGAGTATCACCTCCTGTCAGATCAGCAGCAGCATTAGATTCGCACAGGAGCATGAACCCTACTGTGAACAGCAAATGAGAGGAATATAAATTGTGATTCCTTATGAGAATCTAATGCCTGGTGATCTGAGGAGGTGCTGAGATCGTGATGCTAGCACTGGGGAGCAACTACCAGTGCACATTAGCATTAGCAGTGAGGTTTGACAGCAGAAACAATAATGAATCAACTGCTTGCACACTCATATCAAAAGCCTGTCAGTGAGTGGCAAGTGATAATCAAGCTGCATCTGGTGGCTGGCTTTAAGACAGAATGCAATGCTTTTAATCTACATGCAGCCCCCTCATTATGTTATTTATCATTTCCATCTATGCCTCTTTCCTGCATTGCTCACTTGTTTCAGTCACAGTTTGGTAAGCCCACAAGCTAACACAAACCAAAATGAGTAAAAAGAAAATGTTGCTGGAGAGCTTCTTTGAAAAAGAAAAAAGACCCAATGATGAGAGAACAGAAGCCTGTAAGACTACCAATAAAAGAAAATATCAAGAGTTAAGTTACAGGTTCATTACAACATATGATTCACATTCTCCAAGCCTGTTTTGTATAATACATGGTGACTAGATATCCAACAAAGCCATGAAACCTTCAAAACTGCTCCACCACATGAAGACCACACACTCTGCATTAAAAGATAAGCCTTTGGAGTTTTTAAAAGAAAAAACATGAATGCAAAAGACAGAAGAAATTATTGAAGGTCATCCCTTCATCAAGTGTGTCTGCACTGAGAGCATTATGCTTAGTGGCTAACCACATTGCTAAAGGTAAGAAGCCCTTTGCTATTGGTGCTGAGTTGATCCTGCCTGCTGCTAAAGTTCATGACCTTTGTCATGAACTTAGGAGAGGCTGCAGTTCAAAAGGTGGCACATGTCCCTCTTTCAGCTAGCACTATAACTAGATAAACTGATGAAATACCAGGGATATTGAGGCACAATTGTTAAGATTAATGAGTCACCATGGTATGAAAATCCAGGCTGACTGGATTTTCTACTCAGTCTACTGAGGTTGACAACAAGGCAACAATGCTTGTTTGTGTACAATACATTTTTGGCATGATGTGCATGAGGATGTATTATGTGCCGTTTTGTTGCCAACTAATGTGACAGCTGCAGAACTATTCAAGTCTTTGAATGATTACATATCAGAAAAAGTGAATTGATCGTTTTTTGTCAGTATATGGATGGACAGAGTGGCTGTCATGACTCAGTGGTTTTCTGGTTTTCCTACTTGGGTCAAAGAGGTCACTTCTGAATGTGAGTCTATGTACTGTGTCATCCATGGAGAAATGCTGGCTAGCTAAAAAATGTCGCCTGAACTTATGACTATTTTGCAGGATGTGATTAAAACTATCAACCACATTAAAGTACATGCCCTTAACTCACACTTGTTCTTGCTCCTCTGTGAGGAGACGAATGCAGAGCATACATGTCTTCTCTTTTACAGAGAAGTGAGATGTCTTTCTAAAGCTAGATACCTGCCCAGAGTTTTTGAGTTACAAGAGATGCCCCAGAGATTTCTTTCAGAAAAGGTCACCACTGGCAGCACATTTAAGTGACACAGAATGGGTCACAAAAATATTCAACCTGTTCAGCAAACTCAATCTGTCACTTCATGGGAAATGACGACTGTGTTCCAGTCAACAGATAAAGTGGCTGTCTTCAAAGCCAAACTGGAATTATGGGGGTGACGAGTGAACACCGGGATTTTTGACATGTTTGAAACATTAGCAGAGCTTTTGAAAGAGACTGAGCCAGGGCCTTCTTGCTCCCAGCTGGTGTATGATCCCCTTTGTCATTTTTTCTAAAGAGTTTGAGCATTACTTCCCAACCACAAAAGACTCCCAAACTGGGAAGGAAAGGATCTGCAACTCATTTGTGAATAAGCCAGGTGAATCAACTTTGTCTATGCTAGAAGAGAATCAAATGCTTGAGATTGCAAATGATGGTGGCTTTAAAAGTATGAGACAACTTCAAATCTCCATACTTTTGGTTAAAATCAAAGAAAAATATCCGGAGATTGTCACAAAAGCACAAAGAAGCCTCCTTCCATTTCTGACATCCTATCTTTGCGAAACAGAGCTTTCTGCAGTGACAGCAACTAAAATGAAATAATGGAGTGGACTGGACATAAGCAGCACACTTTAAGTGTCACTGTTTTTCATCACCCCCAGATGGGACCATCTAGTTGCAGGAAAACAAGCTCAGGGCTCCCACTGATTATGAATTATGGTGAATTGTATAACTATTTCACTAAATATCACAATGCAATACTAATAGAAATAAAGTTCACAATAAATGTGTTTGAATTATCCCAAAATGAGAAGGCAATGGCACCCCACTTCAGTACTTTTGCCTGGAAAATCCCATGGACGGAGGAGCCTGGGGGGCTGCAGTCTGTGGGGTCCCTAAGAGTCAGACCTGACTGAGCGACTTCACTTTCACTTTCACACATCCCCCACTGGTCCGTGGAAAAAATGTCTTCTATGAAACCCAATATTATACACAACATTACATAGAGTAAAACTCTAGGAATAACAACTTCTCACAAGCAAAGAAAATCCTTCAAAGGATGTTAGTGGTTTCAACATTTTAATATGAAAAAGTCCTTCTAAGTACAGTGATTAATAATTCTCAATCTGTGTCTATCGTTTATTTTCACAATACCAAGAATGCCACATGTTCATGAAAGGAAGAGAAAAGCAGACCCTGAGTAAATTCTGTTAGGTCATCTCTAAAATAACAATAAAAAACTATCAATTTAGAGTACTCTCTGCGATCATAAGTTGTGTTCATTTGAGGATATTTTCCATATATTTTTCTCAGAATTTTGGTTGGAGCTAGAATTTGCAGCCCATTTGAAACCACACAGCATATATACACAGTTTTGTTTTTTTTTTTTTTAATGTGTGTACATAAGACTATTTGCATGTTATATACCCCAACTCTAGTAAATAAAGTTATAGATAATCTTGTTGCTTAATGGCTTAGGGTCCTGAACCCTTTCTAAATGAATGTCTGCTGAACATAATAATAAAGGTAAAACTACATATGCAGTGATAGGCTAGACTAACTAAGCATTTCAATATAATTAGATACAAACATATTGGGACTGAAGCCATCTGGCCAACCATCAAGCACAGATTAAAATTTTAAATTGAACTCAGTCTAGAATACAAATTGACATTGACAAGATAAAATGTCCAGGTTCAAATAAGAAGGCTCCATGATTAACAGAAATTTCTCATAAAATATTAGAAATAAATTAGAAACTAAAATAGTGCCTAAAATATCCAGTTATAAACTCTTAAATAGAAAGCAATTCTCAAAAATGTTTGTTTTGCTAAACATAAAACATCTCAATGTGAAATTTATTTTTCCCAAGTTCAAAACACTTCCAGGTTCTTCAGAGATCAACATATATACATTTATATTCTTTCCTCTGGAAAGTAGCTTTCCAAAACAACAGCTGATATTTCTTTGACCCGAGGTGTCATAGCTCCTGTGGCTCATTCTAACTATTGCTACACTCATATGGAAGGAAAAGCTCTGACTTTTAATTTAAAAGATCAACTACTAATGCAATTCTGATCTCAAGGATTGAAAAAAATAATATTTTGGTAGAAAATATTACAGATTGAATCTTTTTCTTTTTTTAAAAAAAATATATATTTATTTTAATTGGAGGCTAAAAATATCTACAAAAACTCATTTCTCTTTTTCAGGCTATCAACGTGTCTAAACTGGTTTCTATTTTCTCTGAGAGAAGGCCAACATCTCCATGTTTATTTTGGTTCCAAATACCAAAGGGAGTATGTCAAGGCTGTATATTGTCACCCTGTTTATTTAACTTATATGCAGAGTACATCACGAGAAACGCTGGACTGGAAGAAACACAAGTTGGAATCAAGATTGCTGGGAGAAATATCAATAACCTCAGATATGCAGATGACACCGCCCTTATGGCAGAAAGTGAAGAGGAACTAAAAAGCCTCTTGATGAAGGTGAAAGTGGAGAGTGAAAAAGTTGGCTTAAAGCTCAACATTCAGAAAATGAAGATCATGGCATCCGGTCCCATCACTACATGGGAAATAGATGGGGAAACAGTGGAAATAGTGTCAGACTTTATTTTTCTGGGCTCAAAAATCACTACAGATGGTGATTGCAGCCATGAAATTAAAAGACGCTTACTCCTTGGAAGGAAAGTTATGACCAACCTAGATCACATATTCAAAAGCAGAGACATTACTTGCCAACAAAGGTTCACCTAGTCAAGGCTATGGTTTTTCCTGTGGTCATGTATGGATGTGAGAGCTGGACAGTGAGGAAGGCTGAGCACCGAAGAATTGATGCTTTTGAACTGTGGTGTTGGAGAAGACTCTTGAGAGTCCCTTGGACTGCAAAGAGATCCAACCAGTCCATTCTGAAGGAGATCAGCCCTGGGATTTTTTTGGAAGGAATGATGCTAAAGCTGAAACTCCAGTACTTTGGCCACCTCATGCGAAGAGTTGACTCATTGGAGAAGACTCTGATGCTGGGAGGGATTGAGGGCAAGAGGAGAAGGGGACGACAGAGGATGAGATGGCTGGATGGCATCACTGACTCGTTGGATGTGAGTCTGGGTGACCTCCGGAAGTTGGTGATGGACAGGGAGGCCTGGTGTGCTGCAACTCATGGGGTCGCAAAGAGTTGGACACAACTGAGCGACTGATCTGATCTGATCTGATCTGAACGCATATCCCCGGAGAAGGCAATGGCAACCCACTCCAGTACTCTTGCCTGGAAAATCCCACAGACGGAGGAGCCTGGTGGGCTGCAGTCCATGGGGTCGCTAGAAGTCGGGTATGACTGAGCGACTTCACTTTCACTTTTCACTTTCATGCATTGGAGAAGGAAATGGCAACCCACTCCAGTATTCTTGCCTGGAAAATCCCAGGAATAGAGGAGCCTGGTGGGCTTCTGTCTATGGGGTTGCACAGAGTCGGACACAATTGAAGTGACTTAACAGCAACGCATATCCCAAAAGAGTAAGAGCTGAGCCTGAGACTAATAACCTCTTTCCTAAAGAACAGTGACAGGGCAATTTTTTTTTTTTTTTTTTTTTGTATTCACTTTTTTTTTTAAATTGTATTTTGCTTAACTTTACAATATTGTATTGTTTTTGCCATACATCAAAATAAATCTGCCACAAGTATACATGTGTTCCCCATCCTGTACCCTCCTCCCTCCTCCCTCCCCATACCATCCCTGTGGGTTGTCCCAGTGCACCAGACCCAGGCATCTGGTTTCACAATTTACTTAAGTCTCCATCTTCTCAGGCAAAGAACTGACTGAGCAACTAGCAGTAAGAATTCAGAATTGAAAATGGGCTCAAAAAAATAGTCTGCTTTGAAATCCTTTGGCCTAGAAGTAGTTTGTTTATTATTAGAATCATATGAGTCTTTTAGGCATACTATATGATGGCTATTAATGTAATATTTCTTCAAAAACAGCACCCAAACCTCAGAAATTCAGATACATATTTCTTGTTTAGAAGTCCTGTGTTGTGAAAGAAAACATGATGTGTACAAATAAAATTCTTGCTCTGCAGAGTTTTGAGGGAGACCAAAAACAAGTAAAGTACTCGTATATAGCTCTTCCCTGATGTTCACAAATTAGGGAAAGGATGCAAAAATCCTATGTCATGTCTGACTCTTTGCGACCCAATGGACTATACCCCGCCCGGCTCCTCTGTCCATGGGGTTTTTCAGCCAGAAATACTGGAGTGGGTTGCCATCTCCCTGTGCAGGCACCTAAATACTTCTAATAACAACTTTGTGAAGTTAGTACTCTTTTACAGATAAGACAACTGAAATTCAATTAAGTGAAGTAAACAAATGACTATGGAGTAGAATTCAAACTCAGGCATATTATTATGTTATATTAACTTACAAACAAATTGAAGCTGAGTTAATTATAGTTATATAAAGGATAAACCCAACAATTGCTTTAAAAATAGTTTTCCTTTCTAGTGATAGAGCATTGCTCTGTTAATTGCCTCTCTCTCTTGTCTACCCTGTATTGAATATGGATCACCACATCCTGTTGACCTCACCTTCTATAAACCCCCTAGTGACTTTTCTGTCTTTTCTAATGTTTCAGGTTAGAAATGCTGGTTAGACTAACCAGCATACCAGGTTAGGCTCTCATCATCTTCAGGCTGAACTAATTAGGCACTTTCATATTGGCATCTGGCATACCACTCTACCAGAATAATCTTTCTAGAACACTTTCAACCTTGCTTTCTTGTGCAAAACCTTCAATGGGTGGCTCCATCTTTCCTGGTACCATTTCTCAGTGTGAGCTTTGGATTGTGCACATTAGAATTAGTGAGGAGTCAAAATTAAAAAACAAGCAAAAATCTGGAATATATTATCTGAAGATAGGACCCTAAATGTGTGCCCCCACTCCTCAGAGTCTGGTTCTATCCTTTGCTCCAGGCTGTTCAGCCTCCTCATTGTTTCATGACCTCCGGCTTTGTTCTGCCTCTTTGTCTTCATTCACGCTGTTTTCTGTCACTTCTTCTCCTCTCATCCTTGTACTTCCTAATTTTGAATCCATGGATTTCATTCTGCCCCTCTAAATGTTGTAATGCATCTTAATATTCTCAGCAAGTGGACATTCCACATCAAATTCTTAAATGGCCATATAATAAAATATAATACACATATACCTATCTTTTATGAATAGCTGACAATCTTTTCAGTGACTCATGGTAGCATTATGCTTACGGATTATTGGGAACTGTAGAAATATACCTTCATGCTGACATTAAGGTCATTGAGTCCTCTCCAGCTATTGGTATTTTTATTTCCAAAAGCTTTGCTATCTAATTTTTTGAGTTCTCAGATTCAATATAATGTGGTTCAGTAAGCAGATAAGTAAGCCTATTAAATTAAGAAGGCTCTGGTAAAAATTTCATGAAATAAAGTGTTCAATTAACAAAGTTTTGTGTCAGAGTTGTCTGGCATGTTGGAGTCCTCATCTACTACTAGATTCAAAGGTCTGCCCTCTAGGACTGAAAAAAGGTCTAAATCTGACTTTAGGATAAATGGGTGTCGATAAAATCTTTTGTAATTGGCTTTAATATGTAAAATGCCTTAAAGTAAATATAATCTGATGAAAATTATCCAAACATTTCTACAAAGAAACATTTTAAGCCTTTTGTGAGGCTGTATCCCAACATGATACATTTGTATTATGATTTTCATTATTTTAATTTAACACAGTAATAAAGTAAAGGAAAGAGTAAAAACATAATTTTAGATACCTTTTGAGCTGAACATAACAACTAAGTAATATCAATTAAGACAGTTTCACAAATTAAAAATGCCACAAATTATGCAATGGTAATTGAGATGGATAGATTTATTTATATTTGATTAAACTTTCAGAGCACCTCTTAAATACCCACACCACAAGCCTTTGAGGCAGGAATTGCAACATATGAGAGACTAAAGATAAGACAGATGTAATGAATCATCAGCATAGCAGCATCAAGGTGAGAACCAGAGTTTATATCTGTATGATAACTTTACAGCCAGAGCTCCCAGGATCAACTTGCCAAACAACACAAACTCACATTCTCAGACATACAAAGATTTTTGATGCTCCATAGCATTTTATTCATAATTATTCTTTAACTAACTGACTTTGTATAACAAGCACTAAAGATAGCATATTGCAATTTTGATATACTATAACTTATCAAGTGGGCTTCTCTGGTGTCTCAGACAGTAAAGAATTCACCTATAATGTGAGGGACCTGGGTTTGATCCCCGGTTTGGGACGATCCCTTGGAGGAGGGCATGGCAACCCACTTCAATATTCTTGCCTGGAGAGTCCCTGACAGAGGAACCTGATGGGCTACAGTCCATGGGGTCTCAAAGAATCAAACAAGACTTAGTGACTAAGCACACAACTTATCAAGTAGTCCAGTTTTCCTCAGATCCTAAAAAAAAAACTGATGCAGAAACTAAGTCTTAGAGAAATCCAGCCAGCAAATCGTCATAAAGGTTCAAACCCAGACAGCCTGATTCCAAAGCCCAAAGATTCAACTACAATTATGTTTCTGTTATCTTTTTTTTATAACACCTAATTCATTTAAATATATATGCCAAGATATGTCTCCCCAGTAGGTTATAAAATCTTAATGAGACTCCACCATATTTAGCTTAAAACCTTGAAATTCTGGCATATAGAAGTTTCTCATTAAGTGTTAATGATAACACAATTCTAGCAGATATCACATAACACATGTTATTTGATTAATCAAGGATAGGTTCTACTGCACTGGTATCTCCTTCATTTCTCCCAACCTTACTTTTTCACTTCATCCATTTTCATGCTGATTTCACAGCAGCTGTGA
The DNA here is from genome assembly GCA_935064755.1 of Tragelaphus eurycerus. Taxonomy (NCBI): domain Eukaryota; kingdom Metazoa; phylum Chordata; class Mammalia; order Artiodactyla; family Bovidae; genus Tragelaphus; species Tragelaphus eurycerus. The sequence goes on along the minus strand of CAKXYN010000057.1, from coordinate 1,683,279 downwards.
ACTCACAAACCTCAGAGTTATCACCATGGAGACTCATCCTCTTCTACCAGATGCAGATAGAGACTCTTACCTATTGAGTTTTCATCCTTGCTCCGCACAGTTTATGAAAAATTATAGACAACTGCAATCCTTCCAGTCTTCCAGTAATATTACGTATTTTCCTTTTCTTCTGAATTATCTTTTGCTTAATATTCTTCAATCCTCACTATAAAAACCTTACAACTGCAGAATTAAAATGCAGCCCTCCCTCCCTGAGCTTCAAAGAGATTTATCCAAAGAAAGAAAATATGATATATGGCAAATACAAAATAGTGATATGACCATCATGAAAAGAAATTAACCCAAATATGTGGTTATTTAAACATCTTTGCAATACTAAATCCTAAAATCTTATGGTCTCAGAATTCTGTCTTTCTTTTGTTATCATATTGCAATACTCTGCTTGGCTAAAAGTATCTATTTTTTCCCCTCAGTACTATTATTAACTTTGTGGTCAAATATTTTTCCATTTGTTTTTTATATGTCCACTAATATTTTCCAAATTTTTAAAATACCTTCCTTTTGAAGAATCCACATGTGGCCTCTAACTGATTTATCTCTTTCACTTGTCCTAAGTATTTAGGTATTCTGAGTATTTCAGACAAGTCAATATATAATCAATCTTACTCAGACATCCTTAAAATCCTTCTCTCCCCATACACTTGGCACCTCTCACTGTTTTGGGATAATATTGTGTGGCTCTTTGCAACATTCTTATACAAATCTAATTAATGAATATTGGAAAGAAGCTAGCAATCATTTGAAGGGTTAAAGTAATAATGATCCAAAGTGAGATACAATAAAAATAAATTTTGAGTTTAAAAGTAAAAACTTCAAGATAGAATTAAGAATTAGAATTAAGAATTCTAGCCATCAGTTTAAAATAGATGAATTAGGTGAGCATATGTGTTTAATTACAAAAATCAGTTAAAGGAAAGTGAAAATTCAAGGAAGTATTATAATTATTATAAGTGATTCTGCCGCAATAGCCTTTCTTAGACCTAGAACCTCATAAAGATTATCAGTCCAATTCAAAAACACCTTCTCTCTAATTAAGTTATTAAAAAGAGATTTAAAGGAAAATATGCTCTATGGTTAAATAAAGATAAAGGCATTGTGCCCTTGAATAAACTGGGTGAAATTCACTTTCCTCATTTGTACAAAAAAATATGACAAAGAAGGAATGGATAATCTATCTCAAAAGTGTTTTTAATGACAAATAAACACGACTGCAGTTAATGTCTCTGCAAATGGAAAGCAGCAACAACAAAACCGGCTGGGTGCTGCAGCATGAGGTGATATATAAATAGATGCCGCACAGAGAGCACACAGCAGTGGAAAGGCAGGTACAAGTTAGCTCCCGGGCCTGCAGCACTGGCACGCTTAACCAGACTCCAGATGGAGAAGGGAAGCTTGGGGGAGGCAGGTACTAGAGAAGCGCTGGCTGTCCATCTGGCAGCCCCTCATGGTTCACGAAAGCTGCAGGTTGAGTGAGAACTTAAGCAATGACGATAAAAAAAAAAACAAACAAAGGACAAGTACCAAACACACTCACTTTGATTTGTCTTTATTACTCAAAGCCATGGTTATCGTCAAAATGTAGAAGTACTCATTGTTTCAGCATGACCCTGGTAGTCATGTCAAACCGAATACTTGTACTACTATGCCTTGACAAGCCAGCAACTGTTTTTACGTCTACTTTTGACCTTCATTTTGACTTTAAATCTTTAGACATGTCAAAGTCTGTTTGGAAGATTGGCAGAAAAAGAGAATGTACTGGGATTACAATTTTATACATAAGCTGGAAATTAAGCAATAAAATCTACATAACCTCTCACGTTTCCTTTCTCATTTTGAGCTCATTCTTGCTCTTTAACCTGGGATTTTTCCAGTATAATTTGGAAGACAAAAAAGATCCATTTCCTTTAAACTGTTGGACCTATTTGTCTTTTGAAAATATTGATCTTTTTTGTCCCCACTCATATGAATTGGGAAATTAACATAGGTATTTTGGCAGACAGCTGATTCTATTGTTCCTTTCACTGATTATTAATATATTAGAACCATGAAAACAGTAATTCTCTATGTTCTTAGAAGGAACTCAACATCCTGTACATTCTATAATCCTATTATATATATATATAATATATATAATATACTATAATCCTATTATTATTATCCTAAGATTATTCTATAATCCTTTATTTATCCTTTATTTATCCTTCTATAATCCTTTATTTATTTACCATGTTTTCAAGTAAAAGTAAATCCACTTATTCTCATCAATCTTTATAAGAAATCTATAAGATGAAAAAGCAACAATTAAGTAAAGGGTCCCAGGTCACAAAATAAGGAGCAAAATCTAACTCATGCTTTTAATTCCTTGCCCAAGTGATCTCCCCATTTCACTTTATCATTATTCAAATATCTGTTTAAAATATTCGAGGAAATGCGCAATTCATAATTCACCCTGAAACAAGTTTTCTTCAAAACCAGAATAAAGTATCATTTAAAGGTCTCAAATGTTTTCTCAAGATTATACAAAAATATTATGCTATATATTATTTTTAGTCAAGGCTATGGTCTTTCCTGTGGTCATGTATGGATGTGAGAGCTGGACTGTGAAGAAGGCTGAGCGCCGAAGAATTGATGCTTTTGAACTGGGGTGTTGGAGAAGACTCTTGAGAGTCCCTTGGACTGCAAGAAGATCCAACCAGTCCATTCTGAAGGAGATCAGCCCTGGGATTTCTTTGGAAGGAATGATGCTAAAGCTGAAACTCCAGTATTTTGGCCACCTCATGCAAAGAGTTGACTCATTGGAGAAGACTCTGATGCTGGGAGGGATTGGGGGCAGGAGGAGAAGGGGACGACAGAGGATGAGATGGCTGGATGGCATCACTGACTACATGAATGTGAGTCTGAGTGACCTCCGAGAGCTGGTGATGGATAGGGAGGCCTGGCGTGCTGCAGTTCATGGGGTCACAAAGAGTCGCGACTGATCTGATCTGATTATGTTATATCTGATTCACAAGATTTCATAATTTTAATAAGGTACAGTATGAATCCTCTTAAGGTACAGGACTGGAAAAAGTCAGTTTTCATTCCAATCCCAAAGAAAGGCAGTGGCAAAGAATGTTCACACTACTGCACAATTGTACTCATTTCATATGCTAAAAAAGTAATGCTCAAAATGCTTCAAGCTAGGCTTCAACAGTACATGAACTGAGAACTTCCAGATGTAAAAATTTAGAAAAAGCGGAGGAACCAGAGATCAAATTGCCAAATGCTGTTTGGTCATAGAATAAACAAGGGAATTCCAGAAAAACATCTACTTCTCCTTCATTGACTATGGTAAAGCCTTTGACTGTGTGGATCACAACAAACTATAGAAATCCGTAAAGAGAAGGGAATGCCAGACCACCTTACTTGCCTCCTGCGAAATCTGTATGCAGATGAATAAGCACCAGTTAGAACTAGACATGGAATGATGACTGGTTCAAAACTGGGAAAGGAGTACATCAAGGCTGTATGTTGTCACCCTGCAAATTTAAGTTATATGCAGAGTACATCATGGGAAATGCCAGGCTCAATAAAGCACAAGCTTGAATCAAGATTGCTGGGAGAAATATCAATAACCTCAGATATGCAGATGATACCACCCTTGTGGCAAAAATCAAAGAGGAATCAAGGAGCCTTTTGATGAAAGTGAAAGAGGAGAGTGAAAAAGCTGGCTTAAAACTCAGCTCTCATAAAACCAAGATGATGGCATCTGGGCCCATTATTTCAAGGCAAATAGATGTGGAAAAAATGGAAACAGTGACAGACTACTTTCTTGGACCTCAAAAGCACTGTGGATGGTGATTGTAAGCATGAAATTAAGATGCTTGCTCCTTGGAAGAAAAGCTATGACAAACCTAGATAGCATATTAAAAAGCAGAGACACTATCTGTTGACAAGATCTATCTAGTCAAAGCTATGGTTTTTAGAGTAGTCATGTACTACTCTAATAGGACCATAAAGAAGGCTGAGCACTGGAACATTGATGCTTTCAAACTGTCGTGCTGGAGAAGACTCTTGAAAGTCCCTTGGATACCAAGGAGATCAAACCAGTCAATCCTAAAGGAAATCAACCCTGAATATTCATTGGAAGGACTGATATTGAAGCTGAAGCTCCAATACTTTGGCCACCTGATGTGAACAGTTGAGAAAGACTGAGAGCAGGAGGAGAAGCAGGAGACAGAGGATGAAATGACTGGTGGTATCACCAACGCAACAGGCATGAGTTTGAGCAAACTCTGGGAGATAGTGATGGACAGGGAAGCCTGGCATGTTGCAGTCCGTGGGGTCACAAAGAGTTGGGCACAACTGAGTAACTAAACAACCACAACAATAACAACCATATGAACAAGCTAACAAGGAAACATTGTAGAAATTTAGTATAATCTTTTGTTATGTTTCATATTTAGAAGAGCATCATTTCAATTTTCCTTGACTTGGCCAAAATTGTAGAGGTTTTTGGAATAATTTAATGAGCAAGAAATTCTCCATTTTGAACAATGTGAGAAATATTTTATAATAGGTACTATTTGTACTTGTAAAAAGTCAATCTTTTATTTCCACCAGTTCATAAAATACAGTGGAGTAGATGTTCAGATTTATTTTAAAAAAGTATAAAATAAGTAAAATGCTACTCAAAATATTACAAAATAGATTAGCAATGTTCTAACATTGCACTCTTTAAGATCAACCACACTACCTAAAAAGAATGAAAATTCACGAGCACCTGAAATTAGACCGACTTGGTGGAAATGGACCAACGACTAACAACGTAATTAAAACACTTTCTGGAGTATTGTAAAGTGCTTGTATTTGTCAACTAAAGAAACTTTACATCAATGCACAACACAATGGCTGAATAGGGAGCTTACAGAAGTATCCAATGCTAAAAGAAAAACTATCTTTGCTATCAGTACCACCAAAACAGAATTAAGTCAAAATTCTTTGCATATCCACAGTATCACTAGGGTAGGGAACATAATTAGTCTTTCATTTTTTAACATGACACATTCCTTTTGAGATTTCTCTTCTTCAAAAACCACCTAGACCCTTTTGAATGTAGGTAGCTACTGAAGCTATGAGCCAGTTGTGTCCAAGGCAGTCCTTATGTTAGTGGCTCATTCCTACCATCAGGGTAGGTCTGGGATTTCCCTTGGTGCAGTAAATCTGTTTGGTTATTGTACTATAGCTTGATTTGCCCATTGTTGTGCTGGGCCCAATATCTTGTCCTAAATTCTAGTCCTCCTGTAGCTGAAATTTTCTCTCCTAGAAGGAACATAACTGGAATTTGATTTCTATAATAGACACAGTCTTCTTGGGTTACCACTTCTTCTTGGATGATATTTGATCATCTGTGTCTTTCAATGAATCAGTCCATTTCATCTAAGCTGTCAAATTTATGTGCAAAAATTTTTTGTGGCTGTCCATTTCAATAATTCTAGAATGAATAGTTACATCCCCTCTTTCATTCCTCATGTTTGTAACTTGTGTGTTCTCTTTTTACTTGGTCAAACTGGCTATAAGTTTATGTTTAAAAAAATTTTACATTAATTTTTCTTAGAGTATAGATGCTTTACAATGTTGTGTTAGTTTCCACTGTATAGCAAAGTGAATCAGCTATACATACACATATATTCCCCCTTTTTTGGATCTCCTTCCCATTTAGGTCACCAGAGTATAGAGTTACCTGAGTTATACGGTAGTTTATCAATATTATTTTTTTTCAAAGAATCAGCTTTTGTTTCTTTGCTGTTTCTCTAATGTCTGTCTCTTTCCAATTTAACAGACCTGTGCCCTGATATTTATGATTTCCTTCCTTTTGCTTGTTTTACATTTTTTCTCCTCCTTTTCTAAATTCTGAAAATAGAAGTTCAAGTTATTGTTCTGAGAAGATATTTTCCCTAATGAAAGCATTTAGTGCTATAAATTTCCCCCTAAAAACTGCTTTAGCAGCATCATAGATATTTTGATACAATGTAAACACATTATTTCAGTTCAGAAATTTCTAATTTGTTTTGATATTGTTCCTTTGATATCTGGGAGAAGGCAATGGCACCCCACTCCAGTAGTCTCGCCTGGAAAATCCCATGGATGGAGGAGCCTGGTGGGCTGCAGTCCATGGGGTCGCTAAGAGTCGGATATGACTGAGCGACTTCAGTTTCTCTTTTCACTTTCATGCATTGGAGAAGGAAATGGTAACTCACTCCAGTGTTCTTTCCTGGAGAATCCCAGGGACGGCGGAGCCTGGTGGGCTGCCATCTATGGGGTCGCACCAAATTGGACATGACTGACGTGACTTACCAGCACCAGCATTGATACCTGAAGGCTAGTTATTTGTCTGTTCCTTACATTGTTTAGTATTTCCAAATATTTAGAAAATTTCATCTATTAGTTTGTTATCTGTTTCTACTTTAATTTCATTATAGTAAAAAACAGCTTTAATAATTTAATTTTTCAATTTAGTAAGGCTTATTTGTGTCCACTATATGGTCTACCTTTGTAAATAGTCCATGTGCACTGTAAAATAATGTATATTCCTCTGCTGTTACATATTATTAGAATGTTCCACAAATGTCAGGTCAGGTTGATTTATTATGTTGCTCAAATTTTCTGTATATATTAATATTTGCTCACTTTCTTTTTATAACATCAACTAATGAGAAAGCAATGTTGAAGTCTCTAAATATAATTGTAGATACCTCTCTTTCCATTCCTTTAGTTTTTTCTTCATATGTTTTGAAGCTTTATTGTAAAAGATCTACATAAATTTTTATGCCTTAGTGAGTTGGTCCTTTATCATTACAAAATTTTCCTCTTTGTTCCTGATACTTTTCCTTGTTCTGAAGCCCTCATTGACTGATATTCTCTAGCCACTCTAGCTTTTGTTTTTATTTGTGTTTGTATGATATATCTTTTTATTTTTAACCCAATAATTTCATCATGTTTCAAGTGAGTTTCCTAGTAGACAGCATATGATTGGGCCTTGTTTTTACATCCAATCTCATAATCTCTGTCTTTTAATGCTATGGTTAGACTGTTTAGTTTTAAAATACTTGATTTGGTTGGATTTATGTCTGGAATATGTCAAGGCTGTATATTGTCACCCTGTTTATTTAACTTATATGCAAATTACATCATGAGAAACGCTGGACTGGAAGAAACACAAGTTGGAATCAAGATTGCTGGGAGAAATATCAATAACCTCAGATATGCAGATGACACCACCCTTATGGCAGAAAGTGAGGAGGAACTAAAAAGCCTCTTGATGAAAGTGAAAGTGGAGAGTGAAAAAGTTGGCTTAAAGCTCAACATTCAGAAAATGAAGATCATGGCATCTGATCCCATCACTTCATGGGAAATAGATGGGGAAACAGTGGAAACAGTGTCAGACTTTATTTTTCTGGGCTCCAAAGTCACTGCAGATGGTGACTGCAGCCATGAAATTAAAAGACGCTTATTCCTTGGAAGGAAAGTTATTACCAACCTAGATAGCATATTCAAAAGCAGAGACATTACTTTACCAACAAAGATTCACCTAGTCAAGGCTATGGTTTTTCCTGTGGTCATGTATGGATGTGAGAGCTGGACTGTGAAGAAGGCTGAGCGCCAAAGAATTGATGCTTTTGAACTGTGGTGTTGGAGAAGACTCTTGAGAGTCCCTTGGACAGTCTCAGTGAACTCTGGGAGTTGGTGATGGACAGGGAGGCCTGGCGTGCTGTGATTCATGGGGTCACAAAGAGTTGGACACGACTGAGCGACTGATCTGATCTGATGTCTGCCATTTTAGTGTTACTTTTCTATTCATTTCTTATGCTTTGTTGTATTGGTTTTCTACTACTGCTGTAGCAAATTAGAATAAATAGAGTGGTTTTAAATAACTCTCATTAATTATACCAGAGTTTCCATAGGCCACCAGTCCGGGCACATTTTATTTCAAATGGTTCCGCTGCTTAGAGCTTCACCAGGTTGAAACTGAATAAGGCTTTGGGAAAGTATGAGCTTCCAACCTCTTTCAGGGGTTGGAAGAATTCACTTCCTTGCAGCAATAGAGATGAGGTTCCAATTTCCTGGCTGACTATTGTTTTTGACTGGGTGTCTCTCAGATCCTTAACGTTACTTGCATGCCTCATCACGTTGCCCTTCAAAGTTAGAACTTCTGTGGCAGATTCATTTTGATATATGGCAAAACTAATACAATGTTGTAAAGTTAAATAAAATTAAAAAAAAATAATAAATCTCTCTGGCTTCTATTTTTGTGGAATCTCTCACTTTTTTACCTTTTTCTTCTGCTTTTAAGGGCTCATCTGAGCCAATCTAGATAAAACAGTATGATAAAACAGGAAAATGGATAATAAAACAGAATAACTCTCAATCTTAAGATCAGCTGGTTACAGCTTAATTACAACTGCAATACACCTTCACAGCAGTAGTTAGATTAACTTGATTGAATAACCATGAGAGTAGAATCATGGGAAAACATCTTATATCTACCACAATTTGCTTTCAGACCCTAAAAGGTTCAAATCTCTCCCAAAGGCAAAAGACACTCACACTTTTCCCAGAGTTACCAAGGGTTTCATTCCATTATAACATCAACTCAAAGCTTAAAAATCTCATATAAATATCATCTGCTCAAAAGTCCAAAAATCTCTCATTTAAATCAAGTGTGGGTGAATAACCTATTAAATAGAACTCATGGGAATAATCTCTCTCTATCTGTGAACCTGTGAAATTAAAGACAAATGCTATTTGCCCCCAGTATACACAAGTGAGACAGACATATGGTGTCAGTTACAAATATGGAAGCTCCAAGAGGAGGAAGATGGGAGGTAAAGGGTAACCACAGTTTCAAAGCAGTTTTGATATGTAGATAGGAAAAGTACATTAGATTTCAAGAGTTCGGAAAATTCTGTTTGGATCTTGGTTCTGCCCCCTAGAATCTCAACCCCAAACTTTGGACTTGGTACACCTCTATTTTCTTTGAAAGGTAACACCAATTTGCAATTGAATAGTTTTATCTACCATTAGAATTTTTTTTATCTACCAGTAGATACCATTTTATCTGCCATTTATCTACTTTTATCTACTGTTAGAATTTGGGGGATCAAGTAGCCAGTCTTACATATTTTCATACTCTCTGTCCTTCTTTGTCCAAACTGGCAGGGTTTTTACCATATAAAATTCTCAAAACCCATGTGGGCTTTCTGTGAATTTTATAGGGTTTTACTCCTCTAGACAAGACTTCCCTTTGTAGATCTCTTCTAGATAATGCCTCCTCTGGCTTTGGTTTCTGCTGAGATGACTGAGAAATGACATCCTTAAGATTCATAGAAGCCCCTGGTTTAAATGAGGGGATCTCTTAATTAGACCCTTACGTTTCTCAAATACTCTTCTATATACCTGAAAATTTGATCTTTTGTAGAACCACAAACTTAGTTTTTTATCCAAAGCACATTTTACTGGCAATAAGCTTTTCATGGCATGCATGAAATTAAAAGACGCTTACTCCTTGGAAGGAAAGTTGTGACCAACCTAGATAGCATATTCAAAAGCAGAGACATCACTTTGCCAACAAAGGTCCATCTCGTCAAGGCTATGGTTTTTCCATTGGTCACGTATGGATGTGAAAGTTTGACTGTGAAGAAAGCTGAGTGATGAAGAATTGATGCTTTTGAACTGTGGTGTTGCAGAAGACTCTTGAGAGTCCCTTGGATTGCAAGGAGATCCAACCAGTCCATTCTAAAGGAGATCAGTCCTGGATGTTCTTTGGAAGGACTGATGTTGAAGCTGAAACTCCAATACTTTGGCCACCTCATGCGAAGAGTTGACTCATTGGAAAAGACTCTGATGCTGGGAGGGATTGGGAACAGGAGGAGAAGGGGATGGCAGAGGATGAGATGGCTGGATGGCATCACTGACTTGATGGACATGAGTTTGGGTGAACTCCGGGAGTTGGTGATGGACAGGGAGGCCTGGCATGCTGCAATTCATGGGGTGCAAAGAGTCGGACACGACTGAGTGATTGAACTGAACTGAACTGATGCACTTATCATATGCTATCTCGATTCTCATAATTATCCTGAGGGTGGAAATAGTACTGAAGCCATTTGTACCACTGAAGAAGCAAAAGCCTAAAGAAGTAACTTATTCAAGTATATCAACTTATAATTTAAGAGATTATATTCTTCTCTCAATTGCTTTTTCATACTGGAAAATACTCAAACTCAGTAATATTAATAGTAATAGGATGTAATTTTTGCCTCAGTCTGATTAGGGGGGTAGACAAATATAGCAGTAAGTGTAAAGCAAGCGAAAAGATAAAACAAAGAGTTCCTTGGGAGCCCAATATCACTTTTTAAACACAGCCATAGGTAAACAGAGGGTTTCCCTGGTAGCTCAGATGGTTAAGAATTTGCCTGCAATGCAGGAGTCGGTCACTTCAGTTGCTCAGTCGCGTCTGACTCTTTGTGACCCAATTGACTGCTGCATGCCAGGCTTCCCTGTCCATCACCAACTCCCAGAACTTGCTCAAACTCATGTCTATCGAGTTGGTGAAGACATTCAACCATCTCATCCTCTGTGGTCCCCTTCTCCTGCCTTTGATCTTTCCCAGCCTCAGTGTCTTTTCCAGTGAGTCAGTTCTTCGCATCAGGTGGCCAAAGTATTGGAGTTTCAACTTCCAATGAATATTCAGGACTGATTTCCTTTAGGATTGACTGGTTTGATCTCCTTGCAGGCCAAGGGACTGTCAAGAGTCTTCTCCAACACCACCCAGGTTCAATCCCTGGGTTGGGAAGATGCTCTAGAGAAGTAAATAGATTCCCACTCTAGTATTCTTGCCTGGAGAATTCCATGAACACAGGAGCTTGAGGTCACAAAGAGTCAGACAAAAGAGAGTGACTAACACATAGGTAGTCAGAGAAGGAAGATTTTCTGCTGGAAGTGAAGTGAAAGCTGAAACTGAGTCTTGGAAGAGGATGAAGAGTTATTCAGAAAGAGAAATGGGCAGAGTGGTGGGAAAAATCTTGGAGATAAGTGCATTACAAAGTCAAATATATGTGCAATGGCAATTGCAAATGCCAATGGTATTGGAAGTACAGGCTTGGGTAGAGAAATGGCCAAAAATGTAATTGGTAAAAAAAAATCAGCAAAAGTTCCTGATAAAGAAACTATGAATTATATTTTCTTGGAAAAGCTACTTGGTTGTTCTCCATGCTCCCATCTCCTCATCTGTAAAATGAGTTAATGATACCTTTAATTTTTGTGAGAATTAAATGGGTTAATAACCAAAATGTAAAAGAATGACCAGAACACAGTACATATTTGAATATCTGCTATTATTAGCTAACAGAAGAAAATTAGCTGGGTCTAGATCATACAGCTAGTATCATGTGTGTGTTTGTGCTTAGTCCCTTGAGTTGTGTCTGACTTTGTGAGATCCTGTGTACTGGAGCCCACCAGGGCTCCTCTGTCCATGGATCCTCTGTCCATGGGATTCTCCAGGCAAGTATACTGGAGAGGGTTGCTATGCCTCCTCCAGGGTCTCTTCCCCACATCCAGGGATCAAACCCATGTCTCTTACTACTTCTGCATTGGCAGGTGGGTTCTTTATGACTAGAGCCACCTGGGAAGCCCGGTAAGTATTCTACTGCTGCTGCTGCTGCTAAGTCACTTCAGTCATGTCTGACTCTGTGCGACCCCAGAGACGGCAGCCCACCAGGCTCCGCTGTCCCTGGGATTCCCCAGGCAAGAACACTGGAGTGGGTTGCCATTGCCTTCTCCAATGCATGAAAGTGAAAAGTGAAAGTGAAGTCGCTCAGTCCTGTCCAACTCCTAGTGACCCCATGGACTACAGCCCACCAAGCTCCTCCATTCATGGGATTTGCCAGGCAAGAGTACTGGAGTGGGGTGCCATTGCCTTCTCCGCAGTAAGTATTATAGCTAACACCTAAACTCAAATTGGAGGAACTCTAAAGCTATTGATTCTAACCCTAACTGAAGTCAACACAATTTAAACATGCTGTTTTTCCTCATTTTTTAATTGTAAGCTCCCAAATATTTAAAATGCCAGAATTTACTTTAAAAAAGTCAAGGTGACAAGGAAAGAGAAAAATAATAGGAAAGAGAGCCTGAATAAGAACTGTGTTTTATGACATAGAAAATTTTTCCAAAAATATAAAAATAAATGAAAGAGAGAAAGGAAGGATGAAATATTGATAGGAAGAAAGGAAAGAAAGAAGAGCTAATAAAAATTAGCTAATGGTAACAGCATTTACTCCTTATATGTGGGAGTACTTTGGACAATGATGTTCTATTTTCAAATAAATTTTAGGTCCTTTTTTCAAATGAATGTACTTCAAACTTAAATACATTTTCATGTTGGTACTGGGCCATTGGAGGGACTGATGTTCAAGCTGAAATTCCAATAGTTCGGCCACCTGATGCAGAGAGCTGACTCATTTGAAAAGACCTCGATGCTGGGAAAGATTGAGGGGAGGAGGAGAAGGGGACGACAGAGGGTGAGATGGCATCACCGACACAATGGACATGGGTTTGGGTGGACTCCAGGAGTTGGTGATGGACAGGGAGGCCTGGTGTGCTGCAATTCATGGGGTCACAAAGAGTCAGACCTGACTGAGCGACTGAACTGAACTGAACTGAATTGGGCCATAAAATTCTCAATCTTCATTACGATATAATGCTAAGTTATATTAACTGATATATTTCATCAACAATGAATTATTAAAATATGTCTTAGCCTCATCATTCATTAAACGTTGTATCCTCTATTTCCCACCTCATAAATTATCGGCTATGCTAAAATGGTTTGCACTTCGTTTAATTCATACACCCACAGTATACATTCTTTTTTTTTTGGAGAAGGAAATGGCAACCCACTCCAGTATTCTTGTCTGGAGAATCCCAGGGACAGAGGAGCCTAGTGGGCTGCTGTATGGGGTCACACAGAGTCGGACACGACTCAAGCGACTTAGCAGCAGCAGCAGCAGAAGCAGCATACATTCTTTTTATATTTTTAAACAATTTCTTTTCTTCAGTTTATCTGTACTTTCCTCCTAAGATTTAATTCTTGCCTCATCATTAGAACAGGCTTAATTTGTTCTGCAGGTCCTAAGAGGAATCATCTCTCCTCAAGCCCTCTCTTCTATAAACTAGTAAAGTAATTCAGTAAAGCCTTTATGTTCAAAAGTAAAGACAGTAGAAAAAAAGTTATAGAAAATCAAATTATGTCTTTCAAGCTTATGTACTGAGAAGGCATTCATTTAAAATTTTTCTATAACCTGGACTCAATTACAAAGCTCTGAAGATATAGAAAATATATCTTATTTTCAGATCTAAATGATATAAAGTGATCCTGAAATCTCTAATACAACAAAACATGCTCAATTTTGAGTTATTATATATATGCAGATGACACCACCCTTATGGCAGAAAGTGAAGAGGAACTAAAAAGCCTCTTGATGAAAGTGAAAGTGGAGAGTGAAAAAGTTGGCTTAAAGCTCAACATTCAGAAAACGAAGATCATGGCATCCGGTCCCATCATTTCATGGCAAATAGATGGGGAAACAGTGGAAATAGTGTCAGACTTTATTTTTCTGGGCTCCAAAATCACTGCAGATGGTGGCTGCAGCCATGAAATTAAAAGACGCTTACTCCTTGGAAGGAAAGTTATGACCAATCTAGATAGCATATTCAAAAGCAGAGACATTACTTTGCCAACAAAGGTCCATCTAGTCAAGGCTATGGTTTTTCCTGTGGTCATGTATGGATGTGAGAGCTGGACTGTGAAGAAGGCTGTGACGAATTGATGCTTTTGAACTGTGGTGTTGGAGAAGACTCTTGAGAGTCCCTTGGACTGCAAGGAGATCCAACCAGTCCATTCTGAAGGAGATCAGCCCTGGGATTTCTTTGGAAGGAATGATGCTAAAGCTGAAACTCCAGTATTTTGGCCACCTCATGCAAAGAGTTGACTCATTGGAGAAGACTCTGATGCTGGGAGGGATTGGGAGCAGGAGGAGAAGGGGACGACAGAGGATGAGATGGCTGGATGGCATCACTGACTCGATGGATGTGAGTCTGAGTGACCTCTGGGAGTTGGTGATGAACAGAGAGGCCTGGTGTGCTGCGATTCATGGGGTCGCAAAGAGTTGGACATGACTGAGCGACTGATCTGATCTGATATATATATAAAATACAGTAAGCAATTCTAAGAGATAGAGTTGAGCAAATGTATAACATTTCCAGCTAAGCAGCAGGATATAGATCACCAAGAAGAAATAATCCAATACATGGTGAATGCTTACACAATGCAAGCATCTCTGGTGCCGTCCAATACTGTACTCAGTTGGGAAATTATATAACAAAGGTTTCCGTGTGCATTCTGTTCTTTAATAAAACAGATGATATATAATAAACTCATATCCTCTTTCATGTCTTTCTTAAAATAACAGGAATGTTCAAGACAGCAAAAAAAAATCTCATAGTATTTTGCTTGGAACAATATCTACTCTGCACATGTGCATATAATTGAGAAATCTTACTTTTTTAAAACAAAGCAAGAAGTAAATTTTTCCTCTCCATACAACAAATTTGTTCATGATAAAATTACCAATTTCTTTGGATATTTTTATGCCTTGTGTATGTGTGTGTATATAAAAAGAGAGCTATTTTGTGCAGTTTTTAAGAATTTCAACTTCCTTACATCAGTTTGCTGGAATTTACACTGAGCAGATTTCTTTAGTTATGCAAATGGATAATGTATATCTCATTAGAATAAAAGAAAAAATAGCTCAAATTGGATTCAAACAGCAGCAATGGAAAGAAAATGTTGAATGCAATTACATAAAACTAAAGAAAATCGAATGAATTGATTTAATTTCCAATTATAAATGCAGGCTATATTTAAAGGTACTTCTAAGATGTCAAGCCTGATTACATAGCAAAACTATAGTGTACTGGAGTAGGAAACAGAAGAGAAGCTCGTTTGGTTAGAAAGATATCTTTAATTTTATTATTTGACTTTCAATAAGATGGATATAACAGAGAAATAAAAATATTCAGTAAGAAGGAGGATATACAGAATTGCAGTCTGGTTAAAGCTGGATATGATCACCCAAGTGATCACTGGTGTAAAGACAAAAGAGTGATAATTATAAATATTATGGATGAGTGGCATCATAAGAATATACAAAGCAAGGAAGATACAAGAGAATCAAGTAATGAAAACCATGAAATTCACATAACTTATCAGATCAGATCAGATCAGTCGCTCAGTCATGTCTGACTCTTTGTGACCCCATGAATCACAGCACTCCAGGCTTCCCTGTCCATCACCAACTCCCGGAGTTCACTGAGACTCACGTCCATCAAGTCAGTGATGCCATCCAGCCATCTCATCCTCTGTCGTCCCCTTCTTGCCCCCAGTCCCTCCCAGCATCAGAGTCTTTTCCAGTGAGTCAACTATAATGGAGTATAATCTAAAAAATACTGAATCAGTGTGTTGTACACCAGAAACTAATACAACAGTTGTAAATCAACCGTACTTCAATATAAAAGGAGTAATATGTTAGTTGTATCAAATGTTGTAAAACACTGCAGTTTGCGAGAAGTCCATAGCTATATTTAAGGATATACTGTAGACTTCTTATTTCAAGATGGATTTTTAAAGACATCTCCATACTCCTCTATTCTGAAAAACATCTCATAAATAATAAATAGAACAAGAAAGCAAAGTTGAAACATGATCTTAAATGAAATTAAGAATTATCTTAAACCTAAATAGTAAGTAGATAGAGGATGTATAAGTGACTTAGCAAAATGGAAGAAAGAAAAACACACAAAATAATGAAGAGGAAGCAAGCCAATTCACCCTCTGTTGCTGCTGCTGCTGCTAAGTCGCTTCAGTCATGTCCGACTCTGTGTGACCCCATAGACGAAAGCTCACCAGGCTCCCCTGTCCCTGGGATTCTCCAGGCAAGAACACTGGAGTGGGTTGCCATTTCCTTCTCCAATGCATGAAAGTGAAAAGTGAAAGTGAAGTCACTCAGTCGTGTCCGACTCTTAGCGACCCCATGGACTGGAGCCTACCAGGATCTTCCATCCATGGGATTTTCCAGGCAAAAGTACTGGGGTGGGGTGCCATTGCCTTCCCCGAATTCACCCTCTAGAAGCCTAGAAAGGTGCAAATATGGAGAGGTCCAAGAAGTCTGAGATGACACTGGGGCTGAAAACAGGTGAGTCATTTGAAAATCTGGTAAAAGCTCAGTTGGATACCCAAATTCTACCCCATCCAGATCTGTCAGGCTACCCAGAAAAAAATGTTTTATAGATTCTGGAAAAACTAAGCCAACTATATGCCAGATTTTGGAACACCAAGCAAAGAGTAAATCCTAGATGAGATATGGCATTCAAATCAAAATGATTAAATGATATTTTCCTATCTTTTCCTGCCCCCAATTTATAAGATCAGTATAGTAAGAAAAGACATGACAGGTTCATTCTTTGGAGATAGAAAAACACACCAAATAAGACATTTACAAATAATTTTGGAGTTCAGAGTGAATACATTCACTCTGCAGTGAAGCCCCCTCAAACCCTGCAAGACCCACCCAAACACACAGAGCTTTCTATTAGCTTTTAAGTGCATATGTGCTAAGTTACTTTAATCATGTCTGACTCTGCATGACCCTACCTATGGACTGTAACCTGCTCCTCTGTCTAGGGGATTCTCCAGGCAAGATATTGGAATTGGTTGCCATGCCCTCCTCCAGGGGATCTTCCTGATATAGGGGATCTTAGTTCCCCAGTCAGGAATTGAACTGCTAGCCCCTGCATCTGTAGGATAGAGTCTTAATCACTGGACCACCAGGGAAATCCCATCAGCTTTTCAGTACTTCACACTTAATATGATTGGATAGTTAAGAACCATCAGACATATGAGAAATATATCCAACTTGGGGGAAAACAAAAGAAGAGCAAAATTAATAGGAAAAGGGAACTCTGAGGAAATTAAGAAAAATCTTTCAAGAAACCTTAATATCCACAGGGAGATAAAATGACATTGCAGCCATGAAATAAGAGCAAGATGATAAGAAAACTTTAAAGTATACCTTAACTTAAAATTCTTATTAGAAGGGTAATTAGAAAAACTATAAGTTCAGGAAATTTACAAGAAAATAGGACAAAAAGACAGAGATTTTAAGGGGAAACTCCAAGAATAGAAAACAGAGAAGTGGCTGTCAGGAGATTAGAACAGGGAAAGGGAATCAATGACAAAGGAGCACAGGGGAAGCTGGGATATCATGGTGGCGACTGAATGACTGCATGCGTTTGTCTGCACATGGAACTTAAACGTGAAAAGGGTGACTTTTACTGTATGTAAATTATATTATTAAAAAGGCAAGGAGATATTGCCTTACTTCTTTTGGGCTGCTAAAACAGATTACTACACACTGAGTGGTATATAAATGACAGTGGTTTATAAATGACTGTTGTTTATAAATGACAGTCATTTATAAGTGGTTGATAATTGACAGACATTTATTTTTCATGGTTTTAGAGGCTGGAAAGTCCAAAATCAAGGTGCTGGCTGGTGAGAGCCTGTTTTGTGGTTTGCAGGCAGTCATCTTTTTGCTGTGTCATCACACAGCAGAAGAGGCAAAGGAGTTCTCTGGGACCTATTTTATAAGAGCACTAATCTCCTTCATGAGGGCTGTACCTTCATGACATAATCACCTCTCACATGCCCCGCCTCTAAATATCATCATAC
The DNA here is from genome assembly GCA_935064755.1 of Tragelaphus eurycerus. Classification (NCBI taxonomy): domain Eukaryota; kingdom Metazoa; phylum Chordata; class Mammalia; order Artiodactyla; family Bovidae; genus Tragelaphus; species Tragelaphus eurycerus. The sequence continues at coordinate 1,665,398 of CAKXYN010000057.1, read as the reverse complement.
TGGGGATTAGGATTTCAATATATTAATATGAATTTTGTGAGAACACAAAGAGTCAGAATATAGCAGGTGAAAACTTGAAAAACAAAGGGAAAATAATTAGAAAATTAATTCAGGAAGCCAAGCACTGAACTAATAATTATAAAATAAAATAATTAAGAAAGAGAGGAGAGAAAAATTTAAAAAATAATAGAAGGCACTAATCATCAGGGAAATGCAAATCAAAACCACAGTAAGATATCACCTCACACCTGTCAAAGTGGTTATCATCAATACACAAGAAATAACAAGTGTTGGTGAGAATGTGGAGAAAAGGGAACTCTCATGCACTGCTGGCTGGATTGTAAATTGGTGCAGCCACTATGTATAAATTATGGAAGTTTCTCAAATAATTAAAAATAGAACTGCAATATGATCCAGCAATTTCACTTCTGGATTATTACCTGAAGAAAATGAAAACACTGATTTTAGAAGATATTGGTGCAGCCACTATGTATAAATTATGGAAGTTTCTCAAATAATTAAAAATAGAACTGCAATATGATCCAGCAATTTCACTTCTGGATTATTACCTGAAGAAAATCAAAACACTGATTTTAGAAGATATATGTATACCTATGTTCACCACAGTGTTGCTTATTCACAATAGATGAGATACAGAAGTAACCTAAGTGTCCATTGATAGATGAGTGGATAAAGAAGCTGTGGTAAAAATCTACAATGGAATATTACTCAGCCATATAAAAGGGAATTAAATCTTGCCAGGTAGACAGAGTACCTGAGAAACTATGGATTGAGGTTCATACTATTGTACAGGAGTCAGTGACCAAAGACATCCCAAAGAAAAAGAAATGCAAGAAGGAAAGGTGGTGGCCTGAGGATGCCTTACACATAGCTGAGGAAAGAAGAGAAGTGAAAAGAAAGGAGAAAGGGAACGATATACCCAACTGAATGCAGAGTTCCAGAGAACAGCAAGGAGAGAAAAGATGGCATTCTTCAACGAACAATACCAATGAATGGAGAAAACAATAGAACAGGAAAGAATAGAGATCTCTTCAAGAAGATCCGAGATACCAAAGAAACATTTCATGCAAGGATGGGCATGATAAATGGACAAAAATGGTAAAAACTCAACAGAGGCAAAGAGATTAAGAAGAGGTGGAAAGAATACATAGAAAAACTGCACAAAAAAAGTCTTGATGACCTGGATAACCATGATGGTGTGGTCACTCACCCAGAGCCAGACATCCTGGAGTGTGAAGTCAAATGGGTTTTAAGAAGCATTACTACCAAAAAAGCTAGTGGAAGTGATGGAATTCCAGGTGAAAAATTTAAAATACTAAAAGATAATGATGTTAAAGCGCTACGCTCCATATGTCAGCAAATTTGGAAAGTCCAGTAGTAGCCACAGGACTGGAAAAGGTCAATTTTCATCTCAGTTCCAAGAAGGGTAGTGCTAAAGAATGTTGAAACTACCTGACAATTGCCCTCACTTCCCATGCTAGTAATGTTATACTCAAAATCCTTCAAGCAAGGTTTGAGCAGTATGTGAATTGAGAACTTCCAGGTGTACAAGCTGGGTTGAGAAAAGCAGAAGAACCAGAAATTGATTTGTCAACACTCGATGGAACATAGAGAGAGCAAGGGAATTCTAGAAAATCATCTACTTCTGTTTCATTGAAAGGCTTTGACTGTATTGATCACAACAAACTGTAGAAAATTCTTAAACAGATGGGGATACCAGACCTTCTTACTTGTCACCTGAGAAACATATACACATGTCACCTGAGAAACCTGTACACATGTCAAGAAGTAACAGTTACAACCTTCCATGGAACGACTGACTGGTTCAAACAATGCTATATATTGTCACCCTGTTTATTTGACTTATATGCAAAATATATCATACATAATGCCTGGCTTGATGAATCACAAGCTGGAATCAAGATTGCTGGGACAAAGAGCAACAACCTCAGATAAGAAGATGATATCTCTGTAATGGCAGAAAGTGAAGAGGAACTAAAGAGCCTCTTGATGAGGGTAAAGGAGTAGAGTGGAAAAGCTGACTTAAAACCAGCTTCAAAACATTCAAAAAACTAAGATCATGGCATCTGACGTCATTATTTCATGTCAAATTGAAGGGAAAAAGTAGAAGCAGTGACAGGTTTTTCTCTTCTTGTTCTACAAAATCACTAGAGATGGTGACTATAGCCATGAAATTATAGACTCTTGTTCTGGGAAGGAAGGCTATGGCAAACCTAGACAGTGTATTGAAAAACAAAGACATCACTTTACCAATAAAGGTCTGCCTAGTATGGGTGTGATAGTTGGCCCATAAAGAAGGCTGAACATGGAAGAATTCAAGCTCTCGTAGTGTGGTGCTGAAGAACACTCTTCAGAGTCCCTCGGACATCAAGGAAATCAAACCAGGCAATCCTAAAGGAAATTAATCTTGAATATTCATTGGATGGACTAATGTTGAAGCTCCAATACTTTGGCCACCTGATGTGAAGAGCCTAGTCATTGTAAAAGACTCTGATGCTGGGGAAGAGGAGAAGAGGGCAGTAGAGGATGAGATGGTTGGATGGCATCACTGATTCAGTTGAGATGAACTTGGGAGAACTCTGGGAGATGATGACGGACAGGGAGGCCGGGATGCTACAGACATGGGATCTCAAAGAGTTGGACATAACTGAGCGAATGAACAATAACTATAACAATGTTATAACAACGAAATAGAGTTTAAAAAAAAAAACTCAGCAAGAAGTTCAGATTTATCAATAAGAGCAAAAATAAGAATATGGTAATGGAGAAAATAGTAGACTAAGAGTAAAGCTGGTTTTAGAAAAGGTGGAGGAACCAGAGATCAAATTGCCAACATTCTCTGGATCATCGAAAAAGCAAGAGAGTTCCAGAAAAACATCTATTTCTGCTTTATTGACTATGCCAAAGCCTTTGACTGTGAGGATCACAATAAACTGTGGAAAATTCTGAAAGAGATGGGAATACCAGACCACCTGACCTACCTCTTGAGAAACCTATATGCAGGTCAGGAAGCAACAGTGAGAACTGGACATGCAACAACAGATTGGTCCCAAATCAGAAAAGGAGTACATCAAGGCTGTATATTGTCACCCTGCTTATTTAACTTCTTTTTTTTTTTTAATTAAATTTTATTTTGCTTAACTTTACAATATTCTATTGCTTTTGCCATACCTCAAGATGGATCCGCCACAAGTATACATGTGTTCCCCATCCTGAACCCTCCTCCCTCCCTCCCTCCCCATACCATCCCTCTAGGTCGTCCCAGTGCACCAGCCCCAGGCATCCGTTATCAGGCATCGTACCTGGACTGGCGACTCGTTTCAGATATGATATTATGCATATTTCAATGCTATTCTCCCACATCATCCCACCCTTTCCCGTTTCCAGAGTCCAAAAGTCTGTTCTATACATCAGTGTCTCTTTTGCTGTCTCGTAAACAGGGTTATTGTTACCATCTTTCTAAATTCCATATATATGCGTTAGTATACTGTACTTGTGTTTTTGTTTCTGGCTTACTTCACTCTGTATAATAGGCTCCAGTTTCATCCACCTCATTAGAACTGATTCAAATGTATTCTTTTTAATGGCTGAGTAATACTCCATTGTGTATATGTACCACAGCTTTCAAATGAAGCAACAAACAACTAATCTCAAAAATATACAAGCAACTCCTACAGCTCAATTCCAGAAAAATAAATGACCCAATCAAAAAATGGGCCAAAGAACTAAATAGACATTTCTCCAAAGAAGACATACAGATGGCTAACAAACACATGAAAAGATGCTCAACATCACTCATTATCAGAGAAATGCAAATCAAAACCACTATGAGGTACCATTTCATGCCAGTCAGAATGTCTGCGATCCAAAAGTCCACAAGCAATAAATGCTGGAGAGGGTGTGGAGAAAAGGGAACCCTCTTACACTGTTGGTGGGAATGCAAACTAGTACAGCCACTTTGGAGAACAGTATGGAGATTCCTCAAAAAACTGGGAATAGAACTGCCTTATGATCCAGCAATCCCACTGCTGGGCATACACACTGAGAAAACCAGAATTGAAAGAGACACGTGTACCCCAATGTTCATAGCAGCACTGTTTACAATAGCCAGGACTTGGAAGCAACCTAGATGTCTATCCACAGATGAATGCTTATTTAACTTCTATGCAGAGTACATCATGAAAAATGCTGGGCTGGAAGAAGCACAAGCTGGAATCAAGATTTCCAGGAGAAATATCAATAACCTCAGATATGCAAATGACACCACTCTTATGGCAGAAAGTGAAGAGGAACTAAAAGCCTCTTGATGAAAGTGAAAGAGGAGAGTGAAAATGTTGGCTTAAAGTTCAACATTTAGAAAGCTAAGATCATGGCATCTTAGCTTTGGTCCCATCATGGGAAATAGATGGAGAAACAGTGGAAACAGTGTCAGACTTTGTTTTTTTTTGGGCTCCAAAATCACTGCAGATGGTGATTGCACCCATGAAATTAAAAGACACTTACTGCTTGGAAGGAAAATTATGACCAACCTAGATAGCATATTCAAAAGCACAGATATTACTTTGCCAACAAAGGTCTATGGTTTTTCCAGTAGTCATGTATGATGTGAAAGTTGGACTGTGAAAAAGATGAGCACCGAAGAATTGATGTTTTTGAACTGTGGTGTTGGAGAAGACTCTTGAGAGTCCCTTGGACTGCAAGGAGATCCAACCAGTCCATTCTGAAGAAGATCAGCCCTGGGATTTCTTTGGAAGGAATGATGCTAAAGCTGAAACTCCAATACTTTGGCCATCTCATGCGAAGAGTTGACTCATTAGAAAAGACTCTGATGCTGGGAGGGACTGGGGGCAGGAGGAGAAGGGGATGACAGAGGATGAAATGGCTGGATGGCATCACTGACTCGATGGATGTGAGTCTGAGTGACCTCTGGGAGCTGGTGATGGACAGGGAGGCCTGGCGTGCTGCGGTTCATGGGGTCGCAAAGAGTCGGACACGACTGAGCGACTGATCTGATCTGATCTGATCTGAACATGGAATGACTAAAACTTGAGAAAACTAGAGTTATATCATGTTGCATCCCCACAGGCAGCAATTAACTTGGCTAACAGCTTAACCTGAACCTCCGGGAGTTGGTGATGGACAGGAGGCCTGGGGTGCTGCAATTCATGGGGTTGCAAAGAGTTAGACATGACTGAGTGACTGAATTGAACTGATTCAAATAAGGAAAATATCCATTGGAACATGAATTTGGGCGAACTCCGGGAGTTGGTGATGGACAGGGAGGCCTGGGGTGCTGTGGTTCATAGGGTTGCAGAGTTGGACATGACTGAGCGATTGAACTGAACTGAACTGAAGAGTAAAGAAGCACTTGGGTCTCAAACTTTGCAATGGCGCTGACTGTTGTATCCATGTCAATCAGAATTATTTGTTGCATGAGAGCAACAACATTGTCTTATTCACCATTAAATTATTAATCAATAAATGTTTATTGCTAACTGAAAAATAAAGTCAATTCACTGTGTAGTACACCTGAAACTACTAAAGTTCAACTAAAAAATTGAAATAAAAGAAGAAAAATTTCCCAAACGGATGCTTTTATGTGGAAAATCTGAAGAACTAGACATTCAACATAAAAAAAAAAAAAAAAGTTTAACCTAGTACCTAGCTCAGTGAAAAAATAAAAACTAACACTAAGGCAAGTGCTTGAGAAATTTCAGAATATTGGGGATAAAAAGACTCAGGAAAGAGTCAGAAAAAGGAGACACACACAGTAAAACAAGAATCACAATGGCATCTGAATTTGTACATACTCTTAGATGCTAAAAAGTAGTGAAGCAGTACTATCAACATAATTAAAGGAAATTATAAGCACTCTATTATTTTATATTTAGTCCCTGAAGGAAACAAAACAAATAACTAAAACTATAATAAAAAATCCTTAAATAAAAATGTTTTTAATTATACATTAAGAAAGCATATAATGGACCTTAGCGCATCAACCCATAACTACATCAAGGGATAGTCTAGTAAAATCCTGGACTTGAAAGAAAATAATACTGTTGACACTGAGATAAAAGGAGTATATGACATGCAAGGAAAGAAAAATTGTATTTGAGAGTAGTGTTTTATTCCAGAAATAAATGAAGAATATGATTAAGATGTTCAAAGAAAATGAGAATGTGAGCCACAGATTCTTCCTAACAAAACTGACCTTTAGCGTAAACTGTTATCAATAGGAAAGAACTCACAAAAGATGGTTTCTGTGAGCCCTTCTTGGGAATCTATGAGAGAACAAATTTCAGACAATCAAAATGACTAAAGAACTATCAACAGAAGAACTTGTATGGAGCATTTTCATTGTAGAACAAAGAAAATTGATGAAGCTTAGAAGGAAGAAAATATATGTTATGGCTATAAGCTCCGACAAAAAAATTGAGTTTCATAGGTGTATCATAGGCATAGACATTTTAACTGATTATTTTCAGTAATCAGAATTGATAATAGTAGTCTTAGTATTGTTATTCTGAAAATGTTGTTTGTGACATGAGGGATAGTTAATCATGGAATATTCTAACAGCCTCTGTATCCTTGAGAACCAAAACGAAATAAGGATAGAAGTGAAAACCCTAAGATCCAAAATTTTAATTTGCAATATCTTAATGAAATCAAGTATTTAATCTTTAAAACTGTATGATATTCCCTAGTTTTACCAATGAATAGACCAAGAAAAAATGACAAGTGATAGATGAAAGGGTCTTGGAGCATGAGGAAGGTAGGAAGAACAAGAGAAGGAGCAGAACTTGAGGGTATACACAGTAAAATCCCTTTCTCATGAGTTTTATAAATCATATTTGATGATTAAATGAAAATTACAATATTATCTGTTACTCAAAACAGTGATATTTATTTTCCCAGATTTATTGAGATAAAATTAACATTTGATATTGTGTAAATTTAAGGTATACAACATGTTGATTTGGAACCCTCATATACTGCAAAATGATGGCTACCATAGCTTTAGCAAACACCTTTATCATGTCATGTAATTACTATTTCTTTTTTGTGGTGAGAACATTTAAGAGTTACTCTTTCAGTAACTTTCAAGTGTTTGATTAACTTTAATCAGCATGTTGTACATTAAATCCTGAGAACTTATTCATCTTAAAACTGGAAGTTTGTACTAGTGGACCAATGTTCCCTGTATCCCCCACCCATCAGGCCAGGTGATCGTCATTCTACTGTGTATTTTTATGAGTTCAGCTTTATTGTTGTTGTTGTTCATTTGCCAAGCTGTTTATGACTCAGCTTTTTAGATACCAAATATAAGTGATATCATACATTATTTAAGTCAATGATACTTAAATACTGAAATTTGGGGGAGGGAAAGAGACCTAAATGGAGAGGCCTTCACGTTTCTTTTTAAGAAGTAAAATGCTGATACCACTTGATGATGTCACATATGTATATTGTAATACCCAGAGCGAGTCACGTGGGCTTTCCTGGTGGATGTATATTGTAATACCTAGAGCGAGCCACGTGGGCTTTCCTGGTGGATGTATATTGTAATACCCAGAGCAAGCCACGTGGGCTTTCCTGGTGGCTCAGCGGTAAAGAATCTGCCTGCAATGCAAGAGATGCTGGTTCAGTCCCTGGCTCAGGAAGATCCCTTGGAGAAGGAAATGGGAACCCAATCCAGTATTCTTGCCTGAGAAATCCTATGGACAAGGTGGTTGGTGGGCTACAGTCCATGGGGTTGCAAAAGAGTTAGACACAACAACAGTACCCACAGCAACCACTAAAAAAAACTGTACCAAAAATCAGTCAAAACCACTATAAATAAAGTAAGACAGATTTCTAATTTTATATAATCACAGTGGACTAAAACATATCAACTACGTTTGAATTAGTTCATAATGGTCTTTAAAAGCACTACTTGTTTCATTTAGAGGATGGATGACAGGGAATGAAATTGTTGCCTTTAAAATTATGTAAATATACAGACATACATGTATAGAACAGTCTTTTGGACTCTGTGGGAGAGGGAGAGGGGGATGGATGATTTGGGAGAATGGCATTGAAACAATAAGATATGAATCACCAGTCCAGGTTCAATGCAGGATACAGGAAGCTTGGGGCTGGTGCACTGGGATGACTCAGAGGGATGGTATGGGGAGGCAGGTGGGAGGGGAGTTCAGGATGGGGAGCACGTGTACACCAGTGGTGGATTCATGTTGAAGTATGGCAAAACCAATACAATATTGTAAAGTAATTAGCCTCTAATTAAGATAATAAATTTAAATTAAAAAATAAATAAAATTATGTAAATAAAGGGAAGGAATCAAACATTTATCTTGCCTTTCCTATATGAACTAATTCCTCTCTCTGGGTAAACAAAAAATAGAATAGTGGAAGGATTTTTTATAAAATTATATAAATAAAAAAAGAATATTATTTTGTAATTCTCAAGGAATTGATAATCATTATAAGCATTAAGTATCAACAGCTGCTAATATTTTGAAAAAGTTAAAACCAGACACGATGTGCACCCTGATGAAATAACATACCATCAGTAGAGAGATCTAACTCCAGTCTGATTATGCATCTAGATTCAACTGCCAATAGAGAAATATCGAAGACAGAGGACCAGGTTGAATGCACCATGTATCTCCAAATCAACAAAATCATAGTCTTATTATGAGCTGTACCAGTTAAGGGTGTAAATTCTTCCTTGGGTAGATGATAAGGAAAAGAAAGAAACTGAGTGGGAACCTGTAGACTAAAAGAGACTTAAAAGATATATCACATATTTATCACATATAAATGGGCCTGATTAAACTAAAATCAAAGAATGCACTCTTAACTGATAATAACGATAAGGAAAAGTCATTTTTATAAAAATCAAGGTGGTGATTAAATATGAGGAATGAGACAGGCATATGACAGGTGTTAGGCACAGGGATAGCTTCTGAGGCCAGTGGAAATGTCTTGTTTTTGATGTGGATAGTGCTTACAAGGTTATTCAGCTTACAATTCACTAACCTATATGTTTGTTTTCTCTGGTTTACTACATCTGAGTTTAATTATAATCTAAGTTCTAAAATGATTAAACTTTATTAATAGAGCACGTGCATTAAGTTAGTACCATTGTAGATTAACTTTATGTACAGTTACAGCAAAAGAGACTGATGTCAGACAGGTAAAACTGACTCTTTCAGCATAACTTGTTCAGAGTGTTCTGCTGATAACTAAGCACTAAACACTGGTTGTCATCAGATTTTTTTTTTTTTTTTTTTTGTCACAGAAGTATTGCTAACATGATCTATGTACTGAACCCTAATGACTTGACAAGTCATGGGTTCCAACTTCAGACAGACTTAAATTTCAATCCAAATCATTACTTTTTAGTTATGTGACTTATCCTTTCTGATTTGCAGTTTCCTTATTTGCACAATGGGAATAACTACTGATATTGTTGCTTTTAAAGATACTAAAGAAATACTATCTTTTGATTATAGAAATTCCTTTTATAATTCCAATATTTACTTTAACAAAATAACAAGGTCCCAGATACTGACTGTTCCATAACAAAACACAGAATTTTGGTTATAATTTAATTAATATTAATAACTCTAGCTTCCACATACTTTGAACCAATAAGAAATACCATAGCTTTTTATTAAACTATTTTTATTATTACATCTTTTTATCATGAGATCTTGTGGCCATGGTGACAAATACATTAAAATATAACAGATGCCTGGAGGCCCCTAATAAGAATGAGACCACAAGGAGACTGGCTAGAGGTGACCTGGAATAGTTGGAATGAGCTCTACCGAAGACTAAAGAGGCATGTGGTGCCAGAGCTGGGGAATTTATTCCTGTGTCTGTTGCTTTTTCTTTTCAAGTGAGTTTCTTACTGCCTTCACCTCTGTGGGTCATTTCTCTAAAGCTGGATGCAAGATTTTTTGTTTCTGATTTGTAAGCACAAGTGCGTGTGCTTGTTTTCCATTTGCATGGAACAAAGCTTGAAAAATAGGACAGAAAAAAGAAAAATGCTCTGGTTTTATCTTTTTTTTTTTGGTTTGTCTTGGGGATTTGAGGGGTATAAATAGTACAGTAAAAACTTATGACATTTTATACAAGAATTTTTTTGAAGAAGTTTATGTAATTAGCCTGCTTTAACATTTTAATCAGAAGTGGTACCCATGCCCAGATTATGTATTATGCTGTACAGCTGATAAGAGCAATAGTGTATCTGACTAACATTTACACTGTAGGTTCACAGATCTTTTCCATACACAAAACAGCTCAATATCATAATTCATTCCAACTGTAGCCAACATCATCTCAGAGGAAATTTAAATTTTCAAATCAATGTAAAGAAAATAACTTCATTAACAGAGTCAAAAGAATAAGGAATACACTCCTGATATTAATGTCTTAAAATATATGGTGAATATATTAATAATTTAATGATTATATAAATAATATATAATTATAGTTGACATATAAAGTACATAAATAAATTTAATTATAGAAGTATTATTAATGTATTAAAATAAAATTAATGTTTTCCTGACAAATAATTCTAAATCTGTGCAGTAACAACATATTATAAATAAATTCTAAAGAACAAGAGGGAATCTGAATCATGAATGTCAGAACATCCAGCTACATGGTCTTCATGTTGAACTCAGCGGCTGAACTCCATCTCCTGAGTTAATATGTGGATATTGCATACATGGAAGAGTGTCCCTAATTCGAAAGGTTTGTAAATTATCTCTGACATGAATCTGCCATTTATCTAGAGGTAAATAGCTATCCCACCCCAGTACTTTTGCCTGGAAAATCCCATGGATGGAGGAGCCTGGTAGGCTCCAGTCCATGGGATCGCTAGAAGTCGGACACGACTGAGAGACTTCACTTTGATTTTTCACTTTCATGCATTGGAGAAGGAAATGGCAACCCACTCCAGTGTTCTTGCCTGGAGAATCCCAGGGACAGGGGAGCCTGGTGAGCTTTTGTCTATGGGGTCGCACAGAGTTGGACACAACTGAAGTGACTTAGCAGCAGCAGCAGCAAACAGCTATCAAGATAGAACTTTATAAAGATAGGAATAAGGAATAAAAAATAACTTTGTTAGGAACATTAATTTTCTACCCACAAAAATATTTCAAATGAGAATCTCCCAGTATAAATAAACAACCTAGAAGAGATGATGGCAGAAGGAACAAGTTAAATAACATTGTCAGAGTTAAAAGCATATGGCAACATGCTAAACAGCTGCAACAACTGTGCAAAGGATTCAAGAAAAAGAGAAATGGTGCATGTTCTCAAACAGGGGACTTTCTCATCTCAATTGTCTTTGTCTTTTCCCTGTATTTTTTGTGCTTCTCCAGACAAGTTCCAGGGTTCATAGAGATGAGTGGGATGAAATACTGGAGTGCAAACATCTCACTACCTATTCCACGATATATAATCCTTGTCTGAATTTCGTGCAAGTTAAGTACCTTCTGGTGTTTCCACATGTGTTCAAATTCTTAACAGTCACTTCTCTGACATGCTTAACGATCAATTTAGTCTAGCTTCTGATTTACTACTAAAAGATAAACAGGAAATCATACCGTTTGCTTATCATTTATCCAGCTACAAGCTAAGAACCTGTCTTTGCCTCAAGTCACTTCCTCTTTGAGTAATGTAGTATCTCAGAATGAACTGCTGAGTGGAGAACTTTCCCCTCCAGAGTATGAAGCCAGTCATATGAAGCAGACTCCAATATGCACTCATTTGAATGTGTTAACTTTGAAGGAATAGAAAAATAAATTCAACAGAAACTTAATTGTATAAAACAGTAAATTTAGAAGTTTAAAAAAATTAAGCTCAGAACCAAACTACCAAATTACTATTCAATTTGCCCATGTTATTAAAACTATTCTCCAACATTCTTAATATTTTTGTCATGGAATACTGTCAGTGCCTTGGCTTTAGAGTCTCACAGAAATTTAACTATTCTTTGTAACAATAAACTCATGAAATATATTATAAATGATATTTTATTTGTTGTCTTTCTTATAAGTTAAATTATTCAATTGTTTTCATGACTAAACAATGTCATCTATACAATAAGGATAATAATTATCCTATTTCAAAGGGTTACTGAAGAAAGAAATTTTAAATTACTTAGAACAGTATCTAACACAGAATAAACACATTATAAATATTTGCTATTATTATTTATTCAATTTCCTAATATAACTCTACTTGAGGTAACAGGTTACTAGAGATCACATATGTTTTTTTCTGGTGCCAACTACAAATTGGCACTTGCCATCTACCTCTACAAAGGTTAAATCATGTGTTGCTGCAGCTTCTGATTTTCAATACCCCTGAAAGGATTTTAGGACAGAGAGCAAAAATGAGGCAATCTGTGCTTAGGGCAGTAGGAGAACTGGCAGAACAGGCCTTCAGATAGTTAAAAATTTTCAGGAGCCAATTTTATGAGCTTCAATTTTTGTATCTCTTCATATCTAGAAAAGCATTATCATACTTTATGGTAACATCTGCTCATCATGACTAGCAGTAAACTGCAAAAAATAAGTGCTTGATGGCATGCATTCCCCCTTCACCAAAATCACAGAAATCTGACCTTCCTCCCTGCCTCTTTGGAGCGGTTTCTCAGGGTTGCTGAAATAATATCTCCCCAGCTATAGTCCTCATTTTGCCCCAAATAAAATTTGACTCAAAACTCTCACATTGCACATTTTTTTAAGTCAAAAATTTTATGGTGACCACAAAGAAGGGACCCAGAGCAGATCTCTCTCCTTTGCCTGAGCTCTACAAGGAACAGGATCCTTGGTACCAGCAGAGGACCCTTCCACCTATCCACCTTCCAGGAAAGTCCAGACAAATTTGGTCTCTCTTTGTTCTGGGATCTCCCATATTTGATAATCCTGAGTTTTATTTGGCAGTATATAGCAGGTACTTGAGGGTCTTTCCTGGTTGCTCAGTGGTAAAGAATCTTCCTACAATGCACAAGACCCAGGTTCAATCCCTGAGTTGGGAAGCTCTCCTGGAGGAGGGCATGACAACCCACTTTAGTATTCTTGTATAAAGAATCCCATAGACAGGGGAGCCTGGCAGGCTGTAGTCCATAAGGTTGCAGAGTCAAACACAACTGCAGTGACTAAGCAGCAGCAGCAACAGGCACCTGAGAGGAAGGCATGGCAGCCCACACCAGGATTCTTTCCTGGAGAGTCCTATGGGGAGAGGAGCCTTGCAGGCTACAGTCTATGGGGTTGCAAAGAGTTGGACAGAAGTAAAGCAGCTTAGCATGTATGCATAAGCAGGTACCTGTCCCCTCCTAGTTGAAAGACACTGTGTGGAACTCAGTTGAAATATACTAGGGAATACCCACTCTGTTGAAAGATACTTGGGTGAGTGACTCAGTTGCAAGATACTGGGGAAACCCATACAACTGAAAGATACTAGGGGAGATCTGGTTGAAATATACTAGGTCTTTTTCAGTTGTAGGAGACTGAGAGGCCTGTGATGAGTGGTTAGGCAAGAGGCTGATTTGATGTTTTTCCTCAGTTCAGCTGTCTTAATAGAATTTGTCGGGATCAAAAGTGAAGACATTTCATGTGAACTTTGTTTCAAAGAAAGGGACAAGAGTCTTCCTGGCCGATTATAGCTTTCTCAGGCAACTGGGAAATTTATGGGAGTGGTGAAAACAGTTTTCAAATTGTGCAGGGTTCTCATTAAGAAATCCCACTCCTTAATTAAAACTCTTGTCCCAGAGTCATGAATAAGAATTGGTCATTCAGCAGTCTCAACACCTGTGGTGGTCTTAGACCACCAAAGAGAGAAACTCAGACATATAAAAGGCTGAAATGACTCTGGAGTGATGCCTAGAGGATTTAAGCTCACAAGTAGCACACTGGTCCACCACACAATTTCACTAGTGAACTTTATCCCTGACAAAGTCAACTTTAAAATGGAAAAAAAAGAGTCTCTCAAACACACAAAGGGCATCAGAAAGTCGGCCAGTAATTAACACTTCAGCCAGGGCTATGTGCAAGCACAAAACTCATACTTGCAAGTACCTACTTACTGGGAAAACTATACTAAAGGAGATCTCAACCTAAAGTGGTCAAAAGGGGTTCTTCTGATATTCCAAAATTGATATTTTTGTGCCCACCATTAGAAAATTTCAGCAATAAGATCAAACAGACTGAACGGAATGCTCCCTTTGATTGATATCCAGAGGAAATGATATAGAATCTTCTTTGGAGGAAACCAACAATTAATTGCTTGACACTAAAATCAAGAGTGTTCCAGAAAAATATCTATTTCTGTTTTATTGACTATGTCAAAGCCTTTGACTGTGTGGATCACAATAAACTGTGGAAAATTCTGAAAGAGATGGTAATACCAGACCACCTGACCTGCCTCTTCACAAACCTGTATGCAGGTCAAGAAGCAACAATTAGAACTGGACATGGAACAACAGGCTGGTTCCAAATACCAAAGGGAGTATGTCAAGGCTGTATATTGTCACCATGCTTATTTAACTTATATGCAGAGTACATCACGAGAAACGCTGGGCTGGATGAAGCACAAACTAGAATCAAGATTGCCAGGAGAAAAATCAGTAACCTCAGATATGCAGATAACACCACTTTTATGGCAGAAAGTGAAGAGGAACTAAAAAGCCTCTTGATGAAAGTGAAAGAGGAGAGGGAAATGTTTGCTTAAAGCTCAACATTCAGAAAACTAAGACCATGGCATCTGGTCCCATCACCTCATGGCAAATAGATGGGAAAACAGTGGAAACTGTGGCTGACTTTATTTTTCTGGGCTCCAAAATCACTACACATGGTGATTGCACCCATGAAATTAAAAGACGCTTACTCCTTGGAAGGAAAGTTATGACCAACCTAGACAGCATATTGAAAAGAAGAGACATTACTTTGCCAGCAAAGGTCCGTCTAGTCAAGGCTATGGTTCTTCCAGTGGTCATGCACGGATGTTAGAGTTAGACTGCGAAGAAAGCTGACCACAGAAGAATTGACGTTTTTGACCTGTGGTGCTGAAGACTCTTGAGAGTCCCTTGGACTGCAAGGAGATCCAACCAGTCCATCCTAAAGGAGATCAGTCCTGGGTGTTCATTGGAAGGACTGATGTTGAAGCTGAAACTCCAATACTTTGGCCACCTGATGCGAAGAGCTGACTCATTGGAAAAGACCCTGATGCTGGGAAAGATTGAGGGCAGGAGGAGAAGGGTATGACAGAGGATGAGATGGTTGGATGGCATCACCGATACAATGGACATGGGTTTGGGTCGACTCTGGGAGTTGGTGATGGACAGGGAGGCCTGGTGTGCTGCTATTCATAGGGTTGCAAAGAGTTGGACACGACTGAGCGACTAAACTGAACTGAACTGAAGCTCTAATCTAACTGGCCTAAAGAAAAGTAAGCCCTTACAAGTCAAACAATTTAAATGTGAGAAAAATTAAGGTAGATGAATTTCAGGTTCATGTGAACTGAGAAATATTTGATATTAAATTAATACCTGGTATTAATGTTTAAGTTTGCTGATGTAATTAATATGGACATGTTTTTATAGTCATCAACATTAAGTATAATACTTTTGTTGCATCTAGGTTTAATATAAGTTAATAAAAATCTTGTTATATACATTGTAAACTTGTCCACAAGGAAAGTAACAATGTGAAGACTTTTTAAGAAAAGAAAATATAAATAAGACAAGAGCTTTTAGATAAACTCTATTAAGAATAATTATGCTTTAGGAATGTCTGTCTAAAATAGTTTTTTCAGATCCTGGTAACCTGAATTCCTAGAGTTGTGCTAAATTAAGAGATGGAAGTTTAATGAATAGCTAGGTGATTTCCAAATAAAATAAGATATCAAAACACTAATTATTGAACAGTGACTTTCTTTTACAGAGGAAACAAAAGGCTTAGAACTATCAGTAAATAGGTTTGGTGCCACACTGAAATATTTTGTATACAAAAGTACATTTTTCAAAAGATAAATATTTGGATTCATGTTTACCAATCTATAGAGTGCTCATATAAAGGACAGTTCATGGTTATTTCAGGAAAGTAGGATGTGATTTCAGTTCAGAAGTCATGAGGAATGGAATTACATTTTCCTAAGAGAAATGGAAATGGATCTGTCTTACAGGTGGCAGTTTCTAAATGGAAAAAAAATAAAGTGATGGTACAGAAAGTGGCAAAAGGTTTGTGGAAAGTGGACCCAAAGAAGAAAGTTTTGTGCGTGGTCAGGACTGAGTAAGTTTAAAATGAATTTAATTGAGTAAATGAATTTTAAACATAAGCTGGTAAAAACTGAATTTGGCCTTTCTCTCTGTTAAGAGAACAATTTTTCTTAAGATGTTGAACTGCTTTTGATAACAGATTTTAAGTTCTTTACCTTTTAAGTGATCTGTTCTGCATTTGCCTTTGAAATCTTTTAATATTTCTTTGGCTAAGTGAATTACTGATGTTTCACAGTGACCTATGATCCTATCTGACTGTCTAGACTCTTTTTTTTTTTTAATTAGATTTTATTTTATTTATTTTTAAATATAAATTTATTTATTTTAATTGGAGGTTAATTACTTTACAACATTGTATTGGTTTTGCCACACATCAACATGAATCCACCACGGCTGTACATGTGTTCCCCATCCTGAACCCCCCTCCCATCTCCCTCCCCGTACCATCCCTCTGGGTCATCCCAGTGCACAGCCCCAAGCATCCTGTATCCTACATCAAACCTGGACTGGCAATTAATTTCTTATATGATATTATACATGTTTCAATGTCATTCTCCCAAATCATCCCACCCTCTCCCTCTCCCACAGAGTCCAGAAGACTGTTCTATACATCTGTGTCTCTTTTGCTGTCTAATATACAGGGTTATCATTACCATCTTTCTAAATTCCATATATATGCGTTAGTATACTGTATTGGTGTTTTTCTTTTTGGCTTATTTCACTCTGACTCTTTTAATATTATTGACAAAATTTCCTGAATCAAAACTTAGGGGAATCCTTTGACTTCTAGATAACTTTAGGTTGCTTCACAGGGCCCCTGAAACATCTCACAGAGAGATTTATTTCACATATTAAATTACATAAAAAGTATTGTCAAATGAATAATAAATCTTAGATTATACTATAGGTTGTTGTTGAAATGCTATTAATATAGATATTCTAGAAATTATATAAACTTCCTAAAAATCTGGTGTGTGTATGTGCTAATGGACTATAGCCTTCCAGGCTCCTCTGTCCATGGGATTTTCCAGGCAAGAATACTGGAGTGGGTTTCCATTCCCTCCTCCTGATCCAGGGATCAAACCCACAGTTCTTACCTCTCCTGCATTGGCAGGCAGACTCTTTATCACTAGTGCCACCTGGGAAGCCCCAAAACTCTGACATGTCCTGGTAAAATATTTTTCATAATTCTAGTCATTGTCTTAAATAGTTGTATGTCACAAAATTAACCAAGTTTATTTGTCAATTGCATTGTAATCAGATCTTAAATGTATCATAAGTCTTTTGTCATAAACAGTTATGGTTTTATTCTAATGCTTTTGTAAAGATGCTTCTACTTCAGGAAGATTTATAGAAAGGACTTTTCGATAAATACAAGTTTCTGACTTTCAGATCAAACCATAACAGTAAATTGGGTAAGAGATTAAAGAATTCTAATGGGAAACCTGATGGTTTCATAAAAATGTTAGCAAAATGGATTGGTTACATAAGACTGAGTGAGCGGGCAAACATGGATGGCTACCTCACTAACAGATACAGAAAGCTCAAGGAATTTGGGGGACATTAAAAAGGGAGGGATTCACTTAGATCTGTTAGGCAAAATCTGTAATAAGTTCTTGGCATGACTTTCCTAGCCCTCAGAGGTCTTTTAAAAGTTCAGTCTGAGACTCATTATAAAAATTTCAACAAAGCAGAGAACAAAGTCTATAGGATCATTTACAGTTATATAAAATCAATAGGCCAAGTTTATTGAGACCAGAACTTGTTTTGCAGCAAATTAATCTTAATTTGATTATATTGTGTAAAAATTAGGGTAATTTTAGAGAGAGAAAGATTATCTTTCAATGAGTACTTTTTAATTTTTTTAAGCCATCAGGATATGACTTTATTCTGGCCACTGTATTTTTTTCTTTCTTTTATTTATTTATTTACTTTAATTGGAGGCTAATTACTTTACAATATTGTGGTTTTTGCCATACATTGACATGAATCAATGGCAGTTTTGCTAAGGGAGGTTTGTATTTACAAAGACCCATTTCCTGAGTCTGAATTAATGTAAGATTTAATTGAATTATTAGAAAGATACTTGTTTGTTTCTGAAGCTTATCTCAAAATATATCTTTGGATGAAAATCAGATGCCCCATGACCTACAACCAGGGGATTATGCATACTGGAAAGGTGGTGGGGCTTCCCAGGTTGCACTGATGGTAAAGAACCCACCTGCCAATGCAGGAGACCTAAGAGATGCAGGTTCAATCCCTGTATAGGGAAGATCTGGGGAAGGGAATGGCAACCCACTCAAGTATTCTTGCTAGGAGAATCCCACAGACAGAGGAGTCTGGTGGGGTATAGTCCATAGGGTTCCAAAGAGTCACACATGACTGAAGCAACTTAACACAAACAGCATGTAACCCTGATAGAAAGGCTCTCACTAGGTATTCCTAACTAGTTCATGTGCAGCAAAACTAATTGATTCAAGAGTCAATTCATATTTCCCACTTAAAAAAGGGCCCTGCACCAGACTGGTCTGTAGAGAGGACTGCTGATCTCAAATTCACCTTAAAATGACACCCAAACAGAGGAAACTATACTTACACCAAGAGAAAAAGAAGATGATCTCGGAAGTAGACAGCTTACCCAAGATGTTGGACCTGATTCTTATGATCAGTTATGACGTTGTCTTAATTTCTTGGACCTCTGCATATGAGTCAAATGTATTCTATCACCTACAAGATCCTATGCTAGCTTTAAAAATCAATCCAATTGTTGAGCTTGTGGCCAATTACCTATATCTAGTACTTCTTGATTACCTTGGTGGAGTTTTATACTCCAAGGCTTTAATTGGATGGCTCTTAGGAGATTTATTTTAGAATAAAGAAAGTTGAGTCCTGTTCAGGCTACTCTTGATATTATTAGCTGGGATCCTCTCACCTGGCCAATTAATAATACCTGATCTGTCCTTGGCCATAATTAAGAATTTTCTTTTAAAGTTACTCAAGCTCAATCAGAGAAACAAGGAAAAATTCAGCCACAGAATAAAACCTCCCATAATTATGGAATGATTTATGTAGTTAAGACCAGGCTGTTGTCATTTAAGCCCCCGCTCCCCCGCCCCCCGGCCTTTATCTTGAGAATAATTAAATTGGACTAAGGATAACCAGCCTAGTAACACTAGGAAATTGGACTGTGAGCTTTATGTGCCAATATATAATTTTGTACTAATATGCAATTTTGTATCAAGCCTTATATACCAATATTTAATTTTTCTGAAAGATAAAAATTGGTACAGGATACACTAAGCCAGATGATCTAAGGATATATTGGACTGCACCTAATGTAAGTTCCTGGCTTAATTCTTACTTATGACTTTAATAATACTGCTAGCCATGTTATTTGTATTTTGCCTCTTTTATAAGATTGCTGTTTCTTGCATTACCAAATGTGACAGAGCTGCCATAAAAATATATAGTTTTATATGAGACCAATGATTGTAATGGTATAACTATAGATATGGGAAGATACAACAAGAAGGAATTTCTCTTGATATAACAGATGAAGTAATACAGGGGGTCCTTGGCCCTTTCATTACTGTTGATGACATATAGTCCAGTAACAACACATTGAGTGGTCTATAAGTAAAATATCATAATCGCAAATCTCATATATCTCTTCATATCCAGAAAACACTAAAAACCTTTCATATAGGACTTCCCTGGTGATCCATTCGTTAAGACTAATCAAACTGATCAAAATGTCTAACTCAATGAAAGTGAGAGCCACACAAGATGGATGGGTCACAGGGGAAAATTCTGACAATATGTAGTTACCTGGGGAGGGAATGGCAAACCACTTCTGTGTACTTACTTGAGAACCCTGTGAACAGTATGAAAAGGCAAAAAGATATGACACCGAAAGATGAACTCCCCAGGTGGGTAGATGCAAAATATGCTACTGGAGAAGAGCAAAGAAATAGCTCAGGAGAGGAAAAAGAGGCTGAGACAAAGCAAAATCAATACCCAGTTGTGGATGTGACTGGTGATGGAAGCAAAGTCAGATGCTGCAAGAACAATATTGCATAGGAACCTAAAATGTTAGGAAGATTAACCAAAGTTAAGTTGGAATTAGTCAAACAGGAGATGGCAAGAGTGAACATGGACATTTTAGGAATCAGAGAACTAAAAAGGATCAGAACGGGTGAATTTAACTCAGATGACCATCACATATACTACTGGGGCAAGATTCCCATAGAAGAAATGTAGTTCTCACAGTCAACAAAAGAGTCTGAAATGCAGTACTTGGGTGCAAGCTCAAAAACGACAGAATGATCTCTGTTCATTTCCAAGTCAAACCATTCAACACCACAGTAATTAAGTCGATGCCCCAACCTCTAATGTAGATGAAGCTTAAGTTGAACGGTTCTGTGAAAACTAACAAAACCTTCTAGAACTAACACCAAAAAAGATGTCCTTTTCATCATAGGGAACTGGATTGTAAAAGTAGGAATTTAAGAGATACCTGGAGTAACAGGCAAGTTTGGCCTTGGAGAACAAAATGAGGAAGGGCAAAGGCTAACAGAGTGTTGACAAGAAAAAGCACTGGCCATAGCAAACACCCTTTTCCAAGAACACGAGAGATGACTCCATACATGGACATCACCAGATGGTCAACACCGCAATCAGATTGATTATATTCTTTGCAGCCAAAGATGGAGAAGCTCTACATAGTCAGCAAAAACAAGTACTGGAGCTGACTTTGGCTCTGATCATGCACTTATTATTTCCAAATTCAAACTTAAACTGAAGAATGCAGGGAAACCACTAGACCATTCAAGTATGACCTAAATCAAATTCCTTATGATTATACTGTGGGTGACAGATTCAAGTGATTAGATCTGACAGAAAGAGTGCCTGAAGAACTATGGACAATATTCATAATATTGTACGGGACGATGTTATCAAGATCATGCCCAATAAAAAGAATGTCAAGAAGGCAAAATGGTTGTTTGAGGAAGCTTTACAAATACGTGAGACAAAAATACAAGCAAAAGACAAAGGAAAAAGGAAAGATACATCCATCAGAAGGCAGAGTTCCAAGAATAGCAAGGAGAGATAAGAAAGCCTTCCTCAGTGATCAATGCAAAGAAACAGGGGAAAACAATAGACTGGGAGAGACTACAGAGCTCTTCAAGAAAACTCAAGATACCAAAGGAACATTTCATGCAAAGATGGGCTTGATAAAGGATAGAAATGGTATGGACCTAACAGAAGCAGAAGATATTAAGAAGAGGTGGCAAGAATACACAGAAGAATTATACAAAACTGATTTTAATGACCCAGATAATCATGATAGTGTGATCACTCACCTAAAGCCAGACATCCTGGAGTCCAGAGTCATGTGGGCCTTAGGAAGCATCACTATGAAGAAAGCTAGTGGAGGTGATGGAATTCCAGTTGAGCTATTTCAAATCCTAGAAGATGATACTGTGAAAGTGCTGCACTCAATATGCCAGCAAATTTGGAAAACTCAGCAATGGTCACAGGACTGGAAAATGTCAGTTTACATTCCAATCCTAAAGAAAGGCAATGCCAAAGAATGTTGAAACTACCACATAGTTGCTCTCATCTTACAAGCTAGTGAAGTAATGCTCAAAATTCTCTAAGCCATGCTTCAATTGTATGTGAACCAAGAACTTCCATATGTTCAAGCTGGATTTAGAAAAGGCAGAGGAACCAGAGATCACATTGCCAACATCTGTTGGATCATCAAAAAAGCAAGAGAGTTCCAGAAAAAAAAACATTTACTTCTGCTTTATTGACTATGCAATAGACTTTGACTGTGTGGCTCACAACAAACTGTGGAAAATTCTTCAAGAGATGGGAATACAAGACCACCTTACCTGCCTCCTGAAAAATCTGTATGCTGGTCAAGAAGCAACTGTTAGAACTGAACATGGAAAAATGGACTGATTCCAAATTAGCAAAGGTGTAAGTAAAGGCTGTATATTGTCACACTAATTATTTAATTTAAGTGCAGAGTAAGTCATGGGAAATGCTGGGTTGGATGAAGCACAAACTGTAATCCAGATTGCCAGGAGAAATATCAAAAACTTCAGATTCACAGATGATACCACCCATGTGGGAGAAAACACAGAGGAACAAAAGAGCCTCTTGATGACAGTGAAAGAGGAGAGTGAAAATGTTGGCTTAAAACTCAACATTCAAAAACCCAAGATCATGGCATCCAGTCCCATCATTTCATGGCAAATAGATGGGGAAACAATGGAAACAGTGACAGACTTTATTTTCTTGGGCTCCAGAATCACTGTAGATGGTGACTGCAGCCATGAAATTAAAAGACACTTGCTCCACAGAAGAAAAGCTCTGACAAACCTAGACAGCATATTAAAAAGCAGAGACATTACTTTTCAAACAAAGGGTTGTCTAGTCAACTCTATGGTTTTTCCAGAGGTCATGAGCTGAGTACTAAAGAAAGTTGGTTTTGAATTGTAGAGTTGGAGAGCACTCTTGAGAGTCCCAGGCAACCCGAAAGGAAGTCCATCCTGACTATTCATTGGAAGGACTGATGCTGAAGCTGAAGCTCGAATTCTTTGGCCACCACAGAAGAACTGACTCATTGGAAAAGATCCTGATGCTGTGAAAGATTGAAAGCAGGAGGAGAAGGGGACGACAGAGGATGAGATGGTTGGATGGTATCACTGACTCGATGGAAGAGTTTGATCATACTCTGGTAGTTGGTGATGGACAGGGAAGCCTGGAGTGCTGCAGTCCATGGGGTCATAAAGATTCAGAGGAGTGAGAGAACTGAACTGAAGTGAAAATCCTTCATGGTGATTACTGCTCTTTGTGACAGCAAAAACTTCACCAAACTAACAGAAACCTTCTGCAAAAATATGTGTTGGACTGTAGGTACGCCCGCTTGACCAAAACCACATGTATACCGACCTTACACCTTGCCCCTTCAGAGCAGTTTCTCAGAAATATCTGAAATTCCATCTCTCAGGCTACAGTCCATATTGCCTCAAATTAAAGTTGATTCACAACTCTTCTTTGTGCACTTTTTAAGTCAACATTGGGATGCTTATAGACCATAAAAAAAAAATTTCCATTATATAGCATTTCAATATTTGCATTTTAAAATAATTTTTTCAAGTATTCTAGGCAAATGACATGAAAAAATGATTTGGGGTTGCCACTTATTCAAAAGAAAAACATTTCATTTCTTTAGGTGAATAGGACCCTAGGAGAATTTATCTATAGTTTTTGTTTACAAAAAATATTTCTCGAAAACAAGGGTCAGCATACATTTTCTATAGAGATAGATCATAAATGTTTTACTTTAGTCTTTATGGGCCATAAATTCTCTGTTGCAAAGATTGGGCTGGCCAAAAAGTTCTAATTGTTTTTTTCTGTAAGATATTATGGAAAAACTGGAACAAAATTTATGGCCAACCCAATACTTCATCTTCACTGTAATAGCTTACATATAAATGAGTGTGTGTGACTATCTCTTAAGCACACGGCAGATGATTTACTTCTGTACAGTTCAGTTCAGTCACTCAGTTGTGTCCGACTCTTTGAGACCCCATGGTTTGCAGCATGCTAGGCTTCCCTGTCCATCACCAACTCTTGGAGCTTGCTCAAACTAATGTCCAGTGACTCAGTGATGTTATCCAACCACCTCATCCTGTGTTGACCCCCTTCTCCTCAAGCCTTCAATCTTGCTCAGCATCAGGGTCTTTTCAAATGAATCAGTTGGCCAAAGTATTGGAGCTTCAGCTTCAGCATCAGTCCTTCCAAAGAATATTCAGGACTGATCTCTTTTAGGATTGATTGGTTTAATCTCCTTGCAGTCCAAAGGACTCTCAAGAGTCTTCTCCAACACCACAGCTCAAAAGCATCAATTCTTTGGCACTCAGCTTTCTTTATGGTCCACCTGTCAAATCCATAAATGACTACTGGGAAAACCATAGCTTTGACTAGACAGAACTTCATTGGCAAAGTAATGTCTCTGCTTTTAAATATGCTAAGTTTGTCTAGGTTTGTCAAAGCTTTTCTTCCAAGGAGCAAATATCTTTGGATTTCAAGGCTGCAGTCACCATCTGCAATGATTTTGGAGCCAAAGAAAAGAAAGTCTGGCACTGTTTCCATTATTTCTTCTTGTATTTGCCATGAATTGATGAGACTGGATGCCATGATCTTGGTTTTTTGAATGTTGAGTTTTAAGCCAGCATTTTCACCCTCCTCTTTCACTTTCATCAAGAGGCTTTTCAGTTCCTTTTAGCTTTCTGCCATTAGGATGGTGTCATCTGCATATCAGAGGTTATCGATATTTCTCCCAGCAATCTTGACTCCAGCCTGTGCTTCCTGCATCCTTCCATTTTGCATGATGTACTCTGCATATAAGTTAGATAAGCAGGGTAACAATATACAGCCTCGATGTACTCCTTTTCCAAGTTGGAAATAGTCTGTTCTTCCACGTCCAGTTCTAACTGTTGCTCCTTGACCTGCATAAAGATTTCTCAGGAGGCAGGTAAGGTGGTCTGGCATTCCCACCTCTTGAAGAATTTTCCACAGTTTGTTGTGAGCCACACAGTCAAAGTCTATTGTGTACTCAATAAAGCAAAAGTAAATGTTTTTTCTGGAACTTTCTTGCTTTTTTGATGATCCAACAGATGTTGGCAATGTGATCTCTGGTTCCTCTTGCCTTTTCTAAATCCACCTTGAAGCCTGGCTTAGAGAATTTTGAGCATTACTTCACTAGCATGTAAGATGAAAGCAGTTGTATGGTAGTTTGAACATTCTTTGGCATTGCCTTTCTTTGAGATTGAAATGTAAACTGACCTTTTCCAGTCCTGTGGCCACTGCTAAGTTTTTCAAATTTGCTGGCATATTGAGTGAAGCACTTTCACAGCATCATCTTCTAGGATTTGAAATAGTTCAACTGGATTTCCATCACCTCCACTAGCTTTGTTTGTAGTGATGCTTCCTAAGGCCCACTTGACTTCAGACTCCAGGATGTCTGGCTCTAGGTGAGTGATCACACCATCATGGTTATATGGATCATTAAAATCCTTTCATATAGTTCTTCTCTGAATTCCTGTCACCTCTTTTTATTATCTTCTGCTTCTGTTAGGTCCATATCATTTCTGTCCTTTATTGTGCCCATCTTTGTCTGAAATGTTCCCCAGTATATCCACTTTTCTTGAAGAGATGTCTAGACTTTCCCATTCTATTGTTTACCTGTTTCTTTGCATTGATCACTGAGGAAAACTTTCTTATCTCTCCTTGCTATTCTTTGGAACTCTGCATTCAGATGGATATATCTTTCCTTTTCTCCTTTGCCTTTTGCTTGTTTTTTTCCCTCAGGTAATTGTAAGGCCTCCTCAGACAACCATTTTGCCTTTCTGCATTACTTTTTATTGAGGATGGTCTTCATCAATGATTCCTGTTACAATGTCACAAACCTCTGTACATAGTTCTTCAGGCACTCTCAGATGATCTAATTCCTTTAATCTTTTTGTCACTTCCACTGTATAATTGTAAGGAATTTTATTTAGGTCATAGTTGAATGGTCTAGTGGTTTCCCCTACTTTCTTCAGTTTAAGTCTGAATTTTGCAGTAAGGAGTTCATGGTCTGAGCCACAGAAAGCTCCTGGTCATGTTTTTGCTGACTGTATAGAGTTTCTCCATGTTTGGCTGCAAAGAATGTGATCAATCTGATTTTGGTATTGAACATTTGGTGATGCCCATGTGTAGATGTCCTTTTCATCATAGGGGATTGGAATGCAAAAGTAGGAAGTCAAGAGATACCTGAAGGACAGGAAAGTTTGGCATTGGGGTACAAAATGAAGCAGGACAAAGGCTAACAGAGTTTTGACAAGAGAATGCACCGGTCATAGCAAACACTCACTTCCAACTACAAAAGAGACAACTCTACACATAGACATCACCAGATGGTCAACACCGAAATCAGATTGATGATATTCTTTGCAGCTAAAGATGGAGAAGCTCTATACAGTCAGCAAAAACAAGACCAAAGCAGACTGTGGCTCAGATCATGAACTCCTTATTGCCAAATTCAGACTTAAATTGAAGAAAGTAGGGAAAACCACTAGACCACTCAGATTTGACCTGAATCAAATCCCTTATGATTATACAGTGGAAGTGACAAATAGATTCAAGGGATTAGATCTGATAGACAGAGTGAATGAGGGACTATGGCCTGAGGTTCATGACTTGGTGATGGGCAGGAAAGCCTGGTGTGCTGGAGTCCATGGGGTCACAAAGAATTGGACACAACTGAGCAAGAAAGCCTTCATCAGATTTCAATGCAAAGAAATAGAGGAAAACAACAGAATGGGAAAGACTAGAGATCTCTTCAAGAAAATTAGAAATATCAAGGGAACATTTCATGCAAAAAATGGGCTCGATAAAGGACAGCAATGGTATGGACCTAACAGAAGCAGAAGATATTAAGAAGAAGTGGCAAGAATACATAGAAGACTGTACAAAAAAGATCTTCACGACCCAGATAATCACGATGGTGTGATCACTGACCTAGAGGCAGACATCCTGGACTGTGAAGTAAAGTGGGCCTTGGAAAGCATCACTACGAACAAAGCTAGGTGATGGAATTCCAGTTGAGCTATTTCAAATCCTGAAAGATGATGCTGTGAAAGTGCTGCACCCAATATGCCAGCAAATTTGGAAAACTCAGCAGTGGCCACAAGACTGGAAAAGTCAGTTTTCATTCCAATCCCAAAGAAAGGCAATGTCAAAGAATGCTCAACTACCACACAATTGCACTCATCTCACATGCTAGCAAAGTAATGCTCAAAATTATCCAAGCCAAGCTTCAGCAATGTGTGAACCATGAACTTCCTGATGTTCAAGCTGGTTTTAGAAAAGGCAGAGGAACCAGAGATCAAATTGCCAACATCCACTGGATCATTGAAAAACCAAGAGAGTTCCAGAAATACATCTATTTCTGCTTTATTGACTATGCCAAAATCTTTGTGTGGATCACAATAAACTGTGGGAAATTCTGAAAGAGATGGGAATACCAGACCACCTGACCTGCCTCTTGAGAAATCTGTATGCAGGTCAGGAAGCAACAGTTAGAACTGGACATCGACCAATAGACTGGTTCCAAATAGGAAAAGGAGTTCGTCAAGGCTGTATATTATCACCCTGCTTATTTAGCTTATATGCAGAGTACATCATGAGAAATGCTGGACTGGAAGAAACACAAGTTGGAATCAAGATTTCCGGGAGAAATATCAATAACCTCAGATATGCAGATGACACCACCCTTATGGCAGAAAGTGAAGAGGAACTAAAAAGCCTCTTGATGAAAGTGAAAGTGGAGAGTGAATAAGTTGGCTTAAAGCTCAACATTCAGAAAACGAAGGTCATGGCATCCAGTCCCATCACTTCATGGGAAATAGATGAGGAAACAGTGGAAACAGTGTCAGACTTTATTTTTTGGGGGGGGGGGCTCTAAAATCACTGCAGATGGTGACTGAAGCCATGAAATTAAAAGACGCTTATTCCTTGGAAGGAAAGTTATGTCCAACTTAGATCACATATTGAAAAGCAGAGACATTACTTTGCCAACAAATGTCCGGCTAGTCAAGGCTATGGTTTTTCCTGTGATCATGTATGGATGTGAGAGCTGGACTGTGAAGAAAACTGAGCACTGAAGAATTGATGCTTTTTAACTGTGGAGAAGACTCTTGAGAGTCCCTTGGACTACAAAGAGATCCAACCAGTCCCTTCTAAAGGAGATCAGTCCTGGGTGTTCTTTGGAAGGAATGATGCTAAAGCTGAAACTCCAGTACTTTGGCCACCTCATGCGAAGAGTTGACACATTGGAAAAGACTCTGATGCTGGGAGGGATTGGGGGCAGGAGGAGAAGGGGATGACAGAGGATGAGATAGCTGGATGGCATCACCGACTCGATGGACGTGAGTTTAAGTGAACTCCGGGAGTTGGTGATGGACAGGGAGGCCTGGCATGTTGCAGTTCATGGGGTCGCAAAAAGTCGGACATAACTGAGCGACTGAACTGAACTGATGTGTAGAGTTTTCTGGGTGTTTGCTATGACCAGTGTATTCTCTTGGCAAAATTCTCTTAGCCCTTGCTCTTCTTCATTTTGTACTCCAAGGCCAAACTTCCCTGTTACTCCACGTATCTCTTGACTTCCTACTTTTGCACTCCAGTCCTACGTGATGAAACGGACATCTTTGTTGGTGTTTGTTTCAGAAGTTTATATTATCTATTATTAAGTATTTATAATTTAATTTATTATTTTAAAAATATAATAAATCCATAAAAATATGCATCTATGGCATCATAATAATCTTTAAGAACTCAAATGTTTTAAATCTCAGAAGACACACTTAGGATGGTTTGCCTACTTCTTCAATATAATCCCTCTGCTATTACTACTACTGGTCCTGGTCTATACATATCAAAGAAGGACATTTTGATTCTCTTCTGCATACCTCCTCCTTCTTTAATCAACCTGATTTAAAGCTTAACTGCATTGATTCTGGTAGAATGTACCCAGGCCTTGCCTTTTGCACCTTCTCACTTATATCAATACAGATTTAAAAGTATTGGTTTAATTTAGTGGCCCAGTTAGTAAAGTTGTACTGATTCAACTTTATCCAAGTCAACTCTTTTCTGGGATATTTATTAGTTTTAGTGAGGTTGTAATATTCATAATGAGCAGCTAATCATGAATTTACATTCTCATAAGAAAAAAAAAAGAGGTTGCCAAATGTCATACTACTTAAAATTTAAACAAACTGGTAACTAACTGATAACAAGTGTGAAAAAATACTTATTTGTGAAGTAGAATCTTGTTCTTATCAAATACTCTATAAACGTTTCTTCTCAAATACTCCTGAGCTGTGAACAGCATGTGTTATAACATTTATTTCTAGGAGAAGTTTAGATATCAAGAAGTTAAGTGTAACAGAATGTCAGCTACCTGACTAGAAAGAGAAGATAGGTTCCCTGAACTCTCCAGTCACTGCTATATCTATTACATAACTTCTTTTTATATCTGAATATTTACAAAGTAAAGTAGCCAAATGAGTTATTCAACTCAAGCTCCTTTCTCCCAAGAGAAAAAGTCATATTTGCTGAGTGAAAACACATGCAAAATTTGTCTACTTTCTTATAGCCAATAAAAGATGAATTTCCCTCAGAATATTCTCATTTCCTTTTATGACATACTATAAGGGAAGACACTGATTTTCAGAGCTGCAAAAGAAAATTGAATGTGTGGTGGCTTAGATCAAGCTGAGAACCACTAGTTCAGCACTGCTGATCAGTGTTTTGCTATCACGCCAAAACCTAGTGCTGATTGTGATCCATGTGTGGCAGAAACCTTGGCACTATTTCTGTCATCATATTCTCTGTTTTAGGAGAGTTGAATGGGATAACAGTGCATTTGGCTTGCCTGCAATTATGAATTAAATCAGCTGTTTTCATTACCCAAGTCCATTGCCCCAAAGGAGTTATTAAAATTCTAAATTATTTCCGAAGCAACTTGATGGAGGGAGAAGGGTCTCTTCTCTCTCACTATACTTGCCTTAATTTGTGCCTGATCTTCTGTTTCATTGTTAAAGTTGTGAATTGTGGTGCAGAAGAACCAGAAACAATACATCCAAATTTTTTAAAAACGTGTCTGCTTCCCTTCTCCAGAAACTATATCTTCTCGTCTTCTGTATCGGTTCACTCACAGCACTTAGGGCTCCATTTGACACAAGGCGGTGCTTATGTGAGGTTGAATAAATGATTTAGTCAAACTATTTGGACTTTGCTGGGCTAGAAGAAACCTTAGATCTCATTCAGTTCTGACTGTTAAAGAAATGAAAGAATGTAGGTGACGTGTCCAAGTTCATACAACCAAGTACAGATCTCTTGACCCTCTTTTCACTCTGTACAAGCCACAACTTAGGAAATAATTATTAAGAGATTACATTTAGTACAACACAGACAGACACTTACCATTCTCCACCAAGCTACACATACCTATTTAAGTAAAAGGAATGGAAAAAGAAATAAGGAAAAGGAAAAAGGAAAGCAATAAGGAGAGAGACAAAGTATAAACACTCCTAGACTCATGTTTCTCAACCTTGACACTGTTGAAACTTTGGATTTGTTATTCCTTTTTTGGGGAATGTCCTATGCATGGTACAATAGTTAGCAGCATCTCTGCCTTCTATTCCTTAGATGCCTATAGCAACCCACCTCTCCAACTGTGACAACCAAAAATATTTCCAGAGAGTGTCAAATTCCCCTGGGAACAAAATTGCTCCTTAACTGAGAATGACTGCCCAAGTTGAACAATCTCAGAGGAGGTAATCTTCTACATTACTTTAAGCAAAGTGCCAATAAATTAGCATGTATTGGCTTCAAACCAATACTTTTATATTAAACATAGAAGCCAGAATCTAAAATGCTTAATCCTCTTACATTTTATTAATTCGTTTTATTAAAAATGATGATGTTGTCACTTAGTCTATGACTACCAAACAATAGCTACAGCAAAGAGAAAAAAAAAAAAAAAAGCTAGCTAAAGTTTCCAGTTGTAAAGGGAATTAAACACACTTAACACATGCTAGAGATAATCTTCATCATTTTAATTTTAGTTTTACTTTAAACTTGCTTAAAGATTCTTGTTCGGCTAAGAAACACATACTCACTATTTCTATAAAACACAGTCTAAGGAATAAAAGGAATGTAAAAATTTGTGAAAGAGTAAGCAAATATCCTTCATTTGATTTTAATATCTACTTACCAAAAAACCATGACTTCCTTCATAGTAGCAAAAGTTTACAATTGAGATTTTTGAATACTTGTTTTTTATTTTTTTAACTTTTAAAGGTAGCTTCAGTAGTTAGAGTTCTGCTCTGTGTGTGCTTAGTCACTTAGTCATGTCTGATTCTTTGCGACTCCATGGACTGTAGACCACCAAGCTCCTCTGTCCATGGGATTCTCCATGCAAAAATACAGGAGTGGGTACCCATTCCCTTTTCCAAGGTATCTTGCCAACCCAGAGATAGAACCCAGGTCTCCTGGATTGCAGGCAGATTCTTTATCATCTGAGCCATCATTCTAAAAAAGTAATATAACATCAAATTTACATTTCAAAACTGTAATATCAAACATGAATAGTCAATGGTCAGAGCTATGACTTTTTACTTTGATAAAGAATCTGGAATTGATTTTAAAAAGAAGAGCATGAACCTAGTATTCTCCATTCAAATAATGCAATAAAGCCTTATATGATTTAATAAGAGTTCAAAACTGTAGCTGCTCAATTGTATAAGCCATAAGGTTCCAATATTGCAAAGTTAGTGAAATAACAGAGTCGGCCAGTTCAGCGATCTGGCTGGGGGTTCTCGGGGTCTGGCTTCCAGTTCCTGACTCTGTCATGGCACCACGGGTAGTCACACTTGAAAGGAAAGGTCTCTTTGTGTACTTATTTTGCTCAGAAGATACTCTTTTTTGTAATTTATTCAAAGACAAGTTAGCTGATGATATTCCTACCTGGGAGACAGAGGTACACTATAGTAGCTAGAGAATCTTTCAAATGAAGAAAATCAGGCAAAAGAAGGAATGTCAATTGAATGTCAGTTGATCAGAGGTCAGTCCTCAAATCCTGGGCTGGCCACCCTTAGAGAAGAGCAGCCTCTGTCTAAATATCACATTTCACAATTTCCAGTTTTTACACAGATATAAATTCTGAAAATCATAAGACAATACTAACAAATAGCCCAGATTAGTAAAGTAATGCTCTGCTTCCTAAACTGTTTTGTCTTTGTCATCATTAATTTCTTTATGCAACAGGAAACACTGAAAAATTCACTGTGGCACAGTAATCTCCTTTGAGTTTATACTGCCCCTGATGACTTTAGCAGTAAAGAAGCTACCTGCAATGTAGAAGATGCAGGTTTCATCCCTGGGTCAGGAAGATCCTCTGAAAGGGAAATGGCAATGCATTCCGGTATTCTTGCCTGGGAAATTCCATGAGCAGAGAAGCCTGGTGAGCTACAGTCCACGGGGTCCCAAGAGTTGGACATGTCTTAGCAACTAAGCCACCACCACCATGGTTGATAGGTTTGAGAAAAATACTTGTGAGATGGCCCATTGTCCAATGATGACTTACAAATCTAAAGAAATCATTCTAGGGGCTTCCCTGGTGGTTAAGAATTCCCCTTGCAATGTGATGCAATGCAAGAGACATGAGTTCAACCCCCAGTCCAGGAAGATCCCACATGCCATGGAGCAACTAGTCTATGCACCACAACTACTGAGCCAGCACTCTAGATCCCTCAGGCTACAACTCCTGAGGCCACATCCTGCAGCTACAGAAGCCTGAACACCCTAGAGCCTGTACTTCACAACAATAGGAGCATCACAATAAGAAGCCCGTGCAACTAGAGAGCCGACCCCACTCACCACAACTAAAGAAAGCCTGTGTGCAGCAACAAAGACCCAGCACAGCCAAAAAATAAGACAAATAAACAAATCTTTTAAAAAAAGAAATTATTCTAAAATCTTGGGGTGGGAGAACTGAAGCAGAAATAATGGAAGAAAGAGGAAGATTAAGACAGGGAAGGAAAAGGATGACTATAAGAAATGAAGAAAAGAGAACAAGGGAGAAAAAGCAATCCAATTTTCTGCTTCAAGGTAATTACAGAATGGTTAACAATGTTCATGCAAATATTGAGCTTTTTAAACTATTCTTTCTGTTGCACGCTTCAGGAACAGCCAATAACGAAGAATCACAAAAATATTTGATGGTAATAAGTTTAAATAGTTTTAAAACAGATACTCTTCTTAAATTTATGATGTTTAAACTATAAATGCCAAGATAAATGAGTTCCTTACCTCCTGCTACCCATTCATTTTTGGCTTTTGTGGGGAGAGAGCAAACTGGCCCAAATGGTGTGTTCAGGCTCTCTTGCCCCATGTTTTGTAATTGTAAATAATGTAACAGATGAGATTGTTTATAGCAAGTATGTCAAAAGGTACTCACTTGGTCAAGGACTATGTGAGGTACAAGTATATAAGAGTTACACCTAAGAAAGTGGTGGCATTACTGCTGTGTCACGGCTATACCCATTGAGTCAGCCATGAGAGGGAATATAGAATGAATACTGCTTTGGCTGCAGTGTCAGCCAGGAGAGAATACTGTTATGGCTGCTGCTCACCCAGGACAGAGGTTGTGTGGAGTTACATTGTGCTATGCTTATGTCTGCTGTTACAGCTGCTGTGCCAACCAGAAGAGAATAAATGTGTCTGCAGTTCCTATGGCTCCTCTCTTCTGTTTCCAGTCTCTTAGCTTGTGCCTTGCCTACCCTGGATTCAATGAACAGTGCAGACAGTGTGAACAGCCAGACAACTGGTGCTGTGACCAGGATGAAGAGTGATACAACTGGTGTAGTCAGCAGGATACCCAGAGGGTGGAGGAGACTGAGGCTCTACTGGATGGAGGAAGCCAGTGGCCAACATATAGCATGTGGTACCACATGGCCACGATCTTCTCAGTGTGGGCTCTGATGGGAAACTGGGAGGTAGTGGACAGGTCACTGGATAGCATGAAAGGGCATTACAGGCCATGAGTTACCATTTGCCAAATGAGGAGGCATGGACTGCCCCTGGCACCATGGGGTGGATTACCCTGACTGCCTTGAAGGTGAATATGGATAGTGCTATCTGTGATGCAGCACGGTGTTCAACAGGCAGAGACACTTGGAAGAACTAGAACAATGTATATTGGCATTAGAACAAGAGCCCTGTGACCCTGATGAACCCAGCTTCTCTGACAGCAAGGCAGTGAGTGATGGAGATGATGAACGTTATGAGACTGTGGGTTCCTGCTTGGCAGTGAGGTCCATTGTGCAGCAGAAAGCGAAGCATCAACAGTTTGTGGCCCAGTGGGGGGGGCATCGTCAGGGACCCCCAGTGTGAGATCACAACGTATTGACCATATACTCAGGCGAAGTTGGTCAACTTGGGTAAGCAGTTTGGGCAAAAGCATGGAGAACACTTGGCAGCTTGGCTTTTGTGACTTTGGGATACAGGGGTGGACCCGGCACCTGTGGAGGTTTTGCAAGTGTTTACGGAGAGAAGTAGAGGGACAGTACATGAGATGCTATTTTGGAAGTGTGAAGATCCGAAAGGCAGCCCGAGCTGGTAAAGGCCCCATCTAAGTGACACAGGTGAAGATGTGGGGTGACTTGTGTGGTGTCCTATGATGTAGATCTAGTAGAACAGAGTACTGTAAAGGCTGCCCTATGATACAGTGTACTGTAAATGCTGTGTCCTCAGATTTAGAAAAGTGTAAACATGTCGATGAACTGTGAATGCCACAAAGTCTCCTTGCTGAAGGGGTGGGCTCAGAGATTGTGAGGGGTTTTGAGGGTTCTTAATAAAAATTCCGCAGGAGTGGAGTTGCCCCTGTGGAGGCTTTCCTGCAATTTCACAAGGACAGCTGGTGGACTGGACTTGGCCATGGAAGACAAAAGCACTCTACATGCAGTGGGTGGCTCTTCTAGCCCTGTGAGGGCAAGGACTGCAACATGATACCTGGCGCTGAGTTTTGCTGTGTATTGGGAATGGAACTGTTTGGAACAGTTGTTGTTGTAGCTACTGCTGTTGCAAGATGTAAATCCAAGGGTCAGTGTTACTTGCCAAGGGAATATCTCAGAAGATGGACTGAGCATAAAATGTGAGGTAAGAGACCCTGAAAGGGTGGAGTGTGGGGAGAAAGTGAATTGGCCAAGATGGCGTGTTCAGGCTCTCTTGCCCCACATTTTGTAAATAATGACTATGTAACAGCTGAGATCTTTATAGCAGCGCACATGCGCATCGTGAGGTACTCACTTGGTCATGGGTTGTGTGAGGTACACATATATATGAGCTCCTGCATCATGGCTGTGTCCGTAGGATTAGTCATGCGAGGAGAGAATACAGCACTAATACTGCTATGGCTGGTATGTCAGCCAGGAGAGAGGTTATGTGCATTTATGTTGTATTATGTCTGTTGCTACAGCTGCTGTGCCAGCCAGAAGAAAATAGATCTGCCTGCAGTTCCTATGGCTCTTTGTATCTTCTTCAGGCCTCTTAGCTTGTGCCTTGCCTACCCTGGGTTCAGCCAAGAGGACAGTGTGAACAGCAAGATCATTAACACTATGAACAGGATGAAGAGCAATACAGCTTTTTTCTCCCTTTCTTGGTGTGCACTGTCCCCATCTTTCAGATCTCCAGTCAGCTTTCCTGAAATCAGCCCTGACAAACCACAGCAACCGTGGTATAATTGATACGCTCTCTGTCCTTCTCTAATCCAAGAGTCTTCAGAACTCCTCACCAACTGAAAAATTCACCTTTGACTGCTATCCTGTTTATACAATTCAGGTTTCTCTGTAATTTTCCCCCAATTCGGCTTACTTTAATTTTTATGCGTTACCTTTCTGGTTCTGTGCTTCTTTGAGTTTTCATTCTAAACCTGGTGTGATTCAGTAAATTTTTCTTCGGTTGTAAATGGTAGTGACAGATACAACTAAAGAGTTTCAAACCACAGAACTGTCTCAGTTGATGCAAGGCTGACTGGTATTGTAACTCACAGGGACCAAAGACTTCTCTCTTTTCTCTGGTTCAGAGCTGAGAACTCCATCTTGTATTACTTGTTGCTGTTGTTCAGTCGCTCAGTCGTGTCCAACTCTTTGTGAACCCATGGGTGGCAGCACACCAGGCTTCCCTGTCCTGATCTCCCAGAGTTTGCTCAAACTCGTGTCCATTGAGTCAGTGATGCCATCCAACCATCTCGTCCTCTGTCATCAACAGAACACCAAAGGAAAGGTGCTCAAATGCTTTCTACAAATCCTACCAGGATATCCATGTGATGTAATACTGACAAAGAGGGTCCACAGAGTATAAAACTTGAGTTCAAGAGACAAGGAGGAAAGTACCAACCTTGGAAGTTAGGAGAGAAAACAGTGAAGAAAGAAAGAGCTGGAAGTGGAGCAGTTAAAACAGGGGAGAGGGAGAATGGAGGGCTAACAAAGACAGTCTGATTCTAGGATATGCCATGGAAGCTAAAGCTGCTTTTTGTAAATATTTCGATGTTGTTATTCTATGTATTTCAGCCCACTATATATTAATTACTGTGTGATTTACTACTTTTTTCATAGTTTTATTTCTTAGGCATGTCGCATGGCATAGGAGATCTTAGTTCCCAAACCAGAGATGGAACTTACACCTCCTGAATTGGAAATGCAGTCTTAACCATTAGACCACCAGGGAAGTCTCTTTTACTGCTTTTTAAATAAAAGTTGTATAAGGAAAAAAACCTTCTCTAAAGTTGCTAGATAAAATACCCAAATTATTTTAAATATTTTGCTCTAAATCTTGCCCAAAGAGTAACAGATTTTTTACAGTATGTTATATTTAACATAGTACTTTTACATATTTCATCTCATTTGTTCCTCACAATAAGCTAGGAGGGTCGGTAGGACAGGGAATCAGATCTGATGGTCACAGAACTTAAAATGATTCTATTAAACTGATTATGGGAAACTTAAGACACACCTGGGCCTTTTTGCTTTAGATACCATGCCCTTTCCAGTTCTCACTATTTTAATATGTTATAGATTGGATTCAATGAAGGAAAGTAGCAATACATATAACATTAATTTTGATATCAGTTCAAATGTGTTTATCAGACTTAGATGCAAGCATTCAGACAGAAAACTAGAAAACAATTTGAATCTTTACTTACCATAGAACTTGTCTCTTTTATATAATGAGGGGGTACCCATGTAGTGTCTGGCTGGGTGCACGCATGTCTGCTGCCGCCTGCCTGGTTGCCTGCAAGGGTTCCTCGCTCAGTTTGAGGGGTGAGTAGGCACTTATCCATCAGAGAGTAGACAGAATGAAAAAAACACAATCACAGAAAACTAATCAAACTGATCACATGAACCAGAGCCTTGTCTAACACAATGAAAATATGAGCCATGCCATGTAGGGCCACCCAAGTTGGACGGGTCATGGTGGAGAGTTCTGACAGAACGTGGTTCATTAGAAAAGGCAGTGGAAACCCACTTCAGTATTCTTGCCTGGAGAACCCCATGAACAGTATGAAAAGGCAAAAGCATATGACACTGAAAGATGAACTCTCCAGGTTGGTAGGTGTCCAGTATTCGAGAAGAAATAACTTCAGAAAGAATGAAGAAATGGAGCCAAAGCAAAATCAATGTGCCGTGATGGATGTGACTGGTGATGGAAGTAAAGTCCAATGCTGTAAACAACAATATGACATAGGAACTTGGAATGTTAGGTCCATGAACCAAGGTAAATTTGAAGTGGTCAAACAGGAGATGTCAAGAAAACATCAATGATTTAGGAAATAGTAAACTAAAATGGACTGGACTGGGCTAACTTAATTCAGATGACCATTATATCTACTACTGTGGGCAAGAATCCCTTAGAAGAAATTGAGTAGCCCTCATAGTAAACAAAAGAGTCCAAAATGCAGTACTTGGGTGCAAATCTCAAAATGACAGAATGATCTCTGTTTGTTCCCAGGGCAAACCATTCAATATCAGAGTAATCCAAGTTTATGACCCAACCAGTAATGCTGAAGAATCTGAAGTTGAACAGTTCAATAGCACCCCACTCCAGTACTCTTGCCTGGAAAATCCCATGGACAAAGGAGCCTGGTAGGCTACAGTCCATGGGGTCGCTAAGTCGAAGACTGAGCGACTTCACTCTCACTTTTCACTTTCATGCATTGGAGAAGGAAATGGCAACCCACTCCAGTGTTCTTGCCTGGAGAATCCCAGGAAGGTGGAGCCTGATGGGCTGTCGTCTTTGGGGTCGCACAGAGTCGGACACGACTGAAGTGACTTACCTATGAACACATACAAGACCTTCTAGAACTAAAACCAAAAAAGATGTCCTTTACATTATAGGGGACTGGAATGCAAAAGTAGGAAGTCAAGAGATACCTGGAGTAACAGGCAAATTGGGCCTTGGAATACAAAATGAGGAAGGGCAAAGGCTAACAAAATTTTTCCAAGAAAACACACTGGTTATAGCAAACATCCTCTTCCAACAACACAAGAAAAGATTCTACACATGGACATCACCAGATGGTCAATATCAAAACCAGATTGATTATATTCTTTGCAGCCGATGGTGGAGAAGCTCCATACAGTCAGCCAAAACAAGATCAGGAGCTGACTGTGGTTCAGATCATGAAATCCTTACTGCAAAATTCAGACTTAAACTGAAGAAAGAAGAGAAAACTACTAGACCATTCAGTTATGACCTAAATCAAATCCCTTACGATTATGCAGTGGAAGTGAGAAATAAATTCTAGGGATTAGATCTGACAGAGTGCCTGAAGAACTATGGGCAGAGGTTCATGACATCATACAGGAGGTACTGATGAAGACCATCCCCAAGAAAAAGAAATGAAAAAGGCAAAATGATTGTCTGAGGAAGTCTTACAAATACCTGAGGAAAGAAGAGAAGCTAAAGGCAAAGGAGAAAAGGAAAGATATACTGATTTGAATGCAGAGTTCAAAAAAATAGTAAGGAGAGATAAAAAAAAAGCCTTTCTCAGTGACCAACACAAAGAAATAGAGAAAAACAATAGAATGGGAAAGACTAGAGATCTCTTCAAGAAAATTGGAGATTCCAAGGGAACATTTCATGCAAAGCTGGGCACAATAAAGGACAGAAATTGTATGGAACAACAGAAGCAGAAGATAAGAAGAGGTGGCCAGAATACACAGAAGAGCTATACAAAAATTATCACAATGACACAGATAATGATGATGGTGTGATTACTGACCTAGAGCCAGACATCCTGGTGTCTGAAGTCAAGTGGGTCTTAGGAAGCATTACTATGAACAAAGCTAGTGGAGGTGATGGAATTCCAGTCGAGCTATCAAATCCTAGAAGATGATGCCTTGAAAGTGCTGCACTCAGTATGCCAGCAAATTTGGAAACCTCAGGAGTGGCCACAGAACTGGAAATGGTCAGTTTTCATTCCAATCCCAAAGAAAGGCAATGCCAAAGAATGTTCAAACTACCACACAATTGCACTCATCTTACATGCTAGCAAATTAATATTCAAAATTAAAAAATCAGGCTTCAACAGTACGTGAATCATGATCTTCCAGATGTTCAATCTGGATTTAGAAAAGACAGAGAAAGCAGAGATTAAATTGCCAACATCTGATGGATCATAGAATAAGCAAGAGAGTTCCAGAAAAGCATCTACTTCTGCTTTATTGACTACACCAAAGCCTTTGACTGTGTGGATCACAACAAACTGTGGAAAATTCTTAAAGTGATGGGAATCCCAGACCACCTTACCTACCTCTTGAGAAAACTGTATGAAGGTCAGGAAGCAACAGTTAGAACCAGACATAGGACAACACACTGTTTCCAATTGGGAAAGGAGAATGGCAAGGCTGTATATAGTCACTCTGCTTATTTAATTTCTATAAAGAATACATCATGCAAAATGCTAGACACAAGCTGGAATCAAGATTGCCAGGAGAAGTATCAGTAACCTCAGATACACAAATGACACCACCCTAATCACAGAAAATTTGAAGAACTAGAAAGGCTGTTGCTGAAAGTGAAAGAGGAGAGTGAAAAAGTTGGCTTAAAACTCAACACTTTAAAATCTAAGATCATGGCATCCGCTCCCATCACTTCATTGCAAGTAGATGGGGAAACAATGGAAACAGTGAGAGACTTTATTTTCCCGGGCTCTAAAATCACTGCAGATGATGACTGCAGCAATGAAATTAAAAGATGCTTGCTCCTTGGAAGAAAAGCTGTGGCAAACCTATATAGTGTATTAAAAAGCAGAGACACTGCTTTGCTCACATTGATCCATCTAGTCAAAGCGATGGTTTTTCCAGTAGTCATGTATATATGTGAGACTTGGACCATAAAGAAGGCTTAATGCTTAAGAACTGATGTTTTTGAACTGTGGTGTTGAAGAAAACTCTTGAGAGTGCCTTGGACTGCAAGGAGATCAAGCCTATCAATTATAAAGGAAATCAGTCCTGAATATTCATTAGAAGGACTGATGCTGAAGCTGAAGCTCCAATATTTTGTCCAACTAATGCAAAGACTCAATTCATTAGAAAAGACTCTGATGCTGGCTGGGCAAGATTGAAGGCAGGAGGAGAAGAGGTGACAGAGGATGCTATGGTTGGATGGCATTGCTGACTTAATAGATGAGTTTGTGCAAGCTCTGGGAGATGGTGAAGGTCCTGGAAGCCTGGTGTACTGCATGCAGTCCACGGGGTCACAGAGATTCTGATGGCTGAGTGACTGAATAACAAAACAAAGAAGCATCATTTTACAACTTCTTTATTTTGTCCTAAATGTAAAATCCAATCCAGGTCTCCTGTAATTTATCAAAAATGAACCATCTTTTTATTATTCATATTACCCATTTGTACACATCAAGTGTTTTCTGATACAATTTACTTAGATATCTTTGGAAATATCCTACATGGTTGATATTTCATGAAGTTCAGTTCAGTTCAGTCGCTCAGTTGTGTCCGACTCTTTTCGACCCCATGGACTGCAGCATGCCAGGCCTCCCTGTCCATCACCAACTCCTGGAGTCTACCCAAACCCATGTCCATCAAGTAACATCACTTAAATGTCTCTCCTGAACAACAATGCTCAACAATAATGTTCAAATTACAAGAAAATTAAAACTTTTCTCAAAGACAGAAATTTTCCAGGTTTGACCATTAAAATAGAAGAGATTGGAAAAGGTGACAAGAATACACAGAAGAACTACAAAAAAAGGCCTTAGTGATCCAGATAATCACAACGATGTGGTCACTCACCTAGATCCAGACAACCTGGAGTGCAAATTTAAGTGAGCCTTAGGAAGCATTTGGCACCCCACCCCAGTACTTTTGCCTGGAAAATCCCATGGACAGAGGATCTTGGTAGGCTCCAGTCCATGGGGTAGCTGAGAGTCGGACACGACTGAGCGACTTCACTTTCACTTTTCACTTTCATGCATTGGAGAAGGAAATGGCAACCCACTCCAGTGTTCTTGCCTGGAGAATCCCAGGGACGGGGGAGCCTGGTGAGCTTCCGTCTATGGGGTCGCACAGAGTCGGACACGACTGAAGTGACTTAGCAGTAGCAGTAGCAGTAGGAAGCATTACTACAAACAAAGCTAGTGGAGGTGATGGAATTGTAGCTGAGCTATTTCAAATTCTAAAAGATGATGTTGTTAAATTGCTGCACCAAATATGCCAGCAAATTTGGAAAAGTCAGCAGTGGCCACAGGACTGGTAAAGGTCAGTTTTCATTCCTATCCCACGCAGGACAATGCCAAAGAATGTTCACTGCCAAAGTGCATTCATTTAACATGTTAGCAAGGAAACGCTCAAAATCTTTCAAGCTAGGCTTCAACATTAAGTGAACCAAGAACTTCCGAATGTAACAGTTGGATTTAGAAAAGACAGAGGAACAAATTGACAGTGATCAAATTACCAACATCTGTCTGATCATAGAAACAGCAATGGAAGAACTGCCTTATGATCCAGCAATCCCACTGCTGGGCATACACACTGAGAAAACCAGAATTGAAAGAGACACGTGTACCCCAATGTTCATAGCAGCACTGTTTACAATAGCCAGGACTTGGAAGCAACCTAGATGTCCATCCACAGATGAATGGATAAGAAAGCTGTGGTACATATACACAATGGAGTATTACTCAGCCATTAAAAAGAATACATTTGAATCAGTTCTAATGAGGTGGATGGAACTGGAGCCTATTATACAGAGTGAAGTAAGCCAGAAAGAAAAACACAAATACAGTATACTAACGCATATATATGAAATTTAGAAAGATGGTAACAATAACCCTGTTTACGAGACAGCAAAAGAGACACTGATGTATAGAACAAACTTTTGGACTCTGGGAACGGGAGAGGGTGGGATGATTTGGGAGAATAGCATTGAAATATGTATAATATCATATCTGAAATGAGTCACCAGTCCAGGTACAATGCCTGATAACAGATGCCTGGGGCTGGTGCACTGGGACGACCCAGAGGGATGGTATGGGGAGGGAGGAGGGAGGAGGGTTCAGGATGGGGAACACATGTATACTTGTGGCAGGTCCATCTTGATGT
The DNA here is from genome assembly GCA_935064755.1 of Tragelaphus eurycerus. Lineage (NCBI taxonomy): Eukaryota > Metazoa > Chordata > Mammalia > Artiodactyla > Bovidae > Tragelaphus > Tragelaphus eurycerus. The sequence goes on along the minus strand of CAKXYN010000057.1, from coordinate 1,622,813 downwards.
ATGGCAAAAGCAATACAATATTGCAAAGTTAAGCAAAATAAAATTCAATTTAAAAAATGAAGTAAAATAACATTTTAAAAATTTTAGAAAAAGAAACAGCAATGGAATTAAAAAAAAAATCTATTTCTGTTTCGTTGACTATGCTAAAGCCTTTGGCTGTGTGGATCACAACAAACTGTGGAAAATTCTTAAAGAGATGGAAATACCAGACCACTTTACTTGTCTTCTGAGAAACCTGTAACCTGTATGCAGGACAAGAAGCAATAGTTAGAAGCAGACATACAACAACAGACTGGTTCAAAATTGGGAAAGGAGTACATCAAGTCTGTATATTTTCATTCAGCTTATTTAACTTGTATGCAGAGTATATCATGTGAAACCTGGGCTGGATGACCCACAAGCTGGAATCAAGATTGACAGTAGAAATATCAATATCAATAACCTCGTGATATGCAGATAACACCACCCTAATGGCAGAAAGGAGAAGGAAATGGCAATCCACTCCAGTATTCTTGCCTGGAGAATCCCAGGGACCAAGGAGCCTGGTGGGCTGCCATCTATGGGGTCGCACACAGTCAGGCATGACTGAAGTGACTTAGCAGCAGCAGCAATGGCAGAAAGCAAAGAGGAACTGAAGAGCCTCTTAATGAAGGTGAAAGAGGAGAGTGAAAAAGTGGGCTTAGAACTCAACATTCAAAAAATGAAGCTCACAGCATCCAGTCCCATCACTCCATGGCTAACAGATGGGGGAAAAGTGAAAAGAGTGACAGACTTTATATACTTGGACTCCAAAAATCACCATGGATGGTGACTGCACCCACAATAGTAAAATATGCTTGCTCCTTGGAAGAAAATTGTGACAAACCTAGACATCATATTAAAAAGCAGAGACATCACTTTGGCACCAAAGTTCTGTATAGTGAAAGTAATGGCTTTTCCAGTAGTCGTGTAAGGATGTGACAGTTGGACCATACAGAAGGCTGAACACTGAAGAACTGATGCTTTCAATTGTGCTGCAGAGTTCCTTGGACAGCAAGGAGATCAAACCAGTCAATCCTAAAGGAAACCAATCCTGAATATTTACTGGAAGGACAGATCTGAAACTGAATTTCCAATACTTTGGCCATGTGATGTAAAGAGATGACTCACTGGAAAAGACCTTGATGCTGGGAAAGATTGAGGGCAAGCAGAGAAGGTGGCAGCAGAGGATGAGATGTTTAGTGGACATGGGTTTGAGCAAATTCCAGGCAATAGTGAAGGATAGGGTAGCCTAGCATCCTGCAATCCATGGGGTCACAGAGTTGGACACAGCTTCATGACTAAACAAAATAAGCACTTATGTATTTATGAGTACATGTATTATCAGCTTTAAAGTCCACAAAAAATTTTACTTTCTAAGTTTCTCTAAACTACCAATGATGGATATTTTCAAAGTAACTCCAATTTCCTTAAAGTAGTGGTTTCATGGGATGAAAAATATCAATGAATGATCCAAGGAAAAAAACAAATTAAACACATTAAATCTTTGTATAATGCTTTCAGCAAAAAGACATAAGAATTAATACTTGAGAAACACTTCTAAAATTTTATTTCTGGTTAAAGGCAAGATTTTGAGGTATGATGATGACAAACACCACCCACTGGAAATAATCTTTTATATGGCTGACTTCATACAGACCTAAATCACTGAAGTGATTTAGCTGTCTCTGTTAGGAAGTCACTGACTCTGACCTCCCATCATGGGAATTCCAAGTGCTTCTTGGAATTCTTCAAGGGGTTGAGCAGCTGAGGCATTGCCCCAACACTTCCTAGAGGAACAGTCAGTCTGGAAGTAAAGAAGTACAATAGTCCCAGAGTGTTTTAAACAAGGCCTTCATAGGCACTATCCCTGCATCCATGTTGGGTCACATGTCACTTAAGACTATACCATTCCACCACAGCAAAAATAGTGATGAAAACCTAGAATAAATTATATTTTTCCAAAGAATATATCATAAAAGGTTTATAAACAGATTTTCTACATTGTGATTCATTTGGAAAGTAACTTTAATGGCATGACTATATTGTAACTCCATATTTGAAAAAATTCTGAAATACACAGAAAGCCAATTAACTGTGGATAGTATATGAATTATTACCTATAAATGAGAAGATAATCATAAGAATTAATATAAAATATGTACAATTATTTTAAACATTTATTTTTATTGTACCATCTTTAAACTTATTATATGTCCCATAATTAAAACTAGTCTATTACACATAAAGTATAATATTACTGAATAAAATCAAACATAGTATAATATGTATAGTATAATAAACATGTAGTACATAAAACTTAGAGTAACCAACTTAAAGTGCACTGTACTTTTTGCTAGCCACAGATATTTCTATTTATGGAGCAGCTTGACCAATTCAGTTCAGGTATATAGAGGCTAAGCTAATACCCTCACTCACTCCCCGGTGCTGCAGAAAATACAAATGCATAACACCCGTGAGACTCATCTAGCAAGGCAAGGCCCAACTACACATGATAGGTCTCTGCCAAGGGTTTGGGGACCACACAAACTCATTAAGAAAAACAACCTGGAGTAACCAAAGGGAAGTAATGTGGGGGAGTGGGAAAAGAGCTTGTTTAAGAGGAGACCAAGATTCTTTTTCAATTCCGAAGGCCAATAGCTCTATGACTTCACCAAGATCTAGAGCACTTCTGTTTCCTTTCTAAACATTGCCAAAAGCCAAAACACAAAAACAGATGGATGATTCTGACACTGACATCTTGGTTGAATCACCAGGGGAGCTCTTGAAAACTAGGACTATTCATGCCAAATACACAGGGATTCTAATTTAATGCATCTGGAGTCTGACATTAGTAATTTTGTAAAACTCCCTGAAAAATAAAGACTAAAAAACATTAATTTAGAATTTCAGAAGATCTCAAAGCTTCCTCCCATTGCTCTAAATTTTATGAGTCTATATCATAAACTGATTTTGTCACCTTGAAAACTATGAAATATCATGTGTTAAAAAAATTTGAAATGATACACAAAGAAAGCATTATACAACTAGCGAACTGTAGTAAATATAACTATGACATTTGTTTCTCCTTCAAATGATATACTATTATCTTATATGTATGCTGGGATGAATACTTTACATTTTAGAATAAAATTTATTTATATATTCTACCAACATTTTCATTAGTCTGAAATGGTGCTTACTACAATTAAGAACATTTTTATCCACTTAAAATGAAAAAAGTAGCACCTTTACACTGCAATTTTTAAAAGTTACACTAATGATTAAAATTTTAATTTCTCTTTTAAAATTTTATATTCTTTACATTTTGAGTTGTATAAATTTATAATTCCTACATTTTGAAATTTTAAGCTGAAAAATAGAAAGCAGTAATTAACACTAAGATTTAAGAAACAAACAAAAAAAATCTTTTATAGGAGAACAGAGTCAGGGAATAAGAAAACCAATCTTAATGTGCTTTATAGATGACTCATGTTAGCAGCATGTTTCTGTGTAAAGAGCTATAAGAATTACAGTGTACAAGTTTTATTGACATGGCAAGTAAAGATTTAAATACTGTAAACACTCAGAAGAGCAATCTCGTATGAAAGTGAATGTCAGTTATAAATAAAAAGTAAAAAAAAACAAACAAAATAAAAACATAAAATGTTAAGAAAAGTCATTTACCAGAAAATTCTGGGATTACTACCAATAAATTTGTAATAATAGATTTTATTAAATAGCATAATCTGTAGGGTATAATTATTATCTCTATTTTATACCCGAGGAAAAAAACTCAGAAATTTTGACTAACTTTCCTACGATCTCACATTTTAAAATGTCACAATGAAAATTAAGCTAGTGTTGACTTCAGAGATTCTTACGTCTAAATGTTCTAGTAAAGTATGAGTAAAGGAGAAGTCATTTTTAAGCAGTCCTTCATCATGATTTGTATCAGTCAATCACCAGAGGCAAAGCAATCTTTTTGTTCCCCAAAAGGGACATTAGGAGAATCTATATAATGTTCATGAAGCTTTTCTAAAGAAATTGCTTTCACTTCTATACCTTCAAAGGAATACATTGATCGAGAAATGCCATCTGCATTCATTTGTATGTGAATATAAAATAGAATGGAAAACTGGCCCATAAATACCATAGAATATATAAATTCACAATTGATTCTAATGCACTAGACTAAAAGAGGCTCAAAAATTGCTTCAATGCTACCTGAATGAAAAATAAAAAAGGAGAGAGAAAGGATATTTTCTCCACGTTAGGAGTCTCAGTAATCCTATAGAATGTCCTTTTTCCATCTTTTATAACACTCATGATTTTTTTCTGACATTTAAATAAAGAAATCTTGGGGTAAATGTTCAAATTTGATTGTAAAGACAAGCTGCAGAAGCAGTTTTTGAGGACTTTTTGGTTCTAATTACTGCTCTGTCAATGATTCAATTTCCTTTTCCCTAAGCCTCACTTCCCTCATTTAAAATATGAGAGAGTCAAACTATATTGGGGAGTTTTCTACATGTATAGTAAAATTCAAATATAACTTCCATCTATATTCTACCATTAACATGAAACTATATTTTCTTCATTGTATATCCCCATCCTATATCAACCCATCAATCTACCTTATTTTTGATGTATTTCTAAATAAATCATAGACATCAGTATATTTCCTCGTAAATACTTCAGCATGCTCTGATTGAGATTAATAACTGTTTATAGTACTTTACATAAAATTCAAATGAGATAAAACACACAAATGCATGCATCCAAACTGCTATCAAGTTATAAAATATTCTCAAACTGTCCCAAAAATATTGAAGATGAAGCACTCCCAAATTCATTGTATGGGGCCATCATTACCCTCATACCAAAACCAGACAAAGGCACTACAATACGGAAACTCACAGGACAATATCTTTCATAAATATTGATGCACAAGTTTTCAACAAAATATTAAGAAACCAAATCTAGCAATACATATAAAGAATCAAATACCATGGTGAAGTGAAATTTATTTCAAGGTTGCAAGGATGGCTCAATATTCACAAACCAATCAGTGTGCTATGCCACATTAACAAAATGTAGGATAAAAATCACATGATCATTTCAATAGACACAGAAAAATCATTTGGCAAAATTCAACATCCATTCATGATTAAAAAAAAAAAACAACTAGGCAAAGATGGTATCTCAACATTATAAAGGTCATTTATGACAAATTCATAGCTGACATCCTGCTCAATGATAAGAAGCTGAAAATCTTTCCTTTTCTCTAAAATCAAGAACAAGACAAGGAGCCTCACTCTGGGCACTTTAATTTAACATAATAATAGAAGTCCAAGCCACAACAATCAGAAAAGGAAAAGGAATCCCAATTGTGAAGGAAGAAGTAAAACTGTCACTATTTGCAGATGATATGATACTTTATATATAAAACCCTAAAGTCTCTCCCTCTGCAAAAAAAAAAAAAAGTCTTGAATACATGGATTCAGAAAGGTTGTAGAATATAAGATTAATATACAGACATCTGTTGCTTTTCTATACACTAATAATGAACTGTCAGAAAGAGAAAGCAAAAATAAAAATCTGTTTAAAATCGTATCAAAAACAGTAAAATTCCTAGGAATAAATGTAACCTACCAGATGAAAGACTTATATTCTGAGAATCATAAAACACTGATGAAGGAAATTGAAAATAATACTAAGAATCTTTTAAAGGAGAACAGAGTTAGGGTGAGTTGTTTTAGTTTGTCTTCTAAATAACAGAAGCCAGGATGTGAAACAGGTAAAAGTAGAGTGCCTCTATTAGAAATAAGTAGAGAGGAAGATCCTCACCCTCAATAGATCTCTCTGTCCTGCCTCAGAGTTCCAAGAGCTTAGGACTCCTCAAAGGGAAGAAAATCATCCCAACAGATGGCAGATTCCTTCCAGCTCAGTATGGCCAATGCTTCTGACTACACATGAAAGTAGTTAAACTGCTCTGACATTCTCTGCCTTTCACCAAATATCTCAACACTTGAAAGTTTTACTGGTAAATTATAATGGATTTAATTGTTTGTTTATTGTGCTTAAGACAATCCTGCATTTGTGTCTCAGACAATCACCTTCTAAAAGTTACTCTGAATAGAAAATTAATATTTTCCAAACCAGGGCCAAGCTCTAATCATAAACTGAAATGTACCTTCATACATTTTGGCAACTTCCCAAATACAGTACTAATTTGAGTAGGTATTTACAGTGAGAAGTGAAGTTTTCTATACATAGAGGATTGAAGTCCTGCTGAGATCAGTCTCCATCTCTCTGTCTCACTCATTTTTGACCTGAACATAATGTGCTACTGTTGAATAAACAATCAACCTCCAGGAAGGCACGCCTCCAGGAAGGTTACCCTCTTGAGTATCCTTAAGCAAGTCTCCCAGAGTCCCTGGGTCTCAATTCTAGTTGGTAATATTGATCTGAGAGGGGCAGACTAATTAATCTGCAACATTAAGAATGTCAATCATAGGATTAGTTAACACAAAAATTCACTTTGAAAGAGCCATCTTCCTGCAGGCAATTAAGTATCTGGAAAAAAAAAAAAAAAAGGATAGCCTATAATTCATCACTTCACTGCATCTCCCTAAACTCTCAATCCTAACTACATACTTTAACTCCAACTGCAGAAAGAGGTTGTTTCAATAGTCCTGTCTTAATAGCTGGTCCTTATTTCTCTGACATGTTTTCTTATTTCCTTTTTGTTTCTCAGAGCACCTTCTTTAATAGGCAGTTCCAGTGTGGGCTGGTGTTAACATTTTACATGTTTCCTAGACTTTTCTTTCCCAGAGTTCATTTTTATCAAAGGGGCTGGTCTAGGATGAGCTACTTTTCCCTCTGTGCTTGTAGGCATTATCCTCCAGCGACCATGTTAACCTTCAATACTGCCTATGATATAGGTGATATAAAAAGACACACCCCAAGGTGAACTCAGGTAACCCAAATTAGTAGCATGGGTAAACAGTTCTTATAGGAATAGTTTAAATCACAAGCGTAATCATTGCTCAGAACTGCTGAGAGAAAATTCTCCAAAGTTCTCTTATGGGAACATCTGATGTACTGATGCCCTTCATTCTAGACTATCATTTCAAAGAAGTTTTATAGAGGACAGCCTAGGCAGATAGGGCAGAGGGCTAATTTATTTTCTGAACATTATAACATCTCATTCTATGGCAAAGTTTGAAGGGGCTTGGCTGAAGTCCATTTCAGGTCCCTAAGCTCGGATGTCTGGTTGTGGCTCAGCTTTTCTGTGTTAACACCATTCACCCACCCCCTCCACCACATCCCCAAGGAACCTGGGGTTCATAAATATCTCCTTCCACAAACATGAAGTCCATACTGTTTGCTATACTAGATATTATCTGTCTCTGAAACAAAAGCTTCTGCCAGCATCTGCGAAACTGTGGCCCACTAACCCCTCAGCCTGCAACTAGCCTGCGGGAATCTCAAGACCTTCACAGTTCTCACAAGGGCATCATCACTGTCTGTGCTCTCATCCGGTGCATCCTTCTGTTCCAACTGAGGGTCACTGAATTTCTCCTCAGGTAACATTGAATTGGCTTGAACATCAAGCCTTTGATAACATTCTGCTGAACTCAGTGTACTCTGAGTTTGAATAGCAGTAAAAATTACATTTCACGGAATGAAAAATTATAAATGTTTATTTAGATAAGAAAAATCTGAGGAAAAAAACATGAATAAGTTTAAGACACCTCCAAATCTGAAACAATACAAAATTTTTTTCCAGGGAATGTTGTTTTACCAGAGGCAGCAATGGAACATTTGAACATTTCAAATGTTCAAAACAGTTCAAACCTATGAACATTTCACACATGGTAAAAAATGAAAGCTATATACAAAATACTATCAAATGAAGGTAATGAATATATAAAAAAATAAAAATTCCTGAAAAGAGTTTAAACATTGTTTCTCACTAGTTCTATAAGCAACTTAAAAAGGTAAAGGAGAGAATTATGAAGATTTACACATCAAATTCTCATAGCTTTGGAACACCCCTAGTGTATGCTGTAAAAAGTTAGACACTGAAATGTATTTTCCACACCTCAGTTTAAGTGGTACTGTGAGACAGCTATTGTTTTGCACAACTGCAAATTAAGGGTCATATTCAGAAGACAAGACTCAATAATTTGGAATTCTGTTTTGGAAACACAGTATTAACATAGTTTCAACTAGACTTCCATGTTTATGCATGCAGGGCTTTGCCCTGAGTTTCTCAGGTGAATAAATTATATATCATTTTATTGGCTTTAAGCAGTTCTTTGTAATTAAACCATAGTTCAAAAGTAATCTGCCTGTGTTGTCTCAGAGAAAAGTAACATGATGTGTCAAACAAGAACACTGGGACTCTGCTCCATAAGGGTTCATATACAACAAAAATAGATAATAGTTAGCAACATGAGGATAAAAACTGTTTTTCTCTCTAGTAACTACTAAGACTGTTTGCATTTAGTAGACATTTATTAAATATTCACTGAAGTAAATGAACATAAATAACTTTATTCCACTGAATATTTTGATCACAGAAGACTTGTACTATAAGGGATTTAAATCATCAGTAATTTGGACTTGCTACTCAAATAAGATGTTTTTCTGGAACTCTCTTCCTTTTTCCATGATCCAGGGGATGTTGGCAATTTGATCTCTGGTTCCTTGGCTTTTCTAAAACCAGCTAAAACATCTAGAAGTTCATGGTTGACGTATTGCTGAAGTCTGGCTTGGAGAATTTTGAGCATTACTTTACTAGCGTGTGAGATGAGTGCAATTGTGTGGTAGTTTGAGCATTTTTTGGATTTGTCTTTTTTGGGGACTGGAATGAAAGTGGATCTTTTCCAGTCCTGTGGCCACTGCTGAGTTTTCCAAATTTGCTGGCATATTGAGTGCAACACTTTCACAGCATCATCTTTCAGGATTTGAAATAGCTCAACTGGTTTTCCATGAACTCCACTAGCTTTGTTCAGAGTGCTGCTTTGGCATTGCCTTTCTTTGGGATTGGAATGTAAATTGACGTTTTCCAGTCCTGTGGCCACTGCAGAGTTTTCCAGATTTGCTGGCATATTGAGTGCAGCACTTTCACAGCATCATCTTCGAGGATCTGAAATAGCTCAATTGGAATTACATCACCTCCACTTTTTTCATAGTGATGCTTTCTAAAGCCCACTTGACTTCACATTCCAGGATGTCTGGCTCTAGGTCAGTGATCACACCATCATGATTATCTGGGTTGTCAAGATCTTTTTGGAACAGTTCTTCTATGTATTCTTGCCACCTCTTCTTAATATCTCCTGCTACTGTTAGGTCCATACCATTTCTGTCCTTTATCGAGCCCATCTTTGCATGAAATGTTCCCTTGGTATCTCTAATTTTCTTGAAGTGATATCTAGTCATTCCCATTCTGTTGTTTTCCTCTATTTCTTTGCATTGATCGCTGAGAAAGGCTTTCTTATCTCTTCTTGCTATTCTTTGGAACTCTGCATGCAGATGCATAGATCTTTCCTTTTCTCCTTTGCTTTTCGCTTCTCTTCTTTTCACAGCTATTTGCAAGGCCTCCCCAGACAGCCATTTTGCTTTTTTGCATTTCTTTCCCATGGGGATGGTCTTGATCCCTGTCTCCTGTACAATGTCATGAATCTCTGTCCATAGTTCATCAGGATCTCTATCTATCAGATCTAGGCCCTTAAATCTATTTCTCACTTCCACTGTATAATCATAAGGGATTTGATTTAGGTCACACCTGAATGATCTAGTGGTTTTCCCTACTTTCTTAAATTTAAGTCTGAATTTGGCAATAAGGTGTCCATGATCTGAGCCACAGTCAGCTCCTGGTCTTGTTTTTGCTGATTGTATAGAGCTTCTCCATCTTTGGCTGCAAAGAATATAATCAATCTGATTTCAGAGTTGACCATCTGGTGATGTCCATGTGTAGAGTCTTCTCTTGTGTTGTTGGAAGAGGGTGTTTGCTAGGACCTGTGTGTTCTCTTGGCAAAACTATTAGCCTTTACCCTGCTTCATTCCATATTCCAAGGCCAAATTTGCCTGTTACCCCAGGTGTTTCTTGACTTCCTACTTTTCCATTCCAGTCCCCTATAATGAAAAGAACATCTTTTGGGGATATTAGTTCTAAAAGGTCTTATAGGTCTTCAGAGAACCACTCAACTTCAGCTTCTTCAGCGTTACTAGTTGGGGCATAAGCTTAGATTACTGTGATATTTAATGGTTTGCCTTGGAAACGAACAGAGATCATTCTGTCGTATTTGAGATTGCATCCAAGTACTGCATTTCAGACTCTTTTGTTGACCTTGATGGCTACTCCATTTCTTCTGAGGGATTCCTACCCACAGTAATAGATATAATGGTCATCTGAATTAAATTCACCCATTACAGTCCATTTTAGGTCGCTGATTCTTAGAATGTCAACGTTCACTCTGGTCATCTCCTGTTTGACCACTTCCAATTTGCCTTGATTCATGGACTTAACATTCCAGGTTCCTATGCAATATTGCTCTTTATAGCATTGGACCTTGCTTCCATCACCAGTTACATCCACAACTGGGTATTATTTTTGCTTTGGCTCCATCCCTTCATTTTTTCTGGAGTTATTTCTCCACTGATCTCGAGTAGCATATTGGACACCTACCGACCTGGGGAGTTCCTCTTTCAGGATCCTATCATTTGCTTTTTCATACTGTTCATGGGGTTCTCAAGGCAAGAATACTGAATTGGTTTGCCATTCCTTTTTCCAGTGGACCACATTCTGTCAGATCTCTCCTCCATGACCCACCTGTCTTGGGTGGCCCACATGGCATGGCTTAGTTTCATTGAGTTAGATATGGCTGTGGTCCATGTGATTAGATTGACTAGATTTTTGTGATTATGGTTTCAGTGTGTCTGCTCTCTGATGCCATCTCGCAACACCTACCATCTTGCCAACACCTGCTGGATCATGGAAAAAGTTCCAGAAAAAAAACATCTATTTCTGTTTTATTGACTATGCCAAAGCCTTTGACTTTGTGGATCACAATCAACTGTGGAAAACTCTGAAAGAAATGGTAGACCAACTGACCTGCCACTTGAGAAACCTGTATGCAGGTCAGGAAGCAACAATTAGAACTGGACATGGAATAAAGAATTGATGCTTTTGAACTGTGGTGTTGGAGAAGACTCTTGAGAGTCCCTTGGACTGCAAGAAGATCCAACCAGTCCATTCTGAAGGAGATCAATCCTGGAATTTCTTTGGAAGGAATGATGCTAAAGCTGAAACTCCAGTATTTTGGCCACCTCATACGAAGAGTTGACTCATTGGAGAAGACTCTGATGCTGGGAGGGATTGAGGGCAGGAGAAGAAGGGGATGACAGAGGATGAGATGGCTGGATGGCATCACTGACTTGATGGATGTGAGTCTGAGTGACCTCCGGGAGCTGGTGATGGACAGGGAGGCCTGGCGTGCTGCAGTTCATGGTGTCGCAAACAGTCGGACACGACTGAGAGACTGATCTGATCTGATCTAATGGAACAACAGACTCATTCCAAATAGGAAAAGGAGTATGTCAAGGCTGTATATTATCACCCTGCTTATTTAACTTATATGCAGAGTACATCATGAGAAATGCTGGGCTGGAAGAAGCACAAGCTGGAATCAAGATTGAGGGGAGAAATATCAATAACCTTAGATATGCAGATGACACCACCCTTATGGCAGAAAGTGAAGAGGAACTAAATAGCCTCTTGATGAAAGTGAAAGAGGAGAGTGAAATCAGTGGTTTAAAGCTCAATATTCAGAAAATGAAGATCATGGCTTCTGGTCCCATCACTTCATGGGAAATAGATGGGGAAACAGTGGAAACAGTGTCAGACTTTATTTTTCTGGGCTCCAAAAATCACTGCAGATGGTGACTGCAGCCATGAAATTAAAAGATGTTTACTCCTTGGAAGGAAAGTTATGACCAACCTAGATAGCATATTGAAAAGCAGAGACATTCCTTTGCCAACAAAGGTCCGTCTAGTCAAGGCTATGGTCTTTCCTGTGGTCATGTATGGATGTGAGAGTTGGACTGTGAAGAAGGCTGAGCACTGAAGAATTAATGTTTTCAAACTGTGGTGTTGGAGAAGACTCTTGAGAGTCCCTTGAACTGCAAGGAGATTCAACCAGTCCATTCTGAAGGAGATCAGCCCTGGGATTTCTTTGGAAGGAATGATGCTAAAGCTGAAACTCCAGTATTTTGGCCACCTCATGCTAAGTGTTGACTCATTGGAAAAGACTCTGATGCTGGGAGGGATTGGGGGCAGGAGGAGAAGGGGACGACAGAGGATGAGATGGCTGGATGGCATCACTGACTTGATGGACATGAGTTTGAGTGAACTCCAGGAGTTGGTGATGGACAGGAGGCCTGGGGTGCTGCAATTCATGGGGTTGCAAAGAGTTAGACATGACTGAGTGACTGAATTGAACTGATTCAAATAAGGAAAATATCCATTGGAATAAACATGTTGTAGTCTCACAGTTTCTATGGTATGATGATGATTTTTAAAGAAAATTTTACTTGTAAACTCCAAAGCATAAAGTGTTTTATATTTCAGTAAAGGAAAAAAAGAGAAAAAATAATTTAATCTAAATGGTTTTGTTTTTATTTTCTGGTAAAATGAACACTTCTATAGGGAATATAATTCTAAAAATAATTATTTTTCTAATCTCCAGAAAAATGCTTACACAACATTTTTCTGGAGATTAGAATGCCTTCGTATTATAATTCTCAAATATAAAGTTTCTTAAGTACGGTGCCATGACAGAATGATAGCTAATTCTTTAAGTTCCCATACCTAATGAAAAACTAGGAGAAAACTGGCATGGACACCTTCTTCAGGTAAAGATATCACATGGGGAGGAATTCCTGGTTTGGCTATGCATGAAAGCAACCCTTTTCAATATCAATTTCTAGCTCCAAACTAAAGTCTATCAAAAGTACTGGTACACACTTCAGAAGCCATAATTTAAAAACTTTTTTGGGTGATTATGGTGCCCAGGTAGGTTTGAGAGCTGTTCACACACATCACAGAAAACAGAGCAGTAAACCAGAACAGCAGACAAACCAAATCAAGTTTTGGAATGAGAATTAAGAAGCTGCAGAGAAGTGAGTCAGATCTGGGAGGGCTCTATGTCTGACAGTTAAGAGAGAAATTAAGTCACAGACTCAAACAGGACAGTGTTTTAGGATCAAGAAGACAATCAATTGGATGTGTGGGCCCCTAGGCTGTTGAAAGAGGGAGCGGTGCTACCAGTATAAGGTCTATTATCTCATGTTCTAAATCCAGAGACAATATTATTTTAAAGAAAATTTTGACCTTAATTTTTCTCCAGAAAAAATACTGTCACATTAATCAGACCCATAAATTTTAGGGCTTTGTATTTCAGAAACACAATTACAATTTGGACAGTACAATTTACGACTGAAGAATGGGAGTAAGTTATGAAGTGTTAGGCATAGGAAGGAAATGTAAGTGGTTAACTGAGTCAACTTGAAAGAAAGGGGCTTCAGAAATGAGGCACTCAACAAAAATTAAGCTAACTAGTTTTCCCATTCTGTAAAGGAAATAAATCATTACTTGCCCATTAATGAAAGGTGTTCACCCTCTAAAAAACTGCGATCAGACAGTTTCATGGTTAAGGTCTCAGTTGTAGGACTTAGGCTTGTGTTTCATCGCTTAGCTGTGTGGTCATGAGCATGTCATTAGTCTTGATGAGCCCCAATGTCTTCATATGTAAAATTAGATGATAGGCGATAATAACAGTAACTGTTTCAAGTGATCATTATGATTATGTGAAATAATGTATTATTTTACTAAATTACTTAGTATTGATCCACATTATGAGTTTAGCATCTCAGTGAGCCAGTGCATTTGGTTACCTGATTTCATGAATATATTAGTTCAAAGTTTAGTAGTGAGGAAAGGGCCTCACATGTTAAAATTTGTGACTTTCCATAGGATCCCAGGATGACACAGTTGGAATTGATTTTCAAGATTTTAGTCAAACTCCTTAAGTTTACAGCAGAAATTTAGAGATCAAATGGGTGTGAACTACATCTTTCTTTTCTTATTTATTTATTTTTTTAATTTTTTAACTTTACAATATCGTATTGGTTTTGCCATATATCAACATGAATCCGCCACAGGTATACACGTGTTCCCCATCCTGAACCCCCTCCCTCCTCCCTCCCCGTACCATCCCTCTAATGATGCCTAGAAATTGCTTAACTGAATTTTCTCTTACAGTTTTTTTATTTTTATTTTTTGATGAAACTTAAGGTGGTGCTTCCCTGGTGGCTTAGATGGTAAAGAATCCGCCTGCAATGTGGGAGACCTGGGTTCTATCCCTGGGTTGGGAAGATCCGCTGGAGGAGGGCATGGCAACCCACTCCAGTATTCTTGCCTGGAGAATCCCCATGGACAGAGGAGCCTGGTGGGCTACAGTCCACAGGATCACACAGAGTTGAACACAACAAGAGATTTAGCACAGCACACAAGTAATCAGACAATACTGTTTGTGGCCCCTCCAAGCCCACTCATCTCCCCAGAAGTAACTCCTAGATATGTGTGTCCTCCCAGACCTTTTTAATGTGACTACAAATCATTTCCTACATGGAAGTCAGGCCTTCAGCAACATACAGAACCCTCAGAAATTGGTTTCAGGGATTTCAAGACTGGTCTCCAAATTTCCTCATTCTCAATCTAGTGCTTTTTCACCACACCATGATTCTTCATGTCCTTGTAGATCATGTCATCTTGTTCTAAATGTTCTTCAGTTATTTTCTGCAACATCAATCACTTTTCTCTACTATGCTCTGGTCTCTGACTGGTTCCTTCTTATAAAACATACCACTCTAGAAAATTAGCAAGGTCTTTGGCAGTAGGATCTATAACAGGTATTGAAAACTGACTTAACTTTAATAATCAAAAAAATGTTCTATTAATAATTGTAAAACCACAAGTACCTCATCTTCTCTGATATAGTTTGTTCATGATAAAAATGAATAATAGGGAATCATTATTCTTATTACTTCTTACTCTTTTATTGTGACAACTAAATAAGCATTGCTTCATAAAATAAATAAAAATATTTAATCAATATAGCATTTCAGGATGGACTTTTCTTGATGCGTTCATTGTCTGACATTATCATTAGGCCCATAGCATGATCTAGAAAAAATTTTCTACAAGTTGCTCTTAAGTTACAGATCAGCATACCTATACAGCTTGTTCTCAAAACCAGCAGCCTTGTTTCTGCTTTTATTATTATTATTCCAAAGCAACTGCATTAGTCTCAAACTCCAAATTGATTTCTCCTTATCTCCAAAAATTCAGAATGTTGTAGCACCTGAGTACTGAGTTCTCAGGTCTCTTCTCTTATCTCAATCATTCCCCTAGTGATGTCACCCAGTCTCACCACTATAAACACCATATACATTCTGATGGCTTTGTATCTTCAGTCTCAACTTTCCAACAAACTCCAGATTCAATTGTTGCAACTGCCTATTTGACACCATTATTCAACATCTAATTGGCATCTCTGTTCACACTTCCACATGTCTAAAATTCAACTGACCCACTCATTTCTCAGTATTCTCCATAATTGTATTCTTCTGGTTGCTCAAGTTTTAAACAAACTTTGGAATCACTTTTGACTCTCTCTTCTCAAGATCCCACATATCCAGTTGGCTCTATCTTCAAAATGTACCCAGAATCTAAACACTTCCCTCCAACTTCATTACTAATACCCTGATCTATGCCACAATCATGTCAGACCTGGATTATTGCAATGTTTTATTTATCTTCTCTTTCCCTGCTCCCACCTCAAATCTGTCCTCAAATATTTAAGGAGGTTCAGAATCTAGACCCTCGCTACCTCCCAGACTATCTTCCAATCAACTGTCCCTGAATTCCAGGCAGGTTGACTCTAGCTCTGTGCTTTCCACTCTTCTCTTAAAGGGGTGGTACAATACAAAACTTAGAGGATTCAGAGCTGTAAGGATTTAGGGTGTGGATAGTACCTCTGTCACATATCAGCTGTGTACACACAAACCATTGAATCCCTCTTAGTTGCAAATTACTTTAAAAATTATAAGTAGCAATACTACTTTTTCTGTTGAGAGTGTTAGCCATGCAGTCATGTCTGACTCTTTGTCACCCCATGGACTGTATAGCCCACAAGACTCCTATGTCCATGGAATTAGCCAGGCAAGAATACTGGAGTGGGTTGCCATCTCCTTCTCCAGAGGATCATCCCAAGCCAGGGATCGAACACTGCTCTCCCACACTGCAGGGAGACTCTTTACCCTGAGCCAACAGAGAAGCCCTTACTCTTTCTATTAGGTTGCCATAAAATCAGATTAGATACAAAAGTGTTTTAAACATTAACTGCTATAGAAATACTTAGTATTCTTAAAATCTAATCCTTCCTATCTATTTATAACCCAGGTTCACCTCTTTACTTCCAAGTCCTTTCAAGGCAAACAACTAAACATCACAGTAATCCAAGGCTATGTTCCAACAATTAATGCCAAAAAATATGAATTTAAAAAGTTCTATGAAGACCAATGAGACCTGCTAGAACTACCACAAAAATGATTTCCTTTTCATCATAGGGACTGAAATGCAAAAGTAGGAAGTCAAGAGATACCAGGAGTAACAGGTAAGTTTATCCATGGAGTACAAAATGAGGCAGGGCAAAAGCTTCATTTTGGCCTGAGAAGTCAAATAGGCCTTAGGAAACATTAAGTTAAGTCGCTCAGTCGTGTCCGACTCTTTGTGACCCCGTAGACTGCAGCCTACCAGGCTCCTCCGTCCATGAGATTTTCCAGGCAAGAATACTGGAGTGGGTTGCCATTTCCTTCTCCAGGGGATCTTCCTGACCCAGGGATCAAATCCGGATCTCCCGCATTGGAGGCAGACACTTTAACCTCTGAGCCACCAGGGAAGCCCTTAGGAAACATTACTATAAAAAAAGTTAGTGGAGGAAATAGAATTCCAGTTGAGCTATTTGAATCCTAAAAGATGATTCTAGTTAAAGTGCTGCAATCTATATGCCAGTAAATTTGCAAAACAGGGCAGTGGCCATAGGACTGGAAAAGATCAGTTTTCATTAAAATCCCAAAGAACTGCAGTGCCAGTTTTTTAAGGAATCTCCACACTGTTCTCCATAGTGGCTGTACTAGTTTGCATTCCCACCAACAGTGTAAGAGGGTTCCCTTTTGTCCACACCCTCTCCAGCATTTATTGCTTGTAGACTTTTGGATCGCGGCCATTCTGACTGGCATGAAATGGTACCTCATTGTGGTTTTGATTTGCATTTCTCTGATAATGAGTGATGTAGAGCATCTTTTCATGTGTTTGTTAGCCATCTGTATGTCTTCTTTGGAAAAATGTCTATTTAGTTCTTTGGTGCATTTTTTGATTGGATCATTTATTTTTCTGGAATTGAGCTGCAGGAGTTGCTTTTATATTTTTTGAGGGATGGTATGGGGAGGGAGGTGGGAGGGGGGTTCAGGATGGGGAACACGTGTACACCCATGGCGGATTCATGTTGATGTATGGTAAAACCAATACAATATTGTAAAGTAAATAATAATAATAATGTTAAAAATTAAAAAAAAAAAAAAAGAAAAGAAATGCAGTGCCAAAGAAAGTTCTAACTACCACACAAGTGACTCATTCACATGCTAGCAAGGTAATGCTCAAAATCCTTCAAGCTAGGCTTCAACAGTATGTGAACTGAGAACTTTCAGATGTGCAGAAGGCAGAGGAACCAGAGACGAAATTGCCAGAAAAACATCTACTTCTGCCTCATCAACTACATGAAAGTCTTTGATTCTGTGTGAATCACAACAAACTGTGGAAAATCCTTAAAGAGATGTGAATACTAGACCACCTTCAGTTCGTTCAGTTCAGTCACTCAATTGTGTCTGACTCTTCCCGACCCCATGAATCACAGCACGCCAGGACTCCCTGTCTATCACCAACTCTCAGATTCCACCCAAACGCATGTCCATCAAGTCAGTGATGCCATCCAGCCATCTCATCCTCTGTCGTCCCCTTCTCCTCCTGCCCCCAATCCCTCCCAGCATCAGAGCCTTTTCCAATGAATCAACTCTTCGTATGAGGTGGCCAAAGTACTGGAGTTTCAGCTTCAGCATCAGTTCTTCCAATGAACACCCAGGACTGATATCTTGTAGAATGGACGGTTGGATCTCCTTATAGTCCAAGAGACTCTCAAGAGTCTTCAACACCACAATTCAAAAGCATCAATTTTTCAGCACTCAGCTTTCTTCACAGTCCAACTCTCACATCCATACATGACCACTGGAAAAACCATAGCCTTGACTAGATGGACATTTGTTGGCAAAGTAATGTTTCTGCTTTTGAATATGCTAGCTAGGTTGGTCATAACTTTCCTTCCAAGGAGTAAATGTCTTTTAATTTCATGGCTTCAGTCACCATCTGCAGTGATTTTGGAGCCTCCAAAAATAAAGTCTGACACTGTTTCCCCATCTATTTGCCATGAAGTGGTGGGACCAGATGCCATGATCTTCGTTTTCTGAATGTTGAGCTTTAAGCCAACTCTTTCACTCTCCACTTTCACTTTCATCCAGAGGCTTTTTAGTTCCTCTTCACTTTCTGCCATAAGGGTGGTGTCATCTGCATATCTGAGGTTATTGATATTTTCCCCAGCAATCTTGATTCTAGCTTGTGCTTCTTCCAGCCCACCTTACCTGCCGCCTGAGAAACCTGTATGCAAGTCAAGAAGCAACAGTTAAAATCAGACATGGAACAATGGAATAGGTTAAAATTGGGAAAGGAGTTCATCAAGGCTGTTTATTGTCACCTTGCTGATTTAACTTATTTGCAGATTATCATGCAAAATGTCGGGCTGGATGAAGAACAATCAAGATGGCTGGAAGAAACATCAATAACCTCAGATATGCAGATGACACTATCCTAATGGCAGACAGTGAAGAGGAACTAAGGAACCTCTTGAAGAAGGTGAAAGAGGAGATTGAAAAAGCTGGCTTAAAACTCAACATTCAAAAAACTAAGCTCATGGCATCTGGTCTAATCACTTCAAGCAAATAGATGGTGAAAAAATAGTAACAGATTTTATTTTGAGGGGCTCCAAAATCACTGTGGGCAGTGACTGTAGCCATGAAATTAATAACACTTGTTCCTTGAAAGGAAAGATATGAAAAACCTAGACAGTGTATTAAAAAGCAGAGACATCACTTTGCCAACAAAGGTCCATCTAGTCAAATTTATGGTTTTTCCAGTAGTCATGTACGGATGTGAGAGTTGGACCATACAGAAGGCTGAACACTGAAGAACTGATGCTTCTGAACTGTGGTGTTGAAGAAGACTCTTTGGAGTCCCTTGGGCAGCAAGGAGATCTAACCAGTCAATCCTGAAGATTGTTTGGAAGACCTGATGCTGAAGTTGAAGCTCCAGTACTTTGGCCACCTGATGCAAAGAGCTGACTCATTGGAAAAGACCGTGATGCTGGGAAAGATTGAGGGCAGGAGGAGAAGGGGGCAACAGAGGATGAGATGATTGGATGGCATCACCGACTCAATGGACACTAGTTTGAGCAAACTCTGGGAGATAGTGAAGGACAGGAAAACCTAGCATGCTGCCACTAATAAGGTCGAAAAGAGTCAAGGACAGGGAAGACTGGTGAGCTTCCATTCGTGGGGTCACAAAGAGTCAGACACTACTGAGGGACTGAATGACAACAACAACCTCTTTCTAGTTCAAAGGCAAACTAGTAAAAAATGTATCTCTTCCTTTTCAAGTCCTATTGCACTGTTTGTTTCAAAGATTTGATGTATTTTATATCAACATATATTTTTTGTACTCAACAAATATTTCAATAGTTTAATTCTGTCTAACTTATCACAAGTTTATAGTTCCTTGTGTGAAGTTGACCTTACTTCTGAATTTATTACAATCATATGCATACTTTTTCTACTACTCCCAGCCAGACTATTGTTTCTTTGTAGGACATGATGCTCTCTACAAAATACTCTTTAATACCTTACATATTACATAGGTAAAAGGAAATTAATACATTTTTGTAGCTGATGTGGCTATTTGACACAATAAACAGAATCACTTTAACAACTCATTATGAACAAAACTCATACTTCCCATATTGAAAGAAATATCTTTTATGACCCTAAAATGGAAATGGCATTATGGCTTGAGTTCAAAAATAGATTAAGCTGTGGCATAATGGTCTTTTAATAAAAATGTAACTCTAAACTCTGATCACAGGCATAATCTCCATAAGGAGAAACAGTTACTAAATTGTATATTTATAATTTTTAAATTTATTTGAGGCCACTGTGTCAAGAACCCAAACTCACAATAGTTTCAAGAAAAATAAGCAAGCTGTCAGAATCTCTTGAGCCTATTTTGTTTCACATGTTTCAGTTGCAAACAATTACTGGAACAAATGCTTACTGATGCAGAAGATTTAAAACAGGTTTAAAAAAACTCAAATTTAGGAAATTAAATTTTGGAAACGATTTTGATTCCTTAGTGGAATAGTTCCATAGATATGACACTGAACCAAAAAAAAAAAAAAAAACCAAAACGACAAAATAGAGAAATGAAGAAGCTGACAAGGAGCCTGAGTCTACCATTCTGTAAAATTATTATACTGAGATACAGGCCTAATTTGAAAAAGTAACTTACAATTTTTAAAAACTGGCTTCTCACAGTTATTCTTACATAAATAACCCTGAACTGTAATAATTAATCCAAAACTAATTAAATATAATCTTATTTTCTTTCTTATAATTTAATTTCCTACTTTTGATTTCAATTAGCTGGCTGTCCATGATAAATTCACCATGTATTCCACATGCTGGATTTTGAAAAAATTCTATATTTCTTTATTTTTTCAATTGGAACAGCAATATAAGACAAACCGTTAAAAGCCCAGACTTTGGAGTCAAGCCACCTTTGTTCTAATCCTAGCCCTACTACTTATTAGCTTTGTGACTAAGGAAATTTTGTAACCACTTTGTGCCTCAGTTTTCTCAGTTAAATAAGTATTGTAACAGTGCCTATCTCATATGATTTTTAAGTATATTGGAGTTAATATTTTGTTAATATATTAAAATAACCTAACACAATGTGCTGTGTTTGCTGTTATTAATTTTAATTAACTATAGGGGTCAAGAAACATTTTCTTAAAGAAAGTACATAATATAGGCTGCAGAAAGGCTTGCAACTCTAGTGGCTGCAGCTACTCAACTTTGCTGTCGTAGTTTGAAAGCAGCCATAGACAAGACATAAAGAACAGGCATGGCTTATGTTCCAATAAAACATTTTTTTCTTAAACCTTTTATTTATCAAAACATGTCAGGAGCTTTCTGATTCCTAAACCATACTGTTTGGAAAACCTCTCCTATCTTAGGAATGGGCTGTGGCATTATTACTCTAAAAATATAAGCATTCTAGTGTTAGAATGTAACGTGGGTACCTGCCTTACCGGACATCTGCAGGATCTCATTGGCGAATGAGGAATGAGTCATAAAAGCAACTGATGATGCTTTTACAAAACAGATTAGGAATCATAACATTGGTTTTAATATATTTGGATACTCTCTTCATTTAACTCCTAATCCTAATCATATCTAATATTTATCACTTATAATTATTCCATAACTCCTTCCAAGTTGTATTTGATGCTAATGTTAACCTCCTTTCATCTCTATTAAAGTAGGTGTGTGTGTGTGTGTGTGTGTGTGTGTGTGTGTGTGTGTGTGTGTGTTAATAAAGTGAGGGAGAGGGTGCACACAGAATGTGCCAGTGAACAGGAAGAAGATGGCAATGTGTATATGACTCAGAAGCTAAGAACTAAATGAAATATGAAAAGTCACAATAAATAGAAGAATTTAGTACACCAAATCCTTTGTGAAATGAGACATATAATACAGGGCAGAAGGAGAGATTTAAATAATGAAAAAAAAGTCTTTGTTTACCAATGTAGTTACCATTCCATGCTCTTTATTCTTTTGAATAGATTAAGAGCTTCTCTGTTGTCATTTGCCATCTACTCGAAGGACTTTTATTTTCATCCAGTTTTATTGAGGTACAAATGACATATAACACTGTATAAGTTTGAGGTGTGCAGTAAAATGATCTGACTTACATGTGTCAAATGTTTACCACAATATGAATATCCATCATCTCATATAGATATAAAATTAAAGAAATAGGAAAATACAATTTTCCTTGTGATGAGACTTTTTTTAGCTCTATTCTCTTAACAATTTTCATATATAATACACAGCAATGTTAATTATACTTACTTGTTGTACATTGCATCCTAGTACTACTTATAACTGGAAATTTCTAACATTTTTGGTCTTTTGTGTCTACTTTATTTTTCTAAGTATACTACTTGTGGAATTCATCCATATTTTTGCATGTGGCTGTAAGGCAATTCTCATCAATGTATGAATATATTACAATTTATCATTCTTATGATAATGTCATTTGTTTTGTTTCTAGTTTGAAGTATCACAAATAGTGCTTTTATGAAATGAACTTTATTGTATACACCTTTTGGTAAATATACATGAGGATTTCTGTTGGGCATATACCTAGGAGTAGTATTGCTGAGTTATGGGATATGTCTATGGGTCACCCTTAAGATACTGTTAAGCAGGTTCCAGTTCAGTTCAGTTCAGTCACTCAGTCGTGTCCAGCTCTTTGTGACCCCATGGACTGCAGCATGCCAGGCCTTCCTGGCCATCAGCAACTCCCAGAGCTTGCTCACACTCATGTCCATTGAGTTGGTAATGTCTCCAACCATCTCATCCTCTGTGGTTCCCTTCTCCTCCTGCCTTCAGTCTTTCCCAACATCAGGGTCTTTTCAAATGAGTCAGTTCTTCACATCAGGTGGCAAAAGTATTGGAGCTTCAGCTTCAACATCAGTGCTTCGAATGAACTGCCAGGACTGACCTCCTTTAGGATGAACTGGTTGGATCTCCTTTTAGTCAAAAGGATTCTCAAGAATCTTCCCCAACACCACACTTCAAACACATCAATTCTTCAGCCCTCAGCTTTCTTTATAGTTCAACTCTCACGTCCATACATGACTACTGGAAAAACCATAGCCTTGACTAGACATTACTGTGGGCAAAGTAAGAATCTTCCCCAACACCACACTACAAACACATCAATTCTTCAGCACTCAGCTTTCTTTATAGTCCAACTCTCACATCCATACATGACTACCGGAAAAACCATAGCCTTGACTAGACACTACTTTGTCGACAAAGTAATATCTCTGCTTTTTAATATGTTGTCTAAGTTGGTCATAACTTTCCTTCCAAGGAGTAAGCATCTTAATTTCATGGCTTCAGTCACCATCTGTAGTGATTTTGGAGCCCCCAAAAATAAACTCAGCCACTGTTTCATTGTTTCCCCATCTATTTGCCATAAAATGATGGGACCAGATGCCATGATCTTATTTTTCTGAATGTTGAGTTTTAAGCCAAATTTTTCACTCTCTTTCACTTTGATCAAGAGGCTCTTTAGTGTTTCTTCACTTTCTGCCATAAGTGTGATATCATCAAAATATCTGAGGTTATTGATATTTCTCCCGGCAATCTTGATTCCAGCTTGTGCTCCATCCAGCCCAGTGTTTCTCATGATGTACCCTGCATATAAGTTATATAAACAGGGTGACAATATACAGCCTTGCCGTACTCCTTTTCATGTTTGGAACCAGTTGACTTCTGGACCTGCATACAGATTTCTCAGGTGGTCTGGTATTCCCATCTCGTTCAGAGTTTTCCACAGTTTATTTTGATCCACATAGTCAAAGGCTTTGGCATAGTCAATAAGGCTTTGCCATAGTCAATAAAGCAGAAATAGATGTTTTTCTGGAACTCTCCTGCTTTTCAATGATCCAGTGATGTTGGCAATTTGATCTCTGGTTCCTCTGCCTTTTCTAAAACCAGCTTGAACATCCAGAAGTTCATGGTTCACATATTGCTGAAGCTTGGCTTGGAGAATTTTGAGCATTACTTTGCTAGTGTGTGAGATGAGTGCAATTGTTGTGGTAGTTTGAGTATTCTTTGGCATTGCCCTTCTTTGGGATTAGAATGAAAACTGACTTTTTCCAGTTCTGTGGTCATTGCTGAGTTTTCCATATTTGCTGGCATATTGAGTGCAGCACTTTCACAGTATCATCTTTCAGGATTTGAAATAGCTCAACTGGAATTCCATCACCTCCACTAGCTTTGTTTGTAGTGATGCTTCCTAAGGCCCAGTTGACTTCACATTCCAAGATGTCTGGCTCTAGGTGAGTGATCACACCATTGTGATTATCTGGGTCATGAAGATCTTTTTTGTACAGTTCTTCTGTATATTCTTGCCACCTCTTCTTAATATCTTCTGCTTCTGTTAGGTCCATACCATTTCTGTCCTTTATCGATCCCATCTTTGCATGAAAAGTTCTGTTCGTATCTCTAATTTTCTTCAAGAGATCTCTAGTCTTTCCCATTCTATTGTTTTCCTCTATTTCTTTGCATTAATCACTGAGGAACGCTTTCTTATCTCTCCTTGCTATTCTTTGGAATGCTGCATTCACATGGGTATATCTTTCCTTTTCTCCTTTTCTTTTCACTTCTCTTCTTTTCACAGCTATTTGTAAGGCCTCCCTCCTCCAACAGTAATTTTGCCTTTTTGCATTTCTTTTCTCTTGGTGATGGTCTTGATCCCTGTGTCCTGTACAATGTCACGAACCTCTGTCCATATTTGATCAGGCACTCTGTCTATCAGATCTAGTCCCTTAAATCTATTTTTCACTTCTGCTATATAATTGTAAGGGATTTTATTTAGGTCATACCGGAATGGTCTAGTGATTTTCCAAAGTGAAATCAATTAATCACTATTAACCACAGAGTGGATAATCAGTTCCCACTGTATAAGAATTTCAGTTGCTCCATATTCTCCTAGGATTATTTTTTTCTTTTTAGTCATTCTAGTGAGTATGGTTTTATTTCACATTTTCTTATCTACTAATGACATTGTATGTTTATCTCTTCCCTTTTAATAACTTGTGCCTTTTATTTATTCCTTTTGCTCTGGTGTACTAGCCAAGACCTCCAGTACAATTTGAATAGAAGTAATTATAGTGGGTATCCTTGCCTCATTTCCAATGCTAGAGGAGAAGCATTCAACATTTCCCCATTGGGTATGATATTTGCTATAGATGGGGTGTGTGTGTGTGTGTGTGTGTGTGTGTTCAGTTTCTCCGTCATGTCTGACTCTTTGCAACCCCACAGACTATAGACTACCAGACTCCTTTGTCCATGGAGTTTTCCAGGCAAGGATACTGGGGCAGGTTGTCACTTCCTACTCCAGGGGATCTTCCTGACTCAGGGATGGAACTCATGTCTCTTATGTCTCCTGTATTGGCAAGCAGATTCTTCACCACTGTGCCACTTGGAAAGCCATAGATT
Organism: Tragelaphus eurycerus; assembly: GCA_935064755.1. NCBI lineage: Eukaryota > Metazoa > Chordata > Mammalia > Artiodactyla > Bovidae > Tragelaphus > Tragelaphus eurycerus. The sequence continues at coordinate 1,597,205 of CAKXYN010000057.1, read as the reverse complement.
TTTTGTAGATAATATATATCAAATTATATTTATATAATTAGATGTTTTTAGGAAACTTAAGTTTGCTAAGTTTTTGTCATGATTATTTTTTTCACCTATTGAAATGATCATATAATTTTTCTTCAATTCCTTCAAAATTTTTGTGTAAAATTTGTGGACTTTCTTCCCTTAAATATTTTGTAGAATTAAATGTACCTTTGACTGCCTTCATCCTATTACCCCTCCCCCTACACTTTGCCTCTGATAACCACAAATCTGCTCTTTCTAGGAGTTTTTGGTTTTTTGTTTTTTTTTTCTTCTGGCTATTGTTATTGTTTTGTAACATTTTATTTTGTATTGGGGTATAGCTGATTAACAATGCTGTGATAGTTTCAGGTGAACAGCAAAGAGATTCAGCCATATGTATCTATGCATCAATTCTCCCCAATCCCACTCCCATCAAGGCTGCAACATAACATAGAGCAGAGTTCCTTATGCTATACAGTAGGTTTTTGTTGGCTATCCATTCTAAATTCAGCAGTATGTACATGTTCATCCCCAATTCACGAACTATACATTTGTTTGTTTTTGAAGTGTAAGGTATAACTTACCTATAATATTATTTTCATTCCTGGTATACAACACAATGATTGCTATATGTTTCAAATTAATCACTACAATAAGTCTGGTTACAAGCTATCACTATACAAAGGTATTATGTAGTTATTGAATGTAGATCTCACACTGTACATTTCATATCCATGATCATTTATTTTGTAAATGGAAATGGGTACCTCTTAATCTCCCTAACCTATTTGTTTCCTCCCCTCACACCTACTTCCCTCTGGCAATCACCTGTTTGTTCTCTGTATCGATAACCATACTTCTGTCTTACTATTTGTTCATTGTTTTGTTTTTTAGATTCCACATATAAGTGAAATCGTACATCAGTTGTCTGTCACTATCTGACACTTCACTTAGCATAACGCCTTCAAGGTTCATCCTTGTCACAAATGGCAAGATTTCATTCCTTTTTGTGGCTAACATTCCATTGTATATGAAGGACTTCTTTTAACATTTCTTGTAGGGTCAGTTGGATAAGGATGAATTCTTTCAGCTTTTGTAGGTTTGAAAAAGCATTTCACCTTCATTTCTTGACAGATATTTTTACTAGGTAAAGAATTCAATACTAATTACACTGGTTTCTTTTCAGTATTTTGAAGATGTTTTTCTACTGTCTAGTAGTTTATGTAGCTTAAAATGAGAGGTCTGCTATCATTCTTATCTTTGCTCCCAATACATATATATACACAGTTGAGCCTTGAATAACACAGGTTTGAACTGTCGGGGTCCACTCAAACATAGATTTTTTTTTCAATGAACACTGTACCTGTATTTTCATTTTATAGATCTTTAAGTGTGGGGGAAAGTTTCTGTTCAATATATGGAATCCCAAAAAACTAGGATCTGAGTCCTGATTCTATCCAAAGATTCAGCTTTCTTCCCTTGGGTGATTTATTTGTCAAACAATTCCTTTGATTTTGAGGCAGAGATAGAATACTCAGATGTTCAACTATTTGGGGTCAGTGCCCCACCCTCAAGTTGTTCAGGGATCAACTGTGATTTTTTTGTATGTTCCTCTATCATGTGTTTTTTCCTCTAGCTTCTTTCATATTTCCTCTCTACCACTCGATTTAAGAAGTATTGTATGACATAGGACAATTTTCATCACACTTCTTATACTTGGGATTTATGGAAATTACTGCATTTACACATTTATTGCTTTAATCAGATTTAGAATTTTTCAGCTGGCATTTCTTCCAATAGTTTTCTAGGCTTTGTTCTCCCTCACCCCATCCTCATTTATCTCTACTTCAGCAACTTCATATTTACACATTAAGTCACTTAAAGTGGTTCCACAGCTCACTGGATACTTTATTGCGCTTTAATTTTTTTTCCCTTGTGTTCCATTTTCTATATTTTCTTCAACTGTGTTCAAGTTAACTAATCTTTCTCCTGCAATGTATAATCCATTGGCAATACCATTCAGTATACTTTAAATTTCATATATTGAATATGTAATCTCTAAAAACTTTATCTGTATCTTTTTTATATTCTTAATGTCCACATACTACACTCTAATTTTTTTTTCTAGCTTATTGAACATAGGAGGTAACATTATAAGAATTATTTCATTGCGTTTTTTATACTAGTTCCATCATCTATATAATTTCTGAGGCAGTTTTGATTGATTTTCCTTCCCATAATGAATTATATTTTTATAGTCCTTTGCAATCCAAGTTGGATTTTTACTTACCTTTTTTTATAAAGGCAGTACAATATTACATAAAGTTTGGGGAAAGTGAAAAAGCAAAGTAATTAAAAAACCCTCCACGCTAATATCTTTCATTTTTACATTTTCTTATCTATACTTTGTCTGCATCAATCTATATTTTACATGCTTTACATAGAGAACTATTATTATTATTGCCCACAAACATTCAGACATAACAAAGAGGGGAAGTATACATAAATTTAGCATTCTTTAAAAAACCCTCTGAAGTTCTTACTAGTCTTTATTCACATGAATATCTAATTTTTACAGTTGTACTCAAAACATATAGTCAAACTAATATTTTCCTACTGTCATTTTGTATTATAAAAATATTTAATATCCCACTATAGTCTTTGTCATTAATTTTTTCTATTAAATATTTTAAGATGAGAAACTACAAGGTAAATTATGCTTATTTTACAAATAAAACAATTCAATTATATGAAAAAAAGCGCATATCGTCTGTACAACCTACTCCAATTACATTTCTGTAGGCAACAAATATTAACAATCCGCTATATATTCTTCCATTTCTTTTACTATTTTTCTCAATTTTTCATAAGTAAACACTATATACACAAAATACATCATTTTTATTTTGTCTGGTGGCTCAGACAGTAAAGAATTTGTTTGCAATGTGGGAGACGTAGGTTCCATCCCTGGGTTAGGAAGAATCCATGGAAGAGGGATTCTAGCCTGGAGAGTTCCATGGACAGAAGAGCCTGGCAGGCTACATTCTATAGCATCACAAAGAGTCAGACAAAACTGAGCAATTAACACTTTTATTTTGTGGTTTCTCTGAAACTTGCTTTTATTTTCCATTCATTAAATCATGAATATCTCTCTAGATGAATACATATATGCTAACTAATTCTTTCCAATATCTTCATTTTATTTTTTCCTAAGGATATAACATAGTCTAGTCAGCCATTTTCCTTATGTATGTATTCCATTGTTTCCAATTTTTTTACCTCTCAAAACAATGCTGATACACTGATTTGGTGCCAGAGGCAATGCTGATTAAATGTTAAATTGTTGGTGCTGGATATCTTTATATTCCTGTAAATACTCTTGAGTTTTATTCTTGGCAGCAGTTAAATTACTTAGATCCTTTCTGATCTTTTTTCAAGCTGTGTTAGGTAGGACTAGAGCAGTGTTTAGGCTTGAGCTATTCCGAATACTGTGGAAAAACTCTCCTAAATTCCTGATGCCCAGCAAATTATGAGGCTTTTCCATTCTGGTGGGTGAGAACAGAACAATCTTACCAACTTTGTGTGAGTTTCAAGGTCTTTTCCACTCTTTTCCTTTTGGTTAGTTTTATTTCCTGAACTCAGTTCAGTTCAGTCACTCAGTCATGTCCGACTCTTTGTGACCCCATGGATTGCAGCACAAAGGCATCCCTGTCCATCACCAGCTCATGGAACTTGCTCAAACTCTCATCCATAGAGTTAGTGATGCCATCCAACCATCTCATCCTCTGCCATCCCCTTCTCCTCCTGCCTTTAAACTTTCCCAGCATCAGGATCTTTTCCAATGAGTAAGTTCTTTGCATCAGGTGGCCAAAGTATTGGCATTTAAGCTTCAACATCCGTCCTTCCAATGAATATTCAGGACTGATCTCTTTTAGGATGGACTGGTTTGAACTCTTTGCAGTCCAAAGGACTCTCAAGAGTCTTCTCCAATACCATAGTTTAAAAGTATTAATTCTTCAGTGCTCAGCTGTCTTTATAGTCCAACACTCAGACTCAGTCCAAAACATAACTACTGTAAAAACTAGCTTTGACTAGATGGGCCTTTTTCGGCAAAGTAATGTCTCTGCTTTACAACATGCTATCTAAGTTGGTCATAACTTTTCTTCCAAGGAGCAAGTGTCTTTTCATTTCATGGCTGCAGTCACCATCTGCAGTGATTTTGGAGCCCCCCCAAAATAAAGCATATCACTGTTTCCATTGTTTCCCCCATCTATTTGCCATGAGTGATGGGACCGGATGCCATGATCTTAGTTTGCTGAATGTTGTTTTAAGCACACTTTTTCACTCTCCTTTCACTTTCATTGAGAGGCTCTTTAGTTCCTCCTCATTTTATGCCATAAGGGTGGTATCATCTGCATGTCTAAGGTTATTGCTATTTCTCCTAGCAATCTTGGTTCCACCTTGTGCTTCATCCAGCCTGGCATTTCATATTATGTACTCTGCATAGAAATTAAATAAGCATGAATGACATGAAAGATAATATACAGCCTTGATGTACTGCTTTTTCAATTTGTAACCAATCTGTTGTTCCATGTCTGGTTCTAACTGTTGTTTCTTGATCTCCATACAGATTTCTCAGGAGGCAGGTAAGGTGGTCTGGTATTCTCATCTCTTGAAGAATTGTTCATAGTTTGTTGTGATGTACACAGTCAAAGGCTTTGGCATAATCAATAAAGCAGAAATAGACGCTTCTCTGGAACTCTCTTGCTTTTTCAATAATCCAGCGGATGTCTGCAATTTGATCTCTGCTTCCTCTGCCTTCTCTAAATCCTGCTTGAACATCTGGAAGTTCACAGTTCATGTACTGTTGAAGCCTGGCCTGGAGAATTTTAAACATTATTTTGCTAGTGTGTGAGATGAGTGCAATTGTGCAGTAGTTTGAACATTCTTTGGCATTGCCCTTCATTGGGATTGGAATGAAAACTGATCTTTTCCAGTCCTGTGGTCACTTCTGAGTTTTCCAAATTTGCTGGTCTACTGACTGCTGCACTTTCACAGCATCATCTTTTAGGATTTGAAATAGCTCAACTGGAATTCCATCACCTCCACTAGCTTTGTTCATAGTGATGCTTCCCAAGACCCATTTGACTTCATATTCCAGGATGTCTGGCTCTACGTGAGTGATCACACCATTGTAGCTACCTGGGTCATTGAAGATCTTTTTTGTATAGTTCTTCTGTGTATTCTTAGCATCTCTTCTTAATATCTTCTGCTTGTGTTAGGTCCATACCATTTCTGTCCTTTATTGTGCCCATCTTTGCATGAAATGTTCCCTTGGTATCTCTAATTTTCTTGAAGAGATCTCTAGCCTTTCCCATTTTATTGTTTTCCTCTTTTTCTTTGTACTGATAACAGAGGAAGACTTTCTTATCTCTCCTTGCTATTCTTTGGAAATCTGCATTCAAATGGGTATACCTTTCCTTTTTGCCTTTACCTTTACCTTCTCTTCTGCAATGTGGAAGACCTGGTTTGGATCCCTGGCTTGGGGAAGATCTCCTGGAGAAGGGAAAGGCCACCCAGTCCAGTATTCTGGTCTAGAGAATTCCATGGATTACAGTCCATGAGTTTTCAAAGAGTTGGACATGACTGAGCGATCTTCCCAACCTTGCCAATTAATTTCCTAAACTGCCCAAAATGAAAGTCTTCTCAAATTTATACACTAATCACTAGTCTGCTGAGCATATGTATTGGACACTGCTGGGAATTCGCTGCAGGTTTCCAAAGTTCTTTCTCTGAGCAGCTTCTTCTTTCTGGTACTTTGCCCCATAAAATCTAGCTGTGTTGAATTCTAGACCCCCATCTCATTCTCCTCAACAGGGACACTTCTGATCTCTGCCTGGATTCTCAAACCCCACTGTATAAATATTAAAGAGGAGCAGTCATATGGCTCACTCCATTATCTCCTATTTCCCAAAGGCCAATGTCCTTTCTTGCCTGATGTCCAATGTCTTGGGAACTATTATTCCTTATATTTTGTATAGATTTAGGTGCAATAATAATCTAGCTCCTGTTACTCTGCTTCTGGCTAGAATCAGAAGTTCACATATCTTGAATTTATTAAGATTTTATTCAGTCTCATATCAAGAAATACGATCATTTGGATCAAATTTTCATTAAGTAGTAAAGACTCATTTAGAAAACCTTACTAAAAAACAGTTTAAAAATTATCATTTCATGGAAATCTGTAATGTAAGTCTATGAAGTGATGTCTGTATATGTTCAGTCATACATCATGTCCAGCTCTTTGAGACCCCGTGGACTACAACACACCAGGTTTCCTACCTTCACTGTCTCCTCGAGTTTACACAAATTCATGTCTATTAAGTTGCTGATGATATCTTACAGTCTCATCATCGGCCACCCTCTTCTCCTTTTGCCTTCAATCTTTCCCAGATCAGGATATTTTCCAGTAAGTAGAGTCTTTGCATCAGGTGGCCAAAGTATTGGAGCTTTAGCTTCAGTATCAGTCATTTCAATGAATATTCAGTGTTGATTCCTTTAAGATTCACTGGTTTGATCTCGCAGACCAAGGGACTCTCAAGAGTCTTCTTCAGTTCAATTAAAAAGCATCAATTCTTTGATGCTTAGCCTTTTTTTTTTTTTTTTTTTATGGCCCAACTCTCATATCCATACATGACTACTGGAAAACCATAGCTTTGACTATACAGATTTGTGTCAACAAACTGATGTCTCTGCTTTTTATTACACTGTTTAGATTTTCCATAGCTTTCTTTCAAAGAAGGAAATGTCTCTTAATTTCATGGCTACAGTCACTATCCAAGTGATTTTGGAGACAAGAAAATAAAATTTATCACTGATTCCACTTCATTTCAGTTCCGTCGCTCAGTCATGTCCAACTTTTTGCAACCCCATGAACCACAGCATGCCAGGCCTCCCTGTCCATCATCAAATCCCGGAGTCCACCCAAACCCATGTCCATTGAGTCAGTGATGCTATCCAACCATCTCATCCTCTGTCATCCCCTTCACCTCCTGCCCTCAATCTTTTGCAGCATCAGGGACTTTTCAAATGAGTCAGCTCTTTGCATCAGGTGGCCAAAGTATTGGCATTTCAGCTTCAGCATTAGTCCTTACAATGAACACCCAGGACTGATCTCCTTTAGGATGGACTGGTTGGATCTTGTTGCAGTCCAAGGGACTCTAAAGAGTCTTCTCCAACACCACAGTTCAAAAGCATAAATTCTTCAGTGCTCAGCTTTCTTCACAGTCCAACACTCACATCCATACATGACCACTGGAAAAACCATAGCCTTGACTAGATGGACCTTTGTTGGCAAAGTAATGTCTCTGCTTTTGAATATGCTATCTAGGTTGGTCATAACTTTCCTCCCAAGGAGTAAGTGTCTTTTAATTTCATGGCTGCAATCACCATCTACAGTGATTTTGGAGCCCAGAAAAATAAAGTCTGACACTGTTTCCACTGTTTCCCCATCTATTGCCATGAAATGATGGGACCAGATGCCATGATCTTAGTTTTCTGAATGTTGAGCTTAAAGCCAACTTTTTCACTCTCCTCTTTCACTTTCCTCAAGAGGGTCTTTTTAGTTCCTCTTCACTTTCTGCCATTAGAGTGGTATCATCTGCATATCTGAGGTTGTTGATATTTCTTCCAGCAACACTTGATTCCAGCTTGTGATTCATTCATCCCAGCATTTCTTGTGATGTATTCCACTTATACATTAAATAAAGCAACAAGACCTTCTAGAACTAACAACAAAAAAGATGTCCTCTTCATCATGGTTGATTGGAATAAAAAAGTAGGAAGTCAAGAGACACCTGGAGTTACAGACAAGTTTGGCCTTAGAGTACAAAATGAAGCAGGGCAAAGGCTAACAGAGTTTTGTCAAGAGAATACAGTGTTCATAGTAAACACCATTTTCTAATAACATAAAGAGATACTTCTATATATATAATCAAATTGAATATGTTCTTTGGAGTTGAAGATGGAGAAGCTCTATATAGTCAGCAAAAACAAGACTAGGAGCTGATTGTGGCTCAGATCATCAGCTCCTTATTGCAAAATTCACACTTAAATTGAAGAAAGTAGGGAAAACCACTAGACTATTCAGGTATGACCTAAATCAAATTCCTTATGATTATACAGTGGAGATGATGAGTAGATTAAAGAGATTAGATCTGATAGAGTGTCTGAAGAACTATGGAGAGAGGTTCATAACAATGTATAGGAGGTGATGACCAAAACCATTCCCAAGAAAAAGAAATGCAAGAAGGCGAAATGGTTGTCTAAGGAGGCTTTACAAATGACTGAGGAAAGAAGAGAGAGAAAAAGCAAATGAAGAAGGGAAAGATATACCCAACTGAATGCAGTGTTCCAGAGAATAGAAAGGACATAAGAAGGCCTTCTTCAATGAACAATGCAAGGAAGTAGAGAAAAACAATAGAATGGGAAAGACAAGAGATCATTTCAAGAAAGTTACAGATATCAAGGGAACATTTCATGCAAAGAAGGGCATGATAAAGGACAGAAACTGTAAGGACCTAATAGAAGAGATTAAGAAGAGGTGGCAAGAATATACAGAAAAAGGAAAGGAAAGTGAAGTCACTCACTTGTGTCTGACTCTTTGTGACCCCATGGACTGTAATCTACCAGGCTCCCCTATTCATGGGATTTTCCAGGCAAGAGCACTGGAGTGCATTGCCATTTTCTTATCCAAGGGATCTTCCCGACTCAGGGATCAAAGCCGGGTCTCCTGCATTGCAAGCAGATGCTTTAACATCTAAGCCACCAGGGAAACAATAAGACAAATATACAGAAGAACTATACAAAAAAGGTCTTAATGACCCAGATAAGCACAATGGTGTGGCACTCACCTAGAGCCAGACATCCTGAAGTGTCTGGCTCTAGGATGTCAACTGGGCCTTAGGAAGTGTTACTAGGAACAAAGCTACTGAAGGTGATACAATTCCCACTGAGCTATTTCAAATCTTAAAAGATGATGCTGTTCAAGTGCTGCACTCAATATGCCAGCAAATTTGATAACTCAGCAGTGCCCATAGGACTGGAAATGGTCAGATTTCATTCCAATCCCTAAGAAGGGCAGTGCCAAAGAATGCTCAAACTATGGGACACTCATTTTGCATGCTAGTAATGTACTCAAGATCCTTCTAGCTATGCTTCAGCAGTACATGAACCAAGAACTTCCAGATGTACAAGCTAGGTTTAAAAAAGGCAGAGGAACCAGAGATCAAATTGAAAACATTCACTGGATCATAGGGAAAGGAAAGGAATTCCAAAAAACATCTACTTCTGCTTCATTGCACAAAAGCCTTTGGCTATGTGGATCACAACAAACTGTGGAAAATTCTGAAAGAGATAAAAACATCAGATCACCTTACATGCTTCCTGAGAAACCTGCATGTGGGTCAAGAAAGCAACAGTTAGAACCTTACATGGAACAACTGACTGTCAAAATTGGTAAAGGAGTATGACAAGGCTATATATTGTTACCCTGTTTATTCAAGTGATAGTCTCATTCAAAAGCTTAGTATGAGCATACATACTCACTAATGATTCAAACAGACAAATGTAATTTAGAGTTATTAGCAAGAATGAAATTGAAGGAAATGGCTACCACTTTAAAGATATAATCTCCTAAAGTGAGGTGGACATAGCCCAGATCAAGTCTGACTAAGAAGGACTGAACATAACATAATGCAGAGACACCAAAATAAGGAAAGCAAAAATTTCAACAGCAAGAGAGTCACTGGAATCCTAGACTAGGAATTAGCCAAAGCTAACTGATGAAATAGGCTAGGGTTGTCCTCAGAGTTACTTTCTCCTTCTTCTTACTTTCTATGTTCCTAGTATGTTTATTAAACAGGCCTGATCACTCACGTTAGTAACTTTCATGTCAATGACTTAATATTTACCCAGCAAAGAGTATTTTTGTTTTAAAAGAGGCATAGAGAGAGCAATGCTTAATTCAAAGAAGTCATTAGGGCATATTTTCAGGAAACTATAATGAATCAGTGAATGACACACTGTATGGTAGTGACTTTTCTAATCCACTTCTATTCATATACACAAGTCACCACCACTAACTCCATCTCTTTGCATAATCTGCTCCCAAATAAGTTGAGTATGATAATTGGGATTGTTTAGGACTTCAAAATATTCTTATAGTGCCTCAAATATTAGGAATTTGGGATTATAGCATCTAAAAGCACATTCAGAGTTATATTTCTATAACTTAAAGAATAAGATTTCCTTTGAGGTCCTGTTACTAAAAGGTAATATAGAAACTTTTGGCTGAATGTAAATGTTAACTGAAGTTAAAGTGGTATTATTACAAGTTTGAATAGTCATGTGAGAAGAGGTTAAATAAATTATTATTATAATAAGTAAGGAAAAGAGAAAAACTTAATTTAAAAAATTGAAGATATTGAATGATGGTGGGTTGCTTCTCTATTGTTTCAAAATTAATAAAACACATGCATTAAATGTCAAAAGATGTAGAAACATATTCCCAGTCTACCTTCTTGGAAAGTTTAAGAAAAACATAATCCTAGCTCTTTATACAAGGTTAGAGTAATCAAATTTGCCTAAAGGCAACACGTCAGTACAGGTACTTGTATTCTGCTTCATTCAAGCAGTGTATTTTTCCCTTACAAATCACAGCAGCTAGTTTGAGTTACACATGAATGTTCTTCTCCCTATGAAATCTGAGTTGAATCCTTTCAACTGAAGAGTGTAAAAATGTTTCCATTCACAATAAAGTCTTAACACAAAATTCATGGATCTTCTGGAGTTCTTGTGCATCAGATCAGATCAGATCAGTCGCTCAGTCGTGTCCGACTCTTTGCGACCCCATGAACTGTAGCACGCCAGGCCTCCCTATCCATCACCAGCTCTCAGAGGTCACCCAGACTCACATTCATCGAGTCAGTGATGCCATCCAGCCATCTCATTCTCTGTCGTCCCCTTCTCCTCCTGCCCTCAATCCCTCCCAGCATCAGAGTCTTCTCCAATGAGTCAACTCTTCTCATGAGGTGGCCAAAATACTGGAGTTTCAGCTTTAGCATCATTCCTTCCAAAGAAATCCCAGGGCTGATCTTCAGAATGGACCGGTTGGATCTCCTTGCAGTCCAAGGGACTCTCAAGAGTCTTCTCCAACACCACAGTTCAAAAGTATCAATACTTCGGTGCTCAGCCTTCTTCACAGTCCAGCTTTCACATCCATACATGACCACAGGAAAGACCATAGCCTTGACTAGGCGAACCTTTGTTGGCAAACTGATGTCTCTGCTTTTGAATATGCTATCTAGGTTGGTCATAACTTTCCTTCCAAGGAGTAATCATCTTTTAATTTCATGGCTGCAGTCACCATCTGCAGTGATTTTGGAGCCCAGAAAAATAAATTCTGACACTGTTTCCACTGTTTCTCCATCTATTTCCCATGTAGTGATGGAACCAGATGTCATGATCTTTGTTTTCTGAATGTTGAGCTTTAAGCCAACCTTTTCACTCTCCACTTGCACTTTCATCAAGAGGCTTTTTAGCCCCTCTTCACTTTCTGCCATAAGGGTGGTATCATCTGCATATCTGAGGTTATTGATATTTCTCCCAGCAATCTTGATTCCAGCTTGTGTTTCCTCCAGTCCAGCATTTCTCATGATGTACTCTGCATATAAGTTAAATAAACATGGTGACAATATGCAGCCTTGACGTACTCCTTTTCCTATTTGGAACCAGTCTGTTGTTCCATGACCAGTTCTAACTGTTGCTTCCTGACCTGCATACAGATTTCTCAAGAGGCAGATCAGGTGGTCTGGTATTCCCATCTCTCTCAGAATTTTCCACAGTTTATTGTGATCTACACAGTCAAAGGCTTTGGCATAGTCAATAAAGCAGAAATAGATGTTTTTCTGGAACTCTCCTGCTTTTTTGATGATCCAGCGGATGTTGGCAATTTGATCTCTGGTTCCTCTGCCTTTTCTAAATCCAGCTTGAACATCAGGAAGTTCACGGTTCACATATTGCTGAAGCCTGGCTTGGAGAATTTTGAGCATTACCTTACTAGCGTGTGAGATGAGTGCAATTGTGCGATAGTTTGAGTACTCTTTGGTATTGCCTTTCTTTGGGATTGGGATGAAAACTGACCTTTTCCAATCTTGTGGCCACTGCTGAGTTTTCCAAATTTGCTGGCATATTGAGTGCAGCACTTTCACAGCATCATCTTTCAGGATTTGGAATAGCTCCACTGGAATTCCATCACCTCCACTAGCTTTGTTCGTAGTGATGCTTTCTAAGGCCCACTTGACTTCACATTCCAGGATGTCTGGCCCCAGGTCAGTGATCACACCATCATGATTATCTGGGTCGTGAAGCTCTTTTTTGTACAGTTCTTCTGTGTATTCTTGCCACCTCTTCTTAATATCTTCTGCTTCCGTTCTTGTGCATAGCTATCCTGAAAAGTCAGCTAAAACAAATTGTGGCTCAATCACTATAAAACTACCAAAATTAGTCATATAATATATTCTTATAGAAGACCTATGTTTATACTTAATAAATGATGATAAATGTTTTAAATACAGTCATTTAATCATAATTTTTAAGATCTAGAAGGAAAGGTCCTGATGACACTTAACACTTTATAGTTCTTTTTAACATTTAAAGTCTATTTTAAAGACTGCTCATTCTGCCAAAATGACAGACTAGGTACTGTAGGACTGAACTTCCTACATAACTAAAAATTCTAGATAAAATGCTATTCAAAATCTCCCTAAACCTGTGAAAGCATGAGTAAAGCATTTTCACCACCGAACAAAAGTGGGAATCTAGACAGATAAGCAGGAGTCTAAATAAAACCAGTCTTCAACTTAGGGCATGTGCCAAGCTTGGTTGACATGGCTACTGAAATTTGTTGTCAAGCAGGGCTCAGAGAACAGAAGACACAATCCAAGGTTCAGGCAAACTGGAAAGAATAATAGGATAACCCCTCAAAAATCTGAGACTCCCAAATTTGGGATTCATACCACCACAGGTAATTTCACAAAAACTGATTTTCAGAAAGCTTGAACCTAAGTAGAAGGGAAAAAAGTTAATATCCTCTAAGGTCTCATAAGCAAAATTTTCTCTAAAGTACCTCTGCATTATAAATTTATATTACCATGGTGGTCCAATAAACTTAAGCTGAAAATTAGTTTAAACTTGTTCAGAACTGTTACTACTCCCAGACACTCAACATAAACAAAGAAAAAATCTTTTGATTCATTAAAGGAACAAATAATGCCAATCTTCCACAAATTATTCCAGAGTGTTTACAAGGCAAAAAACCCAACAAGAACAATAAAAGAAGAAAAGTTCAAGCCAACTTAACTATTGAACATAAAAACAAAAATTTCAAACTACTTATCGATAAACTGAATGTAAGGATATAGGAATAATAATAGATTGTGTTCAAATTGGGTTCATCCCCAAAATACAAAGTCAGTTAATATTAGTAGACCAGTTATTCTAATGTAGGGACCTAACAGAAGCAGAAGACATTAAGAAGAGGTGGCAAGAATACACAGAAGAACTGTGCAAAAAAGATCTTCATGACCCAGATAATCACGATGGTGTGATCACTCACCTAAAGCCAGACATCCTGGAATATGAAGTTAAACGGGCCTTAGGAAACATCAATACGAACAAAGCTAGTGGAGGTGATGGAATTCCAGTTGAGCTATTTCAAATCCTGAAAGATGATGCTGTGAAAGTGCTGCACTCAATATGCCAGCAAATTTGGAAAACTCAGCAGTGGCCACAAGATTGGAAAAGGTCAGTTTTCATTCCAATCCCAAAGAAGCACAATGTCAAAAAATGCTCAAACTACCGCACAATTGCACTCATCTCACATGCTAGTAAAACAATGCTTAAAATTCTCCAAGCCAGGCTTCAGCAATACGTGAACCGTGAACTTCCAGATGTTCAAGCTGGTTTTAGAAAAGGCAGAGGAACCAAAGATCAAATTGCCAACATTCTCTGGATCATTGAAAAAATGTTTCAGAAAAACATCTATTTCTGCTTTATTGACTATGCCAAAACTTGACTGTGTGGATCAAAATAAACTGTGGGAAATTCTGAAAGAGATGGGCATACCAGACCACCTCCTGAGAAACCTGTATGCAGGTCAGGAAGCAACAGTTAGAACTGGACATGGAACAACAGACTGGTTCCAAATAGGAAAAGGAGTATGTCAAGGCTGTATATTGTCACCCTGCTTATTTAACTTATATGCAGAGTACAACATGAGAAACACTGGGCTGGAAGAAGCACAAGCTGGAATCAAGATTGCCAGGAGAAATATCAATATCCTCAGACATGCAGATGATACCACCCTTATGGCAGAAAGTGAAGAGGAACTAAAGAGCCTCTTCATGAAAATGAAAGAGGATAGTGAAAAAATTGGCTTAAGCTCACCATTCAGAAAACTAAGTTCATGGCAACCAGTCACATCACTTCATGGCAAATAGATGGCGAAACAGTGGAAACCATGGCTGACTTTATTTTTCTGGGCTCCAAAATCACTGCAGATGGTGATTGCAGCCATGAAATTAAAAGACACTTACTCCTTGGGAGGAAAGTTATGACCAACCTAGATAGCATATTCAAAAGCAGAGACATTACTTTGTCAACAAAGTCTGTCTAGTCAAGGCTATGGTTTTACCAGTGGTCATGTATGGATGTGAGTGTTGGACTGTAAAGAAAGCTGAGCACCAATGAATTTATGCTTTTGAACTGTGGTATTGGAAAAGATTCTTGAGAATCCCTTGGACTGCAAGGAGATCCAACTAGTCCGTCCTAAAGGAGATTGGTCCTAAATATTCATTGTAAGGACTGATGCTGAAGCTGAAACTCCAGTTCTTTAGCCACCTGATGTGAAGAGCTGACTCATTGGAAAAGACCCTGATTTGGGGGAATTTTGAGGACAGGAGGAGAAAGGGAAGACAGAGGATGAGATGGTTGGATGACATAACCGACCTTATGGACATAGGTTTGAGTGGACCCAGGATTTGGTGATGGACAGGGAGGCCTGGTGTGTTGCAGTTCATGGGGTCGCAAAGAGTCGGACACGAATGAGCAACTGAAATGAACTGAACTGAAAAGGTGAAATAAAGATAATTATATCATCTCAGGAAAGGTAGAATTCCTTAATCTGATTAAATAGCATCTATTTTGTAAAATAGACACGAAGTAGCATAACTGATCGGAGAAGGCAATGGCAACCCACTCCAGTACTCTTGCCTGGAAAATCCCATGGACGGAGGAGGCTGGTGGGCTGCAGTCCATGGGGTCACTAAGAGTCGGACACAACTGAGTGACTTCACTTTCACTTTTTACTTTCTTGCACTGAAGAAGGAAATGGCAACCCACTCCAGTGTTCTTGCCTGGAGAATCACTGGGATGGGGGACCCTGGTTGGCTGCTGTCTATGGGGTCGCAGAGGGTCGGACATGACTGAAGTGACTTAGCAGCAGTAGCATAATTGATAAATAATTGAAAACATTCTCTTGCAAACTGAGAACAGAGTAAGTCAGTCCTCAGTTATCTATGAACCACTGGACGATATCAGCACATAAGACAAGATAAAACTAAAAGCATAGGAATTATACATGGAAAAACAAAACTATATTTTTATTGCAGATGGTTTGATTACTTATGTGAAAAAATACAATAAATTATTACAATTAATGAGAGATTGGAAAAGATGTTGGATAAAAAGTAACATCAAAGATCAAATACATTTCTACACCACATCAAATGACTTAAAAGAGAAATTTTATAAAATGGTACATCAAAATGTCATCAGAAATAGAAAATATATACAAGTAAATCTGTCAAAACATGCAGAAAAATCTTTAGAGATAAAAAATATTAAAATAGTTTTAAAGAAGGCCCCCAAATTCAATATCATAAAATAATTCTCTGTAAAGTAACCCATAGATTCAATGCTATTCTAACTTAAATCTACACAGTGGGACATGATGAGTTGATTTCAAAGTTAATATAGATTACAAAGGCCCAATCTACTCCTGAAGAACAAAACCATGCCAAGACTTGCATAACATCCAATATTTTCTGCAACTCAGAGAGATTCAAACCTGCTTTGCTTTACAAAAAACACAAACATACTTTTCATCCTGTTTCATCCTTGGTTTATCCGTACCAGTTTCTCACACCAATCAGTAGGCAGCCATGGAGACATCATCTTGAACACTTTCTTTTTTTCTATATCTCCTGACCCCCACCCCAAGGCCATCCAGTTACTGACTGGTCTTTTAAATCAAACTCCTCTTTTTTACAACTGCTGACACTGTGCAGATGCAAGCACATATCCTTCTACTCTTTTGCTTAATTTAAATTGGAGGATAATTACTTTACAGTATTGTGATGGCCTCTGCCATACACCAATATGGATTGGCCATAGGCATACATGTGACTCCTTCCTCCTGAACCCCCCTTACACCTTCCTCCCCACCCCATCCCTCCAGGTTGTCACTAGCTTTGGGTTCCCTGTGTCATATATCAAACTCCAACTGGCTATCTATTTTACATATGCTGCTGCTGCTACTGCTAAGTCACTTCAGTCGTGACCGACTCTGTGCGACCCCATAGACGGCAGCCCACTAGGCTCCCCCGTCCCTGGGATTCTCCAGGCAAGAATACTGGAGTGGGTTGCCATTTCCTTCTCCAATGCATGAAAGTGAAAAGTGAAAATGAAGTCACTCAGTCATGTCCGACTCTTAGTGACCCCATGGACTGCAGCCCATCAGGCTCCCCCGTCCATGGGATTTTCCAGGCAAGAGTACTGGGGTGGGGTGCCATTACATATGCTATGCTATGCTAAGTCACTTCAGTCGTGTTTGACTCTGTGCTACCCCATAGACGGCAGCCCACCAGGCTCCCCCATCCCTGAGATTCTCCAGGCAAGAACACTGGAGTGGGTTGCCATTTCCTTCTCCAATTTTACATACATATATATATATATATATGTGTGTGTGTGTGTGTGTGTGTGTGTGCTATGCTATGCTATGCTATGCTAAGTCACTTCAGTCGTGTCTGACTCTGTATGACCCCATAGACGGCAGCCCACCAGGCTCCCCCTTCCCTGGGATTCTCCAGGCAAGAACACTGGAGTGGGTTGCCATTTCCTTTTCCAATGCATGGAAGTGAAAAGAGAAAGTGAAGTCACTCAGTTGTGTCTGACTCTTAGCGACCCCATGGACTGCAGCCTACCAGGCTCCTCCGTCTGTGGGATTTTCCAGGCAAGAGTACTGGAGTGGGGTGCCATTGCCTTCTCCGATATATACATGTAAATATATATATATATATATATATATATATAATAAAATTTTATTATATTTTTATAATAATAAAACATATATATGTATATGTTTCAATTATTGATTCTCTCAAATCATCTCACCCTCTCTTTCTTCCACTGTGTCCAAAAATCTGTTCTTTATATCTGTGTCTCCTTTGCTGCCCTGCACGTAGGACTGTCAGTAGTATCTTTCTAGATTCCATATAGATGCATTAATATATGATATTTGTCTTTATCTTTCTACTTACTTCATTCTGTGTAATAGGCTCTAGATCCATCTACCCCATTAGAACTGACTCAAATGCATTCCTTTTTATAGCTGAATAATATTCCATTGTGTATATGTACCACAACTTCCTTATACATTCATCTGCCTCTACCTTTCCTCTAACAAGTTTCCTCGCTCCTATTTGCTCCTTACTTTCTACAGCAAGTATATCGGACCATCTTTCACATCCTCACTTTTCTGTATAAAATATGGCTGTTATGAACCCAATGATCTGTTTTAAACTTCAGTAAGTCCCTTTCCCACTTCCAAGAGGATCAAATTCACACCCTCAGCTAGGCATTAAACATTGCACCTGACAGAATCATTTCTTGTCAAAGCCCAAACCCTTACATACCCTGTCATCTGCCTGCAGTAGATTATTTACCATTTCCTATATTTTCATAAAAGTCAATGAATCTTCATAATTTGTTTTTATCTTAGTTATTTCACTCTAAAGTTTTGCACCACATTTTCTCCAGGAAAAATACTACAAAGCTTCAAGATTCAGCTCAAATGCCACCTTCCCTTACAAGCTTTCTCTATTCCAAACATAATTAATTTTATCCTCTGTGTTACCACAGAGTAACAGAATACCACACAGTATTTGGTTTGCAGTATTTTGTTTTATCACACTTCCATACTGATAACTGAAACATATGTTGCTTTTTTTCTGGGAGATAATGAAACCCTTAGAGTAAGGGAAAACATCTTATGTATGTACCCCAAGCGTCTTCTTGGAACATATTAGGTGCAAAATACTCGTTGTGTTAACTTACATCCATGTAGGGCATCAGAGCTTACCAAGACTTTGTGGGTTTTATCCTATCATGTTTTATGGACTGAGTATCACTACTCCCATGTTACAACTGAGAGAATTTAAGTTCAGAGATGTTCAGTAAGTACACCCAGATAACATACTTAAACACAGAGGAGCTAAGACTTACGTCTAGGTCTTCTGACACAATATCCAGTGCTCTTTAAACATCATTATCTAGATTCATGTTATTAATTTCTATCATATTTCACTATTTACTACTATGAAAGTTCAAGAATGAAAACTTTCTTTGTTAAAGACTTGGTTGAGAATTTGAAACCCTTTATTGGGGAAAAAAAAATATATATGTACAAAAAAGAGCTTCAAGACCTAGATAATCATGATGATGTGATCACTGACCTAGAGCCAGACATCTTGGAATGTGAAGTCAAATGGGCCTTAGAAAGCATCACTAGGAACAAAGCTAGTGGAGGTGATGGAATTCCAGTGGAGCTATTCCAAGTCCTGAATGATGATGCTGTGAAAGTGCTACACTCAATATGCCAGCAAATTTGGAAAACTCAGCAGTGGCCACAAGATTGGAAAAGGTCAGTTTTCATCCCAATCCCAAAGAAAGGCAATGCCAAGGAGTGCTCAAACTACCGAACAATTGCACTCATCTCACACGCTAGTAAAGTAATGCTCAAAATTCTCCAAGCCAGGCTTCAGCAATATGTGAACCGTGAACTTCCTGATGTTCAAGCTGGTTTTAGAAAAGGCAGAGGAACCAGAGATCAAATTGCCAACATCCGCTGGATCATGGAAAAAGCAAGAGAGTTCCAGAAAAACATCTATTTCTGCTTTATTGACTATGCCAAAGCCTTTGACTGTGTAGATCACAATAAACTATGGAAAATTCTGAAAGAGATGGGAATACCAGACCACCTGATCTGCCTGTTGAGAAATCTGTATGCAGGTCAGGAAGCAACAGTTAGAACTGGTCATGGAACAACAGACTGGTTCCAAATAGGAAAAGGAGTACGTCAAGGCTGCATATTGTCACCATGTTTATTTAACTTATATGCAGAGTACATCATGAGAAATGCTGGACTGGAAGAAACACAAGCTGGAATCAAGATTGCCGGGAGAAATATCAATAACCTCAGATATGCAGATGACACCACTCTTATGGCAGAAAGTGAAGAGGGGCTAAAAAGCCTCTTGATGAAAGTGAAAGTGGAGAGTGAAAAGGTTGGCTTAAAGCTCAACATTCAGAAAACAAAGATCAGGGCATCTGGTCCCATCACTGCATGGGAAATAGATGGGGTAACAGTGGAAACAGTGTCAGACTTTGTTTTTCTGGGCTCCAAAATCACTGCAGATGGTGACTGCAGCCATGAAATTAAAAGACGCTTACTCCTTGGAACGAAAGTTATGACCAACCTAGATAGCATATTCAAAAGCAGAGACATTACTTTACCAACAAAGGTTCGCCTAGTCAAGGCTATGGTCTTTCCTGTGGTCATGTATGGATGTGAGAGCTGGACTGTGAAGAAGGCTGAGTGCCGAAGAATTGATGCTTTTGAACTGTGGTGTTGGAGAAGACTCTTGAGAGTCCCTTGGACTGCAAGAAGATCCAACCAGTCCATTCTGAAGGAGATCAATCCTGGAATTTCTTTGGAAGGAATGATGCTAAAGCTGACACTCCAGTATTTTGGCCACCTCATGCGAAGAGTTGACTCATTGGAGAAGACTCTGACGCTGGGAGTGATTGAGGGCAGGAGGAGAAGGGGACGACAGAGGATGAGATGGCTGGATGGCATCACTGACTCGATGGATGCGAGTCTGGGTGACCTCCAGGAGCTGGTGATGGACAGGGAGGCCTGGCGTGCTGCGGTTCATGGGGTCGCAGAGTCGGACACGACTGAGCGACTGATCTGATCTGATCTGATATATGCATACACAGGGACCTCTCTGGTTGTCCAGTAGTAAAGACTCCACCTGCCACTGCACGGGATGTGGATTCAGTCCTTGGCCTGGGAAGATTCCACATGTCATGAGGACACTAAGCCTGTGAGCCACAACTGTAGAAGCCCACATACACTGGGGCCCATGCTCTGTAAGAACAGAAGCCACCGCAATGAGAAACCATGTACCGCAACTAGAGAGTAGCCCCCACAGCAATGAAGGCCCATCACAGTTAAAAATAAATAAACTATGCATAAAATAAGTTAACATGATGCAAAGAATAGTTCCTTACTAGACAATTCAGTAAATTGGAAGTTTATGAAGTTCGATTTTGTGAAGATAATTAGCATCATGCTCTTATGCCAAGCAGAATGCTTTCAAGGATAAACGTAAGTGATTAATAGAATGTATATTTTAATGCGTCATGTATTCAGTAAAATGCCTAAAGCCATAAAAGCTTTCCTGACATTTCCTTGCCTAAATTTCTTGTTCTTTCAATTATTAATACTGACCTCAAACTTGAAAGAATTGGACTTTTCCCATCCAGTGACCTTGTCCCACTCATCCGACATACAAAATCTGACTGAACAACACTCAGTTCTGACGCTTATGTGAGATTAATGTGCTCTGATAAGTATATATGTGATGCCCATATAACTTGTCACTGTTTTGGCAGACTTTACTGATTGATTGAGATTGGAAAAGAGAGAGGGGAAATTATTAATAAATTGATTCCAACACTAATTTTGGCAAAGTCAAATCAAAGTCAATGAACTGCACAGCCCATCACAGCTGCAACCTGGTGGCTGCCGTGATTCGGTTGGAACCATGAGAAACCTCAGGCTTTATCAAGACTGACCACTGAAGAGGTGCAAAATCTTTTCCCTTCCTCTCAGTGTACAGTGTGGGTCATTGCCTCTGTGACTTTCTAGAATAAAAAGGAGCTCTTGCTTTGATTTCAAAGACACCAGGGTTCTGTAAGCTCTTGGACTTGAACAGGCTTAGAGTTTCTGTCTCAGAGACTGAGGGCAAGGAAAATCAAGGGATGTCCTCAAGTTTACACAGAAATATAACAGCAGAGCCAATACTAGAAATTACATTTCTTGTCTACCAGACCATTTGTTTTCCAGTTGCCATACCTCTAGGAGTGAAGTGAAGTCACTCAGTAGTGTTTGAATCTTTGCAATCCCATGGACTGTAGTCTACCAGGCTTCTCTGTCCATGGGATTTTCAAGGCAAGAGTACTTGAGTGGGTTGCCATTTCCTTCTCCAGGGGATCTTCCTGACCCAGGGATCGAACCCAGGTCTCTTGCATTGCAGGCAGACACTTTACCCTCTGAGCCACCAGAGAAAGGACATACCACTGCCCACATATAATTAAGGAAAGTAAAACTTACATTTGTTTTTTGAAATCACAGTAGAATAGTAAGTAAAAAGACTATGCATTTATTTTATCTATTTTATCATTTGTTTTTGCTTCTCCTAATTTGTAAACAAAGTTAACTACATACATTTCAATGTATTTAAAAATAAGGATATAGTGTGGGGGAGAGAAATATACTCTGGTAGCTAATGTGGGAAAATATGACCCCAAAAAGTTGAAAATCCTAAATCAAGACATTTGAGAAAAGAATAAATGGAAAGCATGATTGCCTCCTAATAATATTAGCTTGGTGTAAAAGTAATTGTGGTTTTACATTGTTGAATTTTGCCATTTCATGGCAGGATATAGTCTTAAATAAATGTGGTTATGTTATACATCATTTTAATGTGCATTTCTCACTTTGTGTTTTTTGTTAATGACTTATTATTTGAGGAAACAAATAATAGAGGAAAACAACAGAATGGGAAAGACTAGGGATCTCTTCAAGAAAATCAGAGATACCAAAGGAACATTTCAAGACTAGGGAAAGACTAGGGAAAGACTAGGGAAAGACTAGGGATCTCTTCAAGAAAATCAGAGATACCAAAGGAACAGTATTTTGGCCACCTCATGCGAAGAGTTGACTCATTGGAGAAGACTCTGATGCTGGGAGGGATTGAGGGCAGGAGGAGAAGGGGACGACAGAGGATGAGATGGCTGGATGGCATCACTGACTCGATGGATGCGAGTCTGAGTGACCTCCGGGAGCTGGTGATGGACAGGGAGGCCTGGCGTGCTGAGGTTCATGGGGTCGCAAAGAGTCGGACACGACTGAGCGACTGATCTGATCTGATCTATTATTTGCTGTTTATTTTATATTTATATTAGACTGTAGAAATGATGTTAGACAAAAAGAAAATTCAAGCAATTTTTTTATTCAAATTCAAAATGTGTCATAAAGCAATGAAGACAACTCACAACATCAACAACGCATTTGGCCCAGGAACTGCTAATGAACATACAGTGCAGTGGTGGTTCAAGAAGTTCTGCAAAGAAGATGAGACCCTTGAAGATCAGGAGCTTAGTAGTTGGCTATTCAAAATTGACAATGACCAATTGAGAGCAATCATCAAAGCTGATCTTCTTACAACTACTTGAGAAGTTGCAGAAGAACTCAACATCGACCATTCTATGATCATTTGGCATTTGAAGCAACTTGGAAAGGTGAAGAAGCTCGATAAATGCTTGCCTCATGAGGTGACCACAAATCAAAAAACTGTCATTTTGAAATGTCCTATTCTCTTACTTTATGCAAACAACAAACCGTTTCTCAATCTGATTGTGATGTGTGACAAAAAGTGGATTTTATATGACCACCAGCGATGACCATCTCAGGGGTTGGACTGAGAAGAAACTCCAAAGTGTGCTAGTCACTCAGTTTTGTCTGACTCATTGTCACCATGGACTGTAGACAGCCAGGCTCCTCTGTCTGTGGAATTCTCCAGGCAAGAAAACTGGAGTGGGTGACCATTCTCTTCTTCAGGGGATCTTCCCAACCCAGGGATCAAACTCTGGTCAGGAAGCTCTGGGTCAGGAAGATCCCTGGAAAAGGGAATGGCTACCTACTCCAGTATTCTTGCCTGGAGAATTCCACAGACAGAGGAGCCTGGCAGACTACAGACCACGGGGTTGCATAGAGTTGGGCATGACTGAGCAACTATGTTTTATTTTATTTTATTTGCTTCTCTGGTGGATTAGATTGTAAAGAAGCTCCAAAGCACTTCCTAAAACCAAACTTGCACAAAAAAAGGTCATGGTTACTGGTTGGTGGTCTGCTGCCCCCTGATTCACTACAGCTTTCTGAATCCTGATGAGACCATTACATCTGAGAAGTATGACCAGCAAGTCAATGAGATGCACCAAAAACTGCAATTCCTGCAGCTGGCATTGGTCAACAGAATAAGTCCAATTCTTCTCCATAACAACAACTGATCAGACGTTTTACAACCAATGCTTCCAAAGTTGAACAAATTGTGCTACAAAATTTTGCCTCATCCACCATATTCACCTGACCTCTCACCAACTGAATATCATTTCGTCAAGCATCTTGACAACTTTTTGCAGGTAAAAAGCTTCCACAACCAGCAGGAGGCAGAACATGCCTTCCAAGAATTTGTCAAATCCTGAAGCATGGACTTTTTATGCTACAGGAATAAACAAACTCATTTTTCACTGGCAAAAATGTGTTGATTGTAATTGTTCCTATTTCAATTAATAAAGATGTGTTTGAACATCAGTTCAGTTCAGTCACTCAGTTGTGTCTGACTCTTTGAGACCCCATGGACTGCAGCACATCAGGATTCCCTGTCCATTACCAACTCCCGGAACTTGCTCAAACCCATATCCATCGAGTCAGTGATGCCATCCAACCATTTAATCCTCTGGTGTCCCCTTCTCTCCCTGCCTTCAATCTTTCCCAGCATCATGGTCTTTTTCAGTAATTCAGTTCTTCATATCAGGCAGATATGATTGGTGACCAAATGATTGGTGTTTTAGCTTCAGCATCAGTCCTTCCAATGAATATTCAGGACTGATTTCCTTTAGAATTGACTGATTGGATCTCTTTGCAGTCCAAGGGACTCTCAAGAATCTTCTCCAACCCCACAGTTCAAAAGCATCAATTCTTTGGTGTAGAACTCTCACATCCATACATGACTATGGAAAAACCATAGCTTTGACTAGACAGAGCTTTGTCAGCAAAGTGATGTCTCTGCTTTTTAATATGCTATCTAGGTTGGTCATAGCTTTCTTTCTACGGAGCAAGCATCTTTTACTTTCATGGCTGCAGTCACCATCTGCAGTGATTTTGGAGCCCAGAAAAATACTCTCTCACTGTTTCCATTGTTTTCCCATCTATTTGCCATGAAGTGATGGGTCAAGATGCCACGATCTTAGTTTTCTGAAAGTAGAGTTTTAAGCCAACTTTTCACTCTCCTCTTTCACTTTCATCAAGAGGGCTCTTGTTTGTTTGTTTGTTTGTTTGAACTTAGAGTGATTTAAAATTCATGGTCTGAAACCGCAATTATTTTTGTGCTGTGTGTGTTGTGCTAAGTCGCTTCAGATGTGCTCGACTCTGTATGATCCTGTGGAATGTAGTTCACTAGGCTCCCCTGTCCATAGGATTCTTCAGGCAAGAACCCTGGAGTGGGTTGCCATGGCATACTACAGTGGATTTTCCTGACCCAGGGATCAAACCAGTGTCTCTAAAGCCAATTATCTTTGTACCAACCTAATAGCTTATATTTCATCCTAGAACATTGGAAAATAACAAAGTCTACAAACTACTTAAAAGTTGTTATGCTTTCCACAAAGCTTTATCCTCATATATCATGAGTAAAGAAAATTCCAGGAAAAATTTACAAGAATATATATTCTGATTATCATAATTTACAATAGTATCCATTTTCAAATGGTAAATTAAAATAACTTTGACATATAAACATATGATTAATAAACATAAAAAGTATACATTAACTATCATTTACTTACAAATGATAAAATTAAGATTACACTAGGTCAGTCATTGTATCATTTTTCATATTTTTATAAGTATGTATTCACAGTAACTGTTCAATGAAGTTTTGGTGAATTGATGAATGTTTGTAGCTTAGAACCATCTGTAAACTTAGCTCTGTGTAAACATAGGGTTGTGAGTATGTAAGCTCTTTAAGTTAATTCACATGACAAATGAAACCTGAACCAGAAATTACTCAAGGACTATATAGTCAGGATTCTCTTCACACATTAGGCAAAAAGAATTTAGAATTATCAATAGATTGAGTGTATTAAGCATCTGAGCAAATAGCCAGGAGAACAAAGTATGAAAGATATTTCTATTGCTTATCTCTGATATCTTACCAAAGAAAAATGTCTGTCTGGGGTATTAACCTCTCAATTTTATGTTTAGAGGACTTGAGATATGAATACATTTTTCATATATGACAAGAAAAAATAACTTTATCCCATAAATGTTTTTTATAAAGATTGTCTTATTACATGTAAGCAGCTGCAATTAAAAAAAAAAATTCTCTACTCCTACATATTTATGCTACTATGAATAAAAATTACACAGTTTACTATGTTCCAGAGTGGTTTTCACTTCACATTCATTTAATTCTTACCATGAGAATCATAATGTCATTCCCATTTTATAGATAAGAAAACTGAAACATAAAGCCAAAAGTTTTGGCATAACTTGCCAAAAGCCACACACAGTCACTATGTGGTGGATACAATATCAGATCATGTCCATGTCACTCCAAAGTCCAAGTTTTTAATAGATGCACTATTCTGGCTGCCCTGAAATCTTTTAAAGAATATAATTTTTGAAGCTAGC
Source organism: Tragelaphus eurycerus (assembly GCA_935064755.1). Taxonomy (NCBI): domain Eukaryota; kingdom Metazoa; phylum Chordata; class Mammalia; order Artiodactyla; family Bovidae; genus Tragelaphus; species Tragelaphus eurycerus. The sequence continues at coordinate 1,571,041 of CAKXYN010000057.1, read as the reverse complement.
CCCAAGTTGCAAAAACATACTCATACCAAAAGAAGAAGAAGGAGGAAAGGAAGAGATAGAAGAAAAAGGAAGAAACATCATGGCAACACATGGAATCCAGAATTCTAGATTCAAACTCTGATTCTATTACTGTGTGACAGAACACAGTTATTATAATGCCCTAAGCTACAGGTACCATTCAACACAGAAATAAGGGTATTAAGGGGTACTTATTTATGAAGCATATGGTTTTGTTTAAGATGCTCCATTCCACCCTCACATACCCTAGAAATCTTTTCTTTTTGTAAAATTTAAATCCTGCAACACACTGGATATTTAGTCTATAATCAGTATCTTCTTTCTGTATTTAACTCTTGTTCCCTTATATCCCTAGTAAACTAGTAAATCTTTTTACCCATAGAAACATAACGCAACATGAGGCCCTTGATTTTTAGGTCATTACTTCTGTTACCCATTCCAGATGGCAAATCCTAATTATTCTTCCCTTGATGACTGCCTGTGGGCCACACTCCATTCTTCTCTTGGGACTAAAAAATAAACATGAAAGGAGATCAGATCAGATCAGTCGCTCAGTCGTGTCCGACTCTTTGCGACCCCATGAATATGAAAGGAGAACTTCCCCTCATTCTAAGGTTTAAAAAAAATTTTTATCAGTGTTGTTCTTACTCCTTTGTTAGAGAAAAGGTACAAGCAGAAAATCTTCTTCCTGGAAAACATGATAATTTGCTAACAGCAATCTATTTTCTTATAAGAATTATGATGTAGTCAATATTACACATAGTATGTATTTTGAATGTGACTGACTTCCTACTCTTAGTAAACCAGACTGCAGTTTCAAGTTTAGTTAACCCTATGAGCCTTCAAAAGAGAAACCCAAGTAAGACAGTAGGTCTTGAAAGAGGGCATCAGAGGGCAAATACACTAAAACCGTTCTCACAGAAAACTAGTCAATCTAATCACACAAGGACCACACCCTTGTCTAACTCAATGAAATTAAGCCATGCCAGAGGGGCAACCTGGGATGGGTGGGTCATGGTGGAGAGAGATGAGATGGGGAAACAGTGTCAGACTTTGTTTTTCTGAGCTCCAAAATCACTGCAGATGGTGACTGCAGCCATGAAATTAAAAGACGCTTACTCCTTGGAACGAAAGTTATGACCAACCTAGATAGCATATTCAAAAGCAGAGACATTACTTTACCAACAAAGGTTCGCCTAGTCAAGGCTATGGTCTTTCCTGTGGTCATGTATGGATGTGAGAGCTGGACTGTGAAGAAGGCTGAGCGCCGAAGAATTGATGCTTTTGAATTGTGGTGTTGGAGAAGACTCTTGAGAGTCCCTTGGACTGCAAGGAGATCCAACCAGTCCATTCTGAAGGAGATCAATCCTGGAATTTCTTTAGAAGGAATGATGCTAAAGCTGACACTCCAGTATTTTGGCCACCTCATGCGAAAAGTTGACTCATTGGAGAAGACTCTGATGCTGGGAGGGATTGAGGGCAGGAGGAGAAGGGGACGACAGAGGATGAGATGGCTGGATGGCATCACTGACTCGATGGGTATGAGTCTGGGTGACCTCCAGGAGCTGGTGATGGACAGGGAGGCCTGGCGTGCTGTGGTTCATGGGGTCGCAAAGAGTCGGACACGACTGAGAGACTGATCTGATCTGATCTGATCTGATGAGCCTTCAAAGCTTTCAGGTTTTTGACCTGAGGGCTTTTAGCCAAGTTGGGATTGAAAAGATAAAGTACTTTCTCACAGAATGTTTATTTTCTCAAAAGCATTCACACATCATTTACATACATAATGTACACTGTAAACCACTTTCCTGAACAACCTGCATTTGAAAGGATGTTCTTCACATTCTTTATGGGGTCATAAACAAGAGTTCAGTGAATACTCAGAGAGCAACTAAAGTGTGAAACAATTTAATGGTACCACACAAAATGCAGGTCCTGTGCCAAGAACCAGACATTAACGACTAAATTCTACTCAAATCCAACTCCTCCCTTAAACTACATGGAAAGCCTGCTATCACAATTTATATACCTGGGGCAACATATAGCAGTTTCTCCCCTATAATATTTTGCACTCAAATATATCTCTATTGGAGAAGGAAATGGCAACCCACTCCAGTGTTCTTGCCTGGAGAATCCCAGGGGCAGGAGAGCCTGGTGGGCTGCCATCTATGGGGTCACACAGAGTCAGACACGACTGAAGTGACTTAGCAGTAGCATATCTCTATTAGAATTAGTCGTATTCATTTTCATTTGTCTTTTACACAGTTGGGGTATTTCATTTGTGACTCTACACTTAGGAAATACTCTCTTGAAAGGGAGTAGCATCTGCCCAATACTTCACACAATTGAAAGTATTGGCCTGACTTTAACAGTACAGTATGTGGCTTTTAGTTGTTTAACGGACTTTCCTGGTGGCTCAGACGGTAAAGCGTCTGCCTACAATGCGGAAGACCCAGGTTCAATCCCTGGGTCGGGAAGATCCTCTGGAGAAGGAAATGGCAACCCACTCCAGTACTCTTGCCTGGAAAATCCCCTGGATGGAGGAGCGTGGTAGGCTACAGTCCATGGGGTCGCAGAGAGTCGGACACGACTGAGTGATGTCACTCACTCATGTGGTTTATCAAATGCAAGAATGTTGAAGACAAGATGTATTCTCACTGAAAAAAAAAATTACCATGATGAACAATCATGACACAAATACTATCATTTCACTTGTCAGTTTTAATACATTTGTGCTGACGGGAGAGCCAGTGAAGGGGATTCTTAAGACAAAAGGCATCGAATATCAAACCTAGGGTTGAGTTCTCACTACTTATCAACTGGGATGACAGCCCAGCCACTGGATCCTTCTGTGTTTCAGTTTCTTCATGTGTCCAAAAGGGTTAACAATCATGTTAATTGATAGGGATATAGTGAAGAGAAGAGACATTTTACAATGTAAAAATATGAGCTGTGTTACTTTGACATGAGTCATGAAGGCAATTCCTAGATATGTGAAGTATAATAGGGTCCAAGTATTTATTATCTAGCAAAAGAGCAATCTGGCTCTTTTCTAATTATGTTTGATGCTCTTCCCTGGGGTATCTTAAAGGTTTAACTTTTATGCAATGAAAGACATTTAGTAACACAATAACCTGAGTGCAAAACACAAACTATAAACTTCACCTAGGAGAAGGCAATGGCACCCCACTCCAGTACTCTTGCCTGGAGAATCCCATGGATGGAGGAGCCTGGTGGGCTGCAGTCCATGGGGTCGCTGGGAGTTGGACACGACTAAGCAAATTCACTTTCACTTTTCACTTTTGTGCACTGGAGAAGGAAACGGCAGCCCACTCCAGTATTCTTGCCTGGAGAATCCCAGGGACAGGGGAGCCTGGTGGGCTGCCATCTATGGGGTCACACAGAGTCAGACACGACTGAAGCGACTTAGCAGCAGCAGCAACAGAGGCACTTAGGTCAGACAGATCATGAGAAGAGGGATGGAGCGCCATCCTTTCAGAATAGTCAGTCCAGTGAACTGATGTCAAGGTAATTCTAATGCTGCTTAATAAACATTTCAAATACATTCATGGCCAAAGAGAACTCTGAGCTTGCTCATAATAGCTGCCAAGCCAGGGTCCACTCAAGTTGCTGCTGTGGCGTACAATCCAAGCGCTGACAATTTAACATAAGTGAGAAATGTAAGGAATACAAAACTATTCTACCTCTTCCTCACCCATCACACAAACTAACATAGGAAGTTCATCAACATGGAAGAAAACCAGATGCTGATAGTAAACATAAGGTTTGCGTCTCCACCTCCATAATAACTCCCTGATTTATAAAATGGTGCAGTGTGTTAGAAATTATTGAAATGTCATTCTTAAACATTAAGATGAATGCTTTAGTAGCATATTAATACATAAAATTAGATTTTGTTTTGAAAAAATACTATATTTGGAAACACTTCTGATCTTCATGGTTTCAACTTTTTAGAACTATTAGCATTTGAGAAGTATTGTTTTGTTTTAATATGGTCAATGGCAAATATTTTAGGTTAAACTATAAATATAAATTTCAGGAGAAGAGCAGATTATGACAAACACCTCATTGGCTCACTTTCTGAATCTCAATTAACACTTAATTTACCATACTTCTTAATACAAATGTAGCTTGACTGGATTAGCATGCATTTTGTAAGGAGCTGACTAAAGAAGTATTCCATTAGCCAGCTCATAATATCTCAAAATTTAGTAGTCAATATCCCATTTTCAAGGCTAATGATAACAAGAACTAAATAAATAAGCAAGGAGGCCTGTTTCTGATTTCTGAGAAAGAACACATTTTATGCAATTCATTCCATAGCTTTGACACTGTATTTTTTTTTTTTTTAATGTTCCTCTCATATCATTTTTTAATCTGAAGTCACATTGCTAAATCACTCTATTGTATCCAGAGTTGGGGAGAGGACTCTTTCTCCTTAATTTAGGAACGATAAGTCCACAATTAATTAATTCCATATCTAGGAATATGAAAGAAGTGTAAGAATCTTCAAAATTCCCCTAGTACAGGAAATGTCACGTCCCCAGGAATCTTGCCAGGCACCTGAGCCCTAGCCTACCCCAGGCCTATCTGGTGGGCTCAAAATGCCGTGGCAGGAGAGGGTGTCCCTACAGTTTGGGGGAGAAGAACAACCCCCTTCCTCCACGTCCCCAGAATTGTCCCAGCATGGTCCCAGATGGTCCCAGCAGGATGTGCAAGTTTGCATTTTAAATGGATTATTCCCTTCTATCTTTTCTAAGCATTATTAGAAAAGCTTAGGGAAGGTCCTAGTTTTAAATATTTTAAGCATATGTACTGATATGCTATTAGAAACAATAGGTAATAGTCTAAAAAGAAAAAAATATATTAATGATAGTAAATCACTAGCATTTGATACTATCTACCTGAGTTCTCGGAGAAGACAATGGCACCCTACTCCAGTACTCTTGCCTGGAAAATCCCATGGACAGAGGAGCCTGGTGGGCCGCAGTCCATGGGGTTGCACAGAGTCAGACAAGACTCAGCGACTTCACTTTCACTTTTCACTTTCATGCATTGGAGAAGGAAATGGCAACCCACTCCAGTGTTCTTGCCTGGAGAATCCCAAGGACGGAGAGCCTGGTGGGCTGCTATCTATGGGGTCGCACAGAGTCGGACACAACTGAAGCGACTTAGCAGCAGCAGCAGCAGCAACAGCTGAGTTCTAGGAACAGTTAAGGGTTAACCTCTGTCCAGTACACTCACTGATTGAGAGACCTAAAGGATCATTAATGTGACTAATCTCCTTAAAGTATACAAAGAATATGGTGGTGGAATTACAGGCAAATTAGTCTAAATTTTAAATCAGGGAAAGTTGCTAAAACATACAAAATAGTATTCATACATATACAATGGGGAGTTATATGGTTTCTGTAGAAGAAATTATATATGGTATACATTAGACATTTGTAGAAAAATGGGCCTTTATGAGGGCAAGATTAAAAGTTATAGACCTTACACACTTTTAAATATTCCATTCTGGGCTAAGGAGGCCCAAACAGCGAAAGGAAGCCTCAAAGAGCATCTACTTGAATGGAAACCATAAAGGTTCCATGAATTATTACACAAACTACCTCGAGGAATGGATGCAAGTTAAATTTTAAATTTGCAAAGCACACTACCCTCTTCAGAGATAAAAAGTGGGAAGATCTCAGGAGACTGTAAAATGCAAACAAAAAGGAGCTTTAGAGCTGTATTAGTCTGAGAGGACATATTTAAGAATAAAACTATCTTATTCCTAACTAGTATAAGTAACTGCCATTGGTGGACCAGAAGAAAAAGAAAAAAAAAAAATCAGTATGGCCTTCAGGACAAGGGCTAAAGAACTACTACTGGCAAAGGATGAATAGAATTCGACTATATAGAATTCTTATCCATCCCTTTTGCAAACACTGTATTTTGATCATTTCTGAGTGGGCAGCAGAGGCAGAAGGAGAAAAAAAAATATCAAGACGTGAGGAATGAAAACTAAAACAGAAGAGACTGTTTAATAGAAGCAGCTCTATAAAATGCATTTTAAACATGAGAGTTTGGCCACCTAAAGTGATGCCAAGCAATAAATACATGTTTGGATATTTAATATTATATTAAGGAATAGAGTTGAACATCAAATTCTAAAATGCCATACTTAGGAGGCTGCCAAGGAAGCTGGAAAGTATAATACTAAGAGCCAAAAAGTGATAAGATCTTACTGAGAGATGATAAATTGATGAAATTTCCCTTAGAATTAGTATACCAGAACACTGGTTATGAAGAGAAGCAAAAAAGAATAACCCTTTACAATGCCAAAAGCCTATTTCTAATAAACAAGCCACTCTAAGGACAAATTCAGCCTTGCAAGTCACTGACCTTTAATCATGCTCGGATTTTTTCAAGAAAAAGAAACCATTTACTCAGAAGATTAAAGGTAGGAAAATCTTGTTTTCAGAGTATTCACATTTGTTTTAAGAGGATAAAGATACCCTTGCTAATTAGTCTTTATCAGCCTCCACTCATCATTGAAAATTCTAATTTCTTCAGTCTCCCTCTTTAGATATTATATTTTCAATTGTCTGTGATTTCCTGACATCTCCTTAAATACAAAAAGAGAAAAGGGAGGAAAGGATGGAGTGGGTAGGGGAGGGAGGGAGGAAGGAAGGAAGGAAGGGGGTAGAGAGAGAATACAGAGTAGGTTTCGCATGTAATCTTTTCCAGGTAATCTCTAGACAAATATGAGAGATTAATTTGCACCCCAGATTTGCCCAGACTCTTCACAGATATTCACAGACACTCAGATTAACACCTATTGGTACAGCACAACCATGAAACATGACACCTTAAGTCTCTGTTCTGGAATGACTTTCTGCAGTATCAGCTTTCCAGCATCTCTCAGGACCCTTCTGAACTAGAGAAAGTAAGATAAATCTGATTGCAAATTCAGACGACTATGTATTGTGCTGACATCTTAATGTGCAAGACAGACATTCTTTTAAATTATCTGCATCTTTGTGTCTGTTTATATAGAGAGGTGAATTCTCTATTTTCTGGACTAATAGATTTGGCTATACAAATACATCTGAGGTTGTGCTACACTGACTTACTTACTTTTGTTGTTATTTAGTCCCTATGTTGAGTCCCACCCTTTTGGGACCCCATGGACTATAGCCTCCTCTATCTATGGGATTTCCCAGGCAAGAAAACCAATACAATATTGTAAAGTACTTAACCTCCAATTAAAATAAATAAATTTACATTAAAAAAAAAAGAAAAGAATACCAAAGTGTGTTGCCATTTACTTCTCCTGGGGATCTTCCAGATTCAGGGATCAAACCAGTTTTTCCTGCATTGGCAGGGGGATTCTTTACCTCTGAGCCACCAAGGAAGCCCCTATCTACTTTTACTTATATCAAAAATATATTTCTAAATCAAAGTTAAATGAACAAAAGTCTTCCTTTCTGTCCTATAGTTTCATGAACTTGAAATCAGAGTTCTGAAAGGTATACAAGTTATATTGCTTCACAAATGTACTAAGAATGGCACAACTCTAACAAGTTATAGTGAAGAATATTTCTTCTTGGATAACACTTGATCTTGTTAGAATGAGATGTAGATGAGGGATGAAGATCAATATTAATAGTCTACAGATATGAGGAGGTATTGAGAACTTTCCAGATATCTAACAACGTTAATCCATTCCTGTGATAAACATTAAAAATCAGTTATGATCTCTGTCCTAAAGGACTTTATATTCTCATTATATTTAGCAAAGTGAAACTATGTTGTTAGTCATTTCATTAATATCAGATAAAGCAAATGCATTTCTACTAGTTCAGACTCAGATAAACCTGGACAAAGTTCTACTCTTCACATTTCAAGGAAGTTCTCCAAAAGGCCAATTAAGAATGGAGTATAATTGTTTAAAAGAAGTTAACTTTACAGCCAGGAGGCTTGAAATCAAGTTCTGGGTAATCTTAACAAATTGTTTGACTTTATGGAGCATCTGTTTTTCTATCTGGGTAATGGTGGTATTAACAAATTCCACCATTTGGAGTGTTGTATTGAGCTGAAATAATGTACTCAAGTGCTCTGAAACTATAAAGCTATGCTATCACTATTACATCAAACCACCATATCGTTTCAGGAAACTTAGGACTCTTGTTTCTTTCTAAAGAGAAGGGCACTTTTTTCAGTGGGCCATAGCCTCCACTCACCTCTTGGGGAAGGGCAGATCAAAGGTACTCTGGTATCTGGAGAGCATCCCCTCTTGCTTTTAGGTTATCTTTCACATATTTGTCTTCATCTTTCTTATTTTAGTGGCCTTCTTTAGTGGCCTTTAGTGGCCTTTTTAGTGGCCTTTAGTGGCCTTTTTAGTGGCCTTTAGTACATTGACTGGGATTTCAATGTACTATGAATTTTCCCTGTTATTACTTTTATTTCCCTTATATAGTACCAAAAGGTGGCACTAAGATTTTGCTACATTAAAGCCTTTCACTTCACCAAGTTAAAAAAGCAATGATAATCATTTAAAAGTGATCTCAGTTTGTGGCTGTGCTTCTCAGTCTTCCACTTGGACCATTCTTATTTCTCTTTTACTGCACACATGTATAGGTTTAGCTCTTGTACACAAAAATAGGGAAGAAATAAAGTTAGAGTCATAATCCAGTCAAATTTGGTTTTATTGTTGTTTTATCTTCAACAGCTCTGTTCAAAAACAAACCATTAGTAAAGGAACAATGGATTGGTTCAAACTGGGAAAGGAGTATGTCAAGGTTGTATATTGTGACCCTGCTTATTTAACTTATATGCAGAGTACATCAAGCAAAATGACAGGCTGGATGATTCACAAACTGGAATTAAGATTGCCAGGAGAAAAATCAACAACCTCAGATATGCAGATGATACCACTCTAATGGAAGAAAGTGAAGAGGAACTAAAGAGTATCTTGCTGAGGGTGAAAGAAGAGAGTGAAAAAGCTGGCCTAAAACTGAATACTCAAAGAACTAAGATCATGGCAACCGGTTTCATCACTCCATGGCTAATAGATGGTGAAAAAGTGGAAACAGTGACAAATTTCATTTTCTTGGCTCCAAAATCACTGCAAACAGTGACTGCAGCCATGAAATTAAAAATACTTGCTCCTGGAAAGGATAGCTATGACAAACCTGGAGAGCGTATTAAAATGCAGAGACATACATCACTTTGCAGAAAAAGGTCTATAGAGGCTAAGCTATGGTTTTTCCAGTAGTCATGTACAAATGTGAGAGTTGGACCATAGAGAAGGCTGAGCACAGGAGAATTGATGCTTTCGAGTTGTGGTCCTGGAGAAGACTCTATTTTTTTTTTTTTTTTTTAGACTCTTGAGTCCCTTGGACTCCAAGGAGCTCAAAATAGTCAGTCTCAACCCTGAATATTCATTGGAAGGAGCGATGCTGAAGCTGATGCTCCAATACTTTGGCCACCTGATGCAAAGAGCCCAACTGGAAAAGACCCTGATGCTGGAAAGGATTGAAGGCAGGAGGAGAAGGGGGCAACAGAGGCATTATTGACTAAGTAGACATGAGTTTGAGCAAACTCCAGAAGACAGGTGAAGAACAGGGAAGTCTGGCATGCTGCAGTCCAAGTGGTCACAAAGAGTTGGACACGACTTAGCAACTGAACAGCAACAGCAAAGGAAAAATAAAAGTAAATACTCTTAAAGTTGTTTTTTTTTTTTCTTGCCTGAATGTTTACATGCTGAGGAAAATGGATATTTATGCTTGAGATGTGTTTCAATACACTTAGTACAAGTAAATTGTAAAACTTCAAACACTCTTTAGACAAAAAGAACACAGGTTCACATACTCTTATGAGCAATTTCTAAAGTTAAGTCTGAAACAATGGAACTTCTGAAAATGAATTAGCTAACTTTTGACATGTCTTATATTCATATTTTGGAGAAGGAAATGGCAACCCACTCCAGCATTCTTGCCTGGAGAATCCTGTGGACAGAAGAGCCTGGAGGGCTGCTGTCCATAGGGTCACACAGAGTTGGACATGACTGAACCGACCTAGCAGCAGCAGCATATACATATTTTAAGTTAATGATTTTTAAAAGCATAAGCTTTTACTTTAACATTCAGAGAAAACTATATTTATTTTCTTGAAATAAAACCAATCATAAGCCCCAATTTTCTTATACTGGTAGTTGGCTGAATCTTTCACACAATCGAGCATCAGTGAATAGATGTTTTCCTAGACAAGTTTGAGAAATAATATACTTATTTTTACCTTACCTAAAACAAGAAAATTTTCAATTTTCACCCAGTCGCAAACATTATTCAAAACAAATTTCTCAATAAAAGGTAGGTTTAGGGAGATGTATAGTACTGAGTTCTGGCAGCCCAGCCTCTAGCAATCCACCACAGCCGAAAGGTGTCTTGGTCCTCTAAACCATCAAGGAAGGCCCAGGAAACTTCTGGTGGGATAGGCTGAGGGTTAAAGGTGATGGGGAAACATAAGCAAAATTGAATTAAATCAGAACTCGGAATTCCAGACTGACATGTTTCTGCTAAGCTACTCCAAGTTTTGAAGAAGTACGTGAAGTAAGAGTGAACTGAGAAAGATCTGATAACCTGAACACATATACTGCTTGTCATTAACATACTCTCCTTGTTAGGACAATGTGTCATCAAAGGTGCAAATTAACAAGAGAATATCCAGCATTTTCCTTCATTTGCGTACATCTTTCTTAACTTCAGGCTCAAGAGAGATCAAAAGAGGTGTGGAGTCACATGCAGACCACCCGCACAGAATCTACTTTGGGGGTTTTGCCTCCCCCTTCCTCTTGAGATGGGGCAAAACGTGCTTTCTGCTCACAGACTTTCACCGAATCGGGCCCAGCAACCTCGTGACCACTTTCCTCGCAAAGGAATGGTTGGTCCACCAACCCCTGGTCACCTCGGCCTCAACTCAGCAGATCAGGGCCCGGGAACAGGGCGTGTGTCTCAGACTTCAGGCTGCGGGAGGAGGGCCGGGCGGAGTGTCCGCGTCCCACCGCAGGACCCGGATTGAGGGAGAGAGAAACAAGCTTGAATGGGACGGCAACTTGGAAGTGTTTTTAGGGTTTCCTGAAATGGGCAAACGCGCGGTTAAATCCATCCAGCTGGGGAGCTTTCGAGGGCATCCCATGCCTTCTGTGCCTGGAACGCCCACAGGACCCTGGCCGAGAGGGGGCGAAGGTGTCCCGACTCTAAGCCCGCCCGCCCGGGCACCAGGGCGGCGCCGCCCGCGGAGCGCAGGGCCGCAGGCGCCGGGCTCGGAGCCCTAGCGGCTGCGTCCGCAGCTCGTCACGCCGCTCCGGGGCGGGGGTGGGGCGGAGGAACTACCGGAGGTTCCAAACTTGGAGACTGCGCTCCGCACCCAGTCCCGCCGGTGCAGACCTGCGGCTGCGGGGGCCGCGCGGCCCCTCGGGGTGGGGAGGGGGTGGGAAGGAGACAGGTGAGACCCGGCGCCCTCACAGCGCCAGCCTTGCCCCGCCGTCCTACCCTGAGAGGGTACTCACCGGCTTTGCACGGGTCCTTGTAGTCCAGCGTCTCCACCTCATCCTCTCCGTAGCCACCGAAAGTGTAGTCATAGTCGAGGCCAGCGCAGACCCCTAGTTCCGCGCAGAGGACAGCCCCCGTGGCCGCCAGCCACGCGAGCATCCCCGGGGAAAGCCTCTCCAGCCCCATCTTCCTCTCAAGGAAGGGCACCGGTTCCTGTCCCCGCGGAAGGCTCCTCGGCGCGGCCGGCGCTCAGGTGTCCGGGGACATGGGGCGCCGCCGGGCGGAGAGAGGGCAGGGCGACCTGTCCCCCGGCGCGGGCGAGGTGGCGGGCGGGGGCAGGTAGGGAGCGGGTCCGGGCGGGCGCGCGGCCAGGCTGTCTCCCGGCGGCCGTCCTTTCCGCTACTCAACGGCTCGGCTGCCCCAGGCTCAGGTTCTCGGGCTCAGATCCCGCGTGCACCCCGCACCCGGACCCAGTGCCGCTCTGGAAGGACAAGACCAGTCTTCATATCAGCGCGTCTGAGCTGAAAGTGGGGGACCGCGGTCGCGGGTGGGGAGCAGACATTCTTTTGCCGCCAGACCTTAAAAGCCGCAGAAGCAGCAAAGCAAGACTGCGAGAAGAGCTAAAGTGGGAGGATTTGGGGATGTACTGTTTGTCTTTCTCCCCAAGGCTGTCTCTTTACCCTCTTCCTAACTTGAAAAAAAAAAAAAATCTTCATGGCATCTAACCCAATCACTTGCATCCTGCTTACTTATTCATACAATCAGGGTCAGGATCCGGGCCACAGCCTCCTCTCCGCCTCCTTTCGGTAGCCCTGTAGGAGCAGACAGACACGAGCGCGCCGAGAATTCCATTTGTAATTTACTAAAGATAAAAATGAATATATCATGCCCTGCGTCCACGAACAGCAGTTAATAGATGATGTACGTGCCAGCCGAGAGCGCCAGACCGAGGGTGGGCCAGGGATGCTGACAACTTGGCTCAAACCTCCACTTCCTCCCCAACACAAGCAGTTTGCGTCTCCCCTTTGCCGCCTTTGCCTCGGTACAGCCCGAGGGGAGGAAAAATGGGCCTCCGCGACCGAGGTAAAGAAACTGACTGCTTTCAAAGTCCCACAACCAGCAAAGTTTTCCTAAGAACTGAGATCCTCAGAACTGCAGTTTTAAAAAAAATCCAAAATCCAGTTACAGATTGCAGCAGCAGGAAACGCGAAGACCTAGCCAAGGGCTGCGCTGTGGCTCACGCGGGCTCAGGAAGGGAAGTTGGAAGGAACACTTGGGAAGCAAATTTTCTGTGACAGCTCTGGCGCCCATGCCCAGAGTTGCTCCGTATCCTCTGGCTTCAGTTTTACTTCGGAGGAGAGTGTGTAAAACCTGGCAACAGGATTAGCGAGGTAAACCACATGTCAGCCTAGCAGACATAGGACAAACACAGGCTGTGGGAAATTGGGGAGAAAAAAAAAAATCAGAGGAAATCTCTGCAAAGCGCCTGTTGTGAGCAATCCCTACATCTGCAAGTAGTTTCCAAAATAGGTGAGAGGACTTCTTCCCCAAATTTCCAAAGGACTCATGATTGGGAGCCTTGCCTTCTCCAACTAAATCTTGAAGTATTACTTTCTCAGGCATTTGTAAAAAATCTTCTGTTGCCTTTATATCTTAAGATTTAAATGTCCCCCCTTTTCTGAGTTACCATCAACATACACACTCCTCTAGAGGAAAATATGAAGATAACCATACCCATGTGCACGCACGCACACACACACACACACAGACACTTTTGACAGGTACACCCAGTCTTTGGTTAGGAGATTGGACTTTGTTTTATGCTTATTAAAGAAAAATTAGAGGCTAAACTTAGAAAAGCTATCAATTACTTCCAACTTAGAGTAAAAATGATGGGAAGATTGGGTAGAACTGAATGAGTCCATGTTCCTGGCAAAACTGGGGTTTTCTCAAAAGCCGCTACAGTGATGGAACCTCTCCTCCACAGATCTCAATCTTCTCACCCCAGGTCATAGAACAGAGAACAGTTCTGGAAGGAACATTTTCTATAAGCAAGTAAAAGTATTTGGTTTTGAAATCTCTTGCTGAGTCATTCTCAAATTCTTTTACATCAAAAAATGTTTGCATAATTAATAGTGGTATTCCTCTAGTGCAAGGCTAAACAAGAATGCATTTTGCTTAGCCTATTTGAAAGCCCAGGAAATACAACCTTCCTTTAGAGGATCCTCTTGAACTGCTCCCTTCTCCCCACTGCCAGACCTTTAAAATGTCCCTTGTTAATCTAAATGACTTACAAACATCTCCTTAGACTATTTAATCATATGTGAATTTGCAAAAGTTTCTACCTGAAGTTTGACTAAACATCACTTACTTTGCATTCATTTGTCCTGAATAAAATATTACCAGATAGGGACATCTGCCTATTATGTTTTCCGAACAGAATTTATCATTGCTCAGTTTTACAATTTTATAAATTTGTAATCTGGAATTAGAATGAATGACATAGTAGAAGCTCAAATCAAAATATAGAAGTGTTTCTTTATAGCTAAAATACTTGAGAATTCTTACTTACATCACTATATCATAGACCTCAAACCCCTGATTTATTTTTAAATATGTATTAAATCTAATTCTGTTTTTTATAATAAAATACCTATTTTTAAGTTTTATTTCTACAGTTACTATGATTGTAAACAAAAATAGATTTTGCCTTGCCCTTGAAAAATATAAACTGGTAAGAATTTCTAGGAAAACATAAAAAAAAAAAAAAAAAGAATATGCATGTGAGAAAGGAGTTGAGTGTTCTGTCAGAAGTACTAGCCATATATATGTGCCTTATATGAATCCAGTCTCCTGGGAAGATAAAAGAGGAGACTCATCCTTTAGTAAGACATCCTAAAGAAACCTTGGCTTCTAATTGGCAGGTGCCTCTGACCACCCTTGCCACTTGCAGCAGAATCCCATTGACCCCAGAAATCTTAGGGAGGAAACCACCCAAAACAGCTGAAGTAAGAGGTATTCTCTATGCCGCTTGTCTATTTTGTTTGATATCACAGTAGTTAAACTTGTCTTGTAGACAACATCGGTTAGAAATGTCTATTTTCTAATCAAGTCAATTTATTATTAGCTAGTTGTGATTGTTGTTTGCTATGAAACCAAGTAATACATGAATATTTTCCCTTCATGTTCCTTGTCAAAAAGATAACTCAGACATATATGGAAGAAAATGTGTCTCCCTCTCTCGCTTGGTTTCACCCCTAGGAACTGTGTCAACCTTCTAACTAAATAGTGTACATATATTTTGTCTCCATGAAATTGGGAGACACTGTTTTTTATGGCTTTTAGCTCCTCCAGACCTTTTAACTCTCCTTTTCACCCCATTCTTATGGGACCCTCTCCAGCACATATAAGACTTATTTTACCTTCTTTCTTCTAAGGGTCTCTCTCTCAGCCTTGAGCAATTCTTCAAAGCATCTCTAATTTTTAATTCAGAGTCCCAAATGTGACTGATGCTAGGTGAAATCATTTTGGGTGATAAACTTAAAACATTTTTAAGATTTACACATGTGTGTGTAATAGAAAAAAATTACCAACAAATTTGCAGGGGCATAAGCGTGTCTTACGGAGAAGGCAGTGGCACCCCACTCCAGTACTCTTGCCTGGAGAATCCCAGGGATGGCGGAGCCTGGTGGGCTGCTGTCTACAGGGTCGCACAGAGTCGGACACAACTGAAGTGACTTAGCAGCAGCAGCAACAGCAAGCATGTCTTACAGGCTTCCCCAGTGGTTCAGCAGTAAAGAATCCACCTGCAATGCAGGAGATGTAGTGTTCGATTCCTGGGTGGGGAAAATACCCTGGAGGAGGAAATGGCAACCTGTTCCTGTATTGTTTCTGGGAAAGTTCTATGGACAGAGGAGCCTGTCGGGCCACAGTCTGTAGAGTCTCAAAGAGCCAGCAGCTGCACACACACATGCTGTTTAGATTTTAAAAGTTAGCTGCTTTATGAAATTAAGTGAATGATATAGGCAGCCCATGAAAGTTAGCTGATCTAATTCACTTCCTATGTCTGCCAGCTGGATGCTGTTTATGGATAGGGGTACATAGGAGCTAAATTAATTGCAGCTAAAGTAAAGTTTATTCCTTCTCTTACCTGCTTACCATGTGTGTGTGTTAAGAGGCTTCAGTCATGTCCAACTCTGTGTGACCCAATGGACTGTAGCCTGCCAGGGTCCTCTGTCCATGAGATTCTCCAGGAAAGAATACTGGAGTGGGTTGCCATGCCCTCCTCCAGGGGATCTTCCTGACCCAGCGAGCAAACTAGTATCCCGTACATCTCCTGAACTGGCAGGTGGGTTCTCTACCACTGGTGCCCGGAGGAAGCCCTGCTTATGGCTCATTCTCATTTCTGATAACACACTGCAAGAAAATTATATTTGGCCACAGCAGTGGCATATATTTACTGTCAGCACTTTTGGTTTGTTCTCATATTTAAGCATTAATTGCTGTAGAAATCTCAAGAAGAGCCACTAACTTGTATGTTCAGAAACCATGTATTATCACCTAATGAGATCTAGAAATTATTGTATTCTTTATTCAGGCATCCACTTTGCCAAAAGGAAATAGAGGGAATGGAATGGAGTAAGAAGGGGTCACCTCACTTCCTACCTGGTGAGACTGATCGGTTTGTCAACCATGCATATTCAGTTGGGTAAAATCTATGCCTGCACTGCATCTTCACTGCTGTCCCCTGAGCACCTAGCTGGGGGGGGGCGGAGGTGGAGGGGGTACAAGAGTGTCACTAAGAATTAGTCTCTCAATCTAAATTCCAGTTTTCTTCTTAACAGCTTGATAACCTTGGACCCACATTTTTAATCTCATATGCCTTCAGTTTCCTCATCCATAAAATAATCTTATTATTTCATAATATTTCACAAAGTTGTTATAAGGATTATTAGTTCATATTTGTGCTGTGCTAACTAACTACTATAGAGTGCATTTCTGGTATATGTTTGCTATCAGATCAGATCAGATCAGTCGCTCAGTTGTGTCCAACTCTTTGCGACCCCATGAATCACAGCACGCCAGGCCTCCCTTTCCATCACCAACTCCCGGAGTTCACTGAGACTCACGTCCATCGAGTCAGTGATACCAGACAGCCATCTCATCCTCTGTCGTCCCCTTCTCCTCCTGCCCCCAATCCCTCCCAGCATCAGAGTCTTCTCCAATGAGTCAACTCTTCGCATGAGGTGGCCAAAGTACTGGAGTTTCAGCTTTAGCATCAGTCCTTCCAAAGAAATCCCAGGGCTGATCTCCTTCAGAATAATATAAAACCTATCAAATTGAAATAAAAATTTAGGTGATGTTGCTGGTGTTGCTTATAAGTCCCCCAGTTAATATATTTACTTCTGTGACTGCATGTTTTTCATCTAGCCTTTTTCTGTCCCTTGATTTAGCATACATGCTAATGGTTTAATATGCATATAGCATATGGTCTAATATGTTTGTATCTTCATATTGTGAGCATTATTTGAAGCACAAATAAAATTTGTACATTTCATCCTACTTTTCTCATGAAGATTAGAAACCACACACTGAAGTTTTCCATAAAACATACTATATACTGTCAACTCACTGAGAATAACTTAAAAATAAAATAATGAAGTAGTATCACCCTCTTGTAAGAAAGAAACTGTAAGGAATATTATCTGGATCAATCACTTGCAAACTTTTTTCTAATCCTCTGCTCCTTTGAAAATAGGGAATAATAGAATGTCTGAGTGAATATATTACTGTCACCTCATAACCCCTTGTGGCTCAGCTGGTAAAGAATCCTCCTGCAATGCTGGAGACCTGGGTTCAATCCCTGGGTTGGGAAGATCCCCTGGAGAAGGGAAAGGCTACTCATTCCAGTATTCTGGGCTGGAGAATTCCATTGTCCATGGAGTCTCAAAGAGTTGGACAGAACTGAACGACTTTCACATAACCTCTGACACTCCAGTGAGTGCTTTAACTGCCAGTCCTTTGGGGGCCTGCAGTTCTGCTGATCCAGTGGGCTAGTGCTGGGCAGTGGAGAACTGCATGTGTGACAGAAGCCAAGAGCCCCTGGAAGAGCCCATTATTCCTTTGGCCTTTGGTGAAACCTCACTTTGCAATGTTCCTTCATGACTCCCCAGATTATATCCTAGATGAAAGTGCCTACTCTACCTGCATCCAAATCAGTATTTCTCATCGAGACCACATCTTCTCTAGGCATGAATCCCATAAAGCGTATGTTGTGCATGTACATATGTACTAGTGCAAAATAAAATTTTAGCTGAGAAAGAGATTTGAGTCTATCCAATTAATATAGCAATCCAAGTGATATAGGTCATCACTGGAAATATTTAACACTGAAATAAATGTGAAAATTAATTTAAAAAATCTATACATTTAATATAAAATCAAAATTTAGGATTAGAAAGTGTCATTGAATCCTTGCTCTACTTGTTAAATATCTTTGGACACATTCTTTCTTAGCTTGATTTTTCTCACCTTTAAAATGAAATGATTACCTGATGTCATTATCTTGTGATGCAGACACATCCTGTATAATCAATTAGGCATAGAGCATGGTATTTGACAGGACATCCATGGTTGCTCCAAGAACAGAATAGGCACTTGGGTCCTCACCTTCCCCCACCCACAAATAACAAATATCTGTGAGATCACAGTCAAATCAGAGACCCTGAAAAGAAACTTGTAATAAGTATTTACAAAATGATTGGGAAATACAAGATATTCCTCCAGAGGTAAAAAGAGAATCCAAAGGGAGAATCCAAAGAGAATCTGGAAAGGAAGAATGCATATATTCATAACAGCACTCAGGGACTTTAGGCTTTATCTCTCCTTTCATCTCTATCTGTAAAGCAACTAAATGTCTAAATAGCAGTAATATCCCACAGCTAACAAATTTACCTTCTCATAAAAAATTTCTGACAGCCTAGATTTATCAAAGCAAACATCTTTGAGTAAAATTGGAAAAATCATTGGGTAGTTGATTGGTATATACCAAGACTTGTTTGATATCAGTTTTTACGACGCATTGTAAAATCACCAAGTTATTTTATAACTTAACTCTATTCACAACTTGCAGCTGCACTTGAACACTGGTTTTTCCTGTGAATATTTCTAAACTCTCCATTATGCTCTGGGTCTGGTTTTGAGGCCAGGCCAGATTTATTTTGTAAGCTGCACACCTCAGGTGGCAATAATTAATGACCTTGGCCTTCAGCTTCAGGCATGATCACTCACTTCGGATCACTTTTCCAACCACTAAAGCAATAGTTTTGCACTGTAAAACCAACCCCCAATCAATATGAAGCATCTGAGGTGTGTTTATTTATATATTTATTGCTTTTCATCTTTGAAGCCCTTTAACAGCATTAACTGATGGTCCTTAAAAAAGCGATCATGGTTTGTTTGAAGCTAGCAACACCAACTCTACAACCCTAACATGCTGAACTGGCTACAACTCAGAGGGGACAATGTCCTTCAAGTTTTATTTCTTCCTCACTTTCCTGAAAAAGTTTTCATTCAGACTTACACTATGTCTGACAACCAAAACTAAAAAGAAAAAAATTTTTCAATAGAGCAGAACACAGCTGGGCCAAAAACATCAAATGTGTGCCCCATGGATTCTAGTTTCTTCAGGTTGGTAGAGCACTGAATTAATCACATTGCTTTCCCAGGGTATTGAGGAGAGCTGAGTTATCGAAAGCTAATCACTCAGACAACATTTTTTGAAAGCACCCCTTACCCTCAATTATTTAGCTATTTCAGATGAAAATGGGTGTGGTGCTTTAATTTTTTTGCTACTGGAAAAGTGCTGACATATCTGCATAATTTCCTCCTTCTCCTACTTTAGTTGGAGTGTATTTGATAGAAGGTTACACTTAGTGCTTTCCAAATTACTATGACTGCTCTAAAAATGCCATTGGTGACTGAGGTCACAGTTCATTTGTAAGGCTTAGTATTGCTTAGTATTGAATCCTTTTAAGTACTCTGCAGTAACAAATATAATGGATTGCTATCCATTTTCTCTTTTTCACTTTTATTCAGAAGGACAAGGAAAGTCTCCTCATCCATATAGGTTCCAACATCAAACTAAAAGTAATTAAAATGCTTTAATAATTGCAAAACAAATAAGTAATTACACTGCTTTAATAATTTTAAAATAACAACAGATTTAAACATTTCTTGAAACAGTAAAAATGAGCTATTCTCCTTTGTTTTCTTAATATCTGAAAACAATTGCTATGAAAAATGGAAATTGCCATGTGTTTGACTTTAAAATCAGTGTAAAGCGTATGACTTTCTCTGTTGAAATCATCAGGCCACATGCAGAAACCTGAACTGTTTGCTCTTAATTACTAGTAAAACCAGAAAACAATTAGAAGACCAATTAATTCAATATGTAGTAAAATCTTTTATTAGCCATCTTATTCTAATAACCCAGTATATAAATGCCTCAGTTCACAGGACATACTCTCAAAGAATAAATAAAATGATCATAAAACAATAGCTCTTTGTATTTTTCTTTCAGTTGATGATCTTTATTATACAAAAACAATGTCAGAGCAGACCAGTTACTAAACTGTGTTCTTCTTATCCACAAAACTTACTTGCCTCTAGCTAAATCTACATTTACTGTTTTTACCTGTTATTTGAGTTACTTTTAAAAAATACTTTCCCAAAATAATAAACATTAAAGTGCATGATATGATGATAAATTTTCATTTAGCTCAAAAGAATTAATCTTATTGCAAAATTAGTTGTTTCTTTCACATGTCAAGTTAGTACTATAGGCTGAAGTGATGACTTTTTTGATGTGAAAGATTTTCTGTAGCTTTTGAATTTTTAATTTTTTAAATTGCTAATTTTGAATTTTAAACATGAAATCTGCTTTTCTCCAGTTGTCATGATGTGTTTTCCATAAGATCAATCCTTCAACCATGTCACTCATTTCTGTGTGCATTGTTTGAATGATTTCTCCATTTAAAAGTTCTCCTGAGGATATATAATTTATATTTTTGTACCACGATTGTGAGATATTTTTGTATATATTTTAAGCATTTTTAAAAAATTAGTGTTCTAGTTATTACAATGGGCAAAAAATCAAAGCTATAAGCTCTGCATCAGAATTTGAATATTGAAAGTACTATATATGATGAAATTTGAAAATTAAGATCACAAGAGGAACTGTGTTGAGTAAAGGACATGATCATATCACATCCTTTCCTAGCAATATGACTAAAACTCTTAAAAAATTACTGAGTTTGTAAGAGTCGAATTTATAACATTGATTATGATTTAATTAAGTGTGTCTGGCACCTCATAAAAGAAAGAAAATACAATAATAATCTAAGTCATCAGATAGCCTTAACTATATTGATGTATTGCTCTGAAGAATGTAATACCAGTCCTTCAGATCTTGTTTTTCTGCCAAGTGTTCAAATGCCACACAGCATTGAAATTCTTAGTTTCAAAGACAGAAACAGTACAGGAGTCAGGCACTAATTGCCTTAATGTGTTTTAGTGTATGGTGTTCTAATTGGCATCCTGTGTGAAGCATTACCCAGATTGTACAAAGAGGGGGCCTTATGCAGACTACATTTAGCAACTGTATCCCTGTTGGCTGGTCAGTTAATTTGACATCTGGCAACCTCTAGTGAGAACCAAAAGCTGTTAGCCAACATAAATTTCCTTGTCCAATCACAGTCCCTATAGAAACTACAGAAAAAGACAGAAAAGAACCTCAGCAAGAATAGAATATTTTTTTCTTTTTTTTTCAGATCACAGCATAAATTCAAGCTTGAGAGGATGAAAATATTAAATATATATATCTTTAGAAAAATGACCTCAATTTTTTTAGAAGTTTCATTGCAGTCAATTACTACTCTAAGAAAATTAAAATGTATACAAATAACTGGAAAAGTGTGAAAAGCTTAATGATAACATAAGTATCAAACAAAAATAAAGTAAAATGACTTATCTATATATTACAAATAAAACTGGACAGTTATTTGTTTTCAACAACTTTTTTTAGAAAATATATGTTCAAAGTTTAGAATGATACAATTTTACTATATTTTGAATTAACCCTATAAATCATAGTGTTAGTTCCTGAAATTAAGATATTAAATAATTAAGTGTATTTCAATGCCAAATGTAAATGTATAAATAAATACATAGGGTATGAATGAGAATATCATGGCCTTAACTCTCAAAGCACATAGCACAGCCCCTGATATTCTGATAAATTTAGTTGTAACATCTATAACTTTTATAATGATGTCTAGTTGATTAAGATCAATATATATTACCAGGATAACCTAGGCATAGAAGGATGAGTGGCATATGGTCACACTCTGAATGAGTAGATGTCTCATCTAGTAGAGTGGCTGTCAGGAATAATGATCAAATGTGATGAATATCTTGTATGATAAACAAATGAAAGCTTATAGATGTTCCATTAAAAGTGATCATTTTGCTTTTGCACAGCAAAGAAAGCTATAAATAAGGTGAAAAGACAGCCTTCAGAATGGGAGAAAATAATAGCAAATGAGACAATTGACAAAGGATTAATTTCCAAAACATATAAGCAGCTCATACAACTCAATACCAGAAAAATGAACAATCCAATCCAAAAGCAGGCAAAAGAACTAAATAGGCATTTTTCTAAAGAAGACATACAGATGGCTAACAAACACACGAAGAAATATTCACTATCACTTATTATTGCTGCTAAGTCGCTTCAGTCATGTCCGACTCTGTGCGATCCCATAGACGGCTGTCCCTGGGATTCTCCAGGCAAGAATACTGGAGTGGGTTGCCATTTCCTTCTCCAATGCATGAAAGTGAAAAGAGAAAGGGAAGTCGCTCAGTCGTGTCCGACTCTAACTGACCCCATGGACTGGAGCTTACCACGCTCCTCCGTCCATGGGATTTTCCAGGCAAGAGTACTGAGGTGGGGTGCCATCGCCTTCCCCGATCACTTATTATTAGAGAAATGAAAATCAAAACTACAATGAAATATCACCTCACACCAGTCAGAATGACCAGCAGCCAAACATCCACAGATAGCTAGTGCTGGAGAGGATGTGGACAAAAGGTAACACTCTTGCACTGCTGGTGGGAATGTAAATTGATACAGTACTATGGAAGACAGTGTGGAGGTTCCTTATAAAATTAAGAATAAAACCACCATAAGACCCAGCAATACCACTTCTAGGCATTTACCCCAAGGAAACCAAAACTGAAAAAGACACATGTACCCTGATATTCATTGCAGCACTGTTTACAATATCTTGGATATGGAAGCTACCCAGATATCCATTGACAGATGAATGGATAAAGAAGCTGTGGTACATATATACAATAGAATACTTAGTTCAGTTCAGTTCAGTCACTCAGTCATGTTCGACTCTTTGTGACCCCATGAACCGCAGCATGCCAGGCCTCCCTGTCCATCACCAACTCCTGGAGTCCACCCAAACCCATGTCCATTGAGTCAGTGATGCAATCTAACCATCTCATCCTCTGTCGTCCCCTTCTCCTCCTGCCCTCAATCTTTCCCAGGGTCAGGGTCTTTTCCAATGAGTCAGCTCTTCCCTTCAGGTGGCCAAAGTATTGGAGTTTCAGCTTCAACATCAGTCCCTCCAATGAACACCCAGGAGTGATCTCCTTTAGAATGGACTGGTTGGATCTCCTTGCAGTCCAAGGGACTCTCAAGAGTCTTCTCCAATACCACAGTTCAAAAGCATCAATTCTTTGGTGCTTAGCTTTCTTTATAGTCCAACTCTCACATCTATATATGACTACTGGAAAAACCATATCCTTGACTAGATGGACCTTTGTTGGCAAAGTAATGTCTGCTTTTTAATATGCTATCCAGGTTGGTCATAAGTTTCCTTCCAAGGAGTAAGCGTCTTTTAATTTCATGGCTGCAATCACCATCTACTCAATCATAAAAAGGAACACATTTGAGTCAGTCCTAATGAAGTGGATGACCTAAAGCCTAATATAAAAAGTGAAGTAAGTCAGAAAGAGAAAAACAAATATCATTTACTAATGCATATATATGGGATCTAGAAAGATGATACTGATGAACTTATTCACAGGGAAGCAATGAAGATGCAGACATAGAAAATAGACTTATAGACAAGGGCAGGGGATAGGAAGGAGAGGATGAGAATGGAGAGAGTAGCATGGAAGCATATACACTAACATATGTAAAATAGTTAGCCAATGGAAATTTTCTGTATAACTCAGTGAACTCAAACTGGGGCTCTGTAATAACCCAGAGGATTGAGAAAGAATAAGAGGTGGGAGGGAATTTCAAGAGGGAGTGGACATATGTACACCTATAATTAATTCTTATTTATATATAACAAATTAAACCAGCATTGTAAATCAATCATCAATCAATTAAAGATAATTAAGTATAATTATTAAAGAAAAAGTGATTGCTTTCACTTTAGGGAATGAAGGGAGAATGTTCATGGGGGTGTTTGACCTTAATAGAGAATATGAGGGAGAATGAAAAAGGAAACAGCAAGCACCTCTCTGCTTTCTTTGGTGCTAAATTCTGTTTATGTTACTTGGCCTTATTTGTAAAAATATTATCTCTTTACATCTTACATTGGGTAATAACTTATTTTTTCTTATATTTCACATATATGTTATAACTTTCTATATTTTAATCTTTCTCTTATTAAGAACAGTGAACATATTAATGCATTGTTTACATCAGGGTATTTGGTATAAACAAAACACATTTCAAATGGGTTTTACACTTAACATTTATATGTAGTTTTCAATGTTTTGGGACTATAGTTGCTTTGGAAATTATAAAATTCATCCTCATTTAGAAAAACTGGAGTGCTCTGTACCTCCTTAATGCTCTAACATTTAAACAAGAAATGTAAATTATGTCAAAAATCCTTCTTCAAAAAAAGAGCAAGATTCTGTGATCAAATAAATATTTTCTTGGTATATATTTTATACATTTATGTTTTATCCATTTTATAAAATTTGTATCCTGTAGACTAAATAAGTATATTATTTGGACCCAAACATTTTTGGACAATCTCTTAAGACTTAGAGTTATTCTTTCACACGTAAGTTTTCTGAGATTTGAGTATAAGAATGATTCTCATTATGTCCCAAAGATTGCATTGGATAAACTCTACCCAGAAAATAATGATGTATTTTATTTTTAAAACATTTAAAACGCTTTTAATTTTCTTCCCAGCATTATTGAGTCATAATTGACATGCAGCACTGTGTAAGTTTGAAGTGTGCAGCATACTGATTTGACTTACATATCATGAAATGATGACCACAATAAGTTTAGGGAACAGTGATCACTCACGCAGATATAAACTTAAAGAAATAGTAAAGAATATTTCTCCCTAGTGATGAGAACTCTTAGGATTTACTCTCTTAGCAACTTTAATATATAACATGCTGCTGCTAAGTCACTTCAGTTGTGTCCGACTCTGTGTGACCCCATAGATGGCAGCCCACCAGGCTCCACCGTCCCTGGGATTCTCCAGGCAAGAATAGTGGAGTGGGTTGCCATTTCCTTCTCCAAATATATAACATAAAGCAGTATTAATTATATTAATCATGTTGTAAGTTATATCCCTAGTATTTACTTATCTTACGACTAGAAGTTTGTGCCTTTAGATTACCTTATCCGATTTACCCTACCCCACAACTGGCTGTGGTAACCACAAATCTGATCTCTTTTTCTATCTGTTTGTTTATTTGTTATAGTGGTATAATTGACCTGTAACACTATGTTAGTTCCCATTACACAATACAGTGATTTGATATTTCTATACATGCCAAAATCATTGTCATGATAAATCTAGTTACCATCTGTTATTATACAAAAATATTGGATAATTGACTATAAAATATTTTCTCATTTAATCGATTGAGCACAAAATTGATTATATTTGGCCATATTGTGTGTTTGCTATGATTATTTTTTCTCTTCCTTTCTTTTAGAAAATAGCTGTTTAATTATGTTAGTCTAACTAGTTCTAGATCTATTCTTATGAATCTAGCTTCCTAAAATTCTTATAAATTGGTTTACAAATTAAAAAACATCATAAGAAAAAATAGGGGGATTACATGATATTTTCCAATATCATAAATGGTAATACTGGGGTAGTTTCAAATTTTGTGATTGGTAACTTAGAAAATGTAATTTTGAGAATGTAATTTCAATTAATTAATCAATGTATTGATAATTAAACTAAACAAATGTATGGAATGAGGTGACAGTCAGAAATTTTATTTTAATTTTTAAGACATCAGCTCTTAGAATCGTTTAATGAAGCTTGGTTGTCATGGATTGTCAAATCATAGCAATTAAAATGATCATAGATCATGTACAACTTTTTCATGTTTAAAATAATTGAAGCTCTTGTTATCTTGGAGATATGATGAATATCAGGTAGCCAGTAAGATTCTTTGTTGTTGTTGTGCTTAGCTGCTCAGTCGTGTCCGAATCTTTCTGACCCTATGGACTGTAGCCCGCCAGGATCCTCTGTCCATGGGGATTCTTCAGACAAGAACAATGGAGTAGGTTGCCATGTCCTCCTCCAGGGAATCTCCCCAACCTAGGGATCGAACCCAGATCTCCTGCATTGCAAGCAGATTCTTTGCCATCTGAGTCACCAGGGAAACCCAGTGAGACTCTTGGCTCTATTAATTTAATTTGGGTTTAGTCTGAATTATCTCTTTCAGTTTCTGATTTAGGCTTTGAGTCAGATGATTGAGTCTTCAGTTGGCTCCCATTCTTTGAAGTGTTTGTGAGTGTCTGTGCTTTAGAAAGTACCTGGGGTTCTTTTAAGTCAGCCATTGGGAGCAGCATTGCTTAGCTATGTCTTCACAGACAAAAGGATATGGATAAAGGCAATTTGTTTCATTGGGTTGGCTAGATGATTCCTTCAGTTTTCAAGTAAAAATAAAAGACCATTTTCATTTTCACAAAGAACTTTATTGAGCAACATACTCACTGTTTTGTTCCACTAACAATTTCTACCTTGTTTTTCAAAAAACCTCATAATTCCATCTTCCCCAAACTTTTAATCTTTTTGAGCAAAAAAGGCACTGTTCCAGGTGCCTTTTACAGTCTTCCACAGAATTGAATTTTTTTTTTTTTCATTAAGAGAATTTTATGAGAGGGTTCCCTTTTCTCCACACCCTCTCCAGCATTTATTACTTGTAGATTTTTGGATTGCAGCCATTCTGACTGGCATGAAATGGTACCTCATTGTGGTTTTGATTTGCATTTCTCTGATATTGAGTGATGTTGAGCATCTTTTCATGTGTTTGTTAGCCATCTGTATGCTTTCTTTGGAGAAATGTCTATTTAGTTCTTTGGCCCATTTTTTGATTGGGTGATTTATTTTTCTGGAATTGAGTTGCAGGAGTTGCTTGTATATTTTTGAGATTAGTTACACTGTGGGAATGCAAACTAGTACAGCCACTATGGAGAACAGTGTGGAGATTCCTTAAAAAACTGGGAATAGAACTGCCTTATTATCCAGCAATTCCACTGCTGGGCACACACACCGAGGAAACCAGAATTGAAAGAGACACGTGTACCCCAATGTTCATTGCAGCACTGTTTATAATAGCCAGGACATGGAAGCAACCTAGATGTCCATCTGCAGATGAATGGATAAGAAAGCTGTGGTACATATACACAATGGAGTATTACTCAGCCATTAAAAAGAATACATTTGAATCAATTCTACTGAGGTAGATGAAACTGGAGCCTATTATACAGAGTCAAGTAAGCCAGAAAGAAAAATACCAATACAGTATACTAATGCTTATATATGGAATTTAGAAAGATGGTAATGATAACTCTGTATACGAGACAGCAAAAGAGACACAGATGTATAGAACAGTCTTTTGGACTCTGTGGGAGAGGGAAAGGGTGGGATGATTTGGGAGAATGGCATTGAAATATGTATAGTATCATATATGAAACAAATCGCCAGTCCAGGTTTGATGCATGTTACTGGATGCTTGGGGCTGGTGCACTGGGACGACCCAGAGGGATGGTATGGGGAGGGAGGAAGGAGGGGTGTTCAGGATGGGGAACACGTGTATACCTGTGGCAGATTCATGTTGATGTATGGCAAAACCAATACCATATTGTAAAGTACTTAACCTCCAATTAAAATAAATAAATTTATATTAAAAAATAAAAATAAAAACCTCCAATTAAAATGAATAAATTTATATTAAAAAAAATAAACAAAAAAAGAAAACTTTTTAAAGATCAAAATAAATAGGAATTCAAAGGTGCCGTGTCTAGTGAATATGGCAGATGAATCAGAACTTCCCGCTCAAACCGTTAACAGTTGTTGCCTGGTCATCAATGAAACATGCTGTCTTGTATTATCCTGATGTAAGATTGTGCATTTTCTACTGACTAATTCTAGACACTTTTTGTCAAGTGCTGGTTTCAGTTGGTTTAACTGGGAGCAGTACTTGTTGGAATTAATCATTTGATTTTTCAGAAGGAGCTCATAAATAGAGGACTCCCTTCCAATCCCACCATATACACATCACCTTTGGATGAAAAATAACCGTACCTTCTTTGCTCAAAAAGATTAAAAGTTTGGGGAAGATGGAATTATGAAGTTTGGTGTGGTTGGTAGCGGTTCATTTCACTTGCTCCATGATCTCGAACACTCCATGTTATTGTACATTATCCACTTTTCATCACCTGTCACTACTTGTTTTAAAAGTTAAATGTTTTCATTACATTTAAGTAGAGAATTACATGTGGAAATATGGTCAAGAAGCTTTTTTTTGCCTTTATATGAAACCCAAACATCAAAGCAATTAACATAACCAAGATAGTACAAATTAGTTTGAATACTTTGGATATTTTGAGTATGTCAGTTATCTTCTGCATGGTATAACATTGATTGTTCTCAATTAATGTCTTGATTTGATCACTGTCAGCTTCAATTGGTCTACCCAAACATGGAGCATCATCCAGTGAGAAATCTCCAGCACAAAACTTCGCAAATAATTTTTGGCATGCTCAATCAGTTCCAGTGTCTTCCCCATTCACTGCATAAATCTTTATTTTTGGTTTCAGTTGCATTTTTACCTTTCTTGAAAACATTTGGATCACTCTTCTTATACTCTTTTGGCCATTGTCTTGTACCATCCACAGGTGGGGGCACTCAGAAGCTCTCTAAATTACTCAGAGATAAATCAGTGATGCGTTACTTGAATATTCAAAGCATATATATGTTAGAATTTGTTGCTGGTGGTGTTGAGTAAAACATTAATTTTTAATTTATAAGCTACATGCTAGATAGCCTATCTATCTTTGTGATATTTTTATCATCTACTTTGTTGGTTAGCTGAATTAAAAGGTGCACTCATTTTGGCGATGGCAGTTAAGTTGGAGGAAGATTTGCTTCTTTCTTGGGAAAGGAGTACATCAAGGATGTATATTGTCACCCTGTTTATTTAACTTATATGCACAGTACATCATGCAAAATGCCAGGTTAGAATATGCACACGCTGGAATCAAGATTTCCAGGAGAAATATCAGTAACCTCAGATATGCAGATGACTCCACACTTATGGCAGACAGTGAAGAAGAACTGAAGAGCCTCCTGATGAAAGGGAAAGAGAAGAATGAAAAAGTAGGCTTCAGATCAGATCAGTCGCTCAGTCGAGTCCGACTCTTTGCGACCCCATGAACTGCAGCACGCCAGGCCTCCCTGTCCATTACCAACTCCCGGAGGTCACTCAGACTCATATTCATCAAGTCAGTGATGCCATCCAGCCATCTCATCCTCTGTCGTCCACTTCTCCTCCTGCCCCCAATCCCTCCCAGCATCAGAGTCTTTTCCAATGAGTCAACTCTTCCCATGAGGTGACCAAAATACTGGAGTTTCAGCTTTAGCATCATTCCTTCCAAAGAAATCCCAGGGTTGATCTCCTTCAGAATGGACTGGTTGGATCTTCTCGCAGTCCAAGGGACTCTCAAGAGTCTTCTCCAACACCACAGTTCAAAAGCATCAATTCTTTGGCGCTCAGCCTTCTTCACAGTCCAGCTCTCACATCCATACATGACCACAGGAAAGACCATAGCCTTGACTAGGCGAACCTTTGTTGGCAAAGTGATGTCTCTGCTTTTGAATATGCTATCTAGGTTGGTCATAACTTTCCTTCCAAGGAGTAAGCGTCTTTTAATTTCATGGCTGCAGTCACCATCTGCAGTGATTTTGGAGCCCAGAAAAATAAAGTCTGACACTGTTTCCACTGTTTCCCCATCTATTTCCCATGCAGTGATGGGACAAGATGCCATGATCTTCGTTTTCTGAATGTTGAGCTTTAAGCCAATCTTTTCACTCTCCACTTTCACTTTCATCAAGAGGCTTTTTAGTTCCTCTTCACTTTCTGCTATAAGAGTGGTGTCATCCGCATATCTGAGGTTATTGATATTTCTCCCAACAATCTTGATTCCAACTTGTGTTTCTTCCAGTCCAGCATTTCTCATGATGTACTCTGCATATAAGTTAAACAAACATGGTGACAATATACAGCCTTGACGTACTCCTTTTCCTATTTGGAACCAGTCTGTTGTTCCATGACCAGTTCTAACTGTTGCTTCCTGACTTGCATACAGATTTCTCAAGAGGCAGATCAGGTGGTCTGGTATTCCCATCTCTTTCAGAATTTTCCACAGTTGATTGTGATCTACACAGTCAAAGGCTTTGGCATAGTCAATAAAGCAGAAATAGATGTTTTTCTGGAACTCTCTTGCTTTTTCCATGATCCAGCGGATGTTGGCAATTTGATCTCTGGTTCCTCTGCCTTTTCTAAAACCAGCCTGAACATCAGGAAGTTCACGGTTCACATATTGCTGAAGCCTGGCTTGGAGAATTTTGAGCATTACTTTACTAACGTGTGAGATGAGTGCAATTGTGCGGTAGTTTGAGCACTCTTTTGCATTGCCTTTCTTTGGGATTGGGATGAAAACTGACCTTTTCCAATCTTGTGGCCACTGCTGAGTTTTCCAAATTTGCTGGCATGTTGAGTGCAGCACTTTCACAGCATCATCTTTCAGGATTTGGAATAGCTCCACTGGAATTCCATCACCTGCAGTAGCTTTGTTCCTAGTGATGCTTTCCAAGGCCCACTTGACTTCACATTCCAGGATGTCTGGCTCTAGGTCAATAATTACACCATCATGATTATCTGCGTCATGAAGCTCTTTTTTGTACAGTTCTTCTGCATATTCTTGCCACCTCTTCTTAAAACTCAAAATTCAGAAAACTAATATCATGGCAATTGTTCCAATCACTTCATGGGAAATAGATAGGAAAACAATGGAAATAGCAGGAGACTTTATTTTTCTGGGCTCCAAAATCACTGCAGATGGTGACTGTAGCCATGAAATTAAAAGATGCTTGCTCCTTGGAAGAAAAGCTATGACCAAACTAGACAGCATATTAAAATGCAGAGACATTACTTTGCTGACAAAGGTCCATCTAGTCAAAGTTATGGTTTTTCCATAGTCATGTATGAATGTTAGAGTTGGACTATAAAGAAAGCTGAGCCCTGAAGAATTAATGGTTTTGAACTGTGGTGTTGGAGAAGGCTCTTAAGAGTCCCTTGGAATGCGAGGAGACCCAATCAGTCAATTCTAAAGGAAATCAGTCCTGAATATTCATTGGAAGGACTGATGCTGAAGCTCCAATACTTTGGCCAACTGAAAGAACTGAATCATTTGAAAAGACCATGATGCTGGGAAAGATTGAACGTGGGAAGAGAAGGGGATGACAGAGATCGAGATGTTTGGATGGCACTACTGACTCAATGGACATGAGTTTGAGCAAGCTCTGGGAGTTGGTGATGGACAAGGGAAGTCTGGGGTGCTGCAGTCCATGGGGTAGCAAAGAGTTGAACATGACTGAGCAACTGAACTGAAACTGTCAGCCATTCCAATAAGCATTAACTGTGTTTTCTGTATCAATACTCAGTCTGCTGTAAGATAAATCATATGTTCAGACCTTTCTGAATGCTTAGATCATAGTTTTCATCCCTGAGATTTATGGGCTTTCCCCACTAACATTTATGAATATTTTTGAGTGCTGCATGCTCTAAACTTTGGAGCATACAAACTAAAAAATATAGATTCTAATCTCTGCTCAGCTGAATTTTTCATTTTTAAAAAAATTTTCCAACTGGTGCATTGGTACAAAGATTCGAGACTGACTTTTCCATTAGTAGAAGTTCCTTTTTAGAAAGATGATATTCAATCTTCTGAGATACTTGATTCTTTCATGGATACTCAGACTTTTACTGTATCTTTAATCAAATTTGACAATTTCATTTTTCTTAGAACATTATGACCTCTGTTTCATTTAAGATTTTAAAATTTATAAACACCTACATAAACAATGTTTTATTATGATTTTCTAGATTGTTATTATATAGTTTTTGTTTTCATGTTCTTTTCATTTTCAATTTTATACTTTTCCAGTTTAGATTTTATTTATTTATTAGATTGATCAAAAAGATTTTTTAATGCCATTCTCCCAAATCATCCTTCCCCTCCCTTTCCCACAGAGTTCAAAAGACTGTTCTATACATCCGTGTCTCTTTTGCTGTCTCACATACAGGGTTATCGTTACCATCTTTCTAAATTCCATATATAAACTTTAGTATACTCTACTGGTGTTTTTCTCTCTGGCTTACTTCACTCTGTATAATCAGCTCCAGTTTCATCTACCTCATTAGAACTGATTCAAATGTATTCTTTTTCATGGCTGAGTAATATCCCATTGTGTATATGTACCACAGCTTTCTTATCCATTTATCTGCTGATGGACATCTAGGTTGTTTCCATGTCCTGGCTATTATAAACAGTGCTGTGATGAACATTGGGGTACACGTGTCTCTTTCAATTCTGGTTTCCTCAGTTTCTTTATAATATCATATAAGAAATGAATCACCAGTCCAGGTTCAATGCAGGCTACAGGAAGCTTGGGGCTGGTGCACTGGGATGACCCAGAGGGATGATATGGGGAGGAAGGTGGGAGGGGGGGTTCAGGATTGGGAACACGTGTACATCTGTGGCAGACTCATGTTGATGTATGGCAAAACCAATACATATTGTAAAGTAATTAGCCTCTAATTAAAATAAATAAATTTAAATTAAAAAAGGTTTTTTAGTTAATTTATGTTTTTCTTATTGATTTCTTTTACATTTCATACTCATTATATTGAAGTTGGCTTTTAAAAAGAGTTAAAAATTCTCAGCATTTGTATTTCTATTTTAAGCAAAATTGTGTGTGTGGCCAAAATTCTATTTTAAGCAAAAATATATTTGATGGAATTGCACACTTAGGGCATCTTGGAAGTTTTAAAAAGCAAGCTAGTTTCTGATCCATCAGGAATGATGCAAGAAAACCATAGAACCAGCCTGTAGGGGAGGTTTCATATTTGATACAATCAGAAAGAGAAAAATTCGGATGGATGTCACTGCTAGAAATGTTGACTTCATGAATGCACTCCTTAATTTTGATCTAGGAATCAGCAAGTCACCACCACTGTATCTATTTCTGATGCAGAAAACCCAAATTCTCTACCACAGTGTCTACCAGAGAAAACTGTAGTAGGAAACTTCTCCCATTTTCACCATTTAGAGCTCTGCTACCCAACATGGCAGTTATTAGATAATTCTGTTGCTAAATATTTGATGCATAGTTAATTCACATGGAGATGTGCCCTAAGTTTAAAATGCAAACAAGATTTCAAAGAGTAAATGGGAAAACTAAACTAAACGAGAAGACTAAAATGGAATCTTGCACATTTTTACAATGTAAAACATTGTACCTTTTAAATATTGATTATATGTTGCAAAAGCAATATTTTGACTATATTGGGCAAAGTCAAATGCATTACTAAAAATTAATTTCATTTGTTTCTTTTTACTTTTTGTGATGTGCCTACTAGAAGAGTTATCAAAGTATATGGGGCTCAGACTAAATTTCTGTTGAAAAAAACTCACAGGAGTGCGCTCTTGGAGGAACCAATCTCAAATCCAAAATTCTAGTTGTGAGGATGTCATGTAAAAATAGGTTTTAGCTTCCCAGTTCCTTTCATTCTCAAAGCCACCTTGATGGAAAGTTGAAATGTATATTCAGCAAGTTAAGGCGTTATATCTTTCACATAAAGTATTTTTAGTGAAGAACTTAGGCAATATCTCATAGTTTAAATTTTATTTTTCTCATTGTAATGCTTTTAGATACTATGTAGCTTTATTTTAATTCCATTAAATTTCACTTGAAAATTAATTAGAAAATTTATGTCTTTAATTTCCAGTTTATTTTTATTTCCTTTTATTTTTTATTTTTTTACTTTTTTTGAATTTTTATTTTATTTATTTATTTATTTTACTTTACAATATTGTATTGATTTTGCCATACATCAACATGCATCCGCCACGGGTGTACACATATTGTAACCAAAGAAAGCAGTCTTGCACATTTTTTTGCTGTTTGTTGTTCAATCACCCAGTCTTGTCCTACTCTTTGCAACCCCATGGACTGCCAGCCCTCTCTGTCCCTCACTATCTCCGAGGTTTGCCCAAGTTCATGGCCATTGCACCAGAGATGCCATCCAGCCATCTCATCCTCTGATGCTTTCTTCCCCTTCTGCCCTCATTTTTTTCCTGCATCAGGGTCTTTTCCAATGAGTCAGCTGTTTGCATCAGCTTCAGCATCAGTGCTTCCAATGAGTGTTCAGGATTGACTTCCCTTAAGATTGACTGGTTTTATCTCCTTGCTGTCTAAGGGACTCTCAGGAGTTTTCTCCAGTACCACAGTTTGAACGTATCAAATCTTCAGTGCTCTACCTTCTTTATGGTCTTTTTGCTGTTAGGAATGTGTTAAGATTTTTGCGTGCATGGCCAAAATAAAACTTCTTTGCAAAAGCCCGATAGGCTTGGAAAAGGATCAGGTTTTCTCTTTTGTAACATGACACTAATTAGGATGTGTTAATCTCTTTATTTGTATTACTTAAAATGTCACTCCCTTGATTTTATTTTATTATTGTTGTATTTTGTTTTAAGCCCAGATCTTGTAAAACAGAAATGTTTAAAAGTCCCGAATTTTGCTAAAACTGACAAAATTAAAAGATGAAGTAAAACATTTAACAAAAGAGAAAAACGTAGGCTAGTATGAGATATGTATAATCTAAAAGGTAAAAACAGGAACCATGAAAAGTTCAGTGTGAGGAAACACTTTGCCTGGGACTTTGAAGAAAGATACAATATAGAATAAGACATTTTATGTAACTCTTTACATATGAATAGGACTGGGGTTATAGAAGAAAGAGGTTACATCCTCTTATATTACGTCTTGTGATGATACAGTAAATGTTTGTTAAAGCTAATGGGAGATTGTTAACATTATAAGCAATGAGGAAACATTCAAGATTTTGAGAAACAGAGAGACATAATAGAGTTGATGTTTTTGTTAGAGATGTGGAGGAATATATGGCCATAGTTTGTGTCAGTCATGAGAGAGAAAATGTTAGCCCACTAAATGGAACATAAATTACTCCATTAAGTAAATGTATTAATATGAAGGAAATATTCATAGAACTTGGTGAAGGAGATGAAATTTTCTCAGGAGAAAAAGACAGTGTAAGGAAAAGGAGAGTCAATCCCTACACAAAGTTTTACCAGAATGACCAGAGATGTTAGAAATAGGAATAAAAAGATTGGGAAAGATGTGTTAACTCCCCAGCTTATATCAAGGGATTAGATTTGATGGACAGAGTGCCTGAAGAACTATGGATGGAGGTTTGTAACACTGTATAGGAGATGGTGATCAAAGTCTTCCCCAAGCAAAAGAAATGCAAAAAGGTCAAATGGTTGGCTGAGTAGGCCTTACAAATAGCTGAGAAAAGAAGAGAAGTGAAAGGCAAAGGAGACAAGGAAAAATATGTCAATAGTGAATGCAGGGTTTCAAAGAATAGCAAGGAGAGATAAGAAAGACTTCCTCAGGGATCAATGCAGAGAAACAGAGGAAAAGAGTAGAATGGGGAAACTAGAGATCTCTTCAAGAAAATCAGAGATACCAATGGAATATTTCAAGCAAAGATGGGCAAAATAAAGGACAGAAACAGTATGAACTTAACAGAAGTAGAAGATATTAAGAAGAGGTAGCAAGAATACAGAAAAGAACTATACCAAAAAAAAAAAAAAAAAAAAGACTTAAAGATCTGGATAACCATGAGGTGTGATAACTCACCTAGACCAGGCATCCTGGAGAGAGAAGTCATGTGGGCCTTATGAAGCATCACTATGAACAAAGCTAGTGGAGGTGATGATATTTGAGCTGAGCTATTTCAAATCCTAAAATATGATGCTGTGAAAGTGCTACACTCAATATACCAGCAAATTTGGAAAACTCAGCAGTGGTCATAGGACTGGAAAGGTCAGTTTTCATTCAAATCCCAAAGAAGGGTAATCCCAAAGAATGCTCAAACTACCACATAATTGCACTCATTTCACATGCTGCTGCTGCTGCTAAGTCGCTTCAGTCGTGTCCGACTCTGTGTGACCCCATAGACGGCAGCCCACCAGGCTCCCCCTTCCCTGGGATTCTCCAGGCAAGAACACTGGAGTGGGTTACTATTTCCTTCTCCAATGCATGAAAGTGAGAAGTGAAAGTGAAGTCACTCAGTCGTGTCTGACTCCTAGCGACCCCATGGACTGCAGCCCACCAGGCCCCTCCGTCCATGGGATTTTCCAGGCAAGAGTACTGGAGTGGGTTGCCGTTGCCTTCTCCCATTTCACATGCTAGCAAAGTAATATTCAAACCCTTCAAGCTATGCTTCAACAGTACATGAACTGAGAAATTTCAGATGTACAAGCTGGATTTAGAAAAGGCAGAGGAACCAGATATTAAATTGTCAACATTCGTTGGATCATAGATAAAGCAAGAGAGTTCCAGAAAAAAAACACCTGTTTCACTGCTAATGCCTTTAATGCATTCATTGCTAAAGCCATTGACTGTGGATCACAACAAACTGGATCACAACAAATTGGAAAATTCTTCAAGAAATGGAAATACCAGACCACCTTACCTGTCTCCTGAAAAAACTATGCAGGTCAGGAAGCAACAGTTAGAATCAGGCATGGAACTGACTACCTCAAAATAGGGAAAGGAGCACATGAAGGCTGATATCATCACCCTGCTTATTTAACTCATATGCAGAGTACATCATTTGTAATGCCAGGCTGGATGAAGCACAGGAGTGAAGATTTCCAGGAAAAATATCATAACCTCGGATATGAAGATGACACCACCTAACGGCAGAAAGTGAAGAGGAAATAAACAGTCCCTTGAGAAAAGTGAAAGAGTGAAAAAGGTGGCTTAAAATTTAACATACAAAAAACTAAGATCATGGCATCTGGTCCCATCACTTCATGGGATGGGGAAGCGATGGCAACAGTGAGTCAGTCAGTTTTGTAGCTTAGTCATGTCCGACTCTTTGTGACTCTTTGTGACCATGGACTGCAGCACAAAAGCTTCCCTGTCCATCACCAACTCCCGGAGCTTGCTCAAATTCATGTCCATGCAGTCAGTGACGCCATCCAACCATCTCATCCTCTGGCGTCTCCTTCTTCTCCTGCCCTCAATCTTTCCCAGCATCAGGGTCTTTTCAAATCAGTCAGTTCTTCCCATCAGGTGGCCAAAGTATTGGAGTTTCAGCTTCAGCGTCAGTCCCTTCAATGAGTATTCAGGACTGGTTTCCTTTGGGATTGACTGATCGGATCTCCTTGAACCAAGGGACTCTCATGAGTCTTCTTCAATACCACAGTTCAAAACCATTAATTGTTCAGCATTCACCTATCTTTAAAGTCCCTCACATCCATACGTGACTACTGGAAAAACCATAGTTTTGACTAGATGGACCATTGTTGGCAAAGTAATGTCTCTGCTTTTTAAAATGCTGTCTATGCTATGCTATGCTATGCTAAGTCACTTCAGTCTTGTCTGACTCTGTGTGACCCCATAGACGGCAGCCCACCAGGCTCCCCCATCCCTGGGATTCTCCAGGCAAGAACACTGGAGTGGGTTGCCATTTTCTTCTCCAATGCAGGAAAATGAAAAGTGAAAGTGAAGTCGCTCATTCGTGTCCGAGTCTTAGCAACCCCATGAACTGCAGCCCACCAGGCTCCCCCGTCCCTGGGATTCTCCAGGCAAGAACACTGGAGTGGGTTGCCATTTTCTTCTCCAATGCAGGAAAATGAAAAGTGAAAGTGAAGTCGCTCATTCGTGTCCGAGTCTTAGCGACCCCATGAACTGCAGCCTACCAGGCTCCTCCGTCCATGGGATTTTCCAGGCAAGAGTACTGGAGTGGGGTGCCATTGCCTTCTCCAAATATGCTGTCTAAGTTGGTCATAACTTTTCTTCCAAGGAGCAAGCATGTTTTAATTTCAAGGCTGCTGTCATCATCTGCAGTGATTTTGGAGCCCATAAAAAATAAAGTCTCTCACTGATTTCATTGTTTCCACATCTATTTGCCATGAGTGATGGACCAGATGCTATGATCTTAGTTTTCTGAGTGTGTAGTTTTAGGCTTACTTTTTCACAGTCCTCTTTCACTTTCATCAAGAGGCTTTTTAGTTTTTCTTCACTTTCTGCCACAAGTGTGGTGTCATATGCATATCTGAGATCATTGATATTTCTCCTGGCAATCTTAACCAGCTTTTGCTTCATCCAGCCCAGCATGAAAGAAAGATATACCCATTTGAATGCAGAGTTCCAAACAATATGTCAGAGAGATAAGAAACCTTCCTCAGATATCAATGCAAAGAAATAGAAGAAAATAATAGAATGGGAAAGACTAGAGATTTCTTCAAGAAAATTAGAGATATCAAGGGAAATTTTCATACCAAGATGGACACAATAAAAACAGAAATAGTATGGACCTAACAGAAGTAGAAAATATTAAGACGAGGTGGCAAGAATACACAGAAGAACTACACAAAAAAGATCCTCACGACCCAGATAATCATGATGGTGTGATCACTCACCTAGAGCCAGATATCTGGGAATGAAAAGTCAAGTGGGCTTTAGGAAGCATCATTATGAACAAAGATAGTGAAGGTGATGGAATTCCAGTTGAGCTATTTCAAATCCTAAAAGATTATGCTGTGATAGTGCTACACTCAATATGCCAACAAATTTGGAAAACTCAGCAGTGGCCACAGGACTGGAAATGGCCAGTTTTCATTCCAATCCCAAAGAAAGGCAATGCCAAAGAATGCTCAAACTACTGCACAGTTGCACTCATCTCACACGCTAGCAAGGTAATGCTCAAAATTCTCCAAGCCAAGCTTCAACAGTATGTGAACCATGAAATGTCAGATGTTCAAGCTGGATTTAGAAAAGGCAGATGAACCAGAGATCAAATTGCCAACATCTGCTGAATCATTCAAAAAGCAAGAGAGTTCCAGAAAATCATCTGCTTCTGCTTTATTGACTATGCCAAAGTCTTTGACTGTGTGCATCACAACAAACTGTAGAAAGTTCTGAAAGAAATGTGAACACCAGACCACCTGACCTGCCTCCAGAGAAATCTGTATACAAGTCAAGAAGCAACAGCTGGAACTGGACATGGAAAAAGACTGTTTCCAAATCAGGAAAGGAGTGTGTTAAGGCTGTATATTGTCACACTGATTATTTAACTTATATACAGAGTACATCATGAGAAACGCTGGACTGTATGAAGCACAAGGTGGAATCAAGTTTGCTGGTCAAAATATCAATAACCTCAGAAATGCAGATGACACTACACTTATGGCAGAAAACAAAGAAGAACTAAAGAGGCTTTTGATGAAAGTGAAAGAGGAGTGTGAAAAAGTAGGCTTAAATCATATATGAAACAAATCACCAGTCCAGGTTCCAACCATGATACAGGATGCTTGGGGCTGGTAAACTGGGATGACCCAGAGGGATAGTATGTGGAGGGAGGTGGGAGGGGGTTTCAGGATGGGTAACATGTGTACACCCGTGGTGGATTCATGTTGATGTATGGCAAAACCAATACAATATTGTAAAGTAATTAGCATCTAATTAAAATAAATAAATTTATATTTAAAAAAAAAAACCTCAAAATTCAGAAAACTAAGATCATGGCACCTGGTCCCATCAGTTTATGGCATATACATGGGGAACCAGTGGAAACAGTGGTTGACTTTATTTTTCTGGGTTCCAAAATCACTGCAGATGGTGACTGAACCCATGAAATTAAAAGATGCTTGTTCCTTGGAATAAAACTTATGACCAAACTTATGGACATTACTTTGCCAACAAAGGTCCATCTAGTCAAGGCTATGGTTTTTCAGTTGTCATGTATGCATGTGAGAATTGGACTATAAAGAACGCTTAGCACTGAAGAATTGATGCTTTTGAACTGTGGTGTTGGAGAAGACTCTTGAGAGTCGCTTGGACTGTAAGGAGATCCAACCAGTCCATCGTAAAGGAAATCAGTCCTGAATATTCATTGGAAGGACTGATGCTGAAGCTGAAACTCCAATACTTTGGCCACCTGATGGGAAGAACTGACTGATTTGAAAAGACTCTGATGCTGGAAAGATTGAAGGAAGGAGCAGAAGGGGATGACAGAGGAGATGGTTGGATGATATCACTGACTCAATGGGCATGACTTTGAGTAAACTCCAGGATTTGGTGATGGACAGGGAGGCCTCATGTGCTCCAATCCATGGGGTCACAAAGCGTCAGACACGATTGAGTGACTGAACAGAACTGAACATATACATTAAATAGGCAGATTGACAATGCACAGCCTTGACATACTCTTTTCCCAATTTGGAACCAGTCTATTGTTCCACGTCCATTTCTAACTGTTGCTTCTTGACCAGCATACATATTTCTCTGGAGGCAAGTTAGGTGGTCTGGTGTTTCCAACTCTTTAAGAATTTTCCACAGTCTGTTGTGATACACACAGTCAAAGGCTTTGGCATCGTCAATAAAGCAGAAATAGATGTTTTTCTGGAACTCTCTTGTGTTTTCAGTTGTCCATGTATGTTGGCAATTTGATTTCTCATTCTGACTTTTCTAAATCCAACTTGAACATCTTGAAGTTCACCATTCACATACTGTTGAAGCCAGGCTTGAGAATTTTGAGCATTACTTTGCTAGCCTGTGAGATGAGCGCAATTGTGTGGTAATTTGAACATTCTTTGGCATTGCTTTTCTTTGGGATTGGAATGAAAACAGACTTTTTCCAGTCCTGTGGCCACTGCTGAGCTTTACAAATTTGCTGGCATATTGAGTGTAGCACTTTCAAAGCATCATCTTTTAGGATTTGAAAAATAGCTCAACTGGAATTTCATCACTTCCACTAGCTTTGTTTTTAATGATGCTTCCTAGGGCCCATTTGACTTCGATTCCAGGATTCTGGCTGTAGGTGAATGATCACACCATTGTGGTTATTGGGTTATGAAGACCATTTTTGTATAGTTCATCTGTATTCTTGCATGAGACCTTTTGAAGGAGGTCACCATTATCTTCATTACCTCCACCATAGTTTGGCCTCAGGTCAAAGGAGAGGGAACACAGCCCTGCCCAACAATGGAAAATTGAATTAAAGATTTACTCAGTATGGCCTCATCCATCAGAACAAGACCCAGTTTTCTCCAGTTTTCTCCGTCTCTTCCATCAGGAAGCTTCCATAAGCTACTTATCCGTAT
The DNA here is from genome assembly GCA_935064755.1 of Tragelaphus eurycerus. NCBI lineage: Eukaryota > Metazoa > Chordata > Mammalia > Artiodactyla > Bovidae > Tragelaphus > Tragelaphus eurycerus. The sequence goes on along the minus strand of CAKXYN010000057.1, from coordinate 1,529,620 downwards.
CCCTCAGAGGGCAGACCGAATGAAAACCACAATCACAGAAAATAAATGAAACTGATCATATGGACCACAGCTTTGTGTAACTCAATTAAACTGTGAATTATGCCATGTAGGGCCACCCAACATTGACGGGTCATCGTGGAGAATCTGACAAAACGTTGTCCACTGGAGAAGGGAATTGCAAACCACTTCAGCATTCATGCCTTGAAAACCCCATAAACAGTATGAAAAGGCAAAAAGGTATGACAAACCTAGACAAAGTATTAAAAAGCAGAGACATTCCTTTGCTGACGAAGGTCCGTTTAGTCAAAGCTATGGTTTTTTCCAGTAGTCATTTACAGATGTGAGAATTGGACCATCAAGAAGGCTGAGAACTGAAGAATAGATGGTTTCAAACTGTGATGTTGGAGAAAATTTTGGGGAGTACCTTGGACTGTAAGGAGATCAAACCAGTCAATCCTAAAGGAAATCAATCCTGAATATTCACTGGAAGGACTTATGCTGAAGCTGAAGCTCCAATACTTAGGCCATTTGATGCAAAAAGCCAACTCATTGGAAAAGACCTTGATGCTGGGAAAGATTGAAGTCAGGAGAAGATGGGGACAACAGAGGACAAGATGATTGAATGGCATCACCAACTCAATGGACATGAATTTGAGCAAACTCCAGGACATGGTGAAGAACAGGCAAACCTGGATGCTTCAGTCCATGGAGTTGCAAAGAATTGAACACAACTGAGTGACTGAACAACAACAACAACAATTTATATCTCTGTGCTCAAGTCTCATGTATCCAATTGCCATTCTTTGTCTGGCTACTTCTTATTCAGTTGAAATTCAACACATCCAAGTTAATTTCTTCACTCAAATTGGTCTTTCCATCCTGACTTTACCCCACAGGATAGCCATATTTCTCATCTTGGTGAATTTTCTCTCTTATATATTAAAATTTCTTTGAAAATATTTTCTTGATAGCTACATAATATTCTATCTCATGGAAGTAGCAAAATCACCTTCCTGATTTCTCAATTGTTGAACATTTAGACAATGCCCAATTTTCTGTTGCTTCAGTAAATGTACTAATGCATTAATATTTTAAGCTACTTTTGTAATTTTCTTAGAATATGTTTCTTAGCATAATTCCATAAGATAAAAGCATATAGTGAAATTAATGTCAAAAAGTATGATAATTAATCTCATACATTATCTTTTCAGAGGTATTTACTATGTTAATATTCTATCAATAATATATGAGACTGTATTCTTAACATATACACTCTTATATACCTACTCAATACCCACTCAGTACTGAATATAATCTATTTTTTATCTTTGACAACTTTAATTTCCAAAAAACTATAACATTAACTAGAATTTATCTGATTATATACTAGAGATGTTGAACAATTTTTCTTTTATCTATTAAATATTTGTATTATTTTTTCTGAAAATGACCTTTTTATAATCCTTGTCTAGTTTTCAATTAGCCATTTTGTATTTTCCTTATAGGTTTTTGTTTTTTTTTATAATCACTGTAAAACTTTTGCTAAATTTTGATATTTTCTTTTTAATATATATGGCATATATGACACATAGAAATTTCTACTTCAGGTGGGGGCTTAATACAATCACTCTTTCCTTTTTAATTTATTTTGTTTTATAATATTTTCATGCATATCTAATGATAGCTCAGAGGTAAAGGATCTTCTTGTACTCATGGAGACACAATAGCCACAGATTGGCTTAGGAAGATCCCTTGGAGAAGAAAATGGCAACCCACTCAGGTATTCTTGCCTAAAAAATTCCATGGAAAGTGGAGCCTGTTGAACTATATATAGTCCATGGGATCACAAATAGAAGGATGCGACTGAGCATATGGCACACACATTCGTATATAAAGATCAGATGATACATGCAATTTACGTTCTGCATTTTTATCTGTATTTTCCCTGATTTAATAAACTAGGAAATCAATTTTAACACCATTTTACTGACTGATTCTTCCTTTCACAACAGTTTGTGATATGGGAATCTACTCACAAACTATAGATTCTATTCTTTTTAAGTGTCTGTTAGAGCCAGACATTCTGGAATGTGAAGTCAAATGGGCCTTAGAAAGCATCACTACGAACAAAGCTAGTGGAGGTGATGGAATTCCAGTGGAACTATTCCAAGTCCTGAAAGATGATGCTGTGAAAGTGCTGCACTCAATATGCCAGCAAATTTGGAAAACTCAGCAGTGGCCACAAGATTGGAAAAGGTCAGTTTTCATCCCAATCCCAAAGAAAGGCAATGCCAAGGAGTGCTCAAACTACCGAACAATTGCACTCATCTCACACGCTAGTAAAGTAATGCTCAAAATTCTCCAAGCCAGGCTTCAGCAATATGTGAACCGTGAACTTCCTGATGTTCAAGCTGGTTTTAGAAAAGGCAGAGGAACCAGAGATCAAATTGCCAACATCCGCTGGATCATGGAAAAAGCAAGAGAGTTCCAGAAAAACATCTATTTCTGCTTTATTGACTATGCCAAAGCCTTTGACTGTGTAGATCACAATCAACTGTGGAAAATTCTGAAAGAGATGGGAATACCAGACCACCTGATCTGCCTGTTGAGAAATCTGTATGCAGGTCAGGAAGCAACAGTTAGAACTGGTCATGGAACAACAGACTGGTTCCAAATAGGAAAAGGAGTACGTCAAGGCTGCATATTGTCACCATGTTTATTTAACTTATATGCAGAGTACATCATGAGAAATGCTGGACTGGAAGAAACACAAGTTGGAATCAAAATTGCCGGGAGAAATATCAATAACCTCAGATATGCAGATGACACCACTCTTATGGCAGAAAGTGAAGAGGGGCTAAAAAGCCTCTTGATGAAAGTGAAAGTGGAGAGTGAAAGGGTTGGCTTAAAGCTCAACATTCAGAAAACGAAGATCATGGCATCTGGTCCCATCACTGCATGGGAAATAGATGGGGAAACAGTGGAAACAGTGTCAGACTTTGTTTTTCTGGGCTCCAAAATCACTGCAGATGGTGACTGCAGTCATGAAATTAAAAGACGCTTACTCCTTGGAAGGAAAGTTATGAGCAACCTAGATAGCATATTCAAAAGCAGAGACATTACTTTACCAACAAAGGTTCGCCTAGTCAAGGCTATGGTCTTTCCTGTGGTCATGTATGGATGTGAGAGCTGGACTGTGAAGAAGGCTGAACGCCAAAGAATTGATGCTTTTGAACTGTGGTGTTGGAGAAGACTCTTGAGAGTCCCTTGGACTGCAAGGAGATCCAACCAGTCCATTCTGAAGGAGATCAATCCTGGAATTTCTTTGGAAGGAATGATGCTAAAGCTGAAACTCCAGTATTTTGGCCACCTCATGCGAAGAGTTGACTCATTGGAGAAGACTCTGATGCTGGGAGGGATTGAGGGCAGGAGGAGAAGGGGACGACAGAGGATGAGATGGCTGGATGGCATCACTGACTCGATGGATGCGAGTCTGAGTGACCTCCAGGAGCTGGTGATGGACAGGGAGGCCTGGCGTGCTGCGGTTCATGGGGTCGCAAAGAGTCGGACACGACTGAGCAACTGATCTGATCTGATCTGATATAGTGCTACAATATTCTAATTATTATTTTCAATTCATGTGGTTCATTGGAGAAGGGAATGGCAAGCTACTTCAGTATTCTTGCCTTGAGAACCCCATGAAGAGTATGAAAAGGCAAAATGATGGGATACTGAAAGAGGAAATCCCCAGGTAGGTAAGTGCCAAACATGCTACTGGAGATCAGTGGAGAAATAACTCCAGAAAGAATGAAGGGATGGAGCCAAAAGAAAAACAATAACCAGTTGTAGATGTGACTGGTGATGGAAGCAAGGCCCACTGCTGTAAAGAGCAATATTGCATAGGAACCTGGAATGTCAGGTCCATGAATCAAGGCAAATTGGAAGCAGTGAAACAGTAGATGGCAAGAGTGATTGTCGACATTCTAGGAATCAGTGAACTAAAATGGACCGGAATGGGTGAATTTAGCTCAGATGACCATTATATCTACGACTGTGGGCAGGAATCCCTCAGAAGAAATGGAGTAGCCATCATGGTCAACAAAAGAGTCTGAAATACAGTACTTGGATGCAATCTCAAAAACGACAGAATGATCTCTGTTCATTTCCAAGGCAAACCATTCAATATCACTGTAATCCAAGCCTGTGACAAAACCAGTAATGCTGAAGAAGCTGGAGTTGAACGGTTCTATGAAGACTTACAAGACCTTTTAGAACTAGCACTCAAAAAAGATATCGTTTTCATTATAGGGGACTAGAATGCAACAGTAGGAAGTCAAAAAACACCTGGAGTAACAGGCAAATTTGGCCTTGGAGTACAGAATGCAACAGGGCAAAGGCTAATAGAGTTTTGCCAAGAGAATGCACTGGTCATAGCAAACACCCTCTTCCAACAACACAAGAGAAGACTCTACACATGGACATCACCAGATGGTCAACACTGAAATCAGATTGATTATATTGTTTTCAGCCAGAGATGGAGAAGCTCTATACAGTCAGCAAAAACAAGACTGGGAGCTGACTGTGGCTCAGATCATGAGCTCCTTATTGCAAAAATCAGATTTGAAGAAAGTAGGGAAAACCACTAGACCATTCAGGTATGCCCTAAGTCAAATCCCTTATGATTGATTATACACTGGAAGTGAGAAATAGATTTAAGGGACTAGATCTTATAGATAGAGTGCTTGATGAACTATGATCTGAGGTTCGTGACATTGTAGAGGAGACAGGGATCAAACCATCCCCATGGAAAAGAAATGAAACAGAGCAAAATGGCTGTCTGAGGAGGCTTTATAAATAGCTGTAAAAAGAAGAGAATCAAAAAGCAAAGGAGAAAAGGAAAGTTAAGCATCTGAATGCAGAGTTTCAAAGAATAGCCAGGCGAGATAAGAAAGCCTTCCTCTGTGATCAGTGCAAGGAAACAGAGGAAAAAAACAGAACGGGAAAGACTAGAGATCTCTTCAAGAAAATTAGACATACTAAGGGAATATTTCATGCAAAGATGTGCATAATATAGGACAGAAATGGTATGGTCCTAACAGAAGCAGAAGATATTAAGAAGAGGTGGCAAGAATACACAGATCAGATCAGTCGCTCAGTCGTGTCCGACTCTTTGCGACCCCATGAACTGCAGCACGCCAGGCCTCCCTGTCCATCACCAGCTCCCGGAGGTCACCGAGACTCATACCCATCGAGTCAGTGATGCCATCCAGCCATCTCATCCTCTGTCGTCCCCTTCTCCTCCTGCCCCCAATCCCTCCCAGCATCAGAGTCTTCTCCAATGAGTCAACTCTTCGCATGAGGTGGCCAAAGTACTGGAGTTTCAGCTTTAGCATCATTCCTTCCAAAGAAATCCCAGGGCTCATCTCCTTCAGAATGGACTGGTTGGATCTCCTTGCAGTCCAAGGGACTCTCAAGACTCTTCTCCAACACCACAGTTCAAAAGCATCAATTCTTCGGTGCTCAGCCTTCTTCACAGTCCAGCCCTCACATCCATACATGACCACAGGAAAGACCATAGCCTTGACTAGGCGAACCTTTGTTGGCAAAGTAATGTCTCTGCTTTTGAATATGCTATCTAGGTTGCTCATAACTTTCCTTCCAAGAAGTAAGCGTCTTTTAATTTCATGGCTGCAGTCACCATCTGCAGTGATTTTGGAGCCCAGAAAAATAAAGTCTGACACTGTTTCCACTGTTTCTCCATATATTTCCCATGTAGTGATGGGACCAGATGCCATGATCTTCGTTTTCTGAATGTTGAGCTTTAAGCCAACCTTTTCACTCTCCACTTTCACTTTCATCAAGAGGCTTTTTAGTTCCTCTTCACTTTCTGCCATAAGGGTGGTGTCATCTGCATATCTGAGGTTATTGATATTTCTCCCAGCAATCTTGATTCCAACTTGTGTTTCTTCCAGCCTAGCATTTCTCATGATGTACTCTGCATATAAGTTAAATAAACATGGTGACAATATACAGCCTTGACGTACTCCTTTTCCTGTTTGGAACCAGTCTGTTGTTCCATGACCAGTTCTAACTGTTGCTTCCTGACCTGCATACAGATTTCTCAAGAGGCAGATCAGGTGGTCTGGTATTCCCATCTCTTTCAGAATTTTCCACAGTTTATTGTGATCTACACAGTCAAGAACTGTACAAAAAGATCTTCACGACCCAGATAATCACGATGGTATGATCACTCACCTAGAGTCAGAAATCCTGGAATGTCAAGTCAAGTGGGCCTTAGAAAGCATCACTACCAACAAAGCCAGTGGAGGTGATGGAATTCCTGTTGAGCTATTTTAAATCCTGAAAGATGATGCTGTGCAAGTGCTGCACTCAATATGCCAACAAATTTGGAAAACTCAACAGTGGCCACAGGATTGGAAATGGTCAGTTTTCATTCCAATCCCAAAGAAAGGCAATGCCAAAGAATGCTCAAACTACCGCACAATTGCACTCATCTCACACGCTAGTAAAGTAATGCTCAAAATTCTCCAAGCCAGGCTCCAGCAATACGTGAATCACGAACTTCCAGTTTTTCAAGCTGGTTTTAGAAAAGGGGGAGGAACCAGAGATCAAGTTGCCAACATCTGCTGGATCATCAAAAAAGCAGGAGAGTTCCAGAAAAACATTTATTTCTGCTTTATTGTTCTTGTCAAAGCCTTTGACTGTGTAGATAACAATAAACTGGAAAATTATGAAAGAGATGTAATACCAGACCATCTGCCCTGCCTCTTGAGAAACCTATACACAGGTCAGGAAGCAACAGTTAGACCTGAACATGGAACAACAGACTGGTTCCAAGTAGGAAAAGGAGTTCATCAAGACTGTATATTGTCACTCTGCTTATTTAACTTATATGCAGAGTACATCATGAGAAATGCTGGACTGGAAGAAGCACAAGCTGAAATCAAGATTTCCGGGAGAAATATCAATAACCTCAGATATGCAGATGACACCACCCTTATGGCAGAAAGTGAAGAGGAATTAAAAAGTCTCTTGATGAAAGTGAAAGTGGAGAGTTAAAAAGTTGACTTAAAGTTCAACATTCACAAAACGAAGATCATGGCATCTGGTCCCATCACTTCATGGGAAATAGATGGGGAAACAGTGGAAACAGTGTCAGACTTTATTTTTCCGGGCTCCAAAATCACTGCAGATGGTGACTGTAGCCATAAAATTAAAAGATGCTTACTCCTTGGAAGGAAAGTTATGACCAACCTAGATAGCATATTGAAAAGCAGAGACCCAGAGGGATGGTATGGGGAAGGAGGAGGGAGAAGGGTTCAGGATGGGGAACAAGTGTATACCTGTGGTGGATTCATGTTGATATATGGCAAAACTAATAAAATAATGTAAAGTTAAAAAATAAAAAAGTAAAAAGTAAATGTACGTCAAAAAAAAGAAAACAACACATAAAAATAAAAAGCACAGACATTACTTTGCCAACAAGGGTCCGTCTAGTCAAGGCTATAGTTTTTCTAGTGGTCATGTATGGATGTAAGAGATGGACTGTGAAGAAAGGTGAGCACCGAAGAATTGATGCTTTTTAACTGTGGTGTTGGAGACTACTCTTGAGAGTCCTTTCGACTGTAAGCAGATCCACCCAGTCCATCCTAAAGGAGATCAGTCCTGGGTGTTCATTGGAAGGACTGATGCTGAAGTTGAAACTCCAATACTTTGGCCACCTCATGAGAAGTGTTGACTCATTGGAAAAGACCCTGATGCTGGGGTGGATTCTGCGCCAGAGGAGAAGGGAACGACAGATGGCTGGATGCCATCAGTGACTCGATGGACATGGGTTGGGTAACTCCTGGAGTTGGTGATGGACAGGGAGGCCTGGCATGCTGTGATTCATGGGTTTGTAAAGATCACACACGACTAACTGAACTGACTGATACTTATTATGGTATGTAATTCATATTATGGTATATAGATTTCTTTAGGCATATAATTATTTGCTAACAGTGTTCTGAGTCTTCATTAGCAAAATTCTCTTGGCTAGTTTTACCCACGAACTTCTGTAGTGGCTAATCTTATGGACTGGGCCACAGTCTGGGTGTGTTTGTGAGATTATTTCTGAGTAAGATAAACATCTGAATCAACAGACTGAGTAAAGCAATTTGCCCTCCCCAATGTGGGTGCACCCCAGAGATTTATGTGTATGTCTCCTAGTAGTTTGGCTTCTCTGAAAAACCCTGATTTCCACAATTTCTAATAAATTTAAGCAAATAAAACTCCACCGAAAATTTTTTTACAATTACATAAAATCTACAAAATAATTAAGAGGTAATTGACATCTCTATACTAATCTAAGTTTTCAGTAACATGTTTCATTTAAGTCAACTTTATTGTCTCAATAGAGTTTTCTACATTTTCTTTATAAATCTGCTGGACTTTCATTTAAAAAATATAATTCTTTGTTGTTTTTATTGCAAATAAATAGGACATTTTCTATCAGAGTAGCTAGTTGGATATTGAGCTTTAAATTAGAATCACTGGACTATGATTATTCATCACTCTTCAGTTCAGTTCAGTCGCTCAATCATGTCCGACTCTTTGCAACCCCATGAACTGCAATACTCCAGGCCTCCCCATCACCAACTCCCAGAGTCCACCCAAACCCATGTCCATTGTATCGGTGATGCCATCCAACCATCTCATCCTCTGTCATCCCCTTCTCCTCCTGCCCTCAATCTTTCCCAGCATCAGGGTCTTTTCAAATGAGTTAGCTCTTCACATCAGGTGACCAAAGTCACCTGAAACTCCAACATCAGTTGGAGTTTCAACTTCAACATCAGTCCCTCCAATGAACACTGAGGACTTATCTCCTTTAGGATGGACTGGTTGTATCTCCTTGCAGTCCAAGGGACTCTCAAGAGTCTTCTCCAACATTCTTCAAAAGAATAAATTTTTCTGTGCCCTAGCTTTCTTTATAGTCCAACTCTCACATCCATATATGACCACTGGAAAAATCAAAGCCTTGATTAGACGGACCTTTGTTGGCAAAGTAATGTCTCTGCTTTTTAACATGCTGTCTAGTTGCTTATAACTGTCCTTCCGAGGAGCAAGTATCTTTTAATTTCATGGCTGCAATCACCATCTGCAGTTATTTTGGAGCCCAGAAAAATGAAGTCAGCCACTGTTTCTACTGTTTCCCCATCTATTTGCCATGAAGTGATGGGACCAGATGCTAGGATCTTAGTTTTCTGAATGTTGAGCTTTAAGCCAACTTTTTCACTTTTTTCTTTCACTTTCATCAAGAGGCTCTTTAGTTCTTCTTCACTTTCTGCCATAAGGGTAGTGTCATCTGCTTATCTGAGATTATTGATATTTCTCCCGGTAATCTTGATTCCAACTTGTGCTTCCTCCAGCCCACTCTAGGAGCCTGATTTTTCCCCAAGACAAGTAGGCTTTCAAATATTTGTTTAATAAATAATTTTTTATTTTGCCTTCCTTTTGTTAATGCTCATTAAAGAAAGTAGTGAGTTTTGTTTACATTAAAAAAAAAGTATTCTCAACTTCATATGTGCTTTAATTTGAGGGGACTAGCTCTACAACACAGAATTGAAGGGCTGATAGAGAAAATATTAGATAAAGGCAAGTTTATACTTCTCCTTGACCTCCAGCAATAGATTTGGAAACATCTTCTCTTAATTCTCCCAGAAAGAGGAAACTAGCTCTCCTCCCACCTAGAAATACTACACAAAATGCAGGAGGAAAGAGAGTAAACATGTTTATTTATTTTACACTGTGAGTATATTTCACATAGGTCATCAGCTGACATCAGCAAATGACCCACAGCAATGATGCAGGTAAGATAAATTGCACCCTTGACTGTTAAAGTAACCAAATCATTTTGATTTGACACTCAAATAATAATGTTTAAACCATTAGGTTTCTTGAACAGACAATAAAATATCCTTTTAATTTAAATCAAATATCCTTTTTAAAGGCAACAATCAAACTTAAGATGTTTCATTTTTGCATATCAAGATAACTGGAATTTAAAGTATTAATACCAGTCAGTGAAGTACACAGCAATTAAATCTGGATATTTGCATACATTCTCTGTAGGTGTCAGCATTGCTTTGTAACAGTTACACATACAGAACTGTGTTTTCATCACATCACAGGATATAATTTTTATGTTCAATTCAGACCTAAGAAATGAGAAGAGTCAATCCAAGGCTTTAAGACATCTCCCAAACTATTCTTTATTTTTTAACATAATGAATTGTGACTGAATTATTAATTTCCAGGTAGTGTTTTTAAAAAAGTATGTTTATGTTTCTGCTTTAGGCAAGAATGAGTATTTTCAAAGTTTTGAATGGCATTCTCTGAATTAAAAAAAATGCTTTGAAAATATATTCTGTAATATCCTTAGAACCTAATAGTATTTGGAATACTTAGAAATAATTTACTGTGAAATATATAATTTATTTATAAGTAATTTATTATCACGATGCTTTATAAATGATTTATAAGTAATTTATTAGCACAATAATTTATTGTGAAATATTTTATTAGAAATAACTATTCCATTATTTATTGTGGAGACAACAGTTAATGTAGCATTCTACAAAGTGATTCAAATGGCAGATATCACTGCATCATTATGTACATTTCATTTTCCTTAAGTTTCCAGAAAAAAAAATCTTAGAATTTGATGCAGAAGATGCTATAACAAGCAAAACCCTTTCCATTAGTATTATAAAAATAGCCACAACTAAAGAAAATATATATAAAATTATATAGCAGGAAATAATTTAGACCAATTATATTAAGATTTTCACTGGATTGGGTTATTAGAATTCAGTCTAAAGAGGACTTACTTTATTTATTTTTTAAAAGATTTTTCTTTATTCTTGTAATTCAAGTTTTTTTTTTTTTTTTTCCAAAAATGTACCTCTTGATTAGTCTTTCCTGAAATGCAACAATTCAATGTGTTTAAATAAACTTTTTATATAGCTCAGGAAAGTTTTCTAATTTATTTTGAATATTTTTCTTGTTACATTTAAAAATAGGAAGAAAATTGCTTTATATTATTTTTTTAGTTTCTGCCATATGTCACATGAATCAGCCACAGGTATACATATGTCCCCCCCTTCCTGAACCTCCGTCTCACCTCCCACTCCATCCCACCCCTCTAGCTTGTCACAGAGCACCAAGTTTGAGCTCCCCGTATCATGCCGCAAATTTCCACTGCCTACCTCGTTTGCATATGTCTCAGTGTTACTCTTTCAATTTGTCCCTCCCTCTCCTTCCTCTACTGTGTCCACAAATCTGTTCTCTATGTCTGCATCTCCATTGCTGACCAGCAAATAGGTTCATCAGTACCACCTTTCTAGATTCCATACATATGCATTAATATACAATATTTGTCTTTCTCTCTCTGACTTACTCACTTTGTATAATAGACTCATGTACCCCAATATTCATTGAACCACTTTACAATAGCTAGGACATGGAAGCCACCTAGATGTCTGTCAACAGAAGAATGGATAAAGAACTGTGGTACATATATATTAATACAATGGAATATTAATATTACTCAGCCATAAAAAGCAATGTGTTTGAGTAATTTCTAATGAGGTTGACAATCCAAGAGCAATTTTTTTTAAAAGGAGAGATGTATACATTCACACCAAGAGGGTATCTATTCTAGAGGCAGTTCTCATTATCTGTGCTTCAGTAGAGACTTTGTTAATGCTTTCTATATTCAAAGCTTTGAAAATTCAGTAACATCTTGAAGTGATGAAATCTGGTTTAATAAATGCTTTGTATATTTGAACTTGCACCCACAAGCAATCTATTACACATAGCCTCTGTCAGTAGGGACTTATTTAGTGTCTACATAGTTCTCATTCTCTATTGTATTGTTAATATTACTAAGGCGAGTGTAACACTTAAAAGAGACCAAATCACTTGAATTATATTCAAGTTTGTCATCACAAATTCGAGATTACATGCACTTATAATTGTAAGTAATTGTATATTGTAAACTGTAAGGAACTATTGTAGTGTATTCCAGAGAAAACTCAGGATCTTAGAAAGTACATAGCCAGGTGTGGAAGTCAGTGTGAAAGTCATTTCAAGCAAGAAAAAGACAAATCTTCTATTTACTCATTGCTTGCTTTATTTACTTATTGCAGCCTTATTTTTCTTAAATTTAACTATACATTGATTTACATTTCATTTGTACAGCAAAGTAATATCTTATAATAACCTTTTTATTTTTCATTGAAATATATTTGACTTACAGTATTGTATTAGTCTTAGGTGTACAACATAGTGATTCAATATTATTTTATTAATATTCCATACATAGTTATAAAATATTGATTATATTCCCTGTGTTGTACAATATATTCCTTATAATTTTTTTATTTTATATATAGTAATTTATACCTGTTAATCCTGTTTATGTATTTAATCCCTCTCCCCACTGCTCTCCCTTCTGGTAACCACTAGTGTGTTCTCTGTATCTGTAAGTCTATTTCTGTCATGATGTATTTGTTTTATTTTCTTTAGATTCCAAAATCAGTTGCTTTAAGTGATATTCTAGTAACTAGCAACTTTGCAAGCTTCTTTTTATATATGCTGGCATGTTAATGTTAGTAAATATTATACATTTTTCTCCAGTAAATGATACCAAAATAATTTTATAATCATTTTCAGCTCCTTTTTAGGCAGACATTTTTTAGAACATTTCAAATAGGACAGTTCAGTTGTTAAAAAAAATCAAAAGCAGTTTCTCTTTAAATTCTGCACAACATATAGAATCTCACTTGTAGCTGGCAAAGATACCTTTAGAAAAATATCAGAAATTTCCTCCAAATCTCTCCAGAAAGTAAATCCTTATGAACCAACTTTGATTATTTTATCATGTAAAAGTGAAATAAAGTCCATCTGAAACACACTACCTAGAGAACATCACTATGTGCAGCTTATTGCCCACATGAAGATATTTAGAGGGAAACCATTAGAAAAGTATACCTCTTAGAGATTAAACATCCAAAGTAAATTTTTTCTATCATTATTCATTTCAATAAAGTTAATTTTTTATGGATTTCAGTGGAAATCATTTCCATACATAAATACTTACAAAGTTAAGGGTAAGATTAATAACCAAATGATAGCAAAATGTTTTTGATGGTTTGAGTACATGGGACAAAAGTTCAAAATGTTGGAGCTGGAAAGGACTATAGTGCAATCTAATCCAGTTGTTTCCTTATTATAGAAGAGAAAACTGAGGTTCAGGAAGGTTTCATCATTCACCCAGTCACTCAGGACCAGTCCCACCAAGCCAAAGTTCCTCATTGTGATCTCAGCATTCTTTCTTTGGTCCATGAAACCTACAGATTGATTTTGCACTTGTAATGTCTAAACAGAATCTGATTGTGCCACAGCCTGTTCAAGTTTTTAAATGAACTTATTCAATTAAAATTCAAAATAAATATATTTATTATATAAATATAGTTGTCCTAGGTAAAATAAGCTGACTGGAAAACTTTAAATTTAATTCAAATACCATGTTGCTGCTGCTGCTGCTAAATAGCTTCAGTCATGTCCAACTCTGTGCGACCCCATAGACAGTAGCCCATCAGGCTCCCCATCCCTGGGATTCTCCAGGCAAGAATGCTGGAGTGGGTGGCCATTTCTTTCTCCAGTGCATGAAAGTGAAAAGTGGAAGTGAAGTCGCTCAGTCAAATACCATAATTTCACATAAAAGCAGCCTTAAAAATTAAGGTGGCCAGTTGAGAGAAAGGATGGGTGCCCCGTAGCAGGAGAGCTGGGAGTGGCTCATTCTGTGGGGCCAAGCAGTGTTGCTTTCCAACCCAAAGGGCCAGAGTCCCCTTTGGGCCACTGAGGTGTGCACTTTAAAATGACTGGAATGGCAGGTTTTTATCCTATGTGTATTTTGTCACTACTTTACCATGGGCCAATGCAGAAGACTCACAATCTCCAAAATGAAAACCACAATCCCAGAAATATAACCAAAATGATAACATGTATCACAGCCTTCTGTGACTCAATGGAGCTATGAGCCATGCTCTGGAGAGCCACCCAGGACAAATGAGTCATAGTGGAGAGTTCTGACAAAACGTGGTCCACTGGATAAGAGAATGGCAAACCACTTCAGTATTCTTGCCTTGAAACCTCATGAACAGTATGAAAGGGCGAAAATATGAAAATATATGTCAATGGAAGATGAACCTCCAGGGTCAGTAGGCATTCAATATGCCACTGAAGACAAATGAGAAATAACTCCAGAAAGAATAAAAAGCCTGGGCCAAAGTAGAAACAATGCTTAGTTGTGAATGTGCCTGGTGGTCAAGGTAAAGCCCAATGCTGTAAAGAGCAATATTGCATAGGAACTTGGAATGTTAGGTCCATGAATCAGGGCAAGTTGACATGGTTAAGCAGGAGATGGCAAGGGTGAACATCAACATTTTAGGAATCAGTGAACTAAAATGTATGCTGCTGCTAAGTTGCTTCAGTCGTGTCTGACTCTGTGCGATCCCATAGACGGCATCCCACCAGGCTACCCTGTCCCTGGGATTCCCAAGGCAAGAACACTGGAGTGGGTTGCCATTTCCTTCTCCAATGCATGAAAGTGAAAAGTGAAAGTGAAGTCGCTCAGTCATGTCCGACTCTTAGCAACCCCATGGACTGCAGCCCACCAGGCTCCTCCATCCATGGGATTTTCCAGGTAAGAATACTGGAGTGGGGTGCCATTGCCTTCTCCAAAAAAGTATGAGAATGGGAAAATTTAATTCAGGTGACCATTATATCTACTACTGTGGGCAAGAATCCCTTAGAAGAAATGGACTAGAGTCAACAAAAGAGTTTGAAATGCATAACTTGGATGTAATCTCAAAACCAGCAGAATGATCTGTTTGTTTCCAAGGCAAACCATTCAACATGACAGTAATCCAAGCCTATGCCCCCACCACTAATGCTGAAGAAGTTAAAATTCAACAATTCTATGACGACCTTCTAGAACTAATACTAAAAAAAGATGTCCTTTTCATCACAGGGGATTGGAATGCAAAACTAGGAAGTCAAAAGATACCTGGAGTAACAGGCAAGTTTGGCCTTGGAGTACAAAATTAAGCAGGACAAAAGCTAACAGAGTTTTGTCAAGAGAGCACACTGGTCATGGCAGATGCCCTCTTCCAACAACACAAGAGACAAGTATACACATAGACATCACCATATGGTCAATACCGAAATCAGGTTGATTAATATTATTTGCAGCTGAAGATTGAGAGGCTCTACACAGCCAGCAAAAAACAAGACCAGAGCTGACTTTAGCTCAGATCATGAACTTCTTGTTGCCAAATTCAGACTTAAATTGAACAAAGTAGGGAACACTACTGGACCATTCAAGTATGGCCTAAATCAAATCCCTTATGATTATACAGTGGAGGTGACCAATAGATTCAAGGGATTAGATCTAGTAGACAGAGTGCCTGAAGAACTATGGACAGAGGTTTGCAACATTGTACAGGAGGCAATAATCAAAACCATCCCCAAGAAAAATCAATGAAAAAAGGCAAAATGATTATCTGAGGAGGTCTTAAGGAGTAAAGAAAAGAAGTGAAAGGCAAAGGAGAAAAGGAAAGATACACCTATCTGAATGCAGAGTTCCAGAAAATAGCAAGGAGAGATAAGAAAGCCTTCTTAAGTGAACAATGCAAAGAAATAGAGGAAAACAATAGCATGGGGAAACTAGAGATCTCTACAAGAAAATTGAAGATACCAAGGGAATATTTGATACAAAGATGGGCATAATAAAGGACAGAAACAGCAAGGACCTAACAGAAGCAGAAGAGGTTAAGAAGAGCTGGCAAGAATACACGGAAGAACTATACAAATAGAAGATCTTAATGACTCAGACAACCACAATTGTGTGATCACTCACCTAGACCCAGACATTCTGGAATGTGAAGGCAAGTGGATCTTAAGAAGCATTACTAGGAACAAAGCTAGTGGAGGTGATAGAATTCTAGCTGAGCTATTTCAAATCCTAAAGCATGATGCCATTAAAGTGCTGTACCCCATATGTCAGCACATTTGGGAAACTCAAAAGTGGCCACAAGATGGTAAAAGGTCAGTTTTCACTTCAATCCCAAAGAAAGACAATGCCAAAGAATATTCAAACATTGGATAATTGAACTCATTTCTCATGCTAGTAAGGTTATGCTCAAAATCCTTCTAGCTAGGCTTTAGCAGAACATGAACTGAGACCCTCCAGATGTACAAGCTGTGTTTAGAAAAGGCAGAGGAGCCAGAGATTAAATTGCCAACATCTACTGGATCATTGAAAAAGGAAGGGAATTAGAAAAAAAAAATCTACTTCTGTTTCACTGACTATGCTAAAGCCTTTGACTCTGTGTGTGTGTGTGTGTGTGTGCATGAATGTTCAGCCATGTCCACTCTTTGAGACCCCATGGACTGTAGTCCACCAGGCTTCTCTGTCCATAGGATTTTCTAGGCAAGAATACTGAAGCAGGTTATCTTTTCCTTCTTTGGGGGATCTTCCCAACCCAGAGTTCAAATCTGTGGTCTCCTGTGTCTCCTGCATTGGCACGTGGGTTCTTCATCAGCTGATACACCAGGGAAATCCTAGAATCACAAGAAACATTGGAAAAATATTTTTTTTTTTTGTATTTCTCATATATTTTTTTAAATTTTATTTTGCTTAACTTTACAATATTGTATTGCTTTTGCCATTCATCAAAATGAATCCGCCACAAGTATACATGTGTTCCCCATCCTGAACCCTCCTCCCTCCTCCCTCCCCGTACCATCCCTCTGGGTCGTCCCAGTGCACCAGCCCCAGGCATCCGTTATCAGGCATTGTACCTGGACTGGCGACTCGTTTCAGAAATGATATTATACATATTTCCAGACCACCTTACCTGTCTCCTAAGAAACCTATATGCAGGCCAAGAAGCAAAAATTAGAAATGGACATGGAACAACTGACTGGTTCCAAATTGGGAAATGACTCTCAAGAGTCTTCTCCAACACCACAGTTCAAAAGCATCAATTCTTCGGCGCTCAGCCTTCTTCACAGTCCAGCTCTCACATCCATACATGACCACAGGAAAGACCATAGCCTTGACTAGGCGAACCTTTGTTGGGAAAGTGATGTCTCTGCTTTTGAATATGCTATCTAGGTTGGTCATAACTTTCCTTCCAAGGAGTAAGCGTCTTTTAATTTCAGGGCTGCAGTCACCATCTGCAATGATTTTGGAGCCCAGAAAAATAAAGTCTGACACTGTTTCCACTGTTTCTCCATCTATTTCCCATGTAGTGATGGGACCAGATTTGGACTGCAAGGAGATCCAACCGGCCCACTCTGAAGGAGATCAGCCCTGGGATTTCTTTGGAAGGAATGATGCTAAAGCTGAAACTCCAGTATTTTGGCCACCTCATGCAAAGAGTTGACTCATTGGAGAAAACTCTGACGCTGGGAGGGATTGAGGGCAGGAGGAGAAGGGGACGACAGAGGATGCGATGGCTGGATGGCATCACTGACTCGATGAATGTGAGTCTGAGTGACCTCCAAGAGCTGGTGATGGATAGGGAGGCCTGGCGTGCTGCAGTTCATGGGGTCGCAAAGAGTCGGACACGACTGAGCGACTGATCTGATCTGATCTGAGGCAGTATATCGTCACCCTGCTTATTTAACTTATATATACAGAGTACATAATGTGAAAAGCCTGGCTAGATGAATTACAAGATGGAATCAAGCTTGCTGGGAGAAATACCAACAACTTCAGTTATGCAGATGATACTACTCTAGTGGCAGAAAGAGGAGGAACTAAAGAGCTTCTTGATGAAGGTGAAAAGAGAGAGTGAAAAAGCTGGCTTAAAACTCAACATTCCAAAAACAAAGATCATGGCATCTGATCCCATCATTTCATGGCAAATAGATGAGTAAAAAGTGGAAACAGTGACAGATTTTATTTTCTTGGGCTGCAAAATCCCTGTGGGCAGCGATTACAACCACAGAATCAGAAGATGCTTGCTCCTTGGAAGAAAAGCTATGACAAACCTAAACAGTGTGTTAAAAATTAGAGACATCAGTTTGCCAACAAAGGGCCATATAGTTAAAGCTATGATTTTTTCAGTAGTCATGTACAGATGTGAGAGTTGGACCATCAAGAAGCCTGAGCACCAAAGAATTGATGCTTTTGAACTGTGATTCTGGAGAAAACATTTGAGAGTCCCTTGGACTGCAAGGACATCAAACCAGTCAACCCTAAAGGAAATCAACTCTGAATATTCACTGGAAGGACTGATGCTGAAGCTGAATTTCCAATACTTTGGCCACTTGATGCAAAGAGCTGACTCATTTGAAAAGACCCTGATACTGGGAAAGGTTGAGGACAAAAGAGATGGGGTCAGAAGTGGATGATATGGTTAGATATGAGGCACCAGAGATGGTCAGAAATGAGACATTACTGACTCAATGGACATGAATTTGAGCAAACTCTGGGAGATAGTGAAGGACAGGGAAGCCTAGTGTGCTGCAGTTTCTGGAGTTTTAAAGAGTTGGACATGACTTAGTGACTAAACAACAACACCAATTGAGGGAAATAAATAGTCTAATCTTTTGTACTATGTGTATTATCATACTATGCATTTCTCAGTATTACTAGCTGTGACTACTGCAGTCTGTAGACTAGACGTTAACTATAAATATCCTTTCATAAAACAGAACATAATGGCATTTCTGTCTGATGAGCCATACATGTATTTTAATTTGTATTTCCCTATTATTCTACAGATATTTAAATCTAAAACTATATCTTAGGAATATTCCATTGATAGAACAACTTATAACAACATTACCATATTTGCAATTCATTCATTGGACTTTATTTCTGATATTTACTAGTCCATAATATTATAGTGTTTTGAATGCATCTTTTAAAGTGTTGTGTTTAAAACTTAGGTGAAACTCTATCACTTTTTCTTCCTGCTAACAAATCTCATTGCTGACCAAATTTCACAAGTTGAATTACTTTCTTTTTAGATTGTGTCACAAATAATTAGAAGCTACTATCAAGTTTCTAAAAGGTGCACATAGTGCATATTCTTTGACAATCAAAATCTCTCCTCCAGCACAAATATATTCCGAGGGTGACCACGTATTCTCATTTCCTTCTTTCTCCCACTCAGCCCTAGTTTTTGCCTGTAGCTCCAAAAGAGTAATAGTATTCCTGTCACTTTCAAAACTATCTTAGTTTAGGTGACAATTTTTTATGTTTACTATAGCAATGCTACAAGCAAAATAACTACAGTAAACTGTCCTCCTAGTATACAAAAAAAGATAAAATATTGGGGAAACTGCTTAGAGTTTGGTATGTGAACCTGAATTTGCTGCTATAATTAAAACTAAATCCCTCATGTCCTCTGTCCAATTGCTCCATATTTTTCATGGTCACAAGAAGCCGTTTTGAGGGTTAGCATGTTATTTGCTCCACAAGGCCTCAATTTTGCCTTAACAACTGTCATATTTGGAAGGTCAGTGTTGCTAAGAATCCTTATCTTTTCTCTCTAAAAAGTTGTAACTCTATCTAAAAATCTATATGCTATGATTTCTAACCTTCTTGAATCACACAAAACATAGTTGTCGTCCTTCCTCTTTTTTCTTGTCATAAAAGAGCATCTAAGAAGGTTTGGAGCTGAAAGAGCTTGCAAACTTTGGCCAGAGTCTTCAGACAGTACAGAGGTAGAATATTTTGTCTGCATTACCCTCTGTGTCAGGAATATTTAAAAATTAATAAATTTTAATTTTACATATCACATTCCTTAAGCTTATAATCAATCTTGAATTATTTAACTTGTGGTTTTGAGATAATCAAGGTTGATGGTTAAAAATAATTTGTATCACTTACACAATCATAAACTGGTTTACTCTCAATTTGGGAAAGAAAAAAGGAAATCTTTATTGCTCCTGTATATTATATGATTTCTGGTAATATTTCTGATACTCTTATTAACTTGCTGAGTTCTGGCAAAGAGGCATTGCACATTTTAGCACTTACAGTAGTCCTGGCACAAAAGATCACGAAGAAAAATTCATTTTTCTATGGGCAAAATGAAGACTCTTACACTGAGAATTCCCTTGAATTATTACAGATTAATAGTGTTTTTCTGTGTGTGTGTTATGTGTGGTGGGTGTGTTTAGTTTGTGGCTGTGTGTGATTATATGCATATGGGAAAGGGAGAGAAAGAAAAAGCAGTTTTTAACCACATTCATCTCTCTGGAATGGTTCTTGCTAACTTAACCACCATGGCAGCTCACAGGCAAGAATGATTTAAAAGGAAAAAAAAAATCCCTTTGAAACTGGAAGACACAAAGCTTATGACAGAGGAAATTAATCCAGTTCGATTGTTAAAGTAACACATACCAATATTTTTGGTATATATCCTTAGCTAAGAAAAAAAAATCAAAGAGTAGTTTTTTATGTTAAGAAAATTCAAAAATTAAAACATTTCATTTGACTGGAATGCCAAAGAATGCTCAAACTACCACACAATTGCACTCATCTCATATACTAGTAAAGTAATGCTCAAAATTCTCCAAGCCAGGCTTCAGCAATATGTGAACCGTGAACTTCCTGATGTTCAAGCTGGTTTTAGAAAAGACAGAGGAACCAGAGATCAAATTGTCAACATCCACTGGATCATGGAAAAAGCAAGAGAGTTTCAGAAAAACATCTATTTCTGCTTTATTGACTATGCCAAAGCCTTTGACTGAGTGGATCACAATAAACTGTGGAAAACTCTGAGAGACATGGAAATACCAGACCACCTGACCTGCCTCTTGAGAAATCTGTATGCAGGTCAGGAAGCAACAGTTAGAACTGGACATGGAACAACAGACTGGTTCCAAATAGGAAAAGGAGTATGTCAAGGCTGTATATTGTCACCCTGCTTATTTAACTTACATGCAGAGTACATAATGAGAAACGCTGAGCTGGAAGAAACACAATCTGGAATCAAGATTGCCAGGAGAAATATAAATAACCTCAGATATGCAGATGACACCACCCTTATGGCAGAAAGTGAAGAGGAACTCAAAAGCCTCTTGATGAAAGTGAAAGAGGAGAGTGAAAAAAGTTGGCTTAAGGCTCAACATTTAGAAAACGAAGATCATGGCATCCAGTCCCATCACTTCATGGGAAATAGATGGGGAAACAGTGGAAACAGTGTCAGACTTTCTTTTTCTGGGCTCCAAAATCACTGCAGATGGTGACTGCAGCCATGAAATTAAAAGACGCTTACTCCTTGGAACGAAAGTTATGACCAACCTAGATAGCATATTCAAAAGCACAGACTTTACTTGCCAACAAAGGTCCATCTAGTCAAGGCTATGGTTTTTCCTGTGGTCATGTATGGATGTGAGAGTTGGACTGTGAGGAAGGCTGAGCGCTGAAGAATTGATTCTTTTAAACCATGGTGTTGGAGAAAACTCTTGAGAGTCCCTTGGACTGCAAGGAGATCCAACCAGTCCATTCTGAAGGAGATGAGCCCTGGGATTTCTTTGGAAGGATTGATGCTAAAGCTGAAACTCCAGTATTTTGGCCACCTCATGCGAAGAGTTGACTCATTGGAAAAGACTCCGATGCTGGGAGGGATTGGGGGCAGGAGGAGAAGGGGACGACAGAGGATGAGATGGTTGGATGGCATCACTGACTCGATGGACATGAGTCTGAGTGAAGTCTGGGAGTTAGTGATGGACAGGGAGGCCTGGCATGCTGTGATTCATGGGGTCGCAAAGAGTCGGACACGACTGAACGACTGAACTGAACTGAAGTTAATTCAACCCAAAAGTATTATTTAGAGGCCCACAAGCATCAGAGTTCAATTGGAAATACAACAAAATTAAATCCATCGTAATTAAAACTGTGTTATAAGCAAAATACCAACTCTTTGTCCAGTTAGAGCAAATGTCACACACTAGAGACCACATGAATAAGTGACAATTAGAGATGAAATGAGGATATGAGCCTGTTAGATTTCACAGCTTAACATGTGTATACCTGTGGCGGATTCATGTTGATATATGGCAAAACCAATACAATATTGTAAAGTTAAAAATAAATAAATAAGTAAATGACACTGGGAAAAAAAATATTGAGATCCAGCCGCCCTAAGTTTAAAGACGAAAGTGAGAAGATTAAAAAAGAAACAGACAGACAAAATGTCAGAGGAGTAGGTGGAAGTGGAATACGTATCTCTCCATAGATGCATCAGGAATACAACTTCAGATACAGAAGATCTCACAGAACATTGGCTTAGAGTGGGCAGGAGTCTCTGACCATCAGAAAGGAATATATAGATGCACACAATATTCAGAAGGACGAAGGAAGGAAGGGAAAAAGAGGAGAGTGAGCAGGACAGGAGCTGCTACTGAAGCAAGTGCTAGATCCCTCAGATCAGATCAGATCAGTCGCTCAGTTGTGTTCGACTCTTTGCGACCCCATGAACTGCAGCACGCTAGGCCTCCCTATCCATCACCAGCTCTCGGAGGTCACCCAGACTCACATCCATCAAGTCAGTGATGCCATCCAGCCATCTCATCCTCTGTCGTCCCCTTCTCCTCCTGCCCCCAATCCCTCCCAGCATCAGAGTCTTCTCCAATGAGTCAACTCTTCGTATGAGGTGGCCAAAATACTGGAGTTTCAGCTTTAGCATCATTCCTTCCAAAGAAATTCCAGGATTGATCTCCTTCAGAATGGACTGGTTGGATCTCCTTGCAGTCCAAGGGACTCTCAAGAGTCTTCTCCAACACCACAGTTCAAAAGCATCAATTCTTCGGCGCTCAGCCTTCTTCACAGTCCAGCTCTCACATCCATACATGACCACAGGAAAGACCATAGCCTTGACTAGGCGAACCTTTGTTGGCAAAGTGATGTCTCTGCTTTTAAATATGCTATCTAGGTTGGTCATAACTTTCGTTCCAAGGAGTAAGCGTCTTTTAATTTCATGGCTGCAGTCACCATCTGCAGTGATTTTGGAGCCCAGAAAAATAAAGTCTGACATAGTTTCCACTGTTTCCCCATCTATTTCCCATGTAGTGATGGGACCAGATGCCATGATCTTGGTTTTCTGAATGTTGAGCTTTAAGCCAACTTTTCACTCTCCACTTTCACTTTCATCAAGAGGCTTTTTAGTTCCTCTTCACTTTCTGCCATAAGGGTGGTATCATCTGCATATCTGAGGTTATTGATATTTCTCCTGGCAATTTTGATTCTAGCTTGTGTTTCTTCCAGTCCAGCATTTCTCATGATGTACTCTGCATATACGTTAAATAAACATGGTGACAATATCCAGCCTTGACGTACTCCTTTTCCTATTTGGAACCAGTCTGTTGTTCCATGATCAGTTCTAACTGTTGCTTCCTGACGTGCATGGAGATTTCTCAAGAGGCAGATCAGGTGGTCTGGTATTCCCATCTCTTTCAGAATTTTCCATAGTTTATTGTGATCCACACAGTCAAAGGCTTTGGCATAGTCAATAAAGCAGAAATAGATGTTTTTCTGGAACTCTCTTGCTTTTTCCATGATCCAGTGGATGTTGGCAATTTGATCTCTGGTTCCTCTGCCTTTTCTAAATCCAGCTTGAACATCAGGAAGTTCACGGTTCACATATTGCTGAAGCCTGGCTTGGAGAATTTTGAGCATTACTTTACTAATGTGTGAGATGAGTGCAATTGTGCGGTAGTTTGAGCACTCTTTGGTATTGCCTTTCTTTGGGATTGGGATGAAAACTGACCTTTTCCAATCTTGTGGCCACTGCTGAGTTTTCCAAATTTGCTGGCATGTTGAGTGCAGCACTTTCACAGCATCATCTTTCAGGATTTGGAATAGCTCCACTGGAATTCCATCACCTCCACTAGCTTTGTTCCTAGTGATGCCTTCTAAGGCCCACTTGACTTCACATTCCAGGATGTCTGGCTCTAGGTCAGTGATCACACCATCATGATTATCTGGGTCGTGAAGCTCTTTTTTGTACAGTTCTTCTGTGTATTCTTGCCACCTCTTCTTCATATCTTCTGCTTCCGTTAGGTCCATACCATTTCTGTCCTTTATCGAGCCCATTTTTGCATGAAATGTTCCTTTGGTATCTCTGATTTTCTTGAATAGATCCTTAGTCTTTCCCATTCTGTTGTTTTCCTCTATTTCTTTGCATTGATGGCTGAAGAAGGCTTTCTTATCTCTTCTTGCTATTCTTTGGAACTCTGCATTCAGATGTTTATATCTTTCCTTTTCTCCTTTGCTTTTCGCTTCTCTTCTTTTTGCAGCTATTTGCAAGGCCTCCCCAGACAGCCATTTTGCTTTTTTGCATTTCTTTTCCATGGGGATGGTCTTGATCCCTGTCTCCTGGACAATGTCACGAACCTCATTCCATAGTTCATCAGGCACTCTATCTATCAGATCTAGGCCCTTAAATCTATTTCTCACTTCCACTGTATAATCATAAGGGATTTGATTTAGGTCATACTTGAATGGTCTAGTGGTTTTCCCTATTTTCTTCAATTTCAGTCTGAATTTGGCAATAAGGAGTTCATGGTCCGAGCCACAGTCAGCTCCTGGTCTTGTTTTTGCTGATTGTATAGAGCTTCTCCATCTTTGGCTGCAAAGAATATAATCGATCTGATTTCAGTGTTGACCATCTGGTGATGTCCATGTATAGAGTCTTCTCTTGTGTTGTTGGAAGAGGGTATTTGCTATGACCAGTGCATTTTCTTGGCAAAACTGTTAATCTTTGCCCTGCTTCATTCCATATTCCAAGGTCAAATTTGCCTGTTACTCCAGGTGTTTCTTGACTTCCTACTTTTGCATTCCAGTCCCCTATAATGAAAAGGACATCTTTTTTGGGTGTTAGTTCTAAAAGGTCTTGTAGGTCTTCATAGAACCGTTCAACTTCAGCTTCTTCAGCATTACTGTTTGGGGCATAGACTTGGATTACTGTGACATTGAATGGTTTGTCTTGGAAACGAACAGAGATCATTCTGTTTTTTTGAAATTGCATCCAAGTACTGCATTTCAGACTCTTTTTGTTGACCATGATGGCCACTCCGTTTCTTCTGAGGGATTCCTGCCCACAGTAGTAGATATAATGGTCCTCTGAGTTAAATTCACCCATTCCAGTCCATTTTAGTTTGCTAATTCCTAGAATGTATCCCTACATTGGGGCAATTATTTGGACAAAGTGGAAGCATTTGAGACTATTGGAGCATGCAGCAGCTGATCTGTGAGAGTCTGAATTGAGTGAGAGCCACAGAGACAATCCTTGCCACAGGCCTGTGTACTCTGCACAGGGACAGAAGTCCCCTGGACCATGCGGTGCCTGGGAGCTGGAGTGAAGGGATTAGAAGCAATCTCAAGGCTGAGATCTGCTGTTGACTATGGGGAGATGGCACACGGAGATGTGAGGGAGGAGATTGCAGTGGGGAATACCTTTGGAGAAAAGATCGGCAGCTATGGAGGCAAGGTGACACTATTGAGTCATGTGTTGGGGGTGGAGCCATCAAGGTAGCCTCTCTAACTACACAATGGCACAGGCAATAGATCAATAGTGAGACTCCAGAGAGAGTGGCCCTTTAAGTGCATGATGCATGGAGCAATAAAGACCCCAGCTGAAGGTGTCTTTGAGTGCCTGCTACATGGAGCAAGTGAGAAGGACCCGTCAGGGAAGCCCTTTCAATGTCAGTTGCCAGAGGCTAGAAAAAGACTGAGATTCCCTTATAGTTCAGCTGGCCAAGAATCCACTTGCAATGCAGGACTCTAGCAGTGCCAGTTTTCTTGTGCCTGAGGCTGCCAATATCCCTTCACACTTGATGCCACCAGGGCCACCAGGGTGCCTGTGATCCAAATAGCAGTGCCAACTCCACGCATGATCCTCACTAAAGCAGAAATGCCAGAGGCTAGAAAAAACCCTAATTGCACCACACCTCCTGTGGCCATGACAGCTGGTTCCTCTATGTACCTGACTCTCCAATCCAACCCCATAATTCAAGCAGCTGTGCCACTTCCATGCATGATCCCCGCTGGGGCAGAACTGCCAGAGGCTAGGAAAAATCCATAAGAGCATGATATCTTCTGCTCCAGTGGCCACAGATTCCCCTGCATATCTGATGCTACCAGGGTCCCTGTGATCCAAGGAGCTGTACTACCTCTGTACATGGTCCTTACTGGAGCAGACCCAAGTCTTAAAGGGCAGCCTCAGGAGCAAATTCCTGTGGATGACATACATGAAGAGGTGGGGATAAAACCACAATTTAAACCCTGGGGCAATATGGCTAAGGAAGAGGGTCAAAAAACTTCCCACCAGCTGTACAAGCTGCAGATTAAATTCACACAACTAGAAAGATTCTGTGTGTATTAAACATATCAAAGGACAATGAGAGTTTCCACAAAAGTACTAGCTCAGGCAGCTGTGTGCATCGGAGGCAAGAACATTCAGGAGTAGGGCCAGATATGTCTGACCTGTCCTCACAGAAAGTCCAGAGACCAACCCAGTATTTGAGGGCATCCTAGGGAGTCAGAGGTGGACTGTGACTCTCAGCTGGGGAAAGGAAGCTGACAGCTGAGATCTGAGAAAATAATTTATTATTATTATTATATTTTGATTTGTTCTGTAGTTGGTTCTGGATTTGGTTTTGCATTTTTATTTTTTGTTACTGTGGTTGTTGATTTTATTATTACTATTAACTCTATTTAAGCTTTTGAGAAATTTTTTTTAATCATAGTTTTTATTTCCTTTATATACTTCTACATCTACATTGGCTTTTTGTGATTCTGTGGTTTTCCTTTTAATTTGATTTTCTGATTTTTTGGTTTTGTTTTGTTTTTCTTTTTGTTCTTATCCTACTGTAGTTATCATTTAACATATATAATTTTTAATATGCTTCTATATAACTTTGTTTTTCTATTTTCTTTTTCTTTTCTTTCATTTCTTTCTTTATTTCACCATGTTTGCTAGTTTGTTTTGTTTTCTTTTCTTTATTCCCCTGTTGGCACTCTGTGATGATTTTCTTTAACTGTTTGTGTTTTAGTTAGCTTTGTTTTTAATTGATCCGTATCATTTTTGGCCTCCTTTGCTTTCTGGGCCACTGTCTTGTACTTTGTTTTCTTTGGAGTATTTTGGTTATTAGTGTGCATATTTGTGTATACTCTTTTATGTTATTATTTGTCTGATTTTGTACTAACCATTTGTCTGGGGTTTGTCTTTTGTTACTTGTTTTGTTTTATACTTTTGTATTTGTTGTTGTTATTTTTTAATCCCCTCTAATGCCATAATAAATAGGCTGTGGAATCTCAGATACCTGGCCAGAGATTGGGCCTGAGCCTTTGGAATGGGAGTGCTGAGTCCAGAACACTAGACTGCCAGAGAACTCCTGACCACAGGGAATATTAATTAGTGAGAACTCCCATGAAGACCTCCACTTATATCCAAGACCCAGCATCACCCAACTGCTGGCAGTACACTATGGAGGATTCCTGACCCAAACAGTGTGCTGTGCTTAGTCACTCAGTCATGTCTGATTCTTTGTAACCCCATGGACTGTAGCCTGCCAGGCTCCTCTGTCCATGGGGACTCTCCAGACAAGAATATTCGAGTGGGTTGCCATGTCCTACTCCAGGGGATCTTCCCAAATCAGGGATCAAACCTAGGTCTCCCACATTGCAAACAGATTCTTTACTGTCTGAGCCACCAGGAAAGCCCAAACAATAAGCAACAAAAAACACAAACTCATTCATCAGCAGAAAAGCTTCCCATTGACACGTCTAAACATAACACTTCATGGAACACTGCCAATCAAAGGGGGTGGTGGGGGGACTCCTCCTCACACCAGAATTCAGGCACAAGCCCCTCCCAACACAAAGCCTACACAAGCCACAGAACCAACCTCACCCACAGAGGGCAGAAACCAAAAGGAAGAAGGGATATGACCCTAAAGCCTGGGAAAAGGAGATTTCAAAAACAGTAAGTTAGAAAAAAAGAGAGAGAGAGAGAGAAATATTGAGCAAATTAAAAAAGGTACAAACTCACAAAACCAAATAAATGAAGAGGAATAGGCAAACTATGTGAAAAAGAATTCAGAATAATGATAATAAAGAGATACAAAACCTTGAAAATAGAATGGAGAAAATACAAGAATCAATTAATACATTTAACAAGGGCCTAGAGAAATAAAGAATAAATGAGCAACAGATGAATAACAAAATAACTGAAATTAAAAATACTGTGTTCTTTGGTAAGTCACTTCAGTCATGTCTGACTCTTTGTGACCCTATGGACTATAGCCCACCAGGCTCCTCTGTCCATGGGATTCTCCAAGCAAGAATACTGGAGTGGGTAGCCATGCCCTTCTCCAGGTGATCTTTCCAACCCAGGGACTGAATCTATCTCTTATATCTCCTGCAGGAATCAATTGAAGAATAACTTAGGCAGAAGAACAAATAACTAAGCTGGAAGATAGAATAGTGGAAATAACTGTTGAAGAGCAGAATAAACAAAAAAGAATGAAAAATATTGAGAATAGTTTCAGAGACTTCTGGGACAATATTAAACACATCAATATAGAAATTGTAGGGGTCTGAGAAGAAGAAGAAAATAAGAAAATTTTTGAAGAGGTTATAGTTGAAAACTTCCCTAACATGGGAGAGGAAACAGTCAATCAAGTCCAGGAAGCACAGAGAGTCCCATAAAGGATAAATTCAAGGAAAAACACACCTAGACAATACTAATCAAACTAACAAAGATTAAAAACAAAGAAAAAACTATTACAGGAGCATCAGAAAAGCAACAAGTAACACAAGGGAAACCCCATAACAGTGATCTTTCAGCAGAAACTCTACAGGCCAAAAGGGAATGACAGGATATATTTAAAGACTTGAAAGGAAAAATCTATAATCAAGATTACTCTACCACACAAGGATCTCATTCAAAATTGATGGAAAAATCAAAAATTTTACAGACAAGCAAAAGTTAAGAGAATTTAGCACCACCAAACCACCCTGACAAATATTAAAGGGACTTTGATAGGCAGGAAACACAATAAAAGGAAAAGACCTACAAAACAAACACAAAACAATTAAGAAAATGCAAATAAGAACATATATGTTAATCAGATCAGATTAGATCAGATCAGTCGCTCAGTCGTGTCCGACTCTTTGCAACCCCATGAATCACAGCATGCCAGGCCTCCCTGTCCACCACCAACTCCCGGAGGTCACTCAGACTCACATCCATCGAGTCAGTGATGCCATCCAGCCATCTCATCCTCTGTCATCCCCTTCTCCTCTTGTCCTCAATCCCTCCCAGAATCAGAGTCTTCTCCAATGAGTCAACTCTTCGCATGAGGTGGCCAAAATACTGGAGTTTCAGCTTTAGCATTGTTCCTTCCAAAGAAATCCCAGGGCTGATCTCCTTCAGAATGGACTGGTTGGATCTCCTTGCAGTCCAAGGGACTCTCAAGAGTCTTCTCCAACACCACAGTTCAAAAGCATCAATTCTTCGGCGCTCAGCTTTCTTCACAGTCCAGCTCTCACATCCATACATGACCACAGGAAAGACCATAGCCTTGACTAGGCGAACCTTTGTTGGCAAAGTAACGTCTCCGCTTTTGAATATGCTATCTAGGTTGGTCATAACTTTCCTTCCAAGGAGTAAGCGTCTTTTAATTTCATGGCTGCAGTCACCATCTGCAGTGATTTTGGAGCCCAGAAAAACAAAGTCTGACACTGTTTCCACTCTTTCCCCATCTATTTCCCATGAAATGATGGGACTGGATGCCATGATCTTTGTTTTCTGAATGTTGAGCTTTAAGCCAACTTTTTCACTCTCCTTTTTCACTTTCATCAAGAAGCTTTTTAGTTCCTCTTCACTTTCTGCCATAAGGGTGGTGTCATCTGCATATCTGAGGTTATTGATATTTCTCCCAGCAATCTTGATTTCAACTTGTGTTTCTTCCAGTCCAGCGTTTCTCATGATGTACTCTGCATATAAGTTAAATAAACATGGTGACAATATACAGCCTTGACGTACTCCTTTTCCTGTTTGGAACCAGTCTGTTGTTCCATGTCCAAGTCTAACTGTTGCTTCCTTGCCGGGGTCCAGCCCCGGTGGATCCAGGGATTTCGAAGGGGAGACGGCATAGGCGATCAGGAAATAATTGCTTATTAAAATATTAATTAAAGATATAAAGAGTGATGAAAATGAAGATAGCTCAGTGAGGAGGAAATTCAGTGAAGAAAAGCGGATGAAATGATAGCTCAGTGAAAAGGAAATTCAGTGAGAACATTTTGTGGAGAGAGGAGGCTGAATAGTTCAGCCAGAAGGTAAGAGAAAGAAAGAAATGGGGAGACCAAACTTTGGTAAACAAGGCCCCACACTTTACTTTTCAAAGTAGTTTTTATCCCTTAAGTTATGCATAGAGGATAATGGGGGAAGGGGTGGAGTCATGCAGGGACAGCAGTCCCTGAGCCAGGCTTTCAAACCTATCACACGCAAAAGTTTAGGTAAGTTACATCATCTTCTGGCCCAGAGGCCTATTAACATTTTAAGGAACTTATTTTCTCTAAAGGTTATTATTTTAAAGTCAGGTGCCACCCTCCAAAAGCATTGGCGTTGCATATCTATAGGGCAAAGTTGTGGTGGGTTGTAACAAAGATTAACTCAAGGGTCCCAGGTTACAAACATTAAGGCTACTACTTACATTTCAATACACTGCCAACGACACAGTAGGTAAGGGATATGGAGACTTAGCAGCAAACATTGGCCCAACAAGTGAAAAACCCTTCACCAATGCAATTTCTAATCAATCTTTTAACTGCTCAAAGGAATCTGTGTTTAGAAAGTTTAGAACATCTCATGCTTCTCACAGTTGGGAGGCTCTAAACAATCACATGTGGCCGGAAAACCTATTCAGGCAGGCTAGAGTATTTCCAAAAGGAGTTTGTAGGCTGAAACACTGTCACACTCAGGAATTATTAACTGGAGCTGTAAGTTAGCTCTTTTTTTCAGAGAAAGGTAGTGGGGGACAGCCCCCTGTAAAGTCAGAGGTGAGAACACAAAGCAGAAAGTAAGCAGACTCCAGCTTTTTGGGGATAGATGCTCGAGAACCTCCAAAGGGCTCCTGAGGCTTAATCTTGCCCTTGTGTTATTGAGCCTCCTTCCTCACGACCTTTGTCATGGGCGGAGCGCTAATTCAAACCAGCTCCCAACACTTCCTGACCTGCATACAAATTTCTCAAGAGGCAGATCAGGTGGTCTGGTATTCCCATCTCTTTCAGAATTTTCCACAGTTTATTGTGATCCACACAGTCAAAGACTTTGGCATAGTCAATAAAGCAGAAATAGATGTTTTTCTGGAACTCTCTTGTTTTTTCCATGATCCATCAGATGTTGGCAATTTGATCTCTGGTTCCTCTGCCTTTTCTAAAACCAGTTTGAACATCAGGAAGTTCACGGTTCATGTATTGCTGAAGCCTGGCTTGGAGAATTTTGAGCATTACTTTGCTAGCGTGTGAGATGAGTGCAATTGTGCGGTAGTTTGAGCATTCTTTGGCATTGCCTTTCTTTGGAATTGGGTCTTGTTTTTGTATACATTCAGCCAGTGTGTGTGTTTTGGTTAATTCATTTAATGTAATTATTAACATATAATAATTACTTATAATAATTAACATATAATAATTACTTAAATGAATTAACCAAAACACACAAACTGGCTTAATGTATACAAAAACAAGATCCATATGTGCCCCGTCTGTAGGAGACCAAATTTATACTTCAAAACACACACTGACTAAAAGTGACAGGATGGAAAAAGATATTCCATGCAAATGAAAATCAAAAGAAAGCTGGAGTAGTAATTCTTATATCAGACAAAATAGACCTTAAAATAAAGAATATTATAAGACATAAGGAAGAAAGCTACATGATGATCAAGTGATCAATCCAGGAAGACATAATGATAGTAAATAATTATGCATCCAACATAGGAACACCTCAATACATAAGGCAAACACAGACATAAAAGGGTAAATTGACAGTACCACAATAATAGTGTGGAACTTTAACACCCCATTTACACCAATGAACAGATCATCAAAACAGAAAGATAATAAGGAAACAAGAGCCTTAAATGACACACTATACCAAATTGACCTAATTGATATCTTCAGGATTTTCCATCAAAATTCAGAATACATTTTCTTCTTAAATGCGTATGGGGCATTCTCAGGGATGGACAACATCTTGGATCACAAATCAAGCCTCAGTAAATTTAAGAAAATTGAAATCATATCAAGCATCTTTTCTGACCACAATGCTGTGAGAGTTGTGGGGAAAAACTGTAAAAACCATAAACACGTGGAGATTAAACAAAACATTACTAAATAATGAACAGGTTACTGAATAAATCAAATGGGAAATCAAAAAAATCGTAGAACAAATGATAACGAAGACACAATGACTCAAAACCTGTGAGATGCAGCAGAAGCATATCTAAGAGGAAAATTTTTAGTAATACAATCATACCTCAAGAAACAAGAAAAACATCAAACCTAAATCTGCACATAAAGCAGATGTAAAAAGAACAAAAACCTCAAAGTTGGCTGAAGGGAAAAAAAATCAGAGCAGAAATAAATGAAAAAAAAAATGAAGTAAACAGTAGTAAAGATTTATAAAACTAAAAGCTGGTTCTTTGAGAGAATTGATAAACTATTAGCCAAACACATCAAAAAAAAAAAAAAAAAGAGAGAGAGAGAGAGAAACAAATCAACAAAATTAGAAATGAAGAAAGAGAGGTTAAAGTAAATAATACAGAAATAAAAAGGATCATAAGAGATTATTATGAGCAACTATATGCTAATAATTTGGAAAATCTGGAAGAAATTGACAGATTCTTAAAAAAGTTCAACCTTTTGAGACTGAACCAGGAAGAAATAAAAACTATGAACAAGCCAATCATAAGCACAGAAATCAAAACTTTTATCAAAAATCTTGCAAAAAAACAAATCCTAGGGCCAGATGGCTTTGCAGGTAAATTCTATCAAACATTTGGAGAAGAGATAATGCCTATCCTTCTGAAACTCTTCCCAAAAAAATGCAGCAGAAGAGATACTTCCAAATTCATTTTATGAGGCCACCATCACCCTGATAGCAAAACCAAATGAAGTCATCCCAAGAAAAGAAAGTTACTGACCAAGATAACTGATGAGGATAGATGCAAAAATCCTCAACAAAATTCTAGCAAACAGAATTCAAGAACACATTACACCATGATAAAATTGGTTTTATCACAGGGATGCAAGGCTTTTTTGATATATGCAAATCAATCAATGTGATACACCATATTAACAAATTGAAAGACTGAAAGTCATATAATAATCTCAGTATTGTAAAGAAAGCTTTTTACAAAATTCAGCACCCATTTAAAATAAAAACTCTTCAAAAAATGAGCATAGATGGAACCTACTTCAACATAAGGGCCATACATAATAAACCCATAGCAAACATTATTCTCAATGATGAAAAACTGTAAGCATTTCCCTGAATATCAGGAACAAGAAAAGGGTACCCACTCTTGTCACCATTATTCAACATAATTTTTAAAGTCTTAGCTATAGCAATCAGAGAAGAAAAAAAAAAAGGAATTGGCAAGGAAGTAGTAAAACTCTCACTATTTGCAAATGACATGATACTATACATCAGATCAGATCAGTCGCTCAGTCCTGTCTGACTCTCTGCGACCCCATGAACCGCAGCACGCCAGGCCTCCCTGTCCACCACCAACTCCTGGAGGTCACTCAGACTCACATTCATCGAGTCAGTGATGCCATTCGGCCATCTCATCCTCTGTCGTCCCCTTCTCCTCCTGCCCCCAATCCCTCCCAGCATCAGAGTCTTCTCCAATGAGTCAACTCTTCCCATGAGGTGGCCAAAATACTGGAGTTTCAGCTTTAGCATCATTCCTTCCAAAGAAATCCCAGGGCTCATCTCCTTCAGAATGGACTGGTTGGATCTCCTTGCAGTCCAAAGGACTCTCAGGAGTCTTCTCCAACACCACAGTTCAAAAGCATCAATTCTTCAGCACTCAGTCTTCTTCACAGTCCAGCTCTCACATCCATACATGACCACAGGAAAGACCATAGCCTTGACTAGGTGAACCTTTGTTGGCAAAGTGATGTCTCTGCTTTTGAATATGCTATCTAGGTTGCTCATATCTTTCCTTCCAAGGAGTAAGCGTCTTTTAATTTCATGGCTGCAGCCACCACCTGCAGTGATTTTGGAGCCCAGAAAAAGAAAGTCTGACACTGTTTCCACTGTTTCCCCATCTATTTCCCATGTAGTGATGGGACCAGATGCCATGATCTTCGTTTTCTGAATGTTGAGCTTTAAGCCAACCTTTTCACTCTCCACTTTCACTTTCATCAAGAGGCTTTTTAGCCCCTCTTCACTTTCTGCCATAAGGGTGGTGTCATCCGCATATCTGAGGTTATTGATATTTCTCCCAGCAATCTTGATTCCAACTTGTGTTTCTTCCAGTCCAGCATTTCTCATGATGTACTCTGCATATAAGTTAAACAAACATGGTGACAATATACAGCCTTGACATACTCCTTTTCCTATTTGGAACCAGTCTGTTGTTCCATGACCAGTTCTAACTGTTGCTTCCTGACCTGCATACAGATTTCTCAAGAGGCAGATCAGGTGGTCTGGTATTCCCATCTCTTTCAGAATTTTCCACAGTTGATTGTGATCTACACAGTCAAAGGCTTTGGCATAGTCAATAAAGCAGAAATAGATGTTTTTCTGGAACTCTCTTGCTTTTTCCATGATCCAGCAGATGTTGGCAATTTGATCTCTGGTTCCTCTGCCTTTTCTAAAACCAGCTTGAACATCAAGAAGTTCACGGTTCACATATTGATGAAGCCTGGCTTGGAGAATTTTGAACATTACTTTACTAGCGTGTGAGATGAGTGCAATTGTGCGGTAGTTTGAGCACTCTTTTGCATTGCCTTTCTTTGGGATTGGGATGAAAACTGACCTTTTCCAATCTTGTGGCCACTGCTGATTTTTCCAAATTTGCTGGCATATACATAGAAAACCCTAAAGATATTTCAATATACGGAGTATCAGAATTTTCTATCAGAAAATTACTAGAGCTTATCAGTAAAGTTAGTAAAGTTACAGGATCCACAATTAATACACAGAAATCACTTGCTTTCCTGTACACTAGCAATGAAAAATCAGAAACAGAAATTAATAAATCAATCCCATTTACCATTGCAACATAATAAATCTACCTAAGAACACAAAAGAGCTGTATATAGAAAACTGTAAGGCACTGATGAAAAAAATCAATGATGACATAAACAGATGGATAGATATTCCATGTTTCTGGGTTGGTAAATCAATATTGTGAAAATGTATATACTACCAAATGCAATCTACAGATTCAGTGTAATCCCTAACAAATTATCATTGGAAATTTTCAGAGAATTAGAAGAAAGCATTTCACAATTTTATGGCAACACAAAAGACCCTGAATAATTAAAACAATCTTCAGAAAGAAGAATAGAGCTGGAGCAATCAGCCTTCCTGATTTTAGAATATACTACAAAGCTCCAGTCACCAAGAGAGAATATAGTACTGGCACAAAACAGAAATATACACCAATGGAACAAGATAGAAAGCCCAGAGATAAACCCACAATCTATGGGCATTTGTTTTTGACAAAAAAGGTAAGAATATACAATGGAGAAAAGATAGCCTCTTCAAAAAGTGATACTGGGAAAATGATAGCTACATGTAAAAGAATGAAATTAGAAGACTTCCTAACACCATACACAGTCATAAACTCAAAATGGATTAAAGACCAAAATGTAAGATCAGAGACTATAAGACTCTTAAAGGAAAACATAGGAAGAACCCTCTAAGACATAAATCACAGCAAGATCCTCTTTGACAAACCTTTTAGAGTGATAGAAATAGAAGCAAAAATAAATAAGTGGTACCTAATTAAACTTAAAAGCTTTTGCACAGTGATGAAAACTATAAACAGGCAATTCTCCCTAAGAATGGGTGAAAGTAATAGGAAATGAAACAATTGACAAAGGATTAAATTACAAATAAACAAGCAGCTCATGCAACTCAATATCAGATAAGCAAAGAATCCAGTCACTAAAAATTTATTGAGTAGTAGCTATATAGTAAAACTATCTTGATAATATAATTAATATCATTATTTTTCTTTTAAAATATTTTAAAAACACATACACATTTGGTCTCCTTTGGATGTAGGGAGTCTTGACACACCAGAGATCAGCCAAAATCAGCCTTCATCTTGAGTTACTGAGTTTCACACAAGTGAAGCTTCTTCTTCTTCTAGTCTTGGTGCTAGACCTTTTAACAGTGGGCCTCAGGCTCTCACTAGGCCATAGAGAGAAAGCATGTCATCATTTTTACCTTTTTCTGGGCCTCTTAAAGAGTGACATCCTCTGATTATCTGGAGCTACTGAGAACAAGTCATTGCTTAGCTCAGAAGTAAATACCATGGGAAGGACCTAGAGAAGCAGAGGAGATTAAGAAGACATGGAAAGAATACACAGAATAAGTATAAAATGAAGGTCTTAATGACAGATAATGATGATGGTGTGGTCACTCACCTAGAGACAGACATCCTGGAGTGTGAAGTCAAGTGGGCCTTAGCAGGGACTAATATGAACAAAACTAGTGGAGATGAAAGAATTTGAGCTGACCTATCTCAAATCCTAAAAGATGATTCTGTTAAAATGTTGCATTCAATATATCAGGAAATTTGGAAAACTCAGCAGTAGCTACAGGATTGGAAAAAGTCAGTTTTCATTCTAACCCAAAGAAGGATAATGCCAAAGAAAGTTCCAACTACCATTTGATTGCATTCATTCCGCATGCTAGCAAGGCTATGCTCAAAATCCTTCAAGCTAGACTTCAACAGTATTTGAACTGAGAATGTCCAAATGTAAAAGCTGAGTTTACAAAAAGGCAGAGGAACGAGAGATCAAATTGCCAACATTTGCTGGATCATGGAGAAAGCAAAAGAATTCCAGAAAAACATCTACTTCTGCTTCATTGACTATGCTAAAACCTTTGATTGTATGGATCACATGAAACTGTGGAAAAACTGTGTAAAGAGGTGGGAGTACCAGACCACCTTGACTATCTCCTGAGAAACCTGTACCCTGGTCAATAATCAACAGTTAAACCTGGACATGGAACAACTGACTGGTTCAAAATTGGGAAAGAAATATGACAAGGCTATACTGTCACCCCGCTTATTTAACTTCTATGCAGAGTGGGTTTCCCAGGTGGCGCAGTGGTAAAGAATTCACTTGACAGTGCAGGAGACACAGGAGATGTAGGTTCAATCCCTGGGTTTAGAAGATACTCTGAAGTAGGAAATGACAACCAGATCCAAGATTCTTGCTGAAAAATTCCAACAAAGGATCCTGGCAGGCTACAGTCCATGATTGCAAAAGAGTCAGATATGACTGAGCACACACACATACACACACACACACACACACACATCATGTGAAATGGGCTGAATGAATCATAAGATGGAATCAGAATTGCCAGGAGAAATATCAATATCCCCAGATATGTAGATGATACCACTCTAATGACAGAGAATGAAGAGGAACAAAAGAACCTCTTGATGACAGTGAAAGGGAAGAGTGAAAAAGCTGGCTTAACACAAAACATTAAAAAAAAAAAAAAAAAAACTAAGATCACTAGATGTCATGATTTGTCATCAATTCATGACAAATAGAAGGTGGAAGCAGTAAGCAGATTTTATTTTCTTGAGCTCCCAAATCACTGAAGACAGTGAAATTAAAAGATGCTTGCTCCTTGGAAGAAAAGCTATGATAAACCTGGACTGTTTAAAAAGCAGAGACATCACTTTGTCGACAAAAATCTGTATAGTCAAAACTATGGTTTTTCCAGTAGTCATGTCCAGATGTGAGAGTTGGACAGTAAAAAAGTCTGAATGTAAAAGAACTGACACAATTGAATTGTGGTGCTGGAGAGGAATCTTGAGAGGAATCTTGGATTGCAAGATCAAACCAGTCAATCCTAAGGGAAATCAACCCTGAATATTCATTGGAAGCATTGAAGCTGAAACTCAAATACTTTGATGTGAAGAGCCAACTCATTGGAAAAGACCCTGATGCTGACAGATTGAAGGCAAAACTAGAAGGCGGTGACAGAGGATGACATGGCTAGATAGTGTCACTGACTAAATGGACATGAATTTGAGCAAATTTAGGGTGATAGTACAGAACAGAGGAAACTTTTGTGCTGTAGTCCATGGGCTTGCAAAGAGTTGGAGAGGACTCAACAATGACAACAAAATACTAGGAACTTAGGAGTTGAGGTGACTCTTTTTAGAATTCTCCCCTAAGCGAGTGCTTTAAGCCTAAATTTTCCAGACAATTAGGCAATTATTAGTGAATATATTCCATGTGTCTTTTGCATTAAACTACCATGCTGCAAATAGTTGAATAGTATGCTAAAATAGAATTTTATGGTGAAAGTGCTGCACTCAGTATGCCAGCAAATTAGGAAAACTCAGCAGTGGCCATAGGACCAGAAAAGGTCAGTTTTCATTCCAATCCCAAAGAAAGGCAATGCCAAAGAATGAACAAAATACTACACAATTACACTCATCTCACAAACTAACAAAGTAATGCCCTAAATTCTCCAAGCTAGAATTCAATCGTGTGTGAACCAAGAAATTCCAGTTGTTCAAGCTGGATTTAGAAAAATCAGAGGAACCAGAGATCAAATTGCCAACATCCGTTGGATGATAGAAAAAGCAAGAGAGTTCCAGAAAAACATCTACTTCTGATTCATTGACTCCACTAAAGTCCTTGATTGTGTGTATCACAACAAACTGTGGAAAATTCTTCGAGAGATGGGACTACCAGACCAACTTATCTGTCTCCTGAGAAACGTGTATGTAGGTCAAGAAGCAAATTGTTCCTGGTGTGGAACAA
Organism: Tragelaphus eurycerus; assembly: GCA_935064755.1. Classification (NCBI taxonomy): domain Eukaryota; kingdom Metazoa; phylum Chordata; class Mammalia; order Artiodactyla; family Bovidae; genus Tragelaphus; species Tragelaphus eurycerus. The sequence continues at coordinate 1,490,478 of CAKXYN010000057.1, read as the reverse complement.
CTGACTGGTTCAGGGTTGAGAATGGAGTATGATAAAACTGTTTATTGTCACCCTGTTTATTTAACTTATATGCAGAGCACATCATGAGAAATGCTGGGCTGCATGAGTTACAGGCAGGATCAAGAATTCCTGCAGAAATATCAACAACCTCAAATAAGCAGAGGATATCACTCTAATGGCAGAAAGTGAAGAGGAACTAATTGAACCTCTTGTTCAGGGTGAAGAAAGAGAGTGAAAAAGCCAGCTTAAAATTAAATATTAAAAAAACTAAGATCATGGAATCCAGTCCCATCATCTCATGGCCAATAAAGGGGAAAAGTTGTAAGCACTGACAGATTTCCTCTTCTTAGGCTCTAAAATCACTGTGGATGTTGACTGCATTCATAAAATTAGAAGATGACTGCTTCTTGGCAGGAAAGCTATGACAAATTAGACATTGTGTTAAAAAATAAAGACATCACTTTGATGACAAAGGTCCATGTAGTCAAGCCTATTAATCTCTATAACAGTTAATCTATATGACAGGTGGGTACTAAGATGTTTCCATTTTCTAGATATGAAAATGGAGAATTAATAGTCTAGTCATATAGCTATAAATGATTGAATCATTATCCCATCTTACCCATCCCAGAGCCTACACTCATTACCACAACCCTATATTGTGTATTATCCTCACTGTAAGAAGATTTTAAATTAACCTATAGTTCAAAAGTGACTGATCTGATCTGATGGTTCAAAATTATTCTTTTTTTAAAAAAACATCTGGATAAGTGAGAGAAGACATACTGAGAGTGGTTAGTCTCGCCTATGTTCAGGCATTAAAGCTCAAGAAAAATTAAGCAAGTTTTATGTTTAAATATAATTTAGAAGATGGTGGAGGAATAGGATGGGGAGAACACTTTCTCCCCCACAAATTCATCAAAAGAACATTTAAATGCTGAGTAAATTCCACAAAACAAGGACATTAGGCTCCCAGAAAAGACCTCCTGTCTTCGAAAGGAGGTAGGAAAAAATATAAAAGACAAAAAAAGAGATAAAAGAGGGAGGGACTCCCGGAAGGGAGTCTTAAAAAGAGAGAAGTTTCCAAACACCAGGAAACATTCTCACTGCGGAGTCTGTGCCGAGCCTTGGAAGCACAGAGGGCAACATAACAGGGAGGAAAAATAAATAAACAATTAAAACCCACAGATTACGAGCCCTACGGTAACTCCCCATAGGGAACCACCATGGAAATGACAGGCAATAAACTAAAACCCCGTGATGTTTTATCAATGGTGCTGTATAGAAGGAGAAGTTTTGAGACTACTGTAAAAATAAGGCTGATAACTGGAAGCAGGAGGCTTAAGTCCAAACCCTGACTCCAGGGAACATTAATTGACAGGAGCTCATCAAATGCCTCCATACCTACACTGAAACCAAGCACCACACAAGGGCCAACAAGTTCCAAGGCAAGACATACCAAGCAAATTCTCCAGCAACACAGGAACACAGCCCTGAGCTCCCGTATACAGGCTGCCCAAAGTCATACTAAAATCATAGACATCTCATAACTCATTACTGGACACTTCATTGTACTCCAGAGAGAAGAAATCCAGCTCCACCCACCAGGACACCGACACAAGCTTCCCTAACCAAGAAAGCTTGACAAGCCACCTGTACAAACCCACACACAGTGAGGAAATGCCACAATAAAGAGAACTCCACAAACTGCCAGAATACAGAAAGGACACCCCAAACTCAGCAATTTAAACAAGATGAAGAGACAGAGGAATACCAAGGAGGTAAAGGAACAGGATAAATGCCCACCAAACCAAACAAAAGAGGAAGAGATAGGGAATCTACCTGATAAATAATTCCGAATAATGATAGTGAAATTGATCCCAAATCTTGAAATCAAAATGGAATCACAGATAAACAGCCTGGAGACAAGGATTGAGAAGATGCAAGAAAGGTTTAACAAGGACCTAGAAGAAATAAAAAAAGAGTCAATATATAATGAATAATGAGATCAAAAACACTCTGGAGGCAACAAATAGTAGAATAACAGAGGCAGAAGATAGGATTAGTGAATTAGAAGACAGAATGGTAGAAATAAATGAATCAGAGAGGAAAAAAGAAAAATGAATTAAAAGACATGAGGACAATCTCAGAGACCTCCAGGACAATATTAAATGCTACAACATTCGAATCATAGGGGTCCCAGAAGAAGAAGACAAAAAGAAAGACCATGAGAAAATACTTGAGGAGATAATAGTTGAAAACTTCCCTAAAATGGGGAAGGAAATAATCACTCAAGTCCAATAGAGAGTTCCAAACAGGATAAACCTAAGGTGAAACACCCCAAGACACATACTAATCAAATTAACAAAGATCAAACACAAAGAACAAATATTAAAAGCAGCAAGGGAAAAGCAACAAATAACATACAAGGGGGTTCCCATAAGGATAACAGCTGATTTTTCAATAGAAACTCGCCAAGCCAGGAGGGAATGGCAAGACATACTTAAAGTGATGAAAAAAAATAATCTACAGCCCAGATTACTGTACCCAGCAAGGATCTCATTCAAATATGAAGAAGAAATCAAAAGCTTTACAGACAAGCAAAAGCTGAGAGAATTCAGCACCACCAAACCAGCTCTCCAACAAATACTAAAGGATATTCTCTAGACAGGAAACACAAAAAAGGTGTATAAATTTGAACCCAAAACAATAAAGAAAATGGCAACGGGATTATACTTATCAATAATTACCTTAAACGTAAATGGGTTGAATGCCCCAACCAAAAGACAAAGCCTGGCTGAATGGATACAAAAACAAGACCCCTATATATGCTGTCTACAAGAGACTCACCTCAAAACAGGGGACACATACAGACTGAAAGTGAAGGGCTGCAAAAAGATTTTCCATGTAAATAGGGACCAAAAGAAAGAAGGAGTAGCAATACTCATATCAGATAAAATAGACTTTAAAACAAAGGCTGTGAAAAGAGACAAAGAAGGTCACTACATAATGATCAAAGGAGATCAATCCAAGAAGAAGATATAGCAATTATAAATATATATGCACCTAACATAGAAGCACCACAATATGTAAGACAAATACTAACAAGTATGAAAGGAGAAATTAACAATAACACAATAATAGTGGGAGACTTTAATACCCCACTCACACCTATGGATAGATCAACTAAACAGAAAATTAACAAGGAAACACAAAATTTAAATGACACAATAGATGAGTTAGTCCTAATTGATATCTATAGGACATTTCATCCCAAAACAATGAATTTCACCTTTTTCTCAAGCGCACTAGGAACCTTCTCCAGGATAGATCACATCCTGGGCCATAAATCTAGCCTTGGTAAATTCAAATAAAAATTGAAATAATTTCAAGCATCTTTTCTGACCACAATGCAGTAAGATTAGATCTCAATTACAGGAGAAAAAAAAAAAAAAAAACTATTAAAAACTCCAATATATGGAGGTTGAACAACACACTGCTGAATAACCAACAAATCACAGAATAAATCAAAAAAGAAATCAAAATTTGCATAGAAATGAATGAAAATGAAAACACAACAACCCAAAACCTGTGGGACACTGTAAAAGCAGTCCTAAGGGGAAAGTTCATAGCAATACAGGCATACCTCAAGAAACAAGAAAAAAGTCAAATAAATAATCTAATTCTGCACCTAAAGCAACTAGAAAAGGAAGAAATGAAGAACCCCAGGGTTAATAGAAGGAAAGAAATCTTAAAAATTAGGGCAGAAATAAATGCAAAAAAACACAAAAGAGACCATAGCAAAAATCAACAAAGCCAAAAGCTGGTTCTTTGAAAGGATAAATAAAATTGACAAACCATTAGCCAGACTCATCAAGAAACAAAGGAGAAAAATCAAATCAATAAAATTAGAAATGAAAATGGAGAGATCACAACAGACAACACAGAAATACAAAGGATCCTAAGAGACTACTATCAGTAATTATATGCCAATAAAATGGACAACGTGGAAGAAATGGACAAATTCTTAGAAAAGTACAACTTTCTGAAACTGGATCAGGAAGAAATAGAAAATCTTAACAGACCCATCACAAGCACGGAAATTGAAACTGTAATCAGAAATCTTCCAGCAAACAAAAGCCCAGGTCCAGACGGCTTCACAGCTGAATTCTACCAAAAATTTAGAGAAGAGCTAACACCTATCTTACTCAAACTCTTCCAGAAAGTTGGAGAGGAAGGTAAACTTCCAAACTCATTCTATGAGGCCACCATCACCCTAATACCAAAACCTGGCAAAGATGCAGCAAAAAAAGAAAACTACAGGCCAATATCACTGATGAACATAGATGTAAAAATCCTTAACAAAATTCTAGCAATCAGAATCCAACAACACATTAAAAAGATCATACACCATGACCAAGAGGGCTTTATCCCAGGGATGCAAGGATTCTTCAATATCTGCAAATCAATCAATATAATACACCACATTAACAAATTGAAAAATAAAAACCATACCATTATCTCAATAGATGCAGAGAAAGTCTTTGACAAAGTTCAACATCCATTTATGGTAAAAACTCTCCAGAAAGCAGAAATAGAAGGAATATACCTCAACATAATAAAAGCTATATATGACAAACGCACAGCAAACATTATCCTCAATGGTGAAAAATTGAAAACATTTCCTCTAAAGTCAGGAACAAGACAAGAGTTCCCACTTTCACCATTACTATTCAACATAGTTTTGGAAGTTTTGGCCACAGCAATCAGAGCAGAAAAGGAAATAAAAGGAATCCAAATTGGAAAAGAAGTAAAACTTTCACTGTTTGCAGATAACATGATCCTCTACATAGAAAACCCTAAAGACTCCACCAGAAAATTACTAGAACTAATCAATGAATATAGTAAAGTTGCAGGATATAAAATCAACACACAGAAATCCCTTTCATTCCTGTAAACTAATAATGAGAAAATAGAAAGAGAAATTAAGGAAACAATTCCATTCACCATTGCAACAAAAATAATAAAATACTTAGGAATATATCTACCTAAAGAAACTAAAGACCTATATATAGAAAACTATAAAACACTGGTGAAAGAAATCAAAGAGGACACTAATAGATGGAGAAATATACCATGCTCATGGATTGGAACAATCAATATAGTGAAAATGAGTATACTACCCAAAGCAAATTATAGATTCAATGCAATCCCTATCAAGCTACCAATGGTATTCTTCACAGAGCTAGAACAAATAATTTCACAATTTGTATGGAAATACAAAAAACCTCGAATAGCCAAAGCTATCTTGAGAAAGAAGAATGGAACTGGAGAAATCAACCTGCCTGACTTCAGGCTCTACTACAAAGCCACAGTCATCAAAGCCACAGTATGGTACTGGCACAAAGACAGACATATAGATCAATGGCACAAAATAGAAAGCCCAGAGATAAATCCATGCACCTATGGACACCTTATCTTTGACAAAGGTGGCAAGAATATACAATGGATTAAAGACAATCTCTTTAACAAGTGGTGCTGGAAAAACTGGTCAACCACTTGTAAAAGAATGAAACAAGAGCACTTTCTAACACCATACACAAAAATAAACTCAAAAGGGATTAAAGATCTAAATGTAAGACCAGAAACTATAAAACTCCTAGAGGAGAACATAAGCAAAACACTCTCCGACATACATCACAGCAGGATCCTTTATGACCCACCTCCCAGAATATAGGAAATAAAAGCAAAAATAAACAAATGGGACCTAAAAGCTTCTGCACAACAAAAGAAACTATAAGCAAGGTGAAAAGACAGCCTTCAGAATGGGAGAAAATAATAGCAAATGAAGCCACAGACAAACAACTAATCTCAAAAATATACAAGCAACTTCTACAGCTCAATTCCAGAAAAATAAATGACCCAATCAAAAAATGGGCCAAAGAACTAAATAGACATTTCTCCAAAGAAGACATATAGATGGCTAACAAACACATGAAAAGATGCTCAACATCCCTCATTATCAGAGAAATGCAAATCAAAACCACTATGAGGTACCATTACACGCCAGTCAGAATGGCTGCGATCCAAAAGTCCACAAGCAATAAATGCTGGAGAGGGTGTGGAGAAAAAGGAATCCTCTTACACTGTTGGTGGGAATGCAAACTAGTACAGCCACTATGGAGAACAGTATGGAGATTCCTCAAAAAACTGGGAATAGAACTGCCTTATGATCCAGTAATCCCACTGCTGGGCATACACACCGAGGAAACCAGAATTGAAAGAGACACGTGTACCCCAATGTTCATAGCAGCACTGTTTACAATAGCCAGGACTTGGAAGCAACCTAGATGTCCATCAGCAGATGAATGGATAAGAAAGCAGTGGTACATATACACAATGGAGTATTACTCAGCCATTAAAAAGAATACATTTGAATCAGTTTTAATGAGGTGGATGGAACTGGACCCTATCATACAGAGTGAAGTAAGCCAGAAAGAAAAACACAAATACAGTATACTAACGCATATATATGGAATTTAGAAAGGTGGTAACAATAACCCTGTTTACGAGACAGCAAAAGAGACACTGATGTATAGAACAGTCTTTTGGACTCTGGGAACGGGAGAGGGTGGGATGATTTGGGAGAATAGCATTGAAATATGTATAATATCATATCTGAAACGAGTCGCCAGTCCCCATACGATGCCTGATAACGGTTGCTTAGGGCTGGTGCACTGGGATGACCCAGAGGGATGGTATGGGGAGGGAGGAGGGGGAGGAGGGTTCAGGATGGAGAACATATGTATACTTTTGGGGGATTCATTTTGATGAATGGCAAAAGCAATACAATATTGTAAAGTTAAGCAAAATAAAATTTAAAAAAAAAACAAAGAAAATTCCAAAAAAAAATAGTTCAAAAATTTATTTATGTAAAAAAAATATATAGTTTAAAGGGAAGGATTTGAAGAGCAACAAGAAGAAATTTCCACTTGTAATGAAACTGTTCTAGAAGGACGACTTTTAACTCACATTTCTGATGCTGTTAGCTGAATGAGTCAATGTGTACATGGGTGTGTGTATGAGCAATTTCATGAACAAGCAAGGCTACCCAGTAAGCAACCAAGCTTAGAAATTTGACTCTGATTCCCCCTGGGGCACTGATAGAAACCTAGTAGGAAAATAAACTTCATTAATTTCAGTACAGGAACAAGCATGGTTTTATTCAGAGTCAGTCACAAATTATGTTGTTTTACACATTAAAAAAAATGCATGGAAGCAAAAATCCGATCTGTAGACAATTATTTGAATTTAATTGAGAAAGTTTCTGAAACTGTCCATGTATGAAGGAAATAATTACTCAAGTAATATTTGTATTATACAAATAAGTTAGTATCGAATACAAATAAATCCTTCTACTTTAATTAGCTGTAATCTAGTGTAAATTTCAAATGTGCAAGAATGTGAGGCTAGACATTGTAAGGGAGCCCAAGGTGATAAACACAAAAGTACTGGATTTGAATGTCTTTCAAGTGCTTCATAATCACAATGTTAGAAAGAACAATCAGTATGGAAGCAGAGGCTTGTGCATTTAGAATCTATCTTACTTAGAAAGAGAGGTGAGATAAAGTATGGGTTCCCATACACTTGCCTTTTTAGGTGTCTTTGCTCTCCTTCCAGGGCTTACTTTCAAGGACAAGGTCAGGGAAGGACATAGGGCTAGAAATACTATTAATACTAAACCAGAAACTATTATAGTTTATGTTTACAAAGAAGAAAATTTTGATTTTTTTGCTTTGAAATTTTACATATATATATAATGGTACCTGCGCTTTCCTATTAGTCATAGTGAGAGAGTTAATTCTTAGGTAGGTTGATAAGCAGCCCAGGGCCCTCAAGGAGGAGAAAGGGGTCTGGAGCCCTTGAAGATGAGAAAGGGACAAGTGTGTTTTGTTTGTTTGCTTTTCCTACATTCCTTTGTCTTTGTCACATAGGCCTTTTTTTTTTTCTTAAGCTCTGAGTTGTTATGTAAACAATCTATTTCTTCTAAGACTAACTTTCTTTAAGCCCAGAGCTAACGATTACACAAAAAAACAAGGCATCTTGCTCAAAGGAATGTTTTTCCTTGAACTCTGTACTAATGATTATATAACAACAATATATCTTGCTCAAGGACATGTTTCTCCTTCTTAGGACCTTCTGACTAATTCTGTTACTTTAAAATATATGTTGTGAGAGTGGGTCTGGTACATTTCTATTGTTAGTAACCAATGGAAAAAGTGTATAAGGCCTTGATAAGACTAGTGAGCAGGGCACTCTCTGCCCTCTTGTGATGCCCAAGTCAGACACTTTATTCCTTTTTCACTGTAACAAAACTTTTGCTGCACAAAGCTCTGAGTGACTGAAGCTGCATCTTTGGTCCTGAAGCGAAATTGTCTCCTTTGGAGATCATGAATCCGACACCATTAACTGTAAGCTGTCACTAGCATTGTGTGATCCAGACAACCCAGGTAAGAGAACACAGAGGATACAGAATGTCCTGGATGATAGCAGGCATGCTGTAAGTGGCACAGATATCATGTTACAAGGAGGGCTCTCCTTCTAATGCTTACAAAGACAACATGCATTATTCAGGGACAAGATTTCTTATTCACAAAGAAACTGAAATAGTGTCCACTGATTTCAGAATTGTCTGGAGAAATAATCTAAGTATTTATTCAGCACAAAGTTAGCTGGGTATTAGGCAGCTAATCTTTTCTATTAGTAGAAAAAATTAAATTACCTTAAAAATTGAGATATACTTCTCCAGCCCAAATTTACTAGTTAACTCAATTTCCTATCTTCTGAATTATGTTTTCCTCCCTAAGGTATGTTGTTGTTCAGTCACTCAGTTGTGTCCGACTCTTTGTGACACCATGGACTGCAGCACCCCAGGCTTGTCTGTCCTTCGCCATCTTCCAGAGCTTGCTCAAACTCATGCCCATTGAGTCAATGATGCCATCCAACCACCTCATCCTTTATCATTCCCTTCTCCACTTGCCTTCAATCTTACCCAGCATCAGGGTCTTTTCTAATGAGTTGGCTCTTCACATCAGGTGGCCAAAGTATAGGAGCTTCAGCTTCAGGATCAGTCCTATCAATGAATATTCAGGATTGATTTCATTTAGGATAAAAATGAATATCAATTATTAGACTAGACAGGCAAGTGCAAAGAAAACTTATACTTAAGTATATCCTATGTATATCAGCATTGTGATACATGTTTCCCATATCTTAATAATTTATCCACAAAAAAGAAAGCTATGAGTATTATAATCTCCATTTTATAGCAAAATAATCTAAGGCTTATTATAGAAAAGGTTAAGTTGTTTGTACTGTGTCACACTGTTTTAAATTAAAAACTTTTCTATGAAAATCCACCTGATGAATTTCAAAGATTTTCTCCACTGTGTTATATTGTACAAGCCCATAGAAATAACTGTTTTATGTTTACAGGCCACCATGAAGTGACATGCTCTAATTATGACTCAACAGAATAAGTGTTACATATGTGAAGAAAGTTTTATACATTCTAATCCTAGGTGGAAGCTAAATATCTGACTTAAATGGATGATTTCAATATTTTTGGCTAAATGGTTATTTAAATAATGTTGATTGGATAAGAATGTTTTTTAACTTACTGAGTAATTTTGCTAGATTAATAAGCAGAACTAAAATATCACTGCAAAACTACTGTTTTGTAAATGTCTATTTCAGCCACTGACATTGTATAAATTAAAAATAAGATTCCTCCAAGGTTTTGTCTTTTTTTGTTGTTGTTGTTTATACATTTTGTGTTTCTTTACTTTTTAAATGAAATCAATTGCAACTACTTTAAATACATTGTGATGCCAGCTTCTTCCAGAATCTATGTCAAAATGTCTATCATGTCATGCTTAAATGATCCGTTATACCTTACAGCCCCAGGTCTGAGCCCTGAACACTCCAAAAGGCTCCTTGGGTCCTTATAGACCCAAGCACTGTACCCTAATACCTCCACTGCTTGCACAGGTCCCAGCTAGCCGAGTGCAAACCACCTCCAAAGCCACTTCCAATTGTGCCCACCCTTGTGGACACACCCATGGAAGCCTGCACTCCAGTTGGTATACACAAGCATGTGAGCTCTGTGTCAACATCCAAAGCATATGTTGGTAAAAGCAATACATGCAGAGGTGGGGCTGACATGGAAGATTAAAAGACCTATGTTCAGTTCAGATCAGTTCAGTTGCTCAGTCCTGTCTGAATCTTTGCAGTCCCATGGATTGCAACCTCCAGGCCTCCCTCTCCATCACTAATTCCCAGAGTTTATCTAACTCATGTCCATTGAGTCAGTGATGCCATGCAACCATCTCATCCTCTGTCATCCCCTCCTCCTCCTGCCTTCAATCTTTCCAGCATCAGGGTCTTTTCAAATGAGTCAGTTCTTCACATCGGGTGGCCAAAGTATTGGACTTCCGCTTCAACATCCATCCTTCCAGTGAACACTCAGGACTGATCTCCTTTAGGATAGACTGGTTGGATCTCCTTCCAGTCCAAGGGACTCTCAAGCGTCTTCTCCAACACCACAATTCAAAAGTATCAATTATTCAGTGCTCAGCTTTCTTTATAATCCAAATCTCACATCCATACATGACTACTGGAAAAACAATAGCCTTTACTAGATGAACCTTAGTTGACAAAGTAATGTCTTTGCTTTTAATATGCTGTCTAGGTTGGTCATAACTTTCCTGCAAAGAAGTAAGTGTCTTTTAATTTCATGGCTGCAGTCACCATCTGCAGTGATTTGGAAGCCCCCCAAAATAAAGTCTGACACTGTTTTCACTGTTTCCCCATCTATTTGCCATTAAGTGATGGGACCAGGTGCCATGCTCTTATTTTTCTGAATGTTGAGCTTTAAGCCAACTTTTCACTCTCCTCTTTTACTTTCATCAAGAGCCTCTTTAGTTCTTCACTTTCTGCCATAAGGGTAGTGTCATCTGCATATCTGAGGTTATTGGTATTTTTCCCAGCAATCTTGATTCCAGCCTGTGCTTCTTCCAGCCCAGTGTTTCTCATGATGTACTCTGCATGTAAGTTAAGTAGGGTGACAATATACAGCCTCGATGTACTCCTTTTCCTATTTGTAACCAGTCTGTTCTTCCATGTCCAGTTTTAACTGTTGCTTCCTGACCTGTGTACAGATTTTTCAGGAGGCAGATTAGCTGGTCTGGCATTCCCATCTCTTTCAGAATTTTCCACAGTTTTTTGTGATACACACAGCCAAAGGCTTTAGCATAGTAAATAAAGCAGAAATAGATGTTTTTCTGGAACTCTTTTGCTTTTTTGATGATCCAGCGGATGTTGGCAATTTAATCTCTGGCTCCTCTGACTTTTCTAAATCCAGCTTGAACATCTGGAAGTTCACGGTCCACATATTGTTGAAGCCTGGGTTGGAGAATTTTGAGCATTACTTAACTAGTGTGTCAGATGAGTGCAATTGTGTGATAGTCTGAGCATTCTTTGTCATTGCCTTTCTTTGGGATTGGAATGAAAACATACCTTTTCCAGGACTGTGGCTATTGCTGAGTTTTCCAAATTTACTGGCCTATTGAGTGCAGCACTTTCACAGCATCATCTTTTAGGATTTGAAATAGCTCAACTGGAATTCCATCACCTCCACTAGCTTTGTTTGTGGTGATGCTTCCTAAAGCCCACTTGACTTCACATTTCAGTATGTCTGGCTCTAGGTAAGTCATCACATCATCATGGTTATGTGGGTCATGAAGATCTTTTTTGTACAGTTCTTCTGTGTATCTTGCCACTTCTTCTTAATATCTTCTGCTTCTGTTAGGTCCATACAATTTCTGCATTTTATTGAGCATATCTTTGCATGAAATGTTCCCTTGCCATCTCTAATTTTCTTGAAGAGATGTCTAGTCTTATGTAGACCTATGTAGATGCCCCTAATGAGGCAGCAGATGGCTGTAGCTCAATAATGGAGAAAGGACACTAATAGCAGTGGCACCAGGGAATTATTGTTTTTGTTTTATTTTTACTTTTATCTTTAATTTATTCTATTTATTTTTTGCTTCTGCTGTTTGTTTTTTTGTTTCATTTTTCAAATATATTTTTTATTTTCTTTTTTTGTTGTTGTTATTGTTAGTTTTATTATTTTTGCCTTCTATTTATTTTGTTTTGTTTATTCCATCTTTTATTTATTTATTTTTTTTAAAATTATTTTTCAGTGTTTGTCCTTTGTTCTCTTAGGGTTCTTTCAGTTTTTTTTTTTTTTAAGTTTAATTTTTTGTTTCATGTTTAGGTACTTTGGTTTTTATTGGTTTTGGTTTTTGGGGTCTTCTGTTTGCTTGGGTAACTTCTGTTTTTGCTTTATTTGTTTTTTCCTTGTTGATTTATTTTTTATTTGTTTATCTGTAATTTCTCTTAAGTTTTATTCATCTGTTTCCTTTTATATTATTATTTTACATTTGTGTGTTTGTTTTTAATTCTTTGTCATGGGCTTTTTTTTTATTTTTTGCTTTTTGTCTTGTTTTTCCACTGTGCAAATCTTCATGGGTCTTGGGTCCCAGGCTGGGGGTTGAGCCTGGGCCCCTGTGGTGGGAGTGCCTGGTCCAAGCTTCAGGACAACCAAAGGACTTCAGGACCCAGGTAATATTAATCAATGTGAGCTTTCCCCACTGGTCGTTATCTTGGCACCAAGACCTAACTCCACCCAACTGCCTGCAAGATCCAGTGCTGTATGGCTCAGGCCAAGCAACCAGCAAGACAGAAACACAGTTTCCACTATCAATGAAAATGAGATGATAGAGAAATATGTTATAGATTAAAGAACAAGGTAAAAACCTAAAGATCGTATAAATGAGGAGCAAACAGACAATCTTCCTGAAAAAAAAAAAAAATCACAGAAATGATAGTAAAGATGATCCAAAATTTCAGAACTAGAATGAATGCACACAGATCAAGTAAAGAAGTTTAACAAGGACCTAGAAGTACTAAAGAAAAAACAAATAGTGAGGGCAAGCATAATAAGTGAAATGAGAAATACACTGCAAGGAATCAATAGCAGAAAAACAGAGGGAGAAGAATAAGTTAGTTGAAAGATAGAATGATGGAAGTAATTGCCACAGAATAGAATAAAAAGAACAAGAATAAAAAGAAATGAGGACAGTCTCAAACATCTCTTTGACAGCATTAAATGCAGCAGCATTTGTACTATAGGAGTATTAGAGAAAGAAAAGGGAAATAATCTGAGAAAATATTTCAAGAGATTCTGCTACAAACTTCCCTACTATGGGAAACAATGCAGCCACTCATGTCCAGGGAGCACAGAAAATCCCATACAGGATAAACCCAAGAAGAAATGCACAGTTCAGTTCAGTTCAGTTCAGTCACTCAGTCGTGTCTGATTCTTTACGACCCCACGAATCTCAGCATGCCAGCCCTCCCTGTCCATCACCAACTCCCGGAGTTCACTCAGACTCACATCCATCGAGTCAGTGATGCCATCCAGCCATCTCATCCTCTGTCGTACCCTTCTCCTCCTGCCCCCAATCCCTCCCAGCATCAGAGTCTCTCCAATGAGTCAACTCTTCCCATGAGGTGGCCAAAGTGCTGGAATTTCAGTTTGAGCATCATTCCTTCCAAAGAAATCCCAGGGCTGATCTCCTTCAGAATGGACTGGTTGGATCTCCTTGCAGTCCAAGGGACTCTCAAGAGTCTTCTCCAACACCACAGTTCAAAAGCATCAATTCTTTCGTGCTCAGCCTTCTTCACAGTCCAGCTCTCACAGCCATACATGACCACAGGAAAGACCATAGCCTTGACTAGGCAAACCTTTGTTGGCAAAGTAATGTCTCTGCTTTTGAATATGCTATCTAGGTTGGTCATAACTTTTCTTCCAAGGAGTAAGTGTCTTTTACTTTCATGGCTGCAGTCACCATCTGCAGTGATTTTGGAGCCCAGAAAAAGAAAGTCTGACACTGTTTCCACTGTTTCCCCATCTATTTCCCATGTAGTGATGGGACCGGATGCCATGATCTTCGTTTTCTGAATGTTGAGCTTTAAGCCAACTTTTTCACTCTCCTCTTTCACTTTAATCAAGAGGCTTTTTAGTTCCTCTTTACTTTGTACCATAAGGGTGGTGTCATCTGCATATCCGAGGTTATTGATATTTCTCCCGGCAATCTTGATTTCAGCTTGTGTACAGAGACATATATTAATCAATCTAACAAAAATTAAATGCAAATAAAAATATTAATAGCAGCAAAGAAAAAGCAACAAGTAACAAACATGAGAGGACTCATAAGGTTATAAATGGATTTTTCAGCAGAAAACCTGAAGGCAGCAGGAAGTGTTAGGATATATTTAAAATGATGAAAGGGAAAAACCTACAAACAAGATTAGTCTACCCAGCAAGTATCAAATTCAGATTCAATGGAGGATTTAAATGCTGTACAGTCCAGGCTTGATGCAGGATACAGGAAGCTTGGGGCTGGTGCACTGGGATGACACAGAGGGATGGTATGGGGAGGGAGGTGGGAGGAGGGTTCAGGATGGGGAACACGTGTACACCTGTGGCAGATGTATGTTGATGTATGGCAAAACCAATCAGATCAGATCAGATCAGTCCCTCAGTCGTGTCCAACTCTTTGCGACCCCATGAACTGCAGCACGCCAGGCCTCCCTATCCATCACCAGCTCTCGGAGGTCACCCAGACTCACATTCATCGAGTCAGTGATGCCATCCAGCCATCTCATCCTCTGTCGTCCCCTTCTCCTCCTGCCCTCAATCCCTCCCAGAATCAGAGTCTTCTCCAATCAGTCAACTCTTCGCATGAGGTGGCCAAAATACTGGAGTTTCAGCTTTAGTATCATTCCCTCCAAAGAAATCCCAGGGCTGATCTCCTTCAGAATGGACTGGTTGGATCTCCTTGCAGTCCAAGGGACTCTCAAGAGTCTTCTCCAACACCACAGTTCAAAAGCATCAATTCTTCGGCGCTCAGCCTTCTTCACAGTCCAGCTCTCATATCCATACATGACCACAGGAAAGACCATAACCTTGACTAGGCGAACCTTTGTTGGCAAAGTGATGTCTCTGCTTTGAATATGCTATCTAGGTTGGTCATAACTTTCCTTCCAACCAATACAATATTGTAAAGTAGAAAAAAAAAATAATAAAACATAAATAAATAAAATAAAAATGGGACTAATAAAAAATGTGATCCATTTTAAGTTTATTCTTATATATGTGTAAAAGAAGAATATAAATTCATCTTTTTAAAATGGCAAAGAAAATAAATAAATGCTATACAGACAAGCAAAAGCTCAGAGAATTCAATACAATCAAACTATTTTTACAACAAATGCTAAAGGACTTCTCTTAGGCAGAAAACATAAGAAAAGAAAAAGACCTACAAAACACATCTAAAAAAAACAACGAAGAAAATGGTAACAGGACCTTAAATGAAGATGGATTGAATGTTCCAATCAAAAGAAACAAACTGGCTGAATGGATATGAAATCAAGACCCATGTATATCTTGTCTACAAAAGATCCACTTCAGACCTAGAGACAGACTGAAGAAGAGGGTGGTGTGAAAAGACATTACTTGCAAATAGAAATTAAAGGAAATCTGGAGTATTAATCCTCATTTCAGACAAAATAGATTTTAAAATAAAAACTCTTATAAGAGGCAAAGAAGGATACTACCTAATGATCAAGGGAATAATCCAAGAAGAAGATATAACAATTGTAAATATTTATAGAACCACCATAGAAGCACATCAATACATAAAGCAAATCCTAACAGCCATAAAAGGGTAAATCAACAGTAACACAATAAAAATGGAAGACATTAACACCCCACTATGCAAATGGACAGATCATTCAGAAAGAAAATTAAGAAGGAAGCAAGCTTTAAATGACAAATTTGACCAGAAAGACCTATTGATATTTATAGGATATTGCATCCCAAAGGAGCAGAATATACTTTCTTCTCAAGTACACACTGAACATTCTCAAGGATAAATCATATCATGGGTCACAAATCGAGGTTTAATAAATTAAATAAAATTGAAATCATATCAATCACCTTTTCTGACAACAATGTTAGAGATTAGAATCAACTACAACAAAAACTGTAAAAAACACAAACACGTGGAAATTAAACAATATGTCACTTAATAACCAAAAAGTCACTGAAGGAATCAAAGGGAAAATAAAAAAAATACACAGAAATCCTAGGGAATGTAGCAAAAGCAGTACTAAGAGGGAAGCTTGTAGCAGTATAGTCCTACTCAAGAAACAAGGAAAATCTAAAATAAACAACCTAACTTCACATCTAAAGCAACTAGAGGTAAAAAGAACAACAAAAACCCAAAGTTTACAGAAAGGAAAAAAATCACAAAGATCATAGAAGAAATAAATGAAAAAGAAATGAAGGAAATAATTGCAATGATTAGAGAAACTAAAAGATATTTCTTTGAAAAGATAAATAAACTTGATAAGCCTTTTGCCAAACTCATCAAGGAAAAAAAAAAAAAGAGGAGTTTATAAAAATAGAAATGAAAAAGAATTTAAGGCTGACACTACAGAAATACAGAGGATCATAAGAAACTAGTAAAAGCAACCTCATTCCAATAAAAAAGACAACCTGGAAGAAATGGACAACTTCTTAATAAAGAATAACCTAATCCACTGAGCCACCAGGGAAGCCCTACAAGACTAAACTAAGAAGAAATAGAAAATATGAACAAACCAATAACACATAATGAAATTGAAACTCTGATTCAACATCTTCAAACAAACAAAAGTCCAGGACCAGATGGCTTGACAGGCAATTCTGTCAAGCATCTAGCAAAGAGCTACCACCAATCCTTCTCAAACTCTTCCAAAATATTACAGAGGAAGGAGCATTCCCAAACTCATTCTATGAGATCATCACCACAGTGAAACCAAAACAAGAGAAAGATATCACAAAAAAAGAATATTTCTGGCCTATATCAATAATGAACACAGATGTAAAAATCCTGAACAAATTACAAGCAATCCTAATCCAACAACACATTAAAAAAAACCATAGATCATGATCTAGTAGGATTTATCCCAAGGGTGCAAGGATTTTTTTTTTTTCACTATACACAAAATCTAAAATAAACAACCTAACCTCACATCTAAATCAACTAGAGAAAAAAAGAACAACCCAAACCCAGAGTTTACAGAAAGAAAAAAAAAATCAAAAAGATCATAGGAGAAATAAAGAGAAATGAAGGAAACAATTGCAAAGATACACATTAACTGAAGAACAAAAACCACATGATCTCCTGAACAGAAGCAGAAAAAGCATTTCACAAAATTCAACACTTATTTATGACAAAAACTCTCCAAAAACTGAGCATAGAGGAACCTGCTGCTACTGCTGCTGCTAAGTCTCTTCAGTTGTGCCCGACTCTGTGCGACCCGGTAGACGGCAGCCCACCAGGCTCCCCCATCCCTGGGATTTTCCAGGCAAGAACACTGGAGTGGGTTGCCATTTCCTTCTTCTGAGGAACCTACCCCAGCATAATAAAGACCATATAAAACAAATACTCAACAAATATCATTTTCAATGGTGAAACACTGAAAGCATTTGCTCTAAGATCAGGAACATCAAGAATGTTCACTCTAACCAGTATTATTCAACAAAGTTTTGTAAGTCCTAGTTATGGCAATCAAAGAAGAAATGAAATAAAAAAAGAAATCCAAATTGGAAAAGAAGTAAAACTGTCACTGTTTGCAGATGACATATGATTGTTCATTCAGTCATTCATTTCTGACTTTTTACCACCTCATTGACTGAGCATGACAGACTTCCCTGTTCTTCAACATCATGAAGATTCCTCAAACTCAAGTCCATTAAGTCAGTGATGCCTTCCAACCATCTCATCCTCTGTCGTCCACTTCTCCCCTTGCTTTCAATCTTTCCCAGCATCAGGGTCTTTTTCAATGAGTCAGTTCTTCACATCAGGTGCCAAAATATTGAAGCTTCAGCATCAGTCCTTCCAATGAATATTCAGGGCTGCTTTCCTTTAGGATTGAATGGTTGGATCTCCTTGTAGTCCAAGGGACTCTCAAGTTCTAACACCACAGTTCAAAAAAATAAATTCTTTGGCACTTAGCTTTCTTTATGTTCCAACTCTCATATCCATACATAACTACTGAAAAAACCATAGCTTTGACTATATGAACTATGTAGTAATGTCTCTGCTTTTTAATACGCTATCTGCTGCTGCTGAGTCACTTCAGTTGTGCCCGACTCTGTTCGACCCCATAGACGGCAGCCCACCAGGCTCCGCCGTCCCTGAGATTCTCCAGGCAAGAACACTGCAGTGGGTTGCCATTTCCTTCTCCAATGCATGAAAGTGAAAAGTGAAAGTGAAGTTGCTTAGTTGTGTCTGACTCTTAGCGACCCCATGGACTGCAGCCCACCAGGCTCCTCTGTCCATGGGATTTTCCAGGCAAGAGTACTGGAGTGGGGTACCATTGCCTTCTCCAAATATGCTGTCTGGGTTTGTCATAACTTTCCTTCCAAAAGCAAGTATCTTTTAATTTCATGGCTGCAGTCACCATCAGCATTGATTTTGGAGCCCAATAAAATAGTCTGTCACTGTTTCCATTGTTTCCTCATCTATTTGCCATGAAGTGATGGGGCCAGATGCTGTGATTCTCATTTTTTTAATGATGAGGTTTAAGCTAACTTTCTCAATCTCCTTTCACTTTCATCAAGAGGCTCTTTAGATCCTCTTTGCTTACAGCTACAAAGGTGGTGTTATCTACATATCTGAAGTTATTTATATTTCTCCTGGCAATCTTGATTCCAACTTGTCATTCACCCAGCCCAACATTTCACATGATGTACTCTGCATATAAGTTATATAAGACAGGGCAACAATATACAGCCTTGATGCACTCGTTTCCCAATTTTAAATCAGTCTGTTCTATGTTTGGTTCTAATTGTAGCTTCTTGACCTGCATACAGATTTCTTAGGAGGCAGGTCAGGTGGTCGAGTATTCCCATCTCTTGAAGAATTTTTCAGTTTGTTGTGATCCACAAGGTCAAAGGCTTTAGCATAGTCAATGAAGCAGAAATAGATGTTTTACTTTTTTCCCCCCAGAATTCTCTTGCTTTTTCAATGATCCAGTGGATGTTGGCAATTTGATCTCTGGTTCCTCTGTCTTTTCTAAATCCAGCTTGAAAATCTGGTAGTTCTCGGTTCATGTACTGTTGAAGCCTATCTGGGAAGATTTTGATTATGATCTTGCTCACATGTGAAATGAGTGTAATTGTGCCATAGTTTGATCTTTGGCATTGCCTTTCTTTGGGATTGGAGTAAAAGCTGACTATTTCCAGTCTTCTGGCCACTCCTGGGCTTTCCAATTTGCTTGGCATATTGAGTGCAGCACTATAACAGTATCATCATTTAGAATTTTAAATAGCTCAGCTGGAATTAAGATTTCAGCAGAAAATTATTGGTCCTAATGAATGAATTTGATAAAGTTGCAGAATTTAAAATTTATACACAAAAATCTCTTGTATACACTAATGATCATTGCAACAGAAAGTATAAACTACCTATGAATAAAACTTCCTAAGGAGGGAAAATACTTGTACTAAGAAAACAATAGGATACAAATGAAAGAAATCAAAACAAGACAGACTGGATGGAGAGATAGACCCCATGTTCTTGGATTAGCAATCCATTCAATATCACAGTAATCCAAATCTATGCCATGATCAGTAATGCTGAAGAAGCTGAAGTTGTAGGGCTCTATGAAGACCTAAAACACCTTCTAGAACTAACACCCCCTAAATATGTCCTCTTCATTAGAGGGGACTGGAATGCAAAATTAGGAAATCAAGAAATATCTGGAGTAACAGGCAAATTTGCTTTTGGAGTACAAAACAAAGCAGGTCAAAGGATAACAGAGTTTTGCCAAGAGAACATGCTGGTCATAGCATACGCTGTCTTCCAACAACACAAGAGAAGACTGTACACTTGGACATCACCAGATGGTTAATACTGATATCAGATTGATTATATTCTTTGCAGCCAAAGATGCAGAAGCTCTACACAGTCAGCAAAAACAAGACTGGGAACTGACTGTGGCACAGATCATGAACACCTTATTACCAAATTCAGACTTAAATTGAAGAAAGTAGGGAAAACCACTAGACCATTCAGGTATGACCTAAAGCAAATCCCTTATGGTTAGGCAGTTGAAGTGACAAATAGATTCAAGGGATTACATCTAACAGACAGAGTGCTTGAAGATCTATGGACGGAGGTTCATGACATTGTATCAAGTGATCAAGACCATCAAAAGAAAAAGAAAGGCAAAAAGGAAAAAGAGTTGGCTGAGGAGGCTTTAAAACTGCTGAGAAAAGAAGAGAAGCTAAAGTCAAACTTTATCTCCTTTTATCTCAAAGGAGAGATATACCCATTTAATGCAGAGTTCCAAAGAATTGCAAGGAGAGATAAGAAAGCCTTTCTCAGCGATCGATGCAAGAAAAAGGCAGAAAACAATAGAATGAGAAAGACTAGAGATCTCTTCAGGAAAATTAGAGATACCAAGGGAACATTTCATGCAAAGATGACCACAATAAAAGACAGAAAAGGTATAGACTTAACAGAAGCAGAAAATATTAAGAAGAAGTGGTAAGAATACACAGAAGAACTATACAAAAAGATCTTCATGACCCAGATAACCATGAGGGTGTGATCACCTACCTAGAGCCAGAAATCCTGGAATTTGAAATCAAGTGGGCCTTAGGAAGCATCACTACAAACAAAGCTAGTGAAAGTGGTGGAATTCCAGTTGAGCTATTTCAAATCCTAAAAGATGATGCTGTGGAAGTGCTGCACTCAATATGCTGGCAAATTTGGAAAACTCAGCAGTGGCCACAGGGCTGGGAAAGTTCTGTTTTCACCCCAATCTCAAAGAAAGGCAATGCAAAAGAATATTCAAAGTATCACACAATTGCACTCATCTCACACACTAGCAAAGTAATACTCAAAATTCTCCAAGTCAGGCTTCAACAGTATGTGAACCATGTACTTCCAGATTTTCAAGGTGGATTTAGAAAAGGCAGAGGAACCAGAGATCAAATTGCCAACAACTGCCAGATCATTGAAAAAGTAAGAGTGTCCCAGAAAAACATCTACTTCTGCTTTATTGATTACATCAAAGTTTTGACTGTGTGGATGATAATAAACTGTGGAAAACTCATAAAGAGATAGGAACACCAGACCACCTGACCTGCCTCCTAAGAAATCGGTATGCAGGTCAAGATGCAACAGTCAGAACTGGACATGAAACAATAGACTGGCTCCATCTCAAGGCAAGAGTTTGTCACGGCTGTATATTGTCACCATGCTTATTTAACTTACATGCAGAGTACATGTTGCAAAATGCTGGATTGTATGAAGCACAAGCTGGAATAAAGATTTCCAGGATAAATATTTATAACCTGAAATACTCAGATGACACCACACTTATAGCATAAAGTGAAGAAGGCTAAGGAGCATCTTGATGAAAGTGAAAAAGAAAAGTGAAAAAGTTGACTTAAAGCTCAACATTCAGAAAACTAAAATTATGGCATCTGGCCCCATCACTTCATGCCAAATAGATGGGGAAATAATGGAAATAGTGAGAGACTTTATATTTGGGAGCACCAAAATCAATGCTGATGGTGACTGCAGCCATGAAATTAAAAGATGCTTTCTCCTTGGAAGAAAAGCTATGATCAAACTAAACAGCTGTTTAAAAGCAGAGCCATTTTCAACAAAGTTACATCTTGTCAAATTATGGTTTTTCCAGTACTCATGTATGGATGTGAGAGTTGGAACAGGAGAGGGTGGGATGATTTGGGAGAATAGCATTGAAATATGTGTAATATCATATCTGAAATGAGTCGCCAGTCCAGGTACGATGCCTGATAACGGGTGCTTGGGGCTGGTGCACTGGGACGACCCAGAGGGATGGTATGGGGAGGGAGGAGGGAAGAGGGTCCAGGATGGGGAACACATGTATACTTGTGGTGGATTCATCTTGATGTATGGCAAAAGCAATACAATATTGTAAAGTTAAGCAAAATAAAATTTAAAAAATAAATAAATGGAAAAAAAAAAAAAAAAAGAAAGAAAGCTGAACACCAAAGAATCGATGCTTTTGAACTATGGTATTGAAGAAGACTTTTGAAAGTCTCTTGGACTGCAGGGAGATGTAACCAGTCCATCCTAAAGGAAATCAGTCCTGAATATTCACTGGAAGGGCTGATGCTGCAGCTGAAACTCCAATACTTTGGCCACTTGATGCTAAGCACTGACACATTGGAAAAGACCCTGATATTGGGAAATATTGAAGGCAGGAGGAAGTGATGACAGAGGATGAGATGGTTGGATGGCATCACCATTGTGATTAACAGGATTTTCAGTAGGCTCCAGGAGTTGGTGTTGGATGCCACAGTCCATAGGGTCACAAAGAGTTGGCTATGACTGAAGGACTGAACTGAACTTGATTGAAAGAATCAATACTGTAACAATGACTGTACTACTCAAAGCAATCTACAGATTCAATGCAATCCCTATAAAATTACCAATGATATTCTTTACAGTATTAGAATAAGAAATCTTATAACTTTTATGGAATCACAAAAGATCACAAATAGCCAAAGCAACCTTGAGAAAGAAAAGTGGAGCCAGAGGAATCATGTTCCATAACTTGACTCCGCTACAAAGCAACAGTAATCAAGGCAGCATGGTACTTGCACATAAAAACAAATATAGATTAATGTAACAGGTTACAAAGTCCAGAGACAAATCTAGTCACCAATTGTCACCTAATCTATGACAAAGGAGGCATGGATACAATGGATAAAAGATAATCCTTAAATGAATGATGCTGAGACAATTAGAAAACTACATGTAAAAGAAATTAGAACACTCTCTAACACTTTACACAAAAATAAACTTAAAATGGATTAAAGACCTAAATATAAGGCTAGACACTATAAAACTCTTAGAGGGAAACATAGATAGAACACCTTTGACATGAATCACAGTAAGATTTTTTTTTTACCTATAGTAATGACAGTAAAAACAAAAATAAACAATTAAGATTCAAATAAACCTAAAAGATTTTGCATAGCAAAGGAAGCCATAAGCAAGATGAAAAGACAACCTTCAGAATGGAAAGAAGTATTTTCAAGTGAAAGGATGAAAAATGTAAATTGGTTTCCAAAATATATAAACAGCTTCTGTGACTAAATATCAAACCAAAACAAAAAAGAAAAACAAAAAAAACCTAATCACAAATTGGGCAGAAGTCCTAAATAAATAGATGTTTCTTGAAAGAAAACATGTGTATGGCCAAATAGTACATGAAAAGATAGTCAACATCACCAATTACTCGAGAAACGCAGATAAAAAATACAATGA
The DNA here is from genome assembly GCA_935064755.1 of Tragelaphus eurycerus. NCBI lineage: Eukaryota > Metazoa > Chordata > Mammalia > Artiodactyla > Bovidae > Tragelaphus > Tragelaphus eurycerus. Next base: position 1,466,968 of record CAKXYN010000057.1, on the reverse strand, counting down.
GGTATCACTTCACACCAGTCATAATAGCCTTCATCAGAAATCTATAAACAATAAATTATGGACAGGGTGTGGAGAAAATTTAATCCTCTCACTAAGTTGGAAAGTAAATTGATGTAGCCACTGCGGAAAACTATATGGAAGTTCCTTACAAAACAAAGGTAGAATTACTATCAGATCAGATCAGATCAGATCAGTCGCTCAGTCGTGTCCGACTCTTTGCGACCCCATGAACCGCAGCACGCCAGGCCTCCCTGTTCATCACCAGCTCTCGGAGGTCACTCAGACTCACATCCATCGAGTCAGTGATGCCATCCAGCCATCTCATCCTCTGTCGTCCCCTTCTCCTCCTGCCCTCAATCCCTCCCAGAATCAGAGTCTTCTCCAATCAGTCAACTCTTCACATGAGGTGGCCAAAATACTGGAGTTTCAGCTTTAGTATCATTCCTTCCAAAGAAATCCCAGGGCTGATCTCCTTCAGAATGGACCGGTTGGATCTCCTTGCAGTCCAAGGGACTCTCAAGAGTCTTCTCCAACACCACACTTCAAAAGCATCAATTCTTTGGCGCTCAGCCTTCTCCACAGTCCAGCTCTCACATCCATACATGACCACAGGAAAGACCATAACCTTGACTAGGCGAACCTTTGTTGGCAAAGTGATGTCTCTGCTTTTGAATATGCTGTCTAGGTTGGTCATAACTTTCCTTCCAACGAATACAATATTGTAAAGTAGAAAATAATAATAATAATAAAACATAAATAAATAAAATAAAAATGGGACTAATAAAAAATGTGATCCATTTTAAGTTTATTCTTATATATGTGTAAAAGAAGAATATAAATTCATCTGAAGGGCTTCCCTGGTTCAGATCAGATCAGACCTAGCAATCCCACTCCTGGGCATATAACTGGAAGAAATCATATCAAAATATACATGCGACTCATTGTTCATTGCAGGACTATTTGCAATACCCAGGACATGGAAGCAACCTAAATATTCACCATCTGAGGAACTGATAATGATCATGTGGTACATATATACAATCGAATATTAGTCAGCCATAAAAAGGAACGAAATTGAGTGATTTGCAGAGATATAGACAGACTTAGAGAGACTTTCATACAGAGTGAAGTAAGTCGGATAAAAAATATTGTATTTTGATGCCTATTTGTAGATTCTAGAGACATGGTACAGATGAACCTGTTTGCAAAGCAGAAATACAGACAGCGAGAACAGATTTATGAACACCAAGGGGGAAAAGGAAGCATGGGATGAATTTAGAAATTAGGATTGACACATATATACTACTATTTATAAAATAGATAACTAATGAGAAATTTTTATAGAGCTCAGGGAACTTTAGTGTGGTTATCTAAATAGGAAGGAAGTGCCAAAAAGAGAGGATATATGTTACAATAAAACTGATTCACTTTGCTGTACAGCAGAAACTAAGATTTCCTTTAGGATTGACTGGCTTGATCTCCTTGCTATCCAAGAGACTCTCAAGAGTCTTCTCCAGCACTGTAAATTCAAAGCATCAATTCTTCGGTGCTCAGAAACTAAACTGTAAAGAAACTATAGTCCAACAACAAAAAATTTTTAAAACAAAAACATGTTAAATAATACACAAATATACTAACAAACAAAGAGATTTTCTCACTAAGATTTACTCTGTCACCAATTATTTAAATAGTTTTTTTTTCTTCCTTCTGTCACAGTATTCTGGGTTTTCTTTTTATTTCCTTCGGTTTCTCTCTCCCTTTCTTCCTCCTTCCCCTTCTCTCTACCTTTTCCTCCTCTTTCTTCTTCTCCTTCCCACCCCACTTCTTCATCTCTCTACTCTCCCTTTCACATCTGTGTCTATTTCTCTATCTCCCCCATTTCCCTCTTTTTCCTCTCTCAATCTCTCCAGTGAGTTAGGTTTTTACAGCCCTGCCTTTTCCCATTTAATACCTACAATGACATAATCCTAGGTGCTAAGCACACAAACTATTGACTCAAGCCATGCTTCCATCTTTCCTATCTAGTAAACTTCATCACTTCTTGAATCCTGAGCTAAAAGCACTCTGTGAGAGCTTTTCTAATTTCTCCAAACAGAAATAATCCCTCTATACTGTGTTTGAAGGGGTACAATAATTATAGCATTTAGTTACAATGAAGTAATAGTGATGTTCAGTTGCTAAGTTGTGTCTGACTCTTTACAACCCCATGGCCTGCAGCACTTCAGGTTTCCCCTGTTCTTCACTCTCTCCCGGAGTTTGTTCAAACTCATGTCCATTGAGTTAGTGATGCCATCCAACCATCTCATCCTCTGCTGGCCCTTCTCCTTTTGCATTCAATTTTTCCCAGCATCAGAGTCTTTTCCAATGAGTCAGCTCTTTGCAGCTGGTGGCCAAAGTACTGGGGGGTCAGCTTCAGCATCAGTCCTTCCAATGAATATTCAGGATTGATTTCCTTTAGGATTGACCGGCTTGATCTCCTTGCTATCCAAGAGACTCTCAAGAGTCTTCTCCAGCACTGTAAATTCAAAGCATCAATTCTTCAGTGCTCATGCTTTTTTACGGACCAACTCACACATCCATACAGGACTACTGGAAAAAGTACTTTCTCAAGTACTTTGACTCTTTGGACCTTTGTCGTCAAACTTATGTCTCTACTTTTTAATATGATGTCTAGGTTTATCACAGCTTTTCTTCCAAGGAGCAAGCATCTTTTAATTTTGCAGCTTCAGTGACTAGCCACAGTGATTTTGGAGCCCAAGAAAATAAAATCTGCCACTGTTTTTACTTTTTCCCTCTCTGTTAACTATGAAATAATGGGACCAGATGCCATGATCTTAGATTTTTGAATGTTGAGTTTTAAGCCAGCTTTTTCACTCTCCTCTTTCATTCTTTTCAAGAGGCTCTTTATTTTGAAAGTTTTGAAATAATATTATAATAAAATACTAATATTATATTATTATTTGCATACTAATATCATATACTGTCTTTACTGTCTCAGACACCAGGGCAGGAAAGCTATGACAAACCTAGAGAGTGAATTGAAAAGAAGAGAGATTACTCTACCAATAAAAGTCCATATATTCAAGGCTATGGGTTTTCTCAGTGGTCACATGTGGTTGTGAGAGATGGACCATAAAGAAAGTGGAGCACCAAAGAATTGATGCCTTCAAACTGTCTCTTATTAGCCATTTCACACCGAGTAATGAATTTATTCCTTTTGATTTTGAACTTTTATGTATCTATATTTTGAACATCTGTAAAACTGGAACAAAAGGGAGGCGATATATGTATACCTATGGCTGATTCATGTTGAGGTTTGACAGAAAACAACAAAATTCTGTAAAGCAGTTATTATTCAATAAAAACATCCTTCAAAAATAAATATCCTTCAAAAAAAAAAAAAACAAACAACTGGTAAATTGTCTATGAATTAAACAGCCCCCAATATCCTTTCCACTTATAAATTCTATGATTTCAAGAATTTTAAAGGCCCTCAAGAGAGTAAATCTTGGCATTTTACCCACTCCTACAATATAAAATAACATATCCAAATATCACTAACTTTTAGTCTACCCGATTTTGAAAAGTTATTTTCTCTAACTTATTAGCTGTCTGGCTACGTTAGGTAAGAATTTGTTTTGCTCTAATTTTTTTTCCTGTTGCCTCATACTGAGCCTTGAAAACAATACAGTAGTTTGAATGAAGTGAGATGAAGATAAATATTGTCCTAAAAGCAATGGTAGCCAAAGTTCAGCAAGTAGAGAGTGGGATAATGGCTCACTTCCTCTTTTGTGTAAGCATGGGTGGTAGCCAAAGGTACTCTGTTGAATGTTGTTTCCTGTATACACTGTGTATCATTCTATGTGCTACTCAGGCCAAATTTTAGAAAGTATGCCAAGTGGAATTTCACATCAGGTTTAGAGAGAAATTTAGCAAAGTGAATATATTTCCCCTCTTTTCACCTCATTCCCATTCTTTGTCAAACAGAGAAGACTCATATATAACAAACATTTTTAATGGAATAAAATTTTGGCTTGCCAAGCAGATAAATCAAATATCAAGTTATAATTTTTGTTATGTATCCCAGTAAGAATTCCAGGCAGTTATCGTGAAAATGCTAATATACATGACTGAGGGAGTATGTGTTCCTGCCCTCTACTAACAAAAACACTCATTATGACTAATGTCCTAGCTCCCAGTTATATTTTCATCTAAGAGCAAACCTGTAATGAGGGCCTTGTGTACTCTCAGATTTACTCCAGACTCTCAGATAATGCTTAGGGAATTATGAGGTGAAAAAGGCCTCAGAATTTAAATGAAACGATTAGGAAAGAACCAAGTCCAAATATAAAATCATATCAGACCCAGAGGGATGGTATGGGGAGGCAGGAGGGAGGAGGGTTCCGGATGGGGAACACATGTATACCTGTGGCGGATTCATTTTGATGTATGGCAAAACCAATACAATATTGTAAAGTTAAGTAAAATAAAAGTAAAAAAAAAAAAAAAAAAAGGAAAAGTCAGTGCAAGAAAAATGTAGAAGGGAGCCAGCAAAAGAAAAGGAAATGCTGAAGCCTGCAGAGGTTAAAAATCACTGTTTAAAAGAAAACTTTGACACTAATCTAATCAATGAATAGGTGAACTGGAAAGCAACTGAAAATATGGAGTGGATTACTTGTTCTTGATGCTTCAGTTTTCTCATCTTTAAAATGTTACCCACATGAAAGTGTTGTTAATAAGATCTAATAAACTAATTTCAAAGCATTTAGCATTATACCTATTAAATATTCCAGAAATATAAATTGTTGCTATTAATGTGATACTATTAAAGGATTAGTGATTATTTCATGAGCAATTTAAGAAAAAAACCTATATTAGGGACAAAAAAAGTGGCAGAATTTGGAAATCAGAAATAAAATCATCTTAAACTACAGCAGACTGTATGAGGATAAATCCTAAGTTGATAATGAAATAGACTTCATCAATACAGTGAACTATCATTTTAATTTGATATAGAAAAGTGAATAGAAGCAAATCTACCAATCTAATATTTTTAAATTGAGAATTTAAAAATAAACTTTAAAAGAAATCTAAACAGGTGTCAGAGCAACAAAAGAAAAATAAATATGGAGGTTTATGCCAAACAAAGAGAACAGGGAAATCCTGAAAACTTCTATTAACCTGCGTAACTTCCTTCCCAATTATACTCATGGAAGATGTATTAGTAGAACAATTTGTAAACAGCTTGATATATTCCAAATCTGACTGATCATTGACAGCATTTTTTAAAGGCCAGATCATCATTGTCCTCACTAGAGATACTAGTACCACTATGTGAGAAATTTCCAATGACTGTAGAGATAGAATTCTCTGGCAGAATCAACTGGCTGCCTGCCATTATAGTACATCCTCTCCAGACTGAGTAAAGGAATTTTCTCATTTAAAGGAACTGAAAGTGGGTTTCATATGTGATGGTTCTCTAGTGTACAGTAAATAGTAAGTCGTTAATCAGATTTTGTTTTCTGGGGAGTTTTAGATGTCTATTGAAAAAGAGGGCAAGAAACACACACACACACACACAAACTGAGTAGAAGCACCCTAGAACACTGTGTATGTGTTGGGAGTGTGTGTGTATAGGCGCACATACACATACATATCAATATAATCCACTATACTGGGCTTCCCTGGTTGTTCAGTGCTGCAGAATCAGCCTGCTAATTCGGGAGACAGGGAGACACAGGTTTGATCCCTGGATTGGGAAGATCCCCTGGAGATGGAAATGGCAACCCTCTCCAGTGGGCAATATTTTTGCCTCAAAAATCAAATGGAGAGAGGAGCCTGGTGGGCTACAGTCCATGGGGTGCCAAAGAGTCAGACATGACTTCACAACTGAATAACAGCAACCACAATACTACACAATACTTTGTGTACAACCACAATACAACCACAATACTTTGCTGGAAAGATGGAAGTTGAAAAATAGGCTAAACATAAATTGCTGAAAATAGGACTTTGGAAATAGTGCTGTGCCATATCTGCAGATATGGATAATTAGGAGTGAGCTGATGATGAAACTCAGGTAATCTTTCTACTTGAAAGACAGCTTACATGTGAGATTGAATAGGAAAGTGAACTTTAGTCCATATCTTTATGAGGTTATGGTGTGCTGAATGATCCTAGATGTCATCTAGAATGTTGTTTTAAATAATACATGCTTTCTAGGTAGATTTAATTACTGAATATGTAGACATATCTATGTTTAGTTCATGGTTGATTAGATTCTGCGTTGTTTGATAACTGAGATTCTTCATTTTGTTGTTTTCCAATGTAGAAATTGTCCTGATATAAAATCCTATATATATTTTTATATTCCATTCATATGAAATAAGTAACAAACATGCTCACAGGCTTTTCATGCAATTATGTAACTCTTATAGAGAAAAGGAATTATGATATTAGGAAAGAAATCCTTCTCATTTAGGAAATTTTAGGAAAATGTGTATGTATAAATTTATTTGAAGATAATTAAAATGTTTGAAATACTCCCCATCCAATCATGAATGTGCATGAAAAGCTAAGCAAGTGTTTCATTTATTAGCATGCCTGTTACCATTCTCTGTATTTACTGGAAAAAAAAAATTGTTAAATCTAAGCAGTTATGCCCATCACAGACCCTAAACTATTAGAAACTATTAAGGGCCTTGAACACACTTCATAAGACACTAAAACAGTTCAATGGGTCAGCCAGATACAGGAACGATAGTTGTACCTAAAAGATTTCCTCTCCTTTTCCCTTTATATACAATGCTCATCCACATACACAAAATATCTGCAAAAGAAAAGTTAGCAGCTAATAGAAACTTAAAATATTTAAAATATTTTAATACTTGTGATCCTTTTACTTTAAAAATATTCTACAGAAGCATAAGTCTTTTGCTCTGGTATTATAGACACAAAATATCTCTAACATGTATTTGTTTCTAGGTTTTTTCACATTCAGAATCATTTTCTATTGTGAATAGAATTATATATATATTATAATAACAAACTGGAAGACTGGAGACTAGCATTAATTATTTAAAATTACACTTAATGAAAAGATGAAGAGACTTGGGGAAAAATGAAGGCAAATTATTTAGAATATCAATGATGGGATAAAACCATAATGAAAGACTTAGGGGAAGGAATGAAGCATGAAACATGATTAGGTGTGGCCAGAGGAATCAGAATAACCTAATTTTATTTAAATCTAGCTAAAAAGATACACAACATAATAATAGTCATAAATAATACTTAAGTAAGAAGTGTTGAAATTCTCAAGGTTTGCTGCTACTTTACCTTTCCAACTCCGCTGCAGACAGATTAAAGGGGCTATTTTAATCATTCATATTTGACTAAACATATTTCTAAAAACTGAAAAACATTTTATTCCCACTACATTCTCAATTCTGTACATTTACTCACCTATATCTCTAATAGATCTTTGGAATTCATCCCATTATGTAGAAATAGCCAATCAGAACACTATGGAAAAACAAACACATCTAAAACAAAGGAAGATACAAAAATTTATCTAAGTTAAACCCAACTATAGATAGAAATTTTGATTCATTCAGAAAGATATATATTATACCTGGCTGTGGGCTGTAATCTAAATTATGTGTAAACATCTATACAGTAATGAAAGTTTTATTAGTTACTTATTAGCCTAAGCTTAAATTTACATAAGACATTAAAAAGAGAGTCAACATCATCTATAAACCCAAACAACCATCTAATACTGATTACACTGAAAAAGTCTCTCAGGTGGAATAATTATGTATTTAGATAGATGCTGCTGGATGTTTATTCCTATTTTTAGCTGTGTCACATTCCCAAACAACAAAATAAACAGCATGCCATCTGAGAGGACTTTAAAATATTCCACAAGAAAATCTTCAGAAGCTCAATTTTCCCCAAACCTAAGATATTCATTATTCATATAATATAGTTATAAAGTCAAGACGAGCTCAGTCAGAGTGGTTCCCAAAACATTTTAAATATCCCACATACTTGTATCTGGTTGGCTAAAATCTAGTGATGCTTATTCTACCAAATCAATATATTTAGCAAAAGAGTTGAATTCCAAATAAATATTGAAGAAAATTCTTATTTTGAAGCAGAGATTTCATTATTTCCCTAATGCCCACAACCAATACAGCATTTTTGATTAATTATAATATTTTCATTTCTTGAAGACAAACTTCACCATACATAAAACAAAAAATGTGATTAAATCTCAATTATCTAAAAATCTTTTCGTTCCTAACATGCTTACCATCATCTAAGTCATTTCTAGGCTTAAGGAATAATGGGTTTTCCTCAACTCATCTTGGGCTTGTGAGAATTGCCATTGAGCAATAAAATAAATTAATCTCCCACCAAAACTTGAAAGCTTTAGTACAGAAGGTCTTTACCAAGAAGTATTGGAGAAAAACATTTTTTAAGTTGTTGGCAGTCACAGGTAACTTTGAAAAACAATTGGCTTCTATTTCCTCCTACAGGCAGCTTTACTCCCTAGGAGTCCTACTCATTCATGCTATCTCTGATTTCTAGAAACTTTCAATCTTCCAACAACTTTTCTGATCATTTAACCTTTTTCAAAATTAACCAAACTTTCCCCATTTCTTTAAGGATCTTCTCTTTACATTTCCAGGAGATAACTAGTTAATTCAATAAGCAGATCTGTACTGAACAGATATATTTGCATGTTTATAGTAGATTTGTTAGGCAATGTTTTAACTCAAAAGGATGGTATCTGCAGCCAGCTCTCTGGGGTTGCGGTATTTTTCAAATTTTTCAATGTTTTTCAAATTCTAACATTTAGTCTGCCTATCCAGCATATTCTAAAGCAAAATACCATGAACATATGTTATAATAGAGGTAAGTTTTGTTCCTACTACATGCACTAATAGGATCAATACCAGGCATCCGGATGGATTTCATATGATAGAGGGAGTTTTTCCCTGGATAATTAAAAACAAATAAGCAAACAAAAGCCCTTCCTAGTTAAAAAAAAATTTTAATCTTTATTCCTTTTTGAAAGTGAAAGTGTTAGTCGCTCTCACTTTCAAAAAGGAATAAGGATTAATTTATTTTTTTAACAAGAAAAGGCTTTTGTTTGCTTATTTGTTTTTAATTATCCAGGGAAATAATTCCCTCAATCTTGTGAAATCCATTCCTTTTAACATGCTGCAAATTTGCTCTTCCCTCTCTCCAGCCTCTCTCTCTGTCAGCATTGGCACCCTGGCTATTTTCATGCTGCTTTACATAATTGGTCTCTGAAACTGCCACCTGTTCACAAATATACAAATCACTCTCCTTTGAGAATATGATTTAACCAAGTCATGATGGAATAATGAGCCTGGACATCAGTTTCACATCTGTAAATGCATAGATTCACCTCTTACACTGAGTCTAATAGTTTCTCATAATAGCATAAAGGTTATGTTTAAATGAAAACCATGTAATTATTATCTTGATCTTATTTGACTTTGAGTGATTCCTCCACTTTACCCTTTCCACTTTTCTGCTCTACTCACTTTATCCCTTTTACTGAGAATGTGCCATGTCCAGATTATCCCATCAAAAGCAAGCCTAGTTTTCCCCAAAGACATCCCCTAGTAGAGGATCAAATGTTCAGGATATCACATTTCTGGATTTTAGTTCTTCATCTTACCTGGCCCAAAGAATACAGGCCTCACAAAAAAGTATTTTATCATTTTTACATAACGGAGTCATCTAAAAGTTTTGAACAATAAGGATAATCAGTGTTAGTACATAGCTGGAAATACACTGTCTTTTCATTAGTGCTTTAAAAGATTTAAAAGGATTAACTGTCATTATATTATGCAGTCAGATTTAATTGGTTAAAGAACATCTCATTGCTGCAAAGCTATTTCTAACCATGTTCATGGCAGTCACTATTTTCTGTAAAAGGGCATCTGAAGAAAATTTATAATTTCCTCAGATTGAACACTTGGTTGCATATGTAACTAAAATACATGATTTAAGAACTAATTCATCCAGACCCCTTTATGTGAAGAATATTGCCATATTTTCTATTGGAAATATTTCCAGGGTTACTTGTAAAATATATATTAGAAAAGGTGAGAATTTAGTATGGATAAATTTGATATGTAGAAAGGTTACTAATATCTGCAATATATATATATATATATATATATAATTACAAATATCCATGTCTCCTATGCTATGCTATGCTATGCTAAGTCACTTCAGTCGTGTCCGACTCTGTGTGACCCCACAGACGGCAGCCCACCAGGCTTCCCCGTCCCTGGGATTCTCCAGGCAAGAACACTGGAGTGGGTTGCCATTTCCTTCTCCAATGCAAGAAATTGAAAAGAGAAAGTGAAGTCGCTCAGTCATGTCCGACTCTCAGCGACCCCATGGACTGCAGCCTACCAGACTCCTCCATCCGTGGGATTTTCCAGGCAAGAGTACTGGAGTGGGGTGCCATTGCCTTCTCCGCCATGTCTCCTAACATCATCTTAATTCCTGATTCCTAAAATATATAGTGCATATACATAAAAAATAAAATAATGCCATTTGCAGCAATATGGATGGACCTAGAGATTATCATACTAAGTAATTAGACAAAGACAAATATCATATGATAGCTCTTACATGAGGAATCTAAAACAATGATACCAGTGAATTTATTTACAAAGCAGACACAGACTCACAGACTTTGAAAACAAACTTATTGTTATCAGAGGCAAAAGGTATGGGGTGTAGAGGATAAATTAGGCGTTTGGGATTAACATATACATACTACTATATATAAAATAGATAATCAATAAGAACCTAATATATAGCGCAGGGAACTCTACTCAATATCTTGTAATAAATTGGGAAAAAAATCCAAAAAAGAATGGATATTTGTATAACTGAATCACTTTGCTGTCCACCTGAAATAACAAAACATTGTAAATCAACTGTACAACAATATAAAATAAAAAATTTAAAAATTACATGCATATTCTGCTTATAAATCTTCATAGTTTTAAATTTGGAAGGAGGTTATGAGATTATATGGGGCTTCCCGATGGCTCAGTGGTAAAAAACCCACTTGCAGTGCAGAGGACACAGGAGACATGGGTTCCACCCCTGTTGGAAAGAGTCTCTGGAGGAGTAAAATGGCAACCCACTCCAGTATTCTTGCCTGGAAAAAATCCCATAGACAGAAGAGCCTGGTGGCCTACAGTTTATAGGGTCCCAAAGAGTCAGACACAACTGAGTGTCTAAACAACACCCCCCCCCACCACCACCACACACACACACACACACACACACACACAACCTTTCATTTTAGAAATAAGAAAGTTAAAATCTCATAAACACAATAAATCCAGAGAGTGACTCATGAGAGAGAAATCACCTCTCTGTTTTGTTACTTCTTACATCCACATCACTTTACAAAGTGTCAGACAGGCACTAGATATACACTTATTAGATGAATACTTGAGTAAAAACCAGGATAAGAAACAACCAGGACTACTCTATACAAGTTTAGAATTTAGATCTTCATTAAGCAACATCTTTTTGGCATATACCAAATTCAATTCAGTAGTTATTGAATACTTTCAGAGAGTATGTAAGATAATTTGGAGAAAACAGTTTGTTAAGATGAATGACATAGCTTCTGCTTTAATGTAGTTAGTTATGTATAGTTTTCATTAATATCATTAAAATAAGGTGTTTGTTAAAACATAGTTACAAAATGCTGAGAAGAGAGAAATTATTTCTTACTGGTGGTATCTAGAAGTCTTCATGAATGAAGAGATATTTGGCCTAGGGATTTTGAAAAATGGTTAGAAAATCAATTAATAGAACTATAGAAAGGTTCCAAAAATGTTCTTGGAAGTACAAATTTGAACAAAAACACAAAGCCAGGATAAGGTGTGATTTGGTACACTAATAATGGATGGTTGGATGAAGGGAAGTTTATGAAAAAAATCAAGAAAAAAAAAGAAGAAAATAAATAGAAGCCAGGTTGTGAAGATCTTTGAATGTCTGTACTTGCTCAGGCAGGCAGTGGGCAAGGAAGTCTCTGACCAAGGGAGTCATATACTAGAGTGATATCAAGGCTGTTTTGGCTGTAGCATCCAGAAGAAAGTAAAGATCAGACCTTTCCTTTACAGTCCTTAAGTAAAGGGTGAAATTGTGTGTTAGATTATACAGACAATAAATATTTCCTTTAAAATACCCAATGTGTTTTTTGTCTGGACATAATTCCTTTAATACGTGTAACATGGAGAAAAGAGAATAACATGTGGGTGGATGTGAGCAGGAAAAGGAAAGAAATGGAAAAGTAGCTTTTGTATCTTTGAACATAAGCTGTTTTAAGAAAAAAAATGTTATATTTTGTATAAATGTTTTGGTTTCAATGTTAAATGTTTTTTGAGTTACAACTGTTGTCTGGGAAATCAGGAGAAATTATAGGAAACTGAAATAGACATGATACAAAAACCCTGATATATTTATAGACATGAATGACCCTTCTTCTTTTGAGTACCTATAACAACTGGTCAACTGGTTATCTTCAGTTGTATTATGATCCAGTTTAGTTAGCACCAGTTGTCAACATCTCCTGGGCTGTTTTCAAATATGCAAAGAAAGAAAGTAAAGAAAGTGAAGTCGCTCAGTTGTGTCCGATTCTTTGTGACCTTGTGGACTGTAGCCTACCAGGCTTCTCCGTCCATGGGATTCTCCAGACAAAAATACTGGAGTGGATCACAATAAACTGTGGAAAGTTCTGAGACAGATGGGAATACCAGACCACCTGATCTGCCTCTTGAGAAAATTGTATGCAGGTCAGGAAGCAACAGTTAGAACTGGACATGGAACAACAGACTGGTTCCAAATAGGAAAAGGAGTACGTCAAGACTGTATATTGTCACCCTGTTTATTTAACTTATATGCAGAGTACATCATGAGAAACGCTGGACTGGAAGAAACACAAGCTGGAATCAAGATTGCCAGGAGAGATATCAATAACCTCAGATATGCAGATGACACCACTCTTACGGCAGAAAGTGAAGAGGAGCTAAAAAGTCTCTTGATGAAAGTGAAAGAGGAGAGTGAAAAAGTTGGCTTAAAGCTCAACATTCAGAAAACGAAGATCATGGCATCTGGTCCCATCACTTCATGGGAAATAGATGGGGAAAAACAGTGGAAACAGTGTCAGACTTTGTTTTTTGGGCTCCAAAATCACTGCAGGTGGTGACTGCAGCCATGAAATTAAGACACTTACTCCTTGGAAGGAAAGTTATGTCCAACCTAGATAGCATATTGAAAAGCAGAGACATTACTTTGCCAACAAAGGTCCATCTAGTCAAGGCTATGGTTTTTCCTGTGGTCATGTATGGATGTGAGAGCTGGACTGTGAAGAAAGCTGAGCGCCGAAGAATTGATGCTTTTGAAGTGTGGTGTTGGATAAGACTCTTGAGAGCCCCTTGGACTGCAAGGAGATCCAACCAGTCCATTCTGAAGGAGATCAACCCTGGGATTTCTTTGGAAGGACTGATGCTAAAGCTAAAACTCCAGTACTTTGGCCACCTCATGCAAAGAGTTGACTCATTGGAAAAGACCCTGATGCTGGGAGGGATTGGGGACAGGAGGAGAAAGGGACGACAGAGGATGAGAGGGCTGGATGGCATCACCGACTCAATAGATGTGAGTCTGAGTGACCTCCGGGAGTTGGTGATGGACAGGGAGGCCTGGCGTGCTGCCATTCATGAGGTCAAAAAGAGTTGGATGTGACTGAGTGACTGAACTGAATACCAGACAAGGAGCAAGACAAATAAAGATCAAATATAAAACTCAAAGGTCTTATAACCTACCGAATCATCTCATGTTACTGAACCAAATTCTCAGTCTCTGTTGTTCAATTTGTAAAATAGGAATAACAAAACTCTACATTGTTTACCTCCATGGACAAAAGCCCCAAATTAAGTTACATAATTCTTTAGAAAGCAAATTACTCCTTGTTTTAAGATTCAAAAACACAAACTCTGAGCAAATTCTTTACTTTATAAACCTGCTACTAATTAAAGTTTTATAATCTTTTAAAATTTAAAATAATAGTTGAAAGTAAAGGAATGTTTCCCGAGGGGTGCTGTAGACCCCTCTGTGGTTGTGAGTGACAGTAATTCTAAGAAACCAATATGAAAGTCCACTTCTGCCAAGTTTTCCAATAGTTATGCTAAGTTGCCAGTGAAAGTGTTAGTCACTCAGTCATATCTGACCATTTGAGACCTCGTGGATTGTTTCGCACCAGCATTCCCTGTTCATGGAATTCTCCAGGCAAGAATACTTAGAGTGGGTTTCCATTTCCTTCTCCAGCAGATCTTCCCAACCCAGGGATCAAACCTGGGTCTCCTGAATTGTAGACAGATTCCTTACCATCTGAGCCACCAGGAAAGCCAGTAGGATATGCTAAATATTTTTAATCCCTCTACAAAGCAAGTCACAAAGAAAATTTGCACATTAAGGAAAATAAACTATGTATTTTAGTTAAGAAATTTGAATCATGAATAGTGACCAAGAAAACCAAAGACATATACTGACAGTCAGAGAAACTGAGGAGATATGAATAAGATTAATAAAATAATTAATATGGGGCTACTCTGCTGTATTTAAAGAAATATAAATTTGAAACTATAGAAAATTTTGTTTATATGAGTTCATGGCCTCAAAATATGCCACATATCAAATTTTAATAAAATCTCAAATATACTAGCTAAAAATTAGCTAGCAACATATTAGATTATCTGCTCCATATCTAAGCTAATGATCTAAGAAAAAAGTTAGCAGCTTAGCAGTCTCACAACACTGTCCCTTCATAGTTAAGACAAAATTGTAGAAAAAATTATTGAGTAGAAAATTAAATGTTAACACATGGATTTGGGTTTTATCTTTATTTGCAAATAAAATACACATTTACTCAGTTGAGATTACCATCAGATGGTGTCATAGCTTATGTCTTCTACTTCTTTGCAGAATATATTGCTATAATAAAAATAACTAATAAAATAGCAGTTTAAATAAATATATTTAGTTAAAAATGACATCTTTCCAAGTATCACTCAAAGTCTTTCATTTAAATTTTTCTTACTTGTACTTTTATGATTCCATTGTAATCATGGTTGTAATTTTGTTCTTTTTATTATTACTTTTATTATCAGGGGCTTGAAGAAAATATGGAACATTCATGTAATATTAAAAACCTTTTATGCTGTCAATTTCTTTTTCCTGTTGCCAAATGTGTAATATGAAGATTAAACACTGCAAAGAATAGAAAATAATCATTAGGGGAGACCCTAACTCTTTCTTTTTAGGTTGCAAGATGGACTTGGTATTTGGGACAATACCAAGTCCATACTCTCCTCTCATTCTAGGGGAGATTAGCCATGAAGATGTAAGGTTGACCCCTTTCCTACACCTTAGAAGTACAGTGTAGATGATTTTCAAAGGAAATATTAAGTAACCTGTTCTTTAATGGTACAATTGGACTTTTGTAGAGATTATTATGAAGGCTCCTCCATCCATGGGGTTTTCCAGGCAAGAATACTGGAGTGGTTTGCTATTTTCTTCTCCAGGGGATCTTCTTGACCCAGGGATTGAACTCAGGTCTCCCACATTGCATTCAGACTCCAACCTTTGAGCCACCAGGGAATCCCATTATGAAGGCAGCACTTTCTTATTTTACATAATGGGAAATAGAGAAGTGTTTGCACCATTGCAGCAGGACACAGCTGAGAAAACAAACAACCAATGGTGAATGTTCTACTTTAAAGCATAGTTCTTGTCTTTCATGTACTGCACATACAATAATATAGAATATTTAGAAATGTAGATTTGTCCTACTTTATTTGCATTATATTTCCATGTTTGTTTTCCTCCAACCCTTCCATAACATTTTATTAAACTCTAAGCCTGTTGTTAAATGGGTTTTGGAAAACTTGAGAGTGCACTTGTCTATACTTAGAATGAAGCCAGTCAAAGAGTCAACATATACACACTTACATCTAATTAAAAAAAAAAAAAAGTAATAATAACAACAAGTAATAATCCCAGGTGGCTCAGATGATAAAAAATTTGCTTGCAGTGCAGGAGACCCATGTTCAGTCCCTAGGTTGGGAAGACCCCCTGGAGTAGAGAATGGCTATCCACTCCTGCATTCTTGTCTGGAGAATTCCACGGACAGAGAGCCTGGCTGACTACAGTCTATGTGGTCTCAGAGTCAGACACGACTGAGACGCTAACACTTTCACTTTCAATAATAAGAAAGAAAATAACAAGCCAATGCAACAGCCAGGAGGGAGAGACCATAAGAAATAATTCTGTCAAATTTCTGGCACAGGTAAGCAAAAAAAAAAAAAAAAGAAAAAAATTAGTATGAAACATTATGTTTTATAACCTATTTTTCCACTTGTTTTGGAAAGAGTTTGTATGTCATTAAATATTTTCCATTGCTTGACAAATATTGTTTTAGCCAAGGAAACCTATATCCAAATAGAGCTTAGTGAAAAAAATAACATATACTTATGTTAAAGAATCATTAGCATCTTTTTAAATAAAAGGAAATTGTAACTTAAAAATATATAAAATGAACAAATGACTTTATTTTACTCAATAAAATGATGGAATCAGTAAGGTGATATAATCAAATCAAAGAATAAAGGTTATATAAGACCTCAGAAACAGAATAGAGTCAGGGATAGAGAAGATATAAGAAACTTTTAACAAGGACCTAGAAGAACTAAAGAACAGACAACAGTAATTACAAACACAATAATGGAAATGAAAAATACATTAGGAGAAAAACATAGCAGTTAACAGAGGAAAAGGAATAAATAAGTGAGTGGACAATAGAATAAGTTTGAGATAAGTGCCTTGAAAAATAATAAAGAGAAAAATAATGAAAGAAATGAGGACAGCTTCAGAGACCTCTGGACAACATTAAACACAGCAATATTCAAATTATAGGGGTCCCAGGAAGAGAAGAGAAAGAGAAATGGTCTGAGAAAATATATAAAGAGGTTATATTTGAAAATTTTTCATTGGCTGAAGCTAAAGTTCCAACACTTTGGCCACCTGAGTCTATTCATAGGAAAAGACCCTGATGCTGGGAAAGATTGAGAGCAGGAAAAGAAGGTGCTGACAGAAAAGGCACTGACTCAATGGATGTGAGTTTGAGCAAACTGTGGGAGATAGTGAAGGACAGGGAAGTCTAAACTACTGCAGTTCATGGGGTCTTAGAGTTGGACACAACTTAGCAACTGAACAACGATGCTTGAAAATTTAACATGGGAAAGGTAATAGTCAACCAAATCCAGGAAGCACAGAGTCCCATACAAGATAAACCTAAGGAGAATCATGCTGAATGTACTCTGCATATAAGTTAAATAAGCAGGATAGCAATATACGGCCTTGATGTACTCCTTTCCCAATTTGGAACCAGTCTGTTATTCCATGTCCAGTTCTACGTGTTGCTTCTTGACCTGCATATAGGCTTCTCAGGAGGCAGGTAAGGTGGTCTGGTATTTCCATCTTGATATTCTTGGAACTCTGCATTCAGATGGGTATAACTTTCTTTTTCCCCTTTGACTTTTGGTTCTCTTCTTTTCTCAGCTATTTGTAAGGCCTCTTCAAAAAACCATTTTGCCTTTTTTGTATTTCTTTTTCTTGGGGATGGTTTTGTACCATCCGCCTCCTGTACCATAGTGCTTCCCTGATAGCTCCGTTGGTAAAGAATCCGCCTGCGATGCAGGAGACCGTAGTTCAATTTCTGTGTGAGGAAGATCTGCTGGGGAATAGATAGGCTACTCACCCAGTATTTTTGTGCTTCCCTTGTGGCTCAGCTGGTAAGGAGTCTGCCTGCAATGTATGAAACCACCTGGGTTTGATTCCTGGGTTGGGAAGATCCCCTGGGGAGAGGAAAGGCTACCCACTCCAGTATTCTGGCCTGGAGAATTCCATGGACTATACAGTCTGTGAGGTCACAGAGAGTCAGACATGACTTAGAGACTTTCATTTCACATTACTTCCTGTACCATGTTACGAACCTCCATTCATAGTTATCTAGGTACTCTGTCTATCAGACCTAATCCCTTGAATCTATTTGTTACTTCCACTGAATCCAACAATCCATGAAAAGAATCAAGTGGGGTTTATCCCAATGATGAAACAATTCTACAATATATACAAATCAATCAATGTGATATACCACATTAACATACTAAAGAACAAAACAATCTGATCTCTTCAATAGATGCAAAATTAGCATTTGACAAAATTCAACACCCATTTATGATAAAAACTCTCCAGAGAATGGGCAAAGAGGAAACCTGTCTCAACACAATAGAGACCATATACAGCAAATGCACAGCAAACATCATTCTCAATGGTGAAAAAAAAAAAATTAAGCATTTCCTGTAGAATCAGGAATAAGACAAAAATATGCATTCTTGCCACAATTATTCAATATAGTTTTTGAAGTCTTAACATGAAAATCCGAGTAGGAAAAAAAAAAGTATTTCAAATCAGAAAAGAGGATGTAAAATTGTTACTGTTTGCAGATGACATGATACTATACATTGAAAATTCCAAACTTATCACCAGAAAAGTATTAGAACTAATCAATGAATTTGGTAAACTTGCAGGATTCAAAATTAATTCACTATCTTCTGCATTTCCATACACTAGCAATGAAAGATAAGAAAGAGAAATTAAGGAAACAATCCCATTTACCACAGCAACAAAAAGAGTAAAATATTTAGGAATAAATTTACCTAAGAAGGCAAAAAACAGGAACTCAGAAAGAAATTATAGATGACACAAACAGATGGAGAGATATACTGTGTTCTTGGATTGGAAGAATTAATATGTGAAAATGACTATAGTACCCAAAACAATCTACAGATTTAATATAATTCCTGTCAAACTATCAATGACATTTTTTCACTGAATTAGAACAAAGAAATCTTAAAATTCATTTGGAGACACAAAAGAATCTAAATAGCCAAAGCAATCTTGAGAAGAAAAACAATTGGAGGAATAAGGCTTCTTGATTTTAGACTCTATTATAAAGCTACAGTAATCAAGACAGTATGGGACTTGCACAAAAACAGAAACAGATCTTTGAAACAGGATAGAAAGCCCAGAGATAACTCAGAACCCAAAGTTGTCATGTCATGATACATGACAAAGGAGGCAAAAATATAATATGGAGAAAAGACAGTCTATCCAATAAATGGTGCTGGCAAACCGGAGAGCTCCATGGAAATTAGAACACATCCTAATACACACACAGAATAAACTCAAAATGGATTAACAATCTAACTGTAAGGCCAGACGATATAAAACTCATGGAGGAAAACATAGGCAGAAAACTCTTTGACATAAATCATGGCAAGCTCTTTTTGAACCCACTTCTTAGAGTAATAAAAACAGGAAAAAAGCAAATTGGACTTAATTAAATTTGAGAGCTTTTGCACAGTAAAGAAATCCATAAACAAAATGAAGAAACAGTCTTCAGAATAGGAGAAGTATTTACATAAAAATGATCAACAAGGGATTAATCTCCAAAATATACAAACAGCTCTTGTACTTCAATTTAAAAAGAAAGAAACTCAATCAAAAATGAGTAGAAAATCTAAATAGACTTTTTGCCAAAGAAACCATACAAATGGCTAAAAATCAGATGAAAAGATGCACAATATCACTCATTATTCACTTCCATTCAATCCCGCAATCGTGTCCTACTCTTTGTGACCACATGGAATGCAGCATACCAGGGTCCCCTGTCTATCACCAACTCCCGGAGCTTGCTCAAACTCATGTCCATCAAGTCGGTGATGCCATCCAACCATCTCATCCTCTGTCCTCCCCTCTCCTGCCTTCAATCATCCCCAGCATCAAAGTCCTTTCAAATGAGTCAAATTTTAGCATCAGGTGGCCAAAGTATTGGAGCTTCAGCTTCAGCATCAGTACTTTCAATGAATATTCAGGACTGATTTCCTTTCAGTGAATATTCAGGACTGGTTTCCTTTAGGATTGACTAGTTTGATCTCGTTTCAGTTCAAACGACTCTTAAGAGTCTTCTCCCAACACCACAGTTCAAAACTCAATTCTTCAGCACTCAGCTATATATATACTCTCACATCCATATATGACTGCTGGAAAACTCATAGCTTTGAATAGACGGGCCTTTGTGGGCAAAGTAATGTCTCTCCTGGTTAATATGCTGTCTAGATTGGGCATAGCTTTGCTTCCAAGGAAAAGCGTCTTTTCATTTCATGGCTTCAGTCACCGTCTGCAGTGATTTTGGATCCTAAATAAAGAGGCTGTTTAGTGCTTTTTCGTTTTCTGCCATAAGAGTGGTGTAATCTGCATATCTGAGGTTATTCTCACAGCAAAATTGATTTCAGCCTGTGCTTCATTCAGACAAGCATTTTAACTTCTATGTGGAGTACATCATGAGAAACACTGGGCTGGAAGAAGCACAAGCTGTAATCAAGATTGCTGGGAGAGATATCAATAACCTCAGACATGCAGATGACACCACCCTTATGGCAGAAAGTGAAGAGGAACTAAAAAGCCTCTTGATGAAAGTGAAATTGGAGAGTGAAAAAGTTGCTTAAAGCTCAACATACAGAAAACAAAGATCATGGCATCTGGTCCCATCCCTTCATGGGAAATAGATGGGGAAACAGTGGAAACTGTTTATTTTTCTGGGCTCCAAAATCACTACAGATGGTGACTGCAGCCATGAAATTAAAAGACGCTTACTCCTTGGAAGGAAAGTTATAACCAACCTAGATAGCATATTCAAAAGCAGAGACATTACTTTGCCAACAAAGGTCCGTCTAGTCAAGGCTATGGTCTTTCCTGTGGTCATGTATGGATGTGAGAGCTGGACTGTGAAGAAGGCTGAGCGCCAAAAAATTGATGCTTTTGAAGTGTGGTGTTGGAGAAGACTCTTGAGAGTCCCTTGGACTGCAAGGAGATCCAATCAGTCCATTCTAAAGGAGATCAGCCCTGGGATTTCTTTGGAAGGAATGATGCTAAAGCTGAAACTCCAGTACTTTGGCCACCTCATGTGAAGAGTTGACTCATTGGAGAAGACTCCGATGCTGGGAGGGATTGGGGGCAGGAGGAGAAGGGGACGACAGAGGATGAGATGGCTGGATGGCATCACTGACTCAATGGATGTGAGTCTGAGTGACCTCCGGGAGTTGGTGATGGACAGGGAGGCCTGGCGTGCTGGGATTCATGGGGTCGAAAAGAGTTGGGCATGACTGAGTGACTGATCTGATCTGATCTGATATGCACTATTATGTATAAAATAGTTACCCAGTGTGTATAGCACAGGGAACTCTACTCAGTGCTGTGTGGTGACCTAAACAGGAAGGCTAAATAAGAGGGGATACATGTACATGTATAGCTAATTTTTTGCTGATAAAGTCCTGTGTAGTCAAAGCTGTTGTATTTCCTCCAGTAGTCATGTATGGATGTAAGAGTTGGTCCATAAAGAAGGCTGAGCACCGAAGAATTGATGCTTTCAGATTGTGGTGCTGGAGAAGACCGTTGAGAGTCCCCTGGACTTCAAGGAGATCAAACCAATCAATCTTAAAGAAAACCAACCCAGAATATTCACTGGAAGGACTGGCCACTTGATGCGAACAGCTGACTCATTGGGAAGACCTTGATACAGGGAAATATTTAGAGCAGGAGGAGAAGAGGGTGATAGAGGATGAGACTGTTGGATGGCATCACCAAATCAATGGGCATGAGTTTGAGCAAACTCTGGAAGATTGTGAAGGATAGGGAAGGCTGGTATGCTGCAGTCCATGAAGTTGTAAATAGTCAGAGATGACTGAGCGACTGAAAAACAACAATTGCTGATTCACTTTGCTGTACAGATGAAACTAACACAACATTGTAAAGCAACTATGTACTCCAATAATTATTAATTGAAAAAAAAAAAAAAACTTAAATATGTGTCTATTTGAATTTTGTTTTCAATTCCTATTGATCTCTTTCTTTTCTTATATAGTACATTTTTATTTAATCCTCTCATGATACATTTCAAAACAAGATAAAGTATAGCCCTTTATTGGCTTTCTATTTGGAGTTTTTTTTTTTGTCTTCTTACTAATTTTATATACTTTTCATGAAAACTATTGAAATTTCTAACTTTTTAAAGTTAAATTCAGAAATATATATTTGTATAAGGTTTTCATATGTGTTAGTTTAGTGTTGTATAATTTTCAGAAAAAAATTCTAAAACCCTTTGTTTATATGTTCCTTATTATTCTTAATTCTTTAAGCTAATTTTTTGCTTATTGTTTGACTGATTGTAGAATTTTAAAACACATTATTGATCTTTTCAAAAAATTAATTCTAGGTATAATTTTTAAAATTTTATTGACTTATAATTTTATTAATAGCTACTTCCTCCTGCCTTGCTTGGAAACACGTTTGATGTTTCTGTTCTTTTCCACATTCTTTATTCAAATGCTTAACTTGTCTACAGATTTCTTATTATATAATAAAAGTTTCTGTTTCCCCCTAAGGGTATTTAACCATAATGCCATTTTAAATTCATACTATATGCAATGTTTAAATGCATATAATTGTGAAGATAATTGTATAATGAACTTGAAGATCTATTAACTAGCTCCAGGTATGATCAATTCATGTTCAGTTATTTTCATCTATTTATTTGCTCACTGCTACCCCAGGATTATTTTGATGCTAATCCTACTCTTTTCATCATTTTATCTGTGAATATTTTAATGTATGTCTCTGTGAGAAATCTTTTCCTTACATTATAACCACAATGTCATTATTATGCTATAAAATATAATAGCAATTTGTTTAACTAAAATGTCTAATCAAGATTTGTATTTCCACGTGTCTCTTTCAATTCTGGTTTTCTCAGTGTATATGCCCAGCAGTGGGATTGCTGGATCATAAGGCAGTTCTATTCCCAGTTTTTTGAGGAATCTCCATACTGTTCTCCATAGTGGCTGTACTAGTTTGCATTCCCACCAACAGTGTAAGAGGGTTCCCTTCTCTCCGCACCCTCTCCAGCATTTATTGCTTGTGGACTTTTGGATAGCAGCCATTCTGATTGGCGTGAAATGGTACCTCATAGTGGTTTTGATTTGCATTTCTCTGATAATGAGTGATGTTGAACATCTTTTCATGTGTTTGTTAGCCATCTGTATGTCTTCTTTGGAGAAATGTCTATTGAGTTCTTTGGCCCATTTTTTGATTGGGTCATTTATTTTTCTGGAATTGAGCTGTAGAAGTTGCTTGTATATTTTTGAGATTAGTTGTTTGTCAGTTGCTTCATTTGCTATTATTTTCTCCCGTTCTGAAGGCTGTCTTTTCACCTTGCTTATAGTTTCCTTTGTTGTGCAGAAGCTTTTAAGTTTGATTAGGTCCCATTTGTTCATTTTTGATTTTATTTCCGATATTCTGGGAGGTGGGTCATGGAGGATCCTGCTGTGATGTAAGTCAGAGAGTGTTTTGCCTATGTTTTCCTCTAGGAGTTTTATGGTTTCTGGTCTTACATTTAGCTCTTTAATCCATTTTGAGTTGTTCATAGCAGCACTGTTTACAATAGCTAGAACGTGGAAGCAACCTAGATGTCCATCCACAGATGAATGGATAAGCAAGCTGTGGTACATATACACAATGGAGTATTACTCAGCCATTAAAAAGAATACATTTGAATCAGTTCTAAGGAGGTGGATGGAACTGGAGCCTATTATACAGAGTGAAGTAAGCCAGAAACAAAAACACAAGTACAGTATACTAATGCATATATATGGAATTAAGAAAGATGGTAAAAATAACCCTATTTACGAGACAGCAAAAGAGACACTGATGTATAGAACAGACTTTTGGACTCTGGGACCGGGAGAGGGTGGGATGATTGGGGAGAATAGCATTGAAATATGTATAATATTATATCTGAAACGAGTCGTCAGTCCAGGTACGATCCCCGATAACAAATGCCTGGGGCTGGAGCACTGGGACGACCTGGAGGGATGGTGTGGGGAGGGGAGAGGGAGGAGGGTTCAGGATGGGGAACACGTGTATACTGGCGGCGGATCCATCTTGATGTATTGTAAAAACAATACAATATTGTAAAGTTAAGCAAAAAAAAAAAAAAAAAAAAAAAAGATTTGTATTTCCAAACTTGTTTTTAAAGCAGTTTGCATCAGTTTCTAAATAAATCTCAACATCTATTACATATTTTTCCTTTGTGCCTTTTGTGTTTTTTTCTTTTAAGGAAATAGATCACTATGATTTTGAAGATTATAAGCTGTGTTGTCATTAAACAAGATCATTTGTTCCTTATATGTCCTGTTAATCAGTAATCATACCTAGAGAATTCAACTGGATTAAGAATCATGGCTTTACAGTTTTTTTCTGTTTGGTGAGACCTCTTCAGAGTTGTTCATCAGAAGGACACAATGTCTGTTTGTCTTTTATTTGTGATGTCAGCCCTTTATCAGTGTACCTTGGATCACTAAACTCATGAGGAACTGCAACATGATTACTGTTGTTGTTCATCAGCTAAGTTGTGTCCAACTATTTGAGACCCTATGGACTGCAGCAAGCCAGCTTCCCTGTCTTTCACTATCTCCAAGAGTGTGCTCAAACTCTCGTCTATTGTGTTGGTAAAGCCCTCCAACCATCTCATCCTCTGTTGCCCCCTTCTCCTGCCCTCAGTCTTTTCCAGAATCAAGGTCTTTTTCAATGAGTCAGCTCTTCACATAAGGTAGCCAAAGCTTCAGCATCAGTCCTTCCAATGAATATTCAGGGTTGATTTCCTTTGGTATTGACAGGTTTGATCTCCTAGTAGTCCAAGGGACTCTCAAGGGTCTTCTCTAGCACTGCAATTTGAAAGCATCGATTATTCAATATGAAGCCTTCTTTATGATGTAACTCTCATATCTGTGCATGATCACTGGGAAAACCATAGCATTGCCTCCATGGACCTTGGTTGGCAAAGTGATATCTCTGCTTTTTAATATGCTGTTTAGAATTGTCACAGCTTTCCTTCCAAGGGGCAAACATGTTTTAATTTAATGGCTGCAGTCACCATCTGCAATGATTTTGGAGCTGAAAAAAATTTGCCCATTTCCACTTTTTGTCCATCTATTTGCTATGAGTGATGGGACCAGATGCCATGATGTTAGTTTTTTGAATGTTGCATTTTAAACCAGCTTTTTCATTCTCCTGCTTCACTCTCATCAAAGAGTCTATTAAGCTCCTCTTCCCTTTCTGCAACATACTATGTTTCTTCTATTATTCCTTCTTTGGGAGCTGGAATATACCTAGGATGAAAAGTACATTCCCAAGTCAACTATTTTGTTAAACTAAGGTATTGCTTGTGTAGAAAAGTCCCCAATTTTTACTATAATTAATTGTTTCCTTAGCATCCCTCAGTAGTTACCAATGAGACTTTATTTTTCTTTAGCATTATTATGGAATATATTCAATCAGTTTATTTCAATCAGCTTATTCAAATTAACTCTTGTATCTTTTTGATATGACATTAGTAGTACTTGATAGCTTCCTTCCTTCTTCTTTCTTCTGCCCAACACTTGGAATAAGTCTCTTCATAAGTGGCTTAGCTCTTTTTCAAGAAAAATAGTTGCAAACCATAATATGGCTGCTAGTTGTCCTCATAAATAATTGTTTAGTCATTGTTTCTAGGTTTTCTGTGCGAGACAAAAATGTATCACGAGTTTGTACTTATACTTTCAACTCAAATTCAGATTAAACCGGGTACAACATGTCATTAATGTGATGTGAGATTAGTTTAGGTCTTCTCAGGATAGCACTAGTGGTAAAGAACCCATCTGCCAATGCAGGAGACTTAAGAGATGCAGGTTTGATCCCTGGGTCAGGAAAATCCTCTGAAGGAGGGTATGGCAACCCATTTCAGTAGTCTTGTCTGGAGAATGTCATGGACAGAGGAGACTGGCAGGCTACAGTCCTGCCAGTCTGGTGACAGAGAATCGGGCATGACTAAAGTAACTTGGCACATGCTCACATGTGATTAGTTTTAACCAAGCCCCAAATCTTGATTTTTTTCAAAGACACAAGCATGATTCATTTGATTCATTTTACAATGTAAATACAGCACTATTAGAACACCAATATCAATAATACCTGCAAAAATGTAATCACCAAATTATCAAAAATATTTTCTACATTTTTTTGTTCTGTGGATATATATACATATATATGTAAATATCATACTAGAGAGAGAACCACATTACTATGTTTTAAGATCACTTGGAATGATTTAATCTTTGTGTGAAAATGCTATTAAATAGGTACAAACTTTAAGCCATTTTTTAATTTTACTTTTAACTCTCAAAGTTAAATTTTTTTGTATACTTATGAAAAATATTTGCTAATATAGTCAAATCTAGAAAACAAGCATATTCAAGGAAGTCTAAAGTTTGTATCACTTTTCTCCTTAATCAAAATGAAAACATTTATAAAATTGTAACAATTTATTTGCTTACTGTTTTTTTCTTTCAGGAAAGCAAGAGTATAGTTTTTACTTAGATAAATGTTAACACACTGCATTCACTTTCACCATCTTGCTTTTCCCCTCTGTGTTATTACCACTTATGCTGCTAAGTCACTTCAGTCGTGTCCGACTCTGTGCGACCCCACAGACGGCAGCCCCACCAGGCTTCCCCGTCCCTGGGATTCTCCAGGCAAGAACACTGGAGTGGGTTGCCATTTCCTTCTCCACTTTATTATTTATTTCCTTCTCCACTTTATCTACTATATTACCACTTATAACCTCCTCTTATAACCTGTCTTCATATAACCATATTTTCTGGACTTTATGCCATAGCAATGTATAGAGATAGACTTCACTCATGTTAAGAGCTGCATAGTGCCCCATAGTGTGCATTCATAACACTTAATTTAGAGTCAAACCTGAAAGGTAATAGAATTTCTTCACCAAAAGTTACAAGGATAAGTAACATTTTCATTTCAATTCCTTTCACTCAGTCGTGTCTGACTCTTTGCAATGCCATGGAATGCAGCAGTCAGGCCTGCCTGTACATCACCTACTTCCAGAGTTTTCTCAAACTCAAGTCCATTCAGTCAGTGATGCCATTCAACCATCTAATCCTCTGTCATCCCTTTCTCCTCTGGCCTTCAACTTTTCCCAGCATCAGATCAGATCAGATCAGTCGCTCAGTCATGTCCGACTCTTTGTGACCCCATGAACCGCAGCACGCCAGGCCTCCCTGTCCAGCACCAGCTCTCGGAGGTCACCCAGACTCACACACATCGAGTCAGTGATGCCATCCAGCCATCTCATCCTCTGTCGTCCCCTTCTCCTCACCTGCATATCTGAGGTTATTGATATTTCTCCTGGCAATCTTGATTCCAGCTTGTGCTTCTTCCAGTCCAGCGTTTCTCATGATGTACTCTGCATATAAGTTAAATAAGCAGGGTGACAATATACAGCCTTGACATACTCCTTTTCCTATTTAGAACCAGTCTGTTGTTCCGTGTTCAGTTCTAACTGTTGTTTGTTGACCTGCATACAGATTTCAGGAAGGTAAGGTGGTCTGGTATTCCCATCTCTTGAAGAATTTTCTCACAGTATGTTGTGATCCACCCAGTCAAAGGCATTGGCATAGTCAAAAAAGCAGAAATAGATGTTTTTCTGGAAATCTCTTGTTTTTCATATTCCAACAGATGTTGGCAATTTGATGTCTGGATCCTCTGCTTTTTCTTAATCCAGCTTGAACATCAGGAAGTTCATGGTTAACATACTGTTGAAGCCTGGCTTAGAGAATTTTGAGCATTACTTTGCTAGCATGTGAGATGTGTGCAATTGTGAAGTAGTTTGAACATTGTTTGGCATTGCCTTTCTTTGCGATTGGAATGAAAAATGACCTTTTCCAGCCCTGTGGACACTGCTGAGTTCTCCAAATTTGCTGGCATATTAAGTGCAGCACTTTCAGAGCATCATCTTTTAAGATTTGAAATAGCTCAAGTGGAATTCCATCAACTCCATTAGCTTTGTTCATAGTGATGCTTCCTAAGGCCCATTTGACTTTGCATTCCAGGATGTCTGGCTCTAGATGAGTGATCACACCATTGTGATTATCTGGTTTGTGAAGATATTTTTTATATAGCTCTTCTGTGTATTTTTGCCAACTCTTATTAATACCTTCTGCTTCTGCTAGGTCCACATCATTTCCGTCCTTTATTGAGCCATTTTTGCATGAAAAGTTCCCTTGGTATCTTTAATTTTCTTAAAGAGGTCTCTAGAAAGTGAAAGTGGAGAGTGAAAAGGTTGGCTTAAAGCTCAACATTCAGAAAACGAAGATCATGGCATCTGGTCCCATCACTACATGGCAAATAGATGGAGAAACAGTGGAAACAGTGTCAGACTTTATTTTTCTGGGCTCCAAAATCACTGCAGATGGTGACTGCAGCCATGAAATTAAAAGACGCTTACTCCTTGGAAGGAAAGTTATGACCAACCTAGATAGCATATTCAAAAGCAGAGACATTACTTTGCCAACAAAGGTTCGCCTAGTCAAGGCTATGGTCTTTCCTGTGGTCATGTATGGATGTGAGAGCTGGACTGTGAAGAAGGCAGAACGCTGAAGAATTGATGCTTTTGAACTGTGGTGTTGGAGAAGACTCTTGAGAGTCCCTTGGACTGCAAGGAGATCCAATCAGTCCATTCTGAAGGAGATCAGCCCTGGGATTTCTTTGGAAGGAATGATGCTCAAGCTGAAACTCCAGTATTTTGGCCACCTCATGCGAAGAGTTGACTCATTGGAGAAGACTCTGATGCTGGGAGGGATTGAGGGCAGGAGGAGAAGGGGGCGACAGAGGATGAGATGGCTGGATGGCATCACTGACTCGATGAATGTGAGTCTGAGTGACCTCCGAGAGCTGGTGATGGACAGGGAGGCCTGGCGTGCTGCAGTTCATGGGGTCGCAAAGAGTCGGACACGACTGAGAGACTGATCTGATCTGATCTGAGTCTTTCCCATTCTACTGTTTTCTTCTATTTCTTTGCATTGGTCACTGAGGAACCCTTTCTTAACTCTCCTTGCTATTCACTGGAACTCTGCATTCAAATGAGTATATCTTTCCTTTTCTCCTTTGCCTTTTGCTTCTCTTCTTTTCATAGCCATTTGTCAGGCCGCCTCAGACAATCATTTTTCCTTTTTGCATGTCTTTTTCTTTGGGGTGGACTTGATCACTCCATCATGTACAATGTTACGAACCTCTGTCCATAGATCTTCAGGCACTCTGTCTATCAGATCTAACTCCATGAATCTATTTGTCACTTTCACTGTATAGTCATAAGGGATTTGATTTAGGTCATACCTGAATGGTCTAGTGGTTTTCCCTACTTTCTTCAATTTTAGTCTGAATTTCGCAATAAGGAATTCATGATCTGAGCCATAGTCAGCTCTGGTCTTGTTTTTGCTGACTGTATAGAGTTTCTCTATCTTTGCTGCAAAGAATATAATCAACTGATTTCAGTATTGACCATCTGGTGATGTCTATGTATAGAGCCTTCTCTTCTGTTATTGGAAGAGGGTGTTTCCTCTGACCAGTGGACTCTCTTGGCAAAACTCTATTACTTTTTCCTGCTTCTTTCTGTATTCCAAGGCCAAATTTGCCTGTTACTTCAGGTATTTCTTGACGTCCTACTTTTGTATTCCATTCCCCTATAATGAAAATTATATTTTCATATATATATATTAAAAATATATATTTCACATATATATTATTTATATTTATTATATATATATATATATATATATATATATATATATATATAAAACACCCATCTATTCTGGGTGTTCATTCTAGAAGGTCTTCTATGTCTTCATAGAACCATTCAACTTCAGCTTTGTCAGCATAATTGGTCGGAACATAGACTTGGATTACCATAATATTGAATGATTTGCCTTGGGAAGGAATAGAGATCATTTTGTCATTTTTGAGATTGTATCCAAATACTGCATTTTAGACTCTTTTGTTTACTATGATGTCTACTCCAATTC
Source organism: Tragelaphus eurycerus (assembly GCA_935064755.1). NCBI lineage: Eukaryota > Metazoa > Chordata > Mammalia > Artiodactyla > Bovidae > Tragelaphus > Tragelaphus eurycerus. The sequence goes on along the minus strand of CAKXYN010000057.1, from coordinate 1,436,798 downwards.
TTCTAAGGGATTCTAGTCCACAGTAATAGATATAATGGTCATCTGAGTTAAATTCATCCATTCTTGTCCATTTTATTTTGCTGATTCCTAAAATGTCAGTATTCATTCTTGCTATCTCCTGTTTGACCACTTCCAATTTGCCTTGATTCATGGAGATAACATTCCAGGTTCCTGTGCAATATTTCTCTTTACAGCATCAGACTTTACTTCCATCACCAGTCACATCCACAGTTGGGTTTTGTTTTTTCTTTGGCTCTGTTCTTAATTCTTTCTGTAGTTAGTTTTGCACTGATCTCCATAGCATACTGATCTCCTACCGACCTGGGGCATTCATATTTCAGTGTCCTATATTTTTGCTTTTTTATACTGTTCATGGGGTTCTCAAGGGAAGAATACTGATACTGTTTGCCATTCCCTTCTCCACTTGGGCCATATTTTGTCAGAAGTCTCCACCATGACCCATCAGTCTTGGGTGGCCCTACACAGCATGGCTCATAGTTTCAGTGAGTTAGACAAGACTGTGTTAGTTTTCTGTGATTGTGATTTTCAGTCTGTCTACCCTCTGATGGAGAAAGATAAGAGGTTTATGGAAGCTTCTGGATGGAAGAGACTGACAGAGAGGAAACTGGATCTTGTTCTGATGGGTGGGGCAATGTTCATTTCAGTTCAGTTCAATTGCTCAGTCACTCACTCTTTGCAACCCCATAGGCTGTAGCACTCCAGGACTCCCTGTCCATTACCAACTCCCAGAGTTTATTCAAACTCATGTCCATTCAGTCAGCGATGTCATCCAACCATCTCATCTTCTGTTGTCCCCTTCTCCCTGCTTTCAATCTTTCCTAGCATCAGGGTGTTTTCAAATGAGTTAGTTCTTCCCATCAAGCGGCCAAAGTAATAGCGATTCAGCTTCAACATCAGTCCTTCCAATGAATATTCAGGACTGGTTTCCTTTAGGATGGACTTGAAGTCCAAGGTACTCTCAACACTCTTAAGAATTGTCTCCAACACCACAGTTCAAAAGCATCAATTCTTCAGCATTTAGCTTTCTTATAGTCCAACTCTCACATCAATACATGACCACTGGAAAAACCATAGCCTTGACTAGATGAACCTTTGTTGGCAAAGTAATGTCTCTGCTTTTGAATATGTTACCTAGGTTGTTCATCGGGGAAGGCAATGGCACCCCACCCCAGTACTTTTGCCTGGAAAATCCCATGGACTGAGGAGCTTGGTGGGCTGCAGTCCGTGGGGTCGCTAAGAGTTGGACACGACTGAGCGACTTCACTTTCACTTTTCACTTTCATGCTTGGAGAAGGGAATGGCAACCCACTCCAGTATTCTTGAGTGGAGAATCCCAGGGACAGGGGATCCTGGTGAGCTTCCATCTATGGAGGCGCACAGAGTCGGACACGACTGAAGCAACTTAGTAGCAGCAGCAGCAGCAGGTAGTTCATAACTTTTCTTCAAAAGAGTAAGCATTTTTTCATTTAGTAAAATAGTAATAGTAATAGTAAGCTACTTCATGGCTAGAGTCACCATCTGCATTGATTTTGGAGCCCTAAAAATAAAGTCTGTCACTATTTCCCATCTATTTGCCAAGAAGTGGTGGGACCAGATGTCATGATCCTAGTTTTCTGAATTTTGAACTTTAAGTCAACTTTTTCACTTTCCTCTTTCACTTTCATCAAGAGGCTCTTTCAGATCAGATCAGTCGCTCAGTCGTGTCCGACTATTTGCGACCCCATGAACCACAGCACGCCAGGCCTCCCTGTCCATCACCAACTCCCGGAGGTCACTCAGACTCACATCCATCGAGTCAGTGATGCCATCCAGCCATCTCATCCTCTGTCGTCCCCTTCTCCTCCTGCCCCCTATCCCTCCCAGCATCAGAGTCTTCTCCAATGAGTCAACTCTTCGCATGAGGTGGCCAAAATACTGGAGTTTCAGCTTTAGCATCATTCCTTCCAAAGAAATCCCAGGGCTGATCTCCTTCAGAATGGACTGGTTGGATCTCCTTTAGTCCAAGGGACTCTCAAGAGTCTTCTCCAACACCACAGTTCAAAAGCATCAATTCTTCGGTGCTCAGCCTTCTTCACAGTCCAGCTCTCACATCCATACATGACCACAGGAAAGACCATAGCCTTGACTAGGTGAACCTTTGTTGGCAAAGTGATGTCTCTGCTTTTGAATATGCTATCTAGGTTGGTCATAACTTTCCTTCCAAGGAGTAAGCATCTTTTTTTTTTTTTTTTTTTTGATCAAGAATCTCTTTTATTGATTATCAGAAACATTACAAACATCTAGTATGAACAAATTGTAACATGATAGTGTTTAGTTTGAACAATTAATACATTTCAGATATAATATTATACATATTTCAATGCTATTCTCCCCAATCATCCCACCCTCTCCCGGTCCCAGAGTCCAAAAGTCTGGTCTATACATCAGTGTCTCTTTTGCTGTCTCGTAAATAGGGTTATTTTTACCATCTTTCTAAATTCCATATATATGCGTTAGTATACTGTACTTGTGTTTTTGTTTCTGGCTTACTTCACTCTGTATAATAGGCTCCAGTTCCATCCACCTCCTTAGAACTGATTCAAATGTATTCTTTTTAATGGCCGAGTAATACTCCATTGTGTATATGTACCACAGCTTGCTTATGCATTCATCTGTGGATGGACATCTAGGTTGCTTCCACGTTCTGGCTATTGCAAACAGTGCTGCTATGAACATTGGGGTACACGTGTCTCTTTCAATTCTGGTTTTCTCAGTGTATATGCCCAGCAGTGGGATTGCTGGATCATAAGGCAGTTCTATTCCCAGTTTTTTGAGGAATCTCCATACTGTTCTCCATAGTGGCTGTACTAGTTTGCATTCCCACCAACAGTGCAAGAGGGTTCCCTTCTCTCCGCACCCTCTCCAGCATTTATTGCTTGTAGACTTTTGGATAGCAGCCATTCTGATTGGCGTGAAATGGTATCTCATAGTGGTTTTGATTTGCATTTCTCTGATAATGAGTGATGTTGAGCATCTTTTCATGTGTTTGTTAGCCATCTGTATGTCTTCTTTGGAGAAATGTCTATTGAGTTCTTTGGCCCATTTTTTGATTGGGTCATTTATTTTTCTGGAATTGAGCTGTAGAAGTTGCTTGTATATTTTTGAGATTAGTTGTTTGTCAGTTGCTTCATTTGCTATTATTTTCTCCCGATCTGAAGGCTGTCTTTTCACCTTGCTTATAGTTTCCTTTGGTGTGCAGAAGCTTTTAAGTTTGATTAGGTCCCATTTGTTCATTTTTGATTTTATTTCCGATATTCTGGGAGGTGGGTCATGGAGGATCCTGCTGTGATGTAAGTCAGAGAGTGTTTTGCCTATGTTTTCCTCTAGGAGTTTTATGGTTTCTGGTCTTACATTTAGCTCTTTAATCCATTTTGAGTTTATTTTTGTGTATGGTGTTAGAAAGTGCTCTTGTTTCATTCTTTTACAAGTGTTTGACCAGTTTTCCCAGCACCACTTGTTAAAGAGATTGTCTTTAATCCATTGTATATTCTTGCCTCCTTTGTCAAAGATAAGGTGACCATATGTGCGTGGATTTATCTCTGGGCTTTCTAGTTTGTTCCATTGATCTATATTTCTGTCCTTGTGCCAGTACCATACTGTCTTGATGACTGTGGCTTTGTAGTAGAGCCTGAAGTCAGGCAGGTTAATTCCTCCAGTTCCATTCTTCTTTCTCAAGATAGCTTTGGCTATTCGAGGTTTTTTTGTATTCCCATACAAATTGAGAAATTATTTGTTCCAGCTCTGTGAAGAATACCGTTGGTAGCTTGATGGGGATTGCATTGAATCTATAAATTGCTTTGGGTAGTATATTCATTTTCACTATATTGATTCTACCAATCCATGAACATGGTATATTTCTCCATCTATTAGTGTCCTCTTCGATTTCTTTCACCAGTGTTTTATAGTTTTCTATATATAGGTCTTTAGATTCTTTAGGAAGATATATTCCTAAGTATTTTATTGTTTTCATTGCAATGGTGAATGGAATTGTTTCCTTAATTTCTCTTTCTATTTTCTCGTTATTAGTGTACAGGAATGCAAGGGATTTCTGTGTGTTAATTTTATATCCTGCAACTTTACCATATTCATTGATCAGTTCTAGTAATTTTCTGGTGGAATCTTTAGGGTTTTCTATGTAGAGGATCATGTCATCTGCAAATAGTGAGAGTTTTACTTCTTCTTTTCCAATTTGGATTCCTTTTATTTCTTTTTCTGCTCTGATTGCTGTGGCCAAAACTTCCAAAACTATGTTGAATAGTAATGGTGAAAGTGGGCATCCTTGTCTTGTTCCTGACTTTAGAGGAAATGCTTTCAATTTTTCACCATTGAGGATAATGTTTGCTGTGGGCTTGTCATATATAGCTTTTATTATGTTGAGGTATGTTCCTTCTATTCCTGCTTTCTGGAGAGTTTTTATCATAAATGGATGTTGAACTTTGTCAAAGGCTTTCTCTGCATCTATTGAGATAATCATATGGTTTTTATTCTTCAGTTTGTTAATGTGGTGTATTACATTGATTGATTTGCGGATATTGAAGAATCCTTGCATTCCTGGGATAAAGCCCACTTGGTCATGGTGTATGATCTTTTTAATGTGTTGTTGGATTCTGATTGCTAGAATTTTGTTAAGGATTTTTGCATCTATGTTCATCAGTGATATTGGCCTGTAGTTTTCTTTTTTTGTGGGATCTTTGTCAGGTTTTGGTATTAGGGTGATGGTGGCCTCATAGAATGAGTTTGGAAGTTTGCCTTCTTCTGCAATTTTCTGGAACAGTTTGAGTAGGATAGGTGTTAGCTCTTCTCTAAATTTTTGGTAGAATTCAGCTGTGAAGCCGTCTGGACCTGGGCTTTTGTTTGCTGGAAGATTTCTGATTACAGTTTCAATTTCCGTGCTTGTGATGGGTCTGTTAAGAGTTTCTATTTCTTCTTGATCCAGTTTTGGGAAGTTGTACTTTTCTAAGAATTTGTCCATTTCTTCCACATTGTCCATTTTATTGCCATATAATTGCTGATAGTAGTCTCTTATGATCCTTTGTATTTCTGTGCTGTCTGTTGTGATCTCTCCATTTTCATTTCTAATTTTATTGATTTGATTTTTCTCCCTTTGTTTCTTGATGAGTCTGGCTAGTGGTTTGTCAATTTTATTTACCCTTTCAAAGAACCAGCTTTTGGCTTTGTTGATTTTTGCTATGGTTTCTTTTGTTTCTTTGCATTTATTTCTGCCCTAATTTTTAGGATTTCTTTCCTTCTACTAACCTTGGGGTGCTTCATTTCTTCCTTTTCCAGTTGCTTTAGGTGTAGAGTTAGGTTATTTATTTGGCTTTTTTCTTGTTTCTTGAGGTATGCCTGTATTGCTATGAACTTTCCCCTTAAGACTGCTTTTACAGTGTCCCACAGGTTTTGGGTTGTAGTGTTTTCATTTTCATTCGTTTCTATGCAGAATTTGATTTCTTTTTTGATTTCTTCTGTGATTTGTTGGTTATTCAGGAGTGTGTTGTTCAGCCTCCATATGTTGGTCTTTTTAATAGATTTTCTCCTGTTATTGAGATTTACTCTTACTGCATTGTGGTCAGAAAAAATGCTTGGAATGATTTCAATTTTTCTGAACTTACCAAGGCTAGATTTATGGCCCAGGATGTGGTCTATCCTGGAGAAGGTTCCGTGTGCACTTGAGAAAAAGGTGAAATTCATTGTTTTGGGATGAAATGTCCTATAGATATCAATTAGTTCTAACTGGTCTATTGTATCGTTTAAAGTTTGTGTTTCCTTGTTAATTTTCTGTTTAGTTGATCTATCCATTGGTGTGAGTGGGGTATTAAAGTCTCCCACTATTATTGTGTTATTGTTGATTTCTCCTTTCATACTTGTTAGTATTTGTCTTACATATTGCGGTGCTCCTATGTTGGGTGCATATATATTTATAATTGTTATATCTTCTTCTTGGATTGATCCTTTGATCATTATGTAGTGACCTTCTTTGTCTCTTTTCACAGCTTTTGTTTTAAAGTCTATTTTATCTGATATGAGTATTGCTACTCCTGCTTTCTTTTGGTCCCTATTTGCATGGAAAATCTTTTTCCAGCCCTTGACTTTCAGTCTGTATGTGTCCCCTGTTTTGAGGTGGGTTTCTTGTAGACAGCATATGGAGGGGTCTTGTTTTTGTATCCATTCAGCCAGTCTCTGTCTTTTGGTTGGGGCATTCAACCCATTTACATTTAAGGTAATTAATGATAAATATGATCCCGTTGCCATTTACTTTGTTGTTTTGGATTTGAATTTATATATCCTTTTTGTATTTCCTGTCTAGAGAATGTCCTTTAGTATTTGTTGGAGAGCTGGTTTGGTGGTGCTGAATTCTCTCAGCTTTTGCTTGTCTGTAAAGGTTTTGATTTCTCCTTCATATTTGAATGAGATCCTTGCTGGGTACAATAATCTGGGCTGTAGGTTCTTTTCTTTCATCACTTTAAGTATGTCTTGCCATTCCCTCCTGGCTTGGAGAGTTTCTATTGAAAGATCAGCTGTTATCCTTATGGGAATTCCCTTGTGTGTTATTTGTTGTTTTTCCCTTGCTGCTTTTAATAATTGTTCTTTGTGTTTGATCTTTGTTAATTTGATTAATATGTGTCTTGTGGTGTTTCGTCTTGGGTTTATCCTATTTGGGACTCTCTGGGTTTCTTGGACTTGAGTGATTATTTCCTTCCCCATTTTAGGGAAGTTTTCAACTATTATCTCCTCTAGTATCTTCTCATGGTCTTTCTTTTTGTCTTCTTCTTCTGGGACTCCTATGATTCGAATATTGTAACGTTTAAAATTGTCCTGGAGGTCTCTGAGATTGTCCTCATTTCTTTTAATTCGTTTTTCTTTTTTTCTCCTCTGATTCCTTTAATTCTGCCATTCTATCTTCTAATTCACTAATTCTATCTTCTGCCTCTGTTATTCTACTATTTGTTGCCTCCAGAGTGTTTTGGATCTCATTTATTGCATTATTCATTATATATTGACTCTTTTTTATTTCTTCTAGGTCCTTGTTAAATCTTTCTTGCATCTTCTCAATGCTTTTCTCCAGGCTATTTATCCATGATTCCATTTTGCTTTCCAGATTTTGGATTAATTTCACTATCATTATTCGGAATTCTTTATCAGGTAGGTTCGCTATTTCTTCCTCTTTTGTTTGGTTTGGTGGGCAATTATCCTGTTCCTTTACCTGCTGGGAATTCTTCTGTCTTTTCATCTTGTTTAAATTGCTAAGTTTGGGGCGTCTTTACTGTATTCTGGTAGTCTGTGGAGTTCTCTTTATTGTGGCGTTTCTGCACTATATGTGGGTTTGTACCGGTGGCTTGTCGGGGTTTCTTGTTTATGGAAGCTTGTATCGGTGTTCTGGTGGGTGGAGCTGGATTTCTTTTCTCTGGGGTGCAGTGGAGTGTCTAGTAGTGAGTTATGAGATGTCTATGATTTTGGGGTCGCTTTGTGTAGCCTGTGTATTGGAGCTCAGCATCTTTTAATTTCATGGCTGCAGTCACCATCTGCAGTGATTTTGGAGCCCAGAAAAAGAAAGTCTGACACTGTTTCCACTGTTTCTCCATCTATTTCCCATGAAGTGATGGGACCAGATGCCATGATCTTCGTTTTCTGAATGTTGAGGTTTAAGCCAACCTTTTCACTCTCCACTTTCACTTTCATCAAGAGGCTTTTGAGTTCCTCTTCTCTTTCTGCCATAAGGGTGCTGTCATCTGCATATCTGAGGTGATTGATATTTCTCCCAGCAATCTTGATTCCAACTTGTGTTTCTTCCAGTCCAGCATTTCTCATGATGTACTCTATATATAAGTTAAATAAACATGGTGACAGTATACAGCCTTGACGTACTCCTTTTCCTATTTGGAACCAGTCTGTTGTTCCATGACCAGTTCTAACTGTGGCTTCCTGACCTGCATACAGATTTCTCAACAGGCAGATCAGGTGGTCTGGTATTCCCATCTCTTTCAGAATTTTCCACAGTTTATTGTGATCTACACAGTCAAAGGCTTTGGCATAGTCAATAAAGCAGAAATAGATGTTTTTCTGGAACTCTCTTGCTTTTTCCATGATCCAGCAGATGTTGGCAATTTGATCTCTGGTTCCTCTGCCTTTTCTAAAACCAGCTTGAACATCAGGAAGTTCACGGTTCACATATTGCTGAAGCCTGGCTTGGAGAATTTTGAGCATTACTTTACTCGCGTGTGAGATGAGTGCAATTGTGCGGTAGTTTGAGTATTCTTTGGCTTTACCTTTCTTTGGGATTGGGATGAAAACTGACCTTTTCCAGTCCTGTGGCCACTGCTGAGTTTTCCAAATTTGCTGGCATATTGAGTGCAGCACTTTCACAGCATCATCTTTCAGGATTTGGAATAGCTCAACTGAAATTCCATCACCTCCACTAGCTTTGTTCGTAGTGATGCTTTCTAAGGCCCACTTCACTTCACATTCCAGGATGTCTGGCTCTAGGTCAGTGATCACACCATCATGATTATCTGGGTCGTGAAGCTCTTTTTTGTACAGTTCTTCTGTGTATTCTTGTCATCTCTTCTTAATATCTTCTGCTTCTGTTAGGTCCATACTATTTCTGTCCTTTATTGAGCCCATCTTTGCATGAAATGTTCCTTTGGTGTCTCTGATTTTCTTGAAGAGATCCCTAGTCTTTCCCATTCTGTTGTTTTCCTCTATTTCTTTGCATTGATTGCTGAAGAAGGCTTTCTTATTTCTTCTTGCTATTCTTTGGAATTCTGCATTCAGATGTTTATATCTTTCCTTTTCTCCTTTGCTTTTTGCTTCTCTTCTTTTCACAGCTATTTGCAAGGCCTCCCCAGGCAGCCATTTTGCTTTTTTGCATTTCTTTTCCATGGGAATTGTCTTGATCCCTGTCTCCTGTACAATGTCACGAACCTCATTCCATAGTTAGTTCTTAACTTTTTGCCATAAGGGTGGAGTCATCTGCTTATCTGAGGTTATTGATATTTCTCCTGACAATCTTGATTCCAGCTTGTGCTTCATCTGACCCAGCATTTCTCATGATGTATTCTGCATAGAAGTTAAACAAGTAGGGTGACAGTATGCAGCCTTGTCATACTCCTTTCCCTATTTGGAACCTGTTTTTTGTTCCATGTCTAGTTCTAACTGTTACTTTCTGACCTGCATACAAATTTCTCAAGAGGCAGGTCAGGTGGTGTGGTATTCCCATCTCTTTAAGAATTTTCCAAAATTTGTGGTAATCCACAGAGTAAAATATTTAGTTATGAAAATATTTTCTCCCAATATTCAGATTGTTCTCGTAGATAATTACACTGTAAATAGTTGTAATTTCGGTAAGCTGGTTAAAAGTGATCTCTGAGTTTTCATATTTGCCATCTTGTACATCTTAATTTCATCTGATGTTGAATGCTATTTTAAATGCTAATAGTAGGAAATATTAAATTACATTGCTTCTCACATTATATTTCTACTGGACGGTGTTGTCTAAGCAATTATATCATCTAAGCAATTTCTCTGTGCCTAAGTATGTGAAGGATACAAAAGTAAGGGGATTTATGTCCACTGGGAATTTGGATACTTATTGAAAGATAATCAGTCCTAGCCAAAATCTTGTTTTCTGTGACTCTATAATACTAATTTAAGTATAATTAAGAACAATAATATGAAAATGTTTAGAAGAGGGGATATATTTCAAACAAAACTAATGTCAAGTATATCAATAAGAGATAATCTTTTCCCCAGCAACTGAAATGTTTGTTTTGAAGTATGAACAGGATTTCATTGAAGAGAGGCCATGGTGGCTTCATTTTCTCAAAGTTCTCACTAAAATTAATAGAACTTAATAAAAGTTTAATTGTTATAAATTTTTATGAACATTGGGTCAATTTGAATACATTATTACATAATATGAAATACCTTAACTAAGTTTCCCAAATATTTTGCAATTGATATTTTGAAATTAATTTGATTTCATGTTACTTTAAGCATGAAAGTAATGCAGTTTTCACTAAAAATTTATTAATCTAGCTATTATCTGAGTACTTGTATTTTCACTGGGTATTTGGTGAATGTTTGCTAAGGATATGGTTTCTTCTCACACCCAGTAATTATATAATTACTAATAATCAAAACCCAGCTGTGTTTTGATTTTATTAAACATCTTTAAACATTATTCAAAGATTTTAGGTAAAGTAACATCTAAAATGCATTTGTCAAGGACTTTTTCTATTTAAATTTAAGATGCATATACAGCAAAGAAAATCTAATCCATATTTTTCTGACTAATTTACAATTAACTCACTAAAATTTTTGCTAAGTAAGAATTGTATGATGTTCAAGAAGTTGGATAAGCCATTTCATAATGTTTATTTGTGTATTTTTTCATTCTCTAAAAGAATGTCACCTTTGTTAAATAAATAGTATTTGAAACCATTTGTAAAACTCAAGATCTACAATGTTTTCAGATCAGATAAGAAGAGTCACTCAGTCGTGTCCGACTCTTTGCAACCCCATGAATCGCAGCACACCAGGCCTCCCTGTCCATCACCAACTCCTGGAGGTCACTCAGACTCACATTCATTGAGTCAGTGATTCCATCCAGTCATCTCATCCTCTGTCGTCCCCTTCTCCTCTTGCCCCCAATCCCTCCCAGCATCAGAGTCTTCCCCAATGAGTCAACTCTTTGTCTGAGGTGGCAAAAGTACTGGAGTTTCACCTTTAGCATCATTCCTTCCAAAGAAATCCCAGGGCTGATCTTCAGAACAGACTGGTTGGATCTCCTTGCAGTCCAAGGAACTCTCAAGAGTCTTCTCCAACATCACAGTTCAAAAGCATCAATTCTTTGGTGCTCAGCCTTCTTCACAGTCCAACTCTCACATCCATACATGACCACAGGAAAACCAATAGCCTTGACTAGGCGAACCTTTGTTGGCAGCGTAATGTCTCTGCTTTTGAATATGTTATCTAGGTTGGTCATAACTTTCCTTCCAAGGAGTAAGTGTCTTTTAATTTCATGGCTGCAGTCACCATCTGCAGTGATTTTGGAGCCCCCAAAATAAAGTCTGACACTGTTTCCACTGTTTCCCCATCTATTTCCCATGAAGTGATGGGACCAGGTGCCATGATCTTCATTTTCTGAATGTTGAGCTTTAAGCCAACTTCTTCACTCTCCACTTTCACTTTCATCAAGAGGCTTTTTAATTCTGCTTCACTTTCTGCCATGAGGGTGGTGTCATCTGCATATCTGAGGTGATTGATATTTCTCCCAGCAATCTTGATTCCAACTTGTGCTTCTTCCAGTCCAGGGTTTTTCATTATGTACTCTGCATATAAATTAAATAAGCATGGTGCAATATACAGCCTTGACGTACTCCTTTTCCTATTTGGAACCGGTCTGTTGTTCCATGACCAGTTCTAACTGTGGCTTCCTGTCCTGCATACAGATTTCTCAAGAGGCAGATCAAGTGGTCTGGTATTTCCATCTCTTTCAGAATTTCCCACAGTTTATTGTGATCCACACAGTCAAAAGGCTTTGGCATAGTCAATCAAGCAGAAATAGATGTTTTTCTGGAACTCTTTTGCTTTTTCCATGATCCAGTGGATGTTGGCAATTTGATCTCTGGTTCGTCTGCCTTTTCTAAAACCAGCTTGAACATCAGGAAGTTCACGGTTCACATATTGCTGAAGCCTGGCTTGGAGAATTTTGAGCATTCTTTACTAGCATGTGAGATGAGTGCAATTGTGCTGTAGTTTTAACATTCTTTGGCACTGCCTTTCTTTGGGATTGGAATGAAAACTGACCTTTTCCAGTCCTGTGCCCACTGCTGAGTTTTCCAAATTTGCTGACATATTGAGTGCAGCACTTTCAAACATCATCTTTCAGGATTTGGAATAGCTCAACTGGAATTCCATCACCTCCACTAGCCTTGTTTGTAGTGATGCTTTCTAAGTCCCACTTCACTTCACATTCCACGATGTCTGGCTCTAGGTCAGTGATCACACCATCGTGATTATCTGGGTCGTGAAGCTCTTTTTTGTACAGTTCTTCTGTGTATTCTTGCCACCTCTTCTTAATATCTTCTGCTTCTGTTAGGTCCATACCATTTCTATCCATTATCAAGCTCATCTTTGCATCAAATGTTCCTTTGGTATGTCTGATTTTCTTGAAGAGATCCCTAGTCTTCCCCATTCTGTTGTTTTCCTCTATTTCTTTGCACTGATTACTGAAGAAGGCTTTCTTATCTCTTCTTGCTATTCTTTGGAACTCTGCATTCAGATGCTTGTCTTTCCTTTTCTCCTTTGCCTTTTGCTTCTCTTCTTTTCACAGCTATTTGTAAGGTCTCCCCAGACAGCCATTTTGCTTTTTTGCATTTATTTTCCATGGGGATGGTCTTGATCCTTGTCTCCTGTACAGTGTCATGAACTTCAGTCCATAGTTCATCAGGCACTCTATCTATCAGATCTAGGCCCTTAAATCTATTTCTCACTTCCACTGTATAATCATAAGGGATTTGAATTAAGTCATATCTGAATGGTCTAGTGGTTTTCCCTACTTTCTTCAATTTAAGTCTGAATTTGGTAATAAGGAGTTCATGATCTGAGCCACAGTCAACTCCTGGTCTTGTTTTTGCTGACTGTATAGAGCTTGTCCATCTTTGGCTGCAAAGAATATAATCAATCTGATCACGGTGTTGACCATCTGGTGATGTCCATATGTAGAGTCTTCTCCTGTGTTGTTGGAAGAGGGTGTTTGCTATGACCAGTGCATTTTCTTGGCAAAACTCTCTTAGTCTTTGCCCTGCTTCATTCCGTATTCCAAGGCCAAATTTGCCTGTTACTTCATGTGTTTCTTGACTTCCTACTTTTGCATTCCTCTCCCCTATAATGAAAAGGACATCTTTTTGCAGTGTTAGTTCTAAAAGGTTTTGTAAGTCCTCATAGAACCATTCAACTTCAGCCTCTTCCAGGTTGCTGGTTGGGGCATAGATTTGGATGACTGTGATATTGAATGGTTTGCCTTGGAAACGAACAGAGATCATTCTGTCATTTTTTAGATTGCTTTAGTCTTTCTCAAATCAATAAAAATTTTAGTACATACTTCTTGTAACAGGTAACTGCAATTACTTTGCATTTAGAATGATGTGATGGAAACTGTAAGGTTGTATATAAAAAACAAAACATGTACATCTCATTTCACTTTGTCTATGTATTTGTTGTTATTATTCTTTATATCCTTGTGCTACTGACTAGTTGTCTGACTATCAATCAGCACCCAACATTGTGAACATTTAGTAAAAATTTGTGCTGTCTGGTCTGTTTGTAAGCTGAATAATCAGACATTCTTTAGAAAAAGATTTCTTTCTTTCTTTCGACATGGTAGTTAGGCATTCTTAGAAAAATGTATTTTTCATTTTCTCTTTACAGTACGTGAATTATGTACTTAGGGTGCATTGAAAAGTGTTTATCTTAATCAAGTTTTCACATCAACTCATCCAAATTCATATCTTTCCTAATTCATTGCAAAACACTTTTATTATTTAACACGTGCCCAGAGACATGCATTGTATGCTTTTTCTTAAAGTAAAAATAAACAAATAGTGAATTTTGTTACTTGAACAGATGCCATAATTCCATGTTCTATATCTATCACCAGACTGTGAAATTCTCATTTCTCTCTAAGAACTGTTAGAAGTTTAGCTCTGGTTTTAGATGATGTTTTTTACTACCAGGCTAGCAAATGCCATATGAATATTCTGTAGACATTTAATGCTATGGCCTGTGTTTCCACTGACAAAAATAAACTATTTAAAGACATACCAATCTCTGATGCTCTCAGTATCCAGATTGGTTTTCTTTATATATAGTTGAAAATGTTACACTGTTCTATTTGACATCTCTCTTTAAGATTGTCTTGTTAATTTACCCTAGAGATGAAACACTCAAGTATATAGACGGATTATTCTCAGTTACCTGAGTTGGACTTCAGTTTAGATTAACTCTCATAGCAGATGAAATGCCTCATTGTTTTTCATTGCAAACTGTTCACTATTCCTTTGTTAACTTTTCCTAGTGTGTAAACAATGAATTATTTCTTATTAAGGATCCCTCTATAGACCTAAGAGGGAGTCCCACTTATGTCTCAGCTATCTGAGCCTATCCATGCGGAGAATTCACTCATATGGGAACTTACTTCAGCACACACAGGCCACACATACACTCATACACTAACTGAGTACTCTTTCTTTTTAAATAAACATTTTAAAAATGTGTTTTGGTTTTCACTTGGGAACTGCCCAACCACACACAGAGCTAAGTTGAAATTAACCTTTCCACTCAACTCAACAAAAAGGGCAACTTTGCCTGGGCAGATGGTCATGTGCATAATCTATTTCCATGTCAATGGACATTCTGGACTTTTCAGCAGCAATTTCAAGTATATTTAACAATAAAATGTGATGCAATGAGTTGTGCTCTAAATTTTTAGATCATCAGAGAAATCCCATTTTCCTTCTTTAGGATAAGCTAATTAATGCTAAATAAATGAAATCAAGTTATATTTTGCTCTTGTATGTGTTGGGGGTAGGGAAGATTTTAGTCCAAATAGTGTAAGAATTAATAATCTTCTAGCTATGCCACCAATAATTTGTGAGTTAGAAAAGTGTCGTGACAAAATTAGAAGAAAACTTGTTTGTCATTCTATTATATAAAATATTAGTTTTAAAAAAAAATAAAAGAAAAAGACACTGGACAAGAAACCTACTATTTCTAATACTGTCTCTGCCATTACCTAGCCACATAATTACCCTGGATTTTAATTCTGTCACATAAAATAAAGAGTTCAATGTATATTTCCTGTTTCCTAGCACTTCAAGATCCATAGTGAAGAGTTTCATGATCATATAAATTCAAGAAACATCAGATCAGATCAGATCAGATCAGTCTCTCAGTCGTGTCCGACTCTTTGCGACCCCATGAACCGCAGCACGCCAGGCCTCCCTGTCCATCACCAGCTCCCGGAGGTCACTCAGACTCGCATCCATCGAGTCAGTGATGCCATCCAGCCATCTCATCCTCTGTCGTACCCTTCTCCTCCTGCCCTCAATCCCTCCCAGCATCAGAGTCTTCTCCAATGAGTCAACTCTTCGCATGAGGTGGCCAAAATACTGGAGTTTCAGCTTTAGCATCATTCCTTCCAAAGAAATTCCAGGGCTGATCTCCTTCAGAATGGACTGGTTGGATCTTCTTGCAGTCCAAGGGACTCTCAAGAGTCTTCTCCAACACCACAGTTCAAAAGCATCAATTCTTCGGCGTTCAGCCTTCCTCACAGTCCAGCTCTCACATCCATACATGACCACAGGAAAGACCATAGCCTTGACTAGGCGAACCTTTGTTGGTAAAGTAATGTCTCTGCTTTTGAATATGCTATCTAGGTTGCTCTTAACTTTCCTTCCAAGGAGCATAAATTTTGTAATTCTGTCACATTTAGCAATTCGTGAAGAAATTTGCATTTGAAAGACTTTTAGAGATCCAACAGTAAAGAAACCACATAACTCAGTATATCTGAATTTTATTTGACCGTGAAACATTGTATCTGTTAAAGTGCCAAGAGACGTACTTTGGGAATCAGTGCTGTAAATGATTTCTAAAATTCTGTTATTCTAAGTTTTACGAATACACTATTGTGTTGATTATTAACATTAAAAATTCCATATTTTAAACTAACATATCAGTTTAGTTCGGTTCAGTTCAGTCACTCACTCATGTCTGACTCTCTGTGACCCCATGGATAGCAGCATGCCAGGCAGATATTTGCAACTTAAATTTCCATATCCCACGCATTGAGTATCCCATATATCAGAAATTAACATAAATAGTATTGAGATAATGAACAAGTTGGACTTCAGATTTCATGATCATGTTTTATAACCTTATTAAACTTATATTTTTAATAAAATCTTTGGATTTTCAATTAAGTGACCATTTTGAACTCACATATCTTACAACCATTTTGTATATTATTAATTAGATTATTGTATCCTTAAATGCCAAAAGAACTTGAGGTCTAGTAAATACCTGCTAAAATTCGACCTCAAAGTCTAACTTTGCTCTATGACTTGGTTTATTGGGCTCTGTTCCACCAAAATGGCTAGAATGATCCAAACACTTTGGAAGAAAGCAAAAGATCACTTCTATTTAAAACTCTAGACAAATCACTATGATGCTTGTTTCATGGGCAGTTTGCAGTAGAGATGATAACGTTTTCATGGCATGAGGAATTGGTGAAATATTATGTGGGATACAATTAACTGCAGCATAATAACAGTAATCTCTATAAATTACATGATAAGAAAAATATTTGAAAACACCCAAATCACATTAGATGTCATATAGCCCGGTCACCTTGAAATGATTCAGACAATAACTTGGCAGCTGTTACTCTGTGGATACCATATATCTGGTTATCTCACAGAGTCAACTCACTGTCTTCTGAGTCACTTCATAACTGTGATTCATACTATACTAGATATTCCCCTCCCCCAATATAATTTACCTCTCAGGCTATTTCAGACTCTTTCTTCTTTCTTTTCTTTCTTCTTTCTTCTGCACCTCATCTCTAGAACTAAACACCTAATTATTCCAAAATAGATAGTGAATGAACAGAGAAGACCTAAAATACTTTTCATAATTATTTCAGAAAACTGTTAATTTATGAGAGGCAAGGTTTGTTTGTTCTTTAGGGTAATACTAATTCTAAGCTACCTCTACATCTCAGTTATACAGAGGTGCTTTGTTGAGCACTTACTATGTTCTGGTAAAGTATTGATCATTTTCTATGAATTTTCTGCTATGATTGTCAAGACAACACTCAAAGTGCTTTGCAAATGAGGAAAATTAAGGTTAAGTCATGCAGCCAGTATCAGAGTTGGAAGCTATCTGTGTCCTCTCTTTCATGAAACCCTACTGTCTTCCAGCTGCTTTTTTCATAATGTCTGATCTTCAGAAACGTGGTTTTATAGCCTCTCAAATGAGGCCAAGCATATTTATTTATCATTTGATTTATATTGATGTTTTCTCCACATAGAAGGTTCAGATGAGAAAGTAATAACATTAGCATCAACAACAAATCAACATAGTATTTGAATAAAGGTTTAGGATAAGAGGTTGTTTATTAGATTATAAATCCATAATTAATTCAAATGTACAATGAAAGCTATGCATAATGAAATTTTAAAATGTCTATGAATTCTTTTCAACATTACACATAGAATTCAGTAACGATTGTTTGAATGAGTCTGTGTAGAAACTTACACAGTTGTTTTTTTGACCTTCCAATACCCTCTTGGTACAAATTAACATGAATGTGTTGCTACTGGCACCAAATAGGAATTTTCTCAGACATATTGGCTTAAGTTAACTGCTTTCAATCAAAACTGCAAAAGCTCTTACAGCATTTCACCTGATTTTTGCACTTGGGGAAACATGTCATAGCTTGGCTATATAGTCTTGGCCAATTTTAGGGGAAAAAAGTGAACATTGTTTTACACAACTTTCCACAAAAGGAGGTTTTCATTTTCCATTGTATCTAGCTGGAAATACTAGTACCATAAATGTCAAGCAAAGCAGAGAGGAAAAAAGAATTTAGAACAACATTCAAAATTAGATTCATAATCTAATGGGTTGGCCAAAAAGTTCGTTCAGCTTTTTCAACATCAACTGGAAAACGCAAACAAACTTTTGGACCAACCCAATAATACAGTATATAGAGGTGAATTAAGAAAATATTTCCCAGATTTTACCTCACAGATCACCCATTTTAATTCACCCATTTTAATGACACATCTTCCATTACAGAATACCATGTCTGTTTCACTACTCTGTAAGAGCTAAATTCTGAGGCAATTAGAAAGTTATATCAAAACCTACCCATTCTATTTTCACTTCTCTGCTTCAGTTTTGCACCTCTGCACAATGTGAACAACTCCAGTAAAGGTTCTGAACAGAACAGTCCATTCTGGGCACTTTACTTCTGGAGAAGTCTAGTATTAGTAGGGAGATAATTTCAGTGAGGTAGGAGATAAGGCTTCCTTGATTGCTCAGCAGGGAAAGAATCTGCCTGCAGTGCAGGAGATATAGGAGATTCCAGTTTGATCCCTGAGTCTGAAAGGTCCCCTGAAGGAGGAAATAGTAACCCAGTACAGTATTCTTGACTGAAAAATCCCATGGAGAGAGTAGCCTGGTGGGTTATGATCCAAAGGGTCACAGAGAGTTGGACAAGATTGAGTGACTAAGCACAGGAGATAGAAAGAACCCTGGAAATGCATGCTGGGGGTCCCAGTGGTTTACATATAGCTTTGTTTGAACAGTCAGAGGAACATACTGCAGTATAACAAGACCAGCAAAACAGAGCAGGTTGCAGATATTCATAGCAATGACTAATGTCTACACTGAGAACTATGCACATAGGTCCCTTCTCCAGTTAAAGATTTGAGGAGGGAATTTGGCTGTCATAAAAACTAATCATAATTCACATCTCTGACTGCTGATGAATACTTAAGCTGTATAAAATTAACCTTAGAATACAGATAAAAACATGAAACTCCTTCAGTTCAGTTCAGTGGTGTCTGACTCTTTGTGACCCCATGAACTGCAGCACGCCAGGCCTCCCTGTCCATCACCAATGAAACTCCTTAGAACCTATGAAATGGTACTGAGAAATAGCCAAAAGAAGGAAAAGAAATTGCATTGTGAAACTCAAATAAAGAACATATATATGAAAATAACTTTTATACATCAAAAATTTTAGTCAACTGTTAGGCAACTTCAGACAATGTAAGAAGATGCAGTCTTGAGATAGGAGAATAACAAAAGATGAAGAAAGGCTGATATGACCAAAAAAAAAAAAGGAAAAGATTATAGGATGAAAAGAAAATGGAAAGTGGCTAGGTGACAAAGAATTGTAAGTAAAATAGACAGCAAAAGCAAATTAAAACCTATCAGATAGGCAGTACAAAGAGAAAATATTTCAGGAAACTATTTTTAATGGAAGTAAATGTAAGATGACCTACTAAATATGACATGTGAAACTATTAAACTAAACAGATAACCATGAGGAAAATGACAAAATTCTTTAAGGCATACAAAAGAATGAATTCCAAGTCAATCAGAGAAATAAATGAGAAAGAAAAAGGCACACAAATCCCAGAGGAAACATGGTTATGCTCCTTGATCATCTCAGAGTGAGTCGAATTTTCCAGACTTCTAGATCCCAAATCTAGAAGCAATAAAGAAAAACTGTGTAATTTAATTACCTAGAAGACTTCTTAAAACCTGTGCATGGCAAAAAACAAGCAAAATAAAATGACAAATGATACACGGAAATGTTTGCAAATTAGAGGCATAGAGCTAATATCCTTATGATATAAAGAGTATCTAAAGAAATATAGATGTGCAGTTCTGGAGTGACTCTGAGGAGATACCCCATGCCCAAGGGCAGAGATGCCCTCCAGCAAGACGGTAGGCGCTGGAGTGGCAGTTGCATGGTGTTGGAGTGGCGGCTACATGGTGCTGGAGCGATTTTGAGGAGATATCCCACATCCAAGGGCAAAGAAGTAGCCCCAGCAACATGATAGGAGGGGAGAAATCACATTTAGAATCAAACCCCATACCCTCCAGCGATACTCAGAGGGCTGAAACATATTTTAACACCACCCTTGATACCAGGACCCAGAGGTACCACAGAGACTGAAACAGAACTGTGTTTGGGTGCCTCCTGAGGAGGTACACGTCAGCAGTGGACTGCTGCGGGAGCAGAGGCTCTGGGTGCAGTAGATTTGGATATGGGATAAACCCTCTTGAAGGAGGTCTCCATTAACCCACCATAGAGCCGCCAGAACTTACAGAGGACTAGGGAAACAGACTCTGAGAAGGCACAAACAGAACCTTGTGTGCACCAGGACCCAGGAGAAAGGAGCAGTGATCCCACAGGAGACTGACCCAGACTTGCCCATGACTGTGCTAGAGCCAATGGTGGAGATGTGGCTAGGAGGTGGCTTGTTTCAGGATTGGGTGACACTGAGTGCAGTAGGCATGCACTATTGAAGGAGGTCACCATTATCTTCCTCACCTCCACCAGAGTTTGGCCTCAGGTCAAGCAACAGGGAGGGGACACAGCCCTGCCAATCAACAGAAAATTGGACTAAAGATTTATTGAGTATGGCCCCATAGTTCATTGGAGAAGGCAATGGCAACCTACTCCAGTACTCTTGCCTGGAAAATCCCATGCACTGAGGAGCCTGGTAGGCTACAGTCCATGGGGTCGCTAAGAGTTAGACACGACTGAGCGACTTCACTTTCACTTTTCACTTTCATGCATTGGAGAAGGAAATGACAACCCACTCCAGTGTTCTTGCCTGGAGAATCGCAAGGACAGCAGAACCTGGTGGGTTGCCGTCTATGAGGTTGCACAGAATCAGACACGACTGAAGCGACTTAGCAGCAGCAGCAGCTGTCTATCAGATCGAATCCCATGAATCTATTTGTCACTTCTACTGTATAATTGTAAAGGATTTGATTTAGGTAATACCTGAATGGTCTAGTGGTTTTGCCTACTTTCTTTAATTTAAGTCTCAATTTGGCAATAAGGAGTTCATGATCTGAGCCACAGTCAGCTCCTAGTCTTGTTTTTGCTGACTATATAGAGTTTCTTCATCTTTGGCTGCAAAGAATATAATCAATCTGATTTTGGTATTGACCATCTGGTAATGTCCATGTGTAGTCTTCTCTTGTATTTTTGAAAGAAGTTTCCTATGATTAGTGAGTTCTCTTGGCAAAACTCTATTAGCCTTTGCCCTGCTTCATTCTGTATTCTAAGGCCAAATTTGCCCATTACTCCAGGTGTTTCTTGATGTCCTACTTTTACATTCCAGTCCCCTATAACGAAAAGAACATCTATTCTGGGTGTTAGTTCTAGAAGTTCTTGTGGGTCTTCATAGAACCATTCAACTTCAGCTTCAACATTACTGGTCGGGGTATAGACTTGGATTACCATGATGTGTGAATGATTTGCCTTAGAAAGGAACAGAGATCACTCTGTCATTTTTGAGATTGCATCCAAGTACTGCAGTTCGGACTCTTTTGTTGACTATGAGGGCTACTCCATTTCTTCTAAGGGATTCTTGCCCATAGTAGTAGATACAATGGTCATCTGAGTTAAATTCACTCATTCCTGTCCATTTTATTTGCTGATTCCTAAAATGTCAACATTCACTCTTGCCACTTCCTGTTTGACCACTTCAAATTTGCCTTGATTCATGGAATTAACATTCCAGGTTCCTGTACAATATTTTTATTTACAGCATCAGACTTTACTTCCATCACCAGTCACATCAACAACTGTGTGTTGTTTCTGCATGGCTCCATCTCTTCATTCTTTCTGGAGTTAGTTCTCCATTGATCTCCCAGGCACCTACAAACCTGGGGAGTTCATCTTTCAGTGTCCTATCTTTTTTGCCTTTTCATACTGTTCATGGGGTTCTCAAGGCAAGAGTACTGAAGTGGTTTGCCATTCCCTTCTCCAGTGGACCACATTTTGTCAGATGTCTCCACCATGACACATCCACCTTGGGTGGCCCTACACGGCATGGCTCATCATTTCATTAAGTTAGAGAAGGGTGTGGTACATGTAATCAGATTGGTTAGTTTCTGTGATTGTAGCTTTCAGTCTGGCTGCCCTCTGATGGAGAAGGTAAGAGGCTTATGGAAGCTTCCTATGGGAGAGACTCATGAGGGAGAAACTAGGTCTTGTTCTAATGGGTGGGGTCTTGCTCATTAAATCTTTAATTCAATTTTCTGTTGATGGGGGGAGCTATGTTTCCTCCTCACTATTTACCTGGGGCCAAACTATGGTGGAGGTAATGAAGATAATGAGGATCTCCTTCAAAAGATCCCATGAATGTACTGCTACATTCACTGCCCTCAACCCTGCAGCAGGCTACCACCAACCCATGCCTCCACTGGAGATTCTTGGACAACCGGGCAAGTCTGGGTCAGTCTCTTGTGGGGTCACTGCTCCTTTCTTCTAGGTCTTGGTGTGCACTAGGTTCTGTTTGTGCCCCCAAAAGTCTATTTCCCAGTCTTGTGTAAGTTCTGGCAGGTCTTTGGAGGGGTTAATGGCAAACTCTTCCAGAAGAGCTTATGCCATAACCAAGTCTGCTGCATCCAGAGCCCATCCGTGTGGCATTCCACTGCTGACCCGTACTTCCACATGAGATGCTCCAACACACTACAGTCTCAGTCTGTGTGGGGTCCCTGGGTACTGGTGGGCATGATGTTTGTTTGAGCACTCTGAGTATCAGAGTACCTGATGAACTATGGATGGAGGTTTGTGGCATTGTACAGGAGACAGGAAACAAGACCAACCCCAAGAAAAACAAATGCAAAAAAGAAAAAATGGCAGTCAGAGGAGGACTTACAAATAGCTGTGAAAAGAAGACAAGTGAAAAGCAAAGGAGAAAAAGAAAGATATACCCATTTGAATGCAGAGTTCCAACAAATAGCAAGGAGAGTTAAGCCTTCCTCAGTGATCAGCGCAAAGAAATAGAGGAAAAGAATAGAATGGGAAAGACTAGAGATCTCTTCAAGAAAATTAGAGATACCAAGGGAACATTTCATGCAAAGATGGGCTCAATAAAGGACGGAAATAGTATGGACCTAACAGATGCAGAAGATATTAGGAAGAGGTGGCAAGAATACACAGAATAACTATACAAAAATTATCTTCACAGATAATCCCAGATGATCATGATGGTGGGATCACTCACCTAGAGCCAGAAATCCTGGAAAGCGAAATCAAGTGGGCCTTAGGAAGCATCACTACAAACAAAGCTAGTGGAGGTTATGGAATTCTACCTGAGTTATTTTAAATCTCAAGTTGATGCTGTTAAAGTGCTGCGCTCAATATGCCAGTAATGGAAAACTCAGCAGTGTCCATAGGGCTGGAAAAGGTCAGTTTTAATTCCAATCCCAAAGAAAAGCAATGCCAAAGAATGCGCAAACTACCACACAATTGCATTCATCTCACACACTAGTAAAGTAATGCTCAAAATTCTCCAAGGCAGGCTTCAACAGTATGTGAACTATGAACTTCCAGATGTTCAAGCTGGATTTATAAAAAACAGAGGAACCAGAGATCAAATTGTAAACATCTGTTGGATTATTGAAAAAGGAAGAGAGTTCCAGAAAAACATCTATTTTTGCTTTATTGACCATGTTAAATTCTTTGACTATGGATCACCACAAACTGTGGAAAATTCTTAAAGAGATGGGAATACCAGACCACCTGACCTCCCTCTTGAGAAATGTGTATTTCAAGAACTCTGCAGGTCAAGAAGCAACAGTTAGAACTGGACGTGGAACAACAGACTGGTTCCAAATAGGAAAAGGAGTATCACAAGGGTGTATATTGTCACCTTGCTTATTTAACTTATATACACAGAACATCATGAGAAAAGCTGGGCTGGATGAAGCACAAGCTGGAATCAATATTGCTTGGAGAAATAGTAATAACCTCATATATGCAGATGACACCATCCTTGTGGCAAAAAGCAAAGAAGAACTAAAGAGCCTCTTGATGAAAGTGAAAGAGGAGAGTGAAAAAGTTGGCTTAAAGCTCAACATTAAGCAAACGAAGGTCATGGCATCTGGTCCCATCACTTCATTGCACATAGATGGGGAAACAGCGGAAACAGTGTCAGACTTTATTTTTTTGGGCTCCAAAATCGCTGCAGATGGTGACTGCAGCCATGAAATTAAAAGACGCTTACTCCTTGGAAGGAAAGATATGACCAACCTAGATAGCATATTCAAAAGCAGAGACATTACTTTGCCAACAAAGGTACATCTGGTCAAGGCTATGGCTTTTTCAGTAATCATGTATGGATGTGAGAGCTGGACTATAAAGAAAGGTAAGCACTGACGAATTGATGCTTTTGAACTGTGGTGTTGGAGAAGACTCTTGAGAGTGCCTTGGACTGCAAGGAGATTGAACCAATCCATTTTAAAGGAAATCAGTCCTGGGTGTTCTTTGGAAGGACTGATGTTGAAGCTGAAACTCCAAAACTTTTGCCACCTGATGGGAGGAACTGACTCATTTGAAAAGACCCTGTTTCTGGGAAAGAAGGCAGGAGGAGAAGGGGACAAGAGAGGATGAGAAGGTTAGATGGCATCACCGACTCGATGGACGTGAGTTTGAGTGAACTTCAGGAGTTGTGATGGACAGGGAGGCCTGGGCTGCTGCAGTTTATGGGGTCGCAAAGAGTCAGACATGACTGAGTGACTGAACTGAAAACTTGCAAGAGAAAACCTACAAAAACAAGCCGAGATCAATAAAGTAAATTATAGTAGAATCATACAATTACAGCAAATGTGAATGGATTAAAATCTCCAACCAAAAGAGAGAAGCTGGTAAAACAGATACAAAAATATACCCCTCTATATTCTGTCTACAAGAGACCCATTTCAAACCTAGGGATACATACAGATCAAGAGTAAGAGGCTATGTAAAGATATTCCATGAGATTGGAAATCAAAAGAAAGCAGTAGAAGCCATACTGACATCAGATAAAATAGAGTTTAACATAAGGATAATTACAAGAGACAAGGAAGGACACTCTATAATGATCAAGGAATCAATCCAAGAAGAAGAGATAACAATTATAAATATATATGTACCCAACATAAGAGCACCTAAATACATAAGCCAAATGCTAAAATCTATAAAATGGGAAATTGACAATAGCACAATAATAGTGAGAAATGTGAACACTCCACTCACTTCACCCCAATGGATAGGTCACAGATCATCCAGATAGAAAATTAATAAGGAAACACAGGCCTTAAATTGGACCCAGTGCACCTAATTGATATATGCAGAACATTTCATCCAAAAACAATGGAATCCAGTTTTTTTTCAAATGCATATGAAATATTCTTGAGAATAGATGACATATTGGGTCACAAATCAAAACTTGGCAGATTTTTATAAATTAAAATTGTATTAAGAATTTTTCTACAAGAAAAAAAAAACCTGTAAAAACCACAAGCACATGGAGGCTAACCAATATGCTTCAGAATAATCAAGAAATTACTGAAGAAATTGAAGAGGAAATAAAAAAATACCTAAAAACAAATGACAATGAAAACTTGACAACTCAAAACATATGAAATGCCATAAAAGCAGTGGCAAGAACTAAGAACTAAGTTTATAGCAATAAAATCCTACTTCAAAAAACAAATAAGCATCAAATAAGCAACCTAAACTTACACCTAAAACAATTAAAAAGAGCAAAAAATATTCAACATTAGTAGAAGCAATCATAAGAATCAGAGCAGAAATAAGTGAAAAAGAAACGAAGGAGAGAAGAGCAAAGATAAATAAAACTAAAAGCTGGTTATTTGAGAAAATAAGCAAAATTGACCTACTATCAGCTAGACTCATCAAAAACAAAAGGGAGAAGACTCAAATCAGAAGAATTAGAAATGAGAATGGAGAAGTTACAATAGATGACACAGAAATAAAAGAGACTGCTAAGAGCAACGTTTAAAAATGAACAACCTGGAAGAAATAGACCAGTTCTTCAAAAAAATATAGCCTTTCAACTGAACCAAAATTAAAATAGAAACTGTGACCAAAATTCTTTCAGAAAACAAAATCCCAGGGTCAGATGACTTTACAGGTGAATTCTAACAAATGTTTAGAGAAGAAATAACACCTATATTGCTCAAACTCTTTCAGAAAATCACAATGGAAGGAAAACTCCCAGACCAATTCCATGAGGCCACTGATACCAAAACCACATGAAGATATCACAAGAAAAGAAAAGTACAGGCCAATGTCTCTGATGAACATAGACACAAAATCTTCAACAAACTTCTAGCGAACAGAATCCAACAACACATTTAAAGGATGATGCACCATGATCAAGTGAGGTTTATCACAGGAATTCAAAGTTTATTCAATATATGTAATCAATCAATGTGACACAGCATGCTAGTAATTGAAACATAAAAACATAAAATCATCTGAAGAGATGGGGAAAAAGATTTTTGAAAAAATTCAATACCCATTTATGGTAAAAACTCTCCAGGAAGTAAGCATAGAAAAACATATGTCAACATAATAAAGGCCATATATGACAAATCCATAGCAAACATTATTTACAGCAGTGAAAAACTGAAAGAATCTCCTCTAAGATCAGGAGCAAGGCAAGTGTGTCCACTCTTGCCACTATTATTCAGTGGTTTTTGAAGTCCTAGCAGTAATAATTAGAAGACAAAAGGAAATGAAAGGAATTTAGATTGGAAAAGAAGTAAAACTCTCACTGTTTGCCGACAACATACATTGAAAACCCTAGAGATGCCACCAGAAAATTACTAGAGGTAATCAATGAATACAGTAAAGTAAGAAGATATAAAATTAATACACAGAAATCTCCAGCATTTCTATACATTAATAATGAAAAATCAGAAGAGAAATTAGGGAAATAATCCCATTCATCAATGCAACAAAAAGATTAAAATCAATAGCTGTAAGCTTACATAAACAGACAAAAGAATTGTATGCAGAAAATTGTAATACACTGTTGAAAGAACATATAAAAATAAAAAATAAACAAAAATATCTTGTCTACCTCAAAATTCCTAAAAAATTAAAAATTAAAAAATATATGTTTAAATAACCCACCTGTTAAAGAAAATATGCTGCTGCTGCTGCTAAGTCGCTTCAGTTGTGTCCGACTCTGTGCGACCCCAGAGACGGCAGACCACCAGGACCCCCCTCCCTGGGATTCTCCAGGCAAGAACACTGGAGTGGGTTGCCCTTTCCTTCTCCAATGCATGAAAGTGAAAAGTGAAAGTGAAGTCGCTCAGCCGAGTCCGACTCTAGCGACCCCATGGACTGCAGCCCACCAGGCTCCTCCATCCAGGGGATTTTCCAGGCAAGAGTACTGGAGTGGGGCGCCACTGCCTTCTCTGTAAAGAAAATATAGTAGATAGTTAAACACACTTATAAATGCAAAAATATACTATATATATATATATAAAAATGTTTGGAGGGCAGTGAAATTTATGATATAAAGGAAAATTACAGCCTTAAGTACTTAAAAAAAAAGACTGAAAATTAATAAGGTGTCCAATTTACGTTAGGGGAGAAAAGCCATGGAGTAAATCCAACAGAATTTAAAGGAATGAAATAAATATATTATGTGAAATTAATAGAAGAAAAAAACAGGAATACATAGATCAACAAAAGATGAATGTATTTATTTATTTTTTTTAAATTAAATCTTTGTAAGACTAGAAGGAAAAATTTTAAGAAAGAGTTAAGACTTTGTTATCTCAACACCTGTTAAGTGGAGCACAGTGTGATGGATGGGAAGCCAGGGTTCAACAATAGATCATGAGAAGATCCAGAACAGAAGTCTATTAGTAATGGGTCTTGAAGGAAGTCCAGACATCCCTGGAGCGGCCATATAGGGAAGTTAAACAGGATGCAGACAGAAAGACAGGACCTAGTGTGCATGCCTTTATTATAATTTGATCAATTGAAAAAATAGCCTGGTTTTGTTAAGTCCCAAGGGGTCATATCTAAGAAGTGCATAAGGTAAACAAGCCCCAGGAGGCAGGGAGACTGTTGATGCAAGGACAGTTGGGGAGTCACGTCAAGAATTTCCATTTGCTTGTGAAGTTGCATTGCTATCCAGAACATGTGATTCATTTGTATGAGGGACTGGTATCAGTTTAAGGACCCAGTAGTCTACTTGACCACACAAAATTAGTACCATGGAATAGCTTAGCTAAGCTCTAGACCAAAAGTATAAATGAGTAAGATTACAGTTAAAAGAGAGTCATACAGATACATGAGAATAAAAAGACAATATTAAGATATAGTCAATAACTTGGCAAATAAATTTGAAAGCTTACACTAGGTGAGTAAATTTACAGAAAAATATAACTTTGTACCCCAATGTTCATTGCAGCACTGTTTATAATAGCCAGGACATGGAAGCAACCTAGATGTCCATCAGCAGATGAATGGATAAGAAAGCTGTGGTACATATACACAATGGAGTATTACTCAGCCATTAAAAAGAATACATTTGAATCAGTTCTAATGAGGTGGATGAAACTGGAGCTTATTATACAGAGTGAGGTAAGCCAGAAAGAAAAACACCAATACAGTATACTAACGCATATATATGGAATTTAGAAAGATGGTAACAATAACCCTGTATACGAGACAGCAAAAGAGACATTGATGTATAGAACAGTCTTTTAGACTCTGTGGGAGAGGGAGAGGGTGGGTTGATTTAGGAGAATGGCATTGAAATATATATAATATCATATATGAAACGAGTCGCCAGTCCAGGTTCAATGCACGATACTGGATGCTTGGGGCTGGTGCAATGAGATGACCCAGAGGGATGGTATGAGGAGGGAGGAGGAGGGAGGAGGGTTCAGGATGGGGAACACATGTATACCTGTGGTGGATTCATTTTGATATATGGCAAAACCAATACATTATTGTAAAGTTAAAAAGTAAAATAAAATTTAAAAAATAAAACAACAACAAAAAGAAAATTTAAAAAATTGACAATAATAAGAAATTTGAATATTGCTATAATTATTAATGAATTCATTAATTCATTTTATTACTTGTGGAAGTGATAAAAACCTTTCTACACATCAAAAAAAAAAAAACACAAGGATCAAAATTCTTTATAAGATGATTTTATTAGCCTTTCAAGGAACAAATTATCCTAATCTTATGTAAACTAAAGAGCAAACTAGGAATACTTTCCCATGCATTCAATAGGGTGAGAAATAACAAGGAAATTTGCAAGCTCATTTTACTCACAAAAATTGTTAGAAAAAAGTTTAAGAAAATAATAGTAATCTGAAACCAGCAAGGGGGAAGGGAGATAATAAACCTAGATTCATATAACCTCGTATAAATAACACAAATTAATATACCTAGAATGAAAAGTTAGTTAAATTTTATATAATATGTAAAGATTTCTCACAAGATTAGCACATTTAATACATATTATTTTATTGTGAAGAAAAACAATCTGTTACTATATAACATGTGAAAAAAAGGGCCATACACCAAAGAAGGCAAAGTGGCTGTTTGAGGAGATTTTATAAATAGTTGAGGAAAGAAGAGAAGCAAAAAGCAAGGGAGAAAGGGAAAGATATAACCAAGAAAATGCAGAGTTCCAAAGAATAACAAGGAGGAATAAGAAGGTCTTCTTAAACATTATAAAGAAATAGAGGAAAATGATAGAATGGGAAAGACTAGAGATATCTTCAAAAAATTGGACATATCAATGGAATGTTTCATGCAAAGATGGGCACAATAAAGAACAGAGTGGTAAGGACCTAAGAAAGCAGAAGAGATTAAAAGAGGTGACAAGAATACTGAGAATTATACCAAAAAAAGGCCTTAGTGACCCAGATAACCACAATGGATGATGTGGTCATTCACCTAGAGTCAGACATTTCTGGAGTGAGAAGTCAAGTGGGCCTTAGGAAACATTATACGAACAAACCTAGTGGAGGTGATGAAATTCCATCCTAAAAGATGATACTGTGAAAGTGCTGCACTCAATGTGTCAGCAAATTTGGAAGCTCAGCAGTGGCCATAGAACTGGAAAACTAAGTTTTCATTCCAATCCCAAAGAAGGGCAATGCCAAAGCATGTTATAGCTACCATAAAATTGTGCTCATTTCACATGCTAGTAAGTTTATGCTCAAAAATCCTTCAAGCTAGCCTTCAGCAGTGTGCAAACCAAGAACTTACAGAAGTACAAGCTGGGTTTAAAAAGTCAGAGGAATCAATGATCAAATTGTCAGCATCCATGGGGTCATAGAGAAAGCAAGAGAATTCCAGGAAAAAAACATCTACTTCTGCCTCATTGACTAAGCTAAAGCCTTTGACAGTGTGGATCACAACAAACTGTGGACAATTCTTAAAGAAATGGGAATACCAGACCACTTTACCTGGCTCCTGAGAAACCTGTATGCAGGTCAAGAAGCAACAGTTAGAAATAGACATGGAACAACTGACTGGATCAAAATTGGGAAAGACGTACAATAAGATTGTCACCCTGCTTATTTTATTTATGTGACATGCAGGGATGAATGAATCACAAGTTGGAATCAAGACTGCCAGGAGAAATATCAGCAACCTAAGATATGCAAGTGACACAACTCTAATGGCAGAATATGAAGAGGAAATAGAAAGCCTCTTAATGATGGTGAAAGAGCTATCTTGAAACACAACACTAAAAAGCGAAGATCATGGCATCTGCTTCCAACAGTTGAGTTCCGTTCAGTTCAGTACTCAGTCGTGTCTGACACTTTGCGACCCTATGAATCGCAGCACGCCAGGCCTCCCTGTCCATCACCAACTCCCAGAGTTCATTCAGACTCACGTCCATCGAGTCAGTGATGCCATCCAGCCATCTCATCCTCTGTTGTCCCCTTCTCCTCCTGCCCCCAATCCCTCCCAGCATCAGAGTCTTCTCCAATGTGTCAACTCTTCGCATGAGGTGGCCAAAGTACTGGAGTTTCAGCTTTAGCATCAGTTGTTCCAAAGAAATCCCAGGGCTGATCTCCTTCAGAATGGACTGGTTGGATCTCCTTGCAGTCCAAGGGACTCTCAAGAGTCTTCTCCAACACCACAGTTCAAAAGCATCAATCCTTGGGTGCTCAGCCTTCTTCACAATCCAACTCTCACATCCATACATGACCACAGAAAAAACGATAGCCTTGACTAGACCGACCTTTGTTAGCAAAGCAATGTCTCTGCTTTTGAATATGCTATCTAGGTTGGTCATAACTTTCCTTCCAAGGAGTAAGTGTCTTTTAGTTTCGTTGCTGCAGTCACCATCTGCAGTGATTTCGGAGCCCCCCAAAATAAAGTCTGAAACTGTTTCCACTGTTTCCCCATCTATTTCCCAAGAAGTGATGGGACCGAATGCCATGATCTTTGTTTTCTGAATGTTGAGCTTTAAGCCACCTTTTTCACTTTCCTCTTTCACCTTCATCAAGAGGCTTTTTAGTTGCTCTTTACTTTCTACCATAAGGGTGGTGTCATCTGCATACCTGAGGTTATTGATATTTCTCCTGGCAATCTTGATTCCAGCTTGTGCTTCTTCCAGCCCAGCATTTCTCACGATGTACTCTGCATAGAAGTTAAATAAACATGGTGACAATATACAGCCTTGACGTACTCCTTTTCCTATTTGGAACCAGTCTGTTGTTTCCATTCCAGTTCTAACTGTTGCTTCCTGTCCTGCATACCAATTTCTCAAGAGGCAGGTCAGGTGCTCTGGTATTCCCATCTCTTTCAGAATTTTCCACAGTTTATTGTGATACACACAGTCAAAAGCTTAGGTATAGTCAATAAAGCAGAAATAAATGTTTTCCTGGAACTCTCTTGCTTATTCCATGATCCAGTGGATGTTGGCAATTTGGTCTCTGGTTCCTCTTCCTTTTCTAAAACCAGCTTGAACATCAGGAAGTTCACAGTTCACGTATTGCTGAAGCCTGGCTTGGAGAATTTTGAGCATTACTTAACTAGCGTGTGAGATGAGTGAAATTGTGCAGTAGTTTGAGCACTCTTTGACATTGCCTTTCCTTGGGATTGGAATGAAAACATACCTTTTCCAGTCCTGTGGCCACTGCTGAGTTTTCCAAATTTGCTGGCATATTGAGTGCAGCACTTTCACAGCATCATCTTTCAGGATTTGAAAGAGTTCAACTGGAATTCCATCACCTCCACTAGCTTTGTTTGTAGTGATGATTTCTAAGGCCCACTTGACTTCACATTCCAGGATGTCTGGCTCTAGGTCAGTGATCACACCATCGTGTTTATCTGGGTCGTTAAGATCTTTTTTGTACAGTTTTTCTGTGTATTTTTGCCACCTCTTCTTAATATCTCCTGTTTCTGTTAGGTCCATCGCATTTCTGTCCTTTATCGAGCTCATCTTTGCATGAAATGTTCCCTTGGCATCTCAAATTTTCTTGAAGAGATCTCTAGTCTTTCCCATTCTGTTGTTTTCCTCTATTTCTTTGCATTGATCACTGAGGAAGGCTTTCTTATCTCTTCTTGCTATTCTTTGGAACTCTGCATTCAGATGCTTATATCTTTCCTTTTCTCCTTTGCTTTCTGTTTCTCTTCTTTTCATAGCTATTTGTAAGGTCTCCCCAGACGGCCATTTTACTTTTTTGCATTTCTTTTCCATGGGGATGGTCTGGATCCCTGTCTCCCGTACAGTGTCACGAACTTCATTCCATAGTTCATCAGGCACTCTATCTATCAGATCTAGGCCCCTAAATCTATTTCTCACTTCCACTGTATCATCATAAGGGATTTGATTTACATCATACCTGAATGGTCTAGTGGTTTTCCCTACTTTCTTCAGTTTCAGTCTGAATTTGGCAATAAGGAGTTCATGATCTGAGCCACAGTCAACTCCTGGTCTTGTTTTTGTTGACTGTATAGAGTTTCTCCATCTTTGGCTGCAAAGAATATAATCAATCTGATCACGGTGTTGACCATCTGGTGATGTCCATATGTAGAGTCTTCTCCTGTGTTGTTGGAAGAGGGTGTTTGCTATGACCAGTGCATTTTCTTGGCAAAACTCTATTAGTCTTTGCCCTGCTTCATTCCGTATTCCAAGGCCAAATTTGCCTGTTATTCCAGGTGTTTCTTGACTTCCTACTTTTGCATTCCAGTCCCCTATAATGAAAAGGACATCTTTTTTGGGTGTTAGTTCTAAAAGGTCTTGTAGGTCTTCATAGAACCATTCAACTTCAGCTTCTTCAGCGTTACTGGTTGGGGCATAGACTTGGATTACTGTGACATTGAATGGTTTGCCTTGGAAACGAACAGAGATCATTCTGTCATTTTTGAGATTGCATCTAAGTACTACATTTCAGACTCTTTTGTTGACCATGATGGCCACTCCATTTCTTCTGAGGGATTCCTGCCCTCATTAGTAGATACAATGGTTATCTGAGTTAAATGCACCCATTCCAGTCCATTTGAGTTCGCTGATTC
The DNA here is from genome assembly GCA_935064755.1 of Tragelaphus eurycerus. Taxonomy (NCBI): domain Eukaryota; kingdom Metazoa; phylum Chordata; class Mammalia; order Artiodactyla; family Bovidae; genus Tragelaphus; species Tragelaphus eurycerus. The sequence continues at coordinate 1,403,608 of CAKXYN010000057.1, read as the reverse complement.
CTAGAATGTTAACCTTCACTCTTGCCATCTCTTGTTTGACCACTTCCAATTTGCCTTGATTCATGGACCTGACATTCCAGGTTCCTATGCAATATTGCTCTTTACAGCATCGGACCTTATTTCTATCACCAGTCATATCCACAACTAGGTATTGTTTTTGCTTTGGCTTCATCTCTTCATTCTTTCTGGAGTTATTTCTCCACTGATCTCCAGTAGTATATTGGGCACCTATTGACCTGGGGACTTCCTCTTTCAGTATCCTATCATTTTGCCTTTTCATACTGTTAATGGGGTTCTCAAGGCAAGAATACTGAAGTGGTTTTCCATTCCCTTCTCCACCATCACTTCATTGCAAATAGAAGGAGGAAAGCAGATTTTATTTTCTTGGTCTTCAAAATCACTGCAGATGTGTGTGGATTTATCTCTAGGCTTTCTATTTTGTTCCATTGATCTATATTTCTGTCTTTTTGCCAGTACCATACTGTCTTGATGTCTGTGGCTTTGTAGTAGAGCCTGAATGGATAAGAAATCTGTGGTACATATACACAATGGAGTATTCAGATCAGATCAGTCACTCAGTCATGTCCGACTCTTTGCGATCCTATGAACTGCAGCACACCAGGCCTCCCTATCCATCACCAGCTTTCAGAGGTCACTCAGACTTACATTCATCGAGTCAGTGATGCCATCCAGCCATCTCATCCTCTGTCGTCCCCTTCTCCTCCTGCCCTCAATCCCTCCCAGCATCAGAGTCTTCTCCAATGAGTGAACTCTTCGCATGAGGTGGCCAAAATACTGGAGTTTCAGCTTTAGCATCATTCCTTCCAAAGAAATCCCAGGGCTGATCTCCTTCAGAATGGAACGGTTGGATCTTCTTGCAGTCCAAGGGACTCTCAAGAGTCTTCTCCAACACCACAGTTCAAAAGCATCAATTCTTCGGCGCTCAGCCTTCTTCACAGTCCAGCTCTCACATCCATACATGACCACAGGAAAGACCATAGCCTTGACTAGGTGAACCTTTGTTGGCAAAGTGACGTCTCTGCTTTTGAATATACTATCTAGGTTGGTCATAACTTTCCTTCCAAGGAGTAAGCGTCTTTTCATTTCATGGCTGCAGTCACCATCTGCAGTGATTTGGGAGCCCCCCAAAATAAAGTCTAACACTGTTCCCACTGTTTCTCCATCTATTTCCCATGTAGTGATGGGACCAGATGCCATGATCTTCGTTTTCTGAATGTTGAGCTTTAAGCCAACCTTTTCACTCTCCACTTTCACTTTCATCAAGAGGCTTTTGAGTTCCTCTTCACTTTCTGCCATAAGGGTGGTGTCATCTGCATATCTGAGGTTATTGATATTTCTCCCAGCAATCTTGATTCCAACTTGTGTTTCCTCCAGCCCAGCATTTCTCATGATGTACTCTGTATATAAGTTAAATAAACATGGTGACAATATACAGCCTTGACGTACTCCTTTTCCTATTTGGAACCAGTCTGTTGTTCCATGACCAGTTCTAACTGTTGCTTCCTGGCCTGCATACAGATTTCTCAAGAGGCAGATCAGGTGGTCTGGTATTCCCATCTCTCTCAGAATTTTCCACAGTTTATTGTGATCTACACAGTCAAAGGCTTTGGCATAGTCAATAAAGCAGAAATAGATGTTTTTCTGGAACTCTCTTGCTTTTTCCATGATCCAGCGGATGTTGGCAATTTGATCTCTGGTTCCTCTGCCTTTTCTAAATCCAGCTTGAACATCAGGAAGTTCACGGTTCACATATTGCTGAAACCTGGCTTGGAGAATTTTGAGCATTACTTTTCTAGCATGTGAGATGAGTGCAATTGTGTGGTAGTTTGAGCACTCTTTGGCATTGCCTTTCTTTGGGATTGGGAGTATTACTCAGCCATTTAAAAGAATGGAGTATTTCTCAGCCATTTAAAGAATGTAGTATTACTCAGCCATTTAAAAGAATACATTTGAATCAGTTCTAATGAGGTGGATGAAACTGGAGCCTATTATACAGAATGAAGTAAGCCAGAAAGAAAAACACAAATACAGTATACTAACGCATATATATGGAATTTAGAAAGATGGTAACAATAACCCTGTATATGAGAAAGCAAAAGAGACACTGATGTATAGAACAGTCTTTTGGACTCTGGGAGAGGGAGAGGGTGGGATGATTTGGGAGAATGGCATTGAAATAAGTATAATATCATGTATGAAATGAGTCACCAGTCCAGGTTCAGTGCCTGATACTGGATGCTTGGAGCTGATGCACTGGGACGACCTAGAGGGATAGTATGGGGACGGAGGAGGGAGGAGGGTTCAGGATGGGAACACATGTATACCTGTGGCAGATTCATTTTGATACATGGCAAAACCAATACAATATTATAAAGTTAAATAACATAAAAATATATTAAAAAAAAAAAAAAAACAACACTGCAGATGATGGCTGCAGTGATGAGAGTAAAACTCTGAAAAACCTAGACAGAGTGTTTAAAAGCAGAGACATCACTTTCCTGACAAAGGTCCTTGTAGTCAAATCTATGTTTTTTCCAGTAGTTATGTACCAATGTGAGAGTTGTACTATCAAGAAGGCTGAGCACGGAAGAATTGATGCTTTTAAATTATGGTGTTGAAGAAGACTCTTGAGAGTTGCATGGATGAGAAGAAGATAAAGTCAATCCATCCTGAAGTAAATCAACCCTGAATATTAATTAGAAGGACTGATGCTGAAGCTGAAGCTCCAAAACTTTAGCCCCGTGATACAAAGAGCCAACTCATTGGAAAAGACATTGATGCAGGGAAAAATTGAAGACAAAAGGGGAATGAGGTATTAGAGGATGAGATGTTTAGGAAACATCACTGATTCAGTGAACATGAATTTGAGTGATGCCCAGATATAATGGAGAACAGGGAAACCTGGCCTGCTGTAGATCATGGAGTCACATAGAGTCAGACCTGAAATAATGATTGAATAACGAAAACATCAACCAATATGCTAATGTGTTATTAATCGAAGATTGCAATTAATTTATTTGCCTAAATTCCATAAATTTATAAAAGAAGTAGTTGGTTTATTTTAAAATATGTTGTCATAATTATGATGTAAATACATAGAAAATATATAAAGATGTTAAAACATAAAATATATTAAACAAAGTCACTGAGAACATGACTTTTGATATCACCAATTCTGGAGTAGAAGACAAAAAGTAGAATAAGATTTAAACACTTGTGCTCAGAAAGTGACCTTCTTGGGTTTTAATTTCTTTCTCCTATTTTCAATCACTATATGATATAAGGCAATTTACTCAATTTCTGGATGAAAATGGTCATGGGTTGTTAAATTGCTGAAACTGTGTAAAGTACTGAATAAAATGAATTATCACACTATTCATGAAAAATTACTTGAAAAACTATGTATCTTCTGTTTAGAGGTGATTGTTCCCATGTCATCCTCCTTGCCATGCATGAACTGGATGAAACAGGACTCAGCATATGTCAGGGAGTGTTAATGGGGATGGTACCTGATTCTTCAAATCTAGGCCTCACTCTGAGTGTTAAGGAAAACAAATGTCTTCCCTTATAAAATAACCCCTTCTTAAAAACTAAAATCTCTGGATTTGTGAGGAGTAACTTTTGTTTTCAATCATTAGTGTCAGAACACAAAAGGCTAGGTGTAAGAAACAAATATAAATATCCACATATTGTTGATCTTTGTCAACCTGAAATTTTAAGTAACCTGTTTCAGGGAAGATGTACTATGGTGCAATGAAAAGAGTCCTAGATTAGCTAACAATTGGTATAGACTTAACTTGTCTGAGTCCATGTCTTTCCTCAAACTTGATCAGAACGGTTTTTCCAGTTACATACTAAAATAACTGTTCCACTTGGATGGAATAAGTAGCTTAGCTTGAGAAAAATCAAATATGGATATCTAGACTGTAATAGCAACTTAGAATTTTTTTTTTTTTTGTATTTTTAAAAATTTTATTGGAGGCTAATTACTTTACAATATTGTGGTGGTTTTTGCCATACATTCACATGAATCACTCATGGGTGTACATGTGTTCCCCATCCTTACCCTCCCTCCCACCTCCCTCCCCATCCCATCCTTCTGGGTCATCCTAGTACACCAGCCCTGGGCACCCTGTCTCATGAATCAAACCTAGACTGCCAATCTATTTCACATATGATAATATACATATTTAAATGCTATGCTCTCAAATCATTCCACCCTTATCTTCTCCCACAGAGTCCAAAAGTCTGTTCTTTACATCTGTGTCTCTTTTGCTGTCTTGTATATGAGGTCATCATTACCATCTTTCTAAATTCCACGAAAGTGAAAGTGAAGTCGCTCAGTCATGTCCGACTCTTTGTGACCCCATGGACTGTAGCCTATCGGGCTCCTCTGTCCATGGGATTTTCCAGGCAAGAGTGCTGGACTGCATTGCCATTTCCTTCTCCAGGGGATATTCCTGACCCAGGAATCGAACCCGGGTGTCCCGTATTGAAGGCAGACGCTTTACCATCTGAGCCACCAGGGAAGCCCTCTAAATTCCATATATATGCATTAATATACTGTGTTGGTGTTTTTCTTTCTGACTTAATTCACACTGTATAATAGGCTCCAGTTTCATCCACCTTATTAGAACTGATTCAAATGCATTCTTTTGGAAGAAGCACAAGCTGGAATCAAGATTGCAAAGAGAAATATCAATAACCTCAGATATGCAGATGACACCACCCTTATGTCAGAAAGTGAAGAGGAACTAAAAAGCCTCTTGATGAAAGTGAAAGTGGAGAGTGAAAAAGTTCACTTAAAGCTCAACATTCAGAAAATGAAGATCATGGCATCTGGTCCCATCACTTCATGGCAAATAGATGGGGAAACTGTGGAAACAGTGTCAGACTTTATTTTTGGGGGTGCTCCAAAATCACTGCAGATGGTGACTACAGTCATGAAATTAAAAAAAAAAAAAAAGCTTATTCCTTTGAAGGAAAGTTATGACCAACCTAGATAGCATATTCAAAAGCAGAGACATTACTTTGCCAACAAAGGTCGGTCTAGTCAAGGCTATGGTTTTTCCTGTGGTCATGTATGGATGTGAGAGTTGGACTGTGTAGAAGGCTGAGCACCAAAGAATTGATGCTTTTGAACTGTGGTGTTGGAGAAGACTCTTGAGAGTCCCTTGGACTGCAAGGAGATCCAATCAGTCCATTCTGAAGGAGATCAGCCCTGGGATTTCTTTGGAAGGAATGATGCTAAAGCTGAAACTCCAGTATTTTGGCCACCTCATGCGAAGAGTTGACTCATTGGAGAAGACTCTGATGCTGGGAGGGATTGGGGGCAGGAGGAGAAGGGGATGACAGAGGATGAGATGACTGGATGGCATCACTGACTCGATGGATGTGAGTCTGAGTGACCTCCGGGAGTTGGTGATGGACAGGGAGGCCTGGCCTGCTGCGATTCATGGGGTCGCAAAGAATCGGACATGACTGAGACACTGAACTGAACTGAATGTTCCATTGTGTATATGTACCACAGCTTTCTTATCCATTCCTCTGCAGATGGACATCTAGGTTGCTTCCATGTCCTGGCTATTGTAAACAGTGCGGTGATTACCATTGGGGTACACGTGTCTCTTTCTTTTCTAGTTTCCTTGGTGTGTATGCCCAGCAGTGGGATTGCTGGATCTGCTGGATCATATGGAAATTCTATTCCCAGTTTTTTAAGGAATCTCCACACTGTTCTCCATAGTGGCTTTACTAGTTTGCATTCCCACCAATAGTGTATGAGAGTTCCCTTTTCTCCACACCCTCTCCAGCATTTATTTTTTGTAGACTTTTTGATGGCAGCCATTCTGACTGGCGTGAGATGGTACCACATTGTGGTTTTGATTTGCATTTCTCTGATAATGAGTGATGTTGAGCATCTTTTCATGTGTTCATTAGCCATCTGTATGTCTTCTTTGGAGAAATATCTTTTTAGTTCTTTGGCCCATTTTTTGATTAGGTCATTTATTTTTTTTGAAATTGAGCTGGAGGAGTTGCTTGTATATTTTTAAAATTAATTCTTTGTCAGTTGCTTCATTTGCTATTATTTTCTCCCATCCGAAGGCTGTCTTTTTACCTTGCTTATAGTTTCCTTCGTTGTGAAAAAGCTTTTAAGTTTAATTAGGCCCAATTTGTTTATTTTTGTTTTTATTTCCATTACTCTTGGAGGTGGGTCATAGAGGATCCTGCTATGATTTATGTCAGAGACTATTTTGCCTATCTTTTCCTCTAGTAGAAAGAGAAGTTAAGGAAACAATTCCATTCACCATTGAAATGAAAATAAAATACTTAGGAATAAATCTACTTAAAGAAACAAAAGACCTATACATAGAAAACTATAAAACACTGATGAAAGAAATCAAAGATGACACAAATAGATGGGAAAATATACCATGTTCATGGATGAGTATACTACCCAAAGCAATCTATTGATTCAGTGCAATCCTTATCAAGCTACAGATGGTATTTTTCACAGAGCTAGAACAAATAATTTCACAATTTGTATGGAAATACAAAAAACCTTGAATAGCCAAAGTTATCTTGAGAAAGAAGAATGAAGCTAGAGGAATCAACCTGCCTGACTTCAGGCTCTACTACAAAGCCACAGTTATCTAGACAGTATGGTACTGGCACAAAGACATAAATACAGATCAATGGAACAAAACAGAAAGTCAAGAGAAAAATCCACACACCTATGGACACCTTATCTTTGACAAAGGAGGCAAGAATATACAATGGAGAAAAGACAATCTCTTTAACAAGTGGTGCTGGGAAAATTGGTCAAACACTTGTAAAAGAATTAAACTAGAACATTTCTAACACAATACACAAAAGTAAACTCAAAATGGATTAACTATATATATGAAAGAGCAACTTAGAAATTCAAATATTTTTGTTAACTTTATGTAATGATACCTAATAGCTGTACAGTCTCTCCTGGTCTTAAATTTTCTTATGAAGAGGAAGGATGAGTGGAGATAAATATTTGAGTAGCATTGATTTTAAATGATATGTTCAAGGATAAATTATTAGGAGGTAAGTAAAATTAAAATCAAAATATTTATGAATATTTCCTGAATGGAAATTAAACTGATATTGCTTAATGTGACAGTAACTTAGATTTTTGTAATAAATATTGCAATGAGAAAATGTGAATAAGGGATCTATTAATATTTGAATGCCAGCCTGTTCAATTCAGTTCAGTTCAGTTAAGTTCAGTTGCTTATTTATGTCCAACTCTTTGCGACCCTCTGGACTGCAGCATGCCAAGCTTCCCTGTGAGTCTCTTGGTTCTTCCAATTGATTTTGAATTTTGATTTGGTTCTAAGCTCCCATTTCCATATCTATATTATCATGTTCATTTAAAAAAATAGTGATATTATGCTGTGCCAAGAAGCAAGTGCAATGCCAAACCTAGAAAATCATGTTTAGGAAAATATTGAGTTTCTTATAAATGTCAAAAGCTGTAGGGGAAATAATAACTTAAAAATGATCACAATAAATCTTCTACTGCTTTGTTTATAAGATCAATGTGACCAAAAATAGATTTATTTCTGAAAATCACTTACACTTGAAAGCAAACACTAAGGCAATGCATCAACCTAAACATCTGATTTTACATGTGATTTTTGGCACCAGTATCAGCAATGCATCAATTGCTAGCTCTATACTGGTCGGTGGGCAGTATGCTGCTGCTAAGTCGCTTCAGTCGTGTCCGACTCTGTGCGACCCCATAGACGGCAGCCCACCAGGCTCCCCCGTCCCTGGGATTCTCCAGGCAAGAATGCTGGAGTGGGTTGCCATTTCCTTTCGTGCATTGGAGAAGGTCAAATATTATTGAAGATCAAATAAATGAAGAGGAAACAGGCAATCTATCTGATAAACAATTCAGAGTAATGACAATAAATGTGACCCAAGATACTGGAAATGGAATGGAGGCCTAAACTGAGAAGATACAAGAAATGTTTAACAAAGACTTAAGGAACTAAATAAAGCAAATAGTGATAAAAAATAAAATGACTGAAAGAAATAAAATAGTAAAATATAAAATACTAAAAATAAGATATTAAAAGTATTTTTTACTCTAGAAAGAATCAGTAACAGAATAACTGATGCAGAAGAATGGGTAAGTAAGCTGGAAGATTCAATAGTGAAAATAAGTGCTGTGGAACAGAAAGGAAAGAAAGAATGAAAAGAAATGAGAACAGTCTCAGACTTTTGGGAAAGCATCAAATACAGCAACATTTGAAATATAGTAGTCTGAGAAGAAGAGAAAAGGTCTGGGAAAATATTTGAAGAGATTATAGTTGAAAACTTCATTAACATGGGAAAAAAAAAAAAAAATAACCACCAAAGTTCAGGAAGCACAAAAAGTCCCATACAAGTTAAATCTAAAGAGAAAAATACCAAGACACATATTAATCAAACTAACAAAAATTAAGTACAAAGTGTTAAAAGTGGCAATGGAAAGTAACAAATAGCACACAAGGGAAGATATTAAGAAAAAGTCTATTTTTCAGCAAAAAGTCAGCATGCCAGAAAGAAATGTCAGGATATATTTAAAGCGATGAAAGGGGAAAAAACTACAGTGAAGATTACTCTATTCAGCAAGGATCTTTTTCAGATTTGTCAGAGAAATGAAAGCTTGACTGATGAGAAAAAACTAGGAGAATTCAGCACCATCAAACTAGCTTTATAACAAATGCTAGAGGAACTTCTCTAGGGGGAAAACACAAGAAGAAAGAATAAAAGGCCTACAAAAACAAACCCAAAGAGGTGAAGAAAATGGCAATAGGAAACATACATATCGATAATTACCTTAAATGTAAACAGATTAAATGTTCCAAACAAAAGATGCAAATTGGCTGAATGGATACAAAAATAAGACCTATGGATATGCTGTCTACAAGATACCCACTTCAGATCCAAAGACACAAACAGGCTGAAAACAAGAGAAGGAAAAACATATTCCATGCAAACAGAAATCTGCATTTGAGTCAGTTCTAATAAGATGGATGAAACTGGAGCCTATTATACAGAGTGAAGTAAGTCAGAAAGAAAAATACCAATACAGTATATTAATGCATGTATATGGAATTTAGAAAGATGGTAATGATGACCCTATATGTGAGAAAGAAAATAGACACAGACTTTTGAACTCTGTGGGAGTGGGTGAGGGTGAGATGATTTGAGAGAATAGCATTGAAATATGTATATTACCATAAATGAAATAGATGACCAGTCCAAGTTCAATGCATGAAACAGGGCAGTCAAAGCTGGAGCACTGGGACAACCCAGAAGGATGGAACGGGGAGGGAGGTTGGGAGTGCCAACAGGGAGGGGGCCTGGGGACAGGGGGACTCATGTGCATTGCCATTCATGTTAATGTATGGCAAAAACCACTACAATATTGTGAAGTGACTAGTTTCCAATTATAATAAATGAATTAATTTTTAAAAAAGGAAGGAAAAGCTGTAGTAGCAGCACTCATATTAAACAAAACAGAGTTTAAAATAAAAACTGCTAGAAGAGACAAGGAATAACACTTACATAATGATCAGTGGATCAATCCAAGAAGAATATGTAAAAGCTGTAAATATATATGCACTCAACATAGGTGCACTCCAATGTATAAGACAAATGTTAATGGTTTTAAAAGGGAAAGTCAACAGTACCACAATAATAGAGGGGGACTTTAACACTCACTTATACCAAAGGATAGATCAGCCAAACAGAAAATTAATAAGGAAACACAAGCCTTAAACGACACATTAAACCAGATAGACTTAATTAGTATTTGTAGGACATTCATGGGCTTCCCAAGTGGCGTGGCTCAGTGGTAAAGAATCCACCTGCAAAGCAGGAAGGAAGTAAGTAAATGTTAGTCATTAAGTTGTGCCTGACTCTTTGCGACCCCATGGACTGCAGACCACAAGGCTCCTCTGTCCATAAGATTTTCCAAGCAAGGATACTGTAATGGGTTGCCATTTACTTCTCCAGGGGATCTTCCCAACCCAAGGATAGGACCCAAGTCTCCTGCACTGCAGGCAGATTCTTTGCCAACTGAGTTACAAGGGAAGCCCTTGTGCAATGCAGGAAACATGGCTTAATTCCTAGGTCAAGAAGATCCCCTGAAAAAGGAAATGGCAACCCACTCCAGTATTCCTGCCTGGAAAATTCCATGGACAGAGAAGTCTGGCAGGCTATAGTACATGGGTTTGCAAAAGAGTTGGACACGTTTTAGCAACTAAACAAAAACAACATAGGATATTGCACCCCAAACCAGCAGAATACGCTTTCTTCTCAAGTGCATGCTGCTGCTGCTGCTGCTACTATGTCGATTCAGTAGTGTCTGACTCTGTGCGATCCCATAGACGGCAGCCCAACAGGCTCCGCCATCCCGGGGATTCTCCAGGCAAGAATACTGGAGTGGGTTGCCATTTCCTTCTCCAATGCATGAAAGTGAAAAGTGAAAGTGAAGTCACTCAGTCGTGTCTGACTCTTAGTGACCCATGGACTGCAGCCTACCAGGCTCCTCCATCCATCGGATTTTCCAGGCAAGAGTACTGGAGTGGGTTTCCATTTTATTCTCCTCTCAAGTGCATAGAGAACATTTTCCAGGATAGCCCACATCTTGGGTCACAAAGATTGTTAATTTAAAAAAAATTGAAATAATATCAAACATCTATGAGATTGAAAATCAACTGCAGCAAAAAAAAAGTGTAGAAAATGCAAACTCTGTAAACAATGTGCCACTAAATAATCAATGGATCACTGATGAAATCAAAGAGGAAATAAAATATGCATAGCAAAAATGACAACAGAAGCATGATGATCCAAAACCTATAGGACACAGCAAAACACTTCTAAGAGGGAAGTTCACAGCAGTATAATTCTACCTCAAGAAACAAGAAAAATCTCAAATTAACAACCTATCCTTAACCTAAAGCAGCTAAAGAAAGAAGGACAAACAAAACCCAAAGTTATAAGGAAAGAAATCATAAAGATAAGAGTAGGAATAAATAAAATAGAAATGTAGAAAACAATAGCAAATATCAGTGAAATCAAAGCTTGTCCCTGAGAAGATAAAATTGATAAACATTTAGTCAGACTCATCAAGAAAAGAAGGATTAAATTCAAATCAATAAAATTAGAAAATGAAAACAGGTTAAGTTACAAAGGGACACCACAGGTATAGAAAGGATCTTAAAAAACTGCTATAAGAAACTATATGCCAATAAAATGGACAACCTACAAAAATATGGAAAAGTTCTTAGATAAAAACTTCGTATACTGAAACAGGAAGAAACAGAAAAAATATATTGACAGACCAATCACAAGTAGTAAGATTGAAACTCTTATTAAACATCTTCAAAGTAAAGTCCAGGACCAGATGGTTTTACAGGGATGATTAAGCAGACATTTAGAGAAGAGTTAATAGCTATGCTTTTGAAACTATTCCAAAAACTTTCAGAGGAGGGAGTACTCTCAAATTCATTCTGTGAGGCCTCCATCACCCTGATATCAAAATCAAAGTTATCAAACACCCACACACAAAAATTACAGGCCAATATTTCTGATGAACATAGACACAAAAATCCTCAACAAAATGCTAACAAACAATTCAACAACTCATTAAAATAATCATACCAGCCATTCTGACTGGCGTGTAATGGTACCTCATAGTGGTTTTGATTTGCATTTCTCTGATAATGAGGGATGTTGAGCATCTTTTCATGTGTTTGTTAGCCATCTGTATGTCTTCTTTGGAGAAATGTCTATTTAGTTCTTTGGCCCATTTTTTGATTGGGTCATTTATTTTTCTGGAATTGAGCTGTAGGAGTTGCTTGTATATTTTTGAGATTAGTTGTTTGTCTGTTGCTTCATTTGCTATTATTTTCTCCCATTCTGAAGGCTGTCTTTTCACCTTGCTTATAGTTTCCTTTGTTGTGCAGAAGCTTTTAAGTTTAATTAGGTCCCATTTGGACCCAGAGGGATGGTATGGGGAGGGAGGAGGGAGGAGGGTTCAGGATGGGGAACACATGTATACTTGTGGCGGATTCATTTTGATGAATGGCAAAAGCAATACAATATTGTAAAGTTAAGCAAAATAAAATTTAAAAAAATAAATAAAATAATCATATACCATGATCAAGTGGGATTTAACCCAGGGATGCAATAACTCTTCAATATGCATAAATCAACCAATGTGATATAATACATTAAGAAACAGAAAAACAAAACCATATGATCATCTCAATAGATGCACAAAATTCAAAATTCATTTATGGTAAAAACTCTCCAAAGTTACGCCTACCAGAAATTGAGCTTATAGGGAACCAATCTCAACACAATAAATGCCATATATGACAAATCCCACAACAAATATTATTCTCAATGGTAAAAAATGGAAAGCATTTCGTCTAAGATCAAGAACAAGCCAAGAATGTTCACCCTTGTCTCTTTTATTCAACACAACTTTGGAAATCCTATCCATGGATATCTGAGAAGAAAAAGAAATACAAGTAACACAAATTGGAAAAGAAAGCCAAGACTATCAATAGCAAGTTATCTGTGATAAATAAATAGTGCGTAGTTATAGATATGTATTGAAGTGAACTGATATATACAAATATACCTGTGTATTGTGTGCTTAGTCACTAGGTCATATCCGACTCTTTGAGACCTCAGGGACTCTAGTCCACCAGGATCCTCAGTCCATGGGGATTCTCCAGGCAAGAATACTGGAGTGGGGAGCCATGCCTTCCTCCAGGGGATCTTCCCAATCCAGGGATCGAACCCAGGTCTCCCACACTGCAGGGAATTCTTTACCATCTAAGCCACCAGGGAAGCATATATACATGGTATATATATGTATATACATTGCTTAATATTTTGCTTATATATAATATATAAATATTTATAATATATAAATATAATATAAAATATCACATATATATAACACAAATGTACTGTAAGTGTACATATATAGTGGTCTTGTTCTCAAAAGGGCAACTGAGTTATAGAAAAACTAGATGCTCAGAAGCCAAGATTCTAATGTTTTGTGCTTCTACCTCTTTGTTCTCTTTTACCTTCGATTCCAGCTAAATAATTTCATAAATTTGGGGCTAAAAAAAAGAACTTCAATAGCAGTAGGTAGATGCTTGGCTATGTGCTACTGTCCAGAGCTACCTTAGCAGGACTCAGATTTTTTTCAGGAGTGATCTTTTCATGAAATTGTAAGTGTATTTCACTGTGACAATTGCTGTTTGTTTTTCTAATACTGTAAAGTAACACCAAAGTTCTCAAAAAGAGACTTTGCTAAGTGGTCTGCATTTTAAACACCAAGAGATTTTCTAGCTTTTGTAGTTCTAAAACTTTTAGGATCTGTGGAGTAATCACTAAATTGTTTCCAATGCTTAATAGTGTGTGAGAGAAGTATTTCTTTTCCCTCATCATCCATTTCTAGATACCAAATTTCTTGAACTTTTTCCTCTCTGTCTTTGTCAATTATAGCAGTCAAGGATGGTACAAAAACAGTCAAGTTGGTCAGCCACCAGTGAATTCTACTGCTATGGATATTCTGTCACTTGGGCTGTTTATGGGGTTGTCACCTGCGTAGTTGTGTAGTTGTCACCTAACGTAGTTGTCACCTACGTTAGAGGGCAGAAAGAATATTTTGTCATTATATACCCTTATGATTCTAGTTGTACAAATGCATAGTCCCAAGGAGAGCAAGTTTTTTTATTCTAATCCAAAAATAATAAAATAATTTATTTTGTATATTAGCATTCTGATTTTTTGTGTGGGGAAATTTGTGTTCTGTTTTGTCACAGACAGTTATCTTTAAGATTAATTTTATGTAGTTAGGATAACATCTAAGAATCAGCTGCTGCAGAGCTGATTCAATTTATAGAAATCTTAGATGGATAAACTTACAAGAATTCTATATTTTTAAATCCAGTGCTTTATAAAATCATGTATAAAACAATCCTTTTTATTACACATTTGGCTTTCAGAAGCACATGGTAGAAAGCCAGGGGTACTCTAAGCTCTTTGACTCATTTATTATGCATTAATATAAAATGTCCAATAAATAGTTGCTGGTGATGGGGCAATTTTGAATGCATTGTGTGCCAAAGAAATCCCAGTGGGGTGTGGCTATTTCCTAAGGCACAGCATATCTGGCTCTGGTTTTAAATAAGCAGTAGTTAGCTTTATTGAGGGGACTAGACAGAGTTCGCTAGAGGAGTCAGCGAGAATTTGGAAGTGGGATACTGCTGGCTCTTAGCCCTGTTTCTAGTAACTACCCCACCCTACTGTTCCCAAGAGAACAAATGTACATTTGATGACTGAGCAGGTGGCATGAACTGCAGTAATAAACAGTTCTTTTCCTGTAAGGGAGCAGGACTAGGTTTATGGATGCATGAGCTTTCCTGTGGGGGAGCCATTATGTCCATTAAAACGGTAACTGAAAACATCCATCTATAATAACTTCTTGGTAATTCTACTCATGTGTACTTCAAAATCTCTCAGCACTGCTCCCCTTGTCAATTTATCTAAGCACATGCACAGCCAGCTTCTTTGCTGAAAAATAGTATGGGGACATCTAAAAGTTAGTTTGTGCTATTTAGAAGTGGCTATGGATTTAGTCCACCTGCAAGTTAATGTTAGGGAAAGGAAGTGGATAGAGATTCAACGGGCCTCCTTCCCTATTTTTCATGTGTTTACTTCCTCTGCTTCCCTAATGAACTCTATAGTTTTGGAATTCCAAACCACTAAATGGAATTAAGATACAGGCTCATTATTTAAAGCCAAAAGGTTATAATCAACTCCCTTCCAACAATCAACCAATATCCTTTTGTTTACTTGAAATATAACAGGAAAACACTTCCTTGTGGCTAAATGACTTGGAGAGTTATTTTCATAACGGCTTGTTGAATTTTCCTAATTAATCAGAAGTCTTTGGCACAAAGAGATCAACGGTTAAGACCTGAGACACAGGGCTGGCAGAAAATTTGTCAGCAGAAATTGTCTTTTGTGCAATCTATGGACTACCTGGCACAAAAAGTACTTTGGAAATCTTGATTATGATTACAACACAATGGTTAATTAGCTGGGTCCTTACAAACTTTTTTCGACTCTTTGACACTAATGAATTAAAGGATGATAGTTTCCCTACTTTTGTATGCAAAAAGGAGGATTAGTTTGCCTTGTTTTCCAAAGGATATCCCTTGTGCTGACAGTATTCTATGGCATGAGCCCCATGTTACTACAGCCAAAGACTCAAGCTGTCCAAAGAAAATGCTGACCCTACTGGACTTGAGTAGGCCAAGGAGTTTTATGGTGAATGGAGGGTGATTGTAAAGTTAATCTCTTATTTATGTTACGCTGTGATAATCTTGCTTAACAGTTACAATAGCCACAAAAGTCAGGAAGTTGAAAAGAACTCAAAAAAAATTGAAAGAAAAAAAAATGTAGACAATCTTTTTTGTTGTTGTTACTAGTGTAAATTTGATGGAGGGTATGCTCAAAAAGTATTTTTTGTAAGTATAACTAAATGCATATATTTCATAATCATGTATATTTAAATAAATACAATATAGGATGTTCTGAACTGTATATCAGTAAAAAGTGAATTCCATATAACACAATTTTTAAAATTTAGATGAAATGTGAACCTAAATTGGAAAACATTCTCAGTATCTCAGAAATGATTTATGATTAATTTTTAAAAGATGAGTTAGAATAAATAAACTTGTCAAGGAATAATTTTAAAAAATGGTTTTGCATTTTAAAGTTGCTTTATAGATATTGTCAGTGAAGACAGTAAAATAGAACATTTAAGCCTAGTATGAAATATTCAGATTAGATGAGAAATTATTTCCTGTGGGGAATAAGTCATCAAAAGTAAATTCTAAAACATTTTTATCTAGGAGGTCTTTAAAAGATCATCTTGTCTGGACAGTGTGTGTGTGAATATGGTGAATCACAATAATTGATTTCAAAAAATAGAAATTGTTCTATGAGTAGGATTTTATTTCATCTAAAATACTTAATATGTTAAAAAAAAAGTTAATTGGATTCCAATACAGAAACAGAAAACAAGCAAAGTTTTATAGAAGCTTTCATTGTTTCACAGAAAGTAAACATCTCCCAGGATGCATGTTGTTGCTGCAAGCACTATAAAATTGTTAGCTTAGATTTTGGCTCCTTTTCTACATGAACCTAATAGTCCCTGAATTCATATCTAATCTCAAACATATAACAGCATGTTTAAATGTCAGTGTACTATAATAATACATATTAAATTTTGCCAATATCAATACTATTTCTTACTGTTGAATATAATGTTTATGAAAATTACTAATCATGTATCATTACCAACAGAGCTACCAGAGAAATGAAAAGACCATTTCTCCACAGAGAGCTTTTCCCATCAGGAAGCTTCCATAAGCCTCTTATCCTTATCCATCAGATGGATAAAATCACAAAAACATAAAACAAATGAAACTGATCACATGACCACAGCCTTGTCTAACTCAGCAAACTATGAGCCATGCCACATAGGGACAACCAAGATGGACAGGTCATGGTGGAGAGATCTGACAGGGTGTGGTCTGCTGGAGAAGGGAATGGCAAACCACTTCAGTGTTCTTGTCTTGAGAACCCCATGAACAGTATGAAAAGGCATAAAGACACGGCACTGAAAGACGAACTCCCCAGGTTGAGAAATAACTCCAGAAAGAATGAAGGAACAGAGCCAAAGCAAAAATAACACCCAGTTGTTGATGTGACTGGTGATGGAAGTGAAGTCTGATGTTGTAAAGAAAAATACTGCATAGGAAACTAAAATGTTAGGTCCATGAATCAAGGTGAATTAGAAGTGGTTAAACAGGAGATGGCAAGAGTAAATATCAATATTTTAGTAATCAGTGAACTAAAATGGACTAGAATGGTGAATTTAACTCAGATGACCATTATATCTACTACTGTGGGCAAGAATTCCTTAGAAGAAATGGAGTAGCCCTCATAGTCAGCAAAAGAGTCTGAAATGTATACTTGGATGCAATCTCAAAAACGACAGAATGATCTCTGTTCATTTCCGAAGCAAACCATTCAATATCACAATAATCCAAGTCTATCCAACTCTATGCCTTGAACAGTAATGTTGAAGAAGCTGAAGTTGAACAGTTCCATGAAGACCTACAAAACCTTTTAGAACTAACACCCGAAAAAGATGCCCATTTCATTATAGGGGACTGGAATACAAAAGTAACAAGTCAAGAGATACCTGGATTAACAGACAAATATGACCTTGGAGTACAAAATGAAGCAGGGCAAAGGCTAATAGAATTTGCCAAGAGAATGCACTGGTCATAGCCAACAGCCGCTTCCAACAACACAAGAGAAGACTCTACACATGGACATCACCAGATGATCAATACCAAAATCAGATTGATTATATTTTTTGCAAAAAAAGATAGAGAAGCTCTGTACAGTAAGCAAAAACAAGACCAGGAGCTGACTGTGGCTCAGATCATCAGCTAATTATTGCAAAATTCAGACTTAAATTAAAGAAAGTAGGGAAAGCCAATTCACTTATGACCTAAATAAAAATCCCTTATGATTGTAGACTGGACGTGAAAATAGATTCAAGGGATTAGATCTGACAGACAGAGTCCCTGAAGAACTTTGGACGGAGGTTGTTGACATTGTACAGGAGACAGGGATCAAGATCATTCCCAAGAAAAAGAAATGCAAAAAGGCAAAATGATTGTCCGAGGAGACCTTACACACAGCTGGGAAAGGAAGAAAAGCAAAAGGCAAAGGAGTAAACGAAAGATATACCCATTTGAATACAGAGTTCCAAAGAACAGCAAGGAGAGACAAGAAAGGTTTCCTCAGTGAATAGGGCAAAGAAATAGAGGAAAACAAAAGAATAGGAAAGACTAGAGATCTCTTCAAGAAAACTAGAGATACCAAGGGAACATTTCACGCAAAGATGGGCTCAATAAAGAACAGAAATGGTATGGACCTAACAGAAGCAGAGGATATTAAGAAGAGGTGGTAAGAATACACAGAAGACCTTTACAAAAAAGATCTTCATGATCCAGATAACCACGATGGTCTTATCACCCTCCTAGAGCCAGACATCCTGGAATGCAAAGTCATGTTGGCCTTAGGAAGCATCTCTATGATCAAAGCTAGTGGAGATGATGGAATTCCAGTTGAGCTATTTCAAATCCTAAAATACGTTGCTGTGAAAGTACAACACTCAATATGTCAGGAAACTTGGAAAACTCAGCAATGCCCACAGGACTGGAAAAGGTCAGTTTTCATTTCAATCTCAAAGAAAGACATTGCCAAAGAATATTCAAACTATCACACAACTGCACTCATCTCACACACTATCAAAGTAATGCTCAAATTTCTCCAAGCCAGGCTTCAACAGTATGTTAACCATGTACTTCGAGATGTTCAAGCTGGATTTAGAAAAGACAGAGGAACCAGAGATCAAATTACCAACATCCGTTGGATCATCAAAAAAGGACAAGAGCTTCAGAAAAACATCTATTTCTGATGTATTGTCTATGTCAAAGCCTTTGACTGTGTGGATCACAACAAACTGTGGGAATTTCTCCATGAGATGAGAATACCAGACCACCTTACCTGCCTCCTGAGAAATCTATATACAGGTCAAGAATCAACACATAGAACTGGACATGGTATAACAGACGGGTTCCAAATTGGGAAAGGAGAATGTCAAGGATACATATTGCCACCCTGCTTATTTAAGTTATATGCAGAGAACATCATGTGAAATGCTGGACTGGATAAAGCATTTATCTGAAATCAAGATTGTCAGTGGTTGTGATGGTTTTGTCACTAAATCGTGTCTGACTCTTGCGACCCCATCAACTATAGCCTGCCAGGTTTCTCTGCCCATGGGATTCTCCACGCAAGAATACTGGAGCGTGTTGCCATTTTATTCTCCGGGGATCTTCTCGACCCAGAATCAAACCTGGGTTTCTTGTGTTACAGGCAGATTCTTTACCAACTGAGCTACAAGGGAAGCCAACAAGGTTGTTGGGAGAAATATCAATAACCTTGGATACACAGGTGACACCACCCTACTGGCAGAAAATGAAGAACTAAAGAGCCTCTTGATGAAAATGAAAGAGGTTAGTGAAAAAGTTGGCTATCATATATGAAACGAGTCGCCAGCCCAGGTTCAATGCACAATATTGGATACTTGGGGCTGGTGCACTGGGATGACCCAGAGGGATGGTATTGGGAGGGAGGAGGGAGGAGGGTTCGGATGGGGAACACACGTATACCTGTGGCAGATTCATTTTGATATATGACAAAACCAATACAATATTGTAAAGTTAAAAAAAACAAAAAACAAAAAAACAAAACTCCACACTCAATGAAAACTAAGATCATGGCATCTGGTCCTATCACTTCATGGCAAATAGATGTGGAAACAATTGAAACAGTGAGAGACTTTATTTTTGAAGGCTCAAAAATCACTGCAGATGGTGACTGAAACTAGGAAATTAAAAGATGTTTGCTCCTTGGAGAAAATCTATGACCAAACTAGATAGTACATTAAAAAAAAGAGAGACATTAATTTGCCAACAAAGGTCCATCTAGTCAAAGCTATGTTATTTTCCAGTAGTCATGTATACATGTGAGAGTTGGACTATAAAGAAAGCTGAGCCCCAAAGAATTGGTGCTTTTGAACTGTGGTGTTGGAGAATATTCTTGAGAGTCTCTTGGACTGCAAGGAGATCCAACCAGTCAATCCTAAAGGAAATCAGTCCTGAATATTCATTGGAAGAACTGATGCTGAAACTGAAACTCCAATACTTTGACCACCTGATGTTAAGAGCTGATGCGTTAGAAAAGACTTTGATGCTGGGAAGGATTGAAGGCAGGAGGAGAAGGGGATGACAGAGGATGAGATGGTTGGATGACATCACTTAATCGATAGAGATGAGTTTGAGTATGGCCCAGGAGCTGGTGATGGGAAGCCTGGCATGCTGCAGTCCATTGGTCACAAAGAGTCAGACACGACTGAGTGACTGAACTGACTGAGTCATGCATCATAACAGAAAAGGTCCCAGAAAATAAAATTAGATTTTAAGATTATCATGTGAAAATTCAGTTTTTTAGAAAATTGCATCCATCAGAATAGTGTTCACTAATGAATTTAGATAGGTTTAACTCCTCTGGTGTAATTTTATATTAGCCATCTGGTGATGTCCATGTATAGAGTCTTCTCTTGTGTTGTTGGAAGAGGGTGTTTGCTATGACCAGTGCATTTTCTTGGCAAAACTCTACAATCTTCTACAGGATTCATGTATCAATAGCCATTGCCACTATTTCCCAGGAAATAAATCAAAGACTCACAGATGTATTACTTGTTTCGCTATAGATCTCTGAAATAAAAAAAATGTGTGTGACAAAGAAGATACTGTCAGAAAACTAAGACAGAAGAGGGATAAAGAGAGGACTTAAGGCATCCATGTCTGTATGAGAAGGAAAGATCAGGAAATTCCAACTGAAGAGAAAGGAGCAATCTCAGGAGTATAAGGAGTGGGAAAAAAAATCACACTGCCCCATGAACAAACTGAAGTAAAATTTTAGGAAGGACAGAGATGCACATCTTAGTCAAGAGCTAAGAAAAACCAAGATGAAGTTGGCTGTAAAGAGTTGAACATGACTTAGTGACTGAGCAACAACAAAGGTCATCAAAGATCACAGCTTTTTCAATTCTTGGTTCTGACTCTTAGCTTCACCATAAAGTTCTGGAAAAGGGCTTACAGCTATTCCAAGTATCTCTGCTGAAAAGGAAAATGTCAGAGGAATGGCTTTTTGTGTGACTTTCTTCTATACCTTCCTGTCTTATTGGCAAGATAGAGTTAACCTGCTCATTACTGAATTAGTCATTGGTGAGGAGACTAATGTTGACCTTAGAATAAATTCATGTACTTTAAAATAAATAAGTCCTATCTCATGCACTTGTAAATTATTTCTCAGCAATTCCCACAATTTGAACTCATAGTAAATCATGGTCTAAACAAAAGATATAGTCCTGACAATTTTAATGTATTTCTCTTGAGACAATTAAACAGAGTAAGAAGATGAGTTGATATGAAATGCAAATAATTCTACTTATTTGTGAAGAAAAGGTATATGAATAACTTGGATTGGTGAAAACCAGAGATAAAATAATCTGATGTACATCACTGAAATTAAAATTCTTCCTTTCAAGTTTTTTATCCAAGTTTATGGTTCAGTTCAGTTCAGCATACAGCCTTGATGCACTCCTTTCTCAATTTGGAACCAATCCACAGTTCCAACCCTGGTTCTGTTACTTCTTGACATGCATATAGATTTCTCAGGAGGCTGGCGGGGTGGTCAGCTATTTCCATCTCTTGAAGAATTTTCCACAGCTTGTTGTGATTCACACAGTCAAAGGCAAAATCAAAGAAGCAGAAGTAGATGTTTCTCTGGAATTAGCTTGTTTTTTCTATGATCCAATGGATGTTGACAATTTGATCTCTGGTTCCTCTGCCTTTTCTAAGTACAGCTTGAACATCTGAAAGTTCTCATGTCATGTACTGTTGAATTCTAGCTTGAAGAATTTTGAGAATTACTTTGCTAGTTTTTGAACTGAGTGCAATTGTGTGGTAGTTTTAACTTTCTTTGGCATTGCCTTTCTTTGGGATTGAAACGAAAACTTACCTTTTCTAGTCTTGTGGCCACTGCTGAGTTTTTCCAAATTTGCTGGCATATTGAGTGCAGCATTTTCACAGCATCATTTTTAGGATTTGAAATAGCTCAACTGGAATTCCATCACCTCCACTAGCTTTATTCATAGTGACATTTCCAAAGACCTGCTTGACTTCACACTCTAGGATATCTGGCGCTAGGTGAGTGATCACACCATTGTGGTAATCTGGATCATTAAGATGTTTTGTATAGTTCTTTTGTGTATAATTGTCAACTCTTCTTAATATCTTCTGCTTCTGTTAGGTCCATACCGTTTCTGTCCTTTATTGTGCCCATCTTTGCATGAAATGTCCCCTTGGTTTCTCTGATTTCTTGAAAAAGATCTCTAGTTTTTCCCTTTCTATTGCTTTCCTCTATTTCTTTGCTTTGATCACTTAGGAAGGCTTTCTTATCTCTCCTTGCTATTCTTTAGACCTCTCCATTCAGATGGGTATATCTTTATTTTTCTCCTTTGCCTTTTGCTTTTCTTTTCTCAGCTGTTTGTAAGGCCTCCCCAGACAACCATTTGGCCTTTATTCATTTTTTTTTTCTTGCAGATGGTTTTGACTGTCACAGCAAAATTTATCTATTCATATTGCTTTTCAAGTTTTACTTTCCACTCTTTAAATCTCATGGAAATATAAATGAGAACAATTGGCTAAAGTTGAATAAATTGGTATCTATAGTTTATACAACCAAGTGCTACAGAATTAAGCCCTAACTAAGAAAGAAATAAAGGCACACACAAAAACCTTGAAGTAAGTAATATATACAGGGTCAAATTACTCTGATTTTCAACTTAATCAAGTTTTCCTTTTGGCATATGTAGACATGTTATATATAAATATTACAGTCCTTAATCTTGCTTGTGTATACTTTTCAATTGAAGAGAAAAAATATTTTTTGTTTTCAATTTTACCTATGATCCTTTTAATGTGAAAACTGGAACAGAGAGTTTAAATTTTTTTTTCAAATGATGTACGTGTATAATATACTGTTTTTCCTTTAAAGAAATATTTGATAACTGCGTCTGTATATAAAAAATAACTTATCCTGAAAATTAAATTTATTTCCTGGGTTTTATTACCCCTATATCTCTGGTAGAAGTAAAGGAAAACATTTGCATTGACGTCCAGAGAATTCATGCAAATTAATATTAAAAAATGTAATTGAAAATATAAGTATCATCAAGAATAAGGCCATATATGGGAAACAATTGTTTCATTTTTAGAGACTTCAGATATTGAAATAGTCAGATGTGGAATATATTAATAAATAGTTATGTGTTAGTTTTCTAATGCTGCCATAACAAATAACCACAAATCTAGTATCTTGAAACAACACGAACTCTGAGAGTCTCAGATCAGATCAGATCAGATCAGTCGCTCAGTCGTGTCCGACTCTTTGCAACCCCATGAACCGCAGCACGCCAGGCCTCCCTGTCCATCACAAGCTCCCGGAGGTCACTCAGACTCGCATCCATCGAGTCAGTGATGCCATCCAGCCATCTCATCCTCTGTCGTCCCCTTCTCCTCCTGCCCTCAATCCCTCCCAGCATCAGAGTCTTCTCCAATGAGTCAACTCTTCGCATGAGGTGGCCAAAATACTGGAGTTTCAGCTTTAGCATCATTCCTTCCAAAGAAATTCCAGGATTGATCTCCTTCAGAATGGACTGGTTGGATCTTCTTGCAGTCCAAGGGACTCTCAAGAGTCTTCTCCAACACCACAGTTCAAAAGCATCAATTCTTCGGCGTTCAGCCTTCTTCACAGTCCAGCTCTCACATCCATACATGACCACAGGAAAGACCATAGCCTTGACTAGGCGAACCTTTGTTGGTAAGGTAATGTCTCTGCTTTTGAATATGCTATCTAGGTTGGTCATAACTTTCCTTCCAAGGAGCAAGCGTCTTTTAATTTCATGGCTGCAGTCACCATCTGCAGTGATTTTGGAGCCCAGAAAAACAAAGTCTGACACTGTTTCCATTGTTTCCCCATCTATTTCCCATGCAGTGATGGGACCAGATGCCATGATCTTCGTTTTCTGAATGTTGAGCTTTAAGCCAACCTTTTCACTCTCCACTTTCACTTTCATCAAGAGGCTTTTTAGCCCCTCTTCACTTTCTGCCATAAGAGTGGTGTCATCTGCATATCTGAGGTTATTGATATTTCTCCCGGCAATCTGAGAGTCTAGATGTCATAAAATTAGGGTGTTGGCAGGGCTCTTTCTTTCTGGGACTTCAAGAAGTGAATCTACATGTTTCCTTTTCCAGCTTCTAGAGACCAACTGAATTCCTTAGATCATGATTTTCTTTCCATCTTTAAAGCCAATCATGTCGCATGTATCTGATCCTGCTTTTATTGTCACAACTCTTCCTCTGACATTTTTTCTGCCTCTTTTTTCCACCTTTGGTGATTCTTGTGATAATATTGGGATCATATAATCAGGATAATTTCCCTATATGCTGATTAGCAATTTTAACTACATCTGCATTTTAAATTCCACTTTCCCCTCTTCAGTTTACTTCAGTCTCTCAGTCGTGTCCAACTCTTTATGACCCCATGGACCGCAGCACGCCAGGCCTCCCTGTCCATCACAAACCCCCAGAGTTTATTCAAACTCATGTCCATTGAATCAGTGATGCCATCCAACCATCCCATCCTCTGTCATTCCCTTCTCCTCCCGCCTTCAGTTTCCCGGCACCAGGTTCTTTTCTAATGAGTCAGTTCTTCACATCAGGTGGCCAAAATATTGGAGTTTCAATGTCAGCATCAGCCTTTCCAAAGAGTATTCAGGACTGATTTCTTTTAGGACGAACTGGTTGGATTTCCTTGCAGGCCAAGGGACTCTCAAGAGTCTTCTCCAACACCACAGTTCAAAACCATCAACTCTTTGATGCTCAGCTTTCTTTTAGTCCAACTCTCACATCCATATATGACTATAGAGAACCCATAGCTTTGACTATACAGACCTCAGTTGGCAAAGTAATGTCTCTGCTTTTTAATATGCTGTCTACATTGGTCATAACTTTCCTTCCAAGGAGCATCTTTTAATTTCATGGGTGCAGTCACCATCTGCAGTGATTTTGGCGTCCCCAAAATAAAGTCTTTAACTGTTTCCACTGTTTCCCCATCTATTCATCATGAAGTGATGGGACCAGATGCCATGATCTTAGTTTTCTGAATGTTGAGCTTTAAGCCAACTTATTCACTCTCCTCTCTCACTTTCATCAAGAGGCTCTTTAGTTCTTCTTCACTTTTTGCCATAAGGGTGATGTCGTCTGCATATCTGAGGTTAATGATATTTCTCCCCACAATTTTAATTTCAGCTTGTGCTTCATCCAGCCCAGTGTTTCTCATGATGTGCATTCTGCATAGAAGTTAAATAAGCAGGATAACAATATACAGCCTTGATGTATTCTTTCCCAATTTGGAACCAGTCTGTTGTTCCATGTCCAGTTTTAACTGTTGCTTCCTGACCTGTATACAGATTTCTCAATAGGCAGGTCAGGTGGTCTGGTATTTGCATCTCTTTAAGAATTTTCCACAGGTTTTTGTGATCCACACAGTCAAACGATTTGGTATAGTCAATAAAACATAAGTATATGTTTTTCTGAAGCTCTCTTACTTTTTCAATGGTTTAATGGAGTTGCTATTTGATCTCTGGTTCCTCTGCCTTTTCTAAATCCAGCTTGAACATCTGGAAGTTCATAGTTAACATACTGTTAAAGCCTGGCTTGGAGAATTTTGAGCATTACTTTGATAGTGTGTGAGATGAGTGCAATTGTGCAGTAGTTTGAACATTCTTTGGGATTGCAATGAAAACTGAACTTTTCCAGTCCTATGGCCACCGCTGAGTTTTCCAAGTTTCCTGGCATATTGAGTGTGGCACTTTCATAGCATCATCTTTTAGGATTTGAAATAGCTCAACTGGAATTCCATCATCTCCACTAGCTTTGGTCATAATGATGCTTCCTAAGGCCCACTTGACTTTGCTTTCTGGGATATCTGGCTCTAAGTGAGTGATCATGCAATCATGATTATCTGGGTCATGAAGATCTTTTTTGTATAGTTATTCTGTGTATTCTTGCCACCTCTTCTTAAAATCTTCTGTTTGTATTAGGTCCATACCATTTCTGTCTTTTATTGTGCCCGTCTTTGCATGAAATATTCCCTTGGTATCTCTAGTTTTCTTGAAGAGATCTCTAGTCTTTCCCATTCTTTTGTTTTCCTCTATTTCTTTGCATTGATCACTGAGGAAGGCATTCTTGTCTCTCCTTGCTATTCGTTGGAACTCTGTATTCAAATGGGTATATTTTTTGTTTACTCCTTTGCCTTTTGCATCTCTTCTTTTCACAGATATTTGTAAGGTCTCTTCAGACAACCATTTTGCCTTTTTGCCTTTCTTTTTCTTGGGGATTGTCTTGATCCCTGCCTCCTGTACAATGTCATAAACCTCCATCATAGTTTCTTCAGGGACTCTGTCTATCAGATCTAATCCTTTGAATTTATTTTTCAATTGCACTATATAGCTGTAAAGGATTTGATTTAGGTCATACCTGAATGGTCTAGTGGTGTTCCCTACTTTTTTCAATTTAAGTCTGAATTTTGCAATAAGTTCATGATCTGAGCCACAGTCAACACCTAATCTTGTTTTTTCTGACTGTATAGAGCTTCTCCATCTTTGGCTGCAAAAATTATAGTCAATCTGTTTTTGGTATTGACAGTCTGATGATGTCCAAGTGTAGAGTCTTCTCTTGTGTTATTGGCAGAGGGTGTTTGCTATGACCAGCACGTTCTCTTGGCAAAACTCTATGAGACTTTTCCCTGCTTCATTCTGTACTCTAAGGCCAAATTTGCTTGTTACTGCAGGTATTTCTTGACTTCTTACTTTTGCATTCTAGTCCCCTTATAATGAGAAGGACAATTTTTAGGAGTGTTCATTCTAGCACGACTTTTGGGGTCTTCATAGAACTGTTCCACTTCAGCTTCTTTGGAATTACTGGTTTGGGCATAGACTTAATTATTGTGATATTGAATGGTTTGCTTTGGAAACGAACAGAGATTATACTGTCGTTTTTGAGATTGCATGTAAGTATGCATTTTGTACTTTTTTGTTGACTATGAGGGCTACTCCATTTCTTCTAAGGGATTCTTGCCCACAGTAGTAGAGATAATGGTCATATGAGTTAAATTCACTCACTCCAGTCCATTTTAGTTTGGTGATTCCTAAAATGTTGAGGTTCGCTCTCACGATTTCCTGTTTGATTACTTCTAATTTGTCTTGATTCATGGACCTAACATTCCAGGTTCCTGTGCATCACTTCTCTTTACAGCATCGGTCTTTACTTCCATCACCAGTCATATCCACACCTGGATATTGTTGCTTTGGCTCCATCTTCTTATTTTTTCTGGAATTATTTCTCCAGTGATCTCCAATAGCATATTGGGCACCTACTGACGTTGGGAGTTCATCTTTCAGTAACCTATCTTTTTGTCTTTTCATACTGTTCATTGAGTTCTCAAGACAAGAATACTGAAGTGGTTTGTCATTCCGTTCTCCAGTAGACCACATTTTGTCTGAACTCCAACATGACCCATCCATCTTGGCTGGCTCTACATGGGATAGCTCATATGTTATTGAATTAGTCTCAGCAGTGGTCCATATGAATCAGACTGGTTCATTTTCTTTCCGCTGTACCTTAACATAATCACAAGCTTTGGTGATTAAAATGTGGACATTATTATTTTATACCTACTGCAAACTGTATCATAAATTCTTAAGAAAATAAAATATAAACTATAAATATGAGGAAGCAATACTCAACCTTCAGTAGTGGTCAGAAAGACTTAATAAAAAAGATGATTGTTTTGAAATTCAAAATATAATTTTTGAAATTTAAAAAATCTCCATAAACCAGTTAAATAGCTTTTTAGACACAGACTTCCCTGGTGGTGCAGGGGGTAAAAGCATCTGCCTACAACGTGGGAGACCAGGGTTCAATCCCTGAGTTGGGAAGATTCCATGGAGAAGGAAATGGCAACTCACTCCAGTACTTTTGCCTGGAAAATCCCATGGACGGAATAGCCTGATAGGCTGCTCTGTCCATGGGGTTGCAAAGAGTCGGACACGACTGTGCAACTTCACTTTCACTTTAGACGAAGAGAGTAACTAGTTAGTGAGTTGAAGATATATCTGATGAAATTAAAAAGAATTATTTAACCAGTAGGAAGAAATAGAGAAATATAGAATATAGGTAGAATATATGTATTTCTATATTTATATAGAAAAAATAGTAAATATAAAAAATTAACAGATCTATCTATCTATCTATCTATATATATATATCAGATTTACTGAGAAGCTCTACAATATATATAGCTGGACAGAATGGAGATAATGGAGGGTGGAACTATGTGAATAGCTAATAGCTGAACATTTGAAAAATAAATTATAAGTAAATTTCCAGATCCAGAAAACAATAGGTAAGGCAATGGCACCCCACCCCAGTACTTTTGCCTGGAAAATCCCATGGACGGAGGAGCCTGGTAGGCTCCGGTCCGTGGGGTCGCTAAGAGTCAGACACGACTGAACGACTTCACTTTGACTTTTCACTTTCATGCATTGGAGAAGGAAATGGCAACCCACTCCAGTGTTCTTGCCTGGAGAATCCCAGGGACAGGGGAGCCTGGTGAGCTTCCGTCTATGGGGTCGCACAGAGTTGGACACGACTGAAGCGACTTAGCAGCAGCAAAGTAAGATAGGTAAAAAGAAATTCACACTCAGATGTGTTTTGGCAAAACTGCAGAACACCTAAATCAAAGAGAAACTTTTAAAAGTGTCAAGAGAATGAAGACCTATTACTTAATAAGTTTTGGAAATTAAGTGAATGGGAGAATACATAGGAAGTGCTGAACTAGTGTAGCTATAGTAAAATTTTTATAGCTGGATAATATTTTGATAAGACTTCAGATAACTTTATACATTATAAATTAATCATGAATTAAAACATTGTCTATAAAAAAAATAAAAAGTAACATAATCTAAATGTTAACACTATAGAAGGAAAAATGAAATAAGAAAGAACTTAACCAATTATTTAAAATGGAGAAAAAAGA
Organism: Tragelaphus eurycerus; assembly: GCA_935064755.1. Taxonomy (NCBI): domain Eukaryota; kingdom Metazoa; phylum Chordata; class Mammalia; order Artiodactyla; family Bovidae; genus Tragelaphus; species Tragelaphus eurycerus. Next base: position 1,374,649 of record CAKXYN010000057.1, on the reverse strand, counting down.
AAAGAAGCATTAAAAAGTGGGATATTTTTTAAAAACCAAATGGTAGAAATAATAGTCATAGCAAATCAGTAAACTTCCTAATTAAAAACAGAACAAAGGATTGAATTTTTAAATATTTCTATACACTATTTATCCCTAGTACAAGAACATAGGAAAGCTAAGTAAACTGATACACTTATTTTGTACTTTCTATCTATTATCTATCTATCTATATGCATTTGTTGCTACATGGAAAATTGACTCAAAATTTAATGGCTTATAATAAACAATCATTATTTCATATTTTTTAATAGATCAGCAATTTAGAAGTGCTTAACTGCCTTTCTGACTCAGGGTTTCGCAAGAGATTTCAGTCAAGATGTAGGCTAGAACTGCAGTCATCTCAAGGCCTGTTTGGGGCTGAAAGACCTCTTGTAGGCCTGGTACCCTGACAATGTATCTAGCTTCTCTCAGAATAGGTGATACAAAAAGCCATGGTGCCTTTTGTAACCTGGGTCTGAAGCAACACAGTGCCATTTAGGCAATATCCTGGTGATTATGCAGGTTAATCCTATTTATTATGAGAGGGAAATATTCAAGGATGTGATTACTAGACAACAGGGATCATTGAGGGCATTGTGAAAGCTGGTTACAGCAAAGATATATCAAAGGAATACAGTCAAAAGAAGGATGAGGCTATCTAGGTTTATATCAGAAAAAATTGACTTTAAAACAAAATCATTGTTAAGAATGAGAAAAGTATCAGGAATAAGATGGTGGAGGAGTAGGTGGATGTGGAGTACATCTCTCTCCACAGGTACATCAGGAACACACCTTCAGACACAGAAGTACATGCAGAACACCAGCTGAGAACAGTCAGGAGTACCTGATGAGCAGAAAAAAATATATAGACCCTTGCAAAACTCGGTAGGATGAAGGAACTAGGGGGAAAACAAGAGTGTTAGTAGGACTGGACCTACCCTCGGCGGGTGGGGGAGCTGAAGCAGGGCTCCGGTCCCCACATCAGGACAATTGTCTGAGTCAGAGGAGAAACACTTAAGGCTGAGAGTGAAAGAACTGATCTGTGGCAGCCTGAATGGAATGAGAATCAGACAGTCCTTGCTGCAGCTCAGACAGGAATGCAGGTCCCCTAGAAGGCGCACCAGCTGGGAACTGGTATTTAGGGACTGTGGAGCAATCTTAGGGTGAGGGCTGCTGTCGACTGTGGAGAGACGGATCAAGGTCATGTGATGGAGGAGATTGTGGTGGGAAGTGCCTGTGGAGGAAAGCCAGGCAGTCATGGAAGCAAGGTGATACTGCTGAGTCATGTGTACGGGGTGGAGCCATCACCATATAGCCTCTCCCCACAGGCAAACATTGGCAGCTGAACATTAGAGAAGCTGGCCTATCAAATGCCTGAGGCACTGAAGTTCAGAGTAGGACCCCTCTGAGGGTGCTCCTCTAAGTGGCTGGCTTACAGAGTAGGACCATAGCCAGGCAGGACCCTCTATGTGCTTGATGTGCCAAACAACAGAAAAGGACTCCAGGCAACGGAGCCCTCAAATATCTGAATGGCTGCCCAACAGAGAAAATTGGCCAAAAGGCCTTCTGATCATCAGCTACAAGAGGCTTAAAAAAAAAAAAAAAAAAAAACAACTTCTGATAGGGTCATAACTTCTGCAATGGAGGCAGTCCATGTCCCTGCACACTTGGGACCACCAGAGTCCCCACAAGCCAAGCAGCTATGTCACTTTCTCACTCAATCGTCACTGGGGCAGAGCTGCCACGGACAAAATAGTCTTGCACCTATGCACGCAGGGTTGCTTTGGTCATGTCCAACTTTTTGTGACCTTGTGGACTTTAGCCTGCCAGCCTTCTCTGTCAGACAGGGGGATTCTCCAGGCAAGAATACTGGAGTGTATTGACCAATATTGCTTGCCATGCCCTTCTAGAGCACTATATTTCCTGCTGCCCTAGCCACAAACTCTCTTGAGCACCTGGTGCCTCCAGAACCCCTGTAAGCCAAGCAGTTGCACCATCTCTACATCTGGCCCTCACGGGGGCAGATCCAAGTCCTCCAGGGCAGCCTCAAGAGCAAACCCCAGTGGACGACCCACATGCAGAGGTGGAAATAAAACCACAATTGAACCCCAGGGGCAGATGGCTAAGGAAGACTTAAAACCCTCCCACCAATGTAAGCTGTAGATTAAATCCACACAATCAACTAGGAAGACTGTAACTATATAAAAGGACATTGAGAGCTCTCACAAAAGAAAATGCACTAGTTCTGATAGCTGTGGACATTGAAGGCAAGGACACACAGGAGTAGGATCAGATTAGAATCTGAGCTGCCCCCACAGCAGGTCCAGAGACCAGCACAGTGTTGGAGGGGATCCTAGGGAGGTGAGGTGGACTGTGACTCTCAGCAAGGGAAAGGACTCTGACAGCAGTGACTCAAGAAAAAAATTTATTATTCTTATACTTTGACTTGTTCTGTAGATTCTTTTGAATTTTTTTTTACTCCTTTCTTTTTTCCTCCCCCCTCAACACCCCATTGTAGTTCTTGATTTTATTGGGACTATGAAATCTAATTAAGCTTTTGAGTTTGTTTTTTTTTTCTGTCACTTTTTTTATAGGTGTTATAAATCTCTGCCTCTGTGTTGGGCTTTTACAGTTCTGTGGAATTTTCCTTTTCTTCTTCTTCCTTTTTAGTCTCTTTAAAAAATTTTTTAACTTCTAATTTTTTTAAACCTGTTATTTTTTTCTATATGTATCCCTTTGTTTGCCTTTCCTACTGTTATTTTCCATTGCAGTTAATTTTTAATGTTATATAAATCTTATTTATCTACCTCTATTTAACTTTGCATATCTATTCTTTCTTTCTTTTCTTTATTTCCTTTCCTCTTAAAATATTGGTTAGTTTTGTTTTCATTGCCTTATTTCCCACTTCCCACCTTGATTTAGTTTTGTTTTCCAGTTTGTGCTTTAGTTAGTTTTGTTCTTAACTGGTAGATATAATTTTTGGCTTGCTTTGTTTGCCAGGTCAATCTATTATAGTTTATTTTTGTTGGACTGTTTTGATTTTGCTTACGGGTATATATGTATATGTGTACTTCAGTCACAATTTTATTGTTGTTATAAACCTCTGCTTCTATGTTGGGCTTTTGCAATTCTGTGGAGTTTTCCTCTTTTTTTCTCTCTCTTTCTTCTTCCTTTTTTCTTTTCTCTTTTTTAATTTTTAAAGCTTATTATTATTTTTCTACCTTTATTCATTTGTTTGCTTTTCCTACTGTTCTTTTCCCCTTGCAGTTAATCTTTAATGCATATAAATCTTCCTTATCTACCTCTATTTAACTTTACATGTCTATTCTTTCTTTCTTTTCCTCTTACCATATTAGTTGGTTTTATTTTCATTGCTTTAATCCCCACTTGACATCTTGCTTTAGTTCTGTTTTCTAAACAAAACTTCGGGCTTTAGTTTGTGCTTTAGTTAGTTTTGTTCTTAACTGGTAGGTATAATTTTTTATTTCCTTTGTCCATCTTGTCAATCTACTGTACTTAATTTTTGTTAGACTTTTGATCTTGCTTATAGGTGTATATGTATATGTGTATATTCCATTATTTTAGTTAATATTTGCCTGATTTTGTAACTGCCATTTGTCTGGGGTGCATCTTTGGTTTCTTGTTTGAGGTTATTTGTTTTAATCTCACTTAATGCCATAAAAAACCACTTGTGGAATCTTTGTTCCTGACCAGAGATCAAGCCCTGAGCCTTGGGAGTAAGAGCACTTATTCCAAGACCCTAGATGATCAGAGAACTAACCCTACGGAGTATCAAATGGTGAGAACTCAAACAAAGGAAACCACTTGAATACAAGAGCCAGCATCATCCAACCACCAGTAGCACACTGTGCAGAATGCCCCATCTAAACAACAAACAAAACAAAAATACAAACCCAGCCATCAACAGACAGGATTACCATCTCATTCAGCCTTGCCTATCAGAAGAAAAACAAAAACAAACAAACAACAAAAACAACAAAACTCAGCACAAATTTCATGCTACACAAAGCTTACACAAACCACTGGACAAACCTTAAAAGGCAGAAACCAAAAGGACACAGACTGGCTGAATGGATACAAAAACAAGACCCATATATATGCTGTCTACAAGAAACCAACCTCAGACCTAAAGACACATATAGACTGACTGTGAGAGGATGGAAAAATATATTCCATGCAAATGGGAAGCAAAAGAAAGTTGGAGTAGCAATCCTTATATCAGACAAAATAGACATTAAAATAAAGAGAATACAAGAGATAAAGAAGGACACTACATAATGATCAAGGGATCAATCCAAGAGGAAGACATAACAATTGTAAACGTCTATGCACCCAAGATAGGAGCACCTCAATACAGAAGACAAACACCAACGACATAAAAGGAAAAATTGGCATTAACAAATTAATAGTAGATGTTAACACCCCATTCACAACCAATAGACAGATCATTAAAAAAAAAGAAAATTAATAAGGAAACACAAGTCTTAAATGATACATTGAATGAGATGGATCTCATTGATGTCTTCAGAATATTCCATCCAAATGCAAAAGAATAAACCTTCTTCTCAAGTGCACAAGGAACATTCATTAGGAGAAATCACATCTTGAGTCACAAATCAAACCTAAGTAAATTTAAGAATATTGAAATCATATCAAGTATCTTCTCTTACCACAACACTGTGAGACTAGATACCAATTACAAGGGTAAAAAAAAACCTGTAAAAAACACAAACACATGAATATTAAACAATACATTTTATAAATAGCCAACAGGTTACTGAAGAAATTCAAAGGGAAATAAAAAATTTTCTAGAAACAAATGACAATGAAAACACGATAACTCAAAAACTATGGGATGCAGCAAAAGCAGTTCTAAGAGGGAAGTTTATAGCAATAAAATCCTACCTCAACAAACAAGGAAAACATTGAATAGACAACTTAGATCAGATCACATCAGCTCAGTCACTCAGTCGAGTCCGACTCTGCGACACCATGAATCACAGCACACCAGGCCTCCCTGTGCATCACCAACTCCCGGAGGTCACTCAGACTTACATCCATCGAGTCAGTGATGCCATCCAGCCATCTCATCCTCTGTCGTCCCCTTCTCCTCTTGCCCTCAATCCTTCCCAGCAACACAGTCTTTTCCATTGAGTCAACTCTTCGCAGGAGGTGGCCAAAGTACTGGAGTTTCAGCTTTAGCATCATTCCTTCCAAAGAAATCCCAGGGCTGATCTCCTTCAGAATGGCCTGGTTGGATCTCCTTGCAGTCCAAGGGACTCTCAAGAGTCTTCTCCAACACCACAGTTCAAAAAAAAACATCAATTCTTCAGCGCTCAGCCTTCTTCACAGTCCAACTCTCACATCCATACATGACCACAGGGAAAACCATAGCCTTGACTAGACAAACCTTTGTTGGCAAAGTAATGTCTCTGCTTTTGAATATGCTATCTAGGTTGGTCATAACTTTCCTTCCAAGGAATAAGCGTCTTTTAATTTCATGACTGCAGTCACCATCTGCAGTGATTTGGGAGCCCAGAAAATAAAGTCTGACACTGTTTCCACCGTTTCCCCATCTATTTGCCATGAATTGATGGGACCAGATGCCATGATCTTCGTTTTCTGAATGTTGAGCTTTAAGTCAACTTTTTCACTCTCCGTTTTCACTTTCATCAAGAGGCTTTTTAGTTCCTGTTCACTTTCTGCCATAAGGGTGGGGTCATCTGCATATCTGAGGTTATTGGTATTTCTCCCAGCAATCTTGATTCCAACTTGTGTTTCTTCCAGTCCAGCGTTTCTCATGATGTACTCTGCATATAAGTTAAATAAACAGGGTGACAATATACAGCCTTGACGAACTCCTTTTCCTATTTGGAAAAAGTCTGTTGTTTGATGTGCAGTTCTAACTGTTGCTTCCTGACCTGCATACAAATTTTCAAGAGGCAGATCAGATGGTCTGGTATTCCCATCTCTTTCAGAATTTCCCAGTTTATTGTGATCCACACAGTCCAAGGCTTTGGCATAGTCAATAAAGCAGAAATAGATGTTTTTCTGGAACTCTCTTGCTTTTTTGATGATCCAGCGGATGTTGGCAATTTGATCTCTGGTTCCTCTGCCTTTTCTAAAACCAGCTTGAACATCAGGAAGTTCACGGTTCACATATTGCTGAAGCCTGGCTTGGAGAATTTTAGCATTACTTTACTAGCGTGTGAGATGAGTGCAATTGTGCGGTAGTTTGAGCAGTCTTTGGCATTGCCTTTCTTTGGGATTGGAATGAAAACTGACCTTTTCCAGTCCTGTGGCCACTGCTGAGTTTTCCAAATTTGCTGGCATATTGAGTGCAGCACTTTCACAGCATCATCTTTCAGGATTTGGAATAGCTCAACTGGAGATGGCCAGAGTGAATGTCGACATTCTAGGAATCAGTGAACTCAAATGGACTGGAATGGGTGAATTTAACTCAGATGACCATTATATCTACTACTGTGGGCAGGAATCCCTCAGAAGAAATGGAGTGGCCATCATGGTCAACAAAAGAGTCCGAAATGCAGTACTTGGATGCAATCTCAAAAACGACAGAATGATCTCTCTTCATTTCCAAGACAAACCATTCAATGTCACAGTAATCCAAGTCTATGCCCCAACCAGTAATGCTGAAGAAGCTGAAGTTGAACGGTTCTATGAAGACCTACAAGATCTTTTAGAACTAACACCCAAAAAAGATATCCTTTTCATTATAGGGGACTGGAATGCAAAAGTAGGAAGTCAAGAGACATCTGGAGTAACAGGCAAATTTGGCCTTGGAATACAGAATGAAGCAGGGCAAAGACTAACAGAGTTTTGCCTAGAAAATGCACTGGTCATAACAAACACCCTCTTCCAACAACACAAGAGAAGACTCTAAACATGGACATCACCAGATGGTCAACACCAAAATCAGATCGATTATATTCTTTTCCGCCAAAGATGGAGAAGCTCTATACAATCAGCAAAAACAAGACCAGGAGCTGACTGTGGCTCAGACCATGAACTCCTTATTGCCAAATTCAGACTGAAATTGAAGAAAGTAGGGAAAACCACTAGACCATTCAGGTATGACCTAAATCAAATCCCTTATGATTATCCAGTGGAAGTGAGAAGTAGGTTTAAGGGCCTAGATCTGATTGATAGAGTGCCTGATGAACTGTGGAATGAAGTTCGTGACATTGTACAGGAGACAGGGACTAAGACCATCCCGGTGGAAAAGAAATGCTAAAAAGCAAAATGGCTGTCTGGGGAGGCCTTACAAATAGCTGTGAAAAGAAGAGAAGCGAAAAGCAAAGGAGAAAAGGAAAGATATAAGCATCTGAATGCAGAGTTTCAAAGAATAGCAAGAAGAGATAAGAAAGCCTTCTTCAGCGATCAATGCAAAGAAATAGAGGAAAACAACAGAATGGGAAAGACTAGGGATCTCTTCAAGACAACTTAACCTTACACCTAAAACAGCTGGAAAAAAAAGAACAACAACAACAACAAAATTAGAAGGAAATAAATCATAAAGATCTGACCAGAAGTAAATAAAAAAATGAAGGAAGTAACAGTAAAAATTAATAAAACCAGAAGCTGATTCTTTGAGATCAACAAAATTGACAAATCTTTAGTGAGACTCATCAACAAAAAGAAAGAATAATCAAATCAACAAAATTAGAAATGAAAAAGGAGAGGTTACAACAAACAATGCATAAATACAAAGGATTATAAGAGACTATTATGAACAACTATATGGTAAAGAAGAATTGACTCATTGGAGAGACTCTGATGCTGGGAGGGATTGGGGGCAGGAGGAGAAGGGGACGACAGAGGATGAGATGGCTGGATGGGATCACTGACTTGATGGATGTGAGTCTGAGTGACCTCCGGGAGTTGGTGATGGACAGGGAGGCCTGGCGTGCTGCAGTTCATGGGGTCGCAAAGATTCGGACACGACTTAGCGACTGATCTGATCTGATCTGATCTGATGGTAATAAAATGGATAACCTGGAAGTACTGGGAAGATTCATAGAAAAGTTCAATCTTCTGAAATTGATCCCGGAAGAAATAGAAATTATGAACAACCCAATTACAAGCACTGAAATTGAAACTGTGATTAAAAAAAAAAAAAAAACAGAACAAAACAAAACAAAAAAACTCCTAAAAAACAAAAGCCCAGGACCAGATGGCTCCACAGGTGGTTTATTTCAAATGTTCAGAGAAGAGCTAATGTCTATCCTTCTAAAAATTTTTCAAATAATTGCAGAGGAAGGAACACTTCCAAATGCATTGTACTAGGCCATCATCAACCTGATACCAAATCAAGACAAAGAAAGCACTGAAAAAGAAAACTACAGGCCAATATCACTGATGAACATAGATGCAAAAATCCTCAAAAAAATTTTAGCAAGCAGAATTCAGCAACACATCAAAAAGCTCATACACCATGATCAAGTTGGGTTTATTCCAGGGATGCAAAGATTCTTCAATACACACAAATCAATTAATGTGATACACCATATTAACAAATTGGAAGATAAAAAGCATATGATAGTCTTGGTAGATGCAGAAAAAGCCTTTGACAAAATTCAGCTCCCATTTATGATGAAAACGTCAGAAAATGGGTATAGAAGGAATCTACATAGTAAAGGCCATATATGATAAGCCTACAGCAAACATTATTCTCAATGGTGAAAAACTGAAAGCATTCCCTTTAATATTAGGAACAAGACAAGGGTGTCCACTTTCACCACTATTACTCCACATAATTTTGGAAGTCCTAGCTACAGCAATCAAAAAAGAAAAAGAAATAAAAGGAATCCAGATCAGAAAAGAAGAATTAAAGCTCTCACTGTTTGCAGATGACATGATACTGTACATAGAAAGCCCTAAAGATAGCATCAGAAAATTGCTACAGCTAATCAGTGAATTTAGCTAAGTTGCAGGATACAAGATCAATACACAGGAATCACTTGCCTTTCTATATACTAACAATGAAACATCAGAAAGAGAAATGAAGGAATCAATTCCATTCACCATTACAACAAAAATAATAAAATATCTAGAAATAAACTTACCTAGGAGACAAAAGAACTGTAGATAGAAATTTTAAGACACCAATGAAAGAAATCAAAGATGACATAAACAGACGGAGAGCTATTCCATGTTCCTGGGTAGGAGGAGTCAATATTGTGAAAATGACTATACTACCAAGTGAAATCTAAAGATTCAATGTGATCCCTGTCAAATTACTAATGTCATTTTTCACAGAACTAGGACAAAAAATTTCACAGTTCATATGGAAACACAGAAGACCCTCAATAGCCAAAGCAGTCTTGAGAAAGAAGAATGGAGCTGGAGGAATCAACCTTCTCTGACTTCAGAGTATACTACAAAGCTACATACATCAAGGCAGTATGGTACTGGTATAAAAACAGAAATGTAGACCACTGGAACAAGATAGAAAGCTCAGAAATAAACCCATATACTTATAGGTACCTTATTTTTGACAAAGAATATACAATGGGAGCAAAGACAGCCTCTTCAATAAATGGTGCTGGGAAAACTGGACAGCTATATAAAAGAATGAAATTAGAACACTTCCTACCACCATCAGATCAGATCAGATCAGTCGCTCAGTCGTGTCCGACTCTTTGCGACCCCATGAACCGCAGCACGCCAGGCCTCCCTGTCCATCACAAGCTCCCGGAGGTCACTCAGACTCTCATCCATCGAGTCAGTGATGCCATCCAGCCATCTCATCCTCTGTCGTCCCCTTTTCCTCCTGCCCTCAATCCCTCCCAGCATCAGAGTCTTCTCCAATGAGTCAACTCTTCGCATGAGGTGGCCAAAATACTGGAGTTTCAGCTTTACCATCATTCCTTCCAAAGAAATTCCAGGATTGATCTCCTTCAGAATGGACTGGTTGGATCTTCTTGCAGTCCAAGGGACTCTCAAGAGTCTTCTCCAACACCACACTTCAAAAGCATCAATTCTTCGGCGTTCAGCCTTCTTCACAGTCCAGCTCTCACATCCATACATGACCACAGGAAAGACCATAGCCTTGACTAGGCGAACCTTTGTTGGTAAAGTAATGTCTCTGCTTTTGTATATGCTATCTAGGTTGGTCATAACTTTCCTTCCAAGGAGCAAGCGTCTTTTAATTTCATGGCTGCAGTCACCATCTGCAGTGATTTTGGACCCCAGAAAAACAAAGTCTGACACTGTTTCCACTGTTTCCCCATCTATTTCCCATGCAGTGATGGGACCAGATGCCATGATCTTCGTTTTCTGAATGTTGAGCTTTAAGCCAACCTTTTCACTCTCCACACCACCATACACAAAGATAAACTCAGAATGGATTAAAGACCTAAATGTAAGACCAGAAACTATAAAACTCTTAGAATAAAACATAGGCAGAACACTCAATGACATAAATCAAAGCAAGATCCTCTATGGTCCACCTCTTGGAGGAACAGAAATAAAAACAAAAGTAAACAAGTGGGATCTGATTAAACTTAAAAGTTTTTGCACAGTGAAGGAAACTATAAGCAAGATGAAAAGACAACCCTCAGAATGGGAGAAAATAATAGCAAATCAAACAACTGACAAAGGATAAATTTCCAATATATATAAGCAGCTCATACTACTCAATACCAGAAAAGCAAACAACCCAGTCAAAAGGTGCGAAAAAGACCTAAACAGACATTTCTCAAAAGAAGACATACAGATGGCTAGCAAACACATGAAAAGATGCTCAGGATCACTCCTTATTCAGATCAGATCAGATCAGTCGCTCAGTCATGTCCGACTCTTTGTGACCCCATGAATCACAGCACGCCAGGCCTCCCGGTCCAACACCAACTCCCAGAGTTCACTGAGACTCACGTCCATCGAGTCAGTGATGCCATCCAGCCATCTCATCCTCTGTCATCCCCTTCTCCTCCTGCCCCCAATCCCTCCCAGCATCAGAGTCTTTTCCAATGAGTCAACTCTTCCCATGAGGTGGCCAAAGTACTGGAGTTTCAGCTTTAGCATCATTCCTTCCAAAGAAATCCCAGGGCTGATCTCCTTCAGAATGGACTGGTTGGATCTCCTTGCAGTCCAAGGGACTCCTTATTAGAGAAATGCAAATCAAAACTACAATGAGCTGTCACCTCACATCAGTCAGAATGGCCAGCATCAAAAAGTCTACAAACAATAAACACTGGAGAGGGTGTGGAGAAAGGAGAACACTCTTGCACTGTTGGTGGGAGTCTAAATTGATACAGCCACTAATGAAGACGGTATGCTGCTGCTGCTGCTAAGTCACTTCAGTCGTGTCCAACTCTGTGCGACCCCATAGATGGCAGCCCACCAGGCTTTGTGGTCCCTGGGATTCTCCAGGCAAGAACACTGGAGTGGGTTGCCATTTCCTTCTCCAAGGCATGAAAGTGAAAAGTGAAAGGGAAGTCCCTCAGTCATGTCCAACTCTTAGCGACCCCATGGACTGCAGCCTACCAGGCTCCTCCATTGGAGATTCCTTAAAAAAAAATAAGAATCAAACCATCATAAGACCCAGCAATCCCACTCCTAGGTATATATCCTGAGGAAACCAAAATTGAAAAAGACACATCTATCCCACTGTTCATTGCAGCACCATTTACAACAGCTAGAACAGGGAAGCAACATTGACAACCATTGACATATGAATGAAAGAAGTTGTGGTACATATACATGATGGAATATTACTTAACCATAAAAAGAACACATTTGAGTCAGTTCTATTGAGGTGAGTGAACCTAGCACCTATTATACAGACTGAAGTAAGTCAGAAAGAGAAAGAGAAATATTGTATTCTAATACATATATACAGAATCTAGAAAAATGATACTGAAGAATTCATTTACAAGACAGCAATGGAGGTTTGTTTCTGTGTGCAACAATTAGAGAATACACATTATCTAATGTATACATAAAGCATTTATAAGAATTAACCAGACTCATGTAAAAAACCTACTTCTGTTTTACTGCAGCAAAGTCTAGCTTTTGCTTCAATGATTTCATGAAAAAATAAAATTATCTTGAAAATATTTTAACAAAGTTTAGAAAAAGAGAGAATTAACAGTATATTAAGCAAAAGTCCAGTCTAAAGTAATTTTGGGCTTCCTTGGAAGTTCAGTGGTAAAGAATCTGACTGCAGTGCAGGAAATGTGGCTTCAGTTCCTGGGTCAGGAAGATACCCTGGGGAAGGAAATGACAACCCACGTTAATAGTCTTGCCTGGAACATCCCATGGACAGAAGAGCCTGGCGGGCTACAGTCCATGGGGTTGCAAAAGCCAGACATAACTTAGTGACTAAACCACCACCACACAAGTAAATTTAAAAAATCATTTTATGAGACCATGTACTCTAGACACTGAAACTAAAACATGATTTTAAAGCAACAATAACAATGTATGCTTGCAATCCAAACACACATTCCTAAATACAGCCATACCTTACTTTATCACGCTTTGCAGATATTTCATTTTTTACAAATTGAAGGTTTGTGGAAAACCAACATTGAAGAAGTAAAGTCATTTTCCAACAGCTTTTGCTCAATTTATGTGTCTGTGCCACATGTTGATAATTTTCCCAATATTTTAAATGTTCCAGTTATTATATGGTGATCTGTAATAAGTGATCTTTTAAGTCACTGCTGTAATTTTTTAAGGGCTTCCCTGATGGCTCAGCTGGTAAATAATCTGTCTGAAATGCAGGAGACACAGGAGATGTGAGCACTATCCCTGAATCAGGAAGATCCTCTGGAGAAGAAAATAGCAACCCGCTCCAGTATTCTTGCCTGAAAAATCCTATGGACAGAAGAGCCTGGTGGTCTACAGTCAAATGGGTCACAGTCAGACATGACTGAGCATGCAACTAAGCATGCATGTTGTAAATGTTTTGGGTTGTCAAGAACCCTGCCCATATAATGAAGTGAAAGTGAAAGTTAGTCATGTCTGTGTCTGACTCTTTGAGACCCCATGGACTATACAGTGCATGGAATTTTTCAGGCCAAAATACTGGAGTAGCTAACCTTTCCCTTCTCTGAAGGATCTTCCCAACCCAGGGACTGAACCCAGATCTCCCACATTTCAGGCAGATTCTTTACCAACTGAGCTATTATATGCCCATATAATAAGGTGAACTTAATAAGTAAATGTTGTGTATGTTCTGACTGTTCCACCAATCAGTTGTTTCCTGTCTCTCTCCTTCTTCTCAGGCAACTCTATTTTGTGGGACACAACAATATTGAAATAAGCCCAATTAAAAACTCTATAATAGCCTTTATAAAGTGAAAGAAAGAGCAGTGCATCTCTTTACTTTAACTCAAAAGCTAGAAAATGGTAAGTGTGGTGAGGAAGGCATGTTGAAAGCTGAGCTAGGCTAAAAGCTAGACCTCTTATGTCAAATAGTCAAGTCATGAATGCACAATAAAATTTCTTGATGGAAATTACAAGTACTACTACATGCATGATAAGAAAGCAAAACACCTTATTGATGATATAGAGAAAGTTTGAGTGCTCTAAGTAGAAGATGAAACCAGGCACAGCATTCTCTTAAGTCAAAGTCTAATCCAGAACAGGGCCCTAACTGCCTTCAATTTCATGAAGGTTTAGTGAGGTGAAGAAATTTCGACCACCTTCCCTCCCCCCAAAAATGAACCTAGTAGCATTTGACTCAGGAGGCTTAAGGAAAGAAACCACCTTTAAGACAAAGAAGTACAAGATGAAGAAGCAATTGCTGATATAGAAGCTGCAATAGATCTGCTATCCAGATGTATTTCAGATATGAATGAAGGTGGCTACACAAAACAAATTTTTGATATAGATAAAACATGTTTTATGTTGGAAGAAGATGCCACCTATGACTTTCATAGCTAGAGAAGAGAAACCAATGCCTGGCCTTAAAAGATAAATGTAACCTTTGATACTCTATAGATAGAAGAGTAGGAAGACCTTGAGCTCACCTCCTGCCATAAGCACACCAAAATTAAAACTACTTAGAAAACAACTATATCTAAGAATAGAGAAGATATAGGAGAAAGACTAGAAGAAAAAATTTTCCACAACTTAAAGGTGTGAAGGAGGAAATAAAATAAAATGAATAGGAAGTGTGGAGATGCCCACATTCCCAAGTGGGCAATCCACAAGCAGGATAGTCATAAGGAGTGATGATGTGAGACCCACAATGAGCTCTCCAGCCATGGGGTCCTGTGTGAGGAAGATGGGCCTGCAGAACATCTGGCTTTAAAGGCCAGAGGGGTTGTTTATGAGAAGCCATAACACTATGGGAAGCAGAGATACTGCTCCTGAGGGGTTCATGCAGAAACCTCACATGCTCACAGGGCCAGGGGCCAGACTCACAGCACTTGTCAGTCCTGTCACAACAGAAGAACCCACACAGCCCATATAGGGGGCATGCTTAAAGCATATAATTCTGCTGACAAGAGGGTAGTGTGTTGCTGGGCCCCATAGACTATCTCCTATTATATAACATCTCTTCTCTAAGATTGAATGATATAATCAAACTACCCAATGCATTGAAATAAACAGAGAATTAAGGAAAATGTGGAGATAGAGGAACATGTTCTAAACACAAGAATAAGACAGAACTTTAGAAGAAGAATAAAACAAAGTGGAGATAAGTGATCTACTTGATAAGGAGTACAAAAAATGATCATAAAGATGCTCAACAAACTTGGGAAAAGAATGGGTGAACACAGGGAGAATTTTAGCAAAGAGTTAGAACACATAAAGAAGAACCAAACAGAATTGAAGAATACAATAGCTGAAAAATATATATACGTACAGTAGAATGAATCAAGAGTAGACTAGATTATACATAGGAATGAATCCACAAATTGGAAGACAATGTTGTGGAAAATACTCAAGCTGAGCAGAAAATAGAAATAATAATGAAAAAAAAAAAGTATGTTTAAGAAAACTCTGAATCATAATGGGCATTCACATTTTAGGGATACCAGAAGGAGGAGTCAGATAGAAAAGAGGCAGAGAACTTACTTGAAGACTAAATAGTTGAAAACCTCCTTAAAAATTGGGGAAAGATACAGATATCCAAGTTCAGGAAGGAAAGAAATTTCCAAACATGTTGAATGCACAGAGGTCCACACAAAGACATATTGTAATTAAAAAAAATAAAATTAAATATAAAAGAAGACTTTTAAAAGCAGTTAGAGAAAAGCAACAGGTATATACAATGGAAATCTAAGATTATCAGCTGACTTTTTATCAGAGACTTTTTAGGTCTGAAGGGACTCACATAACATATTTTAAATGATGAAAGTAAAAAAAAAAAAAAAAAAAAAAAACAAGCAAACAAACAAAACCCTACAAATCAAGAATACTTTAACCATGAAAAATAGAGGCTAAATGTTGTACTCAAATCAAGAAATAAACAAAACATACCAGTTTAAAAAACAAAAAAGGAACACTTTACCCATGAAGTTCTCACTCAGATTTGAAGAAGAAATAGTTTTATACACAAGTATATTAAAAAGCAAGAGACATTACTCCAACAAAGATCCATCTAGTCAAAGCTATGGTTTTTCCAGTAGTCATGTATGCATGTGAGAGTTGGAGTATAAAAAAAGCAGAGCACTTGAGGATTGATGCTTTTGAACTATGGTGTTGAAGAATACTCTTGAGAGTTTCTTGAATGGCAAGGAAATCAAACTAAAAATCCTAAAGATAATCAGTCCTGAATATTCTTTGGAAAGGCTGATGCTGAAGCTGAAATTCCAATACTTTGGCCTTGATGCAAAAATGATCATTGGAAAAGACCCTGATGCTGGGAAAGTTTGAAGGCAGGAGGAGAAGGGGACAACAGAGGATGAGATGGCTGGATGACATCACTGATTTGATGGACATGAGTCTGAGCAAGCCTTGGAAGTTGGTGATGGACAGGGAAGCCTGGCATGTGGCAGTCCATAAGGTCGCAAAGGGTTGGACATGACTGAGTGACTGAATTGAACTGACACACGAGTAAGAGCAGCAAGAGTTCAGCACCACTATCCTGACCTTATAAGAAATAATACTGGAATTTCTTTAAGTAGAAAAGACCATGACTAGAAATATGTAAATTACAAGAGAAAATGTCTCAAATGGTAAAGGCAAGCACATAATAAATGTAGATGATCAACCCCTTGTAAAACTAGTAAAGGAACTTAAAAGACAAAAGTAGTAAAATTATCTATATCAACAATAGATAATTAAGAGATACAAAAAGATGTAAAACACATAAAAAAACTATATGTGGCAATGGGAAGTGAAATTGCAGGGCTGTTAGAATGAGTTCAACTTAAGAGATCATCAGCTTAAGGTCATCACAAAGACATAGAACAATGGAATAGTAAAGAAAATCCAGAAATAAACCCACACTTATGTGGTCAATTCGTCTAGGACAAACGAGGTGAGAATGTCATGTCTTCAATAATTGGTATTGGGAAAGCAAAAGAATCAAATTAGAATATGTTTTAACAGTATGTGCAAAAACAAATGCCAAATAGATTAAAGACATAAATATAAAACACAAAACCATAAAACTCCTGGAAGAAAACATAGACATGTTCTCTGACATTCTAAACATTTTTTTTTAATCTTCTCAAGCTAAGGAAACAATAGCAAAAATAAACAAATGGGACTACATCGAACTAAAAAGCTTTCACAGAGTGAAGGAAACTATCAACAAAACGAAAAGGCAGACTACTGAATAAAAGATATTTACAAATTGTACATCCAATAAGGGATTAATATATATAAAGAACTCATACAATTCAATACCCAAAACAAACAAGAACAAATAAAAAACCCACAAACAACCTGGTTAAATAACAGAGAAATCCTGAAAAGACAGTTTTCCAAAGAAGACATACAGATGGCTAACAAATACCTGAAAAGACACTCAACATTGCTAATCGTCAGGGAAATGCAAATCAACCCACAGTGAGATATCACCTCTCACCTGTCAGAATGGCTATTATCAAAAAAGACAACAACAACAAAAATTATTAGGAGGACTGAAGAAAAAAGACTTCTCATGCCTTGTGAGTGGAATTGTAAATAGATATATTCAATAGTGAAAACAATATTGAGATTCCTCAAAAAATTAAAAATAGAACTACAGTAAAATACATCACTTATATTTTTTGGGTATTTGTCCAAGGAAAACAAAAATACTAATTTTAAGAGATATATGAACCTTTCAGTTCATTTCATTATTATTTGCAATAGCTGAGATACAGAACCAACCTAAGCATCAGTAAATAAATGAATAAAGATATACCTTGATGGAATATTACTTAGCCATAAAATATGAAATATTGCCATTTGCAACAACATGGATGACCTTGAAAATACTATGCTAAATGAAGAAATGCAAACAGAGAAAGACAAATATTCCATGATTTAACTTATATGTGGAATCGAAAATAAAAAACAAATGAATTAACATGACACACAACAGAGAACAAACTGGTTGTTGCCAGAGGGAAGGGAGCCAGGAGAATTAATGAAATTGGTGAGGTATATTAAGAGGTACAAACTTAATTATAAAATAGCTTTGTATGGTGACAGAAGGTAATTAGACTCATTGTGGTGATCATTTTGTAATATTTAAGAAGAGAAATGAAAGGCAAAGGAGAAAAGGAAAGATAAACCAATTTAATGGAGAGTCACAGAGAAAAGCAAGGAGAGATAAGAAAGCCTTCCTCAGGGATCAATTAAACAAGACAGACAAAACAATAGAATGGGAAGACTAGATATCTCTTCAAGAAAATTAGAGATATCAAGGGAACATTTCATGCAAAGATAGGCACAATAAAGGGCAGAAACAGTATGGGCCTCACAGAAGCAGAAGATATTAAGAAGAGGTGGCAGAATACACAGAAGAACTATGCAAAAAAAAAAAAAAAAGATCTTAATGACCCAGACAACTACAATGGTGTGATCACTCACCTAAAGTCAGACATCTTGGAGTTCGAAGTCAAGTGGGCCTTAGGAAGCATCAGTATGGACAAAGCTAGTGGAGGTGATGGAATTCCAGTTGAGCTATTTCAAATCCAATTTCTAATTCAAATTCAGATAATGTTCTGAAAGTGCTGCACTCAATATACCAGCAAATTTGGAAAACTCAGCAGTTTCCAGAGGACTGTAAAAGGTCTATTTTCACTCCAATCCCAAAGAAACGTAATGTCAAACAATATTTAAACTACCGCACATTTGTAGTAATCTCATAGGCTAGCAAAGTAATGCTCAAAATTATTCAAGCCAGGCTTCAATAGTACATGAATCGAGAACTTCCAGATGTTCAAGCTGTATTTAGAAAGGCAGAGGAATTGGAGGCCTGGTGTACTGCAGTCCATGGGGTTGCAAAGAGTCAGACATGACTGAGCGACTGAACTGAACTGAACTGAACTGAGGAATCAGAGATAAAATTGCCAACATTGGTTGAATTATTAAAAAAGCACAAGAATTCCAGAAAAACATCTACTTCTGCTTTGTTGCCTACTCTGAAGTCTTTGACTGTGTGCATCAACACAAACTGGAAAATTCTTCAAGGGATGGGAATACCAGATCTGCTTCCTGAGAAATCTGTACGCAGGTCAAGAAGCAGCAATAAGAACCGAACACAGAATAACAGACTGGTTTAAAATTGGGAAAGGAGTGCATTAAAGCTGTATACTGTCACCCTGCTTAATTAAATTATATACAAAGTACATCATGGGAAACGCCTGGATGGATGAAGCACAAACTGGAATCAAAATTGCCAAGAGAAGTATCAATAATCTCAGATATCCAGATGACACCACCCTTATGGCAGAAAGCAAAGAGGAACTGAACAGCCTCTTTAAAAAGTGAAAGAGGAGAGTGAAAAAGCTGGCTTAAAACTTAGCATTCAAAAAACTAAGATCATGGCATCCGGTCCTATCACTTCATGGCAAATAGATGGGGGAACAACAGGAACAGTGAGATTTTATTTTGGGGGCTCCAAAATCACTGCAGATGGTGAGTTTAGTCATGAAACTAAAACACATTTGCTCCCTGGAAGAAAAGCTATGACAAACCTCGATAGCATATTGAAAAGCAGAGATGATACTTTGCCAACAATGGTCCGTCTAATCAAAGCTTCGGTTTTTCCTGTAGTCATGTATGGGTGTGAGAGTTGGACTACAAAGAAAACTGAGCACTGAAGAATTAACGCTTTTGAACTGTGGTGTTGGAGACGACTCTTGAGAGTCCCTTGGACTGGAAGGAGATCCAACCAGTCCATCCTAAAGGAAATTAGTCCTGAATATTCATTGGAAGGACTGATGCTGAAGATGAAGCTCTAACACTTTGGTCCTCTGATGCAAAGAGCTAACTTATTGGAAAGGATCCGGATGCTGGGAAAGATTGAAAGCAGGAGGAGAAGGGGGGTAGAGAGGATTAGATGGTTGGATGGCATCACCAACTCAATGGACATAAGTTTGAGAAAAGCTCTGGGAGTTGGTGATGAACAGGGAATTCTGGAGTGCTGCAGTCAACAGAGTTGCAAAGATTCGAACAGGACTAAGCAACTGAAGTGAACTGAAGGAGGAATACAAGAGACACATATTAATAACAAAAATTAAATACAAAGAAAAAAATCATAAAAGCAACAAGGGAAAAGCAAAACAACATAGAAGGGAATACCCATAAGGTTATCAACTGATTTTTTCAGCAGAAATTCTGCAGGCCAGAAGGGAGTGGCACAGTATATTTAAAGTGATGAAAGGGAAACATCTACAACCATGTCTGCTCTACCCAGAAAGACTCTCATTCATATTTGATGAAGAAATGAAAAGCTTTATAGACAAGAAAAGATAATTCATCACAAACAAACCAGCTTTATAACAAATGTAAAAGAAATTCTCTATTCCAAGGTAAAAAAGAGGCCACAACTAGAAATAAGAAATTAACAAATGGAAAACCTCACTTTTAAAGGCAAAAAAAAAGAGTTAATATAGGAAATTATTCACCAAAACTGTGATATCAACACTAGCAACCTTGAGAAGAGGAGATTACAAATGTAGTAAATGGAAAATGTGCTTAAAATTAAAAGACCAAGTCTTTTATAAAATCTTATATGTATACCTAGACTGCTATATCAAATCTCATGGGAAATGCAAATCAAAAAAACTATAATAGATATAAATAAAAAAGGAAAACACTAGAAACGATAGTCAAACCACAGGAGAAGAGAAAAAACAAAAAGAGTAAGGAAACCAAAAAAAGACCTAGAAAAGTAAACACAAGACAATTAAGAAAATCACAATAAGAACACAAATGTCAATAATTACCTTAAATGTAAATGGGTTAAATGCTTCAACCAAAAGCCAGAGACTACCTGAATGGATACAAAACAAAGACCTGCACATATGCTGGCCATAGAGACCTACTTCAGACCTAGGGAAACATACAGACTGAACATGAGGGGATGGAAAAAAATATTCCATTAAAATGAGAGTCAAAGAAAAACTGGGCTAGCAATACTCATATCAGACAAATAAACTTTAAAATAGAGACTTATAATAGACAAAGAAGGACAATACATAATAATGACAGGATGACTCCAAGAAGATAGAACAATTGTAAATACATATGCTACCAAAATAGGAACGCTTTAATATATAAGCTAAATGCTAATAGCCATTAAAAAGGGAAGTCAACACTAATACAGTCATAGTGGCAGACCTTAAAACTCTATTTACACCAAGGGGCAGACCATCTACACAGAAAATTAATAAGGAAACATAAACTTTAAGTGACACAAGAGAACCCATAGTCTTAATTCACAGTTTAAAAATATTTCATCTCACAACAACAGAACACATGTTCTTCTCAAGTGCACAAAGAATATTTTAAAGGCTAGATCACATATTGCCACAATCAAGCCTTGATAAATTAAAGAAAATTGAAATCATATCAAGCATTTTTTCCAACCACAAGACTGAGATTAGAAATCAATTATAAGGAAAAAAACTATTAAAAAAAAAAGAAAACACAGACACATAAAGACTAAACAATGTTACTAAACAATCAATGGATTACAGAAGAAATCAAAGAGGAAACCAAAAAATATCTGGAAATAAATGACAACAAAAACATGATGATACATAACCTTTGGGATACAGCAAAAATAGTTCTAAGAGGGAAGTTTATAGCATTATAATCTTATCTCAGGACACAAGAAAAATCTCAAATAACCAATCTAACCGTACATCTAAAGCAACTGAGAAAGACTATAAAAAGAACAAGGAAAACCCAAAATCAATAAAAGGAATGAAATTATAAAAATCAGAGCAGAAATAAATTAAAAAGAGATGAAAAAGATAATAGCAAAGAACAATGAAATGAAAAGCTAATTCTCTGAAAAGATAAACAAAATTGCTAATCCTTTAGCTAGATTCATCAAGGAAAAAAACAGAGAAAACTCATGTCAATAAAATTAGAAATTAAAAAGAAGCAGTTACAACTTAAATCACAGAAATACAAAGGATCAAATGAGACTACTACTAGCAGTTATGTGCCAATAAAAGAGATGACCTAGAATAAATGGAATTTTTTTTTAAAGCTACAACTTTTAGAGACTGAACCAGGAAGAAAAAGAAAATATGAACAGATAAATCACAAGTAATGAGATTGAAACTGTGAAAAAAGCCAAGCAAGCAAAAGTTCAGGACCAGATGGTTTCAAAGACAAATTTTATCAAACATTCATAAAGTTAACAGTGCTGTTTCTGAAACTCTTCCAAATAATTGCAAATGGAGAAACATTTCTAAGTTCATTGTACAAAGCCACTATCACCCTGATACATAAACCAGACAAAGAGATCACACAGAAAAAACAAAATTACAGGCAAATATCAGGAATGAACATGCGTACAAAAAATCTCAACAAAATTATAGCGAACAGAATCCAACGCCATGTTAAAAAGATTATATACCCTGAGAAAGAAGGATTTATTCTAGGGATGCAAGGATTCTTCAATATATGCAAATCAATTGATGTTATAAACCACATTAACAAATTGAAGAATAAAAACAAATGATCATCTCAGTAGATGCAGAAAAAACTCTTGACAAAATTCAACATCCATTTATGATTAAAAAAATATAAAAAAAAAAAAAACTCAAGAAAGTGGATATAGAGGAAACTTACCTCAACATATTAAAGGCCATATATGACAAATCCACAGCAAACATAACTCTCATTGGTGAAAATCTGAAAACATTTCCTCTAAGACCAGGAACACAACAAAGTGGAGTCCACTCTCACCACTTTTATTCAACATAGTTTTTGAAGTCAAAAACTATGACTTGCCATGACAATTAGAGAAGAAAATGAAATAAAAAGAGTTTAGATTGGAAAATAAGTAAAACTGTCATTGTTTTGCAGATGACATAATATGTATACATAGAAAATCCTAAACATGTTACCAGAAAGTTTCTAGAACTTATCATAATTTTGGTAAAGTTGCAGGATGCAAAATTAATACATAGAAATCTGTTGCATTCCTATGCACTAACAATGAAAGATCAGAAAGAGAAATCAACAATTTAAAATTATATAGGGATAAACCTACCTAAAGAGGAAAATGATCTTGACTTCAAAAATTGTAAGATACCAAAGAAAGAAATCACAGATGACAAAACAGATGGAGAGATATATCATG
This sequence comes from Tragelaphus eurycerus, assembly GCA_935064755.1. Lineage (NCBI taxonomy): Eukaryota > Metazoa > Chordata > Mammalia > Artiodactyla > Bovidae > Tragelaphus > Tragelaphus eurycerus. Next base: position 1,351,863 of record CAKXYN010000057.1, on the reverse strand, counting down.
TTCTTGGATTGTGAGAATCAATACTGTGAAAATGGCTATACTACTCAAAGCAATCTACAGATTTAATGCAATCTCTATCAAATTACCAAAGGCATTTTTCACACAGTTAGAACAAAAAATTTATAATTTGAATGGACACACAAAAATCCCAAATATCCAAAATGATCTTGAGAAAAGAAAATGAACTGAAGGAATCAGATTCTCTAACTTCAGACTATACTAGAAATTTATAATCTTCAAAACAGGGTGGTACTGGCACAGAAACAGCAACAGAGATAAATGCAACAGGTTAGAAAATCTAGAGATAAATCCAAGCACCTATTGTCACTTAGTCTATGACAAAGAAGGCAAAAACTGAAAATGGAGAAAAGACAGTCTCTTTAATAAGTGGTGCTGGGTTAATTGATATTTATTGATATTTCTCCCAAGAGGCTCTTCAGCTACTTGTAAAAAAGTATAATTAGAACATTCTATCAGATCAGATCAGTTGCTCAGTTGTGTCCGCCTCTCTGTGACCCCATGAATTGCAGCATGCCAGGCCTCTCTGTCCATCACCAACTCCTGGAGCTCACACAGACTTACATCCATCGAGTCAGTGATGCCATTCAGCCATCTCAATCTCTGTCGTCCCCTTCTCCTCTTGCCCCCAATCCCTCCCAGCATCAGAGTCTTTTCCAATGAGTCAACTCTTCACATGAGGTGGCCAAAATACTGGAGTTTCAGCTTTAGCATCATTCCTTCCAAAGAAATCCCAGGGCTGATCTTCAGAATGGACTGGTTGGATCTCCTTGCAGTCCAAGGGACTCTCAAGAGTCTTCTCCAACACCACAATTCAAAGGCATCAATTCTTTGGTGCTCAGCCTTCTTCACAGTCCAACTCTCACATCCATACATGACTACAGGGAAAACCATAGCCTTGACTAGATGAACCTTTGTTGGCAAAGTAATGTCTCTGCTTTTGAATATAGTATCTAGGTTGGTCATAACTTTCCTTCCAAGGAGTAAGCGTCTTTTAATTTCATGGCTGCTGTCACCATCTGCAGTGATTTTGGAGCCCCCCAAAATAAAGTCTGACACTGTTTCCCCATTTATTTTCCATGAAGTGATGGGACCGGATGCCATGATCTTCGTTTTCTGAATGTTGAGCTTTAAGCCAACTTTTTCACTCTTCACTCTCACCTTCATCAAGAGGCTTTTTAGTTCCTCTTCACTTTCTGCCATAAGAGTGGTGTCATCTGCATATCTGAGATTGTTGATATTTCTCCCGGCAATCTTGATTCCAGCTTGTGTTTCTTCCAGTCCAGCGTTTCTCATGATGTACTCTGCATATAAGTTAAATAAACAGGGTGACAATATACAGCCTTGACGTACTCCTTTTCCTATTTAGAACCAGTCTGTTGTTCCATGTCCAGTTCTAACTGTTGCTTCCTGACCTGCATACAAATTTCTCAAGAGGCAGATCAGGTGGTCTGGTACTCCCATCTCTTTCAGGATTTTCCACAGTTCACCATACAAAAAATAAACTGAAAAACAAATTAAAATAAAACTTAAAAAATGGATTAAGAGCTACAATAAGGTCAGACACTAAAATTCTTAGGGGGAAGCATAAATAGACCAGTCTCTGGTATAAATATTGGAAGATCTTTTTTGATCCATTTTCTAGAGACTCAAAGGCTTTTTGTACAATAATGGAAGCCAGAAACAAAACAAAAAGACAATCTATAGAACTGGAGAAAATATTGGCAAATGAAGCGACCAACAAGGGATTAATCTTCAAAATATACAAACAGTTCGTTTCAATAACAAAAATAAAAAATCAATAAAAAATGGGCAAACATAAATAGACATTTCTGCAAAGAAGACTTACAGATGGCCAAAAAAAATACATGAAAAGATTCTCAACATCATAAATTATCAGAGAAATGAAAATCAGAAATAAAATTAGGTATTACCTCACACTGGTTAGAATATCCATCATCAAAAAATCTACAAAGAATAAATGCTGGAGAGAGTGTGGAGAAAATGGAAACCCTTACAATGTTAGTGGGAATGTAAATTGATACAGCCACTATGGAGAACAGTATGGAGGTTCCTCTGAAAAACTAAACATAGAGCTATTATATGATCCTGTAATCCAATTCCTGGGCATCTATCCAGAGAAAACCATATTTTGGAAAAAAAAAAAAAAAACATCCTGCACCCCAATGTTAATTGCAGCACTATTTATAATAGCTAGGAAATATAAGTAACGTAAATGTCAATCAACAGGAATGGATAAAGAAGTGGGACATATATACACGGGGATATTATTCAGCTATCTAAAAAAATAATGAAATAATGTCATTTTCAGCAACACTGATGGACTTAGATTTATCATACTGGGTAGAGTAAGTCAGAAAGAAAAATACATGATATCACTTATATGTGGAATCTAAAAAAATAGTATATTATTTACAAAACAGAAATAGAGTCACAGATGTAGAACATAAACTTATGGTTTCCAGGGTTGAAAGTTGGGAAGGGATAAATTGGGAGACTGGGGTTGAAATAAACACACTACTATATATAAAATAGATAGCTAATAAGTATCTACTGTTTAGCACAGGGATCTGTTCTCAATACTCTCTCATAATCAATATTAGAAAAGAATGTTAAAGAGAGTGTATGTATATATATATGTATAACTGATTCACTTTGCTGTATAGCAGACTCTAATACAACATTTTAAATCAACTGAACACCAATAAAAAATTAAAGAAATAAAAATCAGGGCATTATAAACAATTTTGTCAAGGCAAATGGCAGGACAAAGTTTTTGTTTTTGGAGATGGGGAAGACAAACAAAGCAGCTACTTTCTGGGTCAGTGGGAATCCAAACCAAGTAGTTCCTTTTGTGCATTTTACATGTGAATTTTTAAATACTGCTTAGAAATCCAATGGTTTTTGAAGATGTTTGCATGTTAAGTTTTAAGTCAAAACTCAGTCTGTTGATTTTTCATCCTCGGAAATAGATGGAATATAAAATCAGGAGACATAGAGGTTGTTTACAGTGAGTTGACTGGGATAGGAATCCAGGACCGAGCCCTGGTCTTATTTGACCTACAAAATTCAGGTGAGTGAGGTCAGTAATGTAAGAGGAGGATTAGGAGAGAGTGACTCCTGGAGGACATGTGAAGAAACTATCTAACAAGGCATAATGAACTCTATCACATGCTCATAGAGTAAGGAGGCTAAAAATTACCTTTGGTTTTCACAGTCAAAATGAGTGACCTGGAAGAAAGAATTAACAGTGAGAGTAACTTTTGTTGCATTTGGTTAGAAAGAAATCAAATGAAGACAAACATTGACAATTCTTATAATAGATTTTGTTGTAAAAAGAATAGTGATATTAAGTAATACCTAGAGAAGTCTGTGGTAATAGAATACTCATTGGAAGGACTGATGCTGAAGCTGAAGCTCCAGTATTTTGGTCATCTGATGCAAGCAGCTGACTTATTGGAAAAGTCCCTGATGCTTGGAAAGATTGAGGGCTTTAAGAAGAGGGTGTCCATGGATGAGATGGCTATATTGTATGCATTGGACCTGAATTTGTCAAACTTAGGGAGATGCTGAGGGACAGGGAGGCCTGGTATGCTGGAGTCCACAGGGTCAGGACACAATTGCGTGACTGAACAACAACAAGAGAAGTCTTCTATGGTTCAGTTCAGTTCAGTCACTCAGTCATGTCCGACTCTTTGCGACACCATGAACCACAGCACGCCAGGCCTCCCTGTCCATCACCAACTCCCGGAGGTTACTCAGACTCACGTCCATCAAGGCAGTGATGCCATCCAGCCATCTCATCCTGTCGTCCCCTTCTCCTCTTGCCCCCAATCCTGCCCAGCATCAGAGTCTTTTCCAATGAGTCAACTCTTCACATGAGGTGGCCAAAGTATTGGAGTTTCAGCTTTAGCATCATTCCTTCCAAAGAAATCCCAGGGGTGATCTCCTTCAGAATGGACTGGTTGGATCTCCTTGCAGTCCAAGGGACTCTCAAGAGTCTTCTCCAACACCACATTTCAAGAGCATCACTTCTTCAGTGCTCAGTTTTCTTCACAGTCCAACTCTCACATCCATACATGACCACAGGAAAAACCATAGCCTTGACTAGATGAACCTTTGTTGGCAAAGTAATGTCTCTGCTTTTGAATATAGTATCTAGGTTGGTCATAACTTTCCTTCCAAGGAGTAAGTGTCTTTTAATTTCCTGGCTGCAGTCACCATCTGTAAGTGATTTTGGAGCCCCCAAAATAAAGTCTGACTCTGTTTCCACTGTTTCCCCATCTTCTATGGTAATGAGAGGGTATTTAACATGCAGCTGTGCTATGCTAAGTCACTTCAGTCATATCTGACTCTGTGTGACCCCATAGACGGCAGCCCACCAGGCTTCCCCATCCCTGGGATTCTCCAGGCAAGAACACTGGAGTGGGTTGCCATTTCCTTCTCCAATGCATGAAAGTGAAAAGAGAAAGTGAAATCACTCAGTCATGTCTGACCTGAGCTCAGTGACCCCATGGACTGCAGCCCACCAGGCTCCTCCATCTGTGGGATTTTCCAGGCAAGAGTACTGGAGTGGGGTGTAAAATGCAGCTAAAGCATTTTTAAATAATGATGGAAATGATCTAATTAAGGGCAAAAAAGTATGGGAGCGTGTCAAAAGACTGGGTAAATATAATAAAACTGAATGAAGCACTCCTGGATCACAGTAGTTAGCAATCATAAATTTAAGTTTAAATCCATCAGCAGGGGTCTGTACATTTTTCCAATCATGTTGAACAGACAGTATAAAAGAGTTGTACTGAATAATGAAATTTGAGATTTCCTTACCCGCTGTTCTATTATAGACATGGAGAAATAGCCTCAGGGAGAAAATGTCTAATAAAAACTAGATTTTCATTGTTCACTGGAATTTCCTGAAGATTGTAAAATAACAAGAGCAAACCTTGAAAGGATGCTATTATGATAAAGAAAAGTGTTCTTCATATAGATGGATTTTTTCTTAATAATATGTACCTTTTATTTTCTATCTGTCATTGAAAGCAATTTTGTGTTGGGAGGAGAGTGATATTGACAGCATAATGGGAATATCTGACTAACCATTTTTTAATAAAATCTACTTTCTTTGAATAAGACTTAAAAAAAAAAAAAAAAAAAGAAAACACAAACAACCAATCATAGGAATTAAAAGGACTAGAGTTACAACAAAGATTAAAATACTGTAAAGAAATACCAAGAAAAACAATATTATTGAAAATGTATTTAAAATGAGCAGATTCGGAGAAAAACAATACTTAACAAAACTGATTTGAAAAAGAGAAATAATATAAATATATGTTAATCATTGAATCAGTAGTTAATATATGCATATAATAAACATGGGCCATTAGTAGTTTCACAAAACATTCAAGATACCGAATGTTTTGATCTTATATACATGTTTTTAAATAGTTTAAGAGGAAAAAATACTTTCCAATTCTTCTTTTGAAGTCAAAACAACCTTGATGCCAGCATCAGTTTTATATTAGAAAGGAAAATCACAGGCCATTTTCAGTAACAAAAAAATTCAATAGGCCTGAATTAATACACTGCTGCTGCTGCTGCTAAGTTGAGTCAGTTGTGTCCAACTCCATGCAACCGGCAGCCCACCAGGCTCCCGTGTCCTTGGGATTCTCCAGGCAAAAACACTGGAGTGGGTTGCCATTTCCTTCTCCAATGCATGAAAGTGAAAAGTGAAAGTGAAGTCGCTCAGTCCTGTCTGACGCTTCACAACCCCATGGAGTGCAGCCTACCAGGCTCCTCCGCCCATGGGATTTTCCAGGCAAGAGTACCAGTGCCTTCTCCGGAATTAGAACACAGCAGTGGATAAACTGTATATTGTCACCATGTTTATTTAACTTATATGCAGAGTACATCATGAGAAATGCTGGACTGGAAGAAACACAAGTTGGAATCAAGATTGCTGGGAGAAATATCAATAACCTCAGATATGCAGATGACACCACCCTTATGGCAGAAAGTGAACAGGAACTAAAAAGCCTCTTGATGAAAGTGAAAGTGGAGAGTGAAAAGGTTGGCTTAAAGCTCAACATTCAGAAAACAAAGATCATGGCATCTGGTCCCATCACTACATGGGAAATAGATGGAGAAACAGTGGAAACAGTGTCAGACTTTATTTTTCTGGGCTCCAAAATCACTACAGATGGTGACTGCAGCCATGAAATTAAAAGACACTTACTCCTTGGAAGGAAAGTTATGGCCAACCTAGATAGCATATTCAAAAGCAGAGACATCACTTTGCCAACAAAGGTTCGCCTAGTCAAGGCTATGGTCTTTCCTGTGGTCATGTATGGATGTGAGAGCTGGACTGTGAAGAAGGCTGAGTGCCAAAGAATTGATGCTTTTGAACTGTGGTGTTGGAGAAGACTCTTGAGAGTCCCTTGGAGTACAAGGAGATCCAACCAGTCCATTCTGAAGGAGATCAACCCTGGGATTTCTTTGGAAGGAATGATGCTAAAGCTGAAACTCCAGTATTTTGGCCACCTCATGCGAAGAGTTGACTCATTGGAGAAGACTCTGATGCTAGGAGGGATTGGGGGCAGGAGGAGAAGGGTACGACAGAGGATGAGATGGCTGGATGGCATCACTGACTCGATGGATGTGAGTCTGAGTGACCTCTGGGAGTTGGTGATGGACAGGGAGGCCTGGTGTGCTGCATGCAGTTCATGGGGTTGCAAAGAGTCAGACACGACTGAGTGACTGATCTGATCTGATCTGATCTGAGTGGATAAAAAAATTAACAAATGATCAAATTTTAGCTATCCCAGGAATCCAAAAGTGGTTTAACATGTTAAAATCCATAAAGATCATTCACCGCATCAAATATTAACTACTTGCAAAACAAAATTTGACAAAATGAAGCAGTGCAAAAGATAAAAAAAGATTAGCAAACTAAAAGGGGTATCCTTTAATCTGATAAGAGGTTTCCACCAAAAGGCTAAAGGAAACATGGTAAAACAGTTGGAAATTTCCTTTGAAAATCATGAACAAGTTAAGGACATATAATCTTGCTACACTGTTAAACATGGTATTGGCAGTCTTTGCTAACATTGTAATACAAGAAGAAATAAAAGTTGTCTACACTTGAAGAAATGAAATTATTTTTCTCAAATTATAATTGTTTACAAACTTACCCACAAATTTACAGGCTATTAAATGGCAACCCACTCCAGTATTCTTGCCTGGAGAATCTCAGGGACAGGGGAGCCTGGTGGGCTGCCGTCTATGGGGTTGCACAGTGTTGGACACAACTGAAGCGACTTAGCAGCAGCAGCAGAAACACAAATTTAGTAAGCTGGTTGGAGATATGATCAATAATAAAATATCATTATATTTCTTTATATACTAAGTAAACCAGACTTTAAGACTACTGCAATATATAGCAGGAAAATATATTATATACCTAAGAGTAATTCTAATTAAAGTTGTGAAAATATTTTATCATGAAAATTATAAAACTTTAGGAAAGGATTTAAAGTAGATCTAAACAAATGGGAAATAAACATTTTTATTGCCAGTGGAAATCAATATAATGAAATTTATATTATTAGTCAAATTTATTGATAATTTAATGTAAATTTCATCAAAATCCTTAGAGTTTTCTGTAGACTTTGACAGGATGATTCTAAAATTTATGTATAAAAACAAATAACAAAGAAAACAGTCCTGAGCACAAAAATAATATGAGGCCTCTGCATTATGATTACTCAGATTTACTCTTAAGCTACACTAATTTAAAAAATATTATGTGACACAGGAGTATAAACACTAACCAGTGAAACACTAGATAATCCATTACCATATACAAGCTTATTTGGACATTTGCTATACAGTACAAGAAGCATTTTTAATAACTGTTGAAAGATAGTCAATAAATGGTGCTGGGACAGTTAGGTTTACATATGAAGAGAAGATGAAATTTCATCTCAATCTCACAATACATATGAAAATAATTATCAGATAGATTGTTACAATTTAATTGTGAAAGACAAACTTAAAACTTTTAGAGCAAAAATAGGTAAAATTCACTATGGGAAAATTCAATCATCTTAGTGAAATATTTCTTCAAGAAGCTAGAAAAAGTACTACTACAAAAGTAAAGACTGATAACATATGCTACATTAAAATTTTAAAAATTGTATTCATAAGAAAACACCATAAATAAAGTGAAAAACAAGCCACATATTATAAGAATGTATTTGTAACACACAACCAATAAATAGTATGCAAAATATGTAAGGAAATCCTATAAATCAGTAAAATATGGATAATGCAATAAAAAAATAAGAAAACCATATATACTAGCATTTTTTCAGAACAGAAACAAGAATAGTGAAAAGATGTGTGCATACTCAGTCATGTCTGACCCTTTGTGAGCCTATGGACTGTATCCAGCTAAGCTCCTCTGTCCATATTATTTTTCAGTCAAGAATACTGGAGTGGGTTGTCATTTCCTCCTCCAGGGGATTTTCCAAACCCTAGGATCAAAATTGCATCTCCTGTGTCTCCTGCTTGGCAGGCAGATTCTTACCACCGAGACACCTGGGACACCACATGAAAAGGAATCAATATTATTAATGATCAGAGAAATGCAAAATAAGAACATAGTGATACTCTCTTTTATTCTTTAAGTTGGAAAATATTATGAAGTATGATAATACCAAATACTGGTAAAGCCACATAATGTAAGAGACTTAGAAAATGAATGTTAATTTTATTATCATTTTAAATAATAAAATTAATGAATAATTAGCATTTTCTATTAAACTGAAGATGTTCAATACACTCGGTTCAATTCAGTTGCTCAATCGTGTCCGACTCTTTGTGACCCCATGGACTGCAGCACGCCAGGCCTGTTCATCACCAACTCCCAGAGCCTACCCAAACTCATGTCCATTGAGTTGGTGATGCCATGCAACCATCTCACCCTCTGTTGTCACCTTTTTCTCCTGCCTTCAATCTTTCCCAACATCAGGGTCTTTTCAAATGAGTCAGCTCTTCGTATCAGGTGGCCAAAGTATTGGAGTTTCAGCTTCAACATCAGTCCTTCCAACGAACACCTAGGACCAATCTGCCTTAGAATGGACTGGTTGGATATCCTTGCAGACCAAGGGACTCTCAAGAGTCTTCTCCAACACCACAGTTCAAAAGCATCAATTCTTAGGTGCTCAGCTTTCTTTATAGAAAGCTTTATAGCTTTTCTTTATAGTTTTCTTTCAACTCTCACATCCATACATGACCACTGGAAAAACCATAGCCTTGATTAGACAAAGTAATGTCTCTGCTTTTTAATATGCTGTCTAGGTTGGTCATAACTTTCCTTCCAAGGAGTAAGCGTCTTTTAATTTCATGGCTGCAATCACCATTTCCAGTGATTTTGGAGCCCAGAAAAATAGTTAACCACTGTTTCTCATCTATTTGCCATGAAGTGATGGGACTGGATGCCATGATCTTAGTTTTCTGAATGTTGAGCTTTAAGCCAACTTTCTCACTCTCCTCTTTCACTTTCATCAAGAGGCTATTTAGTTCTTCTTCACTTTCTGCCATAAGAATAGTATCATCTGCATATCCTTGGTTATTTATATTTCTCCCGGCAATCTTGATTCTATCTAGTGCTTCTTCCAGTCCATCGTTTCTCATGACGCACTCTGCAAGTTAAATAAGCAGGGTGAAAATATACAGTGTTCATACACTACAATCAGTAATTCTTCCAAGTACTTACTTTTTAAAAATGCTTATACATAAAAGTAAAAGAATGTTCACAGAACCAGTTCACAGTATTAAAAAATTTGGAGATCCCAAATGTTCACCAACAGAACAATATAAAAATATATTATGGTATCAGCATGTAGAAAAACACTATAAATCCTTTATATACAAAAAGAATCTTAAAGATCTAATGTTGAATGAAAAAAGCAAATCCCATATTGTATGATAATATTCTTAGAGCTGAAGAAAAAACAATAAAGCATTTAGCACTCTATACATACACAGTAAAATTTATAATATTGTAAAATAAAAAATTAAAAAATTTAAAAAAAATAAAAATTGAGGGAGAATGCAAACATAAACCCAGAATAGTGATTATGCTTAGAAGGTAAGGAAGGAAGACTGGATAGGAAAAAGCCCAGATGTTTTGGGTACATGGTCATTCACTAAGTTAATAATGCCTTGTAAATTAAATCTATCTCACATGGTTTTTTGAAATACTAAATATAACTTCAAGATGAAAAAGAAAAAAAATAAAACGTAGTAAGAGTTACTTAAGTGGATGAAAAACCAGAATAAACCTGAGAGGACAGAAATAACGCTGAGTCTTTGCTTTTCTATTTTGGGATTTCATGAGTATTTTGGGATTTTATGGGACATGGAACAATGGACTTGTTCCAAACTGGGAAAAGAGTATGTCAAGACTGTATATTGTTACTCTGCTTATTTAACTTATATGCAGAGTACATCATGCAAAATGTCAGGCTGGGTGAAGCACAAGCTGGAATCAAGATTGCCAGGAGAAATATCAATAACCTCAGATATGCAGATGATGCCACTCCTATTGTAGAAAGCAAAGATGAACTAAAGAGCCTCTTGATGAAGGTGAAAGAGGAAAATGAAAAAGTTCGCTTAAAACTTAACATCACTTCATGGCAAATAGATGGGGAAACAGTGGAAACAACGATAGACTTTATTTTCTTGGGCTCCAAAATCACTGCAGATGGTGAATGCAGCCATGAAATTAAAAGATGCTTGCTCCTTGGAAGCAAAGTTATGACTAACTTAGACAGCATATTAAAAAGCAGAGACATTACTTTGCCAACAAAGGTCCATCTAGTCAAAGCGGTGGTTTTTCCAGTAGTTATATATGGATGTGAGAGTTGGGCCATAAAGAAAACTGAGTGTGGAAGAATTGATGCTTTTGAACTGTGGTGTTGGAGAAGATTCTTGAGAGTCCCTTGGACTGCAAGGAGATCAAACCAGTCAATCCTAAAGAAATCAGTCCTGAATATTCATTAGAAGAACTGATGCTGAAGCTCCAATACTTTGGCCACCTGTTGCAAAGAATGGACTCATTAGAAAAGACCTTGATGCTGGGAAGAATTGAAGGCAGACGGAGAAGGGGATGGCAGAGGGTGAGATGGTTGGATGACATCACTGACTCAATGGATATGAATTTGAGCAAGCCCTGGGAGATAGTGAGGGGCAGGGAAGCCATGCATGCTGCAGTCTATGGGATCGCAAAAGTCAGACATAATTGAACAACTGATCAACAACAATGAATATTTTTACTGAATGACATGGAAAACAACATAATAAAACATTATTTATTTACATTTTAACCTAGATTTCTAAATATTTTCAATATTTCTAAATAATGCTGCTGCTGCTGCTGCTAAGTCGCTTCAGTCGTGTCCGACTCTGTGCGACCCCATAGACGGAAGCTCACCAGGCTCCCCTGTCCCTGGGATTCTCCAGGCAAGAACACTGGAGTGTGTTGCCATTTCCTTCTCCAATGCAAGAAAGCGAAAAGTGAAAGTGAAGCCACTCAGTCCTGTCCGACTCTTGGCGACCCCATGGACTGGAGCCTACCAGGCTCCTCCGTCCATGGGATTTTCCAGGCAAAAGTACTGGGGTGGGGTGCCATTGCCTTCCCCATTTCTAAATAATACTGCATGTTAAAAAAGATCTTCTTTTCCTCATAGGGAATTGGAATGCAAAAATATGAAGTCAAGAGATATCTGGAAAAGCAAGCAAGTTTGGCCTTGTAGTACAAAATGAGGACAGCAAAGGTTAGCAAATCTTTGCACTAGAACATGCTGGACATAGCACTCTCTTCCAACAACACAAGACACCACTCTACACAAGAACCTCTCCAGATGGTCAATATCAAAATCATATTGGTTATTTTCTTTGAGAAAGAAAAGCTCTATACAGTCAGTAAAAACAAGCCCTGGAGCTGACTGAGTTCAGACCATTGGCTCCTTATTGCAAAATTCAGGCTTAAGTCTATGAATGTAGGGAAAACCACTAGGTCTGTCAGGTATGACCTAAATCAAATCCCTTGAGGTTACACAGTAGAGGTGAGGAATGTAGTCAAGGGATTAGAAATGGTAGACAAAGTGCCTGAAGAACCATGGACAGAGGTTTGTAACATTGTACAAAAGGCAGTGACCAACATCATCCCAAAGAAAAGAAAGATGTTAGAAGGCACAGTGGCTATCTGAGGAAGCTTTACAAATAAGGAGTACGTCAAGGCTGTATATTGTCACCCTGTTTAATTAATTTATATGCAGAGTACATCATGAGAAATGCTGGACTGGAAGAAACACAAGCTGGAATCAAGATTGCTGGGAGAAATATCAATAACCTCAGATATGTAGATGACACCACCCTTATGGCAGAAAGTGAAGAGGGGCTAAAAAGCCTTTTGATGAAAGTGAAAGTGGAGAGTGAAAAAGTTGGCTTAAAGCTCAACATTCAGAAAACAAAGATCATGGCATCCGGCCCCATCACTTCATGGGAAATATGGGGAAACAGGGGAAACAGTGTCAGACTTTATTTTTCTGGGCTCCAAAATCACTGCAGATGGTGACTGCAGCCATGAAATTAAAAGACGCTTACTCCTTGGAAGGAAAGTTATGACCAACCTAGATAGCATATTCAAAAGCAGAGATATTACTTTGCCAACAAACGTTCATCTAGTCAAGGCTATGGTTTTTCCTGTGGTCATGTATGCATATGAGAGTTGGACTGTGAAGAAGGTTGAGAGCCAAAGAATTGATGCTTTTGAACTGTGGTGTTGGAGAAGACCCTTGAGAGTCCCTTGGACTGCAAGGAGATCCAACCAGTCCATTCTGAAGGAGATCAACCCTGGGATTTCTTTGGAAGGAATGATGCTAAAGCTGAAACTCCAGTATTTTGGCCACCTCATGCGAAGAGTTGACTCATTGGAGAAGACTCTGATGCTGGGAGGGACTGGGGACAAGAGGAGTAGTGGACGACAGAGGATGAGATGGCTGGATGGCATCACTGACTCGATGGACGTGAGTCTGAGTGACCTCCGGGAGTTGGTGATGGACAGGGAGGCCTGGTGTGCTGTGATTCATGGGGTTGCAAGAGTCGGACACGAATGAGTTTCTGATCTGATCTGAAGAAAAGAAAAGAAGTAATATGCAAGGGAGAAAGGGAATGATACATCCACCTGAATGCAGAGTTCCAGAAAATAGCAAGGAGAGATAAGAAAACTTTCTTAAGTGAACAATGCCAGGAAACAGAAAAACAATAGAATGGGAAGCACTAAAGATCTCCTCAAGAAAATTGATGATATCAAGGGAACATTTCATGCAAGGATGGGCACAATAAAGGACAGAACCGCTAAATAACTAACAGAAACAGAAGAGATTAAGAAGAGGTGACAAGAATACACAGAAGAGGGCTTACAGTTCAATATAGCAGAGGAGTAGGATGTATGCTTATCTCCTCCTGTGAGAGCACCAAAATCACAACTAGCTGTAGAACAGCCTTCAACAGGAGGACACTGGAACCCACCAGAAAAAGATACCCCATGTCCAAGACAAAGAAGAAGCCACAGTCAGATGGTAAAGTAAAAGTGAAAGTGAAGTCGCTCAGTTGTGTCTGACTTTTTGCGATCCCATGGACTGTAGCCTACCAAGCTCCTCCATCCATGGGATTTTCCAGTCAAGAGTACTGGAGTGGGTTGCCATTTCCTTCTCCAGGAGATCTTCCCAACCCAGGGATTGAACCCACATTGTAGGCAGATGCTTTACCATCTGAGCCATCAGGGAAGTGAGATGGTAGGAAGGGTGCAATCATGATGAAATCAAATCCTACATCTGCTGGGTCAGTGACCCACAAACTGGAGAACAATAATTTCAAAGAAGTTCTCCCACTGTTGTGAAGGTTCTGAATCCCATGACAGGATTCCCAGCCTGGGGATCCAAAAAGTGGACTGGGAATTCCCATGGAATCTGACCCTGAAGGCTGTGGGATTTGATTATAGGACTTCTGCAGGACTGGGAGGAAGAGAGACTCCAGTCTTGGAGTGCACAAACAAAATATTATTGCACCAAGACCTAGAGGAAAGGAGTGGTGACCCCACAGGAAACTGAATCAAAACTACCTACTAGTGTTGGAAGGCCTCCTGCGGAGGTGTGGGTCAGCAGACGCTCACCACAGGGGTAGGGGCACTGGCAGCAGCAGTCCTGGAAGGTCCCCTTTGTCATAAACCCGCTCAGAGTTTACCATTGACCCCACCATAGAGCCCTTAGGACCACAGGGCTGAATTGCCTCAGGCCAAACAATTAACAGAGGAAGTGCAACCCCACCGATCAGCAGATAATTGGATTGAAGCTTTACTGAACAAGATCCTGCTCAACAGAGCAAGACTCAATTTTTCCCACTGCCAGTGCCTCCCATCAGGAAGCTTACTCAAGCCTTTTAGTCTTAAGAAGCAAGAAGAACAAAAACCACATTACAGAAAGCTTATCAGGGTGAAAAAATAGAAATTTATGTCCCAGATGAAAGGACAAGATAAAACCCCATGAAAACAACTAAATGAAGTGGAGATATTCCAGACATACCAGAAAAAAGAATTCAGAATAATGATAGTAAGGATGATCAATGGAGAACATCCAAGAAATGTTTACCAAAGATCTAGAAGAACTAAAGAACAAACAGAGATGAATACTATAATGGAAGAAATCAATAGCAGAATAACTGAGGCAGAAGAACAAATAAATGATCTGGAGGACATAATGGTAGAATCACTAGCACAGAACAGAATATAGAAAGTGAATGAAAAAAAGAGACAGCCTAAGAGATCTCTGGGACAACATGAAATGCACCAACATTCACCTTTTAGTGATACCAGGAGAGGAAGAGAGGACCTGAGAAAATATTGAAGAGATAGTAGCTGAAAACTCAGTAAAGTTCAGGAAACAGAGAGTCCAAGGCAGGATAAATCCAAAGAAGAACACACTGAGACACATAGCAACCAAACTGACAAAAATTAAAGACAAAGATAAAATATTAAAAGCGACAAGGGAAAAGTGACAAACAACCTACAAGGGAAGTCCCATCAGGTTATTGCCTGATTTCTCAACAGAAACTCTACAAGCCAGAAGGGAACAACATGATAAATTTAAAGTGATGAAAAGGAAGAAACTACAACCAAGAATATTCTACCTAACAAGACTCTCATTCTGATTTTATGGAGAAATCAAAAGTTTTCTAGACAAGCAAAAATTAAGAGACTTCAACACCTCCAAACCTACTGCACAATAAATGCTAAAGGAAATTTTCGAGGCAGGGAACTCAAGATAAGGAAAAGACCTACAGAAAATAAACCCGAAACAATTAAGAAAATGGTAAGAGGATCATGTGCTGTGCTGTGCTTAGTAACTCCATCATGTCCAACTCTTTGTGATCCTGTGGATTATAGCCCACAAAGCTCTTCTGTCCATGGGAATTCTCCAAGCAAGAATACTGGAGTGGGTTGCCATGACCTGCTCTAGGGGATCTTCCCAACCCAGGGATCAAACTCAGGTCTCCAGCATTGCAAGCAGATTCTTTACGTTCTGAGCCACATAATTACCTCAATTGTAAATGTATTAAATGCACCAACCAAAAGACATAGACTGACTGAGTGGATGAAAACATGTGCATGTATGCATTTCCAGTTATCATATCACTCTACCTGAACCCCCAAATTGTATGTAATTATTTTATATTGTTAGGTTAATTATGTTCCCTTGCAACTGTAATTATCTTTTATTTCTGTCTAGCTATTATCTGTGAAAACTGATCGACGTCTTTTACTATTGTGATTATATAACTATTAATACCATCGTATCAAGATAGGTCAACAGAAAAATTATAGAATTCTATATCACCAAAACAACCATTTAATAAAAAACAAAAAACCTGTAATCACTTTAAAATTCCAGATGCATTTCAGAATTATTTTGGAATTTTTTGGAAAATAAAATTGTGTCTAATGAGTAGCTTTAAAAGAGGTTTTAAAACAACTAGACTATATGATGATTTTTTACTTTTCTCTAGTTTGTTTCTCTTTTTTCTATTTCATATTCAGTGCTCCCATTTCATTTAGTTTATGTTTTCAAATATCTCCATCTGGTCTTTTTTTAAAGTTCTTTCTCAAGCCTTTACCAAGTGTAGTAGAAAATCTTTTATGTGTATATATTATATATATATGTATAAAAAACATATTTTAGAAAACTTATGAATCTTTGTTTAACTAAAAAAATCATGACATTTTGATTCTGCTTGTTTGAGTTAGTATGAATAGAATGCTAGATTTCTAGTTAAAAATATAAGTAGGCAACAAAGCTTTACTCTATAACACAGGGAACTATAGTCAATATCTTCTAATAACCTAAAATGGAAAATAATTTCAAAAATAATATATGTGTATATGTACAACTGAATCACCTTGCTGTGCATCTTAAATATTGTAGTCAACAATATTTCAATAAAATGCATATATATTAAGGAAAAAATACACATAAAAACTTAATGACCTGGATAACCACGAGCTGTGGTCACTCACCTAGAGCCAGACATCCTGGAATGTGAAGTCAAGCAGCCCTTAGGAATCATTACTATGAAAAATACTAGTGAAGGTGATGGAATTCCAGCTGATGCGCTCAATATGTCAACAAGTTTAAAACACTCAGCAGTGGCCAAAGGGCTGGAAAAGTTCCATTTTCTTTCCAATCCCAAAGAAGGGCAATTTCAAAGAATGTTGAGCCTACCATACAATTGTACTCATTTCATATGTTAGCAAGATAATGCTCAAAATCTTTCAAGCTTAAGCAGAACATGAACCCAGAACTTCCAGATGTACAAGCTGGATTTATAAAAAGTAGAGGAAAGAAATCAAGTTGCCAACAACTTACTGAATCATAGAGAAAGCAAGGGAATTTCAGAAAAATATCTTATTTTGCTTCAGTTACTATGATATAGTCTTTGTGTGGATCACAACAAACTGTGAAAAGTTCTTAAGCAGATGGGAATAACACATCACCTTACCTGTCTCTTGAGAAACCTGCATGTGGGTCAAGAAGCAACAGAACTGGACATGGAACAACTGACTGGTTCAGAATTGGAAAAGGAGTATGACAAGGCTGTATATTGTCACTCTGCTTGTTTAACTTATATGCAGAGTGCATCATGCAAAATGCCAGACTGGATGAATCACAAGCTGGAAACAAGATTGCAGGGAGAAACATCAACAACTTCAGATATGCAGATGATACCACTCTAATGGCAGAAAGCAAAAAAAATTAAAGAACCTCTTGATGAAGAAGAAAGAGGAGCATGAAAAAGCTGGCTCAAAACTCAACATTATAATATTGTGATGGATTTTGCCATATATCAACATGAATCAGCCATGGGTGCACTACTGTAATTACCTTACAATAAAAATAAATAAGTAAAATTTTTAAAAAGCTCAACATTAAAAAACTAAGATCATAGCATCTGGTCCCACCAATTCATAGCAAATAGATGGTGAAAAAGTAGAAACAGTGAGAGATTTTCTTGGGCTCCAAAATTACTGCATATGGTGATTGTAGCCATGACATTAAAAGATATTTGCTCCTTGGAAGGAAACCTCATGACAAAGCTACTTGCTGTTTGTTGTTCAGTTACTTAGTCATGTCTGACTCTATGACTCCGTGGACTGCAGCACACCAGGCTTCCCTGTTCTTCAGTCTCCCGGAGTTTTCTCAGACTCATGTCCATTGAGTTAGTGATGCCATTCACCCAGACAAAATATTAAGAAGCATCACTTTGCTGACAAAGGTCCATAGAGTCAGACCTATGTTTTTTCCAGTAGTCAGGTATGGATGGGCAAATTGGACCATAAAGAAGGCTGAGCACTGAAGAATTGATGCTTTCAAATTGCGGTGCTGGAGAACACTGGTGAGAGTCCCTTGGATTGCATGGAAATCAAATCAGTCTGTCCTAAAGGAAATCAGCCCTGAGTATTCATTAGAAGAACTGAAGCTTAGCTCCAATATTTTGACCACCTGATGTGAAGAGTTGACTCATTGGCAAAGACCTGATATTGGGAAAGATAGAAGGCAGGAAGAGAAGGAGGCCAGAGAAGATAAGATGTTCAGTAACATCACCAACTCCTTAGATATGAATTTTAGCAAACTCTGGGAGTTAGTGAAGGACAGGGAAGCCTGGCATTGCAGTCCTTGGGGTCCCAAAGAGTTGGACACAACTTAGCTACTAAGCAACAACAAAACTTGCATGGAACTTGGATTTATCATACTTCATGGGAAATAGATGGGGAAACAGTGTCAGACTTTATTTTTCTGGGCTCCAAAATCACTACAGATGGTGACTGCAGCCATGAAATTAAAAGACGCTTATTCCTTGGAAGGAAAGTTATTACCAACCTAGATAGCATATTCAAAAGCAGAGACATTACTTGGCCAATAAAGGTTCGTCTAGTCAAGGCTATGGTTTTTCCTGTGGTCGTGTATGGAGGTCAGAGTTGGACTGTGAAGAAGGCTGAGCGCCGAAGAATTGATGCTTTTGAACTGTGGTGTTGGAGAAGCCTCTTGAGAGTCCCTTGGACTGCAAGGAGATCCAAGCAGTCCATTCTGAAGGAGATCAGCCCTGGGATTTCTTTGGAAGGAATGATGCTAAAGCTGAAACTCCAGTATTTTGGCCACCTCATGTGAAGAGTCGACTCATTGGAGAAGACTCTGATGCTGGTGGGAGGGATTGAGGGCAAGAGGAGAAGGGGACGACAGAGGATGACATGGCTGGATGGCATCACTGACTCGATGGATGTGAGTCTGAGTGAGCTCCAGGAGTTGGTGATGGACAGGGAGGCCTGGTGTGCTGCGATTCATGGGGTCGCAAGAGTCAGACACAACTGAGCGACTGATCTGATCTGATGTGATGAATGTTTTCTTTATTATATATATTTATGTGTATAGATATAGGTATACATAGATAGTTGTTGTTGCTCCTTTTGCTTTCAATCTTTTAGCATCAGAGTCTTTTCCAGTGAGTCAGCTCTTCAAATCAGATACCTGAAGTATTGGAGCTTCAGCTTCAGCAAGAGTCCTCCCAATGAATACTCAGGGTTAATTTCCTCTAGGATCAACTGATTTGATCTCCTTTCAGTTCATGGGACTCCCAAGCGTCTTCTCTAGCACTAACAATCAAAAGCAACAATTCTTCAGTGCTTAGCCTTCTACAGGGTTTAATTATCACATCCATACATGACTACTGGAAAAGCCATAGCTGTGACTATACTTAATTGGCCAAGTTATGTGTCTGTTACTTAATTCTCTGTTTAGGTTTGTCATAAATTTCCTTGTGATTTTGTAGCCCAAATAAGAAAATCCATCATTGCTTCCACTTTTCCCCCTTCAATTTACTATGAAGTGATGGGGCTGGATGTCATGACCTTAGTTTTATGATGTTGAGTTTCAAGCCAACTTTTTCACTCTCCTCTTTCACCCTTATCAAGAGGTTCTTTAGTTCCTTGTCAATTTCTGCCATTAGAATTGTATTATCTGTGTACCTGAGGTTGTTGATATTTTTCCTGGTAATCTTTATTCCAGCTCATGAGTCATCAGGACTGATGTTTCATATGATGTACTCGGCATATAAGTTAAATAAGCAGGGTGACAATACACAGCCTTGTACTACTTTCCTGATTTTGATCCAGTCTATTGTTTCATGTCTGGTTCTAACTTTGCTTCTTGACACACATACAGGTTTCTCAGGAAACAGGTAAGAGTGTCTGGGACTCCTAGCTGTGGGGGTTTTCCACAGCTCATTGTGATCCACACAGTCAAAGGCTTTCCTGTAGTTAATGAAGCAAAAAATGTTGGCAATTTGATCTCTAGTTATTCTGCCTTTTCTAAACCCAGATTGTACATGTGGAGGTTCTTGTATCACATTCTGCTGAAGCCTAACTTGAAGATTTTTAAACATAATTTTGCTAGCATGTGAAGTGAGCACAATGGTACATTAGTTGGATCATTCTTTGGCATTGCCCTTCTTTGGGATTGGAATGAAAACTGATCTTTTTCAGACTTACTGAGTTTTTTAAATTTGCTGACATATTGGGTGCATCACTTTAACAGCATCATCTTTTAGGATTTTAAATAGGTGGAATTCCATTACCTTCACTAGTTTTGTTCATAGTAATGTTTTCTAAAACCTACTTAATTTCACACTCCAGGATGTCCAGCTCTAGATGAATGACCACATCATTGTAGTTAGCTGGAAACTTAAGGTCTTTTTTGTATAGTTCTTCTATGTATTCTTGCTACCTCTTCTGCTTCTGTTAGGTCTTTCATGTTTCTCTCCTGTATCATGTCCATCCTTGCATGAAATATTCCCTATTATATAGCTCCAGTTTTCTTGAAAATATCTCTCATATTTCCCATGCTATTATTTTTCTCTGTTTCTTTCCATTGTTTATTTAAGAAAGCCTTCTTGTCTCTCCCTATGCTATGCTATGCTAAGTCACTTCAGTCATGTCAGACTCTTAGCGACCCCATGGACTGCAGCCTACCAGGCTCCTCCGTCCGTGGGATTTTCCAGGCAAGAGTACTGGAGTGGGATGCCATTGCCTTCTCCCTGTCTCTCCCTGCTATTCTCTAAAACTCTGTACTCATGAGGGTATATCTTCCCTTTCTCCCTTGCCTTTCACTTCTCTTCTTTTCCCAGCTATTTGTAAAGCCTCCTCAGACAACAAATTTGCCCTCTTCCTTTTCTTTGTCTTTAGGATGGTTTTGATCACTGGCTTCTCTAAAATGTTACTAATCTTTGTCTGTCAGGGACTCTGTATACCAGATCTAACCACTTGAATGTATTCTGTATAATCATAAGGGATTTTATTTAGGTTATACCTGAATGGCCTAGAACCTCTGTCCATGGTTCATCAGGCACTCTATCAAATCTAGTCCCTTAAATCTATTTCTCACTTCCACTGTATAATCATAAGGGATTTGATTACTGAATGGTCTATCGGTTTTCCCCACTTTCTTCAATTTAAGTCTGAATTTGGCAATAAGGAGTTCATGATCTGAGCCACAGTCAGCTCCCAGTCTTGTTTTTGCTGACTGTATAGAGCTTCTCCATCTTTGGCTGCAAAGAATATAATCAATCTTATTTCAGTGTTGACCATCTGGTGATGTCCATGTGTAGAGTCTTCTCTTGTGTTGTTGGAAGAGGATGTTTGCTAGGACTAGTGCATTCTCCTGGCAAAACTTTATTAGCCTTTGCCCTGCTTCATTCTGTATTCCAAGGCCAAATTTGCCTGTTACTCCAGGTGTTTCTTGACTTCCTACTTTTGCATTCCAGTCCCCTCTAATGAAAAGGACATCTTTTGGGGTGTTAGTTCTAAAAGGTCTTGTAGGTCTTCATAGAACCATTCAACTTCAGCTTCTTCAGTGTTACTGGTTGGGGCATGCTGCCGCTGCTGCTGCTGCTGCTGCTAAGTCGCTTCAGTTGTGTCCGACTCTGTGCGACCCCATAGACGGAAGCTCACCAGGCTCCCCCGTCCCTGGGATTCTGGATTCATGAAAGAATACTGGAGTGGGTTGCCATTTCCTTCTCCAATGTATGAAAATGAAAAGTGAAAGTGAAGTCTCTCAGTCGTGTCCGACTCTTAGCGACTCCATGGACTGGAGCCTACCAGGATCCTCGGTCCATGGGATTTTCCAGGCAAAAGTACCAGGGTGGGGTGCCATTGCCTTACCCGGGTTGGGGCATAGGCTTGGATTATTGTGATATTGAATGGTTTGCCTTGGAAACAAACAGAGATCATTCTGTCGTTTTTGAGCTTGCATCCAAGTACTGCATTTCAGACTCTTTTGTTGACCGTGATGGCTACTCCATTTCTTCTAAGGGATTCCTGCCCACAGTAGTCGATATAATGGTCATCTGAGTTAAATGTGCCCATTCCAGTCCATTTTAGTTCGCTGATTCCTATAATGTTGATGTTCACTTTTGCCATCTCCTGTTTGACCACTTCCAATTTGCCTTGATTCATGCACCTAACATTCCAGGTTCCTATGCAATATTGCTCTTTATAGCATTGGACCTTACTTCTATCACCAGTCACATCCACAGTTGGGTATTGTTTTTGCTTTGGCTCCATCCCTTCATTCTTTCTGGAGTTATTTCTCCACTGATCTCCAGTAGCATACTGGGCACCTACCAACCTTGGGAGTTCCTCTTTCACTATCCTATCATTTTGCCTTTTCATACTGTTTATGGGGTTCTCAAGGCAAGAATACTGAAGTGGTTTCCCATTCCCTTCTCCAGTGGACCACATTCTGTCAGACCTCTCCACCATGACCCGCCTGTCTTAGGTGGCCTCACAGGGCATGACTTAGTCTCACTGAGTTAGACAAGGCTGTGGTCTGCGTGATCAGATTGACTAGTTTTCTGTGATCATGGTTTCAGTGTGTCTGCCCTCTGATGCTCTCTTGCAACACCTGCCATCTTACTTGGGTTTCTTTAACCTTGGATATGGGGTCTCTTCACAGCTGCTCCTGCAAAGCAGACACTGCTCCTTACCTGGGATGAAGGCTATCTCCTCACAGCCATCCCTCCTGACCTTGAACATGGAGTACCTCTTCTCGGCCCTCCTGTGTCCATGCAGCCACTGCTCCTGGACATGGGGTTGTTCCTCTCAGCCACCGCCCCTGACTTAGGATGAGGGGTAGCTCCTCTTGGCCAAGCTTCTGCGTGGTCCATTGCAGCCAGTGCGCCTCGGTCCCTGTCGCAGCCAACGTGCTTGTGAGTGGTCCCTCATAGACAGTGCACTTTGTGACCTTGTACAGGAGATGGGGGTCAAGACCATCCCCATGGAAAAGAAATGCAAAAAAGCAAAATAGCTATCTGGGGAGGCCTTAAAAATAGCTGTGAAAAGAAGAGAAGTGAAAATAAAGGAGAAAAGGAAAGATATAAGCATCTGAATGCAGAGTTCCAAAGAAGAGTAAGGAGAGATAAGAAAGCCTTCCTCAGTGATCAATGCAAAGAAATAGAGGAAAGCAACAGAATGGGAAAGACTGGAGATCTCTTTAAGAAAATTACAGATACCAGGGGAACATTTTATGAACAGATGGGCACAATAAAGGACAGAAATGATATGGACCTAACAGGAGCAGAAGATATTAAGAAGAGGTGGCAAGAATGCACAGAAGAATTGTACAAAAAAGATCTTCATGACCCAGAGAATCACGATGGTGTGATCACTGACCTAGGCCAGACATCCTGGAATGTGGAGTCAAGTGGGCCTTAGAAAGCATCACTACAAACAAAGCTAGTGGAGGGGATGGAATTCCAGTTGAGCTATTTCAAATCCTGAAAGATGATGCTCCAAAAGTGTTGCACTAAATATGTCAGCAAATTTGGAAAACTCAGCAGTGGCCACAGGACTGGAAAAGGACAGTTTTCATTCCAATCCCAAAGAAAGACAATGCCAAAGAATGTTCAAACTACCACACGATTCCACTCATCTCACACGCTAGTAAAGTAATGCTCAAAATTCTCCAAGCCAGGCTTCAGCAATATGTGAACTGTGAACTTACAGATGTTCAAGCTGGATTTAGAAAAGGCAGAGGAACCAGAGATCAAATTGCCAACATCCATTGGATCATGGAAAAAGCAAGAGAGTTCCAGAAAAACATCTATTTCTGCTTTATTGACTATACCAAAGCCTTTGACTGTGTGGATCACAATAAACTGTGGAAAATTCTGAAAGAGATGGGAATACCAGATCACCTGACATGCCTCTTGAGAAACCTGTATGCAGATCAGGAACTAACAGTTAGAACTGGACATGGAACAACAGACTGGTTCCAAATAGGAAAAGGACTACATCAAAGCTGTATATTGTCACCCTGCTTATTTAACTTATATGCAGAGTACATCATGAGAAACACTGGGCTGGAAGAAACACAAGCTGGAATCAAAGTTGCCGGGAAACATATGAATAACCTCAGATAGGCAGATGACATCACCCTTATGGCAGAAAGTGAAGAGGAACTAAAAAGCCTATTGATGAAAGTGAAAGAGGAGAGTGAAAAAGTTCGCTTAACGTTCAACATTCAGAAAACGAAGATCATGGTGTCTGGTCCCATCACTTCATGGGAAATAGATGGAGAAACAGTGGAAGCAGTGTCAGACTTTATTTTTCTGGGCTCCAAAATCACTGCAAATGGTGACTGCAGCCATGAAATTAAAAGACGCTTATTCCTTGGAAGTAAAGTTATGACCAACCTAGATAGCATATTCAAAAGCAGAGACATTACTTTGCCAACAAAGGTCCATCTAGTCAGGTCTATGGTTTTTTCAAGTGGTCGTGTATGGATGTCAGAGTTGGACTGTGAAGAAAGCTGAGCACCGAAGAATTGATGCTTTTGAACTGTGGTGTTGAAGAAGACTCTTGAGAGTCCCTTGGACTGCAAGGAGATCCAAGCAGTCCATTCTAAAGGAGATGAGTCCTGGGTGTTCATTGGAAGGACTGATGCTAAAGCTGAAACTCCAATACTTTGGCCACCTCATGTGAAGAGTTGATTCATTGGAAAAGACTCTGATGCTGGGAGGGATTGGCAGCAGGAGGAGAAAGGGACAATAGAGGATGAGATGACTAGATGGCATCATTGACTCGATGGACGTGAGTTTGAGTGACCTCCAGGAGTTGGTGATGGACAGGGAGGCCTGGCATGCTGTGATTCATGTGTCACAAAAAATCGGACACGACTGAGCGGCTGAACTGAACTGAACTGAATGGCCTCCTGGTTTTCCCTACTCTTGCCAACTTAAAAACTGGTTTTTGCAACAAGAAGGTCATTATCTAAGCTACAGTATCTCCAGGTCTTGTTTATATAATTGCCTACCTTCTCCATCTTTTGCTGCAGATAATATAATCAATCTGATTTTGGTATTGACCATCTGCTGATGTTAATGTGTAGTCTCCTTAGTTGTTGGAAAAGAGTGTTTGCTGTAGCCAGCGTGTTCTCTTACTAAAACTCTGTTAGCCTTTGCTTTGCTTTATTTTGTACTCAAGGCCAAACTTACCTGTTACTCAAGGTATCTCTTGACTTTTGCATTCCAATCCCCTATGATGACAGGACATTGTGTGTGTGTGTGTGTGTGTGTGTGTGTGTGTGTGTGTGTGTCTAGATGACCTGAAGGTCTTGTAGGTCTTCATAGGATGAGTTACCTTAGCTTCTTTGGCACCAGTGGTTGGGGCAAAGACTTGGATTACTGTGGTATTGAATAGTGTGCCTTGGAAAAAAACCTAGATTATTCTGTTGAGATTGCACCTAAGTACTGCATTTTGGACTGTTTTGTTGACTATAAGTACTACTGCATTTATTCTAAGGGATTCTTGACCATACTAGTAAATATAATGGTCACACATTTCTGATAATTTTTACTTCACTGTTTCCTAAGATGCCAATGTTCAATCTTGCCATCTCCTCCTTGACCATGTCCAATTTACCTTGATTCATAGATCTAATATTCCAGGTCCCTATGCAATATTGTTTTGACAACATCAGACTTTGCTTTCACCACCAGACACATCCACAGATGAGTGTCATTTCAGCTTTGGCTTAGCTGCTTCATTCTCACTGGAGTTATTAGTTACTGCTCTCTGCTCTTCCCCAGGGCCATATTGGACATTTTCTGACCTGGAGGGACTCATATTCTGATGTCATATATTTTTGTCTTTTGATATAGTCAATGGGATTCTCCAAGCAAGTATTCTGAAATGAGTTGCCATTTACTCCTCCTGTGGATCACATTTTTTCAGAACTCTTCACTATGACGCATCCATCTTGGGTGGCCCTGCATGGCACAGCTCATAGCTTCATTGAGTTATGCAAGACAAGGCTGTGATCTAGGAAGTCGATATATATATCTATATATAGATATAGATAGTGTAACTGTTTCAAAACTTTTATGATTAAAAAGGCAGTAATAATAATGAGTACACATGAAGGTTGCAAATGTGCAAACACACAAATTAAGAGTAACTATATTAGTAAAATATATGTATAAAATATTTTAGGAAACTATCTCTTATAATATGATAAAAATATTTAAATATTGCAAAGGCACTCTTCAACTAGAAAAGTTGAAGACTTGAAATGTAAAGTCTAGGTCATTTGGTCCAAGACATTATTCTATAACTGGTGAGCCAGTAAACTGTAGACTTATAAAATGTTTAGGGACCTTGCCACATGAACTCTCTCCATCGGAATACTGGTTGAACTTCTACAGTCTGGTAGTTGTTCTCACTGTTGTTGGACACATATCAGCAAACCTTTCCTTATTTTTGCTTCTTTTATAACTCACCTACTCTATTTATGTATATAACCACCCTCTGAAGGGTGGTTTTATAACCTATCCTATTTATGTACACAACCACCCTTTTCAAATGCTAGCAAAGTAATGCTCAAAATTCTCCAAACTAAGCTTAAAGAGTACATGAACTAAGAAATTCCAGATGTTCAAACTGGATTTAGAAAAGACAGGAGTGAGAGATTACATTGCCAACATCCATTGGATCACCAAAAAAAAAAACAAAAAACAAGAGAATTCCAGAAAAATATCTACTTCTGCTTCATTGATTACACTAAAGCCTTTGATTGTGTGGATCACAAAAACTGTGGAAAATTCTTAAGGAGATGGAAATACCAGACCACCTGACCTGCCTCCTGAGAAACCTGTATGCAGGTGAAGAGGCAACAGCTAAAACCAGACACAAAGCAATGGACCGGTTCCAAATTGGCAAAGGAGTACATCAAGGCTATATATTGTCACTCTGCTTTTATTTAACTTATATGCAGAGTACATTATGCAAAATGCCAGGCTGGATGAAGCACAACCTGGAACGAAGATTGCCGGGATAAAAGTCAATAACCTCAGATATGCAGATGATACCACCCTAATAACAGAAAGCAAAGAGGAATTAAAGAGCCACTTGATGAATGTGAAAGAGGAGAGTCAAAAAGCGGCTTAAAACTCAACATTCAAAAAATGAAGATCATAGCATCCAGTCCCATCACTTCATGGCAAATAGATGGGGAAACAATGGAAACAGTGACAGACTTTATTTTCTTGGGCTCCAAAATCACTGCAGATGGTGACTGCAACTATGAAATTAAAAGACATTTCTCCTCGAAAGAAAAGCTATGACAAACCTAGACAGCATATTAAAAAGTAGAGACATTATTTTGCCAATAAAGGTCTGTATAGTCAAAGCTATGATTTTTCCAGTAGTCATGTATGAACATGAGATTTGAACCATAAAGAAGGTTGAATGCCAAAGAATAGATACTTTTGAGCCGTGTAAGTGGAGAAGACTCTTGAGAGTCCCTTGGACTGCAAGTAAATCAAACCAGTCAGCCCTAAAGAAATCAGTCCTAAATATTCATTAGAAGGACTAATGCTGAAGCTTCAATACTTTAGCCACCTGATTCAAAGAACTCATTAGAAAAGACCTTGATGCTGGGAAAGATTGAAGGCAGGAGGAGAAGGGAATGACAGAGAATGAGATGGTTGGATGGCATCAACTGACTCGATGGACGTTTGAGTTTGAGCAATCTCCAGGAGATGGTAAAGGTCAGGGAAGCCTGGAAAGCTGGAGTCCATGGGCTCACAAAGAGTCAGACAGGACTGAGCAACTGAACAACAACAACAAACCCTCTAAAGATCTTGAGGCATATATATGGGCAATTTGTAGGGGACACTTTGGTTTTTTAAAAAACTTTTGGGGAAATAACAAAGAAATTTATCTGATTTTACCTGCTTTGTGCCTTCTTTTGTTGTAAAATCTATCCAATCCTATCAACAGTACAGTCCTTAAACTGTCTGTTCATGTGTCTGACTGGAACATGTGGCTACCATAGGTGACTTTAAAAGATTGCCCCAAGAAGCATCATTGCATAAGCACCAGCAATAATTCTGCTCCATATTCAAGGATATTATGTTTATAAAATCCTGTGATAAAATATATTACTGGGCACCATAGAATTTAAGTTACCAGCCAACACCTTCTCCCGCTACTTAATAATAGCTCAGAATAAGATGTTTGGGCTCCAGATAGGCCTAGAGGGCTGCGGCCAAACAGATGGATTAGGCAGAAGGATGGGACTGAAGTCAAGTTGCAACCTATGTTGTAATTTTGTGACAGTTCTCAAAGTTACTCCAAGATAAATTGTTTTATCTTCTTTTGTTATTAACTGGGAAACAAAAAGAAGTTTATTCACAAACTATTTCAGGAAGTCAGATTTGTAGATTAGGGTGAAAAGCATGTTTAAAAGAAAAATATTTCAGGCATTTCATAGGATAGTCTTCTGAATCTTAGAGAGGATAATAATGGAATCAGAATTTTTAAAATTGAAAACTCTCCAGATCAATTGATTGGTTCTAATTGCTTCTAAAGATGAATAAAAAGTATCCCATACTGGCTTGATGGCCTTCAGAAAAGAAAGATTGAAAAATGTTAAAGGCACATTCATTTAACTGTTATCTTTCTATTAATGGAAAATAATTGTGATAGGAGACCTAAGTTGTAAACTTATAGGTTAAAAGGAATTTTAATTTCAGTTTTATTGAGAAATAATTGACATAAATCCCCGTATAAGATTAAGGTGTATAGCATGATGGATTAATTTACATATATTGTGCAATGATTACCACAATAGGTTTAGTTAACATATATCATCTTATACAGATACAAGAAAAAGAAAAAATCTCTTAGGATCTACTTGATTTTCCCCTGTGATAATAACTCTTATGATCTACTCTCTTAACAACTTTATTATGTACCATGGAGGAGTGATAAAAGTTTCTAGCTATAGTTACAAATAGTGGGCAGAGAGAGAGATGAAAAAATATATATCTTAAGAAAAGTAGGGAAGCTGTTCCTTCTGTGTATTTTTTCTGATTTTAATAAAGCTATCTTGAATCAGAATGCTGGGAACTTGCAGTACCAAACAATGGTAAAGAAGATTATGAGTAGTCAAAAGAACCTTATGGCATAGGAAACTATGGTTTTCCAGCAAGAGCTCTTAAAATACAGGACATGAACGTGAATTAGAGGAGCAATGGATACATCCTGAAAAATAGTAAACCCACTCAAAGAAAAGAAGAACATATGATGATCATTCATTCAGCCAGTTATTCAGCAAATACTAATGAACATGTCATGTGCCAAGCAGGAGATAAAAGAATGCCTAAGCAAGACGCCTAACTTTGAATTCAGCGTGTACGTAAAGAGAACAGAAGGGATTATGTGTGTAACAGGTTGTGGGTGAAACCTGTGAGCCTTGTGTGAGTCCAGTGCTCCAGATGCCAGGACTATGACCATGTTGTTCACCATTATCTCTCCAATGCTTAACACAGTTCCTGACATATAGTTAAGTGCTTCACAAATATTTGTTCAGTAGATGAGTAAATTAATTTTAAAAAATCATGAATTGTCTTGTCAGCTGAGGTTGAGGCTGCAGGGAAGGGCAAGAGGAATGGAGTGGAAAAACTGCTCTGCAGATGTGCTGCTGAGGTCCCCTGAAGGCATATCCTCTCAGAGGGCATCCTCTATCTCATTGGCCTGTGGTCAAAAATACTGGCAGCCAGAGAAATTCAGATAGACCTAGTTATACTTTTAAATCTTTAGAGACATGATATTCCACAAACCCATTCACAATTCCCAATTGTCTCACCAAAGGACAGAAGGACTAGACACATCTCTATGTTTTGTTTAGAAGATTGGCTTCTATTTTCTGGTCAAGTAATATTATCCTTTGTGAAATTCACAGCATACGGTTTTGATCATTTTATACTTTAAATTTGAAGAAAAAAAAAAAAACCCTCTGTCTCTGTAAAATGTTTTGCTCAGCCTGTTATAGCTCCTGTCCAGTGTTGAATATAATTTATCAAATATTTATTTAACTCTCCTGTGTTTCTTGTTATTTGGAAGTTATAAAAGCACTGTCTTTGTCCTCTAGGGGTTAACAGTTTGTAGAGACATATACATCAAATGTAAAAATATAAGACAGTACACAATCAACAGCAAAACAAAGCACCATCAAGTGCTGGAATCTCCAATAATGTAACAGTTAATGCTTCCTTGGGGACAGCCACTGTTTCCCAGCACAGCACCAACCAGGTGGTGTCTTATGTCAGACAGGTGGTATCTTCCATTGCAATCTGTCCCTGGAACTTGGAAAAAAGAAAGAGAAATCACACTAGTGTGAATATTTGAAAGAAAATTAGAACTTTCCATTTAGAAGCTAAAAGTGGTTCAACTGGCATTCAACCAGTGAGGAAGCTGAGTCATGGTTTAGTTTAAAACATCAACCAACAAAAAAATAGTGAACCATCAAAATGAAAAAAATAATATCAAAAAACAATTTGAAGATAACTACTCATTGATATATTTTCCTCCCTATCTCACTCCTGCTCAAAGGTTTAATCAAAACTAAAACAAACCACAAGACAGCTTTTTTTCAGGTCCTCATTGACTGTTATCCTCTTCTCTCTTCCTTTATTGTAAGTACACTGTTCCCTTGGGTGAAGCTTGCCTTTCCTGTCAAGGCCTTTTCTCCAGGGGACAGCCCTCCCTTATATCTGTCAAAATTACATTATCCTATCCATGTGAGAACCCAGCCCTGATTTTTGCCAAATGATTACATTGAAGATATTGACTAAGGATATCTTTTGTCCTGTGACTGCACAAAATGATTAAATAATTTTACCTCTTGATTCAAGCAATTTCTTTCCCCGTTCTACAACCATCAGTTGATTGTATTGTTCATGAGGATAGCTTTCTGCTGGGGAAACATAGTCTGGGGCTGACAAGAAACTCAAATAGCAGCAATGAGAATAGCATAATAATTAGCCTTTTCAGGAATATGCAGTTAACTACCTACTCCATCTTATTTCTACCCACACAGAAGTGGCCTCCACCTCCCTCTGTCATTTCAATCAAAATATGTTACATGTTGCTAATTACTAAGGGCTCAGAATTCTAAGCCCTCACACCTTGGTCATTAGCCAGTCTAATAATAATGTGAAAAATCCAAAGGGCAAGGGTCATTGTCACACTTCCAAGCAGCTGTACTAATTGTCCTGTGGTCACCTGGCACAATAAAATCTTCTTATTCTGATATTTATATTTGGGGAGTTACTTACCTTTTATATTTTGATGTGCTCATTTTCCCTCAACATGGTCAAAATAATGACTCGATTATATTTTCAAAGATAAAATGATGAAGAAATAAGAAAAGTAGACTGAAATTTATTCTTAAAGAGCACAAGATTGCAACACAAAGTTTTAGATGGATATCTGAAAGATATTCATTACAGTGTTGGTTGGTTGGTGCCATTGTCTTCTCCAACCAATATACAGTGAGCTTAAAAAAAAAAGGTGCTTTTCATGAGATTATCATTATAGATTGTTTGCTAGGTTTTCATGAGTTCCCATATTACAAGTATATAGTCAGATATTAATTGTTCCTACTTTACAGTCTCAAAGGCTGTGAGCTGGACACAGCATACAAATCCCTGAATGAAGCATAATGTGCACAAAAGGAATTAATTCATTTTGCAGTGAGTGAATCTTTGAACATTACCATATACTTTTGAAAACATACCTTGTTGTTTTTTAACAAGAAACAAATCACGAAAAAATCTATTTTTTTTTAAAAAAGAAAGAAATAATATTTTGAAACAAAACAAAATAAAAACTGCTTTATCTTCCTAAGCCAGAAGTGTAGAGTTAGCAGCACAGTGGTTGACCCCAGTTTTCAGTATATTCTCTGTTCTAAGGGACATTGACAGGAAATGGTCAGCCTGGAGATACAATGAAAGGAAACTCAGCAGTGAAGGTTTCACTGATAACATGTGATTTGAAGTCAGTGAACGGACCTAACAGTCATTCACCAGCTTAGGCCAAAGCATATAATAATCCAAAGGTGCCATTAAAGTCTTGTCATAAAAGTACACAGAGGATGGCATTTGGCACAGGAGGAAAGGCAGAACATTTTCCTAATAGTTTGGTTACAATAACTATATCAATATTATGGTGGTGTTTCACAACATTCTGTTTACCTGACATGTATTTGTCCTAAAGTTTCTTATGTTATATAATAAAAGATGGCAAATTTTAAAAGAAATTTCCTTTATAATAAAACTTGGACTAACCAGAATACAACCCCTTGTCTTCTCATCTCTGCTACTTTTCTCCATCTGTGATTTTCCCCTTTATCTTAGAGAATAGCTATTCTTAGTAGAGAAAATCATCAAAATTTAGTATTTTATTTTCATAATTTTGGATAGAACTCATCCTGTATTTTTTTAAATGCAGCATGCCCATTGAACTCTTCCTAGCATCAATAACCATACTGAGCTATATTAGAAAGTCCTCAGAGACTATAGAGGGTATAACACTTATTCCTGTACAAAGCACACTTCGTGGCTCCCCCCACAATGTAGGTTTGAGATCTATCTGCTTTTCATAGTATTGTTTTATATTACAGTCATTGTTAATAGATTGCAGCCTAACAAGATGTGAAGGAGTAAGAGTTTGAATTGTTAGAAAAAAATGTGCTTGCTATTGGTTATCTTTCTCAACACTTGATTATTTCTTTGACCTCAGAAAGGGAATACAACCCCTTTGTATTTGTTAAAAATTGTGGGTAGAATAAAAGACAACAAAATATTGGGTGGAAACTTGAAGATTTTCATTGAGCAAATTTTAGTCTTCAATTTTTAAAACAGATTCTATTACTCAAACATCTTTTGTAGAATTCTAGTTTCTCAATTATTATATGTAGTTAACCCAGGTATCCTGCATTGCAGGTGGATTCTTTACCAGCTGAGCCACAGGGAAGCCCAAATAAGTAGTAAATAAGTGTAAAGCTTACTTTAGTTAGCTCAAGTTGTTTTGTATCTGTGAGTTAGAGTAAAGGACAGCACCATCCAATGGAAATATATTGTGTCACATGCTTAACTGTAAATCTCCTACTAGACCGAATAAAAGATAGACCTAATTAATTAAAAAGAAATCAATTTTAATAATATGTTTTATATAAGCCAATACAATAAATTACAATTTCAATGTATAAAATTATTTAAATTTTTTCCCTGTTTTATTCATACCAAGTCTCTGAAATCCTGTGGATAGTTTGAATATAGAGCCTCAATTTTGACTAACTGTCTTTAAACTGTTCAATAGTCATATGTAGCTGGTGATTATCATATTGGATTGCATAGATACAGATTTTTTTTTTTTTCTTAAACCGTAGGCCTCTGTGTGTCTAATCTATGGCCTTTTAAAAAAGTTACAGTGAATTTAATGGAAAGTCATCTACTTAACCCACTCCTGTATTCTTTCCTAGGAAATCTTATGGACAGAGAGGCTATGGTCCATGGGATGGCAAACAGTCTGACATGACTTAGCAACTGAGCACACACACATGCATTCTATGTAAAATAACCTTGTTTACTTAAGAACTATAGAGAGAAAAAACTTGTTTTGCTCACTTAGGGCATCAGAATGTACATTTTGCTGGTAAATTTGATCTCCCCAGTTTATATTTTTCTATTTAATAATATCTGAAGTGTCTCTTACAGTCAATACTTCATGAAAATGTCAAAGTACTCACTCTCTAGGGACATTAATTATACTTTACAATGCATATTTATATGCAATCAATTTACCCAACAAATCTTAGTCCTGCATCTCCTGTGTGACAAGCTAAGTGGACAGAAATGAAAGGTTGCAAAATTAGACAGTTTCATCCCTCAGGGAGTATGCATTCTGGTGACAGAGACATGAATCAAATAATCAGGTCACTAAAATCAGATAAAATTACAACCATGTGAAAAGCTGTAAAATTGTACACTGTCTTGTGAACATAAAAAGGGAAGTTTGACCTAGGGGGTAGGGTCAGAGAAAACTTCCTTAAGGAAGTGGTGCTTGAGCTGAGATCTGGGAGGTGAGTAACCCTGACCAGCAGAGAGGAGCTGGAAAGCATATGCTAGGAAGCTTGATCTCAAGCTCTAGTTTCATTTCATGAAGAAACTGGTGGTGAGAAATCTCCCTGTGGCTGAGAGAATAGTTCACACCCAGAATGAATTCGAGACTTTTATTCCTGAGCGTCTATCATGAGACCAGGATTCTTCCTGTAACTTTGGTGCTAAGCTGGGAGAGTCTCTTCATGCTCACATTTCTCCTTGGCATCTAGTATACCCCAGGAGTCTTTCAGTTATGCATTTTTTTTTTTTCTCTAAAATGCAATGTATGAAATACATGTGAATGGGAATTTTCATACATTAATTCACCAACCAGTAAAAGCTTTGGCAAGATATTAAATAAAGATAACTCTTATAAATCAGTAAATAAAAATCAAAACAAAATGAAATAAAAAAATAGCAATTCAGTGAATAAAATGGGCAAAGGACAAAGAAAGGCAATTCACATAAGAAGAAACACAATGACAAAAGCATATGAATCTCAGCAGTTATCAAAGAAATATAAATAATATCTATTGATTTTGTCTAGCTTATCTTGCTGAGAAAGATGCCAAGGAGCATCGTGTGTCTGTAAGGAAACAGGTATGTATTCTAACATACCACTGGGTAAAAGAATTGTCTGGAGCCACCTTTCTGGAGGAAAATCAGCCATTATTCACTAAAAGAGTATATACTCATTAACCCAGGATTTACATTTTTGGAATTTATTCTGAGGAACTAATCAGACAGAATGTAAAAAAAAAATGTATAAGTTTGGGGCTATATTAGTTAAATAAAATATAAAACGGAGCCCATCATAATATCAAACAATAGAGGAAAGGTTAAAATTATAATATGTTAACACAAATAAATATATTGTAAAGTATGACATATGGATGTATTTATTCAGAAGAAAATGGCAAAAATTTAACATACAGCAGTATGATTATAATTCTTTTTGTTTATCTAAGTTTTCTGCTTTTAATATTTCTTCTAAAACTTAAAAATAACATTCTTTTTAGAATAATAGTTTTTATTTACAAAGTTTTAGAAAAAAATTTTTAAAATAAACAGAAAACAAACAAAAAACATTGTATTATCATCCAAAGGCCACTGCATTAATGTATTTCAGTTCAATCTTTTTTTTAAAGCTATGTCTTCTTTTTCACACAGTTTTGATCAATTTTAACTGGGCTTCTGAGACCAGTGGTAAAACCTGCCCTAGGAGCAAGCTTTCACATAGGATTTTCCTGTATCCAATTATAGGGTTTTTTCATAAGAGAGTGATAACAGTTTACAATTGGGCTGACTGAATTTAAGCTTTGTCCAGACAGCCTGGACATTAAAGGAGACACTTCTTCTCCCTATTCTTGGTGTCTTCAATTCATTAACATGTGATTTTTCTAAGCCAAAGATTCTCCTAAGAAATTTTAACTGAATAGATGAAGTTCCTGTTAATAATCACAAAAGACAGACATGAAACATCCAGAATTAGCATTAAGAATAAAATTAGCAATATAATTTAAGAAATACAGTGGCTAAGCAGACAGTCTCTAGAACCAGAGTATCTGGATTCAAATCCAGGTTATTTGGATTCAAATCCAAAGTGGCTAGTTACACAGCCACTTTCTAGCTATATAAAGTGAAAGTGAAAGTTGCCCAGTCGTGTCTGATTCTTTGCAACCCCACTGACTATACAGTTCTTAGAATTCTCCATGCCAGAATACTGGAGTGGGTAGACTTTCCCTTCTCCAGGGGATCTTCCCAACCCAGAGATTGAACCCAGGTTTCTGCGTGGCAGGTGGATTCTTTACCACCTGAGAGACCAGGGAAACCCTTCTAGCTCTGTAACCTAGAATCAATCATTTATGTGTCTTAATTTCCTCTTCAGTAAAATTGGAAAAATAAAAGCATCTACCTCTTAAATTGTGTGGTAGTTTGAAAATTCTTTGGGATTGCCTTTCTTTGGCATTGGAATGAAAACTGATCTTTTCCATTCCTGTGGAAAATGCTGAGGTGTCAGTTTGTTGACATATTCAGTGCAGCAGATTCACAGAACCATCTTTCAGGACTTGAAATAGCTCAGCTGGAATTCCATCAATTGCACTAGCTTTATTCACAGTGATGCTTCCTAAGGCCCAATTGACTTCACACTCCAGGATGTTTGGCTCTAGTTGAGTGATCATGGTTGTCTGAGTTATTAAGATCTTTTTTGTATAGTTCTTCTGTGTATTCTTGCCGCCTCTTCTTAATATCTTCTGCTTCTGTTAGGCCCATACTGTTTCTATCCTTTATCGTGTCCATCTTTCATTTAATGTTCTCTCGTTATCTCTAACTTTCTTGAAGAGATCTCTAGTCTTTCCTATTCTATTGTTTTCCTCTATTTCTTTACTATGATCACTAAGGAAGGATTTCTTATCTCTCCTTGCTATTCTTTGGAACTTGGCATTCAGATGGATATCTTTCCTTTTCTCCTTTGTCTTTCAATTATCTTCCTTTCTCAGCCATTTTTAAGGTCTCCTCAGACAACCATTTTGCCATTTTGCATTTCTTTTTCTTGGGGATGGTTTTGATAACAGTCTCCTGAGGTTACAAACCTCTGTACAAAGTTCTTCAGGCATTCTGTCAGATCTAATCCCTTCAATCTATTGTCCTTCTACTATATAATCTTAAGGGATTTTATTTATGTCATACATGAATGGTGTAGTGGTTTTCCCTACTTTCTTCAAGTCTTAATATTGCAATAATGAGTTCATGATCTGAGCCAAAGTCAGCTCCTGCTCCTTTTTTTTTTTTTTTTTTTTTTTTGCTGACTGTGTAGAGCTTCTCCATCTTTAGCTGCAAAGAATATAATCAGTCTTATTTCAGTATTGACCATTTGGTGATGTCCAAGTGTAGAGTCTTCCCTTGTGTTGTTGGAAGAGGGTGTTTTCTATGAGCAGTGTGTTCTCTTGGTAAAACTGTGTTAGCATTTGCCCTGCTTCATTTTGTACTCCAACACCAAACTTGCCTGTTACTCCAGGTAACTCTTGAATTCCTACATTTGCATCCCAGTCACCTATGATGAAAAGGACATCTTTTTTTGGTGTTAGTTCTAGAAGGTCTTGTAGCTCATCATAGAACTGTTCAGCTTCTTTGGCATTAGTGGTTGAGGCATTGAATTGGATTACTGATACTGAATAATTTGCCTTAAAAATGAACAGAGATCATTCTGTCATTTTTGAGATCGCATTGAAGTATTCGCTTATCAGACTCTTTTGCTGACTATGAGAGATACTCCATTTCTTCTAAGGGATTCTTGCCCACAGTAGTAGATACAATGGTCATTTGAATTAAATTAAATTTGCCCATTCCAGTCTATTTTAGTTCACTGATTGCTAAAATGTCAATGTTCACTCTCGCCATCTTCTGTTTGGCCACTTTCAATTTATCTTGATTCATGGACCTGATATTTCAGGTTCCTATACAAAATTTTTCTTTACAACATCAGATTTTACTTCCACCACCAGTCACATCCACAACTGGATGTTGTTTTCGCTTTGGCTCCATCTCTTCCTTATTTCTGGAGTTATTTCCCCACTTTTCTCCAGTAGCATATTGGGCACCTACCAACCTGGGGTGTTCATCTTTTGGTGTCATACCTGAAAAAGTTCAGTTTTCATTTCAATCCCCAAAAAAGGCAATGCCAAACAATACTCAAACTACCACATACTTGAAGTCATCTCACATGCTGTAAAAGTAACACTCCAAATTCTCCAAATGAGGCTTCAAGAGTACATGAACTGAGAAGTTCCAAATGTTCAAGCTGGAATCAGAAAAGGCAGAAGAACCAGAGATTAAATTGCCAACATCCATTGGATTATAGAAAAAGCAAAAGAATTAAAAAAAAAAAATCATCTACTTCTGCTTCATTGACTATGCTAAAGCCTTTCACTGTGTGGATCACAACAGACCACCTTACCTTGGAAATCTGTATGCAGGTCAAGAAGCAGCAGTTGGTTTATGGCCATACCACCTTTAACATACCTGATCTCAGAAGCTAAGCAGGGTCAGACCTGATTAGTACTTGGATAGGAGATGCAACAGTTAGAGCCAGAAATGGAACAATGGACAGGTTCCTAATTGGGGATGGATTACATCAAGGCTGTATATTGTCAACCTGCTGATTTAACTTATATGCAGAGTACATCATGAGAAATGCAGGGCTGGATGAAGCACAACCTGGAATTAAGATTGCTGGGGTAAATATCAGTAACCTCAGATATGCAGATGACACCACCATTATGGCAGAAAGCAAAGAGGGATTAAAGAGCTTCTTGATGAAAGTGAAAGAGGAGAGTGAAAAATCTGGCTTAAAACTCAATATTCAAGAAATGAATGGCATCTAGTTGCATCACTTCATGGCAAATAGATGGGGAAACAATGGAAAAAATGGCAGGTTTTATTTTATTTTATTGGGTTCCAAAATCACTGAAGATGATGACTGCAGCCATGAAATTAAGTTGCTTGCTCCTTGGAAGAAAAGCTATGACCAATCTAGACAGCATGTTAAAAAGCAGAGACATTACCTTGCCAACAAATGTCCGTCTATTCAAAACTATGGTTTTTCCAGTAGTCATGTATGAATGTAAGAGCTGGTCCGTAAGGAAAGCTGAGCACCGAAAAATTGATGCTTTTGAACTGTGGTGTTGGAGAAGACTCTTGAGAGTCTCTTGGCCTGCAAGGAGATCCAACCAGTCCATCCTAAAGGAGATCAGTCTGGGTGTTCATTGGAAAGACTGATGTTGAAGCTGAAACTCCAATACTTTGGCCACCTCATGCAAAGAGTTGACTCATTGGAAAAGACTCTGATGCTGGAAGGGATTGGGGGCAGGAGGAGAAGGGGACGACAGAGGATGAGATGGCTGGATGGCATCACCAACTCGTGGACATGAGTGTGAGGGAACTCCTGGAAATGATGATGGACAGGGAGGCCTGGCGTGCTGTGATTCATAGGGTCGCAAAGAGTCGGACACGACTGAGCGACTGAACTGAACCAAACTGAACTGAGATGAGTGCAAATGTGCTATAGTTTGAATATTCTTTGGCACTGTCTTTCTTTGAGATTGGAATGAAAACTGAACTTTTCCACTCCTGTGGCCACTGCTGAGTTTTCCAAATTTGCTGCCATATTGAGTGCAGCACTTTTACTGTATCATCTTTTATTATTTGAAATAGCTCAACTGGAATTCCATCACCTCCACTAGCTTTGTTCATAGTGATACTTCCTAAGACCCACTTGACTTCACATTCCAGATGTCTGGCTCTAGGTGAGTGATCACACTATCATGGTTATCTGGGTTATTAAGATTTTTTTTTTTTTTTGGTATAGTTCGTCTGTGTATTCTTGCCACCTCTTCTTATCATCTTCTGCTTCTGTAAGGTCCATAGCATTTCTGGACTTTATTGTGACTATCTTCACATGAACTGTTCCCTTGGTATCTCTAATCTTCTTGAAGAGATCTCTAGTCTTTCTCATTCTATTGTTTTCCTCTATTTCTTTGTATTGATCACTGAAGAAGGCTTTCTTGTCTCTCCTAGCTATTCTTTGATACTGTGCATTCAAATGGGTATATCTTTCCTTTTCTCCTTTGCCTTTCACTTCTCTTCTTTCCTCAGCTATTTGTAAGGCCTCCTCAATCATTTTGCCTTTTTGCATGTCTTTGTCTTGGGGATGGTCTTGATCACTACCTCCTATACAAATTCATGAACCTCCATCCATAGTTCTTCAGGCACTCTGTCTATCAGAGTTCATTTCTTGAATCTGTTTGTCACTTCCTCTGTATAATCATAAGGAATTTTATTTATATCATACTTGAATGGTCTTGTGGTTTTCACTGCTTTCTTCAATTTAAGTCTTAAATAAGGCTCTAGGAAGTGATGTTACTTTTTCTAGCTTTTAGAATTCCTGAAAAAAAGAAAGAAAAGGAATCGGTGTAATTTAAATATAGTTTCTTAATGGTCCCAAGATACTTTCAGGAAATATAGTGAAAAATAGTATAGTTTTTTTTTTAAGTTTATTAAAGAGCTACAAGTTATAGCTATTTATTTTCTTTAAAAATAATATAAGTTTTTCATTGGAACAGCTATTTGTTAATAGTACTGCAAACTCCTTAATAGAGAAAATTGCATTTAACAAAACTGTTATTCACCAGGCTGCAGCTGCTAAGTCGCTTCAGTTGTGTCCAACTCTGTGTGACTCCATAGAGCCCACCAGGCTCCCCCATCCCTGGGATTCTCCAGGCAAGAACACTGAAGTGGATTGCCATTTCCTTCTCCAATGCATGAAAGTGAAAAGTGAAAGTGAAGTCGCTCAGTCGTGTCTGACTCTTAGCAACCCCATGGACTATAGCCTACCAGGCTGCTCCGTCCATGGGATTTGCCAGGCAAGAGTACTGGAACTTACATGTAAATCACCATGCACTCATGACTGCTAATAATTTCACATTTTCTATTTCTAGTTAATTTTTTTACTGCCATCATGTAATCCTTTGAACCAGTGTAGATAATTTAACATTTTCAACTGTCACCTTCACTTACTAAACTCAATTTGTTTCCTCTTATTACAAAGGATTGGATTTGATAAAGGATTGAATCATTAAGGACCCTTTTAACCCATTAGTGGGGCATTTCTTTTACATGTGGAGTGATTGAAATATATCATTCTTAAAAGTAGGAAAACTATGTTCTTTTATCAATGAATAACAAAAACAGAAAGAATGTGCTATAATCTTTTCTCTCTTTCTTTTTAGTAACAAATTTTAGTTTTATCCCTGTAGTGATGAGCAGAAATAGATGTGTTTTTTTTTTGGAACTCTCTTGCTTTTTCCATGATCCAGCGGATGTTGGCAATTTGATCTCTGGTTCCTCTGCCTTTTCTAAAACCAGCTTGAACATCAGGAAGTTCACGGTTCACATATTGCTGAAGCCTGGCTTGGAGAATTTTGAGCATTACTTTACTAGCGTGTGAGATGAGTGCCTAGATAGCATATTCAAAAGCAGAGACATTACTTTACCAACAAAGGTTCGCCTAGTCAAGGCTATGGTCTTTCCTGTGGTCATGTATGGATGTGAGAGCTGGACTGTGAGGAAGGCTGAACGCCGAAGAATTGATGCTTTTGAAGTGTGGTGTTGGAGAAGACTCTTGAGAGTCCCTTGGACTGCAAGAAGATCCAACCAGTCCATTCTGAAGGAGATCAATCCTGGAATTTCTTTAGAAGGAATGATGCTAAAGCTGAAACTCCAGTATTTTGGCCACCTCATGCGAAGAGTTGACTCATTGGAGAAGACTCTGATGCTGGGAGGGATTGAGGGCAGGAGGAGAAGGGGACGACAGAGGATGAGATGGCTGGATGGCATCACTGACTCGATGGATGCGAGTCTGAGTGACCTCCGGGAGCTGGTGATGGACAGGGAGGCCTGGCGTGCTGCGGTTCATGGGGTCGCAAAGAGTCGGACACGACTGAGCGACTGATCTGATCTGAGTGATGAGCTGACCAAGATTCCACCTTTCCCATGCCCTCTGGCGACTAGGATGACTGGTTGGTGGGACTTTTGGAAAGGCCTTTTTTTTTTCTTTCTCTTTCTCCTGTAGCCTAACAGAAACAGCGATATGATGGTTGGAGCTCCAGAAACCACCCTGTGTCCATGAAAACAGAAAACATGTGCTGAGTACAGCAAAGCAGAAGGAACATAGTTCCCTGTATACAGGGATATATATATACATACACATAGTGTATACAGATAGACATATACATACATACATACATTCATATACTTCCCTCAACCACATTGTTTTCTAGTCTCAGATTCCTTTAACATGAAACAAAGCTCAATGTCTCTTGCTTAAACTATCATCACTAGTAGGCAATAAAACTCTTAACCACATCTCTTCAATGATGAAATAGTGATTTTACATGTAACAGATAAATTCAATTTATTATTTCTCCTTCTTTAGCTGGTTTACACTAATAAATTTTAATATATTTATATTATTATACAAACATCTGATTGTTAATTTAAAACTACCCATGATATTCTAAGATCTTTAGATCTTTAGATTTTATCTTAACATCTTTGGGTAACATCTGCAAAAGCAATCATCAAACATTTGTGAAATGGGAATAAGAAGAATACCTACTTTGTAAGAAAATATATATCTAAGGGCTCAGCAAACTTTAAAGGAACATATAAATATTAGCTGCTGTCCAACCAGATAGATCCTGTAAAAGCCAAAGTTAAATAATGAGAATAAAAATAATTACAGTAAAGATAAATCAATGAAAGTAATTCTGAGACAAGATGTAAGTATATTTTTATATGTTTTGGCAGCACAGAATTTCAAACAAATTCCCTCTGGTAATTTTTTTGCAACTCTATTATTAGATAAGGAGGATTAATTTTTTGCATTAGAGGCATTGTTATTTTGTAAAGATTAGACTGGCTCATTTTAACAATAGTCTGTGTGAAAATATAGCTTATGCAGTTTCATCAGGCTGCATGCTGTGCTGTGTTGACAGCAAGGAAGTTTTATAAAAGGTAACTCCACTCACAGTTTCCAGTATTAAAAAAAAAAAAAAAAAAAAAAGTTCTGTTTCATTGACGTCAACCTGTACTCCAACTGTTTGTCTATATTTTTATGTGACTCTGCATTTTCCTTGGAGATTAAGACAGTCACATAAATAAATCACTCTTACCAAAATAGGGAATTTGCTTTTTAAGATGTTGCATATGCTCCAGTGGAAGCAAGGGAGAAACCTGAGCCAACAGTAAAGACAGCTCTACAAAGTCCTAAGACCAAGATCTGCAGAGAGCAAGACAAAGGTAGGAATGAACATGCATGCATTTATATTCAGACATAGTAGTTCAAGCAGAACATCAATTTGTATTTGTTAAAAAATAAAATAAGAAAATAAGCCAGCATTGTTTTGAAAATTATCAAAACTCTCTTTTCAATTTAACTTGAACTGTTAAATATACACTCATTCACTCACAAGAGCTAAGATCCTTGTTCACTGCATGGAACACCAAATTTCACATATCTGATAAAACTG
Organism: Tragelaphus eurycerus; assembly: GCA_935064755.1. Taxonomy (NCBI): domain Eukaryota; kingdom Metazoa; phylum Chordata; class Mammalia; order Artiodactyla; family Bovidae; genus Tragelaphus; species Tragelaphus eurycerus. Next base: position 1,308,619 of record CAKXYN010000057.1, on the reverse strand, counting down.
GGCATTTATTCTTTGAATTGAATCTAAAAACATATATTAAGTTTGGAAGTTCAATTGATGTTGTATAGAGTTACTGAATTTACTTCTTTCTGTGTCTGATTTTTTAATTGATTATATCACCCAATTTCAGTACCTACCCTGTAAAGACTTCTGTGTAATAGGAAATAAATAAATAAATAAATAGGCCTTTGCAATCCATGAAGAGAGGGCATACACAGGTGACGACCAGAGTAGTATAAGCAAAACCCAAAGGATTCAGTAATTTAGATAAAGAGAAACAACTAGGTGGTTATGCTGAACCCAGTTCCTCATTGCATCTTATCATTCCATCAAACTAGCTCAACTTGTTCATTTCTAAGTGTGCAGCTTTTACAGAGAGCACGATAATAGAGTTTGGACAATATCAAAAAGGGCATGCTCTGTTTTAGAAACAAGAGAAAAGTTGATAGACCTTCTGTTAAATGATTAGCACCTTTACACCTTTAAACAACTATGCCAAAAGCCATATATACATTCATACTTGTGACTTAGAGCACTTTTGTCTTTTACATGGGTGTTTATCTTAAATGAGATATTTGTTATGTTTCATTACCAAAGGATTTTCCAAAAGAATGCAAATTCAGTTTATTATAAACTTTTTTGAAGTAAAAACCTAAAGTTGGTTCATAGATAACTTTTCACAGTCATAACTTTTGTGTTTCATAAGGGATACATGTTCCTATCCTGTGTCTATTTAACAAAGATCATATTAAGAATTGTCTACTTAGTTTCTGTGGTATGAAAAGTCAAGTTAGGTAAAGTGATTTTGCAAAGATTTATAAACAAGATTGTTAAGACCAAATATCAAGTGGAAAGTTATTGATAAAGCTGCCATTTGTAGAAATATGCATCATCTAAATTAATAAAGGTATTCTGATGACAAAAGTTTAACTAAGTCAGCCAATTTTAGATATAGGGATTGGGGTAGATGTAATTACAAATGGATGTAATTATATATAGTACAGGACTCATCCTCCAGTTGTTGTAATGTAGTCAAGCATATAACTAATTAAAAAATTTACAGTAACAGCACTGTTGACAGTGAATTAACAGAGGTTAAGAATGGATGAAGAGATAGCAGTTAGTATATTGGGTATTTCCTTGAGTTAACTATGACTAGGACTAGGTTGTGTGTGTTAGTCACTCATTCATGTCCACCTCTTTGCAACCTCATGCATTGTAGCCTGCCAGGCTCCTCTCTGTACCTGGAATTCTCCAGGCAAGAATACTAGAGTGAGTTGCTATTCCCTTCTCCAGAGGATCTTCCCAACCCAGGGATCGAACCCAGGTGTCCTGTATTGTAGGCAGATGCTTTACCATCTGAGCCACCAGGGAATACTAGGACTAGTTTAGTAGATATTCATTAATTCAGAAATTACTTATTGAATTTGTAAGTAATTACTTATTGAATTGAATAGTGCAAGACACTATTCTTGCACTGAGGATCCATCCACGAGCAATCAAAAAAAAGTCTTTGCCCTATGGAAATAAAATTCCACTGGAGAAGACTTACAATAAGATAAATATGAATGGATAAGAAAGCTGTGGTACATATACACAATGGAGTATTACTCAGCCATTAAAAAGAATACATTTGAATCAGTTCTAATGAGGTGGATGAAACTGGAGCCTATTATACAGAGTGAAGTAAGCCAGAAAGAAAAACACCAATACAGTATATTAACACATACATATGGAATTTAGAATGATGGTAATGACAACTCTGTATGTGAGACAGCAAAAGAGACACAGATGTATAGAACAGTCTTTTGGACTCTGTGGGAGAGGGTGAGGGGGATGATTTGGGAGAATGGCATTAAAACATGTATAATATCATATAAGAAACAAATCGCCAGTCCAGGTTCGATGCAGGATACAGGAAGCTTGGGGCTGGTACACTGGGATGACCCAGAGGATGCTAAGGGGAGGGAGGAAGGAGGGGGTTCAGGATGGGGAACACGTGTACACCCATGGTGGATGCATGTTGATGTATGGCAAAACCAATACAATATTATAAAGTAAAAAAAATTTTTAAAGAGGATAAATATGAAAATACCTAGTATTTTACAGAGTGATAAATGGGTAGGAATCAAAGAAATTAAGGAAGAGAACTTTGAATGTCACTATGAGTTAACTTTTAGGTGGAAAGTCCAGGGAAAGCCTCTCTAAGAAAGCAACAAGTAGATAGAAATGAGGGAGCTATCCATGAAGATCTATCTTGAGAACAGCATTTCATGCAGAGTGAGCTGCAAATGTGAGGCTGTAAGACAAGAACATGCCTGGGTATGGAGTCTGTAATATGGCAGAAGAGTAGGGGAAGAAGAGTAGGAAACTGTCGGGGGAGTGTGTAATTTCCTCAGTTCTGCCTTATCACAACAGTAATTTGAGGCAACAGACCAATGTTACAGCCTTCAGACAGGCCAGTGTCACGGCTCTCAAATGGACCAGTGTCACGGCTCCATGTTACATTTCAGTTTTATTTAGAAAATAAAGGAACATGTATACCTGTGGCGGATTCATTTTGATATATGGCAAAACCAATACAATATTGTAAAGTTAAAAAATAAAATTAAATTAAATTTAAAAAAAAAAAAGAAAATAAAGGAAAATACATCCTCGAGTTGTGAAGGCATGCCAACCCAAAAGATGCAAAGAGGAGAGAAACAGAGAGAAACCCCCCTGGCCCTCTGGCTCCTCTTTTGATGTTTTTTCTCCTCCCCTGGGCCTGCCGTATGTAAATTGGGCTAGCCAGGAGTGCTGTTTGTTCTACCTGAGATCCTCACTATGGTCTTCAGACCTTCCTTTGTTCTATTTTCGCAAGATTTTCCCTTCCTTGTCTTTTAGCCACCGCCATTTTGGACTCCTTTTTCCTATTCTAACTACCTAACAAAATGAAACAGAAGATAACAAGAAACTACATTATGCATATCAGTAGTTACTCAGGATGAAATCACTGTGTCAGTGATTTACTTATTTTCTTTTGGTTCTAAAGGTCCCCTAAAATATTCACCTATATATGATACTGGGGCAGGGAGTCTATAAATTATATTTCCCAGTTAGTCAAATGGCTTCCTGCTCAGTTTTACCAACAGAAGGAGATCAGAAAGCAAAGCAAGGAAAAAAATAAAAAAAAAAAATAAAAGACACATTTTTGTTGTTCTTCTATTTCTCTTTGAAGCTGATTGCTTCAATCTTCATCTTAGAGCACTTCCTGAACCAGCCTTGTGGTACCTCCTCTCAGGTTTCAGAAGCAGTCATTTGGGATCCTCTTTTCTGAGGTCTAAAGAACAATGATGGGACTCCTCCTTTAACCTTTTAGGTCCTGATAGTTTTATCACCTACCCTCAGTCCTTAGGACTAGGGCTGGGAACTTCCTCCTGAATTATTAGTAACTTGGTTACTGCAATGTTTCTTTTTATTCCATCACCTTCAAATACCCATTTACCAATTCTCTGTTTAAATATCCTTTACTCAAAATGCCTAGTATGATTTCTGTTTTTTTGATGGTTACAGTGCCATGGACAAAGAGTGATTCCAAGTAACCTAAAAGATAGGATTATGGAATTATTTTAAATATATCCTTTACCTTGAACTTAAGTAATGTTAAATTCCTTATCAGTAGAAACTAAGATAATGATATTGCCATGACAAGCAATATTTAACTAAATTACTACCTGAAATTGCTTGAGATAAAGTGCTTACTTAATCAATATCTTCTGGACCAAGTGGCTGCTGCAGTTGTCAGGTATGGTGGTAATAATAACTCTGATGACTATGTGGCAGAATAGCTATTTCTGACTACATTGGAGACCATACAAAAGGAAAATGTGCTCAGGATTGTAATATCCTCAAGACTTCTCTGGTAACACCAAAAGATTCTCATATTTTTGCATGAATGTATTTATTTTAGTTTGTATACAGCAGGGTAGATATGACTGAAAATTAAACTCAACATTTAAATGTTTGGGTTAGTTAAAAATTTAAATGAATGTGTATTTGTAGGTGTCCCAAGTGTCCTAAGTGAAATCTAGGACATTGATTCAGAAGGAGGAGGGATATTTGGGTGGATATAAATGAAGCTAAAAACAGGAATCTACTCTGAGCCTCCATCTCAATGAGTTGCTTCTCAAGAGCTCCCACTCCTATTGTATCTAGCCCTATAGCTAGAAAATTCTGAGTGCATTCCATCAACAAGTGAAAACCCAGCCCAGGAAAAACAGATTTTACTCCAAAAGAATTACAATGTATTTCTAAATTTTGCTGGCATGAAATTAGGGGTAGAAGTGGGAATATGTTATAAGGATATTTGACCAAGGAGGATGAAATATAATATTTGATCAGAACAATGTAATCAACATAGGGATATTTATTCCAGAGTTAATATGGTAGACTGAGCAGATGAAAGTTGTTCTAACAGTTTTCTTGGTCTACTGGATTCTGTGGTGGCCCTCTTTCAGTGAGAATTGATGAGAATTTCCTAATCTAGTCTAAAGAAAAAGCTTAAGGATACAGGGATGTAAGAGTGAACTTAACTTGTGAAACTTGCATATGCACCACACTACTATATCTCTTTAGAGGGCCCAGAGGGCATACCTTCCACTGAAGCATATACCAGTATCTTTGTAAAGCTCTATAGTAGCTATCCTCTGAAGTCTAAAGTTGGTAATGAGAGATGCTGTCATTGAAAAGAAATCCCTAATAAATATCATGGAATCACAGAATAGCATAAGAAGCAACACTAAACTCAAGAACCAAGATTTGTACAATTACTATAATGGATGGCAAGGAAGGGTTGGTGATCAGAATATCCTGCCTTGCCAGAATCTTAGACTATGGTTGCTTGATTTCTAGGAGGGAAATATCTTAGATGTGAAATATATGAGCAGATTTCTAAAGTGTTGCTTAGTCAATATAATAAGAAAACTCTAAGTGTGGTGGGCAAACATTTGACTTGAGTATTGTTTGTTATCCAACTTCTGTGAATCTAAATGAATTCACTGACTTGGAGTTCTTTGATTTAAAAGTAGGCCAGGGCTTCTCTGGTGGCTCAGTGGTCAAGAATTCACCTGCCAATGCAGGAAACATGGATTCTATCTCTGTTCTGGGAACATCCTACAGGCCATGGAGTAACTAAGCTGGTGCACCAAAACTATTGAGCCAGTGCTGTGGAGTCCAGGAGCCACAACTACTGAAGGAGCCACCCACATGCCACAACTACTAAAGTCCACATGCCGTAGAGCCCAGGGCTCTGCAACAAGAGAGACCATCACACTGAGAAGCCTGCACAGCACAGCTAGAGAGTAGCCTCTGCTCTCCACAGCTAGAGAAAGGTCTGAGCAGCAATGATGATCCAATACAGCCAAAAGTAAATAAATAAAAAATGTTAAATAAATGTTTTTAAATGGAGGCTGTATATCTTTGAGAAATGACTTTGTAATATTGCCACAATTATGTACGGCAAAACTTTTCTAAGTCTTCTTGAAACCTGCTTGCAAACATCTGCATACTAGATTTGAGTTGATTCTAATCCTAGAAACTCAAAAATCATTTTGAGCTACTGGCCAAAATGGGTGCATGCGTGCTCAGTCATGTCTGACTGTGATCGCATGGACTGTAACCCACAAGCCTCCTCTCTCCATGGGATTTCCCAGGCAAGAATACTGGAGTGGGTTATCATTTCTGCCCCAGGGAATCTTCCCAACACAGGGCTCAAACCCATGTATTTTGCATAGGCAGATGGATTCTTTACCAGTGTGCCACCTGGGAAGCCCAGGCAAAATGGATTTAAATCAGAAATGCATTTAAATTAGAAAATAACATGTCACAGTGAGCCAGTTAAAGGGGGATTTGTAGTGGGGAAAAAAGAGAGCTCTGTGCTTCCTTTAATTATTATGTTGTGTATTGCAAACTAGAAATTCTTGCAGCTCCTCCCTTCAAGAGGTAAATCTACTTTCCCATGTATTGAAATGAGCTGCCCTTGTGATTTGCTTTAGCCAACAAAATAGGGTAGAAGTAATATTAAGTGAATCCTAAGCCCAGGTCTCAAGAAACTTTTTATCCTTCTGCTCTTTCTTTTGGAAGCCTGCAACTGCTACATAAAAGAGCCTGTCATTGCCATCTGGAAGATGAAAAAGCACATGGAACAGAGACAAAGCATTATAGCTAAAGCCTCAGACACATAAGAGAGTCCAAAGACCAGAACAACCATCCCAGCAACTGACCACAGACAGATGAGTAAATACATCTGAGCCCAGAGGAATTCCTAACTTACTTCATCTTTTCTTTTATCCATATTACTTTGTCTAACAATTTTAGTTAAATTGTGACTGAACAAGATTTAAAATCCTCTAGAGATGGGATTTGGTAAATGTTAGAACTTTGAGTCTGCTTTATAGGGAAAAAAGTGTGAGAGTGATTTCATTTGGATAAGAGAGAGAATCAGATCCTGCTGTGTAGAAGGATGCTCGTTAATATTGTTCTGTGGAAGTAAAAAAATATGTGTATAGGAGTTTTATGAGTGCTGAGTAGCCAAAGCTGGTGGCTTTATGATAGTGAGTCTGAGGCTCAGAGTTGGCAAATTACATTTCCAGTTTCATTTGCCAGCTGGTTTCCTTGTAGATTCTACCTGCAGGATACATAGGAAGAAGGCAGAGGAAAAGACTTCCTTCTGTTTTCCTTTTCTTTGCCAACACTGCTCAGAAGCAGCAGTTAGGTCTAACCTCTAGTGTTTTATGATATTTCCAGCATAGCTCTGGGGCACAATCTCAGAGGGAAAGCAGCACTCCAGCTCCTCTCTTAGAAGTCTGAGAACTGGCCAGGTGGACTCCTTCTTCTAAGCTCCCAGGTTCTGGTAACCTACATTTTCCCTTTTGCTCTCTGATCCAGTGCTGGCGTTCTTGCCCACAGTTCCCTTTGCTCTTTAAAGTCATCCAGCACCTATGTAAGAAGACCCTCAATTTGAAATATCCAATATAGTTTCTATTTTCTTGACTATACCTTAAAAATACAAAGCCATTACAGGGTTTTGAGGTCTGGAATAATTTTCTTTGAATTTTAATAGGATTACCTGGCTGCTGACATTAGAGAACTCTTAGTCAGTAGAAATAGAGAGCTTGGACCTGAGAGTTAAATTCTGCATGTATTTTGAAGGTATTAGTAATGAGATCGTAGACAGACCAGGTATGAATTTTGAGGAAAAGTTTGAAAAAACTTTCCTATTATTTAGGAGAGTACGATACTGAATAGGATCCCTGGGTTGGAAAGATCTCCTGGAGATGGAAATGACAACCCACTTCAGTATTCTTGCCTGGAAAATCCCATGGATGGAGGAACCTGGTAGGCTACAGTCCATGGGGTCGCAAGGAGTCGGACACGACTGAGCAACATTTACTTTTACTTTAGGATATTGAATAGAGTAGGGAAATCTAGTGTTAATGTTGGACTTCCCTGGTGGTGCAGAAGGTAAAGCATCTGCCCGCAATGCCGGAGAGCTGGGTTTGATCCGTGGATCGGGAAAATGATACCCCACTCCAGTCTTCTTGCCTGGAAAATTCCATGGATGGAGGAACCTGCTAGGCTATACAGTCCATGGGATCGCAAAGAGTCGTACACGTGTTAAAGTTAGATGACAAGGTTAGCGATCATGTTGCCTGGAAAATGCCATGGTCGAAGGAGCGGGAGGGCTGCAGTCCGTGGGGGCGCCGAGGGTCGGACACAACTGAGCGACTTCACTTTCACTTTTCACTTTCATGCATTGGAGAAGGAAATGGCAACCCACTCCAATGTTCTTGCCTGGAGAATCCGAGCGACTGGGGAACCTGGTGGGCTGCCGTCCATGGAGTCGCACACAGTCGGACATGACTGAAGTGACTTGGCAGTAGCAGCGATCATGAATTTAAAGGTGAAATCTGTTGGCGTAGCTGTGTGTTTTCTACAGGCAGGTTTCTATACTGATTTGAACAAAATGCTAGCTGCTGTAACAGATTAACCCTCAAATCTCAGTACCTAACACAGTAGAAATTTATATATTAGTAACCTGAAGTCTTGTTGGTAGTGGGACATAGCAGTAGAGGTGAAATTCAAGGGTTTACATCTGTATCTTTCAGTGTTCCTGGTGAATAGAAGCTCAGCACAGGTTTTCGAAGATTATCCTGGACTTTGATGCACAGCTGGAAAGTTAGAGAATGGAGACAATGGAAGATCTCAAAATTTTATATATGCCAGTCCTAGAATTGATATGAATCATTTCTACTCACATTTATTGGGTAAAATTCAAACCCATAGTTACACCTTAAATCAGCAAAGACTGAGAATATTGTCTAGCTTTGTGCTGGGGGGAAGGAAAATGGGTTTGGTGAACTGTTAGCCAGTGTCTTTGAAAGGGAAAGACCTGGTCTATCAAAGTAAGCAGAGACTAAACAAAGAGTGTATTTGGGGTTGTCATTTTGCAACAGTACCACGAAAGTAAGGGAAGATCAAAGGAATTCAGAACGTATGTGAGGAATGATTATGACTGACCATGAATTTAAACTGGATAAGGAGAAAGGGCACAAAGGGAGAGCAAAGATGTGAGAGTTGATGTGCTGATGTGCCAGAATCGTGAAAGGATTGTTAGAGTTGCCATGATAGGAAGTGCTGGTTGGAGAATATGATGAAACGAAAATTGAAATGAAAATTATGGTTGTATTTCAGTGCTGCCATTTGCAAAGATAAGAGCAGGATCCTGAAAGTAAATATCTGAGATAGGGGGCAAAAAAAATCTTTGAGAGAGAGTTAAGGAATTCAATTACCATATTGACAGGTGATCTACATAGATATTGGAATGTTAAAGAGTAACAGTGTGTCAGGAGCTGAAATATTTTCAGGAATGAGGAAATGTGAAAATAAGAGCAGTGGATGATTTGGAAAGCTATTTAGAGGGTAAAAAGATAAGACTTGATGATTGGCTACTGGCAATGGAGTTTAAAGAGGTGTCAAGAGTCGATCCCAGGTTTCTCACTTGTGCAAGTGAATGAATAATCTAGCCATTTATATTAGAGGAATATTTTAGAATAAATGTCTTTAGGAGGTAAATTATGAGTTTAGTTTTAGATATATACAGTTCAAAAATTTTCTCTCTCATGTATCCAAATGGGCATTATGAGGTGATTGCTTGAAATCTAAGGTTCTCAGAGAAAAAAACAGATATGAAATGCATATTTGAGACTCATAAGAAAATAAGCAGTATTTAAAACCATGTATTGTTAATATCATCTGGAGAACTATTAGGAAACAGAACTGAGCCTTGAGACATATAGAAAAAAATTAAGTACAAAGAGAGCAATTTTATTTGTTCAACCTACCATATATTAATTCAGGAATAAGTACCCTCATGTTGATTAATTTGTCCTGATCTGATATTTCATCCCTTTGGTCTAAAACTGAAATAATATACTCTCACATATATCCCTTTGGTTTATGCCAATATAACTTAGAATATATTGTAATCTTTTGGAGTGTAGACTATTTCTTCTTAGGTTGAATTTTTACTTATCTCTGTTGGGATATATTTAGAAGTTTCTAGTTATAGGTCTAGACACAATAAGGGTGACAGGGATAAATCTTGAGGAGAATGGGTATCTCATTGAAAGAAGTCTTAAAGTAGATTCAAGAATTTCATCTTTATTCATGTCTTCCCAAATATCCTTACTCCTCTAAATCAATGCCTTAGTTTCCACTTAAGGATATTTGAATAGTCAGTGAAAAGACCTCACATTTTTATTCTATAATATTTAAATATATAAATATTTATAAATTAAATATAAGTATTAATTTAATTTTCAGCCATTTCTACCCTCCCCCAAACAGATAAAAATAAATATGAATATACAAAAGTAAGATTTTTGGGGGGTATGACAAGAATTTGAGTTGAAATTATTAAATTCCTGATCATGTTATTTTCCTTTTGTATGGTCTCCAGGACAGACTTAAATAGCCCTTCTACCAAAACCAAAAGAGTATGAAGTTTAGGAGTCAAAAAGAGTTTATATTCAAGAAGGAAAGAGTAGTTAATAGAATTAATAGTAACATTTATTGAGAGCTTACTAGGTGTCAGGTTATGACCATCCCATGAACTGTAGCATACAAATTTCCTCCGTCCATGTAATTTCCAGGCAAGAATACTGGAGTGGATTCATATTTCCTTCTCCAGGGGATCTTCCCAATCCAGAGATTGAACCCAGGTCTCCCGCATTGCAGGTAGACGCCTTACTGTGTGAGCCACCAGGGAAGCCCAAGAACTGTAAAATATGCATTTACCTTATTTTTACATTTCTATGATAAGTACTACTTTTACTTCTATTTTATAGAGAAGGAAATTGAGGCATAGAGATATTTTCAATTAATTGCTTTAAGTCCCAACTAGTAACTGGCAGATCGAGGAATCTATCCCAGGAATCTATCCCAGGCTGTCTGACTCCAGAGCCCACAGTTTTAGCAACTACTTTATACTAATTTCTAACCACAGGTGATCAGCACCACTCAGAGAAAAGTAAGCCGTGAAATAGGTTTTTTGATTACTGACATGGAGACTATTATTGATGATAATGGGAGCTGTTTTGGAGCAGTAGAACATGAGTCTTATCAGAGTATGGTGAGAAGAAAAATGGATGTCTGGAAATGAAGGGTGTTCAAGTATTCTTGACTAGAAAATGCCATGGACAGAGGAGCCGGCAGGCTGTAATCCCTGGGGTCGCAAAAGAGTCGGATAAGACTTAGCGTCTAAACTAAACCACATATGATAGCTTCTATTTTTCTCTTTTAGGAAATAATGGGCTTGAACAATTTTGGGTTTGGTGTGGTATAAATAGATGTTGAAAAAAGTATAATGAACGTGAAAGTTGTTCAGTTGTGTCCGACTGTTTGTGACCCCATGGACTATACAGTCCACAGAACTCTAAGCTAGAATACTGGAGTGAGTAACCTTTTCCTTCTCCAGGGAATCTTCCCAACCCAGGGATCAAACCCAGGTCTCCTGCATTGCAGAAGAATTCTTAACCAACTAAGCTATCAGGGAAGCCCGAAAAGTATGCTATGCTATGCTAAGTCACTTCAGTCTTGTCTGACTCTGTGTGACCCCATAGATGGCAGCCCACCAGGCTCCCCCATCCCTGGGATTCTCCAGGCAAGAACACTGGAGTGGGTTGCCATTTCCTTCTCCAATGCATGAAAGTGAAAAGTCAAAGTGAAGTCGCTCAGTCACGTCCGATTCTTAGCGACCCCATGGATTGCAACCTAACAGGCTCCTCCGTCCACGGGATTTTCCAAGCATGAGTACTGGAGTGGGGTGCCATTGCCTTCTCCGCGAATAAGTATAGATGATTTGAAATATTAATGTCAGCGATAGATTTGTTAATTATCTACATGAGGTAAGCAATGATAAATTTATAGTGTTATTTTGCTCTGTTTGCTATTTTTTCCAGTATGATTCATTGCCCAAGACATAGAAAATGGATTCTTTCAGAATTTGATTTTGTTAAATGACTGCAATGAAATAACAGAAGAAATTGGAGTTCACAAGGAAAAAAAAATAATGAGCTATGAAATCTATATTGAACAGGAAGTCAGGAAAGAAGGATTATGATAGTTTATGTTTATAGTCTTGATTATGGTTATGGTTAGATCAATATTAGGGTTAGAGTAAAGGTAGAGAGTGTGGAAGGGATAAAGAAAAAGTTGCAGGGTAGTCAACGTAAGATTAACTGGAAAATCTGAAAAATGATTTCAACTTTATTCACTTTAGATTATGGCCAGTCCATATTATGGCTTTAAGAATATGTATCAGAATGAAACAGAGGAAAACATTGGAAACAAGTGGTTAGAGTCTTGAATAGGACTGGAAAATCATTACCTTGTATATTCTATAGGATGATGAAAATGGGAACCCACTCCAGTGTTCTTGCCTGAAGAATCCCAGGGACAGGGGAGCCTGGTTGGCTGCCGTTTATGGGGTTGCACAGAGTCAGATACGACTGAAGTGACTTGGCAGCAGCAGCAGCAGGAATCTTGGCTGAAGAGAAGGCCTATCTGTGACTCAAGCGTCAAGATGTTCAGTAAATGAGGTGAAGTTAGTGAATGGTTGGTATCTGCCACTTATAAGGGATGTGAGTGAGTGACTGGCCTGAGCAGCAAGCTTCCCAACAGTGGGAGTGCTCAGTGGATAGTGGGAAAGAAATAAGTGAAATCTGCTCATCTTACTGCTCATGATTAAAATATGGAGGTGACAGAAAATAAAAGCCACATACTAAGGCCAGAGGTAAAACTAAGCTCTCAAGAAAGTTAGGATCCAATTGAGGCAGAGGCAGGCAAAACGTCCTGAATAGAAGTTGATGGTACAGAGGAATTCTTATGTTATGGAATACGTCTTTTAGGGAACATTGTGGTATATGTGGGAAGAAAGGTGAAGGAAGAGGTGCTGGGAGTTGTCTCAGGAAGGTAAACAGCATAATGCAGTAGAAAGTAGATTTTTTGCAATAAATTATGCTATTTTTTTCCCCAGTAGTCATGTATGGATGTAAGAGTTGGACTATAAGGAAAAGCTGAAAGTGAAAATGAAGTCGCTCAGTCATGTCCGACTCTGCAACCCCATGGACTGCAGCGTACCAGGCTCCTCCGTCCATGGGATTTTCCAGGCAAGAGTACTGGAGTGGGGTGCCATCACCTTCTCCAGGAAAAGCTGAGTTGCAAAGAATTGATGCTTCTGAACTGTGGTTCTGGAGAAGACTCTTGAGAGTCCCTTGGACTGCAAGGAGATCCAACCAATCCATCCTAAAGAAAATCAGTCCTGAGTCTTCATTGGAAGGATTGATGTTGAAGCTGAAACTCCAATATTTTGGCCACCTGATGAGAAGAAGTGACTCACTGGAAAAGACCCTGATGCTGGAAAAGATTGAAGGCAGGGGAGAAGGGGATGACAGAGGATGAGATGGCTGGATGGCATCACTGACTCAATGGACATGAGTTTGAGTAAACTCTGGGAGTTGGTCATAGGGAGGCCTGTGCTGCAGTCCATGGGGTCTCAAAGAGTTGGACATGACTGAGTGACTGAACTGAACTGATGCTATTTTTTAAAGAGGGCACTGAGACTTTAGATATTGGCTGAATTAAACATAAAGTAAAATCCTGAAAATTCATGAATTTAGTCCTGACATTCTCTTTGAAGAAAGTAGAGTTGAAAGACTGACCTATAATTCTTGGTTCACCACCCAACTTGAGGCAATGTTACTTTGGCCTCCCAAGGTTCAGAGCAGAACACAGGACTTTGAGTGATGTAATGTCCCCCTTTCTGCTTACCAGCATGTTTATTATTTGTCTAAATGTTTATCACTTTGGCTACAATCTGTTATTGAATATATCATTCTCTGTTGAATTTGTTTGTTTACAAATCTCCTCTACTAAACTCTGAGTTTCCAAAGGCAAAAATTGTAACTTTCTTTTTGTCGTTAGCACTTAGTTCAATGGTTGTTAAATAAATATTTGATCAGTAGCTTTAAATACATTATTCCTAGTTCACATTCATCATCCTAAGACTCAATATAGTTTACCAATGCTATGCTAGTTCCTAATTACTCCAAAAAACTTTAAAGTCTAGTTATAGAACTTGAGTACAAACAAGAGGAAGAATGTGGAAATAATAGTTTGTGTATGAATCGGTGATAAGAGAGAGGAAACCAATTAGCATTCTTTTCATTATCAGTTGTTTTCAATTGTGATATGATGACCTGGATAGGATTTCCCATAAGAACTAGGTAGTGAAAAAAAAAAAATTAGTAAGTAAAAGAGAATTAAGTCTATTGCTTAACTGCCCTTGATACTTAAGTAATCAATCTGAAATAATTATTTAAATAATAAATGGCTTAATGGACCCTAGTTGATTGTAGGTAGTTGATATTTTGATATAAGATACCCTTCCTCATCTGCATTGTCCGATAATATAGCCAAACTTTCTTAGAAAAAATTAAATTTCATTCACTAGGCCAAAGTTCAATCACAACCTTAATTTTTAATGACTTCCATTTGCAATTTACCTCTTTTCCACTGAGTGAGAAAATTTTCTTCTGTCCCCTTAGAATTCTGAACCTTTTTTACACTAGTAGAATTATAATTCCTGACCATAGGCTTTGTAATAGATATTGTAAAATAGTAGAGAGTGTATGGTTTCATCAAACATTATCAAGTAAGCTCTTGCCAAATTCTAGTGGTAAAAACAAATAATAGTCTTGTAAAGAAGAGCAGAGTACCATTTTCATAAGTTAGGTTTCAAGATGATCTCTAACATAATTATACTTCCCTTTTCAATCAAACACAGATTTCTCTGTCAAGGTTTTAATAATAAAGTAGTCAACTTATTATTATAGTTAATTCTTATTATTAATTGGATGATCGACAGTTTATCTCATGTTATCCTAAAAATAATCCTGAAGTTTAATTTATAGCTCTCAGATTATAGATAATAAAACCTAGATTCAGAAAACTAAATTATCACAAGGTTTTAAAGAAGCACCTGGAATACAAGAGCAGTTTTACTAAATCCCATCCTCATGCTCTTGGTACTATATCACATTACCTCTGTACAATATCATATTTGCCAGTATTTCCTTAGGGATGGAAGTCAAATGTGTATACATCAGATCAGATCAGATCAGTCGCTCAGTCGTGTCCGACTCTTTGCGACCCCATAAATCGCAACACGCCAGGCCTCCCTGTCCATCACCAACTCCCGGAGGTCACTCAGACTCACATCCATCAAGTCAGTAATGCCATCCAGCCATCTCATCCTCTGTCATCCCCTTCTCCTCTTGCTCCCAATCCCTCCCAGCATCAGAGTCTTTTCCAATGAGTCAACTCTTCGCATGGGGTGGCAAAGTACTGGAGTTTTAGCTTTAGCATCATTCCTTCCAAAGAAATCCCAGGGCTGATCTCCTTCAGAATGGACTGGTTGGATCTCCTTGCAGTCCAAGGGACTCTCAAGAGTCTTCTCCAACACCACAGTTCAAAAGCATCAATTCTTCGGTGCTCAGCCTTCTTCACAGTCCAACTCTCAAATCCATATATGACCACAGGAAAAACCACAGCCTTGACTAGACACACCTTTGTTGGCAAAGTAATGTCTCTGCTTTTGAATATGCTATCCAGGTTGGTCATAACTTTCCTTCCAAGGAGTAAGTGTCTTTTAATTTCATGGCTGCAGTCACCATCTGCAGTGATTTTGGAGCACCCCCAAAAATAAAGTCTGACACTGTTTCCACTGTTTCTCCATCTATTTCCCATGTACTGATGGGACTAGATGCCATGATCTTTGTTTTCTGAATGTTGAGCTTTAAGCCAACCTTTTCACTCTCCACTTTCACTCTCATCAAGAGGCTTTTTAGTTCCTCTTCACTTTCTGCCGTAAGGGTGGTGCCATCTGCATATCTGAGGTTATTGATATTTCTCCCAGCAATCTTGATTCCAACTTGTGTTTCTTCCAGTCCAGCGTTTCTCATGATGTACTCTGCATATAAGTTAAATAAACATGGTGACAGTATACAGCCTTGACGTACTCCTTTTCCTATTTGGAACCAGTCTGTTGTTCCATGACCAGTTCTAACTGTTGCTTCCCGACCTGCATACAGATTTCTTAAGAGGCAGATCAGGTGGTCTGGTATTCCCAGCTTTCAGAATTTTCCACAGTTTATTGTGATCTACACAGTCAAACAACAGACTGGTTCCAAATAGGAAAAGAAGTACGTCAAGGCTGCATATTGTCACCATGTTTATTTAACTTATATGCAGAGTACATCATGAGAAATGCTGGACTGGAAGAAACACAAGTTGGAATCAAGATTGCCAGGAGAAATATCAATAACCTCAGATATGCAGATGACACGACTCTTATGGCAGAAAGTGAAGAGGGGCTAAAAAGCCTCTTGATGAAAGTGAAAGTGGAGAGTGAAAAGGTTGGCTTAAAGCTCAACATTCAGAAAACGAAGATCATGGCATCTGGTCCCATCACTGCATGGGAAATAGATGGGGAAACAGTGGAAACAGTGTCAGACTTTGTTTTTCTGGGCTCCAAAATCACTGCAGATGGTGACTGCAGCCATGAAATTAAAAGACGCTTGCTCCTTGGAAGGAAAGTTATGACCAACCTAGATAGCATATTCAAAAGCAGAGACATCACTTTGCCAACAAAGGTCCGTCTAGTCAAGGCTATGGTCTTTCCTGTGGTCATGTATGGATGTGAGAGCTGGACTGTGAAGAAGGCTGAGCGCCGAAGAATTGATGCTTTTGAAGTGTGGTGTTGGAGAAGACTCTTGAGAGTCCCTTGGACTGCGAGAAGATCCAACCAGTCCATTCTGAAGGAGATCAATCCTGGAATTTCTTTAGAAGGAATGATGCTAAAGCTGAAACTCCAGTATTTTGGCCACCTCATGCGAAGAGTTGACTCATTGGAGAAGACTCTGATGCTGGGAGGGATTGAGGGCAGGAGGAGAAGGGGACGACAGAGGATGAGATGGCTGGATGGCATCACTGACTCGATGGATGCGAGTCTGAGTGACCTCCGGGAGCTGGTGATGGACAGGGAGGCCTGGCGTGCTGCGGTTCATGGGGTCGCAAAGAGTCGGACACGACTGAACGACTGATCTGATCTGATCTGACACAGTCGAAGGCTTTGGCATAGTCAATAAAGCAGAAATAGATGTTTTTCTGGAACTCTCTTGCTTTTTCCATGATCCAGCAGATGTTGGCAATTTGATCTCTGGTTCCTCTGCCTTTTCTAAAACCAGCTTGAACATCAGGAAGTTCACGGTTCACATATTGATGAAGCCTGGCTTGGAGAATTTTGAGCATTACTTTGCTAGCATGTGAGATGAGTGCAATTGTGCTGTAGTTTGAGCATTCTTTAGCATTGCTTTTCTTTGGGATTGGAATGAAAATGGACCTTTTCCAATCTTGTGGCCACTGCTGAGTTTTCCAAATTTGCTGGCATATTGGGTGCAGCACTTTCACAGCATCATCTTTCAGGATTTGGAATAGCTCAACTGGAACTCCATTACCTCCACTAGCTTTGTTCGTAGTGATGCTTTCTAAGGCCCACTTGACTTCACATTCCAGAATGTCTGGCTCTAGGTCAGTGATCACACCATCGTGATTATCTGGGTCGTGAAGATCTTTTTGTACAGTTCTTCTGTGTATTCTTGCCACCTCTTCTTAGTATCTTCTGCTTCTGTTAGGTCCATACCATTTCTGTCCTTTATTGAGCCCATCTTTGCATGAAATGTTCCTTTGGTATATCTGATTTTCTTGAAGAGATCCCTAGTCTTTCCCATTCTGTTATTTTCCTCTATTTCTTTGCATTGATCACTGAAGAAGGCTTTCTTATCTCTTCTTGCTATTCTTTGGAACTCTGCATTCCGATGTTTATATCTTTCCTTTTCTCCTTTGCTTTTTGCTTCTCTTCTTTTCACAGCTATTTGTAAGGCCTCCCCAGACAGCCATTTTGCTTTTTTGCATTTCTTTTCCATGGGGATGGTCTTGATCCCTGTCTCCTGTACAATGTCACAAACCTCATTCCATAGTTCATCAGGCACTCTATCTATCAGATCTAGGCCCTTAAATCTATTTCTCACTTCCACTGTATAATCATAAGGGATTTGATTTAGGTCATTCCTGAATGGTCTAGTGGTTTTCCCTACTTTCTTCAATTTCAGTCTGAATTTGGCAATAAGGAATTCATGGTCTGAGCCACAGTCAGCTCCTGGTCTTGTTTTTGCTGATTGTATAGAGCTTCTCCATCTTTGGCTGCAAAGAATATAATCAATCTGATTTCGGTGTTGACCATCTGGTGATGTCCATGTATAGAGTCTTCTCTTGTGTTGTTGGAAGAGGGTGTTTGCTATGACCAGTGCATTTTCTTGGCAAAAGTCTGTTTGTCTTTGCCTACTTCATTCCATATTCCAAGGCCAAATTTGCCTGTTACTTCAGGTGTTTCTTGACTTCCTGCTTTTGCATTCCATTCCCCTATAATGAAAAGGACATCTTTTTTGAGTGTTAGTTCTAAAAGGTCTTGTAGGTCTTCATAGAACCGTTCAACTTCAGCGTCTTCAGTGTTACTGATTGGGGCATGGACTTGGATTACTGTGACATTGAATGGTTTGCCTTGGAAACGAACAGAGATCATTCTGTCATTTTTGAGATTGCATCCAAGTACTGCATTTCGGAGTCTTTTGTTGACCATGATGGCCACTCCATTTCTTCTGAGGGATTCCTGCCTGCAGTAGTAGATATAATGGTCCTCTGAGTTAAATTCACCCATTCCAGTCAATTTTAGTTCGCTGATTCCTAGAATGTCGACATTCACTCTTTCCATCTCTTGTTTGACCACTTCCAATGAACCTGGAATGTCAGGTCCATGAATCAAGGCAAATTGGAAGTGGTCAAACAAGAGATGGCAAGAGTGAATGTCGACATTCTAGGAATTAGCGAACTAAAATGGACTGGAATGGGTGAATTTAACTCAGAGGACCATTTATTTATGTACATACAAATAATTAGACTTCAAGGAAAAAGCATCTACCCTTTGTGGGGGCAAATGTGGTCTTTTATACTGTAAAGTCATAAGAGTTCAACAATCAAAATGAAGAGCATTCCCATCACACCAGAAAGTTTCTTCAGGCCCTTTGGCAGTTGATCCCCTTTATGCCTCAGACGGACAACCATTTCTGACACAACAGAATAGAATTATGTGATAGGTGTTTTCTTTCTGGTTTATTTCACTCAGGTTCATGATTTCGGATTTCCGTACTTCTTACATGTATTAGTAAGAAGTTGCATCTATTAGTGTTTTAAATTGTTGAGTAATATGCCATTATATGAATATTTCATAGTTTGTTTATCTATTTCTCTGTTTATGGGCACTTTGTTTCTTTTCACATTGGGCTATGATGAATAAATTTTTTGTAAACATTGGTGTACAATTATTTTTCTAGGTATATTTTCATCTTTTTTTGAGTAAATATCTAGAAGTGACATAAATGAGCTTAAGCAGAAAGTGTACATTTAACTATAAGAAATTGCCAAACTGTTTTATAAAGTAGGTTACCAATTTACACTCCCACAAATAGTTTATGAAAGTTCTGATGGCTCCACATACTCAACACACATGGTATTGTTAAGCTTTTGTTTTGTTTATCTTTTAAATAATTTTAACTTGTCTAGCTGGTTCAAAATTGGGAAAGCAGTCTGTCAAGGCTATACATTGTCACCCTGTCTATTTAACTTCCATGCAGTGTACATTATACGAAATGCTGGGCTGAATGAAGCACAACTTGAAATCAAGATTGTGGGGAAAGATATTGATAATCTCAGATATGCATATGACATCACCACTATGGCAAAAAGCAAAATGAAATTAAAGAGCCTCTTGATGAAGGTGGAAGAGGAGAATGAAAAAGCTGGTTTAAAACCTAACATTCAGAAAACTAAGATCATGGTATCCAGTCCCTATCACTTCATGGCAAATAGATGGGGAAACAATGGAAACAGTGACAGAATTTATTTTCTTGGGCTCTAAAATCACTATGGTCAGTGACTGAAGCCATGAAATTAAAAGATGCTTGCTCCTTGGAAGAAAAGCTATGAGAAACCTATACAGAATATTCAAAAGCAGAGACATTACTTTGACACTTACAAGTGTCAAAATAGTCAAAGCTGTGGTTTTTCCAGTAGTCATGTATGGATGTGAGAGCTGGATTAAAAAGACTGAGCACTGAAGAACTGATGCCTTCAAACTCCTGTGTTGGAGAAGACTCCTGAGAGTCTCTTGGACAGCAAGGAGATCAAATCAATCAACCCTAAAGGAAATCAACTTTGAATATTCATTAGAAGGACTGATGCTGCAGCTGAAGCTCCAACATTTCGGCCACGTGATGTGAAGATCTGACTTATTTGAAAAGACCCTGATGTTGGGAAAGATTGAAGGCAGGAAGAGAAGAGGACAATAGAGGATGAGATAGTTGGATGGCATTGAGAAAACTCCAGGAGGTTGTGAAGGACAGGGACGCCTGGTATACTGCAGTCCATGAGTTGCAAAGAGTTGAACAGGACTGTGCAACTGAACAACAATTAGCAGGTATACAGTAGTATCTTATGTGATTCTAATTGGCATTTTCCTGATGACTAATGAAGTTTAACATCTGCCACTGAGGATATTAGCTATTTGTGAGATGTTTGTTCAAATATCCCTTTCCCCTTTTTTGGGATGATCTTGCTGAATTGTGAGAGTTCTTAATATATTCTGGATTCAAGTCTTTTATCAGATGTGTGTCATGAATGTTTCTTTCAGGATGTAGCTTTTCTTATAAAAATTAATTAATTTATTTTAATTGGAGGCTAATCACTTTACAATATTATAGTGGCTTTTTCCATACATTGACATGAATCAGCCAAGGGCACACATCTGTTCCACATCTAGAACACCCATCCACCTCCCTTCCCCATCCCATCCCCCAGGGTCATCCCAGTGCACCAGCCCTAAGCACCCTGTCTCATGCATCGAACCTGGGCTGGCGATCCACTTCACATATGATAATATACACGTTTCAACACTACCCTCTCAAATCATCACACCCTCACCTTCTTCCAGAGTCCAAATGGCTGTTCTTTACATCTGTGTCTCTTTTTGTGGTCTCACATATAGGGTCATCATTACCATCTTTCTAAATTCCATATATATGCTTTAGTATACTGTATTGGTGTTTTGTTTTGTTTTTGACTTACTTCACTCTGTATAATAGACTCCAGTTTCATCCACCTCATTAGAACTGATTCAAATGCATTCTTTTTAATGGCTGAGTAATACTCCATTGTGTATATGTACCACAGCTTTCTTATCCATTCCTCTGCCGATGGACATCTAGGTTGTTTCCATGTCCTGGCTATTGTAAACAATGTTGCGATGAACGTTGGAGTACATGTGTCTCAATTCTGGTTTCCTCAGTGTGTATGCTCAGAAGTGGGATTGCTGGGTCGTATGGCAATTCTAGTTCCAGTTTTTTAAGAAAACTCCACACTCTTCTCCATAGTGGCTGTACTAGTTTGCACTCCCACCAACAGTATAAGAGGGTTTCTTTTTCTCCACACCCTCTCCAGCATTTATTGTTTGTAGACTTTTTGATAGCAACCATTCTGACCAGCATGAGATGGTACCTTATTGTAGTTTTGATTTACATTTCTTTGATAATGAGTGATGTTGAGCATCTTTTCATGTGTTTGTTAGCCATCTGTATGTCTTCTTTGGAGACATGTTTGTTTAGTTCTTTGGCCCATTTTTTGATTGAGTCATTTATTTTTCTGAAATTGAGGTGCAGGTGCTGCTTGTATATTTTTAAGATTAATTCTTTGTCAGTTGCTTCATTTGCTATTATTTTCTCCCATTCTGAAGGCTGTCTTTTCACCTTGCTTAGAGTTTCCTTCGTTGTTCAAAAGCTTTTTAAGTTTAATTAAGTTCCATTTGTTTATTTTTGCTTTCATTCCCATTGCTTTGTGAGGTAGGTTATAGAGGATCCTGCTGTGATTTATGTCAGAGAGTGTTTTGCCTATGTTCTCCTCTAAGAGTTTTATAGTTTCTGGTCTTAACGTTTAGATCGTTTAATCCAGTTTGAGGTTTTTTTGTGTGTGTATGTATGTATGGTGTTAGAAAGTGTTCTAGTTTCATTCTTTTACAAGTGGTTGACTGGTTTTTCCAGCACCACTTGTTAAAGAGATTGTCTTTTGTCCATTGTATATTCTTGCCTCCTGTGTCAAAGATAAGGTGTCCATAGGTGCATAGATTTATCTCTGGGCTTTCTATTTTGTTCCATTGATCTATATTTCTGTCTTTGTGCCAGTACCATACTCTCTTGATGACTGTAGCTTTGTAGTATAGTATAAACTATAAGCTTTGTAGTATAACCTGCCTGAAATCAGGCAGGTTGATTCTTCCAGTTCCATTCTTTCTCAAGATTGCTTTGGCTATTCAAGGTTTTTTTGTATTTCCATACAAATTGTGAAATTATTTGTTCTAGTTCTCTGAAAAATTCCATTGGTAGCTTGATAGGGATTTTATTGAATCTATGGATTGATTTGGGTAGTATATTCTTTTTCACTATATTGATTTTTCCAATCCATGAACATGGTATATTTCTCCATCTATTTGTGTCCTCTTTGATTTCTTTTGTCAGTGTTTTATAGTTTTCTGTATATAGGTCTTTTGTTTCTTTAGGTAGATTTATTCCTAAGTATTTTATTTTTTTCGTTGCAATGGTGAATAGAATTGTTTCCTTAATTTCTCTTTCTGTTTTCTCATTGTTAGTGTATAGGAATGCAAGGGATTTCTGTGTGTTAATTTTATATCCTGAAACTTTACTATATTCATTGGTAAACTCTAGTAATTTTCTGGTGGAGTCATTATGGTTTTTTCTATGTAGAGGATCATGTCATCTGCAAACAGTGAGAGTTTTACTTCTTCTTCTCCAATCTGGATTCTTTTTATTTATTTTCCTTCTCTGTTTTTTGTGGCTAAACTTGAATAGTAGTGATGAGAGTGGGCACCCTTGTCCTATTCCCAACTTTAGTGTAAATGCTTTCAATTTTTCACCATTGAGGATGATGTTTGCTGTAGGTTTATCATATACGACTTTTATTATGTTGAAGTATGTTCCTTTTCTGACTGCTTTCTAGAGGTTTTTTTTTTTTTTTTTTTTTTTAATCATAAATGGATGTTGAATTCTGTCAAAGGCTTTCTCTGCATCTGTTGAGATAATCATATGGTTTTTATCTTTCAATTTGTTAATGTGGTGTATCACATTCATTGATTTGTGGATATTAAAGAATCTTTCCATCCCTGGGAATAAGCCTACTTGATCATGATGTATGATCTTTTTAATGTGTTGTTAGATTCTGCTTGCTAGGATTTTGTTAAGGATTTTTGCATCTATGTTCATCAGTGATATTGGCCTGTAGTTTTCTTTTTTTATGGCATCTTTGTCTTGTTTTGGTATTAAGGTGATGGTGACCTCATAGAATGAATCTGGATGTTTACCTTCCTATGCAATTTTCTGGAAGAGTTTGGGTAGGATAGGTGTTAGCTCTTCTCTAAATTTTTGGCAGTTTATCCGTGAAGCCATCTCGTCCTGGGCTTTTGTTTGCTGGAAAATTTCTGATTACAGTTTAGATTTCTGTGCTTGTGATGGGTCTGTTAAGATTTTTGATTTCTTCCTATTTCAGTTTTGAAAATTTATACTTTTCTAAGAATTTGTCCATTTCTTCCAAGTTGTCCATTTTATTGGCATATAGTTCCTGATAGTAGTCTCATGATTCTTTGTATTTCTGTGTTGTCCATTGTGATTTCCTCATTTTCATTTCTAATTTTGTTGATTTGATTCTTCTCCTTTGTTTCTTGATGAGTCTGGCTAATGGTTTGTCTATTATATTTATCTTCTCAAAGAACCAGCTTTTAGCTCTGTTGATTTTTTCTATGGTCTCCTTTGTTTCTTTTTCATTTATTTCTGGCTAATTTTTATGATTTCTTTCCTTCTATTAAGCCTGGGGTTTTTAATTTCTTCCCTTTCTAGTTGCTTTAGGTATAGAGTTAGGTTATTTATTTGACTTTTCTCTTGTTTCTTGAGGTAAGCTTGTATTGCTATGAACCTTCCCCTTAGCACTGCTTTTACTGAGTTCCATAGGCTTTGGGTTGTTATGTTTTCATTTTCATTCATTTCTATGCATATTTTGATTTCTTCTGTGATTTGTTGGTTATTCAGAAGCTTGCTGTTTAGCCTCCAAATGTTTGTATTTTTAATAGTTATTTTCCTGTAGTTGACATCTAATCACTGCGCTGTGATCAGAAAAGATGCTTGGAAGGCTTTCTTTCTTTCTTTTTTTTTTTAATTTACCAAGTCTAGATTTATGGCCCAGGATGTGATCTCTCCTGGAGAAGGTTCCGTGTACACTTGAGAAAAAGGTGAAATTCATTGTTTTGGGTGAAATGTCCTATAGATACCAATTAGGCCTAACTAGTCCATTTTGTCATTTAATGGACAAATTCCTTGCTAATTTTCTGTTTAGTTGATCTATCCATAGGTATGAATGGGGTATTAAAGTCTCCCACTATTATTGTGTTACTGTTAACTTCCCCTTTCATACTTGTTAGCACTTGCCTTACATATTGTGGTGCTCCTATGTTGGGTGCATATATATTTATAATTGTTATATCTTCTTCTTGGATTGACCCTTTGATCATTATGTAGCGTCCTTTGTCTCTTTTCATGGCCTTTATTTCAAAGTCTATTTTATCTGATATGAGTATCTCTACTCCTGCTTTCTTTTGGTCTCCATTTGCATGAAATATCTTTTTCCAGTCCTTTACCTTCAGTCTGTTTATGTCCCTTGTTTTGAGGTGGGTCTCTTATAGACAACATATATAGGGGTCTTGTTTTTGTATTCATTCAGTCAGTCTTTGTTTTTTGGTTGGGGCATTCAACCCATTTACATTTAGGTGATTATTGATAAGTATGATCCCATTGCCATTTACTTTGTTGTTTTGGGTTCGAGTTTATACACCTTTTCTGTGTTTACTGTCTAGAGAAGATCGTTTAGCATTTGATGAAGTGTTGGTTTGGTGGTGCTGAATTCTCTCAGCTTTTGCTTGTCTGTAAAGCTTTTGATTTCTCCTTCATATTTGAATGAGATCCTTGCTGGGTACAGTAATCTGGGCTGTAGATTTTTCTCTTTCTTCACTTTAATTATGTCCTGCCATTCCCTTCTGGTCTGAAGAGTTTCTAGTGAAAGATCAGCTGTTATCTTTATGGGAATCCCCTTGTATGTTATTTGTTGTTTTTCCCTTGCTGCTTTTAATATTTTTTTCTTTGTGTTTGATCTATGTTAATTTGATTAAAATGTGTCTTGATGTATTTTGCCTTGGGTTTATCTTGTTTGGGACTCTCAGGATTTCTTGGACTTGGGTGGCTATTTCCTTCCCCATTTTAGGGACATTTTCAACTATTGTCTTTTCAAGTATTTTTTCATAGCCGTTCTTTTTGTCTTCTTCTTCTAGGACTCCTATGATTCGAATGTTAGGGCGTTTGACATTGTCCCACAGGTCTCTGAGTTTGTCCTCATTTCTTTTAATTCTTTTTTTCTTTCTTCCTCTCTGCTTCATTTATTTCCACCATTCTATCTTACACCTCACTTATCCTATCTTCTGCCTCAGTTATTCTACTGTGGGTTCCCTCCAGAGTTTTTGATCTCAGTTATTGCATTATTCGTTATTGATTCACTCTTTTTTATTTCTTCTAGGTCTTTGTCAAACATTTCTTGCATCATCTCAATCCTTGTCTCCAGACTATTTATCTGTAACTCCATTTTGTTTTCAAGATTTTGGATCATTTTTACCATCATTGTTCTGAATGCTTTTTCAGATAGACTCCCTATCTCCTCCTCTTTTGTTTGGTTTGATGTGCATTTATCATATTCCTTACCTGATGAATATTTCTCTGCCTTTTCATTTTGTTTTGATTGCTGTGTTTGGGATGGCCTTACTGTATACTGGAAGTTTGTGGTTCCTCTTTATTGTGGAGGTTCCTCCCTGTGGGTGGGGTTATAAGTATGGCTTGTCAAGGTTTCCTGGTTAGGGAAGCTTGTGTCAATATTCTGATGGGTGGAGTTGTATCTCTTCTCTCTGGAGTGCAATAAAGTGCCCAGTAGTGAGTTTTGAGATGCCTATGGGTTCGGTGTGACTTTGGGCAGCCTGTATATTAATGTTCAGGGCTATGTTCCAGTGCTGCTGGAGAATTATCATAGTATGTCTTGCTCTGGAACTTGTTGGCTCTTGGGTGGAGCTTGGTTTCAGTGTAGGTATGGAGGCTTTTGGATAAGCTCTTATTAATTAATGTTCCCTGGAGTCAAGAGTGTTCTGGTGTTCTCAAGTTTTGGATTTAAGCCTCCTGTCTCTGGTTTTCAGTCTTATTCTTATAGTAGCCTTAAGACTTCTCCATACAGCACTTATGATAAAACCTCCAGGTTAATGGAGAAAAGATTCTCCACAGTGAGGGACACCCAGAGAGGTTTGTGGAGGTATGTGAAGAAGAGAAGAGGGAGGTGGGAGATAGAGGTGACCAAGAGGAGAAGAGAGGGAATCAAAAGGGGAGAGATCAGTCTAGCCAGTAATCAATTCCCTGTGTGCTCTCCACAGCCTGGAACACCAATAGAGGTTTACAGAGTTACATAGAGAAAAGAAGACAGAGAAAGGAAATAGAGGTGACCAGGAGGAGAAGAGGGGAAGTCAAAAAGAGAGAGACATATCTAGCTAGTAATCAGTTCCTTAAGTGTTCCCCAAAGCCCAAAATACCCAAAGGGACTCTCACAATTGGGTAGAGAAGAGAAGGGGGAGGAAGGAGATAGAGGTGACCTGGGGGAGAAAAAAGAAAGTCAAAAGGGGGAGAGGGCAATCAAGCCAGTAATCATGCTCCTAAGTAAAAATTGGTACTTAAGATTGAATTCTTAAAGGTACAAAATTGACAACAAATACCAAAATTCAATATTAAAAATCTAGAGTAGAGGTTAGACTCTCAAAAATACAATAATAAAAAAATCATAAAAATATAAAATAATATATATGAAATTTGTTTTAAAACTGTGATCTGTTTTTGCAAGGTAATAGGTTATAAAATGAAAATTAATGGAGTGATAAAGAGCTTAAATATATATATACACACACACAAATGATAATAGTAAAATATATCTAGGAATTTGTCTGCAGCTGTTGCATGCAGTGTGGGGTCATTTGTTTCAGATAGTTCCTTGTTCCAGCTTATACTTCTTCTCGAGGTCTATAGGCCCCTTCCAAACTAGTTGGTGCTAGGGTTTAAATCTGTTGCACCTGTCACTTCCCAAGCAGTTCCCTCTGTTTATTTTGGCTTCTTCTATTTGCAAATCTCTTCAGTGTCTAATTTCCACCCTGACACAAAAGGGTGGAGGTGGTCACTTATTTAGGCTCACTTGTTCAGTTGTCTTGTGGGGAAGAACACTGCAAACAAATATCACTAGCATGTGTGGGGAGTGCTTGCAATGTCTGAGCCGCACTGGGTTTGCCCCCACTCACGGCATGTATGCTTTCCCAGTCTACACTGCTCAAACTCCAGGTTGCTCTACAGGAGAACTGTCTACAGTGGGCCTTGGGTTGCATGCACTTCCCAGGTCTAAGCCATTCGGGTTCAGATTCTCAGGTACTTCACAAAGGCACAATTGGTTGGGCCTGCACTCTGTGCCTTTCCCCGGTCTGAGCAGGTTAGGAGACCAGGTGTTTGGTTAGCACGCTCTCCTTAGGTGCAGTGCGTCTTACCACCTCCCTGGTCCCAGCCACTCGGTTTCCTGGGTATGCAACAGGAGCACCGTCTCAGGTGTGCCGTATGTCTCCTCTAGGGAGCTGATCTCTGACTGCAACTCTCCTGGCAGATGTCAACCGTCCAGGATGCCAGGAAGACTTGGTTAGCAACTGGGAGCCTGCTTGCAGTTTGGTAGAGGATGCCTCTCGCTGGCTTTTGGCTGCCTCCCTGTCTCCAGCGGGGGATGGGCCAGTCCACAGCTGGCTAGCTCTCCTCTGGTATTCGTTCATTTCTTTGTTCTGTGAGCGGGCCTGGCAGTGCCTCAGGTTAGAGGATTTCACAGGAAAGTTCTCCCTCTCTTTCTTTTTTTTTTCCCCCTCTGGCTATCCCACGGTTTGGGTTGCTACATGTTGGCTCCCTCAGATTGTCCTCAGGGCATTCAGGCCTGGTCCTTACCCTAAGCAATGCAGCCCACGCCTCCTTGTTCAGCCCCCGCTTGCTGGTGGCAGATGCAAGCATCTGGGTTACTTTTCCGCTGGGAGTTGTGGTTAGGCATGTAATCTGTGGGTTTTATTTATTTATTTTTTGCTCCAAGTTATGTTGCCCTCTGAGATTGCAAAACTCCCCACAGACTCACCGGTGAGAGGGTTTCCTGGTGTTTGGAACCTTCTCCTCCTTCAAGACTCCCTTCCCAGGATGGGTCTCTGTCCCTAATTCTTTTGTCTCTCTTTTAATCTTTTATATTTTCAAAGACAACCTCCTTTCGAAGACAATGGGCTGCCTTTCTGGGTGCCTGGTGTCTGCCAGTGTTCAGAAGTTGTTTTGTGGAATTTGCACAGTATTCAAATGATATTTTGATGAATTTGTAGGGGAGAATGTGGTCTCTCTGTCCTATTCCTCTACCATCTTAGGACCACCTCCCAGGCTGTTTGTTTGACATTTCATTTGCTCCTTTGCAGAGTAATTTTTTTTTAATTATATCCAACTAAAAATACATGCATGCCTATAGATGATTCATGTTGAGGTTTGACAGAAAACAGTAAAATTCTGTAAAGCAATTATCCTTCAATAAAAGAACAAATTAATTTTAAAAAAAAGAGATAAGACAACCAACTGTAAAAAAAAGAAATTTGTATGGCTCATGTTTCATTTTTTTATTCTGAAAAATTTTTGCTTACCTAATGCTGCTTACCTAAAGATTTTCTTTGATTATAACTGCTCAAAAATGAAACCAACTATCCTCTTGCTTTTTTACTGAATTTGTTGAATAAGAAGTTTGACCAAATAAGTATTAATTTCTTAACTAATATTTTAAAAATTAGTTTCCAAGTTTTCTATATTGAAATCTATACTAGGTATTTTTCCAAATAATATGAGTGAATGAGAGATTGATATTTCCAGTTCTTAGTGAGCATACATTACATTAGGAGAAATAAAAGAAATATAGTTAAGGAAGAAATATGCCAAGTGCTTCAAAATATGTAACTATAACTCTAAAGATGTTCTGGGCACCATAAGATCACTCTTGACTTGACAATAAAGCTTTATAAAAAGGGCACCATTCAATCTACATTGTGGTTCATGGCAAAATTTTCATAGACAGAGATAAAGAGAAGTCATCCAACATAACATGGCATAATCAGGAGTATGAGGCAAATTTTTTAAAAATAATCATGTTCAGGCAGTAGTGGTCCATGTAGTTTAGCTGAATATAGGTGAACAGTGAGACATAAAGCTGGAAAAAAAAATTTGGAGGATGGGCAAAAGAAAGGCTCATATTTTAGTTTAGTGCTGCTTACCTAAGTGCTTCTAGACTCTTTCTGAAAGGATACGTATTGATAATTTCAAGTAGTGAAAGAGTATAGTTCAAAAAGGTGCTCTATATGTTTTTTATGCAAGCCTTGATGAAAATGGTTCAAGACATAAAGATATAGGACAGAGAGACACCAATTGGGACTCAACTGGAAGGGACTGGACTTCACCGCCTGGTATTGTGTCTTCTTTTTCCCATTCACTCATGTTGTCTCTTCATCATAACTGTATTTTTTAAATGATGGGCTATGACTTATTCCTCTTTTCATGTTTTCCAGCCTCTAGGCTAAATCACCCAGCAATATCCATCAATATACAAGTAGTCCAAAGAAAATGTAGAGAGATGGCAGAAAGAGAACAGAAATGGCCAATACCAGGGAAATATCAACCCTAATCTCATCATTCATGTTGTCTTATGGACATACAAATTACATCAAAATATCACTCATTTAGAGATTAGTTTTAGTTTTGGCCATGAAAACATGGTCAACTCTTATTTGCCTTAAACTCTCTCAAATTCACTCTCACAAATTTCACTGAAAGTGAAATGTTTCTAAGGTGACTAACCTCTGAACTTCTAAATACTGACACAAAACCAGCATGTTGTCTCTTTCTTAGATATCATTTAGTATGAGGTTATTTACAGAGGGGGCTTCCTTTGTGGCTCAGCTGGTAAAGAATCCTCCTGCAATGTGGGAGACCTGTGTTCAATCCCTGGGTTGGGAAGATCCCTTGAAGAAGGGAAAGACTACTCACTCCAGCATTCTGGCCTGGAGAATTCCATGGGATCATAAAGAGTCGGACATGAATGAATGACTCTCACTTTTCCTTTTCACAAAGGAATCTTAAAACTGGTCATTTTGTGTTATTTAAAAGGGAATTATCTCAATATTATCATTTAGAATGAACAGCAAATAAATCATTGAATGTAGAATTTACAGGCTATTAATTCTCTGGTGTTAGAGTGATTTCTGTAAGCATTTCTTAGGCTTAATTACATGTCACTTTTTATCACATCATACACTGAATTAACATAATGTGGTCATAGTGAGATGATTTCAAATTCCCCATTCCCCCCCCCCCCCCATATCTAAATACATAGCATCTTGCTTGTGGACTTAGAAGATAGTGCTTATAACTTACTTTTCCACTTAATCCCCCAAGGAAGAAAAGGATGAAGGAGGAAGGAAAGAAGGAAGAAAAAGGAGTAGACCACTGGCTCACAGAAGTGCCTTTTGGGATGAAAAGGAGCAATGACAAAGGAGAGGAGAAGCCTGTTGCACTTCCTAAGGACTCAAAGAGAATGACATCTTCCTTCACCTCCCTAATGTTACTGCCCTATGACCCTTGACAGTTGCAGTCCTCAGTTGGAGAAACTCTGACCTAGTGTTTACTTAATAAAATGATTTTTCCAGAAATTTATATTTCATTAACACACAAACACACACATGTAACATACATGGTAAAATAATGGAATTTTAATAGTGAATCATTTCTGAATACCATTTTCTAAGAAGTTACACTGAACTTAATTTATTAGAAAAATATTTGTGTTACATGAAATAATTGGCAAACTGATTGCTTAATGATGCATAACAATTAGCTTTTATCTTAAACTTAAAAAAAATAAACTTTCAACATTTCAAGAATTTATTTTGCTTTTTATAAACAGAGAAATAAGAAGCTCTCCAGAGAAAAAAATTTCTGTGCAAGCAAAATGTGTTCCAAAAAGGCTCAAGAAACTCCATTTGATATTGTTATCTACTAAAAGAGAGAATGAAATTATCATTTGATAAAGCCCAAAGAAAACTTGATGGTCTCAGATAAAATGAGTGATCTTTACAAAGGAAAAGTACTTCACAGAAGCCGGAAACTGGGATACCAAAGGGAGGAAACTGGTACTAGAATATTTCACTTAATGACTGTATGACAAGTCCATCATGGGTCATTATTTATAGGTCATTTTCCTGTCAATTGTAGGAATCCTGGCCTTAATCATTAGTGTCAACACACACTTCCGTATAAAAACTTCCAACATGACACAGATAATTCTGAGAAACACGATATGTGTTCTGACAATTCTGTGCTTTCCTTTTGACTCTGAATTTGCCAAGATATTTCCTGTTAACTCCTTGGCATGAGCGTTTTCAAGTGTCTGTTACTGATGCCAGTACTGGATGTCATGCTGGGAAAATCCAGTTTTTGAAAGGAAAATTACAAAGTATTGTGGTCAGCATTAAATTTAAAGAAATATCACAACTACTTCTGTATACATTTCCACTGTTAAACATTTCATTATTTTAGATAGAATTTCTTTTTTAACATTTTTATTGAAATATGATTAAGATACAGGGAATTGTTAATATTCAATGAATTGAATGTCCAAAAAAATTTTTTTGAGTTTGGACATATGCAAACACCCATGCATCACCACAATCAAGATAATAGGTATATCTAACATTTCCCAAAGTTTTCTTGGACCCCTGTGTTTGTTTTTGTTTTGTTTTGGATGGTAAAAATACTTAGAGTTTTACTGTCAACACTTTTTTTTTTTTTTAGTGCACAGTACTGTATTGTTAGCTCTTGGTGTTATGTTGCAAAGCATATCACTAGAATTTTTTCACTTAGTATAACTGAAAGTTTATACCCATTGAACAACTCATTTCTTCCATCCGCAGTCTTGGCAATTGCTATTGTATTCTCTACTACTATGAATTTGACTACTTTAGAAACCTCATACATGTGAAGTCATGAATTATCATTCTGTAAGCAGGTTTTTTCACTTAGCTTAATGTCCTCCAGGTCCATTCATCCTGCCACAAACAGCAGAAATTTCTTCTTTTTAAAGGTTGAACAATATTCTTTCATTTGTATATATATATACTATTTTCTTTGCCTATTCATATGTGAATAGACAACTGAATCATTTCCATATCTTGGCTGTTTGTAAATAATGCTGCAATAAACATGAACATGAAGATATCTATTCAATATCCTTATTTCAATTCTTTAGATATACCAGAAGTGGAATTTCCAGATCACATGGTAATTCTAATTTTAATTTTTTGAGGAATGTCCATACTATTTCTACAAACTGTTGTACTATTTTATCATACATTTCCAGGAAGAGTGCACAAGGGTTCCAATTTCTCTACATCTTTGCCAACTCTTGTTATCGTTTATTTTTACAATAGCCATCCTAACAGGTGTGCAATAACTCATTGTTTTTATTTGCATTTCCTTAAAAATTAGTGATGTTGAGCATCTTTTGGCCATTTGTATGTTTTCTTAAAAAAATTAAATATGTTCAGGTCCATTGCCCATTTTGTAATCAGGTTATTCGGGTTTTTATTTGTTTGTTTGTTTTGCTATTGATTTGTACTAGTTCCTTATATATTTAAAAAGTAATCCTATACCAGATACATGATACGAAAATATTTTCTCCCATGCTGCTCCCCCCTTTTCACTCTGTTGATTGTTTCCTTTGCTATGACATAAGCTTTTTAGTTTGTTGTGGTCCCACTTTTCTATTTTGTCTTTTATTGTCTGTGCTTTTGGTGTTATATCCAAGAAATCATTGTCGAGATCAATGTCAAAATGTCCCCCTCTTTTAGGCAATTTATAGTTTTAGATGTTAAATATAAGTGCTTAATCCATTTTCAGTTGATTTTTATGTATGGTGTAAAATAAAAATCCAAGTTATTGCTTTGCAATGGGAATATCCAGTTTTGTAACCCCAGTTGTTGAAGAGATTATCCCTTCTCCATTGTGTATTCTTGGCACCCTTGTCAAAAATCAGTTGACTGTATGTGTGGGGATTGATTTCTGGGCTCTCTGTTCTATTGATCTATTATGTATGCCTTTATGCCAGTGCTATACTGTTCTAAATAGTGTAGCTTTGTAATAGTTTTTGCAATTAGGAAGCAGGACATTTCCAACCTTGTTCTTTCTCAAGGTTGTTTTTGTGATTCTGTAGAAGTTTTATGAATTTTTCTCTATTTCTGTTTTAAAAATGACATTTGGAAGTTGATGAGAATTGCTTTATGTCTATAGATGGCTTTGGTCATCTGGGCATTTTAATAATATTATGTCTTCCAATTCATGAACAGGGGATGTCTTTACATTTGCTTGTGTCTTCTTTAATTTCTTTCATCAACATTTTGCAGTTTTCAGTGTCCAAGTCTTTCACTTCTTTGGTTAGCTTTGTTTCTAAGAATTTTTCCTTTTGGTGCTATTGTAAATAAGATTGGTTTCCTAAAATTTTCTTTTTTGTGTGATTCGCTGTTGCTATATGGAAATACAACTGGTTTTTATACGTTGATTATTTGTAATCTATAAATCTTTATTGAATTTGCTTGTTAATTCTAACAGTTGGGTTTTTGTCTCCATAAAAAACTAATTTAGAGTTATCTACACATAGGATCATGTCATGTACAAACAGATCATTTGCACTTTCCTTTTGACTTGGATGCCTTTTACTTATTTTTACTGTTTTGGCTTGGTTTCATAGTACTATATTGAATAGAAGTGGCAAGAGAGGGTATCCTTAACCTTATCCCTAATCTTAATAAAAAAAATTTCAGCTTCTTATCATTGAGTATGATGTCAACTATGGGCTTAAAGTATATCGCCTTTATTATGTTGTGGTACATTTTTTCTATACATAATTTGTTGAGATATTTCTCCCAAAAGTATGCCAAATTTTTTCAAATGCTTTTTCTGCATCTATCGAGATGTTCATATGATTTTCCCCCACCATTCTGTCTTCTGGTATAGCACATATATTGATTTTTTTTTTTTTTTTTGTATGTTAAACTGTCCTTACATTCCAGGAATTTATCTACTTGATCATGGTATATGTGCTGTTGAATTCAGTTTACTAATTTTTGTTTTGAGAATTTTGGCATCTACATTCATCAAGGATATACTGGCCTATAATATTTTTCCTATAGTGTTTCTGTCTGGAATTTGCATCAGGGTAATGCTGGCCTCATAAAATGAGCTTAACCTGTTGCCTCCTCTTCAATTATTTGGAGTTTGAGTAGGATTGACAGGCTTCCCTGGTGACTCAGCCGTAATGAATCTGCCTGCAATGCAGGAGATGCAGGTTTGACTCCTGGCTTGGGAAGATCCCTTGGAGGAGGAAATGGCAACCCACTCTGATACGCCTGCCTGAGGAATCCATGGACAGAGGAGCATGGCAGATGAAGACTGAAAATTTGCATAACTTGAGAGTTGAGAATTAAGTTTTATTTGGGGCAAAATGGGGACTGAAGCTTGGGAGACAGCATCTCAGATATCTCTGACAGACTGCTCCAAAGCGACAGGGTGGGGGAAGGTCAATATATAAGGTTTTGGTGAAGGGGAAGTTCAATACTATTAAACACCCATTTTACAAAGGGTTTCGTGTTAGTCATGAAGATCTGATGTCACCATGAAGGGATTTAGTGCTTCTCTAGATATAAGGAGATGCAAGGGTTGAGATCATAAAATCTGTTCCTGAAAACA
Source organism: Tragelaphus eurycerus (assembly GCA_935064755.1). Taxonomy (NCBI): domain Eukaryota; kingdom Metazoa; phylum Chordata; class Mammalia; order Artiodactyla; family Bovidae; genus Tragelaphus; species Tragelaphus eurycerus. The sequence goes on along the minus strand of CAKXYN010000057.1, from coordinate 1,273,880 downwards.
TCCAAATATCTAAAGATTTGTCCCACCAGGTCCCCTGGAACACAGAGTGCCTCACTCTACCCCGATCTCCCTCAGGGGCAGTTGAAGCTCAACAGCTATAGCAGAACAGGGTTCAATCTCCATTAGAGGCAGATGACAAATGCCATTGTTGCTCAGTCGTTGGCAATGCTCTTGGTAAGTGTCAATTTGTACTTGACACAGGCTACAGTCCATGGGGTCACAAAGAGTCGGACACGACTGAAGAAATTTAGCAGCAGTAGAGTAGGAGTGACATAAATTCTTCTTTAAACCATTAGTCACTAGTGAAGCCATCTGGTCCTGACCTTTTCTTTGTTGGGATTACTAACTCAATCTCCTTACTCTTTTCAGAGTTTTTATTTCTTCATGATTCAATCTTGATAAGTTAGATGTATTTAGGAATTTACCCATTTATTCTAGATAATCCAAGTTGGGGTTCTAATTAATCATGTGGTTTCTTAACATCATTTTTAAATTTCTGTGCCACAGTTTTTCTGTGTCCTATTTCATTTCTGATTTTATTAATTTGAATCTCCTCTTTGTTTTCCTTAGTCTAACAGAGGGTTTGCTCATTGTTTAATCTTTTCAAAAAACAGTCTTAGCTATATTGTCTTTTTCTATTGTTTTCTTAGTCTCTGTTTTATTTCTACTCTTATCTTTATTATTTATTTATTTATATATACTAACTTTGAGCTTATTTTGATTTTTTCTAGTTCCTTGAGGTATAAGTTTAGGTTGTTAATTTCAGATTTATTTTCTTTTTTTTAAAAATATTTATTTATTTATAATTACTGTTTTGGGTCTTAGTTGTGGCGTGTGGGGTCTTCCTTGCGGTGCCACAAGATCTTTTATTGTGGTGCACAGGCTTCTCTCTAGTTATGCTGTGCAGGCCCCAGAGCGTGTGGGCTCGTTTGTTGCAGTACATGTGGGCTCCAAACCTTTGAGCTCTGTAACTGTGGTGCATGAGCTTCTTTGTTAGCATGTGGGATCGTATTTCCCTGACCAGGGATCAAACCTTCAACACCTGCATTGAAAATTGGATTCTTAACTGCTGAATCACCAGGGAAGTCCCTATTTTTTTTTAATATAATCATTTGTTGCTATAAATTTCCCTCTTAGCACTGCCTTTGCCAAATCCCATAAGTTTTGATTTATTATGGTCTTATTTCCATTTCTCTCGACATATTTTGATTTTCCTTTTGATTTCTTCTTAGACCCATTGGTTGTTTGGAGTATGTTGCTTAACTTCCACATATTTATTAGTTTTCCAATTTTCCTTCTGTTATTGACTTATAGTTTCATATCATTGCAATCAGAAAAAAAGTATTTGGTATGATTTCAACCTTACATTTGATAATGGTTGTTTTGTGGCTTGAGATGTGTCTATTCTGGAAAATATCCCATTTGTACTTGGGGAAAACATGTACTCTGTTGCTATTGAGTGGAATGTTCTGTATTTGTCTGTTAGGCCATTTGGTTTATAGTGTTGTTCAAGTATGGTGTTTCCATATTGATTTTTCTGTCTGGATATTCTATCCATTGTTTAAATCAGGGTATTGAAGTAACCTGCTATTATTGAATTGCTATTTCTCCTTTCAGTTTTGTCAGTTTTGTTAATATTTGCTTTGTATATTTATGTGCTTTGATGTTGGGTACATACATATTTATAATTGTTATATCTTTCTGATTAACTGGGATATATATATATATATATAATTTTTATATATTTTATCATTATGTAATATTCTAATATTCTTTATTGTCCCATGTGACAATGTTAGACTTAAAGTCTATTTTGTCTTTTATAAATATAGCCACTCCCACAGTCTTTTGGTTAATATTTACTTGGAAAATATTTTTCCATCCATCCACTTTCAAGGCACACATGTTTTTAACTTTAAAGCGAATCTCTTGTAGACAGCATATAATGTGGTCTTATTTTATGGTTTATCTATCCACTTTGTTTCTTAATGCTTTTTAAATTATTGGAGTATAATTGCTTTACAATATTGTATTAATTTCTGCTGCAAAGTGAAGTGAATAACCCTGTGACTTTTGATTGAATAGTTTAGTTCATTTATGTTTAAAGTAAGTATTGATTGGAAAAGATTTACTATTGCCATATTTTTAATTGTTCTCTGTCTGTATTGTAGTTCTTTTGCTCTTCTTTTCCTCTTTTGTCTTCCTGTGTGCTTTGTTAATTTTTTTCTGTCAATGTCCTTTGTATCATTTATATGGTGGCTACAATGAGGATTAAGGGGCTTACCAGGTGCCTCAAAGGTACAGGATCTGCCTGACAATGCAAGAGAGGCAAGAGACACAGGTTCAATCCTCGGGTGGGGAAGATAACCTAGAGGAGAAACGGCAACCAATTCTAGTGTTCTTGCCTGGAAAATTCCATGGACAGAGGAGATTGGTAGTCTATAATCCCTGGGGTTGCAAAGAATCAGGCACAACTGAATGATTGAGCACATATATATCATGAAAGTGTTGTGTTAGTTGCTCAATCATGCCTGACTCTTTGTGATCCCATGGACTATAGCCCACCAGGCTCCTCTGTCCATGGAATTCTCCAGATAAGAATACTGGAGTGGATTTCTATTTCCTTCTCCAAAGGGTTTTCCTGACCCAGGGATCAAACCCGGGTCTCCTACATTGCAGGCAGATTCTTTACCATCTGAGACATCAGGGATGCCTCATATACCATGAGGATTACATAAAAAGGTAGTATAGTTATAATAGTCTATTTTAAACTGATAAAAATTCAGTAGCAATCACAAATATGAACTCTTTACTTTTACTTCTTTCCCCATAAATTTCATGTTATTCATAACAAAATTTACATTTTTGTATTGTGAATCCATTAACAAATGAATAATATGAATCCATTAACAAACATTTTTAATATTTCTGTTTTAGTGTCCTTTCATTTCAGCTTGAAAAATTCCCTATGGCATTATTGAAAACAAGATCTAGTGATTACATATTTTCTCAGCTTTTGTTTGTCTGGAAATGTATCTTGTCATCATTTTTGAAGGAGAGTTTGGCTGAGTATATTATTTTTGATTGGCTTTTATTTTCTTTCCTCACTTTGAATATATCATCCCTCTCCCTTCTTTCTTGCCAGATAGGTTATTGTTAAGAAATCTTCTGACAGTCTTATGTGGTAAAGGCTCCTCTTGTAGCTGGTGAGTTATTTTTCTCCTGCAGCTTTCAAATTTCTCTCTTTGTCTTTGACTTTTGACAATTTGATTATAATGTGTCTCAGTATAGACTTTTTAAAGTTCTTAAGTTTCTTCCTGTTTGTATCTTATGGGCTTCATGAATCTGGATGTCCTTTTCCTTCCCCAGAATTGGGAAGGTTACAACATTTCTTGAAGTCAGTTTTATTGCCCCTTTCTCACTTCTTTTGCTAGGCGTCCCATGATGCATATATCAATTTGTTTTATCCTATAAGTCTCATGGACTTTCTTTATTTTTTTAATGTGCTATTCTTTTACTTTTCTGATTTGATTTAGGAAAATAAAAAAGTCAGGAATACAATATATGAAAAACATAAGAATATCAAAAAAGAAAGAAAAAAAGAAATAGAAACCATAAAAAAATAACAAACAGAAATCCTGGAACTGAAGAAAATAATCAGTTCAGTTCAGTGGCTCAGTCATGTCCGACTCTTTGCGACCCCATGAATTGAAGCACACCAGGCTTCCTTGTCCATCACCAAATCCCGGAGTTCACCAAACTCATGTCCATTGAGTCGGTGATGCCATCCAGCCATCTCATCCTCTGTCGTCCCCTTTTCCTCCTGCCCCCAATCCCTCCCAGCATCAGAGTCTTTTCCAATGAGTCAACTCTTCACATGAGGTGGCCAAAGTATTGGAGTTTCAGGTTTAGCATCATTCCTTCCAAAGAACACCCAGGGCTGATCTCCTTTAGAATGAACTGGTTGGATCTCCTTGCAGTCCAAGGGACTCTCAAGAGTCTTCTCCAACACCACAGTTCAAAAGCATCAATTCTTTGGCACTCAGCTTTCTCCAAAGTCCAACTCTCACATCCATACATGACCACTGGAAAAAACCATAACCTTGACTAGACATACCTTTGTTAGCAAAGTAACGTCTCTGCTTTTTAATATGCTATCTAGATTGGTCATAACTTTCCTTCCAAGGAGTAAGCGTCTTTTAATTTCATGGCTGCAATCACCATCTGCAGTGATTTTGGAGCCCCCCAAAACAAAGTGTGACACTGTTTCCACTGTTTCCCCATTTACTTCCCATGAAGTGATGGGACCAGATGCCATGATATTAATTTTCTGAATGTTGAGCTTTAAGCCAAATATTTCACTTTCCTCTTTCACTCTCATCAAGAGGCTTTTTAGTTCCTCTTCACTTTCTGCCATAAGGGTGATGTCATCTGCATATCTGAGGTTATTGATATTTCTCCCAGCAATCTTGATTCCAGTTTGTGCTTGTTCCAGTCCAGTATTTCTCATGATGTACTCTGCATAGAAGTTAAATAAGCAGGATGACAGTATACAGCCTCGATGCAGTCCTTTTCCTATTTGGAACCAGTCTGTTGTTTCATGTCCAGTTCTAACTGTTGCTTTCTGACCTGCATACAGGTTTCTCAAGAGGCAGGTCAGGTGGTCTGGTATTCCCATCTCTTTCAGAATTGTCCACAATTTATTGTGATCCACACAGTCAAAGGCTTTGGCATAGTCAATAAATCAGAAATAGATGTTTTTCTGGAACTCTCTTGCTTTTTTGATGATCCAGCGGATGTTGGCAATATAATATCTATTGATAAATTTAATAGAGAATTTTGATGTCAGACTTTAATGGCATCTTTGAGTTCACTGTGTACTTCTTCTGTTTGATAGAGTCTGACATCAAAAACTTTCTTTTAAGTTTTCCAATGCAGTTATTATTTTTTTCAGCTCCAGGATTTCTGTTTGGTGCTTTTATGGTTTTCGTTTCTTTGTTGATAGTCTTATTTTTTTCATGTATTATACTCCTGATTTTATTTTATTATCTGTGTCTCTGGGCTTCTCTAAGACAATTATTTAGGAATCTTTGTCAGGCAGTTTATAGATCTCCATTTCTTTGTGATGAGTTACTAGAGATTTCTTTTATTCCTATGATGAGGTCACATTTCCCTGATTCTTTCTGTTTCTGGCAGCACTGTGCTTGTGTCTGCCTTTTTAAAGAAGCAGCCACCTCTTCCAGTCTTTATGAGCTGGTTTCAACAGGCCAAGACCTTTACTACTAAGCCTGGCTAGAGATTCTGGGAGCCTCTCAGACATTTTCTGTACATATGCATTCCATTCCTCTTCTCCCCTTCTGGGTGAGAGGTTTCAGGTTTGTGTGCTTTCTCCCAATCTCACAGAGCCATGCAGGACATTTTAACACTCTGATCCTTTTCTTAGGACAATGCACTGAAATGCTGGGACGTTGGGCACAATTTCCACTTCTATCCCTTCCTCCTGAAGGAGAAAATTATGGAGTATGTGCCTTTTCTTTATTCCACAGAGCTGTTCTGGCTACTGAGAGATACTTACACCTTTTGCATGAGGCAGTGCACTAAAATTCCCGGATGTGTGTGTCAGTTCTACTTCTCTTTCTTTCTCCTGAATAAAAACTCTCAGGCTTTTCCACCTTGCCTCAACCCTGTGAATGAGTTCAGGTTGCTGAGAGCTGCCTGCCCCTCTTTCCTGGGGCCTTGGAACTGGAACACCAAGAGACTGCATGCGTGTTCCACATCTCTCCCTGAAGCCTCAGGTCTCTGGGCCTTCTCTCAATATATGAAGTGTGCTGAGTGCTCCTGCCCCTTTTCTTTGTTAGCGTCCCAGCAGTTCTTACTATGGTGCTTCCTCAGCACTCTGAGACAAGTAAGACAAAAGTAGGCTTCTTGGGCAGCACCTTGAAAGGCTGGGGATGTCAAATGCATGATTTATTCACTCTTTGCTCTGATAAAGAAATCATCAGCTCTACTGTACCAATTTCAAAGTGGCTTCTCTCAATTTTGTTCTCATCTGAGGTGCTGCAACTTCTTGGCTGGATTTTGGTTACCTCATAAAATACATTTATCTATTTAGTTATTTATTCATTTTTAGTGTTACAGCTCTATTTATTTAGAAGATAGCAGGAAAATCCATGTTCGAGGCATGAGGGCACGCTGATCCAAAGACGCAAAGAGAAGAACACCCCAGAGTGAGGGAGAAAGAGAGAGACAGCTAGATTTAGCTCCCCTTTTTATATGTTTCCTGGAGGAGGAAATGGCAACTGACTCCAGTATTTTTGCCTAGAGAATCCCCATGGGCAGAGGAGCCTGGCGGGCTACAGTCCATGAAGTCGCAAAAAGGCAGACACAACTGAGCGACTAATACTTTATATGTTTATCTCTCCCTGGGCCTGTCCTATGTAAATTGGGCCAGCCAGGAGTGTTGTTTGTTTTACCTGAGGTCCTCACTCCAGTCCTCAGATCTTCTTTTGTTCTATTTTTGCAGGCTTTTCCCTTCTTTGTCTTTTAGCCACCGACTTTGGACTCCTTTTCCCTATTCCACCTAAACTCACTCAGAAGGACAATGCCGATAGTGGAGTGAAGTTTATTACACCAGTGGGCCCAAGGTAGAGTCTCTTCTTAGCCGAGGACCCCAACCAGTTTTTGTGAAAACCTTATATACCCTAAGTGTACATGCCCAAACCCACCTCCCCAAATTCCCTGAAACTAGTCTGAACAAAGGAAAAGAAAGATACAAAGTTAAGTGATTTCATAATGCCTTAAGCCTAGGTAGTTAACAGTGGACAATTATCAATAGGCCTGTGGTCATACCCCAGTAAGTAATAAATGTTACACAGATAATTAGGGTATTCTTTTAGGCTAAGAAGAGTCTAGATACCATCTAGGTATGGGACTCTTCCATGGGGGAGGGGCCTGGTTTCCCAGTTGGTATGTTGCTTCCATAGATACTGGGCGTATAGCTCAAAGTCCACAGTCCGGCCCAAGATGGAGTCCTGCTTTCAAGATGGAGCCTGTTCTGTCTGTTTCCTCCTTCATTATCAATTAGAGATACACATTGGAGACATATTTACAGGTGAAAATGTCAAATGTTTTATTACTGCTTCTGTCAGAAGGGACAAGTGCTGAGTCTTCCTATTCTATTATCTTCCTGACACCATAGAATTACTGAAAATTTTCTTTCCTCTTATTTCCCTTGCTGGAATTATCTTTTCCCACTCAGCAATTATTTCATGAGTAAAAGAAATAAAATTATTTTGTTGCTATGTGCTATGAAATACAAGAAGAATAGACAGGTCTCAAAATCATCAACAACAAATTTTCTGTGTGATCAGAGTAGTTAATATTCTAAGAAGTAAATGCATTTCCAGATATATTTAGCTTTAAGTATTTGGGAAATGTCCCCTCAGCAGATAGGAAAGTCTCTTTTAAAAATATAATATTGCACCATCTCCAAGTTGCCTATTTAAAAAAAGATAACCATAGAACTTTTTAGATATATAAGGAAGAGACAACGAGCTCTTTCTGGTTCCTGTCCTCTTTGTACTGGAGCAATGAGGGTGTCGGTGGTGGAACAATAGCAATTTAAAGAAAATTAATGTTCTAGGTTAAATTAGATTAAAATTTTTTCATCCATATAATAATTTCTATAGGATCGTAGGTGTTATGTCACCTGGAAGAGTCTAAGTTTCAAATTACAAATAGTTTATAAATAGAATAAAATACACATTCATTTTAGGAAAGTGTACTTTATAAATGAAGAACATGAAAAAGAGAATGATTATTTGGAAGAGCTAAAAGAAAAAAAATAGAGAATGAAGAAGTCATAGAACCGAAAAATAAATATTTTCTATTAACTTAATGATTTATAGAGTACAAAATACAAATGATCCCTAATTAGCCAGCCAAGAAGACAAGAAATCAATTAATTTGCAAACACATAATTTAATGATTTCTAAATATCCTTCAGTTAGTGTTGCAGAAAAAAAAATTAGTGGAAATAATCAGTGAGGATTGATCATATAATCTGAAGATAAAATTGATAAATGATACAAAGATATGACTATAGTCTCGGTTCAGTTCAGTCGCTCAGTTGTGTCCGACTCTTTGCCACCCCATTAATTGCAGCAGGCCAGGCCTCCCTGTCCATCACCAACTCCCGGAGTTCACTCATACTCACGTCCATCGCGTCAGTGAGGCCATCCAGCCATCTCATCCTCTGTCGTCTGCCGGGGTCCAGCCCCATTGGATCCAGGGAATTAGAAGCGGGGACGGGGTTGGCAAGGATCAGGAAACAACTGCTTAATTAAACGTTAATTAAGGATATAAAGAGTGGTTAAATAAGGATAGCTCAGTAAGGAAATTCAGTGGAGAAAAGAGGCTGAAATAAGGATAGCTCAGTGAGGAAATTCAGTGGAGAAAAGAGGCTGAATAATTCAGCCAGAAGGTGAGAGAAAGAACGACATGGGGAGACCAAGTTTTGGTGAACAAGGCCCGCACCTTATTTTCCAAAGTAGTTTTTATACCTTAAGTTATGCTTAGAGGATAATGGGGGATGGGGTAGAGTCATGCAGTAAGCCAGGCTTTCTTCCTGCAAACTTTTCATATGCAAAAGTTTAGGTGATTTGCATCATCTTCTGTCCCGGAGGCCTGTTAAACATTTTAAGACCCTTTCTTCAGAAAACTTATTTTTCTCTAAAGGTGATTAGTCAGGCGTCACCCTCCAAAAGCATTAGATAAGGTTGCGTTCCTATAGGGCAAAGGTGTGGTGGGCTACAACAAGAAAAAGAATTAACTCAAGGGTCCAAGGTTACAAACATTAAAGCTACCACTTGCACCTGTTATATTAATCAATACACTGCCAGGGACACAGCAGGTAAGGGATATGGAAACTTAGCAGCAAACATTGGCCCAACAAGTGAAAAACCCTTCACCAATACAATTTCTAATAAATCTTTTAACTGCTCAAAGGAATCTGTATTTAGACAGTTTAGAACATTTCATGCCTCTCACAGTTGGGAGGCTCTGAACAATCACATGTGGCCAGAAAAACCTATTCAGGCAGGCTAGAGGACTTCCAAAGGAGTTTGTGGATTGAAACACTATCACACCAAGTAACTTTATTAACTGGAGCTGTAAGTTAACTCTTTTTTTCAGAGAGAGGTAGTGAGGGACAGCCCACAATAAAGTCAGAGGTGTAGGTGAGAGCACAAAGCAGAAAGTAGGCAGATTCTAGTTTGGGGGTTAGATGCTCGAGAATTTCCAGGGGGACTCCTGAGGCTTGATCCTGCATTTGCATATGCTGAGCCTCCTTCCTCATGACCTTTGCTACGGGCAGAGCTGGCTCCCGGCAGTCGTCCCCCTTTCCTCCTGCCCCCAATCCCTCCCAGCATCAGAATCTTTTCCAATAAGTCAATTTTTCGCATGAAGTGGCCAAAATACTGGATTTTCAGCTTTAGCATCATTCCTTACAAAGAAATCCCAGGGCTGATCTCCTTCAGAATGGACTGGTTGGATCTCCTTGCAGTCCAAGGGACTCTCAAGAGTCTTCTCCAACATCACAGTTCAAAAGCATCAATTCTTCGGCATTCAGCTTTCTTCACAGTCCAGCTCCCACATCCATACATGACCACTGGAAAAACAATAGCCTTGACTAGATGGACCTTTGTTGGCAAAGTAATGTCTCTGCTTTTGAATATGCCATCTAGGTTGGTCATAACTTTCTTTCCAAGGAGTAAGCGTCTTTTAATTTCATGGCTGCAATCATCATCTGCAGTGATTTTAGAACCCCCCAAAATAAAGTCTGACACTGTTTCCACTGTTTCCCCATCTATTTGCCATGAAGTGATGAGAGTTGGACTGTGAAGAAGGCTGAGCGCTGAAGAAGTGATGCTTTTGAACTGTGGTGTTGGAGAAGACTCTTGAGAGTTCCTTGGACTGCAAGGAGATCCAACCAGTCCATTCTGAAGATCAGCCCTGGGATTTCTTTGGAAGGAATGATGTTAAAGCTGAAACTCCAGTACTTTGGCCACCTCATGCAAAGAATTGACTCATTGGAAAAGACTCTGATGCTGGGAAGGATTGGGGGAAGGAGGAGAAGGGGACGACAGAGGATGAGATGGCTGGATGGCATCACTGACTCAATGGATGTGAGTCTGAGTGAACTCCAGGAGTTGGTGATGGACAGGGAGGCCTGGTGTGCTGCCATTCATGGGGTCGCAAAGAGGTGGACACGACTGAGCAACTGAACTGAACTGAACTGAATTGATGGAACCAGATGCCATGATCTTTGTTTTCTGAATGTTGAGCTTTAAGCCAACTTTTTCACTTTCCTCTTTCACTCTCATCAAGAGGCTTTTTAGTTCCTCTTCACTTTCTGCCATAAGGGTAATGTCATCCGCATATCTGAGGTTATTAATATTTCTCCTGGCAATCTTGATTCCAGATTGTGCTTCTTCCAGCCCAGTGTTTCTCATGATGTACCCTGCATAGAAGTTAAATAAGCAAGGTGACAATATACAGCCTTCAAGTATATTATAGGAAAAGTATATCATTTTTCTATTTGGAACCAGTCTGTTGTTCCATGTCCAGTTCTAACTGTTGCTTGCTAACCTGCATACAGGTTTCTAAAGAGGCAGTTCAGGTGGTCTGGTATTCCCATCTCTTTCAGAATTTTCCACAGTTTATTGTGATCCACACAGTCAAAGGCTTCAACTATAATTTAACCAAATTTAGTTTATTGGTTGATCAGGGTACTGAGTGCTTTTGCTGGCAGTAGCATTATGACAATTATTCTTAGAATTATAAAATATTAGGCAAAAAATTCTTTAAAATCTCAAAATAGGAATTCAAATTCATTAATCATGTATCTATTGTATACTTAACAGTAAGTAGTGTATTAGTTTTGGAGTACATGGATGATTAAAACATGGTCTTAATCATGAAAGATTCAGTAGCATAACTGAGGAACCAAATGTAATGCAATGAAAAGCTGTCACAGTAATAGAAATAGGAAAAAAAATATATGATAAGAATTGTCCAGGAAAAGTTTATAAATTTCAGTGATTCTAAATCAGTGTTTCTCAAACTTAAATTTCATGTCCTTATTTAATTTCTTTGAAAATTGAAGTATTAAATAATATAACAAAAGTTAAAGCAATGGTACCTTTTCTTACCCAAATTACACACATATTTCTTCATATTTTACTAGGGAAGCCCATATCTCCTTTAGGATTATTCTTTTTGCTCAAGAATCACTGTACTAGATACAGGTTAGATTTGAATAAAGAAAAGTGTTAACATACAGAGATGTTTAGGCTTAAACTAAATTTACATGCTGTACTATTTATTCACCTTTATCAACTTGCCACAAAACCACAGTATGAAGAACTTATTTTGCCAAAACCTAGAGGATGGGTTGCAGGCACATATTTAACAAGTAGGACACCCTGTAATTATTTCTTTTTGCTGCAGTAACTGCTGCACCTGCAATGGTTCCTGTGGTACAATAGGTACTCAGTAACTAAATTTTTCAATAACCATTTTTTATTCACATAGTCTCTATTTGTAAACCTGACATTTATACCACAACAAGGAGGCTTTGTCAGGCAACCAACACAAGCAAAGTAGCTTTCAGGAAACTGCTACATGCCCCACCCTAGTTTTGGTCAAGATAATTGAGTATAGTAGTTTATTGTTGCTTCTGTAGCAAACTATCGAAAATGTAGTAGATTAAAACAACTAAATCCATCCTGTCACCACTTTGGGGGCCTGAAGTCTGGAATGAGTCTTATGGAGGCTAAGATCAAGGTGTCTGCAATGCTGTTACTTCTGAACGCTTCCAAGAATAACTTTCTCACCTTTTCCAGCTTCCAGAGTTGCTGTCATTCCTTGGCATATGGTCACATCACTTCAACCTCTGCTTGTGGAGTAGCACCTGATCTGACTTCTCCTGATTCCTTTCTTGTTAGGATCTTTATGATTACACTGGGCTTGCCTGGGTAATCAAGGTTCTTAATTTTATAAGCAAAGTACCTTTGGCCATATGAGTTAACAGATTCACAGACTCAGGGCATCAGGGCATGGACATCTTTGTGGGCCACTATTCTATCTACCTCAGTGGGCTCTGAGGTGAAGTTTCTCCAAGCCTTCCTGTGCTTGAGAGAGCATCTTGCCTTCAGGGAGGAAAAATGCAAAGCAGCTATGCTGTGACTTGACCCAGGTCACTTGAGTCCCCTCAAGACAGTGCTTGATATATACCATGCCCAGAACTCTCTGACTGAGGGATCTGCAGACTAATTTCCAATTATTTTTGCAATTCTCTATAATTATGAATTTCCTGAGAAAGGTCATTTGATATTGAATGTAAAGTAAACCTGACTTCTTACAAAACAAAAAATAAAGGAACTCTCAGGTTGATTCCAGTCAATCTTAAGGAAAATCAACCCTGAATAATCATTGGAAAGACTGATGCTGAAGTTGAAGTTCCAGTATTTTGGTCATCTAATGCAAACAGCTTATTCATTGGAAAAGTCCCTGATGCTGTGAAAGATTGAGGGCAGAAGGAGAAGAGGGCATCAGAGGATGAGATGGTTGGATGGCATCCCTGATGCAATGAACATGAACTTGGGCAAACTTCAGGAGATGGTAAAGAACAGAGAGGCCTGACGTGCTACAGTCTAAGGTGCAACAGAGTCAGACACGACTGGGCTACTGAACAATAGGTTGATTAGCTGTACATTTCATCAAATCCTTCTGCTTAAATAAAATGTAAATCAATGAGTTCTCCTGCATATAAATGGCAGGACAGTGTCTATAGTCACATATAGTTAGGCTTGGATGCTCATGAACTTCACTGTTAATAGCAGTGCTTTGTACCATTGAGAAAGAACTGTGATGTCAATACCGAATTATGTATTGACAGCTTACTTTAATTTTAAAAATCAGAATTAATGTGTTTCAAATAAAAGAAAACCTTCAAAGGAACTCATTTAAGCTAACTAATAACAAGAACAAAACAAGTTCTGCCCTTTTTAGTATTATCAGAATTTAGATTAAACTCCCCAGAGGAAGTGGTGGAAACAGGTAGGATAAATGTTCCCAACCAAATAATGACTCATCTGTAAGTTCATAATTAAAATCTGGGCCAGGCATATCAAGCACTCTTACCAAAGTCAGTTTGACAGCAGAAGTTTTCTTCAGAGCAAAAGATTATATAACTTACCCATAGAAAAAGCACTTTTTCTTTAAAATAGGATGAATATAATTACCCCTCATTCACAGTATTTTTAACAATTGTTCCTATTTTGATATTCTTAGAAAAAGAAACCAAATCCTCTGCAAAAGAAGGCAACAGATTCACTGAAGCCATCAGTTGGTTATCTTTTAATAAATGTTTGCTCCATTCATTAACATTTCAAACAATTACTGAGCAATTAACACATGCCAAGTCATGTTCTAGGTGTTAGAGATGTAAAGATAGGTGAGAGAGGAAAAACACATATCCACATGGACTTTATACTGAGTAGATTCTGATAATAATACATATATAGCAATTAATATCTAAATAGCAAATTAACACTTAAGTAAATCTCATTTTAAATTGTTATACATACAACGTTTATTTACAATGTTTCATGTACATTGAAAAAATTAAAGCAAATTAATTAGGTTGTGATGGATGGAGTAGGGGTATTTTCAATAGAGTTGTCCAGAAAGACCACACAGAGAAAATGCCATCCATCCTAAAGGAAGTGCAACCCCCAGTCATGTGAAGATCAAGAGAAAGTACATTTCAAGCATAAGGGACAACAGGGTAAAGCAAGCTGATATGAGGAAGAGTGTGACGTGCTCAAGCGAGAGTGAAGCCACTATGATTGGCCACAGTGGGCAGCATCAAGGATTGTAGGAGGTGAGGTCTGTGTAGTTTGAGGACGTGAGGACAATGGGAAATCTTTGAAGATTTTCAGCAGAGAAATAACATGATTGACTTCTGTTATTAAAAATTCACTGTAGCTCTTTATGTAGTGGATTATGTAGCACCTATGTAGATGCAAAGAGACAAGGTAGAGGCAGTATCAGGTGAAAGATGTTAGTTTCTTGGACTAGGCCTGAATTCTGTTCACAGAGGACACACCACAGTATAACAATCATTGACTTAGTATGTATACAGCATTCTAAATGATTAGGTTAGTGGGGTACCAACCTGTTGCCTCAGCTATGTCTTTAACAAGTCTGATTACTCTCTCAGCCTGTTAACTTCTGGGGGTATAGGATAGGATACAGTCACTAGATCTCATGGTCATATGCCCATTGTCTCACTTCCTTTGCTCTTAAGAGGGTCCCCCTCATATGCCTATAGAAGTGAGTGGAGGGAGAGGCCCTGGGTCACCAGTGGTAGTTGACATGAGGTTCCCAGAGTTCTGGGCTACCTGCTCGTGCCACTTCCTTGTGTACCGCAGGCCTACAAGTGCCGTTTCCCAGATTTACCACTTTCACAACCCAACAAAAGATGGAAACTGTTAGCAGCACCCCCAGCAGCTAAGACAACTGGTTCTTTTGTTCAAAAGGGGATCTAGAAAGTACATCCCAGCACCCACTGCATTCTTCAGAAATTTCAGATGCTAATTAGTTTCCTCATTGTACCTGGAACAAAGACAATTATTATATCCTCTTTCAGATTAGGAAACTGAGATGCAGAAGACTCTTTTATGTAACTGTCTAACAACGAAGTCACAGAACTCTACAGAATGCAGACTTCCTCTGACAACTATTTCATTTATTCTAAATGCCTTTCTCCACTAAGCTGCACATTGCTACTTCTTTTAACACTACACGTTTCTCAGACCATTCACCCTTGCCTTCATAAACTCAACTTCATCAGTGTTTCTCCTAAAGTTTGATGTTGTTTCTCGTGAGTATCTATAAAGCAAAGATTGCTATGCTATGCTATGCTAAGTCACTTCAGTCGTGTCTGACTCTTTGTGACCCCATAGACGGCAGCCCACCAGGCTTCCCCGTCCCTGGGATTCTCTAGGTAATCTAGTTCTAAATTTTACAGATAGCATCTAAAAATTATGTCTAACATCATGCAATTTTTACTCTTAAGTAAATGTCTTTCTCTTAGATTTAATCTCTTGTTCCAGACTTTGAGGTATTTGAAACTCTGTTCTGTGATTCCACCATTCAGCTAAATGAACTATAGGGCCTTCTACTAGTGTGAGAGATATTTTCAAATCATAACTTTCACCACTTAATAGCTCTAGTGTACAGGAAGAGCTTTAAACATTACTGAATCACTGGAATTCTATTAAGATTATGAAGTTAAAGTGTGCAACAAACTTTAGCATCATGCTAATTTTAGTTTATTCTCACCAAATGTTAGCAACTATCAAAAATGCATTTCCAGACTTCCCTGGTGGTCTAGTGATTAAGAGTCCTCCTGTCAATGCAGAAGACACAGGTTCAGTCCCTGGTTTGGAAAGATCCCACATTCTGCAGAAGCCTGCATTCCTATAACCTGTGCTCTACAACAAGAGAAGCCACTTCAATGAGAAGCCCACACACTGCAACAAAGAGTAGACCCTCACCACAACCAGAGAAAGCCTATGTGCAGAAACTTTAGAAGATCCAGGTCAGCCAAATATATATATATATAAATGCACTTCAGTTTTAGTAAGTAACCATCAGTTATACAAAGTACAAAAAAAAAAAGTCCAAGGGCTTTCAGACCTATAAGAACAAAAGAAGAAATTTGAATATCTGGATACATTTTAACCCCTTTTAACCCTTCAGATGGACTTCAAAACTCTTCAGCTGAGTCTTCGAATACATGTTGAGAAATATTCTCTACATGTGACTCACTTTTAATCCATGTTTTGAATGTGTTTGACTTGTCATATAGTCTACTGTTTTAATTTTGCTCAAGATGGCATCATAAAATTTCCCTTGCTTCTTCATCTCTGACTTAAAGCATTGTTCTTGTTTCATATCGTCATCTGAAAGGAAAGGAGGCGGGCATAGAGAAAGAGAAGGGTCAACACGGGCAGCCCTGAGGACTTGCTGTGACACCACTGCGTGTTCCTATCTGCCGGCCCCAGTGAGTACGGCCAGTGCCCTCAGTTCATAATATTTAGTATTTCAACCACCATCGCTAAAGAAATACGTCCATGAATTAGCCACACAGTAAACATTATTCTCTCAAAGATTTAGTAATGCTGAGTATCTAAATTGATGTAAAACAGTTGATTTCTTGTGTAAATTTGTAACATAAATAACCATTTCTTCATAAATCATAATCTATTCTGTGTTACTTCCTCCATCAGCCATGACTGAACATAAGCCTTATTTGGAAGGCTTTTCATTGTTGGCCTTAGAGAGATATAGCTGAACCACTGATACTGAGCCTAGACATTCATAAAGATGATGCTTGGTCATTCTGTAAATTGATATAGTCTTGAAAATGTCAAATTGGCGGCTTCTATAATTCAGAGATGGAGAAGGAAATGGCAACCCACTCCATTATTCTTGCCTGGACAGGCAAGAAGAATCCCAAGGACAGAGGAGCCTAGTGGGCTACAGTCCAGGGGGTTGCAAGAGTCAGACACAACTAAGTGACTAAACCACCACCACCATAATTCAGAGAATATATGTAAATATACCTGAAACTGGATTGTGTGCTTATTATATATGCTGCTGCTGCTGCTGTAGGTATGTATCTATGCACTTATATTTATATACATGTATATATTATATCTAATATGTAAATATATTAGGTATATGTATATATGTGTATGTATATATATATATATATGTGTGTGTGTGTGTGTATGTGTATATATATATAAATCCCCTATGGTAGAAATACGTGGAAAACAAGAAACAGACAAGTATATTAATTAAAAATATATGTAAATATACCTAAATATACCTGAAACTGGAATGTGTGCTTATTATGTATAGGTAGGTATGTATCTATGCATTTATATTTATATACATGTATATATTATATCTAATATGTAAATATATTGCTGCTGCTAAGTCGCTTCAGTCGTGTCCGACTCTGTGCGACCCCAAAGACGGAAGCTCACCAGGCTCCCCTGTCCCTGGGATTCTCCAGGCAAGAACACTGGAGTGGGTTGCCATTTCCTTCTCCAATGCATGAAAGTGAAAAGTGAAAGTGAAGCCGCTCAGTCGTGTCCGACTCTTAGCGACCCCATGGACTGGAGCCTACCAGGCTCCTCCGTCCATGGGATTTTCCAGGCAAAAGTACTGGGGTGGGGTGCCATTGCCTTCCTCGCAAATATATTAGGTATATGTATATATGTGTATGTATATATATATGTGTGTGTGTGTATGTGTATATATATATACATCCCCTATGGTAGAAATACTTGGAAAACAAGAAACAGACAAGTATATTAATTAAGAATTAATTGGATTCTCAGGTGACACAGTGGTAAAGAATCCACCAGCCAATGCAGGAATGCAAGAGATGCAGTTCAATCTCAGGATTGGGAAGATCCCCTGGAGTAGTAAATGGCAATCCACTCCAGTAATCTTGCCTGAGAAATCCCATGGACAGAGGACCCTGGCCAGCTATAGACCATGGGGTTGCAAAGAGTCAATACAACTGAGCACATGGGCTGAGTTGGATTTCAAGGTGGCGCTAATGGTAAAAAATCTGCCTGCCAATGCAGGAGATGCAGGAGAGCAGGTTCAATCCCTCAGTCAGCAAGATCCCTAGAGTAGGAAACAGCAACCCACTCCATATTCTTGCCTGACAAATCCCATGGACAGAGGAGCCTGGTGAGCTATAGTCCATGGAGTTGAATAGAGTCAGACTTACAGAATCGTACACTCATGCAGAATAAGAGAATTAGGTCAAATTAAGAGCCCAAATGGAGTTGATCATTTTCTTTTTCCTCCTCTCATTAACTGATTGTTAATAAAATTAACAGGCCTCCTTTCATTTTCTAATTGTCATTTAGATAAATATAGCAATGCATATGTGGGACACTTTTAATGTCACCAGGTTAACCCTTTTTTAAAGGAAAGTGTAGAAGTACATTCGGCAACCCAACTCTTTTAAAGTTGCGTCTTGGTTGAAATATTTTCAAGTTTTTTTTTTTTTTTTTTTTTTCAAGCCAAGCAGACTCTTCCAAAAAGTCCTGGTTCTGGCAGCACTCTGTTGGCACCCCAGGGATCAAACCCGTGCCCCATGCAGTGGGAGTGAGTGGGCCTCAGAGTTATAGAGTCTTAACCAGGGAAGCCCTTCATTTTTTTTTTTTTTTTTAATTCAGAGGAGAGCAGATTTGAGGATGCTTGTTTTCTCTTTTTTTTTTTTTTTCCCCAGCACTGAGTACATTACAGGATCTTTGTTCCCCAACTAAGGGATTGAATCCAGGCCCCCAGCAGTGAGAGCATGGAATCCTAACCACTGGACAGACAGGAAATCTATGTCTATATCTATATATGTATGTACATGTATATAATTTCAAAAGCCAGTGCACTTTAGACTTCCTTTTTCAGAAGAGGAAATTGATACAAAGGAAAAAAAGGAGCATAGAATTTCCTTGGTACCTTCATTGCTGATGATAAAATTCCATAAGGAAGGACATTGTCAGGAGTTCGCACTGCCCTCTTTTGCTTCTTATTCTTCTCTTGAACAAAGTTTGAAAATAGTACAGTGTGCTTTGCAATTAAGTTGCTTTACCCATAGCAAATGTTCTAGAGTATTTTTCCTTCTGCAGTGTGGAGACTCACAGTTTCTCCACTGGTTTGTCTTGTTAACTTGTATCTAAGAGAACACAAGAAGTGACTGGTCAGAAAGAAACTGGATACATAGAGAAAGAGTTTAATTGTTACTTTTAAGCTAAATTATTAAACTGCAAGCCATTTGAAATAGCTAAAAGACTGGGAAAAACAAATCAGCCAACACTTACATATTTTATTTCATTACTTTTTTTGTTTATACTGTTTTAATATTTTTGCACAGTAAATAATTAAACAATTAATTGGTTTTGCTTTGAAAGCAGTTACTATATAATGAAACTGAATAACATTCTGAAATAGATTTTATATATTAAAATACATATTTTTAAGTCAACTCTTAATCCAAGCACTGAAATATCCTTTTTTGTATATATGAATGGCTTAGAGTATTTTATCTTCCACTGAAATTATTTCCCAGAAATTTTTCTACTGTATTTTTAAATGTTATTCTTTTTAGATTTTAAGATGTCAAAGTTGTGACCTAATATATAAAAACACTTTAAACATATGTTAGCTTGACATGAGAGTTAAATGAGTTCAGTTCAGTCTCTTAGCCATGTTCCACTCTTTGTAACCCCATGGACTGCAGTACGCCAGGCTCCCCTATCCATCACCAACTCCCAGGGTTAGCTCAAACTCATGTCCATCGAGTCAGTGATGCCATACAACCATCTCATCCTCTGTCACCCCCTTCTCCTCCTGATTCAGTATTTTCCAGCACCAGGGTCTTTTCTAATGAGTCAGTTCTTCACAAGTTGGCCTAAGTATTGGAGCTTCAGCTTCAGCATCAGTACTTCCAATGAATATTCAGGACTGAATCCTTTAGGACTGACTGGTTGGATCTCCTTGCAGTCAGTCCAAGGGGCTCTCAAGAGTCTTCTCCAACACCACAATTCAAAATCGTCAATTCCTCAGCACTTAGTTTTCTTTATGATCCCAATCTCTCATCCATACATGACTACTGGAAAAACCATAGCTTTGACTAGATGGACCTTTGTTGGCAAAGTAACGTCTGCTTTTTAATATGCTGTCAGGCTGGTTATAGCTTTTCTTCCAGGGAGCAAACATCTTTTAATTTCATGACTGCAGTCACCATCTACAGTGATTTTGGAGCCTAAGAAAATAAAGTCTGTCATTGTTTCCCCCTCTATTTGCCATGAAGTGATGGGACGAGATGCCGTGATCTTAATTTTCTGAATGTTGAGTTTAAGTCAGCTTTTTCACTTTCCTCTTTCACTTTCATCAAAATGTTCTTCACTTCTTCTTTGCTTTCTGCCATAAAGACAATGTCATCTGCATATCTGAGGTTATTGATATTTCTCCTGGCAATCTTGATTCCAGCTGTGCTTCATCCAGCCTGGCATTTTGCATGATGTATTCTGCATACAAGTTAAATAAGCAGGGTGACAATAACAGCCTTGACATACTCCTTTCCCCATTTGAAACCAGTCTGTTGTTCCATGTCCGGTTGTAACTCTTGCTTCTTGACCAGCATACAGATTTCTCAGGAGGCAGGTAATGTGATCTGGTATTCCCATCTGTTGAAGAATTTTCCACAGTTTGTTGTGATCCACACAAAAGCTTTGGTATAGTCATTAAAGCACAAGTAGATGTTTTTCTGGAACTCTCTTGCTTTTTCTATAATCCAACAGATGATGGATCACTCACCTAGAGAGTTAAATAGAACCATTAAATGCCTTAAAATATTTTCAAGTTTAAGATATCTGAAATTAACATACTTGGCTATTGATATTTGGAGAGAAATGTTTTTCTGAATATGTAGCTAGATTAAAAAGTACAGCTTGACCATTTTAGTTCTACATAGAAATATAAGCTTAGGCAATACATAACAAGTGACAGACTTTATTTTTTGGAGCTCCAAAATCACTGCAGATGGTAACTGCAGCCATGATATTAAAAGATGCCTTCTCCTTGAAAGAAAAATTATGACCAACATAGACAGCATATTCGGGGAAGGCAATGGCACCCCACCCCAGTACTTTTGCCTGGAAAATCCCATGGACGGAGGATCCTGGTAGGCTCCAGTCCATGGGGTCGCTGAGAGTCAGACACGACTGAGCGACTTCACTTTCACTTTTCACTTTCATGCATTGGAGAAGGAAATGGCAGCCCACTCCAGTGTTCTTGCCTGGAGAATCCCAGGGATGGGGGAGCCTGGTGAGCTTCCGTCTATGAGGTCGCACAGATTCGAACACAACTGAAGCGACTTAGCAGCAGCAGCAGACAGCATATTAAAAAGCAGAGACATTACTTTGCCAAC
The DNA here is from genome assembly GCA_935064755.1 of Tragelaphus eurycerus. Classification (NCBI taxonomy): domain Eukaryota; kingdom Metazoa; phylum Chordata; class Mammalia; order Artiodactyla; family Bovidae; genus Tragelaphus; species Tragelaphus eurycerus. Next base: position 1,252,792 of record CAKXYN010000057.1, on the reverse strand, counting down.
AAAGATCTGTCTAGTCAAGGCTATGGTTTTTCCAGTGGTCATGTATGGATGTGAGAGTTGGACTATAAAGAAAACTGAGCACTGAAGAATTGATGCCTTTGAAGTGTGGTGTTGGAGAAGACTCTTGAGAGTCCCTTCGTCTGCAAGGAGATCCAACCAGTCAATCCTAAAGGAAATTAGTTTTGAATATTCATTGGAAGGACTGATGCTGAAGCTGAAACTCCAATACTTTGGCCACCTGATGCGAAGAACTGACTCATTTAAAAAGACCCTGATGCTGGGAAAGATCGAAGGCAGGAGGAGAAGGGGATGACAGAGGTTGAGATGGTTGGATGGCATCACTGACTCAATGGACATGAGCCTAGTAAACTCTGGGAGTTGGTGATGGACAGGGAGGCCTGGAGTGCTGCAGTCCATGGGGTTACAAAGAGTCGGACACTGAACTGAACTGAATACATAACAATATAAAATATTTTACGAACTTTCAAATAATAAAGTCATTTTACACTCTTATGTGACATCAATTAACTGAAGGTAAATTATATATTTTGATCTAAACACCAATGAAAATGTTATGAATCACTTGTATTTACTCCGGTTGAAAAGAACTTTGTTTCTCCTTTGAAGCATTTCCAAATTACTGCTAACATATATATTATCTCTCTCTGTTTTATATATATATATGTATATATGACAAAGACTTTCTCCATCTGGAAAATAAAGTATACATTACTGTCATATGTCTAATATACAAGCTTTGAGTTTTGCAGAGTAATAACAAGGAATTTCGGAAGGGTCTGATGGGAAAGCTGGAAGAGATGAAGGAGTTTGTCTGCAGTAGAAAAGCACAAGGTTATACTTGATTGGCTTTAAGATGGTCCCTCACATCCAAATCAGTATTTAACATGAAGATATGCTATACTAGTAGAAAAAGAACCAGCCTGTAAGGGTGCAGAGGAGCTACTGTGTCCTCTGACATGTCCGAGTGTGATCAAAATTGCAGTCTATTCTTCAGAGAGTTTATATAATCATGTGCCTTACTTGTTATCAAAAACTTTCTTTCCTTTAAAATTTTATTTGGGATTAGTCATCAGATGATTTTTCCTCCAAAGTCAAGTTTTCATTAAAATATTTATGTTTTTCTGAGGAGATGAAGACTACCTAAAGAAAAATTATCTGAAAAATCTATACATTATTAATTGGTATGTTCTAAGAAATACTCTTTTTTAAGGATGGTTGTACACATGGGTAGTGGTTTTGTGTGCACATATGTTGTTCCATAATGATACTTACATTCTTGCTGATATAGAAGAAGCAACATGGTGTAATATACCCTGGTGGAGTTGGGGCCAGGAATCCTTGGAAAATATTTTAGTTTTGTCATTAACCAGCTTCATGCTGTTATAGTAGTCATCGATCCTCTCTGCACTTCAGTTTCCACATTTATAAAATGAGGAGCATAGACGAGATGATTTCTAAAGTCTTTTCCAATTCTAATAAGTAAGGTACCTCCTTCCACTGTGATTCTTAAAGGTGAAATTTTAATTATTTTATGGTTCATTACACAGTAGTTTTGAAATAAGAAGCATGCATTGACTAACATATCTTCATCCTTGATATGGAAATTTGTTTTGTAATTACTTCCAAAATATCTTTCTTAAATGATGCTCTATAAATATGGTAAAAAAAAATAGTTAAAAAGAAAATAAAGTTACACTGTTAATGGTGGAATATATTTAGACTTCCAACAATTTTTGTTATCTTTAAGAATCTATTGCATGTTAAACACTGATTTTTTAAATTTTTATTTTATTTTTTAACTTTACAATATTGTATTGATTTTGCCATACATCAAAATGAATCCACCACAGGTATACATGTGTTCCCCATCTTGAACCCTCCTCCCACCTCCCTCCCCATACCATCCCTCTGGGTTGTCCCAGTGCACCAGCCCCAAGCATCCAGTATCGTGCATTGAACCTGGACTGGTGACTCATTTCATATATGCTATTATACATATTTCATTGCCATTCTCCCAAATCATCCTACACTCTCCCTCTCCCAGAGTCCAAAATACTGTTCTATACATCAGTGTCTCTTTTGCTGTCTCGTATACAGGGTTATTGTTACCATCTTTCTAAATTCCATATATATGCATTAGTATACTGTATTGGTATTTTTCTTTCTGGCTTACTTCACTCTGTATAATAGGCTCCAGTTCCATCCACCTCCTTAGAACTGACTCAAATGCATTCTTTTTAATGGCCGAGTAATACTTCATTGTGTATATGTACCACAGCTTTCTTATCCATTCATCTGCTGATGGACATCTAGATTGCTTCCATGTCCTTGCTATTATAAACAGTGCTGCGATGAACATTGGGGTACACATGTCTCTTCAATTCTGGTTTTCTCAGTGTGTATGCCCAGCAGTGGGATTGCTGGATCATAAGGCAGTTCTATTCCCAGTTTTTTTGAGAAATCTCCACACTGTTCTCCATAGTGGCTGTACTAGTTTGCATTCCCACCAACAGTGTAAGAGGGTTCCCTTTTCTCCACACCCTCTCCAGCATTTATTGCTTGTAGACTTTTGGATCGCAGCCATTCTGACTGGCATGAAATGGTACCTCATAGTGGTTTTGATTTGCATTTCTCTGATAATGAGTGATGTTGAGCATCTTTTCATGTGTTTGTTAGCCATGTGTATGTCTTCTTTGGAGAAATGTCTATTTAGTTCTTTGGCCCATTTTTTGATTGGGTCATTTATTTTTCTGGAATTGATCTGTAGGAATTGCTTGTATATTTTTGAGATTAGTTGTTAGTTGCTTCATTTGCTATTATTTTCTCCCATTCTGAAGTCTGTCTTTTCACCTTGCTTACTGATTTTTAATAGAAATAATTTTTTAGTAAAACATTTAAGGAAGATTTTGAAGAGAGAGAGAGAAAGAACAAGATTTGGGGAAAAAAGTGGCAAATGTAGAAAACATTTGGTAAAACAGAGACTGAGTCTAAGAAAAATCATGCCTACAAAAACAACTCTGATCTTTCAACACATTTAATCAACATGATAAGATCCCACAAAGTTTCAGGCCTTTAATAAGTGCCTTACTTTTTAAATTTATTTTTTGTGGTTTTATAAGCTTATTTTGGAGGATTTAAATTCATAATATTAATAGTAATAAGGTTGGACCTGTTCCAAGGCAAAGTAGTTTTGGATGTATATATTTGTTTGTACTCTGATACTTTTTATTGAAAGCATTTTGCCTGTGATAAAACAGGCCAGTTTCCTACTATGCTTAGCCAGAATTATTTGTCACGTTCAGCTGACAGTTGCTAATAAAACCTTCACAAGAACTCCATCACCCAATTATCTAAAAATAACCTCATGTGTTCTTTTTATGGTTTTAGCTGCCTAATAAAATTCAGTGTTCTGTTACATACTGAAGATTCAGTCTATAAAAGAAATACTCTACAATAAAATAAGTTCTTACCAATGGTATAAAATAGGATTTAAAAAGATTATTCATTTAGTTGTATCAATACTTCAAAGACAGCTCAAAACTACATAATCAGGTTCTAAGTATTCTTTGAGTATCTTTCTTCTTTATTTGATTTATTAAGCTTGTTCCTAATTTGTCCATTCTTCATCTTCCCAAACACAAAATAAAAGTTAAGATTTAAACTTCAAGATAATCAATAATACAATATAGTAAAAAAGTCACAACTGTACAAAATGCATCAGAAGTGCCCATGACTAACAGTTTTCATTTTATTCTCCTTGTCTCAAATATTTTTCTCAGGAATTTTGTGTTTTTGACTCCATGTAACAAACCACTACAAATTTAATTAAGGATTTGTAAATATTCCCCACCTCTGATAAAATCTGATAATTTGATTTTCTCATACTGTTTGAAACATACTACTAATGCAATCAGATCAGATCAGTCGCTCAGTCGTGTCCGACTCTTTGCGACCCCATGAACCGCAGCACGCCAGGCCTCCCTGTCCATCACCAGCTCCCGGAGGTCACCCAGACTCGCATCCATCGAGTCAGTGATGCCATCCAGCCATCTCATCCTCTGTCGTCCCCTTCTCCTCCTGCCCTCAATCCCTCACAGCATCAGAGTCTTCTCCAATGAGTTAACTCTTCGCATGAGGTGGCCAAAATACTGGAGCTTCAGCTTTAGCATCATTTCTTCCAAAGAAATTCCAGGGCTGATCTCCTTCAGAATGGACTGGTTGGATCTTCTTGCAGTCCAAGGGACTCTCAAGAGTCTTCTCCAACACCACAGTTCAAAAGCATCAATTCTTCAGCGCTCAGCCTTCTTCACAGTCCAGCTCTCACATCCATATATGACCACAGGAAAGACCATAGCCTTGACTAGGCGAACCTTTGTTGGCAAAGTGATGTCTCTGCTTTTGAATATGCTATCTAGGTTGGTCATAACTTTCCTTCCAAGGAGTAAGCGTCTTTTAATTTCATGGCTGCAGTCACCATCTGCAGTGATTTTGGAGCCCAGAAAAATTAAGTCTGACACTGTTTCCACTGTTTCTCCATCTATTTCCCATGTAGTGATGGGACCAGATGCCATGATCTTCGTTTTCTGAAATGTTGAGCTTTAAGCCAACCTTTTCACTCTCCACTTTCACCTTCATCAAGAGGCTTTTGAGTTCCTCTTCACTTTCTGCCATAAGGGTGGTGTCATCTGCATATCTGAGGTTATTGATATTTCTCCCAGCAATCTTGATTCCAACTTGTGTTTCTTCCAGTCCAGCATTTCTCATGATGTACTCTGCATATAAGTTAAATAAACAGGGTGACAATATACAGCCTTGACGTACTCCTTTTCCTATTTGGAACCAGTCTGTTGTTCCATGTCCAGTTCTAACTGTTGCTTCCTGACCTGCATACAGATTTCTTAAGAGGCAGATCAGGTGGTCTGGTACTCCCATCTCTTTCAGAATTTTCCACAGTTTATTGTGAGCAATACCAGATTCATATATAAAACCTTGCAACAACACAAGAAAACATGAACTTTTAAAAAGAACATCAGTTCAGTTCAGTCACTCAGTCGTGTCCAACTCTTTGCAACCCCATGAATCGGAGCATGCCAGGCCTCTCTGTCCATCACCAACTCCCGGAGTTCACTCAAACTCACCTCCATCGAGTCAGTGATGCCGTTCAACCATCTCATCCTCTGTCGTCCCCTTTTCCTCCTGCCCCCAATCCCTCCCAGCATCAGAGTCTTTTCCAATGAGTCAACTCTTCACATGAGGTGGCCAAAGTACTAGAGTTTCAGCTTTAGCATCATTCCTTCCAAAGTAATCCCAGGGATTTCCCTGGATCTCCTTCAGAATGGACTGGTTGGATCTCCTTGCAGTCCAAGGGACTCTCAAGAGTCTTCTCCAACACCACAGTTCAAAGCATCAATTCTGCGGTGCTCAGCTTTCTTCACAGTCTAACTCTCACATCCATATATGACCACTGGAAAAACAATAGCCTTGACTAGACGGAACTTTGGTGGCAAAGTAATGTCTCTGCTTTTCAATATGCTATCTAGGTTGGTCATAACTTTTCTTCCAAGGAGTAAGCGTCTTTTAATTTCATGGCTGCTCACCATCTGCAGTGATTTTGGAACCCCCAAAATAAAGTCTGACACTGTTTCCACTGTTTCCTCATCTATTTCCCATGAAGTGATGGGACCGGATGCCATGATCTTCATTTTCTGAATGTTGAGCTTTAAGCCAACTTTTCACTCTCCACTTTCACTTTCATCAAGAGGCTTTTAAGTTCTTCTTCACTTTCTGCCATAAGGGTGGTGTCATCTGCATATCTGAGGTGAGTGATATCTCTCCCAGCAATCTTGATTCCAGCTTGTTTTTCTTCCAATCCAGCGTTTCTCATGATGTAATCTGCATATAAGTTAAATAAGCAGGGTGACAATATACAGCCTTGATGTAGTCCTTTTCCTATTTGGAACCAGTCTGTTGTTCCATGTCCAGTTCTAACTGTTGCTTCTTGACCTGCATATAGGTTTCTCAAGAGGATTTATTTTCACAGATACTCCTATTTTCAGTTATTTTCTTTCACAGTGTACTCTTGAATCTTATGAAAACAACAAAATCTTAAAAACATTAATAAATATATCATAAGATACTTCAAATCATATGCCTTTCCAAGGTTTTTTCCCCCACCCCCCACCCCAATACACACTTGAGGACTATACTCAGAATATGTTAGTCCAGGTACTGCTGGCTGGACCTGCCCATTTAGAAGAAATGGCTAGTGCAGACCTCCTGCTGGGCCTGTTCTTCATTTTAAAATGAATGCATCTGAGATGTTGAGTGATGGGAAGAGACTGGAGCAGTGGAAGCAGGGGAGCTTGTTTCCAAACTTTTTTTAAAATATTGCAATAGTTTTACAATTGTTCAGCTAATAACTCTTTAGGTGGGCCAGTGAATTCCCCACCCTGTATTAACTGAAAATGTATCTTTCAACATTATTCTCATGGTACACAAAATGGAAATTTACATAATTTGGATATTTTTCTTATGTGGGGAGACAGCAAATTAGCCAAGATGGCATTTTCAGGCTCTCTTGCCATTATGTTTTGTAAATAATGACTATGTAACAACTGATATTATTTTTAGTACTGTGTATGCACATCACAAGGTGGTTGCTTAGTCATGGATTACTGTGTGCAGTGCTCCTGTATGAGTTCCACTTGAAAAAAGTGGTGGCATCACTGCTGTCATAAGCAGGATGAGAAGAAATACAATTGGCATAGTTGGCAGGATATCCAACAGATAGAGGAACCTGAGGATCCACTGGATAGAGGAAGCCAGTGGCCACCATATAGCATGTGATACCACATGGCTGCCATCCTCTCCTCGCAGACTCTGGTGGAAGACTGGGAGGTGATGGATGGGTCACCGGATAGCATCGAAAAGGCATTACATGTGGTGAGTTCCCATTTGCAGAACAGAGTAGCATAGACTGCCACTGACACCATGGGGTAGATTTTCCTGACTTCCCTGAAGGTGAATATGTTGAGTGCTCTATGAGATGCTGCACTAGGGTGCAAAGGGCAGAGATGCTTGGAAGAGCTAGAGCAATGTGTACTGACATTACGAGCAAGAACCTTGTGGCCCTGAAGAACCCAGCAAGGCAGTAAGCGACAGTGATGATGAACATTATGAGACTGTGGGTCTCATAATGCCCTACTTGGCAGCAAGGTCCATTGTGCAGCAGAAAGTGAAGCATGAGCAGCCTATGGCCCAGGAGGGACATTCTTAAAGTCCCTCAACATGACTGAGTTCATGACATATCGACCAAATACTCAGATGGAGTTGATTGACTTGGGTAAGCAGTTTCAGCAAATGCAAGGGGGACCCTTGCTAGTGTGGCTTTTGCAACTCTGGAACACAGGGATAGGCCCAGCACCTGTGGGGTTTTTGCAGGTCCTTACTGAGAGAAGTGGAGGGATGGCATGCAAGACACCATTTTGAAAGTGTGAAGATTACCCCAAGGGGAGCCCAAACTTGCCAGGGTTTCATCTGGGTTACATGGATGCAAATATGGGCTGATCTGTGTGAAGGTACTCTGTAAAGGCCTTTCCTGTGATGTAGATTTAGTAGCAGTGTATAATGGCTGTTCTATGATATGATACTACCCTCTGATTCTCTTGCATACTTAGAACTGTGTGAAAGCATTTGGAATCACATGAGTGGGCTGTGAATGCTACAGAAATTCCCCCTTAAACTGGTGGGCCCGGTGCCTGTAGGGGATTTTTGGGGGTCCTCAAGGAGAAACTACATAAGGATGGGGTTGCCCCAGTGGAGGCCTTCCTGCAATCTCACAAGGACAGACTGTGGACTGGATTTGGCCATGGAAGATAATGGCACTCCATATGAGATGGGTGGCTCATCTAGCCCAGTGAGGGCTGCAACATGAGTTCCAGGACATACCTGGCATAGGGTTTATTGACGTTGTAGCTACTGCTGTTGCAAGATGTAAATCCAAGGTTCAGTGTTACTTGCCAAGGGAATATCCAGCCTCTTAGCTCATGCCTTGCCTACCATGAATTCAGTGAACAGTGTGAACAGTGATACACTTGGCACAATGAGCAGAATCAGCTGTTTAATTAATAAATACTGTTTATTAATTAAAAAAAAAATTTTGGGGGGATATCATAGGTGCAAGGCTAGGCCCAGAAGAAAAGAAGACTATAATAAACTTATTTATATATTATATACTAGATCTGATAGATAGAGTGCCTGATGAACTATGGAATGAGGTTCGTGACATTGTACAGGAGACGGGGATCAAGACCATATCCATGGAAAAGAAATACAAAAGAGCAAAATGGCTGTCTGGGGAGGCCTTACAAATAGCTGTGAAAAGAAGAGAAGCAAAGGAGAAAAGGAAAGATATAAACATTTGAATGCAGAGTTCCAAAGAATAGAAAGAAGACATAAGAAAGCGTTCTTCAGCAATCAATGCAAAGAAATAGAGGAAAACAACAGAATAGGAAAGACTAGAGATCTCCTCAAGAAAATTACAGATACCAAGTGAACATTTTATGCAAAGATGGGCTTGATAAAGGACAGACATGGTATGGACCTAACAGAGGCAGAAGATATTAAGAAGAGGTGGCAAGAATACACAGAAGAACTGCACAAAAAAGATCTTCATGACCCAGATAATCATGATGGTGTGATCACTCACCTAGAGCCAAACATCCTGGAATGTGAAGTCAAGTGGGCTTTAGAAAGCATCACTACGAACAAAGCTAGTGGAGGTGATGGAATTCCAGTTGAGCTTTTTCAAATCCTGAAAGATGATGCTCTGAAAGTGCTGCACTCAACAAGCCAGCAAATTTGGAAAACTCAACAGTGGCCACAGGACTGGAAAAGGTCAGTTTTCATTCCAATCCCAAAGAAAGGCAATGCCAAAGAATGCTCAAACGACCGCACAATTGCACTATTCTCACACACTAGTAAAGTAATGCTCAAAATTCTCCAAGCTAGGCTTCAGCAATACGTGAACCGTGAACTTCCAGATGTTCAAGCTGTTTTAGAAAAGGAGAGGAATCAGATATTAAATTGCCAACATCTGCTGGATCATGGAAAAAGCAAGAGAGTTCCAGAAAAACATCTATTTCTGCCTTATTGACTATGCCAAACCCTTTGACTGTGTGGATCACAATAAACTGTGGAAAATTCTGAAAGAGAAGGAAATGCCAGACCACCTGACCTGCCTCTTGTGAAACCTGTATGCAGGTCAGGAAGCAACAGTTAGAACTGGACATGGAACACCAGACTGCTTCCAAATAGGAAAAGGAGTACGTCAAGGCTGTATATTGTCACCCTGCTTATTTAACTTATATGAAGAATACATCATGAGAAATGCTGGGCTGGAAGAAGCACAAGCTGGAATCAAGATTGCCGGGAGAAATATCAATAACCTCAGATATGCAGATGATACCACCCTTATGGCAGAAAGTGAAGAGGAATTTAAAAGCCTCTTGATGAAAGTGAAAGTGGAGAGTGAAAAAGTTGGCTTAAAGCTCAACATTCAGTAGACGAAGATCATGGCATCCGGTCCCATCACTACATGGGAAATAGATGAGGAAACAGTGGAAATAGTGTCAGACTTTATTTTTCTGGGCTCCAAAATCACTGCAGATGGTGACTGCAGCCATGAAATTAAAAGACGCTTACTCCTTGGAAGGAAAGTGATGACCAACCTAGATAGCATATTCAAAAGCAGAGATTACTTTGCCAACAAAGATTCACCTAGTCAAGGCTATGGTCTTTCCTGTGGTCATGTATGGATGTGAGAGCTGGACTGTGAAGAAGGCTGAGTGCCAAAGAATTGATGCTTTTGAACTGTGGTGTTGGAGAAGACTCTTGAGATTTCCTTGGACTTCGAGGAGATCCAACCAGTCCATTCTGAAGGAGATCAGCCCTGGGATTTCTTTGGAAGGAATGATGCTAAAGCTGAAACTCCAGTATTTTGGCCACCTCATGCGAAGAGTTAACTCATTGGAGAAGACTCTGATGCTGGGAGGGATTGGGGGCAGGAGGAGAAGGGGATGACAGAAGATGAGATGGCTGGATGGCATCACTGACTCGATGGATGTGAGTCTGAGTGACCTCCGAGAGTTGATGATGGACAGGGAGGCCTGGCGGGCTGCGATTCATGGGTCTCAAAGAGTCGGACACGACTGAGCGACTGATCTGATCTGATCTGATCAACAGCCATAAAGCTCAGAATAAGGCACCCCATTCAAGACCTAGAGTCCAAAAAGTATCTTGGGAAAAGAACCCATTTTTTCCAAAATACTGCAGATTAAATGATAATTAGTCATCAATAAGTATGTCAAAATACATATTTATTTACATTAAAATTGTGTAGAGAATTAATTAATAGCTTTTCCTAGGCAAGGTGACTGAAGAATAAACAAATAACCAAAGTAAACTAACACCTTAATTTATATGTTACTGGAGGGACTAAAACCTGAGCAGCCAGCCTTAGGGTGGAGCCAACATCTTCACGGGGAATTGATCCATAGGTCACACAGCCTCAGCAAACTTTTTTTTTTTTTTTTTCCTCTAAGTGAATATAGATATAGTTCATGTAGCACTGGTGGCTCAGACGGTAAAGCGTCTGTCTACGATATGGGAGACCCGGGTTCGATTCCTGGTTTGGGAAGATCCCTTGGAGAAGGAAATGGCAATCCACTCCAGTACTATTGCCTGGAAAATCCCATGGACAGAGGAGCCTGGTAGGCTACAGTCCATGGGGTCGCAAAGAGTCGGACACGACTGAGCAACTTCACGTTCACATTCAAATGGAAAACCAGTATGAACACAGCAATGTAGTAGCAAGATTCACTGAAAAGGAAAGAACACAGTGTATCTTTTCTCACTTCTCTGTTTGTAGGTCAAGTTGAGGAAAACCTAATGAGTTATCTAGGGCAAACCTTAGCACCAAAAATGGTTAAAACAAAACAAAACAAAACAATGACTCAGACCTCTTCAGTCTAATTGACACTGAATAAAGAGGTTTCAATAAAGAGGTAGTGAAAATACTGAAGGAATTAAGTCAACTAACAGAAATTGACTTTGAGTAGACTCTGGGAGTTGGTGATGGACAGGGAAGACTGGTGTGCTGTGATTTATGGGGTTGCAAAGAGTTAGACATGACTAAGTGACTGAACTGAACTGAGACTTTCAAGTAGGCCATGGCAAGTGTGAACACTGACATCTTTGGAACTATTAAACTAATATGAATGAGAATGGGTCAATTTAATTCAGCTGACCATTATACCCAGTACTGTGGGCAAGAATCCCTTAGAAGGAAAGGAGTAGCCCTCATAATCAACAAAAGAGTCCAAATGCAGTGTTTTGGTGCAGTCTTAAAAACAAAGAAATGATCTCAGTTTTTTTTAGATAAACCATTCAACATAACAGTAATCCAAGTCTATGCCCCCAAACACTAATGTCAAAGAAGCTGAAGTCAAATAGTTCTGTGAAGATCTACAAGACTTTCTAGAATTAGCACCAAAAAAGGATGTCCTTTCCATCATAGTGGGTTGCAGTACAAAAGTAGAAAGTTAACAGATACTTGGAGTAGTAGGCAAACTTGGCCTTGGAGTACAAAATGAATCAAGGAAAAGATTAACAGAGTTTTGTGAAGACAATACTCTGGCCAAAGCAAACACCCTTTTCCAACAACGTAAGAGAAAAATCTTCAAGAAAATTGGAGATATCAAGGGAAAATTTCATGCAAAGATGGGCAGAATTAAGGACAGAAACTGCAAGGACCTAAGAGAAGCAGAAGAGATAAAGAAGAGGTGGCAAGAATACATAGAAGAACTTTACAAAAAAGGTCTTAATGACTTGGATAATCATGATGGTGTAGTCACTTACCTAGAGCTGGACATCCTGGAATATGAAATAGAAAGGTATTAGGAAGCATTACTATGAACAAATGTGGTAGAGGGGATGGAATTTCAGCTGAGGCATTTCAAACCTAAAAGATGATGCTGTTAAAGTGCTGCAGGCAATATGTCAGCAAATTAGGAAACTCAGCAATGGCTGCAGGACTGGAAAAGGTCAGCTTTCATCCCAATCTCAAAGAAAGGCAATGTCAAAGAGCACTAAAACTACTGCACAATTATGCTCATTTCAAGTGTTACCAAGGTAATGCTCAAAATCCTTCAAGCTAGACTTTAATAGTATGTGAATCAAAAACTTCCAGATGTTCAAGCTTGATTTAGAAATGGCAGAGGAACAAGAGATCAAATTGCCAACATCCATCAGATAATAGAGGAAACAAGGAAATTTCAGGAAAATCTCTACTTCTACTTCATTGAGTATGCTAAAGCAATTGACTGTGTGTGGTCACAATAAATTGTGGGAAATTCTTATAGAGACAGGAATACCAGACCACCTTAACTGTCTCCTGAGAAACCTGTATGCAAGACAAGAAGCAAGAGGTAGAACAAGAAATGAAACAACCAATTAATTTCACTTCAGTCCTTCAGTCGTGTCTGACTCTTTTTGATCCCATGGACTACAGCATGCCAGGCTTCCCTGTCCATCACCAACACCCAGAGTTTGCTCAAACTCATGTCCAGGGAGTTGGTGATGCCATCCAACCATCTTATCCTCTGTCAGCCCCTTCTCCTCCTGCCTTCAATATTTTCCAACATCAGAGTCTTTTCAAAGGATTTAGTTTTTCACATCAGGTGGCCAAAGTATTGGAGCTTCAGCTTCAGCATCAGTCCTTCCAATGAATATTCAGTACTTATTTCTTTTAGGATTGAATGATCTGATCTCCTTGCAGTCCAAGGGACTCCCAAGAGTCTTCTGTAACACCACAACTCATTGGCACTCAGCTTTCTTTATGGTCCAACTCTCACATCCATATATGACTACTAGTCCATTGACCAGATGGACCTTTGTAGGCAAAGTAATGTCTCTCTTTTTTAATAAGCTATCTAGGTTTGCCATGGTTTTTCTTCCAAGGAGCAAGCATCTTTTAATTTCATGGCTGCACTCACTATTTGTAGTCATTTTGGAGGCCAAGAAAATAAAGTTTGTCACTGTTTCCATTGCTTCCCCATCTATTTGCCATGAAATTATGGAATTGGATACCATGATCTTCATTTTCTGAATGTTGAGTTTTAAGCCAAGTTTTTCATTCCCCTCCTTCATTTTTATCAAGAGGCTCTTTAGTTCTTCTTTGCTTTCTTCCATTAGGGTGGTGTCATCTGCATATCTGAGGTTATCAATATTTCTCCTGGCAATCTTGATTCCAGCTTGTGATTCTTCCAGCCCAGTGTTCCTCATGATGTATTCTGCATATAAGTTAAATAAAGAGGGTGACAGAATACAGACTTGACATACTCCTTTCCCAATTTGGAACCAGTCCATTGTTCCAAGTCCAGTTCTAACTGTTGCTTACAGATTTTTCAGGAGGCAGGTAAACTGGTATGGTATTCCCATCTGTTTAAGAGTTTTCTCAGTTAGTTTGTTGTGATCCACACAGTCAAAGGCTATGGTGTAGTCAATAAAGCAGAAGTATATGTTTTTCTGAAACTCTCTTGCTTGTTCTATGATCCAACATATGTTTGCAATTTGATCTCTGGAACAATGTACTGGCTCAAAAATGTGAAAAAAGTACATCAAGGCTCTATTTTGTACTCTGCTTATTTAATGTATATGCAGAATATTTAATGTGAAATGCTAGGCTGGATAAATAACAAACTGGAATCTAGATTGATGGCAGGAATATTAACAACTTCAGATAAGCAGATGATACCACTCTAATGGCAGAAAGTAAAGAGGAACTAAAGAGCTTCTTAAAGCAGATGGAAAAGGAGAGTTAATAAGCTGGTTTAAAAGTCAACAGTCAGCAAACTAAAATCATGGCATCTGAGCCCATTACTTCATGTCAAAAAGATGATGGAAAAGTGGAAACAGTGGCAGGTTTTATTTTCTTATGTTCCAAAATCACTGCAGATGGTCACTGTAGCCATGAAATTAAGAGATGCTTGCTTCTTGGAAGGAAAGCAATGACAAACCTAGACAGAGTAATGAAAGCAGAGATATCACTTTGCCAATAAATGTCTGTATAGTCAAAGCTATGGATTTTCTAGTAGTCATATATGGATGTGAGAGTTGGATGATAAAAGACAGCTGACCACCAAAGAATTGATGCTTTTGAATTGTGTTTCAGACAAGAGTCTTGACCACCAGGAGACCAAACCAGTCAATTTTCAAAGAAATAAACCTTGAATATTCATTGAATGGACTGATGCAGACGCTGAAATTCCAGTACTTTGGCCTTGTGATGCAAGAGCCAACTCATTGGAAAAGACCCTGATGCTGGCAAAGATTGAATTCAAGAGGGGAAGGGAGCAACGGAGGATAAGATGGTTGGATGGCATGACCAACTCAATGGAATGAGTTTGGCCAGACTCTGGAAGCTAGAGAAGGACAGGGAACCCTGGTGCTGCAGTCCATAAGGTGGCAGAGTTGTATATGACATAGCAAGTGAACTACAACAACCACAAAAATGACTGAAAACTCTTCTCTAAATAAAAAATAAGAATTCATAGAAGAGAAAAAAATTACATTTGGAAAATACATCACATCAGATCAGATCAGATCAGTCGCTCAGTCGTGTCCGACTCTTTGCGACCCCATGAACCGCAGCACGCCAGGCCTCCCTGTCCATCACCAGCTCCTGGAGGTCACTCAGACTCGAATCCATCGAGTCAGTTGTGCCATTCAGCCATCTCATCCTCTGTCGTCCCCTTCTCCTCCTGCCCTCAATCCCTCCCAGCATCAGACTCTTCTCCAATGAGTCAACTCTTCACATGAGGTGGCCAAAATACTGGAGTTTCAGCTTTAGCATCATTCCTTCTAAAGAAATTCCAGGATTGATCTCCTTCAGAATGGACTGGTTGGATCTTCTTGCAGTCCAAGGGACTCTCAAGAGTCTTCTCCAACACCACAGTTCAAAAGCATCAATTCTTCGGCACTCAGCCTTCTTCACAGTTCAGCTCTCACATCCATACATGACCACAGGAAAGACCATAGCCTTGACTAGGAGAACCTTTGTTGGCAAAGTGATGTCTCTGCTTTTGAAGATGCTATCTAGGTTGGTCATAACTTTCCTTCCAAGGAGTAAGCGTCTTTTAATTTCATGGCTGCAGTCACCATCTGCAGCACATCACATAGTACACAGATTAAAAAAAAAAAAAAAATTTAAGTGTGGATTGAATGATGACCATAATTAAAACCAATAGGATGAAGATGTAAAATAGGACATCAGAGATCAGATCAGATCAGTCACTCAGTCGTGTCCGACTCTTTGTGACCCCATGAACTGCAGCACGACAGGCCTCTGTGTCCATCACCAGCTCCCGGAGGTCACTCAGACTCACATCCATCAAGTAAGTGATGCCATCCAGCCATCTCATCCTCTGTCGTCCCCTTCTCCTCCTGCCCCCAATCCCTCCCAGCATCAGAGTCTTCTCCAATGAGTCAACTCTTCGCATGAGGTTGCCAAAATACTGGAGTTTCAGCTTTAGCATCATTCCTTCCAAAGAAATTCCAGGATTGATTTCCTTCAGAATGGACTTGTTGGATCTCCTTGTAGTCCAAGGGACTCTCAAGAGTCTTCTCCAACACCACACTTCAAAAGCATCAATTCTTCGGCACTCAGCCTTCTTCACAGTTCAGCTCTCACATCCATACATGACCACAGGAAAGACCATAGCCTTGACTAGGCGAACCTTTGTTGGCAAAGTGATGTCTCTGCTTTTGAAGATGCTATCTAGGTTGGTCATAACTTTCCTTCCAAGGAGTAAGCGTCTTTTAATTTCATGGCTGCAGTCACCATCTGCAGTGATTTTGGAGCACAGAAAAATAAAGTCTGACACTGTTTCCACTGTTTCTCCATCTATTTCCCATGTAGTGATGGGACCGGATGCCATGATCTTTGTTTTCTGAATGTTGAGCTTTAAGCCAACCTTCTCACTCTCCACTTTCACTCTCATCAAGAGGCTTTTTAGCTGCTCTTCACTTTCTGCCATAAGAGTGGTGTCATCGTCATATCTGAGGCTATTGATATTTCTCCCAGCAATCTTGATTCCAACTTGTGTTTCTTCCAGTCCAGCATTTCTCATGATGTACTCTGCATATAAGTTAAACAAACTGGGTGTCAATATACAGCCTTGACATACTCCTTTTCCTATTTGGAACCAGTCTGTTGTTCCATGTCCAGTTCTAACTGTTGCTTCCCGACCTGCATACAGGTTTCTCAAGAGGCAGATCAGATGGTCTGGTATTCCCATCTCTTTCAGAATTTTCCATAGTTTATTGTGATCTACACAGTCAAAGGCTTTGGCATAGTCAATAAAGCAGAAATAGATGTTTTTCTGGAACTCTCTTGCTTTTTCCATGATCCAGCAGATGTTGGCAATTTGATCTCTGGTTCCTCTGCCTTTTCTAAAACCAGCTTGAACATCAGGAAGTTCATGGTTCACATATTGCTGAAGCCTGGCTTGGAGAATTTTGAGCATCACTTTACTAGCGTGTGAGATGAATGCAATTGTGCGCACATAAAAAAACAGGACATAAAATCATAAAATGTGGGGTAGGAAAGTAAGAAAATATATAAATTTTCCCTTAGAATCTGTTTGAGCCTATAAGACTACCACTCTAAAAGATAGTAAATATAAGAAGGAATTAATGTACTCAAAAAACAAGATCCTTACAAATTAAAAAACGGAATTTATTTATAAATCCAAAAAAAGAGAATATAAGTATAGGCAAAAAATGTTCATCAAGCCACAAAAGAAAAAAAAAAGAACAAAGAAGAAATATAAAATTGAATAGGAAAACAAGATTTAAAATGCAGTAAGTACATTTTTATCAATAATTAAGAAGAGGTGGCAAGTATACACAGAAGAATTGTCCAAAAAAATCTTCACGACACAGATAATCTCACTGGTGTGATCACTGATCTAAAGCCAGACCTCCTGGAATGTGAAGTCAAGAGGGCCTTAGAAAGCATCACTAGGAATGAAAAACATCTGTCTCTGCTTTATTGACTATGCCAAAGCCTTTTACTGTGTAGACCACATTAAACTGTGGAAAATTCTGAAAGAGATGGGAATACCAGACCACCTGATCTGCCTCTTGAGAAATCTGTATGCAGGTCAGGAAGCAACAGTTAGAACTGGTCATGGAACAACAGACTGGTTCCAAATAGGAAAAAGAGTATGTCAAGGCTGTATATTGGCACCCTGTTTATTTAACTTATATGCAGAGTACATCATGAGAAATGCTGGACTGGAAGAAACACAAGTTGGAATCAAGATTGCTGGGAGAAATATCAATAACCTCAGATATGCAGATGACACCACCCTTATGGCAGAAAGTGAAGAGGAACTGAAGAGCCTCTTGATGAAAGTGAAAGTGGAGAGTGAAAAGGTTGGCTTAAAGCTCAACATTCAGAAAACAAAGATCATGGCATCCGGTCCCATCACTACATGGGAAATAGATGGAGAAACAGTGGAAACAGTGTCAGACTTTATTTTTCTGGGCTTCAAAATCACTGCAGATGGTGACTGTAGCCATGAAATTAAAAGACGCTTACTCCTTGGAAGGAAAGTTATGACCAACCTAGATAGCATATTCAAAAGCAGAGACATTACTTTGCCAACAAAGGTTCGCCTAGTCAAGGCTATGGTCTTTCCTGTGGTCATGTATGGATGTGAGAGCTGGACTGTGAAGAAGGCTGAGTGCCGAAGAATTGATGCTTTTGAACTGTGGTGTTGGAGAAGACTCTTGAGAGTCCCTTGGACTGCAATAGATCCAAGCAGTCCATTCTGAAGTAGATCAGCCCTGGGATTTCTTTGGAAGGAATGATGCTAAAGCTGAAACTCCAGTATTTTGGCCACTTCATGCGAAGAGTTGACTCATTGGAGAAGACTCTGATGCTGAGAGGGATTGGGGGCAGGAGGAGAAGAGGACGACAGAGGATGAGATGGCTGGATGGCATCAGTGACTCGATAGATGTGAGTCTGAGTGACCTCCGGGAGTTGGTGATGGACAGGGAGGCCTGGCATGCTGCAGTTCATGGGGTCACAAAGAGTCAGACACGACTGAGCGACTGATCTGTTCTGAGTGGAGGTGATGGAATTCCAGTTGAGCTCTTTCAAATCCTGAAAGATGATGCTGTGAAAGTGCTGCACTCAATATGCCAGCAAATTTGGAAAATTCAGCAGTGGCCACAGGACTGGAAAAGGTCAGTTTTCATTCCAATCTCAAAGAAAGGCAATGCCAAAGAATGCTCAAACTGCCCCACAATTGCACTCATCTCACACCCTAGTAAAGTAATGCTTAAAATTCTCCAAGCCAGGTTTCAGCAATACGTGAACCGTGAACTTCCTGATGTTCAAGCTGGTTTTAGAAAAGGCAGAGGAACAAGAGATCAAATTGCCAACATATTCTAGATCATGGAAAAAGCAAGAGAGTTCCACAAAAACATCTATTTCTGCTTTCTTGACCATGTCAAAGCCTTTGACTGTGTGGATCACAACAAAGTGTGGGAAATTCTCAAAGAGATGGGGATACCAGACCACCTGACCTGCCTCTTGAGAAACCTATATGCACATCACGAAGCAACAGTTAGAACTCGACATGGAACAACAGACTGATTCCAAATCAGAAAAGGAGTATGTCAAACCTGTATATTGTCACTTTGCTTATTTAACTTACATGCAGAGTACATCATGAGAAATGCTGGATAAGAAGAAACACAAGCTGAGATCAAGATTGCTGGGAGAAATATCAATAACCTCAGATATGAAGATGACACCACCATTATGGCAGAAAGTGAAGAGGAACTAAAAAGTCTCTTGATGAAAATCAAAGTGGAGAGTGAAAAAGTTGGCTTAAAGCTCAACATTCAGAAAACTAAGATCATGGCACCTGGTCCCATCACTTCATGGGAAATAGATGGGGAAACAGTGGAAACAGTGTCAGACTTTATTTTTGGGGGCTTCAAAATCACTGCAGATGGTGATTGCAGCCATGAAATTAAAAGACACTTACTCCTTGGAAGGAAAGTTATGACCAATCTAGATAGCATATTCAAAAGCAGAGACATTACTTTGCCAACAAAGGTCAGTCTAGTCAAGGCTATGGTTTTTCCTGTGGTCATGTATGGATGTGAGAGTTGGACTGTGAAGAAGGCTGAGCACCAAAGAACTGATGCTTTTGAACTGTGGTGTTGGAGAAGACTCTTGAGAGTCCCTTGGACTGCAAGGAGATCCAACCAGTCCATTCTGAAGGAGATCAGTCCTGGGTGTTTTTTGGAAGGAATGATGCTAAAGCTGAAACTCCAGTACTTTGGCCACCTTATGTGAAGAGTTGACTCATTGGAAAAGACTCTGATGCTGGGAGGGATTGGGGGCAGAAAGAGAAGGGGATGACAGAGGATGAGATGGCTGGATGGCATCACTGACTCGATAGACGTGAGTCTGAGTGAACTCCTGGAGTTGATGATGGATAGTGAGGCCTGGTGTGCTGCGATTCATGGGGTCACAAAGAGTCAGACATGATTGAGTAACTGAACTGAACTTAACTGAACAGACCTGAAGGCTGAAATTGGCAGGAAACAATAATAGGAAAATTTAATACCCCACTAACATCAATTGATAGATCTTCCAAAGAATCAATAAAGCAACAGAGATGCTAAATGATGGAAAATAAGAGTTAAATTAATTTATATTTTAAAGATATTATATCCCGCCCCCCCCCCAAAAAAAAATACATTATCTTTTCAAGTATACATGCAGCATTGTCCAGGACACAAAACAAGTCTCAACAAATTGAAGAGTGTAGATATTATCTCAAGCATTTTTTCAGACTAATGAGGCATGAAATGAAACTAGAAATTAGCCACAGAAAAAGAAATAAGGGGGGAAAAAGATTACATGGAGACTAAAGAACATGCTACTGAAAAACCAATTGTAAACAATGAAATCAAAGAGGAAATTAAAAATAAGTTGAGACAAATTACAATGAAAACAGAGTTCCAAAAAAAAAAAAAAAATTATGAGATGTAGCAAAGCCAATTATTACCAGGGAGTTTTAGTAACATGGACCTTCCTCAAGAAACAAAAGACAATAAATCTCAAATAAAAATTATCTGCATTTTAAAATGATATAGAAAAAGCAGAACAAACAAAACCTAAAGTCAGAGGAAGGAAGGAAATAACAAAGATCAGAGAGAAAATAGAGTTTCAAAAAATAGTAGAAAAACTCAATAAAATCAAGAGCTACTTCACTTAAAGAATAAACAAATTTGACAACCATCTGACCAGGCTCACCAAAAGGAACACAAATAAACAAAATAAGAACTGAAAAAAGAGACATAACAACTGACACTACAAACATACAAACAGTATAAGGAAATTCTATGAACAAATATATACCAACATATTTGACAGCCTAGAAGAAATGGACAGAATCATACAGTTCACCAAAACTGAATGAAGGGGAAAAAAAAAAAAAAAAAAAAAGCTCTTTAAAAAACTGAAAAGGAAGAAACACTCTCAAGGACATTCTGTGAAGCCACCATGAACTGGATACCAAAACTAGACAAAAGACAACACTAAAAAAGAAAACTGAAGGCCAATATGAATACAGATGCAAAAATTCTCAGCTGAATATTAATAAACTAAATCTAACAGCACATGAAAAAAGATAATACTCCATGACAAAGTGGAATTCATTTCAAGTTCACAAAAACAGTACAATATACACAAACCTAAATGTTGCACCACATAAACAAAAGAAAAGACAAAAAACACTTGATCCTCTCAATAGATGCAGAAAATGCATTTGACAAAATTCAGCATCCATTCATAATAAAAACTCTTACCAAAGTGATATACAGGGAACAGATCTCAAATTAGTGAAAGCTATTTATGGTATATGCATTGCAATATAATACTGAATGGAGAAAAGTCGAAATCTTTCCTGCTAAAACGTGGAACAAGACAAGGATACCCATTCTCATCATTTCTCTTCAACATAGTGTTGGAAATCCTACTTATAGCACTCAGACAAAAAAAGAAATAAAAATTATCCAAATTGGAAGGGAATAGATAAAGTTGTCATTACATGAAGATGATATGATATTATGTATAAGTGCTGGAGTAGGGTACCATTGCCTTCTCCATAACTTATATGCAGAGTACATCATGAGAAACGCTAGACTGGAAGAAACACAAGTTGGAATCAAGATTGCTGGGAGAAATATCAATCACCTCAGATATGCAGATGACACCACCCTCATGGCAGAAAGTGAAGAGGAACTACAAAGCCTCTTGATGAAAGTGAAAGTGGAGAGTGAAAAGGTTGGCTTAAAGCTCAACATACAGAAAATGAAGATCATGGCATCTGGTCCCATCACTACATGGGAAATAGATGGGGAAACAGTGGAAACAGTGTCAGATTTTATTTTTCTGGGCTCCAAAATCACTGCAGATGGTGACTGCAGCCATGAAATTAAAAGATGCTTACTCCTTGGACAGTGCAAAGACTAACAGAGTTTTGCCAAGAAAATGCACTGGTCATAGCAAATACCCTCTTCCAACAACACAAGACAAGACTCTATACATGGACATCACCAGATGGTCAACACCGAAATCAGATCGATTATATTCTTTGTAGCCAAAGATGGACAAGCGCTATACAATCAGCAAAAACAAGACCAGAAGCTGACTGTGGCTCAGACCATGAACTCCTTATTGCCAAATTCAGACTGAAATTGAAGAAAGCAGGGAAAACCACTAGACCATTCAGGTATGGCCTAAATCAAATCACTTATGATTATACAGTGGAAGTGAGAAATAGATTTAAGGGCCTAGATCTGATAGATAGAGTGCCTGATGAACTATGGAATGAGGTTCGTGACATTGTACAGGAGACAGGGATCAAGACCATCGCCAAGGAAAAGAAATGCAAAAAAGCAAAATGGCTGTCTGGGGAGGCCTTGCAAATAGCTGTGAAAAGAAGAGAAGCGAAAAGCAAAGGAGAAAAGGAAAGATATAAACATCTGAATGCAGAGTTCCAAAGAATAGCAAGAAGAGACAAGAAAGCCTTCTTCAGCGATCAGTGTAAAGAAATAGAGGAAAACAACAGAATGGGAACGACTAAAGATCTATTCAAGAAAATCAGAGATACCAAAGGAACATTTCATGCAAAAATGGGCTCGATAAAGGACAGAAATGGTATTGACCTAACGGAAGCAGAAGATATTAAGAAGAGGTGGGAAGAATACACAGAAGAACTGTACAAAAAAGAGCTTCACGACCCAGATAATCATGATGGTGTGATCACTGACCTAGAGCCAGACATCCTGGAATGTGAAGTCAAGTGGGCCTTAGTAAGCATCACTACGAACAAAGCTAGTGGAGGTGATGGAATTCCAGTGGCGCTATGACAAATCCTGAAAGATGATGCTGTGAAAGTGCTGCACTCAATATGCCAGCAAATTTGGAAAACTCAGCAGTGGCCACAAGATTGGAAAAGGTCAGTTTTCATCCCAATCCCAAAGAAAGGCAATGCCAAAGAGTGCTCAAACTACCGCACAATTGCACTCATCTTACACGCTAGTAAAGTAATGCTCAAAATTCTCCAAGCCAGGCTTCAGCAATATGTGAACCGTGAACTTCCTGATGTTCAAGCTGGTTTTAGAAAAGGCAGAGGAACCAGAGATCAAATTGCCAACATCCGCTGGATCATGGAAAAAGCAAGAGAGTTCCAGAAAAACATCTATTTCTGCTTTATTGACTATGCCAAAGCCTTTGACTGTGTAGATCACAATAAACTGTGGAAAATTCTGATAGAGATGGGAATACCAGACCACCTGATCTGCCTCTTGAGAAACCTGTATGCAGGTCGGGAAGCAACAGTTAGAATTGGTCATGGAACAATAGACTGGTTCCAAGTAGGAAAAGGCGTACGTCAAGGCTGTATATTGTCACCCTGTTTGTTTAACTTATATGCAGAGTACATCATGAGAAATGCTGGATTAGAAGAAACACAAGCTGGAATCAAGATTGCGGGGAGAAATATCAATAACCTCAGATAGGCAGATGACACCACCCTTATGGCAGAAAGTGAAGAGGAACTAAAAAGCCTCTTGATGAGAGTGAAAGTGGAGAGTGAAAAGGTTGGCTTAAAGCTCAACATTCAGAAAACGAAGATCATGGCATCTGGTCCCATCACTACATGGCAAATAGATGGAGAAACAGTGGAAACAGTGTCAGACTTAATTTTTCTGGGCTCCAAAATCACTGCAGATGGTGACTGCAGCCATGAAATTAAAAGATGCTTACTCCTTGGAAGGAAAGTTATGACCAACCTAGATAGCATCTTCAAAAGCAGAGACATCACTTTGCCAACAAAGGTTCGCCTAGTCAAGGCTATGGTCTTTCCTGTGGTCATGTATGGATGTGAGAGCTGGACTGTGAAGAAGACTGAGCGCCGAAGAATTGATGCTTTTGAACTGTGGTGTTGGAGAAGACTCTTGAGAGTCCCTTGGACTGCAAGGAGATCCATCAGTCCATTCTGAAGGAGATCAGCCCTGGGATTTCTTTGGAAGGAATGATGCTAAAGCTGAAACTCCAGTATTTTGGCCACCTCATGCGAAGAGTTGACTCATTGGAGAAGACTCTGATGCTGGGAGGGATTGGGGACAGGAGGAGAAGGGGATGACAGAGGATGAGATGGCTGGATGGCATCACTGACTCAGTGGATGTGAGTCTGAGTGACCTCCAGGAGTTGGTGATGGACAGGGAGGCCTGGCGTGCTGCAGTTCATGGGGTCACAAAGAGTCGGACATGACTGAGCAACTGATCTGATCTGATCTACTCCTTGGAAGGAAAGTTATGACCAGCCTAGATAACATATTCAAAAGCAGAGACATTACTTTGCCACAAAGGTTTGCCTAGTCAAGGCTATGGTCTTTCCTGTGGTCATGTATGGATGTGAGAGCTTGACTGTGAAGAAGGCTGAGCGCCGAAGAATTGATGCTTTTGAACTGTGGTGTTGGAGAAGACTCTTGAGAGTCCCTTGGACTGCAAGGAGATCCAACCAGTCCATTCTGAAGCAGATCAGCCCTGGGATTTCTTTGGAAGGAATGATGCTAACGCTGAAACTCCAGTACTTTGGCTACCTCATGCGAAGAGTTGACTAATTGGAGAAGACTCTGATGCTGGGAGGGATTGTGGGCAGGAGGAGACGGAGACGACAGAGGATGAGATGGCTGGATGGCATCACTGACTTGATGGATATGAGTCTGAGTGAACTCCGGGAGTTGGTGATGGACAGGGAGGCCTGGCGTGCTGCAGTTCATGGGGTCCTAAAGAGTCGGACACGACTGAGCAACTGATCTAATCTGATAGAAAACCCTAAAGACTCCACACAAAAACTAATGGAACTGATACTCAGTAAAGTAGCAGGAAACAAGATCAACATACAGAAATTGATTGCATTCCTTTATATCAGTAATGAAATATCAGAAAGAGAATGTAAAGGACTTGCTGGCAAGATGGCAAAGTAGATGGACATGGACATAAGCTCACCTCTTCTTACAAAAACACCAAAGTCACAATCAACTACTGAACAACCATCAACCAAAAAAAAAAAAAAAACACACTGGAAACTACAAAAAAGCTACCCTACATCCAAAGACAAAGATGAAACCACAATGAGGTGATAGGAGAGATGCAATTTTGATAAAATCCAATCACATATCTGCCAGGTGGATGAACCACGAACTGAAAAACAATTATACTACAGTTCTACCACAGGTGTGAAGGTCATAAGCCCCACATCAGGCACCCCAGCCTAAGGGTCTGGAAACTGGAATCTGGAACAGAAGACCCTAAGAACATTTCTTTGAAAACCAAAGGGGTTTGTCACAGGAATTCCACAAGACTGTGGGAAACAAAAAAACTCCACTCTTGGAGAGTTCACACAAGATCTAATGCACATCAAGACCTAGAGAAAAAAGCAGTGACCTAATAAGATATTGGACCAGAATCTACCTGCTAGTATTAGAGGATCTCCTGCAGAGGCAAGGGGTGGCTATGCCTCACTTCAGAGACAAGGACATTTGCAGTGGCACCTCAGATGATTGGTGTGAGCCTTCATGGAGGATACTATTTCCCATCGAGATCTAACCTCAACCAACAACCTGTAGGCTTCGAAGCTGGGATATCTCGGGTCAAATAGCCAACAGAGTGGGAACACAGACCAACTCATCAGAAGATGGGCTGTTTAAAATGTTCCTGAGCATGGTCCTGTCCGCCAGAGGGAAAAGAATCAGCTATACATATTAGCAGACAGGAGCCAGTCCTTGACTTCAAGAAGCATACACAAGCCTCTTAGACAGCCTCACCCACTAGAGGGAAGAAATCAGAAGCCAGAACTACAATCTTGCAGCATATGGAACAGCACTGAAATCACAGTAAGCTAGACAACATGAGATGGCAGAGGAGTATGTCCCAGATGAAGGAACAACATAAAACTCCAGAAGAACAACTAAATGAAGTGGAGATTGGCAAACTATCAGAAAGAATTCAAAATAATGACAGTGAAAATGACTTAATATCTTGGAAAAAAGAATGAAAGTATAAATTCAGAAGATATAAGAAATGCTTAACAAAGCCCTAGAAGAACTAATGAACAAATAAAGAGAGATGAACAAGGCAATAATTAAAATAAAAAATACACTAGAAGGAATCAGTTACAAAGTAACAGGAAGAACAGTGAAGTGACCAGAAAGACAGAATAGTGGAAATCACTGCCATGGAACAAAATAAAGAACAAATAATAAAAATCTAAGAGGTATTTGAGAAAACATTAAATGCACCACCATTCACAGTATAGGTGTCCCAGAAGAAGGAGAGAAAGAGAGAAAGAACCTAAAAATTCTATTTGAAGAGATGATAGCTAAAAACTTTCTTAACAGGGGAAAGGAAATAGTCTCTTAAAACCAGGAAGCACAGAGTCCTAGGCAGGATAAACCCAAGGAGGAACACACAAAGACATACAGTAATCAAATTGACAAAAATTAAAGACAAAAAAATATTAAAAACAGCAAAGAAAAAGCAACAAATATATAAGGGAACTGCCATTAGATTACAAGCTGATTTTTCAGTAGAAACTTTGCAAGTCAGAGGGCAGGGTATATTCAAAGTGATGAGAGGGAACAACCTACAACCAAGAATACTCTACTTGGTGAGAGTCTTATTCATATTTGATAGAGAAATCAAAAGCTTTAAAGAAAACTAAAAGCTAAGAAAACTCAGAACAATCAAACCAGATTTGACAAAGAAATTTCTCTAAGCAGTAAAAAATTGCCACTACTAGAAACAAGAAAATTATGAATGGAGAAGCTCACCAGTAAAAGCAAACATAAATATACATAGGAAATCATCTGCACATCAATATGATATCAAAACCATATATAAAATGGAATACTACTCAGTCATAGAAAAGAACAAATTAATACCATTTACAGGAACATGGATGCAACTAGAAAGTCTCATACTAAGTGAAGGAAATCAGAAAAAGACAAATACCATATGATATCTCATATGTGGAATCTAAAGATAACTAAAACATATCTATCTATGAAACAGAAATAGTATCATGGACATAGACAATAGACTGGTGGTTGGCAAGGGGAAGTGAAGTCGGACAGGGTTGGATTGGGCATTTTGGATTAGCAGATGCAAACTGATATATATATAGAATGGATAGAGAACAAGTTCCTACTGTATAGCACAGGGAGCTATGTTCAATAACCTGTGGTAAACCATAATTGAAAAGAATATGAAAAAGAACATATAAATATTACATATATGTATATATTTAACTGAATCATTTTGCTATACAGCAGTAATTAACACATAAGAGATAATCTTTGGAATTACTCTATATTTGGATCAGACACAGTGTTAAAAATCAGCACATTCAATTTCTACTAGTATCTCAGGGAAATATGAGATGAGAGGTCAGAATTGAGTGAATGGAGGAGAGCAGCAGCATTCTTAGTACTAGTCTTGTGAAGGGTCAATGCTGATCCTTTAAAAATGAAGATGCTAAGCTTAAATTGTGTTTGAATGAGATAGCAGAAAAAGGTAAAAATCTAAAGGGAATGAGGAGAGCAAGAGAAATGATTGGATTATAACCAGAGTTGTGTGAAAGAAAAGAAATTCATTCTTCCCAAAGACCTGCTTTCATGTGGAGCCACAGTCCCATGGGATCTGGGATCAAGGAAGGTTACACTTTGGGAACGGGGTGGAACATTGGGAATGGGCATGATTAAGGTTTTCTGGCCCCAGAACCTTTTTCCATTCTCCATTTGATCTCTGATTATTTTCTTTAATATAAGTAAAAGAAAGATTCTTGGCTATTGATCACAAATTACAGAAGTAAGTTACTTCCTAGACTGGAAATAAGCATGACTTAAGGGAGGAATTACAAATGACACTAAGTGTGTATTTCCTCCTTCGAATTTTTAGAAAAATGCCTCCAAGAATATGATTTTCTCCCATTACTGCTCAGTTGGTTTTCCTTAGCTTCACCTGTAGTCTCACAGCCAAATCAGAATGGACACTAACCTGAGAGAGAAGATCCCCTGGAGAAAGAAATGTCAACTCACTCCAGTATTCTTGTTTACAGAACCCCATGAACAGAGGCAGGCACAACTGAGCAACCAGTGCTTTTGAGAGAGTGAGGCTGGGAAAATGAACCATTTCAAATCATTTGCCCCTCTTTTAATACTGTTTGGAGGTGCTTTGATTCTGTCACTTGCCCTTGAAGTCCCCATTCCCAGGGACCCATGGTGGACACTGCTCCTCAAGGACTTAGGACTTCTGGCCTTGCTCAGCTTGTTAGTGACTTTTTAGAATCAGTTGTTTCAGTCAGTTCAGTCTCTCAGTCATGTCTGACTCTGCGACCCCATGAACTGCAGCACACCGGGCCTCCCTGTCTATCACCAACTCCCAGAGTTTACCCAAATCCATGTCCATTGAGTCAGTGATGCCATCCAACCATCTCATCCTCTGTCATCCCCTTCTCCTCCTGCCCTCAATCTTTCCCAGCTTCAGGGTCTTTTCAAATGAGTTAGCTCTTCGCATTAGGTGGCCAAAGTATTGGAGTTTCAGCTTCAACGTCAGTCCTTCCAATGAACATCCAGGAGTGATCTCCTTTAGGATAGACGGGTTGGGTCTCCTTGCAGTCCAAGTTAGTCAGTGACTTCTTAGAATCAGTTGTTTACAAGATTATTGAGCTATTTCTGCTCTGATGCTTGTTTGGTCTCTTTTGCTTTGTTTGACCTACTTTACTTTTTCCCCTCAAATAATTGTCTTCCAAATATCTACACAGTGAAATTAAGCTTATAAAATAACACTTTTGCTAATGGAAAAGTGGGTCTGTGTGTTGAACATTAAATTTTTCTTCTCCTTATCAATAGATCTTCCACTCACCTACAAACATGTAGTTTATTAATAATTTCAGATCTTATGCTTTGGGACTCAAAGTCATGATTCCTGATTCGAAAGTTACTGATTTTTTTTTTTTTTTTAAACTTTGTCAGTGAGTCTTAATGAAAAAATAAAAGGAGTTATCTTCTGATAAGCAACAATTGTTAACAAGTTTGGCATGAAGCACTTTTCTTAGCATTTGGAAGATAAGCCAGCTTCTTAGTTTATACATATCACTGGGTTATCATGACTCTGCATAAAAATTGTACTCAGATCAGATCAGATCAGTCGCTCAGTCGTGTCCGACTCTTTGCGACCCCATGAACTGCAGCACGCCAGGCCTCCCTATCCATCACCAGCTCTCAGAGGTCACTCAGACTCACATTCATCGAGTCAGTGATGCCATCCAGCCATCTCATCCTCTGTTGTCCCCTTCTCCTCCTGCCCTCATGAGAAATAAGCCTGTGCAGGAGGGAAATAAATATACTAGTAATAGCCAAAATTAAAGGAAGTCTAGAGAATGTTTCTGCCAACATGGTTTATGATTTATTACTGGAAGTAGTTCCCAAATTTGGAAAAATATTTAAAATCTACACGTGAGGTAAACTGAAGACCTATTTAAATTGCTAGTCATTATTAGAATCAGTCCATGACTTTTTCCTATTTTGAGACAGCTACACTATTATGCAGTCAGTTCAGTTCAGTCTCTCAGTCGTGTCCGACTCTTTGCAACCCCATGAGTTGCAGCACGCCAGGCCTCCCTGTCCATCACCATCTCCTGGAGTTCACTCAAACTCACGTCCGTGGAGTCAGTGATGCCATCCAGCCATCTCATCCTCTGTTGTCCCCTTTTCCTCCTGCCCCCAATCCCTCCCTGCACCAGAGTCTTTTCCAATGAGTCAACTCTTCACATGAGGTGGCCAAAGTACTGGAGTTTCAGCTTTAGCATCATTCCTTCCAAAGAACACCCTGGGCTTATCTCTTTCAGAATAGACTGGTTGGATCCTCTTGCAGTCCAAAGGACTCTCAAGAGTCTTCTTCAACACCACAGTTCAAAAGCATCAATTCTTCGGCGCTCAGCCTTCTTCACAGTCCATCTCTCACATTCATACATGACCACTGGAAAAACCATTGCCTTGATTAGATCGACATTTGTTGGCAAAGTAATGACTCTGCTTTTGAATATGCTATCTAGGTTGGTCATAAATTTTCTTCCAAGAGTAAGTGTCTTTTAATTTCATGGTTGCAGTCACCATCTGCAGTGATTTTGGAGCCCAGAAAAATAAAGTCTGACACTGTTTCCACTGTTTCTCCATTTATTTCCCATGAAGTGATGTGACTGGATGCCATGATCTTCATTTTCTGAATGTTGAGCTTTAAGCCAACTTTTCACTCTCCACTTTCACTTTCATCAAGAGACTTTTTAGTTCTGCTTCACTTTCTGCCATGAGGGTGGTGTCATCTGCATATCTGAGGTGATTGATATTTCTCCCAGCAATCTTGATTCCAGCTTGTGCTTCTTCCAGCCCAGTGTTTCTCATGATGTACTCTGCATAGAAGTTAAATAATCAGAGTGACAATATACAGCCTTGACATACTCTTTTTCCAATTTGAAACCAGTCTGTTGTTCCATGTCCAGTTCTAATTGTTGCTTCCTGATCTGCATACAGGTTTCTCAAGAGGCAGATCAGGTGGTCTAATATTCCCATCTCTTTCAGAATTTTCCACAGTTTGTTGTGATCCACACAGTCAAAGGCTTTGGCATAGTCAATAAAGCATAAATAGATGTTTTTCTGGAACTCTTTTGCTTTTTCAATGATCCAGCGAATGTTGGCAATTTGATCTCTGATTCCTCTCCCTTTCTAAAACCAACTTGAACAGTTGGAAGTTCATGGTTCACGTATTGCTGAAACCTGGTTTGGAGAATTTTGAGCATTACTTTACTAGCTTGTGAGATGAGTGCAATTGTGCGGCAGTTTGAGCATTCTTTGGCATTGCCTTTCTTTGAGATTGGAATGAAAAGTGACCTTGTTCAGTCCTGTGGCCACTGCTGAGTTTTCCAAATTTGCTGGCATATTGAGTGCAGCACTTTCACAACATCATCTTTCAGGATTTGCAATAGCTCAACTGGAATTCCATCACTTCCACTAGCTTTGTTCGTAGTGATGCTCTCTAAGGCCCACTTGACTTCACATTCCAAGACGTCTGGCTCTGGGTGAGTGATCATACCATCGTGATTATCTTGGTCATGAAGATTTATACCATAAAGCACATACTAAAAAGAAAATGGGATAACAATGCTATATGGTGATATGAGTGTATATGGCCTGTATGGCTCCTACCAGTCTTCAAAGACTAGCCTCCACATAATTATAAATAACTGTATTCTGTGAATTTTTAGGGTCACTCAAAAACTATGTTAAAATGTTAAATCCACAATTAAAATAATTCATAAAATGATTTTTCTGTTTTTTTTTTTTTTAAAAATTACTCGAATATGGGATATAAAGCCAACAGTCTTGCTGTGGATCAGGGCAGTAAAAGACATATCATCTCTACCTCATCACACTTTACCAATAACCCTCATGATATCATTGACACTATAGATCATATCTTTGAAGCTACAAATGATTAGATGAACCCCAATATTTTCATACAATGTCAAGATGGCTATTTACCAGATGCTCCTGAGTGATATTTGAATTTCACTGTTGGAAATGGTTGTTGGTTGGGGTCTCAAGATAGGCCTGAGGTTCCTGGTGGGTGTACCAATAAAGAACAAGTTTAATTCACCAAAAACTCTTTGCAAATATTGTTAAATGCCAAGAATAACCAACTTGTCCTGGTTAACTTCAAATTTTAAGTGTCTATAGTAGGGAAGAGGTTACAAACCCAAGTATCTAAAGAAAATAAAACACTACAGGTTAGCATATTAGACTGGAGAACGGACGTTGCCAACAAGAGAGTAATCTCATATCAGCTCCAAAGAATTTATTATCAATGGTTGACCAATCTATTGAAGTCTAAGAGAAGTTAAAACTCTAGACTTACATGAAAAATTTTCCTAATATAAAAATATTTTGTTATTCAAGGAAACACCTGTTATCTGTGCATCATTTCTCTCAAGCCTCTTGGCTCCCAACCCCCAGATGGGTTCTGTAGATTTTTAGATTTATTAATATTAATCCTCTACTTTTTCTAATTTCGCATGCCAAGTCATTCAAAGGTAAGGCTCGTTTGATCTCCAGGAACTAATCATGAATCTTGTGTTGATAAGAAAACTCACTTTCAAATTCTTGTTCCTCAAGGGCTCCATCCATCCTCTTCTGCAGCACCTATGAAAACAGCTCTTTTGCCCCATTTCTGTTCCCCTCTAAATTTAAAAGGACCTAATTGTAACAATGAGATCACAAAGTAACTGAAATTAATTCCTGACATGCTCTCTAAATGCACACCATTGTCTATCCTGTTCATTCTTTTTCCAAATGAGAAGAAGAATGCAGAATTAAGCTGTTAAAAAATGTCTAGCTCTCTCTCCCAACAGCCCGCTTAGCAATCCTGCAGACAGGTCATGTAGGCAAGATAATATCTGAAGAACAAGTCAGTGATGGAGAAATATACAGAACCTTACCTCCTGCCTCAATGATTCACTGAGATTCTTCCCTCCACTTCCTTTTTTCCCTTTAAAAACTGTCATGGCAAGGCAGAATCTTTGGAGCTGGTCTCTGGACATGAGTTCTCCTTCTCCCCAGATTGGGCAAAAAGCAAGTCTGTATGAAGAGAGTGAAGAAATATAATTTGGTTTGTGCATTGAAGGAGCTCACATTTCATTTGTGTGTGCTCAGTCGTGTCCAATTTTGTGTGACCCCCATGGACTGTAGCCAGAGAAGGCAATGGCACCCCACTCCAGTACTCTTGCTTGAAAAATCCCATGGATGGAGGAGCCTGGTAGGCTGCAGTCCATGGGGTCGCTAGGAGTCTGACACAAATGAGAGAGTTCAGTTTCACTTTTCGCTTTCATGCACTGGAGAAGGAAATGGCAACCCACTCCAGTATTCTTGCTTGGAGAATCCCAGGGACGGGGTATTCTGGTAGGCTGCCGTCTATGGAGTTGCACAGAGTCAGACACGACTGAAGTGACTTAGCAGCAGCAGCACAGACTGTAGCCCACCAGGATCCTCTGTCCGTGGAATTTTCCAGGCAAGAATACTGGAGTGAGGTGCCATTTCCTCCTCCAGGGAATCTTTCCAACCCAGGGACTGAACCCACATCTCTTGTGTCTCTTGCATTGGCAGGCAGATTCTTTAACATATAGGATTAAAATGCTAATAGTATTATTATCAAATACATAATGTAATTTGTCACAAAAAATAGATGAAAAATTTTTATGATTCAGCAAGCATCCTGATAATTTGATTTTGTACCTTTTCCCCACTCTTGGTTGCCCATTATCTGAAAGACATAAAACCTAGACCATTAATGAATGTTTGGAGAGAAGAGTGAAGGCTGGGGAAAACAGTTTATTTATACTCATTAAGGTCTGTTGCCTTTACTGAAAATGAGAATAAAGATGTGATTGATCTATTCAGATGTTAAATTTTGCTAATTGTTACAAGCTAGTATTCAGCATTGAAATAACCAACTCTTTCTGAATTACTGTGTGTGCTTAATCTTTCAGTCATCCAACTCTTTGTGACCCTTTGGACTGTAGACCACCAGGCTTCTCTGTTCATGGGCTTTTCCAGGCAAAATATTCGAGTGGGTCCCCATTTCTTCCTCCAGTAGATCTTCCTAAGCTAAGGATCCACCTTGAATCTCCTGTGTCTCGTGCATTGCAGGTGGATTCTTTACCCACTGAGCCATTGGGGAAGTTCTTTTGAAATATTAAGTCTCTTCAACTCTTTGCTTTATTTTGAAAGAAAATATCTGCTTTCTTCATTAGTACTTTTGAATAATTCCTGGGAAAATATTGAAATAAACTATCTGATTAGATAAGAGTAGTTGATGTATGGCAAAACCAATACAATATTGTAAAGTAAACAACAAAAAAAGAGTAGTCCTAAATATTAAAATCAGAGTTGACACTTAATAAATATTTAACTATTTAGAGGTTCCAATGATGTGTTCTCAGGAAAAGACCACATGCTTTCAGCAGCTCCAGCAGTTTCATATATGGTAGAGCTTAGCTTTGGTTCAGAATTAAATAATGATTTCAAAAATACCAATAACCTCATTAGTATATTTGAAAAGATTTTGACAGAGAGCTAAAGAGACAAGGCTAGACTAAGGTTTTTCTTTCAATATGGTATTAATCCTCTCGATTACAGAAACAGAAAGGAAAATTAAGTAAAACTGTTCCCATGAGGGATTTCAAAAGGTATAAAAACAATAAATTAAATTAATTATTTCAAAGAAACTTCCTATTCAGTATAAAAAAAAAAGAGATCTTTTTGCAGTTGTTTGCTATCATGAAATAAATTGTGTTAGAACCAAAATTATAATGTATATGACAGAGAAAATATTTAGCAAAGGATATGGACACTCAATTTACTGCTTTTTTAAATACTTAGACTGAAATAACTTCCAAGTATGTACAGCCAGTGAGGGAGCCAGCCAGGCAGAGGGACTTCTGTGGCTCTGACCACCACTCAAGGAAGCAAGTACTTAAGTTGACTCTGGGCAAGCTCTTAGAGACCTGGCTCCAGGGAATGACCCCAGGACGGTAAACAGGATTTCCTCTGCGTGTCTGCAGAGTCCCAGTCTCCAGGCTTCTTACAATGAATTAGAACAGTTGGCCATCACCACAGAGATTTCTAAGGCTGGGCCTCTTTTACAAGTTTTGTTTGGCTGGAGTAGTTTCCCTCTTTCCTATCATTTGTCTACAGTGACAGATGGAAGGACCTGAAGACTTCTCTTCCTTCTCACCCTGACCTCCTGCAGAGTGGATCCAAAGGGAAAAGAGGATTCATGTATGACTCCTATAACTACCCAATTTTGCCTCAGAGACTGTATTTGAGATAGTAGCAGTACATTCTAAAATGATGATGAAAGGAATGTATGACAGTCTTGCAGATTTTTATATTTTCATCCAAAATGCATGCTACCAGAGTCAATTTTTCCCTTAAAAATTTACTATCACTTAAGAACATCTTAATTATGCTGATTTAAAAATTATAAAAATTGTAAACTGTGGTTGTCCTTTCACATAAAAATAGCTGTAATTTATTTTACGTTAATCAACTCTTTAGTTGCTAACCTTGGCCTGGGAAAGACTTGTAAAAGGATTGGGAAAATGCTGATTATCAGGCTTATCCATAGAAATTCTGGTTCAGTAAGCTTGGGCTGCTACTAGGAATCTTTTAAATAATGAAATAAAGTAATTTTAATGTAGGTAGGCCCTGGATGTCTCAGAAACCCTGACTTAGAGAATGTGCTCTCAAAGGGTAACTGAGCAGTTAGAGGCCTATCAATGTATAGCCTTGACAAGCATACACATATGAGCTAAAAAGTCTTAAGTGCTTTGCTTATGAATCCTCACAGAGCAATTCTGAGATGGGTAGGCAACAGGAAATAATACTCTGGAAAAACTAAAGTAATTGACTCAAAGTGATTTAACAAACCTGTGTTTGAACAGCTGTTGGAACTAGAGCCTCTGGCCTCTTGAGATCTATACTCTCAGCTCAAGATCTACACTTTCAGCATTAAGAAACACATACTGTCCTTTATGCTATCAGCTCTTCTGAAATATTGTGTAATATTTCTGTTACATCTATTGTACAGGTATGCATGCCACATGTCAAATAGCAAATGATAATTTAATTTTGAAATGTTATCACTGTATAGGCAATCATCTATACTTGCCGTGTGACTTCTGCATCCACTACTCACCTTTGAACCTTCTAAAATCTGCATCCCTTCTATCGAATCATTAAACATGCTCTAGCCAAGGTCACACAATTTTTCTTACAAAATCCAAAGAACAGCATTTGGGTTAAGGTTATGGGACAAACACTTTTCTCTCCCCCTTCCTGAAACATAATTCTTGAGATGACATAAAAACATTTCATAAAGGATAACTCTACACCTTCATTAAGAAATGAAAAAAGAAAAAGTGAAAGTGAAATCGCTCAGTCATGTCCAACTCTTTGCAACCCTGTGGACTGTACCCTACCAGGCTCCTCTGTCCATGGGATTTTCCAGGCAAGAGTATTGGAATGGGCTGCCATCTCCTTCTCCAATTAAGAAATGAGAAAGGACTGTTCTGTACATCTGTGTCTCTTTTGATATATGGCAAAAACCAATACAATATTGTAAAGTAGTTAACCTCCAATTAAAATACATAAATGTATATTTAAAAAAGAAATGAGAAAGGGTGAAATAAATTAGAAAATTTGAAAAATTTCTGAAAAGTTAAGAGCATATTGGTGGAACAGAAAAATAACAGATATAAAGAAAAAGGGATCAAAATCTACACAGAAAAACTACTAGAGATTTCAATGATACTTTAAAGTAAAGAATTGAAAAGGTGTTCTAACAACTTTGTCTCTGTTGTCCCTCCTCCTCTCCCACTAAGCAAATCAGCGCTCTTTACATACAGGTGAATCCCTGAGACCTGCTCTCTAAAACATGAAGCTAATTTTCTCTGGAGCGTGTGTGTGTGCGTGTGTGCACACGTGTGCACTCAGTCACTCAGTCGTGTCTGACTCTTTGACACTCTATGGACCGTAGCCCACCGGGCTTCTTTTTATTCATGGGATTCTCCAAGCAAGAATACTGGATGGGTTGCCATTTCCTTCTCCAAGCTTATCTGTAGAAACGTCAATATTCAGTCTTATTTTTAAAACAGTATTTTTCCCCCAAAGGAGGTGCACCATTCTTGGAAGTACTGCAATACCAGGTTGATGCATGGAGTGGACAGAGCAAGCTCCTATTCCAACTCCTAGTTCCAAAAATTCATTTAATTTATCAGAAGAGTGTTCTTTTAAGAATAATGGGTCTCATCACAAGAAAAAAAAAATGTGCAACTATGTGCAGTGATGATGTTAACTGAGCTTATTTGTGGAGATTATTTCATGATGTATACAAACACTGAATCATTGTATTATATACCTGAAACAAATATATTGTGTGTCAATTATACCTCAATAAAAAGACTACCAGGACCTAATTTATGTTAACATTGAGATAATGATATAATTACCAAAAATTCCTAATACTAATAAAGCATTACTATGTGCCAGGCCTTGTTCTATGTACTGGATCATTTAATCTTCACCATAACGTTACAAGGTAGGTTCTGCTACTTTCCCCTAGCTCAATGAGAAAAAGAGAAATCAAGTGACCTTGGGGTCACACAGCTAATTCACGGTAAAGTTTTCATATAAGTTCAGGTAGCTGCAAAGCTCTGCATGTCTAGTCAATATCCAACTCTATGTCTTGACAGCAATTGAAGAAGGGGAAAAAGGCAAAACAGCTAAAACCATGAAGGAAGTACATGAGATTCTGCACTGAATGAACCTTTTTATTTTGGTAATTGTATGAGGTAATGTTTTGTCCAGTTATACATTCAAAATAGCTGAGAAAATTCATACCCTCTACCTACCCCAATCAGCCAAATTCTTCATGCAAAAATACAGCAAATAAGGTATATCAGATACCTGAGAAATATCAAAGGGAAAAGCAAAGATCAACAAACAGAATACCCAGCTATGAAGGGAAAAAAAAAAATATAGAGTACAGAGAAAATGTTTAAATATTCTTAATAGTACCCTCAGGGATTACAAGAGAATAATTAATCTATAAAAGAAAAAAAAAGTCTGCTAATATAAAAGATCACTTATAAAAGGAGAACAACTTCTTGGAAAATAAATACATGATTAAAGATATATTCAGTTCATCTATTGATTAAATTCTATAATAGTCATCCCTCAAGACTAGATTAATTATCTTGAAGATAAATTCAAGAAAATCTTCTAAAATATAGTGAAAAATAAACAATGAACTCTATGAACTAAGGATGATGAAGAAAGAATGTAAGTTCAACCTCTGTCTAAAGAAATTTCAGAAAGATAGAACCAAACCAAAACAAACAAACAAAAACAGGAATAGTAAAAGAAAATTGATCTACATTAAATTAAGGCACAAGACTCAGATTGAAAAAGTTTATCAGATGCTGAAAAGTAAAATAAATTTTGATGGTGGAGGAAAAGACAATGACAATAACAAAATAACCTTGAGATGCACAGGAATACATCCAAACATCTGCACAAACTATAATAAAATAATTTTGAAGGATATAAAAGTAGTCCTACTCAAAAAGAAAATTTCCTTAAGGTTTTGTTTCTCTTTAAATTGTTCTACAATTTAACACAATTTTAATAAAAATCCTAGTAGCAATACAGACAAAACTTCAAAAATTGGTGATAAAATTCATATAGAAGAATAAAAGACAAAAAGTAGCTAAGATGATTTTGAAGAAGAATGCGCTGCCTATCAGTTATAAAGAGTCATACACAAGTAGAATAAGCAATACCACATGGTGCTGGCACAGACGTGGACCACCAGTGGGACAGAGTAGAGAATCCAGAAATGTGGAAACCCATTATACTACAAAATCAGGGTAAAATCAGTGGGGAAAAGATAAACTAGTTAACGCATTTTTCAAGGACAAATTATTTTCCGAGTTGAACAAATAATGGTCCTTGCCTCACACAACACTGAAAATTAATTTTAGATCGATTAAAAGTAAGAGAGCCAAGAGAACCATAAGGCTTTTAGAAAGTAACAAAGTAACGTATTGAAAGATCTTTTTGATACAGTAAAGTTGACTGTATCAAGGAGTACCATTTCTAGGCATGAAACTTAGAAGAATCTGCATGTATGTACACAAGGAGATGTGTACAAAAATACTCATTTTAGAAACTCTTGTAGTAGTGAAAAACTTGGTAAAAATTGAAAATAAATACATTGAAATATATACCTACCTATATGAAAAAAAAAGCTATAAAGAAAAATGACATTAAACTCTATAAAACAGTTACTTATAGATATTTTAAACATTATCATGAAAAAATTCATATTGGTGTACTCAATTCATGCATATAAAGCTTTAAATCATTCATTACTTCATAATATTATTTATAGAAATATATACATACAGTGAAAATATAAAATCATACATAAGGAAGAACCAACTTCATGAGAGTCGCTCCCTCTGAGGGGGTGAGAAGTGAAATCAGACCTTCAATAAAATCTGTAATGTTTTATTGTATCCACAAACATATGGGTATTATGTTATTGGCTGTGCTTTTGTGTATGTTTACACTATGCTGTGAGACATTGAGTTATTAAGACAAAAGACACTAAACATTAAAATGAACATTATGCTTTCTCACAGCAAACATGTCAACTTCTTCAGCGCCTGGGAACATCTCAACAGGAAATATATAATAGTAATTGCTCACACAAATGTCTTAATGTGTACTCTCCCATCACTTCATGGGAAATAGATGGGGAAACAAACAGTGTCAGACTTTATTTTGGGGGGACTCCAAAATCACTGCAGATAGTGACTGCAGCCATGAAATTAAAAGACACTTACTCCTTGGAAGGAAAATTATGACCAACCTAGAAAGCATATTGAAAAGCAGAGACATTACTTTGCCAACAAAGGTCCGTCTAGTCAAGGCTGTGGTTTTTCCAGTCGTCATGTATGGATGTGAGCATTGGACTGTGAAGAAGGCTGAGTGCCGAAGAATTGATGCATTTGAATTGTGGTGTTGGAGAAGACTCTTGAGAGTCCCTTGGATTTCAAGGAGATCCAACCAGCCCATTCAAAAGAAAATCAGCCCTGGGTGTTCTTTGGAAGGAATGATGCTAAAGCTGAAACTCCAGTTCTTTGGCTACCTCATGCGAGGAGTTGACTCATTAGAAAAGACTCTGATGCTGGGAGGGATTGGAGACAGGAGGAAAAGGGGATGACAGAGGACGAGATGGCTGGATGGCATCACCGACTCAATGGACGTGAGTTTGAGTGAACTCCGGGAGTTGATCATGGACAGGGAGGCCTGGGGTGCTGCAATTCATGGGGTTGCAAAGAGTTGGACATGACTGAGCGAATGAACTGAACTGAACTGATTGAAATAAGGATATAACCTCCTATAGTGATTATGAGTAAGCATTTTATATTTCAAGGACCTCCTGGGAGTGAGGAAAGAAATTTTAGTGGAAAGCCCCATCCATTTGTCAGGTTCCCATTCTCTAAGGCTGTGGCCACTCTGAGCAAGTCTTGGAGGAACCATTCTCATGCTTTCAGGAACAATTTAGAATTTTTCATCCTGTATTTGGATTAATTAATGGTAGGCTCGTCCATGGGGTCGCTAAGAGTCGGACACGACTGAGCGACTTCACTTTCACTTTTCACTTTCATGCATTGGAGAAAGAAATGGCAACCCACTCCAGTATTCTTGCCTGGAGAATCGCAGGGACAGAGGAGCCTAGTGGGCTGCTGTCTATGTGGTCGCACAGAGTCGGACACGACTGAAGCGACTTAGCAATGGAACTATATGTTTAGAAACCTACTCTAGGGATCAGAGATAAGTGAAGAAAGTGGGAAAAGGAGACAGCAGGGTTTTGTTTGAAATTTACTGTTTCTCTTCCAACAATATAGTAAATGAAATGGAGTCATCATCATGACTAGATTATATAACTTGATACAGATTATAATTGAGGACACAAAACTAAGGTACCAAATGGTGAGTGAACAACACGAATGTCCAGTAAAGCCCAGGATAGCCCAGGGTAAGACTTTTAAATGAGATGAACAGAACCCATGGAAAATAAACCCCAAGGATCTTGAGAAGGTAACAGGCAGGAAGGACAGGTGTCTCCAAATGGAGGAAATAGGCTGCAAGTGTCAGACATTTTTCAACTCTTAAGCAGCAGGAGGAAACAAACTAGCAATATTTTTTTTTTTCCTTCTCTATGTGAACTTCCTGATGTTCAAGCTGGTTTTAGAAAAGGCAGAGGAACCAGAGATCAAATTGCCAACATCCGCTGGATCATGGAAAAAGCAAGAGAGTTCCAGAAAAACATCTATTTCTGCTTTATTGACTATGCCAAAGCCTTTGACTGTGTAGATCACAATAAACTATGGAAAATTCTGAAAGAGATGGGAATACCAGACCACCTGATCTGCCTCTTGAGAAATCTGTATGCAGGTCAGGAAGCAACAGTTAGAACTGGTCATGGAACAACAGACTGGTTCCAAATAGGAAAAGGAGTACGTCAAGGCTGCATATTGTCACCATGTTTATTTAACTTATATGCAGAGTACATCATGAGAAATGCTGGACTAGAAGAAACACAAGTTGGAATCAAGATTGCTGGGAGAAATATCAATAGCCTCAGATATGCAGATGACACCACCCTTATGGCAGAAAGTGAAGAGGGGCTAAAAAGCCTCTTGATGAAAGTGAAAGTGGAGAGTGAAAAGGGTGGCTTAAAGCTCAACATTCAGAAAACGAAGATCATGGCATCTGGTCCCATCACTACATGGCAAATAGATGGAGAAACAGTGGAAACAGTGTCAGACTTTGTTTTTCTGGGCTCCAAAATCACTGCAGATGGTGACTGCAGCCATGAAATTAAAAGACGCTTACTCCTTGGAAGGAAAGTTATGACCAACCTAGATAGCATATTCAAAAGCAGAGACATCACTTTGCCAACAAAGGTTCGCCTAGTCAAGGCTATGGTCTTTCCTGTGGTCATGTATGGATGTTAGAGCTGGACTGTGAAGAAGGCTGAGCGCCGAAGAATTGATGCTTTTGAACTGTGGTGTTGGAGAAGACTCTTGAGAGTCCCTTGGACTGCAAGGAGATCCAACCAGTCCATTTTGAAGGAGATCAATCCTGGAATTTCTTTGGAAGGAATGATGGTAAAGCTGAAACTCCAGTATTTTGGCCACCTCATGCAAAGAGTTGACTCATTGGAGAAGACTCTGATGCTGGGAGGGATTGAGGACAGGAGGAGAAGGGGACGACAGAGGATGAGATGGCTGGATGGCATCACTGACTTGATGGGTGTGAGTCTGAGTGACCTCTGGGAGCCGGTGATGGACAGGGAGGCCTGGCGTGCTGCAGTTCATGGGGTCGCAAAGAGTCGGACGTGACTGAGCGACTGATCTGATCTGATCTGATCTGATACAAATTTAAAAGAAGGTTTCTCTTAAAATACTGTGTTGCCATAATGACACCTGGTCTCACCTGAAGTTAACTATTTTCAAACCTTGAGTTAACCAATACATTTTTCTTATGGAAATGTTTGTCTTAAGCTATGTTAATATACTGTGCATTTACCCTAGACTCTGTCTTCAAGTCGGTTCCCCCAGTGGCTCAGAACCTACTTAACAAACCATTATGTTATACTCAGATATTTTTCCCCTTAATCTATGTAAATGAAACTATTTGTATGGTAACCTGCTCTTCTACAAGATTCAAGTCAATCGTTTTATGGCCCAGGATGAATCTCGAGAGTATCCCAAAATACATCTGATGGATGAGGGGCCTGGTGCCATTCTGAGTTTTAAGACATTCCTTTCTTTCATGAACAGTTGCTAGTGACTATATAACATCCAGCTGAAGACT
Source organism: Tragelaphus eurycerus (assembly GCA_935064755.1). NCBI lineage: Eukaryota > Metazoa > Chordata > Mammalia > Artiodactyla > Bovidae > Tragelaphus > Tragelaphus eurycerus. Next base: position 1,210,548 of record CAKXYN010000057.1, on the reverse strand, counting down.
AGCAGGGGGGTACTCTTACTGCCCCCTTCTGATGCCTATGTCAGAAGCTTTCTCTATCTCCTTTGTACTTAAATAAATCTTTATTACATAAAAGCTCTGAGAGATCAAGCCTCGTCTCTGGCCCCAAATTGAATTCTTTTCCTCCAGAGTCCAAGAATCCCTACATCTTTTCATTCAGCAACAACCTTTCATCTTGGGGGCTCGTCCCAGGATCCTTCAGGACAAGGTTAAGATGCTTGGAGCTCTAGTTCTTTGTTCTCCTAGCGAACACATTTTCTGCTGTACTTTACTAACTCTACAATGTGCTTGTGTGAATGAATGAAATGCCCTGCATGAAGCCAGTGAGGAGCCCTGCTCTGCAGTTCTGCTGTGATCTCACACGGCTTTTGGCAGAAACCTATCGGGGGTTTATACCGACTTTCCAATGCCAAGAGGCACCCAATGCCTCCTTTGGAGACTGACAAGAAATGGGCAAAGCATGTGGACCGAACTCTCCTTTCTCAGTCAAACTTTTCAGTCTCTTTGACCATTTCATAACTCCTTGGGAATTAGAAGTAATAACCTAGTCTGTTGGATCAGAGACTTTCAAGGGACTTGTGATCTATGCTGTTACTGTGTACTGTGACTTAGGTCCCTAACTTGGATTGGTAGTCAGGAAGCACCTAGCCTCACTAGGAATCAGAAGTTCAGAAGCTAGATAGAACTCTAGTTCCAAGAGCATCTCTGAGGTTAAAGATTACTCAGATTGGAACTACAATGGATTCTTTCCTTTGGTAACACTTGCTCTTAGTGGACCAGAAAAGACTCTTATACTGGTATGGTGACGGTTAGAAGGAACATCTCAATTTTATGTTTATATCAGTCTTATTGTGGTCAGGAATATACTCAGGGTCATACACAGGCACTCAGGTGATGAATGTTTCCCCCAGTGGTCTTAGCTTGGGAGACATTCTGGAAGGTTACTCTGATTGCACCCTGGGTGGCATCAGAGACAAGCAAAGTTTTAATGGTGAAGCTGGACGTCAGTCAGGGATGCCATTAGGCCCCTACCCATCTTGGTGGTAGAACTGAGAGGGACGAGTATGATGCCTGCATCTGTAAGGGACAGGCTAAGTCCAACCAGGAAAGAAAAGATTTTGATGTAAAGTCTGTCTACACCGCCATCTAGAGCAGGGAGGGACGCCTCTGGTAAAAAGATTGCGCTGGTCGCTTTTTACCTCCTGGGAGCTAACAATTCCAGCCTCCCTCCTTTGAACTGTATCCTGAAAAACTGAGATAGATTTGATACTCATGGCTTAAAGAAGACACACCTGGTCTTCCTATGTGATACTACATGGCTGCAGTACCCACTGAAAGACAAAAAACAAAGAGATTTAAAACAAGCAGTTTTCTCCAATCTACCCCTGAGATCATATGCACAGAACAGTCAAAGAGACTGAGGAACAGCCACACAAGCTGTTGCCTCTTCATAAAACACCCACTGGAAAAAACAATCAGTCTATGAGAGTTAGTAAGCCTTTTTCTTATCAAGAAATACAAAAAATCAAGGAGGATCTGAGAGACTATTTAGAAGACCACCCCCCCGCCAAAATATGTTAGAGCTTTTAAAGGTGTTACTCTGCTTTATGACCTTACTTGGAAGCATGTGATGTATATCTTGGGACAAACGCTGACTCTTGACTCAAAGACTCGAGTTTTGGAAAAAGCGGTTGCTTACGCTTACTCCTTGGTAGGAAAGTTATGACCAACATAGATAGCATATTGAAAAGCAGAGACATTACTTTGCCAACAAAGGTTCGCCTAGTCAAGGCTATGGTTTTTCCAGTGGTCATGAATGGATGTGATAGTTGGACTGTCAAGAAAGCTGAGTGCCAAAGAATTGATGCATTTGAACTGTGGTGTTGGAGAAGACGCTTGAGAGTCCCTTGGACTGCAAGGGGATCCAACCAGTCCATTCTAAAGGAGATCAGCCCTGGGAATTCTTTGGAAGGACTGATGCTAAAGCTGAAACTCTAGTACTTTGGCCACCTCATGCAAAGAGTTGACTCATTGGAGAAGACTCTTATGCTGGGAGGATTGGGGGGCAGACAGAGAAGGGGACGACAGAGGATGAGAAGGCTGGATGGCATCACTGACTCGATGGACGTGAGTTTGAGTGAACTCTGGGAGTTAGTGATGGACAGGGAAGCCTGGTGTGCTACGATTCATGGGGTCGCAAAGAGTCAGACACGAATGAGCGACTGAACTGAACTGAACTGATAGAAATAAATGGCTTGGCAATAAATCATTAGCAAAGAGAGAGGATGAGATAACCGTCCTCCGCACTGAAAATCAGATTATCTCAACTGTAGAACCAGATTTAACAACAACCTTTCAACCCCATGGTCCTTTAGAACAGCTCTGCTCTTGCCAGTTAGCCAATGACCACAGCATGGTTCCAGAGATAGCTAGGCCTGGAACTCACAACACACATGTAGGCTTGGACATTTACTGTTGCTCTTTGATCTCAGTTTGGATTTGAAATAACACTCTGTTCTTTTTACATGTAAAATACGGTTCTTTTATGCACCTCTTTCAGGTATGTGATTTCATTTAATTTTTATAGCTGCTTAATGTGATTGGCTGTGTGCAGTAGGGAAAGTAATAAAGGGGCCAAAACTTTTCCCAAATTCTCTAGTAAGAGAACCAGTTAGCTTCGTTGAAGTTTTCTGACTGCTGTACATTTAAATTGAGAGAAGACTTCCATGTCAGTTCCTTTCTCCCTTACCCTGATCCTGTTGGGCAGCCACAGACTTCTCTGGTAAAGGATCCTCCTACCAATGCAGGAGACGCAGGTTTGATCCCTGGGTCTAGATTAGGACGATCCCCTCGAGAAGGAAATGGCAACCCACTCCAGTATTCTTGCCTGGGAAATTCTGTGGACAGAGGAGCCTGATGGGGCTAGAGCCCATGGGGTCACAAAAGAGATGGACATGACTAGCAGCTAAACAATGTTGGCCAGTACTTCCTGGTGGAGCAAGAATACTGGATGGGCTACCTCAGGGTCACCCATGGTGCATACTGAAGCAAAGCTGGCTGACCCCATCACTGGGGATTCTAACTTTAGAGGGTGAGTTAGAGCCCTAGAATCTAGTTATTTTTAAAGTTCCATGGGTAGTTTTTTGTTGCTATTTGCTAAGGAGTGTCTGACTCTTGGGCTTCCCTTATAGCTCAGTTGGTAAAGAATCCTTCTGCAATGCAGGAGACCTCGGTTCTTGCAACCCTATGGACCGTAGCCCACCAGGCTCCTCTGTCCATGGGATTTTCTAGTTAAGAATACTGGAGAGGGTTGCCATTTCCTTCTCCAGGGAATCTCCTTGACCCAGAGATTGAACCGATGTGTGCTATAGTCTGTATTGTATCAAACTTGTATGTGAGAAACTATGGAATTCAAAAAAATGCTGCAAATCAAGGTATTGCTCTCCTCTATAATCCTCCTTGCTGCCCTCAGGACCACAGCCCTGCTCTCCTCTGAACACAGGGCTTATAGGACAGAGGAGCACGTTTTAAGGTTTGCAAGCTGATTGTAAATTTGTTTGTAGTTAATGGATATATCATATGATTAAATCATTACCTTCTACATTAGTTAGTCTCTCAGTCGTGTCCAGCTCTTTGTGACCCCATGGACTGTAGCCCGCGGGTTCCTCTGTCCAAAGCATTTCCCAGGCAAGAATACTAGAGTGGGTTGTCATGCTCCTTCAGGGGATCTTCCCAATCCAGGGATCAAACCTGGGTCTCCCGCATTGCTGGTGGATTCTTTGCCATCCAAGCCACCAGCCCGCAGATAGTCTTCAGCACTAGTTAGTATACTTTATCATGGAATTTGCAAGAATACCACCTTAAACCCTAAATTCACAGACCATGATAACTTTATGAGGGAAGAAGAAATGTTTGGATGTGGATAGTACTCTTGCCTGGAAAATCCCATGGATGGAGGAGCTTGGTAGGCTGCAGTCCATGGGGTCGCTAAAAGTTGGACATGTCTGAGCGACTTCACTTTCACTTTTCACTTTCATGCATTGGAGAAGGAAATGGCAACCCACTCCAGTATTCTTGCTTGGAGAATCCCAGGGACAGAGGAGCCTGGTGGGCTGTCGTCTCTGGGGTCGCACAGAGTCGGACACGACTGAAGCGACTTAGCAGCAGCAGTAGCAGGAGACTTGCTGCTAGTTTCCCATCTACCCACTGACTGTAGAGAAAGGAAGAAATAATGTATTATAAATATAAACATTTTATAAAATACTGTTTCATCTAATTAAATCTTAATACCATAAGTATTGATACCCCATCAACTATTAAAGTATTATTGAAAAATGAAAGATGATCTCTTCTTTTTTTTTTAATTTTATTTTTTAACTTTACAATATTGTATTGGTTTTGCCATATATCGAAATGAATCCACCACAGGTATACATGTGTTCCCCATCCTGAACCCTCCTCCCCCCTCCCTCCCCATACCATCCCTCTGGGTCGTCCCAGTGCACCAGCCCCAAGCATCCAGTATCGTGAACTGAACCTGGACTGGCGACTCATTTCATATATGATATTATACATATTTCAATGCCATTCTCCCAAATCATCCCACCCTCTCCCTCTCCCACAGAGCCCAAAAGAATGTTCTATACTCATTATCAGAGAAATGCAAATCAAAACCACTATGAGGTACCATTTCACGCCAGTCAGAATGGCTGCGATCCAAAAGTCTACAAGCAATAAATGCTGGAGAGGGTGTGGAGAAAACGGAACCCTCTTACACTGTTGGTGGGAATGCAAACTAGTACAGCCACTATGGAGAACAGTGTGGAGATTTCCTTAAAAAACTGGAAGTAGAACTGCCTTATGACCCAGCAATCCCACTGCTGGGCGTACACACTGAGGAAACCAGAATTGAAAGAGACACTTGTACCCCAATGTTCACTGCACTACTGTTTATAATAGCCAGGACTTGGAAGCAACCTAGATGTCCATCAGCAGATGAATGGATAAGAAAGTGGTAGTACATATACACAATGGAGTATTACTCAACCATTAAAAAGAATACATTTGAATCAGTTCTAATGAGGTGGATGAAACTGGAGCCTATTATACAGAGTGAAGTAAGCCAGAAAGAAAAACACCAATATAGTATACTAACACATATATATGGAATTTAGAAAGATGGTAACAATAACCCTGTATATGAGATAGCAAAAGAGACAATCTCTTCTTTAAAACACAAAAGTTTTACATTATCCCATTTTCTTCCTGAACTCATATTTTCTTTGATATCATCAGAGAATTTTATTCAAATATAATGTTTTAAGCTTGAATGTCTATTTATATTCATTCTATAACATTTTTTTTCTGTCCTAGAATGTATACCAAAATTAAAATTAGAGATTTAACTTTTTCCTATTATCTTAAGGTTCTAAGATTTAAATGAATTTTTTTCTGGGTTGTTATTACTACTATTAATTGTAGTTGACAGTTGATCAAAATAACACATATAAATAATTATTATTTATAAACAACATCTTTTGATGCAAAACATGCATGATTTGGAAATGCATCTTTTTATAACATAGATGGGGCTGTTAAGGTTAGTTTATATGTTCAAGGATAAATATTATTTACAGCTAGAATGGGACTGACCCCAGCCTGAACTTTATTACTTTTTTCCTTTATTTAATGGAAACACTGGGGTAAAAAGTTTATTTAAAAGATAGATAGGGTTGAAAAATAATGCTGTGGTAGAACTCTTCAATTCTCTAAATTTCTTCTCAGATACAGGCCAAAAAAAAATCAGGATGACTTAATTATCAAAAATAATTATTTGATGTAATATAATAATTGAGTTAGGTTCTCCTTAAATTGTTTTGAAAGCACATACTTGGGAAACAATTAAATTCAAAGAAATTCCCCATAATAGTTGGTCATTCCTTTTCTCACTACCACCTGCAATATTTCAGTTTATTCCTTTCTTTATGAAGGTTTCCCCATTCCAAGGCAGAGCACCATGGCAAGAATAAGTAAAAACTGTGTCCTCTTTTCCTTTTTGTTAAAGTGTAGAAAAGATGGCTTTGAAAATGGAGATGAGAAAGGAGAGTCTCCCTAGAAGGTGAATCTTCGGACTGACTCATATTAGGAATGATCAAATATGGAAACTGAAGTCTTAGAAATTGACATCCATCACACTATTGATGCTCTCATGGCCCTGAGACCTTCTTCCTGTACACTCAATAGAATCGTGGAGCTGGAATGGCCCTGATCTGAACCGCAGCCCAGAGCTGAGCCACCCCCCTCCCAGTTCTTTTTTTTTTTTTTTTAACCTCACTTATCCTTGAGTGTGAGTGTTGCACACAGCACTTTTGAGTGTGAGTGTTGTACACAGCACTTTTACTAAGTGTTTACTGCTTGCCCAGGTCTGCCTGTCTATGAAGTATGGAACGAACTTTCTAATGAACAAATAAGTGTACAGAAATTTAACTCTGTTGGTTACAGTAACAAAGCCTAATGTCTAGAATGTACAGGTTAAATTTGGTGGTCTCATCATCTATTGTAATCTTAAAATTCCTTCCACATCTTTTACTAGTTTCTCTTTCCTGTTTCCCAAATCCCCATCTGTTTCAACAGGAAAAGGGATACTCTGAAGTAGTGTAAATCTTCCTGAAGTATCTTTCTTCACTACTTATTTCATTAAGTAGTGAATTTTCTAACTATGTAGAGCAATAATACTTAAACTTGTTTTCTCAATGAATATGATGAAAGGTGGGCATTTGTCTTTGTAAGAAAATGCATTTCTGCAAATACATGTAAAGTGTGCCTTCAACTGCAGAGGATGTCATTGATTCTATGGAGCCCATCCATCTCCAGTTAAGAAACTCTTTTGGAAGCACAGTAGGAATACTGCAGACAGATTATCTTTTAGAACATGTTGTTGTTGTTCAGCTGCTAAGTCGTGTCTGACTCTTTGGGACCCCATGGACTGCAGCACACCAGGTTTCCCTGTCCTTCACCATCTCCTGAAGGTTGCTCACCATTGCTCAAACTCAGGTCCATTGAGATGCATGCTATCCAACCATCTCACCCTCTGTAGACTCCTTCTCCTCTTGCCCTCAGTCTTTCCCAACATCAGGGTCCTTTCCATTAAGTTGGCACTTCACATCAGGTGGTCAAAGTGTTGGAGCTTCAGCTTCAGCATCAGTCCTTCCAATGGATATGCAGGATTGATTTCTTTTAGGATTGACTGGTTTGATCTCCTTTTAGTTCAAGGGACTCTCAAGAGTCTTCTCAAGCACCACAATTTTAAAGCATCAATTCTTTGGTGCTCAGTTTTTTTTATAGTCGAACTCTCACATCCATACATGACTACTGGAAAAACCATAGCTTTGTACATGGACTTTGTTGGGAAAATGATGTCTCTGCTTTTTAATACTCTGACTAGGTTTATCATAGCTTTCCTTCCAAGGAGCAAATGTCTTTTAATTTCATGGCTACAGTCACGATCTGCAGTGATTTTGGAGCCCAAGAAAATAAAATCTGTCACTGTTTCCACTTTTCCCCCATCTATTTACCATGAAGTGATCAGATCAGATCAGATCAGATCAGTCGCTCAGTCATGTCCAACTCTTTGCGACCCCATGAACCGCAGCACGCCAGGCCTCCCTGTCCATCACCAGCTCCCAAAGGTCACTCAGACTCACATCCATCGAGTCAGTGATGCGATCCAGCCATCTCATCCTCTGTTGTCCCCTTCTCCTCCTGCCCTCAATCCCTCCCAGCATCGGAGTCTTCTCCAATGAGTCAACTCTTCTCATGAGGTGGCCAAAATACTGGAGTTTCAGCTTCAGCATCATTCCTTTCAAAGAAATTCCAGGATTGATCTCCTTCAGAATGGACTGGTTGGATCTCCTTGCAGTCCAAGGGACTCTCAAGAGTCTTCTCCAACACCACAGTTCAAAAGCATCAATTCTTTGGCACTCAGCCTTCTTCACAGTCCGGCTCTCACATCCATACATGACCACAGGAAAGACCATAGCCTTGACTAGGCGAATCTTTGTTGGTAAAGTAATGTCTCTGCTTTTGAATATGCTATCTAGGTTGGTCATAACTTTCCTTCCAAGGAGTAAGCATCTTTTAATTTCATGGCTGCAGTCACCATCTGCAGTGATTTTGGAGCCCAGAAAAACAAAGTCTGACACTGTTTCCACTGTTTCTCCATCTATTTGCCATGTAGTGATGGGACCAGATGCCATGATCTTCGTTTTCTGAATGTTGAGCTTTAAGCCAACATTTTCACTCTCCACTTTCACTCCCATCAAGAGGCTTTTTAGCCCCTCTTCACTTTCTGCCATAAGAGTGGTGTCATTTGCATATCTGAGGCTATTGATATTTCTCCCAGCAATCTTGATTCCAACTTGTGTTTCTTCCAGTCCAGCATTTCTCATGATGTACTCTGCATATAAGTTAAATAAACATGGTGACAATATGCAGCCTTGACGTACTCCTTTTCCTATTTGGAACCAGTCTGTTGTTCCATGACCAGTTCTAACTGTTGCTTCCTGACCTGCATACAGATTTCTCAAGAGGCAGATCAGGTGGTCTGGTATTCCCATCTCTTTCAGAATTTTCCATAGTTTATTGTGATCTACACAGTCAAAGGCTTTGGCATAGTCAATAAAGCAGAAATAGATGTTTTTCTGGAACTCTCTTGCTTTTTCCATGATCCAGCGGATGTTGGCAATTTGATCTCTGGTTCCTCTGCCTTTTCTAAAACCAGCTTGAACACCAGGAAGTTCACGGTTCACATATTGCTGAAGCCTGGCTTGGAGAATTTTGAGCATTACTTTACTAGCGTGTGAGATGAGTGCAATTGTGCGGTAGTTTGATTATTCTTTGGCATTGCCTTTCGTTGGGATTGGGATGAAAACTGACCTTTTCCAATCTTGTGGCCACTGCTGAGTTTTCCAAATTTGCTGGTATATTGAGTGCAGCACTTTCACAGCATCATCTTTCAGGATTTGGGATAGCTCCACTGGAATTCCATCACCTCCACTAGCTTTGTTGGTAGTGATGCTTTCCAAGACCCACTTGACTTCACATTCCAGGATGTCTGGCTCTAGGTCAGTGATCACACCATCATGATTATCTGGGTCGTGAAGCTCTTTTTTGTACAGTTCTTCTGTGTATTCTTCCCAACTCTTCGTAATATCTTCTGCTTCTGTTAGGTCCATACCATTTCTGTCCTTTATTGAGCCCATCTTTGCATGAAATGTTCCTTTGGTATCTCTGATTTTCTTGAAGAGATCCCTAGTCTTTCCCATTCTGTTGTTTTCCTCTATTTCTTTGCATTGATCGCTGAAGAAGGCTTTCTTATCTCTCCTTGCTATTCTTTGCAACTCTGCATTTAGATGTTTATATCTTTCCAAATCCTGAAAGATGATGCTGTGAAAGTGCTGCACTCAATATGCCAGCAAATTTGGAAAACTCAGCAGTGGCCACAAGATTGGAAAACGTCAGTTTTCATCCCAATCCCAAAGAAAGGCAATGCCAAAGAGGGCTCAAACTACCGCACAATTGCACTCATCTCACATGCTAGTAAAGTAATGCTCAAAATTCTCCAAGCCAGGCTTCAGCAATATGTGAACCGTGAACTTCCTGGTGTTCAAGCTGGTTTTAGAAAAGGCAGAGGAACCAGAGATCAAATTGCCAACATTCGCTGGATCATGGAAAAAGCAAGAGAGTTCCAGAAAAATGTCTATTTCTCCTTTATTGACTATGCCAAAGCCTTTGACTGTGTAGATCACAATAAACTATGGAAAATTCTGAGAGAGATGGGAATACCAGACCACCTGATCTGCCTCTTGAGAAATCTGTATGCAGGTCAGGAAGCCACAGTTAGAACTGGTCATGGAACAACAGACTGGTTCCAAATAGGAAAAGGAGTACGTCAAGGCTGCATATTGTCACCATGTTTATTTAACTTATATGCAGAGTACATCATGAGAAATGCTGGACTGGAAGAAACACAAGTTGGAATCAAGATTGCTGGGAGAAATATCAATAACCTCAGATATGCAGGTGATACCACCCTTATGGCAGAAAGTGAAGAGGAACTCAAAAGCCTCTTGATGAAAGTGAAAGTAGAGAGTGAAAATGTTGGCTTAAAGCTCAACATTCAGAAAACGAAGATCATGGCATCTGGTCCCATCACTACATGGGAAATAGATGGAGAAACAGTGGAAACAGTGTCAGAATTTATTTTTCTGTGCTCCAAAATCACTGCAGATGGTGACTGCAGCCATGAAATTAAAAGATGCTTACTCCTTGGAAGGAAAGTTATGACCAACCTAGATAGCATATTTAAAAGCTGGGACATCACTTTGCCAACAAAGGTTCGCCTAGTCAAGGCTATGGTCTTTCCTGTGGTCATGTATGGATGTGAGAGCTGGACTGTGAAGAAGGCTGAGTGCCAAAGAATTGATGCTTTTGAACTGTGGTGTTGGAGAAGACTCTTGAGAGTCCCTTGGACTGCAAGGAGATCCAACCGGTCCATTCTGAAGGAGATCAACCCTGGGATTTCTTTGGAAGGAATGATGCTGAAACTCCAGTATTTTGGCCACCTCATGCGAAGAGTTGACTCATTGGAGAAGACTCTGATGCTGTGATGGATTGAGGGCAGGAGGAGAAGGGGACGACAGAGGATGAGATGGCTGGATGGCATCACTGACTCAATGGATGTGAGTCTGAGTGACCTTCGGGAGCTGGTGATGGATAGGGAGGCCTGGCGTGCTGCGGTTCATGGGGTCGCAACGAGTTGGACACGACTGAGCGACTGATCTGATCTGATCTTTCCTTTTCTCCTTTGCTTTTCGCTTCTCTTCTTTTCACAGCTATTTGTAAGGCCTCCCCAGACAGCCATTTTGCTTTTTTGCATTTCTTTTCCATGGGGATGGTCTTGATCCCTGTCTCCTGTACAATGTCACGAACCTCATTCCATAGTTCATCAGGCACTCTGTCTATCAGATCTAGGCCCTTAAATCTATTTCTCACTTCCACTGTATAATCATAAGGGATTTGATTTAGGTCATACCTGAATGGTCTAGTAGTTTTCCCTACTTTCTTCAATTTCAGTCTGAATTTGGCAATAAGGAGTTCATGGTCTGAGCCACAGTCAGCTCCTGGTCTTGTTTTTGCTGATTGTATAGAGCTTCTCCATCTTTGGCTGCAAAGAATATAATCGATCTGATTTCAGTGTTGACCATCTGGTGATGTCCATGTATAGAGTCTTCTCTTGTGTTGTTGGAAGAGGGTATTTGCTTTGACCAGTGCATTTTCTTGGCAAAAGTGAAGTGAAGTGATAGTGTACAACATTTTAATGATTAAAATAAATAAGCAAAATTTTAATACAAAAATATTTTGGTTATTATTCAGGATAAATGGACTAGGCTTTCTGAGTGGTCAATTTCTCAGGCATATTTGAAATATTACAATGTGCAGTGGCTACAGAAGATGAAGCACAGGACTTCGAGTCAAGCACACTGAGATTCTGATTTTAGGACTTCATTTTATTTCGTATATGACCTTGAGTCACATCAGTAGTTTCTGGGCCTCTCACATTACTTATTTGCTAAATGTGGATAATATCAGCATCTTATAGGGTGCTATGAGGATGAAATAAAGTAATAAAAGGGAATGTCTAGTACCATGCCATGCATGTGAGTGTGCTCAATAAATGTTAGTTCTTGCTTTTTTAATTTAAATTAACTGTTTTAGGAATGTTTCAATTTCATAAAATAAGGTGCACAAGTAGGCCATTCTTAACTAAAGAAATGTATGATTTGGGGACTCAGCGAGACACAGGAACTCTTTGGTGAATGTTTGGAATCTAGAGAGATTCTCTGGTGACTCAGATTGCAAAGAATCTGCCTGCAATGCAGGAGACCTGGGTTTGACCCCTGGGTCAGGAAGATTCACTTGGAGAAGGGAACAGTTACCCACTACAGTATTCGTGTCTGGAGAATTCCATGGACAGAGGAGCCTGGTGGGCTACAGTCCTTGGGGGCGCAAAGAATCAGACATGACTGAGGACTAACACTTTCACTTTGGAACCTGGGCTGCTTATTTCTGAATCTTACATTCTCTTCGTAGAACAAAAGCCACACTGATGAATCCTGTTGGAAATGAACACACCAGGATTTACTCTTAGACTCATGCAAAAGTGTAAGATGCCTGTCAAATTCTTGTAGAATTTAATGAGAAATATCATTATAAATTTTTTTTAATATCAATGAGAATAGTAGGCCTCATAAAAGTGCTGGTTTTTAGGCAATAAGAAACAGATCTGTTGTCAGTTAAGGGTTATACAGTCAAGATTATAACCAAGGAATATATTTTAAAGCTTTTATCCAGCAGAATGTAGAATGGCTTTGGTATAAACTTTTAAGAAAATTGACCTTCTTCTTAGGTCACTACTCATTCCTTCCAAGTAACACAATGACAGAATGTTTATAAATGTAATAATCTTAATCACACAAAAGAGAAACATGAAGTCTAAGTAAATCTTATTTCTTTTTCCTACCTGAAACCTCAACTGAAGAATTATTTACCAAACAGTGTTTCTGAAAGTTTGGACAAGTGTGCTGCTGCTGCTGCTAAGTCGTTTCAGTCATGTATGACTCTGTGTGACCCCATAGACGGCAGCCCACCAGGCTCCCTTGTCCCTGGGATTCTCCAGGCAAGAACACTGGACTGGGTTGCCATTTCCTTCTCCAATGCATGAAAGTGAAAAGCGAAAGTGAAGTTACTCAGTCATATCCGACCCCTAGCGACCCCATGGACTGCAGCCCACCAGGCTCCTCCATCCATGGGATTTTCCAGGCAAGAGTACTGGAGTGGGTTGCTTTTGCCCTCTCCATTGGACAAGTCTGCATTAAAAAAAAAAAAAAGAAAGGAAAAAACCTCTGGTGACAAATTTTAAACCAGTGAAAATTGAAAAGATCAAACCTCAAAACTCTCAGCAAGACAGTTTTGAAAGGAATGTTAACAGCTCCAGTGCTGGGTGCTACTGTGATAAACAGATGAACCCTTTCCTATGTGCCTGATTCCAGCTACACCCATTGGCCAGAGTCACTGTTGGCCAAACCATGCTCTTGTAACCACTGGGCACTGACAGAAGTGCCAGAAATAATAAGTTGGAGCTTAAGCAAAAGCTAAGAGGAAACACTTGATGTCAGATATGACCTTGCTATTGTTTTGAGAGAACGTGGATGCAGGAAAGAGTAAATACCTGTGTGTTTGAGACTTGATGTATATATGCTGACTGTCAGAATGGTTCTTATTTTCCCTGGCTACTCCCAGCTGCCACAAGATGATCTTTTTCTGATGTTTACTTTAACGGTGACGTTCATTTCCAGGCTGCCATCCAAAGTTATTCTAGTGTCAAGAATGTTTTTATTTTTTTAATACTAATAAATATATGAAATTATGAAACATCAGACAGACATTTTTCAACATTAGCCAAGCTCATTCATATGGCTGTGACACTATATTCACTCACAGTGAATTCATTTGCTAAAAGGGACAAATGACTTCCTATACCTTCCATACTTATACTCAGCTTTTGTATCACTAGTATGTGGTAGGGAGGCAACGAGGAGGAAAATCTCACACACAAAACAATGTACATCCATTCTCCTTATATGCCCTCATGGTTATTCCTATCAAAATATCTCCACAAAGGCCATAGCTGGTCCTACATAGAAGGACAAGACTGGTAGCTCCTGTTAACAAAAGCCACATAGATTCTGGCAGCCAGTTGATGTTAAACTGACCCAGAATCATGTAGTTTTCAGACTTGGCTTTTCCTATTTTGCAAGCCACAAGGCAATTTAACTTGCCATTTATATATAAGACTTCATTCACTGGTACAAATTCCATCTGAAACCTATGTATAATATTTATATCTCCAAAGTACCAATGAAAACCACAGAATTTTAGAGTCAAAGGGGACCAAATAAATGGTAATATTGAAAGATACAATTGAAAAATTGTAAGCATTCAAAAGTTACTTTGTGTATTATGTGCCAGACACATAATACACATAAAAAAAAGTAAATGTCATTATACCTACTTTTAGGGATTTCACAGCCTGGGAGGAAGAAAGATTCACAGGGAAAAAAATTATGATAAAATATGACCATGTTCACTGATAGACAAACAGACATAGGCACAGGAAGGAGATAATAATTAATCTTTTAAACTCAGTTCTGGCTTCCTAGAAAAGGCATATTTTTGTTCAGTTAACAAGGATAAGATATGTCATCCTGCAGAAAGGTGGAGTAGAAAGATTTTCTACTTTCTTCCCTCTGGGGAAGAAAGCCAGAGGGAAAAGATATCCCAAGACTAGAAAATAGTATGAACAAAATAAACACAGGGTTGTTAACCTATATGCTGTATTTGTGTAACAAGAGTAAAATCTAGATGACATAAAGCATGGGATAAGTGGAAGAAAAGTGTTGCTTCACTTGACTCCAAGCAGTGAGGAACAATGGATGATTTCTAGCAAAACAATGGCATAGTTATATCTGTCCTTTAAAATATTAACTTTAATTGTAAGGCAAAGGATGGACTGAAAAAGGAAATAAGAGGAAAAAGCTCTATAGGTACCCAATGAGAAAGCAAACTATACAAAAAGTATTGATTAATTCTAAATCAGATCAATGAATAAAATTGATTAAGAAGGGTCAAATGAGGTCTTAATCTCCTTTTATCTTGAACCTATGATTTCTGTTTTCTCTCTGGTTCTACATACAGTCAGCTCTCCATGCCTTCAGGTTCTGCATCTGTGGACTCAACCAAATCTTTGATTTGCTTTTGGTTGTATCCATAGATGCAGATCCGTAGATATCCAGGATTGACTCTACGGATAAAATGTAAGATAAAGTTACCCAAGGTTCAAGTAAAAGAACTAGACATGTTTATAAATGTTTAAAAGCATTTAGCACATTGGCATCCCAGTTGACTGCAATGTTGTTGCTCAAGACCTGCTGTTAACAGCAATTTGGGATGCTTGAAGGGAAAGACTGTGTCACAGAAAACCATAGGTGGTCAGGCCGCTTGTGGAAAAAGCAGCAGGACTTTGGTACTGTGAATTGTATGAATAAAGATGCAGTCCTATGAATTCCTGGTTTTAAATAATTTGTCAAATATCTGGCAGCCAGCACTGCTAGAGGAAGGACGGGCTGGTAGCTCCCAGGGTTGCTGCCTCTGCTCCTTCACTTCCTGCTTCAAAGTGTGGTTTGCAACAAGGAAAGTTTTTCATGGAGACGAAAGGGTTCCTTCCTGATTTAGGACTCTAGGACTCTGCCGTTGTACCTATTCTCTGGTGATTTTGTTCAGTCTATTGTTTGCCTGACTAACTTTGCTTCCAGGATTCTAACCAGACCACACCTGGTCAGAATACTTGCCCTCCCAACTCCTGCTCTCTCATTTGTAACCTCTTAGCCCAGACCTCGGAGAAGACAGTGGCACCCCACTTCCAGTACTCTTGCCTGGAAAATCCCATGGACGGAGGAGCCTGGTGGGCTGAAGTCCATGGGGTCGCTAGGGGTCGGATATGACTGAGTAACTTCACTTTCGCTTTTCACTTTCATGCATTGGAGAAGAAAATGGCAACCCAGTCCAGTGTTCCTGCCTGGAGAATTCCAGGGATGGGGGAGCCTGGTGGGCTGCCGTCTATGGGGTCGCACAGAGTCGGACACGACTTAAACGATGTAGCAGCAGCAGCAGCAACCCAGACCTCCAATTTAGAGTCATTCAGAGTTCTGATACAAAAAAAACAAATGGCTTTATAGTTCTTCTACTCCAGTACTCTTGCCTGGAAAATCCCATGGATGGAAGAGCCTGGTGGGCTGCAGTCCATGGGGTCTCTGGGAGTCGGACAGGACTGAGCGACTTCACTTTCTCTTTTCACTTTCATGCACTGGAGAAGGAAATGGCAACCCACTCCAGTGTTCTTGCCTTGAGAATCCCAGGGACAGGGGAGCCTGGTGGGCTTCCGTCTATGGGGTCACACAGAGTCGGACACGACTGAAGTGACTTAGCATAGCATACCATAGCAAAGTGAATCTTTAGTGGCATGATTTGAAGTAAAAACACTTAAAGACACAAATACATCAAATTTAGCATGTTTTCAGTTGTTCTAAATTGTTATACTAAATATTCAGTCTCTATTATAAATAATGACTGTCTAGATATTTTCTTTTTCTTAGCTTAATAAAATGAATGAAATAGACTTACCTGAAATAAATAATATAAGATTATTAAAATCCTAGAATTGAGAGAGTAGAGACCATCAAGTATGACCTGTTTTCCAATATATGAATACCTCCTATAAAGGAACTAACTGGTAAGTTTCTGCCAGAACACTAACATAACAGCATTTCACTTCTGGTTAAAAAGCTTCTTTTCATTTAGTACCTCTAATGCAGCTGAAACACCTGTCTCCAGGTGAATCACTGTTCCTAATCTCTGTGTTGGAGCCATGTTGAGTAAGTCTACTCTCCCATTCATGAGACATAAATGTAGATATGATAAGATGTAGGTATAGATATTGTATAGATACATATTTGGAATATATAATTATAACCACTTACATTTATGCTTTTCTGAATTTTATATGTCCTGTTCCATCAACCATTGTTCATATAATAAGGCACATAAATATCCCACCCTCTTGGTCACTCCTCTTGTAGAAACATCATTTTGTCAATGCCCTTTTAGTGTTTCCATAGTATGGTACTGTGAGAACATCTGGAGATGATACTTCTGTTAATGCTATGTAAGATTCATTCTTTTCAACATCTGTGTCACACTGTTGACTCATTTTAAATGTTGGGCCAAATGAAACCCTTTAGGTCATTATTTTACCAAACTCTGCCCTTAAGCAATATGTTAATTATTTCTCCTAGCAACAAGAAAGGAGGCTAAAGGACTGGAAAGAAATTAGCTAGTCTAGACAAGATTCAGCAAATTTCAGAGAAATGTATTTCCATTTGAAATTCACCATTTTTAAGGCAGCTTATTTTTTCCCACTTGGCAACATCATGAAGTTGAGTAAGATGGTGTTATGTAAAATATTTTGAGTTCTAACTGGCATTACAGCATGTATTGTAAATCTATAGATAACAGTGCTAAAAATCTTTAATTTTTTAATAATCTTTATCAGAAGTTTTAATTGCAAATAGTTACACAAATATTTACTAAATAAAACTGAAACACATGTGAAGCACTCTGATATCTTCCAATATACTGTTTATTTTGCTGGATTCAATATTACTATATCAGGACCCCGGCCAAGGCTGAATAAGTTGTTGAATGAATCTAAGAGAGTACTTTGTGTCCACTCTGCTGTAAAAAGTTCATCAGCACACTGTAAAAAACCATTCATGTCTCACCATGCTTGGAGTGCGCTCTTTGCAGGACAAATAGACATTTTACTTTAAAGTGAAAGTATTAGTCCCGCAGTTGTGCTAACTTGGCGACCCCACCAGGCTACTCTGTCCATGGAATTCTCCAAGCAAGACTACCAGAGTGGGTTTCCATTTCCTACTCCAGGAGATCTTCCTGACCCAAGGATCAAACCTGGGTCCCCTGAATTTCAGGCAGATTCTTTACCAACTGAGCTACTAGGGTTTTTACTTTAGGCCTGTTCTTTAAATGCATACACTTGGATAAAATGGATGGGAAAAAAAGTCTTTTCTGCAGTTGGACCAAAAAAAAAAAGAAAAAGAAAGAAAATCATTGTTTCTGCTTTTCACAATCAAGAGATTACATATTACAGTTATAAACCTAAAAGTAATAGTTCCAAAGCACAGTGCCACAATATTGGAAAATTTCAGTTTAATCAATTTTATTTTCTAAAATTGTATTGATATTAAAATAAAATAAAATTGTACAGAGCCATTATGCATGTAAGAATGTAGCTACTGAGTGCTGTGATTTCCATCACAAGAATGTGTCCCATGGTGAAGGACAGGCATAGCCTTCACACATTCAATTCCCTAATATGTATTTTTAAAAGACTTATTAATTTAAGTGTTAAGAAAATACTAGGATTTACTATTTGGTTCCATAATCTTAAGAATTTTGTTAAAACATTTGATTCATTTTTAAAAGAGAATTTCTTTGAAAAATCTACTTACATTCTCCAGGGAAAAAATTTCCTTCCCAATATTACTTTCTCTTTTTTAAAAACTGATTTCCTTTGAGAACATGGGATCTCTGATGCTCTCATGCCCCTGGTAAGTTCCCTGTCCAATTACCTATCATCACCCTGCTGTGATTCACACCCTGAACTTAGATTTAGTGGCTAAAAAAATTCCCATTAGAGCAGATCAAATGAAACAGGTCAGAGGAACAGAGCATGGATAATTCTGAGTACCAGATGTTCCACAGAGACAATTTAGAACATGGAAATATCGCTGCATTTGTAATCTTACTATACTATGGCTATTCACAACAGAGAAGCCATTAAACAATGTTCACCCGGCCTGCAACTTTTATATTCACTGTGTGGTTGTTTTCCCCAAGTGTGATATAATTTATGACTGCTACAGATTCTTTAATAGACACTGAAGTAAAGTATCAGTTCGAAAAAGAATTAGCTGAAGGTTTAATAGTAAAGAGAATGTAATGGGTTTCCCTTTAGTTTCCTATAGTGAGTCTTTGTGTTCACTACCAGTTTACTATAACCCTCTGTAGAAATAAATTTGAAGACAACAGCTATCCCACCAAAAGTAATTTGCTTCAGAAGCCAAGGGTTCACCACAGTGCTGTGAGTTTTAGAGACAAAAGTGGCAAAAGGGGGAAATAGAACAAAGCATAGGAAACATTCAAACTGGATACAGAGAACAGAAATGTCAAATGAGTGTGTGGTCAAAGCCAACAGAACCACTTGTGAACAGCAGTCCAGTTTCCAGACTGAGGTCATGTCCCTCATACAAGCACTGACCACACAGTGGAGACTCCTAGATACCTCCAACTGATGGTCACAATAGGGGTATTACCTCCACTGGAAGACAGAGATTGCATACATCTAGTCATTGAGCAGTATTGATTGTAGCAATTACTCGGCTAGGTGCTCTGAGACATGAGATCAACCAGATTTCTATTTTGATTCTTACCCTCATCATGCCTAGAAAAGGAGATAAAACAGGTACATAAATAACAGTAATACACGGGAGACTCTGATAAGAATTATGAAAGAGGAGTACATTGCTGTATGAATTGAAAAAAGGGAAGGAACCACTGAGCTGAGCTAAAGGAGAACAATATGAGAAAGGTCAGAGATGGCCTCATGGAGGAGATGGCATTTTCTAAATATGCAAATTTACTGGTTGATTTATTAATGTTTTAACATTCTTTTCCAGGTTGTTCTGAAAGTCTTCTCAGGTGAAGGTAGATAAATGCAGATTATAGGTTTCATCAGTATAGTGCAGTGCTAGAAAACAGGTCAACATTCCTTCATAGAGGTATAATTAAACTAAGCTAGAAAAGTCCTTGCTAGTTTTTTAACTTCACTGTCCATTATGGTAGCTACAAGCCACATGTGGCTTTTCATATTCAAATTAATTAAAATTAAATTTATTTTAAAATTAAGTTCTTCAGTTGTACTACACAAATTTCAAGTGATATTCAGGTAGCTCCAGCTGAACAATTATGAAATGCCATAAATTGTATTTAAATTAGATACAAATATTATTAAGATGTTGGAGACCTAGAAAAATAACTAAAGCACCACTGGCTACATTATATAATTTTAAATATTGAAGAATGTAATTCTTTTAATTTTCAAAAAAATTACCTTAAATAAAATAAAAAAATAAATTGAAACTGTCTTAGGAAATCTACGTTTCACAGCTTTTTGAGAAAGGAAAACATACTCATTGATAATGAAGAAGTAAGGAAGATAGGATAAGACATCAGGAGTAGGGGGGAAGACCACTAAAGGAGAAGCAAAATCAATAAGGTAGATAAATGTGAATTAGCAAACAAAAGAAAAGTAACAATAAAAAATATACTTTAGGTAAGTTTCAAAAATGAGTTATAAAGTGGGAATGATAGAAAAAGAAATACTCTGGGGTGGAGAAGAAATATTTTTTGAGTCTATGATTTACATTATCTATTTCTCCGCATGTATCTAAATAATCTACAGGAAAGTCACTTCCCCTGTTAGATAATTTCTCTTGTATATACAAAATGCTTGATATAAGTTTGTATGCTTTTTAAAAAACTTAACAGAATATCTATACGCAATTTTGATGCTCTGTTAAAATTAGTCTTTTAACCTAAACATTATAAGTTGCAGTTGTAAAGCTCTATGGGATTAAAATATTATGTCACAGATCAGTGGAAATTTTCTGTGATTCATAGCAAAATATAACCACCTGAAACTAAGCAAAAGTTTCCTGTTGGGAATTCAAAGAAGACATAATAGCTTGCCTCATTTGTATCTCTATCCTAAGCAAAACAAACTTTGAAAGAACAGTTTAAGATTAAAATACATTTTAGGTAAGCAATACTTTTATCCTATATATCTGACATCTGTGGAGCTAAAGGAATGCGCACTTAAGTTTCTTTAGGAAACTAGTCAATAATCTTTCTAAAAGAATGAACTAACTTTTTCTCTTACTGAAAAAGTGGGCTTGAAGAATTGTGTGCATGTAGAAAAAGGAACACAGGGCACATTTTTTCTGACAACATATTTCATGCTTTGTAATTAATGGAAGTGAAACTTGTTTAAAACCTGAGTATACAAAGAGGGTCACAATTCTAAGCTGCTTGAATGAGAAGAAAAATATATTTTGATATAAAGGGTCATAACTAATAAAGTTTATGGTTTTAAATGTGGTTTAAGGTCATTTATTACTTCTTAATGTATAGACTATATTCTCTTATAACAAGAGGTTTACATATTTAAAAGTAGCATCATATGAATAATGAATTACATAAATGGTGTTTCATGAAAAATTAGAGGATAAAAAACCAGATATTATGACTACATATTTCATATTTGAAAAGTCCTTCCAAGTTTCCAAAGTTCTTTTTATATACTATTGCTTGCATTTAATCCTTACAATAATGTCTGGGAAGCATTATTATATCCTTTATGCAGACTGAGCTTAAAGAACCCATGTAGATTGGAGGTAAGATAAAATCAAAGCAAATGAAAGCAAAAGTTTCTGAGTAGGAAGACCAGTGGACTGGGCTATGATGTGGGAAAATTGAGATTCTGACACAGGGTAGATATTACTGCTACTCAAAGACATTTTCAGCTTATGAAAATCCTTCCATTTCGAGGATATGGAAGGATTACATTTTTAGTTCACTTTTCATAGCTTAACATGGCCATATAACTTGTTTGTTTGATAAAGAAACATGGGTGAAAATGATGTTATATTCTGGCATGCTAAGTCGCTTATATCGTGGCAAAAGCATTTAATTGCCGAAGCAAAAATCTGACCCTATCTTCCAAGCACGTGTTCACATTTGTGTGCTAGAGTGAGCCATTCTATGGCAGCAAGGACTAATTGTTGCTTGTGTCAAGTCTCTGAGATGTTTAATTGTATATCATCATAGCCTGACATAACCCATCCTTGGGCTATTTTCAATACCTAAAACCTTAATGGGCCCAATTCTGGCACACATCTAAAATGCAGCCTTTATAAACATTAATTATCATTAATTTACATAAACAAATGTTTAAATTTCCTCTCTAATTCCTTAACATCCCCTCTACTTTTCAAACAAATCCATTACCTTCATTCACTGTTAGAAATTTCTTTTCAGCACAAAACCAAGAAGCATCTATCCTTCGCTCTTGTCCTGGTAACAAGGACTATTTCTGGGTTTTCCTTCCTTCTCTCAATTCATTCTCCTGCTTTTCAATAGAACACAGAATTGACTTTTCTTTAGTTATCAGTCCTTACTGTGACAAAAATACACTTCTGCCACTAAGTTGTCTTAGAGTGAGTATTTTTTAAATCATGCAAACTGTAGCTGGGTTCAGGAAGGTACTTTATTAATCAAGATTTTACCTCAAAATAGTTAAGGCAAGAGGAGGAGCTTCACTGGATCACTAAGATCAAGAGAGGGCTAAAGACTAAGAAAGTGGTAAAAACAGGGAAACAGCTGTTCTTCAGAAAATCATGAAACCAGGGATAAAATTGTGGCAGCTTCCTTTCCTCCTCTTTCTCTCTCTCTCAGTTCCACCTTCATTCTTTAGCACCATAGACAACTGCTTTCGTGTGACAGTTGCACCCCACACATTTTATATCTTACAAATCTCTCCCCCAAAGATGCTGATTCTTTCTCAATTATAGTATGAGACACTCCGTGGAAAGTCCCAGAGTAGCTTAGCTTAGGTCATAGTCTACTCTTGAACTAAACAGTTGTGACAAAAAGAGCATCATGCTGCAGGGGGTGCAGGTCCCCCTCTAGCTGCAGAAACAAAGTGGGAGCCCAGAGATGGGAAGACAGCAAGCTCAGCAGACAATACTGTAGTGCCCACCACAGACCAATAAAAAAGTCCACCTTTCTGCAATAGTGTAATTTAATTTTAGTTTATATAATTAAAAAGTGAGTATAACTATAGCTTAATTGTTAGATTACCATGGGTTTCATGCAGCTACACTCCACAGTAACTGAGTATTTACTTTTATTTGAAGGTACATCAGTTCAGTTCATTTCAGTTCAGTCGCTCAGTCGTGTCCGACTCTTTGCGACCCCATGAATCGCAGCACACCAGGCCTCCCTGTCCATCACCGACTCCCGGAGTTCACCCAAACTCATGTCCATCGAGTCAGTGATGCCATCCAGCCATACATACACACCTTCAAATAGTGGGAGGCTTCCCAGGTGGCTCAGTGGTAAAGAATCCGCCTGCCAATGCAGCAAAAGCAGGTTTGATCCCTGGGTCGGAAAATCCACTGGGGGTGGAAATGGCAACCCATTCCTGTATTCTGGCCTGGAAAATCTCATGAAAAGAGGAGTTTGTGTATTTCAGTCTATGTGGCTGCAAAAGAGTCAGACACAACTGAGGGACTGAGCAGGCAGGCATACATCTATAGGTTCACAATTGCTATAATTACTTTTAAACTAAAAATTAACAGTGATATCTAGAAAGTGAAATTCAAACTTTGCATGAAGTTTAAATGATAAAAGTAGTTTTGGTTCTGAGACAAATATAATAAAAATGACATCTACAAATCAGGTTTCCTATGGAAGTTTGAGTCTCACCTCTTCTACCAAATATCCATTCCCATCTCATATTTCAACTGCCTCTAGATTTCATGAGGTGGGAAAAAAACCTCTTATTTCACACTGAGTACCCCTTCTTCTAGGAAGCTCTCCTTATTCATATGTGAATGGAATCTATATAGAAAATTAAAATGCTCTTGTCCTGAACTTATAAAAAATGTTTTCAAACATTGCCATTGAAATAATTTATTAGAGTGTGGGAACATGGGAATTTAATTGAAATATTCTTTGTGCTATGAATTAGTTCTTAGAAATGTGGACATTCTAGGATGAGCTTGGGGTGAGCTTCTTTGGAGGTATTAGGAATGCTTTCATTGAGTGGGAGGAGTTTTAAAAAGCAAATTTCTACACCTTTTAAAAATACTAGCTTATTTTCTATGTAACACCATTTTAAGACATTATGCCTAACTATACACCAAAAGATACCAATATACTTAAAAATAGGATAACTACAGCACTTAGTGTCTAAACTTGCACACAGTTGAGACTCAAAGGAGCCCTATTGAAAACTATGCCAGGACTGAAGAATAAACTGAAATAGCCTTGCCCAAATAGTCATCAAATTATCTCACCTAAAAATAACATTTGATCAATTTAGCTTTACTTTTTGCTTAATTTTCTAATGATACTGTAAAGAAAAAAATATTTTTTGCCTTCTTTTTGAGCAAAATGAGGAATGCTATAATTGACTTATTTCCATAAAATGGTCACATGTGACTGACAAAGTTTTAAAGAAAGTCTGATTATTTATACAGTCTTAACTCATAGAGACATCATTTAGAATTCATACTTTGTTTCTTACCCTAACAAACTGTTAACATTTATATTTGGCCAAAAGCAGACTAGACCTTGAACTCCCCAAGCACAGGTGGATCACAGCCCCTCCCCTCTCCCACAGCTCTGGAGATTTCCAATGGGCTAATGCCTCTGTCCAACAATAGAACTGAAGCCATAAATCAAACTTTCCTTGGAATCATGGTGAAAGTACAGGGATAGATGCTGCTCTGTTATTATGCTTAGCAAAGTGTTTTCAATCCTGAATTCTTGCAAGACAAAAACTTTAGATTAAAACCGAAAGGAACATATCAGCTGAGGACTGCGTGCACTCACTATGAAAAAATACAAGTAAAAAAAAGTTTTAAGTTTTCATGTTTTCCAGAATTACTAATGTTTTGAACGTCCATTTCAATTCACTTTCACTTCTTAGCACTATGCTAGCATTTCCCAGTTTTGACATAAAACAATGTAGATAGCTCTAAAGGTATTAATAACAACATGGAATCTCTTTCCCTGCACATCAATTCTAGCATTTCCTTTGCTCTCCAAAAACTGTGAAGATCAAATATCTCTTAGTATTTATCACTACATAAAATCCTTTAGACATGTTAGAAAAACTCTTTTCTTTATAAGTCCTTTCCCCTGTGATTCCCCAGGAAATTTTTCCACTATTCATAAAAATAAAGATTTCATTTGTACAACTATGCAACATGTTTTTTAATGAATTCTGTGGGCTATAGCCCATAATTCTGAAGCATTCAGATTGAGATGTCAGACTTTAGGTCCATTTCATTCTCTTCCTGAATTGAAGGTATGGAGAAACAAGTAACATTTGAGAATCATGTTTTTAAAAAATCTCTAGCTTGTAACTGAATGTTGAAATATGAGGGCCAGTGGTGCAATTACACACTATTAAAACATTATGAGACAGGGAGCTGAATTTGGGAAGACTTCAGTGGAGAAGGCAATGGTACTCCACTCCAGTACTCTTGCCTGGAAAAGTACTCCATGGATGGAGGAGCCTGGTAGGCTGCAGTCCATGGGGTCGCTAAGAGTCAGACATGACTGAGTGACTTTACTTTCACTTTTCACATTCATGCACTGGAGAAGGAAATGGCAACCCACTCCAGTGTTCTTGCCTGGAGAATCCCAGGGACAGGGGAGTCTGGTGGGCTGCTGTCTATGGGGTCACACAGAGTCGGCCACGACTGAAGTGACTTAGCAGTAGCAAAACATTATGAGTAAGGATTAATCTCCTCTTCTACAGGGTCACCACAGTGCTGGATGAAGCCACTTAAAAGTGAATTCTGTCACCTTGTGAAGACCAATTCTCCAGTATTCTAAGTATCTTTCAAGGATGATTTATTACCTGTATTTAAATATAGGATGAAGTCATTCAATCATTTTTCAAATAAATTTGTCAGTAAGGTATAAATCATAACTCAGGGAGGGAGAGGAAAGCCCATAATATCCTGCTCTGTATCCATTTAGGGTATGAATATATTGATCATGCTCAGAATGAACTGAGTAACTTACATGCCTCCCACTATTAAAAGTAAATTTAGTAAATGAACCATTGTAATTTAATGTAATTTTCTCATTGGTGTGCAATAGTCTTTTGTAAGTTTGTGAAATATTTTAAATGTTAAAAGTGAGGGAAACACCCTTCCAAATACATGTATAATGAATATATGTATGATACAGATATGGAGAATTAACACATAACTATATAGGAAACAATGAATACATACAGATGTGTGAAGAAATTATTCACAAATAACAACAAAAAAGATGTTGAAAAGTGAAAGTGTTAGGCACTCAGTCATGTTTGACTCTTTGTGACCGTATGGGCTGTAGCCTGCCAGGCTCCTCTGCTCATGGAATTCTCCAGGCAAGATACTGGAGTTGGTTGCCATTTCCTCCTCCAGGGAATCTTCCTGGCTCAGGGATTGAACCTAGGTCTCCTGTAGTGCAGGCAGATGGTTTACCATCTGAGCCACCAGGGAAATCAGAACAGCTATTTATCAGTGAACTAATAATGCAGTATTTGGTGCTAAGTGAAAGAAACTCTCTCTCCCATTTATGTGGGTCTCTCCTGTGCTGAACTTATTGTGAAATTGTGTTTTCCACAACTTTATTCCCAGCTAGTCACCATAGGCAATGGCACCCCACTCCAATACTCTTGCCTGGAAAATCCCATGGACAGAGGAGCCTGGAAGGCTGCAGTCCATGAGGTCGCTAAGAGTCAGACAGGACTGAGTGACTTTACTTTCGCTTTTCACTTTCATGCATTGGAGAAGGAAATGGCAAACCCCTCCAGTGTTCTTGCGTAGAGAATCCCAGGGACAGAAGAGCCTGGTAGGAGGCTGTCTCTGGGGTCATACAGAGACAGGCACGACTGAAGTGACTTAGCAGCAGCAGTCACCATAAGCCTTAATCTTAGGAAGTGTGAAAGGCTCCTGGACACCAACCATATGGACCCGAAGTCATTTTCTCAATAATGAGTCACTATAAGTCTTAATTTTAGTTTTGAGGTCTTAAGATTTTTACATGTTTAGAAAACTCATCAGATGATAGTAAAACTGAGGGTAGAGCTGCTTTAATAGTTTGGTTTCCTCTAAGCATCACAACTAACTGTGACTAATCCCCCCAAATTAGTTTAATTTCATGTAATGAAGCAATTCAAAATACAGAACAAAATAATTCTCTTAAAGATGAGACAGATTAATAAATTCGCTGTTCCTAAATGCTGTGAATTCATCTGAGGACATTTAACATTCCATAGTTCTACAACCCTGAAAAATTTTTTTAAACCTAGAGAGTAGTAAATTTTCACTTTCCGTCTTAGAATATGCTATATCTGAAAACAGTTTATACCTCGATTTTTTACTTTCTTAACATACTAATAACTCACTTTTAAGTCAAATTAGAGAAAGGAACTTAAGTTGATCATAATAATAAAGAACAACAGAGAAATAGATACCAAAAAACCTCTTTCCTGAGTTTTCCATTTTAAGTATCAATATTATGGGGTTTTTATTTTAATAACACCTTTATAGAATTTGGTTTGTCATCTTTGTATTCAAAAAAGTAAATCAGATTTAATATATCTCACATAGCAATGAGATTTCAAAATGCTTTCTTACTGCTCTCTGACTTTCAACAATTTACCCTAAGCTACAAAATCAGGTAAAATAAATTATGAGTAGCAAAGGAGAAGGTAATACATTTTCCATAATGTAATTATCATAATTGGGTTAACTACCTACAGAAAAATGCAAGTTAAAATAAACAATGTTCCCCAGATGCTGGATTGATAAAAGTCTGAAAATTAGTTTTTAATAAAAACTGGTGGTAATTTAACTCATGGTATGCCAGTGAAGTGAATGTACATTATTGAAATTTAGAGAAAATATTCTTTTGGAAAAGAACACCTCAATCTTTCTGAAAACTATTTTGCAAACAGTTCTCTAAAAGTCTTATATTTTGATTCATTATAGAGGACCCTCAAATGCCCCCCAAATTACAGCCAAAATTCAACAGCAAAAAATAAATCCCTTTGGTTGCCAATGTTGAAATTACTTTTCCTGTTCCAACCCCCTGGCCATCTAAGTGGCTCCAGGAGGCAAATATCTGAATGCATACAGGGAGATGTGACATGAGATTGCCCAAAATAAAACCTTAACTTCTCCCTAGATGCTTTCCTTGAAATCTATACTGTTTCTTCTCATAATTTGGGTAAGGTCACCCATCTTGAGGTACTTTTCATTATGATTTAATGGTGTCTATTTCCCCCATCATGACTACAGTGTCCTAACCCCTTACCTCCCTGAGACTCACAGTCTACCTCCCAGCAATCTGAGAGTAGAGTGTCTCTAACCTGTGCAGGGTAACTAGCAATCCCTGCTACTCTGCACAATTGCCAGGCTGCATAATGAAATGCATATGTTGCCAGCTCCCACCATCCAGCCTTAGGGAGCAGCGCTTCCTTTCTTCAGTTTGCCATAGCACAGAAAACCAGAAGTGGAATATTTCTCCTTTTTCCCAAGCCAGAATGGGTTTCTAGACCCCTTGGATGTGGAAAAGAGATTCGGCTGCACTATCCACTATATTATTATGGCAATCATGACATACTTAAGACTTTTTATTGCTCAAGCTATTTTCTTTCTTGGCATAAAATAGAGCCAAAAAATTATCAGGGGATAACATCACCACTATTACAGGCATTAAAGAATATGAACAAACAGCTATTTTCAGCTGTTTTCTGATTTTTCTATTGCTACAAGCACATGAAAATCCCTTTATGGATCACACTACATGGAAATAAATACATTTCAAGTAACATTTGAAGAAAGAACATGCTATTGGACTATAACAAAGGAAAAAAGTGTAACTCTTTGCATGTGTTTATCAAGATGTCTGGGGAAAATATGTTCAGTTTTAGGACTCCAAGTATGCAAGAGCATAACAGTCAAGACACATCCAGGGCCACCACAGAGGGGTTCAACACATTTGTAGTCACAAATAAAACAGATGTTTTGCCACTTTATTGTGTTGTTCAGGCACACAAAAACACAAAGCGTAAGAACTTAGAGCAGAATTCCTCTGAAAGAGAACTATCTTTTATAAGCATATCAACTAGATTGCTGGCTTGGTTGTAAAAAGACTACTCTCTCCATAGTGGCTGTACTAGTTTGCATTCCCACCAACAGTGTAAAAGGAGGGAGGGAGGGAGGAGGGTTCAGGATGGGGAACACGTGTATACCTGTGGTGGATTCATGTTGATATATGGCAAAACCAATACAATATTGTAAAGTTAAAACATAAAATAAAATATTAAAAAAATAAAATAAAAGTTTATGCTCTCTTAAAAAACAAAAGATTACTCTCTACACATAGTCAGGATGGTTGAAGACTGAGAAAAGATGAGTAAATTTTACTCCATAAAAATAAATCTGGGTTTCCAGCAGTAACTCAAGATGGAGGAGATTAGGGGCAGGAATAGAGACGAGACAGAGGACTGGAGAAGGGAGAGGATAGGGGAGAAAGCAGACCAACACAGGGTGAAGGCAGGGCAAGGATCCAACAGGAGAGCAGTGCATCTGGAAAATCAGAGGCAGATAAAATTTTAGAAATAAAGATGTTTAATATTTACTGTTACGTTTTTTGTTTTTAATGTTGGGCTATGCTGGATAACTTAACTAAGGAAATAACTGTTGTTATTATTATTATAGCTCCTCCAGCCTGTAAAGGACCTACAAATCATCAGAATTATACCTCTCACTACATCATATGGAAGTATTGGAGGAAATGAAAAATGACATGACATGACACTCCAATGACATGGAAAAGAAAGAAGGCCACAGTTGGTAGTGGTAAGGCACAAGAAAAATAAAAACTTGATTTAAAAAATTAGAGGAAAAGGTGACTAGAAGAAATTTCTGTCAGTTTTGTAGGGGACACATTGGGAATTCAAGTTGTTTTTATTTCAATATCAAGGGACCATACATCCTCTACAGGCTCAGACTTGAGGAAGTTCAGGGAACTGGCATTTGGTTGCAACATAAGCAATTAGCACTGGGATGCTAGGTGTAGTTAGTATTAGATAAATCACAGGAGAGCCACAAAACAGTACATGTAGATATTCTGGAGCTATTTTAATAGTGTGCATCTTAAGAGTGTACAGCTACATCTTCTCTCAACCTATCTGCAAACAAAAATATAGATTCAAATAGCAGCATAGTGATCGGTGATCCATAGAAAACAAGTTTTTCAGGAACTAAAAGCAAAAACATCTAAAAGGCAACATACTTAAACCCTTAAGGCTACTATGCTATGCTATGCTAAGTCACTTCAGTCGTGTCCGACTCTGTGTGACCCCATAGAGGTAGCCTACGAGGCTCCCCCGTCCCAGGGATTCTCCAGGCAAGAACAGTGGAGTGGGTTGCCATTTCCTTCTCCAATGCATGAAAGTGAAAAGTGAAAGTGAAGTTGCTCGGTCGTGTCCGACTCTTAGCGACCCCATGGACTGCAGCCTACCAGGCTCCACCGTCCGTGGGATTTTCCAGGCAAAAGTACTGGAGTGGGGTGCCATTGCCTTCTACTAGGCTGATAGTAAATCAGTTAATAATAGGAAGACAACTTTATCAGCTTATCTTTTAAAAATATATATATATATATACAGTGGAAAATATTTATTCCTTATAGCTGCATGCACTCTATTTACAAGAACTAGAAAACAAAGGGAATGCTATTGTCCAATGGGATATAATTGTTAAATGCAATCCATAATGATTGAAATAGTGCAAGATCATTTAAGGTGATGTATAACATATCTGACTTGCCTCTTGAGAAACCTATATGCAGGTCACGCTGGAACTGGACATGGAACAACAGACCAGTTCCAAATAGAAAAAGGAGTACATAGAGGTTGTATACTGTCACCCTGCTTATTTAACTTATATACAGAGTACATCATGAGAAACGCTGGGCTGGAAGAAGCACAAGCTGGAATTAAGATTGCTGGGAGAAATATCAATAACCTCAGATATGCAGATGACACCACCCTTATGGCAGAAAGTGAAGAGGAACCAAAAAGTCTCTTGATAAAAGTGAAAGAGGAGAGTGAAAAAGTTGACTTAAAGCTCAACATTCAGAAAACAAAGATCATGGCATCTGGTCCCATCACTTCATGGCAAATAGATGGGGAAACAGTGGAAACAGTGTCAGACTGTATTTTGGGGGGCTCTAAAATCACTGCAGATGGTGACTGCAGCCACGAAATTAAAAGATGCTTACTCCTTGGAAGGAAAGTTATGATCAACCTAGATAGCATATTTAAAAGCAGAGACATTACTTTGCCAACAAAGGTCCGTCTAGTCAAAGCTATGGATTTTCCAATGGTCATGTATGAATGTGAGAGTTGGACTGTGAAGAAAGCTGAGTGCCGAAGAATTGATGCTTCTGAACTGTAGTGCTGGGGAAGACTCTTGAGAGTCCCTTGGACTACAAGGACATCCAACCATTCCATTCTAAAGGAGCTCAGCCCTAGGTATTCTTTGGAAGGAATGATGCTAAAGCTGAAATTCCAGTACTGTGGCCACCTCTTGCAAAAAGTTGACTCATTGAAGAAGACTCTGATGCTGGGAGGGATTGAGGGCAGGAGGAGAAGGGGACGACAGAGGATGAGATGGCTGGATGGCATCACCGACTTAATGGACATGAGTTTGAGTGAACTCCGGGAGTTGGTGATGGACAGGGAGGCCTGGAGTGCTGCAATTCATGGGGTCACAAAGAGTCGGACATTACTGAGTGACTGAACTGAACTGATAACACATCTAAAGAAAGAAAATATTAGCTATGCAGGAAAGAATAAAATAAGTTTTCAAAGACAAAAGTCGTACTCAGTGGTGCATATGCAAGTGAAACAATCCATTATCTTTAAAGTCTCAACCTGCTGAGTCAGTGGATACCAGGTGCATTAGGCTCCCTTAGTTGGCATCTTGAAATATTCAAACCATAAATCTGACTCGACAGTTACTCACTAAGGACAACTGGGTGTTTGTATTCACAATTACAAATCCCTATGTAGACCTGCTGAGCGCCAAAGAATTGATGCTTTTGAACTGTGGTGTTGGAGAAGACTCTTGAGAGTTCCTTGGACTGCAAGGAGATTCAACCAGTCCATTCTGAAGGAGATCAGCCCTGGGATTTCTTTGGAAGGAATGATGCTAAAGCTGAAACTCCAGTATTTTGGCCACCTCATGCGAAGAGTTGACTCATTGGAGAAGACTCTGATGCTGGGAGGGATTGGGGGCAGGAGGAGAAGGGGACGACAGAGGATGAGATGGCTGGATGGCATCACTGACTCGATGGATGTGAGTCTGAGTGACCTCCGGGAGTTGGTGATGGACAGGGAGGCCTGGTATGCTGCAATTCATGGGGTCGCAAAGAGTTGGACACAACTGAGCGACTGATCTGATCTGGTCTGATGCAGACCTGTTTAAATTGAAAGACGTTTACTCCTCCGAAGAAAAATTATGACCAACCTAGATAGCATATTGAAAAGCAGAGACATTACTTTGACAACAAAGGTCCGTCTAGTCAAGGCTATGGTTTTTTCAGTGGTCATATATGGATGTGAGAGTTGGAATGTGAAGAAAGCTGAGCGTCGAAGAATTGATGCTTTTGAACTGTGGTGTTGGAGAAGACTCTTGAGAGCCCCCTTGGAATTCGAGGAGATCCAACCAGTCCATTCTAAAGGACATCGCTCCTGGGTGTTCTTTGGAAGGAATGATGCTGAAGCTGAAACTCTGGTATTTTGGCCACCTCATTTGATTAGTTGACTCATTGGAAAAGTCCCTGATGCTGGGAGGGATTTGAGGCAGGAGGAAAAGGGGATAACAGAGGATGAGATGGATGGATGGCATCACCAACTCGATGGATGTGAGTTTCAGTGAGCTCTGGGAGTTGGTGATGGACAGAGAAGCCTGGCATGCTGCGATTCATGGGGTCGCAAAGAGTGGGACATGACTGAGCAACTGAACTGATCTGATCTGATTATTCCCTTATATATTTATGTGTGTGTGTGTGTGTGTGTATACATACACATACACATATATATAGGCTTCATATACATCAGATCAGATCAAATGAGTCGCTCAGTCACGTCCTCCAACTCTTTGCTACCCCATGAATCTCAGCACGCCAAGTCCCTCTGTCCATCACCAACTCCCGGAGATCACTGAGACTCACATCCATCGAGTCAGTGATACCATCCAGCCATCTCATCCTTTGTCATAACCTTCTCCTCTTGCCCTCAATCCCTCCCAGCATCAGAGTCTTCTCCAATGAGTCAACTCTTTGCATGAGGTGGCCAAAGTACTGGAGTTTCAGCTTTAACATCATTCCTTCCAAAGATATCCCAGAACTGATCTCCTTCAGAATGGACTGGTTGGATCTCCTCGAAGTCCAAGGGACTCTCAAGAGTCTTCTCCAACACCACAGTTCAAAAGCATCAATTCTTTGGTGCTCAGCCTTCTTTACAGTCCAGCTCTCACATCCATACATGACCACAAAAAAACCATAGCCTTGACTAGGCGAAACTTTGTTGGCAAATAATGTCTCTGCTTTTGAATATGCTATCTAGGTTGGTCATAACTTTCCTTCCAAGGAGTAAGCGTCTTTTAATTTCATGGCTGCAGTCACCATCTGCAGTGAGTTTGGAGCCCAGAAAAATAAAATCTGACACTGTTTCCACTGTTTCCCCATCTATTTCCCATGAAGTGATGCGGCAGGATGCCATGATCTTTGTTTTCTGAATGTTGAGCTTTAAGCCAACCTTTTCACTCTCCACTCTCACCTTCATCAAGAGGCTTTTTAGTTCCTCTTCACTTTCTGCCATAAAGGTGGTGTCATCTGCATATCTTAGGTTATTGATATTTCTCCCAACAATATTTATTCCAACTTGTGTTTATTCCAGTCCAGTGTTTCTCATGATGTACTCTGCATATAAGTTAAATAAACATGGTGACAATATACAGCCTTGACGAACTCCTTTTCCTATTTGGAACCAGTCTCTTGTTCCATGCCCAATTTTAACCGTTGGTTCCTGACCTGCATACAGATTCTCAAGAGGCAGATCAGGTGGTCTGGTATTCCCATCTCTTTCAGAATTGTCCATAGTTTATTGTGATCCATACAGTCAAAGGCTTTGGCAGAGTCAATAAAGCAGAAATAGATGTTTTTCTGGAACTCTCTTGCTTTTTCCATGATCCAGCAGATGTTGGCAATGATCTCTGGTTCCTCTGCCTTTTCTAAAACCAGCTTGAACATCAGGAAGTTCATGGTTCACATATTGCTGAAGCCTGGCTTGGAGAATTTTGAGCATTACTTTACTAGCGTGTGAGATGAGTGCAATTGTGTGGTAGTTTGAGCACTCTTTGGCATTGCCTTTCTTTGGGATTGGAATGCAAACTGACCTTTTCCAGTCCTGTGGCCACTGCTGAGTTTTCCAAAGTTGCTGGCATATTGAGTGCAGCACTTTCACAGCATCATCTATCAGGATTTGGAATAGCTCAACTGGAATTCCATCACCTCCACTAGCTTTGTTCATAGTAATGCTTTCTAAGGCCCACTTCACTTCACATTCCAGAATGTCTGACTCTAGGTCAGTGATCACACCATCGTGATTATCTGGGTCGTGAAGCTCTTTTTTGTACAGTTCTTCTGTGTATTCTTGCCACCTCTTCTTAATATCTTCTGCTTCTCTTAGGTCCATACCATTTCTGTCCTTTATCGAGCCCATCTTTGTATGAAATGTTCCTTTGGTATCTCTGATTTTTTTGAAGAGATCCCTAGGCTTTCCCATTCTGTTGTTTTCCTCTATTTCTTTGCATTGATCGCTGAAGAAGGCTTTCTTATCTCTCCTTGCTATTCTTTGGAACTCTGCATTCAGATGCTTATATCTTTCCTTTTCTCCTTTGCTTTTTGCTTCTCTTCTTTTCACAGCTATTTGTAAGGCCTCCCCAGACAGCCATTTTGCTTTCTTGCATTTCTTTTCCATGGGGTTGATCTTGATCCCTGTCTCCTGTACAATGTCACGAACTTCATTCCATAGCTCATCAGGCACTCTATCTATCAGATATAGGCCCTTAAATCTATTTCTCACTTCCACTGTGTAATCATAAGGGATTTGATTTAGGTCATACCTGAATGGTCTAGTGGTTTTCCCTACTTTCTTCAATTTAAGTCTGAATTTGGCAATAAGGAGTTCATGATATGAGCCACAGTCAGCTCCTGGTCCTGTTTTGCTGACTGTACAGAGCTTCTCTATCTTTGACGGAAAAGAATATAATTGATCTGATTTTGGTGTTGACCATCTGGTGATGCCCACGTATAGAGTCTTCTCTTGTGTTGTTTGGAAGAGGGTGTTTGTTATGACTAGTGCATTTTCTTGGCAAAACTCTATTAGTCTTTGCCCTGCTTCATTCCATATTCCAAGGCCAAATATGCCTGTTACTCCAGGTGTTTCTTGAGTTCCTACTTTTGCATTCCAGTCCCCTATAATGAAAAGGATATCTTTTTGTGTGTTAGTTCTAAAAGGCCTTGTAGGTCTTCATAGAACCATTCAACTTCAGCTTCTTCAGCGTTACTGGTTGGGGCATAGACTTGGATTACTGTGACATTGAATGGTTTGCCTTGGAAACGAACAGAGATCATTCTGTCGTTTTTGAGATTGCATCCAAGTACTGCATTTCGGACTCTTTTGTTGACCATGATGGCCACTCCATTTCTTCTGAGGGATTCCTGCCTGCAGTAGTATATATAATGGTCCTCTGAGTTAAATTCACCCATTCCAGTCCATTTGAGTTCACTGATTCCTAGAATGTCCACATTCACTCTGGCCATCTCTTGTTTGAGCACTTCCAATTTTCCTTGATTCATGGACCTGACATTCCAGGTTCCTATGCAATATTGCTCTTTACAACACTGGACCTTGCTTCTGTCACCAGACACATCCACAGCTGGGTATTGTTTTTGCTTTGGCTCCATCCTTTCATTCTTTCTGGAGTTATTTCTCCACTGATCTCCAGTAGCATATTGGGCCCCTACTGACCTGGGGAGTTTCTCTTTCAGTATCCTATCATTTTGCCTTTTCATACTGTTCATGGGGTTCTCAAGGCAAGAATACTGAATTGGTTTGCCATTCCCTTCTCCAGCGGACCACATCCTGTCAGATCTCTCCACCATGACCCGCCAAGGATATATATATATAGATTTCATATACATATATATGTATTTGAGCCACTAGGTAAATCCATATATGTGTATATATATATATGAGGGCAAGAGAAGAAGGGGACAACAGCGGATGAGATGGCTGGATGGCATCACTGACTCAATGGATGTGAGTCTCAGTGACCTCTAGGAGTTGGTGACGGACAGGGAGGCCTGGCGTGCTGTGATTCATGGGGTCGCAAAGAGTCGGACACTACTGAGCGACTGATCTGATCTGATCTGATCTGATATATCGCTCAGTCGTGTCCAACTCTTTGCGACCCCATGAAAAATACAAAATAAAAAAAATATAGAAGAAAGCATTGGCACCCCACTCCAGTACTCTTGCCTGGAGAATCCCATGGGCAGAGGAGCCTGGTTGGCTGCAGTCCATGGGATCGCTAAGAGTCGGACATGACTAAGCAACTTCACTTTCACTTTTCACTTTCATGCATTGGAGAAGGAAATGGCAACCCACTCCAGTGTTCTTGCCTGGAGAATCCCAGGGATGGGGAATTCTGGTGGGCTGCCGTCTATGGGGTGGCACAGAATCGGACACGACTGAAGTGACTCAGCAGCAGCAGCAGCAGTGGCTCAGAAGGTAAAGAATTTGCCTGCAATGCTGGAGACCTTGTTTCAGTCCCTGGGTCAGGGAGATCCCCTGGAGAAGAGGAAGCCTACCCACTCCAGTATTCTTGCCTGGAGAGTTCCATAGACAGAGCAACCTGGTGGGCTATAGTCCATGGGGTCACAAAGAGTCAGACACAACTGAATGACTAACATACACACACATACATATAAATATAAACATATGTATATGTTTATGCCACATCTTCTTTATCCATTCATCTGTTGATTGATATTAAATTGTTTCCATGTCTTGGCTATTGTAAACACTGCTGCAATGAACATTGCAGGGGTGCATGTATCCCTGTGGATATATGCCCAGAAATATGATTGCTGGATCATGTGGCAACTCTATTTTTAGCTGTTTTGTTTTGTTTTTTGAGGAACCTCCATACCATTCTCAATAGTCCTTGTACCAATTTACATTCCCACCAACAGTGTAGAAGGATTCCCTTCTCTTCACACCTTGTCCAGCATTTATTTTTTGTACACTCTTTAGTGATGGCCATTCTGGTATGAGGCCAGAGGTATGAGGTGATATTTCATTGTACATTTGATTTACATTTCTCAGATAATTAGAGCATCTTTTCATGTGCTTTTTGGCCATCTCTTTGTCTTCTTTCAGGAATTGCATATTTAGATATTTGCTCATTTTTTGCCTTTTTTTGGACATAGAGTTGCATGAATCATTTGTATATTTTGGAATTTAATTCCTTGTCAGTGGTATCAGATCAGATCAGATCAGATCAGTTGCTCAGTCGTGTCCGACTCTTTGCGACTCCATGAACCGCAGCACGCCAGGCCTCCCTGTCCATCACCAGCTCCCGGAGGTCACTCAGACTCGCATCCATCGAGTCAGTAATGCCATCCAGCCATCTCATCCTCTGTCGTCAGTGGTATAGTTTGCAAATATTTTCTCCCAGTCTGTGGATTGTCTTTTTATTTTGTTGACAGTTTCCTAGCTGTGCAGAAACATTTTCATTTGTTTATTTTTCTTTTTATTTTCATTACTCTGGGATGTGGATTAAAAAAAAAAGAAGAAAAGATATTGCTGGGATTTGTGTTAGAGAGTGTTTTACCTATTTTCCTCTGCTTTGTAGTATCCTGTCTTACATTTAGATTTTTGATCCATTTTCAGTTTATATTTTTGTATGGTAGTAGAGAGTGTTCTTTTTCTTTTTTTTTTTTTTTGCATGTACCTTTCCAATTTTCTCAGCATCACTTATTAAAGGGGCTGTCTTTTCTTAATTGCATATTCTTGCATTATTTATTGTAGATTAGTTGATCATAGGTGTGTGAATTTATTTCTGGCTTTTTATCCTGTTCCATTGGTCTATATTTCTGTTACTATGCCAGTATCATACTGTTTTGGTGACTGGTAGCTTTGTAGTATAGTCTGATGTCAGCCTGACTCCTCCACTTTTCTTTCTCAAGATTGCTTTGCCTTTTGGGGGATTTTTGTGTGTCCATATAAATTTTAGAATTTTTTGCTCTAGTTCCTTGAAAAATACCATTGGTAATTTTATAGGGATTGCACCAAATTTGTATTAAAAAGTGGAGATATTACTTTGCCAACAAAGGTCTGTCTAGTCAAAACTATGGTTTTTGCAGTAGTCATGTATAGATGCAAGAGTTGGACTATAAAGAAAGCTGAGTGCCAAAGCACTGATGCTTTTGAATTGTGGTGCTGGAGAAGACTCATAAGAGTCCCTTGGACTGCAAGGAGATCCAACCAGTCCATCCTAAAGGAAATCAGTCCTGAATTGATTGGAAGAACTGATGCTGAAGCTGAAACTCCAATACTTTGGCTACCTGATTAGAAGAACTGACTCACTGGGAAAGACCCTGATGCTGGGAAAGACTGAAGGCAGGAAGGGGACGACAGAGGATGGCATGGTTGAATGGACTACAGAGGATGACATGGTTGAATGGCATCACTAACTCAATGGACATGAGCTTTAGTAAACTCCAGGAATTGACGATGGACAGAGAGTCCTGGCATACTGCAGTCCATAGAGTCACAAAGAGTCAGACACGACTGAGCAACTGAACTGAACTGGACTGAACTGAACATGGCCAGTACAGTCATTTTGGAAATGTCAATTCTTCCAATCTAAGAACATGGTGTATCCTACCATCTATTTGTTTCATCTCTGATTTCTTTCATCAGAATCTTATAGTTTTCAGAGTAGAGATCATTTGTCTCCTTAGGTATGTTTATTCTTAAGTATGTATGTATGTATATATATATATATATATATATATTGGATGTCATAGTAAAAGGGGCTATTTCCTTGATTTCTCTTTCTGATCTTTTGTTGTTAATGTACAGAAATGTAACTGATTTCTCTGTGTTAATTATATATCCTGCAACTTTACAAAATTTATGAATGAGCTCTAGAAGTTTTCTGGTAGCATCTTTGGAATTTTCTGTGTATAGTCTCATGTCATCTGCACACAGTGACAGTTTTACTTCTTTTCCAACTTGGTTTCATTTTATTTCTTTTCTTTTTCTGATTGCTGTGACTATGACTTCTAAAACTCTGTTGAATAAAAGTGGTGACAATGGGCATCCTTGTTCTTTTTTTTTTTTTTGAATTTTTTGTTTATTATTATTTTTTAAGATCATAGAGGGAATGCTTTCAGTTTTTCACCGTTTAGTTAGCTATGGATTTGTTATATATGGCCTTTTCATACTGAAGTAGGTTCCCTCTGTTCCCACTTTCAGGAGAGCTTTTATCATAAATGTCAAAAGCTTTTATTGCATCTGTAAAGATGATCATATTGTTTTATTCTTCAATTTGTTAATGTGGTATATCACATTGATTTGCAGATATTAAAGAATCCATGCATTACTGGGATAAATCCCACTCTACCATGATGTATGATCCTTTCAATGTATTGTTGGAATTGGTTTGCTAGTATTTTGCTGAGGATTTTTAGATCTATGTTCATCAGTTATATTGGCCTGTAATTTTCTATTTTGTGTGTGTGATATCTTTGCCTGGTTTTGATATCAAGGTGATAATGGTGCCCTCACAAAATGAGCTTGGGAGTGTTCCTATTTATGCAATTTTTGGAAGAGTTTCAGAAGGATAGGTGATAGCTCTTCTCTAAATATTTGATAGAATTCATCTGTGAAGTCCTCTGATTCTGGACTTCTGTTTGTTGGAAGCTTTTTAATCACTGGCTCAATTTCAGTACTTGTGAATGCTCCGATCATATTGTTCTATTTCTTCCTGGTTAAGTCTTGGAAGGTTGTAGCTTTGTGAAAATTTGCACATTTCTTCTAAATTGTCCATTTTATTGGCACATAGAAATAGCCTCTTATCATCCTTTGCAGTTTTGTAATGTTCATTATAACTTCCTTTTACTTAATTTTATAGATTTGAGCCTTATTCCTGTTTTTTTCTTGGTGGGTTTCATTTAAAGCTTATCTATTTTGTTTATCTTCTCAAAGAAACAGCTTTTAGTTTCACTGATCTTTGCTTAAGTTTTCTTCATTTATATTTCATTTATTTATTCTCTGATTTTTGTGATTTCTTTCCTTCCAGTAAGTTTGGGTTTTGTTTGTTCATTATCCCTAATTGTTTTGGGTGTAAGTATAGGTTATTTATTTGATATTTTTCTTGTGTCGTGAGTTAAGATAGAATTGCTATAAACTTCCCTCTTTGAACTGCTTTTGAAGTATCCTAAAGTTTTTGGATCATCATGTTTTCATTGTCATTTGTCTCTAGATGTTTCAACATTTCCTCTTTGATTTCCTCAATGATCCATTGGCTGTCTAGTAACATACTGTTTACCCTTTATGTGTTTGTGTTTTTACAGTGGTTTTGTTCCCAGTAATTGATTTCAAACCCAGTAGCATGTAGTTAGACAAGATGCTTGATATGAGTTCAAATTTTCTTAAACTTACTGAGGTTGCCTTTTTTTTTTTTTGCATTTCTTTTCCATGGGGATGATCTTGACCCCTGTCTCCTGTACAATGTCACGAACCTCCATCCATAGTTCATCAGGCACTCTATCAGATCTAGTCCCTAAAATCTATTTCTCACTTCCACTGTATTATCATAAGGGATTTGATTTAGGTCATACCTGAATGGTCTAGTGGTTTTCTCTATTTTATTCAATTTAAGTCTGAATTTGGAAATAAGGAGTTCATGATCTGAGCCACACTCAGCTCCCAGTATTGTTTTTGCAGACTGTATAGAGCTTCTCCATCTTTGGCTGCAAAAAATATAATCAATCTGATTTCGGTGTTGACCATCTGGTGATGTCTAAGTGTAGAGTCTTCTCTTGTGTTTTTGGAAGGGGGTGTTTGCTATGACCAGTGCATTCTCTTGGCAAAATTCTATTAGCCTTTTCCATGCTTCATTCTGTATTCCAAGGTCAAATTTGCCTGTTACTCCAGGTGTTTCTTGACTTCCTACTTTTGCATTCCAGTCCCCTATAATGAAAGGGACATCTTTTTTGGATGTTGGTTTTAAAAGTCTTGTAGGTCTTCATAGACCCGTTCAACTTCAACTTCTTAAGCACTACTGGTTGGGGCATAGACTTGGATTACTGTGATTTTAAATGGTTTGCCTTGGAAACAAACAGAGATCATTCTGTCGTTTTTTAGATTGCATCCAAGTACTGCATTTCTGATTCTTCTGTTGACCACAATGGCTACTCCATTTCTTCTAAGGGATTCCTGCCCACAGTAATAGATATACTGGTCATCTGAGTTAAATTCATCCAGTCCAGTCCATTTTAGCTTGCTGATTTCTAGAATGTCAAAGTTCACTCTTGCCATCTCCTGTTTGACCACTTCCAAATTGCCTTGATTCATGGACCTGACATTCCAGGTTCCTATGCAATATTGCTCTTTACAGCATCGGACCTTGCTTCTATCACCAGTCACATCCACAATTGGGTATTGTTTTTTGCTTTGGCTCCATCCCTTCAATCTTTATGGAGTTATTTCTCCACTAATCTCCAGTAGCATATTGGGCACCTACCGACCTGGTGAGTTCCTCTTTCAGTATCCTATTATTTTGCCTTTTCATTCTGTTCATGGGGTTCTCAAGGCAAGAATACTGAAGTGGTTTGCCATTCCCTTCTCCAGTGGACCACATTCTGTCAGACCTCTCCACCATGACCCACCCATCTTGGGTGGCCCCACAGGGCATGGCTTAATTTCACTGAGTTACAGAAGGCTGTGTTCCATGTGATCAGATTGACTAGTTTTCTGTGATTATGGTTTCAGTGTGTCTCCCTCTGATGCCCTCTCACAACAGTTACCGTCTTACTTGGGTTTCTCTTACCTTTGACTGTGTGGATCACAATAAACTGTGTAAAATTCTGAAAGAGATGGGAATAACAGACCACATGACTGGCCTCTTGAGAAACCTATATGCAGGTCAGGAAGCAACAGTTAGAACTGGACATGGAACAACAGACTTGTTCCAAATAGGAAAAGGACTACGTCAAGGCTGTATATTGTCACCCTGCTTATTTAACTTATATGCAGAGCACATCATGAGAAATGCTGGAAGAAGCACAAGCTGGAATCAAGATTGCTGGGAGAAATATAAATAACCTCAGATATGCAGATGACACCACCCTTATGGCAGAAAGTGAAGAGGAACTAAAAAGCCTCTTGATGAAAGTGAAAGAGGAGAGTGAAAAATTTGGCTTAAAGCTCAATATTCAGAAAACAAAGATCATGGCATCTGGTCCCATCACTACATGGGATATAGATGGGGAAGCAGTGGAAACAGTGTCAGACTTTATTTTTCTGGGCTCCAAAATCACTGCAGATGGTGACTGCAGCCATGAAATTAAAAGACGCTTACTCCTTGGAAGCAAAGTTATGACCAACCTAGATAGCATATTCAAAAGCAGAGACATTACATTACAACAAAGATCTGTCAAATCAAGGCTATAGTTTTTCCAGTGGTCATATATGGATGTGAGAGTTGGACTGTGAAGAAAGCTGAGTACTGAAGAATTGATGCTTTGAACTGTGGTGTTGGAGAAAACTCTTGAGAGTCCCTTGGACTACAAAGAGATCTAACCAGTCCATTCTGAAGGAGATCAGTCCTGGGTATTCTTTGGAAGGAATGATGCTAAAGCTGAAACTCCAGTACTTTGGCCACCTCCTGCGAAGAGTTGACTCATTGGAAAAGACTCTGATGCTGGGAGAAATTGGGGGCAGGAGGAGAAGGGGAGGATGAGCTGTCTGGATGGCATCACCGACTCAATGGACA
Organism: Tragelaphus eurycerus; assembly: GCA_935064755.1. Classification (NCBI taxonomy): domain Eukaryota; kingdom Metazoa; phylum Chordata; class Mammalia; order Artiodactyla; family Bovidae; genus Tragelaphus; species Tragelaphus eurycerus. The sequence continues at coordinate 1,167,778 of CAKXYN010000057.1, read as the reverse complement.
TGAGTTTGAGTGAACTCTGGGAGTTGGTGATGGACAGGGAGGCCTGGCGTGCTGAAATTCATGAGGTTGCAAAGAGACATGACTGAGTGACTGAAATGAATTGAACTGAGGCTTGATTTGTGACCCAAGTTATCACCTATCCTGGAGAATGTTCTATGTGCATTTGAGAAGAAAGTGTATCTAGGAAAGCTATATCTTAAACCACATAAATAAGACATATCTGATAGTGGTAAATGATAAGGAGACAAAGCAGGGAAGTCATAAGTGTTCTGTGATTTTTAGCTAGAACATCAAGGAACACTTTCCTAGGCAGAAGATATATGAGTAAAAAGATAAAAACAAAAATGTAGGAAGGAAGTCATGAAAATTTAAGGAAGATCACTCTAAGCAGAGGAAAGATGAATGAAGGTGCTGAGGTGGAAGGATTTCCAACCAGTTCAGGGCCAATAGACAAGTCTGAGAGGCTAGAACATGGTGACATGGTGAAGACAGAGGAGGTTGAGAGCACAGGAGAAAGTGAGGCAGGAGAGACAATGTCCAGGTTGGGAAAAGGCTCTATAGAGCCTTGTAATGACAAAAAAAGACTTTGGTTTTCATTGTGAAATAGGAGCATTGGGAGGCTTTGAGCAATAGATGCGACAATCTGAATTATGTATGAGGACTTCTCTAATGCTGAGTTAGGATGAGAATGAAGGAGTCAAGAGCCCCACGAATAGAAAAATGATGGTATTATGAAAGCAGCTCATAAAATAACTGCTAACTAATCATTAAAAAAAAAAAAAAGTTTTTGTGTAAAAAGAGTGTACTGTTCAGGGTTCTCCTGAGAAACAGAATCAATAGGACGTGTATATATGCCTGATTACACAGTCTGGCAAGTCCCAAGATTTACAGTGAGTTGGCATGCTGGAGACTCAGAAAGAGCTAAAATTTCAGTCTGTGTCCAAAGGCAAGAAAAAAGCCAGTATCCCAGTTCAAAGACACTCAGGCCAAGAGAATCATCCCCTGCTACAGGGAAGGTCAGCTCTTTTCTTCAAATCAAAGCTTCAATTAATTGATTGAAGCCCAATCACATTAGGCAGAGTGTACTGCCTTACTCAGTCTGACAATCTAAATGTAAATCTTATCCAAAAAACTCTCTCAGAAACATCTAGAATAATGTTTGACTAAATGTCTAGGCACCCTGGATCTAGTCAGTTCAGTTCAGTTCAGTCACTCAGTCGTGTCCAACACTTTGAGACCCCAATGGACTGCAGAACACCATGCTTCCCAATCCATCAACAAGTCCCAGAGCTACCTCAAACTCATGTTACTTGAGTCAGCGATGCCATCCAATCATCTCATCGTCTGTCATCTCCTTCTCCTGCCTTCAATTGTTCCCAGCATCAGTCTTTTCAAATGAGTTAGTTCTTCACATCAAGTGACCAAAGTATTGGAGATTCAGCTTCAAAATCACTCCTTCCAATGATGAATATTCATGACAGATTTCCTTTAGGATTGACAGGTTGGATTTCATCGCAGTCCAAGGGACTAAGAGTATTCTTCAACACCAAAGTTCAAAAACATCAATTCTTTGGTGCTCAGTTTTCTTTATGGCCCAACTCTCATATCCATACATGACTACTGGAAAAACCATAGCTTTGACTAAATGGACCTTTGTCAGCAAAGTAGCCTATGTTCTTAATATCCTGTCTAGGTGGTCATAGCTTTCCTTCCAAGGAGAAAGTGTCTTTAATTTCATGGCTGCAGTCACCATCTGCAAGGATTTTGGAGCCCAGAAAAATAAAGTCTCTCACTATTTCCATTGTTTCGCATCTATTTGCCATGAAGAGATGGGACCGGATGCCATGATCTTAGTTTTCTGAATGTTGAGCTTTAAGGCAACTTTTTCACTCTCCTCTTTCACCAAGAGGCTCTTTACTTCTTTACTTTCTGCCATAAGCGTGATGTCATCTGCATATCTGAGGTTATTGATATTTCTCTTGGAAATTTTGATTCCAGCTTGGGTTCATCGAGCCCCGCATTTTGCATGATATATTGTGCATGTAAGTTAAATAAGCAGGGTGACAATATACAGCCTTGACGTACTCCTTTCCCAATTTAGAACCAGTCTGTTTTTCCATGTCCAGTTCTCACTGTTGCTTCATGATCTGCATACATATTTCTTAGGAGGCACGTAAGGTGGTCTGGTATTTGTCTCTTTAAGGATTTCCTACAGTTTTTGTGATCCAAACAGTCAAAGGCTTTGGCATAGTCAATAAAGAGAAGTAGATGTTTTTTTCTGAAACTCTCTTGCTTTTTCAGTGAGCCAGTGGATTTTGGCAATTTGATCTCTGTCTTTTCTACATGTAGCTTGAATACCTGGAAGTTCATGCTTCGTGAACTGTTGAAGCCCGGCTTGGAGAATTTTGAGCATTACTTTGATAGCATGTGAGATGAGTGCAGTTGTGCAGTAGTTTGAACATTCTTTAGCACTGCCTTTCTTTGGGATGGGAATGAAAACTGACCTTTTCCAGTCCCGTGGCCACTGCTGAGTTTTCCAAAGTTGCTGGCATATTAAGTGCAGCACTTTCACAGCATCATCTTTTAGGATTTGAAATAGCTCCACTGGAATTCCATCACCTCCACTAGCTTTGTTCGTAGTGATGTTTCCAAAGGCCCACAGGACTTTGCGTTCCAGGATGTCTGGCTCTAAGTGGGTGATCACAGCATCATGCTTATCTGGGTCATGAAGCTATTTTTTGTATAGTTCTGTGTATTCTTGCCACCTCTTCTTAATATCTTCTGTTTCTATCAGGTCAGTACCATTTCATTCCTGTATTGTGCCCATCTTTTCACAAAATATTCCCTTGGTATCTAATTTTCTTGAAGCAATCTCTAATCTTCCCAATTTTACTGTTTTCCTTTATTTCTTTGCATTGATCATTGAGTAATGCTTTCTTATCTCTCCTTGCTATTCTTTGTAACTCTTCATTTGTATGGGTATATCTTTCCTTTTTCCCTTTGCCTTCCAGTTCTCTTCTTTTCTCAATGCATTGTAAGGCCTCCTCAGACAACCATTTTACCTTTTTGTATTTATTTTTATGCAGGATGATGTTGATCACTCTGTCCTGTACAATGTCACCAAGCTCTGTCTGTAGTTCTTCAGGCACACTTTTCATCATATCTAATCCCTTGAATCTATTTGTTACTTCCACTGTATAATCATAAGATATTTAATTTAGGCTATACCTGAATGGTCTAGTGGTTTTCCCTACTTTCTTCAATTTAAGTCTGAATTTGGCAATAAGGGCTTCCCTGGTGGCTCAGAGATTAAAACATCTGCCTGGAATGCAGGAGACCCAGGTTTGATCCCTGGGTCAGGAAGATCCCCTGGAGAAGGAAATGGCAACCCACTCCAGTACTCTTGCCTGAAGAATCCCATGGAGGGAGGAGCTGGTAGGCTACAGTCCATGGGGTCACAAAGAGTCAGACAAGACTGTGTGACTTCACTCACTTTTGGCAATAAGGAGTTCATGATCTGAGCCACAGTCAGCTCCCCATCTTGCTTTTGATGACTGTATAGAGCTTCTCCACCTTTGGCTGCAAAGAATATAATCAGTCTGATTTCGGTGTTGACCATCTGGTGATGTCCATGTGTAGAGTCTTCTCTTGTGTTGTTGAAATAGGGTGTTCTCTATGATCAGTGCATTTATCTTTGCAAAACTCTGTTAGCCTTTGCCCTGCTTCATTTTGTATTCCAGGACCAAATTTGCCTGTTACTCAGCTATCTCTTGAATTCCTACATTTGCATTACAGTTCCCCATAATGAATAGGACATGTATTTTGGGTGCTAGTTCTAGAAGGTCTTGTTTGTCTTCATAGAACCATTCAATTTAAACTTATTCAGCTTACTGGTGAGGGCATAAACTTGGATTACTGTGATATTGAATGGTTTGCCATGGAAACGAACAGAGATGATTCTGTTGTTTTTGAGATCGCATCCTAGTACTGCATTTCAGATCTTTTGTTGACTATGATGGCTACTCCATTTCTTCTAAGGGATTCTTGCCCACAGTAATAAATATAATATTCATCTGCGTTAAATTCACACATTCCAGTGTATTTTAGATCAGTAATTCCTAATATGTCAATTTTAACTCCTGCCATATCCTGTTTGACCACTTCCAATTTGTCTTGACACCACCCTTATGGCAGAAAGTGAAGAGGAACTAAAGAGCCTCTTGATGAAAGTGAAAGAGGAGCGTGAAAAAGTTGACTTAAAGCTCAACATTCAGGAAACTAAGATCATGGCATCTGGTCCCATCACTTCATGGGAAATAGATGGGGAAACTGGAAACAGTGTCAGACTTTATTTTGGGGGGCTCCAAAATCACTGCATATGGTGATTGCAGCTATGAAATTAAAAGATGTTATTCCTTGGAAGGAAAGTTATGACCAACCTAGATAGTATATTGAAAAGCAGAGACATTAGTTTGCCAACAAAGGTCCGTCTAGTCAAGGCTATGGTTTTTCCAGTGGTCATGTATGGATGTGAGAGTTGGACTGTGAAGAAAGCTGAGTGCTGAAGAATTGATGCTTTTGAACTGTGGTGCTGGGGAAGACTCTTGAGAGTCTCTTGAACTGCAAGGAGATCTAACCAGTCCATCCTAAAGAAGACCACTCCTGGGTGTTCATTTGAAGGACTGATGCTGAGGCTGAAACTGCAATACTTTGGCCACCTCATGCGAACAGTTAACTAATTGAAAAGACCCTGATGCTGGGAGGGATTGGGGGCAGGAGGAGAAGGGGACGACAGGATGAGATGCCTGGATGGTATCACCAACTTGATGCACATGGGTTTGTGTGAACTACAGGAGTTGGTGATGGACAGGGAGGCCTGGTGTGCTGTGATTCATGAGGTCACAAAGAGCTGGACACGACTGAGTGACTGAACTGAACTGAACTGAATTTGTCTTGATTCACAGACCTAACATTCCAGGTTCCTATGCAATATGGCTCTTTGCAGCATCAGAGTTTACTTCCATCACCAGTCACATCCACAACTGGGTATTGCTGTCATTTTGGCTGCAACTCTTCATTCTTTTTGGAGTTGTTTTTCCACTGATCTCCAGTTTCATATTAGGCTACTATCGACCTGGGAAGTTCATCTTTCAGTGTCCTATCTTTTGCCTTTTTCATACTGTTCATGGGGTTCTCAAGGCAAGAATACTAAAGTTGTTTGCCATTCCCTTCTCCAATGGACCACGTTTTGTCAGAACTCCCACCATGGCTAGTCTATCCTGGGTAGCCCTGCATGGCGTGGCTCATAGTTTCATTGATTTAGACATGACTCCTGCCCATGTGATCAGTTTGTTTAGTTTTCTGTGATTGTTGCTTTCATTCTGTCTGCCCTCTGATGGATAAGGATTAGAGCCTTATGGAAGCTTCTTGATGGGAGAGAATGACTGTTGGGGAAACTGAATTTTGTTCTAAGGGTTGGGGCCATGTTCAGTAAATCTTTAATCCAATTTTCTGTTGATCGGTGGGGCTGTGTTTCCTCCCTATTGTTTGACCTGAGGCCTAACTATGGTGGAGGTAATGAAGATAATGGCGACCTCCTTCAAAACTCCCATGCACACACACACACACACACACACACACACACACACACACACAAAAAGAAAACTCCCATGCAGGCACTGTTGCACTCAGTGCCCCCCGACTCTGCAGCAGGCCACCACCAACCCATGCCTCTGCCAGAGACTCCTGAACACTCACAGGCAAGTCTGGGTCCATCTCTTGTGGGGTCATTGCTCCTTTCTCCTGGGTTCTGGTGCACACAGGTTTTGTGTGTACCCTCCAAGAGTCTGTTTCCTCAGTGCTGTGTAAGTTCTGGTGGCTCTATGGTGAGGTTAAAGGTGACCTCCTCCAAGAGGCTGTATGCCATACCCAGGTCTACTGCACCCAGAGTGCCTGCTCCTGCAGCAGGCCACTGCTGACCCATACCACCTCAGGAGACACTCAAACAGTCCTGAATTAGTCTCTGTGGTGTCTCTGGGTCCTGATGTGCACAAGGTTTGTTTGAGCCCTCCGAGTATCTCTGGCAGGTGTGGGGTTTGATTATAAATGCGATTTTTCCCCTCCTACCATCTTACTGGGGTTTCTCCTTTGCCCATGGAAGTGGTGTATCTTTTTAGGTGGGATCCAACATTCTCCTGTTTATGGTTGTTCAGCAGCAAGTTGTAATTTTGGAGCTCTTACAGGAGATGAGCACACGTCCTTCTACTCCGCCATCTTGTGTGGTATGCTTTCAGGCTTCCGTGGCTCCTCTATGGATGAGAATTTCATTCCCACATCCAGGGTCATTCAGCTCATAGGCCCCTTGTCCCTGTTACAGTATCCTTCAGCTATTCCTGGCCGTATGTTCCAACTAGTCTCTCCACCAGCACAGATGCTCAGCAGATGAATCTTCATTGACACAGTGCGGAAGATACTCTCACTTTCAGCCAGATATGTAACATGAAAGGAGCACTGTGGTTTGAGGCATGGTGTCCACACAGTGGGTACACAAGGACTTAGTCAAGTTGACACATAAGATTAATCACCACATATGACACCTTTCTTTTCAGAACAGCTAGAGCTCTAATGAATATTTAATGACCACTTCTCAGCTGAACATAGTTTTCCACTTCAAGTTAAGAGAATTTGCCATCTCACTGGATACTGAGGGACAGGAATGGGCAGGGTAAAGAAGGGGAGTAGTGTCTTGACTTTACCTTCCACAGACAAAGCAAGAAATCTAAATGCTGTTAAGTGCTGATAATGGGCCACAAGTGAAAGTGGAGAGTGAAAAGGTTGGCTTAAAGCTCAACATGCAGAAAACGAAGATCATGGCATCTGGTCCCACCACTACATGGGAAATAGATGGAGAAACAGTGGAAACAGTGTCAGACTTTATTTTTCTGGGCTCCAAAATCACTGCAGATGGTGACTGCAGCCATGAAATTAAAAGACGCTTACTCCTTGGAAGGAAAGTTGTGACCAACCTAGATAGCATATTCAAAAGCAGAGACATTACTTTGCCAACAAAGGTTCGCCTAGTCAAGGCTATGGTCTATCCTGTGGTCATGTATGGATGTGAGAGCTGGACTGTGAAGAAGGCTGAGCACCGAAGAATTGATGCTTTTGAACTGTGGTGTTGGAGCAGACTCTTGAGAGTCCCTTGGACTGCAAGGAGATCCAACCAGTCCATTCTGAAGGAGATCAGCCCTGGGATTTCTTTGGAAGGAATGATGCTAAAGCTGAAACTCCAGTATTTTGGCCACCTCATGCAAAGAGTTGACTCATTGGAGAAAACTCTGATGCTGGGAGGGATTGGGGCAGGAGGAGAAGGGGACGACAGAGGATGAGATGGCTGGATGGCACCACTGACTGATGGCTGGATGTGAGTCTGAGTGACCTCTGGAAGTTGGTGATGGACAGGGAGGCCTGGCGTGCTGCAGTTCATGGGGTCGCAAAGAGTTGGACACAACTGAGTGACTGATCTGATCTAATCTGATGGTGGGCAAGCCTGGCAGTACTAGGACTGGCTCTAGGTACCATTTCGCACTACTTTAAGACAAAGTACCAACACCCAGCTGGTATTGGTACATGGGCTGCTGCTGCTGCTGCTAAGTCGCTTCAGTCGTGTCCGACTCTGTGCGATCCCACAGACAGAAGCCCACCAGGCTCCCCTGTCCCTGGGATTCTCCAGGCAAGAACACTGGAGTGGGTTGCCATTTCCTTCTCCAATGCATGAAAGTGAAAAGTGAAAGTGAAGTCGCTCAGTCGTGTCCGACTCTTAGCGACCCCATGGACTGCAGCCTACCAGGCTCCTCCGTCCATGGGATTTTCCAGGCAAAAGTACTGGGGTGGGGTGCCATTGCCTTCCCCAGGTACATGGGCAGATGATTCCAATTTCATTCAGACAGAAACAAAGTCCACAGAAGTGCCTTGGAAACCCAAGGACTTTAGCAACTTTCAGATATTTCCTTTCAGAGATCAGACAATCCTGGTCACAATCACCTACAACAGGTCAGGGATGCATGGCTTTGCCAAGGGACTCCTAATTGTTGATTGAAGGGCATGTTCATTCACTGATCCAGGCACAGGAGCTCAAGACATTGTCCCTTTCTACCAGGCCTAGCTCCTCCTAAGAATGTCACAGTCAGATTAATACACTTTTCTACATGCTAGTTCTGCTTCCTCATGTTTTAATCAGCCAGAGTTAATTGATGGTGTTGGTCTTCCTCCCATTAGAAAGGAGCTGATCTTTATTCATGCTAAAATAAGGCGAAAATATTCATGGAAATTACATCATTTTTATAACTGGTGATAACATCATAGCTGGTATGTACTTTCTCCCACTATCTATTCTCTATTCCCTTTGCCTTCAACAACTCTCTGCTGGCCATGGTTATTTACCTGATGGGGTGACTCAGTCCTTCATTCCTGAAGCATCTGGGCTATTAGTAGTCCTGCCTGGATTAGATTGTCATAGTTTTCTACTGAAATTAACCATAGGTTATGATAATACTAAGAGATGACCTCAGGTGTCTCTTATATTCCAGACATGCTGTTCCTCATCTCCTTGTGAAGTAGTTGTCTAATTTCTCCTTGCTAATCAGTATCCGTCACCTCAGCCAACACAGTTAGCTGCTTTATTTGCCTATAGAACTGAAGATCCCCAAGTAGCCAAGTGGCAATCTTTACTTTATGTCTCCTGGTGGAAGTATTCTTCCTTCTGAAACTAAAACTTCTAGGCCAGCAGAATATAAGGTCATGGGAGCAGGAGGCAAAATTTTGCCAGTGGGTCACTATAAGTAACAGTAAGTGTTGCTACTCCCATTTCCACCCCAAGTTTCCTGAACCAATGAATCCTGGCTATGGGAGAAACAGTGCCATATACCAGACACTGGTTTAGGAAAAAAATGGCCTTCTAGAAAATGTTGTCTCAGGCCTGCAAGTTATTGCTGTAAAGTTGGCATTGCAACAGAGTCTTTAAAAGATTACACAAGATGAAGTTGTGGTATATATATACTACATATATCTTATGTATATACCATAAAATATTATTCAGCAATAAAAGTAATGAAATAATGTCATTTCTGGCAATATGGATGGACCAAGAGATTGTCATACTGAGTGAAGTATGGTAGACAGAGAAAGGCAAACATCATAGGATGTTTACATGTGGAATCTAAAAAAATGGCACAAACAAACTTATTTACAAAACAAATAGTGTCACAGATATAGAAAATAAACATGATTAACAGGAGGAAAGAAAGTATGGGGGGAGATAAATTAGGAGATTAGGATTAACATACACACACTGTTGGGCTTCCTAGGTGGTGCAGATAGTAAAGAATCTGTCAGAAATGCAGGAGACTTGGATTTGATTCATGGGTCAAGAAGATCTCCTGGAATAAGAAGCAGCAACCCACTCCAGTATTCTTGCCTGAAAGATTCCATGGACAGAAGAGCCTGATGGGCTATAGTCCATGGGGTCACAAAGAGATGGACATGACTGAAGGGGCTGCTGCTGCTGCTGCTGCTGCTAAGTCACTTCAGTTGTGTCTGACTCTGTGCGACCCCATAGACAGCAGCCCACCAGGCTCCCCCATCCCTGGGATTCTCCAGGCAAGAACACTGGAGTGGGTTGCCATTTCCTTCTCCAATGCATGAAAATGAAAAGTGAAAGTGAAGTCGCTCAGTCGTGTCCGACTCTAGCGACCCCATGGACTGCAGCCTACCAGGCTCCTCTGTCCATGGGATTTTCTAGGCAAAAGTACTGGAGTGGAGTGTCATTGCCTTCTCCAGACTGAAGGGGCTAACACTTACTTATACACACTATTATATATAAAACAAATAACTAGAAAGAACCTATTGTATTAGTTCAGTTTTTCAGTTCAGTCTCTCAGTTGTGTCCAACTCTTTGCGATCCCATGGACTGCAGAATGCCCTAACACCAACTCCCAGCATTTACTCAAACTTATGTCCATTGAGTCGGTGATGCCATCCAACCATCTTATCCTCAGTAGTCCCCTTCTTCTCCCACCTTCAATCTTTCCCAGCATCAGGGTCTTTTCCAATGAGTCAGTTCTTCACATTAGGTGGCCAAAGTATTGGAGTTTTAGCTTCAGCATCAGTCCTTCCAATGAACACTCAGGACTGATTTCCTTTAGGGTGGACTGGTTGGATCTTCTTGCAGTCCAAGGGACTCTCAAGAGTCTTCTCCAACGTCACAGTTCAAAAACATCAATTATTCAGAGCTCAGCTTTCTTCATAGTCCAACTCTCACATCCATACATGACTACTAGAAAAACCATAGATTTGACTAGATGGACCTTTGTTGGCAAAGTAATGTCTCTGCTTTAGCACAGGGAAATCTACTCTGTAATGGCATACATGGAAGAGAATTTAAAGAGAATGGATATATGTATATGTATAACTGACTCACTTTGCTATGGACTGGAAATGAACACAACATTATAAATCAACTATACTCACAAGAAAAGACCATTCCACTATTCTATTAAGCCAATTGCTGTGAGGATGATAAAGACAAGGTAATATCAATGAGTTACATCAAGATATGCCCAGTACATTTGCTATGAAGTAAGTTTCTTGGTCTCAAAGGAAAAAATAATTGCAAGAAGATAAAATTATTGTCTGAGGAGGCCTTACAAATAACTGAGGAAAGAAGAAAGTCAAAATGCAAGGAAGAAAGGAAAATATATACCCAACTGAATTCAGAGTTCCAGAGAAGAGCAAGGAGAGATAAGAAAGCCTTTGTAAAAGAACAATGCAAAAAAAAAAAAAAAAATGGAGAAAAACAATAGAATGGAAAAGATGAAAGATCTCCTCAAGGGAACTGAAGATATCAAGGGAAAAATTCATGTAAGGAAGGACATGATAAAGGACAGAAAGAGCAAAGACTTGCAGAAGAAGAAGAGATTAAGAAGAGGTTGTAAGAACACACAGAAAAGCTATACAAAAAAAAAAGGTCTTAATGACCTGGATAACCACGATGCCGTGGTCATAAACCTAGAGCCAGATATCCTGGAGTGTGAAGTCAAGTGGGTCTTAGGAAGCATCACTACAAACAAATCTAGTGGATATAATGAAATTTCAGCTGAGCTATTTAAAATCCTAAAAAATTGTGCTGTTAAAGTGCTGACTCAATATGTCAGCAAATTTGGAAAACTCAGCAGTAGCCACAGGACTGGAAAAAAGTTAGTTTTCATTACATTCCCAAAGAAGGGCATTGCCAAAGAATGTTCAAGCTACTGTACAATTGTGCTCATATCACATGCTAGCAAAGTTATGCTCAAAATCCTTCAAGCTAAGCTTTAGTAGTACATGAACTGAGAACTTCCAGATGTACAGTACAAGCTGGGTTTAGAAAAGGCAGAGGAACCAGAGATCAAACTGACAACATTTGTTTGATCAGGGAGGAATGAAGAGAATTATACTTCTGCTTCACTAACTACATTAAAGCCTTTGATATTATGGATCATAACAAACTGTGGAAAAATCTTAAAAGAGATGGGAGTACAAGACTCCTGCAAAACCTGTATGTGGGTCAAGAAGCAACAATTAGAAGTGAACATGAAACAATGGACTGGTTCAAAACTGGGAAAGAAGTACAACAAAGCTGTTCATTGTCATCCTGCTTATTTAACTTACATGTAGAGTACATCACACAAATTTCTGGGCTGCTTGAAACACAAGCTGGATTAAGATTGCTGGGAGAAATATCAACAACCTCACATGTGTAGATGATACTATTCTAATAGCAGAAAGCAAAGAGGAACTAAAGAGACTCTTGATGAGGGTGAAAGAGAAGAGTGAAAAACTGGCTTAATATTCAACATTCAAAAAACTAAGATCATGGCATGCAGTCCCATCAGTTCATGGCAAATAGAAGAGGGAAACATGGAAGCAGTGACAAATTTTATTTTGGGGGAGCTCCAAAATCACTGTGGATGGTGATTGAAGCCATGAAATTAGAAGACACTTGCTTCTTGAGAGGAAAGCTGTGACAAACCTAGACAGCATATTGAAAAGCAGAGACATCACTTTGCTGACAAAGTCTGTATAGTCAAAGCTATGGTTTTTCCAGTAGTCATGTACAGAAGTGAGATTTTGACCCTGAAGAGACTTAATGCTGAAGAACTGATTCTTTTGAATTGTGGTGTTATAGAAGACTCTCATGAGTCCCTTGGACAGCAAGGAGATCAAACCAGTCAATCCTAAAGGAAATCAACCCTGAAGGTTGATGGAAGGACTGGAAGGACTGATGCTGAAACTGAAGCCACCTGATGTGAAGACCCAACTCACTGGAAAATACCCTGATGCTGGGAAAGATTGAAGACAAATGGAGAAGGGGGCATCTGAGGAAGAGATGGTTAGATAGCATCAATGGACATGAATTTGAGCAACTCCCAGAGACAGCAAAGGACAGAGGAGCTGGCATGCTGCAGTCCATGGAGTTGCAAAAAGCTGCACATTACTTAGCTACTCAACAACAACAACGTTCCTAGTTCAGAAGATATCCTATGTGAATACATAACGGTAGATAAGGCATAGTATAAAACTACAAATAGTAGTTTTGGCAGAAGCACTGCAAGCAAGGATGGCAAACCTGTATTCAGAGTAAGAATTTTTTTCCAGGAAAAAAAAAAAAAGTGCTGCTCCTTCATGATGAAAACAGTCCAGTGAAATCAACTTACCACATGATAGCTAGCTGATCACCCCGGTGAATTGTGACATACAGGGACGTGGTAACTGGCAGGTTGGGCACTCAGCAGTGCCTGTAGCCAGGTCAGCCTGGGTGAGTGGAAGCCCATCTGGTTGAGAACATGTCACTTCCATTCCTGCAACCATGGACACTCTTTGTCCATGACCCCTTTGGGTGATGACAAGGGTTGATTGGTAGAGCTTCTCATGAAGCCACAAGTGCAGGCTGGGAGAGAGAAGGCAGAGTAGCAAGAAGGGGAACCCTCAACATTTGGGCCATTTCTTCATGTAACTTACTTGTCCCTTCAGGGCCTGCTCAGTTCTAGTCATGTTTAAACCACTTCTATTAGATTTTGGACCACTGAGTGCTCATTCAACTTTGTAGTTTGTTGGGTCAGATAATACCCAGTTCACGATGGGCAGCTCAGGTCACATGGTAACTTGGTCAATGCTTGGTTTTCAGTCTCTACTAAAGATCCAATAAAAGTCCAAGAGTTGTTTACCAAAAGGATTGTATCTGTGAAGGATGGCAGCGCTTGGTTCTACATTCCTAAGAGCCCATGCTACAATTCACCTACAGGGGCTCCAAATAGCAGCCTGCCAGGAGCCGGCGTGAGGTGCTCCGCCCGTGGCAAAGGTCATGAGGAAGGAGGCTTGACGTACGCAAAAGCAAGATCTAGCCTCAGGAGTCCCCCTGGAAATTCTTGAGTATCTACACCAAAACCAGAGTCTGCTTACTTTACTACTTTGTGCTCTCACCTACACCTCTGACTTTACAGAGGGCTGTCCCCCACCACCTCTTTAGGAGAAGGAGTAAACTTAGAGCTCCAGTTAATAATTTCTGGGTGTGACAAGAGTGTTTTAACTTACAAACTCCTCTGAAGGTTCTCTAGCTTGCCTGACAGGCTTGTTTGGCCACATGTGATTACTCACAGCCTCCCAACCATGAAAGGCATGAGATGCTTTATACCTTCTAAAAACAGGTTCCTTAGAGAAGTTAGAAAAGTATTAGTATAAGTATAGTGGGCTGATCAGAAATTGTATTGGGAAGGGTTTTTCATTTGTTGAGCCAATGTTTGCTGCTAAGTCTCCACATCCCCTGCCCTTACACACATTAATGAATATATAGAAAAAATAAGTATTAACCTTTGATATTAATCACATTAGACCTTAGGCTAAGTAAATTCTTCCTTAATTAAAGCCCACTACATCCTCACCCTATAGGAAGGTAACTTTATCTGGTACCTTCGGAATGTGGAGTCTGTTTTAAGAATAATCACCCCGGGGAAATAAGTGTTGACTGACTGCTGTCACAAGGAGAGGGTCATAAATTGTCAGCAGGGCCCCTGGCCAGAAGATGATGTAACACCCCTAAGACCTCCGTATACATCTGTATGAAGCACCTGACTTTAATAAAAGTCAGGACTGCTGACCCCACATGACTTTTGTATAACATCTCAGTGTATAAAAGCAGACCCTGGGAAATAAAGAATTGGGATCAGTTCCTCAAAAGATTGGTCTCCCCATGTCGCTCTCTCTCTCAAACTCTTGCTGAGTCTCCATCTGGAGCGCAGAGCCCGCCAAGCTTACTAATTATGCCTGGGCTTCTAAGATCCGACCAGGAAGGCCTCAGTGTCTCCTCTCCTTTGGGAGAACACAAGGACGCCTGCAGCCTACGTAAGTGGTGCAAACTTCTTGTCTTGAAGTTTTATTGGTTTCCTGCGTAAACCAAGCTACTCAGCCTCTTTTCTCCACTGAATTTTCCTGCTGAACTATCCTCATTCTATTACTCTTTATATCTTTAATTAATATTTAATTAAGCAATTGTTTCCTGATCCTCACTGAAGCCGTCCCCACTTCAAATTCCCTGGATCAGCCAGGGCTGGACCTCGGCAGAAGCCCTATACTCCACTGACACTAAGCACAATTGGATCTGTTGGATCACATGGCCCAAGTGGAAGAGTCTAGATCTGTTGCAGAGCCTTATTTTATCCTGGACCCAACTCAAGTTTAGAAGCATTTTTCAAATTCCTTGGTAAATGGGCTGGAGTAACACCCCCAATGAAGAAAATGTTACCTCCAAAATCCAAAGAGGCTCATGAAGCATTATACCTTTTGAGCTCTTAAGAGGGCCAGATGTAACAACTCATCCTTTACCTTAAAAAGGATATCTCAACATGCTGCACACCACTGGACCCCTAGAAGTAAAAGATCCCTTAATTTTTGTCAGGTTTATTTTCCAAACTTTCACACACACAAATGTCTTACCAATAAGTCTATAGAGTAGTTACTACTTCTTACACAGTAGGTCTAATCAGTTTAATGTCATCAATGTAACTGACCAGTGTGATTCCTTATGGGAAAGAAAGGTGGTCAAGATCCCTGAGAACTAAATTATGATTGTAGGGCTATAGGATTGGTATACCCCTGAGGTAGGACAGTGAAGTAGTAGTTTGGCCTTGCCAGCTGATTCATGTTGATGTATGGCAGAAACCAACACAAAACTGTAAGGTAATTATTCTCCAAGTAAAAATAAATTAACTTAAAAAAAAAAAAAGAAGAAGAAGAAGAAAACTGCTTCTAGTTGTCCTTATCAACATCTAAGGAGGAAAAAAAAAAAAAAAAAAAGAATTTTCTAGCTCAATATCTGTATATCAGCTGCCAAGAGGTGTGTTAATTTGCTCAAGCAGTGAAATTACATTTGATTCAGCATCTGTAATTGGTGTCACACATGGTTAAATTTATGATAATCCACTGTCATTCTCCAAAAATTAATCTGTCTTCTGCACAGACCAAATAGACAAATTGAATGGAAATGCAGGTATAATCACCACTCTCACATCTTTCCAGACCTTGATTGTAGCACTAATCTCTGTAATCCCTCAGGGGTGCTGTTCTACTTTTTGTTTACTCTTTTTGGAGACAGAAGCAGTTCTAATTGATTCCACGTGGCCTTTCCTATCAGACATCATTCAACAGGTCAGAGAGCCAACTGGGGATTCTGTCAGCTGTTAATAATTCATATGATAATTATGCATTATGGAACTTGGGGGAATAACTACAGGATGGGTTCAGGGACCCACTTGACTTACTTTGAGATGTAACTGAACTAAAACTGTACTGACCCCTGGTCTCCAAAAGTCCCCACTAGCTGAATGATTACAATGAAGTTTTGAGTCTTTGGGGATTGATGCCAATTCAAAGCCCATGTCTAGTAGTCTCTAAAAGATCTATATCCTTTACCCCAAAATATAGCTACCTTGGTAAAAAGCTATAAGTCTGTTTAGGGAAAACTAAAGAAGAGCAACCGGAGAAGGCAGTGGCACTTCACTCCAGTACTCTTGCTTGGAAAATCCCATGGACGGCGGAACCTGTTAGGCTGCAATCCATGGGGTCACTAAGAGTCGGACATGAGTGAGCGACTTCACTTTCACTTTTCACTTTCATGCATTGGAGAAGGAAATGGCAACCCACTCCAATGTTCTTGCCTGGAGAATCCCAGGGACAGGGGAGCCTGGTGGGCTGCCGTCTATGGGGTCGCACAGAGTCGGACACGACTGAAGTGAATTAGCATTAGCAAAGAAGAGCAACAGTATAAATTTTATCAGTGTTCCAGAGCCTTTCCTTAGGGAGATCTGGCCTCTGTTCATTCAAGGCATTCCAAGTCTATAAAGTGGCTCAAGTCTAGAAACTGACTGAGGAGACATGACTCTGTTCTCATGATTCAGGTTAGAATTGTGTACACTTTAACTAGAACTTTTCTGCTTGTATAGATCAAGTAAGAATTTAGTAAGTTTCTTATCTATTTTACTTCTTAGAACACCATGATTAGCTAACCAACACATAGGCTATTCAGACTGCTCTGAATGCTGCTTTAACTCTGCTGTCCACCACAGTAGCCACATCCACCTTGCCTTTGGTGGTTGAGTACCACCACTTAACCTCTATCACTCAGGGATCCAATTTCTTCCAATGTGTTTAGGCTTCCTGATTCAGTGTTTTCAGCTCCCACATAAGGTCTGTCCTAAGAAGAAGAGCAATCCCATAGCTTACATTGGATGTTAGACCACCCCTCACAAATTTATTTCTCACAGTCTTCAAAAAAAGTTTGCCTTCTGAACTCTCCCGGGGTGGGCAAGTATGTCTTAATGGACAAACCTATTTTAATATTCTGATCTTCCTGAACCTTTGAATCTCTTCCTTTACAGTAAACAAAAGCAGGCCTAGCATTTCTACTTTTGGTCCATGTTTTTGATCCTACTTTTGGCCCATATTACAGTCAATCAATGAAACAAATTTTTGAGTCCTTTCAAATCCCTCAAACTGAAACATTAAATATGGAAAGTGTGCTTAGTGATATTGTATCAATCAGCTGGGCTTGATCCAACTTTATGTTCTATCAACCTTTATTTAACATTCTTAATATCCATTCTTACATATGTTCCCCAGATTTCTATCTATAAATTAGAAAACTCAAGTAGTCCTTTGGAGTATAATGTACTTCTTATAGAACATACTTTGTACCTCACTTTTAGGCTCCTGCCATGTCCATAGTGTAAATGGCGAGGAGGGGGTTCCCAGTGTTGTTTTCCAAGGCAACTTTAGCAAGAGAGGTCTTTATATTCTCCTGGATCACAATATGTATTTGTTGCTTGTTTATTTTATAAATAGTAGCTTATATCTCTCAGTCCATACTCGTATCTTGCACCTTCCCTATCCCTCTCTCTACTGGTAAACACCAATTTGTTCTCTATATCTCTAATTCTGTTTATCTTTGATATATTGATTCATTTCTTCTATTTTTTACAGTACACATAGAAGTTATAATATACTGTAGCTTTCTTTTTCTGCCTGACTCATTTCATTATGTATAATATTCTCTAGGTTCATCCACATTATTGCAAACATTGGAATTTTCTATGTTCTTGTGGCTGAGTGATATTTCATTGTATATACAGATTTTCCTTATCCATTCATCTGTTAATGGATAAATGGTTCCATTGTTGGTTCCATATTTTGGCTATTGTAAACAATATTGCTATGAAGATCAGAGTGCATGGATCTTTTAGGCTTAGTGTTTTTTGTTTCATTCAGATATATATCCCTGAGTGACATTGCTAGGTCATATGGTAACTCTATTTTTTTGTTTATTAAGGAAACTCCATACTGTTCTCCATAGTGACTGCATTGTTTACATTCCCACCAACAGTGTACTAGGGTTCTGTTTTTTACACATTCTCACCAACATTTGTTATTTGTAGACTTTCTAATGATAACCATTCAGACAAGTGTGAAATGACATCTAATGATTTTGCCTTGCATTTCTTTAATAAATAGAGAAATATTGAATATCTTTGAGTATCTTGTCATGTGAATGTTGACAGTATGTCTTCTTTGGAAAAATGTCTACTCATGTCTTTAGTCCACTTTCTTTTCTTTTTTTTGTTTTTATTGAGTCACATGAGTTGTTTATATTTTAAATGTTATCCCCTAATAGCTGTATCATTTGCAAATATTTTCTGCCATTCAGTAGGTTGTTGTTGGTTTTGTTTGCTATGCAAAAGTTTTAACTTTAATCAGTTCCCATTTATTTTTGCTTTAGAAGACAGAACCCCCCTCCCAGAATATCACTATGATTTATACCAAAGAATGTTCTGCTTATGTTATCTTCTAGGAATTTTGGTTTCCAGTCTTATATTTAGTTCTTTAATACATTTTAAGATTATTTTTGTATATGGTGTGAGGGAATGTTCTGGCTCCAACTTTCCCTGTATGATTTATTGAAGAGAGGTTGTAGAATATATTCTTGCCTACTTTGTCATAGATAGATGATAGATCTATGGGTTTATTTCTGGGCTCTTTGTTCTGTTCCATTGATGTATATGTCCATTTTGTGTCAGTGCCATGATGTTTTGATTATTGTAGCTTTGAAGTGTAGTCTGAAGTCTGTAAGGTTTATAGCTTCAGCTTTGTCCTTTTTTTTTCCCTTCAGGATTGCTTTGGAAATGTTGGATCTTTTTGATTCCCTATAAGCTTTAGGATTATTTGCTCTAGTTCAGTGGGATATGTCATGGGTATTTGGATAGGAACTACATTAATTCTATTGATTGCTTTGAGAAATGTGGCCATTTTAACAATATAAATTCTTGCAATCAAAGAGCAAGGTATATCTTATGTTTCTTGGTAGAGTCTTCAATATTTTTATAGATTTCAGCATATAGGTTTTTTACTTCCTTGATTAAATTTATTCCTGGATATTTCTTTTTGATGCAATTTAAAATAGGATTTTTAAACAAATTCACCGTTCTGATAGCTTATTAGTAGTGAATACAAAAGTAGCAGATGTTTGTGAATTAATCTTATATCCTGCAAATTTTGTGAATACATTTACTGATTCAAATACTATTTTAGTGAAAACTTTAAGATTTCCTGTATATAGTGTAATGAAATCTGCAAACAGTGACAGGTTTTGTTTTTTTTTTCCTTCCAAATTCGATGCATTTCATTTCTTTTTCTTGTCTGATTGCTGTGGAAAGAACTTCCAACACTATGTTAAATATATGTGATTAAAGTGGGCATTCTCATCTTATCCTTGATTTTAGAGAAAAGCCTTCATCTTTTTGCAATTAAGATGTTAGTTGTGACTTTGTCATAAATAAATAACCTTTTCATTCTTAATATATATTCCTTCTATACCAACTTTGATAAGAGTTTATTTTTAATCATGAATGGATGATGTCTAATTTTGCCAAAAGTTTTTTCTGTGATTACTAAAATGATAATATGATTTTTATTTTTCACTTTTATTAATGTAGTCTGTCACATTGATTGATATGCACATGCTGAATCATCCTTGAATAAATTCCAAGATCAAGTTATATCATTCTTTAAATTTATGTTGAATTCAGTTTGCTAATATTTCCTTGAGGATTTTTACATCTACGTTCATCAGCAATATTGTCCAGTTATCTTCTTTTTTTGGTTGTATCTTTGTCAGGGTAATTGTATCATTTAGGAGTGTACAGTCCTCTTCAATTTTTGGAATAGTTTGAGATGAATGAATAATAGCTCTTCTTTATATGTTTGGTAGAACTTCCCTATGAAACTATCAAACTTTGCCAGTTTTCAGTTAATTTTCCAAGAGAATTGTTTCATATGTATATGTATTTGTGGTATGTTTTTGGGAAGAGGTAAGCTCCACATCTTCCTACTCCACACTCCTAAATCCCCTCCCTTCGATAATTATTTTAAATGTCAGTGGACTAAATGCTCCAATCAAAAGACATAGAGTGGTAAATTGGATTAAAAAGAAAGAGAGAGAAAATCTCTATAATAAACTTATTTCAGGAAAGACACACACATTGAAATAAGTGAATGGATAAAGATAGTTCATGCAAAAAGAAATGTAAAGAAAGTGGGGCCATCAATACTCCTTTGAGATGAAATAGAGTTTAAAGCAAAGGCTATAACAAAACACAAAGAAAGGGGTTCTATAAAGATAAAGGGGTTAAAACAAGAAGAAACAGTTATACTTATAGCCATATATAATACATAAGATTGAGAAACTGCTATCCAGGCTCACCAAAAAAGAAAAGAGAACATAAATAAATAAAGAAATGAAAAAGGAGACATAACAACTGATAGCACAGAAATACAAAAAACCATAAAAGAAAACTATGCACAATTATATGCCAACAAATTCAACAACCTAAAAGAAATGGACAAGTTTCTAGAAACATATAGCTAACCAAAATTGAATTAAGAATCAATTTTCCCTTTATATTTGTTAATAATCATGAACAGCTGAATATACAAAACAAATACTAATAAATATAAATGATAAATATGTGTTTATTGCCATTTTAAACCTTGTTTTCCAATTGACTGTATATTTCTTCTTTGTCCTTTTGCTTTTTGCTTTTCCTTTTTTGTCTTGATTTTCTTTTGTATAATGCTTATGCTCTTTTTTATTTTTATACATATACTATACACTTTTGATTTGTGGTTACTCTGTTTTTCAAATATGTTAACACTTTCGTATGACTACTCCCTTAGACTGGTAGTCCTGTAGACTCAAATGAATTCTAGGTGAATCAATCTACATTTTTCTTACTCTCCTGCCCCACATTTTATGATTTTTATCTCCTCTCTAGCATTTTTATCTTCATCCCCTTGATTTTTCAGAAATATCAGCTTATAGCCTTATGGGAGTTCACTTGCACATGACCATTTTCCTTTTGTTATCTTTGGAATTATTTAACTTTTACCATTTCAATTATGACATGTCTTAGTGTGGGTCTGCTTGGGTTCATCTTGTTTGGGACCCTTTGTGCTTCTTTCCTTCTCCAGGTTTGAGGATTTTTGACCCATAATTTCAGGAAATTCATTTTCTATCCCATTTTCTCCCACTTCTCCTTCTAAGATCTTATCATGTGAATGTTGGTGTGCTTGTGAATTGTTCTCATCTTTTTATTTGTTTTTACTTTTTCTGTTGTGATTGAGTGATTTCCCTTTAATTTTTAGATCATTAATGCATTCTTTTTAGTCTATTAATTCCTTCTAATGTTTTTCATTTCAGTAGTTATATTCTTTAGTTCCACTAAGTGTTGTTTTTTTTTTTTTTTTATTTTCTAAGTTCCATGTTAAAATTCTCACTGTGTTCATCTATTTTTGTATTGGATTCAGTTATCATTCTTATTACCAATGCTTTGAACTCATTGGTCAGTTTTTTATTTCTGTTTCATTAGTTGTTTTTTATGGGTTTTCTCTGGTTCTTTCATTGAAACAAATCCCCCTGTCATCTCATTTTGCTTACTACTCTCTCTATGAAATTAAGTGAAACAGTTACCTATTGTGATTTTGAAAGTGTGTCCTTGTGTGAGAGGATCTCTATACAGTCTGTGTGTGCCCAGTGGCTTTCATGGGAGAACCGGATTTGACATGAATACAAGCCAAACCTTTCCCCAGGGAGTGCTGGCAACTATCACCATGGTAGGAGGTGAGACTGGAGATGGAGGGACTTTAGCCAGAGCCAGTTTGAGCCAGGGCTTCCCCTCTGCTCAATGGTCATTACCACCCTACTGAAGTGGGGATCAGATACAAAGTTGTTGGAGCAGAAGACCTAAGGTTTGGTCTGAGCTAGCTCAGTTCCCTTTTAATGTGTGCTCTCCTTTCTCAGAGTTCCAGCATCCTCACTCCAGCAGGTAGCAGTGCTGGAACAAGAGGGGCTGTGCAGGCTCTTTACTTGTGATAGGATGCAGACTTCTGTGGGCCAGCCATAGACAGAAATCCTGGCTTCTTCTGACGTTGTGCTTTGGTATGTGCCAGGTATGGTTGCCCCCATCCTGCTCCGTCAGATTTGGGTATGTCTTTTTTGTCTCTCACAGACCCTCAGCCTCTGCTACCTTTGCCCTAAGGTGGAACTGCACCACAGGGCAAGTGGGGCTCCCATGGTGTCTAGATGTGTGTTGGGATTGGACTGTGTAGTCCAGCTGCTCTCAGAGATTTGAACTGCTCCTAATGTGTCCCCTCTGTAAGTGTCAGTAATTATTGCCCCTGTCCTTCTCTGATGCCACCTCCTGTCTGAGCCTCCTCTCCATTCCATGGCCAAACTCTTTCCTTGGTCTTGGCAGCCTTTGCTCCAGTGTGGAGCTGTGATGTAAGGCAAATGGGGTTGGAGAATTAATTCATCTCAAGCTGGAGAACACATCAGGGTGCTCATGAGAACGTGGGCAGCCACTCAGGAACTTGTGCTGTCTTCAATCTGCTCTCTCTGCCCCACTTTGGGTTCTAGTCAGCATGCATGCATGAACAGTGTCCAGGCTTCCTACAGCAGTCCTGTGAGTCCCACCAGCCCTCCAACCAGCCAAGGGGGCCTCTACTTTCCTGTGTTGTACAATATGTTATTGGAATTGCTCACTTCCCAGGGAACTACTCTGTCCATGTAATCTCCCTTTTCTTCTGAATCCCTTCTCAGGGGCACAGGTCTTGACCTGGTCACTTCTTTTTCCTTTCTACTCAGTTTTATGTGAATCTTTCTTACAGCCTTGGTTGTATAAGAGACTTTCTGTCAGTCTCCAGTTAGTTTCCAGTAAGAATTTTCCACATGTAGATGTATCTTTGATGTGTTCATGGCAGGGAGGTGAGTTCCATGTCCTCTTGCTCAACCATCTTGGTCACACTCATCCATTGATTTAAATGTTAATATCCAAAAAAATTTCCTCACAGATACACCCAAATAATGTTTGAACAAATATCTGGGTGCCCAGTAGCCCAATAAAGTTGATACATAACATTAACTATCACAAAGAGGTTTAAATTATAAACATAAAAGAATTGTCAAACACTTCTCTCTCATACACGTGTCATATATATATATACATATATATATATACACACTCAAAACTGATTCATAATCTTTGTTAGTTACCACATCTAATTAAAACAAATTCCTGTCTCATGACATATAGTATTAATTTCTCTTTCAGAGTATGCCACTGACACATGATAAAATAATATTGTGAAATGTTTATTATTCTTTCTTTCCAAGTATGATATTGTCATTAATTCTGTATATGGTTTCATAAACTTTTCAACTGGAATGTATCTTTATGTGTTTTTAGCATAAGGACAAAAATTTTAAATCTACTTTTAGCTTTTCTTCATTTTGGTGACACTACACTAATATTTGTATTTTTCCCTATAGATATGCTCAATTCATTTGTCAGAGATTTCACTATATGACTTTGGAGATTACATAAAACCTTCCATGACTCCCTCCTACTATTTGGAAAAGTCCCATAAAAGACAACACACTAGGAACTAGGGTCAAATGGCCCACTGGTCTAAATAAGTCTGATTTCCAAATATTCATGAAAATGTTTCCTAGACAAGCTTTTGCTCTGGCTATTCTTATAAAATTATCATGCTTACAGTTTCACTTGTCCCAGAAGCAAAAGATTCACATTCATGAAACTGGAGTGTTCTTTATTCTTAATGATTATAGAGCTATTTTGAATTATATCATTGATACTATTATTTTATCATTAACTGAATGTTTCAGTATAGTTAAATCATTGATCCACTGTGTGAATTCAGAATATATAAAACTCACGATCACAACAACAAAATATGGTTAACAATAAATAAAAATAATACATAAATGATATGAACAGAAGTTATATAAACAGATTGATGTAGAGTCATGTAGACAATCCTTGAAATATAGTTATTATTCAGAACATGAAGACATTTCTGTACTATGTATTTGTACTGTGCATTATGCTATATTATGCATTATTATTGGTACATTTCAAATTTATGAAATGTATGTGTGCAAACATTTCATTTTATTTTCCTAAATCACCCAAATTCTTATGAACTGCCCAAAGACCATGGGGGCCACCAGTGTTTCATGGATTGTTCTTTGAGAAACTTTGCTTTAGGGGTTCATTGTAGATACTTTAGGGAATGCAACAAAAGGCAGGAGGAAATAGTGGCTGGTTGAACTGCGGTGTTGGAGAAGACTCTTGAGAGTCCCTTGGACTGCAAGGAGATCCAACCAGTCCATTCTAAAGGAGATCAGCCCTGGGTGTTCTTTGGAAGGAATGATACTAAAGCTGAAACTCCAGTACTTTGGCCACCTCATGCGAAGAGTTGACTCATTGGAAAAGACTCTGATGCTGGGAGGGATTGGGGACAGGAGGAGAAGGGGACGACAGAGGATGAGATGTCTGGATGACATCACTGACTTGATGAACGTGAGTCTGAGTGAACTCCAGGAGTTGGTGATGGACAGGGACGCCTGGCATTCTGCGAGGGGTCACAAAGAGTCGGACACAACTGAGCAACTGAACTGAACTGAACTGAGAACAGAAGATACCTCATTTCAACAAGAGGATTCAGGTTTTATCTAATTTTCATATTGAGTTTATAAAGAAAATTTTTACCTCAAGGAATACTTCTACATTAAGGAATGTTTTTATGTTTTTAAAGTACAATCATTAATTTATCTAGAACTTAAATATGAAAAAAATTAAAGATAAATTATTTGAATGATATCATACTATTAGCCAGTGGCATAGTTAGAATAAGAATCCAAGGTCACCTCACTCAGCTAGTCTTTTCACATATCACTTTCTCTCCTTTAGAACAGAGGAAGGAAAGATGGATAGGATCCTTCTAGAGCAAAAAAATTACATTCTATAGAAAGAAGTTCTAAGGGATACAACAAAAGTAAGTAACGTGAATTATATCCAGTAAAACTTCTGTTATGAAAAAGATAAAGGGACTAGTTTTATGCTACTTCATACTCTAAAAATAAAGAAAATTAAGAAAGTTGTATTATATATTAAGAAAGTCATGTTATATTGTTTCTGGAGTTAAAATATAATCTTTAAAGAGAGCATCAAATGGATTAGCAGATTTTGTTACAGAAAATTGATTATTCAGTAAATTTGATGGATCATCTAAGTTATTTTCTCTGATTGAAGTTATTTCTGTGTAAGACATAGAATTCACTTGTTAAGTTCCAGTCTCTGAACTTACCCTTTTCCAGCCAGAACTACACTAAAAAACAAGCATCAACTGCTGACCTTTTAAATTCATGACTCTTTGTAATTCCAATCACAGAAAAATTCTTAGGAAAATGTGGTTCTTTCATCTCTGTGTGGTAGTGGACACACAGATCTTCCTACAGAAGCTGGCAACCCCCAGTTCCTTTCCTCACTTATGAAAAATGCTTTGAAAAAGCCATTTCCAGCCAAAGTTCTCAGCCTTCTATTTCCTTCTTTACTTAAAATGAGGAAATGATTTGCAGAAAGGGAAAAAAAAAACAATAAAAGGATTCATTTATTGTCTACCTAGCTGACCTGAATTATCTCCTAATTCACATCTTTGCTGACTTTGGGAACTCCTCAGTTCCCTTCTCAGCACTTGACAAAACCAGCTATTTTGCAAATTTTTGTTCTCATAACCAGCCTGGGAGTTGGAAAAAAATAAACACTAAAGTTTCTGCAACATATGTCAGATGTTTAGAATATGGTCTATATAGAAAGTTTAAAAAAAAAAACAACACACACACACACAGGTAAAAATGAAAATCGTGTGTATGGTTTATTTATTTACTTTACAATATTGTATTGTTTTTGCCATACATCAACATGAATCTGCCACGGGTATACATGTGTTCCCCATCCTGAACCCCCTGCTCACTTCCCTCCCCATACCATCCCTCTGGGTCATCCCATTGCACCAGCCCCAAGCATCCTGTATCATGCATCAAAACTGGACTGGCGATTCATTTCTTATATGATATTATACATGTTTCAATGCCATTCTCCTAAATCATAAAACATGCAGTTGAGACTGCAAATCTTCACATTAGTATAAAATGTAAAGTTATAAATT
This sequence comes from Tragelaphus eurycerus, assembly GCA_935064755.1. Classification (NCBI taxonomy): domain Eukaryota; kingdom Metazoa; phylum Chordata; class Mammalia; order Artiodactyla; family Bovidae; genus Tragelaphus; species Tragelaphus eurycerus. Next base: position 1,141,612 of record CAKXYN010000057.1, on the reverse strand, counting down.
ATAAGTTATAAATTACTTATAACCAGAGTTACTTAACACTGAAGTAAGTACCTTTGCATACCCAAGTAGCCACAGCTTAGGAAAAGCTAACATTTATTAAGTGTTTGCTTGATGCCACATTATATGGATCATCTCAATTAATCTTCACCTCAGTGTATGAGGACACTCTTTACAAAATGTGAAAAGTGGGACTTAGAAATTAAGTTTAAGTAACTTTCCTGAGGTCACATAGCCATTCGAGTACAGAGCTAGACGGACCATAATTATACTTCATTATCCCCACAATAGGTAAGGATGCAGAAAGGATACTATTTGTCACATTCCTATGTCTCTTTATAAAGACTCATGGCAGAAACCACTGTCAGTTTACTACTAACAATAAATGAGTTTCTAAGAAACACATGGAGTAACAAGCAAATTTGGCCTTGGAGTACAGAATGAAGCAGGGCAAAGGCTCATAGAGTTTTGCCAAGAGAATGCACTGATCATAGTAAACACCCTGTTCCAATAACACAAGAGAAGATACTACATATGGACATCACCAGATGGTCAGTACCAAAATCAGATTGATTATATTCTTTGCAGCTAAAGGTGGAGAAGTTCTATACAGTTATCAAAAGTAAGATGGGGAGCTGACTGTGGCTCAGATCACGAACTCCTTATTGCCAAATTCAGACTTAAATTGTAGATCATAGGCAAAACACTCTCTGACATTCATCACAGCAGGATCCTCTATGACCCACCTCCCAGAATATTGGAAATAAAATAAAAAATAAATAAATGGGATCTAATTAAACTTAAAAGCTTCTGCACAACAAAGGAAACTATAAACAAGGTGAAAAGACAGCCTTCAGAATGGGAGAAAATAATAACAAATGAAGCAACAGACAAACAACTAATCTCAAAAATATACAAGCAACTCCTACAGCTCAGTTCCAGAAAAATAAATGACCCAATCAAAAAATGGGCCAAAGAACTAGGTAGACATTTCTCCAAAGAAGACATACAGATGGCTAACAAACACATGAAAAGATGCTCAACATCACTCATTATCAGAGAAATGCAAATCAAAACCACTATGAGGTACCATTTCACGCCAGCCAGAATGGCTGCAATCCAAAAGTCCACAAGCAATAAATGCTGGAGAGGGTGTGGAGAAAAGGGAACCCTCTTACACTGTTGGTGGGAATGCAAACTAGTACAGCCATTTTGGAGAACAATATGGAGATTCCTCAAAAAACTGGGAATAGAACTGCCTTATGATCCAGCAATCCCACTGCTGGGCATACACACTGAGAAAACCAGAATTGAAAGAGACTCGTGTACCTCAATGTTCATAACAGCACTGTTTACAATAGCCAGGACTTGGAAGCAACCTAGATGTCCATCCACAGATGAATGGATAAGAAAGCTGTGGTACATATACCCAATAGAGTATTACTCAGCCATTAAAAAGAATGCATTTGAATCAGTTCTAATCAGATGGATGGAACTGGAGCCTATTATACAGAGTGAAGTAAGCCAGAAAGAAAAACACAAATACAGTATACTAACGCATATATATGGAATTTAGAAAGATGGTAACAATAACCCTGTTTACGAGACAGCAAGAGACACTGATGTATAGAACAGACTTTTAGACTCTGGGAACGGGAGAGGGTGGGATGATCTGGGAGAATAGCATTGAAATATGTATAATATCATATCTGAAACGAGTCACCAGTCCAGGTACGATGCCTGATAACGGATGCCTGGGACTGGTGCACTGGGATGACCCAGGGGGATGGTATGGGGAGGGAGGAGGGAGGAGGGCTCAGGATGGGGAACACATGTATACTTGTGGCGGATCCATCTTGATGTATGGCAAAAGCAATACAATACTGTAAAGTTAAGCAAAATAAAATTTAATTTAAAAAAAATTGTAGAAAGTAGGGGAAACCACTAGACCATTCAGGTATGACCTAAATCAAATCCCTTATGATTATAGGCAATGGCACCCCACTCCAGTACTCTTGCCTAGAAAATCCCACGGACGGAGGAGCCTGGTAGGTTGCAATCTATGGGGTCGCTAAGAGTCAGACATGACTGTGCGACTTCACTTTCACTTTTCACTTTTCACTTTCATGCATTGGAGAAGGAAATGGCAACCCACTCCAGTGTTTTTGCCTGGAGAATCCCAGGGACGGTGGAGCCTGGTGGGCTGCCGTCTATGGGGTCACACAGAGTTGGACACGACTGAAGTGACTTAGCATAGCATATGATTATACAGTGGATGTGAGAACTAGATTTAAGGGACTAGATCTGATAGACAGAGTGCCTGAAGAACTATTGACAGAGGTTCCTGACATTGTACCGGAGACAGGGATTAAGACCATCCCCAAGAAAAAGCAATGCAAAAAAGCAAAATGGCTCTCTGAGGAGGCCTTTCAAATAGCTCTGAAAAGAAGAGAAGTGAAAAACAAAGAACAAAAGGAAAGATATACCCATTTGAATGCAGAGTTCCAAAGACTAACAAGGAGAGATAAGAAAGCCTTCCTCAAGGAACAGTCAGTTCAGTCAGTTAGTTCAGTCGCTCAGTCTTGTCTGACTATTTGGGACCCCATGAACTGCAGCTGGCCAGGCCTTCCTGTCCAACACCAACTCCCAGAGTTTACCCAAACTTATGTCCATTGAGTCGGTGATGCCATCCAACCACCTCATTCTCTGTCATCCCCTTCTCCTCCTGACGGCAATACTTCCCAGCATCAAGGTCTTTTCAAATGAGTCAGCTCTTCACATCCGGTGGCCACAGTATTGGAGTTTCAGTTCAACAACAGTATTTTCAAAGAATACCCAGGACTGATCTCCTTTAGGATGGACTGTTTGGATTTCCTTGCAGTCCAAGGGACTCTCAAGATCTTCTTCAACATCACAGTTCAAAAGCATCATTTCTTTGGCACTCAGCTTTCCTTATAGTCTAACTCTCACATCCATACATCACTACTAGAAAACCATAGCCTTGACTTGAGGGACTTTTGTTGACAAAGTAATGTCTCTGCTTTTTAAAATGCTGTATAGGTTGGTCATAATTTTCCTTGCAAGGAGTAAACATCTTTTAATTTCATGGCTACAATCACCAACTGCAGTGATTCGGGAGCTCCAAACAATAAAGTCAAGCACTGTTTTCACTCTTTCCCATCTATTTGCCATAAAGTGATGGGACCAGATGCCATGATCTTAGTTTTCTGAATGTTGAGCCAACTTTTTCAATCTCCTCTTTCACTTTAGTTAAGAGGCTTTTTAGTTTTTCTTCACTTTCTGCTATGTTGTCATCTGCATATCTGAAGTTATTGATATTTCTTCTGGCAATCTTGACTTCAGCTTGCACTTCTTCCAGCCCAGCGTTTCTCATGATATATGCTGTGTATAAGTTCAATAAGTAGGATGACAATATACAGCCTTGACGTACTCCTTTTCCTATTTGGAATCAATCTGTTGTCGCATGTCCAGTTTTAACTGTTGCTTCCGGACTTGTATAAAGGTTTCTCAAGAGGCAGGTCAGGTGGTCTGGTATTCCCATTTCTTTCAGAATTTTCCACAGTTTGTTGTGATCCACACAGTCAAAGGCTTTGGCATAGTCAATAAAGCAGAAATAGATGTTTTCCTGGAAATCTCTTGCTTTTTCGATGATCCAGTGGATGTTGGCAATTTGATCTCTGGTTCCTCTGCCTTTTCTAAATCCAGCTTGAACATCTTGAAGTTCACAGTTTGCGTATTGCTGAAGCCTGCCTTGGAGAATTTTAAGCATTACTTTACTAGCATGTGAGATGAGTGCAATTATGCGGTATTGCATTCTTTGGCATTGCCTTTCTTTGGGATTGGACTGAAAACTGACCTTTTCCAGTCTTATGGCCACTGCTGAGTTTTCCAAATTTGCTGACATATTGAGTGCAGCACTTTCACAGCATCATATTTGAGGATTTGTAAAAGCTCAATTGGAATTCCATCACCTCCACTAACTTTGTTCGTAGTGATGTTTCCTAATGCCTACTTGACTTCACATTACAGGATGTCTGGCTCTAGGTGAATGATCACACCATCATTATTATCTGGGTCATGAAGATCTTTTTTGTACAGTTCCGTGTATTATTGCGACCTCTTCTTAATATCATCTGCTTCTGTTAGGTCCCTACCATTTCTGTCCTTTATTGAGCCCATCTTTGCATTAACTGTTCCCTTGGTATCTCTAATTTTCTTGAAGAGATCTCTAGTCTTTCCCATTCTATTGTTTTCCTCTATTTTTTGCACTGATCACTGAGGAAGGCTTTCTTATCTCATCTTGCTATTCTTTGGAACTCTGCATTCAAATGGATATATCTTTCCTTTTCTCCTTTGCTTTTCACTTCTCTTCTTTTCACAGCTATTTGTAAGGCCTCCTCAGACAGCCATTTTGCTTTTTTGCATTTCTTTTTCTTGGGGATGGTCTTGCTCTTCTCTCCTGTACAATGTCATGAACCTCCGTCCATAGTTCATCAGGCACTCTGTCTATCAGATCAAGAACCCCATGAACAGTATGAAAAGGCTAAAAGATAGGACACTGAAAGATGAACTCCCCAGGTTGGTAAGTGCCCAATATGCTACTGGAGATCAGTGGAGAAATAACTCCAGAAAGAATGAAGGGATCGAGTCAAAGAGAAACAACACCCTGTTGTGGATGTGACTGGTGATAGAAGCAAGGTCTGATGTTGTAAAGGGCAATATTGCATAAGAACCTTTAATGTTAGGTCCATGAATCAAGGCAAATTGGAAGTGGTCAAACAGGAGATGGCAAGAGTGAACGTCGACATTTCTAGGAATCAGCGAACTAAGATTGACTGGAATGGGTTAATTTAATTCAGATGACCATTATATCTATTACTATGAGCAGGAATTCCTTAGAAGAAATGGACTAAACATCATAGTCAACAAAAGAGTCTGAAATGCAGTACTTGGATGCAATCTCAAAAACGACTGAATGATCTCTATTTGTTTCCAAGGCAAACCATTCAATATCACAGTAATCCAAGTCTATGCCCCAACCAGTAACACTGTAGAAGCTGAAGTTGAACGGGTCTATGAAGACCTACAAGACCTTTTAGAACCAACATCCAAAAAAGATGTCATTTTCATTGTAGGAGACTGCAATGCAAAAGTAGGAAATCAAGAAACAACTAGAGTAACAGGCAAATTTGGCCTTGGAGTACAGAATGAAGCAGGACAAAGGCTAATAGAGTTTTGCCAAGAGAACGCACTGATCATAGAAAAGAGCCTCTTCCAACAACCCAAAGCAGATACTACACATGGACATCACCAGATGGCCAACACCAAAATCATATTGATTATATTCTTTGCAGGCAAAGATGGAGAAGCTCTATATAGTCAGCAAAACAAGACTGGGAGCTGACTGTGGCTCATATCATTAACTCCTTGTTGCCAAATTCAGACTTCATTTGAAAAAAGTAGGGAAAACCACAAGACCATTCAAGTTTGAGGTAAATCAAATCCTCAAGGATCACTGCAAAGAAATAGAGGAAAACAATAGAGTGTGAAAGACTAGAGATCTCTTCAAGAAAATTTGTAATAACAAAGGATAATTTCATGCAAAGATGGGCTCAAAAAGGACCTAACAGAAGCAGAAAATATTAAGAAGAGGTGACAAGAATACAGAGAACTATACAAAAAAGATCTTCATGACCCAGATGATCACGATTGTTTGATCACTCACCTACAGCCAGGCATCCTGGATTGTGAAGTCAAGTGGGCCTTAGTAAGCATCCAAATATCTCATCCTCTGTCATCCCCTTCCCTTCCCACCTTCAACTTTTCCCAACATCAGGGTCATTTCAAATGAGTTAGTTCTTTAGATTAGGTGGCCAAAGTATTGGAGTTTCAGCTTCAACATCAGTCCATCCAATGAATATTCAGGACTGATTTCCTTTAGGATGGGCTGGTTAGATCTCCTTGCAGTCCAAGGGACTCTCAAGAGTCTTCTCCAACACCACAGTTAAAAATCATCAATTCTTCAGTGCTCAGCTTTCTTTATAGTCCAACTCTCACAACCATACATGACCACTGGAAAAACCATAGCTTTGACTAGACAGACTTTGTTGGCAAAATCATGTCTCTGCTTTTTAATAAGGTGTCTAGGTTGGTCATAATTTTTCTCCCAAGGAACAAACGTCTTTTAATTTCATGGCTGCAGTCACCATCTGCAGTGATTTTGGAGCCCCCCCAAATAAAGTCTGTCACTATTTCCCCATCTATTTTCCATGAAGTAATGTGACAAGTAGCCATGATCTTAGACCACAGCCTTGTCTAACTCAATGAAACTATGAAATGCCGTGTAGGGCCACCCAGGATTGTGGAGAGTTCTGATAAAACGTGGTCGACTGGAGAAGGGAATGGCAGTATTCTTGCCTTGAGAACCCCATGAGCAGTATGAAAAAGCAAAAAGATAGGACACTGAAATTGTCTAGAAAGCAAAAAAATGAAGCTCAGTGCTAAGGACAGTGGAAAGTTGATAAGGGAGCAAGTTCTTGCTGTTTTCTGAGTTTTTCCTTCATTGTTCAAAACAGAATGACTAAGCAGTTTTCTCTTTTTTCTTAAACCTGGAGATGTATTAGATTGTATTTCATAGCTTAGTATGTCAGTGGATACTTGCATTACTCTTCTCTTTAAAAAAAAAAAAAAAAAAATTGCAGAAAAAAGTTGCAAAAGCGCTGGTCTTTTTCCTTCCTTTATCCATCTCTAGCAAACCAAACAATGCACCTTTTCTCCTGCGTAAGAAAATGACTCATTTACTGACCAATTCAATGATACCATTTTGTATTCATTTAATATTTTGAGATCACCAATAATGTGAAATTACAAGGTTTACTGTAGTTGCCAGTATTGTTATTATTATAACAAATGAGGATGACACAAATAACCAATGATGAAAGACTTTTTATTTCAATATACTCTGAAGTATTACCATTAAAATCATTAAAAGATAGTTTATCTAAGTGGACCAATAGAGAAATTAGCTCCAAATTTTATCATATTATTCTCTCTCTTCTCTAATTTTTTAAATAGGCAACATTAAAATTTTTAATATTCTACTTTTTTGACAATCATAATATCCTCTCTGCAACTTTAGCTTATAAAGTTATCCTCTTGTAGTTTATAAAAAGCTCACATTTTCATATATATACAATATATTGTACTGATCAGAATATATTCTATCAAAATGCCTCATTCTATTTACCTTAGATTCAAAATATGAAAATGATTTTTATTTTTTAAAAAATTAGACAATTTTCTGAGGCTGAATTACATCTATTGTTAAAATTCTTGTGTTTTTTTGATAATTATGTATTTTTTAATTTAATTTAATTTTATTTAAATTTACAATATTGTATTGGTTTTGCCATATATCAAAATGAATCTGCCACAGGTATACATGTGTTCCCCAACCTGAACCCTCCTCCCTCCTCCCTCCCTACCATCCCTCAGGGTCGTCCCAGTGCACCAGCCCCAGGCATCCGGTATCAGGCATCAAACCTGGACTGGTGACTCCTTTCATATATGACATTATACATATTCCAATGCCATTCTCCCAAATCATCCCAACCTCTCCCTCTCCCAGAGTCCAACAGGTTGTTTTATACATCAGTGTTTCTTTTGCTGTCTCGTATACAAAGTTATTGTTACCATCTTTCTAGATTCTATATATATGTGTTAGTATACTGTATTTGTGTTTTTCTTTCTGGCTTACTTCACTCTGCATAATAGGCTCCAGTTTTACCCACCTCAATAGAACTGATTCAAATGTATTCTTTTTAATGGCTGAGTAATACTCCATTGTGTATATGTACCACTACTTTCTTATCCATTCATCTGTGGATGGACATCTAGGTTGCTTCCATGTCCTGACTATTATAAACAGTGCTGTGATGAACATTGGGGTACACGTGTCTCTTTCAATTCTGGTTTTCTCAGTGTGTATGCCCAGCAGTGGGATTGCTGGATCATAAGGAAGTTCTATTCCCAGTTTTTTGAGGAATCTCCATATTGTTCTCCAAAGTGGCTGCACTAGTTTGCATTCCCACCAACAGTGTAAGAGGGTTCCCTTTTCTCCACACCCTCTCCAGCATTTATTGCTTGTAGACTTTTGGATTTCAGCCATTCTGACTGGCGTGAAATGGTACCTCATAGTGGTTTTGATTTGCATTTCTCTGATAATGAGTGATGTTGAGCATCTTTTCATGTGTTTGTTAGCCATGTGTATGTCTTCTTTGGAGAAATGTTTATTTAGTTCTTTGGCCCATTTTTTGATTGGGTCATTTATTTTTCTGGAACTGAGCTATAGGAGTTGCTTGTATATTTTTGAGATTAGTTGTTTGTCTGTTGCTTCATTTGTTATTATTTTCTCCCATTCTGAAAGCTGTCTTTTCATCTTGCTTATAGTTTCCTTTGTTGTGCAGAAGCTTTTAAGTTTAATTAGGTCCCATTTGTTTATTTTTTATTTTACTTCCAATATTCTGGGAGGTGGGTCATAGAGGATCCTGCTGTGATGAATGTCAGAGAGTGTTTTGCCTATGTTCTCCTCTAGGAGTTTTATAGTTTCTGGTCTTACATTTAGATCTTTAATCCATTTTGAGTTTATTTTTGTGTATGGTGTTAGAAAGGGTTCTAGTTTCATTCTTATTTGAATCCATTCAAAAGAATAATAAAAATTTGGGGGTGACATATTAGCCTTGAGTTCAGTACAGCAATTTTTTACCTTAAGTGGTTTATATCTAGATTCTTATCCTTATTTCTATTCAATTAAATTGTTTAAGTGTGAATATTTTCAGTAACCATAAATAAAGAAAATTTGTCTGAGGATTCTCTGACCATTTAATTGTTCAAGTTCTTCCAAATCCTTGGAATGCTTCCCATCATTGACATTGTTGTTCCAAGACCAATAGTGATTCCAAGGTTCCTGTAAAAGGAGCAAGCATAGTAGAGAATGGAGTCAGACAGGTTGATTCCTCCAGTTCCATGCTTCTCTCTCAAGATTGCTTTGCTGGATGCATGATACACTAGGATGACCCAGAGGAATGGGATGGCAAGGGAGGTGGAAATGGGGTTCAGGATGGGGAACACATGTACAACCATGGCAAATTCAAGTCAATGTATGGCAAAACCAATACAATATTGTAAAATAAAATAAATACATACATAAATAAAAAAAAAAAAATAGAAGTAAGCATAGACAATCCAGACTAAACTGGTTCCCTGGAATACATACTGAGGAGCTACCTTGAAATTCAGCCTGTTAAAACAAAGACAAAACCCCAATAAAACCCCCTCTGTCTTCTTACATTTCTAAATTCATCTTTCTTTCTTAAAGATAGATTTATTTTATCTACTGAAGATCTCAGATTAGAAACTTCCCTGGCAAGAATATGAGCCTGAGTAATGTGGCTGGCATGGGCCTCTAGTGAAATCACATTACTGACCACAGAAACACCACCACCTGTGTACTACCACACTGGAAGCTGTTTAATTAAACACAGAATCACGTGTTTAATTTCTGGTGGAAAATGAAGGTCCCACTTGAAATTTCTAGGGGCATTAGACAAGCAAAATATAATCTTAACTGAAATCCAGCTTACATCTCTGACAAGTACTGGGGGATCTTTAAGAGTCAGATGCTCCATTTTAAATCAGAGCCCCTGGCTTCAGTGTCTTCTACTCCCCATCTCCTCCTCCCCAATGTAGAAAAAACACCTTACACTGAGTGAACAGCACCATTTAATTTACTGCCAATTCCTCTTGCTACACGGAGGAGACCAGGTTTATACTAACAGAATAACTGAGACAAGTATCCAAATATTTTATCCCAAGTGAATTTGTATTCTTTTCAATTAAAAGGATTATGTAATATTTATAGAGGCTAGAATTCTGCCTTGTTATCCTTCTCATTCTGGGCAAAATAAGTTTACCTTGTTTTTTAAATATGCTCTTGTATCTCAGCTATCTAAGATGATTTTTCTGTGGTGCCCAAGGAAGACATTTTTTTTTAATTATGTATTTTGTAAATTAATTTCTTAAGAATGAACTGTTGGGCCTTTTAGCCATAGGTTCTACGTTTTTTGCAGAAACAAAGTGAACAGATTATAACTAGGATATGATCTGGACTGTGTTTTGTCTCAGTATTTTCACTATCTCAAGTGAGATTAGTGACCACAATCTCTAAGATGGGCTCTTTGGCTTTAAAAAAATAAAGAAACTTTGGAACATTCAAAGACATTAAAATTAGAGGAAGGAAAGATTGCTTAGCTCAATTATCTTTTCCTGATGAAGCCGTATTTCTTATAGAAGATATATATATATATATATATACACACACACATACATATACACATACATACATACAATGCATGCATAGTATCCATTTTAATTTTTAATACAGCAGCTCACATTGGCTAAAATAGTAATTCTTTCCCCTGGCAATATCTTCTATAATCAGTCTTGATTGTTAGAAAATTTTCCTTGGCATTTACTCAACTCAATTTTTTCTTTGTTTTAGGTTCATATTATTAATCCTAACAATTAATGCAGCCCATTGGACTTCTCTAAACAATTCTTTTCTTTACCCCCTGATTCATCACAGGAAAAACACTCACTTGCCTAACAAATTTATCATTGTCTTTCTCATCCCTTTTTTGTACTTTGAATCCTCTCTCCCCAACCCTTTAAAGACAATGATCCTCTTTTATGCCCATTATGCCAACATGATTAATAACACTAGGAAAACTGGTTTGAATAATAAACTTAACTCTGAAACACTGATTGGGCTGGCATTTTCCTTTAAGAGAAAAATTAAACTAACAGACAATATACTGAGGAGATTACTCTCGTGATTATGTAGAAAAAGTTATGAAACAACAAAATGGTTACTCTTATTATGTTCTACATGTTTAGTATTAATTATATAACTATTTGTTTAACATCTTCTTTCTGTTAGACTAAACTTCATGACAGCAATGCCATATTCCTCTGCTTCTTTTCACTATCATCAGAAATAGTACACTGGCCACCATATAATGGGTGATTAACAAATAGTAAATATCTGTTGAATAAAGAGATAAATGAAGTTGTGTCTCAGAAGCTCATAGAGCCGCATGTAACCTGCGATCTGCTTTACCTTCTCTATATCACTTCAGTCTTCTCATCAATCGCTTCTTTCACTTGGTTTTATAAAATTATTCATCCTCTGATTTATGTTTGTAGGAATATACCTAATTATTAGCAAACTACAGTTTTATTCTGAGTTCCTGAAATTAAATTCAAAGAAATTTGTGTATGGTGTTAGAAAGTGTTCTAGTTTCATTCTTGTACGAGTGGTTGACCCGTTTTCCCAGCACCACTTGTTAAAGAGATTGTCTTTTCTCCATTGTATATTCTTGCCTCCTCTGTCAAAAATAAGGTGTCCATAGGTGCGTGGATTTATCTCTGGGCTTTCTATTTTGTTCCATTGACCCATTTGTTCATTTGTTTTGACTTCTGTGTTTCTAGTTTGTTCCTTCATTTGTGTAGTATATCTCTGCCTTTTTATTTTTTTTTTTTAACTTACTGTGTTTGAGGTCTCCTTTTCCCAAGCTTCAAGGTTGAATTCTTTCTTCCTTTTGGTTTCAGCCCTCTTAACGTTGGTCCAGTAGTTTGTGTAAGGTTTGAATAGTGTGAGATTTGTGTTGAGTTTTTGTTAGTATGTTTGTCCTCTGATGGGCAAACCTGAGTGAAGTGGTAATCCTGTCTGCTGATGATTGGGTTTGTATTTTTGTTTTGTTTGTTATTTAGAGGAGAAGGCAATGGCACCCCACTCCAGTACTCTTGCCTGGAAAATCCCATGGATGGAGGAGCCTGGTAGGCTGCTGTCTATGGGGTCGCTAGAGTCGGACACGACTGAGCGACTTCACTTTCACTTTTCACTTTCATGCATTGCAGAAGGAAATGGCAACCCACTCCAGTGTTCTTGCCTGGAGAATCCCAGGGACGGCGGAGCCTGGTGGGCTGCCGTCTATGGGGTCTCACAGAGTTGGACACGACTGAAGCAACTTAGCAGCAGCAACAGGGTTAGTTCTCTGGTAGTCTAAGGTCTTGAAGTCAGTCCTCCCATTCCAAAGGCTCAGGGCTTGACGTCTACCAGGAATTAAGATTCCACAAGTGGCTTTTTATGGCATTAAGTGAGAATAAAACAAATATCTGAATATGAGAAACAAAAGATGAAGCTCAGACAAACACCAGTTACAAAATCAGGCCAATAATAATTAAAATAATGGAATATACATATATACATATACACCCATATGCAAAATTAAAACAGTCCAACATAATTAAAGTACATTAGTTTGACCCAGCAAACAAAGGAAATCAAAAATTATATTTACCAGTTAAGAACAAAACTAACTAAAGCACAAACTAGAAAGCAAAACTAAAACAAAGTGCCAAGTAGAGAATAAAGCAGTGAAATTGAAACTAACAAATATGTTGAGAGGAAAGGAAGGAAAGAAAAGAAAGAAAGAATGGATATGCAAAGTTAAATAGAGGTAGATGAAGAAGATTTATATACATTAAAGATTAATGGCAAGGGGAAAAGAACAGTAGGAAAGGTAAACAAAGGAATAAATGTATAAAAGTATAATAGGTTAAAAAAATTAAAATTATAAAAAGAGGGGAAAAAATGGAAGAAGTAAAAAAGGAAAACTCCACAGAACTGCAAAGTTCCAGTGTAGAGGCAGAGGTTTATAACAGCTATAAAAAGTGTGACTGAATATACACATATACATAAACACCCATAAGCAAAATCAAAACAGTCCAACAAAAGTAAAGTACAATAGCTTGACCAGTAAACAAAGGTAACCAAAAATGAACAAAACTAATTCATGCACAAACTGGAAAACAAAACTAAAGCAAGGGGAATTGGGGAATAAAGCAATGAAAATAAAATTAACAAATATGTTGAGAGAAAATGAAAGAAAGTAAAGAAAGAAAGAATAAATATGCAAAGTTAAATAGAGATAGATAAAGAAGATTACTTTTTAAATTTATTTATTTTAATTGGAGGCTAATTACTTTACAGTATTGTGGTGGTTTTTGCCATACATTCACATGAATCAGCCATGGGTGTACATGTGTTCCCAATCCTGAACCTCTCCCCCACCTCCCTCTCCATCCCATCCTTCAGGGTCATCCCAGTGCACGAGCCCTGGGCACCCTGTCTCATGCATGGAACCTAGACTGGTGATCTATTTCACATATGATAATATACATGTTTCAGTGTTATTCTCTCAAATCATCCCACCCTCACCTTCTCCCACAGAGTCCAAAAGTCTGTTCTTTACATCTGTGTCTCTTTTGCTGTCTTGCATATAGGGTCATCATTACCATTTTTCTAAATTCTATATATAGGCGTTAATATACTGCATTGATATTTTTCTTTGTGACTTACTTCACTCCGTATAATATGCTCCAGTTTCATCCACCTCATTAGAACTGATTCAAATGCATTCTTTTTAATAGCTGAGTAATAGTCGATTGCGTATATGTACCACAGCTTTCTTATTTATATATATTAAAGATTAACTGCAGGGGGAAAAGAGCAGTAGGAAAAGCAAATGAAGGAATAAATGTAGAAAAATAGTAATAAGTTTAAAATTGAAATTAAAAAAAGAAAGATAAATAAATAAAGGAAAACTCCCCAGAACTGCAAAAGCCCAGTGTAAAGGAAGAGGCTTATGACAATAAAAAATGTGACGGAGAAAAAAAGCTCAAAACCCAATTAGATCGCATAGTGCCAAAAACTACAATAGAGGTGGGTGGGGGGGAGGGAAAAAAAGAAAGAAATCGAAAAGAATCTACAGAACAAGTCAAAGCATAAGAATAATAAATGTTTTTATTGAGTCACTGCTGTCAGAGTCCTTTCCCTTCCTAGGAGTCCACCTCACCTCCTTAGGATGCCCTCTAACACTGTGCTGAGCTCTGGACCTGCTGTGGGGGCAGCTCAGATTCTAATCTGGTCCTACTCCAATGTGTTCTTGCCTCCAATCTCCATAGCTATCAGAACTAGTGCATTTTCTTTTGTGGTAGATCTCAATGACCTTTTATATAAAAGGCCATTCCGTAGACACAGAGTCTGCCTAGTTGATCATGTGGATTTAATCTGGAGCTGTATGGCTCGTGGGAGGGTTTTGGGTCTTCTTCCTTAGTCACACTGCCCCTGGGTTTCAATTGTGGTTTTATTTCCACCTCTGCATGTGGGTCGTCCACTGGGGTTTGCTCCTGAGGCTGCCCTGGAGAATTTGGGTCTTCCTCTGTGAGGGCAAGGTGTGGAGGTAGTGCAGCTGCTTGGGTCACAGGGGTTCTGGCAGCATGAGGTACTCAGGGGAATTAGCAGCTAGGGAAACAGGAAACATAGTGCTCTAGAAGGGTATGACAACCAATATTGGCCAATACACTCCAGTATTCTTGCCTGGAGAACGCACATCCCCCCCCAACCCCCCGCCCCTTCAACAGAGAACCCTGGCAGGCCATGGTCTACAGGGTAGCAAAGAGTAGGATACTACTGAAGTGGCCCTGTGTGCATAGGTGCAAGACTTTTTTTGCCTGTTGCAGCTCTGCCCCAGTGAAAGTTGAGCAAAGGTTTTATAACTGCTTGGCTTGCTTGTGGGGACCCTGGCAGTGCCAAGTGTGCAGGGACTTGGACTCCGTCTGACTGCAGGTGTTATGGCCCTATCAGAATCTTTTTTCAAGCCTCTTGTAACTGCCAATCACAGGGCCTCTTTTGCCAGTCTTTCTTCATAACTCCGCCCTTTCAGGCACTTAGAGGGCTTCCTTGCCTGGGGTTCCTCTCTGTTGTTTGGCACATCAGACACTTAAAGGAGAACCCTGGGTAGTGTCCTACTCTGTAGTTCAGTGTGTCAGGTGTTTGATTGTCCAGTCTCTCTACTATTCAGCTGCCAGTGTTGGCGTGTGTGGGGAGAGAGGCTATGGTGATGGCTCCACCCTTGTGCATGACTCAGCAATATAGCCTTGCTTTCATGGCTGCCCAGCTTTCCTCCAAAGGCATTTCCCACCACAGTCTCCTCCCTCACATCCCCTCTATCTATCTCTCTGCAGTAAACAGCAGCCCTCATCTGGGAATTACTCCACAGTTCCTAAACTCCAACTCCCAGCCACTGTGCTGTCTGGGGTATGTATGGCTGCTGCAAGGACTATCTGATTCTCATTCCATTTAAGAATGCCACAGGTCAGCTGTTTTGCTCTCAGCCTTAAATGTTTATCCTCTGACTCAATTGTCCCAATATGGGGATTGGACCCCTGCTTCAGTTCCTCCACCTGCCGAGGGCAGATCCAGTCCTACTAACACTCCTGCTTTACCCGCTAGTTCCTTCATCTTACCGAGTTTTGCATGGGTCTATATATTCTTTTCAGCTCGTCAGGTAGTCTTGTCTGCTCTCAGCTGGTGTTCTGCATTCACTTCTGTGTCTGAAGGTGTGTTCCTGATGTATCCATGGAAAGAGATATACTCCATGTCCACCTACTCCTCTGCCACCTTATTCTCTGTCTTTTTATTTTTTATGGTTTCTTTTGCTGTCCAAAGCTTGTAAGTTTGATTAGCTCCCATTTGTTTATTTTCATTTTTATTTTTATTGCTTTGGAAAAAGAGATTGATCTAAGAAAATGTTGGCACAGTTTGTGGCAGAAAATATTTTTTCTGTGTTCTATTCTAGGAATTTTGTGGTGTCATTTCTTATGTTTAAGTCTTTAAGTCATTTTGAGTTTATTTTTGTGTATTGTTGAGAGGATTTGTTCTAACATCATTAGACTGATTTGCATGCAGTGGCCCAACTTTCCCAATACCACTTACTGAGGAAACTGTCTTTTTATCTGCATATATTCTTGCTTCTCAGGGAAGGCAATGGCACCCCACCCCAGTACTTTTGCCTGGAAAATCCCATGGACGGAGGATCCTGGTAGGCTCCAGTCCATGGGGTCGCTAAGAGTCGGACACGACTGAGCGACTTCACTTTCACTTTTCACTTTCATGCATTGGGGAAGGAAATGGCAACCCACTCCAGTGTTCTTGCCTGGAGAATCCCAGGGACGGGGGAGCCTGATGGGCTTCCGTCTATGGGGTCGCACAGAGTCGGACACGACTGAAGCGACTTAGCAGCAGCAGCAGCCTTCTTGCTTCTTTTGTCAAAAACTAATTGACCATAACTGTATGAGTTTCTGGTTTCTCTATTTTCTTCCATTGCTGGATGTATCTTTTTGTGCTAATATTATTACTGGAGTTTGTAATGTTATCTGAAGTCTGGGATGGTTATGCCTCCTCTTTTGTTCTTTTCCTTCACAATCGCCTTGGGAATTCTGGTCTTTTATGTTACCTTTTGAATTTTAAGATTATTTGTTGTAGTTCTGTGTGGAAGATCATGGATAATTTGATAGGGATGGCATTAAACCTGCAGATTGCTTTGAGTAGCATGGCCATTTTAACAATACAAATTCTTCCAACCCAGGAACATGGGATATCTTTCCAAGTTTTTAAATCTTCTTTAATTTCATTTATTAATGTTTTATACTTCTCAACTGGAGGAGGAAATGGAAACCCACCCCAGTATTCTTCCCTGGAGAATCCCATGGACAGAGGAACCTTCTGTGTTATAGTCCATGGGGTTGCACAGAGTTAGGCACGACTAAAGCAATTTAGCACACATACTTCTCACATGTAAGACATTCACCTCTTTGGTGAGGTATTTCAAGTATTTTATTTTTTTGGATTGTGGCTTTAAAAGGTATTTTAAAAGCTACATTCCCTTTATGATATTTTCTTGTTGGTAGAAAGAAACATAACAAACTTCGGTATCCCACTAAGTTTTTGAATTGGTTTATCAGTTCTAGAAGATTTTGTGTGAATTCTTTAGGGTTTTCTATCATGAGAAACACTGGACTGGAAGAAACACAAGTTGGAATCAAGATTGCTGGGAGAAATATCAATAACCGCAGATATGCAGATGACACCACTCTTATGGCAGAAAGTGAAGAGGAACTAAAAAGCCTTTTGATGAAAGTGAAAGTGGAGAGTGAAAAGGTTGGCTTAAGGCTCAACATTCAGAAAACGAAGATCATGACATCCGGTCCCATCACTACATGGGAAATAGATGGGGAAACAGTGGAAACAGTGTCAGACTTTCTTTTTCTCGGCTCCAAAATCACTGTAGATGGTGACTGCAGCCATGAAATTAAAAGATGCTTACTCCTTGGAAAGTTATGACCAACCTAGATAGCATATTCAAAAGCAGATACATTACTTTGCCAACAAAATTCCATCTAGTCAAAGCTATGGTTTTTCCAGTAGTCATGTATGGATGTGAGAGTTGGACTATAAAGAAAGCTGAGCGCCAAAGAATTGATGCTTTTGAACTGTGGTGTTGGAGAAGACTCTTGAGAGTCCCTTGGACTGCAAGGAGATCAAACCAGTTAATCCTAAAAGAAATCAACCCTGAATATTCATAGGAAGGGCTGAAGCTGAAGCTCCAATACTTTGGCCACCTAATGTGAAGAACTACTGATTGGAAATGACCGTGTTGCTTGGAAAGATTGAAGGCAGGAGAAGGGGACGACAGAGGATAAGATGGTTAGATGGCATTACTGACTCAATGGATGTGAGTTTGAGCAAGCTCCAGGAGTTGGTGATGGACATGGAAGCCTGGTGTGCTAGAGTCCATGGGGTTGCAAAGAGTCAGACATGACTAAATGACTGAACTGAAGTGAATGGTGGCTTTATACAACGTCCTTGGGAGTTTTTCTTCCGTTTCAATCTTTTAAGAGTTCGAGAAGTTTGGGGTGGACATGTAGGCATTCCTACATTTAAAATTGATAACCAACAAGGACCTACTTTATAGCATATGGAAATCTGTTCAATATTATGTAGCAGCCTTGAGGGAAGGGGAGTTAGGGGAGAATAGATATATAAGTATGTATGGCTGAATCCTTTTGTTGTTTATCTGAAACTATCGCAACATTGTTAATGGGCTATACCTCAATATAGAGATAAAAGTTAAAAGAATAAATAATAATTTTAAAAAGGAGTTTGAGAAGAATCTGCATAACTCCTTTGTATGTTTGGTAGACTTTACATGTGAAGCCATCTGATACTGGACTTTTGTTAGTGGAAAGTTTTTCTTTTTTTTTTAAGTTACAGGTTCTTTCTCTGATCAAACTGTTTCTTTTTGACTCATTTTGGTGGGCGGCGTATTTCTAGAAACTTGTCAGTGTGTCTTCCATTGATAAATTTTTGGGCATATAATTGTTCATTTATTGTTGTGGTAGTTGATATTTAGTTGTGACTCTTGCCTGGAAACTCCCATGGACGGAGGAGCCTGGTAGGCTGAAGTCCATGGGGTCGCTAAGAGTCAGACACGACTGAGCGACTTCACTTTCACTTTTCACTTTCATGCATTGGAGAAGGCAATGGCAACCCACTCCAGTGTTCTTGCCTGGAGAATCCCAGGGACGGGCTTCCGACTATGGGGTCGCACAGAGTTGGACACGACTGAAGCGACTTAGCAGCAGCAGCAGCAGATACTTTGCGACCCCATGGGCTGTAGCTCGCCAGGCTGCTCTGTGCATGGAATTTCCCAAGCAAGAATACTGGAGTGAATTGCCATTTCCTCCTCTAGGAGATCTTTCCAACCCAAGCCTCCTGCATTGCCTGTCAGATTATTTACCACTGAGAGATTTGGAGAGTATCCCACCTCCTTTTTTATTTTTATTTTTTATCGTTCTATGGTATTAGTAGTTATATCTCGTTATTCATTTCTTATTTTGTTTGTGTTCTCTCTTTTCTTTGTGGTTAACCTGGCCAGATGTTTGTCAAGCCTGTCTATTCTTTCAAGAAAGAAGCTCTTGTTTTTACAGCTCTTGTTTCTTAAATTTCTATTTTATTTATTTCTCTTCTGATATTTAATATTGTATTTCTTATGCTGACTTTAGGTTTTGTTTGTTCTTTTTTTATTATTCTTTTAACTTGTAGGTTAGATTGTTTATTTCAGATTTTTCTTATTTTTTGAGGAAAGCTTGTATTACTAGGAACTTTCCTCTAATAACTGCTTTTGCTGCATTCCATAGATTTTGTATGATTCTGTTTTAATTGTCATTTGTATCAACTTAATTTTTTATTTCCTTTTTTATTTCATTGCTGACTTATTGGTTTTTTAGTAGCATGTTGTTTAGTCTCCACATAATCACTCTTTTTCTCATTTCTTTTCATGTGGCTAATTTCAACTTTCATATTGTTCTGATCAGAAAAGATGCTTGGAACAATTTCTATATTCTTAATTTTTGTTTCTGCTTCCTGTGTGCCAAAGAATGTGAACAATCCTAGAGGATCTTCCATGTGCACTTGAAGAGAATATGTATTCCACTTTTTTTTTTTTAACCTAATGTCCTGAAAATATCAAGTCTAACTGTTCTATTGAATAATTTTTACTTCTGTTGCCTTACCAGTTCCCTATCTGCAAGATACATCCATTGATGTGATTGGGGTGTTAAAGTTGTCCTACTATTATCGTGTTCCTGAAAATTTTCTCCCTTTATATCTGTTAGTATTTGCTTTCTGTATTTATGTGTTCCTTCATTAGGGGCTGTGTAGATCACAATAAACTGTGGAAAATTCTGAAAGAGGTGGGAATACCAGACCACCTGATCTGCCTCTTGAGAAATTTGTATGCAGGTCAGGAAGCAACAGTTAGAACTGGACATGGAACAACAGACTGGTTCCAAATAGGAAAAGGAGTACGTCAGGGCTGTATATTGTCACCCTGCTCATTTAACTTATATGCAGAGTACATCATGAGAAACGCTGGACTGGAAGAAACACAAGTTGGAATCAAGATTGCTGGGAGAAATATCAATCACCTCAGATATGCAGATGACAGTGAAGAGGAACTACAAAGTCTTTTGATGAAAGTGAAAGTGGAGAGTGAAAAGGTTGGCTTAAAGCTCAACATTCAGAAAACGAAGATCATGGCATCTGGTCCCATCACTTCATGGGAAATGGATGGAGAAACAGTGGAAACAGTGTCAGACTTTATTTTTCTGGGCTCCAAAATCACTGCAGATGGTGACTGCAGCCATGAAATTAAAAGACGCTTACTCCTTGGAAGGAAAGTTATGACCAACCTAGATAGCATATTGAAAAGCAGAGACATTACTTTGCCAACAAAGGTTCGCCTAGTCAAGGCTATGGTCTTTCCTGTGGTCATGTATGGATGTGAGAGCTGGACTGTGAAGAAGGCTGAGCGCCGAAGAATTGATGCTTTTGAACTGTGGTGTTGAAGAAGATTCTTGAGAGTCCCCTGGACTGCAAGGAGATGCAACCAGTCCATTCTGAAGGAGATCAGCCCGGGGATTTCTTTGGAAAGAATGATGCTGAAGCTGAAACTCCAGTATTTTGGCCACCTCATGCGAAGAGTTGACTCATTGGAGAAGACTCTGATGCTGGGAGGGATTGGGGGCAAGAGGAGAGGGGGACGACAGAGGATGAGATGGCTGGATGGCATCACCGACTCAATGGACATGTGTTTGGGTGGACTCTGGGAGTTGGTGATGGATAGGGAGGCGTGGCGTGCTGTGGTTCAAGAGGTTGCAAAGAGTCAGACATGACTGAGAGACTGAACTGAACTGATACAGAATAATTATATATATGATTATATATAATTATATGTTAATATACAATTATTGTATTTTATGTATAATATAATTATATATGCAATAATCATATACAATATAAAATTATATTATATAATATAATTATTTAAATTTATATAATTTTAATATAAAATATAATTATATAAATACATAATTTTAATATAAACTCAGATCAAATCAGATCAGTTGCTCAGTCGTGTGCGACTCTTTGCGACCCCATGAATCACAGCACGCCAGGCCTCCCTGTCCATCCCCAACTCCCAGAGGTCACTCAGACTCACATCCATCGAGTCAGTGATGTCATCCAGCCATCTCATCCTCTGTCGTCCCCTTCTCCTCTTGCCCCCAATCTCTCCCAGCATCAGAGTCTTCTCCAATGAGTCAACTCTTCACATGAGGTGGTCAAAATACTGGAGTTTCAGCTTTAGCATCTTTCCTTCCCAAGAAATCCCATGGCTGATCTCCTTCAGAATGGACCGCTTGGATCTCCTTGCAGTCCAAGGGACTCTCAAGAGTCTTCTCCAACACCACAGTTCAAAAGCATCAATTCTTCAGCACTCAGCCTTCTTCACAGTCCAGCTCTCACATCCATACATGACCACAGGAAAGACCATAGCCTTGACTAGGCGAACCTTTGTTGGCAAAGTAATGTCTCTGCTTTTGAATATGCTATCTAGGTTGGCCATAACTTTCCTTCCAAGGAGTAAGCATCTTTTAATTTTATGGCTGCAGTCACCATCTGCAGTGATTTTGGAGCCCAGAAAAATAAAATCCGACACTGTTTCCACTGTTTCCCCATCTATTTCCCATGAAATGATGGGACAAGGTGCCATGATCGTTTTCTGAATGTTGAACTTTAAGCCAACCTTTTCACTCTCCACTTTCACTTTCATCAAGAGGCTTTGTAGTTCCTCTTCACTTTCTGCCATAAGGGTGGTGTCATCTTCATATCTGAGGTGATTGATATTTCTCCCAGCAATCTTGATTCCAACTTGTGTTTCTTCCAGTCCAGCGTTTCTCATGATGTACTCTGCATATAAGTTAAATAAACATGATGACAATATACAGCCCTGACGTACTCCTTTTCCTATTTGGAACCAGTCTGTTGTTCCATGTCCAGTTCTAACTGTTGCTTCCTGACCTGCATACAAATTTCTCAAGAGGCAGATCAGGTGGTCTGGTATTCCCATCTCTTTCAGAATTTTCCACAGTGTATTGTGATCTACACCGTCAAAGGGTATGACATATTCAATAAAGCAGAAATGATGTTTTTCTGGAACTCTCTTACTTTTTTGATGATCCAGCGGATGTTGGCAATTTGATCTCTGGTTCCTCTGCCTTTTCTAAACCAAACTTGAACATTGGGAAGTTCATAAATACATAATTTTAATATAAAATATAAATACATGATTTCATTTTATAATAATTTTATAATAAAATATTTTATAATAATACAATAATAGCATAGAGGGCTGTTTTTAGTTTGATTGCCGGCTGCCTCTTTCCTCAGCATGTACTGATTGCTTGCTGTCCCCTTGGTAGGGGATGTGCAGATGCAGTAGCTGGTCCTTGGTCTTAAGGCTGTTGCCAGTGGGTGACTCAACTGCAACTCCAGGGCACACGATGGGAGTAGAGACAGCTAACAAGCACTCCTGGAGTTTGGTAAGTTGTTGACTAGGGCCGGTGATCAGTCCCAGAGTCCAAAGATGAGGTGGTGGGGAATCATGACCACTCCTAGCATCTGGAAGGGAGTCAGCAGCAAGTGACTATACCATTTTGGGGGCACAGGAGGCAGTATGCAGGGCCTGTGACCACTCCTGGGGTCCAGGAGGGTATTGGTGAATGGCCAACGTTTTAATTAGAAATTTCCTCTGAAATATTCATCCTTAAGCATTCTTAAGCACCAGTTCATCCTTAAGCATTTCAACACTGATGCTTATTATCTTCTGATCAGCTTTGTTCTCTATCAGTGATACAACCACAGAGCTCTCCCAATTGAAAAAATTTTAAGATGGTCTTTGGGTCAGCCCTCTCTTATTCATTTTCTAATTTCATTCTCCAATTTACCAAGCATTCCATTCCTCTCTTGAATAATTTCAGATTCATTACTTCATCTCCATTTCCACTGATGATATCCTTGTGGTGACTCTCATCTTCAAAACACCTACAAACTATTGTTCAAAATTTCATAGATTCTAGTCCATCCCACTTATTTAAATGTTAATTATGTATAAAGGTCCATTCCTCACTTCAATTTCTGTTATTACCCTTATTTTTTCCTTTTCTTCCTCTGATGCCTTAGCCTGCCTCTTTGAACTAATTTCCTCCACATCCTTAACATCTTACTCCACTCAGCCACATTGACATAATCTTAGCTCAGGACTTGTGCACTTAACTCTTCCCTTCCATCCAAATTGCACTGTCCCCTAATCTTCTCAGAGCTTACAACCTTTAGATTTGTCCTCCATCATTCTCCTGACATTCATTTACTGCCTATGATGTTTTTACCATTTCCATATGTGCTCACTAGAATGTAAATATTATAAAGAAGAAATTTTCTTCCTTTTGTAATATTCTTTAACAGAATTATCTCCAAAAACTACAACAGACTAGGAACTCAATAAATATTTGTTGAATAAATTATTTCTCATTTTTGTTATTTTGTTCCTTATATTAGTAATACAATTTAATGTTTTCATGTTCTCTCCTTTGCTGGGATCATCTTTTCTTTCCTCATTAATGTGAGAACCTTCTGAAATTCTTTTATGAAGTTCAGGTATATCAACATATGGGAAGAAGGAAAAATTCCTGGACTTCTTTTCTGCTGTTTTCCTCTCTTTCACCAGTTGCTGTGGTAGTTCTACGTCCAATACCTCTGGCTGTCAGAAAGCCATGATCTTCACCTATTCTTGGGATTTTAAACCTGTTTTCTTAGAGAATGTGGTCTAGCCTCTCAGATTTCCTTTGAATGAACAAAGTGAACTTTAATAGAGACCCTTCCACCAAATAGGTGTTGAGGCTTGCTGTCATCCTCATATTTTATATATGGTGTGTGATTCCATGTATATAAAATGTCTACAATAGGCAACTCCATAGGGACAGAAGGTTGGCTAGTGGAAGCCTAGGGCTGGGGAGTGCCTCCCAGTGTATAGTTAATGTCTGACATTTCCGCTTCCTGCTACAATAAGTGATTAAAACCTGACAACTCATACTAATGATTAATATGAATTATTTATTAATTTCCTAACAAACATTCAGTCTTCACAACAACGCAGTGAAGCAGGTACTATTATTAAACTTTATTATTAAACTATTATTAGCAGATAAAGAAAATTAGGCTTAGAAATTTAACTAAATCATCACATGAAATAATTACTTGAAAGAGTGAGGTCTGACGACAAAGCCCACCACCCTATCCCACTTCCACCATCATACTAAATCTCTTTTGGATTAAGTTTATCAAGTAAATATTAAATCCTCTTTTGATCAAGTAGAAGAGTACATTAATGAATACATGAATGAAAAATGCATCTATTTTCCATAGGCATAAATCCATAATCTAATCCATAATCTTTAAGGAAACTTCA
Source organism: Tragelaphus eurycerus (assembly GCA_935064755.1). NCBI lineage: Eukaryota > Metazoa > Chordata > Mammalia > Artiodactyla > Bovidae > Tragelaphus > Tragelaphus eurycerus. Next base: position 1,117,265 of record CAKXYN010000057.1, on the reverse strand, counting down.
AGATCAAGTGATGATCCCAAGACATTTCAATAAAGTGGAAATTTTTGAATCACAATGACTAACTGTAGTCTATATAAGTAAAAATGAACTAACTTGGTCTTTATTTTATGATTTATTTTATGATCTTCTGAAAAAGAATCATTTTAGGATGAACTCAGGAGACAACAATAAAAAATATCAACATTTTGTACTCTCTCGGCTATAATTTAATTTTTCCTTTAAGTTTGCACTTTGAAGCAGTGATTTTTCTCAAGAGTCAGAGAAAATTAAAATGGTAAATAACCAGCACTTTTTGTTCCTAGAAAAAAACTACCCAATGCTAGAAATTCTGGTTTCATCACGTGCTAAGAAAACAGTCAGATATTAGCCAGCTGAAACAATATCTCCAAGTGCATCTAAATAAAAATTTAATCTTCATTTAAAAATCTGAAATCAAAATGGAGTTCATGATTCCCAATAAGAGTCAGGAAATTTTAAGTCAAGAAATTGTAGCTGTTGCTGCTGCTAAGTCACTTCAGTTGTATCTGACTCTGTGCGCCCTCATCCCTGGGATTCTCCAGGCAAGAACACTGGAGTGGGTTGTCATTTCCTTCGCCAATGCATGAAAGTGAAAAGTGAAAGTGAAGTCACTCAGTCGTGTCCCACTCTTAGCGACCCTATGGACTGTAGCCTACCAGGCTCCTTCGTCCATGGGTTTCTCCAGGCAAAACTACTGGAGTGGGATGCTACTGCCATTAACTAGTGAATCTATAAACCTGCTCTTTGCCAGAGGTATCCATAGGACACTGAGAATAGAAAAGTAAATAAGATTCTAGATGCAATCACCTATCCTCGATTCCTGTAGGTTGAATTAAAAATAGTAAACATGCTCACTATTTATCTGGTTAATTCTTTGTAATTTTTCACATGTCAAATCTTGATTTGGAAGAATGATCATATGCCCCACCACTGGGAGGTGCTGGGGTGAGGAGGGGCGTTGATGGAAGGGGTGTGTACATCATAAGGAGAGTTGGGGTGGGGGAGGGGCAAGCCTATCCACTCCCCCTAAATCTCTAACAAGGAAAATGAATAAAACTGTCAAGCAGACAGAACAACCTGCTGAGGAACCTGGAAAACTATATATACGCATTCATTCTCAGAGTCACAGAAAAAAGCATTAGGCTTAATACCATAGAAATTAGTTTCAGGAAAAATGGAATTTGAATTATAACTGAGACATAATGCCTGGATACTTTGGTTTTTCACTAGAGCTCACTGCCAGGATGTGCTAGGATGTACAAGAGCATGTTTCCCAAAGTGTGACACACAAATCTCCAGCATTAGAGTTATGAGTTGATAAAAGAATACGGGTCTCACATCAAAGCCAATGAATAAACAATCTGCATTTTGTAATAATAAACCAGTGATTCTTATTTATACTAAAATTTGAAAATTGGAAGCAGGGATTGAATAATGTTTTAGGTAACTAAGATTCTTAAGAGAAATGGAAAGTGCAAGTTTGTGATTAGTATTGAGTATAATACAAGAATGAAGAAAATATCAGCTTAGCTTTTAGAAAGCAGAAAACAAATCAAGGGAAAATAAATGTAATATTTAATATTTAGATGTAATATTTAGAGATCTTAAACCAAGTTTTTATTTTCTAATTTCCTTTTCTTTGTTCTTAGAACAAAAAAGAGAGGCATTACACTAATAGAGGTCCACTAGTTGGTAGACAATATATATATATGTCTTTAAACAACATTTGTTTTTTCACTTTATTGCACCATGCTTCTTCTACACCCAAACTGACTTTCCTCATCTATCCTCTTTTTTCATGTTGGGACATGTATAAAGTTGACACTTAACCCACAGCAAATCTTAGGCAAAACCATGAAATTGCGAAAGTTATTCTAAATAGGTAATTGAGAAGTTGTGCTAGTCATCCATGGTTGACATTAAAAAAAAAAAAAAAAAAAATTGCCACAAACTGGGTGGCTTAAGACAAGAAAGATTTATTCTCTCACTATTTTGGAAGCTAGGAGTTAAAAGTCAAAGCATTGACAGGGCAGTGCCCTCTACAGAGACTCTGGAAAAGAATCCATTATATGCCTTTCTCCCAGCTTCTGGTTGTTAACAGCAGTCCTTGATATTTCTTGGCTTAGAGATGCATCACTCCAATCTCTGCCTCCATCTTGTCAAGACGTTCTCCCCTGGATATCTCTATCTTCACATGGCATTCCCCTTACTGAGTCTGTTTCCAAATTTCTCTTTTTATAAGAGCCCTACTCCAATTCAGTATGACCTCTTCTTAACTTGATTACATCTGAAAAGATCCTATTTCCAAATCAAGTCACATTCACAGGTTCTGGGGATTGTGACATGGACATCTCCTTTTAAGGCCACCATTTAACACACTACAGAGGAGACAGAATTTAAAAGCAGAGTAGATGTTCAGATCAGATCAGATCAGTCGCTCAGTCGTGTCCGACTCTTTGCGACCCCATGAACCGCAGCACGCCAGGCCTCCCTGTCCATCACAAGCTCCCGGAGGTCACTCAGACTCACATCCATCGAGTCAGTGATGCCATCCAGCCATCTCATCCTCTGTCGTCCCCTTCTCCTCCTGCCCTCAATCCCTCCCAGCATCAGAGTCTTCTCCAATGAGTCAACTCTTCGCATGAGGTGGCCAAAATACTGGAGTTTCAGCTTTAGCATCATTCCTTCCAAAGAAATTCCAGGATTGATCTCCTTCAGAATGGACTGGTTGGATCTTCTTGCAGTCCAAGGGACTCTCAAGAGTCTTCTCCAACACCACAGTTCAAAAGCATCAATTCTTCGGCGCTCAGCCTTCTTCACAGTCCAGCTCTCACATCCATACATGACCACAGGAAAGACCATAGCCTTGACTAGGCGAACCTTTGTTGGTAAAGTAATGTCTCTGCTTTTGAATATGCTATCTAGGTTGGTCATAACTTTCCTTCCAAGGAGCAAGCGTCTTTTAATTTCATGGCTGCAGTCACCATCTGCAGTGATTACTCTGTCTGAAATTATTTGGGTGAATTCTTGTCTGGAATGGAATAAAGTTACTCTTCAAGGCCATTCCTAATCATTTCTAGTCTATAATTTTATGATCATGTCAGAGTTTTTGTTTCTAAAACCATGGCTGGAAATGAGGAAAACCAAGATGGCAAAGAGTAGGTGGATGTGCAGTACATCTCTCTCCATGGATACATCAGGAATACATTGCCAGACACAGAAGATCTTGCAGAACACCAGCTGAGAGCGTGCGAGATTATGTGACCACTGGAAAAGAAAATATCGGTCAGTCAGTTCAATCACTCAGTCGTGTCCAGTTCTCTGTGACCCTTGGATTGCAGCATGCCAGGCTTCACTATCAATCACCAACTCACAGAGCTTGTTCAAACTCATGTCCATCGAGTCAGTGATGCCATCCTACCATCTCATCCTCTGTTGTCCCCTTCTCCTCTTGTTTAGATAGTGGGAACTCTGGCAGCACCAAGTGTGCAGGGACATCAACAGCCTCAGCTGCAGGAGCTATGGTCTTGTTAGAGTCTTTTTCTAGTCTCTGGCAGTTGGTGATCAGAGGGCCTATAAAGAATGTATGCTGCTGCTGCTAAGTCTCTTCAGTCATGTCCAAGTCTGTGCGACCCCATAGACGGAAGCCCACCAGGCTTCCACGTCCCTGGGATTCTCCAGGCAAGAGCACTGGAGTGGGTTGCCATTGCCTTCTCCAATGCATGAAAGTGAAAAGTGAAAAAGTGAAGTCGCTCAGTCGTGTCTGACTCTAGAGACCCCATGGACTGCAGCCTACCAGGCTCCTCCGTCCATGGGATTTTCCAGGCAAGAGTACTGGAGTGGGGTGCCATCGCCTTCTCCAAAAAAATGTATAGAACCATGAAAACTCTGTAGGACAAAGGAGGGAGGACAAAAAAGAGGAGACTTAGTAGGACTGGATTTGGTCCTAGCGGGGTGGGGAAACTGAAACCCAATGTGGGGTCAGATCCCCACACTGGGGCAACTGTTTGGGACAGAGGTGAACATTTGAGGCTGTTGGAGAGTGAAGCAGCTGATCTATGACAGTCTGAATGGAATGAGAATCACACAGACAATCCTTGCCACAGCCATATGTACCCCAGAAAGTGAAAGTGAAGTCACTCAGTCATGTCCAACTCTGCGACCCCATGGACAACAGGCTTCTCCATCCATGGGATTTTATAGGCAAGAGTACTGGAGTGGGTTGTCATTTCCTTCTCTAAGACAGAGACACAAGTCCCCTAGAGAGTGCAGCAGCTACAGACTTGAGCATTGAGATTGGAGAGCTACCAAGGGCAAGCTCTGTTGAATGAGGAGATATGTCCCACAGGGACTTGAGGGAGGCAATCTCAGTGGGAAACGCATATGAAAGAAAGCCAGGCAAACGTAGACGTGGGGCGATACTGCTGAGTCACAAACAGGGAGTGGAGTCAGCACTATAGCCTCTCTCTCCCCACATGTCAGCCAGGCAACTGAAAGACCCCAGAGAAGGTGGCCCTTTAAAGCACCTGACACACTGGACCATAGAGAAGGATCCCAGCAAGGGTGTCTGATGCACCAAATAACAGAAGGATCCCAACCCAGGGGCCCTATAACTGCCAAAATGGGCCAAGCAACAGATAGATCAGATCAGATCAGATCAGTCGCTGAGTCGTGTCCGACTCTTTGCGAACCCATGAACTGCAGCACGCCAGGCCTCCCTATCCATCACCAGCTCTCGGAGGTCACTCAGACTCACATTCATTGAGTCAGTGATGCCATCCAGCCATCTCATCCTCTGTTGTCCCCTTCTCCTCCTGCCCTCAATCCCTCCCAGCATCACCAGACACATCTACAGCTGGGTATTCTTTCTGCTTTGGTTCCATCCCTTCATTCTTTCTGGAGTTATTTCTCCACTGATCTCCAGTAGCATATTGGGCCCTTATTGACCTGGGGAGTTTCTCTTTCAGTATCCTATCATTTTGCCTTTTCATACTGTTCATGGGGTTCTCAAGGCAAGAATACTGAAGTGGTTTGCCATTCCCTTCTCCAGCGGACCACATCCTGTCAGATCTCTCCACCATGACCCGCCCATCCTGGGTTGCCCCACGGGCATGGCTTAATTTCATTGAGTTAGACAAGGCTGTGGTCCTGGTGTGATTAGATTGACTAGTTTTCTGTGAGTATGGTTTCAGTGGCCAAGCAACAGATAAGGACCAGCCAAAGAAGCCGTCTGATCATCAACTGCTAGAGACTAGAAAAAGACTATAACAGGACCATAACTGCTGTGGTTGAGGCAGTTGATGTCTCTGAACACTAGTTCTGCCAGAGTTCCCACTATCTAAGCGGCAGCACCACCTTCATGCTCAACCCTTACTGGGGCAAAGCTTCCAAAAGATAGAAGAAAACCCTAATAACACCATCCTGCCTGTGACAAGAGTCGCTGGTATCCCTGAGTATCTTGTATTGCGAGGTTCCCCATGATCCAAGCTCCTGTGCCACCTCTATGCTCTATCCCCTATAGCCAGAGGCTACGAAAAACCCTCAGAGCACCATCCTTCCTGCTGTCCTAGCCACCAACATCTCTAAGTACCTGGTGCTGCCAGGGCCCCTGCGATCCAAGCAGCTGCACCACCTCTACACCTGGTCCTCCCCGGGGCAGACCCAAGTCCTCCAGGGCAGCCTCAGGAGCAACACCTGTGGATGACTCACACACTGAGGTGTAGATAAAACCACAGTTGAAACCCAAGGACAGAGTGGCTAAGGAAAAGAACCCAAAACCTTCCCACCAGCTGCACAAGCTGCAGATTAAATCCAAACAATCAACTAGGCAGACTTTGTGTTTATGGAATATATAAAAGGACAATGAGAGTTCCCACAAAAGAAAATATACTTGCACTGCAGATGTGGACACTGAGGCCAGAACATATAGGAGTCGGACCAGATTAGAGTCTGAGCTGCTCCCAGAGCAGCAGGTCCAAAGACCAGCCCAGTATTTGGCAGGCATCCTAGAGAGGTGAGGTGGACTGTGACTCACAGTGAGGGAAAGGACGCTGACACCTGAGATCCAAGCAAAACATTTACTATTCTTATATTTTAACTTCTTTGACAGTTGCTTCTGAATGTTATTTCTTTTTTCTTTTTTTCTCCTCTATTGCTATAGTTGTTGATTTTATTAGTACTGTTAAATCTATTTATGCTTTTGATAATAATTTTAATCCTTTTTTTTTTTCATTTAAATACTTCTGACTGTTATTTTCACAGTTTTGAGGGGTTTGTTTTTTTTTCTTTTTTAATTTTTAAATTTTATTTAAAATTTATTATTATTATTTTTCTACATATATTCTTTAGCTTGCTTTCCTTATTCTTTTCCTGTTGCATTTATTCTTTAATGTATATAAATCTTCTTCATCTACCTCTATTTAACTTTGATTTTCTATTCTTTCTTTTCTTCTTTTTCTCTCTTTTACTCACCATGTTTATTAGTCTGTTTTTCTTTTTTTGCTTTATTTCCCAGTTGGCACATTGCTTTGATTTTATTTTCCAGTTTATGCTTTAGTTAGTTTTGTTTTTAAGTGGTTTATATCAGTTTTGCTTTCCTTTGCTTTCTGGGTCAATCTCTTCTATTTTCCTTTATTTTTCTGATTTGTTGGTTTTGTTTGTGTGTATATGTGTGTGCATATACTCCGTTTTTTGTTTGTTTGTCTGTTAACATTTGTTGATTTTGAATTTGTCATTTGTCTGGGGTTTGTCTTTTGTTTCATGTTTTAGTGTGTTTGTTTTAATACCCTTTAATGCCATAACAAACCACCTGTGGGATCTCACTTCCCTGGCTAGAGATTGGGCCCTAAGCCTTTGTAGTGGAAGCACTGACAACAAGACTCTTGACTACCAGGAAATTCCTAACCCCAGGGAGAATTAACTAGTGAGAACTCCCACTAGTTAGAGAATAGTTTAAAGCAGAATAAAGGGAAAAGAAGGAAAAGAATTGAGAATAACCTCGGAAACCTCTGGGACAATATTACATGCACCACAGTTGAGTTATAGGGGTCCCGGAAAGAGAAGAGAAAATGAAAGGCACTGAGAAAAAATTGGAAGAGATTATAGTTGAAAACTTCCCCAGTGCAGGAAAGGAAATAATCAAGTCCAAAAAGTTCAGAGTTCCATACAGGATGAACCCAAGGAGAAACACCTTGAGACATTCTAACTGAGATTACTAATCAAACTAACAGAGATTAAACACAAAGAAAGAATATTAAAACCAGCAAGTTAACATATAGGGGAAAACTCATGTGATTAACAGCTGATCTTTCAGTGGAAACTCTGCAGGTCAGATGGGAATGACAGCATATATATAAAGTACTGAAAGGAAAAATCTACAACCAAGATCACTCTACCTGGCGAGGATCACATTTAAAATTGATGGAGAACTCAAAAGCTTTAGAGACAAGCAAGTTAGGAGACTTAACACAGCAAATCAGCTTTCAGTCAGTCGGTTCAATCACCCAGTATTATCTGACTCTTTGAGTGCAGACATGGACTGAAGCATGCCATTTCCCCACTGACTGCAGCAAACACCAGGCTTTCCTGTACATCACCAACTCCCTGAGGTCACTCGAATTCATGCCCATCGAGTCAATGATACAACAATCTCATCCTCTGCTGTCCCCTTAAACCAGCTTTACAACAAATCTTAAAGGAACTTATATAGGCAGGAAACACGAGAAAGGAAAGATCTACAAAACAAACCCAAAACAATTAAGAAAATGCCAATAGAAATACATATACCAATAATCTCTTTAAATGTAAATGGATTAATTGCTCCAACCAAAAGACACAGACTGTCTGAATGGATACAAAAAACAAGACCCATATATATGTTGTCTACAAGAAACCAACTTCAGACCTAGAGACACAGACAGACTGAAAGTAAAGGGATGGAAAAATATTTTCCATGCAAATGGAAATCAAAAAAAGCTGGAGTGGCAATCCTCATTTCAGAAAAAATAGACTTAAAAATAAAGAATATCATAAGAGATAAAGAAGGATACTACATAATGATTAAAGGATCAATCCGAGAAGAAGACATAACAACTGTAAATATTTATGAACCCGACATAGGAGCACCTCAATACATAAAACAAATACTAACTGACATAAAGGGGGAAATTGACATCAACATAATAATAGTAAGGAACTTTAACATCACACTTACAACAATGGGCAGATCATCAAAACAGAAAATTAATAAGGAAACACAAAGGAAACATTAAACCAAATGGAACTAATTGATGTCTTTAGGACTTTCCATCCAAAAGCAGGAGAATACACTTTCTTCTCAAGTGCACATGGAACATTCTCCAGGACCACATCTTGGGTCAGAAATCAAACCTCAGTAAATTTTAAAAAAAGTTAAAACTGTATCAAGCATCTTTTCTGACCACAATTCTATGAGATTACATATCAATTATGGGGGCTTAGGGGAAAATAAAACTGTTAAAAACTCAAACATATGGAGATTAAACAATACATTCCTAAATAATGAACAGGTTACTGAAGAAATCAAAAATCTCTAAAAATCCTAGAGAACACAACAACTCAAAACGTACAGGATGCAGCTAAACCCATTTTAAGAGGAAAGTTTACAGCAAGTATACATTCATACCCTTGGCTGATTCATGTCAATGTATGGCAAAAACCATTACAATATTGTAAAATAATTAGGATGATGATGCTGTGAACGTTCTGCACTCAATATGCCAGCAAATTTGGAATAAGTCAGCAGTGATCACAGAAATGGTAAAGGTCAGTTTCCATTCCAATCCCAAAGAAAGGCAATGCCAAAGAATGCTCTAACTACCACACAACTGCACTCATTTCACATGCTAGTAAGGTAAAGCTCAAAATTCTCCAAGCCAGGCTTCAGCAATACGTGAACTGTGAACTTCCAGATGTTCAAGCTGGTTTTAGAAAAGGCAGAGGAACCACAGATCAAATTGCCAACATCTGCTGGATCATTGAAAAAGCAAGAGACTTCCAGAAAAACATCTATTTCTGCTTTATTGACTATGCCAAAGCCTTTGACTGTGTGGATCACAACAAACTGTGGAAAATTCTTAAAGAGATGGGAATACCAGACCACCTTGACCTGCCTTTTGAGAAACTGTATGCAGGTCGGGCAGCAACAGTTAGAACTGGACATGGAACAACAGACTGGTTCCACATAGGAAAAGGAGTACGTCAAGGCTGTATATTGTCACCCTGCTTATTTAACTTAAATGCAGCATACATCATGAGAAACACTGGGCTAGAGGAATCACAAGCTGGAATCAAGATTGCCAGGAGAAATATCAAGAGCCTGAGATATGCAGAATGACACCACCTTTATGGAAGAAAGTAAAGAAGAACTAAAGAGCCTTTTGGTGAAAGTGAAAGAGGAGAGTGAAAAAGTTTGCTTAAAGCTCAACATTCAGAAAACGAAGACCATGGCATCCGGTCCCATCACTTCATGGGAAATAGATGGGGAAACCGTGGCTGACTTAATTTTTCTGGGCTCCAAAATCACTGCAGATGGTGACTGCAGCCATGAAATGAAAAGATGCTTATTCCTTGGAAGGAAAGTTATGACCAACCTAGACAGCATATTAAAAAGCAGAGTCATTACTTTGCCAAAAAAGGTCTGTCTAGTCAAGGCTGTGGTTTTTCCAGTAGTCATGTATGGATGTGAAAGTTGGACTATAAAGAAAGCTGAGCACTGAAGGATTGATGCTTTTGAACTGTGGTGTTGGAGAAGATCCTTGAGAATCCCTTGGATTGCAAGGAAATCCAACCAGACCATCCTAAAGGAGATCAGTCCTGGGTATTCATTGGTAGGACTGATTTTGAAGCTGAAACTCCAATAATTTGGGCACCTGATGCAAAGAGCTGACTCATTGGAAAAGGCCCTGATGCTGGGAAAGATTGATGGCAGGAGGAGAAGGGGACAACAGAGGATGCAATGGCTGGATGGCATCACCAACTCAATGGACATGGATTTGGGTTGACTCCAGGAGTTGGTGATGGACAGCGAGGCCTGGCATGCTGAAGTTCATGGGGTCGCAAAGAGTCAGACATCACTGAGCAACTGAACTGAACTGAACTGAATTAGACTCCAATTAATTAAATAAATTAGTTTAAGAAGTACATCTTTCCTCAATAAACAAGAAAAATTTTGACAAGGCAACCTAACTTTACATTTAAAACAACTGGAGAGAGAAGAACAACAACAAAAAAAAAACTCCAAAGTTATTAGAAATAAGGAATGTCTTTAACAAGTGGTGCTGGGAAAACTGGTCAACCATTTGTAAAAGAATGAAACTAGAACACTTTCTAACACCATACACAAAAATAAACTCAAAATGGATTAAAGATCTAAATGTAAGACCAGAAACTATAAAACTCCTAGAAGAGAACATAGGCAAAACAGTCTCTGACATACATCACAGCAGGATCCTCTATGGCCCACCTCCCAGAATATTGGAAATAAAAGCAAAAATAAACAAGTGGGACCTAATTAAACTTAAAAGCTTCTGCACAACAAAGGAAATTATAAGCAAGGTGAAAAGACAACCTTTGGAATGGGAGAAAATAATAGCAAATGAAGCAACAGACAAATAACTAATCTCAAAAATATACAAGCAACTCCTACAGCTCAATTCCAGAAAAATAGATGATCCAATAAAAAAAAAAAAAATGGGCCAAAGAACTAAATAGACATTTCTCCAAAGAAGGCATATAGATGGCTAACAAACACATGAAAAGATGCTCAACATCACTCATTATCAGAGAAATGCAAATCAAAACCACTATGAGATACCATTTCACACCAGTCAGAATGGCTGCCGTCTAAAAAGCAATAAATGCTGGAGAGGGTGTGGAGAAAAGGGAACCCTCTTACACTGTTGGTGGGAATGCAAACTAGTACAGCCACTATGGAGAACTCCTTAAAAAACTGAGAATAGAACTGCCTTATGACCCAGCAATCCCACTGCTGGGCACACACACTGAGGAAACCAGAACTGAAAGAAACACGTGTACCCCAATGTTCTTAGCAGCACTGTTTATAATAGCCAGGACATGGAAGCAACCTAGATGTCCATCAGCAGATGAATGGATAAGAAAGCTGTGGTACATATACACCATGAAGTATTACTCAGCCATTAAAAAGAATACATTTGAATTAGTTCTAATGAGGTGGATGGAACTGGAGCCTATTATACAGAGTGAAGTAAGCCAGAAAGAAAAACACCAATACAGTATACTAAGGCATATATTTGGAATTTAGAAAGATGGTAACAATAACCTTGTATATGAGACAGCAAAAGAGACACTGATGTATAGAACAGTCTTTTGGACTCTGTGGGAGAGGGAGAGGCTGGGATGATTTGGGAGAATGGCATTGAAACATGTATAATATCATATATGAAATGAGTCGCCAGTCCAGGTTCGATACATGATACTGGATGCTTGGGGCTGGTGCACTGGGACAACCCAGAGGGATGGTATGGGAAGGGAGGAGGCAGGAGCGCTCAGGATGAAGAACACATGTATAACTGTGGCAGATTCATTTTGATATATGGCAAAACCAATACAATATTGTAAAGTTAAAAAATAAAATAAAATTTTTGAAAAAAGAAATAAAGAATTAATAAATATCAGAGCTGTATTTATGCTTTTAGTTTATGTAATGAAAAATAAATTTAAAAAAACAATAGCAAAGATCAGTAAAACTAAAAGCTGGTCCTTTGAGAGGAAAAACAAAACTGACAAACCATTAGTTAGACTCTTCAGAAAAGAAAGGGAGAAGTAGCAAATCAGCAAAATTAAAAATGAAGGAGACACTACACTAGACAATAATTTCCATGATAGCTCAGTTGGTAAAGAATCCGCCTGCAATGCAAAAGATCCTAGTTTGATTCCTGGGTCGGGAAGATCCCCTGGAGAAAGAACAGGCTACCCACTCCAGTATTCTTGGGCTTCCCTTGTGACTCAGCTCATAAAGAATCTGCCTGCAATGGGAGAGAACTGATTCCATCCCTGGGTTGGGAAGATCCATTGGAGAAGGGAACAGATATCTACTACAGTATTCTGGCCTGGACAATTCCATGGACTCTCTAGTCCATGGGGTCACAAAGAGTCAGGCACGACTGAGTGACTTTCACAACATACAATGCAGAAATACAGAGGCTCATAAGAGACTATTATGAGCCACTATATGCAAATAAAATGGACAACCTGGAAGAAATGGACAGATTCTTAGAAAAGTTCAATCTTCCAAGACTGAACCAGGAAGAAATAGAAATTATGAACAAGTCAATTACAAGCATTGATATCAAAACTACAATAAAAAAAAATCTCCCCAAAAAACAAAAGTCCAGGCCCAGATGGCTCATAGGTGAATTCTGTTAAACATTTAAAGTTTAACAGAAACTTCTAAACTCTTTCCAAAAAACTGCAGAGGAAGGAAAACTTCCAAACTCATTCTATAAGGCCCCATCACCCTGATACCAAAATCAGACAATGACAACACCCCAAAAAAGAAAATTACAGGTCAATATCACTGATGAACATAGATGCAAAAATCCTCAACAAAATTTTAGCAAGCAGAATCCAACAACATTAAAAAATTATATACCATGATCAAGTTTTGTTTATCCCAGGGGTGTAAAAATTCTTCATTATATGCAAATCAATCAATGTGATATATCATATTAACAAACTGAAAGATTAAAAACCACGTGATAATCTCAACAGATGCAGAAAAACCTTTGGCAAAATTCAACACCCATTTATGGTAAAAAAAAAAAAAAAAAACTCCTCGAAAAATGAGCATAGAAGGAACTTAACTCATCATAATAAAGGTCTTATATGATAAACTCACAGCAATCATTATTCTCAATGGCAAAAAACAGAAAGCATTCCCCCTAAGATCAGGAACAAGAAAAGGATGTCCGTTCTCACCATTTTTATTCAACAGAGCTTTGGAAGTCTTAGCTATGACAATAGGAGAACAAAAAGAAATAAAAGGAATTCAGACTGGAAAATAAGAAGTAAAACTCTCACTGGTTGCAAACAACATGATACTGTACATAGAAAACCCTAAAGATACCATCAGAAAATTACCACAGCTAATCAGTGAATTTAGCAAAGTCGCAGGATACATAATTAATACACAAAAATCAGATGAATTCCTTTACACTAACAATGAAATATCAGAATGAGATGCTAAGAAGTCAATCCCATTTACCATTGCAACAAAACAATAAAATACCTAGGAATAAGCCTACTTAAGGAGACAAAAGAACTCTATACAGAATAATATGACACTGATGAAAAAAAAAATCAAAGATGACATAAACAGATGGAGAGATATTCCATGTTCCTGAGTTGAAAGAATCAATATTGCAAAAATGACTATACTACCAAATGTAATCTACAGATTCAGTGCAATCCCTTTCAAATTACCAATGATGTTTTTCACAGACCTAGAACAAAAAAATCTCATGATTCATATTGAAACACAAAAGACCCTGAATAGCCAAAGCAATCTTGAGAAAGAAGAATGGAACAGGAGGAATCAACCTTCCTGACTTCATACTATACTACAAAGCTATAGTCATCAAGAAAATATGGTACAGGCACAAAAACAAAAATATAGGCCAATGGAGCAAGATAAAGAGCTCAGAGATAAACTGACACATCTATGGGTTCCTTATTTTTGACAAAGAAGGGAAGAATATAGAATGGGGCAAATAGTTTATTCAATAAGTGGTGCTGGGAAAACTGGACAACTACATGTAAAAGAATGAAATTAGAACACTTCCTTACACCATACACAAAGATAAATTCGAAATGGATTAAAGCCCTAAATGTAAGACCAGAAACTATAAAACTCTTAGAGAAACATAAGCAGAACACTCTATAACATAAATCACAGCAAAATCCTCTATGACCCATCTCCTAGAGTAATGGGAATAAAAACAAAAAACAAGTGGGACCAAATTAAACTTAAAGGAAAGGAAACTATAAACAAGGTAAAAAGACAACCCTCAGAATGGGAGACTGTAATAGCAAATAAAATAAAAGAACTGACAAAGGATTAATTTCCAAAATATATAAGCAGCTCATATAAATCAGTACCAGAAAAACAAATAACCCAACAAAAAGTGGGAAAAAAAACCTAAATAGATATTTCCTCAAAGAAGACATACAGATGGCTAATAAACACATGAAAATGTGCTCAACAGTGCTCATTATTAGAGAAATGCAAATCAAAACTACAATGACATCAACTCACACTGGTCAAAATGGCCATCATCAAAAAAAGCTACAAATAATAAATGCTGGAGAGGGTTTGGAGAAAAGGGAACCCTCTTGCAATGTTGGTTGGAATGTAAATTGACAGAGCCATTATGGAAAGCAGTGTGGAGAGTCCTTAAAAACTAGAAATAAAACTACCATATGATACAGGAATCCCACTACTAGGCATATACCCTGAGGAAACTAAAATTGAAAAAGGGACATGTATCACAATGTTTACTGAGGTCCAATTTACTATATCTAGGACATGGAAGCAACCTAGATGTCCACTTACAGATGAAAGAATAAAAAAGCTGTGTACACATATATAAATGGAATACTGCTGCTGCTGCTGCTGCTAAGTCGTTTCAGTCGTGTCGGACTCTGTGTGACCCCATAGACAGCAGTCCACCAGACTTCCCCGTCCCTGGGATACTCCAGGCAACAACACTGGAGTGGGTTGCCATTTCCTTCTCCAATGCATGAAAGTGAAAAGTGAAAGTGAAGACACTCAGCCGTGTCCAACTCAGCAACCCCATGGACTTCAGCCTACCAGGCTCCTCCGTCTATGGGATTTTCCAGGCAAAAGTACTGGAGTAGGGTGTCACTACTCAGCCATAAAAAGGAACACATTTGAATAAGTCCTAATGAGGTGGATGAACCTAGATCCTATTATACAGAGTGAGGAAGTCAGAAAGAAAAAAACAAATATTATATACTAATCCATTTCTATGGAATGTAGAAATGATGAACCTATTTGCAGAGCAACAATGGAGACACAGACATAGAAAACAGACTTATGGACTCGACTGGGGTGGGGGTGGAAAGAGGAGTTGTGATCGATGCAAAGAATAACATGGAAACATAAACTACTTTATGTAAATTGACCTCCTTGGTGGCTAATATGGCAAAGCGTCTGCCTACAATGCGGGAGGCTCAGGTTCCATCCCTGGGTCAGGAAGATCCCCTGGAGAAGGAAATGGCAACCCACTCCAGTACTCTTGCCTGGAAAATCCCATGGATAGAGAAGCCTAGTAGGCTACAGTCCATGGGGTCGCAAACAGTCGGACACAACAGAACGACTTCACTTTCACTTTTCACTTTCCCTTTTCAAATTAGATCAGATCAGATCAGATCAGTCGCTCAGTCGTGTCCGACTCTTTGTGACCCCATGAACTGCAGCACGCCAGGCCTCCCTATCCATCACCAGCTCTCAGAGGTCACTCAGACTCACATTCATCGAGTCAGTGATGCCATCCAGCCATCTCATCCTCTGTCGTCCCCTTCTCCTCCTGCCCTCAATCCCTCCCAGCATCAGAGTCTTCTCCAATGAGTCAACTCTTCGCATGAGGTGGCCAAAATACTGGAGTTTCAGCTTTAGCATCATTCCTTCCAAAGAAATCCCAGGGCTGATCTCCTTCAGAATGGACCGGTTGGAGCTCCTTGCAGTCCAAGGGACTCTCAAGAGTCTTCTCCAATACCACAGTTCAAAAGCATCAATTCTTCAGCGCTCAGCCTTCTTCACAGTCCAGCTCTCACATCCATACATGACCACAGGAAAGACCATAGCCTTGACTAGGCGAACCTTTGTTGGCAAAGTGATGTCTCTGCTTTTGAATATGCTATCTAGGTTGGCCATAACTTTCCTTCCAAGGAGTAAGCGTCTTTTAATTTCATGGCTGCAGTCACCATCTGCAGTGATTTTGGAGCCCAGAAAAATAAAGTCTGACACTGTTGCCACTGTTTCTCCATCTATTTCCCATGTAGTGATGGGACCAGATGCCATGATCTTTGTTTTCTGAATGTTAACCAGTAGAAATTTGCTGAAAATTCAGGGAACTCAAACTGGGGCTTGATAACAACCTAAAGGGTGCAATGGGGAGGCAGGTGGAAGGCATGGTAAAGCGGGAGGGGACATAGGTAGACCTACAGCTCATTCATGCTGATGTTTACTAGAAACCAAAACAATGCTGTAAAGCAACCATTATATCTACTACTGCAGGCAGGAATCCCTCAGAAGAAATGGAGTAGCCATCATGGTCAACAAAAGAGTTTGAAATGCAGTACGTGGATGCAATCTCAAAAATGACAGAATGATCTCTGTTCATTTCCAAGGCAAACCATTCAATACCACAGTGATCCAAGCCTATGTCCCAACCAGTAACACTGAAGAAGCTGAAGTTGAAAGGTTCTATGAAGACCTACAAGACCTTTTAGAAATAACACTCAAAAAAAGATGTCCTTTTCATTATAGGGGACTGGAATGCAAAAGTAAGAAAGTCAAGAAACACCTGGAGAAACAGGAAAATTTGGCCTTGGAACACGGAATGAAGCAGGGCAAAGACTAATGGAGTTCTGCCAAGAAAATGCACTGGTCATAGCAAACACCCTCTTCCAACAACACAAGAGAAGACTCTATACATGGACATCACCAAATGGTCAACACTGAAATCAGACTGATTATATTCTTTGCAGCCAAAGATGGATAAGCTCTATACAGTAAGCAAAAACAAGACCAGGAGCTGACTGTGGCTCAGACCATGAACTCCTTATTGCCAAATTCAGACTTAAATTGAAGAAAGTAGGGAAAACCACTAGACCATTCAGGTATGGCCTAAATCAAATCCCTTATGATTATACAGTGGAAACAAGAAATAGATTTAAGGGCCTAGATCTGATAGATAGAGTGCCTGATGAACTATGGAATGAGGTTCATGACACTGTACAGAGGACAGAGATCAAGACCATCCCCATGGAAAAGAAATGCAAAAAAGCAAAATGGCTGTCTGGGGAGGCCTTACAAATAGCTGTGAAAAGAAGAGAAGTGAAAAGCAAAGGAGCAAAGGAGAGATATAACCATCTGAATGTAGAGTTCCAAAGAATAGCAAGAAGAGATAAGAAAGCCTTCTTCAGTGATCAATGCAAATAAATAGAGGAAAACAACAGAATGGGAGAGACTAGAGATCTCTTCAAGAAAATCAGAGATACCAAAGGAGTATTTCATGCAAAGATGTGCTCGATAAAGGACAGAAATGGTATGAACTTCACAGAAGCAGAAGATATTAAGAAGAGATGGCAAGAATACACAGAAGAACTGTACAAAAAAGAGCTTCACAACCCAGATAATCACGATGGTGTGATCACTGACCTAGAGCCAGATATCCTGGACTGTGAAGTCAAGTGGGCCTTAGAAAGCATCACTACAAAGCTAGTGGAGGTGATAGAATTCCAGTTGAGCTGTTTCAAATCCTGAAAGATGATGCTGTGAAAGTGCTGCACTCAATATGCCAGCATCTTTGGAAAACTCAGCAGTGGCCACAGGACTGGAAAAGGTCAGTTTTCATTCCAATTCCAAAGAAAGGCAATGCCAAAGAGTGCTCAAACTACCACACAATTGCACTCATCTCACACGCTAGTAAAGTAATGCTCAAAATTCTCCAAGCCAGGCTTCAGCAATATCTGAACCGTGAACTTCCTGATGTTCAAGCTAGTTTTAGAAAAGGCAGAGGAACCAGAGATCAAATTGCCAACATCTGCTGGATCATGGAAAAAGCAAGAGAGTTCCAGAAAAACATCTATTTCTGCTTTATCGACTATGCCAAAGCCTTTGACTGTGTGGATCACAATCAACTGTGGAAAATTCTGAAAGAGATGGGAATACCAGACCTCCTGATCTGCCTCTTGAGAAATTTGTTTGCAGGTCAGGTAGCAACAGTTAGAACTGGACATGGAACAACAGACTGGCTCCACGTAGGAAAAGGAACACGTCAAGGCTGTATATTGTCACCCTGTTTATTTAACTTATATGCAAAGTACATCATGGAGAAGGCAATGGCACCCCACTCCAGTACTCTTGCCTGGAAAATCTAATGGACCAAGGAGCCTGGTGGGCTGCAGTCCATGGGGTCGCTAAGAGTTGGACACAACTGAGCGACTTCACTTTCACTTCTCACTTTCATGCATTGGAGAAGGAAATAGCAACCCACTCCAGTGTTCTTGCCTGGAGAATCCCAGGGACGGGGGAGCCTGGTGGGCTACCGCCTATGGGGTCGCACAGATTCGGACACGACTGAAGTGACTTAGCAGCAGCAGCAGCAGCAGAGTACATCATGAGAAACGCTGGACTGGAAGAAACACAAGCTGGAATCAAGATTGCTGGGAGAAATATCAATAACCTCAGATATAAACATGACACCACCCTTATGGCAGAAAGTGAAGAGGAACTAAAAAGCCTCTTGATGAAAGTGAAAGTGGAGAGTGAAAAGGTTGGCTTAAAGCTCAACATTCAGAAAACGAAGATCATGGCATCTGATCCCATCACTTCATGGCAAATAGATACGGAAACAGTGGAAACAGTGTCAGACTTTACTTTTCTGGGCTTGAAAATCACTGCAGATGGTGACTGCTGCCATGAAATGAAAAGACGCTCACTCCTTGAAAGGAAAGTTATGATCAATCTAGATAGCATATTCAAAAGCAGAGAAATTACTTTGCCAACAAAGGTCCGTCTAGTCAAGGCTATGGTTTTTCCTGTGGTCATGTATGGATGTGAGAGTTGGACTGTGAAGAAAGTTGAGTGCCGAAGAATTGATGCTTTTGAACTGTGGTGTTGGAGAAGACTCTTGAGAGTCCCTTGGACTGCAAGGAGATCCAACCGGTCCATTCTGAAGGAGATCAGCCCTGGGATTTCTTTGGAAGGAATGATGCTAAAGCTGAAACTCCAGTACTTTGCCCACCTCATGTGAAGTGTTGACTCATTGGAGAAGACTCTGATGCTGGGAGGGATTGGGGGCAGGAGGAGAAGGGGACGACAAAGGATGAGATGGCTGGATGGCATCACTGACTCGATGGATGTGAGTCTGGGTGAACTCCGGGAGTTGGTGATGGACAGGGAGGCCTGGTGTGCTGTGATTCATGGGGTCTCAAAGAGTCGGGCATGACTGAGCGACTGATCTGATCTGAAAGCAATTATCCTTCATTTGAAAAGAAATAAATTTAAAAAATCATAGCTGATAATAAGGGGAAAAATGCTAAGCCAATCCTTCATGGCTATAATAAAAAGAAGATACTCTATTTCAAAATTTAAATTCACAAAATATTTTATTTGAAAGACAACAATATATCTTTGTACTTAATTTTGCACAATGATTTATTATTTAATGTTTTATTAAAGGATATGAATATCAAAGATGGGTCAGTTTGTATCTTGAATTTATATTTATTTATAAATCTTCTCAAATCATTATGTTATACAAGTCAGATTTAGGTAAAAAAATTTAAAGACATAACGTGCTAAAACAAGGTCATAAAGTGGATATTTTGCCCTTTCTGTGTCTTTGCCAAATCTTTCTCTTACTCCCCATCTCAAAGTTTGAAAAATCCCTACGTTTTCTGAAGGACTTCATTCTAGTGGAAATTTAAGGAAAAGAAGGAGGGAATTGTAGTGAAATTTTTCAATTCTCACTATTATTGTCTTTGAATCTTTCAGTGACTTTGGTGTTCTAGAGTTCATATTTTAAGCCCTTGTAACTTGTACAGTCAAAGCTATGGTTTTTCCAGTAGTCATGTATGGATGTTTGAGTGGGACCATAAAGAAGGCTGAGCACTGAAGAACTGATGTTTTTGAACTGTGGTGTTGGAGAAGACTCTTGAGAGTCCCTTTGACTATATGGAGATACAACCAGTCCTTCCTAAAGGAAATCAGTCCTGAATGTTCATTGGAAGGACTGATGATGAAGCTGAAACTACAATACTTTGGCTACCTGATGCTAAGAACTGACTCACTAGAAATGACCCTGATGTTGATAAAGATGGAAGGCAGAAGAAGGGGACAACAGAGGATGAGACGGTTGGGTGGCATCACTGAGCTCTGGGAGATGATAAAGGTCAGGGAAGTCTGACTTGCTGCAGTCCATGGAGTCGCAAACAGTTGGATACAACTGAATGACTGAAAAACAAAAACAAACCTAAGAGCTGAGCTCTAGTTCCTAAATGCTCCATTGATTGAAAACTGACTGAAAGAGCCATCAGTGAAGAGATTCAAATGAGGAACACAATTGAGGAAGAGAAGAGGAATCCAAAATGCAAGAAACTGAGATTAACTTCTATTTCAAGGCATTTCCAGGTTCATCCCTGGAACTTGCTCTCCACCTTTTGGAGCATTTGGAAATATGTCTGCTGGTGAGGTTCTCAAAGGATTACCTCAAAAAAATATTGAATTTTAAGGTTAAAATTAGGAAAATCTAAAAGGAGAAAAGCACAGGCATGTATATGCCCACACAATTTTATACCCTGTATGACAGATACTGACAAGGTTTTGAAGGTCAACTCCACGAAGTAACCATGTGGACCAGAAAACAAGTCATCTCATGAAAATCTATAATTCATCCAACAAAAGAAAATGTACTGTGTGGCCAATTCAACAGGATTTCAAATAGAATAAAATGTATAATATCAGATCAGATCAGATCAGATCAGTCGCTCAGTCGTGTCCGACTCTTTGCGACCCCATGAACCGCAGCACGCCAGGCCTCCCTGTCCATCACAAGCTCGCGGAGGTCACTCAGACTCGCATCCATCGAGTCAGTGATGCCATCCAGCCACCTCATCCTCTGTCGTCCCCTTCTCCTCCTGCCCTCAATCCCTCCCAGCATCAGAGTCTTCTCCAATGAGTCAACTCTTCGCATGAGGTGGCCAAAATACTGGAGTTTCAGCTTTAGCATCATTCCTTCCAAAGAAATTCCAGGATTGATCTCCTTCAGAATGGACTGGTTGGATCTTCTTGCAGTCCAAGGGACTCTCAAGAGTCTTCTCCAACACCACAGTTCAAAAGCATCAATTCTTCGGCACTCAGCCTTCTTCACAGTCCAGCTCTCACATCCATACATGACCACAGGAAAGACCATAGCCTTGACTAGGCGAACCTTTGTTGGTAAAGTAATGTCTCTGCTTTTGAATATGCTATCTAGGTTGGTCATAACTTTCCTTCCAAGGAGCAAGCGTCTTTTAATTTCATGGCTGCAGTCACCATCTCCAGTGATTTTGGAGCCCAGAAAAACAAAGTCTGACACTGTTTCCACTGTTTCCCCATCTATTTCCCATGTAGTGATGGGACCAGATGCCATGATCTTCGTTTTCTGAATGTTGAGCTTTAAGCCAACCTTTTCACTCTCCACTTTCACTTTCATCAAGAGGCTTTTTAGCCCCTCTTCACTTTCTGCCATAAGAGTGGTGTCATCTGCATATCTGAGGTTATTGATATTTCTCCCAGCAATCTTGATTCCAACTTGTGTTTCTTCCAGTCCAGCATTTCTCATGATGTACTCTGCATATAAGTTAAATAAACATGGTGACAATATGCAGCCTTGACGTACTCCTTTTTCTATTTGGAACCAGTCTGTTGTTCCATGACCAGTTC
The DNA here is from genome assembly GCA_935064755.1 of Tragelaphus eurycerus. Classification (NCBI taxonomy): domain Eukaryota; kingdom Metazoa; phylum Chordata; class Mammalia; order Artiodactyla; family Bovidae; genus Tragelaphus; species Tragelaphus eurycerus. Next base: position 1,095,496 of record CAKXYN010000057.1, on the reverse strand, counting down.
TAACTGTTGCTTCCTGACCTGCATACAGATTTCTTAAGAGGCAGATCATAGGTTTCTCTTATTTCCTAGTTGTTTAAATCAGTGGTCTTTAAAGTAGGGTATGCAAGAGTATCTATTAGGGTGAAAAAAAAAAAAAAAATCTATCTATGCTTATTTTAATCTTAAAAGAAGAAAAAATCAAGCTTTACTTATATTTATTTTTTTAATTTTTTAATTTTTAATTTTTATTTTGCTTAACTTTACAATATTGTATTGCTTTTACAATACATCAAGATGGATCCGCCGCCAGTATACACGTGTTCCCCATCCTGAACCCTCCTCCCTCTCCCCTCCCCACACCATCCCTCCAGGTCGTCCCAGTGCTCCAGCCCCAGGCATTTGTTATCAGGCAACGTACCTGGACTGACGACTCGTTTCAGATATAATATTATACATATTTCAATGCTATTCTCCCCAATCACCCCACCCTCTCCCCGGTCCCAGAGTCCAAAAGTCTGTTCTATACATCAGTGTCTCTTTTGCTGTCTCGTAAATAGGGTTATTTTTACCATCTTTCTAAATTCCATATATATGCGTTAGTATACTGTATTTGTGTTTTTGTTTCTGGCTTACTTCACTCTGTATAATAGGCTCCAGTTCCATCCACCTCCTTAGAACTGATTCAAATGTATTCTTTTTAATGGCTGAGTAATACTCCATTGTGTATATGTACCACAGCTTGTTTATCCATTCATCTGTGAATGGACATCTAGGTTGCTTCCACGTTCTGGCTATTGTAAACAGTGCTGCTATGAACATTGGGGTACACGTGTCTCTTTCAATTCTGGTTTTCTCAGTGTATATGCCCAGCAGTGGGATTGCTGGATCATAAGGCAGAATATCGGAAATAAAATCAAAAATAAACAAATGGGACCTAATCAAACTTAAAAGCTTCTGCACAACAAAGGAAACTATAAGCAAAGTGAAAAGACAGCCTTCAGAATGGGAGAAAATAATAGCAAATGAAGCAACTGACAAACAACTAATCTCAAAAATATACAAGCAACTTCTACAGCTCAATTCCAGAAAAATAAATGACCCAATCAAAAAATGGGCCAAAGAACTAAATAGACATTTCTCCAAAGAAGACATACAGATGGCTAACAAACACATGAAAAGATGCTCAACATCACTCATTATCAGAGAAATGCAAATCAAAACCACTATGAGGTACAATCTCACGCCAATCAGAATGGCTGCTATCCAAAAATCCACAAGCAATAAATGCTGGAGAGGGTGCAGAGAGAAGGGAACCCTCTTACACTGTTGTTGGGAATGCAAACTAGTACAGCCACTATGGAGAACACTATGGAGATTCCTCAAAAAACTGGGAATATTTATATTTAAAATATAGAGTAATATATCATAAATTTAAAAGTATATAATGAGATACATATTCATAATAGTTTTATTTAAATAAATGCATGATGAGAATAATTTGGAAGTCTTGATTTAATAAAATAATTTAATTGCTTTTTAAAAAATTATTTTTTGTATTTTTCGAAGTCTAAATATTTTATTTTATTTTTATTTTTTTGCAGGGACACACCCATCTTTAAAATAACACAGCAAAAGTGACACAGATGTATAGAACAGTCTTTTGGACTCTGTGGGAGAGGGAGAGGGTGGGATGATTTGGGAGAATGGCATTGAAACGTGTATAATATCATGTAAGAAACAAATCACCAGTCCAGGTTCGATGCAGGATACAGGATGCTTGGGGCTGGTGCACTGAGATAAAAAATATATATATATTTATTTTTAATTGGAGCATAATTGCTTTACAATACTGTATTGGTTTCTGACCTACATCAGCATGAATCAGACATAGGTGTACATAGGTGTCCCCTGCCTATTGAACTACCCTCCCACTCCCACCCATCCCACCCTTCTAGGTTGTCACAGAGTACCAGATTTTATTTTCCTGAGTCATATAGCAAATTCACACTGGCTATTTTAATATGGTAATATTAAACTGATTGAAATGTTTCAATGCTACTCTTAATTTGTCCCACCCCTTTTCCCACTATGTCCACAAGTCTGTTCTTTATGTCTGTGACTCCATTGCTGCTGTAAATAAGTAAAAATATTTGGAAGAATAATTTTATAATTGATTAGAACAATGTGGAGGCTTTTGTCTAATAAATTATTTAATTACTTTTTCTTTCTTTTGAAAGTATAGATCTTAAATTTACAGTTTCCAGATAACTGGATTTTATATGGATGTAAGTTTTATGGTATACATCATATTCATTTAAATATGGGTATACATTATATAAAAGGTCTTGGGATACTTCTTTTGGGTCATTACAGACTAATTCTGTTTCATATGCTCAGAAGCATTTAATTCAATGGTATGATATTTTGTAAGAAACTTCCACTAAATCACATCTCTAATGCAATGTCTTCCATCAAAATTATACTCTAATAGTCTAGTAGTTTAGAAAGTGTAGAGAAAGGAAAAGATCAAATTTAGTGATTTCTTCAGTCTTCATAAAAAGTCTGTATTTACTAATATCACATACAGAACACCCTGAAATTGAGATATTACAGTTCAAAACACAAGTTATTAGATTCCATGTGTGACCTGAATTATTTCCCTCTTTGACATTTCTAACTCACTAGAGAAGAATGTGAATAACTTAGAGATTAGTTCTAAGAATTGACCAAGACTTTTGTGGGCAGGAAGTGTCTTTAACTAGGAAAAGACAATGGCACCCCACTCCAGTACTCTTGCCTGGAAAATTCCAATAGACGGAGGAGCCTGGCAGGCTGCAGTCCATGAGGTCGCTAAGAGTTGGACATGACTGAGTGACTTCACTTTCAATTTTCACTTTCATGCATTGGAGAAGGAAACAGCAACCCACTCTAGTGTTCTTGCCTGGAGAATCCCAGGGACGGGGGAACCTGGTGGGAGGCCATCTATGGGGTCACACAGAGTTGGACACGACTTCACTTTCACTTTCATTGTCTTTCACTAGTTTTATAGCTCACTCAATAGCTATCCTCAGTTGCATTATCAAGACAAATTGATGTATCATGATCACAACACTACGAGTGCCACAAACATTTTATTTTGGACAATAGTTCAAAGTAGAGAAGTTGGAAAAAAATCTGTGCTTTCTGCTTGCCACCTTAACATTCCATTTGGGGTTAGTGTTCCATCAGTTACAACAGAAAAAGGTCCTATCAACAAACACAGGGATGATATATTAGAACATTTTCAGCTGATTACTGCAATAATGCTAGTCTCTCACATATATATAAAACTTCCAAACAGCCTGAAATTAATCATATGACTGTGGCAATGCTCACTGAATGTGTCAAATATGTGATTATCATATATTACATGTCTCAGTCCATACATACATCTATACACACACACGTGCCCACACACAGGCCTCATAGTATTGTCCTAAAGTAACTTAACTCTATGTAGAGTACTACATAGAGCTGTTTATCTAATAGGCCTAGCTGACTGACCAACACAACATAATGCTAAGATTTCCTCTAGTCATACCTATCCAGGGGGTTTTCTCCTTCTTTGACATTGTTTTATTTTCTTCCCTTCTAATTTTTTACTGTCCACAGTAGCTTCTCCTAGGTCATATAATGTTGAAAATCAATTAATCCAAATATTCATAGTATTTTGTGACTTGACATCCTTTTACATGCTAAAGCTCACAGAATAGAAATTATCATTGATCCAAAACAATCAAATATTTGTTTAAGCCTTTAGTCAATTTGAAATAGTTTGCTAAGTCAACTAAAGAAGCACTTTTCTTTGAAGAAAGTCAGCAAACAATTTCACCTTTACTTAGATTATCTATTATTGGCATTTTTAAAAGAATAGGGCTTAGAGGGAGCTTTACATTAAAAGAGAAAGAGATGACATAAAATCTCTTTCAGATCTTTCTTAGTAGTAAAAGCTAATTCTTCTGTTGACCTCTGCTATGATGTATAATTAAAAATGGAAAGACATTGTTGGTAGCATGTATTATATCAATAGTATTGTAGGGTACCATTTATTTTACTTTAAGGAGAATTTATTTCATCTTGGGCCAACTTGGAAAGCCTTTCAGAAGCCATCAGCTTTCTTCATATTAGATAAAAGCAAGGACACTGCATACACACATTGATCTGGAATTATTCAAAGACTGGATTGGGTAAGAGAATTTCCTTCCTTGTTACAAAGTAACTTTCATAACATATTAATACAAAGCCCTTTATAAATTGAGATTGTCAGTGGAAATTTTTCACTTTTTTGAGGTATAAACCAGAAATGTGAAAAAAAAATATCAAAACACAAAAGAAATACAATTAAAATGGAAGTTAATGTCAACTTTAAATACAAGTGTATTCTAAAGTGTAAATAGTGAAAATTGAATTTAAGCCATAACAGCTCCTTGAGTATCTTTACTTACTTATTTGTAACTCATAAGTAATAGGTTAACATTGCTGTTATACTTTATTTGTAATTCACAAGTATAGGTTAATATATACTGTTTACTTATAGACTGATAAATGTATGGCTCCCAAGGAATATATGCATGGCATTTTTAAAAATTTAAATGGCCAGGTAAATATTTTGGACTCTGTGGAATACCCAGTCTCTTCTGAACTCTACCAGGTAGTGTGAGACCATCCATAGATGACACATAAATGTGTATATCCCAATAAATTTTTATTTGAACAATCAGGTGATGGGCCAGATTTGGCCCACAAGTTGTTTGCCAACTCCTGATCTTTCCCAAACTAAATTGTCAGGTAAGTTTCTAAGAGAGAGGTGGTTTGTATATTCAATAAATAAAAATTTTCCTTAAAATCAGATGAATTCTTTCTCTGAATTTACCGACAACATGTCTTAATATATTCTTTCCAAAAGATGTCCCTTTAAGGCCTATGTTCCTTATATGGAGAAGGAGAGATAACATTTCTGGAGAAGAAAATGACCATGAATGGTTATGCTATGACTTAAAACAACCTAATTCTGATTTTTTTCTACTTTATATACTTGAGCTATGTAAAAAGTTATTTAAAAACTAGTCTACACTGAAATATTGGAAAACCACTGCTCTAATTTACTTGACTAAGAAACATGTAAGCTTGAGATTATATGTATGTCTTAAGTTCAGAGAGACAGAGGCCTCAAGTGCCTCAAAGTGGAGAAGATCTTTGTCTAATGTCTTAGTAGAGAATCCTAGAGAGTCAAGAAATGACACTGCTATGAAACAGAAACTAGCAGTGTGAAGACAAAAACTGGTTTCTGAGAAGCAGTCTCTCTTAAGTTTCCAAAGCTGCTCCCCATTCCCCTATCAAATTTTAACAGGCATCATGCAGCAAAGGCTTCAGCTTTTCAGCAGTGGTCAGATCACATATGAAAGCCAAAACTAAGTGGCCAAAGGGAGTGTTAAGAATAGGGTAATGGGCCATGTAGATAGAGGGAGAACTAAACAGGTTTTTAGAGATTATTCTCATTGAGAGTTATGTGAAACTTATAGGTACAAATCAAGTTTCAAAAATCCTTCTGATTCAGTGACTGAAGTTGCTATTATAATTTTGGCAGATCTACCATAACATAGGCTATAAAGAACTAGAATTTATGAAACAAATTTTCTTTATAGAGAAAGTTTATATATCAAAGGAATTGATATATTTAGGGCAAACAAGATATTTTAATTAGTTAACAACATGTGGAATTGTCCACTCAATCACAAGCCACTAGGACTTGGGAATTTTGGCAAAGAATTACCAAAGTGATACCCTGAGCAAACACAATCTTATGACACCAATTTATTGCTTTCAGACTCTGTTCACCCAAAGATGAGTATTAGTATTTCAGTCACTAACCTGACACTCACATATAACCTAAAGAAAGTCAAAACATGAGATCTTGAAGTAGAGCAGCCTCTAAATGTAAATTCCTGAAAATGGGGGGAAAATTTACTCAACTGAATAAGTTTAAGCTTCTTTTAATCCCAAGAACTAAATGAGAAAATCAAAGGAATGCAAATATGGTCTCACTTCAGAGCCATGTTAGTTGGAAAGGTTCTGTAATTTCCTTTCAAAGCAGTAGATGGGCAGTTTGGTTAAGTGCACTAAGTGAATAGTAATGCTTAGTCTAAGTTCTTACAATCTATATGTTAACAGAATGACTTTCTATAAACAAGGCTTCCTGATGGCTCAGATGGTAAAGAGTCTGCCTGCAGCCTGGGAGACCCAGGTTCAATCCCAGATCAGGAAGAAACCCTGGAGAAGAAAATGGCAACCCATTCCAGTATACTTGCCTGGAAAATCCCATGGGTGGAGCCTGGTGGGCTATAGTCCATGGGGTTGCAAAGAGTCAGACATGACTGAGCCACTTCACTTTTTCTATAAACATGATTTAAGGATTCAATAAGAATATAATTTAATATCCTAAATTATTAATAATGTTCTATAAAATACATAGGAGAATAAATATAAAAATATTAACTATTATTAACATATTTGTATTATATTTGTGTGTATATGTATATATTCATGCATACTTATACATACAGAGAAAGAATGAGAGCAAAGTTTCCAAACTTTCTCTGTTTATGACATCGTTAGTGTTTCAGTAACTTTTTTGTGGCACTCCCTAGACCAAAATAAATGCCTAATAATTCCATTTTTAACAAGGTAGGAGTCACTGAAACTTCAGTTTCATAAGACATGACGTCAACAAAAAGAAAGTAGCATGATCCAATGTTGAAACTGTGAACTACATTAAGCATCACACACTGATCAAGTGGTATGGAGTATTCTTGTGTTTCTCTTGAAAGTTTAAAATATCCCACAGTATTCCTAGGAATTTTTTCAGCACCTAGGATGCCTCAGCACATAGTTCAAAAGCCATGGTTTTGGAGCAAATCTAGTGCTCCAATCTAATATCTACTATCCCATCCCAATTTAGTCACACACATTGGAAATTTGCATTTTAACTGTGTCTATCTCTGCTCAATCTTGAAATGACCATTGCTTCAAATTTGAGAAAAAAATAAACTTGAAATTGATTTTTGATTCAAGACAAAGAGAAAAGAACCCACTGTTTTCTTAGATACTATCTGTTTCACCCTCTTTCTTCTTCAGTAGGAGAGCCTCGATTGACTATACACAATTTGTATTTTTTAAAAAGCTGTAGTCATCCTTTTAAGTTCACAATCAATAGTTCTCAATTTTCCCCAGAGGAAAAGCTGAAGAAACAGGTGCATAATATTTTCTCCATTCTGAATATATTCCTTCACTGAAAAAACTGCAATAACTATCCTTAATCAATCAAGGAACTTCTAAATTAGGACACAGTCCCAAGATGATGGGGGAATTGGATGGGAAGACCACTTTCTCCCCTACAAATTCATCAAAAGATCATTTGAATGCTGAGCAACTTTCACAAAATGACTTCTGAATGCTGGCAAAGGATACCAGGCACCCAGAAAGGCAGTCCAATCTCTTCAAAAAGGGGTAGGACAAAATATAAAAGACAGAAACTGAGACAAAAGATTTAAGGACGGAGACCCATCCTGGGGAGGGAGTTGGAAAGGAGTTGGGAAGGAGGAAATCTCCACATAGTAGGAAACCCTCTCACAAGTGTGTCTGTGGGGAGTTTTGGAATCTCAGAGGACAAACAACCAGGATTAAAAAAAGAAAAAAACCACAAAATGCATGCCTAACTGCAACTGCCCACTAAGAAGTGGCCCAGACACTTGCGTCCACCACCAGTGAGTGGGGGCTCGGCAGAGAGGTGCATCATTCATCCTTAAGGTAAGGACCGGGTCTGAATGCCCTGAGGACCATCTGAGGGAGCTTATGTGAGATAGCAACCCAAGCCACAGGATCACCAGAGAGACCAAAACCAAAAAAAAAAAAAAGACTTTTCCCATGGAAGGCTCTATTGCCACATGGTGACCACTGTTGCATTCACAGAACAACGGATTGAGTGAATATCAAAGGAGAGCAAGCCAGCTACTGTATAGGGCCCTCCCTCCCCAGAGGCAAAGAGGCAGGCAAGAGACAGCCAGAGACTGAAGGCAATGGGTTCCTGCAATCTCAACCCCAGAGACCATGTCTTCCACCAAACTGTGAGCAGGTTCCCATTTGCTAATCTACCTTCCTGGGATCCTGGATGGTTGACATCCGCTAGGATTGTCATAGCCTGAGATCAGCATCCCAAAGGAGACACACACCACACCTGGGACTGTGCTGTCCTGGTGCACCTGGGGAACTGAATGGCAGGGACCGGGCAGATGAATAAGATGCACAGCCCACATGGGACAGTGTGCTTGCCAAGCACTGGTCACCTGAGCTGTTCGGACCTGGGAAGGGCACAAAATGCACAGCCAACCCAGGTCTGTGCCCTTGCAGAGCACCCAAGAACCTGAGTGGCTTATATCCGGGAAGTACATGAAATGCAGGGCCACTTGGGACAGTGCCGTTGCAGAGCACTCCGGAGACTGAGCAGTGTACACACGGGACATGTATCCCACCCTGGATTGTGGCAAACTCAGTGTGGTCCATCCACTGTGAGCACTCCCCACACATGCCAGTGGTATTTGTTTGCAATGTCCCTCCCTCCCCACAACACAACTAAACATGTGAGCCTAAATCAGTGGCCACATTTGCCCCCTTATGTCAGGGTGGAAATTACACACTGAAGAGACCTGCAAACAAACTAAGCCAAAACAAACAAAGAAGGGGGAACTGCTCTGGAAGTAACAGGTGCAATAGATTAAAACCCTGCATTTAACACTGGGGACATTGGAGGGGCACTTATAGACCTTGAGAACAAGTACAAGCTGGAACAAGGGACTATCTGACACTGAACTGACCCAACACTGCCCACCACAGATCCAGAGAAACTCCTAGATATATTTTTACTATTATCACTTTCTAATTAAAAAAAAAAAAGTTCTTTATTACTCCTTTAACTTTCATTTTTATACCTTATTATTACCTTTCCAAAAAAAACCTATTAAAAAATTCCATATTTTTAAAATTATTGTGATTATGCTTTGTATTTTCTTATATTGTATTTTTGATGATCTAACTTCTATTTTAGAGTTTGAATATTTGTTATCAATTTTATACCTCTAAGAATCTAATGTTCAGTATCCATTTTCACTTAAGGATTTGATTATTGGCTTGATTGCTCTCTCCCCTTTTGACTCTCACTTTTCTCCTCCAAGTCACCTTTATCTCCTTCCTCCCTCTTCTTTTCTCTACATAACACTGTGAATCTCTCTGGGTGTTCTAAGCTATGAAGAGCAATTAGGGATTAGATTACTGACTAAAACACACTCTCCCCTTTTGACTCCTCTTTTTCTCCACCTGGTCACCTCTGTCACCCTCCTCCATCTTCTCTTCTCTATATAACTTTGTGAATCTCTAGTTGTTTCTGGCTGTGGAGAACTGTTTCACCAATAAACCTAGGGGTTTTATATTCTATGTGGTATGGATGGAGAAGACTTGAGGCTACTGTAAGAGAAGGACTGAAAGCCAGAGGCAGAAGGCTTAACTCCAAAACTTCAGAACATCAGATAACTCTTGACTCCAGGAAACATTAATAGACAAAAGTTCACCCAAAAGCCTCCACACCTACACCAAAATCAAGCTCCACCCAAGATCCAAAAATTTCCAGTGCAAGACACACTATGATAATTCTCCAGCAAAACAGGAACAAAACCCTGAACATTAAAAGAAGACAGGGTGCCCAAAGTAATGTTAAACCCAGACACCCCAAAACTCACTACTGGACCCTTCATTGCACTCCAGAGAGAAGAGATCCAGTTCCACCCACCAGAACACAGCCTCAAGCTCCCCCAACCAGGAAAACGTGACAAGCCATTAGTCTAACACCACTCACAGGGATCAGACTCCACAATTAAGAGAAAGCATGAACTTCTAGCCTGCAGAAATGGCACCCCAAACACAGCAATCTAAACAAAATGAAAAGGCAGAGAAATATTTTCAAAAGGTGAAGGAACATGATAAAAACCCACAACCAACAAAGGAGGAGGAGATAGACAGTCTACCTGAAAAATGCTATGCAATGATAAAATAATAATGAAAAATGATAGCAAAGATTATCCAAAATCTTGAGGACAAAACGCAGCTACAGATAAATACACTAGAGACAAGGATTCAGAATATTCAAGCATGTTTAACAAGGACATAGAAGAAATAAAGAAGAATCAATCAATAATAATAAATAATGTAATAACAAAGATAAAAAACACTCTGGGGGAAACAACAGTAGAATAACTGAGGCAAAAGAGAGGATAGGTGAGGTGGAAGATAGAACAGTCGAAAGAAATGAAGCAGAGAGGAAAAGACAAGTAAAGAATAAAAAGAATTGAGGGCACCATCAGAGACCTCTGGGATAATGTTAAATACACCAACATTTGAATCATAGGTGTCCCAGAAGAAAACAAAAAGAAAGACCTTAAGAAAATACTTGAGATAACTGTTGAAAGTTTCACTAATGTGGGGAAGGAAATAGCCACCCAAGTCCAAGAAGCTGAAAAAGTCCCAAACAGGATAAACCCAAGGCAAAACACCGCAAGACACATATTAATCAAACTAACAAAGATTTAAAAAAAAAAGAGCAAATATTAAAAGCAACAAAGGAAAAGCAATGAATAACACACAAGAGGATCCCTATAAGGATAAAAGCTGATCTTTCAATAGAAATTCTTCAGGCCAGAAGGGGATGGCATGACATACTTAAAGTGAAGAAAGAGAAAAACCTGTAACCAAAATTATTCTACCCAGCAAGGATCTCATTCAGGTATGAAGGAGAAATCAAAAGCTTTCCAAACAAACAAAAGCTGAGAGAGTTCAGCACCACCAAACTAGCTCTTCAACAAATGCTAAAGGATCTCCTCTAGACAGGAAACACAGTAAAAGTTTATAAAAACTAACCCAAAACAACAAAGTAAATGGTAATGGGATCGAACTTATCAATAATTACCTTAAATGTCAATGGGTTGAATGCTCTAACCAAAAGAAAAAGACTAGCCAAAGGGATACAAAAACAAGTCCCATATATATACTGTCTACAAGACACCCACTCCAAACCTAGGGACACATACAAATTTAAACTGAAAGGCTGGGAAAAGGTATTTCATGCAAATGGGGACCAAAAGAAAGCAGGAGTAGCAATGCTTATATTAGGTAAAATAGATGTTAAAATAAAGACTGTAGTAAGAGACAAAGAAGGACACTACATAATGATCAAAAGATCAACCCAGGAAGAAGATAAAACAATTATAAATATGGATGCACCCAACATAGGAGCACCTCAATATGTAAGGCAAATGCTAACAAATATAAAAGGGAAAATTAACAGTAACACAATAATAGTGGGGAATTTTTATACCCCACTTACACCTATGGATACACCAACCAAACAGAAAATCCACAAGGAAACACAAGTTCCAAATGAAGCAATGGAGCAGTTAGAACTAATTGATATCTATAGGACATTTCACCCCCAAACAACAGAACTCACCTTTTTCTCAAATGCACACGGAACTCCAGGTTAGATCACATCCTTGGTGATAAATCTAGTCTTTATAAATTGAAAACATTTCAAACATATTTTCTAATCACAATGCACTAAGTTTAGATGTCAACTACAGGGGGAAAAATGTCAAAAATACAAACATATGTAGGCTAAACAGCATGCTTCTGAACAACCAACAGATCACAGAAGAAATCAAAAATGAAATAAAAATATGGATAGAAACAGATCAAAATGAAAATACAACCCAAAACCTATGGGATTCAGTAAAAGCAGTGCTAAGAGAGACATTCGTAGCAATACAAGCCTACCTCATGAAACAAGAGAAGCATCAAATAAACAACCTAAACTTACATCTAAATCAACTAGAAAAAGAAGAAAAGAAGAACCCCAAAGTAAGCAGAAGGAAAGAATTCATAAAAATCAAAGAAAGAAATGAAGGAGACTATAGCAAAGATCAACAAATTTTAAGCTGGTTCTTTCAGAAGATAAATAAAATAGAAAAATCATTAACCAGAATCATCAAGAAAAAAGGGAGAATGATCAAATGAATAAAATTAGAAATAAAAATGGAGAAATCGCAAGAGACAACACAGAAATATGAAAGATCATAAGAGACTACTATGAGTAATTATATGCCAATAAAATGGACAACTTGGAGGAAATGGACAAATGCTTAGAAAAGTATTACCTTCCAAAACTGAACCAAGAAGAAATAGAAAATCTGAGCAGACCCATCACAAGCATGGAAATTGAAGCTGTAATAAAAAATCTTCCAACAAACAAAAGCCCAGGACCAGATGGCGTCACAGGTGAATTCTACCCAAAATTTAGAGAAGAGCTAACACATATCCTATTCTCCCAGAAAATGGCAGAGGAAGGCAAAATCCCAGACACATTCTGTGAAACCACCATCACCCTCATACCAAAACCAGACAAAGGTGGCACAAAAAAAGAAAACTACAGGCCAAAATCACTGATGACATAGATGCAAAAATCCTCAACAAAATTTTATCAAACAGAATCCAAAAAACATATTAAAAAGCTCATTCACATGAGCAAGTGGATTTTATCCCAGGGATGCAAGGATTCTTCAATACTTGCCAATCAATCAATATGATGCACCATATTCAAAAATTGAAAGATAAAAACTATGTGATTATCTCGATGCAGAGAAAGCCTTTGACAAATTTAACACCCATTTATGATAAAACTCTCCAGAAAGTAGGCATAGAAGGAACATACCTCAACATAATAAAAGCCATATATGACAAACCCACAGCAAACATTATACTTAAAGCAAAAAAGTTGAAAGCCTTTCCTCTAAAATCAGAAATAAGACAAAGGTGCCCACTCTCACCCTAATATTCAACATAGTTTTGGAAGTCCTAGCCACAGCAAGCAGAGAAGGAAAAAAAAAAAAAACACACGAGAAATCCAGATTGGAAAAGAAAAAGTAAAACTCTCACTGTTTGTAGGTGACATGATCCCCCATATGGTAAAAGCAATACAATATTGTAAAGTTAAGCAAAAAAAAAAAAAATGAAAACCCTAAAGACACCACCAGAAAATCACTAGTGCCAACCAATGAATATAGTAAAGTTACAGGATATAAAACTAAAACACAGAGATTCCTTGCATTCCTAAAAAAAAAAAAGAAAGAAAGAAAAAAGAGAAATTAAGGAAATAATCTCATTCACTATTGCGATGAAAAGAATAAAATACTTAGGAATAAATTTATCTAAAGAAACAAAGGCCTATATAGAAAACTATAAAACACTGTTGAAAGAAATCAAAGGTAACACAAATAGATAGAGAAACATACCATGCTCTGGACTGGAAGAACCAATATAGTGAAAATGAGTATTCTACCCAAAGTAATCTTTAGAGTCAATGCAATCAATCCCTGTCAAGCTACCAATAGTATTTTTCATAGAACTAGAATAAATAATTTCACAATTAACATGGAAACACAAAAAACCTCAAATAGCCAAAGCAATCTTGTGAAAGAAGAATGGAACTGGAGGAATCGACCTGCCTGACTTCAGACTATACTACAAAGCTACAGTCATCAAGACAATATGGTACTGGAACAAAGACAGAAATATAGATCAAAGGAACAAACTAGAAAGCCCAGAGATAAACCAACCCACCTATGGAAGCCTCATCTTTTACAAAGGAAGCAAAAATAAACAATGGAGTAAATACAATCTCTTTAACAAGTGATTCTGGGAAAACTGGTGAATCATGTATAAAAGAATGGAATCAGAACACTTTCTAACATCATACACAAAAATAAACTCAAAATGGATTAAAGATCTAAATGTAAGATCAGAAACTATAAAACTTTTAGAGAAAAACAGGCAAAACACTTCTGACATAAATCACAGCAAGATCCTCTATGATCCAACTCCCAGAGCAATGGAAATAAAAACAAAAATAAGCAAATGGACCTAATTAAACTTAAAAGCTTTTGCACAATGAAGGAAACTATAAGCAAGGTGAAACGGCAGCCTTCAGAATGAGAGGAAATAATACCAAATGAAGCAACAGACAAAGAATTAATCTCCAAAATATACAAGCAATTCATGCAGTTTAATACCAGTAAAATAAACTACCCAATCAAAAAAATGGGCCAATGAACTGAATAGACATTTCTTCAAAAGAAGACACACAGATGGCTAATAAATACATGAAAAAATGCTCAAAATCACTCACTGACAGAGAAATGCAAATCCAAACAATGAAGTACCATCTCACACCAGTCAGAATGGCTGCCATCAAAAAGTCTACAAACAATAAATGCTGGAGAAGGTGTGGAGAAAAGGAAACCCTCTTATACTGTTGGTGGGGATGCAAACTAGTACAGCCACTATGGAGAAGAGTGTGGAGATTCCTTTAAAAACTGGAAATAGAACTGCCATACCACCCAGCAATCCCACTGCTGGGCATATACAACAAGGAAACCAGAATTGAAAGACACATATTCACCAATGTTGCACTCTTTACAGTAACTAAGTCATGGAAGCTACCTAGATGTCCATCAGCAGAAAAATGAATAAGAAAGCTGTGGTACATATACACAATGGAATGTTACTCAGCTATAGAAAAGAATGCAGTTGAGTCGGTTCTAATGAGGTTGATGAAACCAGAACCTATTATACAGAGTGAAGTAAGCCAGTAAGAGAAACATCATTTAATGCATACAGATGGGAAAAGAGTGGAAACAGTGGCTGACTTTTTTTTTTTTCTGGGTTCCAAAATCACTGCATATAGTGATTGCAGCCATGAAATTAAAAGACACTTACTCCTTGGAAGGAAAGTTATGACTAATCTAGACAGCATATTAAAAAGCAGAGACATTACTTTGCCAACAAAGGTCTGTCTGGTCAAGGTTATAGTTTTTCCAGTCATGTATGGATATGAGAGTTGGACTATAAACAAACCTAAGCACAGAAGAATTGATGCTTTTGAACTGTGATGTTGGAGGAGACTCTTGAGAGTCCCTTATACTGTAAGGAGAGCCAACCAGTCCATCCTAAAGGAGATCAGTCCTGGGTGTTCATTGGAAAGACTGATGTTAAAGCTGAAGTTCCAAAACTTTGGCCACCTGATGTGAAGAGCTAATTCATTGAAAAAGACCCTGATGCTGGGAAAGATTGAGGGCAGGAGAAGAAAGGGATGACAGAGGATGAGGTGATTAGATGGCATCACTGACTCAATGGACATGGGTTTAAGTGGACTCTGGGAGTTGGTGATGGACAGGGAGGCCTGGAGTGCTATGGGTCATGGGGTCACAAAGAGCTGGACACGACTGAACTGAACTGAAACAAAATTTAGAAAGACAGTAATGATGAGCTTATATGCAAGATAGCAAAAGAGACACAGAGGTTAAAAAACAGAATTTTGGATGGTATGGGAGAAGAGCATGGGACAATATGAAATAATACCATTGAAACATGTATATTACCATAGATAACATTCATGTCCAGTTCAAGTTCGATGCATGAAGCAGAGCACTCAAAGCTGGTGCTCTGGGACAACCCAGAGGAATGGGGTGGGGGGAGAGGTGGGAGGGGTTTCAGGATTGTGGGATACATGTATACGCATGTACATGTGTTATTCATGTCAATGTATGGCAGAAACCACCACAATATTGTAATCAGTCTTTAATTAAAATAAATTAATTAAAAAATAAAACAATAAATTTCTAAATTAATAATCTCACTGCACAAGCAGCATGTCGTTCATGTGTGATTTCTTCATATTTTTTAACACATGTTATGAGAGTTTAACCACCCTAATTGACATAGAAAGATAATGGCTTCATTTAGCCTCATGCTTTTCCCCAAGTTAGATAGAAAATTTAAATAAATATATTTTTAAAGGATAAAATAATTTTCTCTGCAAAATATAAGGAAAAGTATCAAATAACAGCACTTAATAAAAGAAGAATCCTGCATGCTTATTAAAAAAAAAAAAAAAAAAAGACCTAAGCGTGTGTGGATGTGTGTGTACCTGTGTACATGCACACACAGGAGATAGAATTGAGGGAGAGAAGGGAAAGACAGAGATTCCTATTCCTTATACATATGTGAATAAGAACCTATTATGACAATGTGAAGATGTCAAAATGATTGTAAGTAGACAGGAAGGAAGGTGGCATCTACACTCTAAGTGTGGGCCACACAATTGCAGTAGGTCAGAAAAATTTCTCAAATCATTGGCAGTTTTTAGATGGATCTAAAATAATTCAATCTTTTGACCTGAATAAAATACACTTCAGCAAAGACTGATTTATTTGAAATCATCAGAGATTTGCAATTTGGGGTCTGCAAGCGTGATGAGCTATGTGCAAGTTCCTACATGACAAGAGATAAAGAACAATTTCGAAGAGAGGAAAAGGAAGTCAGGAGGGATGTAGTGAGCAGAGTGCATGGATTTTCATTGGATGGGTCATTGCCAGGAAAGAATAGGAGTCATTCTTTTTCCTGTGGGCTCATCTATCATCACAAGGTGTGAGAGATCCCCCTTCTGGTCTCCCAACTCTATTTAACTGAGGTCTTTGCTCCTAAATTTTTTTTCACAAATCAAAACATGTTAAATACCAACAACAGCCAAGGGAAAATTACAACTTTCCAAAGCAATCTGAATTAAACTACATTATCCTCCACACATTCCTGGGAAACTTAACACAATAAAAACCATGTGCATTATAGATAGCATCACCCTTTAACTTGGCAGTTGGCTTCTTCCCATGCAGCAGTGTGATTTGAGACTACTCTCTGCAACAATTGGTAAGATGTTCTGCATTAACCTTTATATGGGCATCCTCTGAAAGCAAAGGAAAGATCCTATTGTGTTTACAATTAGCAAAAGAGCCAAAGGCAGCAACTTTGACAAGGATCAACCATGTTGGTTTTGATAGTTTCTCTTCAAAACACTTATGAGTGCAATGCTGTTATCTATGAAATATATCAGTATACAAAGATCAACAAATCATGTAAAAATCATAAGAGTATATGGGAAATTAATCACTGAGTTATGTTTATTTAAACACAAACTTTAAACTCTGAAAGAAACTTGGTAAAGCATTAAATATGGTATTCATTACACTCAGAAAGATATTTGAAATGGATCTAAAAACATGACTATACTATAGTTTAAACAAATTTCAATAAATACATTTTATTTAAAAGTTCATAATAGCTACTGGATACATAGCAAAAATAAAGCTAGATGTCAGTGAAATGATTCCAGTGTGAGCTGTCTGTTCTATGACTATATCATGGAGCTCCACATGGCAGATAACCATCAAACTTTGGCAGTAGGAGTCACCCAAAAGAAACAGATTTCTGAATTTTTATTTTATCCCATTTGAAACGTCCTAGGAACAGCAGGATTGTAATATAGCCTGAAGTTTTAACATGTACTAACATGGTAAACCCCCTTTTCCTCTGATGAATCTAAAAGATATCATAAAGACTGATAACAGTTTAAAAAAAAATTTGGGGAACTTTCAAGATGGCAGAGGAGTAAGATGGGGAGATAACCCTCTTCCCCACAGT
The DNA here is from genome assembly GCA_935064755.1 of Tragelaphus eurycerus. NCBI lineage: Eukaryota > Metazoa > Chordata > Mammalia > Artiodactyla > Bovidae > Tragelaphus > Tragelaphus eurycerus. The sequence goes on along the minus strand of CAKXYN010000057.1, from coordinate 1,077,847 downwards.
TACGTCAAAACATACATCTGTATGTGGAACAACTCCTGCAGAACACATTCTGAATGCTAGAGAAAGACTCTAGAGTTTCAAAAAGGCAAATATTCTCCTCATAATGAAGTAGTGCAAATATATAGGAAATTAAAGAGACAAAGGACTTGGAATAGGGATCTAAGCCTCAGGGAAGGAGTTGTGAAGGAGGCAAAATTTCCGCACACTCAGAAACCCCATCTTAGGCAGAGATGGCAGGGTGGAGGTAGCTCTGGAACCTCAGAGATGAGTAAAGCAACAGATGCTTGGAAGGCAAAACAGAGAAAATTCACCACAGAGATCATTGCTGACTAACACTGCTCAGTTGAGATGCTGTTTGAATGCTTGCTCTGGAGAATGGGGACGGGGTGCTGAGCTCACGCTTTGGGGGTCAAATCTCAGTGAGAACACTGAGATTGATTGCCATGAAGATATTTTGAGGGGGGCTAGTAGGACACCTGAGGGAGTCCAGAAAAAGCCTGAGCCCAAGCTGGACAAGCCACAGCTGTGGACTGTGACCCCAGAGGTATATATGCCAAAGCTGCTGCAAGTGTCAGAGGCAGGACTATCCATGACTGAAGTTTGTGAACTAGAATGGGGAATATGGGCCACCATTGGGTGCCATGGGTGGAGGACAAGGGGTCACTGTCGTCTCCACCCCAGGGGTCACAGCTGTGGCCAAGCTGTGAATGGGCGTGGATCACTGCCCACACCTTCCTGGGAACCTGTGCAACTTGGCTCTGCCAAGGGACCCACAACCTGAGGCCAACTCCTCTGGGGAAGCATACAACCTGTCTTAGACTCTGGTGACTTCCTGCAGGTCTTGGCTACAGGAAGCACTCCCCACACACCCCAACTGTGCCTGCTGTATACCTCACCCCTTCCAGCCCAACTGAGAAAGTGAGCCCTAAAATTTTTTACTTTTACCCCCTAATGTCTGGGAAGAGAACAAACACCAGAGTGTGGCCTAAAAGAAGAAATAGGAACAAAACAAAAGCTGAGCACTAGGGACAGTGTGATCAAAGAAGAGGAGAGAAATTCACTCCTACAGATTAAATCCCAGCAACTAGCTTGAGACTGTGGACTTTGGGGGCAATTATTGGCTTTGGAAGCAAGTACGATCCTTCCAATGAACATTCAAGACTGATTTCCTTTATGATGGACTGGTTGGTTTTCCTTGCAATGCAAGGGACTCTCAAGAGTCTTCTGCAACACCACAGTTCAAAAGCATCAATTCTTTGGCGCTCAGCTTTCTTTATAGTCCAACTCTCACATCCATACATGACTACTTGGAAAAACCATAGCCTCGCCTAAATGGACCTTTGTTGGCAAAGTAATGTCTCTGCTTTTAATATGCTGTGTATGTTGGTCATAACTTTTCTTCCAAGGAGTAAGCGTCTTTTTATTTCATGGTTGAAGTCACCATCTGCAGTGATTTTGGAGCCCCCAAAATAAAGTATGCCACTGTTTCTACCATTTCCCTATTTGCCATGAAGTGATGGGACCAGATGCCATGATCATTTTTTTCTGAATATTTAGAGTTTTAGGCCAACTTTTTCACTCTCCTCTTTCATCTCTCTCTAGATTGATCTATAAATGTAGGACAATCCTAATCAAAATCCTAGCAGGTTTTGTCTTTTTCCTGTAGTTCTTCAGGAAAATATAAAGCCATGAAAGATTCTTCATAGTTAAACAGTTCTAAAAATAAATAATGAACAACTAAGATCATGGTATCTGATAACATCATTTCATGGCAGATAGATGGGGAAACAATGGAAACAGTGACAGACTTTATTTTCTTGGGCTCCAAAATCACCGCAGATGATGACTACAGCCATGAAATTAAAAGATGCTTGCTCCTTGGAAGGAAAGCTATGACCAACCTAGACTTAACTGAACTAATGAATAATTAAAAATGTATATTTAAGCTCACTTTGACATTTTCCAAAGAGTCACCCCTCCCTGCCAAAAAATAAGATTTTTAAACCTAATTTCTAAATGTATAACAGGACTAACTGAGGGGAAAAATGAAACAGAACTAAGTAACACTCTATAACCAAACCATTGATCAAAACCAAATCTTTATTAAATGACATTTTTTAAAGTTAAAAAGGTACATAGTTACAGCTATAAAATAAATAACTCATAGGGATATATAATATTTTGTTGTTGTTTAGTAACTTAGTCACGTGTGACTCTTTTGTGACCCTGAGGACTGTAGCCCACCAGGCCCCTCTGTCTGTGATTTCTAGGGCAAGAATATTGGAATGGGTTGCCATTTCCTTCTCCAGGGGATAGTCCCAAACCAAGGACTGAACCCACACCTCCTCCTTGACAGGCAGATTCTTTATGACTGGGCCACCTGGGTAGCCCCGTAATTAATAATACTGCATTGTATATTTTAAAGTTGTGGGAGAATAGACCTTAAAAATTTTAATCATGGGGGAAAACTTGCAACTATGTATGATGAACAGATGTTACCTAGACTTATTCTGATCAGCTTGCAATATATACAAATATAAAATCATTATGTTGTACACCGGAAACTATTAGAACATTATATGTCAATTATATCTAAAATTTTAAAATTCTTATTAAACAACATTTTACACTCAAGACATGAAAATCTTCAATTCCATAAGGAAGTTAGTTATGTTTGGTCCAAATCTATAAGAAAAAAACTCTTGGGACAAAATGCTAAGTATTCTTTTTAGCAGATTAACGATTAATTATATCCCAGGCTCTTTCTAAATCCAGTTCTAACTTCTAAACAGGACTGACCCTTCTATTGAAAATGGTTTCTTTCTCTTCTTTTCTTTTTGCCATTTTTCCCCAATTGTTCAACTGATGACCTAAAATTGCTGAGATCAATTTGAAGAACTAACCTGGGACTTTTGTGCAAGCTGCTAAGTTGCTTTAGTCATGTCCAACTCTGTGTGACCTCATGGAGTATAGTCTGCCAGGCCCCTCTGTCCATGGGATTCTCCAGGCAAGAATACTAGAGTGGATTGTCATGCCCTCCTTTGGACTTTTATGTACTTATATCTAATCTTACCTATGTTGAATAAAAACTATAAAAAACGAGGAATAATAACCATTACCACTTAGAATTACTATGTGGGTCCAATTCAATTAAAAAAAAAATTGATTTCAAATACTACATGCTCAGTAAAGACATGTAAAGGGTTATGTGGCTTGTAAACACAATAAAATGGTAATATTATTTACTCTTCAGTTGAGTTCAGTCTCTCAGTCGTGTCCGACTCTTTGCATCCCAGTCCTCCCTGTCCATCACTAACTCCCGGAGTTTACTGAGACTCACATCCATCGAGTCAGTGATGCCATCCAGCCATCTAATCCTCTGTCGTCCTCTTCTCCTCCTGTCCCCAATCCCTCCCAGCATCAGAGTCTTTTCCAATGAGTCAACTCTTCGCATGAGATGGCCAAAATACTGAAGTTTCAGCTTTCGCGTCATTCTTTCCAAAGAACACCCAGGAGAGATCTCCTTCAGAATGGATTGGTTGGATCTCCTTGCAGTCCAAGGGACTCTCAAGAGTCTTCTCTAACACCACAATTCAAAAGCATCAATTCTTTGGCGCTCAGCTTTCTTCACAGTCCAACTCTCACATCCATATGTGACTACTTGAAAAACCATAGCCTTGACTAGATGGACCTTTGTTGGCAAAGTAGTGTCTCTTCTTTTGAATATGCTATCTAGATTGGTCATAACTTTCCTTCCAAGGAGTAAGTGTCTTCTAATTTCATGGGTGCAATCACCATCTGCAGTGATTTTGGAGCCCCCCATAATAAAAGTTTGACACTGCTTCCACTGTTTCCCCATCTATTTCCCATGAAATGATGGGACCAAATCCCATGATCTTAGTTTTCTGAATGTTGAGCTTTAAGCCAACTTTGTCACTCTCCTCTTTCACTTTCACCAAGAGGCTCTTTAGTTCTTCTTTACTTTCTTCCATAAAGGTGGTGTCATTCTGCATATCTCAGGCTCTTGATATTTCTCCTGGCAATCTTGATTCCAGCTTGTGCTTCTTCCAGCCCAGTGTTTCTCATGATGTACTCTGCATATAAGTTAAATAAGCAGGGTGACAATATACAGCTTTGACGTACTCCTTTTCCTATTTGGAACCGGTTTGTTGTTCCATATCCAGTTCTAACTGTTGCTTCCTGACCTGCATATAGCTTTCTCAAGAGGCAGGTCAGGTAGTCTTGTGTTCCCATCTCTTTAAGAATTTTCTTCAGTTTATTCTTATCCACACAGTCAAAGGCTTTGGCATAGTCAATAAAGCAGAAATAGATGTTTTTCTGGAATGCTCTTGCTTTTACCATGATCCAGCATATGTTGGCAACTTGATCTCTGGTTCCTCTGCCTTTTGTAAAACCAGCTTGAACATCTGGAAATCCACAGTTCACGTATTGCTGAAGCCTGGCTTGGAGAATTTTGAGCATTACTTTACTAGCGTGTGAGATGAGTGCAATTGTGGGGTAGTTTGAGCATTCTTTGGCATTGCCTTTTTTGGGATTTGAATGAAAACGGACATTTTCCAGTCCTGCGGCCACTGCTGAGTTTTCCAAATTTGCTGTCATATTGAGTGCAGCACTTTCACAGCATCACCTTTCAGGATTTGAAATAGCTCAACTGGAATTCCATCACCTCCACTAGCTTTGTTCATAGTGATGCTTTCTAAGGCCCACTTGACTTTACATTCCAGGTTGTCTGGCTCTGGGTTACTCTTAATTTATTGCAAATAAAGTGAGGGAAAATTGATGTAGAGAATCACATTTATACACTTCAATATGGAGAAGGAAATGTCAACCCACTCCAGTATTCTTGCCTGGAAATCCCATGAACAGAGGAGCCTGGCATGCTATAGTCCAGCAAGTCACAAGAGTTGGACACTACTTAGTGACTAAAACCACTAGGCAGTGAACTATGTCAGATTCAAAGTCCTTTAATACAAAATCCATGAGTCATTTATTAAACATTTTCCAAACAGCTAGCTGCAAGCTAATTTGCATGCATTTTTAGTAACTTAGCATCCCTTAAGGAGAAAGTTCTTAAAGAATTATGAATACATCCAGAGTTACTAATAAATGGAATCATCATTAGAGAGGTCCGAGGCCCAGGTATCAGGACATTGTGTGACATCCCTATGTTGTTTCTAGTTGGAGCAATATGACACCATACAGAAGAACGGACCGCAAACTCACTAAAGTCCCATGGTGAGCAATCAACTGGTCTGAGTCCATCCCTGGAATTGAATCTCTTGAAATATTTCATGATTTTACTTTTTTAAAAAAGAAATGGATGTGCCTGATGGGGGGCGGGGGAGAGAAGAAGACATGCTACCAGGGGCATTATCTCTTGGAAACTGGCAATTTATTATACAACTCTAATTTTCTACTTTTATTTTCTTTTTTTAAATTTTATTTTATTTAACTTTACAATATTGTATTGGTTTTGCCATACATCAAAATGAATCTGCCACAGATATACACGTGTTCCCCATCCTGAACCCTCCTCCCTCCTCCATCCCCATACCATCCCTCTGGGTTGTCCCAATGCACCAGCCCCAGGCATCCGGTATCAGGCATCGAACCTGGACTGGCGACTCATTTCAGATATGATATTATACATATTTCAATGCCATTCTCCCAAATCATCCCACCCTCTCCCTCTCCCAGAGTCCAAAAGACTATTCTATACATCGGTGTCTCTTTTGCTGTCTCGTATACAGGGTTACTGTTACCCTCTTTCTAAATTCCATATATATGCGTTAGTATACTGTATTTGTGTTTTTCTTTCTGGCTTACTTAATTCTGTATAATAGGCTCCAGGTTAATCCACCTCATTAGAACTGATTCAAATGTACTCTATTTAATGGCTGAGTAATACTCCATTGTGTATATGTACCACAGCTTTCTTATCTATTCATCTGCTGATGGACATCTAGGTTGCTTCCATGTCCTGGCTATTATAAACAGTGCTGCGATGAACATTGGGGTACATGTGCCTCTTTCAATTCTGGTTTCCTCAGTGTATATGCCCAGCAGTGGGATTGCTGGGTCATAAGGCAGTTCTATTCCCAGTTTTTTGAGGTATCTCCATACTGTTCTCCATAGTGGCTGTACTAGTTTGCATCTCCACCAGCAGTGTAAGAGGGTTCCCTTTTCTCCACACTCTCTCCAGCATTTATTGCTTGTAGACTTTTGTATCGCAGCCATTCTGACTGGCGTGAAATGGTACCTCATAGTGGTTTTGATTTGCATTTCTCTGATAATGAGTGATGTTGAGCATCTTTTCATGTGTTTCTCCAAAGAAGACATACAGATGGCTAATTTTCTACTTTTATTTTCATCAACAAACCATTGCCGTATTTTTATGCAGACTAAAACTGCAGTTATATTGTATGCTCTCATTTAATCATTCCAAAAAATGTTGTGATATAGTTATTATCATCCCCATTTTGCAGGGAAGAAAATTCAGATCCTAAGTAATTTGCTTAAGGCCATATAGCTGTGGCAGAACTGAGCTTCAGATTCATAGAGGTATGGAACCCATTTTCTGTTGGCTGCACTATATTGGGAAACCATGCAAATCAAACAGAGAAGGAAGGAAGCAACTCAAGCAGGTAGATTAGAATGGAAATAATAAGATACCACCAGAGCAGAGTCAGAGTCCAGCTTAGGTGAAGAAGTGCTTTTAAAATATGAGGTCTGAGCTATGCTTTAAGTAAGATCTCATTACTGACTTAGAAGTATAAAATGGAACACAGTGGATGGATGTTAGAAAGGGAGTATGAACTCATCAGAAAGAAGGTTCATATCCTCAGAAAAAGAATGGAGAGAGAGATTTATACAAAAAAAGAAAACAGAAGATAGAATGGGTCTAATGGAAACTTAAATAGATCCAAATCAGAAAAGAAACTAGATAGAAAACATTATGAAGACTATAATGATTTAAAAATAAGGAAAACTGAGGAATGAAGCGTTAGCTTCTGAAATTTGAATCAAGCCAAATTTTAAGCCAGAAAAGAGAGAGCTGAATCATCTGACTTCAAAGGTAGGAAAATTGGAACAAATTATTAAATTGAGAAAAAAATGGGGACCAGAATTGTGGTTTGTTTATTTTTAGAGGTTAAATGAAAGACTCTTTTCAAACATGTATTAAAAGCATCTGATTCCACTAAGAAACTTTAAAAAGTAGAACAAGGAAAATAAGTCTACTTCTGTGTTTCCCTGAGTCTTTTGTAACTACTTACATGGGTATGTTTGGGTGTAAACTAACAAAAAAAAATTTAACACCTAATTATCCATCACCCCAATCTGAAATTCTAAAATTTTGTTTATGATAGCACAATTATTTTTACAGTAGCTAAAGAGCTATCAGCAAAAGAGGATTATTACTTAAGTTGAGAGAAAAAAAAAAAACTAAAAACTCTTGAACAACAAACAGGTTCCCATGCCAATATCCAAAGTGACAAAGCCAAAGCAATGCAAATAAGAAAAATGTTATGGGCTGGGAAGTCAAACTGACCCTGTAATGATTTGGTCTCCAAACATCATAGTAATATTTCTACAATTTAATAAAATATAGTCAGGCTTGGATGTATTTTACTGACTCTTCAGAAACAGATTTATCAGTGGGCATCCAAACTCAAATAGAAGGTTTCTATCCTGCTCACCAGGGAAGCCCAAAATTATTTATTTATTTAATTGCATTGGATCTTAATTGCAGGGTGCAGGATCTTCCATTAGGCACACAGACTTTCTACCTGTAGCCTGGAGGCCCCAGAGTGTATGGTGCCATAGCACCAGGGCATGTGGGACCTTAGTTCCATGATCAGGAATCAAACCCACGATGCCTGTATTGCAAGGCAGATTCTTAACCATTGCACTATGGGGGAAGTCCCATCACCCACACATGATATATAGAATTCAAACTGAATCATTCACATACTGAGTCATAAGAATTATGAATTCCTCATGAAGGTTAAATATGGTCCAGATTCCATCAAAGAAAATAAATTAAATTATGTGTTCAGTGAACATTGTTAGGAGTTCTAGGAAAAACTGTAATGTATTACTATTTTAGGAAAGCTATAAGACCACCTACCAAATGATAGCAGAAAAGCTACCACATAGTTTTCTGTATTGAGTCCCTTTCCTTCTCTTTGCTAATTCAATTTCAGAGTGCTTCACTCTCATCTTTTTCCCATTTGTTGCTACCAATAGAGAGAGGAGTCTTAGTAATGTTTATAATGAGTTTTAGAAAGCTATAGCTTAAGAAAAAGTGATCTTAGCAGATATGCTAGCTCATGCCAAATAAAAAAGTAATTGGTAGAGAAATGATTTTTCTATCTTAACTATGTATTCTAAATAAATCAGATCAGATCAGATCAGTCACTCAGTCGTGTCCGACTCTTCATGACCCCATGAACCGCAGCACGCCAGGCCTCCCTATCCATCACCAACTCCCGGAGGTCACCCAGACTCACATCCATCGAGTCAGTGATGCCATCCAGCCATCTCATCCTCTGTCATCCCCTTCTCCTCCTGCTCCCAATCCCTCCCAGCATCAGAGTCTTCTCCAATGAGTCAACTCTTCGCATGAGGTGGCCAAAATACTGGAGTTTCAGCTTTAGCATCATTCCTTCCAAAGAACACCCAGGGCTGATTTCCTTTAGAATGGACTGGTTGGATCTCCTTGCAGTCCAAGGGACTCTCAAGAGTCTTCTTCAACACCACAATTCAAAAGCATCAACTCTTCGGCGCTCAGCCTTCTTCACAGTCCAGCTCTCACATCCATACATGACCACAGGAAAGACCATAGCCTTGACTAGGCGAACCTTTGTTGGTAAAGTGATGTCTCTGCTTTTGAATATGCTATCTAGGTTGGTCATAACTTTCCTTCCAAGGAGTAAGCGTCTTTTAATTTCATGGCTGCAGTCACCATCTGCAGTGATTTTGGAGCCCAGAAAAATAAAGTCTGACACTGTTTCCACTGTTTCTCCATCTATTTCCCATGTAGTGATGGGACCAGATGCCAAGCTACAAATTGCCTACTTTACATTTTTTTCATCATCAAAACATATCTTAGACCCTGTGTATTAATTTGTCAGACAGCAAGCAATAAATTGATATGAAACATATTGGCATAATGAAAGCAGTTTACTATAGTAGTAATAACTACGCTACTGCAGAATTAATTTAGAAAGATGGTAACAATAACGCTGTATACGAGACAGCAAAAGAGGCACTGATGTATATAACAATCTTTTGGACTCTGTGGGAGAGGGAGAGGGTGGGATGATTTGGGAGAATGGCATTGAAATATGTATAATATCATAAATTAAATGAGTCGCAGTCCAGGTTCGAAAAAAATAAAATAAAAATAAAGTCTCCAAGAAAATTTTTCAAGAGTTTGTATGCCATCATTTATATAACTTCAAAATAAATATATAATTTAGGATTTTTCTAATCATGAAAAGATACAACTATAATACTGTGAACCATAAAATGTTGGAATTACCCATTCCTCAAATTTTGGCAATTTAAGGAACTGGATTAATTCAGTTGAGCCAGCAAGATTCATTTCACAACAGAGAACCCGCTTGGTCATCTTAAAGGGTTGCTGCTGCTGCTGCTGCTAAGTCGCTTCAGTCGTGTCCGACTCTGTGCCACCCCACAGATGGCAGCCCACCAGGCACCCCCGTCCCTGAGATTCTCCAGGCAAGAACACTGGAGTGGGTTGCCGTTTCCTTCTCCAATGCATGAAAGTGAAAAGTGAAAGTGAAGTGTCCGACTCTTAGCGACCCCATGGACTGCAGCCAACCAGGCTCCTCCATCCATGGGATTTTCCAGGCAAGAGTACTGGAGTAGGGTGGCATTGTTAAGAGGCTTCAATTGGATGGTTTCTTCAAAAGTTAGGTCCAGAAAGGGGTTATGTGGTGATTTTAAGAATGTGAAATTGAAATTTAAAGATCTAGAAATTTTTACCAGGCAAGTGGCCTTGGTTAAATCAATCAGCACTCAGCTTCCTCATCAGCAAACCAGGGACAACTCTAACTCTGATCCTCTCTTAGAACTATGAGAGTCCAACTGAACTCTATTCAAACTTGTCTATGTGCATATGCATTTACTCCCTGTCTTGAAAAAATGTATGTGTATGTATGTGAGGGAAATAAATGTGGAAATTGGGACAAAATAAAAGTACAAAAGTCATAAAAAGCCAGATGATCAATATGTGAAAATGCATGCTGAAAGATTAAGCAAAATGGTGGCTAGAAGAAGGGGTGCACATTTGGTGGAAAGATAGTAAGATTTCAAGACATTAAAGTGAAAAGAGAGAGAAAGAGGATAAACTGCAGAACTTGTGGTATCTAAAATGACAAATCATTTACTGATGTGAGATCACATTTTTTATGATACTGAACTGTCACAGAAATTTCTCTAGTGAACCTCAAAACAGTGTACACTTTGAATAAAAATCATCAAAAACTTTCCAACTACTTGTTTGAATCCATAAAATGATTAATTTTATAGGACTGTTTATTGTCATAAGTCTTAGCACAGGCCAACATAGGATTATAATGTTGAGTCACAGTTTAATAGAACCAACTATTTGGTATGTCAAAAAAAGATGTGGTGTAAGTACAAAGCTCTTTACTGGCTGGTGTGAGCACACTGTAAATGCACTTAACTCAAGCAGGAGTTCTCAAACATTTTGGTCTCAGGATGAATTTGATGTACAAACTACCTGATACATGCCAAGTAAATGTTGAAGGATATCTCTTACAAATTATAATTCTGATTTTGGAATAGTTGAATTTAATCCACTTTAACAGATATTAAATTTTCTTTGAGCCACTCTTTAGTTCAAGTGATACAATGATATCCTTAATGAACTGAAGAATACCTCAATTTTGTAGAGCCGATTAGACATCAAGTTGGAAGTATATATCTAGCTTATTCAGAAATAATGTTGTATCTTTATAAGTCTAAAACAGTTCTGAGTCAGAACATTTTCAAATAACACTATGGATAAGGATTCTAGAGTTTAGGGGAAAAAAGTACCAAGGGATTTCACAGCTGAACATAAAATGCTTCCATATCTCAACTGCAATCTGGGTTCCCTTACTGTCATCATCCAAATTCATGCTACATGACAATCCTCATGATCAGTAATGTCCAATTTGGGTCTTCCTACTCAAAATTATTGTACCTGGTTGGGGTTCTTCTTTTAATAAGGAGAATTTTATAATATGATTGAATTTTAAGCAACATCTTTCAAATTTCAATTACCAATGATTCTCAAAGCCAGCAGTCCTCATAATATCAGTTAGGAGGAGAAAGAACTCTGCATTTGCTAGATCCAAAAGATTAGATAGTGTTCATTTTAATCTAAGAGCCAATCATTGGTAAGAAATGAAAAGGAGACTACTTGTTCTAATCACTAAAGACAAAGTTTTAAGCAATCCTCACATTGCTCAACATTGGGGTCCAGCTTACCATTCTAAGACTCTCTTATTCTTTTTTTCAGCTTTATTGAAATAAAATTGACATAACATTGTATAAGTTTAAGGTATATAGCATGATTTTATATACATAAATGTTGTGGAATAATGACATAATAAAGTTAGTTAACTCATCCATAACTTCACAGTATGTGTATGTGTGTGAATTGAGAAATTTTATGGTCCACTCTCTTAGCAATTTTCAAATTGTACAATGCAGTATTGCTAACTGTAGGCGTCCTTGGTTGTTCAGTGGTAAAGAATCCACCTGTAGTGCAGGAAATGTAGGTTAAATCCCTGGGTTGGGAAGATTCCCTGAAGAAGGAAATGGCAACCCACTCCAGTGTTCTTGTCCAGGAAACCCTATGGACAGAGGAAACTGGCAGGCCACAGTCCATTAGATCACAGAAGAGTTGGACACAATTTAATGACTAAACACACACACACACACACACACACACACACACACACATATTAATTGTGGTTGCCATTCTTTACACTACTCCCCAGAATTTATTCCTCTTATAAGAAGAGTTTATACTTTGTGACTACCTTGAATCATTTTCCTTAATCTTTACCTCTGTTTACCACAAATCTATGTCTGTTTTGTGACTTTAGCTTTTTTGCATTCCACATATAACATGTCATTGTGATTTTAATTTGTATTTCTCTGATAATTAGTGATGGTGAGAACCCTTTCATGTAACTGGCCCTTTTGTATGTCTTCTTTGGAAAAACATCCCTTCAGTTCCTCTGCCCAATTTAAATTATTTTTGTGCTATTGAGTTGGGTGAGTTCCTTATATATTTTGAATATTAATCCCTTAGAGGATATATGGTTTGTAAATTATTTCTTCCACTTCATGGTGAGTTTTCACTTATTAATTGTTTCTTTTGCTGTACAGAAGCTTTTTAGTTTGATATAATCCCACTTCATTTTTGCTTTTATTGCATATGTCATATACAAAAAATAATTGCCAAGATCAATGTCAAGGAACTTTCTTCTAGGAATTACACAGTTATCAGGTTTTAGTGGTTTAAGATAGAGGTCTAGTTTTATTCTTTTGCATGAACATTTTCAGTTTCCCTGCACCATTTACTAAGCAAATTGTTCTTTCCCTTTTGAATATTGTGAATAATTGTCAAACATTTGTTGATTATATATATGAATTTATTCCTGGGTTCTGTTCTATTTCATTGGTCTATGTGTCTGTTGTAATTTTTTTGTCTTTTATTTGCTTGCAGTACCATACTGTTTGATTATTATAAAGTTTGAAATTAAGAAGTGTGATACCTCTAGTTTTGTTCTTCTTTCTCAAGATTGACTATTTGGGGTCTTTTTTGTTTCATACAAGTTTTAGCATGTTTTGTTATTTCTGTAAAAAAAAAAAAAATGCCATTGGAATTTTGATAGGTATTACATTGAATCCGGGCTTTCCAGATGGTTCAGAGAGTAAAGACTCTGCCTGCAATTCAAGAGACCCAGGTTCAATCCCTGGGTTGGGAAGATCCCCTGGAGAAGGGCATGGCAACCTACTCCAGTATTCTTGCCTGGAGAATTCTATAGACAGACAATCCTGGCAGGCTATGGTTCATGGGATTGCACAGAGTTGAACATGACTGTGCAACTAACACTTTCACTTTTCACATTGAATCTAGATTGCTTTAGGTCATTTTGGACATTTTAGCAATACTAATTATTCTAATATATGAACAATTTCCATTTATTTGTGCCATCTTCAATTTCTGCAATCATCTCTTGTTTTGCAGGCTGTGCTCCCTGGCAGGGCAATATCCCTGGTAGCTGGTCTCTGCAATAATTCCTGGTTTGGTGTGGCCTCAATCTGTGTTCCCCTACTAGATAATGCTTTTGGCTATACTCTATGTTCAGATGGGTGGAGCCTCTGGTATCAGGCAAAACACCAGCTATGCCCCAAAATTGAGCCAGGCTGCAGTCTGGTCTTCAAGATCAAGTAGGCTGTAAGATGTGCTCTATGGGTACTGGACATCTGTGACCATATTTTCCAAAGTTTGGGACTGGATATTTTATTCAGCAGTTGGGTATTAGTTTAAATTTGCTTCTCTACCCAGGCAAGGACTTAGAATGGACTCCATAGCTGATATGGCCATTGGCTGTGAACTAAATCAGACAATGCTTCCAGCTAAGCTCTCTGGCCAGACAAGGTCACCAGTTTGGCTCTGCAGATGGCCTGAGCTGCTGTCTGGGATCTCTACTCAGACAGCACTGTAAGAACTTGGTCTGTCAGGAGGTCAGTACTAGTTCACATGAGCCCTGGCCCACTTCTCCATTTCTCTTTGACCCCCAGTGGTCAAGTCATACAGATCCCCCCAGTAATCCCCATGAGTAATCCCTAAGGGAGGGCCCAAGAGCATCCTTCAGCTAAATAGCCACCTCAGGTTTGCTTCCTACCAGAGAAACTACAGACCTAGGATCACCCTGTTGGTGAAATACTGTGCCAGTCATGAGGAGGGACAATATGGTGACAGTGAAATTGCTTTATTTACCCTTCTAACGAGTTCTTCATCAGTCTCACTGCTCCAGAAGGGTGACAGCCTTACTCCAAGGTTCTGGTATTTTCACAGTGATGTTTTATCTATAGATAGTTGCCAGTTGATATTCCTGTGAGGGGAACTAAGGTTGGAAATGACCCATGCTACCATCCTAATGATGTTTTCTGATTCTTTTTAAAATTATTAAAGTATGGTTGATTTAGAACAATGTCTTAGTATCAGGTGTACAGCAAAGTGGTAAAGTGATTCAGTTATATTAATTAATATATATTAATAAATAATAATATATACAGAGTCTTTCCCTTATAAGTTATTAAAAAATTTTTTGTATACTTCCCCATGTTATTCAATAGTTCCTTGCTGGTTCTCTATTTTATTTTATTTTATTAATTTTATTGAAGTATAGTTGATTTACAGTGTGTTAATTTCTGCTCTACAGCAAAGTGCCTCAGTTGTTATACAACATATATATTCTTTTTCATACACTTTATTCTGGTTCATCATGGGATTTTTTTAAATTAAAGGATAATTACAGAATTTTGTTGTTTTCTGCCAAATATCAACATGAATCAGCCATCAGATCAGATCAGATCAGTGGCTCAGTCGTGTCTGACTCTTTGCGACCCAATGAACTGCAGCACGCCAGGCCTCCCTATCCATCACCAGCTCTCGGAGGTCACTCAGACTCACATTCATCGAGTCAGTGATGCCATCCAGCCATCTCATCCTCTGTCATCCCCTTCTCCTCCTGCTCCCAATCCCTCCCAGCATCAGAGTCTTCTCCAATGAGTCAACTCTTCGCATGAGGTGGCCAAAATACTGGAGTTTCAGCTTTAGCATCATTCCTTACAAAGAAATCCCAGGGCTGATCTCCTTCAGAATGGACTGGTTGGATCTCCTTGCAGTCCAAGGGACTCTCAAGAGTCTTCTCCAACACCACAGTTCAAAAGCATCAATTCTTCAGCGCTCAGCCTTCTTCACAGTCCAGCTCTCACATCCATACATGACCACAGGAAAGACCATAGCCTTGACTAGGCGAACCTTTGTTGGCAAAGTGATGTCTCTGCTTTTGAATATGCTATCTAGGTTGGTCATAACTTTCCTTCCAAGGAGTAAGCGTCTTTTAATTTCATGGCTGCAGTCACCATCTGCAGTGATTTTGGAGCCCAGAAAAATAAAGTCTGACACTGTTTCCACTGTTTCTCCATCTATTTCCCATGTAGTGATGGGACCAGATGCCATGATCTTCGTTTTCTGAATGTTGAGCTTTAAGCCAACCTTTTCACTCTCCACTTTCACTCTCATCAAGAGGCTTTTTAGTTCCTCTTCACTTTCTGCCATAAGGGTGGTGTCATCTGCCTATCTGAGGTTATTGATATTTCTCCCGGCAATCTTGATTCCAGCTTGTGTTTCTTCCAGTCCAGCATTTCTCATGATGTACTCTGCATATAAGTTAAATAAACATGGTGACAATATACAGCCTTGACGTACTCCTTTTCCTATCTGGAACCAGTCTATTGTTCCATAACCAGTTCTAACTGTTGCTTCCTGACCTGCATACAGATTTCCTCCCTCATGAACCTCCTCCTATCTCTATACACATGTGGAACATCTGGTTGTTACAGAGCCCCTGTTTGAGTTCTCTGAATAATAGAGTAAATTCCATTGGTTATATATTTTACATATGGTAATATAAGTTTCCATGTTCCTTTCTCTGTAAATTTCACCCTCACCTTCCTCCTCCCCACTCCATGTCTATAAGTCTTTTCTCTATGTCTGTTTCTCCACTGCTGCGTTGCAAATAAATTCATTGGTGCCATCTTTCTAGATTCCATATATATATATATATGTTAGTATACAATATTTCTCTTTCTGAGTTACTTCACTCTGTATAACAGATTTTAGGTTCATCTACCTCATCCAGAACCAACTCAAATGCAATCCTTCTTATGGCTGAATAATATTCCATCAGATATATGTATCACAATTTCTTTATCGGTTCATCTGCTAGTGGACATCTAAGTTACTAACATGTTCTAGCTGTTGTAAATAGTTCTGTAATAAACATTGGGGTGCATGTGTCTTTTTCAATTTTGGTTTCCTCAGGGTATATGCCTAGTAGTGGGATTGCTGGGTCATATGATGGTTTTATTCCTAGTTTTTTTAAGGAGTCTCCATACTATCTTCCATAGAAGCTGTATCAATTTAAATTCCTTCCAACAGTGCAAGAGGATTCCCTTTTTTATACGTCCTCTCCAGGGTTTATTGTTAGTAGACATTTTGATGATGGCCATTCTGACCAGTTTGAGGTGCTATCTCATTGTAGTTTTGATTTGCATCTCTCAAATAATGATAAATGTTGGGTATATTTTAATGTGTTTGTTAGCCATTTGTATGTCTTCTTTGGAGAAATGTCTGTTTAGGTCTTTTTCCCACTTCTTGATTGGGTTGCTTATTTTCTGGTATTGAGTTGTATGAGCTATTTGTTTATTTTGGAAATGAATTCTTGGTCACTTTTTCCATTTACTTTATAATCTCTGATTCTGAGGGTTATCTTTGCACCTTGCTTCTAGTTTCCTTTGATGTGCAAAAGCTTTTAAGTTTCATTGCATCCCATTTGGTAATATTTGTCCTTCTAATGAACATTCAGGATTGATTTCTTTTAGGACTGACTGGTTTGATTTCCTTGCAGTCCAACGGACCCTCAAGAGCCTTCTCCCACATCATAGTTCAAAAGCATCATTTCTTCTGTGCTCAGCTTTCTTTATGATACAACTCTTACATCCATATATGACTATTAGAAAAAACATAGCTTTGACTAGATAGATTTTTGTTGGCAAAGTAATATCTCTGCTTTTCAATACACTGTGTACATTTGTCATAGCTTTTCTTCCAAAGGGCAAGTGTCTTTTAATTTCAGATAAATAAAAAGTGAGATTACCAATGAGACCTATGCCAAATTAACTTCTTAAGAATGAACAAATGATGTCAGAAGAAGAGTCTGAGATACATAATAGTAAGCAAATAAGTAAAATGTTAAATGGATATATATATATGTAGATTTCTTTATAAATTAATAAAAATGACATATAATATATGGTGATAGAACAGAAATGAAATGATAAACAAAAGTAGCATGCGAATTAAGATGCAGATGTTTTAGGATCAGATAGCATCACAAAGAGTCAGACACAACTGAGCGACTGAAGTGAACTGAACTGATTCATCTGAAAGTGTCTTTTTTCTAGTCTAATTTTTCATAAATTGATTTTTCTGGCTGTGTGTATCAGTTATATACTGCTGTATAGCAAAAACCAATTTATTTTATTTGGTGTTGATTTTGAGTCTTCTATTTAGTCTGTGTTCAGTTGGATGGCTCTTCTGCTGGTCCTATTTGGGGTTTGTTCAGTTTGTGGATTAACATGAGCATGTTGGTCTAGGGTAGGGTTAACAAACCTTAACAATATTATGTTTCATGGGGCTTTTCTATGTTGTATAAGATATTTAGCAGTATCCATTGGTTGCAATCTCAAAAACGACAGAATGATCTCTGTTCATTCCAAAGAAAACCATTCATATCATAGTAATCCAAGTCTATGCCCCAATGAGTAATGCTGAAGAAGCTGAAGTTGAACGGTTCTATGAAGACCTACAAGACCTTTTAGAACTAACACCCAAAAAAGATGTGCTTTTCATTATAGGGGACTGGAATGCAAAAGTAGGAAGTCAAGAAACACCTGGAGTAACAGACAAATTTGGCCTTGGAATATGGACTGAAGCAGGGCAAAGACTAATAGAGTTTTGCCAAGAAAATGCACTAGTCATTACAAACACCCTCTTCCAACAACACAAGACAAAACTCTATACATGGACATTACCAGATGGTCAACATCAAAATCAGATCAATTATATTCTTTGCAGCCAAAGAAGGAGAAGCTCTGTACAGTCAGCAAAAAGAAGATCAGGAGCTGACTGTGGCTAAGACCATGAACTCCTTATTGCCAAATTAGACTTAAATTGAAGAAAGTAGGGAAAACCACTAGACCACGCAGGTATGACCAAAATCAAATCCGTTATGATTATACAGTGGAAGTGAGAAGTAGATTAAAGGGCCTAGATCTGATCCATAGACTGCCTAATGAACTATGGAATGAGGTTTGTGACATTGTTCAGGAGACAGAGATCAAGACGATCCCCATGGAAAAGAAATGCAAAAAAGCAAAATGGCTGTCTGGGGAGGCCTTGCAAATAGCTGCGAAAAGAAGAGAAGCAAAAAGCAAAGGAGAACAGGAAAGATATAAGCATCTGAATGCAGAGTTCCAAACAATAGCAAGAAGAGATAAGAAAGCCTTCTTCAGCAAACAATGCAAAGAAATAGAAGAAAACAACAGAATGGGAAAGACTAGGGATCTCTTCAAGAAAATCAGAGATACCAAAGGAACATTTCATGCAAAGATGGGCTCAATAAAGGACAGAAATGCTATGGACCTAACAGAGGCAGAAGATATTAAGAAGAGGTGGCAAGCATACACAGAAGAACTGTACAAAAAAGAGCTTCCCGACCCAGATAATCACGATGGTGTGATCATGGACCTAGAGCCAGACATCCTGGACTGTGAAGTCAAGTGGGCCTTAGAAAGTATCACTACGAACAAAGCTAGTGGAGGTGATGGAATTCCAGTTGAGCTATTCCAAATCCTGAAAGACACTGTGAAAGTGTTGCACTCAATATGCCAGCACATGTGGAAAACTCAGCAGTGGCCACAGGACTGGAAAAGGTCAGTTTTCATTTCAATTCCAAAGAAAGGCACTGCCAAAGAATGCTCAAACGACCACACAATTGCACTCATCTCACACGCTAGTAAAGTAATGCTTAAAATTCTCCAAGCCGGGCTTCAGCAATATGTGAACCGTGAACTTCCTGATGTTTAAACTGGTTTTAGAAAAGGCAGAGGAACCAGATATCAAATTATCAATATCCTCTGAATCATGGAAAAAGCCAGACAGTTCCAGAAAAACATCTATTTCTGCTTTATTGACTATGCCAAAGCCTTTGACTATGTGGATCACAATAAACTGTGGAAAATTCTGAAAGAGATGAGAATACCAGACCACTTAATCTGACTCTTGAGAAATTTGTATGCAGGTCAGGAAGCAACAGTTAGAACTGGTCATGGAACAACAGACTGGTTCCAAATGGGAAAAGGAATTCATCAAGGCTGTATATTGTCACCCTGTTCATTTAACTTATATGCAGAGTACATCATGAGAAATGCTGGACTGGAAGAAATACAAGTTGGAATCAAGATTGTTGGGAGAAATATCAATAATCTCAGATATGCAGATGCCACCACCCTTATGGCAGAAAGTGAAGAGGAACTAAAAAGCCTATAGATGAAAGTGAAAGTGGAGAGTGATAAAGTTGGCTTAAAGCTCAACATTCAGAAAACAAAGAACACGGCATCCGGTCCCATCACTTCATTGAAAATAGACGGGGAAACAGAGTGTCAGACTTTCTTTTTCTGGGCTCCAAACTCACTACAGATGGTGACTGTAGTCATGAAATTAAAAGACGCTTACTCCTTGGAAGGAAAGTTATGGCCAACCTAGACAGCATTTTCAAAAGCAGAGACATTATTTTGCCAACAAAGGTCCGTCTGGTCAAGGCTATGGTTTTTCCTGTGGTCATGTATGGATGTGAGAGTTGGACTGTGAAGAAGGCTGAGCACCGAAGAATTGATGCTTTTGAACTGTGATGTTGGAGAAGACTTTTGAGAGTCCCCTGGACTGCAAGGAGATCCAACCAGTCCATCTGAAGGAGATCAGCCTTGGGATTTCTTTGGAAGTAATGATGCTAAAGCTGAAACTCCAGTACTTTGGCCACCTCATGTGAAGAGTTGACTCATTGGAAAAGACTCTGATGCTGGGAGGGATTGAGAGCAGGAGGAGAAGGGGACGACAGAGGATGAGATGGCTGGATGGCATCACTGACTCTATGAAAGTGAGTCTGAGTGAATACGGATTTGTCAGTTGCTTAGTCATGTCTGACTCTTTGCGAACCCATGAATCGCAGCACGCCAGGCCTCCCTGTCCATCACAAATCCCAGTGTTCACTCAGACTCACTTTCATAGAGTCAGTGATGCCATCCAGCCATCTCATCCTCTGGCGTCCCCTTCTCCTCCTGCTCTCAATCCCTCCCAGCATCAGAGTCTTTTCCAATGAGTCAACTCTTTGCATGAGGTGGGCCAAAGGACTGGAGTTTCAGCTTTAGCATGATTCCTTCCAAAGAAATCCCAGGACTGATTTCCTTCAGATGGACTTGTTGGATCTCCTTGCAGTCCAGGGGACTCTCAAGAGGCTTCTCCAACACCACAATTCAAAAGCATCAATTCTTCGGCGCTCAGCCTTCTTCACAGTCCAGCTCTCACATCCATACATGACCACAGGAAAGACCATAGCCTTGACTAGACGAACGTTTGTTGGCAAGGTAATGTCTCTGCTTTTCAATATGCTATCTAGATTGGTCAAAAATTTCCTTCCAAGGAGTAAGCGTCTTTTAATTTCATGGCTGCAGTCACCATCTGTAGTGAGTTTCGAGCCCAGAAAAATAGTCTGACTCTGTTTTCAGTGTTTCCCCATCTATTTCCTATGAAGTGATGGGACCGGATGCCATGATCTTCGTTTTCTGAATGTTGAGCTTTAAGCCAACTTTTCACTCTCCTCCTTCACTTTCATCCAGAGGCTTTTTAGCTCCTCTTCACTTTCTGCCATAAGGGTGGTGTCATCTGCATATGTGAGGTTATTGATATTTCTCCCAACAATCTTGATTCCAACTTGTGTTTCTTCCAACCAGCGTTTCTCATGATGTACTCTGCATATAAATTAAATAAGCTGGGTGACAATATACAGCCTTGATGTACTCCTTTTCCTATTTGAAACCAGTCTGTTGTTCCATGTCTAGTTCTAACTGTTGCTTCCTGACCTGCATATAGATTTCTCAAGAGACAGATCAGGTGGTCTGGTATTCCCATCTCTTTCAGAATTTTCCACAGTTTATTGTGATCCACACAGTCAAAGACTTTGTCATAGTCAATAAGGCAGAAATAGATGTTTTTCTGGAACTCTCTTGCTTTTTACGTGATCCAGAGGGTGTTAGCAATTTGATATCTGATTCATCTGCCTTTTCTAAAACCAGCTTGAACATCAGAAAGTTCACAGTTCACATATTGCTGAAGCCTGGCTTGGAGAATTTTGAGCATTACTTTACTAGTGTGTGAGATGAGTGCAATTGTGCGGTCATTTGAGCATTCTTTGGCATTGCCTTTTTGGGATTGGAAAGAAAACTGACCTTTTCCAGTCCTGTGGCCACTGCTGAGTTTTCCAAATTTGCTGGCATATTGAGTGCTGCATTTTCACAGCATCATCTTTCAGGATTTGAAAGAGCTCAACTGGAATTCCATCACCTCCACTAGTTTTGTTCATAGTGATGCTTTCTAAGGTCCACTTGACTTCACATTCCAGAATATCAGAACACCCAAAACTGTGAGAAGCAAAAATATCTCCAGATATATGTCCCCTGGGAAGAAAATTTTTCTCTCTATGGTTGGGAAACACTTATGTATTAGTTTTCCATTGTAGCTCGAAAAACCAATACAAGCAGTAATTGTAAATAACTCCAATTTATTATCTCATAATAACTCCAAAATGAATGTATTATACAAAATCAATGTGTTAGTATAGATAAAATCCTTCTGGAGGCTCTAGGGAAGAATCCATTTCTTTATTTTTCCAGCTTCTAGATGTTGAATGCATTCCTTGCCTTGTGGATCTTTATTCTCTTCAAAGCCAGCAATATGGCAGTGTATTATCTTCAAATCTCTCTTCTCCTCACCCCCTTTATGTCTCTCTGTCTCTCTTTTCTGCTTTTGTTGTCATCTCTTGCTTTGACTCTTTTCAAGATCCTGTGATGACATTAGGCTCACTCAGATAATCCAGATAACATCTCAGTTTCTGATTTATTGACTATGACAAAGACTTTGACTATGTGGATCCCAACAAAATGTGGAAATTTCTGAAAGAAATGGGAATAACAGACCACCTGACCTGCCTTCTGAGAAGTCTGTATGCAGGTCAAGAAGCAACAGTTAGAACTGGGCATGGAACAACAGACTGGTTCCAAATATGGAAAGGAGTATGTCAAGGCTATATATTGTCACCCTGCTTATTTAACTTATATGAAGAGTATATCATGAGAAATGTCGGGCTGCAAGAAGCACAAGCTGAGGTCAAGATTGCCAGGAGAAATATCAATAATGTCAGATATGCAAATGACATCACCCTTATGGCAGAAAGTGAAGAAGAACTAAAGAACCTCTTGATCAAAGTGAAAGAGGAAAGTGAAAAAGTTGGCTTAAAACTCAACATCCAGAAAACGAAGATCACAGCATCTGGTCCCATCACTTCTTGGCAAACAGATGGGGAAACAGTGACAGAATTTATTTTAAGGGGCTCCAAAATCACTGCAGCTGGTGTCTGCAGCCATGAAATTAAAAGATGCTTGCTCCTTGGGAGGAAAGTTATGACCAATCTAGACAGCATTCAAAACAAGAGACATTACTTTGCCAAAAAATTCTGTCTAGTCAAAGCTGTGGTTTTTCAGTAGTCATGTATGGATGTGAGAGTTGGACCATGAAGATGCCTGAGTGCCAAAGAATTGATGCTTTTGAACTGTGGTGTTGGAGAAGACTCTTAAAAGTCCGTTAGACTGCAAGGATATCCAATCAGTCCATCCTAAAGGAACTCAGTCCTGAATATTCATTGAAAGGACTGATGCTGAAGCTGAAGTTCCAATATTTTGGCCACTTGATGTGAAGAACTGACTCATTGGAAAAGACCCTGATGGTGGGAAAGATTGAAGGCAGGAGGAGAAGGGGATGACAGAAGATGAGATGGTTGGATGGCATCACTGACTCAATGGATAGAAGTTTAAATAAACGTCAAGAATTAGCAATGGACAGGGAGGCCTATCGTGCTGCAGTCCATGGAGTTACAAAGAGTTGGACACTACTGAGCGACTGAACTAAACTAGATTTGCTTTGACTCTTTTAAAGATCCTGTGATGACATTAGGCTCACTAAAATAGTCCAGGATAACATCTCTATTTCAAGGCCTTTAATTTAATCATATCTGAATGCAAGGTCCCTTTTGCTTAGTAAGGTAATATACCCACATATTCCATAGATTAGGATGTGGACATCTTTGGCAGGGTTGTAAGGGTATTATTTTGCCACAAATGACCTGGAAGGATCTCACTTGGAATGAGTTTACATGCTTTCATCCTTCAGTGAGCTATCCTATACTTCTTCATATTATAGAGGTTGAGTTCCCAGAAGCAGGAAGCTATGCTTCAATTCCCAAGGGCTTTTAAGCTTCAGATTTGATAATATCATATTAATCAAAGTACAAGAACAACCTTAGAGTTAATGTGGGAGAGGACTATATAAGAACATGGTTAAAAGTAGAAAAACTTACTTAGAACAGTTACTGAAAATCTAACATCATATGGTAATCTAGATTATTTTGTCTCAGAACTTTGAAGACCTGGTTTCACTGTATCCTAAGGTGCTGTAATTATAATTATTGTTTCTTTTTACATGTTCTGACCTTCTTTCTGGATGCTTGGGTATGGTTTTTTCACCTGTATATTCTTATTTTCAAGAGTTCTGGGAAATTTTTCAGTCATTATCTCCTTGAAAACTGCTTATCCTTAAATTACCTTTATTCTCTTTTTGTGATTTTTGTTAGACATATGCAAGACATTTAAATTAAAATCTCCATATATTTTCACATATATATTTTTTTAATTTCCATATCTTTACATTTCTGAGCTGCTATTTTGGTAATTTCTACTGGTTCATCTTCCACTTCATTAACTCTATTTTTAGTTATCTATTCTGCTATTTTTCTTCTTAAATGTGAGAGAGTGTGTGTGTATGTGTTTGAGTAATTGTATTATTTTTCATATTTAGAAGTTCGACTTGTGTTTTGAAGTTGTATGTCAATTTCCAATATGCTAGACTTCATGGATGACTTTTGTGATGATGTCCTTTATTTTGTAACCATTATATGCATAGCTGTTCTATATTCTCTATCTGAGTAATACAATAACTGAATCCCTTAGAGCTCTAAATCTATTAGTTTTTGTCCCACTCTACTTACTTTCTGTAATTCAGTTTAGTTCAGTTCAATTCAGTCGTTCAGTCATGTCTGACTCTTTGCAACCCCATGGACTGCAACACGCCAGGTTTCCCAGTCCATCACCAACTCGGGGAGCTTACTCAAACTGATGTCCATCTAGTCAGTGATGCCATCCAACCATCTCATCCTCTGTCATCCCCTTCTTCTCCTGCCTCCAATATTTCCAACCATCATGGTCTTTCCCAATGAGTCAGTTCTTCACATCAGGTGGCCAAAGTATTGGAGCTTCAGCCTTAGCATCAGTCCTTCTAATGAATATTCAGGACTGATTTCCTTTGGGATTAGCTCGTTGTATCTCCTTGCAGTCCAAAGGACTCTCAAGAGTCTTCTCCAACACCATGGTTCAAAATCATCAATTCTTTGGCAATCAGGAGTCTTTATAGTCCAACTCTTGCATCCATACATGACTACTGAAAAACCATAGCTTTGACTAGACAGAATTTTGTTGGCAAAGTAATGTCTCTGCTTTTAATATGCTTTATAGGTTAGTCATAACTTTTCTTCCAAGGAGCAAGCGTCTTTAATTTCATGGCTGCAGTCATCATCTGCAGTGATTTTGGAGCCCCCAAAATAAAGTCTCTCACTATTTCCTCTTTCCCCATCTATTTGCCATGAAGTGATGGGACCAGAAGCCATGATCTTAGTTTCCTGAATGTTGAGTTTTTTTGTTGTTTGTTATATATATATAACACCACCAATACACACCATGTTTATTTAACTTATATGCAGAGTACATCATGAGAAACGCTGGACTGGAAGAAACACAAGTTGGAATCAAGATTGCTGGGAGAAATATCAAGAACCTCAGATATGCAGATGACACCACCCTTATGGCAGAAAGTGAAGAGGAACTACAAAGCCTCTTGATGACAGTGAAAGTGGAGAGTGAAAAGGTTGGCTTAAAGCTCAACATTCAGAAAACGAAGATCATGGCATCTGGTTCCATCACTACATGGGAAATAGATGGAGAAACAGTGAAAACAGTGTCAGACTTTATTTTTCTGGGCTCCAAAATCACTGCAGATGGTGACTGCAGTCATGAAATTAAAAGACGCTTACTCCTTGGAAGGAAAGTTATGACCAACCTAGATAGCATATTCAAAAGCAGAGACATTACTTTGCCAACAAAAGTTCGCCTAGTCAAGGCTATGGTCTTTCCTGTGGTCATGTATGGATGTGAGAGCTGGACTGTGAAGAAGGCTGAGCGCCGAAGAATTGATGCTTTTGAACTGTGGTGTTGGAGAAGACTCTTGAGAGTCCCTTGGACTGCAAGGAGATCCAATCAGTCCATTCTGAAGGAGATCAGCCCTGGGATTTCTTTGGAAGGAATGATGGTAAAGCTGAAACTCCAGTATTTTGGCCACCTCATGCGAAGAGCTGATTCATTCGAGAAGACTCTGACGCTGGTAGGGATTGCGGGCAGGAGCAGAAGGGGACGACAGAGGATGAGATGGCTGGATGGCATCACTGACTCGATGGATGTGAGTCTGAGTGACCTCCAGGAGTTGGTGATGGACAGGGAGGCCTGGCGTGCTGTGATTCATGGGGTCTCAAAAAGTCGGACACGACTGAGCGACTGATCTGATCTGATCTGATCTGATTCCTTTTTCAATAATCCAAGAGATGTTGGCAATTTGACCTCTGGTTCAAATTTCCAAAACTATTACTTTCTGTAATAATGGCTTTTTTATTAATGTTATCATCGTTGATGGATAGAGCTTTACTACCTGTTAATTGTTTGGAATTTTAAATGGAGATGGGGAACCATTCTTGCAAAAATGATTTACTTCTTCCATTTCAGCAGTTATCTAGACCATTGAGCTAGAATCAATAAGCATTTCCTATAGGGTCTCACTTCAAAGCTTACGGCCAAATTTACCTTTACCATGAAGCCTAGAGATCAATTTTCAGATAGCAACTCTACCCTAGGCATCTATGACCCTTCCACATCTTTTTGTGGTTTTGAATTTAGCTGGACCACAGTTTTTATTGTTTCTTTAACTGATATCCTTTTTTTCTTTTTTTCTTTAAGGGTAAAGACCCTGAGGCTGGGAAAGATTGAGGGCAGGAGGAGAAGGGGACGACAGAGGATGAGATGGTTGAATGCCATCACCGACTCAATGGACAAGAGTTTGGGTGAACTCCGGGAGTTGGTAATGGACAGGGAGACCTGGCATGCTGTGGTTCATGGGGTCCCAGAGTCGGACACGACTGAGCGATTGAACTGAACTGAACTGAAGACTACTTGGCATCTTTGTATACCTTTTGTGAGACCTTCAATGTCTCATAACCAATATCTTGCAAAGTTTTAGTTGTTAAAGAACTGAATGGTCACTTGAAGAATCTAAGTATCTATAAAAAAAAAAAAAAAAAAGGTGTTACATGAATTTTTTAGTTATAAAGGATAAAGAAGAAATTTCTCAAGTAGAGAAAACAGTGTGAATAAAACCACAAGAATAAGTCTAAATGTGCTTCATGTAATTCTGAGTTATATAAGTTCTTCTGAAATAGGTGCTAAGAGACACAATTGCCTAGGTGAAAGGAAATGCTTCTCTTCCATATACATGTGCATACTCTTCCATTTCTCTTAAAACACATTGCAATCCTTGTGTATTTTGTTTTACCACACCCAAAACTGGTGAGAAATATCAATTGACATTTGGCCTTAGAATGACAGAGACAAAAGAGAGAGATTGAAAATTTGATGACCTGGAGAATACATGTTTAGTTCAAAAGGAATATCTGTTATTCAGCTCTATCTTCCTGTTGCCATTCAAGAGTAAAAACCTAGTGTTCACACATCTTTTGATATTTAAAACAAACCAATAATTCAGATGTTTCTGAGAAATATGACTTTTTGGTAATGGGATAAATAAGTTTAATAATCCTATGTAATTTAATAGCTTGCACATCAAATTATCAAAGTCTTTGGGGGCAGAACTAGCTTAATAATTGGTGATTTCCAACATGCAAACAATTAATGGAAAATGGCAAAAAAAAAAAAAAAAGTGCAAACATTAGCTGGAACTACACACTAGAAGCCTTGCTAAAGTGTTATACTTTATTCAGTAACAATGGAAAAGTTATGGAGACTTTTAACATGAAAGTGACAGGACTTATTTAGTATTTCATAAAGTATAATCAACATGATACAAAAGATGTACTAGAACAATGGTCTCTTTTTTGATCATATACTCAATAAAAACTATTTGATTATATACTTTATAATATAGAGATAATTATTTGGTTGAAAGTATATACATTTCCTGTTGTGCTATATATGCATGTTATAAAGTATATTCAAAAATAAAAATTTAAGAAGGATGAAATTTAAATGACATAAATATAATTTTACAATGTATTTCTTATTGTGATACTTTGCATTAGCACTAGCCACTATCTCAAAGCACATATACATCATAATTAATAGTAGTGGATATAAATATATATTTAAATATTTTTGCTAATGTTAGCAACATTTGGAAAATTTCTTATATCTGATCTAATGTCATTTTTATCTTGTAATAGACTGAAGAAGTGCTACTTTTAGAGTGTATGCTGAATTTTCATAAAATCCATTTGTATTTGCAATAATAATATACTTTTCCATCTTTAGAGAAATGGAATATTTCCTGCCATATCAGTAAACAAGGATGTCACAGTCATCAGCAATTGCAGCCCTCCAATATGACCAGGTGAGCCATTAGGGAACTCAGCAGGAGAATGTCTGCTATCTAGCAGTAATCAGACTACAGCCACTCCCTACTGTGAGTTCTGAGAAACTCAGGATATGAAAACAGGATACTGGCTCAGGATAGCTGAGGTTTATATCAAAGGAATGATTTAAGTAAGCCCAAACTCTTACATCTCCCCATACATAGATTAACCTGGGATATCTGGTTTTCTTTAATTTACAGAAAACTTTTGACATTCAGAGTAGCTACTCTTTGTTGAAAATTTTCTATATATCCTTCCTCTTCCCCCTGTCTCCTCAGAGCAATTCTTTCATGGTTACTTGAGGTGCTATCTCCCAGACTTGAAGTCCTAAAATTTCTTACTGAATAAAACACTCTCAACTTTTAGATGTGAATATTTTTAAGTCAACATCAACATACTTTTAGGGACTTTGGTCAATATTGATCATCCATTTCCTTAAAAATAGACAATATAGTCTTTAAATCAACTGAACTGGAATGAATAAACAATATCTAATGCAAACTGAAGATAAATGAAGAGTGAAGGCTCCAACTCCTCCATATTATGGCCCTTCCTCTCTTTCTTCAAGATAACATGTCTCCCAATATTGTCAAATAATCATATACTTATAAATTGAGTTGAAAGCCAGCATCAACATGTATATTCAGATCAGATCAGATCAGTCGCTCAGTCGTTTCCGACTCTTTGTGACCCCATGAACTGCAGCACGCCAGGCCTCCCTGTCCATCACCAGCTCTCGGAGGTCACTCAGACTCACATTCATCTAGTCAGTGATGCCATCTAGCCATCTCATCCTCTGTCGTCCCCTTCTCCTCCTGCCCCCAATCCCTCCCAGCATCAGAGTCTTCTCCAATGAGTCAACTCTTCACATGAGGTGGCCAAAATACTGGAGTTTCAGCTTTAGCATCATTCCTTCCAAAGAAATCCCAGGGCTGATCTCCTTCAGAATGGACCCGTTGGATCTCCTTGCATATATGTTAAATATTGGTAAAATATTTCTGATTTTTAAGGCATCAAATTACTGTAAAACAAATCTATGATTTTCTGTCTTGAAATCTAGAGGACCATTTTAGTACTTTGAGTACTTAGAGTTATTTTATTTCTATATGGAAATGACTGCATTAGAGCAAATATTACTTGAAATGAAGGAAACAATTAGGAGATACTTTTATAGTTCATAAATGTGTTATGAAATATTGAACTAAGTTTCTGGAGTCCTATGTGAGAAATATTGTAATGGAAAAATTGATAATGCTTATTGGATAGTTCCAATAGTGATGGCATCTAGTCCCATCACTGCATGGGAAATAGATGGGGAAACAGTGGAAACAGTGTCAGACTTTGTTTTTCTGGGCTCCAAAATCACTGCAGATGGTGAGTGCAGCCATGAAATTAAAAGACGCTTACTCCTTGGAAGGAAAGTTATGACCAACCTAGATAGCATATTCAAAAGCAGAGACATTACTTTACCAACAAAGGTTCGCCTAGTCAAGGCTATGGTCTTTCCTGTGGTCATGTATGGATGTGAGAGCTGGACTGTGAGGAAGGCTGAACGCCGAAGAATTGATGCTTTTGAACTGTGGTGTTGGAGAAGACTCTTGAGAGTCCCTTGGACTGCAAGAAGATCCAACCAGTCCATTCTGAAGGAGATCAATCCTGGAATTTCTTTAGAAGGAATGATGCTAAAGCTGAAACTCCAGTATTTTGGCCACCTCATGCGAAGAGTTGACTCATTGGAGAAGACTCTGATGCTGGGAGGGATTGAGGGCAGGAGGAGAAGGGGACGACAGAGGATGAGATGGCTGGATGGCATCACTGACTCGATGGATGCGAGTCTGAGTGACCTCCGGGAGCTGGTGATGGACAGGGAGGCCTGGCGTGCTGCGGTTCATGGGGTCGCAAAGAGTCGGACACGACTGAGCGACTGATCTGATCTGATTGGATAGTTCAATGTAGGGAGTGATGTAGGAAGACATAAAAATAATTCTGAAGTTTCAACACTGAAAATAAAAATGGTAATTATTGGGCTGGCCAAAAGTTCATAAAATCCGAATGAACATTTTGGTCAACCCAATATTAAAAGAAATCAGGTTTGGGGCTTTAATTATGGTCTTGGCTTTTTGACATTTTGAGAATGAGGATTTGATGGAGCATCAAAATATGAACAGTCAGCTATCAAAAAGAAATACGATTAGAATGTCCCAGAGAGTTTTTTTCCCCTTTATGTTTTTTTTAACTTATTTTCTTATTGAAGGATAATTGCTTTACAGAATTTTGTTGTTTTCTGTCAAACCCCAACGTGAAATCAGCCATCAGATCAGGTCAGATCAGTCGCTCAGTCGTGTCCGACTCTTTGCGACCCCATGAACTGCAGCACGCCAGGCCTCCCTATCCATCACCAGCTCCCGGAGGTCACCCAGACTCACATTCATCGAGTCAGTGATGCCATCCAGCCATCTCATCCTCTGTCGCCCCCTTCTCCTCCTGCCCTCAATCCCTCCCAGCATTAGACTCTTCTCTAATGAGTCAACTCTTCGCATGAGGTGGCCAAAATACTGGAGTTTCAGCTTGAGCATCATTCCCTCCAAAGAAATCCCAGGTCTGATCTCCTTCAGAATGGACCGGTTGGATCTCCTTGCAGTCCAAGGGACTCTCAAGAGTCTTCTCCAACACCACAGTTCAAAAGCATCAATTCTTCGGCGCTCAGCCTTCTTCACAGTCCAGCTCTCACATCCATACATGACCACAGGAAAGACCATAGCCTTGACTAGGTGAACCTTTGTTGGCAAAGTAATGTCTCTGCTTTTGAATATGCTATCTAGGTTGGCCATAACCTTCCTTCCAAGGAGTAAGCGTCTTTTAATTTCATGGCTGCAGTCACCATCTGCAGTGATTTTGGAGCCCAGAAAAATAAAGTCTGACACTGTTTCCACTGTTTCTCCATCCATTTCCCATGTAGTGATGGGACCAGGTGCCATGATCTTCGTTTTCTGAATGTTGAGCTTTAAGCCAACCTTTTCACTCTCCTCTTTCAATTTCATCAAGAGGCTTTTTAGTTCCTCTTCACTTTCTGCCATAAGGGTGGTGTCTTCTGCATATCTGAGGTTCTTGATATTTCTCCCGGCAATCTTGATTCCAGCTTGTGTTTCCTCCAGTCCAGCATTTCTCATGATGTACTCTGCATATAAGTTAAATAAACATGGTGACAATATACAGCCTTGACATACTCCTTTTCCTATTTGGAACCAGTCTGTTGTTCCATGACCAGTTCTAACTGTTGCTTCCTGACCTGCATACAGATTTCTCAAGAGGCAGATCAGGTGGTCTGGTATTCCCATCTCTCTCAGAATTTTCCACAGTTTATTGTGATCTACACAGTCAAAGGCCTTGGCATAGTCAATAAAGCAGAAATAGATGTTTTTCTGGAACTGTCTTGCTTTTTCCATGATCCAGCAGATGTTGGCAATTTGATCTCTGGTTCCTCTGCCTTTTCTAAATCCAGCTTGAACATCAGGAAGTTCACGGTTCACATATTGCTGAAGCCTGGCTTGGAGAATTTTGAGCATTACTTTACTAGCGTGTGAGATGAGTGCAATTGTTCGGTAGTTTGAGCACTCTTTGGCATTGCCTTTCTTTGGGATTAGGATGAAAACTGACCTTTTCCAATCTTGTGGCCACTGCTGAGTTTTCCACATTTGCTGGCATATTGAGTGCAGCACTTTCACAGCATTATCTTTCAGGATTTGGAATAGCTCCACTGGAATTCCATCACCTCCACTAGCTTTGTTCATAGTGATGCTTTCTAAGGCCCACTTGACTTCACAGTCCAGGATGTCTGGCTCTAGGTCAGTGATCACACCATCATGATTATCTGGGTCATGAAGCTCTTTTTTGTACAGTTCTTCTGTGTATTCTTGCCACCTCTTCTTAATATCTTCTGCTTCCGTTAGGTCCACACCATTTCTGTCCTTTTTCGAGCCCATCTTTGCATGAAATGTTCCTTTGGTATCTCTGATTTTCTTGAATAGATCCTTAGTCTTTCCCATTCTGTTGTTTTCCTCTATTTCTTTGCACTGATCGCTGAAGAAGGCTTTCTTGTCTCTTCTTGCTATTCTTTGGAACTCTGCATTCAGATGTTTATATCTTTCCTTTTCTCCTTTGCTTTTCGCTTCTCTTCTTTTCGCAGCTATTTGCAAGGCCTCCCCAGACAGCCATTTTGCTTTTTTGCATTTCTTTTCCATGGGAATGGTCTTGATCCCTGTCTCCTATACATTGTCACGAACCTCATTCCATAGTTCATCAGGCACTCTATCTATCAGATCTAGGCCCTTATATCTATTTCTCACTTCCACTGTATAATCATAAGGGATTTGATTTAGGTCATACCTGAATGGTCTAGTGGTTTTCCCTACTTTCTTCAATTTCAGTCTGAATTTGGCAATAAGGAGTTCATGGTCTGAGCCACAGTCAGCTCCTGGTCTTGTTTTTGCTGATTGGATAGAGCTTCTCCATCTTTGGCTGCAAAGAATATAATCGATCTGATTTCGGTGTTGACCATCTGGTGATGTCCATGTATAGAGTCTTCTCTTGTGTTGTTGGAAGAGGGTATTTGCTATGACCAGTGCATTTTCTTGGCAAAACTCTGTTAGTCTTTGCCCTGCTTCATTCCGTGTTCCAAGGCCAAATTTGTCTGTTACTCCAGGTGTTTCTTGACTTCCTACTTTTGCATTCCAGTCCCCTATAATGAAAAGGACATCTTTTTTGGGTGTTAGTTCTAAAAGATCTTGTAGGTCTTCATAGAACCATTCAACTTCAGCTTCTTCAGCATTACTGGTTGGGGCATAGACTTGGATTACTGTGACATTGAATGGTTTGCCTTGGAAACGAACATAGGTATAGGTATACATATATCCCCTCCCTTTTGAACCTCACTCACATCTTCCCCCCATCCCACCCCTGTAGGTTGATACAGAGCCCCTGTTTGAGTTGCCTGAGCCATACAGCAAATTTGCCTTGGCTATCTATTTTACATATGGTAATGTAAATTTCCACGTTACTGTTTCCATACCCTTTCCTCTCCTCTCCCCATGTCCATAAGTCTGTTCTCTATGTCTGTTTCTCCATTGCTGCCCTGTAAATAGATTCTTCAGTACCATTTCCCTAGATTACATATACATGCATTAGAATATGATATTTATCTTTCTCTTTCTCACTCACTTCACTCTGTATAATAGGGTCCAGGTTCATCCACCTCATCAGAACTAACAAAAATGTGTCCCTTTTTATGGCTGAGTAATATTCCATTGTGTATATGTACCACAACTTCTTTATCATTCATCTGTCCATGGACATCTAGGTTGTTTCCAAGTTCTGCTGCTGCTGCTAAGTCGCTTTAGTTGTGTCCGACTCTTAGTAACCCCATGAACCGCAGCCCACCAGACTCCTCCATCCATGGGATTTTCCAGGCAAGAGTACTGGAGTGGGGTGCTTCCATGTCTAGCTTTTGTAAATAGTGCTACAATGAACAATGGAATACATGTGTCTTTTTCAATTTTGATTTCCTCAGGGTATATGCCTAGGAGTGGGATTGCTGGGTCATATGGTGGTTTTATTCCTAGTTTTTAAAGAATCTCCATATAGTCTTCCATAGTGGCTGTATCCATTTACATTCCAAGCAACAGTGCAAGAGCATTCCCTTTTCTCCACACCCTCTCCAGCATTTGTTGTTTGTAGACTTTTTGATGATGGCCATTCTGACAGGTGTGAGGTGACATCTCATTGTGGTTTTGATTTGCATTTCTCTAATAATGAGAGATGTTGAGGATTTTTTCATGTGTTTGTTAGCGATCTGTATGTTTTCTTTGGAGAAATTTCTGTGTAAGACTTTTCCCCACTTTTTGATTGGGTTATTTGCTTTTCTGGCATTGAGTTGTATGAGCTGCTTGTATATTTTGGAAACGAATCCTTTATCAGTTGTTTCATTTCTATTATTTTCCCCCATGTTGAGGGTTGTCTTTTCACCTTGCTTACATCTTACTTTGCTCTGCAAAGCTTTAAGTTTAATCAGGCCCCATTTGTTTACTTTTGTTTTTATTTCTGTTAATCTAGGGGGTGGTCATAGAGAATCTTGCTTTGATTTATGTTATCGAGTGTTCTGCCTATGATTTCCTCTAAGAGTTTTATAGTTTCTGGTCTTACATTTAAGTCTTTAATCCATTTTGAGTTTATCTTTGTGTGTGGTGTTAGGAGGTGTTCTAATTTCATTCTTTCACATGTAGCTGTCCAGTTTTCCCAGCACCATTTATTGAAGAGGCTGCCTTTGCCCCTTTGTATATTCTTGCATGTTTTGTCAAAAATAAGGTACCCATAGGTGCATGAGTTTATTTATGGACTTTCTATCTTGTTCCATTTGTCTATATTTCTGTTTTTGTGCCAATACCATACTGTCTTGATGACTGCATCTTTGTAGTATAATCTGAAGTCAGGGAAGGTTGATTCCTCCAGTTCCATCCTTCTTTCTCTAGACTGTTTTAGCTATTCAGAGTCTTTTGTGTTTCCACATAAACTGTGAAATTTTTTACTCTAATTCTGTGAAAAATTACCCCCATTGGTAATTTGATAAGGATTAATTTTCTATTTTCTATTTTGATGATTTGTCCATATGTGTAAGTGGGATGTTAAACTCTTCTACTATTATTATGTTACTGTTTCTCATTTTATGTCTCGTTAGTGTTTGTCCTAAGTACTGAAGTGTTCCTATGTTGGCTGCATAGATATTTACGATTGTTATGTCTTCCTCTTGGACTGATCCCTTGATCATTATGTAGTGTCCTTCATGGTCTCTTGTAATATTCTTTATTTTAAGGCTTATTTTGTATGATATCAGGATTGCTACTCCTGCTTTCTTTGAATTTCCATTTGCATGGATTATATTTTTCCATCCTCTCACTTTCAGTCTATATGTTTTTTGATGTCTGAAGTGGGTTTCTTGTAGACAGCATATATTTGGGTTTTGTTTTTATAACCATTCAGCCAAACTGTGTCTTTTGGCTGGAATATTTAATCCATTTACATTTAAAATATTTATCGATATATATATATTTCTATGGTCATTATTTTTATTGTTTGTAGTTTACTTCTGTAGATCTTTTCCTTCTCTTTTATTTCTTGACCACATCAGTCCCTTTACCATTTGTTGTAAAGCTGGTTTGGTGGTACTAAATTCTCTTATCTTTTGCTTCTCTGTTAAGCTTTTGACTTCTTTATCAATTTGAATGAGATCTTTGCAGGTAGGGTAATTTTGATTTTAGATGTTTCCCTGTCAGCACTTTAAATATATTGTTCCATTCCCTTCTGGCTTGCAGAGTTTCTGCTGAAAAATCACCTGTTAAACCTATGGGGTTTCCCTTGTGTGTTACTTGTTGCTTTTCTCTTGATGCTTTTAATATTCTTTCTGTGTATTTAATCTTTGTTAGTTTGATTAATATGTGTCTTGACATGTTTCTCCTTGGGTTTATCCTGTACAGGACTCTGCTCTTCTTGGACTTGGTTGACTATTTCTTTTCTCATGTAGTGGAAATTTTCAACTATAATCTTTCAAATTTTTTTCTCTTATCTTTTTTTTTTCCTTTTCTTTTCTTCTTCTGGGAACCCTATAATTCAAGTATTGGTGCATTTAATATTGTCTCAGTGGTCTCTGAGACTATCCTCAGTTCTTTTCATTCTTTTTACTTTATTCTGCTCTTCAGCAGTTATTTCCACTATTCTATTTTCAAGCTCAATTATTCATTCTTCTGCCTCAGATATTCTGCTATTGATTCCTTCTGGAGTATTTTTAGTTTCAGTAATTGTATTGTCTCTCTGTGTTTATTCTTTATTTCTTTTAGGTCTTTGCTAATTGATTCTTGCATTTTCTCTGTTCTATTTTTGACATTTGGATCATCTTTATTTTTATTTTTCTGAACTCTTTTTCAGGTAGTTTGCCTATTTCCTCTTCATTTATTTGGACTTCTGTGTCTCTAGGTTGTTCCTTTGTGCAATATTTCTGTCTTTTTATTATTATTATTTTAAAACTTATTGGTAAAGCATCCTTTTCCCAGATTCATAGTCAAATTCTTTCTTCCTATTGGTTTCTGCCCTCATAAGGTCCAGTGTTTTGTGTAAGCTCCACATAGGGTATGATTTGTGTTTACACTCTGGTGGGAGGAAATGAGTTGTTGTGTTATTTTCCTCTGATGGACAGAGTTGAGTGACATGGTAATCTTGTCTGCTGATGACTAGGTTTCTATTTTTGTCTTGCTTGTTTGGATGGGGCATCCTGCACAGGGTTCTACTGGCAGTTGTGTAATGTCAGACCTTGTATGCAAGTCCTTGCCTTTGTGGGAGTTCTCACTATTTGTACTCCCTAGGATTAGGAGATCTCTGTTAGTGTAGGGTATTGGAGTCAGCACTCCCACTCCAAAGGCTCATTGCTTGATCTCTAGCCAGGAAAAGAGATTCCACAGGTGGTTTGATATGAAGTTAAACAGGACTGAAGTAAATTCACAAAAATGAGATATAGAAGGCAAACCCCCAGACAAATCCCAATTACAAAATCAGGCAAATAAGTAAAGTCATGTAATATATGCGCATATATATACACCCATGCTGCTGCTGCTGCTGCTAAGTCACTTCAGTCGTGTCCGACTCTGTGCGACCCCATAGACGGAAGCCCACCAGGCTCCCCCATCCCTGGGATTCTCCAGGCAAGAACACTGGAGTGGGTTGCCATTTCCTTCCCCAATGCATGAAAGTGAAAAGTAAAAGTGAAGTTGCTCAGTCGTGTCCGACTCTTAGCGACCCCATGGACTGGAGCCTACCAGGATCCTCCGTCCATGGGATTTTCCAGGCAAAAGTACTGGGGTGGGGTGCCATTGCCTTCCCCAATATACACCCATAGCAAAACCCAAACAGCCCAATATACAAAATACAATAGAGAAAGTCAGTGAACAAAGGAAAGCAAAAATGATATCCAACAGTTAAGAACAAAACTAACTAAAGCACAAACTGGAAAACAAAATTAGGCAAAGTGTCAACTGGGGAATAAAGCAATTAAAACAATCTAACAAATATGGTTAGAAAAAGAAAGAATAGAAATGCTAAGTTAAATAAGGATGAAGAAGATTTATATATATTAAAGATTAATTGGAATAAGAAAATAAGAGTAGAAAATCAAACAAAGGAATAAATATACAAATAATAATAATACACTTTTATTTAGTCATTTATTTAAATTATTTTATTTGGAGGATAATTGTTCTACGATACTTTGGTGGTTTTTCCATACATTGACATGGATCAGACATGAGTATGTATGTGTCCCCCCCATCCTGGAACTTATCCCACCTCCCTCCCTCCCTACCCCATCCTCCCATCCTTCTGGGTTAAGTGTCCTGCTTCAGGTATCAAATTTGCATTGGTCGTCTATTTTACATATGATAATATACATGTTTCAATGCTATTCTCTCAAACCATACCACCCTCATTTTCTTTCACATAGTCCAAGAGTCTGTTTTTACATCTCTGTCTCTTTTGCTGCCTAGCATATAGAACCATTATTACTGTCTTTTAAAATTCCATATATATGCATTAATATACTGTACTGGTGTTTCTCTTTCTGACTTACTTGACTCTGTATAATAGGCTCCAGTTTAATCCACCTCATTAGAACTGACTCAGATGTGTTCCATTTTATAGCTGAGTAATATTCCATTGTGCATATGTACCACAACTTCCTTATCCATTCATCTGCTGATAGACATCTAGGTTGCTTCCATATCCTAGCTATTATGAACAGTGCTGCAATGAACATTGGACATGTATCTCTTTCATTTCTGATTTCCTCAGTGTTTATGCCCAGAAGTGGGAATGCTGGGTCACATGGCAGTTCTACTTCCAGTTTTTTAAGGAATCTCCACTTTTTATTTTAAGTTTTATTTTAAAGTTGTTTTTTATTATAAAGAACAAATTTCTGTTCTTTATAATAGCTGTACCAGTTTGCATTTGCACCAACAGTGTTAGAGAGATCTCTTTTCTCCACACACTCTCCAAAATTTATTGTTTGTAGACTTTTTGATGGCAGCAATTCCTACCAGTGGAAGATGGTACTTCTTTGTGGGTCTGACTTGCATTACTCCAATATTGAGTGAGGTTGAACATCGTTGAATGTGTTCATAGCCATCTGTATGTCTTATTTGAAGAAATATCTGCTTAGTTCTTTGGCCCACTTTCAAAATTAATTAATCTATTTTAATTGGAGAATACTTACATTACAATATTATGGTGGAAGATTAGAGATCTCATCACTTCAAGAAAATTAGAGATACCAAGGAAACATTTCATGCAAAGATAGGCTTGATAAAGGACAGAAATGGTATGCACCTAACAGAAGCAGAAAATATTAAGAAGAGATGGCAAGAATACACAGAAGAAATGTAACAAACGATCTTCATGATCAAGATAATCACGATGGTGTGATCACTTACCTAGAGCAGTTACTCACCTTCACATCTGGGAATGTGAAGTTAAGTGGGCCTTAGAAAGCATCACTATGAACAAAGCTAGTGGAGGTGATGGAATTCCAATGGAGTTATTTCAAATCCTGAAAGATGATGCTGTGAAAGCGCTGCACTCAATATGCCAGCAAATTTGGAAAACTCAGCAGTGGCCACAGGACTGGAAAACGGCAGTTTTCATTCCAATCCCAAAGAAAGGCAATGCCAAAGAATGATCCAACTACCACACAATTGCACTCATCTCACATGCTAGTCAAGTAATGCTCAAAATTATCCAAGCCAGGCTTCAGAAATAAATGAACCATGAACTTCCAGATGTTCAAGCTGGTTTTAGAAAAGGGAAAGGAACCAGAGATCAAATTGCCAACATCCGCTGGATCATGGAAAAAGCAAGAGAATTCCAGAAAAACATCTATTTCTGCTTTATTGACTATGCCAAAACCTTTGACTGTGTGGATCACAACAAATTGTGGAAAACTCTGAAAGAGATGGGAATACCAGACCACCTGACCTGCTTCTTGACAAGCCTATATACAGGTCAGGAAGCAACAGTTGGAATTGGACATGGAACAACAGACTGGTTCCAAATAGGAAAAGGAGTATGTCAAGGCTGTATATTGTCTCCCTGCTTATTTAACTTATATGCAGAGTACATCATGAGAAACACTGGGCTAGAAGAAGCACAAGTTGGAATCAAGACTGCCAGGAGAAATATCAATAACCTCAGATATGCAGATGACACCACCCTCATGGCAGAAAAAAAAAAAAAAAGCCTCTTGATGAAAGTAAAAGAGGAGCTTGAAAAAGTTGGCTTAAAGCACAACATTCAGAAAACGAAGATCATGGCATCTGGTCCCATCACTTCATGGGAAATAGATGGGGAAACAATGGAAACAGTGTCAGACTTTATTTTGGGGGACTCCAAAATCACTGCAGATGCTGATTGCAGCCATGAAATTAAAGATGCTTATTCCTTTGAAGGAAAGTTATGACCAACCTAGATAGCATATTCAAAAGCAGAGACATTACTTTGTCAACAACGATCCATCTAGTCAAGGCTATGATTTTTCCAGTGGTCATGTATGAATGTGAGAGTTGGACTGTGAAGAAAGCTGAGCACTGAAGAATTGATGCTTTTGAACTGTGGTGTTGGAGAAGACTCTTGAGAGTCCCTTGGACTGCAAGAAGATCCAACCAGTCCATCCTAAAGGAGATCAGTCCTCTATGTTCATTGGAAGGACTGATGCTAAAGCTGAAACTCCAATACTTTGGCCACCTCATGCGAAGAGTTGACTCATTGGAAAAGACTCTGATGCTGGGAGGGATTGGGGGCAGGAGGAAAAGGGGATGACAGAAGATGAGATGGCTGGATGACATCTGACTTGATGGACATGAGTTTGAGTGAACTCCAGGAGTTGTTGTTGGACAGAGAGGCCTGGCGTGATGCAATTCATGGGGACACAAAGAGTCGGACACGACTGAGTGACTGAACTGAACTGAACTGAACTGATTATGGTGGTGGGAGGGAGGTTCAGGATGAGAGGGCACATGTGCACCCATTGCTGATTCATGTCAATGTATGGCCCAATTTTAGACTGTATTGTTCATTTTTCTGGTATTGAGCTACACGAGTTGCTTGTCTATTTTGGAGATTAATCCTTTGTCAGTTGCTCCAGCTACTATTATTTCCTCCCATTCTGAAGGCTGCCTTTTCACCTAGCTTATAATCTTCTTCGTTGTGCAAAAGCTTTTAAGCTTAATTAGGTCCCATTTGTTTATTTTTATTTCCATTACTCTGGGAGATGAATCAGACAATCTTGCTGTGATTTATGTCAGAGAATGTTCTGCCTATGTTTTCCTCTAAGAGTTGTGTAGTTTCTGGTCTTAGATCTTTAATCCATTTTGAGTTTATTTTTTGTGTATGGTGTTAGAAAGTGTTCTCGTTTCATTCTTTTACACATGATTCACCAGTTTTCCCAGCACCACTTGTTAAAGAGATTGTCTTTTCTCCATTATTTATTTTTGCCTCCTTTGTCTAAGCTAAGTTGTCCATAGGTTTGTGGATTTATCTCTGGGCTTTCCATTTTGTTCCATTGATCTATATTTCTGTCTTTGTGCCAGTAGCATACTGTCTTGATGACTGTAACTTTGTAATATAGTCTGAATTCAGGCAGGATGATTCTGCCAGTTCCATCCTTCTTTCTTAAGATCACTTTTGCTTATTTGAAGTTTTCTGTGTTTCCATGCTAATTGTGAAATTATTTGATCTAGTTCTGTGTAAAATACCATTGGTAGCTTGATAGGGATTTCATTGAATCTATAGATTGCTTTGTGTAATATACTCATTTTTGCTACATTGATTCTTCTAATCCATAGGCATGGTATATTTCTCCATTTATTTGTGTCATCTTTGATTTCTTTCATCAGTGTCTTATAGTTTACTATATTTAGGTCTTTTGTTTCTTTAGGTAAATTTATTCCTAAGTAATTTATTTTTCTCACTGCAATGGTGAATGGGATTTTTCTAAATTTCTCTGTTTTTTCATTGCTAGTGTATAGCTGAAACTCCAGTATTTTGGCCACCTCATGCGAAGAGTTGACTCATTGGAGAAGACTCTGATGCTGGGAGGGATTGGGGGAAGGAGGAGAAGGGGACAACAGAGGATGAGATGGCTGGATGGCATCACTGACTCGATGGATGTGAGTCTGAGTGACCTTCGGGAGTTGGTGATGGACAGGGAGGCCTGGTGTGCTGCAGTTCATGGGGTCGCAAAGAGTCGGACATGACTGAGCGACTGATCTGATCTGATCTGATGAGTGCAATGGATATCTGTGTATTAATTTTATATCCTGCAACTTTACTATACTAATTGGCTAGCTCTAGTAATTTTCTGATGGGGTCTTTAAGGCTTTCTATGTATAGGATCATGTCATCTGCAAATAATGAGGGTTGTACATTTTCTTTTCCAATCTGGATTCCTCTTATGTATTTTTCTTCTCTGCTTGCTGTGGCTAGGACTTCCAAAACTATGTTGAATAGTAGTGGTGAGAATGGGCACCCTTGTCCTGATTTTAGAGGAAAGGCTTTCAATTTTTCACCATTGAGGGTAATGTTTGCTGTGGGTTCCTCATATATGGCTTTTATTATATTGAGGTATGTTCCTTATATGTCTGCTTTCTGGATAGTTTTTATCACAAATGGATGCTGAATTTCATCAAAGGCTTTCTCTGCATTTATTGAGATAATCCTATGGTTTTTATCTTTCAATTTGTTAATATGATGTATCACATTAATTGATTTGTGAATACTGAAAAATCCTTGCATCCCTGGAATAAAGCCCACTTGGTCATGATGTATGATCTGTTTAACATGTTGTTCGATTCTGTTTGCAAAAATTTTGTTGAGGATTTTTGCATCTATTTTTATCAGTGGTATTGGCCTGCAGTTTTATGGTTTTGTGGCATTTTTGTCTGGCTTTGGTATTAGGGTGATGGTGGCTTCATAGAATGAGTTTGGGATCTTGCCATCCTCTGCAATTTTCTGGAAGAGTTTGAGTAGCATATGTGTGAGCCTTTCTCTAAATTCTTGAGAGAATTCACCTGTGAAGCCATCTTCCTGGGCTTTTTTTTTGTTGGAAGATTTTTTTATCACAGTTTCAATTTCTGATGGGTCTGCTGAGACTTTGTTTTTCCCTGGTTCAGTTTGGAAGGTGTTCCGTTGTTGGGTGTTTATATACTTATAATTTTTATATCTTCTTCTTGGATTGATCCCTGGAGCATTATATAGTGTCCTTCTTGTCTCTTATCACAGTCTTTATTTCAAAGTGTATTTTATCTAATAGGAGTATTGCTACTCCTGCTTTCTTTTAGTCTCCATTTGCATGAACTATCTTTTTCCATGCCCCTCGCCCCCCCGCCCCAACTTTCAGTTTGTAAGTTTGAGGTGGGTCTTTTATAGACAGCAAATATAAGGGTTTTGTTTTTTTATCCATTTGGCTAGTCTTTGTCTTTTGGTCAGAGCATTTAACCCACTTACATTTAAGGTAATTACTAATAAGTATGATCCCATTACCATTTATTTTGTTGTTTTGAGTTCGTTTTTATAAACCTTTCCTGTGTTTCCTGTCTGGAGAAAATCCTTGAGCATTTGTTGAAGATCTGGTTTGGTGGTGCTGAATTCTGTCAGCTTTTGCTACTCTGTTAAGCCTTTGATTTCTCCTCATATCTGAAAGAGATCCTTGCTGGGTAGAGTAATCTTGGTTGTAGGTTTTTCTCTTTCATCACTTTAAGTATATCCTGCCATTCCCTTCTGACCTGAAGAGTTTCTATAAGATCAGCTATTATCTTTATGGGGATCTCCTTGTGTGTTATTTGTTGCTTTTCCCTTGCTGCTTTTAATATTTGCTCTTTGTATTTGATTTTTGTTAGTTTTGTCTTGGGATGTTTTGCCTTAAGTTGATCCTGTTTGGGACTCTCTGGGTTTCTTGGACGTGGGTAGCTATTATCTTTCCCATTTCCCATAGGGAAGTTTTTAGCTATTATCTCCTCAGTAATTTCTCATGCCCTTTCTTTTTGTCTTCTTCTTCTGGGACACATATAGTTTTAATGTTGGGGCATTTAACAATGTCCCAGAGGTCTCAGAGCTTGTCCTTATTTCTTTTTATGTTTTCCTTTTTTGTCTCTCTGCTTCATTTCTTTCCACCATTCTATCTTCCACCTCACTTAGCCTCTCTTCTGCCTCTGTTATTTTACTGCTGATTCCCTCCAGAGTGTTATTAATATGAGTTATTACACAGTTCATTATTGATGACTCTTTTTCATTTCTTCTAGCTCCTTGTTAAACATTTCTTAACAACTACCAGAATATAGTAAGGACACTCTAAATTTGGCAATTTTAACAAAATGAAGAGACAAAAGAATACCCAGCAGCTAAAGGAACAGGATAGATCCCCACCAATCCAAACCAAAGAGGAAGAGATAGGGAATCTACCTGATAAAGAATTCCGAATAATGATAGCGAAATTAAT
This sequence comes from Tragelaphus eurycerus, assembly GCA_935064755.1. Lineage (NCBI taxonomy): Eukaryota > Metazoa > Chordata > Mammalia > Artiodactyla > Bovidae > Tragelaphus > Tragelaphus eurycerus. The sequence goes on along the minus strand of CAKXYN010000057.1, from coordinate 1,034,212 downwards.
TCAAAATCTCGAAATCAAAATAGAATCACAGTTAAAGTGTCTGGAGACAAGGATTGAGAAGATGCAAGAAAGGTTTAACAAGGACCTAGAAGAAATAAAAAAGAGTCAACACATAATGAATAATGCAATAAATGAGATCCAAAACACCCTGGAGGCAACAAATAGTAGAATAACAGAGGCAGAAGATAGGATTAGTGAACTAGAAGATAGAATCCTAGAAATAAATGAATCAGACGAGAAAAAAGAAAAACGTATCAAAAGAAATGAGGACAATTTCAGAAACCTCCAGGATAACATCAAACGCTACAACATTCGAATCATAGGAGTTCCAGAAGAAGAAGATAAAAAGAAAGATCATGAGGAAATCCTTGAGGAGATAATAGCTGAAAACTTCCCTAAAATGGAGAAGGAAATTACCACTCAAGTTCAAGAAATCCAGAGAGTCCCCAACAGGATAAACCCAAAGCGAAACACCCCAAGACACATATTAATCAAATTAACAAAGATTAAATATAAAGAACAAATATTAAAAGCAGCAAGGGAAAAACATCAAATAACTCACAAGGGAATTCCCATAAGGATAACAGCTGATCTTTCAATAGAAACTCTCCAAGCCAGGAGGGAATGGCAAGACGTAATTAAAGTGATGAAGGAAAATAACTTACAGCCTAGATTATTGCATCCAGCAAGGATCTCATTCAAATATGAAGGAGAAATCAAAAGCTTCACAGATAAGCAAAAGTTGAGAGAATTTTGCACCACTAAACCACTTCTCCAACAAAAACTAAAGGACATTCTCTAGAGCAATACAATAATAGTGGGAGACTTTAACACCCCACTCATATAATCTGGCTGTAATAGACAAAGTAAAGAGGAAAACATATTTACCTATGAGCCTCCAAAAATTCAGTTCACTCAGGAGAGCTTAAAAAAAAAAAAAAAAAAGACTTCTTTGCTCACTCTGTGGAGGTTTATTGACTATTTTGTGGGTTTGGTACCACTTTGGGAAGTAGGCAGGAAGAGGTGACAAATGTGATCCTGTCCTAAATAATATATTGGGGTAAAGATAGACTTACCAATACAAAATACCAAGATGTGCCTAAAGATGAGGACACCCAAACTGGACTTTTTGTTTCCTGAACTTTTCATTTCGAGAACAAACCTCCTAATATAAGATGAACTCACCATGATTTTTTTTTTAAGTGTTCTTTGTGATTAAAAACAGAAAGCCATTGGTTAAGAAATTACATATACTCCTCCCCACCGTTACTCCCCTTCTTTCTTCCCATTTCCCTCCCACCCTCATTGATCCTTTCCCTTGTCCATTTTCCCCTGCAAAAAAAAAAAAAAAAAAAAAAAAACAACTTTTAAATATTTGTCTCTAGTCTATCTTTAACTCCATTTGGTGTTCAAGATTTTGGATCATCTTTACTATCATTATTCTGAATTCTTTTTCAGGTAGACTCCTTATCTCCTCCTCTTTTGTTTGATTTTTATCATGTTTCTTCATCTGGGGAACTTTTTCCTGCCTTTTTGTTTTGTTTAAATTTCTGTGTTTGGGATGCCCTCTCTGAAGGTTGGAATATCATGGTTCCTCTTAATTGTGAAGTCTTCTCTCTGTGGATGGGGTTTTACCAGTGTCTTGTCAAGTTTTCTTGGATAGGGAAACTTGTATCTGTGCTTTGATGAGTGAAGCTTGATCTCTTTTCTCTGGAGTGCTATAAAGTGTCCAGTAGTGAGTTTTGTGGGTGTCTAAAGAGTCGGACATGACTGAGCGACTGATCTGATCTGATCTGATGGATTTGGTATGGCTTTGGGCAGCCCGTCTTTTAAAGTTCAGGATTGTGTTCTTGTTTTGATGGAGAATTATCATGATATGTTTTTCAATGGAAGTTGTTGGCTCTTGAGTAGAGCTTTGTTTCAGTGTAGGTATGGAGACTTCTGGGTGGGGCTTTGTCTATTAATGTTCCCTGGAGTCAGGACTTCTCTGATGTTATAAACTTCTGGAGGTGAGCTTCCTGCCTCTGGGTTTCATTCCTCCTCTTACAGTAGCATCCAGATTTCTCCATCCATACTGCACAGAAGATAAAACCCATAAGTTAGTGGTGAAACAACTCTTCACACCCAAGAGCCCCCAGAGAGATTCACAGAGTTATATAGAGAAGAGGAAGGAAGGAGTTGGAAGTGACAAGGAGGAGAAAAGGGACAGTCAAAAAGGGAGAGAGAAATCAAACCAGTCATCAAATCCTTAAGTGAAAATGGATACTAAAGATTAGATTCTTAAAGGTACAAAATTGATAACAAATATCAAAAAGCAGAGACTAAAAATCTAGAATAGAGGTTAGGTTCTCAAAGATACAGTATAAAAATAAAAAACTAAATTGATCACAATAATTGAAAATATATATATGGAATTTGTCCTTTAAAAACAGTATTTTTTTAAAGGTATCAGTAGGATACAAAAATGAAAGTTAAAGTAATATGGAGTTATTTTTTTTAATTGATAAGTGATAAAAGTACAAATATATCTAGGACTTTCTTTGGTGCTGTTGTGGACAATGTGGGGTCAGTTCAACATCAGATAGTCCCCTGTTCTGGTTTGCACGTTTTCTCAAGGTCTATAGTTGCCCCTCAAATGCACAGTCTCAGCCTTAACTGCAGTTTTAATCTGTTGTACCTGTCACTTTGGGGATGGTTCCCCCTCTTTGTTTATTTTTTTCTTCCTTTATTTGCAAGTCTCTTCAGTGTCTAATTTCTTCTGTGACATGAGAGTGCAAAGGTGAACACTTATTTAGCCTCACTCGTTCAGGTGTGCTGTGGGAAGGGAGGGACACTGCAAACAATACTGCTGGCTTGTGTGAGGAGTGCTCACAGTGGATGTACCACACTGGGTTTGCCTCAACCCAAGGCAGCATGTACTTCGAGGGTCCATGCTGTGTAGGCTCCAGCCCACTCTGCAAAGGAACTGTCCCAAGTGAGCCATATGCACCCAAGTGCAGTGCATACACTTCCCATGTCTATGTGCTCAGGGTCTCTGGTGCTCCACAAGGGAAAAGACCCAGATGAGATGTGCAGTATTTACCCTTACTGGGTCCAAGCCACTAAGGTGATCAGGTGCTTGATAAGCTCACTGTCCCAGGTTGGCGGTGCATCTTATGCACCTCCCCAGTCCCTGCCACCTTTTTCCCAGGTATGTTGCAAGGGCACAGTTCCAAGTGTTGTCATATATCTCCTCTGTGAAGGTGATCTCAGGCTGCAACCCTCCTGGTGGATGTTGAAAAGTTTTTGCTGACCCACGAAAAGATGCCAGGATTCTTGGCCTCCAGAAGAGAAGAAGTCAATCTGGGGCCAGAGACGAGGCTTGATTGGTCAGAAGTTTTATGCAACAGAGTTTTATTAAAGTATAAAAGACAAAGAAAGCTTCTGACTTAGACATTAGAAGGGGGCAGAAAGAGTACCCCCTTGATAGTGTTAGCAATGGAGTTATATACCTTTTAATTAGTTATTACAATGAATCAAAAGAATGTCTCAAGTTTGTGAAAATTTTACCAGACCCATTCCCACAATTTACATTTTAGGATCACAAGATTAGAATTTAACTATAGAAAGATCCTCCAGACCCACTCCCACAATATACATTCTAAGATATCAGGATTAGTCAGTAGGTTTTCATGAAGGAGAAATTGTCCTCCAGCCAGATACATTGTTGTTGTACACTCCCTAGTACAGAGTTTAAACTGAGTTATGTAAATGATTAAGACTAAGGAATGTAGAGGGGAAAACAAAAAAATGTTTGTTCTTTTCTCCTCCTTGAGAATACTAGACTCCCAATCTCCACTTCGAGAGCCCCAGACTCCTTTTTCCTCCTTGGGGACCCTGGACTTCTTATCAATCTGCCTAGGAATTGACTCTCTCATTGCCCCCTTTTCTTTTAGGAGAATTATGTTGCCTAGGGAAAAGGGTATTGTTCTTTTTCCACAATTGTTTCTGAGCTGATAAAGGGTGCTGTCCCTAAGTTGGTGAGGCAACATATTCTCCTAACCCTCATATTGAAGGTTTCTGATCCAGGGGCCCCAAGTAGTAGTTGGAGGAGGCTGTGGCACTCGTAGGAGCTTGCACAACCATTTGTAACTTAAAAGCTTTCAGACGGTTAGAAACAAACCGTGTTTTACAGTTACAGATGTAAGTCAAAATAGTCATTAAACCAAGTTAAAACCTAATCAAAATTAATAGTTACATTATGTCCATAGTTACATCAGTCCATCTTAGGATTGTTAGGTGTCATCACAGACTTGAAGAAAGCCCTTTCCTTTGAGTGGAGAAATCCATCACGTTCAGTTCAGTTCAGTTCAGTCACTCAGTAGTGTTCGACTCTTTGTGACCCCATGAATCGCAGCACACCAGGCCTCCCTGTCCATCACCAACCCCCAGAGTTCACTCAGACTCACGTCCATTGAGTCAGTGATGTCATCCAGCCATCTCATCCTCTGGCCTCCTCTTCTCCTCCTGCCCCCAATCCCTCCCAGCATCAGAGTCTTTTCCAATGAGTCAACTCTTTGCATGAGGTGGCCAAAGTACTGGAGTTTCAGCTTTAGCATCATTCCTTCCAAAGAAATCCCGGGGCTGATCTCCTTCAGAATGGACTGGTTGTCAATTGATGAGGAGGGGAGTGCTCTGCAGACCCAGCAATTAGACCGACTGTGGAATGCAGCATAGGAATGAGCCCAGGACAGGAAGGCATTGTCTTGAGGGTCAAATGGCAGACTCGGGATTTTTGGAGTCAACAGATGTAGGCTCACATAGATTATCAAGCCCATCTGAAAAGTACAAAGTCAGAGCATAGAAAGTAAAGACATAAAATGATGCCACTTAGTTCTGGTCAGGGCACCACCTCTTAAGTCGAGTGATATACCCACGAATCAATTCCTTGCACTTTGACAGCTCTGGGAGAAGAAAGAATAACCTGGTAAGGGCCTTCCCAGAGGGACTCAAGGGATTGGCCCCCAGATACTAAAGTGTTTATCAGAACCTCGGTTCCTGGTTCAAACAGAGACTTGCTAGACTCAGAGGCTGGGTCAGGAGTCGTCTCCCAAAGTTCTGTTAATCCTTGTGGAAAAGCTGAGAGCTGAATTGCATAATTAGACCCAGGGCTTCAGGGTCTATAACAATGTCTGTGCATAAGAAAGGCCTTCCATAAATATATTCAAAGGGGGACAGTCCCTCCTTTTCAGGGGCAGGTGGAGCCCTCATTAAAGCTATGGGTAGAACTTTAATCCAATTGTCCTGCATCTCTTGAGTTAATTTGCATAGATGTCTTTTGACTTAATAATGTCATTAGACTTTTCCACCTTTCCTGAGGATTGGGGTCTCCAGGAACAGTGTAAGTGGTATTCTATTCATAGTGCTCTAGATACACCCTGAGTTACAGCAGCTTTAAAGGCAGAGCCAATGTCACTCTGAACCCTCCGTGGCATCCCAAACCTAGGGATAATTTCATGGATTAGAATCTTTCTAACCTCCTTAGCCTGTTCACTACGACAGGGAAAAGCCTCAATCTATCCAGTAAAAGTATCCACCCAAACTTGTAAACAAGAATAGCTGTTAGTTTTTGACATATGAGTAAAATCAATTTCCCAGTCCTCTACAGGATACTTTCCACTTAATTGTAATCCAGATTTTGCTATCTTTTCAGTCTCTGGGTTATTTTTTTGACAAATCTCACATCTTTTTATAATATTCTTTAAAGTTTTTCTTTTTTTTTTTAGTTTTCATTACATTTTTACCTTCAAATAAATGAGAAGCCATCTGGTAAGAACTTTCTACACCTAAATTAAAACTCTGGTGTAAACTCTTTAGAATTTTCCATTGAGCATTTTCAGGAATTATTAATTGTCCATCCTCAGACTATAACCATCCTTTATCAGTAATCTTTGCTCCTCTTTTCTCATATCTTTCTAATACTTCCTTAGTATATTGTGGTTTTTCCTGTTCCACAAGACCTGTCCAGATCAAAGGTGTCTGTAGTGAAGGGGTCTCATAAAAGTGCGGCTTTCCTGGCTTGACAGTCAGCCAGCTGATTACCTTCAGCTACTTTACTCCCATCCCTGCTGTGCTCTTTGCAATGCATAACAGCTACTTCTTTAGGACAATATATAGCAGTTCTTCTCTGAAATGCTTAATTGGTTCTTCTGTTGCTGTTTTAAACTGTCATTCTTTCCATATTGCAGCATGAGCATGTAAAGTCAAATAAGCATACTTAGAATCAGTGTAAATATTTACTTGATGTCTTTTGCTTAACTCTAGAGCTCGAGTCAGAGCCACAAGCTCTGTTAATTGAGCACTAGTTTCCTGGAGGAGAGATTTTGCTTCTAAACCTGTTCAGCAGTTACCACCAGGTAACCTGCTTTACACTTTCCATCCCAAACAAAAGAACTGCCATCTGTAAATATTTTCATGTCAGGATTATCTAATGGGGTATCCATTAGATCCTCCCAAGATGTATAGTTTAAAGTTAGAAATTGGGAACAAACATGATCAGGTGTTTCATTTTCCTTCTCAGAAAGGAAAGTGGCAGAATTTAATTTTCCACAAACTTTAAGCTTAGTTACTGGTCCTTCTAACAACAGTGACTGATATTTAAGAAGCCTACTGTCTGTCATCCAAGTATCAGCCTTAGAATTTAAGAGTCCACTCACATAAGGAGAAGTCAATACAGTATGATTTCATCCATTAATTATTTATAAAGCTTCAGCTGTTAATAAAGTTGTTTCCCCAATTACTCTTAGACAGTGGGGCCACCTGCGTGAAATTACATCTACTTCCCTGCTTAGATAACCAATAGGTTGCTGGTGAGGTCCTCGGAATTGTGTCAAAACTCCCAAGGCCATACCTTTTCTTTCAGTGACAAACATTAAATTCTGACCCTGTGGGCAAGCTTAAAGTAGGAGCTTGCAGGACAGCAGTCTGAAGAACCTTAAAAGCCTTTTGAGTATCTGGAGACCAAACTAGTTTGTGAGTTTGGGCCTGCTGAGTTTCAGCTATAAGTTTATGTAAATGTTAGGCAAGTTCCCCATAACCTGGAATCTAAATGTGACAGTAGCCTGTGATTCCCAAAAATCCTCTCAATTGTCTTAAAGTCATAGGTAGGGAATGATTTAGTATAGGTTTAATTCTCTCAGGGCCTATGACCCTAGTCCCTTTTGATACGATTAGGCCCAGATATCTAACCGATTGCTGACAAAGCTGAGCCTTTTCTCTTGATGCCTTGTAACCGCAGCCTGCCAGAAAGTTTAAGAAATCTTCTGAGGGTTTGAACAAGCTTCCCCTGTCTCAGCACAGAGCAGAATATCATCTACATACTGTAGTACCACTGCTTCGGAGTTATTAAAGTTTTGTAGATCCTGTGACAAACTTTGTCCAAATAAGCGAGGACTGTCATGAAATCTCTGGGGCAAAACTGGCCAGGTTAACTGAGAAGCTGGCTGCTAGGGTCTTCAAAGGCAAATAGAAATTGACTTTTCTCCACCAAAGGGACTGAATAGAAGGCATCTTTTAAATCAATTACTGAGAAATATTTGACTCATTCAGGAATTTCAGAAAATAGAGTATAAGGATTAGGCACCACAGGGTGTAAAGGAACTACAGCCTCATTTATTATACATACCTCTTAAACTAGTCTTCATTTATCATTTGATACAGTGGAAGTGAGAAATAGATTTAAGGGCCTAGATCTGATAGAGTGCCTGATGAACTATGGAATGAGGTTCGTGACATTGTACAGGAGACAGGGATCAAGACCATCCCCATGGAAAAGAAATGAAAAAAAGCAAAATGGCTGTCTGGGGAGGCCTTACAAATAGCTGTGAAAAGAAGAGAAGCAAAAAGCAAAGGAGAAAAGGAAAGATATAAACATCTAAATGCAGAGTTCCAAAGAATAGCAAGAAAGCCTTTTTCAGTGATCAATGCAAAGAAATAGAGGAAACCAACAGAATGGGAAAGACTAGGGATCTCTTCAAGAAAATCAGAGATACCAAAGGAACATTTCATGCAAAGATGGGCACGATAAAGGACAGAAATGGTATGGACCTAACAGAAGCAGAAGATATTAAGAAGAGGTGGCAAGAATACACAGAACTGTACAAAAAAGAGCTTCACGACCCAGATAATCATGATGATGTGATCACTGACCTAGAGCCAGACATCTTGGAATGTGAAGTCAAATGGGCCTTAGAAAGCATCACTATGAACAAAGCTAGTGAGGTGATGGAATTCCAGTGGAGCTATTCCAAATCCGGAAGAAGATGCTGTGAAAGTGCTGCACTCAATATGCCAGCAAATGTGGAAAACTCAGCAGTGGCCACAAGATTGGAAAAGGTCAGTTTTCATCCCAATCCCAAAGAAAGGCAATGCCAAAGAATGCTCAAACTACCGCACAATTGCACTCATCTCACACGCTAGTAAAGTAATGCTCAAAATTCTCCAAGCCAGGCTTCAGCAATATGTGAACCGTGAACTTCCTGATGTTCAAGCTGGTTTTAGAAAAGGCAGAGGAACCAGAGATCAAATTGCCAACATCCGCTGGATCATGGAAAAATCAAGAGAGTTCCAGAAAAACATCTATTTCTGCTTTATTGACTATGCCAAAGCCTTTGACTGTGTAGATCACAATAAACTATGGAAAATTCTGAAAGAGATGGGAATACCAGACCACCTGATCTGCCTCTTAAGAAATCTGTATGCAGGTCAGGAAGCAACAGTTAGAACTGGTCATGGAACAACAGACTGGTTCCAAATAGGAAAAGGAGTACGTCAAGGCTGCATATTGTCACCATGTTTATTTAACTTATATGCAGAGTACATCATGAGAAATGCTGGACTGGAAGAAACACAAGCTGGAATCAAGATTGCTGGAAGAAATATCAATAACCTCAGATATGCAGATGACACCACTCTTATGGCAGAAAGTGAAGAGGGGCTAAAAAGCCTCTTGATGAAAGTGAAAGTGGAGAGTGAAAAGGTTGGCTTAAAGCTCAACATTCAGAAAACGAAGATCATGGCATCTGGTCCCATCACTTCATGGGAAATAGATGGGGAAACAGTGGAAACAGTGTCAGACTTTATTTTTCTGGGCTCCAAAATCACTGCAGATGGTGACTGCAGCCATGAAATTAAAAGACGCTTACTCCTTGGAAGGAAAGTTATGACCAACCTAGATAGCATATTCAAAAGCAGAGACATTACTTTACCAACAAAGTTTCGCCTAGTCAAGGCTATGGTCTTTCCTGTGGTCATGTATGGATGTGAAAGCTGGACTGTGAAGAAGGCTGAGCGCCGAAGAATTGATGCTTTTGAACTGTGGTGTTGGAGAAGACTCTTGAGAGTCCCCTGGACTGCAAGAAGATCCAACCAGTCCATTCTGAAGGAGATCAATCCTGGTATTTCTTTGGAAGGAATGATGCTAAAGCTGAAACTCCAGTATTTTGGCCACCTCATGCGAAGAGTTGACTCATTGGAGAAGACTCTGATGCTGGGAGGGATTGAGGGCAGGAGGAAAAGGGGACGACAGAGGATGAGATGGCTGGATGGCATCACTGACTTGATGGGTGTGAGTCTGAGTGACCTCCGGGAGCTGGTGATGGACAGGGAGGCTGGCGTGCTGCGGTTCATGGGGTCGCAAAGAGTCGGACACAACTGAGCGACTGATCTGATCTGATACTCAAAATAGGAGTGTTGCATGGACTGTAACAGGAAATTAATAGCCCCTGCTCCTTTAAATTCTCGATGATGGATTTTAACCCTTCCTTCACCTCAGGTTTCAGTGGATACTGCTTCTTATGTGGAAACAAGTATGGGTCTTTGAGCCTGACAACTATAGGGATAGCATTTTGTCCTTTCTCTGTCCATTTTGAACAGAGAAAGTTGCCCCAGTATCTAGAAGGAAATCGACGGATTGGCCCCCCTACAGTTATTAATGTCCGGGGTTCCTCAGGTGTAATTAGGATAGGAGCTTGTGTGGGGAACCCCCGGCACCTTCAGTACTGATTGTCTTGAGAGTCTGACTCCTGAAACTTACACCTGTGGGGGCAATCTCTCCTCCAATGTGGTCCCTTGCAGACCAGATATGGAGACGGGGACAGCTTGGATGCCTGAGGGCAATCCCGCTTGAGGTGCCCCTCCCTTTCACAGTAATAGCAAACCCATCCCTTTTCACCTGCGTCCCTCTGGGCATTTTTGTCAGGTTGTTTAAGAATGGTTCTTACAATAATTATGAGGGCTTCCGCCTGTTCCCTTGTCTTTTTGCCTTTCTTTCTATTCCTCATGTTCCCTACCATAATAGACTGTTTGAGCCAGTTGTAACAGATTATCTCAAGACTGATTTGGTCCATACGCCTATTTTAATAGCTTACAGTGGATATCTGTAGCTGACTGAATGAGAAATCTGTCTTTTAAGATCGCTCTTCCCTCTTCAATTTCAGGATCAATCTCAGTGAATCTGCGAAGGGCTTCTCTCAGTCTATCTAGGAATTTACCAGGAGCTTCCTTCTTCTCCTGTTCTGTGTTTGCCAATTTGCCATAGTTTAAATGCTTAGCATGTGCCTGCCTGAGTTCTTCAAGAATACATCTGACAAAATGACTCTGATTCCATCTTCCTTTAGCTGTGTTGTAGTCCCAGTCTGCTTCTGTAGTTGGGACCACCTGACTCCCAGTGGGGAGGGCAGTTATCTCGTCCTCCCTCTTCCCTACTGACTCATTACCAAACCATTCGTCTCCATAAGCAACCACTTTTTCCAAAACTCGAGTCTTTGAGTCAGGAGTCAGCGTTTGTCCCAAGATGTACATCACATCCTTCCAAGTAAGGTCATAAAGCAGAGTAACACCTTTAAAAGCTCTAATATATTTTTCTGGGTCCTCTAAATAGTCTCTCAGATCCTCATTGATTCTTTGTATTTCTTGATAAGAAAAGGGCTTATTAACTCTCATAGACTGATTATTTCTCCCGATGGGTGCTTCATGAAGAGGCAACAGCTTGTGTGGCTGTTTCTCAGCCTCTCTCTGGCTGTTCTAAGCATATGACTCCAGAGATAGACTGGAGAAACCTACTTTTCTTTATCTCTTTGTCTCCTGTCCTCTATCTCATCTCTTACTTCGATGGTCTGAGTTTCTGTTGAAACCAGAGTAGTCTGAGGTCGTGTTGTTTGGACCTCTACTTGGGCAGCTTGAATTTCAGTTTGGGTTTTTACTGAGATAAAGGCAATCCGTCTTGGGGGGTTAGAGGGCAGAGTTCTCTGACTTTACTCAGTTTGGAGCCCCAGGTAGGGGGCAAAGTAGGAGAACAGGAGGGAGCAGAAGGTTTCACACCCAAATCTATACCCTAAGGACATAAGTCTGGCATATTTCACAGAGAGAAAAAGGGCAACACATATGCTACTTCTACCCGTTTCCCTTGTTTTCTACAGAACCAGTCTAATTGTAAAATCCCATGGACGGAGGATCCTGGTAGGCTCCAGTCCATGGGGTTGCTAAGAGTCGGACACGACTGAGCGACTTCACTTTCATTTTTCACGTTCATGCATTGGAGAAGGAAATGGCAACCCACTCCAGGGTTCTTGCCTGGAGAATCCCAGGGACGGGGGAGCCTGGTGACCTTCCATCTATGGGGTCGCACAGAGTCGGACACGACTGAAGCGACTTAGCAGCAGCAGCCGCAGCAGCATTATAATTAAGAGACCCTCCAACCAACCACTGTTCACCGTCCTCCAGTGGATACCGTGGCCATGCAGTATCACATAGGAAGACCAGATGTGTCTTCTTTAAGCTCTGGGTATCAAATCGATCCCAGTTTTTCAGGATATAGTTCAAAGGAGTAAGGCTGGAATTGTTAGCTCCCATCTGTAAGAGAGAAAAGTGACCGGCTCCATCTTTGTACCGGAGGCATCTCTTCCTGCTCTAGATGGGGTTGTAGACAGACTTAACACCAAAGCTTTTCTTTCCTGGTCGGACTTAGTCTGTCCCTTACCAATGCAGGCACCGTACTCATCGCTCCCGGTTTTACCACCGAGACGGGTGGGGATGCACCAGGGGTAGACCTGATTGGCATCCCAGTCTGATGTCCAGCTCCTCAACATTAAAACCTTGCTTGCCTCTGATGCCACCTGGGGTGCAATCAGAATAACCTCCCAGAATGCCTCCCAAGCTAAGACCGCTGGGGGAAACATTTGTCACCTGAGTGCCTGTGCACGACCCTGAGTATATTCCTGACCACAATAAGACTGGTACGAATATAAAACTGAGATGTTCCTTCCAAGCATCGCCATACCAGTATAAGAGCCTCCTCTGGTCCACTAAGAGCTAGCGTTACCAAAGGGAAAAAAAACCCATTGTAGTTCCAATCTGAGTAACCTTTAACCTCAGAGATGCTCTTGAAGCTAGAGCTCCATCAAGCTTCCGAACTTCCAATTCCTAGCGAGGCTAGGTGCTTCCTGACTACCAATCCAAGTTTGGGACCTAAGTCACAGTACACAGTAACAGTATAGATCACAAGTCCCTTGAAAGTCTATGATTCAACAGATTAGGTTAGTACTTCTAATTCCCAAGGAGTTATGAAATGGTCAAAAAGTTAGACCGAGAAAGGAGAGATCAGTCCACATACTTTGTCCATTTCTGGCCAGTCCCTGAAGGAGACATTGGGTGCCTCTTGGCACTGGCAGGTAGGTATAAAGCTCTGACAGGTTTCTGCCATAAGCCGTATGAGGTCACCATGGAAGCGCACAGCAGGGCTCCTCACTTGCTTTGCGCAAGGCGTGTCATTCATTCATACAAGCAAATCGTAGAGTTAGTAAAGTACAGCAGAAAACGTGTTCGCTAGAAGAACAAAGAACTAGAGCTCCGAACATCCTTACCTTGTCCTGAAGAATCCCAGAGGAGCCCCCAAGATGAAAGGTTGTTGCTGACCCATGAAGATTCCGGGATTCTTGGCCTCCAGAAGAGAATTCAGTCCGGGCCAGAGACGAGGTTAATTGCTCAGAGCTTTTGTGCAATAGAGTTTTATTAAAGTATAAAAGGGATAGAGAAAGCTTCTGACATAGGCATCATAAGGGGGCAGAAAGAGTATCCCCTTGCTAATGTTAGCAATGGAGTTATATACCTTTTAACTAGTTGTTACAATGAATCAAAAAAATGTCTCAAGTTTGTGACAATTTTACCAGACCCACTTTCACAATTTACATTTTAGGATAACAAGATTAGAATTTAACAATAGAAAGATCCTACAGACCCACTCCCACAATATACATTCTAAGATATCAGGATTAGTCAGTAGGTTTTCAGGAAGGAGAAACTGTCCTCTAGCCAGATACATTGTTGTTGTACAATTCCTAGTACAGAGTTTAATTGAGTTGTGTAACTAAGACTAAGGAATGTAGAGGGAAAAAACGTTTGTCCTTTTTTCCTCCTTGAGAATTCCAGACCTCTAATCTCCATTTCGCGAGTGCCAGACCCCTTTCTCCTTTTGGGGGACCCTGGACTTCTTATCAATCTGCCTAGGAATTGACTCTCTCAATGTGAACTATCCCAGGAAAATGTGTTAGCAACTGGCACCCTGCTCACAGTTTGATGCTAGTGCTGAGATTGTAGTAGCCCCTTGCTTTTTGGGCTCTGGCTATCACACACCTGCCTCTCTGCCTCTAGGGAAGGAAGTCCCTAAGTGGCAGCCAGCTTGCTCTCCTTTGGTATTTACTAAGGCACAATATTTTATTCAGTGAGCACACTTGGGGTTACTGTGCAGTGTTAGAGCCTTTTGCAATAAAGGTTTTTTTTTCCTTTTTGTCTCTCTGGCGATCAAAGGTTTGGGCTGCTATGTCACATTAGCTCCTTCAGATGGTTCTCAGGGCATTCAAGCCAGTCCTTACCCTAAGGACCAATAATTGACCCCACACCTCCCTGAATAGCCCCCACTCACTGCTGGTGGACAGGAGAGTCTGAGCAGCTTCTCCACTGGTAGTTGCACTTAGGTGTATATTCTGATATTTTGTCCTGTTCTATTGCCCTCTGAGATGCCAAAGCTCCCCACTGACATGCCTGTGAGGGTTTCCTATTGTGTTGCAACTTCTCCTCTTTCATGACTCCCTCTCCAGAATGGGTCTCTGTCCTTAATTCTTTTGTGTCTGTTTTTATCTTTTATATATATTTTTAAATTTTTTATTTTATTTTTTAACTTTACAATATTGTATTGGTTTTTCCATATGTCAACATGAATATTTGAAGAGATTGGTCTGCCTTTCTCAGTGCCTTGTGTCCTCTGCCAGAATTCAGAAGCTGTTTTGTAGAAGTTTCTCAATATTCAAGTGATCTTTTGATGAATTTGTAAGGGAGAAAGTGGTCTCCCCGTCCTATTTCTCCACCATCTTGGGATCATGCTCCCATCATTTGTTGTAGTACAATCAACCCTGCTTGATTGTTGATTGGACCTGTGAATATGATAGGCTAGTAATTCCTGTAATTTTATTGTTTTATAGAAGATTTTGTCTTAACAGACTAGAAGGGGAGATTAAAAGCAAAAGAAGTGCTGTCCTGCTGGCCTTGGAGAATAAGCTGCCACATTGTATAGAGGAGCCCATGACAGAACCATGGGTAGCCTTACGGAGCCAAGAATGGCTCTGTCTGGCCTCCTCTTCTAGAATTCAACCATCCAGACATCCCCAGATCCTGGTGATTGAGAATAAACATCTTCCTTAAAGTTGATGGGCCTCAAGTAGTAGCCAGAAAGAAAGATAGTATTTCAGCCCTATAATCGAAGGAACTGAATCCTACCAACAGCTAAGAAGCCTAGAAGAAGACCTTAAGCCTCAGTTGAAATCATAACGGTAGCTAGAGTTTTATAGCTTTGTGAGACTGTAAGCAGAGGAACCAGCAAGCTGTGCTGGAGTCCCAACACGTGGAAACTGAGTTAATAAATTCATCTTGTTTTAAGCTGTTAAATTCATGAAAGATGAGAGTGAAAATGCTGGCTTAAGATCAAAATTCAAAAAACAAATGTCATGGCCCATTTCTTCATGGTAAATAGATGGGGAAACAATGAAGACAGTGACAGACTTTCTTTTCTTGGGCTTCAAAATCACTGCAAATGGTGATCACAGCCACAAAATTAAAAGACACTTGCTCCTTGGAAGAAAATCTATGACAAACCTAGACAGCATATTAAAAAGCAGAGACATTATTTTACCAACAAAGGTCTGTCTAGTAAAAGTTATGGTTTTCCAGTACTCATGTATGGATATCAGAGTTGGACCATGAAGAAGACTGAGCACTGAAGAATTGATGCTTTTGAACTGTGGTGTTGAAGAAGACTCTTGAGAGTCCCTTGAAGTGCAAGGAGATCAAACCAGTCAATTCTAAAGGAAATCAGTCCTGAATATTCACTGAAAAGACTGATACTGAAGTTGAAACTCCAATATTTTGACCACCTGATGTGAAGAGCCAAATTATTAGAAAATACCCTGATGATGGGAAGGATTGAAAACAGGAGGAGAAGGGAACGACAGAGGATGAGATGGTTGGATGGCATCACTGACTCAACTCACATGAGTTTGAGCAAGCTCCAGGGGATGGTGAAAGACAAGGAAGCCTGACATGTCGCAAAAACAAAGTTTGTGATACTGTGATAATGTAACAACATAAAAATGGAAAAGTAACCAAAGGATCCTTACCTAGGAATCCAAGTTCTATCATGGATCCTAAAAATTGCCTAGGTTATATTATAAATATTTTAGGACACTGTCAGAAAGAATACATAAAATTAACTCTTGTTTCTGGAAAATGTTATTGGATGAATTTTATCACTTTATCTAAAGGAATACAAAGTTGAATATCTAAAGCAGAGTAATATAAAATGTCCTTGCAAAGCAGGACACTGACAGTCATCTATTTGAGAGATGTCTACGTGAATTACCAGAGGTTATTTCTGATTTTACTGTAAGTTGCATTTGATAGAAAAGAAAGACTTGGAGATTAAGAAAAGGAAGACTTCCTGTTGACGATGAAATAATGGGGAAGATGTACCTGTCAAGCAACTCTTAAGGAAGATGATTTTCTCAATCACCAAGACCTGAAGATGTTTGTATACTTGATTTTGGGGGAGGAAGCCTGACAGAACCAGCAAGTGTGCCTCTGGGTGTTATTATCCTCTGCCCTCAGCTCTTTGGGATGGGCTTACCTTTTTGGTAAGCATATGAGACTGAAATCCAAATAATTCTTCTAATTAGGAATATTTACTCAATATTTGTTGACAAGGTAATTGAAACCATTGTCTAGAATCAGGTTTGTGGATAGAATTTATTCACATTACTATCATCCTCCATTTTTATCAGTTATTCAGGATTAGTTTTACTCATTTGGGTTTCCCAGATGGCACTAACAGTAAAGAACCCAACTGCCAATTTACGAGACATAACACATAGGTTCAGTCCTGGGTCGGAAAAAGTCTCTGGAGGAGGCCATGGCAACTTACTCCATTATTCTTGCCTGCAGAATTCCATGGACAGAGGAACCTGACAGGCTATGGTCCATAGGGTCGCAAAGACTCAGATATGACTGAAGCGATTTAGCACATACTCATTTAATAAGAAAGATACTTGGACAAGATTGTAAATAAACTGGGGTGTGCCAGGTATGCAAGATAGTATGCAATAACCAATTTTAGTCATTTTGGTAACATTTTATTTATACTCAAATATGAAATAAAGAGAATTTTCCACATACAAAGATGCTAAGAAGTAGAACCAAAAAGTCAGGACACCTCAAAAAAGTGTGAGATTTTAGAAATAATTTTAATGTAGGGCAAGTTTTTAAGATACTTTGAAAGACAAGACTGGTAATAAAGAATAGAGGAAAGGAGTAAAAAATATATATTAATGCATCCATCATTGTAAATAGTTACTAGTCATATTTCAACTTCTTAAAATGTTTTCTGTGTCAAAAATTTATATTTCTTAATTTCTCTATTTACCTTTCAACATGTATCATATGACCAGAATATCATCCTCATAATTACATTAAAAGGTCAGGCACCCACCTTGCCCAGCATCAGACCTGAGCAATTAACACTGTGTCTTCCCTTCACCTCCTTTTGGTCCGCATAACATTAGTAGAGAAAGTCCCCAATCTGTGAGATGTCCACCGAGTCTAATTCCATACCTCTAAATGGGTTCTTCATGGATACTCAATATCCTCCTTTCTATTACCTTTAAAGTTCCCTAGCTCAGTTCTCTTTTGTTAATAAGTTCATTTTTTTAAGATTCCATATATAAGCAGAATAAGATATATACTCTTTCTTTGTTTGACTTACTCCACTTAGTATGATAATCTCTAGGTCCATCCATGTGGCTGCAAAAGGCACTATTTCATTCTTTTTTATGGCTGTGTAGTATTCCATTGAGTATGTGCACCACATCTTCTTTATCCATTCATCAATTGATGGGCATTTAGGTTTCCCCATGTCTTGTCCACTGTATAAAGCTGCTTTGAGCATTGGAGTGCATATATCTTTTTGAAGTATGTTTATTTCTTAAATATACCCAGGAGTGGGATTGCTGAATCATATGGTAGCTCCAGTTTTAGTTTTTTATATAATCACCATACTGTTCTCCATAGAGGCTGTACCAATTTACATGGAGAATGTTTGCTCTTATTTGATTCCAAAAAGCAGAGCTTGGATTCTTAGGTAAAATTACAGAGATGCTCATTTAAGTTCAATATTCAATTATCAACAAATATTTCTGGTACCTCGGAGAAGGCAATGGCACCCCACTCCAGTACTCTTGCCTGGAAAATCCCACGGACGGAGGAGCCTGGTAGGCTGCAGTCCGTGGGGTTGCTAAGAGTCAGACATGACTGAGCGATTTCCCTTTCTCTTTTCACTTTCATGCATTGGAGAAGGAAATGGCAACCCACTCCAGTGTTCTTGCCTGGAGAATCCCAGGGATGGGGAAGCCTGGTGGCCTGCCATCTATGGGGTCACACAGAGTTGGACACGACTGAAGTGACTTAGCATAGCATAGCATGGCATTTCTGGTACCTACTATATACCAGGCATTATTCTAGGGACTGGGGATTCCGTGGTAATAAAATATAGTCCCTCCTTTCTTGAAGTTTATATTCTGTGCAGCATCAACAAATAAACAAATACATCTATAGCGTAAAGTCAGGTAGCAATAAGAATTGTGAAAAAAGTTAAAATGGATAAAAGAATAAGAATGACTACAAGTCTTGCTGAGTTGACTTTAAAAGTAGACAAATTATTTTGGAAGCAAGTTGTGCAAAGCCTTGGAGGGAGATTGTTCCCATCAGAGCAAATAAAATCACATTAGAAGAGTAAGTAAAACATCTTAATTTGGAAATATGAGAAATCAGTTTCTTTGTGATTTAGTGGACTCTCTGTCCCGGCACTGTTCAGAGTCTGCATTACTTGCCAGGGAATTTAAGAAAGCTACTTCTGCATTATTTATGACTAGTTGCAACTAGTCAACTTTGATATATATCTTTCCAGCTTTAAGATGTTGTATATTTGCTTGCCATGATTGTATAATTAGAACTTGAATAAGAGACAGCTAGGAGGAGAAAAGATGCAAAAATCTCTTTGGTGAAGCAAAAAAGAAAGCTATAGGTTTGTAGACTATGTATGAATTTGCTCTATATTAACACTGAAGTTTGGGAAAAGATAGAGCTAAACATAAAAATAGGGAGGAGGCATGATGAATCAGAAGCTAAAGTAATTTAGGTCACTTAACTATGTACAGATGTGTAACTCTTCTCCAAATGATTCAGAAATCATAGGAAATGACTTGTAAGAGCTGATACTAAACTTCATATGGGAAGTAATTTCATAAGAAACAATTGTCTGTAATTCTCACATGATGTATCATTTCAAATTAGAAAATCAAAAATGGTTGAAAAGTATTTGTAGATTTATTTGTGATCTTCAGAAGAAAAGTATTGCCACAGATTCACTTTCATTTTTACTTTTATTTTTAAACATCAGGCAGCACAATTAGGCAGCACACAAAGGTAATTAGAATCAAAAGTTATTTACTGTTGAAACTTAAAAAAAAAAAATTGATTTTTTTTTGTGTGTCTTTGGAGCTTCAGCAAAGAAAATGTGTTAGAAAACTAAACTGAAGGGTGTTAATATTTCCTATCAAAACCTCTAGAATTATAACATGGTATTTTATCTTTTGGAGTAAAAAATAAATGCCACAGTGATAGGTAAAAAATGTGGACATATTTCAACATCAAAACTTGGCATTCAAAATAGACTTACAAAGATTATATCTGTACCTCAAATTCTGACTAATCAAGTTGTTTTGCAAACCAGAAAAACCTCTTTTTTTCTTCACCTGCGTGTAGTTCCTTTCCTAAGTGGACACACTGAAGTCAGTGAAAACTATACACAGAAATTAGAAACCACAAGCAGTAGGAGAATGGAGACCAGGAGGCTTCATAGCTGTTTAACAGAAGAGGAAAACTGAGTGACAAAAGGGTAAGATATTTTTGACATATCTCATTGTGAATCAACGGAGAAGGCAATGGCACCCCACCCCAGTACTCTTGCTTGGAAAATCCCACGGACGGAGGAGCCTGGTGGGCTGCAGTCCATGGGGTCGCTAAGAGTCGGACACACTGAGCGACTTCACTTTCTCTTTTCACTTTCATGCATTGGAGAAGGAAATGGCAACCCACTCCAGTGTTCTTGCTTGGAGAATCCCAGGGACTGGGAGGCCTGGTGGGCTGCCGTCTTTGGGGTCACAAAGAGTCGGACACGACTGAAGTGACTTAGCATTAGCACTGTGAATCAAAATAAAGTACCCGTAATTGAACACAAACGTTTCTAGTTGCTGGACCAGCTCCAAGCTAATTCTTCTCAATTGAAATTTGTGGAGAACAGATACGCCACTGTGGTACATATGAAGTTCATTCACCCTACCTCTTTGCTGAACACATTTGTGTATCACACGTGTATATTTAGCTAAAGAAGAGCTACATTTTGCCAAGTTCTCATCCAACGTATTTTTCTAGTGGCATAAGGGGTGACTAGAAGAATTTGGTAAAGAGGCCAGGGATGATAAATAAGAGGGGTCAGGCTGAAATGAAGGTGGATTAATGTAATGCATTTAGAACACACAGTTTATAACATTCTTCCTGCTTTGCTTTTGTGTTTTTGAATGAGTATATTGTCAGGAAGAGCAGTGAGCCTGAAGTATATGAAATGTAGAAGATTACAGAAGAGAAACAGCTGCTCAAAGCCAAGTTTAAAGACATCTTTCATGGAGACCACATGTCTTCAGTCTAATGAAGGTAGAGAACAATTTAACAGTGAGTGAAATAAAACAATTAACAGGCATTATAGTTTAGGGAAGAATACTGTACTTAGGGAATAACAGTTTGTAAAATGATACGTATATCATTCTATTCTTAATTTTTGTAGACTTGTTTTTTTATTTTTCTGTAATTAGTATGGGCATAGTAAACTTGTGAAACTTAGAACCTAGGAGAAAAACTTATACTGAGAACTCATCTCACATATACCCATGATAATTAGCACTTTAGACACTGTGAACAAATTGAAATTCAGGATAAGCTAAAGAATGTTTGTAGGAACTTCCGATCTCCAGGGATCTGCACAGGCTATTTCCTTTGTAAAAAATACTTGTCCACACAAACTCAATTCCCTAATATTTAACTATCTTCCTATATTTAGACATTTTCCCTGGAAGCTTTCTATGCTCCCAAGACTGAATTAGGTCTGTGCTTGTATATATGTAGTTTTATTATACTTATTATAATCCTCATTGATTTTCTTGAAGACAGGAATGGTGTCTGGCTAACCCAGCACAGCTCTTCCTAGCTGAAAGTGTTTCAGATTTATTAGAACTTGAAGTCAGATGAGGAGTCAGGAAAGCTGTAAAAAGTGACCAAATTATGAAGAATCTCAAAAGAACTTTAAGGAATTTGGTTATGATCCAAACATCTACTCAGTGTAAATTAGAGCTCATAAACATCCTAAAATAGAGTAGTAATTTGCATTGCCACCAAGTCTTAGAGTAACAAAAAAAATCAATTGATTAAAAATATATTTATACTAGATACCAGGAACCCTTGGGGGACTATTTAATTCTGCTGGTACATTATCTTTCCAGGCATATATCTGACATTTGATGGGACAGAGTCCAGCAGTTGTTCCTACTCATAATTAAAACCCTCAGATGCTTAAAAGATGGTGATTGTGTTGTGAAGTGCACACTTGTTCTGCACAGTATCCTGTCCTTTCGTCTTTCTTCTGCATTGTGTGTTATAGGAGCTTAAGGCAGGGGCATTTTTACTTTGTAGTTTCCCTTGGATTTGCCCTTGTCAACACATACATATGGGCTCAACCACTGGCAACTCGGAGGTTCACTGATAAAATGCCCCCCTCCCTGGAACAATGACAAATTTCTCTATCCTCATATGATGAAAAAAATTGAGAATGATAAGTTGCCCTTTTTTGTTTTGGACTCATATATAGGAATAACGGATTTCCCTTGTAGCTCAGTCAGTAAAGAATCTGCCTGTAATGTGGAAGTCCTGGATTCAATTCCTGGGTCAGGAAGATCCCCTAGAGAAGGGAATGGCAACCCACTCCAGTATTCTTGCCTGGAGAATCCTCACGGACAGAGGAGCCTGGCAGGCTACAGTCCATGGGATCACAAGAGTTGGACACAACTTAGCGACTGAACCACCAAACAACCATAAGAATAACAATATGAATACCTTCTGAAAATGTTGACATGTTTCAGTTTTAAAGAAAAAAGGCATTTCTCTGGCTTTCAGTATTCTAAATGGCATATATCTCTTTTGTTTATATCAATCTCAAAAGGTTGGTAATCAGTGTCACTTTGGTTTTAATTTTCACAGGATTTGTAATCTAGTCTAGTAGGTTTTGAAGGTAGCAAATCATGACCAGATAGTTTCCTTAAAATAATATGATCATTTCTTAACAGATTTCTGCTACTAGGGCTTTGGACCATTGAATTAGCCATAAATCTTACATACCCTTTAGATGTCAACCTAATACAATATGTTGGTGGGGAAAATAGCCCATAAAGGTTGAGTGATACTGGAACCCTTCTGGGCTTAACGTACAGACCACGTGGGAAATCCTGAGGAAGCTCAGATAGAGCCAACACTACTGGTCCTTGGGCAGGGAAAGAATGCAAGCATGGAAAAGTGTGAATAAGTCATTTCATATATAATAAGAAGTATTAGGAAGGAATAAATAAAGTCACTCTTGGATACAATATGTAAAGCAACAGCAGAGATCACCTTGCCTATGATGGGTTGCATATGGAGGGTTAAATTTGCTCTTTATTCTTTGGTGGGTTTCAAGAGAAGATAAAATACCATTTATGTAAAAAATTTTAAAGTACTTTGATTATAGCATTTTGTAAAATATGAAGGCTAAGTTGATATTAATAAAACACATTTTGAAAAAAAGTTAAACTATAAAGTCTGTGTGTACATGCTCAGTCGATTCAGTCATGTCTAACTCTTTGCTACACATGGACAGTCGCCTGCTCAGCTCCTCTGTCCATGGGATTTTCCCAACAAGAACAGGAGTAGATTGCCATGCCTTCCTCTAGGGGATCTTCCTGATGTAGGGATTGAACATGTGTCTCCTGCATTGCAGGTGGATTCTTTACCACTGACCCACCAGGGGAGGCTGTGGTTTGACAAATTAAATTTGAAGTTTAATTGTAAACTTTAAATTTAAACTTTTAATTGTAAACTTTAAATTAACTTAAAATATATTTAAAGGGAAGAAGATATGAAGAAATAGAGGTTTGAATTATTGAATTAACTTTTCCCAAAAAAATACGTACCTTAAGAAGAAGAATTAAAATTTTAGCACCAAGATTACACATTATTTACAATTGATTCAGTGATGTATTAAATCCCCTTCATGGATCACTGCCTGATCATGGTGAAGGGGCTTGCATAACTCAATTAAACTATGAGCCATGCTGTGTAGGGCTACCCAAGACAGAAGGATCGTAGTGAAGAGTTCTGACAAAATGTGATACACTGGAGAAGGGAATGGCAAACCACTCCAGTATACTTGAGGTGAGAACCCCATGAACTGTATAAAAAAGCACAAAGGTATGACACTGAAAGATGAGCCCTCAAGGTTGGTAGGTGTTCTATATGCTCCTGGGGAAGAGCAGAGGAATAATAGCTCCAGAAAGAATGAAGTGGCTGAGCCAAAGTGGAAACGACACTCAGTTGTGGATGTGTCTGGTGATGAAAGTAAAATCCAATGCTGCAAGAACAATATTGTATAAGACCATGGACTGTTGATGAGAGTGAAAGTGGAGAGTGAAAAGGTTGGCTTAAAGCTCAACATTCAGAAAACGAAGATCATGGCATCTGGTCCCTTCACTACATGGGAAATAGATGGAGAAACAGTGGAAACAGTGTCAGACTTTCTTTTTCTGGGCTCCAAAATCACTGCAGATGGTGACTGCAGCCATGAAATTAAAAGACGCTTGCTCCTTGGAAGGAAAGTTATGACCAACCTAGATAGCATATTCAAAAGCAGAGACATTACTTTACCAACAAAGGTTCGCCTAGTCAAGGCTATGGTCTTTCCTGTGGTCATGTATGGATGTGAGAGCTGGACTGTGAAGAAGGCTGAGCGCTGAAGAATTGATGCTTTTGAACTGTGGTGTTGGAGAAGACTCTTGAGAGTCCCTTGGACTGCAAGAAGATCCAACCAGTCCATTCTGAAGGAGATCAATCCTGGACTTTCTTTGGAAGGAATGATGCTAAAGCTGAAACTCCAGTATTTTGGCCACCTCATGCGAAGAGTTGACTCATTGGAGAAGACTCTGATGCTGGGAGGGATTGAGGGCAGGAGGAGAAGGGGACGACAGAGGATGAGATGGCTGGATGGCATCACTGATTTGATGGATGTGAGTCTGAGTGACCTCTGGGAGCTGGTGATGGACAGGGAGGCCTGGCGTGCTGCGGTTCATGGGGTCGCAAAGAGTCGGACACGACTGAGAGACTGATCTGATCTGATCTGATCTGATGGACTGTTAGGTCCATGAATCAAGGTGAATTGGATATGGTCAAGCAGGGGATGGCAAGAGTAAACATCAATGACTTAGGAATTAGTGAACTAAAATGGACAGGCATAGGTGAATCTAATTCAGATGACCCTTGTATCTACTACTGTGGACAAGAATCCCATAGAAGAAATGGAGTAGTCCTCAAAATCAATGAGTCCAAAATGTGGTACTTGGTTGCAACCTCAAAAATGACAGAATGATCTCAGTTCATTTCCAAGGCAAACCACTCAGCATCACAGTAATCCAAGTCTGTGCCTCAACCACCGATGCTGAAGAAGCTGAAGTTAATCAGTTTTATGAAGACCTATGTTGCTGCTATATACTATATTAAGTCACTTCAGTCATGTCTGACTCTGTGTGACCCCATAGACGGAAGCCCACCAGGCTCCCCCGTCCCTGGGATTCTCCAGGCAAGAACACTGGAGTGGGTTGCCATTTCCTTCTCCAGGGCATGAAAGTGAAAAGCGAAAGTGAAGTCGCTCAGTAGTGTCCAACTCTTAGTGACCGTGTGGACTACAGCCTACCAGGCTGCTGCTGCTGCTAAGTCGCTTCAATTGTGTCCGACTCTGTGCAACCCCATAGACAGCAGCCCACCAGGCTCTGGCATCCCTGGGATTCTCCAGGCAAGAACACTGGAATGGGCTGTCATTTCCTTCTCCATTGTGTGAAAGTGAAAAATGAAAGTGAAGTCGCTCAGTTGCGTCCGACTGGTAGCAACCCCATGGACTGCAGCCTACCAGGCTCCTCCATTCATGGGATTTTCTAGGCAAGAGTACTGGAGTGGCTTGCCATTGCCTTCTCTGATGAAGACCTATAAGACCTTCTAGAACTAACACTCAAAAAAAAAAAAAAAAAAGTTCTGTTTCATTTCAATAGGGAATTGGAATGTGAAAGAAGGAATTCAAGAGATACCTGGAGTAATAGGCAAGTTTGGCCTTGAAGTACAAAATGAGGAAGGACAAAGGCTAACAGAATTCCGCCAGGAGAACACACTGGTCATAACGAACATCCGTTTTCAACAACACAAGAGACGACTTAACACATGGACATCACCAAATAGTCAACATTGAAATCAAATTGATTACATTCTTGCTGCTGATGATAGAGAAGACATGTACAGTCAGTAAAACAAGACCTGGAGTTGACTGTGTCTCAGATCATCAGCTCCTCATAGCAAATTTTAGGCTTAAACTAAGGAAAGTGGGGAAAATCACTAAGCCAATCAGGTGACTTAAATCCCCTATGAATATACAGTGGAGGTGATAAATAGGTTCAAGGGATTAGATCTGTAAACAGAGTGCCTGCAGTACTATGGACAGAGGTTTGTAACATTGTATAGGAGGCAGTAAACAAAGCTATCCCAAAGAAAAAGAAATTCAAGAAGGCAAAGTGGTTGTCTGAGGAGGCTTTACAAATAGCCAAGGAAAGAGGAGAAGTTAAAAGCAAGAGAGAGAGGAAAAGGTACACCCAAACTAAATGCAGAGTTCCAGAGAATAACCAGGAGAGACAAGAAAGCCTTCTTCAATGTACAATGCAAAGGAATAGAGGAATACAATAAAAGGGAAAGACTAGAAATCTCTTCCGGAGAAGGCAATGGCACCCCACTCCAGTACTCTTGCCTGGAAAATCCCATGGACGGAGGAGCCTGGTAGGCTGCAGTCCATGGGGTCGCTAGGAGTTGGACACGACTGAGCGACTTCACTTTCACTTTTCACTTTCATGCGTTGGAGAAGGAAATGGCAACCCACTCCAGTGTTCTTGCCTGGAGAATCCCAGGGACGGGGGAGCCTGGTGGGCTGCCGTCTATGGAGTTGCACAGAGTCGGACACAACTGAAGCGACTTAGCAGCAGCAGCAGCAGAAATCTCTTCAAGAAAATTGGAAATATCAAAGGAACATTCATCCAAAGAAGGGCACAATAAATGACAGAAACAGTAAAGACCTAACAAAATCAGCAGAGATCAAGAAGAGACGGCAAGAATACAAAGTATGCTGCTGCTGCTGCTGCTAAGTCGCTTCAGTCGTGTCCGACTCTGTGCGACCCCATAGACGGAAGCTCACCAGGCTCCCCTGTCCCTGGGATTTTCCAGGCAAGAACACTGGAGTGGGTTGCCATTTCCTTCTCCAATGCATGAAAGTGAAAAGTCAAAGTGAAGTCGCTCAGTCGTGTCCGACTCTTAGCGACCCCACGGACTGGAGCCTACCAGGCTCCTCCGTCCATGGGATTTTCCAGGCAAAAGTACTGGGGTGGGGTGCCATTGCCTTCCCCGATACAAAGTATAACCCTACATAAAATATCTTAATGACCCGGATAACCACAATGGTATGACCACTCACTTAGAGCCAGACATTCTGGAGTATGAAGTCAGGTGGGCCTTAGAAAGCACTTTTGCCAATAAAACTAGTGGAGCTGATATAATTCCAGCAGAGCTATTTAAAATCCTAAGAGATGGTGGTGTTAAAGTGCTGCACTCAATATGTCAGCAAATATGGAAAACCCAGCAGTGGCCACAGGACTGGAAAGGATCAATCCTCATTCAAATTCCCAAGAAGGGCAGTACTAAAGAATGTTTAAACCAATGGACAATTGCACTCATCTCCCATACTAGTAAGGTTATGCTCAAAATCCTCCAAGCTAGGCTTCAGCATCATGTGACCTGAGAACTTCCAGATGTTCAAGCTTGGTTTAGAAAAGGGAGAGGAATCAGAGATCAAATTGCCAACATTTGCTGAATCATAGAAAAGGAAAGGAATTTCCAAAAAACCCCTCTGTTTCATTGAGTACTCTAAAGTCTTTGACTATGTGTCACATAACAAACTGTGGAAAACTCTTAAAGAGGTGAGAAAACCAGAACATCTTACCTGTCTCATGAAAAACCTGTATGCTGTTCAAGAAGAAACAGTTAGAACCTTAGATAATCATGATGGTGTGATCACTGACCTAGAGCCAGACATCCTGCAATGTGAAGTCAAGTGGGCCTTAGGAAGCATCACTAGGAACAAAGCTAGTGGAGGTGATGGAATTCCAGTGGAGCTATTCCAAATCCTGAAAGATGATGCTGTGAAAGTGCTTCACTCAATATGCCAGCAAATTTGGAAAACTCAGCAGCGGCCACAAGATTGGAAAAGGTCAGTTTTCATCCCAATCCCAAAGAAAGGCAATGCCAAAGAGTGCTCAAACTACCGCACAATTGCACTCATTTCACACGCTAGTAAAGTAATGCTCAAAATTCTCCAAGCCAGGCTTCAGCAATATGTGAACCGTGAACTTCCTGATGTTCAAGCTGGGTTTAGAAAAGGCAGAGGAACCAGAGATCAAATTGCCAACATCTGCTGGATCATGGAAAAAGCAAGAGAGTTCCAGAAAAACATCTATTTCTGCTTTATTGACTATGCCAAAGCCTTTGACTGTGTGGATCACAATAAACTGTGGAAAATTCTGAGAGAGATGGGAATACCAGACCACCTGATCTGCCTCTTGAGAAATCTGTATGCAGGTCAGGAAGCAACAGTTAGAACTGGCCATGGAACAACAGAATGGTTCCAAATAGGAAAAGGAGTACGTCAAGGCTGTATATTGTCACCATGTTTATTTAACTTATATGCAGAGTACATCATGAGAAATGCTGGACTGGAGGAAACACAAGCTGGAATCAAGATTGCCGGGAGAAAGATCAATAACCTCAGATATGCAGATGATACCACCCTTATGGCAGAAAGTGAAGAGGAATTCAAAAGCCACTTGATGAAAGTGAAAGTGGAGAGTGAAAAGGTTGGCTTAAAGCTCAACATTCAGAAAACGAAGATCATGGCATCTGGTCCCATCACTACATGGGAAATAGATGGAGAAACAGTGGAAACAGTGTCAGACTTTGTTTTTCTGGGCTCCAAAATCACTGCAGATGGTGACTGCAGCCATGAAATTAAAAGACGCTTACTCCTTGGAAGGAAGGTTATGACCAACCTAGATAGCATATTCAAAAGCAGAGACATCACTTTGCCAACAAAGGTTCGCCTAGTCAAGGCTATGGTCTTTCCTGTGGTCATGTATGGATGTGAGAGCTGGACTGTGAAGAAGGCTGAGCGCCGAAGAATTGATGCTTTTGAACTGTGGTGTTGGAGAAGACTCTTGAGAGTCCCTTGGACTTCAAGGAGATCCAACCGGTCCATTCTGAAGGAGATCAGACCTGGGATTTCTTTGGAGGGAATGATGCTCAAGCTGAAACTCCAGTATTTTGGCCACCTCATGCGAAGAGTTGACTCATTGGAGAAGACTCTGATGCTGGGAGGGATTGAGGGCAGGAGGAGAAGGGGACGACAGAGGATGAGATGGCTGGATGGCATCACTGACTCAATGAATGTGAGTCTGAGTGACCTCCGAGAGCTGGTGATGGATAGGGAGGCCTGGCGTGCTGTGATTCATGGGGTCGCAAAGAGTCGGACACGACTGAGCGACTGATCTGATCTGATCTGATCTGATGGAACAACTGACTGGTTCAGGATTGAGAAAGGAGTACAACAAGGCTGTTTTTTGTCACCCTGTTTATTTAACTTATACACAGATCATGTCATATGAAATGACAGGCTGGATGAATTACAAGCTGGAATCAAGACTGCCCAGAAAAATATCAACAACCTCAGATATGGGGATGATACCACTCTAATAGCAGAAAGTGAAGAAGAATAAACAACCTCTTAATGAGGGTGAAGATGAGTGAAAAAGCTGGCTTAAAACTCAGATCATGAAAAAAACTAAGATCATGGCATCCAGTCCCATCATTTCATGGCAAATAGAAGAGAAAAAGGTGGAAGTAGTGACAGATTTCCCCTTCCTGGGCTCCAACATCACTGTGAATGGTAACTGTAGCCATGAAATAAGAAGACGATTGCTTCTTGGCAGAAAAGCTATGTCACACTAGCCAGTATGCTAAAAAGCAAAGACATTACTTTGCCTACAAAATCCTCATAGTCAAGGCTATGGTCTTTCTAGTAGTCGTGTATGGATGTGAGAGCTGGACAATAAAGAAGACAGAGGGCTGAAGGATTGATGCTTTCAAACTGTGGTGATGGAGAAGACTCTTGAAAGTCCCTTGGACAACAATGAGATAAAACAGTCAATCTTAAAGGAAATAAACCCCAAATACTCATTGGAAGGACTGATGCTGAAAATGAAGCTTCAATACTTTGACCACCAGATGTGAACAGCCAACTCATTGGAAAAGACCCTGATGTTATAAAGGATTGTAGGCAGGAGAAAAGGGCAACAGAGGATGAGATGGTTGGATCACATCACCAATTCAATGGACATGAACACCTGCCTACAGATTAAATTTGCATCTGTGAAACACTGGAGTAGATCATGCCCATTGTATTAGTCTCTTGTGACTGCTGAACCAAACTGCTGCAAATAAAACAAGGATTTATCCTTTCATGGTTCTAGAGGACAGAAGTCAAGGTATTGGCAGAATCACACTACCTCTAAAGGTACTAAGGGAAAATGTTTCATTGCCTCTTCCAGCTTTTTGTGGGTCCTTGGCCGTATCACTCTAATCTGTATTCAAGTGGCCTCTGTATTCAAGTGGCCTTCTCCCCTCTGCCTATTCATGTCTTTTTCATTGGATTTAGGGCCAACCCTAAACCAGCATGAGTTCACCTTGCATGGGTGTGTGCTAAGTGGCTTCTGTTTTGTCCGACTCTTTGGGACCCTATGGACTGTATTCCGGGAGGCTACTCAGTCCATGGGATTCTCCAGTCAAGAATACTGGAGTAGGTTGCTATGCCCTCCTCCAGGGGGGTATTCTCAATCCAGGGGCCAAACCCCTATTTCTTACATCTCCTGCATTGGCAGGCAGGTTCTTTACCACTAGTGCCACCTGTGAAGCCCATGAATTCATCTTGATCCTTAAATAATTGCATCTTCAAAGCTCCCATTTCCAAATAAGATCAGAGTCTGAAATTTTTGGATAGACAAGAATTTGGCAGGTGGAGTGGGGGAGATGCTCCATCCAACCCACTACATTAAATCTGTCAAAAGATAAGTAAGTTATAATCTTTTGGAGTTCTCTCATCTTTCAGGATTTTAGGTTACTGCTTAAAAAATGTTTATCCCATCATATTTAAGCAATTCCTGGGCTCTGAAGAAAGATCAGTGTTGAGTGTAAATATTAAAAACATTAGAAACAAACATATCAAGAGATGCCCCAGAATTCTAAAATTAGATCAGAATTTATTCCTAAAGAAATTGCATGTGCATATTTTCCTTTCTATTGAATTTTTACTGAATCTTCATGTAAAATTTTTAATGGGAGAATTTGAAACAGATGTTTGTAGCCTTTCCCTGTATTATAATAGATATATAGAAAGAAGGACCCAATGCAAATTTTAGTTTCTTACATGTATGTCTATCTGATGTTTTTCAATACAATTATCAAAGTAGACATGACCATTTGTAAATTCTTATATATTATTTTTTATTCAATAATACAGTGTGGGTAGCTTATCAATATTTTCTTATGTTGATATTAGAAAAATACTTTATAATCCTTTATTACTATAAATGTAGTGCATAGAACATAAATCCATGAGTCTGTTTTTCAAAGAGGAATGTCGGTAATTTCAATGCCTCCTGTAATTGTCATTTAGACTTTTATTAGGTCAAGAATCTCTGATATAAGAGTTTTATTTCTTATTCAGTTCTATCTTTTCACTCATATATTGTTTTCACTTGATTTCATTGAACTAGTACTGCATGCCAGGCTTCAACAGTACAAGAACTGTGAAATTCCAGTGTTCTATCTGGGTTTAGAAAAGGCAGAGGAACCAGAAATCAAATTGCGAGCAACCATTGTATCATAGAAAAATCAAGAGAATTCCAGAAAAACATCTGCCTTTGCTTCATTGACTACGTTAAAGCCTTTGACTGTGTGGACATCTACAAATCATGGGAAATTCTGAAAGAGAGGGGAATACAAGACCACCACACCTGCCTGCCTCCTGAGAAACCTGTTTACAAGTCAAAAATCAACAGTTAAAACCATACATGTATACAGTGGACTGATTTAAAATCGGGACAGGAGGATGCCAAGGTTGTATATTGTCACTCTGCTTCACTCTATCATGTCCAACGCTTTGTGACCCCCATGGACTGCAGCATGCCAGGCTTCCCTGTCCATCACCAAATCCCTGAGCTTGCTCAAACTCAAGTCTATTGATTCGGTGATGCCATCCAACGATCTCATCCTCTATCATCCCCTTCTCCTGCCCTCAGTCTTTTCCAGCATCAGGGTATTTTCCATGAGTCAACTCTTCTCATCGAAGTATTGGAGTTTCAGCTTCAGCTTCAGTCCTCTCAATGAATATTCAGGACTGATTTCCTTTGGGATGGACAGCTTGGATTTCCTTGCAGTCCAAGGGACTCTCAAGAATCTTCTCCAATATCACAGTTCAAAAGCATCAATTCTTTAATGCTCAGCTTTGTTTATAGTCCAACTCTCACATCTATAGATGACTACTGGAAAAACTAGTTTTGTTGGTAAAGCTAGTCTCTTCTTTTTAATATGCTGTCTAGGTTGATTATAACTTGCCTTCCAAGGAGTAAGCGTCTTTTCATTTAATGGCTGTAGTCACCATCTGCAGTGATTTTGGAGCCCAAAAAATTAAAATTTCTCACTTTCCACTGTTTCCCTATCTATTTGCCATGAAGGGATGGGATCAGATGCCATGATCTTAGTTTTCTGAGTGTTGAGTTTTAGGCCAACTTTTTCACTCTCCTCTTTCACTTTCATCAAGAGGCTCTTTAGTTCTTCTTTGCTTTCTGCCACAAGTGTGGTGCATGTCTGAGGTTATTGATATTTCTGCTGGCAATCTTGATTCCAACTTGTGCTTCATCCAGCCCAGATCAGATCAGATCAGTCACTCAGTTGTGTCCGACTCTTTGCGACCCCATGAATCGCAGCATGCCAGGCCTCCCTGTCCATCACGAACCCCCGGAGGTCACTCAGACTAACATCCATCGAGTCAGTGATGTCATCCAGCCATCTCATCCTCTGTCGTCCCCTTTTCCTCTTGCTCCCAATCCCTCCCAGCATCAGAGTCTTCTCCAATGAGTCAACTCTTCACATGAGGTGGCCAAAGTACTGGAGTTTCAGTTTCAGCATCATTCCTTCCAAAGAATTCCCAGGGCTGATCTCCTTCAGAATGGACTGGTTGGATCTCCGTGCAGTCCAAGGGACTCTGAAGAGTCTTCTCCAACACCACAGTTCAAAAGCATCAATTCTTCGGCGCTCAGCCTTCTTCACAGTCCAGCTCTCACATCCATACATGACCACAGGAAAGACCATAGCCTTGACTAGACGAACCTTTGTTGGCAAAGTAATGTCTCTACTTTTGAATATGCTATCTAGGTTGGTCATAACTTTCCTTCCAAGGATTAAGTGTCTTTTAATTTCATGGCTGCAGTCACCATCTGTATTGAGTTTGGAGCCCAGAAAAATAAAGTCTGACACTGTTTCCACTGTTTCCCCATCTATTTCCCATGAAGTGATGGGACTGGATGCCATGATCTTCGTTTTCCGAATGTTGAGCTTTAAGCCAACTTTTTCACTCTCCAATTTCACTTTCATCAAGAGGCTTTTGAGTTCCTCTTCACTTTCTGCCATAAGGGTGGTGTCATCTGCATATCTGAGGTTATGGGTCATATGGTCATCCAGCCCAGCATTTCACATAATGTACTCTGCATATCAGTCAAATAAGCAGGATGACAAAATACAGCCTTGGCGTACTCCTTTCCCCATTTGGAACCAGTCTGTTATTCCATATCCAGTTCTCACTGTTGCATCTCGACCTGCATACAGATTTCTCAGGATATCTGTTTAGCTATACACAAATTTCTCAGGAAGCTTGTTTAGCTATAGTGGGATATTTTATATTGTAAAACTAAATTCTCTATGTAAGTATATCATTTTAAAAGCAAATTTTTCACACTTATGTTCATAATTGAGATAGACTCTTTGGCACTAAATGAATTTGAATAAATAAACACATTTTTGTTATGAAATAACAATTTCAGAATTTTTCTAAGCTTTTTAACTTATTAATTTATCATAAATTAATAAACTTAAATATCATAAACTTTTTAACTTTTAAATTTATCATAAATTTGAAAGCTTAAAATATTCTCTAAAGAGTTGTCAAATTTAACTGATTTCCCTCCCCAACTGTGGTTGAAAGTAGCTCTTGGATATTTTTTTCAATTTGCTACTGAAATAGTTCTCTGTGAGTTTTCCAGTTTAGTTCTGAAGATTTCATATTAAAATTTACCATAAACTTATCATTCTCATCTTGATTTTCAGATTTATTATACTTATGTTCATATTCTTTAAATTTGAAACAGTAGCTTTTTCATAACTAATTTTGTCTATTCAAAATAAAATAATGCAAATTATTATTTTTATTTTCTAGTAAAAATGTTTTAGTTGTATACACTGTATTTATATTCCTTATTTTCATCTTTTGAAATATATTCTTAATTTTTTCTTCAATTTGTTATTTTATTAAGATTATTTTATTATTTATTTTATTTTATTATTTCTATTCACAAGTGTTTTACTTTTAATTTATAAATTGATATATTGTAGTCAATATAGTAAAAGTAAGAATTAATACATCTATGTCTTATATTTAGTTTTTTTTACTAGATGTAAAATGAAAATATATTCATTCCTTCATTCTGTTCTAACAGAATAATACAGAATAATTATGTATTCTAACAAATTACATAATATAATGAATATAAGTATCAGATCAGATCAGATCAGTCGCTCAGTCGTGTCCGACTCTTTGCGACCCCATGAACCGCAGCACGCCAGGCCTCCCTGTCTATCACCAGCTCCCGGAGGTCACTCAGACTCGCATCCATCGAGTCAGTGATGCCATCCAGCCACCTCATCCTCTGTCGTCCCCTTCTCCTCCTGCCCTCAATCCCTCCCAGCATCAGAGTCTTCTCCAATGAGTCAACTCTTCGCATGAGGTGGCCAAAATACTGGAGTTTCAGCTTTAGCATCATTCCTTCTAAAGAAATTCCAGGATTGATCTCCTTCAGAATGGACTGGTTGGATCTTCTTGCAGTCCAAGGGACTCTCAAGAGTCTTCTCCAACACCACAGTTCAAAAGCATCAATTCTTCGGCACTCAGCCTTCTTCACAGTCCAGCTCTCACATCCATACATGACCACAGGAAAGACCATAGCCTTGACTAGGCGAACCTTTGTTGGTAAAGTAATGTCTCTGCTTTTGAATATGCTATCTAGGTTATATATGTATATATAATGAATATATATACACATTATATTTGTGTATATATATAATGAATATATATACACAACATGTGTATATATATAATGAATATATATACATAACATATGTATATATATGTTGTATATATATAATGAATATATATACATAATATAATGAATATATATACATTATATATGTGTATATATAATGAATATATATATACATAATATAATGAATATAAATATATGTCTTATATTTAGTTAAGTTGTTTTTTTAACTAGATGTAAAATGAGAATATATTCATTCCTCGATTGTGTTCTAACAGAATAATTCTGTATTCTAACAGAATTACATAATGTAATGAATATAAGTATACAATATACATATATATACATATACTTATATTTGACGTAGTCTTGATCAAAATTTAAAAAACTATTTGTAGATAGTGACAATGTGATTCTGAAATTTATATGGAAATGGACTTGAATAGCCAACACAGCTTTAAATGTGAAGAAAATGCTGGAAATTTTCAAGACTATAAAGTTACAGGAATCTGTGTGATATTGGTGAAAGGACAGACCCATAGAGAACATAAACCAGAACAGAGTTCACAAATAGACCAACAGAAAGTGTGAGTGAAAGTTGCTCAGTCGTGTCTGACTCTTTGTGACCCCAGAGACTATACAGTCCATGGAATTCCCCAGGCCAGAATACTACAGGCAGATTCTTTTCCAAACGAGCTATGAGGGAAGCCCCACACCAACAGTGATATGGTCAAATATTTGTTTTTAAAAGATGTAAGATAAAACAGTTTTTCAACAAATGGTGCTGAAATAATTAAAAATTCATAGGGCAAAGAAAAGTACCTTGACTCATACATTGTACTTCACACAAAAAATAAGCACCAATTTATACCCCCCAAAAAAGCTCATTTCACATACAAGGTATACAAGCCTGATTTAGAAAAGACAGAAGAACCAGAACTCAAATTACTGATAACTGCTGGATCATAGGAAAACTAAGGGAACTCCAGAAAAACATTCACTTCTTCATTGAGTACACTAAAGCCTCAATGACTTTGTGGACCACAAAAAAACTGTGGAAAATTTTTAGACTATATAAGGTAAGTAGAAAGATACTACTTATTTAGGTCTTCTTTTCTTCAACAGTCTTTGTAATTTTCAGCATATACATCTAACACATACTTTTATAGGCTTATACCTAAGTATTTTATTTTTGATGTATTATATTTATTTCCATTTCAATTAACCATTGCTGATATATAGAAACAAATTTTTCCATAATAATACATTATTTTGCATAATAATCATGCATTCTTTGACTTTCTTAAACTCACTTGCTAGAGGAACATTTGTTAACAGATTGTTTAGAATTAAATACATAATTGTTCACTTGCTGAGTTATAACTGACTCTTTGCAACTCCACAGACTGTAACATGCCAGGCTTCATGGGGTTCTTTTTGTGAGTGGCTAAGTAAATGGTCATATGAATATTGGCATATGCTATAAAATAAGATACATTTCTTGTTTCAGGTTGACATTTACTATGCCTACTTATTTTATTAATTAATTTTATTTATGATAGTGTGGCTTTTTTATTTTGAAGTGTCAATTATGGTCAAACCTTTAGCTAAATCTCTGTATATTTTCCTTGTAGTTTAATGGATCTTGATTAATAGTTTCCATTCTGTTTACCACAAGTTGTCTTCCATGTATTCTTCTTCATTATTTACCATGCCTTCTACAATTATACAGTGGTTCTATATTTTATAATATTTTGATAGTTATAATGCTATGTTTTTTCTTATTCAGTACTTATTTAGTCTTACACCAACTCTTGTTTGTAGTATTTATTTGTCTTATAGTCAGAATACTGTTTCAATTTTTTTTTTTTTTAGTCTATTATTTTTAAAGAGATGGGAATACCAGACCACCTTACCTGGTTCCTGAGAAACCTGAATGTAGGTCAAGAAGCAACAGTTAGAATCAAACATAGGACAGCGAATTGTATCAAAATTGGGAAAGGAGTATGTCAAGGCTGTATATTATCATCCTGCTCATTGAACTTATATGCAGAGTACATCATGTAAAATGCTGGGCTGGATGAAGCATACTGGAATCAAGTTTGCTGGGAGAAATATTAACAGCCTCAGATATGCAGATGATACCATTAATGGCAGAAAGCAAAGAGAAACTGAACAGCCTCTTGATGAGGGTTAGAGAAGAGGGTGAAAAATCTGGTTTAAAACTTAACATTCAGAAACGATGATTATGCATCCTGTCCCATCATTTCATGACAAATAGATGGGGAAACAGTGGCAGATTTTATTTTCTTGTGCTCCAAAATCACTGCAGACAGTGACTACAGCCATGAAATTAAAAGACACTTGCTACTTGAAAGTAAAGCTATGAAAATCCTAGACAGTATATTAAAAAGCAGACATCACTTTGCCAACAAAGGTCCGTATAATCAAAGCTATTGGTTTTTCCAGTAGTTATGTACAGATATGAGTGAGGATTGGACCCTGAAAAAGACTGAGTGCTGAAGAACTGATGCTTTTGAACTGTGGCACTGGAGAAGACTCTTGACAGTCCCTTGGAGAGCAAGGAGATCAAACCAGTCAATCCTGAAGAAAATCAACCCTGAATATTCATTGGAAGGACTGATGCTGAAGCTCAAATTTGGGCACATGATAAGATTGAAGGCAGGAGGAGAAGGGGATAACAGAGGACAAGATGATTGGACGGCATCACCAACTCAATGGACATGTGTTTGAGCAAGTTTTGGGAGTTGGTTATAGACAGGGAAGCCTGGTGTGCTGCAGTCCATGGGTTTGCAAAGAGTCAGACATGATTGCACAACTGAATTGAACTGAACTGATGCTTCATTATAACTATTTTTGTTTTTGAAATTCAAATTGTGCCAAATTTTGCTAATAGGATCCCTTTTCAGTCAGGTCATAGGTTTTTTGATATGTTTACATCATTCTTGTAGAATTTTCTTATTTTCTGAATAAGATATTCCAGGTTTAACTGGACTTTTCCTGCTTCAGAATGTACAGTTCTTGAATTTGACATAAAACAATCAATATATGGAATAGCTCCATTACCTCCCAGAATACCTTACACAACCAGTTGCTCAAAATCACTGATCCACTTTATATCCTATTATTTTACCTTTTCCAAAAAGTAGAATCATACAGTACATTGTCTTGTGAGCCTGGTTACTTTCATTCAGTGTAACGTACTTACAGTTCATTACTGTATGTAAATTAAAAAATGAATAAAGCAAACAAACAAAAATGTTCTATGAAGAATGGTCAAAAATATCAGATAAAATTAGGAAAAAGTAATGTAGAGGTGTATTAAGTAAAAATTAGAATTTTATGCTTTTTGCATTTTTGATGATTTTGGAGTTAATTTTTTTTAGTTAAAATTTCTCACAAAAGAATCTTGCATCAACCTCTTGACATTCCATAAGTGCTTGTTTAAAGAAATAGGTAATTATTTGCAAATTTAACACAAAATAACATGTGGTACTTCAACAAACATTCTTCAATCATTTTGAACTATGTATATATGACAATTTAATTTTTAAATTGAAGTAAGTCTTAGCACTAACAGGGACTCCATAAATAGAGAAAGTATGAAATCATGTACTTTATTTTGCCTTTAGTTTTTGTTGCTATTGTTCATCCTGACACTTTTCACATATATGAATCTAACAACATTCTGTACTCTTTTTTTACTTCATTTTAATACAAAATATTGATAATTATATTTATCAACAATGATATTTCTCCTCTTAATGACCATCTTCTCATTTCTTAAGAGGTTCAGTATCAATTCAATGATCATCATACAACTCTACAATAATAATAATATAGTGATATGAAACATAAAATATAAAATTTTATTTTTTTATTTAAATTCCATTTTTTATACTTGATTTCAAAACTCTTATTACTGAATGATCTTATTATTCTTTAAAGTGCTGATTTTGTCTCATTTTATTCAATTCATTTTGATTTCCTTGAGAATTTCTATTATTGACACTGTGAATATGATACAGTTGAGTCTGGGTTTTGGTTTGTTTGTTTTGTTTTAATCCATACAGTCACTCTGTGTCTTTTGATTGAAAATTTTGATCTATTTACCACTAGAGCAATTTTTTATTAGTAAAGACTTAGTAATGTATCTTATTGTTTTTGGTTGTCTGGTAGTTCTCTGTTCTTTTCTTCCTCTCTTGATGCCTTTCTTTGTGAATATATTATTTCCTGTAGTGGTTTACTTGGATCCCCTTTTCTTTATTTTTTGCAAATTACTGTTAAGTTATTGCTTTGTGATTATCATGAGGCTTACAAAAAATAGCTCATAGACACAGTAGTCTTTTTTATATTGATAGTGATTTAACTTCAATCATATACAAAGTTCTGCCTTTTTCCAATTTTCCTTTTATGTTTTTAAAGTCACAATTTAGATCTTTTTATATTTTATATCCTTTGTTGCTATAGCTATTTTTAATACTTTTGTCCATTAACCTTTATATGAGGATTAAGTGCTTTAACACGCCATCATATTAGAGAATTATGAGTCTGAGTCCATGCCTGTGTTGTATGTTTCCATATGTTTTTATATTAAAGTAATGTACTTTCATCTCAGTTTGAAGAACTCCTTTTTGAATTTTCTGTAAGGCAGTTCTAGTGATGATGAGCTCTCTTAGTTCTGTTTGTTAGGAAGAGTATCACATCTTCATTTCTAAAAGGCAACTTTTTTGGGGTAAAGTATTCTTGATTCATAGTTTTCTTTTTCTACATTTTGAAAATATCATCACACTCCCTCCTGACCACTACTGAGAATTCAGCTGATAGTGTTATGGGGGTTTCCTTGCATGAGAGGTGTTTTTTTTTTTTTTTTTTTTTTGGTTCTTTCAAAACTTTATTTTTTTTGTCTTTGATTGTAGTTTCTTTTTTTAAAATTTATTATAATGTTTTGCAGAAGGTCATTTTGTATTGAAATTTGGGGATGACCTATTAGCTTCATGAACCTGGGTGTCCAAGTCTCTCCCTATATTTGGGAAGTTCTCTGTCACTGTTTCTTTATTTAAGCATCCTATCCTTCCTCCTTCTCTTCTTCTGAGGCACCAATGATGTAAAAAATTGATTCTCTTAATGGAGTCCTGTAAGTCATGTAGGCTTTCTTCACTGCTTTTCATTCTTCATTCCTTTTTTTTTTTTTTTTTTTTTTTTTGCACCTCTGATTAGGTAATTTTAATCTGTCCTTGAAATCACTGATTCTTTCTTCTGTTTGGTCAAGTCTGCTATTCAAACTCTCTATTGAATTTTTTTAGTTCAGTCCTTGTATTCTTTGTCTCCAAAACTTCTTTTTGGTTCTTCTTCATACTTTTATCCCTTAGATAAACTCATTTCACTCTCATATTTTTCTCCTTATATTTTTACAGTTTTTTTTTTTATTTGTATTTGCATTCTCTTGAAGATCTCTGAGCATCTTCAGAACAAATACTTTGAACTCCTTTTCAGGCAATTTCTGAATCTCCATTTCTTTGTATTTATTTTGTGGAGTCATGTTCCCTGACTGTTTGTGATCCCTATAGATTTGCATAGGTGTTTGCACATTTGAAGAAGCAGCCACATCTTCCAGACTTTATGAGCTAATTAAATAAGAAAAGACATTTATCTGTAGGCAAAGGCATGTTTGAACATGCTGTGACTCTGAGTCTAAAGGTACAGGATGTCAGGTGCAAGAGTGGGTAGTGGCACCAGGTCCAAGTGTAATAGAGCATGACAGAACCCAGTCCTTAGCACAGAGCCATTGCTGTGGACCATTACTACACTTCCCACCCCCACAGCACCTTGTTACCAGGCAATGGTTGCCATGGGACCATTAGCGATCCTATTCAGCCATTGGATTGCACAGAAGTGGCCCTGCCCACAAGCAAGTAACAGCTAAGAAAAGACAGTTAATGAGAGGATTCAGACAACAGTGGAATGGTGATCCCGAGGTGGAGAGTGAGGTAAGAGGTGAATGCTATCCTTCTCCCTGAGGCCTTCCAGCTCACCCAGACTTGGGTTAGTGGGTGAGCTGGGGGACCCAGAGAACAGGCGGCTTTGGGCTGTGTCCTGCAAGGGCTTCAGAGCCTTCACAAAGGTCACCCACTAACCTTGGCCAAGGCAATGGCAAACCTCTCCCCTATCAAGGTCTCTGTGATGTAATAAGAGTGGCAGTCTGCCTAGGTTGTAGCCTGTGGGACTTAAGTCTCCCCACTTTGGGTGGCTTGAGGAGCCTGAAGCTGGCTTGGATGCCTGGCTCTCTCAGGGATGACAGTTGAGCAGAGTCTGAGGACTCGGTCCTGAGGAAGCTGCTGACTGAGCTCTGCCTCCTCTTAGCCAGGCCCAGGACCTTGGAGGGTGAAAGTTATGCCCTGGGACCTTTCCCTTTCTTGTCAGGACAGATAACATTCTTTGGTAAAAATTTACAGTAACATCATTACCTGACCATGACCTGACTTCGAGAACAAAGGATCTGACACCAGGAAGTTTGCAACTAACCATGCTCCTTTCTCCCCATTTTGCTTTTAAAAGGGCTTTGCTGA
Source organism: Tragelaphus eurycerus (assembly GCA_935064755.1). NCBI lineage: Eukaryota > Metazoa > Chordata > Mammalia > Artiodactyla > Bovidae > Tragelaphus > Tragelaphus eurycerus. Next base: position 993,129 of record CAKXYN010000057.1, on the reverse strand, counting down.
AAGCCTTCAGTAACTTTGGGGCTCTTAAGACATGAGCCATTCATCTCCTTGCATGGCCCTGTAATAAACCTTTCTCTGCTCCAAACTCCAATGTTTTATTATTGTTTGGCCTTACTGTGCATTGCGCACATGGACTTGGCAATGTTTTATAACATTGCCATGGGAGCATGGCACTGGGGGTTGTTGAGAGATAGAAGGCTGGGGGCAACAGTTGCTGGAGGTCCTAGCTACAGTGGTACAGCCCAGTGACAGACACAGGCCTGATCCAGCCCCACGACAGATTTGGGACTTTGACTATTGGCATGTTCTCCTATGGCTGCACAGTCTCCCCACAGAGGCATACACTGCACTGGAAAGTGGAGACAAGTGGCAGGTCAGTGGCATGCCAGTGCACAGCTGGAGAGGTTAGCTCTGAGTATGTCTATGGCAGTGAATGTCACCCACAGTGGTCTAGAGTAGTGTCTTGTATTTGTACAGCTCCAGAGGCTTGGGCTGACAGCTGATACAGTTTCTGGGCCCCAGTGAGGCTGCGGAGCAGGAAGTAGGGAGGTACTCGGATAGCAAATGTTAATACTTGTGGGGTCAAAGCTGGTGACGTCTTCAGGGTTTTTTCCTTCAGTGGTGAAAGCCGCTGGGTTTGATTGCAGAGCAGGTTACTGTGAAATGTGATCACTCTCTCTGAGTGACTGCTACTAGTAAGTAGCCCCTGTTTTTTTCCCTTGTTTCTAGCTGTTTCTATACACCTCAGCTTTGCCAGTCTAGGTTGGGTGAAAGTAAGGGGGACCTTCACATAGTGCTACCAATGACTTGGGAGGTGGTTGCTCACTCCAGCATTCCCATGAGGAAAATTCTTCTGTAGCTGGGAAGTTTCCTGCTGGCTTAGAGCAGTGCTGGCTTGAGGAATGGGATGAAGCTGTCTGCTTTTTCTTCTTGTTAAGTTATTCTGAGATTTTTGAGCCTGAAACTTCTTAAATACTATAGAGCTCTTACCAGTGTTGTTTTTGTTGTGGAAAACTCTTTAATTGTTGGTCTTTTAAGAAGGGTGCAGTCTGGGGGCTCCTACACTGTTTATATATCATGTCTGTTTTCATCTAGAAATTCTTACTATATTATTGCTGAATAATGCTTTCATAGATCCATGACTAGTTTTGTTTAATGATATATATTTAAATATAATTTGTTAATATTTCTGAATGATAAAGATTTTCTCATTGAAATCATTTTACATGTGTTTAGTAGAAGAAGTTTTTTAAAATTTATTTTAAATTGGAGGATAATTGCCTTACAATGCTGTGTTGGCTTCTGTCAAACAACAACATGGATGGATCAGCCATAAGCATACATAAGTACCCTCCATCTCGAATCTCCCTTCCACTACCTACAACATCCCACCCCTTTCAGTCAATTCAGTTCAGTTCAGTCACTCAGTCGTGTCTGACTCTTTGCAACCCCATGGACTGCAGCAGGCCAGGCCTCCCTGTCCATCACCAACTCCCGGAGTTTAACCAAATTCATCTCCATTGTGTCGGTGACGCCATCCAACCATCTCATCCTCTGTAATTCCCTTCTCCTCCTGTCTTCAGTCTTTCCCAGCATCAGGGTCTTTTCAAATGAGTCAGTTTTTGCATCCGGTGGCCAAAGTATTGGAGTTTCAGCTTCAACATCAGTCCTTCCAATGAATATTAAGGACTGATTTCTTTAGAATGGGCTGGTTGGATCTCCTTGCATCCAAGGGACTCTCACGAGTCTTCTCCAAGACAAGACTTCAAAAGCAGCAATTTTAGTGCTCAGCTTTCTTTATAGTCCAACTCTCACATCCATTCATGACCAATGGAAAAATAATAGCCTTGACTAGATGGACGTTTGTTGACAAAGTCATCTGCTTTTTAACATGCTGTCTGGGTTGGTCATAACTTTCCTTCCAAGTCATAAGCATCTTTTCATTTCATGCCTACAGTTATCATCTTCAGTCATTTTGGAGCACCCCAAAATAAAGTGTGCCACTGTTTCCACTGTTTCCCCATCTGTTTGCCAAGAAGTGCTGGGACCAGATGCCATGATCTTAGTTTTTTGAATGTTGAGTTTTAATCCAACTTTTTCACTCTCCTTTTCACTTTCTTTAGTTCTTCCTCACTTTCTGCCATAAGGGTGGTGTCATCTGCATATGTGAGGTTATTGATATTTCTCCCAGCAATCTTGATTACAGCTTGTGCTTCTTCCAGCCCAGCATTTCTCATGGTGTACTCTGTATATCAGTCAAATAAGCAGGATGACAATTTACAGCCTTGACATTCTCCTTTTCCTGTTTGGAACTAGTCTGTTGTTCCACATCCAGTTCTAACTGTTGCTTCCTGACATGCATCTAGGTTTCTCAAGGAGCAGGTCAGGTGGTCTGGTATTCACATCTCTTTCAGAATTTTCCACAGTTTATTGTGATCCACACAGACAAAGGCTTTGGCATAGTCAATAAAACAGAAATAGATGTTATTCTGGAACTCTCTGGCTTTTTCAATGATCCAGAAGATGCTGGCAATTTGATCTCTGGTTCCTCTGCCTTTTCTAAACCCAACTTGAACATCTGGAAGTTCAAAATTCATGTATTGTGAAGCCTGGCTTGGAGGATCTTGAACATTACTTTATTAGTGTGTGAGATGAGTGCAAATGTGCACTAGTTTGAGCATTCTTTGGCATTACCTTTCTTTGGGATTGGACTGAAAACTGACCTTTTCCAGTCCTGTGGCTATGGCTGAATTTTGCAATTTTCCAGCCCACCCTCCCAGGTTGTCACAAAGCACCAGGTTGAGCTCTCTGGGTTACAGAGGAATATAAGAAAAATTTTGCCACTTCTCCTCATTCAAATGTGGTTGCTAAAGCTGCACAACTTGCATGTGTGCAGAAGATGTTATTGATTTTTAAATTAAAGTCATAATTACTAAAATAATTATCAGATCAGATCAGTCGCTCAGTCATGTCAGACTCTTTGCGACCCCATGAATCACAGCACGCCAGGCCTCCCTATCCATCAGCAACTATGGGATTTCACTGAGACTCACATCCATTGAGTCAGTGATGCCATCCAGCCATCTCATCCACTGTCGTCCCCTTCTCCTCTTGCCCCTAATCCCTCCCAGCATCATAGTCTTCTCCAATGAGTCAACTCTTCGCATGAGGTGGCCAAAGTACAGGAGGTTCAGTTTTAGCATCATTCCTTCCAAAGAAATCCCAGGGCTGATCTCCTTCAGAATGGACTGGTTGGATCTTCTTGCAGTCCAAGGGACTCTCAAGAGTCTTCTCCAACACCACAGTTCAAAAGCATCAATTCTTTGGCGCTCAGCCTTCTTCACAGTCCAGCTCTCACATCCATACATGACCACTGGAAAAACAATAGCCTTGACTAGACAGACCTTTGTTGGCAAACTAATGTCTCTGCTTTTCAATATGCTATCTAGGTTGTTCATAGGTTTTCATGGCTGCAGTCACCATCTGTAGTGATTTTGGAGCCCAGACAAATAAAGTTTACACTATTTCACCTGTTTCCCCATCTATTTCCCATGAAGTGATTAGACTGGATGCCATGATCTTCGTTTTCTGAATGTTGTGCTTTAAGCTAACTTTTTCACTCTCAACTTTCACTTTCATCAAGAGGCTTTTTAGTTCCTCTTCACTTTCTGCCATAATGGTGATGTCATCTGCATATCTGAGGTTATTGATATTTCTCCCAGCAATCTTGATTCCCACTTGTGTTTCTTCTAGTCCAGTACTTCTCATGATGTACTCTGCATAGAAGTTAAATAAACAGGGTGGCAATATACAGCTTTGACGAACTCCTTTTCCTATTTGGAAACAGTCTGTTGTTCCATGACCAGTTCTAACTGTTGCTTCCTGACCTGCATACAAATTTCTCAAGAGGCAGATCAGGTGGTATTCTCATCTCTGGTATTCTCATCTCTTTCAGAATTTTCCACAGTTTACTGTGATCTACACACTCAAAGGCTTTGGCATAGTCAATAAGGCAGGAATAGATGTTTTTCTGGAACTCTCTTGCTTTTTCCATGATCCAGAAGATGTTGGGAATTTGATCGCTGGTTCCTCTGCCTTTTCTAAAACCAGCTTGAACATCAGGAAGTTCACGGTTCACATATTGCTGAAGCCTGGCTTGGAGAATTTTGAGCATTACTTTACTAGCGTGTGAGATGAGTGCAGTTGTGTGGCAGTTTGAGCATTCTTTGGCATTGCCTTTCTTTGGGATTGGAATGAAAACTGACCTTTTCCAGTCCTGTGGCAACTGCTGAGTTTTCCACATTTGCTGGCATATTGAGTGCAGCACTTTCACAGCGTCATCTTTCACGATTTGGAATAGCTCAACTGGAATTCTATCACCTCCACTAGCTTTGTTCATAGTGATGCTTTCTAAGGCCCACTTGACTTCACATTCCAAGATGTCTGGCTCTAGGTCAGTGATCACACCATCATGATTATCTGGGTCATGAAGATCTTTTTTGTACAGTTCTTCTGTGTTTATTCTTGCCACCTCTTAATATTTTCTGCTCCTGTTAGGTCCATACCATTTCTGTCCTTTATCGAGCCCATCTTTGCATGAAATGTTCCTTTGATATCTCTGATTTTCTTGAAGAGATCCCTATCTTTCCCATTCTGTTGTTTTCATCTACTTCTTTGCATTGATCGCTGAAGAAGGCTTTCTTATCTCTTCTTGCTATTCTTTGGAACTCTGCATTCAGATGTTTATATTTTTCTTTTTCTCCTTTGCTTTTTGCTTCTCTTCTTTTCACAGCTATTTGTAAGGCCTCCCCAGACAGACATTTTGCTTTTTTGGCATTTCTTTTCCATGGGGATGGTCTTGATCCCTGTCTCCTGTACAATGTCATGAACCTCATTCCATAGTTCATCAGGCACTCTATCTATCAGATCTAGGCCCTTAAATCTATTTCTCACTTCCACTGTATAATCATAAGGGATTTGATTTAGATCATACCTGAATGGTCTAGTGCTTTTCCCTACTTTCTTCAATGTAAGTCTGAATTTGGCAATAAGGAGTTCTTGGTCTGAGCCACAGTCAGCTCCTGGTCTTGTTTTTGGTAACTGTGTAGAGCTTCTCCATCTTTGGCTGCAAAGAATATAATCGATCTGATTTCAGTGTTGACCATTTGGTGATGTCCATGTATAGAGTCTTCTCTTGTGTTGTTGGAAGAGGGTGTTTGTTATGACCAGTGCATTTTCTTGGCAAAACTCTAGTAGTCTTTGCCCTGCTTCATTCCATATTCCAAGGCCAAATTTGCCTGTTATTCCAGGTGTTTCTTGACTTTCTATTTTTGCATTCCAGTCCCCTATAATGAAAAGGACATCTTTTTTGGGTGTTATTACTAAAAGGTCTTGTAGGTCTTCATAGAACTGTTCAACTTCAGCTTATTCAGCATTACTGGTTGAGGCATAGACTTGGATTACTGTGATATTGAATGGTTTGCCTTGGAAACGAACAGAGATCATTCTGTCGTTTTTGAGATTGCATCCAAGTATGGCATTTCAGACTCTTTTGTTGACCATGATGTCCACTCCATTTCTTCTGAGGGATTCCTGCCCACAGTAGTCGATATAATGGTCATCTGAGTTAAATTCACCCAGTCCAGTCCATTTCAGTTCGCTGATTCCTAGAATGTTGACATTCACTCTGGCCATCTCTTGTTTGACCACTTCCAATTTGCCTTGATTCATGGACCTGACGTTCCAGGTTCCTATGCAATATTGCTCTTTACAGATTTGAACCTTGCTTCTATCACCCCGCCGGCTGCGTCGCGCACTAAGAGCACCCCGCCGGCTGCGTCGCGCACTAAGAGCGCGGCCGAGAGGAGCTACTCCACGACCAAGGAAGGACGGCGGTGAGGGCCAGCGCACTAAGCAGGGCGGAGAAGAGCTACCCCACGACCGAGGTGAGGAAGGGTGGCGGTGAGGAGAGACCCCTCGTCCAAGGTAAGGTGCGATGGCTGTGCTTCCCTGGCTGGGAGCAGCCGGGAGCAGCCGGGATGAGATACCCCACACCCGAGGTAAGAGAAACCCAAGTAAGACAGTAGGTCTTGAAAGAGGGCATCAGAGGGCAAATACACTAAAACCATTCTCACAGAAAACTAGTCAATCTAATCACACAAGGACCACACCCTTGTCTAACTCAATGAAATTAAGCCATGCCCGAGGGGCAACCCAGGATGGGCGGCTCATGGTGGAGAGATATGACAGGGTGTGGTCCGCTGGAGAAGGGAATGGCAAACCACTTCAGTATTCTTGCCTTGAGAACCCCATGAACAGTATGAAAAGACAAAATGATAGGATACTGAAAGAGAAACTCCCCAGGTCAGTAAGGGCCCAATATGCTACTGGAGATCAGTGGAGAAATAACTCCAGAAAGAATGAAAGGATGGAGCCAAAACAAAAAGAATACCCAGCTGTGGATGTGTCTGGTGATAGAAGCAAAGTCCAATGCTGTAAAGAGCAACATTGCATAGGAACCTGGAATGTCAGGTCCATGAATCAAGGCAAATTGGAAGTGGTCAAACAAGAGATGGCAAGAGTGAATGTCGACATTCTAGGAATCAGCGAACTCAAATGGACTGGAATGGGTGAATTTAACTCGGATGACCATTATATCTACTACTGTGGGCAGGAATCCCTCAGAAGAAATGGAGTGGCCATCATGGTCAACAAAAGAGTCCGAAATGCCATACTTGGATGCAATCTCAAAAATGACAGAATGATCTCTGTTCGTATCCAAGGCAAACCATTCAATGTCACAGTAATCCAAGTCTATGCCCCAACCAGTAACGCTGAAGAAGCTGAAGTTGAAAGGTTCTATGAAGACCTACAAGACCTTTTAGTAATAACACCCAAAAAAGATGTCCTTTTCATTATAGGGGACTGGAATGCAAAAGTAGGAAGTCAAGAAACACCTGGAGTAACAGGCAAATTTGGCCTTGGAATACGGAATGAAGCAGGGCAAAGACTAATAGAGTTTTGCCAAGAAAATGCACTGGTCATAGCAAATACCCTCTTCCAACAACACAAGAGAAGACTCTATACATGGACATCACCAGATGGTCAACACCGAAATCAGATCGATTATATTCTTTGCAGCCAAAGATGGAGAAGCTCTATACAATCAGCAAAAACAAGACCAGGAGCTGGCTGTGGCTCGGACCATGAACTCCTTATTGCCAAATTCAGACTGAAATTGAAGAAAGTAGGGAAAACCACTAGACCATTCAGGTATGACCTAAATCAAATCCCTTATGATTATACAGTGGAAGTGAGAAATAGATTTAAGGGCCTAGATCTGATAGATAGAGTGCCTGATGAACTATGGAATGAGGTTCGTGACATTGTACAGGAGACAGGGATCAAGACCATTCCCATGGAAAAGAAATGCAAAAAAGCAAAATGTCTGTCTGGGGAGGCCTTACAAATAGCTGTGAAAAGAAGAGAAGTGAAAAGCAAAGGAGAAAAGGAAAGATATAAACATCTAAATGCAGAGTTCCAAAGAATAGCAAGAAGAGATAAGAAAGCCTTCTTCAGCGATCAATGCAAAGAAATAGAGGAAAACAACAGAATGGGAAAGACTAGGGATCTCTTCAAGAAAATCAGAGATACCAAAGGAACATTTCATGCAAAGATGGGCTCGATAAAGGACAGAGATGGTATGGACCTAACAGAAGCAGAAGATATTAAGAAGAGGTGGCAAGAATACACAGAAGAACTGTACAAAAAAGAGCTTCAAGACCTAGACAATCATGATGATGTGATCACTGACCTAGAGCCAGACATCTTCGAATGTGAAGTCAAATGGGCCTTAGAAAGCATCACTACGAACAAAGCTAGTGGAGGTGATGGAATTCCAGTGGAGCTATTCCAAGTCCTGAATGATGACGCTGTGAAAGTGCTGCACTCAATATGCCAGCAAATTTGGAAAACTCAGCAGTTGCCACAGGACTGGAAAAGGTCAGTTTTCATCCCAATCCCAAAGAAAGGCAATGCCAAAGAGTGCTCAAACTACCACACAATTGCACTCATCTCACACGCTAGTAAAGTAATGCTCAAAATTCTCCAAGCCAGGCTTCAGCGATATGTGAACCGTGAACTTCCTGATGTTCAAGCTGGGTTTAGAAAAGGCAGAGGAACCAGAGATCAAATTGCCAACATCCGCTGGATCATGGAAAAAGCAAGAGAGTTCCAGAAAAACATCTATTCCTGCCTTATTGACTATGCCAAAGCCTTTGACTGTGTGGATCACAATAAACTATGGAAAATTCTGAAAGAGATGGGAATACCAGACCACCTGATCTGCCTCTTAAGAAATCTGTATGCAGGTCAGGAAGCAAGTTAGAACTGGTCATGGAACAACAGACTGGTTCCAAATAGGAAAAGGAGTACGTCAAGGCTGCATATTGTCACCATGTTTATTTAACTTATATGCAGAGTACATCATGAGAAATGCTGGACTGGAAGAAACACAAGTTGGAATCAAGATTGCCGGGAGAAATATCAATAACCTCAGATATGCAGATGACACCACTCTTATGGCAGAAAGTGAAGAGGGGCTAAAAAGCCTCTTGATGAAAGTGAGAGTGGAGAGTGAAAAGGTTGGCTTAAAGCTCAACATTCAGAAAACGAAGATCATGGCATCTGGTCCCATCACTGCATGGGAAATAGATGGGGAAACAGTGTCAGACTTTGTTTTTCTGGGCTCCAAAATCACTGCAGATGGTGACTGCAGCCATGAAATTAAAAGACGCTTACTCCTTGGAAGGAAGGTTATGGCCAACCTAGATAGCATATTCAAAAGCAGAGACATTACTTTACCAACAAAGGTTCGCCTAGTCAAGGCTATGGTCTTTCCTGTGGTCATGTATGGATGTGAGAGCTGGACTGTGAGGAAGGCTGAACACCAAAGAATTGATGCTTTTGAACTGTGGTGTTGGAGAAGACTCTTGAGAGTCCCTTGGACTGCAAGAAGATCCAACCAGTCCATTCTGAAGGAGATCAATCCTGGAATTTCTTTAGAAGGAATGATGCTAAAGCTGAAACTCCAGTATTTTGGCCACCTCATGCGAAGAGTTGACTCATTGGAGAAGACTCTGATGCTGGGAGGGATTGAGGGCAGGAGGAGAAGGGGACGACAGAGGATGAGATGGCTGGATGGCATCACTGACTCGATGGATGCGAGTCTGAGTGACCTCCTGGAGCTGGTGATGGACAGGGAGGCCTGGCGTGCTGCGGTTCATGGGGTCGCAAAGAGTCGGACACGACTGAGCGACTGATCTGATCTGATCTGATCTGATGTATCACCAGTCACATCCATAGCTGGTTATTCTTTTTGCTTTGGCTCCATCCCTCCATTCTTTCTGGAATTATTTCTCCACTGATCTCCAGTAGCTTATTGGGCACCTACTGACCTGGGAAGTTTCTCTTTCAGTATCCTATCATTTTGCCTTTTCATACTGTTCATGGGGTTCTCAAGGCAAGAATACTGAAGTGGTTGGCCATTCCCTTCTCCAGTGGACCACATCCTGTCAGATCTCTCCACCATGACCTGCCCATCTTAGGTTGCCCCACAAACATGGCTTAATTTCATTGAGTTAGACAAGACTGTGGTCCTAGTGTGATTAGATTGACTAGTTGTCTGTGAGTATGTTTTCAGTGCGTTTGTTTTTAGCAAAACATAATGGAAATTTCAAGACTTGTTGATTTTTCGGCACTTACAAGTCTTCCCTGGTAGCTCAGTTGTAAAGAATCCACCTGCAATGCAGGTTAGCAGGATCTGCTGGAAAAGGGATAGGCTATCCACTCCAGTATTCTTGGGCTTCCTTTGTGGCTCAGCTGGTAAAGAATCTGCCTGCAATGCAGGAGACCTATGTTTGATCTCTGGATTGGGAAGATCCCCTGGAGAAAGGAAAGGTCCCCACTCCAGTGTTCTGATCTTTAGAATTCCATAGACTGTATAGTCCATGAGGTCACAAAGAGTCATATACAATCATTCTGTTGTTATTCGGTCAGTAAGTCTGTCCAATTCTTTGTGACCCCATGCCATAGTCATTTGTCCTTCACTATCTCCGGGAGTTTGCTCTAAAATCTATTGGACTGTGTGGAAGAAGGTGACGGTGGGATGATTTGAGAGAATAGCATTGAAACATGTATATTACCATATGTAAAACAGATCACAGTGCGAGTGCTCTGGGGTAACCCAGAGGGATGGGGTGGGTAGGGAAGTGAGAGGGGTTCAGGATGGGGGGCACATGTACACCTGTGGCTGATTCATATTGATGTATGGTAAAAACCACCATAATATTATAAAGTAACTTCCAATTAAAATAAATTAATTAAAAAAAATTAATGTCCATTGAGTTGGTGATGCTATCAACCATCTCATCCTCTGTTACCCGTTCTCTTTTTCCCTTCAATTCTTTCCCAGCAGTGAGGTCTTTTCCAATGAGTGAGCTGTTCACATCATGTGGCCAAAGTATTGGAGTTTCCTGTTGAATATCTATTTTTTAAAATTAGAAAACTACAATTCTATTAATACAAAGTCAAACATGTGGGATCAAATTGTCATAGAATTTTTAGTTAAGCAAAAAGTCATAACTTTTCTAAAATATATACATGATATGTATTATTTTTATATATGTATATGAAAGCTTTTCTACTATGTTTCATAAAGGCTTGAAAAAGAACATAAAAAAAAGAGAGAGGAGGTGGTCCTAAGATGGCAGAGGAATAGTATAGGGAGATCACTTTCTCCCCCACAAATTCATCAAAAGAACATTTGAACACTGAGTACATTCCACAAAATAACTTCTAAATGCCAGCAGAGGACATCGGGCACCCAGAAAAACAGCCCATTGTCTTTTAAAGGAGGTAGGAAAAACTATAAAAGACAAAAAAGGAGACAAAAGACGTAGAGATGGACCTCTGTCCCAGGAAGGGAGTTTTAAAAAGAGAGAAGTTTCCAAACACCAGGAAACACTCACTCCTGAGTCTGTGGCGAGCCTTGGAACCACAGAGGGCAACACAATAGGGAGGAAAAATAAATAAATAATTTACACCCACAGATTATGTGCCCAATGGCAACTTCCCCAGTGGAGAAGCAGTGCAGACGTCTGCATCCACCACTAGCAACTGGGGGCTGGGCAGGGAGGCGCGAGCTGCATTGCTTAGAGTAAGGACTGGGCCTGAATGCCCCGAGGGCAATCTGAAGGAACTAACTTGGGCTAGCAAACCAGACTGTGGGATAGCTACCAAGCGAAAAACCCTATCCTAAGACACCACCAGGTCCGCTCATAGAACAAAGGACTGACTGCTGCTGCTGCTGCTAAGTCGCTTCAGTCGTGTCCGACTCTGTGCGACCCCATAGACGGCAGCCCACCAGGCTCCACTGTCCCTGGGATTCTCCAGGCAAGAACACTGGAGTGTGTTGCCATTTCCTTCTCCAGTGCATGAAAGTGAAAAGTGAAAGGGAAGTTGCTGAGTCTTGTCCAACTCTTAGCAACCCCATGGACTGTGGCCTACCAGGCTCCTCCGTCCATGGGATTTTCCAGGCAAGAGTGCTGGAGTGGGGTGCCATTGCCTTCTCCGAAAGGACTGACTAGAGCTATGTAAAAAGCCCTACCCTAAGATACTACCTAAGTCAGGCCCATTCACAGAACAAAGGACTGAGCAGAGCTAGCCAGCTGCAGACCACCCCCCTCTGGTGACAGGCAGTCAGACTTGGAAGGGATCAATCACGGCCCCAGAGAGGCATTATCTACCAAACTGCAAGCAGGCTTCGTTGTTAACCAAGACTTCTTGGGATTCTGGATGGTCAACATCCTCCTGAGAAGGTGTGCCTGTTGTACACCCAGAAAACTGAGTCGCAGGGATGGGGGAGGTGATAAGTCGCAGCGACTGCACTCGCCAAACACCTGAGCTGCTCGAACCTGGGAAGGGCACAAAACGTAGGCCCAACTGAGTCTGTGCCTCTGAAGACTACCCAAGTACGGGAACCTGAGCTGCTTAGACCTGGAAACTGCATACAACCCAGGGCCGGCCTCAGACAGTTCCCTGCAAAGCAACCTAGAGCCTAAGCAGTCTTGACAGGGAAAGCACACACACCGTGAGCGAGGGCAAACCCAATTTGGCTGAGACACTGCGAGCACATGCCAGTGTTATTTGTTTGCAGAGTCCCTCCCTCCCCCCACAGCACGACTGAACAAGTAAGCCTAAAAAAGTGTCCACCACCCCCACTTTGTGTCAGGGTGTAAATTAGACAGTGAAGAGACCAGCAAACAGAAGAAGCTAAAGCAGAGGGAACCTCCTTGGAAGTGAGAGGTGCAATAGATTAAAACCCTGTAGTTAATACCAACTACATAGGAAGGGGCCCATAGATCTTAAGAAATATAAGCCGGATCAAGGAACTATCTGAAAATGAACTGACTCCACACTGCCCACAACATTAGAGAAAGCCCTAGATATATTTTTACTATTTTTACTATCATTCTGTACTTTTTAAATTTTTTAAATTTTAAGTCCTCTAAGACGCTTACTCCTTAGAAGTAAAGTTATGACTAACCTAGATCACATATTCAAAAGCAGAGACATTACTTTGTCAACAAAGGTTCGCCTACTCAAGGCTATGGTTTTTCTTGTGGTCATGTATGGATGTGAGAGCTGGACTATGAAGAAGGCTGAGCGCCAAAGAATTGATGCTTTTGAACTGTGGTGTTGGAGAAGACTCTTGAGAGTCCTTTGGACTGCAAAGAGATCCAACCAGTCCATTCTGAAGGAGATCAGCCCTGGGATTTCTTTGGAAGGAATGATGCTAAAGCTGAAACTCCAGTACTTTGGCCACCTCATGCGAAAAGTTGACTCATTGGAGAAGACTCTGATGCTGGGAGGGATTGAGGGCAAGAGGAGAAGGGGACGACAGAGGGCGAAATGGCTGGATGGCATCATGACTCGATGGATGTGAGTCTCAGTGACCTCTGGGAGTTGGTGATGGACAGGGAGGCCTGGCATGCTGAGATTCATGGGGTTGAGAAGAGTCGGACATGACTGAGCGACTGATCTGATCTGATCTGACCTGATTACTCCTTTAATTCACATTTTTATAACCTATTACTTTGCAAAAAAAAAAAACAAAAAGAGAGAGAGAGAGAGCCTATTTTTTAAAGGAAACTTCACATATATTTGCATTTTTTTTCTTTAGTATTGTATTTTTGAAAATCCAACCTCTATTCTAGATTTTTAATCTTTGCTTTTTGATATTTGATATCAATTTTGTACCTTTAAGAACCCAATCTTCAGCACCCACTTTTACTTGGGAGTGAGATTACTGGCTTTACTGCTCTCTCCCCCTTTGGACTCTCCTTTTTCTCCACCAAGTCACCTCTATCTCCAACCTCCCCCTTATCTTCTCTACCCAACTGTGTGAATCTCTTTGTGTTCTGGACAGTGGAGAACACTTAGGAAACTGATTACTGGCTGGATCTGTCTCTCTCCTTTTGATTCCCCCCTTTATCCTCCTGGCCACCTCTGTCTCCTTTCTCCCTCTTCTCTTTTCTGTATAACTCTGTGAACATCTCTGAGAGGTCCAGACTGTGAAGTGCACATAAGGAAGTGATTACAGACTAGCTTGCTCTCTCCTCTTTTTATTCCACCTCACCTCATTCAGGTCACCTCTATCTCCCTCCTCCCTCTTCTCTTCTCCATGTAACTCTGTGAACCTCTCTGGGTGTCCCTCACTGTGGAGAAACTTTTCATCTTTAACCTAGATGTTTTATCAATGGTGCTGTATAGATGGAGAAGTCTTGAGGCTACTGTAAAAATAAGACTGAAAACGAGAAGCAGGAGGCTTAAATACAAATCCTACGAACACCAGAGAACTTCTGACTCCAGGGAACATTAATCAAGAGGAGCTCATCAAATGCCTCCATACTTACACTGAAACCAAGCACCACCCAAGGGCCAATGAGTTCCAGAGAAAGACATACCACGCAAATTCTCCAGCAACACAGGAACACAGCCCTGAGCTTCAATATACAGGCTGCCCAAAGTCACTCCAAACCCAGTGACATCTCATAACTCATTACTGGACACTTTATTGCACTTCAGAGAGAAGAAATCCAGCTCCACCCACCAGAACACTGACACAAGCTTCCCTAACCAGGAAACCCTGAGAAGCCACCCATGCAACCCCACCCACAGTGAGGAAACTTCACAATAAAGAGATTCCACAAACTGCCAGAATACAGAAGTCCCACCCCAAACAAAGCAATATAAACAAGATGAAGAGACAGAGGAATATCCAGCAGGTAAAGGAACACGATAAATGCCTACCAAACCAAAGAGGAAGAGATAGGGAATCTACCTGATAAAGAATTTAGAATAATGATACTGAAAATGATCCAAAATCTTGAAAACAAAATGGAATCACAGATAAAGAGCCTAGAGACAAGGATTAAGAAGATGTAAGAAAGGTTTAACAAGGACCTAGACGAAATAGAAAAGAGTCAATATATAATGAATAATGCAATAAATGAGATCCAAAACACTCTGGAGGGAACCAACAGTAGAATAATGGAGGCAGAAGAGAGGATTAGTGAGGTAGAAGATAGAATGGTAGAAACAAATGAATCAGAGAGGAAAAAAGAAAAATTAATTAAAATAAATGAGGACAATCTCAGAGACCTCTGAGACAATGTTAAACACCCCAACATTCGAATCATAGGAGTTCCAGAAGAAGAAGACAAAAAGAAAGACCATGAGAAAATACTTGATGAGATAATAGTTGAAAACTTCCCTAAAATGGGGAAGGAAATAATCACCCAAGTTCAAGAAAACCAGAGGGTCCCAAACAGGATAAACCCAAGGCGAAATACCCCAAGATGCATATTAATCAAATTAACAAAGATCAAACACAAAGAACAAATATTAAAAGCAGCAAGGGAAAAACAACAAATAACACACAAGGGAATTCCCATAAGGATAACAGCTGGTCTTTCAATAGAAATTCTTCAAGCCAAGAGGGAATAGCAGGACATACTTACATGAGCTATTAGTAACTGCCCTCTGCTCTTCCCTAGTGGCATATTGGACACCTTCCAACCTAGGGGGGCTCATCTCCCAGCATCATATATTTTTGCCTTTTCATACTTATTGTCCATGGAGTTCTCCAAACAAGAATACTGGAGTGGGTTGTAATTTTTTTCTCCTGTGGACCACATTTTGTCAGAACTCTTCAATATGATCCATGCATCTTTGGGTTATCCTGCATGGCATGATTCATAGCTTCATTGAATTATGCAAGCCCCTTTACCATGACATGGCTGTGATACATGAAAGGGAAGGGTAGTAATGCCACTACCCACTGTCAAACACTTTAACAGATTTATGCATATTGTTGTTATATAAATTTATTTAAAGTAAATTTATATATATTAAAAAGTATATGAACACATGTTTACACACATGTATACACATAATGATTTTTAATTGCTAAAAATGCTATATAATGTATCTTTCTTTATTAATAAATCACAACTATCTTCTGGTTTATCTATACCTTTTTCAAAAAAAATAAAAATAATGTTTATGCTTATCAATTTCAAAGCATAAGTAATATGATAGCAATTTCAACAAAACTTCAATTCTTTTCTGATATTATTTCATTGTGATAACAGAAAGGAAGGAGACAAATTTAATAAAACAAAAGTGATTGTGTTCTGGGCTTTAAAAAGTTTTTAGTTACATTACATATAGTGATTCTTTTCCTTTTTTTTACATTTTTTATTGAAAAATAGTTGATTTACAATGTTGTATTAATTTCTTATATATAGCAAAATGACTCAGTAAAATGTGTTCCATATATATGTAATTATTTGCCCCTTCTAATCCTAGAGTCCCATTCCATCACTCCAACCCCTTCCTTCTTGGCAACCACAAGTCTGTTCTCTAAATCTGTGACTATTTTTATTTTGTAGATATATTGATTTGTACTCTATTTTAGATTCCACATATAAGTGATATCATATGGTATATGTCTTTCTCCTTATGACTTACTTCATATAAAATGGCATTATTTGATTCTTTCTGATGGCTTAGTAATATCTCATGAAATATTACTCATACACATGCATACACACAGTATCTTCTGTATCCATTCTGTTGATAAACATTTAGATATTTAGGTTGTTTTCATATCTTTCTTAGCTATTGTAAATAGTGCTGCTAGGAACATAAGTGTGCCTGTATCCTTCTGAATTATAGTTTTGTCTGGGTATATGCCCAGGAGTGAGATTGCTATATCATATGGCCACTCTATTTTTAGGTTTTTGAGGAATATCAATACTGTTTTACATAGTGGCTGCATCAATGTATATTCTCAGCAACAAAATAAGAGTATTCCCTTTTCTCCACACTCTCTACAGTATTTGTTACTTGATGATGTTTTAATGATGGCCATTCTGACTGGTCTGTGGTGGTACTTCACTGTACTTTTTTTTTTATTATTTTAATCAGAGGCTAATTATTTTACAATATTGTAGTAATTTTTGCCATACATTGACATGAACCAGCCATGGGTGTACGTATGTAGAGTGTCCTGACTCACTGTAGTTTTTATTTGCATTTGTTTAATAATTAGAAATGTTGAGCATCTTTTCATGTGCTTATTGGCCATCTGCAGGTCTTTTTTTGGAGAAATGTCTGTTTATGTCTTCTTCCCCTTTTTGATTGGGTTATTTTTGTTGTTGTTTTGCTGTTGTTGTTGTTGTTGAGTTGTATAAGCCTTTGTCAGCTCCATTTTTGCAACTATTTTCTCCCATTCTGAAGGTTGTCTTTTCATTTTGTTTATGGTTTCCTTTATTGTGCAAAAAGTGTAAGTTTGATTAGATACTATTTGTTCATTTTCATTTTTATTTCTATTACCTTGGGAGATTGGCCTAAGAAAACATTGGTGCAACTATGTCAGAAGATGTTTTGCCTATGATTGCTACAGCAAAGGTCTTAATGGCCTGGATAACCACAATGGTGTGAACCAGACATCCTGCAGTGTGAAGTCAAGTGGGCCTTTAAGAAACAATACTACAAACAAAGCTAGTGGAGGTAACAGAATTCTAGCTGAGCTATTTCAAACCCTAAAAGATGATGCTGTGAAAGTGCTATACTAAATATGCTAGCAAATTTGGAAAATTCAGCAGTGGCCAAAGGACTAGAAAATATCCAATTTTCATTCTAATACCAAAAAAAGACAAAGAATGTTAAAACTACCATAAAATTGCACTCATTTCATACGCTAGCAAGATTTTGCTCAACATCCTTCAAACTAGGCTTCAATGGTATGTGAACTGAGAAATTCCATATGTTCAAGCTGGGTTTAGAAAAGGCAGAGGAACCAGAGGTCAAATTGCCATCATCCATTGGATCATAGAAAAAAAACAAGGCAATTCCAGAAAAACATCTACTTCTCCTTCATTGACTATGCTATCATAACAAACTGTGGAAAATTCCTAAACATGGGAAATCAGATTAATCTAAACTGCCTCCTGAGAAACATGTATGCAGGTTAAGAAGCAACAGTTAGAATCAGACATGGAACCACGGACTGGTTCAAAGTTTGGAAAGGAGTATAACAAGGCTGTTTATTGTCATCCTGCTTATTTAACTTGCATGTAGAGTGTGGTGTGTGCTGTGCTTAGTTGCTCAGTTGTGTCCAACTCTTTGCAACCCCATGGACTGTAGTCCACCAGGCTCCTCTGTCCATGGGTATTCTCCAGGCAAGAAAACCAGACTGGGTCACAATGCCCTCTTCCAGGGGGTCTTCCCAACCCAGGGATTGAAGCCAGGTATCCCTCATTAAAGGCAGATTCTTCACCATCTGAACCACCAGGGAAGCCCAAGAATACTTGACTGGGTAGCCTATCCCTTCTCCAGAGGAATTTCCCAACCCAGGAATAAAACCAGGGTCTCCTGCATTGAGGCCAGATTCTTTACCAGCTGAGCTATGCAGTAAGCCCTACATGCAGAGTACATCATACAAAACGCTGGACTGGGTGAAGCTCAAGCTGGAATCAAGATGGGTGGGAGGAATACCAATAACCTCAGATATGCAGATGACACCACCCAAATGACAGAAAGCTTAGAGGAACTAAACAGCCTCTTTATGAGGGTGAAAGAGGAGAGTGAAAAAGCTGGCTTAAAACCCAACATTCAAAAATCTAAGACAATGGCATAGGTTCCCAACATTTCATGGCAAATAGATGGGGAAAAACAGAAACTGACAAATTTTATTTTCTTGGGCTCCAAAATAATTGCGAGAGTGACTATAGCCATGAAATTAAAAGACACTTACTCCTTGGAAGAAAAGCTATGACAAACCTAGACAGCATATTAAAAAACAGAGACATTACTTTGACAATGAAGCTCTGTCTACTCAACTTATGGTTTTTCCAGTAGTCACGTATGGATGTGAGAGTTGGACCATAAAGACGGCTGAGCACTGCAGAATTGATGCTTTTGAAATGTGGTGCTAGAGAAGACTCTTGAGAGCTCCTTGGAGAGCAAGGAGATCAAACCAGTCAATCTTAAAGTAAATCAACCCTGAATATTCTCATTGGAAGGACTGATACTGAAGCTCCAATACTTGACCACCTGATGGGAAGAGCTGACTCATTGAAAACATCTTTAATGCTGAGAAACAATGAGGGCAGGAGGAGAAAAGAGCAACAGCGAATGAGATGATTAGATGGCATCATCGACTCAATGGATGTGAGTTTAAGCAAATTATGGAAGATAGTAAAGGACATGGAAACCTGGAGTGCTGCAGTCCATGGGGTCCCAAACAATCAGACACAACTGAACGACAGAACAAGGAGTTTTATGGTGTTATGTCTTATGTTGAAGTTCTTAAGCCATTTTAGGTTTACTTTTGTGCATGATATGAGTGTGTGTTCTAACGTGATTGATTTACCTACAGAAGCCCAACTTCCTAACACCACTTGCTGAAAAGACCGTTACTCAATTAACATTATTGCCTCCTAATTAATCATAAGAGTGCGGGTTTCTTTCTGGGTTCTCTATTCTGTTTCATTGATCTGTGAGTCTGTTTTTGTGCCAGTACCACACTAATATGATAACTGTAGCTTTTGATAACTGTGTCTGAAATCTAGGAGGGTTATGCCTTCTGACTTGTTCTTTTTCCTCAGTATTGTCTTGGTAATTCTGGGTCTTTTTTGGTTTCACATGAATTTTAGGATTACTTGTTCTAGTTCTATGAAAAGTGTCCTGAGTAATTTGATAGGGATCACTTAAATCTCTATATTGCTTTGAGTAGTTCTATGATTTTTACAACATTCTTCCAATCCAAGAGCATGGACTATCTTCCCATTTCTTTGAAGCATCTTTAATCTCCTTTTTAATGCTTTCTCAACATATAAATATAAGTTTTCAGCATATAAATCTTCCAACTCCTTGGTAAGGTTTCCTCTAGGAATTCTATTTTTTAATGTAATTTTAAAAGAAATTATTTCTGATGTGTCATTGTTAGTGTAAAGAAATGCAACTTATTTCTGTATGTTAATCTTGTATTCTGCTACCCTGCTAACTTCATTTATCAGTTCTTGTAGTTTTTTCCAAGGGTTTTGGGGAATTTCTACATATATATAGTATCATTTTATCATATATGCTGACAGTTTTACCTCTTCCTTACCAATTTGAATACCTTTGAGTTCTTTTTATTAGCTGATTGCTGTGGCTCAGACTCCCAATACTATATTAAAGAGAATTGGTGAGAGTGGGCATCCTTGAGTTGTTCCAGCTTTCATCTTTTCACACTTTAGTACTGTTTTGCTATGGATTTGGTATAAACAGCTTTTATTGTGTTAAGATGTGTTCCCTCTGTACCCACTTTCATTAACCTTTATTTTATTTATTTTAAAAATACAAAGTAATACTTTTTAATGAGGATATGCCATCTAAAGTTTTTTTTCTGCTTTAACTATATAAAAGTGAAAAATTTTAGTCTACTCCATATTTAAATTATGGAAATTTTAGAGAAAAAAATGTCTGACTAATAGTTGGAAATGTATTCTAGTCATGATATCTCAGTTATTTCATGCTTAGCTCCAAGAATTTTTCATGCAAAGATGGGAACAATAAAGGACAGAAATGGTATGGACCTAACAGAAGCAGAGGATATTAAGAATAGGTGGCAAGAATACACAGAAGAACTATACAAAAATGATCTTCATGACTCAGATAATCACAATGCTGTGATCACTCACCTAGAGCAAGACATCCTGGAATGCAAAGTCAATTGGACCCTTAGGAAACATCATTACGAACAAAGCTAGTGGAATTTGAGGTGAGATATTCCAATAGAGGTGATGGAATTCCAGTTGAGATATTTCAAATCCTAAAAGATGATGCTGTGAAAGTGCTGCATTCAATATGCTAGCAAATTTAGGAAACTCAGCAGGACTGGAAAAGGTCAGTTTTCATTCATATCCCAAAGAAAGGCAATGACAAAGAATGTTCATACTACCACACAATTGCACTCATCTCACGTGCTATCAAAGTTGCTCAAAATTCTTCAAGCCCGTGAATCTTGAACTTCCAGATGTTCAAGCTGATTTTAGAAAAGGCAGAGGAACCAGAGATCACATTGCCAACATATGCTGGATCATTGAAAAGGCAAGAGAGTCCCAGAAAAACATCTATTTCTGCTTTATTGACTATGTCAAAGCTTTTGACTGTGTGGATCTCAACAAACTGTGGAAAATTCTGAAAGAGATTGGAATACCAGACCATCTGCCCTGCCTCTTGAGAAATCTGTATGCAGGTCAAGAAGCAACAGTTAGAAGTGAACATGGATCATACTGGTTCCAAATAAGGAAAGGAATACATCACCTTGGGTGAATATTAACACCATGCTTACTTAACTTATATTCAAAGTACATCATGAGAAATACTGGACTACATGAAGCACAAGCTGGAATCAAGGTTGCCAAAAGAAATAACCTCAAATATGCAGATGACACCACCCTTATGACAGAAGTGAAGAAGAACTAAAGAGCCTCTTGATGAAAGTGAAAAAGGAGAGTGAAAAAGTTGGCTTAAAACTCAACATTCAGAAAACTAAGATCGTGGCATCCAGTTCCATCACTTAATGCTAAACAGGGAAACAGTGGAAACAGTGACAGACTTTATTTGTCGGGGGAGGCGGGGGGGGTTGCTCCAAAATCGCTGCAGATGGTAATTGCAGCCATGAAATTAAAAGACGCTTGCTCCTTGGATGGAAAATTATGACCAATTTAGACAGCATGTTGAAAAGTACAGACATGACTTTGCCCACAAAGGTCCATCTAGTCAAGGCTATGGTTTTTCCAGTAGTCATGTATGAATGTGAGAGTTGGACTATAAAGAAAGCTGAGCACTGAAGAATTTATGCTTTTTACTGTAGTGAGGGGGAAGATTCTTGAGAGTCCCTTGGACCGCAGAGATCCAACCAGCCCATCCTAAAGGAAATCAGTCCTGGGTGCTCATTGGAAGGACTGATGCTGAAGCTGAAACTCTATTACTTTGGTTTGAAGAGCTGACTCATTGAAAAAGATCCTCATGCTAGGAAAGATTGTAAGCAGGAGGAGAAGGGAATGACAGAGGATGAGGTGGTTAGATGGCATCACCGACTCAATGGACATGAGTTTGAGTAAACCCCGGGAGTTGGTGATGGACAGGGAGGCCTGGCGTGCTGCAGTCCCTGAGGTTGCAAAGAGTCAGATACGACTGAATGACTGAACTGTAGTGAACTAGCTACAGATACGTAACAATAGTAGATAAAGTATAAAGTAGTTAACCAGAAACTAGAAAAATCTTACTGTTGAACTATAATGGGAGGGGCTTATCTATTGGGCTTCAGATCCACAAGCATGTAGTAGTAGCTTTGAGTTTTACTGCAAAGGAGTTCTATTGTAAAATTCACTGTAAAGGAGACCAAGGTGTTTGTGGGCTCAGTGATAAGTGCTTTACACACTGTTATAATTCTGAAATGGAGGCTTATAAGGAACGTACAGAGACCCTTGTAATCATCTTTGTGTCTAGATCTGAGATATCATGACAGGACAGATAGCCCCAAATATCATTTCAATAGCTAGTACTGGAAAGGCAGCCCATGGGTTGTGTAAAAACAGCACAGAGGAAACAAAAATGAGACCAATGGAATAAAAATATCTTTGATTTACATTAAGCCAATTAAAATAATTATAAAAATGTTTGAAGAAACATAATATTAAGCAAGATGGTAAATGAAAAATATAGTCAATACCATGAATTTACTTCAGAAAAACTTAAGGAACAGTTTACAATAAGCTTGTCTAGATATTTTTCATAAAAAGCTAAGTGGCCTCAGACTAAGTACATAATATAAATCAGCATAAATGATTATTAACCAGGACAAATTATATAAAACCATTCCTTTCAGACTCTGGATAAAAGGTGCAAGACTGCAATTCCTCAGTTGTGTATATAACATGAAACAAGTTCTCGGATGTCTCTGGCTTTCTGTTTGAAAGCACTTTCTCATCCAAATAAGGGAAAGCCACCTTGAGCACAGTGATCTTGCTGACTTGATGTAGCAGAAATCAGAGTTTGGATTAGTGAAGCAGCTAGATTGTCTGGAAAAGTTACCCTGGAGGAGAAACTGCAAAGAAGAGTTCATTAAATCTAATTTGCACAAGAATAGCCCAAACAAAAGAATCAAATGGAAAATTTGAACTGAATCATATATATAATATGAAAAATACCATCATTTCTACAGCTGTAAAATTTAGCGTCCTTCAGGTTCTAAATAAACCACACAATATCTTCTAAGTGAATATAAAAAAGAAAAGGATATATAAGGATCCAGGAGTTAATCATACCATGAAGGAGTTTCAGTAAAAACTGAAAAGTTGATAGAAACTAAGGCAGCTATTGTCTCAGCCTCTCTGTGACCAAATAGCCTTGTGTCTCAATTTCTTTCTGTATGTCTTCAAAGCTCTGTGTGGAACAATTTTCCTGCAAACATGACTATGCCATACCTCCTAAGTGTAAATACTAGTTCTGCCTGCAAACTAAGGAAACTATTTTCTTTTTATCACAATTACTAATTCCTGTGAAAGAGAATCTAAGTCATGTGCCTATCTCTGATTGAATCTTCTTGGTGATCATGCTTGCTCAGGAAACATTAATTGGCCTGGGGACAATAACATTAATGTTGCCTGAACGAGCATGATCACCAAGGCCACTCCCAAAAACATATTTCTGAGAGGAGGAACACTCACTGAATGAACCTACTGCAAAAGCCAGCATTTAAAAAACATCAAATATATTTTTAATTAGTTATAAGAAATCAAATATGCATTTCATGATTATTAAAAAATGACATTCACTAAATGCCATATTGTTAGTAAATATTGAAATAAATCCTTTACAAAATATAATGGAGACTTTTTTCCCCGAGTTCTTTTAAAAGGTTGAAAATAATTTATGCAATTGATAAAACAGCAATCTACTTTGTGTTAAGATAGAAATTGCCTCCTTGAGGATAATGACTATGCAAAATAATTTGATATACCTTAATGTCAAATGACTCTGCTATTTACAGTCTAGTTACTAAATGTAGTAAGAGTAGCAGACTATGCAATTTTCTTAAGCAGAGTAGAAACTCTGAGACTAGTAGCAGAGTAAAGACTATGCAATTTTCTTGAGCATTTATAATTGTCTACATTTTTTTCTACAGGGCAGAGAAGTAAACTGCAATACTCTGATGTGCCTAGAGTAGAAACCATTAAGTACCCTGTGTCACCAAAGAGTTATTCTGAAACATGGGAAATAAAGGACTCATGTCACTTTCTTACTGATTTTCCTTTTTGTTCTTATTTCATTAATTTGGGGGGGAAAAGAAAAGGATTTCAGAAACAGCTGAAAACTATTCACAGTTGTGTAGCTATGCAAGAGCATCCTGCAAGAGGAAATCATAGGAATTAAGGTTTAGAGATAATGTGTATATATTTAATATTAATATGTAAATATTAAGTAACATTATAGTATCAGTAAGGTGGACATAATGAACAAAAGATGTCAACTGGATTAATTTAAGTGAAACACAAGTACTTTAGTAAGAAAAGGGCCTATTCTTCAGATCTATGATGGTTGGAAAGATAGGCTGTGGCATAAATTAGAAGAGAATTAACATGATTCAGTCGTTTTTATAGATTAGCTGCCCAGATGAGTGAAGACTCAGGGCTACAATTTTAAAGAAGTAATGAGATTCAGTTATTTTGGCTTCAGTCTCACTGTTTTGTCATGCTTGCCACGTGAGATCACTTCCCCTTTTAAAATGTTTTGTTTAGTTTGGTTTTGCTTTGCTTTGCTTTGTTTGCCTTTTCAGCAGTGCTGTGCATTATTGCTTCATTTGGCACTAACAGCGACCATCAACTGTAAACTGAGTATGACACCGCCCTTTTATGAATCAGTTTGGGCTGCCCTTATTTTGCAAATAGAAAGAGAGTATTGACTTCTAATAAAACTTAGAAAATCCTTAGTAAGGGCTTTATCACTTCATTAAAACTTCAGTAATCAGGGAAATCAGTCAGCCATCATCTCACTTTTGTGTGTGTGCTTTCCCACTATGCCAATTTGTCCATTCACTCATGCATTTGACGTGTTCACAGGAACTTCTGCCTAAAGAAGTGAGGAAGTTGAAGCATAGATTCTTATTAGACTGATAAAGTTAGACAGGACAAACCATTTAGAAAAGTTCATTAGAAAAAAGTGGGTAGTTATTCTATAGTTAACCTGTAACAGGCTTTTAAGAAAAGTTAACTGACTTGTTTAGGTGTCAAAGATTTATTTTCAAATAAATTATTCTTTCTTCTTAGTTAATTTACTCACATATTAATGTAAACTGTGGGCATCTTTTCACAACAAAGGACAACACTCAAGTTGCACTCTAATCTTCCTGGGACTGTTACAGTGTAATCAGAATAATTCTTATTTACATACTTGATCTACAATTTTCAAAGTATCCTCAAGTAACCCAAATGGTTAAAAGTAAAAGAAAAAAAAATTAAATTAGAAATAAACATTAAAATCATTTCTAAAGAATGTTTATTGACAGAAAATTTCTTCTTACAGAAATTTAATTACAATGAGCATACAATTCTTAATATAGCATGATGCTAACTATATACATAAATATATATTGGGTTTCCCTGGTGGCTCTGTGGTAAAGAATCCACCTGTGATACAGGGGACATGGATTTGATTCCTGGGTTGGGAAGATCCCCTGGGGAAGGAAATGGCAACTCACTCTAGTATTCTCACCTGGGAAATCACACGGACAGAGGAACCTGACAGTCTGCAGTCTATGGGGTCACGAAAGAGTTGGACACAACTTGTGATCCCCTGGAGAAGGGAAGGATACCCAGTCCAGTATTCTGGCCTGGAGAATTCCATGGAAGGAGGACCCTGGCAGGCTACGGTCCGTAGGATTGCCAAGAATTGGACATGATTGAGCGACCTTCACTTTAGCAACTAAACAACAACAATAAATATATATTACTGTCTTAGCCTAGTTTCTGTGTTTATATTTATTTCTATAAATACATCCATATAGTCTACAAAGATATATACCTAAATATTAAAAATTAACTTGACATTTTTTATTTTTCTAATTTTTTTAGTTTCTATAATCAACAAATTTTTTTATAACTAACTCTTATACCTATCTAGCTTAATGGTTGAAAAGAGGAAGGGAGTTTTGAGACATTTCCCACTAAGTCAGGGAAGTAGGTGCCTGAGAGAAATTTCATTTGATTTAGTCAATAAGATATGTGATACCATGCACACTCCATGTAAGGAGCACCAGAAGAGTGGAAAATATAAAAGGCCAATGCAGAAATATAGAAATGTATATTTTAGATTTCACATATAAGTTATATGGCATTTGCCATTCTCTTTCTAACTTATTCACTTAGTATGGCAATTTCTAGATCCATCCATGTTGCTGCAAATGGTATTATTTCATTCCTTTTATGGCTGAGTAATATTCCATTGTATCACTTATATGTGAAATCTAAAATATGACACAATTGAAAAAATCTATGAAACAGAAACAAACTCATAGCCAAAGAGAATAGACTTGTGGTTGCCAAAAGTGAGGGAGACTTGGAGAGGGAATGATTGAGAGTTTGAGATTAGCAGATGCAAATTAGCATATACAGGATGAATAAACAAGGTCCTACTGTATTGTTCAGGGAACTATGCTCAATATTCTATGATGAGAACAAAATGGCAGAGGCGTAAGTAGACGTGGAGTACATCTCTCTCCATGGATACATCAGGACTACACCTCCAGACAGAGCAGTGCTTGCAGAACACCAGCTCTGAGCAAGCAGAAGTACCTGACAACTGGAAAAGAATATGTAGAACACTCAAAACTTAGTAGGATGAAGGAAGTAGGGGGGAAAGAGGAGAGTTAGTAGGACTGGAACTGCCCTCAGCAGATGAGAGAACTGAAGCAGGGGTCTGATCCTCACATCAGGACAATTTGAGGAGGAGAAACATTTGAGGCTGAGAGTGAAGCAGCTGATCTGTGACAGTCGGAATGGAATAAGAATCACACAGACAATCCTTGCAGCAGCTATGCATAAGTCCCCTAGAAAAAAACAGCGGCTGGGAGCTGGATTGTAGAACAATCCCAGGGTGAGGCCCGCTGTTGACCAGAGGAAGCTGGCCCAAGGGGATGTGAGGAAGGAGTCTGTGGTGGGAACTGCCTGTGGAGGAAAAGCAGGCAGCCATGGAGGCAAGACAGTCATGTATAGCCATCAGGGTGGAGCCATCATGGCGGCCACTCTTTCCCTCATGCCTGCACCAGCAGCTGAACAATAGAGAGGCTGGCCCTTCAAGTGTCTGACATGCCAATCAGAGTAGGATCCCAGCCAGGGGAGCCCTCTAATAGCCTGACATGGCAAACAACAGAGAAGGATCCCAGTTAGTGAAGCCCTCTAAGTGCCTGAACAGGCTGAGCAATGGAAAATGACTAACTAGCCAAAGTGACATTCTGAGTGCCAGCTGCCAGAGGCTAGAAAAGACTGATAGGGCCATAGCTCCAGCGACTGAGGCAGTCCATGTCCCTGCACACTTGGTTCCACCAGGGTCCCTGTGACACAAGCAGCTTCATGCACAGTCCTCACTGGGCAGAGCAGCCACAGGCTAGAAAAACCCCAACAGTACCATATCTCCTGTAACAATAGCCACCAGTGCTCCAGCATAGCCAGCATTGCCAGGGTCTCCATGACCCAAGCAACCACCCAACATCCATACATGATCCCCACTGGGGCAGAGCTGCCAGAAGCTAGAAAAAGTCCTGGGTCTGAGCATGCAGGGTTGCTTTTGTTGTGTCTGACTCTTTGCAAACCTGTGGGCTATGGGCTGCCAGGCTTCTCTGTCCAGGGGATTCTCCAGGCGAGAATACTGGAGTAGGTTGCCATACCCTTCTAGACCACCATATTTCCTTCTGCGTGCGTGCTCAGTCACTTCAGTTGTGTCCAACTCTCTAAGAGTACATGGATCATGGCCTGCCAGGCTCCTCTGTCCATGGGATTCTCCAGGCAAGAATATTGGAATGGGTTGCCATTTATTTCTTTCTGCATTAGACTCCAACCCCCTTGACTACCTAGTGCTGCCAGGGCCCCTGTGATCTAAGCAAATGTGCAGCTTCCACATCTGGCCCTCACTGTTGCAGATCCAAGTCCTCCAGGGAAGCCTCAGGAGCAAACCCCTGTGGACAACCCACATGCAGAGGTGGAGATAAAACGACAATTGAAACCAAGGGGCAATTGGCTAAGGAAGACGACCTAAAATTTTCCCACCAGCTGTATAAGCTGCAGATTAAATCCACACAATCAACTAGGCAGACTCTATCTCTATGGAATACATAAAAAGACAAATAGTTCTCACAGAAGAAAATGCACTAGGTCTGACAGCTGTGGACACTGGAGATAAGAACATACAGGAGTACAATCAGATTAGAGTCTCAGCTGCCCTCACAGGAGGTCCAGAGACCAGTCCATTGCTGGAGGGCATCCTAGAGAAGTAAGGTGGACTGTGACTCCCAGAGAGGGAAAGGACACTGACAGAAGAGACTCAAGAGAAACGTTTACTATTCTTATATTTAGACTTGTTCTGTAGTTGATTCTGAATATTTTTCACATTTTCCCCCTACTTTTCCTCCATTATTGTAGTTTTCAATTTTATCAGTACTAGTAAATCTATTTAAACTTTTGGAATTTTTTTTTAATCACACTTTTTATTTCTGTTATATACTTTTGATTCTAGTTGGCCTTTTGTAGTTTTTCAGTTCAGTTCAGTTCAGTCACTCAGTGGTGTCTGACTTTTTGTGACCCCATGAATCACAGCACGCCAGGCCTCCCTGTCCATCACCAACTCCTGGAGTCAACCCAAACCCATGTTCATTGAGTCGGTGATGCCATTCAGCCATCTCATCCTCTGTCATCCCCTTCTCCTCCTGCCCTCAATCCCTCCCAGCATCAGGGTCTTTTCCAATGAGTCAACTCTTCGCATGAGGTGGCCAAAGTACAGGAGTTTCAGTTTTAGCATCAGTCCTTCCAATGAACACCCAGGACTGATCTCCTTTAGGATGGACTGGTTGGTTCTCCTTGCAGTCCAAGGGACTCTCAAGAGTTTTCTCCAACACCACAGTTCAAAAGCATCAATACTTCGGTGCTCAGCTTTCTTCACAGTCCAACTCTCATATCCATACATGACCACTGGAAAAACCATAGCAGTGTCAGACTTTATTTTTCTGGGCTCCAAAATCACTGCAGATGGTGACTGCAGCCATGAAATTAAAAGACGCTTACTCCTTGGAAGGAAAGTTATGAAACCTAGATAGCATATTCAAAAGCAGAGACATTACTTTGCCAACAAAGGTTCGCCTAGTCAAGGCTATGGTCTTTCCTGTGGTCATGTATGGATATGAAAGCTGGACTGTGAAGAAGGCTGAGTGCCGAAGAATTGATGCTTTTGAACTGTGGTGTTGGAGAAGACTCTTGAGAGTCCCTTGGACTGCAAGAAGATCCAACCAGTCCATTCTGAAGGAGATCAGCCCTGGGATTTCTTTGGAAGGAATGATGCTAAAGCTGAAACTCCAGTATTTTGGCCACTTCATGCGAAGAATTGACTCATTGGAGAAGACTCTGATGCTGGGAGGGATTGAGGGCAGGAGGAGAAGGGGATGACAGAGGATGAGATGGCTGGATGGCATCACTGACTCAATGAATGTGAGTCTGAGTGACCTCCGAGAGCTGGTGATGGATAGGGAGGCCTGGCGTGCTGCAGTTCATGGGGTCACAAAGAGTCAGACATGACTGAGCGACTGATCTGATCTGATCTGACTAGATGGACCTTTGTTAGCAAAGTAATGTCTCTGCTTTTCAATATGCTATCTAGGTTGGTCATAACTTTCCTTCCAAGGAGTAAGCGTCTTTTAATTTCATGACTGCAGTCACCATCTGCAGTGATTTTGGAGCCCCCAAAATAAAATCTGACACTGTTTCCACTGTTTCTCCATCTATTTTCCATGAAGTGATGGGACCAGATGCCAAGATCTTCGTTTTCTGAATGTTGAACTTCAAGCCAACTCTTTCACTCTCCTCTTTCACCTTCATCAAGAGGCTTTTAGTTTCTCTTCACTTTCTGCCATAAAGGTGTTGTCATCTGCATATCTGAGGTTACTGATAATTCTCCCAACAATCTTGATTCCAGCTTCTGCTTCTTCCAGCCCAGCATTGCTCATGATGTACTCTGCATAGAAGTTAAATAAGCAGGGTGACAATATATAGCCTTGATGTCCTCTTTTCCTATTTGGAACCAGTCTGTTGTTCCCTGTCCAATTCTAATTGTTGCTTCCTGACCTGCATATAGGTTTCTCAAGAGGCAGGTCAGGTGGTCTGGTATTCCCATTTCTTTCAGAATTTTGCGCAGTGTATTGTGATCCACACAGTTAAAGGCTTTGGCATAGTAAAGAAAGCAGAAATTCATGTTTTTCTGGAACTCTCTTGCTTTTTTGATCTTTTTAGGGTTTTCTTTTCTCTTCTTTGTTTTTAATTGAAATTTTTAAATTTTTAAAAATTTATTACTGGTGGTCCCAAGATGGTGGAGGAATAGGATGGGGAGACCACTTTCTCTTTTGAGACTAAATTCAACAAAAGATCATTTTAATGTTGCACAACATCCACAAAACAACTTCTGAATGCTGGCAGAGGACACCAGGCACCCAGAAAGGCAGCCCAATGTCTTCGAATGGAGGTAGAACAAAATAAAAAAGATGAAAAGAGGGACAAAGGATTTAGGCACAGAGCCACCCTGGGGAGGGAGTCTTGAAGGAAAAGTTTCCACACAATAGGAAGCCCTCTTACAGGTGTGATACTGGGAGCTTTGGAATCTCAGAGGGCAATAGAACAGGAAACACATACACACACACACACACACACACACACACACACACACAACATGCCTAACCACAGCTACCAGTTGAGAAGCTGCTCAGACACTCCCATCTATCAGCAGCAACTGGGGACTAGGCAGGGAGGTGTGGGCTGCATCCTTGTTTCTTAGGGTAAGGACTGGCTTGAATGCCCTGAGAGCAGTCTGAGGGGGCTGATGTGACATAGCAACCCAAACCTTAGGATCACCAGAGAGACAAAAAGAACATTTCCCACAAAAGGCTCTAACACTGCACAGTGACCCTGGTGTCCTCACAGAACAAGAGTGTGCCCTACTGAGCCAAAGGAGAGCAAGTGCCATTTAGGACCCTCCCTCCCCAGAGGCAGAGAGGCACGTGTTCAACAAAAGAGTCAGAAGGGAAAGGGCTACCAAATTTCAACCCCAGAGATTGCATCTTCCACCAAACTCTGAGAAGGCTGCTGGTTGCTAACCATGTCTTCCTGGGATCCTGGATAGTTTGCATCCACCAGCAGGGTCACAGCCTGAGATCAGCTCGCCAAAGGATACAAATGGAACACCTGGGACCGTACCCTCACAGCACACACAGGATATTGAGTGGCAGGAACCAGGGAGGTGCATAAGATGCACAGACCACATAAGACCATTCGCCCACCAAGCACCCAGTCGCTTGAGTGGCCTGGACCTGGGAAGAGCAAAAAACCCACAGCCTATCTAGATCTGTGCCCTTGCAGAGCACCTAAGAACCTGAGTGGCTTAGACCTGGGAAGTTCATGCAACACAGGGTCCTCTTGGAACAGTGCCCTTGCAGAGCAGCCTAGAGCCTGAGCAGTGTGGACCACCTTGGGCTGTGGCAAACCAGTGTGGTCCATCTACTGTGAGCACTGCCCACACATGCCATCCGTATTTGTTTGCAGTGTTCCTCCCTCCCAACAGCACAACTGAACAAGTGAGCCTAAATAAGTGGCCACCTTGGCACAACAATGTCAGAGTGGAATTTAGACACTGAAAAGACTTGCAAACAGAGTAGGCCAAAATAAACAAAGAAGGGGAACCATCCTGGAAGTGACAGAAGCAAGAGCTTAAAACCTTGAAGCTAATGCTGAGACTGTGCATTTGAGGGGTAACTATACACCTTGAGAACAAGTACAAGCAAGTAAAAGGAACTTTGTAACAATAAGCTAACCCCACATGACCCACAACAGCTGAAGAAAAATTTCTAGATATCTTTATAATATTATGACTTTAATTTTAAAAAAAAATTTTAATTCTATATTACACTTTCAGCTTTATAGCTTCAGTTCAGTTCAGTTCAGTCGCTCAGTCGTGTTCGACTCTTTGTGACCCCATGGATCACAGCACGCCAGGCCTCCCTGTCCATCACCAACTCCTGGAGTTCACTCACACTCACGTCCATCGAGTCAGTGATGCCATTCAGCGATCTCATCCTCTGTCGTCCCCTTCTCCTCCTGCCCCCAATCCCTCCCAGCATCAGAGAGTCTTTTCCAATGAGTCAACTATTCACATGAGGTGGCCAAAGTACTGGAGTTTCAGCTTTAGCATCATTCCTTCCAAAGAAACCCTAGGGCTGATCTCCTTCAGAATGGACTGGTTACATTTCCTTGCAGTCCAAGGGACTCTCAAGAGTCTTCTCCAACACCACAGTTCAAAAGCATAAATTCTTTGGTACTCAGCCTTCTTCACAGTCCAGCTCTCACATCCATACATGACCACAAGAAAAACCATAGCCTTGACAAGACAGACCTTTGTTGGCAAAGTAATGTCTCTGCTTTTCAATATGCTATCTAGGTTGGTCATAACTTTCCTTCCAAATAGTCAATGTCTTTTGATTTCATGGCAGCAGTCACCATCTGCAGCGATTTTGAAACCCCCAAAAATAATGTCTGACACTGTTTCTCTGTTTCTCCATCTATTTCCAATGAAGTGATGGGACTGGATGCCATGATCTTTGTTTTCTGAATGTTGAGCTTTAAGCCAACTTTTCACTCTCCACTTTCAGTTTCATCAAGAGGCTTTTGAGTTCCTCTCCACTTTCTGACATGATGGTGTTGTCATCTGCATATCTGAGGTTATTGATATTTCTCCCGGCAATCTTGATTCCAACTTGTGTTTCTTCCAGTCCAGCATTTCTCATGATGTACTCTGCAAAGAAGTTAAATAAGCAGGGTGACAATATACAGACTTGACGAACTCCTTTTCCTATTTGGAACCAGTCTGTTGTTCCATGTCCAGTTCTAACTGTTGCTTTCTCACCTGCATATAGGTTTCTCAAGTAGCAGGTCAGGTGGTCTGGTATTCCCATCTCTTTCAGAATTTTCCACAGTTGATTGTGTTCCACACGGTCAAAGGCTTTGGCATAGTCAATACAGCAGAAATAGATGCTTTTCTGGAACTCTCTTGCTTTTTCCATGATCCAAGGGATGTTGGCAATTTGATCTCTGGTTCCTCTGCCTTTTCTAAAACCAGCTTGAACATCAGGAAGTTCACAGTTCACGTATTGCTGAAGCCTGGCTTGGAGAATTTTGAGTCTTACTTTAGTAGCATATGAGATGATTGCAATTGTGCTGTAGTGTGAGCATTCCTTGGCATTGTCTTTCTTTGGGATTGGAATGAAAACTGACCTTTTCCAGTCCTGTGGCTACTGCTGAGTTTTCCAAATTTGCTGGCATATTGAGTGCAGCACTTTCACAGCATCATCTTTCAGGATTTGGAATAACTCAACTGGAATTCCATCACCTCCACTAGCTTTGTTCGTAGTGATGCTTTCTAAGGCCCACTTGACTTCACATTCCAGGATATCTGGCTCTAGGTCAGTGATCACACCACCGTGATTATCTGGGTCATGATTATTTTTTTTGTACAGTTTTTCTGTGTATTCTTGCCATCTCTTCTAAATATCTTCTGCTTCTGTTAGTCCATACCATTTCTGTCCTTTATTGAGCCCATCTTTGCATGAAATCTTCCCTTAGTATCTCTAATTTTCTCGAAGAGATCTCTAGTCTTTCCTATTCTGTTATATTCCTCTATTTCTTTGCATTGATCGCTGAGGAAGGCTTTCTTATCTCTTCTTGCTATTCTTTGAAACTCTGCATTCAGATACTTATATCTTTCCTTTTCTTCTTTGCTTTTCGCTTCTCTTCTTTTCACAGCTCTTTGTAAGGCCTCCCCAGACAACCATTTTGCTTTTTTGCATCTCTTTTCTATGGGGATGGTCTTGATCCCTGTCTCCTGTACAATGTCACAAACCTCATTCCATAGTTCATCGGGCACTCTAATAGATCTAGTCCCTTAAATCTATTTCTCATTTCCACTGTATAGTCATAAGGAATTTGATTTAGGTCATACCTGAATGGTCTAGTGGTTTCCCCTACTTTCTTCAATTTAAGTCTGAACTTGGCAATAAGGAGCTCATGATCTGAGCCATAGTCAGCTCCTGGTCTTGTTTTTCTGACTGTATAGAGCTTCTCCATCTTTGGCTGCAAAGAATATAATCAATCTGATTTCGTTGTTGACCATCTGGTGATGTCCATCAATATTCTTGCCTTGAGAATCCCATGAACAGTATGAAAATGCAAAATGATAGTATACTGAAAAAGGAACTCCCCAGGTCATTAGATGCCCAATATGCTACTGGAGATCAGTGGAGAAATAACTCCACAAAGAATGAAGGAATGGAGCCACATCAAAAACAATATCCAGCTGTGGATGTGACTGGTGATAGAAGCAAGGCCTGATGCATTATAGCTTACTATTACCTTTGAAAAAAAAAAAAAAAAAAAAACTTTCTATAAAAAGCCTATTTTTCAAAAACAAATTCCATATGTATTTCAATTATTAAGATCGATTTTGTTTTGTGTTTTCATATTGTGTTTTTGATACTCTAACTTCTAGGTTTTTAGTCTTTGCTTTTTGATATTTGTTATCAATTTTGGACCTTTTAGCATCTAATCTTTGTATCCATTTTTACTTAGAGGTTTGATCACTGGTTTGATAACTGTCTTGCCTTTTTACTCTCACTTTTCTCCTCCTGGTCACCACTATCTCCCTCCTCCCTCTTCTCTATATAACTCTGTGAATCTCTCTGGGTGTCCCTGGCTGTGAAGAGTTGTTTCACAATTAACCTAGGGGTTTTATCTTCTGTGTTGTATGGATGGAGATATCTTGAGGCTACTGTAAGACAAGGACTGAAACCCAGAAGCAGGAGTCTCACCTCCAGAAGTTTAGAACACCAGAAAGCTCCTGACTCCAGGGAACATTAATACACAAGAGCCCAACCAAAAGTCTCCCTACCTTTACTGAAATGAAGCCTTACTCAAAAGCCAACAAGTTTCAGTGCAAGATAAACCACGTTAATTCTCCAGCAAAACAGAAATACAATCCTGAACATAAAAAGAAAGGCTATTCAAAGCCATATCAAATCCATAAACACCCCAAAACTCACTACTGGAAATTTCATGGCACTCCAGAGAAAAGTGATTCAGTTCCACCCAACAGAAACAGACACAAGTTCCCACATCTAGGAAACATTGACAAGCCACCGGTCTAACCCAACCCACAGGGAGAAGACTCCACAATTAAGAGAAACCATGACATTCCAGCCTGCAGAAAGGGCATGCAAACATAGCAATCTTAACAAAATGAAAAGGCAGAGAAATATTCAGCAGGTGAAGGAAAATGGTAAAGACAAAAACTCACCAAACCAAAACCAACCAACAAACAAACAAAAAAGAGGAGGAGATAGGGAGTTTACTTGAAAAAGATTTCAGAATAATGATAGTGAAGATGATTCAAAATCTTGAAAACAAAACAGAATTGCAGATAAATAGACTAGAAACAAGGATTGAGAAGATGCAAGAAATGTTTAATAAGGACCTACAAGAAATAAAGAAGAGTCAATCAATAATGAACCATGATAACTCATATTAGAAACACTCTGGAGGGACTCAACAGTAGAGTAATGGAGGAAGAAGAGAGGATAAGTGAAATGAAAGACAGAATGGTGGAAAGAAATGAAACAGAGAGGGGAAAAGAAAAAAGAATGAAAAGAAATGAGGACAAACTCAGATAGCTCTAGGACAACCTTAAATGCCCCAACATTAAAACCATATGTGTTCCAGAAGAAGACAAAAAGAAGGCAAGTGAAATTACCTGAGGAGATAATAGTCAAAAACTTCTCTAAATGAGAAAGATAATAGCCACCCACATCAAGAAACTCAGAGAGTTCCAAACAGGATCACCTCAAGGCAAAACACCCCAGACACAGAATAATCAAACTTAAAAAAAGTAAACACAAAGAGCAAATTTTAAAAGCAGCAAGGAAAAAACAACAAATAACACACAAAGGGGTCCCAAATAGGACAACAGCTGATCTTTCAATCAGCTCAGTCATGTCCAACTCTCTGCGACCCCATGAACTGCAGCACGCCAGGCCTCCCTGTCCATCACCAGCTCTCAGAGGTCACTCAGGCTCACATCCATCGAGTCAGTGATGCCATCCAGGCATCTCATCCTCTGTTGTCCCCTTCTCCTCCTGCCCCCAATCCCTCCCAGCATCAGAGTCTTCTCCAATGAGTCAACTCTTCGCATGAGGTGGCCAAAATACTGGAGTTTCAGCTTTAGCATCATTCCTTCCAAAGAAATCCCAGAGCTGATCTTCTTCAGAATGGACCGGTTGGATCTCCTTGCAGTCCAAGGGACTCTCAAGAGTCTTCTCCAACACCACAGCTCAAAAGCATCTATTCTTTGGCACTCAGCCTTCTTCACAGTCCAGCTCTCACATCCATACATGACCACAGGAAAGACCATAGCCTTGACTAGGCGAACCTTTGTTGGCAAAGTAATGTCTCTGCTTTTGAATATGCTATCTAGGTTGGTCATAACTTTCCTTCCAAGGAGTAAGCATCTTTTAATTTCATGGCTGCAGTCACCATCTGCAGTGATTTTGGAGCCCAGAAAAAGAAAGTCTGACACTGTTTCCACTGTTTCTCCATCTATTTCCCATGAAGTGATGGGTCCAGATGCCATGATCTTCATTTTCTGAATGTTGAGCTTTAAGCCAACCTTTTCACTCTCCACTTTCACTTTCATCAAGAGGCTTTTGAGTTCCTCTTCACTTTCTGCCATAAGGGTGGTATCATCTGCATATCTGAGGTTATTGATATATCTCCCAGCAACCTTGATTCCAACTTGTGTTTCTTCCAGTCCAGCATTTCTCATGATGTACTCTGCATATAGGTTAAATAAACATGGTGACAATATACAGCCTTGATGTACTTTTCCTATCTGGAACCATTCTGTTGTTCCATGTCCAGTTCTAACTGTTGCTTCCTGACCTGAATACAGATTTCTCAAGAGACAGACCAGGTGGTCTGGTATTCCCATCTCTTTCAGAATTTTCTACAGTTTATTGTTATCTACACAATCAAAGGCTTTGGCATAGTCAATAAAGCAGAAATAGATGTTTTTCTGGAACTCTCTTGCTTTTTCCATGATCCAGCGGATGTTGGCAATTTGATCTCTGGTTCCTCTGCCTTTTCTAAAACCAGCTTGAACATCAGGAAGTTCACGGTTCACATATTGCTGAACTCTTCAGGTCAGAAGGGAATGAAAAATCTACAATCAAGATTACTCTATCCAGCAGAAATCTCATTCAGATATGAAGGAGAAATCAAAAGCTTTACAGAGAAGCAAAAGCTGACAGAATTCAGCACAAACCAGATCCTCAACAAATGCTAAAGGATTTTCTCTAGGCAGAAAACATAGAAAATGTTTATTAAAAAGAACCCAAAACAACAAAGTAAATGGTAATAGGATCATACTTATCAACAATTACCTTAAATGTAAATGGGTTAAATGCTCTGACCAAAAGACAAAGACTGGCCTAATGGAAACAAAAACAAAACCCTTACATATGCTGTCCAAAAGAGACCCACCTCAAACCTAGAGACACATACAAACTGAAAGTGAGGAGCTGAAAAAAATATCTTATGCAAAAGGAGACCTAAAGAAAGTAGGATCAGTGATACTCATATGAGATAAATAGACATTGAAATAAAGACTATGACAAGAGACAAAGAAGAACACTACATAATGCTCAAGGGATCAATCCAAGAAGAAGACATAACAATTATAAATATATATGCATCCAACATAGGAGCACCTCAATACACAAGGCAAGTGCTAACAAGTATGAAAGGGGAAATTACCAGTAACACAGTAATAGTGGAGGCCTTTAATACCCAACTCACAGGTATGGATAGACCAATGAAACATGCAATTAGCAAAGAAACAAAAGCTTTATATGATATAATGGACCAGTTAGACATAATTGTTATATACAGGGTATTTTATCCAAAAACAATGAATTTCACCTTTTTCTTAAGTGCACATGGAACATTCTCCAGAATAGGTCACATCCTGGGCCATAAATCTAACCTTGGTAAATGTTTAAAATTTGAAATAATTTCAAGTATATTTTCTGATCACAATCAGATAACACTGAATATCAACTACAGAGGGGAAAAAAACTATAAAAAATACAAACCTATGTAGGTTAAACAACAAACTTGTGAATAAACAATGGATCATGGAAGAAATCAAAAAATTGCCTTATGATCCAGCAATCCCACTGCTGGGCATACACACTGAGGAAACCAGAATTGAAAGAAACACGTGTACCCCAATGTTCATAGCAGCACTGTTCACAATAGCCAGGACTTGGAAGCAACCTAGATGTCCATCCGCAGATGAATGGATAAGAAACCTGTGGTACATATACACAATGGAGTATTACTCAGCCATTAAAAAGAATGCATTTGAATCAGTTCTGGTCAGGTGGATGGAACTGGAGCCTATTATACAGAGTGCAGTAAGCCAGAAAGAAAAACACAAATACAGTATACTAACGCATATATATGGAATTTAGAAAGATGGTAACAATAACCCTGTTTACGAGACAGCAAAAGAGACACTGATGTATAGAACAGACTTTTGGACTCTGGGAACAGGAGAGGGTGGGATGATTTGGGAGAATAGCATTGAAATATGTATAATATCATATCTGAAATGAGTCGCCAGTCCAGGTACAATGCCTGATAACGGATGCCTGGGACTGGTGCACTGGGACGACCCAGAGGGATGGTATGGGGAGGGAGGAGGGAGGAGGTTTCAGGATGGGGAACATATGTATACTTGTGGCTGATCCATCTTGATGTATGGCAAAAGCAATACAATATTGTAAAGTTAAGCAAAATAAAATTTAATTTAAAAAATAAAATCTAAAAAAAAATCAAAATATGCATAGAAAAAAATGAAAATAAAAGCACAACAATGCCAAACCTATGGGATTCAGTAAAAACAGTGCTTAGAGGGAGGTTCCCAGCAATACAAGCCTACCTCAAGAAACAACAGAAATATCAAATAAACAACCTAAGTTTATACTTAAAGCAATACAAAAAAGAAAAACAGAAAAACCCCAAAGTAAGTACAAGGGGAAAAATAATCATAAAAACCAGAGCAGAAATAATTGAAAAAGAAATGAAACAGACTATAGCAAAGATCATCCAAGCTAAAAGCTGGTTCTTTGAGAAGATAAATAAAATAGACAAACTGTTAGCCAGATTCATCAAGAAACAAAGGGAGAAAATCAAATACACAAAATTAGAAAATAAAATGGAGAAATCATAACAGACAATATAGAAATGCAAAAGATGATAAGAGACTGCAGAGAGCAACTCTATGCCAATAAAATGGACAACTTGGAAGAAATGGACAAACTCTTAGAAAAGTATAAGCTTCCAAACCTGAATCAGAAAGAAAGAGAAAATCTGAACAGATCCATGACAAGTATGGAAATCTAAACTGTAATAAAAAATCTTCAAACAAACAAAAGCCCAGGACTAGATAGCATCACAGAGAAGGCAATGGCAACCCATTCCAGTACTCTTGCCTGGAAAATCCCATGGATAGAGGAGCCTGGTAGGCTGCAGTCAATGGGGTCAATAAGAGTCAGACACGCCTGAGCAACTTCACTTCCACTTTTCACTGTCATGCATTGGAGAAGGAAATGGCAACCCACTCCAGTGTTCTTGCCTGGAAAATCCCAGGGATGGGGGAGCCTGGTGGGCTGCCTTCTATGCGGTGGCACAGAGTCGGACATGACTGAAGCGACTTAGCAGCATTACAGCATCAGATGGCATCACAGGGGAATTCTATCAAAAATTTAGAGAAGAGCTAGCACCTATCCTACTCGAACTCTTCCAGAAAATCGCAAAGAAAGGTCAACTCCCAAACTCATTCTATGAGGCCACCATCACCTTGATACCAAAACCAAAGATGCCACAAAAAAAGAAAACTACAGGCCAATATGACTGATGAACATAGATGCAAAAATACTCAACAAAATCCTCCCGAAGAGAATCCAACAACATATTAAATAGATCACACATCATGACCAAGTTGGCTTTATTTCAGAGGTGCAAGGATTCTTCAGTATCCACAAACCAATCAGTGTGATCGACCATATTAACAAATTGAAAGATAAACAATATGATTATCTCAGTAGATGCAGAGAAAGCCTTTGACAAAATGCAATACCCATTTATGATATAAACTCTTCAGAAAGCAAGCATAGAAGCAACATACCTCAACTTAATAAAAACCATATATGACAAATCACATCAAACATTATCTTCAATTTTGAAAAATTGAAATCCTTTCCTCTAAAATCAGTAGGAAGACAAGGGTGCCCATTCTCCCCACTACTATTCAATATAGTTTTGAAAGTTCTATCCACAGCAATTAGAAAAGGAAAACGAATAAAAAAAATCAAAATTGGAAAAGAAGAAATAAACATCACTGTTTGCAGATGACATGATCCTTTATGTATAAAACCCTAAAGATGCCACCAGAAAATTACTAGAACTAGCCAATGAATATAGTAAATTTGCAGGATATAAAATTAAGACACAGATATCCCTTGCATTCCTATACAAGAACAATTAAAAAACAGAAAAATTAATTAAGAAAACAATGTCATTCACCATTGTAATGAAAAGAATGAATTACTTAGGAATAAATCTACCTAAAGAAACAAAATCTATAGATAGAAAACTATAAGAGACTGATGAAAGAAATCAAAGATGACACAAATAAATGGAGAAATATACCATACCCATGAATTGGAAGAATCAATACAGTGAAAATGAGTATACTACACAAATCAATCAATAGATTCAGTGCAATTTCTGTCAAACTACCAGTGGTATTTTTCACAGAACTAGAGCAAAATATTTCACAATTTGTATGGAAACATAAAAACCTTGAAGAGCCAAAGCAGTCTTGAGAAAGAAGAATTGAACTGAGAAATCAACCTTCTTGACTTCAGACTATATTACAAAACTACAGTAATCAAGACAGTATGGTACTGGCACAAACACAGAAATATAGATCAATGAAACAAAATAGAAAGCCCAGAGATAGATCCATGAACCTGTGGACACCTTATCTTTGAAAAGGGGGACAAAATATAAAATGGAAAAAAGACAATCTCTTTTACAAGTGGTGCTGGGGGGAATGGCCAATACATGTAAAAGAGTGAAACTAGAACACTTTCTAACACCATACACAGAAATAAACTCAAAATGGATTAAAGATCCAAATGTAAGGCCAGAAGGCAGTCCTAAGATGGTTGAGGAATAGGACAAGGAGACAACTTTCTCCCCAAAAAAACGAATTTAAAGAAATGAGGACAATCTCAGAGACCTTCAGGACAGTGTTAAATGCCCCAACAATAGAATCATAGGAGTCCCAGAAGAAGAAGACAAAAAGAAAGAGCATGAAAAAATACTTGAAGAGATAATAGTTGAAAACTTCTCTAAAGTGGGGAAGGATATAATCACCCAAGTCCAAGAAACCCAGAGAGTCCCAAACAGGATAAACCCAAGGCAAAATACCCCAAGACACATATTAATCAAATTAACAAAGATCAAACACAAAGAACAAATATTAAAAGCAGAAAGGGAAAAACAACAAATAACACACAAGGGGATTCCTATAAAGATAACAGCTGATCTTTCAATAAAAACTCTTTAAGCCAGGAGGGAATGGCAATACATACTTAAAGTGATGAAAGAAAATAACCTACAGCCCAGACTACTGTACCCAGCAAGGATCTCATTCAAATATGAAGGAGAAATCAAAAGCTTTACAGACAAGCAAAAGCTGAGAATTCAGCACCACCAAACCAGCTCTTCAACAAATGCTAAAGGATATTCTCTAGACAGGAAACACAAAAAGGGTGTATAAACTCGAATCCAAAATAATAAAGCAAATGGCAATGGGATCATACTTATCAATAATTAATTTAAATGTAAATGGGTTGAATGCCCCAACCAAAAAACAAAGATTGGCTGAATGGATACAAAAACAAAACCCCTATATATGTTGTCTACAAGATACCCACCTCAAAACAGGGGACACATACAGACTGAAAGTTAAGGGCTGGAAAAAGATTTTCCATGCAAATAGAGACCAAAAGAAAGCAGGAGCAGCAATACTCATACAGATAAAATAGACTTTAAAACAAAGGTTGTGAAAAGAGACAAAGAAGGATACTACATAATGATCAAAGGATCAATCCAAGAAGAAGATATAACAATTATAAATATATATGCACCCAACATAGTGGCACCACAATATGTAAGACAAATGCTAACAAGTATGAAAGGGGAAATTAACAATAACACAATAATAGTGAGAGACTTTAATACTCCACTCACACCTATGGCTAGATCAACTAAACAGAACATTAACAAGGAAACACAAACTGTAAAGGCTACAATAGACCAGTTAGACCTAATTGATGTCTATAGAACATTTCACCCCAAACAATGAATTTCACCTTTTTCTCAAGCACACACGGAACCTTCTCCAGGATAGATCACATCCTGGGCCATAAATCTAGCCTTGGTAAATTCAAAAAAAATTGAAATCATTCCAAGCATCTTTTCTGACCACAATGCAGTAAGATTAGATCTCAATAACAGGAGAAAAACTATTAAACATTCCAACATATGGAGGCTGAACAACACGCTGCTGAATAACCAACAAATCACAGAAGAAATCAAAAAAGAAATCAAAATATGCATTGAAATTAATGAAAATGTAAACACAACAACCCAAAACCTGTGGGACACTGTAAAAGCAGTCCTAAGGGGAAATTTCAGAGCAATACAGACATAACTTAAGAAACAAGAAAAAAGTCAAATAAATAACCTAACTCTACACCTAAAGCAACTAGAAAAGGAAGAAATGAAGAATCCCAGGGTTAGTAGAAGGAAAGAAATCTTAAAAATTAGGGCAGAAATAAATGCAAAAAAAAAAAAAAAGAGAGAGAGAGAGAGACCATAGCAAAAATCAACAAAGCCAAAAGCTGGTTCTTTGAAAGGGTAAATAAAATTGGCAAACCATTAGCTAGACTCATCAAGAAACAAAGCGAGAAAAATCAAATCAATAAAATTAGAAATGAAAATGGAGAGATCACAACAGACAACTCAGAAATACAAAGGATCATAAGCGACTACTATCAGCAATTATATGCCAATAAAATGGACAACGGGGAAGAAATAGACAAATTCTTAGAAAAGTACAACTTTCCAAAACTGAACCAGGAAGAAATAGAAAATCTTAGCAGACCCATCATAAGCATGGAAATTGAAACTGTAATCAGAAATCTTCCAGCAAACAAAGCCCAGGTCCAGACGGCTACACAGCTGAATTTTACCAAAAATTTAGAAAAGAGCTAACATCTATCCTACT
Organism: Tragelaphus eurycerus; assembly: GCA_935064755.1. Taxonomy (NCBI): domain Eukaryota; kingdom Metazoa; phylum Chordata; class Mammalia; order Artiodactyla; family Bovidae; genus Tragelaphus; species Tragelaphus eurycerus. Next base: position 949,737 of record CAKXYN010000057.1, on the reverse strand, counting down.
CAAACTCTTCTAGGAAATGGCAGAGGAAGGTAAACTTCCAAACTCATTCTATGAGGCCACCATCACCCTAATACTGAAACCTGACAAAGATGCCACAAAAAAAGAATACTACAGGCCAATATCACTGATGAACATAGATGCAAAAATCCTTAACAAAATTTTAGCAATCAGAATCCAACAACACATTAAAAAGATCATACACCATGACCAAATAGGTTTTATAACAGGGATGCAAGAATTTTTCAGTATCTGCAAATCAATCAATGTTAATACACCACATAAACAAATTGAAAAATAAAAGCCATATGATTATCTCAATAGATGCAGAGAAAGCCTTTGACAAAATTCAACATCCATTTATTAAAAAAAAAACAAAAACAAAAAAACACCTCTCTGGAAAGCAGGAATAGAAGGAACATACCTCAACATAATAAAAGCTATATATGACAAACCCACAGCAACATTATCCTCAATGGCGAGAAATTGAAATCATTTCCCCTAAAGTCAGGAACAAGCAAGACAAGGGTGCCCACTTTCACCAGTACTATTCAACATAGCTTTGGAAGCTTTGGCCACAGCAATCAGAGCATAAAAAGAAATAAAATGAACACAAACTGAAAAAGAAGAAGTAAAACTCTCACTGTTTGCAGATGACATGGTCCTCTACAGAGAAAACCCTAAAGATTCCACCAGAAAATCACTAGAGCTAATCAATGAATATAGGAAAGTTGCAGGATATAAAATCAACACACAGAAATGCCTTGCATTTGTATACACTAATAATGAGAAAATAGAAAGAGAAATTAAGGAAACAATGTCATTCACCATTGCAACGGAAAGAATAAAACACTTAGGAATATATCTCCCTAAAGAAACTAAAGACCTATATACAGAAAACTATAAAACACTGGTGAAAGAAATCAAAGAGGACACTAATAGATGGAGAAATATACCATGTTCATGGATCGGAAAAAGTGATATAATGAAAATAAGTATATACCCAAAGCAATCTATAGATTCAATGCAATTCCTATCAAGGTACCAACAGTATTTTTCACTGAGCTAGAACAAATAATTTTACAATTTGTATGGAAATACAAAAACCCTCGAATAGCCAAAGCAATCTTGAGAAAGAAGAATGGAACTGGAGGAATCAACCTGCCTGACTTTAGGCTCTACTACAAAGCCACAGTCATCAACACAGTATGGTACTGGCACAAAGACAGAAATATAGAACAGTGGAACAAACTAGAAAGCTCAGAGATAAATCCATACACCTATGAACACCTTATCTTTGACAAAGGAGGCAAGAATATACAATGGATTAAAACAATCTCTTTAACAAGTGGTGCTGGGAAAACTGGTCAAACACTTGTAAAAGAATGAAACTAGAACACTTTCTAACACCATACACAAAAATAAACTCAAAATGGATGAAAGATCTAAGCATAAGACCAGAAACTATAAAACTCCTAGAAGAGTTCATCACCTGCCCTACTCGGACCTGGGAAGGGCTTAAAACGCAGACTCAACCAAGTCTGTGCTTCTGAGGATTATCCGAGTGCCTGAACCTGGCCGGTTTAGATTTGAGTGTTCATCTCCGCCCCCTCTGTAACAAGGCAGAGATCAGATATTGAAAAGACCTGTAAACCGCCTCAATAAAGAGAATTCAACAAATTACCAGAATATAGTGAGGACACTCTAAACTTGGCAATTTTAACAAAATGAAGAGACAAAAGAATACCCAGCAGCTAAAGGAACAGGATAGATGCCCACCAAACCAAACCAAAGAGGAAGAGATAGGGAATCTACCTGATAAAGAATTCCGAATAGTGATAGCGAAATTAATTCAAAATCTCGAAATCAAAATAGAATCACAGTTAAAGAGTCTGGAGACAAGGATTGAGAAGATGCAAGAAAGGTTTAACAAGGACCTAGAAGAAATAAAAAAGAGTCAACACATAATGAATAATGCAATAAATGAGATCCAAAACACCCTGGAGGCAACAAATAGTAGAATAACAGAGGCAGAAGATAGGATTAGTGAATTAGAAGATAGAATCCTAGAAATAAATGAATCAGACGAGAAAAAAGAAAAACATATCAAAAGAAATGAGGACAATTTCAGAAACCTCCAGGATAACATCAAATGCTACAACATTCGAATCATAGGAGTTCCAGAAGAAGATAAAAAGAAAGATCATGAGGAAATACTTGAGGAGATAATAGTTGAAAACTTCCCTAAAATGGAGAAGGAAATTACCACTCAAGTTCAAGAAATGCAGAGAGTCCCTAACAGCATAAACCCAAGGCGAAACACCCCAAGACACATATTAATCAAATTAACAAAGATTAAATATAAAGAACAAATATTAAAAGCAGCAAGGGAAAAACATCAAATAACTCACAAGGGAATTCCCATAAGGATAACAGCTGATCTTTCAATAGAAACTCTCCAAGCCAGGAGGGAATGGCAAGACATAATTAAAGTGATGAAAGAAAATAACTTACAGCCTAGATTATTGTATCCAGCAAGGATCTCATTCAAATATGAAGGAGAAATCAAAAGCTTCACAGATAAGCAAAAGTTGAGAGAATTTTGCACCACTAAACCATTTCTCCAACAAAAACTAAAGGACATTATCTAGATAGGAATCACTAAAAGGGTGTATAAATTTGAACCCAAAACAATAAAGTAAATCTTATTTATCAATAATTGCTTTAAACGTTTATGGGCTGAATGCCCTAATCAACAAACAAAGACTGGCAGAATTGATACAAAAACAAGACTCCTACATACCTTGTCTACAAGAGACAACCAAAAGACTAAAATGGGTCAAATGGATACAAAAACTAGACCCCTATATATGTTGTCTACAAGAGAACCACCTTAAAATACGGGATATATACTGACTGAAAATGAAGGCCTGGAAAAAGATTTTCTATGCAAATATGGACCATAAGAAAACAGGAGTGGCAATACTTATATCAGATAAAATTGACTTTAAAGATCTTGAAAAGGAGACAATGAAGGTTACACATAACGACTTAAAGGAACAATCCAAAAAGAAGTTATAACAATTATAAATGTGTGTGCACCCAACATTGGAGCATTGATATATCTAAGACAAACATTAATTAATATGATAGAAGAAATATGCAGAAATACAATAATAGTGGGAGACTTTAATGCCCTACTCATATAATCCGGCTGTAATAGACAAAGTAAAGAACAAAACATATTTACTTATGAGCCTCAAAAAATTCAGTTCACTCAGGAGAGTTTAAAAAAAAAAAATACTTATTTGTTCACTCTGTAAAGGTTTATTGACTATTTTATGGGTTTGGTACCACTTTGGGTAGTAGGGAGCAAGAGGTGACAAATGTGATCCTGTCCTAAATAATATATTGTGGTAAAGATAGACCTACCAATACAAAATACCAAGATGTGCCTAAAGATGAGGACACCCAAACTGGACTTTTTGTTTCCTGAACTTTTCATTTCGAGAACAAACCTCCTAATGCAGGATGAATTCAACATGATTTTTTTTAAGTGTTCTTTGTGATTAAAAACAGAAAGCCATTGGTTAAGAAATTACATATACTCCTCCCCACCATCACTCCCCTTCTTTCTTCCTATTTCCCTCCCACCCTCATTGATCCTTTCCTTTGTCCATTTTCCCCTGCAAAAAAATTAAAAAATAAAATAAAATAAAAAACATAGGAGAAAACTCCTAGAAGAGAACATAGGCAAAACACTCTCTGACATACATCACAGCAGGACCCTCTATGACCTACTTACCAGAATATTGGAAATAAAAGCAAAAATAAACAAATGGGACCTAATTAAACTTAAAAGCTTCTGCACAACAAAGGAAACTACAAGCAAGGTGAAAAGACAGCCTTCAGAATGGGAGAAAATAATAACAAATGAAGCAACTGACAAAAAACTAATCTCAAAAATATGCAAGCAACTCCTGCAGCTCAATTCCAGAAAAATACATGACCCAATCAAAAAATGGGCCAAAGAACTAGACATTTCTCCAAAGAATACATACAGATTGCTAACAAACATATGAAAAGTTGCTCAACATCACTCATTATCAGAGAAATGCAATCAAAACCAAAATGAGGTGCCATTTCACGCCAGTCAGAATGGCTGCAATTAAAAAGTCTACAAGTAATAAATGCTGGAGAGGGTGTGGAGAAAAGGGAATCCTCTTACACTGTTGGTGGGAATGCAAACTAGTACAGCCACTATGAATAACAGTGTGGAGATTGCTTAAAAAATTGGAAATAGAACTGCCATATGACCCAGCAATCCCACTGCTGGGCATACACACCAAGGAAAACAGAATTGAAAGACACACATGTACCCCAATGTTCATCGCAGCACTGTTTATAATAGCCAGGACATGGAAGCAACCTAGATGTCCATCAGCAGATGAATGGATAAGAAAGCTGTGATACATATACACAATGGAGTATTACGCAGCCATTAAAAAGAATACATTTGAATCCGTTCTAATGAGGTGGATGAAACTGGAGCCTATTATAAACAGTAAAGTAAGCAGAAAGAAAAACACCAATACAGTATCAGATCAGATCAGATCAGGTCAGATCAGTCACTCAGTCGTGTCCAACTCTTTGCGACCCCATGAATCACAGCACGCCAGGCCTCCCTGTCCATCACCAACCCCCGGAGGTCACTCAAACTCATGTCCATCGAGTCAGTGATGCCATCCAGCCATCTCATCCTCTGTTGTCCCCTTCTCCTCCTGCCCCCAATCCCTCTCAGCATCAGAGTCTTCTCCAATGAGTCAACTCTGCACATGAGGTGGCCAAAGTACTGGAGTTTCAGCTTTAGCATCATTCCTTTCAAAGAAATCCCAGGGCTGATCTTCAGAATGGACTGGCTGGATCTCCTTGCAGTCCAAGGGACTCTTAAGAGTCTTCTCTAACACCACAGTTCAAAAGCATCAATTCTCCAGCGCTCAGCCATCTTCACAGTTCAACTCTCACATCCATACATGTCTACAGGAAAACCATAGCCTTGACTAGACAGACCTTTGTTGGCAAAGTGATGTCTCTGCTTTTGAATATGCTATCTAGGTTGGTCATAACTTTCCTTCCAAGGAGTAAGCGTCTTTTAATGGCTGCAGTCACCATCTGCAGTGATTTTGGAGCCCAGAAAAATAAAGTATGACACTGTTTCTGCTGTTTCCCAATCTATTTCCCATGAAGTGATGGGACCAGATGCTGTGATCTTCGTTTTCTTAATGTTGAGCTTTAAGCCAACTTTTTCACTCTCCACTTTCACCTTCATAAAGAGGCTTTTAGTTCCTCTTTACTTTCTGCCATAAGGGTGTTGTCATCTGAATATCTGAGGTTATTAATATTTCTCTTGGCAATCTTGATTCCAGCTTGTGTTTCTTACAGTCCAGCTTTCTCATGATGTACTCTGCATAAAAGTTAGATAAACAGGGTGACAATATACAGCCTATACAGTGTACTAATGCATATATATGGAATTTAGAAAGATGGTAATGATAACCCTGTATGTGAGACAGCAAAAGAGGCACAGATGTATAGAACAGTCTTTTGGACTCTGTGTGAGAGGGAGAGGGTGGGAAGATTTGGGAGAATGGCATTGAAATATGTATAATATCATATATGAAATGAAACTCCAGTCCAGATTCAATGCATGATACTGGATGCTCGGGGCTGGTGCACTGGGATGATCCAGAGGGATGGTATGGGCAGGGAGGAGTGAGGGGGGTTCAGGATGCAGAACAGGTGTATACCTGTGGTGAATTCATGTTGATGTATGGCAAACCAATACAATATTGTAAAGTAATTAATCTCCAATTAAAATAAATTTATAAAAAAATAAATAAATGTAAGGCCAGAAACTATAAACTCTTAGAGAAAAACATGGGCAGAACACTCTATGATATAAATTACAGCAAGATTCTCTATGATACATCTCCCAGAGTAAGGGGGAGAAAAAAACAAGCAAATGGGAAATAATTAAGTTAAAAGCTTTTGCACAATGAAGGAAACTATAAGCAAGGTCAAAAGGCAGCCTTCAGAAGGGAGAAAACATTAGCAAACAAAACAACTGTCAAAGAATTAATCTCCAAAATATACAGTGGCTCAAGCAGCTCAATACCAGAAAAACAAGCAACACAATCAAAAAGTGGGCCAAAGAACTAAACAGACATTTCTCCAAAGACATACAGGTGGCTAATAAACACATGAAAAAAAAAATGCTCAACATCACTCATCATCAAAGAAATGCAAATCAAAACCACAATGGGATATCATCTCACACCAGTCAGAATGGCTGCCATCAAAACGTCTACAAACAATAAATGCTGGAGAGGGCATGGAGAAAAGAGAGCCCTCTTACACTGCTGGTGGGAATGCAAACTAGTACAGCCATTATGGAGAACAATATGGAGATTTCTTAAAAAACTGGAAATAGAACTGCCATACGACCCAGCAATCCCACTGCAGGGCATACATACCGAGGGAGCGAGAACTGAAAGAGACACATGTACCTCAGTGTTCATTGCAGCACTGTTTACAATAGCTAGAACATGGAAACAACCCAGATGTCAATTGGCAGACAATGGATAAGGGACGGAATATTATGCAACTGTAAAAAAATATAGCATTTGAGTCAGTTCTAATGAGGTGGATGAAACTGGAGCCTATCATAGAGTGAAGTAAGCCAGAAAGAGAAACCCCAATACAGTATATTAATGAATATATAAGGAATTTAGAAAGACGGTAATGATGATCCTATATGCAAGGCAGCAAAAGAGACACAGAGGTAAAGAACAGATGGTTGGGCTATGTGGGAGAAGGCGAGGGTGAGACGATATGAGAGAATAGCATTGAAATATGTATATTACCATTTAAAATAGATGACCAGTGCAAGTTCAATGCATGAAGCGGGGAACTCAAAGCCAGTGCTCTGGGACAACCCAGAGAGATAGGGTAGGGTGGTGGGAGAGTGGTTCAGAATGGGGGGACACATGTGCACCTGGCTGATTCATGTTGATGTATGGCAAAAACCACCACAAAATTGTAAAATAATTATCCTTCAATTCAGATAAATCAATTAATTTAAAATAAAAAAGAAATATTTTATACCTTTTAAGCAGAAGATGTGTCTTAAAATTCCTCTAAATTCAAAATATATATATTGCAGAAGATTGTTTCAAGATGGCAGAGTAGAAGGATGTGTAGTCATCTTCTCCTGTGAAAGCATCTAAATTGCAACTAGCTGTTGAACAAATATTGACAGTAGAATGCTGGAACCCACCAAAAAATGATACCCACATCCAACAACAAAGGAAAAGCTGCAATGAAATGATAGGGCATAAAGTGTTAGTTGCTCAGTTGTGTCCATCTTTGCAACCACACTAATGTAGCCAGCCAGGCTCCACCGTCCATGGGATTTTCCAGGGAAGAATATTGGAATGGGTTGCCAGTACTTTCTTCAGAAGATCTTCCAAACTCAGGGATTTTCCTGACCTGAGGATCAAACCCAGATCTTCCACATTGCAGACAGATGTTTTACCATCTGAGCTACCAAGGAAGAGCAATAATCATGATAAAATCAAATCACATATCTACTAGGTGAGCAAGCCACAAACTGGATAACAATAATACCAAAGAAATTCTCACACTGTCGGAAGGTTCTGAGCCCCACATCAAGCTTCCCAGTCTGGTGGTCCAGCAAAGTGATTAGGAATCCCCAGGGAATCTAACTTTTAAGCCTAGTGGGATTAGATCACAGGATTTCCACAGGACTGGAGGACACAAAGACTCCACTATTGGAACAAAATAACAAACAAAATCTTGTGTGCACCAGGACCTATGGAAAGGTGCATAACCCCACGAATGACTGAGCCAGACCCACCTGCAAGTGTTGCTGGGGTGGAGTGGGGTGTGGGTCTCCTCTGGAGGGATGGCGCATCATGGAAATAGAGGCACTGGCAGCAGCAATCCCTAGAGGAGCAGTTTGGTGTAAGCCCTCTTGGAGATTGCTATTAGCCCCATCATATAGGCTGTAGATTCCCACATTGGTTTGCCTCAGGTCAAACAGCTAACAACTAACAACTCGGAGAAGGCAATGGCACCCCACTCCAGTACTCTTGCCTGGAAAATCCCATGGACAGAGGAGCCTGGTGGGCTGCCATCTATGGGGGCGCACAAAGTCGGGCACGACTGAGTGACTTCACTTTAACTTTTCACTTTCATGCATTGGAGAAGGAAATGGCAACCCACTCCAGTGTTCTTGCCTGGAGAATCCCAGGGACGGAGAAGTCTGGTGGGCTGCTGTCTATGGGGTCGCACAGAGTCAGACACGACTGAAGCAACTTAGCAGCAGCAGCAGCAGCAGCAAACAACTAACAGGGAAGGAATATAGCCCCATGGATCAGCAGATAATTGGATTAAAGCCTTACTGAGCCCTGGGCTGGCCCAACAGAGTGAGACACAGTTTTCCATGAGAGGCTGCCAGCCCCTCCCATCAGGAAGTCTTCACAAGCCTTTTAATCTCATCTACTAGATGGTAGTATGTGACAGAATGTGGTCCACTGGAAAACGGAATGGCAAACCATGTCAGTATTCTTGCCTTGCGAACCCCATGAACAGTATGAAAAGGCAAAATGATAGGATACTGAAAGAGGAACTCCCCAGGTCGGTAAGTGCCCAGTGTGCTAGTGGGGATCAGTGGAGAAATAATTCCAGAAAGAATGAAGGGATGGGGCCAAAGCAAAAAGAATACCCAGCTGTGGATGTGACTGGTGATAGAAGTAAGGTCCGATGCTGTAAAGAGCAATATTGCATAGGAACCTGGAATGTCAGGTCCATGAATCAAGGCAAATTGGAAGTGGTCAAAAAAGAGATGGCAAGAGTGAATGTTGACAATCTAGGAATCAGTGAACTGAAATGAACTGGACTGGATGAATTTAACTCAGATGACCATTATATCAACTACTGCGGGCAGGAATCCCTCAGAAGAAATGGAGTAGCCATTATGGTCAACAAAAGAGTCTGAAATGCAGTACTTGAATGCAATCTCAAAAATGACAGAATGATCTCTGTTCGTTTCCAAGGCAAACCATTCAATAGCACAGTAATCCAAGCCTATGCCCCAACCAGTAACACTGAAGAAGCTGAAGTTGAACGGTTCTATGAAGACCTACAAGACTTTTTAGAACTAACACCCAAAAAAGATTTTCATGATAGGGGACTGGAATGCAAAAGTAGGAAATCAAGAAACACCTGGAGTAACAGGCAAATTTGGCCTTCGAGTACGGAATGAAGCAGGGCAAAGGCTAATAGTGTTTTGCCAACAGAACAAACTGGTCATAGCAAACACCCTCTTCCAACAACACAAGAGAAGACTCTACACATGGACATCACCAGATGGTCAACCCTGAAATCAGATTGATCATATTCTTTGTAGCCAAAGATGGAGAAGCTCTATACAGTCAGCAAAAACAAGACAGGGAGCTGACTGTGGCACAGATAATTTACTCCTTAATGCCAAATTCAGACTTAAAGAAAGTAGGGAAAACCACTAGACCATTCAGGTATGACATAAATCAAATCCCTTATAATTATACAATGGCAGTGAGAAATAGATTTAAGGGACTAGATCTGATAGACAGAGTGCCTAATGATCTATGGACAGAGGTTCATGACACTGTACAGGAAACAGGGATCAAGACCATCCCCAAGAAAAAGAAATCCAAAAAATAAAAATGGCTGTCAGAGGAGGCCTTAAAAATAGCTGTGAAATGAAGAGAAGAGAAAAGCAAAGAAGAAAGGAAAGATATAAGCATCTGAATGCAGAGTTCCAAAGAATAGTAAGGAGAGAAAAAAAAAAGTCGTCCTCAGTGATCAATGAAAGAAAATAGAGGAAAACAACAGAATGGGAAAGACTACAGATCTCTTCAAGAAAATTAGATACCAAGGGAACATTTCATGCAAAGATGGACTTGATAGAGGACAAAAATGGTATGGACCTAACAGAAGCACAAGATACTAAGAAGAGGTGGCAAGAATACACAGATCAGACCAGATCAAATCAGTCGCTCAGTCGTGTCCGACTCTTTGCGGCCCCATGAACTACAGCACGCCAGGCCTCCCTGTCCATCACCAACTCCCTGAGGTCACTCAGACTCGCATCCATCGAGTTAGTGATGCCATCCAGCCATCTCATCCTCTGTCGTCCCCTTCTCCTCCTGCCCCCAGTCCCTCCCAGCATCAGAGTCATCTCCAATGAGTCAACTCTTCGCAAGAGGTGGCCAAAGTACTGGAGTTTCAGCTTTAGCATCATTCCTTCCAAAGAAATCCCAGGGCTGATCTCTTTCAGAATGGACCGGTTGGATCTCCTTGCAGTCCAAGGGATTCTCAAGAGTCTTCTCCAACACCACAGTTCAAAAGCATCAATTCTTCAGCGCTCAGCCTTCTAAACAGTCCAACTCTCACATCCATACATGACCACAGGAAAGACCATAGCCTTGACAAGACGGACCTTTGTTGGCAAAGTAATGTCTCTGCTTTTGAATATGCTATCTAGGTTGGTCATAACTTTCCTTCCAAGAACTAAGCGTCTTTTAATTTCATGGCTGCAATCACCATCTGCAGTGATTTTGGAGCCCAGAAAAATAAGGTCTGACACTGTTTCCACTGTTTCCCATCTATTTCTCATGTAATGATGGGATCAGATGCCATGATCTTCGTTTTCTGAATGTTGAGCTTTAAGCCAACCTTTTCACTCTCCACTTTCACTTTCATCAAGAGGCTTTTGAGTTCCTCTTCACTTTCTGCCATAAGGGTGGTGTCCTCTGCATATCTAAGGTTATTGATATTTCTCGAAGCAATCTTGATTCCAACTTGTGTTTCTTCAAGTCAGAAGAACTATATAAAAAGGATCTTCATGACCCAGATAATCATGATGGTGTGATCACTCACCTCGAGCCATATATCCTGGAATGTGAAGTCAGGTGGGCCTTAGAAAGCATCACTATGAATAAAGCTAGTGGGAGTGATGGAACCCCAGTTGAGCTATTTCAAATCCTGAAAGATGATGCTGTGAAAGTGCTGCACTCAATATGCTAGCAAATTTGGAAAACTCAGCAGTGGCCACAGGACTGGAAAAAGTCAGTTTTCATTCCAATCCCAAAGAAAGGCAATGCCAAAGAATGCTCAAACCACCACACAACTGCACTCACCTCACATGCTAGTAAAGTAATTCTCAAAATTCTCCAAGCCAGGCTTCGACAATATGTGAATTGTGAACTTCCTGATGTTCAAGCTGGTTTTAGAAAAGGCAGAGGAACCAGAGACCAAAGTGCCAACATCCACTGGATCATCAAAAAAGCAAGAGAGTTCCAGAAAAGCATCTATTTCTGCTTTCTTGACTATACCAAAGCCTTTGACTGTGTGGATCACAATAAACTGTGGAAAATTCTGAAAGAGATGGGAATACCAGACCACCTGATCTGCCTCTTGAGAAACCTATATGCAGGTCAAGAAGCAACAGTTAGAACTGGACATGGAACAACAGACTTTTCCAAATACGAAAAGGAGTTCGTCAAGGCTGTATATTATCACCCTGCTTATTTAACTTATATTTGAGTACATTACGAGAAATGCTGGGCTGGAAGATGCACAAGCTGGAATGAAGATCGCTGGGAGAAATATCAATAACCTCAGATATGCAGATGACACCACCCTTATGGCAGAAAGTGAAGAGGAACTAAAGAGCCTCTTGATGAAAGTGAAAGAGGAGAGTGAAAAAGATGGCTTAAAGCTCAACATTCAGAAAACTAAGATCATGGCATCTCTTTCCACCACTTCATGACAAACAGATGGGGAAACAGTGGAAACAGTGTCAGACTTTATTTTGGGGGATCCAAAATCACTGCAGATGCTAACTGCAGCCATGAAATTAAAAGACGCTTACTCCTTGGAAGGAAAGTTTTGACCAACCTAGACAGCATATTTCATTATAGGGGACTGGAATGCAAAAGTAGGAAGTCAAGAAACACCTGGAGTAACAGGCAAATTTGGCCTTGGAATACGGAATGAAGCAGGGCAAAGACTAACAGAGTTTTGCCAAGAAAATGTACTGGTCATAGCAAATACCCTCTTCCAACAACACAAGAGAAGACTTTATACATGGACATCACCAGATGGTCAACACCGAAATCAGATCGATTATATTCTTTGCAGCCAAAGATGGAGAAGCTCTATCCAATCAGCAAAAACAAGACCAGGAGCTGACTGTGGCTCAGACCATGAACTCCTTATTGCCAAATTCAGACTTAAATTGAAGAAAGTAGGGAAAACCACTAGACCATTCAGGTATGACCTAAATCAAATCCCTTATGATTATACAGTGGAAGTGAGAAATAGATTTAAGGGCCTAGATCTGATAGATAGAGTGCCTGATGAACTATGGAATGAGGTTCGTGACATTGTACAGGAGACAGGGATCAAGACCATCCCCATGGAAAAGAAATGCAAAAAAGCAAAATGGCTGTCTGGGGAGGCCTTGCAAATAGCTGCAAAAAGAAGAGAAGCGAAAAGCAAAGGAGAAAAGGAAAGATATAAACATCTGAATGCAGAGTTCCAAAGAATAGCAAGAAGAGATAAGAAAGCCTTCTTCAGCGATCAATGCAAAGAAATAGAGGAAAACAACAGAATGGGAAAGACTAAGGATCTATTCAAGAAAATCAGAGATACCAAAGGAACATTTCATGCAAAGATGGGCTCGATAAAGGACAGAAATGGTGTGGACCTAACGGAAGCAGAAGATATTAAGAAGAGGTGGCAAGAATACACAGAAGAACTGTACAAAAAAGACCTTCACGACCAAGATAATCATGATGGTGTGATCACTGACCTAGAGCCAGACATCCTGCATTGTGAAGTCAAGTTGGCCTTAGAAAGCATCACTATGAACAAAGCTAGTGGAGGTGATGGAATTCCAGTGGAGCTATTCCAAATCCTGAAAGATGATGCTGTGAAAGTGCTACACTCAATATGCCAGCAAATTTGGAAAACTCAGCAGTGGCCACAAGATTGGAAAAGGTCAGTTTTCATCCCAATCCCAAAGAAAGGCAATGCCAAAGAGTGCTCAAACTACCGCACAATTGCACTCATCTCACACGCTTGTAAAGTAATGCTCAAAATTCTCCAAGCCAGGCTTCAGCAATATGTGAACCGTGAACTTCCTGATGTTCAAGCTAGTTTTAGAAAAGGCAGAGGAACCAGAGATCAAATTGCCAACATCCGCTGGATCATGGAAAAAGCAAGAGAGTTCCAGAAAAACATCTATTTCTGCTTTATTGACTATGCCAAAACCTTTGACTGTGTGGATCACAATAAACTATGGAAAATTCTGAGAGAGATGGGAATACCAGACCACCTGATCTGCCTCTTGAGAAATCTGTATGCAGGTCAGGAAGCAACAGTTAGAACTGGTCATGGAACAACAGACTGGTTCCAAATAGGGAAAGGAGTACGTCAAGGCTGTATATTGTCACCATGTTTATTTAACTTATATGCAGAGTACATCATGAGAAATGCTGGACTGGAGGAAACACAAGCTGGAATCAAGATTGCTGGGAGAAATATCAATAACCTCAGATATGCAGATGAAACCACCCTTATGGCAGAAAGTGAAGAGGAACTCAAAAGCCTCTTGATGAAAGTGAGAGTGGAGAGTGAAAAGATTGGCTTAAAGCTCAACATTCAGAAAACGAAGATCATGGCATCTGGTCCCATCACTATATGGGAAATAGATGGAGAAACAGTGGAAACAGTGTCAGACTTTCTTTTTCTGGGCTCCAAAATCACTGCAGATGGTGACTGCAGCCATGAAATTAAAAGACGCTTACTCCTTGGAAGGAAGGTTATGACCAACCTAGATAGCATATTCAAAAGCAGAGACATCACTTTGCCAACAAAGGTTCGCCTAGTCAAGGCTATGGTCTTTCCTGTGGTCATGTATGGATGTGAGAGCTGGACTGTGAAGAAAGCTGAGCGCCGAAGAATAGATGCTTTTGAACTGTGGTGTTGGAGAAGACTCTTGAGAGTCCCTTGGACTGCAAGGAGATCCAACCGGTCCATTCTGAAGGAGATCAGACCTGGGATTTCTTTGGAGGGAATGATGCTCAAGCTGAAACTCCAGTATTTTGGCCACCTCATGCGAAGAGTTGACTCATTGGAGAAGACTCTGATGCTGGGAGGGATTGAGGGCAGGAGGAGAAGGGGACGACAGAGGATGAGATGGCTGGATGGCATCACTGACTCGATGAATGTGAGTCTGAGTGACCTCCGAGAGCTGGTGATGGATAGGGAGGCCTGGCGTGCTGCAGTTCATGGGGTCGCAAAGAGTCGGACACGACTGAGCGACTGATCTGATCTGATCTGAGACAGCATATTCAAAAGCAGAGACATCACTTTGCCAACAAAGGTCCGTCTAGTCAAGGCTATGGTTTTTCCAGTGGTTATGTATGGGTGTGAGAGTTGGACTGTGAAGAAAGCTGAGTGCTGAAGAATTGATACTTTTGAACTGTGGTGTTGGAGAAGACTTTTGAGAGTCCCTTGGCCTGCAAGGAGTCCAACAGTCCATCCTAAAGATCAGTCCTGGGTGTTCATTGGAAGAACTGATGCTAAAGCTGAAACTCCAATACTTTGGCCACCTCTTGCGAAGAGTTGACTCATTGGAAAAGACCCCGATGCTGGGAGGGATTGGGGGCAGGAGAAGACAGGGATGACAGAGGATGAGATGGCTGGATGGCATCACTGACTCAATGGACATGAGTTTAAGTAAACTCTGTAAGTTGATGATGGACAGGGAGGCCTGAACTGCTGCAATTCATGGGGTCGCAAAGAGTTGGACATGACTGAGCTACTGAATTGAACTGAACTGAACTAGATGGTAGACATAAAAGCAAAAAGGGTTATAATCCTGCAGTCTCCAGAATGAAAACCACAGTCACTGAAAGCTAATCAAAATGAAAATACATAGACTTATGGCCCAGGTGAAAGAATAAGTTAAATCCCCAGAAAAATAACTAAATGAAGTCAAGATAGGCAACATTTCAGAAGAAGAATCCAGAATAATTAAAATGAAGATGATCCTGGATCTTGGAATAATAATGGAGAAGAGGTGAGAAACGTTTACCAAAGACCTAGAAGAAATAAAGAACAAATTAACAGAGATGAGCAACACACTAAAGGGAATCAATAGCAGAGTTACTGAGGCAAAGAAATGGATAAGTGACTTGGAATATAGAATGGTGGAAATAACTGCTGCAAAGCAAAATATAGAAAAAATAATGAAAAGAAAGAAAGATAGCATAAGATACCTCTGGGACATTAAATGCATTAACATTCTCAATATAGGAGTCCAAGAAGGAGAAGAGAGAAAGGATGTAAGAAAATATTTGAAGAAATAATAGCTAAAAATTTGTCTAACGTGGAAAAGTAAATAGTCGATGTAGTCCAGGAACTTAAAATCCAAGCAGGATAAACCCAAGGAGGAACACCCCAAGACACAAACTAATCAAACAGACAAAAATTAAAGACAAAGATAAAATATTAAAAGCAGCCAAAAAAAAAAAAAAAATGACAAGCAATATACAGGGGAACTCCCATAAGGTTATTAGCTGATTTCTCAACATAAACTCTACAAGCCAGAAAAGAATAGCAAGATATATTGAAAGTGATTAGATGGAAGAACTTGCATCCAAAAAATACCCTACTCAGCAAGACTCTCATTCAGATTTGACAAGAAAATCAAAAGTTTTCCAGAGAAGCATAAGTTAAGAGAATTCAGCACCACCAAACCAGCTTTACAAGTACTAAAGGAACTTCTCTTGGAAGAGACATACAAAAAATAAACCTCGAACAATTAGGATAATGGTAGTAGGATTATAGATATCAATAATAACCTTAAAGGTAAATGGGTTAAATGCACCAACCAAAAGACGTAGACTGGCTGAGTGAATACAAAAGCAAGTCTGGTATATATGCAGTCTATAAGAGAGAGACCCACCCCAGACCTAGGAACACTTACAGACTGAAAGTAAGGGGATTGGAGAAGTATTTCACACAAATAGAAACCAAAACATGCTAACTAAGACTTCTTGGGGCTCTGGTCAGCTAACATCCTCCTAAGAAAGTGCGCTGGTATACCTAAAAAAACCGAGTGGCGGGGAAGCGATAAGTCGCAGATTCTGCTAAGGGCACAAAATGCAGGCCCAACTGAGCCCTGGCCTCTGAGGACTACCGGAGTGCCTGAACTTGAGCGGCTTAGACCTGGGAGGGGCAAGCAGCCCAGGGCCAGTAGCGGATGGTTCTGGCAGGGAAACAGAGAGCCCAAGCAGAGTGGGCAGGGAGGCTACACGTGCCATGAGGGGGGACAGACCCAGTGTGGCTGAGCCACTGTGAGCACACGCCAGTAGTATTTATTTGCAACGTCCCTCCCTCCCTGCAGCAAGAATGAACAAGTGAGCCTAAAAATAAATAAATAAATAAAAAGCGTGTCCACCACCGCCCCCTTTGTAAGAAGCTATAACAGAGGGAACCGCCGTGGAAGTGACAGGCAATAAACTAAAACCCCATGGTTAGTACCAAATACAGAGAAAGGGGCGTATAGATCTTGAGAAATTTAAGCCGGAACAAGGAACTAGCTGAAAATGAACTGAACCCACAATACCCACAACAATAGTAGAGAAACTCTTATATGCATTGTTACTATTTTTACCATCATTCTTTCTTTTTATATATATTTTTTTTTTATTTTTTAATTAAAAAAAGGAAAACAAATTTTTTTTTTTTTTCTTAATTTTTTTTTCTTTTATTTTTATTTTTTTATCCTCTAGTACTCCTTTAATTTCCACTTTTAGATATAACTTTTGCAACCCTGTTTTTTTCTTTTTTCTTTTTGTCTTTTCTTTTTTACTTTCCTTTTTTCTTTTCTTTACTGATTACTGACTGGATCTATCTCTCTCCTTTTCAGTCCCTCCTTTTATCCTCCTGACCACCTCTGTCTCCTTCCTTTCTCTTTTCTTCTCTGTATAACTCCGTGAACATCTCTGAGTGGTCCAGTCGTGGGATGCAGTATAGAAGAAGAAGTTTTTGAGACTACTGTAAAAATAAGACGGATAACTGGAAGCAGGAGGCTTAAGTCCAAACCCTGATCCCACGGAACATTAATTGACAGGAGCTCATCAAATGCCTCCATACCTACACTGAAACCAAGCATCACACAAAGGCCAACAAGTTCCACGGCAAGACACACCAAGCAAATTCTCCAGAAAAACAGAAACACAGCCCTGAGCTCCAATATACAGGCTACCCAAAGTGACCCCAAAATCATAGACATCTCATAACTCACTACTAGACACTCCATTGCACTCCAGAGAGAAGAAATCCAGCTCCATCCACCAGAACACCGACACAAGCTTCCCTAAACAAGAAACCTCAACAAGCCACCGGTACAAACCCACATATAGTGAAGAAATGCCACAATAAAGAGAACCCCACAGACTGCCAGAATACAGTAAGGATACCCCAAACTCAGCAATTTAAACAAGATGAAGAGACAGAAGAATTCCCAGCAGGTAAAGGAACAGGATAAATGCCCACCAAACCAAACAAAAGAGGAAGAAATAGCAAACCTACCTGATAAAGAATTCCGAATAATGATAGTGAAATTAATACAAAATCTGGAAATCCAAATGGAATCACGGATAAATAGCCTGGAGAAAAGCATCGAGAAGATGCAAGAAAGACTTAACAAGGACCTAGAAGATATAAAAAAGAGTCAATATATAATGAATAATGCAATAAATGAGATCCAAAACACTCTGGAGGCAACAAATAGTAGAATAACAGAGGCAGAAGATAGAATTAGTGAATTAGAAGATAGAATGGCAGAAATAAATGAATCAGAGGAGAAAAAAGAAAAACGAATTAAAAGAAATGAGGACAATCTCAGAGACCTCCAGGACAATATTAAACGTTACAATATTCGAATCATAGGAGTCCCAGAAGAAGAAGACAAAAAGAAAGACCATGAGAAAATACTAGAGGAGATAATAGTTGAAAACTTCCCTAAAATGGGGAAGGAAATAATCACTCAAGTCCAAGAAACTCAGAGAGTCCCAAAAAGAATAAACCCAAGGCAAAACACCACAAGACACATATTAATCAAAGTAACAAAGATCAAACACAAAGAACAAATATTAAAAAGCAGCAAGGGAAAAACAACAAAGAACACACAAGGGAATTCCCATAAGGATAACAGCTGATCTTTCAATAGAAACTCTCCAAGCCAGGAGGGAATGGCAAGACATACTTAAAGTGATGAAAGAAAAGAACCTACAGCCCAGATTATTGTACCCAGCAAGGATCTCATTCAAATATGAAGGAGAAATCAAAAGCTTTACAGACAAGCAAAAGCTGAGAGAACTCAGCACCACCAAACCAGCTCTCCAACAAATACTAAAGGACATTCTCTAGAGAGGAAACACAAAAAGGGTATATAAATTTGAACCCAAAACAATAAAGTAAATGGCAACGGGATCATATTTATCAATAATTACCTTAAATGTAAATGGGTTGAATGCCCCAACCAAAAGACAGAGACTGGCTGAATGGATACAAAAACAAGACCCCTACATATGTTGTCTACAAGAGATCCACCTCAAAAGAGGGGACACATACAGACTGAAAGTGAAGGGCTGGAAAAAGATTTTCCATGCAAATAGGGACCAAAAGAAAGCAGGAGTAGCAATACTCATATCAGATAAAATAGACTTTAAAAAAAAAGGCTGTGAAAAGAGACAAAGAAGGTCACTAGATAATGATCAAAGGATCAATCCAAGAAGAAGATATAACAATTATAAATATATATGCACCCAACATAGGAGCACCACAATATGTAAGACAAATACTAACAAGTATGAAAGGAGAAATCAACAATAACACAATAATAGTGGGAGACTTTAATACCCCACTCACACCAATGGATAGATCAACTAAACAGAAAATTAACAAGGAAACACGAACTTTAAACGATACAACAGACCAGTTAGAACTAATTGATATTTATAGGACATTTCATCCCAAAACAATGAATTTCACCTTTTTCTCAAGTGCACATGGAACCTTCTCCAGGATAGACCACATCCTGGGCCATAAATCTAGCCTTGGTAAGTTGAGAAAAATTGAAATCATTCCAACCATCTTTTCTGACCACAATGCAGTAAGAGTAGATCTCAATAACAGGAGAAAAACTATTAAAAATTCCAACATATGGAGGGAACAACACACTCCTGAATAAACAACAAATCACAGAAGAAATCAAAATCTGCATAGAAACGAATGAAAATGAAAACACAACAACCCAAAACGTGTGGGACACTGTAAAAGCAGCCCTAAGGGGAAAGTTCATAGCAATACAGGCATAACTCAAGAAACAAGAAAAAAGCCAAATAAATAACCTAACTCTACACCTAAAGCAACTAGAAAAGGAAGAAATGAAGAATCCCAGGGTTAGTAGAAGGAAAGAAATATTAAAAATTAGGGGAGAAATAAATGCAAAAGAAACAAAAGAGACCATAGCAAAAATCAACAAAGCCAAAAGCTGGTTCTTTGAAAGGGTAAATAAAATTGACAAACCACTAGCCAGACTCATGAAGAAACAAAGGGAGAAAAATCAAATCAATAAAATTAGAAATGAAAAGGGAGAGATCACAACAGACAGCACAGAAATACAAAGGATCATAAGAGACTACTATCAACAATTATATGGCAATAAAATGGACAACATGGAAGAAATGGACAAATTCTTAGAAAAGTACAACTTTCCAAAACTGGATCAGGAAGAAATAGAAAATCTTAACAGACCCATCACAAATAAGGAAATTGAAACTGTAATCAGAAACCTTCCAGCAAACAAAAGCCCAGGCCCAGAATACAGCTGAATTCTACCAAAAATTTAGAGAAGAGCTAACACCTATCCTACTCAAACTGTTCCAGAAAATTGCAGAGAAGTCAAACTTCCAAACTCATTCTATGAGGTCACCATCACCCTAATACCAAAACCTGACAAAGATGCCACAAAAAAAGAAAACTACAGGCCAATATCTCTGATGAACATAGATGCAACAATTCTTAACAAAATTCTAGCAATCAGACTCCAACAACACATTAAAAAGATCATACACCATGACCAAGTGGGCTTTATCCCAGGAATGCAAGGATTCTTCAATATCCGCAAATCAATCAACGTAATACACCACGTTAACAAACTGAAGAATAAAAACCATATGATTATCTCAATAGATGCAGAGAAAGCCTTTGACAAAGTTCAACATCCATTTATGATAAAAACTCTCCAGAAAGTAGGAATAGAAGGAACATACCTCAACATAATAAAAGCTATATATGACAAACCCACAGCAAACATTATCCTCAATGGTGAAAAATTGAAAGCATTCCCTCTAAAGTCAGGAACAAGACAAGGATGCCCACTTTCACCATTACTATTCAACACAGTTTTGGAAGTTTTGGCCACAGCAATCAGAGCAGAAAAGGAAATAAAAGGAATCCAAATTGGAAAAGAAGAAATAAAACTCTCACTGTTTGAAGATGACATGATCCTCTACGTAGAAAACCCTAAAGACTCCACCAGAAAATTACTAGAACTAATCAATGAATATAGTAAAGTTGCAGGATATAAAATCAACACACAGAAATCCCTTGCATTCCTATACACTAATAACGAGAAAATAGAAAGAGAAATTAAGGAAACAATTCCATTCACCATTGCAATGAAAAGAATAAAATACTTAGGAATATATCTTCCTAAAGAAATGAAAGACCTATATATAGAAAACTATAAAACACTGGTGAAAGAAATCAAAGAGGACACTAATAGATGGAGAAATATTTCATGTTCATGGATTGGTAGAATCAATATAGTGAAAATGAGTATACTACCCAAAGCAATTTATAGATTCAATGCAATCCCCATCAAGCTACCAACGGTATTCTTCACAGAGCTAGAACAAATAATTTCTCAATTTGTATGGAAATACAAAAAACCTCGAATAGCCAAAGCTATCTTGAGAAAGAAGAACAGAACTGGAGGAATCAACCTGCCTGACTTCAGGCTCTACTACAAAGCCACAGTCATCAAGACAGTATGGTACTGGCACAAAGACAGAAATATAGATCAATGGAACAAAATAGAAAGCCCAGAGATAAATCCACGCACATATGGTCACCTTATCTTTGACAAAGGAGGCAAGAATATACAATGGATTAAAGACAATCTCTGTAACAAGTGGTGCTGGGAAAACTGGTCGAACGCTTGTAAAAGAATGAAACTAGAACACTTTCTAACACCATACACAAAAATGAACTCAAAATGGATTAAAGAGCTAAATGTAAGACCAGAAACCATAAAACTCCTAGAGGAAAACTTGGGCAAAACACTCTCTGACTTACATCACAGCAGGATCCTCTATGACCCACCTCCCAGAATATCGGAAATAAAATCAAAAATAAACAAATGGGATCTAATCAAACTTAAAAGCTTCTGCACAACAAAGGAAACTATAAGCAAGGTGAAAAGACAGCCTTCAGAATGGGAGAAAATAATAACAAATGAAGCAACTGACAAAAAACTAATCTCAAAAATATGCAAGCAACTCCTGCAGCTCAATTCCAGAAAAATAAATGACCCAATCAAAAAATGGGCCAAAGAACTAAATAGACATTTCTCCAAAGAAGACATACAGATGGCTAACAAACACATGAAAAGATGCCCAACATCACTCAGTATCAGACAAATGAAAATCAAAACCACTATGAGGTACCATTTCACGCCAGTCAGAATGGCTGCGATCCAAAAGTCCACAAGCAATAAATGCTGGAGAGGGTGTGGAGAAAAGGGAACCCTCTTACACTGTTGGTGGGAATGCAAACTAGTACAGCCACTTTGGAGAACAGTATGGAGATTCCTCAAAAAACTGGGAATAGAACTGCCTTATGATCCAGCAATCCCACTGCTGGGCATACACACTGAGAAAACCAGAGTTGAAAGAGACACGTGTACCCCAATGTTCATAGCAGCAGTGTTCACAATAGCCAGGACTTGGAAGCAACCTAGATGTCCATCCACAGATGAATGGATAAGAAAGCAGTGGTACATATACATAATGGAGTATTACTCAGCCATTAAAAAGAATTCATTTGAATCAGTTCTAACGAGGTGGATGGAACTGGAGCCTATTATACAGAGTGAAGTAAGCCAGAAAGAAAAACACAAATACAGTATACTAACGCATATATATGGAATCTAGAAAGATGGTAACAATAACCCTGTTTACAAGACAGCAAAAGAGACACTGATGTATAGAACAGAGTTTTGGACTCTGGGTCTGGGAGAGGGCGGGATGATTTGGGAGATTAGCATTGAAATATGTATAATATCATATCGGAAACGAGTCGCCAGTCCAGGTACGATGCCCGATAACGGATGCCTGGGGCTGGTGCACTGGGACGACCCAGAGGGATGGTATGGGGAGGGAGGAGGGAAGAGGGTTCAGGATGGGGAGCACGTGTATACTGGTGGCGGATCCATCTCGATGTATGGTAAAAGCAATACAATATTGTAAAGTTAAGCAAAATAAAATTTAATTTAAAAAAAAGAAACCAAAACAAAGATGGAGAAGCAATACTTATATCATAAAAAATAGATTTAAAAAATAAAGATTGTTAATAAGAATGTTTTGTCGCTACAAATAAGGACACTACATGATCTAAGATTCAATCCAAGAAGAAGATATAATGATTATAAATATATATCCACCCAACATAGAGTACCTCATACTAATACTCATAAAAGGAGAAGTTCACAGTAACAAAATAAAATCAGGAACAAGACTAAGATGTCCACTGTCACCATTTTTATTCAACATAGTTTTGGAAGTCTTAGCAAGAGCAATTAGAAAAGAAAAAATTAATCTGCCACAGTTTCCAGATGACGTGATACTATACATCAGATCAGATCAGATCAGTCGTTCAGTCATGTCCGACTCTTTGCGACCCCATGAGGCAGCACACCAGGCCTCCCTGTCCATCACCAACTCCCGGAGTTCACTCAGACTCACGTCCATTGAGTCAGTGATGCCATCCAGCCATCTCATCCTCTGTCGTGCTCTTCTCCTCTTGCCCCCTGTCCCTCCCAGCATCAGAGTCTTTTCCAATGAGTCAACCCTTCGCATGATACTATACATGCTATGCTAAGTCCCTTCAGTCATGTCCGACTCTGTATGACCCCATAGACAGCAGCCCACGAGGCTTCCCCGTCCCTGGGATTCTCCAGGCAAGAACACTGGAGTGGGTTGCCATTTTCTTCTCCAATGCATGAAAGTGAAAAGAGAAAGTGAAGTCGCTCAGCCATGTCTGACTCTTAGCAACCCCGTGGACTGCAGCCTACCAGGCTCCTCCATCCGTGGGGTTTTCCAGGCAAGAGTACTGGGGTGGGGTGCCATTGCCTTCTCCGGATACTATACATAGAAGATCCTAAAGATGCTACCAGAAAAATACTGAACCTCATCAATGAATTTGGTAAAGTTGCAGGTTACAGAATAAATACACAGAAATTGGTTGCATATCTACACACTAAAAAAAAAAAAAATCAAAAAGAAAAATTCAAGAAATAAGTCCATTATTATTGCATGAAAAAGAATAAAATACCAAGGAATAAACATACTTATGGAGACGAAAGACCTATACTCCAAAAACTATAAGATCCTGATTAAATACCTCAAGATCAGATCAGATCAGATCAGTTGCTGAGTCATGTCCAACTCTTTGCAACCCCATGAATCGCAGCTGAGCCCCGAAGAATTGATGCTTTTGAACTGTGGTGTTGGAGAAGACTCTTGAGAGTCCCTTGGACTGCAAGGAGATCCAACCAGTGCATTCTGAAGATCAGCCCTGGGATTTCTTTGGAAGGAATGATGCTAAAGCTGAAACTCCAGTACTTTGGCCACCTCATGAGAAGAGTTGACTCATTGGAGAAGACTTTGATGCTGGGAGGGATTGGGGGCAGAAGAGAAGGGGACGACAGAGGATGAGATGGCTGGATGGCATCACTGACTCGATGAATGTGAGTCTGAGTGACCTCAGGGAGTTGGTGATAGACAGGGAGGCCTGGCGTGCAAGAACACATAAACTGATGGAAAGACATACTATGTTCATAGATTGGAAGAATCAATATTGTTTAAATGACTACATTACCCAAGGCAATCTACAGATTCAATACAATCCCTATCAAATTACCAACGGCATTTTTCATGGAACTAGGACAAACAAATCTCAAAATGTATGTGGAGACACAAAAGCATCTGAATAGTCAAAGCAACCTTGAAAAATAAAAATAGGGCTGGAGGAATAAGGCTTCCTCAAAAATAGTATGGTATTGACAAAAAAATATAGAAATATAGATCAATGGAACATAATAAGCCTATGGACAATTAATCTATGACAAATGAGGCAAGTCTACACAATGTTGGAAAGACCATCTCTTCAACAAATGGTCCTGGGAAAACTGGCCAACTACATGTTAAAAAATAAAATTAGATCCTTATTTAACTCCAGACAAAAAACTAAGCTCCAAATGGGTTAAATACCTCGAAGTGAGAACAGACACTATAAATACCTTAGAGGAAAACATAGGCAGAACATTCTCTGACATAAATCACAGCAATATCTTTTTCAATCCATCTACCAGAATAATGGAAATATAATCAAAAATAAATAAATGGGACCTACTTAAACTCAAAAGCTTTTGCACAGAAAAGAATACAATAAGCCCAACAAAAAATTTCACAGATTAGTAGAAAATATTTGCAAATGATGTGACCGATAAAAGAGTAGTCTAAAATTTACCAACAGCTCATGACACTTAGGGCTTCCCTTGTGGCTCACCTGGTAAAGAATCCATCTGCAATGTGGAGGCCTGGGTTTTATCCCTGGGTTGGGAAGATCCCCTGGAGAAGAAAGGCTACCCAGTCCAGTATTTTGGCCTGGATAATTCCATGGACTGTATAGTCCATGGGGTTGCCAAGAGTCGGACACAACTGAGTGACTTTTACTTTCACTTTCTTTCCTGACACTTAACAGATCAAAACAAACAGCCCTCTCAAAAAGTGAGCAGAAGATCTAAATAGGCATTTCAACAAAGGAGACATACAGATGGCCAATAGGCACGTTAAAAGATGTTCAACATCACTAATTATTAGAGAAATTCAAGTCAAAACTACAATGAAATATTACCTTACGCCAGTCAGAATGGCCTCACACCAGATGGCTATCATCAAAAAATCCACAAATAGTAAATCCTGGAGAGAGTGTGAGAGAGAAGGGAACCCTCCTACACTGTTCATGGGAATGCAAACTGGTACAGCCACTATGGAGCACGTTATGGAGGTTCCTTCAGTTCAGTTCAGTTCAGTCACTCAGTTGTGTACGACTCTTTGCAACCCCATGAATTGCAGCACCCCAGGCCTCCCTGTCCATCATCAACTCCCGGAGTTCACTCAGACTCATGTCCATTGAGTCAGTGATGCCATCCAGCCATCTCATCCTCTGTCATCTCCTTCTACTCCTGCCCCCAATCCCTCCCAGCATCAGAGTCTTTTCCAATGAGTCAATCCTTCACATGAGGTGGCTAAAGTACTGGAGTTTCAGCTTTAGCATCATTCCTTCCAAAGAAATTCCAGGGCTGATCTCCATAAGGATGGACTGCTTGAATCTCCTTGCAGTCCAAGGGACTCTCAAGAGTCTTCTTCAACACCACAGTTCAAAAGTATCAATTCTTCGGCACTCAGCTTTATTCACAGTCTGACTCTCACATCCATATATGATCACTAGAAAAACTATAGCCTTGACTAGATGGGTCTTTGTTGGCAAAGTAATGTCTCTGCTTTTCAATATGCTATCTAGGTTGGTCATAACTTTTCTTCCAAGGAGTAAGCGTCTTTTAATTTCATGGCTGCAGTCACCATCTGCAGTGATTTTTGGAGCCCAAAAAGATAAAGTCTGACACTGTTTCCCCATCTATTTGCCATGAAGTGATGGGACCGGATGCCATGATCTTCGTTTTATGAATGTTAAGCTGTAAGCCAACTTTTTTACTCTCCACGTTCATCAAGAGGCTTTTAGGTTCCTCTTCACTTTCTGCCATAAGGGTGGTGTCATCTGCATTTCTGAGGTTACTGATATTTCTCCTGGCAATCTTGATTTCAGCTTGTGCTTCTTCCGGCCCAGAATTTCTCATGATGTACTCTGCATATAAGTTAAATTATCAGGGTGACAATATACAGCCTTGATGCACTCCTTTTCCTATTTGGAACCAGTCTGTTGCTCCATGTCCAGTTCTAACTGTTGCTTCCTGACCTGCATACAAATTTCTCAAGAGGCAGGTTAGGTGGTCTGATATTCCCATCTCTTTCAGAATTTTTCACAGTTTATTGTGATCCAAACAGTCAAAACCTTCAGCATAATCAATAAAGCAGAAATAGATGCTTTTCTGGAACTCTCTTGCTTTTTTGATGATCCAGTAGATGTTCCTTAAAACACTAAAAATAGAGCTACCATGCGTGTACATGCATGCTCAGTCAATCAGTCATGTCTGACTCTTTGCTATCCACTTTGTAGCCTGCCAGGCTCCTCCATGGCATTGTCCATGGGATTTTCCAGGTAAGAATACTAGAGGGGTTGTCATTTACTTCTCCAAGAGTTACCATATGACCCTGTAATCCCACTCCTGGGCATATATTTGGAGAAAAACATGGTCTGAAAAGATGGATCCATCCATAGTGGCTGTACTAGTAAACTGGGAATACAACTGCCTTATGACCCAGCAATCCCACTTCTGGGAATACACACCGAGGAAACCAGAATTGAAAGAGACACATGCACCCCACTGTTCATCACAGCACTGTTTATAATAGCCAGGACATGGAAGCAACCTAGACGTTCATCATCAGATGAATGGATAAGAAAGCTATGGTACATATACACAATGGAGTATTACTCAGCCATTAAAAAGAATGCATCTGAGTCAGTTCTAATGAGGTGGATGAAACTGGGAGCCTATTATAGAGTGAAGTAAGCCAGAAAGAAAAACACCAATACAGTTACTAACACATATATATGGAATTTAGAAAGATGGTAACAATAACCCTGTATACGAGACAGCAAAAGAGACACTGATGTATAGAACAGTCTTTTGGACTCTGTGGGAGAGGGAGAGGGTGGGATGATTTGCGAGAATGGCATTGAAACATGTATAATATCATATATGAAACAAGTCGCCAGTCCAGGTTCGATGCATGATATTGGATGCTTGGGGCTGCTGTACTGGGATGACCCAGAGGGATGGTAGGGGAGGGAGGTGGGAGGAGGGTTCAGGATGGGGAACACATGTATATCTGTGGTGGATTCATTTTGATATATGGCAAAACCAATACAATATAGTAAAGTTAAAAAATTAAATTAAATTAAAAAAAAAAAAAAAGGTGCATCCATCCCAATATTCATTGCTGCTGCTGTGTCACTTTAGTAGGGTCAGACTCTGTGTGACCCTGTAGACAGCAGCCCACGAGGCTTCCCCGTCCCTGGGATTCTCCAGGCAAGAACACTGGAGTGGGTTGCCATTTCCTTCTCCGTTACATGAAAGTGAAAAGTGAAAGTGAAGTCGCTCAGTCATGTCCGACTCTAACGACCCCATGAACTGCAGCTTACCAGGCTCCTCCGTGCATGGGATTTTCTAGGCAAAAGTACTGGAGTGAGGTGCTATTGCCTTCTTTGCAATATTCATTATAGCACTGTTTATAATGGCCAAGATATGGAAGCAACCTAAATCTGTAGGATTTAGACTGAGGAATGGATAAAGAAGATGTGGTACACATATACAATGGAATATGCAGATCAGATCAGATCAGTCGCCCAGTCGTGTCCGACTCTTCGCGACCCCATGAACCACAGCACGCCAGGCCTCCCTGTCCATCACCAGCTCCTGGAGATCACCCAGACTCATACCCATCAAGTCAGTGATGCCATCCAGCCATCTCATCCTCTGTCGTCCCCTTCTCCTCCTGCCCTCAATCCCTCCCAGCATCAGAGTCTTCTCCAATGAGTCAACTCTTCGCATGAGGTGGCCAAAATACTGGAGTTTCAGCTTTAGCATCATTCCTTCTAAAGAAATTCCAGGATTGATCTCCTTCAGAATGGACTGGTTGGATCTTCTTGCAGTCCAAGGGACTCTCAAGAGTCTTCTCCAACACCACAGTTCAAAAGCATCAATTCTTCGGCGCTCAGCCTTCTTCACAGTCCAGCTCTCACATCCATACATGACCACAGGAAAGACCATAGCCTTGACTAGGCGAACCTTTGTTGGTAAAGTAATGTCTCTGCTTTTGAATATGCTATCTAGGTTGGTCATAACTTTCCTTCCAAGGAGTAAGCGTCTTTTAATTTCATGGCTGCAGTCACCATCTGCAGTGATTTTGGAGCCCAGAAAAACAAAGTCGGACACTGTTTCCACTGTTTCCCCATCTATTTCCCATGCAGTGATGGGACCAGATGCCATGATCTTCGTTTTCTGAATGTTGAGCTTTAAGCCAACCTTTTCACTCTCCACTTTCACTTTCATCAAGAGGCTTTTTAGCCCCTCTTCACTTTGTGCCATAAGACTGGTGTCATCTGCATATCTGAGGTTATTGATATTTCTCCCAGCAATCTTGATTCCAACTTCTGTCTCTTCCAGTCCAGCATTTCTCATGATGTACTCTGCATATAAGTTAAATAAACATGGTGACAATATGCAGCCTTGACGTACTCCTTTTCCTATTTGGAGCCAGTCTGTTGATCCATGACCAGTTCTAACTGTTGCTTCCTGACCTGCATACAGATTTCTCAAGAGGCAGATCAGGTGGTCTGGTATTCCCATCTCTTTCAGAATTTTCCACAGTTTATCGTGATCTACACAGTCAAAGGCTTTGGCATAGTCAATAAAGCAGAAATAGATGTTTTTCTGGAACTCTCTTGCTTTTTCCATGATCCAGCGCATGTTGGCAATTTGACCTCTGGTTCCTCTGCCTTTTCTAAAACCAGCTTGAACATCAGGAAGTTCACGGTTCACATATTGCTGAAGCCTGGCTTGGAGAATTTTGAGCATTACTTTACTAGCGTGTGAGATGAGTGCAATTGTTTGGTAGTCTGAGCATTCTTTGGCATTGCCTTTCTTTGGGATTGGGATGAAAACTGACCTTTTCCAATCTTGTGGCCACTGCTGAGTTTTCCAAATTTGCTGGACTTTTGAATTTAACTCAGAGGACAATTATATCTACTACTGTGGGCAGGAATCCCTCAGAAGAAATGGAGTGGCCATCATCGTCAACAAAAGAGTCCGAAATGCAGTACTTGGATGCAATCTCAAAAATGACAGAATGATCTCTGTTCGTTTCCAAGGCAAACCATTCAATGTCACAGTAATCCAAATCTATGCCCCAACCAGTAACGCCAAAGAAGCTGAAGTTGAATGGTTCTATGAAGACCTACAAGACCTTTTAGAATTAACACCCAAAAAAGATGTCCTTTTCATTATAGGGGACTGGAATGCAAAAGTAGGAAGTCAAGAAACACCTGGAGTAACAGGCAAATTTGGCCTTGGAACACGGAATGAAGCAGGGCAAAGACTAACAGAGTTTTGCCAAGAAAATGCACTGGTCATAGCAAATACCCTCTTCCAACAACACAAGAGAAGACTCTATACATGGACATCACCAGATGGTCAACACCGAAATCAGATCGATTATATTCTTTGCAGCCAAAGATGGAGAAGCTCTATACAATCAGCAAAAACAAGACCAGAAGCTGACTGTGGCTCAGACCATGAAGTCCTTATTGCCAAATTCAGACTGAAATTGAAGAAAGTAGGGAAAACTACTAGACCTTTCAGGTATGACCTAAATCAAATCCCTTATGAGTATACAGTGGAAGTGAGAAATAGATTTAAGGGCCTAGATCTGATAGATAGAGTGCCTGATGAACTATGGAATGAGCTTCATGACATTGTACAGGAGACAGGGATCAAGACCATCCCCATGGAAAAGAAATGCAAAAAAGCAAAATGGCTGTCTGGGGAGGCCTTACAAATAGCTGTGAAAAGAAGAGAAGTGAAAAGCAAAGGAGAAAAGGAAAGATATAAACATCTGAATGCAGAGTTCCAAAGAATAGCAAGAAGAGATAAGAAAGCCTTCTTCAGTGACCAATGCAAAGAAATAGAGGAAAACAACAGAATGGGAAAGACTAGGGATCTCTTCAAGAAAATCAGAGATACCAAAGGAACATTTCATGCAAAGATGGGCACGATAAAGGACAGAGATGGTGTGGACCTAACAGAAGCAGAAGATATTAAGAAGAGGTGGCAGGAATACACAGAAGAACTGTACAAAAAAGAGCTTCAAGACCCAGATAATCATGATGATGTGATCACTGACCTAGAGCCAGACATCTTGGAATGTGAAGTCAAATGGGCCTTAGAAAGCATCACTACGAACAAAGCTAGTGGAGGTGATGGAATTCCAGTGGAGCTATTCCAAGTCCTGAAAGATGATGCTGTGAAAGTGCTGCACTCAATATGCCAGCAAATTTGGAAAACTCAGCCACTAAAAGGATTTAAATAATGCCATTTGCAGCAATATTTATGGAATTAGAGCATATCATACTGAGAAAAGTAAGTCAGACAAAGCAGGAGAAATATCATGACACACGTTGTATGTGAAATCTAAAAAGAAATGATACAAATGAACTTAGTTACAAAACAGAAACAGACACATACTTTGAGAAGGAGCTTAAGGTTACCAGGTGGAAGGATGGGGTAAGGAACAGTTAGGGAGTTTGGGATGGGCATGTGCACATTGCTATAATTAAAATGAATAACCAGCTAGGATTTGCTGTATAGCACATGGAACTCTGCTCAATGTTATTTTGAAGCCTGGATGTATTATGAATACAGAATGGATTCATGTATGTGTGTGACTTAGTCCCTTTGCTCTTCACCGGAAATTATCCCAACATTGTTAATTCGCTATACCACAATACAAAATTTAAAAGTTTAAAATATATAATATATATATGGTATAAATATATATATATATTTATATATTTCAAACTTTTAAATTTATATATATATATATGTTTGATTTTCAAGCCCCAGTATCTCAGAATGTTCTCTTATTTGGAGATAGGTTATTTAAAGAGTATTCAAATTAAAATGAATTCATTAGTGTGGATCCTAATTCTATATTGTTTGTGTCTTCACAAAAAGGGAAAATTTTCACACTGATTTGACTGAAGTGGACAATGAGAAGAGCATCTGAAGACACCAGGAGATTTCTGTCTGCAAGCCAAGGGATGCCTGAGGCCACCAGAATCTGGGGAAGAAACCTCAAACAGATTTTATCCAACAGCCCTCCCTCAGAAGGAATCAACTCTGCCAACACTCTAATTTCAGTCTTCTAGATTCCAGGATTTTGAAATAGTACATTTCCACTCTTAAAGCCACCCAATTTGTAGAACTTTGATACAGAATCTTTACAAATAGTATATATTTGTTTATATATAATATATATAGGTTTATATATAATATATATCATATATTATTTTATAGTATATAAAATAAATATATATTTATATATAATATATTATATACTATTTTATAGTAAATAAAATAAATATATATGATATAAAATATATTTATATATATTATATATAAACAAATATATACTATTTATTTACTAGTAGTTAAAAAGAAAGTGAACTTTTAAAGTAAACTTTAATAATATATATAATATATATTTGTTTATATATAATATATATTATATTAATATATTATTATATATTATATATCAGATCAGATCAGTCACTCAGTCCTGTCCGATTCTTTGTGACCCCATGAATCGCAGCACACCAGGCCTCCCTGTCCATCACCAACTCCCGGAGGTCACCCAGACTCACATCCATCGAGTCAGTGATGCCATCCAGCTATCTCATCCTCTGTCATCCCCTTCTCCTCCTGCCCCCAATCCCTCCCAGCCTCAGAGTCTTCTCCAATGAGTCAATTTTTGTCATGAGGTGGCCAAAGTACTGGAGTTTCAGCTTTAGCATCATTCCTTCCAAAGAAATCCCAGGGCTGATCTCCTTCAGAATGCACTGGTTGGATCTCCTTGCAGTCCAAGGGACTCTCAAGAGTCTTCTCCAACACCACAGCTCAAAAGCATCAATTCTTCAGCATTCAGCCTTCTTCACAGTCCAGCTCTCACATTCATACATGACCACAGGAAAAACCATAGCCTTGACTAGGCGAACCTTTGTTGGCACAGTAATGTCTCTGCTTTTGAATATGCCATCTAGGTTGGCCATAACTTTCCTTCCAAGGAGTAAGCATCTTTTAATTTCATGGCTGCAGTCACCATCTGTAGTGATTTTGGAGCCCAGAAAAAGAAAGTCTGACCCTGTTTCCCCTGTTTCCCCATCTATTTCCCATGAAGTGAAGGGACTGGATGCCATGATCTTCGTTTTCTGAATGTTGAGCCAACGTTTTCACTCTCCTCTTTCGCTTTCATCAAGAAGCTTTTAGTTCCTCTTCACTTTCTGCCATAAGGATGGTGTCATCTGCATATCTGAGGTTATTGATATTTCTCCCCACAATCTTGATTCCAGCTTGTGTTTCTTCCAGTCCAGCGTTTCTCATGATGTACTCTGCATATAAGTTAAATAAACATGGTGACAATATACAACCTTGACGTACTCCTTTTCCTATTTGGAACCAGTCTGTTGTTCCATGTCCAGTTCTAACTGTTGCTTCCTGTCCTGTAAACATATTTCTCAAGAGGCAGATCAGGTGGTCTGGTATTCCCATCTCTTTCAGAATTTTCCACAGTTTATTGTGATCCACACAGTCAAAGATTTTGGCATAGTCAAGAAAGCAGAAATAGATATTTTTCTGGAACTCTCTTGCTTTTTCCATGATCCAGCGGATGTTGGCAATTTGATCTCTGGTTCCTCTGCCTTTTCTAAAACCAACTTGAACATCTGGAAGTTCACAATTCACATATTTCTGAAGCCTGGCTTGGAGAATTTTGAGCATTACTTTACTAGCGTGTGAGATGAGTGCAATTGTGCGGTAGTTTGAGCATTCTTTGGCATTGCCTTTCTTTAGGATCGGAATGAAAACTGACCTTTTCCAGTTCTGTGGCCACTGCTGAGTTTTCCAAATTTGCTGGCATATTGAGTGCAGCACTTTCACAGCATCATCTTTCAGGATTTGGAATAGCTCCACTGGAATTCCATTACCTCCACTAGCTTTGTTCATAGTGATGCTTTCTAAGGCCCACTTCACTTCACATTCCAGGATGTCTGGCTCTAGGTCAGTGATCACACCATCGTGATTATCTGGGATGTGAAGCTCTTTCTTGTACAGTTCTTCTGTGTATTCTTGCCACCTCTTCTTGATATCTTCTGCTTCTGTTAGGTCCATACCATTTCTGTCCTTTATCGAGCCCATCTTTGCATGAAATGTTCCTTTGATATCTCTGATTTTCTTGAAGAGATCCCTAGTCTTTCCCATTCTGTTGTTTTCTTCTATTTCTTTGCATTGATCGCTGAAGAAGGCTTTCTTATCTCTTCTTTATATTATATTATATTAATATATTATATTATGATAATATAATATTATTGTATATAATAATATATATAATAATATAATATATTATATTATATAATATATATTATGTATTAATACATGTATTAATATATTATGTATCAATATATTATATATTATTATATTTATATATTTATACATTATATATTAATATATATTTGTTTATATAATATATAAACAAATGTATACTATTTATTTACTAGTAGTTAAAAGGAAAGTGAACTCATCCTCCCTACTCAATCATAAACTAACCTTGAAAATAGAAAGCATAGAAATCTATGTAAATAAAATTCAATCAATCATGCTAATTGTAACTTCCCTTCCCATCAGTAGTTCTTAATCAGAGGAGATAAGACATCTAGGGGACTTTTGGAGACATTTGGAAATATTTTGTCACAACGGGAGGAGTAACTGCTGGCACCTAGTGGGTCTGGAAGCAAAGGATGCTGCTAAACACCCTAGAGTACACAGGCAGCCCTTCACAATAAGATCCATCTGGTTCAAAATGTCAAACCTACTAGTTGACAAATTCTGTTTCTTACGTTTTATACCGGTTTTTTTTTTATACATAATATATATTTATTTTCATTCAATAGTTGAATGCTTTCTACATTTCATGTGAACATGAAAGGATATTTATTAAAACATATATTTGCTTAATATTATAAACATGTATGGTGTGCAATGTG
The DNA here is from genome assembly GCA_935064755.1 of Tragelaphus eurycerus. NCBI lineage: Eukaryota > Metazoa > Chordata > Mammalia > Artiodactyla > Bovidae > Tragelaphus > Tragelaphus eurycerus. Next base: position 915,189 of record CAKXYN010000057.1, on the reverse strand, counting down.
GCACACCATACACACAAAAAAGTGGCTCTTCTGTAAGCATCATGCCCATCTGTTTACTGCCACTTTATTTAACTCACTAATGTAAGGTTCATTGTTCTTTTTCCATTTTTCAATCTGCTTAAAGCAATATATCACTCTCTCCACATTATATCGACTAAATCTTCTCTAATAAATTGGCACATGTCTGAAGAATTCACCTGCTCAGAAACGGGTTTAGCGAATCAGACTGAGAGGAAAGTAACAGACAACCTGCTACTAGGTTCTGATCTGATGGAACTGACACTACATACTCTGAGGTTTCTATTCTGATGGTCTACACAATCTTTCTGGTATAGTATGTCTCCCTTCCTGGTCCACAAAAGGATTAAAACCCTTTTAACCATTTTAAATTCTGATTTTTTTCTTTAGAGAATGTGTAATGTGTTAATAGACATTTTTTTTTCCTTTGATGAGTCTGATTCAAATTTGGTGAGTCTGAATTCTGAGTCTCAAATTGAGATAGCTAATGAAAAGATGTCTTGTAGTTTCACATAAATGTCTGATGGTCTTTTATATACTTTAACCATTGTTTATTTGAATTTGCTGTACATTTTTTCTTAAAACAAAAAAAAAAAAATAGGTTCTAAATTATTCCAAAGATCAGAATGAAACACACTGACAGCTTTATTCCGTGTGTATTAACATTTATTCATTTATTCACCATACCAGAGAACAGTTTCAAATGGTCTTTGACCAGGAAGAATCTGAGTATTTCATGTTCCTGATAAAAAGGTAACATTTTTTCCTACATAAATGTTTAAAGCCATTACTTGATTCACAATAACTCTAAATTGATAGGTCTAAATACAAAACAGAGAAGGCAATGGTGGCCCACTCCAGTACTCTTGCCTGGAAAATTCCGTGGACGGAGGAGCCTGGTAGCCTGCAGCCCATGGGATCGCTAAGAGTCGGACTCGGCTGAGCAACTTCACTCTCCTTTTCGCTTTCATGCATTGGAGAAGGAAATGGCAACCCACTCCAGTGTTCTTGCCTGGAGAATCCCAGGGACGGTGGAGCCTGATGGGCTGCTGTCTATGGGGTCGCAGAGAGGCGGACACGACTGAAGCAACTTAGCAGCAGCAAATATAAAACTGCACAGGTGAATGGCTTGCTGAAAACAAAAGTTGTGTGCATTTTAAAACGTTATCAAGAAGTAAGTATTACCTATATTGTACACAACAAAATTGAGTGTAAACGATCTTACAACTTTATGTCACATTTTTACTTGAGTATTATGCTATTGGAAGAATATTTTAAGTCTTAAAGGGAGCTTAAAGAGAAAAGCTTCAAAGGAAGCTTGAAACCTCCAGAGGCAGCAGCTCCACAGCTTTTTGTTGTATATGCTGATAAAGCTTTCACTGAAAGCTTGGAGTGCTTCTTTTGAAGGAAAAGAAGAAACTTTAAATGTTTGTATGTGCTTGTTGTTTATTTATTTATTTGTCTCCCAGGAGCATGAAATCCTTGATGCTTCTGTCAAATACCACTCTTGCTTCCCAAAAAACAGGGTTTCCTTGGGGAAAAGATGCAAATCTTTTCAACAGCAGAGAATCAGGAATAAACTGAAGGATAATAGAGCTGTGTGGAGTATAAGCTTCACTGTGAATGCTGTCAGCATAAATTGTGTCATTAATAATAGTAACACATAATAATAACAATATCAAAAGACAGAGTTTTGAGAAAATAAAAAGGCAACAGTGTGTAGTGCAAAGCTTAGGAAGGGGAGTCTCCAGGGAAGGAAATGTGCAGAGATTTTATTGTAATGCAGGAAACAGGCCATGACTGTAAAAAAGAGTGAGTTCTAAAGAAGAAGAAAAAAAGTCAACCACAAATAAAGAATACAAGGCAAAGGGGTCATGAATGTATGAGGAGTTAGAGTAAAGACAATGAAGACTTATTAAAGGAACTGATGTTGAATAGAAATTGAATAAGCCTCCAAAAGAGCCTGAAAGCACTCTCTAACATGGAAGTAACAATAAATAAAGATGCACAGATCACAAAGGCAACTTTGAAATACTGATATAGCCATTGGGGTTTATTATTCTAATAATAGGAGGTAGAGACCTATGATAAAAATCCTTATGAGAAGGAACTTGTGAATTAAAACTTAACTGACACTTCTATATTTGCTTCTAATTTATTCTTATATTTTATAATATGTATTGATTGTCAATTTGATTGTCAAATGATCACTTTTAATTAAAGTATCACATCAGATCAGATCAGATCAGATCAGTCGCTCAGTCGTGTCCGACTCTTTGCGACCCCATGAACCGCAGCACGCCAGGCCTCCCTATCCATCACCAGCTCCCGGAGGTCACTCAGACTCACATTCATGGAGTCAGTGATGCCATCCAGCCATCTCATCCTCTGTCGTCCCCTTCTCCTCCTTCCCCCAATCCCTCCCAGCATCAGAGTTTTTTCCAATGAGTCAACTCTTCACATGAGGTGGCCAAAATACTGGAGTTTCAGCTTCAGCATCATTCCTTCCAAAGAAATCCCAGGGCTGATCTCCTTCAGAATGGACTGATTGGATCTCCTTGCAGTCCAAGGGACTCTCAGGAGTTTTCTCCAACACCACAGTTCAAAAGCATCAATTCTTCGGCGCTCAGCCTTCTTCACAGTCCAGCTCTCACATCCATACATGACCACAGGAAAGACCATAGCCTTGACTAGGCGAACCTTTGTTGGCAAAGTGATGTCTCTGCTTTTGAATATGCTATCTAGGTTGGCCATAACTTTCCTTCCAAGGAGTAAGCGTCTTTTAATTTCATGGCTGCAGTCACCATCTGCAGTGATTTTGGAGCCCAGAAAAAGAAAGTCTGACACTGTTTCCACTGCTTCTCCATCTATTTCCCATGTAGTGATGGGACCAGATGCCATGATCTTCATTTTCTGAATGTTGAGCTTTAAGCCAACCTTTTCACTCTCCACTTTCACTTTCATCAAGAGGCTTTTTAGTTCCTCTTCACTTTCTGCCATAAGGGTGGTATCATCTGCATATCTGAGGTTATTGATATTTCTCCCAGCAATCTTGATTCCAGCTTGTGTTTCTTCCAGTCCAGCGTTTCTCATGATGTACTCTGCATATAAGTTAAATAAACATGGTGACAATATACAGCCTTGACGTACTCCTTTTCCTATTTGGAACCAGTCTGTTGTTCCATGACCAGTTCTAACTGTTGCTTCCTGACCTGCATACAGATTTCTCAAGAGGCAGATCAAGTGGTCTGGTATTCCCATCTCTTTCAGAATTTTCCACAGTTTATTGTGATCTACACAGTCAAAGGCTTTGGCATAGTCAATAAAGCAGAAATAGATGTTTTTCTGGAACTCTCTTGCTTTTTACATGATCCAGTGGATGTTGGCAATTTGATCTCTGGTTCCTCTGCCTTTTCTAAATCCAGCTTGAAGATCAGGAAGTTCACAGTTCACATATTGCTGAAGCCTGGCTTGGAGAATTTTGAGCATTACTTTACAAGCGTGTGAGATGAGTGCAATTGTGCGGTAGTTTGAGCACTCTTTGGCATTGCCTTTCTTTGGGATTGGGATGAAAACTGACCTTTTCCAATCTTGTGGCCACTGCTGAGTTTTCCAAATTTGCTGGCATATTGAGTGCAGCACTTTCACAGCATCATCTTTCAGGATTTGGAATAGCTCCACTGGAATTCCATCACCTCCACCAGCTTTGTTCGTAGTGATGCTTTCTAAGGCCCACTTGACTTCACATTCCAGGATGTCTGGCTCTAGGTCAGTGATCACACCATCATGATTATCTGGGTCATGAAGCTCTTTTTTGTACAGTTCTTCTGTGTATTCTTGCCACCTCTTCTTAATAGGTCCATACCATTTCTGTCCCTTATCGAGCCCATCTTTGCATGAAATGTTCCTTTGGTATCTCTGATTTTCTTGAATAGATCCTTAGTCTTTCCCATTCTGTTGTTTTCCTCTATTTCTTTGCATTGATTGCTGAAGAAGGCTTTCTTATCTCTTCTTGCTATTCTTTGGAACTCTGCATTCAGATGCTTATATCTTTCCTTTTCTCCTTTGCTTTTCGCTTCTCTTCTTTTCGCAGCTATTTGTAAGGCCTCCTCAGACAGCCATTTTGCTTTCTTGCATTTCTTTTCCATGGGGATGGTCTTGATCCCTGTCTCCTGTACAATGTCATGAACCTCATTCCATAGTTCATCAGGCAGTCTATCTATCAGATCTAGGCCCTTAAATCTATTTCTCACTTCCACTGTATAATCATAAGGGATTTGATTTAGGTCATACCTGAATGGTCTAGTGGTTTTCCCTACTTTCTTCAATTTCAGTCTGAATTTGGCAATAAGGAGTTCATGGTCCGAGCCACAGTCAGCTCCTGGTCTTGTTTTTGCTGATTGTATAGAGCTTCTCCATCTTTGGCTGCAAAGAATATAATCGATCTGATTTCGGTGTTGACCATCTGGTGATGTCCATGTATAGAGTCTTCTCTTGTGTTGTTGGAAGAGGGTATTTGCTATGACCAGTGCATTTTGGGGAAAAGCTACCAACAAAGAATTAATCTCCAAGATATACAAGCAGTTTATACAGTTCAATACCAGAAAAATAAATGGCCCAATCTAAAAGTGGGACAAAGAACTAAACAGACATTTCTCCAAAGAAGACATACAGGTGGCTCATAAATACATGAAAAGATGTTCAATATCACTCATTATCAAAGAAATGCAAATCAAAACCACAATGAAGTACCATTTCACACCGGCTGGAATGGCTGCCATCAAAAAGCCTACAAACAAATGCTGGAGAGGATGTGGAGAAAAGATCAGCCTCTTACACTGCTGGTGGGATGCAAACTAGTACATCCACTATGGAGAAGAGTGTGGAGATTCCTTAAAAAACTGAAAATGGAGCTGCCATACAACCCAGAAATTCCACTGCTGGGCAAACACACCAAAGAAACCAGAAATAAAAGAGATACATGTATCCCAATGTTCATTGCAGCACTGTTTGCAATAGCTAGGTCATGGAAGAAACTTAGATGTCCATTGGCAGACAAAAGAATAAGAAAGTTGTGGTACATATACACAATGGAATATTACTCAGCTATAAAAAAGAATGCATTTAAGTCAGTTCTAATGAGGTGAATGAAACTAGAGCCTATTATACAGAGTGACGTAAACCAGAAAGAGAAACACCAATGCAGTATGTTAACATATATAAATGGAATTTAGAAAAGCGGTAACAACAACCCTATATGCAAGAAAGCAAAAAAAGACACAGAAGTAAAGAACAGACTTTTGGACTGTGTGAGAGAAGGCAAGGGTGGGATTATATGAGAGAATAGCACTGAAATATGTATATTACCATGTGTAAAATAGATGACCAGTGCAAGTTTGATGCATGAAGCAGGGCACTCAAAGCTGGTGCTCTGGGACAACCCAGAGGGATGGGGTGGGGAGGGAGGTGATGGGTTCAGGATGGGGGGAAACATGCACACCATGGCTTATTTTTGTCAATGTATGACAAAAACTACCACAATAGTGTAAATAGTTCACGTCCAATTAAAATAATTAATTTTTTTAAAGACATTGTCCAGCATAATTAGAAGTAACCATTCAAACTCATTTTGCACTTTGGTTCAACAAAAGTGTTTTAACATACTGTTATGGACTGAAAGTCTGTGTCCTTCCCAACATTTGTTCTGAAACCTTAACCCTAAGGTAATAACGTTGCTGATCCTGCTCGCAGTGCCAACTGTCTTGCTGTTCACACTGTGCACACTTTGTTGAACCCAGTGTAGCCAAGGCATGAGCTAAGAGGCTGGAAGAAGATGTGAGGATCCATAGAAACTGTAGACACATTTATTCTCTCCTAGCTGGTACAACAGCCGTAGCAGCAGACATAACATCACAACATAACTGCACACAATCCTTCAGGACTTTTCCAGGTGAAGCTCATACAGGTGTACCACACAAAGTAACCATGATCAAATGAAGATCTCATGATGTGCATCTGCAGTACTGTATTTGATCTCAGCCATTACCTAGTCATTATTTAGAAAATGTGAGGCAAGAGAGACTGAACATGCCATCTTGGCTAATTTACCCTCTCTCCACAAATGGTGTTTGGAGATGGGGTCTTTGGGAAATAATCAGGGTGATGTGAGATCATGAGGGAGGGGCCTGGTCTGATGGAGTTAGTGTTCTTATAGAGAGAGTGTTTTCTCTTTTTCTCTCCACTTACATGCACTGAGGAAAGGCTATGTGAGGATACAGAAACTCAAGGAAAGAGTTCTCACCAGACACCAATCCTGCTGGCAGTTTGAACTTTGACCCCCGATCTTCAGAACTGTGAGAAATAACTTCCTGTTCTTTACACCACCCAGTTTATGGTATTTTGTTATGGCAGCCCTAGCTGATTAAGATAACTATCATATGCATGGTCACCCAGAACCTTATGTATTATATATAATTATTTGGTTAGTAGTACCTAATGGTGGAGAAGGAAATGGCAACCCACTCCAGTGTTCTTGCCTGGAGAATCCCAGGGACCCGGGAGCCTGGTAGGCTGCCCTCTATGGGGTCACACAGAGTCAGACATGACTGAAGCGACTTAGCAGCAGCAGCAGCAGTATCTAATGGTGATTTTTGTCTATCTCCATTACTAGATCATGACCTATATTGGCAGTGCTCCTTTTACTATTATATATACAGTCATCAATGCCTTTACATCTAATAAGGTTAGAGAATCAATTCCAGAAGTCTGAGAACAAATTCAGAAAACTCATTCTTAAGATTATACACCTCTATAACCTCTTTCAGTATCAAGAAAGGGAGAGATTTTTAAGGAATTGTTTTATACAATTGTAGGAGCCAGAAAGTTGGAGATCTGTATGGCAGGATATCAGGCTAGAAATCCATGTAATAGTTGATGTTGTAGTCTAGGGTATGAATTTCATGGAGCAAAGGCCTGGAAAATCAGGCAAGGATTCTATGTTGCAAATTTGAGAATTCCTTCTTCTAGAAACCTGCCTTTGCTCTTGAGGCCTTCAACTGAATGGATGAGGCCCACCACATTGGGGAATGTAATCCAGTTTACTTAAAAGCTACTGATTTAAATGTTAATTACATCTAAAACATATTTTCACAGATACATCTAAACTGGTATTTGACTAAATAACGGCACCATAGCCAAGGGCACACAAAAAATTAACCATCACCTCTACATAAAGATTTGTACACAGATGTTAGTATCAGCTTTATTCATAAGGATTCCAACCTAGAAACAATTCAAAATGCCCATCATCAGATTAACAGATATAAATTATAAATTATAATGTCCATTCAATGAAATATCACTCCCTAATAAAATGTAAGCAACATGAATGACTCTCAAAATCATTATGCTGAATGAAAAACCAAACAAGAATACACATTGTATGATTCCATTTAATCAAATTCCATAAAATTCAATCTATACAGAAAAGGGAAAGAAGAGAGAGAGAGAGGTGTATGTGCCAGGAAAAGAAGATGGGAGGAGGAATGAATTACAAAGGGAGGTGAGAAAAGTTTGGGGGGTGAAAGTGATGGAAATGGCTTTGTTTTGGATGTGGCAATAGTTTCGTTGTGTACATATGTCATTGTTCATATGGTAAACACTCCTAAGAAGGCCCCAACAATCCCCACTTCCTGGGAGTCATGTCCTTGTGGAATCCCCTTTGCTTAAGTGTAAGTTGCATTTAGTAACTCACTTTTTTGTAATCTAGGCATAGTTGACACAACATATTATTTAGGTGGTGCCTGTAAAGAAAGCTGAGTGCTGAAGAATTGATGCTTTTGAGCTATGATGTTGGAGAAGACTCTTGAGAGTGCCTTGGACTGCAAGGAGATCCAACCAGTCCATTCTAAAGGATATCAGACCTGGGTGTTCATTGAAAGGACTGATGCTACAGCTGAAACTCCAATACTTTGGCCACCTCATGCGAAGAGTTGACTCATTGGAAAAGACCCTGATGCTGGAAGGGATTGGGGGTAGGAGGAGAAGGGGACAACAGAGGATGAGATGGCTGGATGCCATCAAACGACTTGATGGACATGAGTATGAGTAAACTCTGGGAGTTGGTGATGGACAGGGAGGCCTGGTGTGCTGCGATTCATGGGGTTGCAAATAATCGGACACGACTGAGAGACTGAACTGACTGAACTGAGTGGTAAAGAGTCAGCCTGCCAATGTAGGAGACATAAGAGATGAGGTTTGATCCCTGGATCAGAAAGACCCCCTGGAGGAGGGCAGGGCAACTCACTCCAGTATTCTTGCCTGGAGAATCCCCATGGACAGAAGAGCCTGATGGGCTACAGTCCATAGGGTCTCAAAGAGTTACACATGATTGAAGTGACTTAGCACAAATGCACAACTCACTTTTAGTGAATAAAATATGATATAAGTGATGCATTGTCACTTCAAGATTAGATTACAAAGAAACAACTATGGCTTCATCCTGGGACACTTTCTCTCTCTCTCTCTCTCTCTCTCTCTCTCTCTCTCTCTCTCTCTCTCTCTCTCAAGCTGTATATATACTTTGCTCTGAGGGGAACAAGCTGCCCTGAAGAGGTTCACAATAGCAAGGGTTGATATATCCAGCCAACAACCCACATGAGTGAACTTGGAAATGGATCTCTGAAGCCTGCCAATAGTCATGGGAGTAAGTTTCAAAGAAGATTCACACTTTGTTCCACATTGAGATGACTAACTCTGGCCAACACTTTCATTTCAGCCAGAGTACTCAACTCAGCAGTTTCCAGATTCCCAGTCCACAAAAATGAGGAATAAGGAATTTTTGTTGTTTTAAATCACTATGTTTTAAGGTAATTTATCATAAAGTAATAGATAACTCATACACTTATAAGATTATACCTTTTAAACATATGTGCAGTTATTAAACTGCCTATCAGTTAAACCTCAATAAAGCTGAAAAGAAAGAAAAACGATAAAGGAAGGAGGGAAGAGGAAGAAAAGGGGAGCAGAAAGGGGAAAGTGAGAGAGAGGGAGAGGAAATAGGCAAAGGGAGAGAGAGAGAGAGAGATGCAGGGAGGGGACAGAGAGGATGGAATAAAGAAACTGTGAGGTCAGAACAATCATACATGGTCAGAATAAGGAATGGAAAGAAAGAACATGATATGGATGCTTAATGTTCTTGATAAATATTTCAATGACTCATTTATTGGAAGGAAAAATAGAAGTTTATCTATTCGGAATACTCAAATCCTACAAAGGAGTTATTTAGAACAAGAGTTAAGTGTAATGTCTTAGAAACAGCACTAGGCAACTAAGAAAATGGCTGCTCCAACTTCCTGATTCATTACACGTTGAAATTAGGGACAGGAGAAGACTCTATCAAGAAGACATCTTATGGAAATCAAAGGTAGACACCATTTATGAAAAGAACTTAGGGTGTTGTGCAAAGCATCAAAGTTTCAAGGAGCATGGATTTTAATGGACACAGAGGAAATGGTATGGTGGAAGAATATCAGTAGAAAGATATAATTAGGGGAAGATTTAGACCGCAATATTTGAATTTGATTACAAGAAGGTCTTCCCTGCTGGCTCAGATGGTAAAGAATCCACCTACAGTATGAGAGACATGGGTTTGATCTCTGGGTTGGGAAGATCCCCTGGAGGAAGAGAACGGCTACTCACTACAGTATTCTTGCCTGAAGAATTCCATGGACAGAAGAGCCTGGCAGACTACAGTCCATGGGGTCTCAAGGAGTCGGACATGACTGAGTGATTTTCACTTTGCTTCACTGTTAGCTCAGACAGTAAAGAATCCACTGGCAATGCAGAATACCTGGGCTTGATTCCTGGGTTAGGAAGATCCCCTGGAAGGGGGGATGGCAACCCACTCCAGTATTCTTGCCTGGAGGATCCCCATGGGCAGAGGAACCTGGTGGATGACAGTCCATGGGGTGATGAAGGGTTGGACATGACTGAGCAAGTAAGCACACAGCACGCACACAAGAAAGACTGTTGCCTGAAAGACTATTGCTTGAATCTGAAACAAAGACAAGAAGTGAGAGGGTGAAATATCCAAATTGAACAACATGCAAAGCTGCTACAATTAGAGTGGAGTAGACTTAACAGTAGGAATTAAGAGAGACACATACTCCTCTATAATAGAAGCAGATTCTTGATTGTATACACAAAGTGAACTTATATTCAAAGACATTTTAATCCTTGAAAAGGAACTGAATACAAATTGGAATTCAGAAACTGGAAACTGATCATTTAATCTTCTACATGAGATTACTCATGTCTATTCCATGGTACAGCAGATATTTTGATTGTACACTCAACACCTGTTGTCCCCTCCTTCCTTTAAAACAGAACAGCTATTTTACTCACATTTCCACACCTGGGAAATGTTGGTTAGCCCAAACCAACTGTAGTTATCCCACTATTTCACCAATGGCAGGTTTATGGACAGGTATGTAACCCAGTTTGGAATAATAAAACAGACTTAAAAGGAATCAAGAGAGAAGGAGTTTTTTAAAGTTTTCAACTAACACACAAGAAAGCAACATTGCCTCCTCTGTTCAACTTGCTCTGTCTGTTGCATTGACTAGAAAGGGATATCTTAAGACCCTGGTGGGGAGAAGCCTAAGGTTCTAAATAACTCGGACCTAACACAATGGAAAGCTAGAAAACAAAGCGTAAATTCTTGATGACATGTTGGACCAGTGAATTAACCAAACCTAGAAATACCTATCTCCCAAAATTTGGTCATTGAGTTGATTTGCAGCTAAATATAGCCAAATTGATTTACTCAGGAAATTAACTGCATGGTATTTGGAAAACTCAGCAGTGGCCACAAGATTGGAAAAGGTCAATTTTCATCCCAATACCAAAGAAAGCAATGCCAAAGAATGCTCAAACTACCGCACAATTGCACTCATCTCACACGCTTGTAAAGTAATGCTCAAAATTCTCCAAGCCAGGCTTCAGCAATATGTGAACCGTGAACTTCCTGATGTTCAAGCTGGATTTAGAAAAGGCAGAGGAACCAGAGATCAAATTGCCAACATCCGCTGGATCATGGAAAAAGCAAAAGAGTTCCAGAAAAACATCTATTTCTGCTTTATTGACTATGCCAAAGCCTTTGACTGTGTAGATCACAATAAACTGTGGAAAATTCTGAAAGAGATGGGAATACCAGACCACCTGATCTGCCTCTTGAGAAATCTGTATGCAGGTCAGGAAGCAACAGTTAGAACTGGTCATGGAACAACAGACTGGTTCCAAATAGGAAAAGGAGTACATCAAGGCTGTATATTGTCACCATGTTTATTTAACTTATATGCAGAGTACATCATGAGAAATGCTGGACTGGAAGAAACACAGGTTGGAATCAAGATTGCTGGGAGAAATCTCAATAACCTCAGATATGCAGATGACACCACTCATGGCAGAAAGTGAAGAGGGGCTAAAAAGCCTCTTGATGAGAGTGAAAGTGGAGAGTGAAAAGGTTGGCTTAAAGCTCAACATTCAGAAAACGAAGATCATGGCATCTGGTCCCATCACTTCTTGGGAAATAGATGGAGAAACAGTGGAAACAGTGTCAGACTTTCTTTTTCTGGGCTCCAAAATCACTGCAGATGGTGACTGCAGCCATGAAATTAAAAGACGCTTGCTCCTTGGAAGGAAAGTTATGACCAACCTAGATAGCATATTCAAAAGCAGAGACATTACTTTGCCAACAAAGGTTCGCCTAATCAAGGCTATGGTTTTTCTTGTGGTCATGTATGGATGTGAGAGCTGGACTATGAAGAAGGCTGAGCGCCGAAGAATTGATGCTTTTGAAGTGTGGTATTGGAGAAGACTCTTCAGAGTCCCTTGGACTGCAAGGAGATCCAACCAGTTCATTCTGAAGGAGATCACCCCTGGGATTTCTTTGGAAGGAATGATGCTAAAGCTGAAACTCCAGTATTTTGGCCACCTCATGCGAAGAGTTGACTCATTGGAGAAGACTCTGATGCTGGGAGGGATTGGGGGCAGGAGGAGAAGGGGATGACAGAGGATGAGATGGCTGGATGGCATCACTGACTCGATGGATGTGAGTCTGAGTGATCTCTGGGAGTTGGTGATGGACAGGGAGGCCTGGCGTGCTGCAGTTCATGAGGTTGCAAAGAGTCGGACACGACTGAGCGACTGATCTGATCTGATCTAATATTAAAGTGTGTCATGGAAAAAAGAGTCCCACCACAGGCTACCATAACAAATACCACATACTGGGTGATTTAAAACAGAAATTTATTTTCTCACAGTTCTGGAGGCTAGAAATCTATGAGTAGGATGTTTTCTTTCAAGGTCTCTCTCTTGGCCTGTAGATGCCATCTCCTTCTAGTGCGTCCACATGGTCTTCCCTCTATGTGCATACATGTCTGCGCCCAAGTGTCCTCTTCTTACCAAGACATCTGTCATATTGGATTAGAGCCCAACCATATGACTGCTATTTACCTTAATTGCCTCTTTAAAGGTCCTGTGTCCAAGTAGAGTCACTTTATGAGATCCTGGGGTTTCGGACTTCAACATATGCATCTTGCAGGGACCCAAATTAGCCCATAACACTTAGTAATTGGCACTGTGCTAAATTCTGGGGATGAAAATTTAATAAGAATGGTCCCTTTTCTCATAGCACTTTCATTTTAGTAGGAAATTAGCAATTAAACATGATTCTTTCATTACAGGCACAACTTGGAGAATAAAAAGTATGACAGCATAGAGTCAGGACAATAAATCTAGTCCAAATGGAAGCAATTTTGCTTCCCAGGGGACATGTGACAACATCTGAAGACATATTTTATTGTTGCAACTTGGGAGAACTACCAGCAGATGCTGTTAAACACCCTACGATGCACAAGGAAGCTCTCACCCAACAATTATCTTTTCCACAAAGTCATAGTGACACTGTTGGGAAACCCTGACCCCATCTACAGGATCATGGAAATGTCCTTTAAACTGACCTCTGAAGAATTTATACTAATTTACTGAAAGAGCAGAGTAGAAATGGAATTCTAGGCCGAGATAACAGCAGATATGAAAGCCTTGAGTTAGCAAGAAAAATGGCACATGTGAGAACTGAAGGAAGGCCAATTATGAAACACTACAGGGAGGAGAGATAAAATAGGAGGAGGTACAGCAGGAGCAGGAGGCAGCTCATGCAACCCTGGGCCATGCTTGGGACTCTGGTCTTTATTTTTAACTTGGTTGAAGAATGATGGTGAAGCAAGGAGTATGAAGGATCAAGGAGAATGTAAACTTACACTCTTTTAGTGATTTAGTGATATTTGTGTGGTAAATCTTAAGATGATAAAAAAAAAAAAAGGAGGGGGAGGATTCAAAGGAGAAAAAGAGCACTCACAAAAAATTGGATGTGGGAAAAGAATTGGAAGGTAAGACATAGTACCTAGATAGGAAATTTTGTTTTGTGCTTGGAAAATCTAACAATTCTGTAGATCTAAGAAAGGTGCAAAGAAGGAATAGTAAGGGTGAAACAGAATCAGGAATGGCTTCGGTGTCTAGAATTTACACTATAGGACAATGATTTTCAAGCTTTAGTTTGAGTAAGATCAACCCTGAAGAGCTTTTAAAAGTACAAATTCCTAAACTTGTGTTCAACCTCCAGTTTTCCAATCAGGGTCAAACAATTTTCACTTCTAAAACAAATCCTAGGTGATTTTAATGAATTGATGAGGCCTTCTCTACTTTTCCCTTCAGAAACTCTTCAGGAAAGTATGAGTTGATTTTCACTGTAGAAGGTATCTAGTGACAATGTGAAGGCTGATCTTCTGAAGGGAGGTAGGGTGACTCTGGAGGTAAAAGAACCAGATAGGAGAACATTATGGTAAATCTAATAACTAAGGAGAGAAAGTGAGTTATACAACAGAAGGAAAAGTAGAGAAAGCTGGGGTTTCCTTGAAAGGCAGAATTGGCAGAGCTGAAGTAACTGATTGAATGTAGTCATGAGTGACTTCCAGGCTTTCAAGTTGGGTTACTGGGTGATGGTGGTACCATTAATTAGAATGGAAATCCAAGGCATGGAGCAGCTTTGGAGGATAGGTGAAAAGTGGTAAGGTGAGAGTGCCATAGTCTACCCAATATTTTCCGTAGTTCAGTAGATGTTTACAGATGGAGGTTAGTGCCCAGAACATAAGCCTAAACATTAGAAATCAAATTGGGATCAGCTGTATATGGCTTATTATACAAGCCTTGAGAATGGTAAGATTGCTCATAAACAATATTTAGAATGAGAAAAAATGAGGACAGAAGTATACATCAACAATTAGAAACCGAGCACATGTAGAGTCATAGAACAAAGGAAAGGGATAGTCAAGTAGATGACAAAAGAAAAGAAAAAAAGGATAAGAAACTAAGGAAGGAGGAATTTTTGTGACTTATTATTTCCAATATGTTGGTAATATAAGGGGAACGAGAAGCAACCTATAAAACACTATAATTATAATTTTGCAAGTTTTCATATATATTTAATTATAAATAAAAGTTACACTTATATAATACTTACTACATGCTGGGTACAGTCCAACTATATGTCTATGACATAAATACTACTAACATTCCTGTTTTATTAAGTAGCAAACTAAGACACACAGAGGTTAAGTAACTTGCCCAGCATTCTACATTAGTACCATGCACTCTTGCTCCAAAGTTCACACTCTTAAACTTTATGATATAAATCCTTTATTCTTCAGTTAAAAAACTTACCATAAAAAGTCATATGTTTTGCCCATAGTAGTACATGTACAATACCTAATTCTAAGTGCACAGTGGATACTTATTGAATTGAATTCTCTGTGTAGCTAAAACCGTGAAACAAAAGGAAGTCTCTCTTCAAAGAACAGAGGAAATGATCATTACTGATTCCACCCATAGATGTTTCTAATTAGGAAAAGTTAAGACAAAAATGAAAAGAAAGGATGGAAAAAATAAAAGGAAGATATGGCAAGAGGGATAAGAGGAAGATGGGAAAGAAAGGGAAAATGATCTCTCAAAAAGAATACACATTTCTCTCAAAAAGAATACACATTTTTAGCCATGGCTCTTTAGATTCTGAGATGTTTTCTTGATTTAGCCTAATTCATTTTGGAACATTACAAAATTCATCCTATCTCTCAGGACCCCTATTCTTGTTTTGCACCAAATTGGGATCCAATTTTCATATTCCTAAAATAATTAGAGCTCCTAGGGGTAAAATTATTATCAAACCACAAAAGAACATTTGATTGGTGTACTTGTGGGCTGTTACCAAAGGAACAATCAAAAATTTGAAGCTGTGAATTTTCCATGTAGAAAGGAGCAATACACTTATATGAAAAACCTCTCAGTCAGTAAACAATTCTAGACAAGCTAAAGATTCCTCAGTTTCCAGGTGAAATAGTATTCATTAATGAAGGTGTTCTTCAATCATAAATAAAAAGTTAAAATTGCCTTACTATCCTAATATCACTACTCATAAATTATTATTTTAAAGATCTAAGACTTTAGCATTTCTCTTCATGGTTCTACAAGATCAGCCTGGCACTAAACATATAAATATGAAAATAAGTGTCAGCTGACTCATCAGATATTAGAATATGTTGGGAGCATTCAATGACTATTCTATTACAAAAACTATAGAAGGAAAATGACCTGGTTAAAGCAAGTGTTCTGTAGAGGTGTAGAGGAACCTGTGGAGGAGCAAAGGTAGTTTTTTTCCAGCTGCCCAACATCCTGGAAGGTGGTTTTGCTTTCTCTTCCTAGAAGAATTAAAGAAGATATCTTATGTCTTCCTTGAAAGTCAAATTCATTTCTTATTAACCTTGATTTTATTTGGTTGAACATGCTCATTCTTCTTCATGTTTGTCTCCGTGCTCACTGATAAATATATAGTGTGTACTCTCTTCCTAGTGTCGCTCCCTGAATGAGCTCCCACAGACTCACCAATTTCAGAACCATCCTCTTGCTCACCCTCAGGCTGCAATCCTGAACTCTATCTCTTGCTTTAGAATTGTATTTATGCTATTTGATATTTCTTCTTGGATACTACTATCTCAAACTGAGTATCTTCAAAACAGTGCTCCTGCTTCCCTCCTATAGGATATGCTTCTTTTCAACCTCAGCATTACAGCACCAGTTGTCAGTTCATCTAAAAATTAGGAATAATATTTGATTCTCTCTTTTGCTTATACCCACACCCAATTCATTAGCAACTTCTATCAACTTCATTTTAAAATACATTCCAGGGAAGATCAAATTGGGATGGCAGAGTAGATGGATGTACCCTCATCTCTCCCAATGAGAGCACCAAAACCACAACTAGCTGTCGAACAACCAGCTGGAAGACTCTGGAACACACTAAAAAAGATACCCCAAGTCTGATGCTTGGGGCTGGTGCACTGGGACGACCCAGAGGGACGGTACAGGGAGGGAGGAGGGTTCAGGATGGGGAACACGTGTATACCTGTGGCAGATTCATGTTGATATATGGCAAAACCAATACAATATTGTAAAGTTAAAAAATAAAAGAAAAAAGTTACCCCAAGTCTGAAGACAAAGGAGATGCCACAATGAGATGGTAGAAGAGGCATAATCATGATAAAATGAAATCCCATACTGGATGAGGGACCTACAAACTGGAGAAGAATAATACCAAGGAAGTTCTTCCACTCTTCTGAAGGTTCTGAGCCCTGTGTCAGTCTTCCTAGCCTGGGGATCCACCAAAAGGACTAGGAATTCCTGAGGAATCTGACTTTGAAGGCCAGTGAGATTTGATTATAGAACTTCCATTACACTGGGGAAAACAGAGATTCCATTCTTGGAGGGCACAAACAAAATATTATGTGCACCAGGACTCAGGGAAAAGGAGTAATGACCCTGCAGGTGATGGAATCAGACCTAACTGTTGGTTTTGGAGGGTCTCCTGTGGAGGTGTGGGTCAGCAGTGGCTCACTGTGTGGACAGGCGCACTGGCAGCAGAAGTCCTGGGAGGTGCTCCTTGGCAAGTGAGCCTTCTTGGAGGACAGCATTACCCCTACCACAGAACGTCCACACGATGCAGAAAACACAAGAGAAGGAAGAGATCTACAAAAATTAAACTCCAAACAATTAAGAAAAAGGTAATAGGATCATACCTATGGATAACTACTTTAAATGTAAATGGATTAAATGCACCAACAAAAAGACATAGACTGGCTGGGTGGATGAAGATACGTGCATGTATACATTTCCACTTATCACATCACTCTACTTAAACCCCCAAATTGTATGTAATTATTTAATACTGTTAGGTTAATCATGTTTCCATTATGGCTTACAATTGTAATTATCTTTAATCTTTTTTCTGGCTTTTAATTGTGAAAAAGGATAAACATCTTTTACTGTGTGATTATGCAGCTAGTATTCATTTTAATACCACTGTACCATAATTGGTCAACAGGAAAATTGGAATCCTATATCACTAAAACTACCACTTAATAGAAAAACCTGTAATCACTTTTTAAAGTCCAGAAGCACATTGGAATTATCTTGGATTTTTTTAATATAAATTTATTTATTTTAATTGGAGGTTAATTCATGTTGATGTATCTTGGAATTTTTTGAAAAATACAGATGCCCCAATTTTTTTGTTTTTCCTCCAAAGTTCCAGATGTGATTCTAATGAGCAGCCATGTTTTTTTAAAAAAAACTTGAATATATGATGATCTTTGACTTTTATCTAGTTTGTTTCACATTTTCTATTTCATATTATTTACTTCATTTAGCTTTTGTTTTCCAATTTCTCCATCTCCTTTTTTATTGGTCTTTATCAAGCCTTTATCAAGTGCAGTAGAAAAGTTTTTGTATACATACATACATATGTGTGATATGTATATTATATTTTTTTGAAAACTTGTGAATTTTTGCTTAGCTTTTGTTTCTACTTGCTTGACTAAATATGAACAGAATGTTAGTTTCATAATTTATATTCACTCAAAACTTTGACATAGTTCCATTTATTCTGGCATCTAGTATTACTGCTAAAAGTCTAGAAAGCTTATTTTAGTGACTTAAAAAAAATGTTTTTTGAATGAGATTTGAAGCTTCTAATCCATTCATGTATGGATGTGAGAGTTGGACTGTGAAGAAGGCTGAGCGCCGAAGAATGATGCTTTTGAACTGTGGTGTTGGAGAAGACTCTTGAGAGTCCCTTGGATTTCAAGGAGATCCAACCAGTCCATTCTGAAGGAGATCAGCCCTGGGATTTCTTTGGAAGGAATGATGCTAAAGCTGAAACTCTAGTACTTTGGCCACCTCATGCGAAGAATTGACTCATTGGAAAAGACTGATGCTAGGGGGGATTGGGGGCAAGAGGAGAAGGGAACGACAGAGGATGAGACGGCTGAATGTCATCACTGACTTGATGGATGTGAGTCTCAGTGAACGCTGGGAGTTGGTGATAGACAGGGAGACTGGCGTGCTGTGATTCATGGGGTTGCAAAGAGTCAGACACGACTAAGCGACTGATCTGATCTGATCTGATCTGAATCCAATTCTCAAAATATAAAGAAATACTTGTTGCAAAAAAATAATTACAGAAAATTAACATGTGATAAGTATAAAGAATCTGCCTGCAATGCAGGAGACCCAGGTTTTGATCCCTGGGTCAGGAAGATCCCCTGGAGAAGAAAATGGGAACCCACTCCAGTATTCTTGCCTGGAAAATCTCAGGGACAGAGGAGCCAAGGGGGGGGGGGGGGGTGCTACAGTCCATGGGATGTAAAGAGTCAGACACAATGAATGACTAAGCACACACAGTATTAGTAACTAAAGTACAAGTTTTATTCAAGTTTCACATTTTATGCTATTATTTGTTTTCATACCTTATTCAGAATTCCATATTGTATTTAGTTGTTTTGAGCAGCTTCAGCTGCATACAACAAATTCTGATAAATTCTGTTACAAATATTTTTATTTTGCTACAAATATTTATAATTTTCCTTGTTTATGGCTTCTTAGATGTAACCATCATTTAAAAATGGAAATTTAATTTCCAAATACATGCTTTGTTGTTGTTGTTGTTGTTTTTAAGTATGCATGCATGCATGTGTGCTCAGTTGCTTTATTCATGCCTAACTCTTTGCAACCCCATGGATTACCAGGATCCTCTGTCCTTGGGATTCTCCAGGAAAGAATACTGGAGTGAGTTGCCTTGGCCTCCACCAGGGGCTCTTTCCAACCTGTAACCCCTGAGACTCCTGCAGTGAGGGCAGATTCTTTACCCACTGAGCCACCTGGGGAGACTTTTATAAGTATCATTGATATTAATTTCTCATTTAAATTTAGAGAATAGCATTGAAACATGTATATTATCATATACAAAACAGATAGCCAGTCCAGGTTTGATGCATGAGACAAGGTACTCAGGGCTGGTACACTGGGATGACCCAGAGGAATGGGATGGGGAGGGAGGTGGGAGGGGGGTTCAGGATGGGGAACACGTGTACACCCATGGCTGACTCATATCAATGTATACAAAAACCACTACAATATTGTAAAGTAATTAACCTCCAACTAAAATAAATAATTTTTTAAAATTTTAAATACTTTCTTCTCTGAAATCACCCTTTGTGGTTTTTTTTTTTAAATCTTTTAACCTTTTTGAGGCTTTCAATTGCTAAGTCAAATGTCTCTTTTGGTAAATATTACATTGCACTTGAAAATATGTGGTTATTTTCAAATATCTCTTGATAATGATTTCTAACATAATTCCACAGCAATAAGAGAACAAATTTTGTGTGATTTCAATACCTTTAGACTGTAAAGTTATATGTCTTGGTATATGTCCATGGACATGTTCCAGTATCTCCTGGTTTATAGTCTATGGGAACTTGAATAGAATTTGTACCCTGCTACTGTGTGAAAAATGCATAAATCTTAATTATATTGAATTGGTTCATAGTGTTTTTCATGAAAAGCTTACTATATCCTATTTTTCTGTCTAGCCATTCTATTAATTTTTGAAAATTTGATGTTGAAATTCTAACTAGAAATCTTAATTTATCTACTTAAGAATATAGCTATAATATATAGTGGAACTATATGTAACTTTGTTCTATATTTTAAAGTCTCCTATAATTTTTTTATCTTTTCATAATTTAAATTAAAAAAAATACAGTTCAAAGGTCTCCAGCTTTCAATACTGTTTCTCATATTCTCCAGTCCCAAATATAATCCATCCATTCTTCACAGAACAGCTAATAGAAAGAGGAAAGGAAGCGGAGAACATGGAATCAGATCTTGCCATTCCTCTTCTTTCTAATTAATAACAAAGTCCAGAATCCTTAACCTGACATCCATAGCAAGTATTTAAGTCACTATTACTCTCTAATTCTTGCCAATGCCTTCTAGTTTCCAACTCTGCAATTTTTTGACCTGCGATAGTCTACAAAGCCAAAGATTCTACCATCTTTCACAGTCCTTCACCTCCATCATCTTCTCATCCACTTCTTTGAAAAATTGAACATTTGATCAATAATTATAACCAGTTTTTTACATATAAACTTTTGTTATCCTAGCAAAGCCCAAACACTCCATTTATGCTTAATATCTTATTTCTTCTCATCCACTTGAACACATGGCCTCATACGTTTCACATCTCTTTCCAGTACCTTAAAATTTTCCTTCTGCACTAAATCTTTTCCAAAAGCACATGAACAGTATACTTTCTCCCATGTTAAAAGTTTTGCTTAATTTCATATGCTCCTCTATTTCTGCTCTATTTCTACTTTTTTTTTTTCTACAATAAAACACCTCAGCGGAGTTCATTTTTATCAATATTCTCTCCCCTTTCCTTAAAGCCCACTCTAAGTGTCCTTTTAACTACTGAGTTGGAAACATACACTCCTCCTGTGGGTCTCCTTTGCTTTCACACTGTACCACATTCACAACACTTCTGATGCCAGATATATGGGGGTTTTCCCCAATCAAGCAATACCCTGATACTAGCTGAGTGTCCCAAAATTTAACTCACTTCTGACACTATCTATCTGGAAATGGCAACAGATCCCTTAGGACTCAGTCCCACAATAGTCCCCCTCCTCATTATATATGTCAATTAGTCTTCACCCCTAATTCTGCCAACCAGCTATAAATCAACTTTTCCATAGCCCTCTCTCTGTATTGGACCATTTTGTAGAAGGGCTCACAGAACTCAAGAAACATCTATTTATGTTTACTAGTTTATTAAAGGATATGGGGGGGGGGGGGAACAGATGAACTGTCAGAGATGGCTTCCCTGGTGGCTCCACAGTAAAGAATCCACCTGCCAATGAAGGAGATGCAAGTTCGATCCCTGGATTAGGAAGATTCCCTGGAGAAGGAAACGGTAACCCACCCCAGTATTCTTGACTGGGAAATCCCATGGACAAAGGAGTCTGTGGGATCACAAAAGAGTCAGACATGACTTAGCAATTAAACAACAACAAACAGCCAGATAAAGCAATACAGAGGGGGGAGGTCTAGAAGGACCTCAAATACACAAGCTCTATCCCCATGTAGTTGGAGTGCACCACCTTCCCAGCATTTAGATGTTTTCACCAACTCAGAAGCTTTCTGAACCCTGTATTTTGGGGATTTATATGGGCACTTAATCATATAGGCATGATGAGCTATTAACTCCACTTCTAGCTCCTCTCCCCTCTCTAGAGGAGGTAGGTAGTGGCAGTACTGAAAGTTTCAAGCTTCACCTCATGGCGTGGTCTTTCAGATAACAGGGCCACATCCAGAAACTGTCAAGGAGCTCACCCAAAGTCACATCATTAGAACAAAATCACTCCTATCACCTAGGAAATTCCAAGAGATTTGGGGGCTCTGGGTCAGGAACCAGAATCAAAAAACAAGTATTAGAACAAAGGATGTTCCTAGTTCTCTTATCATTCATGAAATTACAGAAGTTTCAGGACCCCTGTACTAGGAACTGTAGCTGCTGCTGCTGCTAAGTCACTTCAATCATGTCCGACTCTGTGCGACCCCACAGACCACAGCCCACCAGGCTCCACCATCCCTGGGATTCTCCAGGCAAGAACACTGAAGTGGGTTGCCATTTCCTTCTCCAATGCATGAAAGTGAAAAGTAAAAGTGAAGTCGCTCAGTACTCTGACTCTTTGCAACCCCATGGACTGCAGCCTACCAGGCTCTTCCTTCCATGGCATTTTCCAGGCAAGCGTACTGGAGTAGATCGCCATTGCCTTCTCCGAGGAAGTGTAGGCAGAGACCAACAGATATAGTTTCTGTTATTTCACAACTACCACTCCGACAAAACTTCATTTACCTAATTCACCTCAAAGTTGTTAAAACCCAGTGCTCTATGTTTCCAAGTCATCTTTTATGTGACTTGCAGCAGTATTTGAAACAGTTCTTTACTGTTCTTTACTTTACTCCCCCTGCTTTGTTAACACTTTATTCAATAATGTCTGGCATCCCATACTCACTTGCTTTACCTTCTATCTCACTGGCCATTCTTTCTCAGTCTACATTGCTGGCTCCTTGTCTTTTTCCCAATCTATTACTGTTGATGTACAGTAATACATCTACAGTAATCTATTACTGTTGATGTACAGTAATACATCTACAGTAATCTACTACTGTTATGTACAGTAATACAACTGTTGATTACAGTTAATAGTAATGGTCTGGAGGTTGAGTCCTCAGATCATTTCTCCTCTTTCCAGTCTTCTTCCTTTGATGATTCCACCCAGATTCATGGCTTTATATAGAATGTGGTGGTGGTTTAGTCACTAAGTCATGTCCAAATCAGCCTATAGAGTATAGCCCGCCAGGCTCCTCTGTCATGGAATTCTCCAGGCCAGAATACTGGAGTGGGCTTCTGTTTCCTTCTTCAGGGGATCTTCCCAACCCAGGGATCCAACCCATGTCTCCTGCATTTCAGGCAATTTCTTTACCATATATATCATGCATATACTTATAATTCCCTAATTTATAACCCTGAACTCCAGATTCACAAACCCAAGCACTTTCTCCATAACCTTTAGTTCAGTTCAGTTCAGTTTCTCAGTTGTGTCCAACTCTTTGCGACTCCATGAATCGCAGCACGCCAGGCCTCCCTGTCCATCACCAACTCCTGGAGTTCACTCAGACTCACGTCCATCGAGTCAGTGATGCCATCCAGCCATCTCATCCTCTGTCGTCCCCTTCTCCTCCTGCCCCCAATCCCGCCCAGCATCAGAGTCTTTTCCAATGAGTCAACTCTTCTCATGAGGTGGCCAAAATACTGGAGTTTCAGCTTTAGCATCATTCCTTCCAAAGAAAGCCCAGGTCTGATCTCCTTCAGAATGGACTGATTGGATCTCCTTGCAGTCCAAGGGACTCTCAAGGGTCTTCTCCAACATCACAGTTCAAAAGCATCAATTCTTCGGCACTCAGCCTTCTTTACAGTCCAACTCTCACATCCATACATGACCACTGGAAAAAACATAGCCTTAACTAGACGGACCTTTGTTGGCAAAGTAATGTCTCTGCTTTTCAATATGCTATCTAGGTTCGTCATAACTTTCCTTCCAGGGAGTAAGCGTCTTTTAATTTCATGGCTGCAGTCACCATCTGTAGTGATTTTGGAGCCCAGAAAAATAAAGTCTGACACTCTTTCCACTGTTTCCCCATCTATTTCCCAAGAAGTGATGGGACCAGATGCCATGGTCTTCGTTTTCTGAATGTTGAGCTTTAAGCCAACTTTTTCACTCTCCTCTTTCACTTTCATCAAGAGGCTTTTTAGTTCCTCTTCACTTTCTGTCATAAGGGTGGTATCATCTGCATATCTGAGGTTATTGATATTTCTCCCAGCAATCTTGATTCCAGCTTGTGCTTCAATAACCTTAAATAACATCCAAATGTCTAAAAGCTATTTAAAATATCCAAATATTTGGATAAATAACCTTAAGGTTATTTGCTTCAATAACCTTAAATAACATCCAAATGTCTAAAAGCTATTTAAAATATCCAAATATTTGGATAAATAAATATTTGGATACTTAAAATATCCAAATTTGAGCTCTTGATCTTCCTTCTCAAGTTTTCACCTTTAAAGTCTTCCCCATTTCAACTCCATTTTTCCAGGAGAGTCGGCTGAAATCTTTCTTTCTCTCATACTGCACATCCAATCTGTCAGCACACTATGCAGGTACCACCTGAGTACAAACTACTAGGCTTCCTGTTTGTCTACAAATTACCTATGTAGATTACTGCAGTAGCCTCATAACAGGTCTCCTTGCCCTTATCTTTGCCACATTACAGGTTTTTCCCAATGCAGCACCCAGAGTGACCCTGTTAAAACATAACTGATCCCATCAAAACCCTCCAATAGCATCCCATTTCAGTATAGGAAAAAACCACAGCCCTTAGTATAGCCTACAGGGATTTAAGTGACATGACCACTACCACTCTGATTTCATATCTTCCTGTGTCCTGAGTCTGCATTGTTCATTTCATTCCAACATACTGGTCTCCTCATTGTTGCTGAAACAAGCCAGGCAGAAGCCTTGTACTTGCAATTCCTTTTCCCCAATGATTAGCACAGCTTATCTCTTTTATCTTCTTCAGGAATTTTTTAAATGCCACTATTTAAAATTACAACCTCTCTTTTTCTACAATACTTCCTATTCCTCTTTACTGCACTATTTTCCTCAGTACCACTTATCAATATTATTCGTTTATGAATTCACTTCTCTGGAAATTCTTCAACTTCTTTAATCCATGAAGTATGCATGCCTGTGTGTGTGTGATAAGGGAACAGACCATATCAGACCCAGTCCTCTAATCTGAATGCAAACAGAATAGAGTGGAAGATTTTTTCTGGATGTCTCATGATTCCCCCATCAGTGGTATAATTAAAATCTGACACTAAGCGATACTTCAGAATACTCATTTTTACCCACATTTTTGCAGATAAGGGTGTCTCAGAAAGACTTTAAATGACTGCTTAAGGTCACTCAGCCAGTAACAACCTGAAACATAATCTAAATCCAGGACTTTCTGACCCCAAAGTTCACGCACAAAATCACTTTTCTAGGCCACACTGTCCTAAAGCTGTGCTAATTATGTAATATATAACTTTCATGAAAAGAATGTACTTTCTTTTGCAATATACTAGCTGTTTAATAGTTATTTTGCCTATGAATGTTTTAATACAAGCTATGACTTCTTTGTCCTTTTTCCATAGTATGTTAATTCTTTGTAATTATAAACTGCAAATTCCATTCATTCTAAACAGAGCACCTGCTTACACCTTCAGTACCACAAATATTTATTTTAACAACCTGCTTTATTCTTTCTACTTTGCTCACTATACTCATAACTGCCATAATTGAGGCTGAGATTCATTTTTCACAGTCAACCTAGGCCAAACAACAAACATAGACTTGCACTTTGTGAAAATGAAATGTGATTCACACTACCAGAAATTTCTCCAGGCTTTATTTAGGAAACAGCTAAAGATATCTAGTGATATGTCCCCAAAATATTCCAACCCACTCACCTCCCTTCTCTCACTCCTAGATTGATGACTTTGATTTCAGCTTCTCTGCAGGGAGGCAGCAATAGACAGCCTTGCCAATACCTTCTATGAGATGCACTGCAGATCTCTGTGGTAAAGACCAGAGCTAGTTCTGCCTTCTGAGCAAATCTTTTCACTCTCCTTCTTCACATTTGGCACCTGTTGCGGGTCAGCTGGCTAAAACTGAGCTACTCCTAAGTACAACTGACCAAATATCTTCCATTTTATGGAAAAGAAAACTTTTGAATTAATGGGGATTCCTGGGGTTTAGAGTAGATAACAGTCATTTTGTAGGTACTTCATTGTCCATTTCAGTAAGTTCATATATGCTGAGCCTTGAGAGAAAAATCAGTGTCTAAATTCTTCATTCAATCAACTCAAGAAGCCTGAAAGTTTCCTACTGGCTTCCTTTCTTTGATTTTAGCATTAGACCTTTCCTGGACTTATTTTAAATATAAATATTTCTGAAAGAAGTAAAATATTGTTAGTATCACTTTACTGCTGACTAGTTTATCAGATGTTTTCATAGAACAGAAGGCATAGAAGCAGTATTAGATTTATGACTTAAAAAAAGGTGGAAGTGCTGGCCCAGAAAAGGAAAATCAGTAATGCATAGCATAAACCTGGCACTTTTCCAAGGCCCTATAAGTGGTTGATGGCAGGAAAAAAGGGAGGAAGGAGGAGCGAAAGAAAATTATGTAATATTTTCATAGAAATACAATAAACACAAAGATTTTTTTCTTAAGTTCTAAGAGTTAAGTTTCAACAAGGTTCAACATTACGTTTATAACCCACATTCAACATTTATATTCTCTAAAAATAATTTTAATAAAAAGTTTCTATTCAAGATTTTCTCCATCATTTCCTTACCAATTATACTCACTTAAATATTATTGCTCACTCTCCAGGACTATCCCACCCTCCCACTTCAGATACCTAATACCTGAAAAATAAGAATCAGTCATTAGTGTTTATCCTTTCTAGGACTAAACTTCTACAGAATTTCCTAGATCTAGGATTAATCTGTGTGCTTTGTACTTCTCCACTCTGCAAAGGGTACAGTAATACCTTCAATTCTAGAGAAATACTCAGATGCCCTGACATAAAGGGAATTAACTCAAACAACTCTGCTAAAATCATGCAAGCCTGATTATCCCCTACAGAATATTGGAAAATACTTCAACCATCTTAACCTCTATTTGCCTAGTCCCTATCAGCAGTTTACTTTACTCTCACTGAAATTATCTAAGGATTTGCAAGCAGTCGGTTGCAAGGAGAAAAAAAGCCTATAAAAATACCCACATTGTTTTTTTCTACTTCCTTCTTCTAAGTACACTGGAAAGGACAGGATTTCACACAGGAAACACTTAATGATAATATTTGGAGGAAACTTGCTGACTTTGTAAGACACAACTGGCCAAAATTCAGGTCAGAAATACCCAGGGAAGTAAAAGGCTCCTAGAATTATGGAGATGAGGTTTCTGCAGGCAAAAAGCCCTCTGTAAAGGACAAAGGATAATATGCTTTCAAATGAAAAAAGAGAAATATTAGCAAGGCTGCCAACAGCCCAGAGTGTGGTAAACAGGTATGCCAAAAAATAACTAAAGTTACTTTGAGTTGAAATGAGTGAAAGAGAAAAAGGCCTTTGACTTAATAAATACAGGAAAACATAAGGAGAAGGAAAATGAGAAAGGGAAGGGAAAGGAGAAGATGAAGGCAAGAAAAGAAAATAACTACCCAGGAACAGACTCAGCAAAATAAGATCTGTGCTATAGGATTGAGTGGATAATTCTCTAAGATACCAATGGAGAGAATTCTATAAGAAAATTCTTTACTAAAGAATGTTTGAGAGTGTTCTTGCTACGTGCATGCACCCTAAGTCGCTTTAGTCCTGTCCAACTCTTTGCTACCCTATGGACTGTAGCCCACCAGGCTCCTCTGTCCATGGGGATTCTCCAGGCAGAAATACTGGAGTGGGTTGCCACACCCTCCTCCGGGGGACCTTCTCAACCCAGGAATTGTACCCACGTCTCATGTCTCCTGCATTGGCAAGCAGGTTCTTTACCACTAGCACCACCTGGGAAGACCATAGTTTTTGCTATAGTCGTTAACTTTATTGATAATTATAAACTGCTGAGCCCATGAAGTAAAATGATCACTTCGTTTCCTGAAAACATAAGTACTACAAAGAATTTTAATTCATTTCCTCCTAAAGTGCTATAAAGATAAATGTGTTTAGTCCTATTAAATTCACTGGGGAACAAGTTCCAGTGGCTAATATTGAAATATATGGAAGGACATGTTAGATGTTTAGAATGTTAGGCAATCAAAGTCAAAAGATATCTTAAATGTTCTTATGAGTTAAGAAACTAAAGCTAAATGACACCCAAAGTCATATCCAGCTAGACAGAACTGGATATTAAACTTTCACCCAGTTTAATATCCAGTTCCCGTGAGCTGTGATAAAGAGCCGTTTCCAAGAGTGTTAAGAAAGGAAAAGCCCATTATCTTCTCAGCCACAAATGCATATGATGCCAGGAACTGGACTAGGGACTAGGGATATTAAGGTGACTCCCCCACGGCATTCATGAGCTGAGGGAGAGAATGACACTTATAAATAATGAAAACCTATGAAGACACGCATATGATAATATCAGAGTATACAGCTGGGGCACCATTCTGGAGTTCTGGGGGACAATTATAAGGGAATGGGCAGGCCAAAGACAAATAGGTACATTAGAAATGTTGTGTATAAAGATCAAAGTTTTGCTAACAACTAAACAAAAATGATTTCGCCTCCCCAGCTTCTCAGAGAAGACTGAACAGAAAATGGGGGAATGCCTTTGGGTTTGGAATGTCCCTGTCTGGACCCAGCAGATCTGTGATCCAGCATTTTAAACTGGCACAGAGCCCAGGCTTACAGCTGACAGGTGTGTGTCCAGAAGGGCAAAAGGAAAGCCTGTTCTGCAGGACATTTCATGTGTTTCACTCCTAAATCCCTTTCCCTGAGGTAGATTTTGGCTGTAAAAACACTTCTGCTAATTCCTTGCCAGAAGAATTCATTTTACTCATAAATGCTGGTCATAGAACCAGGAAGTGATCTCAGAAGCTTCTGAAAATCAGACATTCTATAAAGCCGTCTTTGAATTGGAGACTTTCATCTTTAATCATTTCAGAAGTACGCCTTTGGGTTTTGCTAAGTGGCTGGTCTTAGGCATACTCTCTTCAGTACTATAGGCACTGGAGAAGATGGGCCTAAATAATGAAGAAATGTTCCTTTATTCTTCTGAAGATGTCAAGAGCCTTAAATACATGACATGGTTGAGACAGAGGAATCAGAACAGAAATTACAACAGAGCATGAAGCTTCTGAGCTTCCTTTAGTTTACTGTACAGGACAAGGAACACTTTTCTCCTTGAAGCTGCAGAGTTTGAGATCATTTGCGCATACACTGCTTAATAGGGACTAGAGTGATCATTAGAGCTGGGAGGAAGTAACAATTCAGGAATGTGATCTAGGAGGTCATAGAACTAGTATTCCCCATATAAAAAGTCGGAAGGAGAGAATGTTTCCATATAGTTTTTCAGGTATACATTAATGATATCATATGTGGTAATTCTTGCTAATAGACAGCCTTCCCCTCTAAAGGAATGTGATGTCCATCATCTGAGGAAAGCAGAACTCAGAACCAAAGGAGAAATGTTCATCTTTACACTTATAAAACAAACTCTAAAAGTCCAATTTGGAGACAAGGTTTTCACTTAGGAGAGCTAAGCTAAGGTCAAAAAGGAAAGAATTTGTGTAACACAAGAAGCCAAGGTAAAGGACCAGAGCATATATAAAAGTTAATCAGCACACATGAAAGGGTGCTGGGTAATATAAAATTGCATTTTACCACCCCCTGGGAGGAGAAGAAGCCCTTCTTGGATCAGGTAAAGATGCTATAGAACAGCTAGAAAGGGTTAAGACATTAGTACAGAGTCTTCTCCCTTCTTCCCATTTGGGATTAAAGTGTCCAAATGATGATGGAGACACCAAGGTAATGTTTATGATTCTGATGCCTGAAAGTCTGTGAGAAGACTACTCTGACAACTTCACCAAGCAGAGGATAGGCTCAGAAAGGGGAGAACAGAGGAACTAGGAAAACCCTAGATTGTCCCTCTGTTTGAACAAGCTCCCTATGGTGTATATGGTCATAATATCTACTCTGCCTGTGCTTCCTCTGCTCTGCTCTTAAGTGTTGGTTGTTGAAAGGGACACTTGTTCAGGCCTCATGTTTCCTTGTGAAGGAATTTCACCTAGAGGGACACTTCTGGTTTATCTCCAGCCCCTCTCATAACTCCCGAAAGCAAGAAGCACAGCTTATTTTATTGCTGAGCTTGGGAGAGCGACAAAGCTCTGTGACCTCTGACCGGTCTATCCAGAGATTCTGCCTCTGGGTCAGATTAGACAACTATGTGAGGTGAAAGGTGAAGATTTTACATGTAGATGCAAATGTCCTTCTGGACTTGGGAGCAAGAAGCAGGCCCATCATTATCACATGCTATCACAATGATTTTTTTCTTACATTGGGTCTATTAAAACTTGAAATTGTACTTTCTTAAGGAATCTTCATATTCAGAAACCTGTGTTTGTAAACATACATGTGATTGAGCACTATTCTTGTTCATGAAAGCTATTGCATTTGGATTATATTGATTAATGGATGAATGCTCAATGATATTATATTTTAATGACAAATGATATAAAATAAAAATTAAGTACTCTACTGTGCTTTCTTGGGAACACAGTGTTCAAAACCACATGAAACAAGTAAGTAAGCAATTTTTAATTCTGATTTTCTTACCACAGCCATCAGTACTTTTTCTAGCATTATCATTAAAAGTTAAATTGTATACTGCTGCTAGATTTCTATATAATCAGAAGCATCTACATCTTTGAATTAAAACCTGGCAGATGAAAGAAATCACAAAAGTTTCAAAATTTACAGATATTTGTATCAAAGATTTTCAAAGACATGGGATTCTGTAAATTGTAAATACCTGCAAAACTGTTTTTGATTAGACTGAGAGACCAGAGCATACTATTCAATTTGTCTGTCAATGGAAAATTAAGGAGATACATACGATCGTGATATTTCCAAGTGAGTCTAGCAGAGGAAACTGCAGACAGATGGCCCAGGTACAGCACCCTACAAAGCAGCACACACTGCATCTCTAGGAAGGAAATCATTACCTCACTGAGTATAATTTGGAACTGTGTTTTCAATAAGTCAAAGATTTCATCTTGTTTAGTTGAAACATGTTGTGTTTCAACTGTGTGTGTGGTACACAGTTCAGGGCAAACATATCTTATTCTTCCCTTGAAGCCTGTAATTTAAGCATCAAGGATCTTCAAAACAGATATTTCACATAGGGGATAAAACATCTGACTGATTTCCCAATTTCTGACAGCAGAAACATCCAAGAAGTCTAGTGCATGTGATAGTGTTTTCACTGGTAGCCCCAGCTGACAATGATAATAAAGAGATTCAGAGATCTTCCAAATGTGGTTCAAAGGTTCTTGATTCACAGCATCCTCTCATATCACTGTAGGCATCATGTGAAAAGTATATATAATCTGCCCCATTACAGAAGAACTAGGGGTTAGGAATGTTATTTAATTCTTTAAGGCAAAGACAGCATACAAAGCTCAGTCTTTTGAAATCTAAGTCTCAATTCACATTCTTAAATTGATTATACAAAGTACAGTGGAAATATGGGTTATACAGCTAATTTGATCTTTGTGGACAACAAATTAGATTGTTTACTTAAATGTCTTAACACAATCTAGGTAAAATTGAGTGTTAAATGTTAGGTCTGCACAGATGAATACACTATACTTGGACTTTAATAATAAAAACCTAAAACATAAGAAATTGAATGATTTGAGATCTCAAGGTGTTAACCGTAATACTCCAGTTAGCTTGTTCTTCATGTTGAAATCTTAGGATGAGCAACTTTTATTAACTTTGTTTTTTCTTTATATTTTGAATGTCATAGTGTCAACAATATACAAATCATAGCTTGGAGCTGAATATCTATAGTTAGATTCTTGCTGCAGTTTATGCTGACCACAAACCCCCTCCTGTTTCCACCTCATGCCACCATGCTCTTCTATTAGTTATTCTCCTCCTGTGCTATCTCTGAATATTATTCTTCAAGAGATTTCTGAACCAAATTGCCTGGATTCAAATCCTAGATTGGAAGCCTACATGTGTCTCCATTTCCTTACATGCACTTCATGCTTGTTGCAAGGATTAAATACATTAATGACTATAGCCCATAGAGGCCATATAACAGAGTAGGAAGAACTTGAACTCATCTGAATTATAGCTATTTGTAGAGAAACTACCCATGAGAAAGAAATAAAGATTATCAGAAGAGATTTTTCACTTCTAAAGATATCAAGAAGGAACCTCAACAAGAAAGGGAAAAGAGGCAGAGACACAGTATATTCAAAATCCACAACCCAGGTCAGATCAGATCAGATCAGATCAGTCGCTCAGTCGTGTCCGACTCTTTGCGACCCCATGAACCGCAGCACGCCAGGCCTCCCTGTCCATCACCAGCTCCCGGAGGTCACCCAGACTCGCATCCATCGAGTCAGTGATGCCATCCAGCCATCTCATCCTCTGTCGTCCCCTTCTCCTCCTGCCCTCAATTCCTCCCAGCATCAGAGTCTTCTCCAATGAGTCAACTCTTCGCATGAGGTGGCCAAAATACTGGAGTTTCAGCTTTAGCATCATTCCTTCTAAAGAAATTCTAGGATTGATCTCCTTCAGAATGGACTGGTTGGATCTCCCTGCAGTCCAAGGGACTCTGAAGAGTCTTCTCCAACACCACAGTTCAAAAGCATCAATTCTTCGGCGCTCAGCCTTCTTCACAGTCCAGCTCTCACATCCATACATGACCACAGGAAAGACCATAGCCTTGACTAGGCGAACCTTTGTTGGTAAAGTAATGTCTCTGCTTTTGAATATGCTATCTAGGTTGGTCATAACTTTCCTTCCAAGGAGTAAGCGTCTTTTAATTTCATGGCTGCAGTCACCATCTGCAGTGATTTTGGAGCCCAGAAAAACAAAGTCTGACACTGTTTCCACTGTTTCCCCATCTATTTCCCATGCAGTGATGGGACCAGATGCCATGATCTTCGTTTTCTGAATGTTGAGCTTTAAGCCAACCTTTTCACTCTCCACTTTCACTTGCATCAAGAGGCTTTTTAGCCCCTCTTCACTTTCTGCCATAAGAGTGGTGTCATCTGCATATCTGAGGTTATTGATATTTCTCCCAGCAATCTTGATTCCAACTTGTGTTTCTTCCAGTCCAGCATTTCTCATGATGTACTCTGCATACAAGTTAAATAAACATGGTGACAATATGCAGCCTTGACGTA
Organism: Tragelaphus eurycerus; assembly: GCA_935064755.1. Classification (NCBI taxonomy): domain Eukaryota; kingdom Metazoa; phylum Chordata; class Mammalia; order Artiodactyla; family Bovidae; genus Tragelaphus; species Tragelaphus eurycerus. The sequence goes on along the minus strand of CAKXYN010000057.1, from coordinate 882,137 downwards.
CTCCTTTTCCTATTTGGAGCCAGTCTGTTGTTCCATGACCAGTTCTAACTGTTGCTTCCTGACCTGCATACAGATTTTTTAAGAGGCAGATCAGGTGGTCTGGTATTCCCATCTCTTTCAGAATTTTCCACAGTTTATTGTGATCCACACAGTCAAAGGCTTTGGCATAGTCAATAAAGCAGAAATAGATGTTTTTCTGGAACTCTCTTGCTTTTTCCATGATCCAGCGGATGTTGGCAATTTGATCTCTGGTTCCTCTGCCTTTTCTAAAACCAGCTTGAACATCAGGAAGTTCACGGTTCACATATTGCTGAAGCCTGGCTTGGAGAATTTTGAGCATTACTTTACTAGCGTGTGAGATGAGTGCAATTGTTCGGTAGTTTGAGCACTCCTTGGCATTGCCTTTCTTTGGGATTGGGATGAAAACTGACCTTTTCCAATCTTGTGGCCACTGCTGAGTTTTCCAAATTTGCTGGCATATTGAGTGCAGCACTTTCACAGCATCATCTTTCAGGACTTGGAATAGCTCCACTGGAATTCCATCACCTCCACTAGCTTTGTTCGTAGTGATGCTTTCTAAGGCCCATTTGACTTCACATTCCAAGATGTCTGGCTCTAGGTCAGTGATCACATCATCATGATTATCTGGGTCTTGAAGCTCTTTTTTGTACAGTTCTTCTGTGTATTCTTGCCACCTCTTCTTAATATCTTCTGCTTCTGTTAGGTCCACACCATCTCTGTCCTTTATTGTGCCCATCTTTGCATGAAATGTTCCTTTGGTATCTCTGATTTTCTTGAAGAGATCCCTAGTCTTTCCCATTCTGTTGTTTTCCTCTATTTCTTTGCATTGATCGCTGAAGAAGGCTTTCTTATCTCTTCTTGCTATTCTTTGGAACTCTGCATTTAAATGTTTATATCTTTCCTTTTCTCCTTTGCTTTTCACTTCTCTTCTTTTCACAGCTATTTGTAAGGCCTCCCCAGACAGCCATTTTGCTTTTTTGCATTTCTTTTCCATGGGGATGGTCTTGATCCCTGTCTCCTGGACAATGTCACGAACCTCATTCCATAGTTCATCAGGCACTCTATCTATCAGATCTAGGCCCTTAAATCTATTTCTCACTTCCACTGTATAATCATAAGGGATTTGATTTAGGTCATACCTGAATGGTCTAGTAGTTTTCTGTACTTTCTTCAATTTCAGTCTGAATTTGGCAATAAGGAGCTCATGGTCCGAGCCACAGTCAGCTCCTGGTCTTGTTTTTGCTGACTGTATAGAGCTTCTCCATCTTTGGCTGCAAAGAATGTAATCGATCTGATTTCGGTGTTGACCATCTGGTGATGTCCATGTATAGAGTCTTCTCTTGTGTTGTTGGAAGAGGGTATTTGCTATGACCAGTGCATTTTCTTGGCAAAACTCTATTAGTCTTTGCCCTGCTTCATTCCGTATTCCAAGGCCAAATTTGCCTGTTACTCCAGGTGTTTCTTGACTTCCTACTTTTGCATTCCAGTCCCCTATAATGAAAAGGACATCTTTTTTGGGTGTTAGTTCTAAAAGGTCTTGTAGGTCTTCATAGAACCGTTCAACTTCAGCTTCTTCAACGTTACTGGTTGGGGCATAGACTTGGATTACTGTGACATTGAATGGTTTGCCTTGGAAACGAACAGAGATCATTCTATCGTTTTTGAGATTGCATCCAAGTACTGCATTTCGGACTCTTTTGTTGACCATGATGGCCACTCCATTTCTTCTGAGGGATTCCTGCCCACAGTAGTAGATATAATGGTCATCCGAGTTAAATTCACCCATTCCAGTCCATTTTAGTTCGCTAATTCCTCGAATGTCAACATTCACTCTTGCCATCTCTTGTTTGACCACTTCCAATTTGCCTTGATTCATGGACCTGACATTCCAGGTTCCTATGCAATACTGCTCTTTACAGCATCGGACTTTGCTTCTATCACCAGACACATCCACAGCTGGGTATTCTTTTTGTTTTGGCTCCATCCCTTCATTCTTTCTGGAGTTATTTCTCCACTGATCTCCAGTAGCATATTGGGCCCCTACTGACCTGGGGAGTTTCTCTTTCAGTATCCTATCATTTTGTCTTTTCATACTGTTCATGGGGTTCTCAAGGCAAGAATACTGAAGTGGTTTGCCATTCCCTTCTCCAGCGGACCACACCCTGTCATATCTCTCCACCATGACCCGCCCATCCTGGGTTGCCCCTCGGGCATGGCTTAATCTCATTGAGTTAGACAAGGGTGTGGTCCTTGTGTGATTAGATTGACTAGTTATCTGTGAGAATGGTTTTAGTGTATTTGCCCTCTGATGCCCTCTTTCAAGACCTACTGTCTTACTTGGGTTTCTCTTACCTTGGGCGTGGGGTATCTCATCCCGGCTGTTCCTGGCTGCTCCCGGCCAGCGAAGCACAGCCATCACACCTTACCTTGGACGAGGGGTCTCTCCTCACCGCCGCCCTTCCTGACCTCGGTGGTGGGGTAGCTCCTCTCGGCCGCGCTCTTAGTGCGCGACGCAGCGGGCGGGGCGCTCTTAGTGCGCGACGCAGCGGGCGGGGCGCTCTTAGTACGCACCCACAAATGACAAGTAAGGGGGCAAAAATCTCTAATTGATATACATATTTTAAAAAAGAAAGTAATACAAACATAACAGTAAAGACAATGATCAAATCACAAAGGAAAAGAACAAAAGAGGAAGCAAGAAGAAAAACAAAGCAATTTTTATAAAAAAAATTATAAAAATTTATAAAAAAATTTTTATAAAAAATTGTTTTAGAAAACAATCAGAAAATAATCATCAAAATGGCAATAAGTACACACCAATAAATAATTTAGTGGTAATAGACTGAACCACTCAATCAAAAGAGTAGCTTAATGAATTTTTAATTTATTTCTTTTTTATTAAAGTATAATTGATTTATAATGTCAGTTTCTGCTGTACAGCAAAGTGAGTCACTTATACATATGCATATATCCACTCTTTTTTTTTTTTTTTTTTGGATTCTATTTCCATATAGGGCATTACAGAGTACTGAATACAATTCCCTGTGCAATAAGTAGGTTATAAGTAATTATATAGCTTATATATAGTAGTGTGTATGTGTCGGCTCCAATCCCTAATTTATCCCCCTGGTATCCATAAGTTTGTTTGCTACATCCATTACTCAATTTCTGTTCAGTAAACAGGTTCATTTGTATCATTTTTTAATATCACGTAATATAACATATCACATGATACTTTATGAACACTGCAGTGCATGTATGTCTTTACATTATGGTTTTCTCCAGATAAGTGTCCAGGAGTGGAATTGCTAGGTCATATAGTAGTTCTATTTTTAGTTTTTAGGAACCTCCATAATGTCCTCCACAGTGGTTGTACCAGTCTACCTTTCCACCAAAAGAGTAAGAGGATTTCTTTTTTTCCATACCTTCTCCAAGATGTATTATTTATAGATTTTTTTGGATGATGGCCATGATCACAAGTGTGAGACGATAGCTCATTGTAGTTTTTATTTACATTTCTCTAATTTTTTTTTGATGTTGAGCATCTTTTCATTTTTTTTTCTTCTGCCATCTGTATGTCTTATTTGAAGTAATGCTTATTTATATCCTCCCCTCCATTTTTTTAAATTTTATTTTTATTTTATTTAACTTTACAATATTGTATTGATTTTGCCATGTATCAAAATGAATCTGCCACAGGTATACATGTGTTCCCCATTCTGAACCCTCCTCCCTCCTCCCTCCCCATACTGGTTGTCCCAGTGCACCAGCCCCAGGCATCCGGTATCAGGCATCGAACCTGGACTGGTGACTTGTTTCATGTATGATATTATACTTATTTCAATGCCATTCTCCCAAATCATCCCACCCTCTCCCTCTCCCAGAGTCGAAAAGACTGTTCTATACATCAGTGTCTCTTTTGCTATCTCGTAAACAGGTTTATTGTTACCATCTTTCTAAATTCCATATATATGTGCTAGTATACTGTATTTGTGTTTTTCTTTCTGGCTTACTTCACTCTGTATAATAGGCTCCAGTTTCATCCACCTCATTAGAATTGATTAAAATGTATTCTTTTTAATGGCTGAGTAATACTCCATGGTGTATATGTACCACTGCTTTCTTATCCATTCGTCTGCTGATGGATATCTAGGTTGCTTCCATGTCCTGGCTATTATAAACAGTGCTGCGATGAACATTGGGGTACATGTGTCTGTTTCAATTCTGGTTTTCTCAGTGTGTATGCCCAGCAGTGGGGTTGCTAGATCATAAGGCAGTTCTATTCCCAGTTTTTTGAGGAATCTCCATACTGTTCTCCATAGTGGCTGCACTAGTCTGCATTCCCACCAACAGTGTAAGAGGGTTTCCTTTTCTCCACACCCTCTCCAGCATTTATTGCTTGTAGACTTTTGGATTGCAGCCATTCTGACTGGCGTGAAATGGTACCTCATTGTGGTTTTGATTTGCATTTCTCTGATACTGAGTGATGTTGAGCATCTTTTCATGTGTTTGTTAGCCATCTGTATGTCTTCTTTGGAGAAATGTCTATTTAGTTCTTTGGTCCATTTTTTGATTGGGTCATTTATTTTTCTGGAATTGAGCTGTAGGAGTTGCTTGTATATTTTTGAGATTAGTTGTTTGTCTGTTGCTTCATTTGCTATTATTTTCTCCCATTCTGAAGGCTGTCTTTCCACCTTGCTTATAGTTTCTTTTGTTGTGCAGAAGCTTTTAAGTTTAATTAGGTCCCATTTGTTTATTTTTGCTTTTATTTCCAATATTCTGGGAGGTGGGTCACAGAGGATCCTGCTGTGATGTATGTCAGAGAGTGTTTTGCCTATGGTACTGGCACAAAGACAGAAATATGGAACAAATGGAACAAAATAGAAAGCCCAGAGATAAATCCACGCACATATGGACACCTTATCTTTGACAAAGGAGGCAAGAATATACAATGGATTAAAGACAATCTCTTTAACAAGTCGTGCTGAGAAAACTGGACAAACACTTGTAAAAGAATGAAACTAGAGCACTTTCTAACACCACACACAAAAATAAACTCAAAATGGATTAAAGATCTAAATGTAAGACCAGAAACTATAAAACTCCCCTCCATTTTTTATTGGTTTTATTTTTGTTTTGTTGTTGTTTGTTGTTGTTGTTTTTATTGAGCTGCATAAGCTATTTGTTTATATTGGAGACTAATCCCCAGTTGGTCACTTCCTTGCAAATATTTTCACTCAATATCAGGGTTGGGTTTTTTGTTTTGTTTTGTTTTGTTTATGATTTCTTTTGCTGTGCAAAAGATTTTATGCTTATTTAGGTTCCGTTTGCTTTTGTTTTTATTTTCATTACTCTAGGAGGTGGATAAAAAAAATTTTGCTGTGATTTATGTCAGAGTGTTCTACTTATGTTTTCTTCTAAGAGTTTTATAGTTTCAGGCTTTACCCTTACATCTTTAATCCATTCTGAGTTTATATTTGTATATGTTGTTATGATGGAGAAGGCAATGGCACCCCACTCCAGTACTCTTGCCTGGAAAATCCCATGGATGGAGAAGCCTGGTAGGCTGCAGTCCATGGGGTCGCTAAGAGTCAGACACGACTGAGCGACTTTACTTTCACTTTTTACTTTCATTGCATTGGAGAAGGAAATGGCAACCCACTCCAGTGTTCTTGCCTGGAGAATCCCAGGGACGGGGGAGCCTGGTGGGCTGCCGTCTATGGGGTCGCACAGAGTTGGACACGACTGAAGCGACTTAGCAGCAGCAGCAGCATGTTGTTATGAAGTGTTCTAATTTTATTCTTTTACATCTAGCTGCCCAGTTTTTCCAGCTTCACTTATACAAAAGGTTGTCTTTTCTCTATTGTGTATCCTTGCCTCCTTTGCCATAGATTAGTTGACCTTTACTTCTGGGGTGTCTATCCTGCTCCACTGATCGATATTTCTACTATTGCACCAATGCTATACTGTCTTGATTACTTGATTACTGTAGCTTTGTAGTATAGTCTGAATTCATGGAACCTGATCCCTCCAGCTCTCCTCTTCTTTCTCAAGACTGCCTTATTTTTTTGTGCTTCCATACAAATTGCAAAATATTTGTTCTAATAGTGTATGAAAATGCAATTGGTAATTTGATAAGGAATGCTTTCAATCTGTAGATTACTTTCGGTAGTATAATTATTTTCACAATACTGATTCTTTCACAATACTGATAACATGGTATATCTCTACACCTATTTCTGTCAACTTTGATTTCCTTCATCAGTATCTTATAGTTTTTTGAATACATGTTTTTACCTTCTTAGGGAGGTGTATACCTAGGTATTTTATTATTTTTCTTGTGATACTAAATGGGACTGTTTCTTTCTGATCTTTTATTGTTAGTGTACAGGAAATTTATGTGTGTTAATTCTGTATCCTGTAGCTTTAACAAATTCATTGTTTAACTCCAGTGGTTTTCTCGTAGCATGTTAAGGACTTTTAATGTATAGTATAATGTCATCTGCAAACAGTGAAAGTTTTGCTTCTGCTTTTCCAATTTGAGCCCCTTTTATTTCATTTCTTTTTCTAATTGTTGTGTTTAGGACTTTCAAAACTATGTTGAATGATAGCGGTGAGAGTGGACATCCTTTTTTTTATTCCTGATGTTAAAGGAAATGCTTTCAGCTTTCTCCATTGAGAATGATCTTAGCTGTGGATGTGTCATATATGGTCTTAATTATCTTGAGATATGTTTCCTCAGTGCCCACTTTTTGGACAGTTTCTATAATAAATAGATGTTGAACTTTATCAAAAGCTTTTTCTCCATCTAATAAGATGGTTAGATGTTTTTTTTTCTCTTTGGTTTGTTACTGAGGTTTATTATATTGACTGATTTGCATATGTTGATGAATATTTGCATCCCTTGGATAAATCTCTCTTGTTCGTGGTGTTTGACTCTTTTAATGTGTTGGTAAATTCTGTTTGCTAGTATTTTGTTGAGTATTTTTGCATCTATGTTCATCAGTGATATTGACCTGTAATTTTCTTTTTTGTGTGATATTTTTGTCCGATTTTGGTATCAGGGTGATTGTGGCCACATAAAATTACCTTTGGGATGTTCCTTCCTATGCAATTTTTTTAAACAGTTTGAGAAGAATAGACATTAGCTCTTTTCTAAAAGTTAGGTGGAATTCACCTGTGAAGCTTTTGCCTGCAAAGTGATGTCTCTGCTTTTTAATATAGTGTCTAGGTTTGTCACAGCTTTTCCTCCAAGGAGTAAGCATCTTTTAATTTATGCCTTCAGTCACTGTTCTCAGCGATTTAGGGGCCCCAAAAAATAAAGTCTGTCACTGTTTCCATGTCCTGTTTCCAAAGCAGAGACATCATTTTGCAGACAAAGATCATATAGTCAGAGCTATGCTTTTTCCAGTAGTCACCTACGGATGTGAGACTTGGACCCTAAAGAAGGCTGTGGTGCTGGAGAAAACTCTTGAGTCCCTTGGATAGCAAGGAAGTCAAACAATCAATCTCAAAGGAAATCAGCACTAAATATTCATTGGAAGGACTGATGCTGAAGCTAAAGCTTCAATACTGGGAGCTCCAATACTGGCCACTTGCTGGGAACAACTGACTCATTGGAAAAGACCCTGATGTTGGGAAAGATTGAAGGCAGAAGGAGAAAAGAGTGACAGAGGATGAAATATTTGGATGGCATCACTGATTCAATGGACATGAACTTGGGCAAACTCAGAGATAATGAAAGACAGGGAGGCTTGGTGTGTTGCAATCTGTGGGGTCACAAAGCATTGGACACAACTGAGCGACTTAACAACAACAACCTGGGAAGCCATGTAGTTCTGTACTTTTATCTTTGGAAGATTTTTAAACACTGCTTCAATTTATTTACTTGTGATTGGTCATTTCATATTTTCCATTTCTTGCTGATTCAGTCTTGGAAGATTGTATATTTATAAGAATTAGTCCATATCTTCCAGATTGTCCTTTATTGACATGCAGTTGCTTTTAGTAGTTTCTTATGATTCTGCTGTCAGTTTTAACTTCTTTTTCACTTTTAATTTTACTAATGTGAAACTTCTCCCTTTCTTTCTTTATGAGTCTGGCAAAAGGTGCATTAATTTTTTTTTTTAACTTCTCAAAAAAACCAGCTTTTAGTTTCTTTGCTGTTTTTCTTCATTTCTATTTCATTTCTCCTCTGATCCTTACAATGTCTTTCATTCTACAAATTTGGGTTTTGTTTCCCCTTCTTCCTCTAATAACTTTAGGTGTAAAGTTAGGTTATTTATTTGTGATTTTACTTGTTTATTTTCTAATCTATTGTTATTTTTAAATACCAAAAATATTTTTGTATTGCAGTATAGCTTATTAACAATGTTGTGACAGTTTCAGGTGAAGAGCAAAGAGACTCGCCATACATATACATGTATCCATTCTCCTCCAAATATGATATCATACATAGAAAACTCTAAAGATTCTATCAGAAAATTACTAGAGCATCAATGAATTTAGTAAAGTCACAGGACACAAAATCAATACACAGAAATCACTTGCATTCTTATTCACTAACAATGGAAAACCAGAAATAGAAATTAAGGACTCAATCCCATATACCATTGCAAGGAAAGAATAAACTTTACCTAATAACACAAAAGAGCAGTATACATAAAACTATAAAACACAGATAAAAGAAATCAAAGACAACGTTCTTCAATGTTCCTGAGTTGGAAAGGTCAATATTGCAAAAATGAATATACTACCAAATGGAATTTATAGATTCAATGTGATCCCTATCAAATTATCAATGGCATTTTTCATAGAAGTAGAACAACAACAACAACAACAAAAACCTCACAATTCATATGGATACACAAAGACCCCCAAATAGCTAAACAATCTTGAGAAATAAATATGGAGCTAGAGGGAATCTACCTTCCTGACTTCAGACTATACTACAAAGCTACAGTCATCAAAACAGTAATGTACTGGCACAAAAACAGACATATAGACTAATGAAACAAGATAGAAAGTCCACAGATAAACCCAAGCACATATGGGCATCTTATCCTTGACAAAGAAGGCCAGAATATACAGTGGAGAAAATGTAGTCTCTTCAATAAGTGGTGTTGGGAAAACTGAACCAGTACATGTTAAAGAATTAAATTAGAAGATTTCCTAACACCATGCTCAAAGGGAAGCTCAAAATGGATTAAAGACCAAATGTGAGACCAGAAACTATAACATCTTAGGGGAAAACAGGCAGAACACTGACATAAATCACAGCAAGATCCTCTGTGACTTACCTCTTAGAATAATGGAAATAAAATCAAATAAAACTTTGAAGTTTAACTAGCTTAAACTTAAAAGCTTTCGCACAGCTTTAAGGAAACTATAAACAAATTGAAAAGACAACTCTCAGAATGGGAGAATATAAGAGCAAATGAAACAACTGACAATGGGTTAATCTCCATAATATACAAGCAGCTCATGCAGCTGAATGTGAGAAAAACAAACAACACAATCAAAAATTGGGAGAAAGAAGACAAAAATAGATATTTTTTCAAAGAAGATTTACAGATGGCTAATAGACACAAAAAAAGATGCTCAACATAGCTCATTATTAGAGAAATGCAAATCAAAAGTTCAATGAAGTCTCATCACTGACTAGAATCAGTTCAGTTCAGTTTCTCAGTCATGTCTGACTCTGTGACCCCATAGACTGCAGCACGTCAGTCTTCCCTGTCCATCACCAACTCCCAGAGCTTGCTCAAACTCATGTCCATCGAGTCAGTGATGCCCATCTGATCAGAACGGCCACCATCAAAAATATATACAAACAATAAACTCCGGAGAGGGTGTAGAGAAAGAGGAACCCTCTTGCACTGTTGATGGAATGTAAACTGATACAGACCACATGAAACACAGTATAGAGATTCCTTTAAAAGTTAGAAATAAAACGATCATATGACCTAACAATCCCACTACCAGGCATATACTCTGAGAAAACCATAATTGATAAAGACACATGTGCCCCCAATGTTTCATTGCAGCATTATTTATAATAACTAGGACTTGGAAGCAACCTAGATGTCCTTCAACAGATGAATGGATAAAAAATTATGGTACATATATACAGTGGAGTGTTACTCAGCCACAAAAAAGGAACACACTTGAGTCAGTTCTAATGAGGTAGATGAACCTAGAGGCTAGAGTCACAAAAAGAAAAACAAATGTTGTATATTAATGCATATATGTGTAATCTGGGGCTTCTCTAGTGTTGCTGGTGATAAAAAGCTGCCTTCCAATGAAGGAGACATAAGACATGCAGGTTCCATCCCTGGGTGGGGAAGATCCCCTGGAGGAGGGCACAGAAACCTACTCTAGCATTCTTGTCTGGAGAATCCCATGGACAGAGAAGCCTGACAGGTTACAGTGCATTGTGTTGCAAAGAGTCAAACACAACTGAAACGACTTAGCTTGCACACATGCACATATGGACTCTAGAAAGATGATGCTGATGAACCTATTTTAGGGCAGCAATGGAGAAATTAGACATACAGACCAGCCTTGTGGACACATATAATCTTAAAGATACCATCAAAACTATAAAATTTAATAAATGAATTAAATAAAGTTTCAGGATACAAAATTAATCTACAGAAATTTGGTTTTTTCTCTGTACTAACAATGAACTATCAGAAAAAGATATTAAGAATACAACCCCAATTATAATTGCAGTGAGATATCACTTTACACCTGTCAGAATAATTGTCAAAGAGAGAATAATAGCAACGGTTGGCTAGGATGTGGAGAGATGAGAACCCTCAGTCACTGTTGGTGAGAATGTAAATTGATGCAGTCACTATGTATAAAAATATGGAGGTTCCTCAAAAAGTTAATAAAATTATCCAAAACCCAGCAATTCAACTTCTGGGTATTTTTCCAAATGAAACAAAAACCCTAATTTGAAAAGATATTGCAATTCTACGTTCTTTTTAACATACCCAACAATAGGTAAGACATGGGAGCAACCTAAGTGCTGACTGATAATATATGGCTAAAAATGCAGCATATGTGTATGTGCACAGGAGAAGACTCTACATATGGACATCAACAGATGGTCAACACCGAAATCAGATCGATTACATTCTTTGCAGCCAAAGATGGAGAAGCTCTATACAGTCAACAAAAACAAGATGAGGAGCTGACTGTGGCTCAGATCATGAACACCTTATTGCCAAATTCAGACTGAAATTGAAGAAAGTAGGGAAAACCACTAGACCATTCAGGTATGACCTAAATTAAATCCCTTATGATTATACAGTGGAAGTGAGAAATAGATTTAAGGGACTAGATCTGATAGATAGAGTGCCTGATGAACTATGGACGGAGATTCATGACATTGTACAGGAGACAGGGATCAAGACCATCCCCATGGAAAAGAAATGCAAAAAAGCACAATGGCTGTCTGAGAAGGCCTTACAAATAGCTATGAAAAGAAGAGAAGTGAAAATCAAAGGACAAAAGGAAAGATATAAGCATCTGAATGCAGAGTTCCAAAGAATAGCAAGAATAGATAAGAAAGCCTTCCTCAGCGATGAATACTAAGAAATAGAGGAAAACAACAGAATGGGAAAGACCAGAGATCTCTTCAAGAAAATGAGAAATACCAAGGGAACATTTCATGCAAAGATGGGCTCGATAAAGGACAGAAATGGTGTGGACCTAACAGAAGCAGAAGATATTAAGAAGAGGTGGCAAGAATACACGAAGAACTGTACAAAAAAAGATCTTCATGACCCAGATAATCACAATGGTGTGATCACTGACCTAGAGCCAGACATCCTGGAATGTGAAGTCAAGTGGGCCTTAGAAAGCATCACTATGAACAAAGCTAGTGGAGGAGATGGAATTCCAGTTGAGCTATTTTAAATCCTGAAAGATGATGCTGTGAAAGTGCTGCACTCAATATGTGCTGCCAGCAAATGTGGAAAACTCAGCAGTGGCCACAGGACTGGAAAAGGTCAGTTTTCATTCCAATCCCAAAGAAAGGCAATGCCAAAGAATGCTCAAACTACCACATAATTGAACTCATCTCACATGCTAGTAAAGTAATGCTCAAAATTCTCCAAGCCAGGCTTCAGCAATACATGAAACGTGAACTTCCAGATGTTCAAGTTGGTTTTAGAAAAGACAGAGGAACCAGAGACCAAATTGTTAACATCCGCCCGATCATTGAAAAAGTGAGGGAGTTTCAGAAAAACATCTATTTCTGCTTTATTGACTATGCCAAAGCCTTTGACTGTGTGGATCACAATAAACTGTGGAAAATTCTGAAAGAAATGGGAATACCAGACCACCTGACCTGCCTCTTGAGAATTTTGTATGCAGGTGAGGAAGCAACAGTTAGAACTGGACATGGAACAACAGACTGGTTCCAAATAGGAAAAGGAGTACGTCAAGGCTGTATATTGTCACCCTGCTTATTTAACTTATATGCAGAGTACATCATGAGAAATGCTGGGCTGGAAGAAGTACAAGCTGGAATCAAGATTGCCAGGAGAAATATCAATAACCTCAGATATGCAGATGACACCACCCTTATGGCAGAAAGTGAAGAGGAACTAAAAAGCCTCTTTATGAAGGTGAAAGGGGAGAGTGAAAAAGTTGGCTTAAAGCTCAACATTCAGAAAACAAAGATCATGGCATCTGGTCCCATCACTTCATGGGAAATAGATGGGGAAACAGTGTCAGACTTTATTTTTCTGGGCTCCAAAATCACTGCAGATGGTGACTGCAGCCATGAAATTAAAAGACACTTAATCCTTGGAAGGAAAGTTATGACCAATCTAGATAGCGTATTCAAAAGCAGAGACATTACTTTGCCAGCAAAGGTCCGTCTAGTCAAGGCTATGGTTTTTCCAGTGATCATGTATGGATGTGAGAGTTGGACTGTGAATAAAGCTAAGTGCTGAAGAATTGATGCTTTTGAACTGTGGTGTTGGAGAAGACTCTTGAGAGTCCCTTGGACTGCAAGGAGATCCAACCAGTCCATTCTGAAGGAGATCAGCCCTGGGATTTCTTTGGAAGGAATGATACTAAAGCTGAAACTCCAGTACTTTGGCCACCTCATGTGAAGAGTTGACTCATTGGAAAAGACTCTGACACTGGGAGGAGTTGGGGGCAGGAATAGAAGGGGACGACAGAGGATGAGATGGCTGGATGGCATCACTGACTCGATGGACGTGAGTCTGAGTTAACTCCAGGAGCTGGTGATGGACAGGGAGGCCTGGCGTGCTGCAGTTCATGGGGTCGCAAAGAGTCGGACACGACTGAGCGACTGATCTGATCTGATCTGATCTGATATATATATATTGACTGGGGTTTCCCTGGTAGCTCAGTGATAAAGAATCCACTGTCAATGTAGGAGATATGGGCTCGATCTTGGAGTTGGGAACATCCCTTGGAGAAGGAAACGGCAACCCACTATAGTATTATTGCCTGGGAAATTTCATGGACAGAGGAGTCTGGTGGACTACAGTCGATGGGATTCCAAAAGAGTTGGACATGACTTAGTGACTCAATAGCAGCAACTAATATATAATGAGGTTACTTCACCATAAAAAAGAATGAAACCTTGGCATTTTTGACAACATAGATGGGCATAGAGGGTACTATGATACATGAAATGTCAGACAGAGAAAGACAAATGCTATATGATTTGGCTTTTATGTGGAAATTTTAAAATAAAACAAATGAGCAAACATAAAAAAAAAAACCCACAGAGACACAGAACAGAGAACAAACAAGTGGTTTCCAAAAGAGAACAAGATAGGTGGATGAGTGAAATAGGAGGTACAGGCTTCCAGTAACAAAATAAAAAAGTCATGGATATAAGGTGTGTAATATGGGGAATATAGTCAATAAAAATGTAATATCTTTCTATGAGAATAGAGGGTAACAGACTTATACTGGTGATAATTTTTCAATGCATAGAAATATCAGATCTTCATGTTATACACCAGTAACTAATGCTGTATAGGACAATTATACTTCAAAAAACAAAGAAATTCCTCATAGAAAAAGAGATTACATTTGTGGTTACCAGAGGCAGGTGTAAGGGAGGAAGGTGAATTGGATCAAGGTGGTCAAAAGGTAAAATTTTCTCATTATAAAACAAAATACCTATTAAAGATATAATTTAAACATGATAAATATATTAACTTCTATATATTATTTATGAAGTTATTAAGAGAATAAATCCTAAGAGTCCTCATCATGAGAAAGAAAACTAATAGATTTTTCTTTTTTTTCTCTCACTATTTTTTCTCAGTCGTGGGGTAGCTCCTCTCGGCCGCGCTCTCTTAGTGATGCTTTTGAACTGTGGTGTTGGAGAAGACTCTTGAGAGTCCCTTGGACTGCAAGAAGATCCAACCAGTCCATTCTGAAGGAGATCAATCCTGGAATTTCTTTGGAAGGAATGATGCTAAAGCTGAAACTCCAGTATTTTGGCCACCTCATGCGAAGAGTTGACTCATTGGAGAAGACTCTGATGCTGGGAGGGATTGAGGGCAGGAGGAGAAGGGGACGACAGAGGATGAGATGGCTGGATGGCATCACTGACTCGATGGATGCGAGTCTGAGTGACCTCCGGGAGCTGGTGATGGACAGGGAGGCCTGGCGTGCTGCAGTTCATGGGGTCGCAAAGAGTCGGACACGACTGAGCGACTGATCTGATCTGATCTGATTTTTTCTCATCATTATATGAGATGGTGAATGGTCACTAAATTTATTGGGGTAATTATTTCATCATGTATGTAAGTTAAAAGATTGCTGGGAGAAATATCAATAACCTCAGATATGCAGATGATACCACCCTTATGGCAGAAAGTGAAGAGGAACTTAAAAGCCTCTTGATGAAAGTGAAAGAGGAGAGTGAAAACGTTGGCTTAAAGCTCAACATTCAGAAAACAAAGATCATGGTGTCCAGTCCCATCACTTCTTGGGAAATAGATGGGGAAACAGGGGAAACAGTGTCAGACTTTATTTTTCTGGGCTCCAAAATCACTACAGATGGTGACTGCAGCCATGAAATTAAAAGACACTTACTCCTTGGAAGGAAAGTTATGACCAACCTAGATAGCATATTCAAAAGCAGAGACATCACTTTGCCAACAAAGGTTCGCCTAGTCAAGGCTATGGTTTTTCCTGTGGTCATGTATAGATGTGAGAGTTGGACTGTGAAGAAGGCTGAGTGCCGAAGAATTGATGCTTTTGAACTGTGGTGTTGGAGAAGACTCTTGAGAGTCCCTTGGACTGCAAGGAGATCCAACCAGTCCATTCTGAAGATCAGCCCTGGGATTTCTTTGGAAGGAATGATGCTAAAGCTGAAACTCCAGTACTTTGGCCACCTCATGCGAAGAGTTGACTCATTGGAGAAGACTCTGATGCTGGGAGGGATTGAGGGCAAGAGGAGAAGGGGATGACAGATGAAATAGCTAGATGGCATCACTGACTCGATGGATGTGAGTCTCAGTGACCTCTGGGAGTTGGTGATGGACAGGGAGGCCTGGCGTGCCTTCATGGGGTCAGAAAGAGTGGGACACAACTGAGCAACTGATCTGATCTGATACACCTTAAATTTATTGCAGTGCTATAAGTTAGTTTTGTTGTTGTTTTTCAGTCACTAAGTTATGTCTGACTCTTTAGAACTCCATGAACTGTAGCACTTCAGTCTCCTGAAGTTTGCTCAAATTCATGTTCATTGAGTAAGTACATTAGTTACATCTCAATAAAACTGGAAGAATTTTTAGATTACCTCTATTTAATTAAATATCACTTGAAATGCTTGATAAAGTAAGAAAATTCCATTTAAAAAAAAGAGGTTAATGATTATAAAGAACTTGGAAGGGTGTCAGGCACATAGTACGTACTCAATATATGTTAGCCATTTTAGTCAACATCATCATCATATCATTCTTTTATATTCTGTTTCTCTGATCTCCTGTTTCTCTGATCTCCTGTTAAATAAAGATTATTAGGAGACCATATATTTTGACCTCAAGTCACATGAAGGAACTTCATCTATAACAACCCTTCCACTTTCTTTCCTGTGTTTCTCAATGAAGAAGGAGTAGCTTATCTGATTGCTGAGCTTCTGAAAGGGACGCTCATTTTTTGTAGTCTGCTTTCATGCAGACACATGTGTTCTGATAAACTCTCCTTTCCAAAGCCAAGGACAATTAAGATGTCTATTAGGTGAAATTCTAGCAATACTTTTTCACCTCAGAAATGTTCTCTAATCAATTTTTATCGGTAATTGAGGTAATGTTTCCATTGCTAACTGTCTGCTTTTTGTGTCTAGCTTAGGTTTTTTTCAAACAGCAAGGGAAGAGGTATGTAACCTATTCACTGGCTAAAGTCCCAGCATTAACCTGCACCCAAATTCCAGTCCTTGCCCTGCATTCTCAATCCACTCTTTTTAATTCCATCTCTCATCTAATGACACAATTGCAGACACATTTCTGAGATAGTTCTGCCCAAGCACTGCCCAAAATGGAGTTCATATCTATACCCTGGCCATGATCTTTCTTATTGTTGCTGTTGTTCAGTCACTCAGTGTGTCCTACTCTTTGTGACCCCATAGACTGCAGCACACCAGGCCTCCCTCTCCCTCATCATCTCCCAAAGTTTGCCCAAATTCATGTCCATTGCACTGGTGATGCCATCCAGCTATATCATCCTCTGACATCCTCTTCTGCTTCTGCACTGAGTCTTTCCCAGCATCAGGGACTTTTCCAATGATTTGGCTATTTGCATCAGATGACCAAAATACTGGAGTTATAGCTTCAACATCAGTCCTTCCAATGAGTATGCAGGGTTGATTTCCTTTAAGTTTGACAGGTTTGATCTCCTCAATGTCCAGAGGACTCTCAGGAGTCTTCTCTAGCACCACAGTTCAAAGGAATCAATTATTTGGCGTTCTGCCTTCTCTATAGTTCACTCTCACAACCGTACATAACCACTGGGAAGACTGTAAACTTGCCTCTGTGGACCTTGTCAGCAGAGTGATGTGTCTGCTTTTCAACACACTGTCCAGGTTTGTCATAGCTTTCCTGCCAAGAAACAATTGTATTCTAATTTTATGATCAATATCCTCAGGGATCTTAGAGCTCAAGAATAGAAAGTGTGTCACTGCTTCTACCTATTTCCCTTCTATTTACCATAAAATAATGAGGTTCGTGACATTGTACAGGAGACAGGGATCAAAACCATCTCCATGGAAAAGAAATGCAAAAAAGCAAAATGGCTGTCTAGGGAGGCCTTCCAAATAGCTGTGAAAAGAAGAGAAGTGAAAAGCAAAGGAGAAAAGGAAAGATATAAGCATCTGAATGCAGAGTTCCAAAGAATAGAAAGAAGAAATAAGAAAGCCTTCCTCAGCGATCAATGCTAAGAAATAGAGAAAAACAACAGAATAGGAAAGACTAGAGATCTCTTCAAGAAAATTAGAGATACCAAGGGAACATTTCAAGCAAAGATGGGCTCGATAAAGGACAGAAATGGTATGGACCTAACAGAAGCAGAAGATATTACCAAGAAGTGGCAAGAATACACAGAAGAATTGGACAAAAAAAGATCTTCATGACCAAGATAATCAAGATGGTGTGATCCTCACCTAGAGCCAGACATCCTGGAATATGAAGTCAAGTGGGCCTTAGAAAGCATCACTATGAACAAAGCTAGTAAACATCTATTTCTGCTTTATTGACTATGCCAAAGCCTTTGACTGTGTGGATCACAATAAACTGTGGAAAATTCTGAAAGAGATGGGAATACCAGACCACCTGACCTGTATGCAGGTGAGGAAGCAACAGTTAGAACTGGACGTGGAACAACAGACTGGTTCCAAATAGGAAAAGAAGTACATCAAGGCTGTATATTGTCACCCTGCTTATTTAACTTATATGCAAAGTACATCATAAGAAATGCTGGGCTGGAAGAAACACAAGCTGGAATCAAGATTTCTGGGAGAAATATCAATAACCTCAGATACGCTGATGACACAACCCTTATGACAGAAAGTGAAGAGGAAATAAAAAGCCTCTTCATGAAAGTGAAAGAGGAGAGCAAAAAAGTTGGCTTAAAGCTCAACATTCAGAAAATGAAGATCATGGCATCTGTTCCCATCACTTCATGGGAAATTGATGGGGAAACTGTGGAAACAGCATCAGACTTTATTTTTGAGGGCTCCATAATCACTGCAGATGGTGACTGCAGCCATGAAATTAAAAGACGCTTGCTCCTTAGAAGGAAAGTTATGACCAACCTAGATAGCATATTCAAAAGCAGACACATTACTTTGCCAACAAAGGTTCGTCTAATCAAGGCTATGGTGTTTCCTGTGGTTATGTATGGATGTGAGAGCTGGACTGTGAAGAAGGCTGAGCGCCGAAGAATTGATGCTTTTGAACTGTGGTGTTGGAGAAGACTCTTGAGAGTCCCTTGGACTGCAAGGAGATCCAACCAGTCCATTTTTTTTTATTTTTATTTATTTATTTATTTTTATTAAATTTTATTTTGCTTAACTTTACAATATTGTATTGCTTTTGCCATACATCATGATGGATCCGCCACAATTATACATGTGTTCCCCATCCTGAACCCCCTCCCTCCTCCCTCCCCATACCATCCCCCTGGATTGTCCCAGTGCACCAGTCCCAGGCATCCGTTATCAGGATGGGCCAAAGAACTAGGTAGACATTTCTCCAAAGAAGACATACAGATGGCTAACAAACACATGAAAAGATGCTCAACCAGTCCATTTCAAAGGAGATCAGCCCTGGGTGTTCTTCAGAAGGAATGATGCTAAAGCTGAAACTCCAGTACTTCGGCCACCTCATGCAAAGAGTTGACTCATTGGAAAGACTCTGATGCTTTCCAGTCTTTCCAATGAGTGGAAAGGATTGGGGGCAGGAAGAGAAGGGGATGACAGAGGATGAGATGGCTGGATGGCATCACCGACTTGATGAATGTGAGTTTGAGTGAACTCCGGGAGTTGGTGATGGACAGGGAGGCCTGGCGTGCTGCGATTCATGGGGTTGCAAAGAGTCGGACATGACTTAAGTGACTGAACTGAACTCAACTAAACTGAATGGGGTCAGGTGCCATAATCTTAGTTTAATATTCATAATTATGTTGGCTTTTCCATCCTCCTCTTTTAACCTCACCAACAGATTCTTTAGTTACTCTTTGCTTTCTACCATTAGAATGGTATGCTCCACATATCTGAGTTTGTTGATATTCTCCTGCCTATCTTAATTCCAGCTTGTAACTAACTCATCTGGCCCAGCATTTCTCATGATGTGTTCAGTATATAATTTAAATAAATAGAGTGACAACAGACAGCCCTGTCATACTCCTTTCTCAATCCTGAACCAATCAGTTGTTCCATACATGGTTCTGCTACTTCTTGATCAGAATACAGATTTCTCAGGACACAAGTAAGATGGCCTGGTAGTCCCATCCCTTAAAGAACTTTTCCACAGTTTGTTATGATCCCCACAGTCAAATGCTGTAGCATAGTCAATGAAACAGAGGTACCTGTTTTTTCTTGAATTCCTTTTCATTCTCTATGACCCAGTGAATGTTGCCTATTTGATCTCTGGTTCGTCTGCCTTTTCTAAACCCAGCTTGAATGTTTGGAAGTTCTTGTTTTGTGTAATGCTGAAGCCTAGCATGTAAGATATTAAGCATGACCTTACTAGCACAGGAGATGAGTGCAATTGTCTGATTGTCTGAACATTCTTTAGTACTGTCCTTCTTGGGAATTAGGATGAGGATTGACCTTTTCCAGTCCTATGGCACTGCTGGGTCTTCAGAATTTTTGACATATTGAGTGCAACACTTTTATAGCATCACCTTTTAGAGTTTTGAATAGCTCTACTAGAATTCCATCACATCCACTAGCTTTATTGACAGCAGCCCTTCCTAAGACCCACCTGACTTCACACTCAAGAATGTCTGGCTCTGGGTGACTGATCGCACTATTGAGGTTATCTAGTTCATTAAGATCTTTTTTGTACAGATCTTCTGTTTCTTCTTTCCCTCTCTTCTTGATCTCTTCTGCTTCTACTAGGTCTCTACCATTTCTGTCCTTTAGTCTGCCCTTCTTTGGATGAAATGTTCCCTTGATATTTCCAGTTTTCCTGAAGAGATCTCTAGTCTTTCCCCTTCTGTTGTGTTCCTCTATTTTTAAGCATTGTTCATTGAAGAAGGCTTTCTTGTGTCTCCTTCTTATTCTTTGGAACTCTGCATTTAGTTGGGTGTACATTTACCTTTCTCCCTTGCTTTTTGTTTCTCTTCTTTCTTCAGCTATTTGTAAAGCCTCCTCAGATAGCCACTTTGCCTACTTGCTTTTCTTTTTCTTTGGGATGGTTTTAGTTGCTGCCTTCTGTACAATATTACAGACCTCTGCCCACTGTTTCCTAGGTTTAATCTCTTGAATCTATTCATCACCTCCACTGTATATTCATAAGGGATTTAAGTTGTACCTGGCTGGCCTAGTAGTTTTACCTGCTTTCTTTAGGTTAAGCCTGAATTTTGCTATAAGAAGCTGATGATCTGAGACATTCAGCTCCAGGTCTTGCTTTTGGTAACTCCATCTTTGGCTACAAAGAATGCAATCAATTTGATTTTGGTATTGATCATTTGGTGATGTCCACTTGTAAAGTCATTTCTTGTGTTGTTAAAAAAGGGGTATTTTCTATGACCAGTGCATTCTCTTGGCAGAATTCAGTTAGCCTTTTCCCTGCTTTATTTTGTACTCGAAGGCCAAAGTATCTCTGTTACCCCAAGTATCTCTTGACTTCCTACTTCGCATTTCAATTCCCAATGATGAATAGAACATCTCTTTTTGGTGTTAGTTCTAGGTGGTCTTCTAGGTCTTCATAGAACTGATCAGCTTCTTCAGCACTGGTGGTAGGGGCATAGATTTGAATTCCTATGATATTGAATGGCTTGCCTTGGAAATGAACCAAGATCATTCTGTCATTTTTGACAAGTGCTTCATTTGGGATGCATCCAAGTGCTACATTTCAGATTATTTTATTGATTATGAGGGCTACCTCATTTCTTCTAAGGGATTCTTGCCCACTATAATAGATATAATGGTTATCTTAATTAAATTCACCAATTCCCATCCATTTTAGTTCATTGATTCCTAAGATGTCAAAGTTTAGTCTTACCATCTCCTGCTTGACCACATCTAATTCACCTTGATTCATGGACCTAATATTCCATGTCCCTATGCAATACTGTTTTTGCAGCATCAAATTTTTCTTTTATCACTAGACACATCCACAATTGAGCATCGATTCTACTTTGGCCCAGCTGCTTCATTCTTTCTGGAGCTATTAGTAGTTATCCTCCACTCTCGTCCAGTAGCATGTTGTACACCTACCAACATGTTGAGGGGTGGGGGAGCAGGGCTCATCTTTCAGGGTCATATCTTTGTGTCTTTTTATTCATAAATAAAAACTTTTTATTCATGAAGTTCTCACAGCAAATAGACTGGGGTGGTTTACCATTCCATCCTCCTCCTCCTTATTCCAGCTTTAATGTCTTTGTTAGTCACTTGTCTCCCAAGTGAAAATCTCAAGAGTTTTAACTGACCCTTCTATTTTGCTCACCTTACATGTTTAAGTCTATCTGCCTGATAGATCTCATGTTTTTCTTGTCCTTATTTCTCACCCCGACACCCTTAGTTTGGATTTTCCTCATGTCTCATATGTAACAATACCCTGCACTTTGCATGCTACCAATCTTTCCCCCTCCTCTCCATTTTTGAACTGCTGCTAGGTGATCTTTCTAAATCAACAGCAAAAGAAATCAGTGTAACAATCTTCCTGAATAAGGTCTGAACTCTTCAAGGTAAAGGCTTGCAATATTTGGCCCCTATCTAACTCTCCAGCCTGATTCCTCATGATTAATCTCTTGTATTGATATGCCCTATAACTTGGCCATATTGTACCCTTTTGAAAATACTGAGATTTTATTCACATGACTTAATTTGTAGGCTTAAGCACAAAAATAAAGTGTGCAGTCAAGATGAAATTTAATTTTACCATCACCAAAAACTCCATCCTACCAAATATAGGTAAAAATCCATGAGTACTTCAAATATACATTCAAACTGTAATATTTTAAAGATAACAATGGTCAAATCAAATGAGCATGTTGAATGATACTTTCCTGTATGTCACATCAATTTTAACGTCGGTGTTTTCAGTGAAGAAAAATCCAACAAAGAACCTCTCAAGTCTCATGTCATACTATTCTCAACATAGAACTCATTGGGCTCAAAATTCAGTCTCTCAAGCCTTTAGGCATTACATGCTGCTCCCTTTCCCCCAAATCTTCTTCACCTCATGTCTTCTTAACCCTATGACTTCAAGTTGGATATAATTTCCTTCACAGAGTCTCTACTAGCCTCTTGCATGCCCACTGTACTTCTCTCATCCCCACTCCTGAACCCTCGGTGCACATCACTGTGGCTGCCTCTTTTGTCCGCAAATCCTTCCAATCTAATTTAAGGCAGCCACCCTGTCTATTGACTAGTGAATCACAGCAATATGTCAATCATCGTGTTGCACACAGTAAGTGTTCAACGATTGCTTGTTAAAGAAATTAACAGGTAAAATGTAAGTATAAAGTAATATACCACATGTTATGGTAAATACAAAAGATAGAAAAGTGAATAGAGTAGAAAGCCACAAAATAGTAAATGGTACTGTACTGACTTTAAAATATACTTTGGAGAACCAAATTATGTGATACAGACCAGCTCTCTCAGTAGTTTTTTCCCCTTTATTTTTCAAATAATAAATACCAATGACAATTTTTCAACTGCATTCTGATATAACAAAAATATTCTGAAAAACTACATTAATTTATAACAGTCAATAATTGTGTTTTGACTGTATTTATGATCACTTATTGCCTTTAATACCCCTAATAAGGAAGAACAGAATCCTCCACCTCAGCACCCATAGCTGTCACTCACTGCCTTTATTACCTGTGAGCAGTACATGCTTGCCAATGCTAGTTGTATATGAATTGGGGTTTGCATTTCATGAACTTAGACAATAGCAATTGATAATTTTTCCTGTGCTCTTAAAATCTCACTGTTATAAATACCCATAAATAATGTCAGTCTATATTGGCACATGAACCTGTGAAACATGTCATCCTGAAGCTAATCATAGATCATGCTGCTATCACTGATTCTAGACTTTAATTCCTAACAGCTTGATAAAGCCATGGCTGTGAGTCTTACTGGGTTAGTATGCACTAGGACAATGTCTCTGATTTTATCCACACAAAAAATCAGCTTTGAGTCTTTCCACTTTTTAAACAAAACATCATGAGCATTTTCCACCAAAACTTATTTTTAATTAGGGCCTTTTTACAACATGGATGCTAGACTGTTCTAGAAAAAGCAATAGTCAACCAGCTAATAACACTCCTGGGTAAATCGCTGACTGAGTTTGCTTCTTGCTGCATGAAAACTAAAGCCAGACATTTATGGGTTCTTGAGCTTCCCTTATGGCTCAGCTGGTAAAGAATATGCCTGCAAGTCGGGAGACCTGGATTCAGCCCCTGGATTGGTAAGATTTCCTGGAGAAGGGAAAAGCTACCCACTCCAGTATTCTGGCCTACAGAATTCCACAGACTGAATAGTCCAAGGCGTTGCAGAGTCGGACACGACTGAGCGACTTTCACTTTCACTTTATGGGTTCTTAGACATGAAATCCTGCAGGCACATCATAGATCACATACCAAGGACAACTGACACTTTTTTAAAAACCTATGTTTTTAAATAAGGTGTAGGAATTAGGGGGAAATAGATATATCAGGTCAGTTTACCTGATGACAGTATAATTGCATTGTGCCAGTTTTGAGAGATCAGTCATGTGCTACCAGAAATGCAGCCCATTGAGGTTTGTGCCAGCATTCATACTCAGCTCATAGATTTTAAGAGTATTAAACATAACCAACTCAGAGAATAGAAGTCCTCACTTCAATTCAGTTCAGTCGCTCAGTCATGTCCAACTCTTTGCGACCCCATGAATTGCAGCACCCCAGGCTTCCTTGTCCATCACCAATTCCCAGAGTTTGCTCAGACTCATGTCCATCAAGTCAGTGATGCCATCCAGCCATCTCATCCTCTGTCATCCCCTTTTCCTCCTGCCCCCAATCCCTCCCAGCATCAAAGTCTTTTCCAATGAATCAACTCTTCTTATGAGATGGCCATAGTATTGGAGTTTCAGCTTTAGCATCAGTCCTTCCAATGAACACCCAGGACTGATCTCCTTTAGAATGGACTGGTTAGATCTCCTTGCAGACCAAGGGACTCTCAAGAGTCTTCTCCAACACCAAAGTTCAAAAGCATCAATTCTTCAGCACTCAGCTTTCTTCACAGTCCAACTCTCACATCCATACATGACCACAGGAAAAACCATAGCCTTGACTAGACAGACCTTTGTTGACAAAGTAGTGTCTCTGCTTTTCAATATGCTATCTAGGTTGGTCATAACTTTCCTTCCAGGGAGCAAGCGTCTTTTAATTTCCTGGCTGCAGTCACCATCTGCAGTGATTTTGGAGCCCAAAAAGATAAAGTCTGACACTGTTTCCACTGTTTCCCCATCTATTCTCCATGAAGTGATGGGACCAGATACCATGATCTTAGTTTTCTGATTGTTGAGCTTTAAGCCAACTTTTTCACTCTCCTCTTTCACTTTCATCAAGAAGCTTTTTAGTTCCTCTTCACTTTCTGCCATAAGGGTGGTGTCATCTGCATATCTGAGATTATTGATATTTCTCCCAGCAATCTTGATTCCAGCTTTTACTTCTTCCAGCCCCACATTTCTCATGATGTACTCTGCATATAAAATCCTAACAACATCTAAATGTTGTTGGCAAACAATTTTTTCTTACTATGTCTCAAACTTGTGATATTGCCAGTAGAACTTTTTGTCTTCTCAGAGCTTTGAGTCAAAGCAATATATCTTTTATACAGACATGATTAATGGGCCACAAATTCAAATTCTCCACTGTGATCTGTTTAATGAAATAATAAAGAGAAAGAAGAAAATGGGAAGAGTCTGAATATTTATCACACTAAAGGAATCTACAAATTTAAGATGCATGTATAAAGCTAATGATAATAATTTGAGGAAATTATTATAGAGCCTATTTATGAACCATTGCTTGAAAGACAGTCCATTGGTACTTATATAACAATGTTTCTCAAATGTGTCAAATATCTAAACCAAACATATAACCTGACTAGATGAGTCTGGAGGGAACATACAGGCTAGGAGAAGAGGAAATTAAAAGAGATCGATCATGTCTCCTAATAGAGCCAAGTATCAATTGCTATGAGAATTATAAGAGATGGAAAGGATTAGTAAAGGCTCTTTAAAGGAAGTGATACCTAAATGGAGGACTAAAAGGCTGTGTTTTGAGCCTTCTGAGCTCTAAGTTTCTCAAACATAGCCCAAAAAAGTCTCCAAGCTATACGGGCCAAACATAAGGAGGGGAGGGTCAGGTAGAATGTATAATCATTATAGTTTGGATGTAGTTTGAATACTCATTGTCAAAATCAGCCTCTATTAGCACACTCACCAGAGCCTTATTTGGGAAATATCTTTATGCCTGTGTGCTGGAACTCTGTTGGAGAAATATGTCTTCTTGAACCTTTGATTTGCTATACCCATTGAAAAGTAAAGAAGGAACACTTTGTTAAATTCAAATCCAGTCTTTAAAGTAATACATTAGCAGTAGGCTTCAGAATATTCTATCCCTTGTCCAACTTTTCCCTGACTCCCACTCACACACATGAGTCCCAGATTTTTAGAAAATTGTTAACCTAGAATCAAATCCAGCCATTCTATAGTTAAGCAAAATAACAAACTTTCTTTTTTTTTTTAATACTCCATCTTAAGATGACCTTTTACTTTGAATGCTTTTTCATTTGACATAAGTTGGCATTACAAAATGAAATGTAACTGGAAATTAAGCATATTCTTTCTAGTGTCATATTTAAAATTGCTTATATTTTGAAATATTGACCACTAAGTAAGGGTTAATGACTTTTCTAACATTTTTATATCACATTTACATAATAAAATAACAAGTAACAAATGAATGCTGTTGATTGAAAAGACATGTATTATAACTATAATGGATTTTATTTAGAGCCCAGAGTTGGAAATAAGCTTAAAAAACATAAGCTTAAAAAAATAACCATAAAAAACAGGAAAGTTTTGAGAATAACAAATATCTTTGCACTTTCATTATGTGTCTCAGGAGAAAAATAAAGTAGTTTTGAAAATAAACTGATAACCAGAACTTCTTTGTGTATTTTAACATTAGATCTCAAAGCAAAGCTAAGAAGATTTAAAATGGAGCATAAAGAATCTTGTCTGTGTTGCAAACACTATTAAAATCAGATGATGAAAGGGAAAAGTTTGGGCATCCATATTATCAGAGCAGAGAATTTCTTATGCCAAAAAAATTATGTTATGTTTCTAATTCATACATTCCAGGGTTCTGTGTGTGTCATTAATATTCCTGCTTTAAAGATAAGCTCGTGTTTCATAAGGACACTGAAATTGCTATTATACTTAAATTGAAAAGCAGTCTGGTTATAATAAAACTTACTATTTATACAGAGGGGACTATACTCCCTGTACTACTTTAAAACGTTACATACGTTCAGATCAGATCAGATCAGTCGCTCAGTCGTGTCCGACTCTTTGCGACCCCATGAACCGCAGCACGCCAGGCCTCCCTGTCTATCACAAGCTCCCGGAGGTCACTCAGACTCGCATCCATCGACTCAGTGATGCCATCCAGCCATCTCATCCTCTGTCGTCCCCTTCTCCTCCTGCCCTCAATCCCTCCCAGCATCAGAGTCTTCTCCAATGAGTCAACTCTTCGCATGAGGTGGCCAAAATACTGGAGTTTCAGCTTTAGCATCATTCCTTCCAAAGAAATTCCAGGATTGATCTCCTTCAGAATGGACTGGTTGGATCTTCTTGCAGTCCAAGGGACTCTCAAGAGTCTTCTCCAACACCACAGCTCAAAAGCATCAATTCTTCGGCGCTCAACCTTCTTCACAGTCCAGCTCTCACATCCATACATGACCACAGGAAAGACCATAGCCTTGACTAGGCGAACCTTTGTTGGTAAAGTAATGTCTCTGCTTTTGAATATGCTATCTAGGTTGGTCATAACTTTCCTTCCAAGGAGCAAGCGTCTTTTAATTTCATGGCTGCAGTCACCATCTGCAGTGATTTTGGAGCCCAGAAAAACAAAGTCTGACACTGTTTCCACTGTTTCCCCATCTATTTCCCATGCAGTGATGGGACCAGATGCCATGATCTTCGTTTTCTGAATGTTGAGCTTTAAGCCAACCTTTTCACTCTCCACTTTCACTTGCATCAAGAGGCTTTTTAGCCCCTCTTCACTTTCTGCCATAAGAGTGGTGTCATCTGCATATCTGAGGTTATTGATATTTCTCCCGGCAATCTTGATTCCAACTTGTGTTTCTTCCAGTCCAGCATTTCTCATGATGTACTCTGCATATAAGTTAAATAAACATGGTGACAATATGCAGCCTTGACGTACTCCTTTTTCTATTTGGAACCAGTCTGTTGTTCCATGGCCAGTTCTAACTGTTGCTTCCTGACCTGCATACAGATTTCTTAAGAGGCAGATCAGGTGGTCTGGTATTCCCATCTCTTTCAGAATTTTCCATAGTTTATTGTAATTCAGTATAAACTCTCCTAAGTTAGGAGCCATTCCAATCATAACCCTATCAGATGAAAAATCAGAAGTTTAAGAGGTGGGTATCTTGCCCAAGTCACACAGCTAATAAGTGACAGAAAAAGAGCTAACCTCACCATTTTGAGTCATTTTCCACTTAATTAGCACATTATAATATTCTTTAAAAACAAACAAACAAAAAATGACCAGGAGGGAAATCAGGATGGCCAATAAGGAGGATGCTGAACTCATCTTCCATCCTTGAACATATTAAAAATACATGTGGAGCAATTCCCACTGAAAACAATCTGGAGACTTGTAGAAAGGCTCTTCTACTACCAAGGCTGTAAAGAAATATTCACACAGAGTTGGGTAAGAAGGGAAAAGGGGCGATCACTTCAGAACCTGTGCCCTTGAGAGGGTACTCAGGAAGTGGATTACACAGGCAGACATCCTTCTTGGGGAATGAGGGGTTTGAGCCACATATTAGGCATACCAGATCTGAGGTCTGACATCAGGAAATGACCCCTTTTAGATGGTTTGAAAACCATTGGGTCTTAACTGAGGGCTGTAAGAAACCAAGACTCTGCTCATAAACAGTACACACACAGGCCTGCTGACATCCAGGAACAGTGCAGAGGAAACATACTGAAAGCTACCTGAGGCATTGACTGACTTGCCAGGATCATCCCAACACACAGCCCAGCCACATAAAGAACTTCTCAGAAAAACAAAAGGTGAAAGAGTTTGTTAAAAATAAACCAACTTTCCAAGAAATGATAGTCTTCTTCAAGTGGAAAAGAAAAGGTTACAACAAGAAGTAAGAATTTACAGGAAAAGAAAAACTCTAGAAGACAAAAATGGTAAAATCAACTAAAATTACAATAAAGATAAGGGATGGTAACAATAACCCTGTTTACGAGACAGCAAAAGAGACACTGATGTATAGAACAGACTTCTGGACTTTGGGAACGGGAGAGGGTGGAATGATTTGGGAAAATAGCATTGAAATATGTATAATATCATATCGGAAATGAGTCGCCAGTCCAGGTACGATGCCTGATAACGGATGCCTGGGACTGGTGCACTGGGACAACCCAGAGGGATGGTATGGGGAGGGAGGAGGGGAGGAGGGTTCAGGATGGGGAACACATGTATACTTGTGGCGGATCCATCTTGATGTATGGCAAAAGCAATACAATATTGTAAAGTTAAGCAAAATAAAATTTAATTAAAAAAAAGATAAGGGATAGACATGAAGATATAAAATATGGCATCAAAAACAAAAAGAATGAGTCGGAGAAGTGTAGATGTTTTAGTATGTGCTTCAACTTAAATGATTACAAGTTTAAAACAAGTAGATATATTATTGTCAACATATATAAGCCCCATGGTAACTACAAATCAAATACAATAGATACACAAAAACTAGAAAAAAATCACAAGCGTGCCACTAAAGAAAATTATCAAACCACAAAGGAAGAGACTAAGAAAAGAACAGAGAAGAAATAAAAAAACAACTAGAAGATAAGGAACAAATTTGGCACTAAGTAGATACTCATCAATGATAACTTTATTTTTAAAAAACATTTTATTTTATATTGGAGTATAGCCAAGTAATAATGTTGTGGTCTTTTCAGGTGGACAGCAAAGGGACTCGGCCATATATGTATCCATTCTCCCCTAAACTTCTCTCCCACCAAAGCTGCCAAATAACATTGAATAAAGTTCCATGTCCCTTTCTTGGTATTCCAAGTAGGCCTTTCTTGATATGCCACTTTAAATATAGCAGTGTGAAAATGTCAATCCCAAAGTCCTTAATTATCCCTTCCCCACATCCTTCTCCCCTGGTAATTCTTGGTTCATTCTCTAAGTCCGTGAGTCTGTTTCTGTTTTGTAAATAAGTTCACTTGTATAATTTATTTTAGATTCTGCATATGAGGTGTCATACAATATTTCTCCTTCTCTGTATGGCTGGCTTCACTCAGTGTTACAATCTCTAGGTCCATCCATGTTGCTTCAAATGGCATTATTTTGCTCTTTTTAATAGCCAAGTAATATTTCATTATACATATATGCATCATATCTTCTTCATTCATTCCTCTGTCAATGGACAGATAGATTGCTTACGTGTCCTTGGCTATTAAAACAATGCTGCAATGAACGTTGGGGTGCATGTATACTTTTATGTTGTGTTTTTCTCTGGATATATACCTGGGAGCAGGATTTC
Source organism: Tragelaphus eurycerus (assembly GCA_935064755.1). Classification (NCBI taxonomy): domain Eukaryota; kingdom Metazoa; phylum Chordata; class Mammalia; order Artiodactyla; family Bovidae; genus Tragelaphus; species Tragelaphus eurycerus. Next base: position 852,061 of record CAKXYN010000057.1, on the reverse strand, counting down.
AGGGTCACATGGTAGCTTTATTTTTCATTTTTTAAGGAACCTCCATACTGTTCTCCATAGTGACTGTACCAATTTACACTTCCACCACCAGTGTCGGAGGGTTCTCTTCTCCTCATACCCACTCCAGCATTTAGTGTTTGTTGATTTTTTTTTTTTTTTTTTTTTGAGAATAACCATCTTAATTGAAGTGAGGTGATATCTCATTGTAGTTTTGGCTTGATTTGCATTTCTCTAATAATTAGCAATGTTGAACATTTTTTCATGTGCCTCTTGGCCATCTGTATGTCTTTGGAGAAATGTCTATTTAGGTCATCTGCCCAGGTTTTGATTGGGTTGTTTTGATGCTGCTAAGCCTCTTCTGTTGTTTATGAATTTTGGAGACTAATCCATTGTTGATCACAAAATTTGCAAATATTTTCTCCCAATCTGTAGGTTGTCTTTTCATTTTGTTTATTTTTCCCTTTGCTATGCAAAAGCTTTTGAGTTTAAACAGGTCCCATTTGTTTATTTGTGTTCCTATTTCCATTATTTTGGGAGACAGTTCAAAGAAGATATTACTGCAATTTATATCAGGCTCTAGGAGTTTTATAGTGTCTTATCACACATTTAATATCTGAGAAAGTGGTGAATATTGAGTAACAACCTATTTTGCTCTTAATTTCTTTATTTTTTTTTAAATTTGATTTTGCTTAACTTTACTTGTATTGCTTTTGCCATTCATCAAAACGAATCTGCCACAAGTATACATGTGTTCCCCATCCTGAGCCCTCCTCCCTCCTCCCTCCCCATACCATCCCTCTGGGTGCCTCCCTCTGGGTGCATCCCAATGCACCAGCCCCAGGCATCCGTTATCAGGCATCGTACCTGGACTGGCGACTCATTTCAGATATGATATTATACGTATTTCAATGCTATTCTCCCAAATCATCCCACCCTCTCCCGTTCCCAGAGTCCAAAAGACTGTTCTATACATCAGTGTCTCTTTTGCTGTCTCGTAAACAGGGTTATTGTTACCATCTTTCTAAATTCCATATATATGCATTAGTATACTGTATTTGTGTTTTTCTTTCTGGCTTACTTCACTCTGTATAATAGGCTCCAGTTCCAACCACCTCATTAGAACTGATTCAAATGTATTCTTTTTAATAGCTGAGTAATACTCCATGGTGTATATGTACCACTGCTTTCTTATCCATTCATCTGCAGATGGACATCTAGGTTGCTTCCAAGTCCTGGCTATTGTAAACAGTGCTGCTATGAACATTGGGGTACATGTGTCTCTTTCAATTCTGGTTTCCTCAGTGTGTATGCCCAGCAGTGGGATTGCTGGATCATAAGGCAGTTCTATTCCCAGTTTTTTGAGGAATCTCCATATTGTTCTCCATAGTGGCTGTACTAGTTTGCATTCCCACCAACAGTGTAAGAGGGTTCCCTTTTCTCCACACCCTCTCCAGCATTTATTGCTTGTGGACTTTTGGATGGCTGCCATTCTGACTGGCATGTAATGGTACCTCATAGTGCTTTTGATTTGCATTTCTCTGATAATGTGTGATGTTGAGCATCTTTTCATGTGTTTGTTAGCCATCTGTATGTCTTCTTTGGAGAAATGTCTATTTACTTCTTTGGCCCATTTTTTGATTGGGTCATTTATTTTTCTGGAATTGAGCTGTAGGAGTTGCTTGTATATTTTTGAGATTAGTTGTTTGTCTGTTGCTTCATTTGCTATTATTTTCTCCCATTCTGAAGGCTGTCTTTTCACCTTGCTTACAGTTTCCTTTGTTGTGCAGAAAATGTTTAGTTTAATTAGGTCCCATTTGTTTATTTTTGCTTTTATTTCCAATATTCTGGGAGGTGGTTCATAGAGGATCCTGCTGTGATGTATGTCAGAGAGTGTTTTGCCTATGTTTTCCTCTAGGAGTTTTATGGTTTCTGGTCTTACATTTAGATCTTTAATCCATTTTGAGTTTATTTTTGTGTATGGTGTTAGAAAGTGTTCTAGTTTCATTCTTTTACAAGTGTTTGACCAGTTTTCCCAGCACCACTTGTTAAAGAGATTGTCTTTAATCCATTGTATATTCTTGCCTCCTTTGTCAAAGATAAGGTGTCCATATGTGCGTGGATTTATCTCTGGGATTTATAGTTTGTTCCATTTATCTATATTTCTGTCTTTGTACTAGTACCATACTGTCTTGATGACTGTGGCTTTGTAGTAGAGCCTGAAGTCAGGCAGGTTGATTCCTCCAGTTCCATTCTTCTTTCTCAAGATAGCTTTGGCTATTCGAGGTTTTTTGTATTTCCATACAAATTGAGAAATTATTTGTTCTAGCTCTGTGAAGAATACCGATGGTAGCTTGATGGGGATTGCATTGAATCTATAATTTGCTTTGGGTATTATACTCATTTTCACTATATTGATTCTACCAATCCATGAACATGGTATATTTCTCCATCTATTAGTGTCCTCTTTGATTTCTTTCACCAGTGTTTTATAGTTTTCTATATATAGGTCTTTAGTTTCTTTAGGTAGATATATTCCTAAGTATTTTATTCTTTTCATTGCAATGGTGAATGGAATTGTTTCCTTAATTTCTCTTTCTATTTTCTCATTATTAGTGTACAGGAATGCAAGAAATTTCTGTGTGTTGATTTTATATCCTGCAACTTTACTATATTCATTGATTAGTTACAGTAGTTTTCTGGTGGAGTCTTTAGGGTTTTCTACATAGAGGATCATGTCATCTGCAAACAGTGGGAGTTTTACTTCTTCTTTTCCAATTTGGATTCCTTTTATTTCTTTTTCAGCTCTGATTGCTGTGGACAAAACTTCCAAAACTATGTTGAATAGTAATGGTGAAAGTGGGCATCCTTGTCTTGTTCCTGACTTTAGAGGAAATGCTTTCAATATTTCACCATTGAGGATAATGTTTGCTGTGGGTTTGTCATATATAGCTTTTATTATGTTGAGGTATGTTCCTTCTATTCCTGCTTTCTGGAGAGTTTTTATCATAAATAGATGTTGAACTTTGTCAAAGGCTTTCTCTGCATAACCTGTTGGACATTGTAAAAGCAGTCCTAAGGGGAAAGTTCATAGCAATACAGGCATACCTTAATTTCTTTAAAATACATGACTGTTTAATGTGAAAATCATGGCATCTTATGTGATTTATAATGCACATAAATGTAACACATATGACAACTACAGCATAAAAGCAGAGGCATAGTCAATGGGCCTATATGGTTGGAAATTTTCTACATTTTACATGAAGTGAAGTACTAATGTTAACTCTAAATAGAATGTGAAAAGTTAAAGTTGTATATTTTTATTGCAAAAACAATGATTTTTAAATTAAAAAGCATGTAACTAAAAAGCCAAAAATAAGCAGAAATAAACACAGGACATGACTGGAAAATAATAATAACAAAAATAATAAGTGCACATGAAGTCAGTCAAGTTTGACCCTTTGCAACACTATGGACAATAGCCTACAGGACTTCTCTGTCCATGGAATTTTTCAGACAGGAATACTGGAGTGGGTTGCCATTTCCTTCTCCAGGAGATCTTCCTGACCCAAGAATCAAACCCGTGTCTCTTAAGTCTCCTGCATTCACAGGCAGATTCTTTACCACTAGTGACACCTAGAAAAAATAATAACTACATGAAATATTAGTAGTCTTTATCAACTCAATAAAAAGACAGAGATTTTCACATTAGATTTTTAAAAGTAAGACTCAATAATATACTATCTATATAAACAATATAGATATTTTGTCAAAAGGGATATGCCCAGCTTTATTATAAAACCATAATAACGGAGACAGTACAAAGATAAGCAAACTGACCAAACTGAAGAATTATAGAAAACAGAAATAGTCCCCAAACCAGAAATTAATTTAATTTTTTCAAGGTAGGCAAAATCTTCTGTTTAGAAAAGAAAGCTATAAGATTTATAGAAGACAATAGAGGAAACTATGTATAGGACCTTGGGAGAACAAATGATTTCTTAAGACAAAACAAAAACTAGCTGTGTTAGTTTCTTTCCAGAGAAAGAGAACCAATAGGAGATGATAACTAGATACATAGATACACAGATAGATACATGGATAGATATAAATAGATGCATGCATGACAAGTTGCTTCAGTCATGTCCAACCCTATGCAACACTATGAACCATAGTCTGCCAGGCTCTTCTGTCCATGGGATTCTTCAGGAAGGAATACTAGAGTGGATTGCCATGTTCCTCCAGGGGATCTTCCCAACCCAAGGATCAAACCTGTGTCTCTTATGTCCCCTGCATTAGCAGGTGGGAAGACAGAAATATGTTTATTGTAAGGAATAGGCTCACTCAATTAAAGAAGCTGTGCCACCCTTCATCCTGTTCACAGTGTCAATTTTCTTACCATTCACACTGTCAGCACTGTTCAGTGAACCCAGGGCAGACAAGGTGTGAAGCTAAGAAACCAGAAGAAAACTCAAGGAGCCATAGGAACTGCTAATGTGTTTATCCTTTCCTGGCTGGTGTAGCAGCCATAGTAGTAGACACACTATATTCTCTCCTTTCATGGCTGAAACAATGGACACAGCCATGACACACCAGTAATGCCACTACTTTCTGGGCAGAGCTCACATAGCCCTACAGCACAAAGTGACTTGTGACCAAGCAAGTACCTCGTGACATGCATGCACAGTGCTATAAATGATCTCACCTGCTACATAGTCATTATTTACAAAATGTGGAGCAAGAGAGCCTGAACATGCCATCTTGGCTAATTTGCTCTCTCCCCACAGAGGCCAAGTTCCAAGATCTGAAACCAGTAACCTGGAGACCTATAAAAGCTGGTAATATAAATTCCAGTCTGAATCTGAGTACCTGAGAACCAGGAGAGCTGACACTATAGTTTTTGTTTGAATGTGAGCAGGCTCAAAACCCAGAAGAAGACAATGTTTAAGTTCAAGTTTGTACAACAAAAAGAACTAATGTGCCAGGTCAAGGCAATCAGGTAGAAGTTCCTTCATCATTTTTATTCTATTCAGGCCTTTAACTAATTGGATGATACTCATTCACATTACAGGGGGCAAGCCACTTCATTCAGTCTCTGATTCAGATATTCATCTCATTGAGAAACATCCCACAAACACACCCAGAATAATTCTCTACATTGTACTGTACATTGGTACATCTGCCAATCAAGTTAATATATAGACTTAATCATTACAGGTTCACCCCTTGTTAGCTTGGCTCCCATACCCTAACCCTCCCATGCACATCTCCTTAAACCATACTTAATTTCTAAGTAAAGACAATAACAAGGTCATAAGTCAATCTTACACAATATAACTATGCTGCCTACAACCAAAAAGGCACTAACCCCATCCCCAGGACTTTTCCTTCAGTGATGTTTACTCTTCTCCTTGATGTCTATATATCCTAACACCTAATGTCTATAACCTAAACACTATGATCTAAAATTAACAATGCTGAAGAAGCTGCAGAAGATGACAGAGTAGTAAGATGGAAGATTGTCAGCTTCCCCACAAATACTCAAAAACTCATCAAGATATGAAACAACTCCTTCAAAGCAACCTCTAGGAGACAGCAGAATACCCCAGACCTCAAGAGGGGCAGGCAATGAAGTAGAAGAGAGGATGGAGACATAAAAAAGGAAAAGATGGAGAACTTCTGGATGGGAGCTTCTGCCCGGCGGGGAGGGAAAGAGTCCGGAAACGGAGTTCCAATGCCCATAGAAGCTCCCTCGCAAGCAGGCCAAAGGGGAAGCTGCGGAGTCTCAGAAAACTGGGCAAGGCAGAGACTTAGAGGGCAGAAAACAGAGAAAGCTGCACTTCTCAGCCCTTAAACAGCTCACAGACTGTGGCCCTGATAAGTCTGTGGGCTCGGAGGACCGAGAGAAGTCCATAGAAACCCCATGGCACAGAGGGCAGGCCTGGGGTGCTGAGAGAGGCGACGCATACAAACCTCTCCAGAGCACAAAAACCGCGGGATGCAGAGGGAAGGCCCGAGGAGCTGAAAGAAGAATACACAATTCTCCGCAATGCAGCAGGCATGGTCAGGGACCCGAAAAAACATCCACACAAGCCCCTACCTGTCAAGCTTCAGTCAGCAATGCAGGGCAGTACCAGGGAACAGTAGCACCAGCAATGATTCCAGGGACAAGTAGGGGGCTGGCAGCAGTAAAGATATGCTGAGAGGGCCACTTTGAAGTGTCTGTGGAAATAGAGGTGTCCAACACTGCAGAAGCTAAAAGGACTGCCCAGAAACATATTGAACCCATCAGATCAGATCAGATCAGATTAGTCGCTCAGTCGTGTCCGACTCTTTGCGACCCCATGAACCACAGCACGCCACGCCTCCCTGTCCATCACCAACTCCCGGAGGTCACCCAGACTCACATCCATCGAGTCAGTGATGCCATCCAGCCATCTCATCCTCTGTCGTCCCCTTCTCCTCCTGCCCTCAATCCCTCCCAGCATCAGAGTCTTCTCCAATGAGTTAACTCCATAGACACCCCAAAACTTCTACTGGACACTGAACTGCCCTTTAGATAGAGGAGATCCAGCTCCATCAACTAGAACAGAGGCACAAGCTCCCCCAACCAGGAAGACCTCACAGGGCACTAACCCAGCCCCATCCACAGGGGCAGACACCACAACCAAGAAGAACTACAACCTTGAGAACACGTTTTTCTGTTTTCTCTCTCTCTTTTTTTTTTTTATAAATCACACTGTTCATTCCCCCTACCTATTTCTACCTTCACATTAAACTTTTGCAGTGCTGTGGAGTTTTGCTTCTTGTTTTTCTCGTTAAAAACAAAAATTCACGTTAAGATTTTTTCTTCATCTATTTTTTTTGGGGGGGAGATGATTTTTCTGATTTTTTTTTTATATATTTGACTGCCTTTCTTATAGTTCTTTACCCACTGTAGCTGTTTCTGAATATATATAAATCCTTTTCACATATGTATATTTTTCTTTGCTTTCCTGTTATTTATTTTCTCTATTTTTAATCGTCTTTTCCATCCCCTTTTTCAATTTTCCCTCCCTTCTCCTCTTTTTTTTTCTTTTTTTCTTCTCCCTTTTTTTCTTCACTCTTTCTTTTTTCACCAAGTAAGTTAAATTGTTGAGCTCTCTTTGCTATATTCCCCAGTTGGTTCATGCTCAGTTTTCCAGATTGAGCATTAGCTAGCTCTGCTTTTAATTGCTTAATATCACTTATAATTTCCCTTGTTCACAAAGGCAATCTCCTGTACTCTTTTTTTTAGAATATTTTGGTTATAACTGTGTGTGGAGGTGTGTGTGTATGTCCCATTATTTCTATAATTACCTGTTTGATCTGCTTGATCTCCTCACACTAGAACACAGACACTAGTCACTCCTAACAAGAAGTCAGCACAAACCATTCAACCAGCCTTTCCCTCCAAGGGCAAAACCAAAAGGAAGAAGGAATACAACCCTAAAGCCTGCAAAAAGGAGACCTCAAGGGGAGCAAGTTCAAAAGAAAACTTAAAAGACAGAGAAATATAGCACAAATGAATGAACAAGGTAGAAACTCACAAGACCAAATAAATGAAGAGAAAATAAGCAATCTGCCTGAAAGAGAACTCAGAATAATGATAATAAAGATGCTCTGAAAACTTGAAAATAGAATGGAGAAAATGCAAGAAACACTTAACATGGTTAATACAATCACCAAGATCATAGAAGAAATAAAAATTAAGCAAATAGAGATAAATAACACAATTACTGAAATTAAAAAATACTCTAGAAGGAACTAATAGCAGAATAACTGAGACAGAGGAACAGAAAAGTGAGCTGGAGATAGAATGGTGGGAAAAACTTCTGAAGAGCAGAATAAAGGGAAAATAATGAAAGGAATTGAGGACAACCTCAGAGGCATTTGGGACAATATTAAACGCATCAGCGTACAACTTACAGGGGCCCCAGGGGAAGAAGAAAAAGAGGTGCTGAGAAAACCTTTGAAGAAACTATAGTTGAGAACTTCCCCAACATGGGAAAGGAAATGGTCAACCAAGTCCAGGAAGGGCAGAGAGTCCCTTACAGGATAACCCAAGGAGAAACACATTGAGATACATATTAATCAAGCTAACAGAGACTAAAAACAAAGAAAGAATATTAAAAGCAGCAAGGGAAAGACAGCAAGTAACATCCAAGGGAAAACCCATATGATTAACAATGCCTTTTTCAGCAGAATCTCTGCAAGCCAGAAAGGAATGCAGGATATAATTAAAGTACTGAAAGAAACAAATCTACAGCCAAGATTATTATACCTGGCAAAGATTTCATTCAAAATTGATGGAGAAATCAAAGCTTTATAGACAAACAAAAGTTAAGAGAATTTAGCACCACCAAATTAGTCTTACAACAAATACTAAAGGGACTTGCATAGCCAGTAAACACAAGAGAAATGAAAGACCTACAAAAACAAACCCAAAACAATCAACAAAATGCCAATAGAAACATGTATCAATAATTACCTTAAATGTAAGTGGATTAAATGCATCAATCAAAAGATACAGACTGAATGGATGAAAAAACAAGACCCATATATAAACTGCCTAGATCACTTCAGACATAGAGACACATACAGGCTGAAAGTAAAAGGATGGAAAAGGATATTCCATGTGAATGAAAACCAAAATAAAGCCAGAGTGTGAGTTCTTATTTCAGACAAAATAAACTTTAAGAATATTCTAAAAGATAAAGGGGAACACTACGTAACAATCAAGGGATCAATCCAAGAAGAAAGTGAATAAAAGAAAGTGAAAATCGTTCAGTCATGTCCAACTCTTTGCAACCCCGTGGACTATGCCGTCCATGAAATTCTCAAGGCCAGAATACTGGAGTGGGTAGCCTTTTCCTTTTCCAGGGGATTTTCCCAACCCAGGGATAAAACCCAGGTCTCCTGCACTGCAGGCAGATTATTTACCAGCTGAACCACAAGGGAAGCCCAATACAAGAAGAAGACATAACAATTGTAAATATTCATGCACCTAACATAGGAGTACTTCAATACATAAGGCAAACATTAATAGAGCTAAGAGAGGAAATCAACAGTAACACAATAATAGTATAGGACTTTAACACTCCACTTACAATGGACAGATCATCAAAACAAAGAATCAATAAGAAAATACAAACCTTAAATGAAACATTACATCAAATGGACCTAATTGATATCTTCAGGACTATGCATCCAAATGCAGAAGAATATACTTTCTTCTCAAGTGCACATGTAACATTCCCTAGGATGGACCACATTTTGGGTCACAAATCAAGCTTCAGGAAATTAAAGAAAAATGAAATCATATCAAGTATCTTCTCTGAACACAACACTATGAGACTAGATATCAACTACAGGGGAAAAAAACTGTAAAAAACACAAACTCAAGGAGATTGAATACATTGCTAAATAATGAAGAGATTACTGAAGAAATAAGAAAGGAAATCAAAAAATTCCTTGAAACAAATAACAGTGAAAACATGATGACCCAAAGCCTATGGAATTCACCAAAATCAGTTCTAAGAGGGAAGTTTATAGCAATACAATCCTACCTCAATAGACAAGCAAAGCATCGAATAGAAAACCTAACACTACATTTAAACATGTGGAAAGAGAAGAACAAAAGAACCCCAAAGTCAGCATAAGAAAAGAAATCACAAAGATCAGAGCAGAAACAAATGAAAAAGAAATGAAGAAAACAATAGCAAAGATTAATAAAACTAAAAGCTGGTTCTTTGAGAAGATAAACAAAACTGACAAACCACTAGCCAGATACATCAAGAAAAAAAAAAAGAGAAAACTTGAATTAACAAAATTGATAATGAAAAAGAAGAGGTTACAGCAGACAACACAGAAACACAAAGGCTTATAAGAGAATATTATGAGAAACCATATGCTAATAAAATGGGCAACCTAGAGGAAATAAACAGATACTTAGAGAAGTTCAACCTCACAAGACTGGATCAGGAAGAAACAGAAATTATGAACAAGCCATTATGAAATTATGAAGTCAAAAATTATGATCTTGATGTATTCTTGATATATACATATATATTTGATATATATATATATATATTTGATATAAAATTTTTTTATATATCCAAAAATACAAAAGCCCAGGACCAGATGGTTTCACAGGGGAACTCTATTAAAAATTTAGAGAAGAGCTAATGCCTATTTTTCTGAAAGCTTTCCAAAATTTGGAGAGAAAGGAACACTTCCAAACTCATTCTACAAGGCCACAATCACCCTACTGAAACCAGGCAATGACATCACAGAAAAGGAAAATTACAGGCCAATATCACTGATGAACATAGATGCAAAAATCCTCAACAAAATTCTAGCAAACAGAATTCAACAACACATTAAAAGGTCACACACAATGATCAAGTTGGGTTTATTCCAGGGCTGCAAGGATTCTTCAATATATGCAAATCAATCAGTGTGATACACCATATTAACAAATTGAAAGATAAAAACCATATGATAATCTCAATATATGTAGAAAAATCCTTTGACAAAATTCAGCACCCATTTATGATAAAAATGCTTCAAAAAATGGGCATGGAAGGAAACTACCTCAACATGGTAAAGGCCATATGATAATCCCATAGCAATCATTATTCTCAATGGTGAAAAACCAAAAGCATTCCCTCTAAGATCAGAAACAAGACAAGGGTGTCCACTTTCACCACTATTATTCAACATAGTTCTGGAAGTGCTAGCTACAGCAATCAGAGACAAAAAAGAAATAAAATGAATCAAGATCTGAAAAGAAGAAAAACTCTCACTGCTTGCAGATAACATACTATACATAGAAAACCCAAAATAAGCTTATCAGAAAATTACTAGAGCTAATCAGTGAATTGACCAAATGTCCAGGATATAAGGTCAATACACAGAAATCACTTGCATTCCTATACACTAACTATGAAAAATCAGAAAGAGAAATTAAGGAATCAATTCTATTCACCATTGCAACAAAAAGAATAAAATATCTAGTAACAAACCTACCCAAGGAGACAAAAGAACTGTAAATGGAAAATTATAAGACACTGATGAATTAAATCAAAGATGACCTAAACAAATGGATATTCCTGCTTTGAATGAATCAATAATATGAAAATGACTATATTACCAAATGCAATATGCAAGTTCATTGCAATCCCTATCAAACTACCAACGGCATTTTTCACAGAACTGGAACAAAAATTTTCACAATTCATATGGAAACACAGAAGAACCCAAATAGACAAAGCAGTCTTGAGAAAAAAGGATGGAGCTGGAGGAAACAACCTTCCTGACTTCAGAATATACTACAAAGCTACATTCATCAAGACAGTATGGTAGTGGCACAAAAACAGAAACATAGACCAATGGAACAAGATAGAGAGCCCAGAGATAACCCCACAGACCTATGGGTACTTTATTTTGACAAAGGAGGCAAGAATATTAAATGGGTCAAAGAGAGCCTCTTCAATAAGCAGTGATGGGAAAACTGGACAGCTATGTGCAAAATAATGAAATTACAACAGTTCCTAACACCATACACAAAGATAAACTCAAAATGGATTAAAGACCTAAATGAAAGACCAGAAACTAAAATTTTTAGAGGAAAACATAGGCAGAACACTCGATGACATAAATCAAAGCAAGATTTTCTATGACCCATCTCCTAGAATAATGGAACTAAAAACAAAAATAAACAAGGGGGATCTAATTAAACTTAAAAGCGTTTGCACAGAAAAGGAAACTACAAACAAGGTGAAAACACAATCCTCAGAATTTTGGAGAGAATAATAACAAAGGAAACAACTGACAAAAGATTAATTTCCAAAATATACAAGCAGTTCATACAATTTAATGCCAGAAAAACAAACAATCCAGTCAAAAAGTGGGGAAAAAGACTCAAACAGACATTTCTTTAAAGAAGACATACAAGAAAACATATAAGGCTAACAAACACATAAAAAGATGCCCAATACCGCTCATTATTAGAGAAATGCAAATCAAAACTACAATGAGATACCACCTAAATCAGTCAGAATGGCCATCACCAAAAAGTCTACAAACGATAAATACTGGAGAGGGTGTGGAGAAAGGGGAACTCTCTTGCATTGCTGGTAGGAGTGTAAATTGATACAGCCAGTGTGGGAGATGGTAAGGAGATTCCTTAGAAGACTAGGAATAAAACCACCATATGACCCAGCAATCCCACTACTAGGCATATACCTTGAGGAAACCAAAATTGAAAAAGTCAAATATACTCCAATGTTCATTACAGCACTATTTTACAAAAGATAGAACATGGAAGCAACCTAGATGTCCATTGACAGATGAATGAATAAGGAAGCTGTGGTACATATGCAGAATGGAACACTAATAAGGCATAAACAGGTAACACTACTCAGCCATAAACAGGAATGTATTTGAGTCAGTCCCAAAGAGGTGGATGATCAGATCAGATCAGATCAGATCAGTCGCTCAGTCATGTCCAACTCTTTGCAACCCCATGAATCGCAGCACGCCAGGCCTCCCTGTCCATCACCAACTCCTGGAGGTCACTCAGACTCATGTCCATCGAGTCGGTGATGCCATCCAGCCATCTCATCCTCTGTTGTCCCCTTCTCCTCCTGCCCCCAATCCCTCCTAGCATCAAAGTCTTCTCCAATGAGTCCACTCCTCACATGAGGTGGCCAAAACACTGGAGTTTCAGCTTTAGCATCATTCCTTACAAAGAAATCCCAGGGCTGATCTCCAGAATGGACCGGTTGGATCTCCTTGCAGTCCAAGGGACTCTCAAGAGTCTTCTCCAACACCACAGCTCAAAAGCATCAATTCTTCGGTGCTCAACCTTCTTCACAGTCCAGCTGTCACATCCATACATGACCACAGGAAAAACCATAGCCTTGACTAGGCGAAACTTTGTTGACAAAGTAATGTCTCTGCTTTTCAATATGCTATCTAGATTGGTAATAACTTTCCTTCCAAGGAGTAAGCGTCTTTTAATTTCATGGCTGCAGTCACCATCTGCAGTGATTTTGGAGCCCAGAAAAATAAAGTCTGACACTGTTTCCACTGTTTCGCCATCTATTTCCCATAAAGTGATGGGACTGGATGCCATGATCTTCGTTTTCTGAATGTTGAGTTCTAAGCCAATCTTTTCACTCTCCACTTTCACTTTCATCAAGAGGCTTTTGAGTTCCTCTTCACTTTCTGCCATAAGGGTGGTGCCATCTGCATATCTGAGGTTATTGATATTTCTCCGGGCAATCTTGATTCCAGCTTGTGTTTCTTACAGTCCAGCGTTTCTCATGATGTACTCTGCATAGAAGTTAAATAAACAGGGTGACAATATACAGCCTTGACATACTCCTTTTCCTATTTGGAACCAGTCTGTTGTTCCATGTCCAGTTCTAACTGTTGCTTCCTGACCTGCATACAAATTTCTCAAGAGGCAGATCAGGTGGTCTGGTATTCCCATCTCTTTCAGAATTTTCCACAGTTGATTGTGATCTACACAGTCAAAGGCTTTGGCATAGTCAATAAAGCAGAAATAGACTTTTTTTCTGGAACTCTCTTGTGAAAAGAAGAGAAGCAGAAAGCCTCTTGTGATCTACACAGTTTATTGTGATCTACACAGTCAAAGGCTTTGGCATAGTCAATAAAGCAGAAATAGATGTTTTTCTGGAACTCTCTTGTGAAAAGAAGAGAAGCGAAAAGCAAAGGAGAAAAGGAAAGATATAAACATCTGAATTCAGAGTTCCAAAGAATAGCAAGAAGAGATAAGAAAGCCTTCTTCAGTGATCAATGCAAAAAAATAGAGGAAAACAACAGAATGGGAAAGACTAGGGATCTCTTCAAGAAAATCAGAGATACCAAAGGAACATTTCATGCAAAGATGGGCTCGATAAAGGACAGAAATGGTATGGACCTAACAGAAGCAGAAGATATTAATAAGAGGTGTCAAGAATACACAGAAGAACTGTACAAAAAAGACCTTGACGACCCAGATAATGATGATGGTGTGATCACTGACCTAGAGCCAGACATCCTGGAATGTGAAGTCAAGTGGGCCTTAGAAAGCATCACTACAAAGCTAGTGGAGGTGATGGAATTCCAGTTGAGCTATTCCAAATCCTGAAAGATGATGCTGTGGAAGTGCTGCACTCAGTATGCCAGCAAATGTGGAAAACTCAGTAGTGGCCACAGGACTGGAAAAGGTCAGTTTTCATTCCAATCCCAAAGAATGCTCAAACTACCACACAATTGCACTCATCTCACACGCTAGTAAAGTAATGCTCAAAATTCTCCAAGCCAGGCTTCAGCAATATGTGAACCGTGAACTTCCTGATGTTCAAGCTGGTTTTAGAAAAGGCAGAGGAAACAGAGATCAAATTGCCAACATCCGCTGGATCATGGAAAAAGCAAGAGAGTTCCAGAAAAACATCTATTTCTGCTTTATTGACTATGCCAAAGCCTTTGACTGTGTGGATCACAATCAACTGTGGAAAATTCTGAAAGAGATGGGAATACTAGACCACTGATCTGCCTCTTGAGAAATTTGTATGCAGGTCAGGAAGCAACAGTTAGAACTGGACATGAAACAACAGACTGGTTCCAAATAGGAAAAGGAGTACGTCAAGGCTGTATATTGTCACCCTGTTTATTTAACTTATATGCAGAGTACATCATGGGGAAGGCAATGGCACCCCACCCCAGTACTTTTGCCTGGAAAATCCCATGGACGGAGGAGCCTGGTAGGCTCCAGTCCATGGGGTCGCTAAGAGTCGGACATGACTGAGCGACTTCACTTTGACTTTTCACTTTCATGCATTGGAGAAGGAAATGGCAACCCACTCCAGTGTTCTTGCCTGGAGAATCCCAGGGACAAGGGAGCCTGGTGAGCTTCCGTCTATGGGGTCACACAGAGTCGGACACGACTGAAGCGCCTTAGCAGTAGAGTACATCATGAGAAATGCTGGACTGGAAGAAACACAAGCTAGAATCAAGATTGCCCAGAGAAATATCAATAACCTCAGATATGCAGATGACACCACCCTTATGGCAGAAAGTGAAGAGGAACTAAAAAGCTTCTTGATGAAAGTGAAAGTGGAGAGTGAAAAAGTTGGCTTAAAACTCAACATTCAGAAAACGAAGATCACGGCATCTGGTCCCATCACTGCATGGGAAATAGATGGGGAAACACTGGAAACAGTGTCAGACTTCATTGTTGGGGGCTCCAAAATCACTGCAGATGGTGACTGCAGCCATGAAATTAAAAGACGCTTACTCCTTGGAAGGAAAGTTATGACCAACCTAGATAGCATATTCAAAAGCAGAGACATTACTTTGCCAACAAAGGTTCATCTAGTCAAGGCTGTGGTTTTTCCTGTGGTCATGTATGGATGTGAGAGCTGGACTGTGAAGAAGGCTGAGCGCCGAAGAATTGATGCTTTTGAACTGTGGTGTTGGAGAAGACTCTTGAGAGTCCCTTGGACTGCAAGAAGATCCAACCAGTCCATTCTGAAGATCAGCCCTGGGATTTCTTTGGAAGGAATGATGCTAAAGCTGAAACTCCAGTCCTTTGGCCACCTCATGCGAAGAGTTAACTCATTGGAGAAGACTCTGATGCTGGGAGGGATTGGGGGCAAGAGGAGAAGGGGACGACAGAGGATGAGATGGCTGGATGGCATCACTGACTCAATGGACGTGAGTCGAGTGAACTCCAGGAGTTGGTGATGGACAGGGAGGCCTGGCGTGCTGCGATTCATGGTGTCGCAAAGAGTTGGACATGACTGAGCAACTGATCTGATCTAATCTGATCTGAGCACACATGTAAGCAGGCCAATAGAGCATAAGTTTGTAGCAACAGGAAGCAAAGTTTGCTAAAGGTGTCTTTTTATCATTCCTGGACCTGTGAACCCTGGCTATAAGACAAACAATGTCTCATATTAGTTACTTATTCAGAACATATACAGTCTTCAAGTGTTCCCCACTTTAGTAGCAACCACTTTATGAACTGGGATTTCATCTCTTATTATAATGCAACCAGTTGCAGGATGATATTCTAGGCTTGATATTCAGCAGTCTCAGCCTTGTAGCAACAGGAAATAAGGGCTTCATTCATGACAGGCAAATTCAAACTTCTGAGGTCATCCTTTTCTTGTACCACTTTGGCCAGTGGAACAAGCATCTGGAAAACCAGCCTAGGAACAACCAGCCTACAAGTTACATCCACTGGTCTGACAAAAATGTTTGAAAGCATTATATTCACAGTCACCTATCTCCTTGCTTTTTTATGGATTTGGAGTGCCCAATGGTGAGATTCTGAGTATCTCCATCACCAGATCATGCCATGGATTATTGGTGTTTTCTACTTCTGGAAATAGAGCCATTAGCATCTTCAAATGTAATTAAGTTAGAGAACCAATTTCAGAAACCAATTCAAGACATCTTGAATTTTTATCAGAACAGATTAAAAAACAGATCCTTAAAGTTTTGTTCCTCTAAAATTACTCTTGGTGCCAAAATCTGTATTAGTTAAGGTAACCATTGGCCTAGTCAAGTTGACATTTAAATTAACCATCACACTAACCAAAAGAAATGGTTGATAAATGTAACTACATTAAATTTAAGAACTTCTTTTCATCAAAAGATACTATAAATAATTTGAAAAACAAGTCACAAATTTGGAAAGGACAATTGCAACATAAGTAGCCACATAAAATTAATATCTAGACTATTTAAATAACTCTTGTGAATCAATCTCACTTATAATCAAATAAATAAAATTAAAAAGGCAGCATTTTATACCCACAGGATTGGTAAAACAATATCAAGTATTGATAAGGCTATTAAACAACTTACACACTTTATTAGGAGGGAAATTGGTCATAATAATCACCTTAGAAAATTATTTTACATTTCCTAATAAAATTCAGCATGCACAAATCCTATGACCCAAGAATTTTCTTAGGAATACATCCTAAAATCACACAGCAAATCTTGCCCTTGCCCAGCAAGTCCTGTACAGAAATATTCTTACCAGTAAAGCTCAGTAATAACAGCCAAAATCTGAATACAGCCCAAATACCTATCAGCATTAAAATTGAGACATCGATATGAAATAAACTTTTTTAAAAGAAATTGAAGCATCAGGGATTCCCTGGTGACTCAGTGGTAAAGAATCTGCCTGCCAATGCAGTTGCCACAGGTTCAATCCCTGATCTGGGAATTGCCACGGAGCAACTAATCCCATGTGCCACAACTACTCAATCTGTGCTCTAGAGCCTGTGAGTTGCCCATGTACCAAAAACTCTGAAGCCTGCATGCTCTAGATCTGGCACTCCACAACAAGAGAAGCCACCTCAGTGAGAAGCCTTGTGGGCACCACAACTAGAGAGTAGGCCCTGCTCACTGCCACTAGAGAAAAGCCCATGCAGCAACAAAGACCCAGCACAGCCAAAAATAAATAAATAAATAAAATTATTTTTTAATTGAGGCATTCAGATCAGATCAGTCGCTCAGTCGTGTCCGACTCTTTGCGACCCAATGAACCGCAGCACGCCAGGCCTCCCTGTCCATCACCAACACCCAGAGGTCACTCAGACTCACATCCATCGAGTCAGTGATGCCATCCAGCCATCTCATCCTCTGTCGTCCCCTTCTCCTCCTGCCCCCAATTCCTCCCAGCAGCAGAGTCTTCTCCAATGAGTCAACTCTTCGCATGAGGTGGCCAAAATACTGGAGTTTCAGCTTTAGCATCATTCCTTCCAAAGAAATCCCAGGGCTGATCTCCTTCAGAATGGACTGGTTGGATCTTCTTGCAGTCCAAGGGACTCTCAAGAGTCTTCTCCAATGCCACAGTTCAAAAGCATCAATTCTTCGGCGCTCAGCCTTCTTCACAGTCCAGCTCTCACCTCCATACATGACCACAGGAAAGACCATAGCCTTGACTAGGCGAACCTTTGTTGGCAAAGTAATGTCTCTGCTTTTGAATATGCTATCTAGGTTGGTCATAACTTTCCTTCCAAGGAGTAAGTGTCTTTTAATTTCATGGCTGCAGTCACATTAATCATGCATATATAATAGAACTCTATATGACAGTGACAATAAATATAGCTACCTGCAGCAATATTATATGGGGCACTGAGCCACTGACAAATATAACAATAGTAATAATATGTACAATTATTGTTCTTATCTTATAGATGAGGAAATTGCAATAAGAGGGATGAAATAATTTTTCCAAATTGACCCAGCTACCTAGTGAAGAAGTTATAAAGTGGATTTCAAGCCCTAAGAATATGAGGGCAGTCTATTGGGTAAAGTTTGGTATGTAAAAAAATGATTTGAGAATACATATATGCATGTTTATTATGATATGAGAAAATGTATTGGAATGATTTACATTATGTTATTCCTCTAGATACAATTAAAGGAGGGAGATTTTGATATTTCAGTATTAGCAGAATTCTTTATTTCTTAAGCTGAGTGATATGTATATGGTTGTTCCCTCTATTACAATTCTTGAGCTTATATATATATAGATACAGACATAAAGTATGTAAATATGTACACTTACACATGTTAAGTACACATACCTGTAAATGTGCTTTTATATATGTGGCATGAGTTTGTGCACATATGTATACACTCCATGCTATGGTTGGGTATGCTTTCCTCTTACTCATTTACTTTAATCTCTGAAACTCAAGCCAGGAGGAAACTTTTGTTTTACTAGAGACCTTCTTTACCAAAGTGAGTCAAAATAACCTTGCCTATAAATGGGAATGGAGAAAAACAAAAGGAAAAAAAAGAATACAAAGGAAAAATTAGCTACTATTTCAGAAAACATTATACTATCACAAAGAAGGAAATGTGAGAGAAGAGAAAATGATAGATAAGGTAGGAAGGGGGAAGAAAAGGAGAAAGAGGTAAAGATGAAGGATATTTTGAAGAGAGGAAAAGGAAAGGAAGAAGAAAAAAAGGAAAGTCAGCTAATGTTTCTCTGAGTGGATTTCATAGTTTACCTGTGAGATGCTGAAAGGAATCTGTGCCACTAGACACTTGCAAAAGGCCAACTATCATTGCTTGCTAGGAGTGGTCTCATGTACACTCAATGATCCACAATAAACACCCAATGATCAAAGTCTACTTTAACGTTTATTAGCTATCCTAGTCACCATTCCTTGATGCTTAAAGTATATATTTATTTGACATCAAATGCAAAAAGAAATTAAACAATGGTTTAAATAGATGTTTACATTGATATAAATTTTAGCAAATCAATCAGGCTCACTCTGGGAGGAAGATAGAAATCGTGTGCTCCTAGAAAGCATGTGTTTCAATATCTTTTTTCTTTAAAACTCTATGCACTGAAAAGAAATATTCCTTGGGCACCACCTGGAAAGCTTACAAATTATATTTCAGGCCCTGATTTATCACTGGGTAATAAATTTATTTATTTATTTATTACCTGACTTATTGGGTGTTTTTCCAAGATAAAATAGTAAGAATCAAAACTTATGAAATTTTTCAAACCTCTAATAATAAAAGAAATTAAACATCCTTGAGATTTCAAGTCAACAAATCTTGCGCAAACAGAGACTTCTTATAACATCCACTTTTGTAGAGGATAAGAAGAAACATGCATCCTAACATAATAATGATTGGCAACATGAATAAGAAGCCTTAAGATGTGCCTATTTTTAATATGATAAGTCCATATACAAGAACTTGACCTAAGGAAATTATCATGGATATGCTTAAAGTTTTAACTACATAAATGTCTATTTCAATGCTATTATAGTAGTGAACAACAAGGGCAATGTCCAACAACTTAAGATTAAATAGTGGCATATTTACTGAATGGAATAATAATAATTTAAATGATATCAGAGAATGGAAATCAACATCAAAAATTAAAATATTTAAGTGGAAAAATTCTTTTTAGAATCTATACATACAATTCTTCTGCCAGGTAGTTAACTTTAATATTTGAAGGAAGAAAATAGGAAGGAATAAGAGCTTCCCAGGTGATGCTAGTGGTATAGAATTTGCCCTGCAAATTCTATAAGTGGAGGAGACATAAGAAACATAAGTTCGATCCCTGGATAGGAAAACTTCCCTGGAGAAGGGCATGGCAACACATTCCAGTATTCCTGCCAGGAGAATCCCAGGGACAGAGGAGCCTGATGGATCACTGTTGATACAGTCACAAAGAGTAGGTTATGGCTGAAGCAATTTAGAATATGCACACATAGATATGAAACATGGCTGGCAAAGAATAGTGAAAGTCTCACCAGTTGCCTAAGTCCAACACTGGTTGTAAGGCTCAAAATAAAGCCTTGTTTCTTTTTCTAAAATAAATGATAAGCTATGTTCTATAAAGTACATACTATCAAAGAAGAAATGATTAAGAATATTTAAATGACCTTAGTTTATTGATGGGGAAAGCAATGGCAACCCACTCCAGTACTTTTTTTTTTTTTTTTTTTAAGATTTAGCATTAAGAAAAAAAAAATTCCTTGAAAATCTCATAGATGGAAGAGCCTGGTAGGCTGCAGTCCATGGGGTTGCTATGAGCTGCACATGACTGAGCGACTTCACTTTCATTTTTCACTTTCATGCATTGGAGAAGGAAATAGCAACCCACTCCAGTGTTTTTGCCTGGAGAATCCCAGGGAAGGGGGAGCCTGGTGGTCTGCTGTCTATGGGGTCGCTCAGAGTCGGACACAACTGAAGTGACTTAGAAGCAGCAGCTTATTGATAAGAGAAAGAGACAATTTTAATGAGTATGCAGTTTGCATACAGTCCCATTAAGACTTTCTGATCATGGCTGATGTAAAGAAACTAAAGTCAATGATGTTAAATCCCAGAAAGAAAACAAAATGTTGGCATGGTCAAAGCTCTATAGTCACAGACAATCATTCATGAGAATGCCAATAGCCCATCTGCAAAAGTGATATATTAGTCCTGGATCATTGATCTAGAACTTTACAAAGATAATTCTAATTGTTTATGTATTTTTATCCAAGAAAACAAAAAGTTTCTCTCACCTACTTGTTAAAGGAAATTTATACATTCCTTCCTATAGGAATCAGGATTGGGATAATTGTATCCAGGATTTTCAACACATCTCACATATGTATTAAAAAAAATATTATGGACTAAAAAGACAAAACATTTTACATCTGTAAGACAATGTGGTTGAAAAGTGTATGTGTTAAATAAGATGTTAAAGTCACGAAGAGCATGCATTTGTTGACCATAAACACAAACCACCAAATCTCAAAATACTAAATGTGAGCAAAAAAGGAAGTAGTTCTGGAACAACTTTACTAAACATATGGAGCTCATTTCCCCCAATAAATTGTGTGAGGCAAAATTGGAATAATCCAAGAAGTGATTGGCTAGAGCTCTTTTGTTTATGGATTATTATGAAAAGAGGGTAGTAACAACAGTCTACAAAGACCATCAGAGCAGGAAACGGCCAACCTTTTCCAAACATGTTTTCTTATGTCACTGACAGTTCCCAAACAGATTCTGCACAATGTCATTTATTGCATTTTACCTGCATTGGCACAGTGCCTAGTATACAGCAAATCCTTAATGTATATTCACTCAGTGACACCAAATAAAATCTGTATATCCCAGAATCCTTCAAACCATCATTTATCTTCAATCTGCTATGTCATTGCTCTTCAGTTCAGGTCAGGTCAGTCACTCAGTTGTGAGTCAGTTCTTCACATCAGGTGGCTGAAGTATTGGAGCTTCAGCTTCAGCATCAGTTCTTCCAGTTTATTTAAAGTTGCCCATTATTTATATCTGTCATTTTAATATAAAAAACTTAGCAAAGAATCTCATCATGCCACATCTTCTCCTTCATCCTACAATTGTTTGATGAAATTTTGTTACTTTTTCAAAAGATCTATGAGAACTACAGGAGCAGCCACTTCTTGAATAAGATCATCCTTCCTGGGACACTGAAAGTTGCTCAGTCGTGTTCAACTCTTTGAGACCCCATGGACTACAATCCATGAAATTCTCCAGGCCAGAATACTGGAGTGGGTAGTCTTTCCCTTCTCCAAGGGATCTCCCCAAACCAGGGATTAAACTCAGGTCTTCTGCATTCCGGGCAGATTCTTTACCAGCTGAGCCACAGGGAAGCCCAAGAATGCTGGAGTGGATAGCCTATCCCTTCTCCAAGGGATAGGAGTTGAACCAGGGTCTCCTGCATTGCAGGTGGGATTCTTTACCAACTGAGATATCAGGGAATCTGCCTGCAATGCAGGAGGTCCCGGTTCGATTCCTGGGTTGGGAACATCCACTGGAGAAGGGAAAGGCTACCCAACCCAGTATTATTAGTGTGGAGAATTCCATGGACTGTATAGTCTATGGGATCACAAAGCATCAGACACGACTGAGCAACTTTGACTTTCATGACAACTACAGAGTTCTGACTTGAGTTCTATCTTGTCTTCTTGTCTTTGGAGAATAAAATTTGTGAGAAAATAAACCCTGCTTTCTTTCCTTTCTACCAACTTTTCTTATGCAGAGGCACCCAAGAACATCCCTTGCAAGAAGTAGTTCAAAATGCATGGCTACCTTTCAGGGTTGCCAAGCTCTGTCAACAAAAGGAAATAGGCAAAATCCTATAAAATGCACTATATGTGATGATTCTGACAGACATGTATGTAATAAGTTACAAGATGATTCCCTCCTACCTATTCCAGCCTCCCCCTGGATCATAAGGAATATGCCATGTATTTTAATCACATTTCTTTACTAACCTTCTGGAATCTACTCTTGTAGCTGCAAAGAATAATGAGTCAAGATCTTCTCAAAGTTCCAAGCTATATATCAATCAAAAATGAGTCTCAAAAGAAAGTGTATCTTAGAAGTCCAAACTTGCTGTTCCTGCATCATTCTAATCACTGCTGGGATATAGAGGGAGATGAAGTCATTAGAGATTAACACCATACAGAAGACAAAACTAATAAGTCAAAGCAGAACTTCTACTTCCTAGAATGAAGATTACGTATAAAAGACAAGATAAAATAGTCAGTGGGAGTTTTGAGAGAGTCAATTTCTAGGTAGGTTGATAAGAAACCCAGAGTCCCCAAAGAAGAGAGAGGGATCTGGGGCTCTTGAAGAGGAGATAGGGGTCTGAAATTCTCAAAGAGGAGAAAAGAACAAACTTTTTTTTTTTTTCACATTGCTTTGTCTTGGTCAATATAACATGTATCATGCTTTGTTTGACTCTACACATGGACATCACCAGATGGTCAACACCAAAATCAGATTGATTATATTCTTTACAGCCAAAGATGGAGAAGCTCTATACAGTCAACTAAAACAAGACCAGGAGCTGACTGTGGCTCAGATCATGAACTCCTTATTACCAAATTCAGACTTAAATTGAAGAAAGTAGGGAAAACCACTAGACCATTCAGTTATGACCTAAAACAAATCCCTCATGATTATACAGTGCAGTGAGAAATAGATTTAAGGGACTAGATCTGATAGATAGAGTGCCTGATGAACTATGGAATGAGGTTTGTGACATTGTACAGGGGACAGGGATCAAGACCATCCCCATGGAAAAGAAATGCAAAAAAACACGATGGCTGTCTGGGAAGGCCTTACAAATAGCTATTAAAAGAAGAGAAGCGAAAAGCAAAGGAGAAAAGGAAAGATATAAACAACTGAATGCAGAGTTCCAAAGAATAGCAAGAAAAGATAAGAAAGCCTTCCTCAGTGATCAATGCAAAGAAATAGAGGAAAACAACAGAATGGGAAAGACTAAGAATCTCTTCAAGAAAATTAGAGATACCAAGGGAACATTTGATGCAAACATGGGCTCGATAAAGTACAGAAATGGTATGGACCTAACAGAAGCAGAAGATATTAAGAAGAGGTGGCAAGAATACACAGAAGAACTGTACAAAAAGATCTTCACAACCCAGATAATCACGATGGTGTGATCACTGACCTAGAGCCAGACATCCTGGAATGTGAAGTCAAGTGGGCCTTAGAAAGCATCACTACGAACAAAGCTAGTGGAGGTGATGGAATTCCAGTTGAGCTATTTCAAGTCCTGAAAGATGATGCTATGAAAGTGCTGCACTCATTATGTCAGCAAATGTGGAAAACTCAGCAGTGGCCACAGGACTGGAAAAGGTCAGTATTCATTCCAATCCCAAAGAAAGGCAATGCCAAAGAATGCTCAAACTACTGCACAATTGCACTCATCTTACACGCTAGTAAAGTAATGCTCAAAATTCTCCAAGCCAGGCTTCAGTAGTACATGAACCGTGAACTTCCAGATGTTCAAGCTGGTTTTAGAAAAGGCAGAGAAACCAAAGATCAAATTGCCAACAGTTTCTGGATCATTGAAAAAGCAAGAGAGTTCCAGAAAAACATCTATTTCTGCTTTATTGACTATGCCAAATCCTTTGACTGTGTGGATCACAATAAACTGTGGAAAATTCTGAAAGAGATGGGAATACCAGACCACCCGGCCTGCCTATTGAGAATTTTGTATGCAGGTCGGGAAGCAACAGTTAGAACTGGACATGGAACAACAGACTGGTTCCAAATAGGAAAAGGAGTACGTCAAGGTTGTATATTGTTTCCCTGCTTATTTAACTTCTATGCAGAGTACATCATGAGAAATGCTGGGCTGGAAGAAGCACAAGCTGGAATCAAGATCGCCGGGAGAAATATCAATAACCTCAGATATGCAGATGACACCACCCTTATGGCAGAAAGTGAAGAGGAACTAAAAAGCCTCTTGATGAAGGTGAAAGTGGAGAGTGAAAAAGTTGGCTTAAAACTCAACATTCAGAAAATGAAGATCATGGCTTCTGGTCCCATCACTTCATGGGAAATAGGTGGGGAAACATTGGAAACAGTGTCAGACTTTATTGTTGGGGGCTCCAGATTCACTACAGATGGTGACTGCAGCCATGAAATTAAAAGACGCTTACTTCTTGGAAGAAAAGTTATGACCAACCTAGATAGCATATTGAAAAGTAGAGACATTACTTTGCCAACAAAGGCCCATCTAGTCAAGGCTATGGTTTTTCCAGTGGTCATGTGTGGATATGAGAGTTGGACTGTGAAGAAAGCTGAGTGCTGAAGAATTGATATTTTTGAAGTGTGGTGTTGGAGAAGACTCTTGAGAGTCCCTTGGACTGCAAGGAGATCCAACCAGTCCATTCTGAAGGAGATAAACCCTTGGATTTCTTTGGAAGGAATGATGCTAAAGCTGAAACTCCAGTATTTTGGCCACCTCATGTGAAGAGTTGACTCATTGGAAAAGACTCTGTTGATGGGAGGGATTGTGGGCAGATGGAGAAGGGGATGACAGAGTATGAGACGGCTGGATGGCATCACTGACTCGATGGACGTGAGTCTGAGTGAACTCCGGGAGTTGGTGATGGACAGGGAGGCCTGGCATGCTGTGATTCATGGGGTTGCAAAGAGTCGTACACAACTGAGTGACCTAACTGAACTTGCTTTGTTTATCCTTAATAAGAAGGTTCTGACTAATCTTGTTTTCTCAAAATCTATATTGTGGAAGTGGGTCTGGTAAGACCTTTCTATTGTTAGTTCTAATCTTGTTAATTTAAGAGATATGTTGTGGGAATGGGTCTGGTAAAAGTATATAAGGCCTTGATAAGACTAGTGAGTGTGGGCACTCTCTGTCCCCCTCCTGATGTCTATGTCAGAAGCTTTCTCTGTCCCTTTTCATACTTTAATAAAAACTCTGCTATACAAAGCTCTTGAGTGATCAAGCCTGGTGTCTGGTCTTGAGGCTGAATCTTTTTCTTCAGAGATCACGAATCCAACATCGTTCACCATGAGCTATCTGTTTGATATGTAGTCAGGAACCCAAAGCCCATGCCCTGTGAAAACCTAGAGGGATGAGGTAGGAAGGGAAGTGAGAAAGGGGATCAGGAGGGATGGGACACATGTATACCTATGGCTGATTAATTTTTAGGTATGGGAAAAAACATCACAATATTGTAAATTAATTTCCTTCAATTAAAGTAAACAAAAATTTTAAAAAATTTAAAGGATGCAAAAATATTTTCTCTCAATGATTCTCATAGACAGTATCTTTTTATTTTGAAAGTTCACGTCTATATAAAATTGAAAGAATAGTACAAAGAACATTGATATATCATTTACCTATATAAACCCACTGTTAGTAAACTTGCTGCATCTGCTTCATCTCTCTCTATGTTGTTATTCAGTAACTCTGTCATGTCTGACTCTTTGTGACCCCATGGACTGCAGCATGCCAGACTTTCCTGTCCTTCACTATCTTCTGGAGTTGGCTCAAACTCATGTCCATTGAGTCAGTGATGTCATCCAACCATCTCATCCTCTGTTGCCCCCTTCTCCTTTTGCATTCATTTTTCCCAGCATCAGAGTCTTTTGCAGTGAGCCAGCTCTTTGCATCAGGTGGCCAAAGTATTTGAGTTTCAGCCTCAGTATCAGTCCTTCCAATGAATATTCAGAGTTGATTTCCTTTAGTATGGACTGGTTTGATCTCCTTGATGCCCAAGGGACTCTCAGAAGTCTTGTCCAATGCCACTTCTCTATATAGAAACCTACAAATACTACCTTCTGCCAAGCCATCCAAAAGTAAGCTGTGAACAGGACACCTCACCTCACATTCTCCCACTCAGCCAACACTATTACAGCATTACTTGAATTACATAGCAACATTCAATATCTAAGCCATACTCAAATGGCTCCGCTTGTCCCTGATACATTCTTAGTACCTTTTTTAAACATTCAGGATATGGTCAGACCCACATATTTGAATGCCATGTGTACATTTCATTTTCTATTGTCCCCCAAAGACCTTTATGACACTGAATCTTTTGATGAATCCAGGCTGATTGTTCTACAGAATATTCCACTTTCTGAATTTGTTTGCTTCCTCAATAGATTTGAATAAAACATTTCTATCAAGAATTCCACTTAGGTGATGCTGAGTAATCACCTACTGCATCACACCTTATGGCACCAATGTAGACTTGGCCATTGATGCAGGGCTGAGCGTCTCCATTTTATACAGCATTTGCTCCCAGATCTTTCCACTGTAAGAGGCACATGCTGTCCCATTGGAATTAACAAGTGATATGTGGTTTGAAACTTTGAAACCATGTCAATACTCTGTCACTCAATAACCTAGAATCTGGCATTTAGAGATGTTCTTCGATGAAATAACTTTACTAGGAAATTTACAAAGCAGAAAAATTTCTAATTCTATCATTCCTTCTGCATTTATTACCTGACATACTGTGATCCCTTCATGGATCACAGCCTTATCATGTTGAAGTGGTTTGCATAACTCAGTGAAGCTATGAGCTTTGCCATGCAGGACCAGCCAAGATGGAAGGATCATAATGAAGAGTTATGATAAAACATGGTCCACTGGAGGTAGAAATGGCAACCCACTCCAGTATTCTTGCCAAGAGACCCCATGGACAGTATGAAAAGACAAAGAGATATGACACCATATGATGAACCTTCCAGGTTGGAAGGTATCCAATATGTCACTGGGATGAATGGAAGTGGCTGGGCCAAAGCAGAAATGATGCTTAGTTCTGGATGAATCTAATGAAAGTCCACTGGACATTGGACATGCATTGGAGAAGGAAATGGCAACCCATTCCAGTGTTCTTGCCTGGAGAATCCCAGGGACGGGAGAGCCTGGTGGGCTGCTGTCTATGGGGTCACACAGAGTCGGACATGACTGAAGTGACTTAACAGTAGCAATAGCAATGAAAGTCCAATGCCGTAAAAAACAATATTGCGTATAAAGTGGGAATGTTAGTTTCATGAATCAAGGTAAATTGGAAGTGGTCAAGAAGGAGAAGGCAAAATTGAACATCAACATCTTAAGAATCAGTTAACTGAAATGGACAGGAGTGAGTAAATTTGATTCAGATGACCATGATATTTACCACTGTGGGCAAGAATCCCTTAGAAGAAATGGAGTACCCCTCATAGTCAACAGAAGATTCAGAAATGCAATACTGAATGCAATATTGGGTGCAATCTCAAAAATGAAAATATTATGTCTGTTCATTTCCAAGGAAAACCATTCAATATCACATTAATTCAAGACTATGCCTGAGCCGCTATTGCCAAAAAAGTTAAAGTTGAACAGATCTACGAAGACTATAAGACCTTATGGACATAACATCAAAAAAAAAAAAAAAAAAGACGTCCTTTTAATCACTGGAGATTGGAATAAAAAAGTAAGAAGTCAAGAGATACCTGGAGTAATAGGCAAGTTTGGCCTTGGAGTACAAAATGAAGCAGGATAAAGTCTGCTGAGTTTTGTCAAGAGAATATGCTTGTCATAGAAAACATCTTTTTCCAAAAACCCAAGAGATAACTCGACACATGAAAACTGCAAGGTGGTCAATATTGACAAATCAGACTGTGTTTTTTGCAGCCTAAGGGGGAGAAGCTCTATACAGCCAGCAAAAACAAGACTTGGAGTTGATTATGGCTCAGATCATGACCTCATTATTGCAAAATACAGGCTTAAATTGAAGACACTAATAAAAAACCACTAAGTCATTCAGGTATCAGTTCAGTTCAGTTCAGTCACTCAGTCATGTCCAACTCTTTGCGACCCCATGAATTGCAACAGACCAGAGCTCCCTGTCCATCACCAACTCCCAGAATTCACCAGACTCACGTCCATCGAGTCAGTGATGCCATCCAGCCATCTCATCCTCTGTCGTCCCCTTCTCCTCTTGCCCCCAATCCCTCCCAGCATCAGAGTCTTCTCCAATGAGTCAACTCTTCGCATGAGATGGCCAAAGGACTGGAGTTTCAGCTTTAGCATCATTCCTTGCAAAGAAATCCCAGGGCTGATCTCCTTCAGAATGGACTGGTTGGATCTCCTTGCAGTCCAAGGGACTCTCAAGAGTCTTCTCCAACACCACAGTTCAAAAGTATCAATTCTTCAGCACTCAGCTTTATTCACAGTGCAACTCTCACATCCATACATGACCACTAGAAAACCCATAGCCTTGACTAGACGGACCTTTGTTAGCAAAGTAATGTTTCTGCTTTTCAATATGCTATCTAAGTTGGTCATAATTTTTCTTCCAAGGAGTAAGTGTCTTTTAATTTCATTGCTGTAGTCACCATCTGCAGTGATTTTGGAGCCCCCAAAAATAAAGTCTGACACTGTTCCCACTGTTTCCCCACCTATTTCCCATGAAGTGATGGGACCAGAAGCCATGATCTTCATTTACTGAATGTTGAGTTTTAAGCCAACTGTTTCACTCTCCACTTTCACCTTCATCAAGAGGCTTTTTAGTTCCTCTTCACTTTCTACCATAAGAGTGGTGTTATCTGCATATCTGAGGCTATTGATATGTCTCCCAGCAATCTTGATTCCAGCTTGTTTCTTCCAGTCCAGCGTTTCTCATGATGTACTCTGCATATAAGTTAAATAAGCAGGGAAACAGCTTATATACAGCATTGACGTACTCCTTTTCCTATTTGGAAACAGTCTGTTGTTCCATGTCCAGTTCTAACTGTTGCTTCCTAACTTGCATACAGGTTTCTCAAAAGGCAGATCAGGTGGTCTGGTATTCCCATCTTTTTCAGAATTTTCCACAGTTGATTGTGATCCACACAGTCA
This sequence comes from Tragelaphus eurycerus, assembly GCA_935064755.1. NCBI lineage: Eukaryota > Metazoa > Chordata > Mammalia > Artiodactyla > Bovidae > Tragelaphus > Tragelaphus eurycerus. The sequence continues at coordinate 822,330 of CAKXYN010000057.1, read as the reverse complement.
AAGGCTTTGGCATAGTCAATAAAGCAGAAATAGATGTTTTTCTGGAACTCTCTTGCTTTCTCGATGATCCAGCAGATGTTGGCAATTTGATCTCTGGTTCCTCTGCCTTTTCTAAAACCACTTTGAACATCTGGAAGTTCATGGTTCACGTATTGCTGAAGCCTAGCTTGGAGAATGTTGAGCATTACTTTACTATCGTGTGAGATGAGTGCAATTGTGTGGTAGTGTGAGCATTCTTTGGCATTGCCTTTCTTTGACCTATATCATATCCCTTATGATTATACAGTGGAGATAATGAATAGATTCAAGGGATTAGATCTGATAGACAGAATCCCTGAAGAACTATGAACAGAGGTTCACAATAATATACAGGAGGCAGTGACCAAAAGCAACCCAAAGGAAAAAAAATGCAAGAAGCTAAGTGATTGTCTGAGGAGACTTCAAATAGCTGATGAAAGAAGAAAAGCAAAAGACAAGGTTGGGGAAAGGGACAGATATAACCAACTGAATGCAGAGTTCTGGATAATAGCAAGATGAGATCAGAAGACTTCATAAAAGGACAATGAAAAGAAATTGAGGAAAACAATAGAATGGGAGAGATGAGAAAAGAAAGAAGAAAACTGGAGATATCAGGGAAATTTTCACACAAGCATGGACAAAATAAAGGGCAGAAATTGTAAAGATCTAACAGAATTAAAAGAGATTAAGAAGAAGCATCAGGAATACACAAAAGAACTACACAAGAAAGGTCTTAATAACCTAGATAACCATGATGGTGTGGTCACTCATCTAGAGCCAGACATCCTGGAGTGTGAAGTTAAGTGGATCTTAGGGAGCATTCCTATGAAGAAATATAGTGGCAGTGACAGAATTCTAGATGAATTTTTTTTTTAAGATGCCATTAAATGCTATAGTAAATGTCAGAAAATTTGGACAACTCAGCAGTAGTCACAGGATTGGAAAAGGTGAATTTTCATTCCAATCTCAAAGAAGGACAATGCCAAAGAATGTCCCAACTACCATACATTTGTGGTCATTTCATAAGTTACCAAAGTTATGTTCAAAATCCTTCAAGCTAGGCTTCATCAGTACCTGAACCAGGAATTTCCACATGTACAAGCTTGGTTTAAAAAAGGCAGAGGAACCAGAGATCAAATTACTAGCATTCACTGAATCATGGAGAAAGTAAGGGAGTTCCATAAAAACATCTACTTCTGCTTCATTGACTATGTTAAAGCATTTGACTGTGTGGATCACAACAAAATATGGAAAATTCTTAGAGAGATGAGACTACCTGATCACCTTACCTGTATCCTGAGAAACCTGTATGCAGGTCAAGAAGCAACAGTTAGAACCAGACAAGAAACAATGAATTGGTTCAAAATTAGGTAAGGAGTATGATAAGGCTGTATATTGTCACCCGGCTTATTTAAATTATATGCCAAGTACATCATGAGAAATTCTGGGCTGGATGAATCACAAGTTGGAATCAAGATTGCCAAGGGAAGTATCAACAACTTCAGATATGCAGATGATACCATTCTAATGGCAAAAAGTGAAGAGGAACTAAAGAGCCTCTTTATGAGTGTCAAAGAGAAAAGTGAAAATGTTGGCTTAAAACTCAACATACAAAAGAATAAGTTCATTGGAGCCAGTCTCAATCATTTCATGGCAAATAGATGGATTAACAGTGGAAGCAGTGACAGATTTTATTTCTTGGGCTCCAAAATCACTGCCAATGGTGACTACAGCCATGAAATTAAAAGACGCTTGCTCTTTGGAAGAAAGGTTTTGACAAACCTTGACAGTGTACTAAATAGCAGAAACATCACTTTGCTGATAAAGTGTAGTCAAAGCTATGGTTCTTCCAGTAGTCTTGTACGGATGTGTGTGTTGGATCATAAAGACGGCTGATCGCCAAAGTAATGATGCTTTCATATTGTGGTGCTGGAGAAGACTCTTGAGAGTCCCTTGGACTGCAGAGATACATGAAGTCAATCCTAAAGGAAATCAACCTTTTATATTCATTGGAAGGACTGTTGCTGAAGCTGAATCTCCAATATTTTTTCCCCTTAATTCAAAGAGCCAACTCATTAGAAAAGACCTTAATGCTGGGAAAGGTTGAGAGCAAAATGAGAAGGGCCCTCCAGGGAATGAGATGGTTAGATAGCATGACTGACTCAATGGACATGAATTTGAGCAATCTCTGGGAAACAGTGGAAGACAGATGAGCATGGTATGTTGCAATCCATGAGGTTGCAAAGAGTCAGACACAACTTAGTGACTGAACATCAACATCAAAAATACAGATTTACAGAGGAGCTTTTATTTTCTCTCTTTCTCCCTCTTTTTCTCTCTTTCTTTCTAATTATGGAAACAATGAATTTTCATATTTGCTATGCTTTATTGTCCATCACAGGGCAAGTAGAATGGAAACCACAATTACAGAAAACTAATCAAACTGATCTCTTGGATCACAGCCTTATCTAAGTCAATGAAATTATTAGCCATGCCCTGTAGGGCCACCTAAGTCAGAAAGATCATGGTGGAGAATTATGACAAAATGTGGTCCACTGGAGAAAGGAATGGCAAACCACTTCAATATTCTTGTTGTGAGAACACCATAAACAGTATGAAAAGGCAAAAAGATATTACACTGAAAGATGAGCTTACAGGTAGTAGGTACCCAATCAGCTACTGGAGAAGAGCAGATAAATAGCTCCAGAAAGAATGAAGAGGCTGAGAAAAAGTGAAAACAACACCCAGTTGTGGGTGTGACTTGTGATAGAAGTAAAGTCCAATGCTGTAAAGAACAATATTGTATAGGAACCTGGAATGTTAGATCCATGAATCAAGGTAAATTGAAAATGGTCAAACAGGAGATGGCAAGAGCAAACATCGACATTTTAGGAACCAGTGGACTAAAACAGACGGGGACAAATTTAATTCAGATGACCACTATATCTACTACTATGGGCAAGAATCACTTAGAAGAAATGGAATAACTCTCATAGTCAACAAAAGAGTTTGAAATGCAGTACTTGGGTGCAATCTCAAAAACAAAAGAATGATCTCTGTTCATTTCCAAGGCAAACCATTCAATATCACAATCAGATCAGATCAGATCAGTCGCTCAGTCGTGTCTGACTCTTTGCGACCCCATGAATTGCAGCATGCCAGGCCTCCCTGTCCATCACCAACTCCCAGAGGTCACTCAGACTCACATTCATCGAGTCAGTGATGCCATCCAGCCATCTCATCCTCTGTCGTCCCCTTCTCCTCCTGCCCTCAATCCCTCCCAGCATCAGAGTCTTTTCCAATGAGTCAACTCTTCGCATGAGGTGGCCAAAATACTGGAGTTTCAGCTTTAGCATCATTCCTTCCAAAGAAATCCCAGGGCTGATCTCCTTCAGAAGGGACTGGTTGGATCTTCTTGCAGTCCAAGGGACTCTCAAGAGTCTTCTCCAACACCACAGTTCAAAAGCATCAATTCTTCGGCGCTCAGCTTTCTTCACAGTCCAGCTCTCACATCCATACATGACCACAGGAAAGACCATAGCCTTGACTAGGTGAAACTTTGTTGGCAAAGTAATGTCTCTGCTTTTGAATATGCTATCTAGGTTGGTCATAACTTTCCTTCCAAGGAGTAAGCGTCTTTTAATTTCATGGCTGCAGTCACCATTTGCAGCAATTTTGGAGCCCAGAAAAATAAAGTCTGACACTGTTTCCACTGTTTCCCCATCTATTTCCCATGTAGTGATGGGACCAGATGCCATGATCTTCGTTTTCTGAATGTTGAGCTTCAAGCCAATCTTTTCACTCTCCACTTTCACTTTCATCAAGAGGCTTTTGAGTTCCTCTTCACTTTCTGCCATAAGGGTGGTGTCATCTGCATATCTGAGGTTATTGATATTTCTCCCAGCAATCTTGATTCCAACTTGTGTTTCTTCCAGTCCAGCATTTCTCATGATGTACTCTGCATATAAGTTAAATAAACAGAGTGACATTATACAGCCTTGACGTACTCCTTTTCCTATTCGCAATAATGCAAATCTATTCCCCAACCACTAATGCTTAAGAAACTGAAGTTGAACAGTTCTATGAAGACCTACAAGAGTTTATAGAACTAACACACACACACACACACACACACACACACACACATACACAAAGACTTGTCCATTTCATCGCAGGGGACTGAAATGCAAAAGTAGGAAGTCAAGAGATACCTGGAATAATAGGCAACTTTGGCCTTGGAGTACAGAATGAAGTAAGGCACATGCTAACAGAGTTTTGCCAAGAGAAGGCACTGGTCATAGCAAACACCCTCTTCCAATAACATAAAAGATGACTCTACAGATGGACATCACCAAATGGTCAATACTGAAATCAGATTGATTATACTCTTTGTAGCCAAAGATGGAGAACATGTTTTACTTATGGAACTGCAAGAATGGACTAAAAGGGCAACTGTAATTGAAATACCAGAAGCCAGAGGCGGGAGACTTAACTCCAGAACTTTAGAACATCAGAGAACTCCAGACTCCAGGGAACATTAATAGACAAGAGTGCACCCAAAAGTCTCTGCACCTACACTGAAACCAAGCTTCACCCAAGAGCCAACAAGATCCAGTGAAAGACACACACCACAATAATTCTCAAACAAAACAGGATTATTAAAAACAGACTGTCAAAAGTCATGCTAGACCCATAGAAACTCCAAAACTCACTACTGGACACTTTGTTGCACTCCAGACAGAAGAAATTCAGTTCCACAAACCAGAACAGAGACACAAGCTCCCCCAACCAGGAAACCTTGACAAGCCAGTAGTCCAACCCCACCCAGAGGAAGCAGACTATGCAATTAAAAGGAACCACAAACTTCCAGACTGCAGAAAGGACACCCAAAACACAATAATCAAACAAATGAAATAAACAGATAAATATTCAGCGGGTGAAGGGGCATGATAAAAACCCACCAAACCAAACAAAGGAGAAGGAGATAGGGAGTCTACCTGAAAAAGAATTCAGAGTAATGATAATAAAATGATCCAAAATCTTAAAAAACAAAATGGAGCTGCAGATAAATAGACTAGAGACAAGAATTGAAAAGGTGCAAGAAATATTTAACAAGGACCTAGAAGAAATGAAGAAGAATCAATCAATAATGAATAATGTAATAACTGAGATCAAAAGCTGGAGGGAACCAACAGTCAATTAACTGAGGCAGAAGAAAGGATAAGTGAGATGGAAGATAGAATGGTGGAAATAAATGAAGCAGAGAGGAAAAAAGAAAGAAGAATTTTTTAAAATGAAGACAACCTCAGAATCCTCCGGGACAATGTTAAATGCCCCAACATTCGAATCATAGGTGTCCCAGAAGAAGAAGATAAAAAGCAAGGACATGAGAAAATGGTTGAGGATATAACAGTTGAAAATTTCCCTAATTTGGGGGAGGGAATAGCCTCTCAAGGCCAAGAAACCCAGAGAGTCCCAAATAGGAAAAACCCAAGGTAATACACCCCTAGACACATATTAATAAACTAACAAAGATCAAACACAAAGAGCAAATATTAAAAGCAGCAAGGGAAAAGCAACAAAGAACACACAAGGGGGATCCCCATAAGGATAACAGCTGACCTTTCAATAGAAACTCTTCATGCCAGAAGGGGATGGCAGGGCATACTTAAAGTGATAAAAGAAAAAAACTTACAACCAAGATTACTCTATCCAGCAAGGATCTTGTTCAGATATGAAGGAAAAATCAAAAACTTTACAGACAAGCAAAAGCTGAGAGAATTCAGTGCCACCAAACCAACTCTTCGACAAAAACTAAAGTATCTTCTCTAGACAGACAACACAACAAAGTCTTATAAAAATGAACCCAAAACAACAAAGTAAATGATAACTGGATCATACTTATTAATAATTACCTTAAATGTAAATGGCTTAAGTGCCCCAGCAAAAAGACAAAGACTGGCCAAATGGATACAAAAACACAACCCCTATACATGCTGTCTACAAGAGACCCACCCCAAACCTAGGGACACATATAGATTGAAACTGAAGGGCTGCAAAAATATATTTCATTCAAATGGGAACCAAAAGAAAGCAGGAGTAGCAATACTCATATCAGATAAAATAGACTTTGAAATAAAGATCATGATAAGAGACAAAAAAGGATATTATGTAAAGATCAAAGGATCAATCCAAAGAAGATATAAAAATTATAAATATATATGCACCCAACACAGGAGCACCTCAATATGTAAGACAAATGCTAACAAGCATGAAAGGGGAAGTTAACAGTAATACAATAATAGTGGGGGACTTTAATATCCCCACTCACACCTATATCCATTAGAGATCACATCCTGGACCTTAAATCTAGCCTTAGTAAATTCAAAAAAACTGAATTCATTTCAAGTATCTTTTCCAATCACAATGCAGTAAGATTAGATGTCAACTACAGTGGGAAAAAAAAAAAAAACTATTAAAACCACAAACATATGGAAGCTAAAGAACACGTTTGATCATGGAAGAAATAAAAAAGGAAATCAAAATATGCATAGAAACAAATGAAAATGAAAACATGATAACCAAAATCCTATGGGATTTAGTAGAAGCAGTGCTAAGAGGGAGATTCATAGCAATACAAGCCTACCTAAAGAAACAAGAGAAACATCAAATAAACAACCTAACTTTTCATCTAAAGCAACCAGAAAAAGAACTCCAAAGTAAGCAGAAAGCAAAAAGTCATAAAAATCAGAGAAGAAATAAATGAAAAAGAAACAAAAGAGACTATAGCAAAAATAAAAATAAAAACTAGTTCTTTGAGAAGATGAAATAGACAAATCATTAGCCAGACTCATCAAGTAAAAAAGGGAGAAGAATCAAATCAATAAAATTAGAAATGGAGATGGACAAATCACAACAGGTAACACAGAAGATCTTAAGAGATTACTGCCAGCAATTAAATGCCAATAAAATGGACAACTTGAAAAAAAAATGGACAAATTCTTATAAAAGTATAACCTTCCAAAAGTGAACCAGGAAGAAACAGAAAATCTTAACAGATCCATCATAAGCATGGAAATTGAAGCTGTAATCAAAAATAATCAAAAATATTCCAACAAACAAAAGCCCAGGACCAGATGGCATCACAGGTGAATTCTACCAAAAATTTAGAGAAGAGCTAAGACCTATTCTACTTAAACTCTTCCAGAAAATTGCAGAGGAAGGCAAACTCCCAAACTCATTCTGTGAGGCCACTATCACCCTCATACCAAAAACATACAAAGATGCCACAAGAAAAGCAAACTACTGGCCAATATCACTGAGGAATATCCTCAACCAAATTCTCATCAAAATTTCCCAACAAATATCCTTAACAAAATTCTAAAAAGCAGAATCCAACAACATATTGAAAAGATCATACATCATGACCAAATGGGCTTTATTCCAGGGATGCAAGGATTCTTCAATATTTGCAAATCAATCAATGTGATACACCATATTAACAAATTGAAAGATAAAAACCATATGATTATCATAATAGATCCAGAGAAAACATTTGGCAAAATTCAACACCCATTTATGATAAAACTCTCCAGCAAGCAGGCATAGAAGGACAATATTTCAACATAATAAAAGCCATGTATGACAAATCCACAGCAAACATTATTCTCAACAGCGAAATACTTGAAAGCATTTCCTCTAAAATCAGGAACAAGGCAAGGACGCCCACTCTCACCACTACTATTCCAGTTTTGGAAGCCCTAGCCACAGCAATCAGAGAATAAAAGGAAGTAAAAGGAATCAAGATCAGAAAAGAAGTAAAACTGTCACTGTTTGTGGATAACATGACCCTTGAGAGTTTACAATGATCAGTGTTGGATTCATGATCTCCAGAGATTTAGCTTCAGGAGCACAGACCAGGCTTGATCATTCAAGAGCTTTTGTGTAGCAGAGTTTTATTAAAGTATAAAGAAGGACAGAGAAAGCTCCTGACATACACATCAGAAGGGGGGCAGAGAGTGCCCCACTCACTAGTCTAAGAAAGGGAATTATATACTTTTTTAATTAGTGACTACAATAAATCAAAATAATGTCTCAAGGTTATAAAAATTTTGCCAGACCCACTCCCAAATTTACATTTTAAGATAGCAGGCTTAGAACTTAACAATTGAAAGATTTTACCAGACTCACTCCCATAATATACATTATAAGATATCAGGATTAGTCAGAAGGTTTTCAGGAGGAGAGTTCAGTTAAGTCACTCAGTCATGTCTGACTCTTTGTGAACCCAAGAATTGCATCATGTCAGGCCTCCTTATCAATCACCAACACCTGAAGTTCACTGAAACTCACGTCCATCAAGTCGGTCATGCAATCCAGACATCTCATCCTCTGTCGTCCTGTTCTCTGCCTGCCCCCAATCCCTCCCAGCATCAGAGTCTTTTCAAATGAGTCAACCCTTCACATGAGGTGGCCAAAGTACTGGAGTTTCAGCTTTAGCATCATTCCTTCCAAAAAACACCCAGGACTGATCTTCAGAATGGACTGCTTAGATCTCCTTGCAGTCCAAGGGACTCTCAAGAGGTTTCTCCAACACCACAGTTCAAAAGTAAGGTGAAAAGACAGCCTTCCGAATGGGAGAAAATAATAGTAAATGAAGCAACAGACAAACAATTAATCTCAAAAATATACAAGCAACTCCTAAAGCTCAATTCCAGAAAAATAAATGATCCAATCAAAAAGTGGGCCAAAGAACTAAATAGACATTTCTCCAAAGAAGACATACAGATGGCTAACAAACACATGAAAAGATGCTCAACATCACTCATTATCAGAGAAATGCAAATCAAAACCACTATGAGGTACCATTTCACGCCAGTCAGGATGGCTGCGATCCAAAAGTCTACAAGCAATAAATGCTGGAGAGGATGTGGAGAAAAGGGAACCCTCTTACACTGTTGATGGGAATGCAAAGTGGTACAGCCACTATGGAGAACAGTGTGGAGATTCCTCAAAAAACTGGGAATAGAACTGCCTTATGATCCAACAATGCCACTGCTGGGCATATACACTGAGAAAACCAGAATTGAAAGAGACACATGTACCCCAATGTTTATAGCAGCACTGTTTATAATAGCCAGGACTTGGAAGCAACCTAGATGTCCATCAGCAGATGAATGGATAAGAAAGCAGGGGTACATATACACAATGGAGTATTACTCAGCCATTAAAAAGAATGCATTTGAATCAGTTCTAAAGAGGTGGATGAAACTGGGGCCTATTATACAGAGTGAAGTAAGCCAGAAAGAAAAACACAAATACAGTATACTAACGCATATATATGGAATTTAAAAAGATGGCAACAATAACCCAGTATATGAGACAGCAAAAGAGACACTGATGTATAGAACAGTCTTTTGCACTCTGGGAGAGGGAGAGGGTGGGATAATTGGGGAGAATGGCATTGAAATATGTATAATATCATATTTGAAACGAGTTGCCAGTCCAGGTTCGACTCCTGATACCAAATGCCTGGGGCTGGTGCACTGGGACGACCCAGAAGGATGGTATGGGGAGGGAGGAGGGTTCAGGATGGGAAACACATGTATACCTATGGCGGATTCATTTTGATGTATGGCAAAACCAATACAATATTGTAAAGCTAAGTAAAATAAAATTTAAAAAAAAAAAAAGCATCAATTCTTTGGCGCTCAGCTTTCTTCACAGTCCAACTCTCACATCCATTCATGACCACGGGAAAAACCATAGCCTTGACTAAATGGACATTTGTTGACAAAGTAATGTCTCTGCTTTTGAATATGCTATCTAGGTTGGTCATAATTTTTCTTCCAAGGAGTAAGTGTCTTTTAATTTCATGGCTGCAGTCACCATCTGCAGTGATTTTGGAGCCCCCCAAAATTAAGTCTGACACTGTTTCCACTGTTTCCCCATCCATTTCACATGAAGTGATGGGACTAGATGCCATGATTTTCGTTTTCTGAATGTTGAGTTTTAAGCCAACGTTTTCACTCTCCTCTTTCACTTTCATCAAGAGGCTTTTTAGTTACTCTTCACTTTCTGCCATAAGGATGATGTCATCTGCATATCTGAGGTTATTGATATTTTTCCCGGCAATCTTGATTCCAGCTAGTACTTCTTCCAGCCCAGCATTTCTCATGATGTACTCTGCATATAAGTTAAATAAGCAGGGTGACAATATACAGCTTTGACGTACTCCTTTTTCTATTTGGAACCAGTGTGTTGTACCAAGTCCAGTTCTTTTTTTTTTTTTTTATTCTTTTTAATTTAATTTTATTTTATTTAACTTTACAATATTGTATTGGTTTTGCCATGTATCAAAATGAATCTGCCATGTCCAGTTCTAACTGTTGCTTCCTGACCTGCATATAGGTTTCTCAAGAGGCAGGTCAGGTGGTCTGGTATTCCCATTTCTTTCAGAATTTTCCACAGTTTATTGTGATCCACACAGTCAAAGGCTTTGGTATAGTCAATAAAGCAGAAAGAGATGTTTTTCTGGAACTCTCTTGCTTTTTCGATGATCCAGCGGATGTTGGCAATTTGATCTCTGGTTCCTCTGCCTTTTCTAAAACCAGCTTGAACATCAGGAAGTTCACGGTTCACATATTGCTGAAGCCTGGCTTGGAGAATTTTGAACATTACTTTACTAGCGTGTGAGATGAGTGCAATTGTGCGGTAGTGTGAGCATTCTTTGGCATTGCCTTTCTTTGGGATTGGGATGAAAACTGACCTTTTCCAGTCCTGTGGCAACTGCTGAGATTTCCACATTTGCTGGCATATTGAGTGCAGCACTTTCACAGCATCATCTTTCAGGACTTGAAATAGCTCAACTGGGATTCCATCACCTCCACTAGCTTTGTTCTTAGTGATGCTTCCTATGGCCCACTTGACTTCACATTCCAGGTGAAGTCTGGCTCTAGGTGAGTGATCACACCATCGTGATTATCTGGGTCGTGAAAATCTTTTTGTACAATTCTTCTGTGTATTCTTGCCACCTCTTCTTAATATCTTCTGCTTCTGTTAGGTCCATACCATTTCTTTCCTTTATCGAGCCCATGCAAATATCTTTGCATGAAATGTTCCCTTGATATCTCTAATTTTCTTGAAGAGATCTCTAGTCTTTCCTATTCTTTTGTTTTCCTCTATTTCTTAGCATTGATCCCTGAGGTAGGCTTTCTTAGCTCTTCTTGCTATTCTTTGGAACTCTGCATTCCGATGTTTATATCTTTCATTTTCTCCTTTGCTTTTCGCTTCTCTTCTTTTCATAGCTATTTGTAAGGCCTTCCCAGACAGCCATTGTGCTTTTTTGCATTTCTTTTCCATGGGGATGGTCTTGGTCCCTGTCTCCTGTACAATGTCACAAATCTCATTCCATAGTTTATCAGGCACTCTTTCAGATCTAGGTCCTTAAATCTATTTCTCACATCCACTGTATAATCATAAGGGATTTGATTTAGATCATACCTGAATGGTCTCGTGGTTTTCCCTACTTTCTTCAATTTAAGTCTGAATTTGGCAATAAGGAATTCATGGTCTGAGCCACAGTCAGCTCCTGATCTTGTTTTTGCTGACTGTATAGGGCTTCTCCATCTTTGGCTGCAAAGAATATAGTTGATCTGATTTCAGTGTTCACCATCTGGTGATGTCCATGTTTAGAGTCTTGTCTTGTGTTTTTGGAAGAGGGTGTGTGCTATGACCAGTTCGTTCTCTTGGCAAAACTCTATTAGCCTTTGCCCTCCTTCATTCCATATTCCAAGGCCAAATTTGCCTGTTACTCCAGGTGTTTCTTGACTTCCTACTTTTGCATTCCAGTCCCCTATAATGAAAAGGAAGGAGAAATTGTCCTCAAACAGGATACATTGTTTTATATAATCCTTAGAACAGAGTTTAAACTAAGTTGTTTGTTGTGTAATCATTAGTTTACTAAAGTAAAAAGTTTTATGTAAATAAGACTAAGGAATGTAAAGGGGGAAAAAAACACATTTGTCCTTCCCTCCTCCTTGAGAATTCCAGACCCCTATCTCCTCTTCTGGAGCCTCAGACCCCTCTCTCCTCCTCAGGAGCCCCAAACCGCTTTCTCCTTCTCGGGAACCCCGGGCTTCTTACCAACCTGCGTAGGAATTGACTCTGTCATCCTCTACATAGAAAACCTTAAAGACTCCCTGAGAAAATTACTAGAGCTTATCAATGAATATAGTAAATTTGTAGGATGTAAAATTAATACGCAGATATAACTTGCATTCCTACACACTAACAAGGAGAAAACAGAAAGAGGAAACTATCCTATTTAGCATTAAAATGAAAAGAATAAAGCACTTAGGAATAAATATACCCAAAGAAACAAAAGACCCTTATATAGAAAACTATAAAACACTGATGAAATCAAAATGACACAAATAGATGGAGAAATATACTATGTTCATGGATTGGAAGAATCGATATAATGAAAATGAGTATATACCCAAAGCAATCTATAGATTCAATGTAATCCCTATCAAGCTACTAATGGTATTTTTCACAGAACTACAACAAATAATTTCACAATTTGTATGGAAATACAAAAAAAAAAAAACCAAACAGCCAAACGATCTTGAGAAAGAAGAATGGAACTGGAAGAATCAACCTGCCTGAATTCAGACTATACTACAAAGCTACAGTCATCAAGACAGTATTGTACTGGCACAAAGACAAGGATATAGATCAAAGGAACAAAATAGAAAGCCCAGAGATAAGTCCACACATCTATGGACACCTCTTCTTTGACAAAGGAGGCAAAAATATGCAATGGAGAATAGACAATCTCTTTAACAAGTGGTGCTGGGTAAACTGGTCAACCACCTGTAAAAGAATGAAACTAGAACACTTTCTAACACCATAAGCAAAAATAAACTCAAAATGGATTAAAGATCTAGATGTAAGTCTAGAAACTATAAAACTTTTATAGGAAAACATAGGCAGAACACTCTCTGACATAAATTACAGCAAGATCCTCTATGATCCACCTCCCTGAGTAATGGAAATAGAAAAATAAACAAATGGGACCTAATTAAACTTAAAGCTTTTGCACAATGAAGCAAACTATAAGCAAAGTGGAAAGGTAGTCTTTGGGATGGGAGAAAATAATAGTAAATGAAGCAATTGGCAAAGAATCTCCAAAATATACAAGCAACACATGCGGCTCAACACCAGAAAAATAAATGACCCAATCAAGAAATTGGCCAAAGAACTTGGTGATCATTTTACACTACATACAAGGGTGGAGTCATTGTGTCATATACCCAGATTTAATATAGTGCTAGAAGTCACTTATACCTTAATAATAATGTGAATCAATGAATTTGTATCAGATCAGTTCAGTTCAGTCACTCAATCATGTCCAACTCCTTGCAACCCCATGAAATGCAGGACACCAGGCTTCCCTGTCCATCACAAACTCCCAGAGCTTGCTCAAACTCATGTCCATTGATTCAGTGATTCCATAGAGCCATCTCTGTTTGTCGTCCCCTTCTCCTCCTGCCTTCAATCTTTCCCAGCATGAGGGTCTTTTCCAATGAGTCAGTTCTTCACATCAGGTAGCTGAAGTATTGGAGCTTCAGCTTTAGCATCAGTTTTTCAAATTAATATTCAGGACTAATTTGCTAAGATTGACTAGTTTGATCTCCTTGCAGTCCAAGGGACTCTCAAGAATCTTCTCCAATACCACAGTTCAAAAGCATCAATTTTTCAGTGCTCAGCTTTCTTTATAGTCCAACTCTCACATCCATACATGACTACTGGAAAAATCATAGCTTTGACTAGATGGACACGTCGGCAAAGTAATGCCACTGCTTTTTAATATGCTGTCTAGGTTAACCATAGCTTTTCTCCAAGGAGCAAGCATCTTTTAATTTCATGGCTGCAGTCACCATCTGCAGTGATTTTGGAGCCCCCAAAAATAAAGTCTGTCAATGTTTCCATTGTTTCCCATCTATTTGCCATGAAGTTATGGAATCGGATACCGTGATCTTAGTTTTCTGAATGTTGAGGTTTTAAGCTAACTTTTTCACTCTCCTCTTTCACTTTCATCAAGAGGCTCTTTAGTTCTTCTTCACTGTCTGCCATAAGGGTGGTGTCATCCGCATATCTGAGTATCCACAGTGCCCAGTTGTGGATGTGACTGGTGATGGAAGTAAAGTCCAATGCTGTAAAGAATAATATTGAATTGGAACCTGGAATGTTAGGTCCATTAATCAAGGTAAATTGTATCAAATATTGACACAGATTATGTGAATTGTATTTTGACACTAATTTTATCATTCATATTGTATTTTACTTAAGCTCATTAAGAAATTAACTTGTCTTCTTGGAGTTTACATTGACATATATGAGGCAAAGTCCACCAGCCTTTAAGTGAATTATCTTCTGAATGTAATTTCCAAATGTAAAAGTAACTGTTAAGTCACACTTACTTTTTGTACTTACAAAGTATGTGTAAGTCACACTTACTTCAGCCTTTCTTTGTCTTGTTACTGCCCTAGCTTAGGTGTTTAGTTCCTCTCACTTAGACTTCAACATAACATGATAAGATGTCCTTATTTTTAGAATTCACGTGTTGAAGCATTTGACAGTGAAGAGGCAACATACCTTCAAATAGATCAGGAGGAAAAACTACAGAAAGCAAATATAGGAAAATGTTAAAAATTGAACCTAGAGACTGCATATACAGGTTTTCATTGTGCTTATCTTTCAGCTTTTCTGTGTTTAAAAATTTTATAGCAAAATAAGGAAAAATAACTCCTTAATGGATTCAACCTACTCATCCTCTAAGTCTTTGCAAAGCAACTATAATTGTCTTCTTTAAACCTAATGATAATATCACTCTCTTACTTAGAAAACTTCAGGAACTCCAAAATCACCTTGTAGCATTGGAGACACTGTTTATTAATAACACTGATGATAAGCATGGGCCCTGTGGTCAGAACACTTAGGTTCAAGTCCTAGAGTTACTACTTGTTATCTTGCGAAATGGACACATTTCTTAACCTCTCGGTGCCTCAAATTCCACATATGTGAAAAGAAGTGAAGTCACTCAGTCGTGTCCAGTTCTTTGTGACCCCATGGACTGTAGCCCACCAGGCTCCTCCATCCATGGAATTTTTCAAGCAAGAGTACTGGAGTGGGTTACCATTTCCTTCTCCAATATATGAAAAGAAGATAAATAATAACTACCTACCACACAAAGTGTCATAAGGATTAAAATGGACAAATACATGTAGCTCACAAAAGACTGTGTCCAGCACACAGTTATGTATCACTGGTAGTTTTATGTAGGTTTAAGTTATTTCCTTTCATAATATTATTTTTATTTTTATTTATTTTTTTTTTTTTTACTTTACAATATTGTATTGGTTTTGCCATACATCAACATGCATCCACCACAGGTGTACACGTTTTCCCCATCCTGAACCCCGCTCCCACCTCCCTCCCCATACCATCCCTCTGGGTCATCCTAGTGCACTAGCATACACAAAAATAAACTCAAAATGGATTAAAGATCTAAACATAAGACCAAAAACTATTATTTTTTTTTATTTTGGCTAACGTTACAATATTGTATTGCTTTTACTATACATCAAGATGGATCTGCCGCCAGTATACACGTGTTCCCCATCCTGAACCCTCCTCCCTCTCCCCTCCCCACACCATCCCTCCAGGTCGTCCCAGTGCTCCAGCCCCAGGCATTTGTTATCTGGCATCGTACCTGGACTGATGACTCGTTTCAGATATGATATTATACATATTTCAATGCTATTCTCCCCAATCATCCCACCCTCTCCCGGTCCCAGAGTCCAAAAGTCTGTTCCATACATCAGTGTCTCTTTTGCTGTCTCGTAAATAGGGTTATTTTTACCATCTTTCTAAATTCCATATATATGCGTTAGTATACTGTATTTGTGTTTTTGTTTCTGGTTTACTTCACTCTGTATAATAGGCTCCAGTTCCATCCACCTCCTTAGAACTGATCCCTTGCATTCCTGTACACTAATAACGAGAAAATAGAAAGAGAAATTAAGGAAACAATTCCATTCACCATTGCAATGAAAACAATAAAATACTTAGGAATATATCGTCCTAAAGAATCTAAAGACCTATATATAGAAAACTATAAAACACTGGTGAAAGAAATCAGAGAGGACACTAATAGATGGAGAAATATACCATGTTCATGGATTGGTAGAATCAATATAGTGAAAATGAGTATACTACCCAAAGCAATTTATAGATTCAATGCAATCCCCATCAAGCTACCAATGGTATTCTTCACAGAGCTAGAACAAATAATTTCTCAATTTGTATGGAAATACAAAAAACCTCGAATAGCCAAAACTATCTTGAGAAAAAAGCAAAATGGCTGTCTGGGGAGGCCTTACAAATAGCTGTGAAAAGAAGAGAAGTGAAAAGCAAAGGAGAAAAGGAAAGATATAAACATCTAAATGCAGAGTTCCAAAGAATAGCAAGAAGAGATAAGAAAGCCTTCTTCAGTGATCAATGCAAAGAAATAGAGGAAAACAACAGAATGGGAAAGACTAGGGATCTCTTCAAGAAAATCAGAGATACCAAAGGAACATTTCATGCAAAGATGGGCACGATAAAGGACAGAGATGGTGTGGACCTAACAGAAGCAGAAGATATTAAGAAGAGGTGGCAAGAATACACAGAAGAACTGTACAAAAAAGAGCTTCAAGACCCAGATAATCATGATGATGTGATCACTGACCTAGAGCCAGACATCTTGGAATGTGAAGTCAAATGGGCCTTAGAAAGCATCACTACGAACAAAGCTAGTGGAGGTGATGGAATTCCAGTGGAGCTATTCCAAGTCCTGAATGATGATGCTGTGAAAGTGCTACACTCAATATGCCAACAAATTTGGAAAACTCAGCAGTGGCCACAAGATTGGAAAAGGTCAGTTTTCATCCCAATCCCAAAGAAAGGCAATGCCAAGGAGTGCTCAAACTACCGAACAATTGCACTCATCTCACACGCTAGTAAAGTAATGCTCAAAATTCTCCAAGCCAGGCTTCAGCAATATGTGAACCGTGAACTTCCTGATGTTCAAGCTGGTTTTCGAAAAGGCAGAGGAACCAGAGATCAAATTGCCAACATCCGCTGGATCATGGAAAAAGCAAGAGAGTTCCAGAAAAACATCTATTTCTGCTTTATTGACTATGCCAAAGCCTTTGACTGTGTAGATCACAATCAACTGTGGAAAATTCTGAAAGAGATGGGAATACCAGACCACCTGATCTGCCTCTTAAGAAATCTGTATGCAGGTCAGGAAGCAACAGTTAGAACTGGTCATGGAACAACAGACTGGTTCCAAATAGGAAAAGGAGTACGTCAAGGCTGCATATTGTCACCATGTTTATTTAACTTATATGCAGAGTACATCATGAGAAATGCTGGACTGGAAGAAACACAAGTTGGAATCAAGATTGCTGGGAGAAATATCAATAACCTCAGATATGCAGATGACACGACTCTTATGGCAGAAAGTGAAGAGGGGCTAAAAAGCCTCTTGATGAAAGTGAAAGTGGAGAGTGAAAAGGTTGGCTTGAAGCTCAACATTCAGAAAACGAAGATCATGGCATCTGGTCCCATCACTGCATGGGAAATAGATGGGGAAACAGTGGAAACAGTGTCAGACTTTGTTTTTCTGGGCTCCAAAATCACTGCAGATGGTGACTGCAGCCATGAAATTAAAAGACGCTTGCTCCTTGGAAGGAAAGTTATGACCAACCTAGATAGCATATTCAAAAGCAGAGACATTACTTTACCAACAAAGGTTCGCCTAGTCAAGGCTATGGTCTTTCCTGTGGTCATGTATGGATGTGAGAGCTGGACTGTGAAGAAGGCTGAGCGCCGAAGAATTGATGCTTTTGAGCTGTGGTGTTGGAGAAGACTCTTGAGAGTCCCTTGGACTGCAAGAAGATCCAACCAGTCCATTCTGAAGGAGATCAATCCTGGGATTTCTTTGGAAGGAATGATGCTAAAGCTGAAACTCCAATATTTTGGCCACCTCATGCGAAGAGTTGACTCATTGGAGAAGACTCTGATGCTGGGAGGGATTGAGGGCAGGAGGAGAAGGGGACGACAGAGGATAAGATGGCTGGATGGCATCACTGACTCGATGGATGCGAGTCTGAGTGACCTCCGGGAGCTGGTGATGGACAGGGAGGCCTGGCGTGCTGCGGTTCATGGGGTCGCAAAGAGTCGGACACGACTGAGCGACTGATCTGATCTGATCTGATCTGATCTTGAGAAAGAAGAACGGAACTGGAGGAATCAACCAGAAACTATTATTTTTAAAGGATCCTGTGGTCACAAGCCTTTAGAAAATGCCAGATTAAATTAAGTAAAATGAAAATCTTGACTGTATGAATTCTAATTACAATTAAATATCTTAGTGTCAATAATGAATCTTCAGATATGTGAATCTCACATTCAGTGCATCTCCTTGGACAAGTACATTGTAGATGTGACTTAGGGAACTGCTGAAGTAGGAAATAAATTCTCAATTCCTTCACTTGATTTTGAAGGGCTTCCAGGACTAAGTTCTACCCACCTGCTAGCCTCTCAGTCTTCTGCTTTCACTTACTTTGCTCTTCAGCCAAACGTCAATCCCTGCCACATCCCAGTGTGCCATTCATTTCCCCAAGAGTGCTTTTCTGTCTGCCTGTGGAAATTTTTCTCCTATCTCCACCCATCAAAACCCGCTCAGGTCGAGTTGCCTTTACAAAGACCACCCAGAAGCTCCCAGGTAAAATTAATTTTCTATCCTTACTCCCACTGCATATTTTGTTTGTTGCTGTTTAGTTTAGAAGCTATTTTCAACCCTTTTGCAGCCCCAGGGACTGTATCCTGCCAGGATAATACATAAACATGTGGAACATTATTGACTATCAAAATCTGTGCTCACACAATTTGATTCAGAATAGAAAAAATAAGAGAAAGAATAACTTTTAAAATAATAGCTATTTTGGCTGCTGCTGCTAAGTTGCTTCACTCGTGTCTGACTTTGTGAGACCCCATAGACAGCAGCCCACCAGGCTCTGCAGTCCCTTGGTTTCTCCAGGCAAGAACACTGGAGTGGGAAGGTGGGCAAAATGGTGAAGTAAGAAGACCCTGACCTCACATCTTCCTTCTGTCACACTAAAAAAAGTACAACTATTTGCAGAGCAACTACCAATCAGAATGGCCTGAAAACTAATAGTAGAAAAGATTCTCTGCAACAAAATATATGAAGAAGGAACTAAATTGAGATTAGTTGGAGGGGCAGAGTCCCAGTCTAGTCTAGACCCATATCCTTGGTCCATGATTCACAAAGAGGAAGATAATCAATCACAATTGCAGAGGTTCTCACCAAGGAGTGATGGATCCAAGCCCCACATCAGGATTGCAACCCAGAGGTTGTGCACCAGAATTACAAGGCCCCAGGATGTCTAGTTTTGAAAGCCAGTGGGGCTTGCATGGGGGAAAGATGTAGGGCTATAGTAAGCAGAGACTTTGCCCTTAAAAGACACACTCAAAATCTCACACACTCCAAGTCTCCCAGTGCAGAGACAGTAATTAGAAAGGAGTCTGTCAGACCCACTTGCTTGCTGATCTTTGAGAGGTTCCTAGAGAGACAACTGAGACTCTCTCTGGTGACAGAGACACTTGTGACAAGTATTTTGAGAATCTCATTCTACCATGAGGCCACTAGTGCTGGCAAGCACCATCTTGGTGTCCTTCTAACTTATTAGTGTCAGAGGCTTACTCACACACAGGTAAGTTAACACCAGTCCTGGGACATCCTGGGCCAAACTGGCAGCCATAGAGGGACCCAGTCCCACACACTGAAGAGCTAGGCTCCTGCCCCCACAGCCAGCTGTGCTGAATCCCAGCCCCACCCACTAGTAGGCTAGTAGCCAACCAAGCCAAAGGTCAGCCCCCACTACCATTCTCATAATAGCCCCACCACAACAGAAGGGCCAACACAGCACACAGGGTAGCACCTCGAGTATATAGCTCCGGTGATAAGAGAGAGTGCTGCTGGGCCACATAAGGCATCATATACATAAGACCATTTCTCCAAGATCTGAGAATTTGTCTGACCTACCTAACACATAGAAATAAATACAGACGATTAGGCAAAACGGGGAGAGAAAGAAGTACGTTCTAAATAAAGAAACAAAGCAACACTTTACAGGAAGAACTAAACAAAGTGGAGATAAGCAACCTACCTAGTAAAGAATTCAAGGTAATGATCATCAAGATGCTCAATGAACTCAGGAGAACAGAAGATGAACATAGAGAGAACAAAGTGTTGGAAAATACAAAGAAGAACCAGAGTTGAGGATTACAATAACTGAAATTTCAAAATACACTGGAAAGAATCAAAAGTAGATTAGGTGATAACATAATCTATATATTCAATGCAACCTCTGTCAAAATTCCACTGACATTTATCACAGAGCTAGAACAAAAAATGCTATAATGTGTATGGAAATAAAAAAAAAACAAGAATAATTAAAATAATATTGAGAAAGAAGAAAAAAAAGAAGAGGTATTATGCTTTCTAATTTCAAACTGCAGTTTGAAATATGCAAATCTACAGTAATCAAAATAGTATGGGAGGGGACATACGTATTCTGCTGCTGCTGCTGCTGCTAAGTCGTGTCAGTCGTGTCCGACTCTGTGTGACCCCAGAGACGGCAGCCCACCAGGCTCCCCTGTCCCTGCGATATATGCATACTTATGGCTGATTCATGTTATGTTTGGCAGAAACCAACACAACATTGTAGAGAAATTATCCTTCAATTAAAAATAAATAAATTTAATTATATTTACAAAAAAAAAAAAAAAAACAGTATGGTACTGGAACAAAGATAGATATATATAGATCAATAGAATAGAATAAACAACCCAGAAAGAAATACACGCCTATATAGTCAATAGAGACAAGACTATACAATGGGAGAAAGACAGCTTCTTCAATAAATAATGGTGGGAAAACTGAACAGCTATGTGTAGTAGATTATGTGCAGTGGATTACTTTCACACACCATACAAAAATAAATAAATAAACTCAAAATTGATTAAAGCTGTAAATGTCATATCTAAAACCATAAGACTCCCGAATGAAAACATAGGTAGTAAAGGATTTTGACATCTGTCCTAGCAGTATTTTTTTTCAATCTATCTCCTCACACAAGTGCAACAAAAGCAAAAATAAACAAATCAAACTAAAATGTTTACTCAGAATTGCTTTGGCAATTCTGGATATTTTGTGGTTCTGTATAAAATTTAGGATTATTTGTTGTAGTTTTATGAAAACATCATGGGTATTTTCCTTGCATATTTTATGAAAATATCATGGGTAATGTCCAAAAAGAGTCAGACATGACTGAACTAACATGGGTATTTTGACAAGGATTACAATCTGTAGATCGCTTTAAGTAATATGGCCATTTTAACAATATTAATTCTTCCTAACCCAAGAGCATGAGCTATCTTTCCATTTCTTTGAATCATCTTCAGCTTCCTTTATCAGTGTTTTATGGTTTTTAACATATATGTCTTTCACTTCCTCAGTTAAGTTTATTCCCAGATTTTTTTTGATGCAATTTTAAATGAGATTTTATTTTACTCTCTATCTCATATTTCATGGTAGTGTAAAAAAATGCAACAGATTTCTGTGTGTTAATCTTGTATCCTGATACCGTGCTTAATTTATCAGTTCTAATAGTTTCATGTGTCATTTTAAAAAGAAGGTTCACACCAGTCATAAAGGCTATCTTCAAAAAGTCTTCAAATAATAAATGGTAGAGAGGGTGTAGATTCTGACACTCTTGATAGGCATGCAAAGTGGTGCAGACACTATGAAAAATAATATAAAGACTTCTTAAAAAATAAAATAGAGCTACTAAATGGTCCAGCAATTCGGCTTTTGGGCATATATCCAGAAAAGGTGAAATTCTAATTTGAGAAAGATATATGTACCCCAGTGTTCATAAAAGAACTATTTGCAATAGCCAAGATATGGAAACGACCTAATTGCCCATCACTGGACAATTAATATAAGAAGCTATATGTAATGGAGATTGCCTTTTGCAGCAAATCTATGGACCTAGAGAAAATCATACTAAGTGAAGTAAGTTAGACAGAGAGATGCAAGTATTATATCATTTATATGTGGAATCTAAAAAGTAATAAAAATTAATCTATAAAGAAAACAGAAACAGAATCACAGGCAGAAAACAAACTTATGGCTATCAAAGAGGAAAAGGGTGGGAGGAAGATAAATTAGGAGTATGAGATTAATAGATACTAGTTCAGTTCAGTTGCTCAGTCCTGTCCAACTCTTTGCAACCCTATGGATTGCAGCATGCCAAGCTTCCCTATTCATCACCAACTCCTGGAGCTTGCTCAAACTCATGTCCATCTAGTCAGTGATGCCATTCAATCATTTTATCCTCTGTTGTCCCCTTCTCCTCCTGCCTTCAATCTTTCTCAGCATCAGGTCTTTTCCAACAAGTCAGTTCTTCACATTAGGTGGCCAAAGTATTGGAGTTTCAGCATCAGTCTTTCCAATGAACATTCAGGACTGATTTCCTTTAGGATGGACTTGTTTGATCTCCTTGCAGTCCAGGGGACTCACAAGAGTCTTCTCCAACACCACAGTTCAAAAGTATCAATTCTTTGGTGCTCAGCTTTCTTTATGGTCCAACTCTTACATTCACATATGACTACTGGAAAAACCAAGTTTTGACTAAAAGGGCCTTTGTTGGCAGAGTAATGTCTCTGCTTTTTAATATGTTGTCTAGATTGGGTCATACCTTTTCCTCCAAGGAGCAAGCATCTTTTAATTTCATGGCTGCAGTCACCGTCTGCAGTGATTTTGGAGCCCAAGAAAATAAAGTCTGCCAATGTTTCCATTGTTTCCCCTTCTATTTGCCATGAAGTGATGGGATCAGATGCCATGATCTTAGTTTTTTGTTTTTTTTTTTTTTTTGGGTCAGATCATGAGCTCTTTGTTGCAAAATTCAGACTTAAATTGAAGAAAGCAGGGAAAACCACTAGACCATTCAGGTATGACTGAAATCAAATCCCTTATGATTATAAAGTGGATGTGACAGATTAGGGATTAGATCCAATAGACAGAGCCCCTGAAGAACTGTGAGCAGAGGTTTGTGACATTGTACAGGAGATAGTGACCAAGACCATACCCAAGGTGGGGAAAAATGCTAAAAGGCAAAATGGTTGTCTGAGGAGGCCTTACAAATATCTGAGAAAAGAAGAAAATGAAAGGCAAAGGAGAAAAGAAAGCTATACCCATCTGAATGCAGAGTTCCAAAGAATAGCAAGGAGAGATAGGAAAACTTTACTCGGTGGTTAATGCAAAAAAATAGAGGAAAACAATAGAATGAGAAAGACTAGAGATCTCTTTAACTGTTTACAATAGCCAGGACTTGGAAGCAACCTAGATGTCCATCCACAGATGAATGGATAAGAAAGCTGTGGTACATATACACAATGGAGTATTACTCAGCCTTTAAAAAGAATACATTTGAATCAGTTCTAATGAGGTGGATGGAACTGGAGCCTATTATACAGAGTGAAGTAAGCCAGAAAGAAAAACACAAATACAGTATACTAACGCATATATATCGAATTTAGAAAGATGGTAACAATAACCCTGTTTACAAGACAGCAAAAGAGACACTGATGTATAGAACAGACCTTGGGACTCTGGGAACGGGAGAGGGTGGGGTGATTTGGGAGAATAGCATTGAAATATGTATAATATCATATCTGAAACGAGTCGCCAGTCCAGGTACAGTGCCTGATAACGGATGCCTGGGGCTGGTGCACTGGGACGACCCAGAGGAATGGTATGGGGAGGGAGGAAGGAGGAGGGTTCAGGATGGGGAACACATGTATACTTGTGGCAGATCCATTTTGATGTATGGCAAAAGCAATACAATATTGTAAAGTTAAGCAAAATAAAATTTAATTAAAAAAAAAGAAAGAAACTGGAAAAAAAAAATAAGAAAAGAAAATTAGAGATACCAAGGGAACATTTCATGCAAAGATAAGCACAATACAGGACTGAAATGGTATAGACCTAACAGAAGCAGAAGATGTTAAGAACAGGTGGCAAGAACACAAAGAAGAACTATACAAAAAAAAATCTTCATGACCCAGATAACCACGATGGTGTGATCACTCACCTAGAGCCAGACATTCTGGATTGTGAAGTCAAGTGGGCCTTAGGAAGCATCACTACAAAGGTAGTGGAGGTGATGGAATTCCAGTTGAGCTATTATAAATCCTTAAAGATGATGCTGTTAAAATGCTTCACTCAATATGCTAGCAAATGTGGAAAACTCAGTAGTGGTCACAAGACTGGGAAAGGTCAGTTTTCATTCCAATCCCCAAAAAGGCAAGGCCAAATAATGTTCAAACTACCACACAACTGCACTCATCTCACACTCTAGGAAAATAATGATCAAAATTCTCCAAGCCAGGCTTCAACAGTGCATGAACCAAGAACTTCCAGATGTTCAACCTGGATTTAGAAAAGTTAGAGGAAACAGAGATTAAATTGCCAACATCCATTGGGTCATAGACAAAGCAAGAGAATTCCAGAAAAACATTTACTTCTTCTTTACTCACTATGTGCATCACATCAAACTGTGGAAAATTCTTCAAGAGATGGGAATACCAGACCACTTTACCTGCCTCCTGAGAAATCTGTATGAAGGTCAAGAAGCAACAGTTAGAACCAGATGTGGAACAATGTACTGGTTCAAAATTGGGAAAGGAGTACTTCAGGGCTCTATATCGTCACCCTGCTTATTTGACTTATTTGCAGAGTAAATCATGCAAAATGCTGGGCTGGATGAGTTGGAATCAAAATAGCTGGAATCAAGCTTGCTAGGAGAAATATCAATAACCTCAGATATGCAGATGACATACCCTTATGGCAGAAAGTGAAGAGGAACTAAAAAGCCTCTTGATGAAAGTGAAATAGGAGGGTGAAAAAGTTTGCTTAAAACAGATAATAACAACTATACATAAAATAGATAAGCAACAAGATTTGCTATATAATGGAGGGAATTGTAGTCAATATTTTGTGATAACCTACAATGGATGTATATAAATTTTATATATATATATATATATCACTTTTATGTACACCTGAAACTAACACAATATTGTAAGTCAACTTTCTATACTGTACTTTCTGTGCTAATTTTTAAAAATAAAGAACTTTTTCCACTTCTCTATTTGAATGCTATAAACTAACAAAGAAATGAACTCTGTAAACAAACTGAACATTTTGATTTCACATTAGTAATGGCAATAGGCAAGGTGCAGAAACCAAAACTTACTACAGAGAAAGTAAATGTTATTTGGGCAGCATATCTCATTGACATGAAATCCAGTGGGAAATGGTAATTTGATATGTTCATATTCTGATCATCTGGAAATATTGTTTTTGTTCAGTTGCTCAGTCATCTTTGACTCTTTGCAACCCCATGGACTGCAGCATGCCTGCCCTCTTCCCTGTCCTTCACTGTCTCTTGGAGTCTGCTCAAACTAATGTCCATTAAGCTGGTGATGCCATCCAATCATCTCATCCTCTGTGGTCCTCTTTTCCTCCTGTCCTGAGTCTTTCCCAGCATCATGGTCTTTTCCAATGAGTCAGTTCTTCACATCTGGTGATCAAAGTACTGGAGCTTCAGTTCCAGCATCAGTCCTTCCAATAAATATTCAGGGTTGATTTCCTTTAGGAAAAGAGTGAATGATACACATCTGATGAGCTGTTGTAGAACTTCCCTATAGGAAGCTTCTAAGTTTGATTTGTGTTGGAGAAATTTTGATCAAAAAAGAAACATGTGCATGGGATTTGAATATAGTCCAAAAAGTGGCCTTCTTGGGCCCCAAATCATGTAATTCTAGAAGAGAGCATAAGGAGAGTAATGTCTGGAGAACTCGTGGAGTTAACCAATAAATATCTACCTAGAATTTCTAATCTCTCAGGCAATAAGCAATTTGATATTTTATATGAGAACCTGTACATTAGAAACAAAATGCCCTACCAAAAATTGTTGCTATAAATTCTGTAAGCTTTAAGCACTGGGAGTGATTCCAAAGCAAAAGGAAACAACTAAATGGTGTACAGATAACATTTCACTCCCATGCAGTAGTGACATTAGCAGAGCTTATTTTAAGCCAGGCCAAGGCAGGCTGAGCAGTAGAGATTTTGGCTATTTTCAGAAGGCGGCTAAAGGCATTTGTAGAAAATAATAACATGAAAATTCTATGGACTTATATAGATTAAATCACAAACTAGGTTTTCTGGAAATATAAAGGCAGTGAAAGGGTCATCTTGTTATTGTTCAAAGGTATTATGGTACTCAAATGACTGAACTAATAATAAGTGAAGCAGAGAAGGAAGAATCTGACTCTCTAGCTTTTCCAGACATCATTGAGCTAATCATGACTTAGAGGTTTGACTCTGTTTGGAAATTTTAAGTGGATATGAAAGAATTGTCAGGGTTCAAAATCTTCATGGAAGCAAATTTAAAAACATAATTACCTTGGGTCTTTCAAAAAGCACGGGTGGGGGGTGTCAGGGAATGCATTTGTCTATGTTATCATTTGAAATAACAAGTATGTTCTCATATGGTTTTCTTCTTCCTACTCCTGAAATGTGAATTGCAATCTTAAAGCCTTCAGCTATGAGTAATATACTTCAGATGTGATCTCCTGAAGCAAATAGTTTCTGTAGAAGGAAAAAGCTGGAATAATGGTCTGAAGAGCTTGAAAGATGACTTCTTTCATATCATGGATTGGCCACTAAAGATGCACTAGGTTGTATCTTTAGTTAAGACTCCAAGCTTCAGTTTTCTAATCTAAAAAATGGGATAAATTATACCTACCATACAGTATTGTACCCCACTGCAGTACTCTTGCCTGGAAAATTCCATGGACAGAGGAGCCTGGTAGGCTGCAGCCCATGACGTCGTGAAGAGTCAGATACAACTGAGCGACTTCACTTTCACTTTTCACTTTCATGCATTGGAGAAGGAAATGGCAACCCACTCCAGTGTTCTTGCCTGGAGAATCCCAGGGATGGGGGAGCCTTGTGGGCTGCCGTCTATGGGGTCGCACAGAGTCAGACACAACTGAAGCGACTTAGCAGCAGCAGCAGCAGCAGCAGATACAGTATTGTAAAGATAAAATAAGATAATGCATGTACAGTGCTTTACTTGTAATAAATCTGCTTTTATATTTCAGTCTTTTTATTTGAGAATCTAGGTAAAACCATGTTGTTGTTGTTCAGTCACTCAGTCGTGACCAACTCTTTGCAATCCCATGGATTTCAGCATGCCAGCCATGATAGATAGTAAGTACATATTTTAGTATCTAATACAGTCTATTTTCTCAACCAGAAACGTGTCTGACTGCTTCCATATTCTTCATCATAAAATTTAATTCCCTGGTGATGCAAAGCAATAAAATCACTGTGTGATTATGACCATCAAAGTCTTGTGTGTGCTAAATCACTTCAATTGTTCTTTGTGAACCCACGGAGTGTAGCTCACCAGACTCTTCTCCAGGCAAGAATACTGGAGTGGGTTGCCATGCCCTCCTCCAGGTAATCTTCCCAACCCACGGATCAAACCCACATGTCATGTTTCCTAAATTGGCAGGCTTGTTCTTTACTACTAAGCCACCTGGGAAGCCCTACCATTGAAGCCTTAACTGTTTATCATTCAAGTACTTTGAGTAACTTTTCATATTCTCATCTGATTCTCATGGTAAAACTAGCTTTATGTCTGTTTTTGTTAAAGCAGGCAATAAAGCACAAAAACTTAAACAATCTGCTTCTAGTTACACAGCTTCTAAGTGGCAGCCCTGAAATTCAATCCCAAGTAGTCTGACTCAAGGGCCCATACTCTCAGAAACTATTACCTACAATGATAAACACACACTCAGTTCCCAGAATACTTTTGTTCCCAATGAGAGAGACAATGTGTGCTGCATCACCTGATAACAACTGCCCTCAGACCTCTCCTGCTATCTCACACACACATGTACAAAGTCATTTTCAATGATAATGCTCACACCTCATTTTCATATGAGATTCTTTAAGAACTACCAGGAAAAGTGCTAGGATTTCACTTACTTCAATACTGCATTGAAAGTTTATATGCCTATTAAAGGAAAGCTACTTTCTGACTCCAAGAATCTTGTCTGTGTGTTGTGTTAGCATATCCAACTTTTTGTAACCCCATGGACTTTAGCCCGCCAGGCTTTTCTGCCCATTGAATTCTCCAAGCTAGAATACTGGAGTGCAGTGCCATTTCTTTCTCCACCAGAATTTTGTCTGGTATCTAACAAAGAAAGCCTGTCATTAGTCTGTTCCTCCATTTTTCACTTCATTGGTGGATTAGTAGATTAGTGATGCCATTAAGGGAAGAGTTATTTCTATCACTGGCCACCAGCTAATTTCTTCATCCTTCAGATGCCCTCGGGAATGTCACTTCTTCAGAGAAAACTTCCATTCCCCTTCACAGACTTAAGCTACTCACTCATCCAGCTTGCAACTTTCAATACCATGAAATGGTAATGATATCAATTCCTAAATTTATACCTCCAACTGAGACAAAGTACTGACCTCTGCATGATCAACACACACTTCAATCTTGACATGTCCTAAACTGAATTTCTGGTCCTTAACCTCAAAACCTGCCCCATCCTCAGTCTCTCTCATCTCAGTTAGTGGCTCCTCTACTTTTAAGTTGGTCAAACCAAATGTCTGTCCAACAGACAAATGATTGTGCCTCCTCTCTTTATCTCCTGCGCTCTTTAAAAATGTTCCATCCAAAACTAGAAAAAATGGTACTTGATGAACCTAGTAGAGAATGGACTTATGGACACAGCAGGGTAAGGTGAGGATGGGGTGAACTGAGAAAGTAGCATTTACATATATGCACTGTCACTGGTGAAATAATTAGTGGGAAGTTGCTGAATAGCACAGGGAGCCCAGTCTGGTGCTCTGTGATGACTTAAAGGGATGGGATGAGGGGAAGGAATGGAGACTCAGGAAGGAAGGGATACATGTATAATTATGACTGGGTCACATTGCTGTATGGCAGAAACCAACACAAAATTGTAAAGCAATTTTCAACCAATCAAAAAAATAAATAATTAAAAAATAAATTCCATCCAATCCTTTAGGAAATTCTATTAGCTGTACCTTCAAAGACTAGCCTGAATTTTACCACTTCTTAATACCATTTACATCCCTACTACTATAATATTTCTCTAAATTTTGGGTATCTTGGCTTCCTTCTTTGATCCTTTAAAGCTGTTGTCATGACAGCCAGAGTGATCCTCTTACAAGTAAGATGATGTCTCTATTCAGAACATTCATAGCTCCTGGCTCTGACCAAGATAGTATTTCAAAGGTCTACAAGGCCCTACGTGGTCTGCCACTCACTACCTCTCTGACAAGTCCCCTAAATCTCTCTATTCCTTCCAGCCACATTGGATTCCATGCAGCTCCTTGAACTCACCAGATGTGTTCCTACTTGCTCCAGAGGTTTGCACTTGCTCCTCTCTGACCACAACTCTTTTCCTCATTTCTTTCAAGTTTTCAGGCACACTTCGCCCTCTCAAAAAGGCCTTTTCTCACTGTAGCATTAAAAATTGCAGATTCTTACTCTGTGCTGTTTTTCTCCTTTCACAGCTTTATACTTCTCCATAGCACTTATATTGGAAGCAATATACTACAAAATTAGCTTCTTTTGTTTGTATCACTAAAGAAATAAATCAAAAGAATTCAATATGGAAATCTTTCTTCAAAAGCTTGCTCGAATCTGGGAGGTATCTTCCAAGACTAAGAAATTTCTTTCAAGGATAAGAAAGAAGAATGTTATAGGATTATTTCAGCATATTCCAAACAGAAAAATCAAGTTACAAGCCTGAATTATCTGAAGCCTGAAAGAAAAGAGGTTAGAAAATTTTTTACTCCTAAGAGCAAGCTGACTTTGCTCTTTTATTTTTAAAAATTTGGTGTACATTTGATATATTTTTGTGTTTTTGTTTTGTTTTTACTCCTAGTACACAATTAACCCTCTCAAGACAGTTGTCCTTAAACTGTGAAAGCAAACGTTAAACTTGCTTTGAAATTGGGGGAAGAAAATTTTCTTAGCTTTTTGTTGGTGTTATATTGCCATCTAGTGATATGACTAGCACACAGCTAAAAGGCAAAGTAACAATAAAATCTCCACAAGGCTTTTCCTTTCCTTTACTTTCTAAAATTTTATTTTTTGTTTTTTGTTTTTTAATTTTACTGGAGTGTGGCTGATTTACAATGTTATGTTAGTTTTATATGTATAGAAAAAAATGAATTAGCTATGCATATACATATATCCGTTCTCTTTTAGATTCTTTTCCCATTTAGGTCATTATAGAGTGTTAAGTTCCTAATAGTTATCTATTTTATATATAGTATTGTGTATATATCATTCCCTTTCCCATAGCTCCTTATATCCATACGTATTTTCTACATCTGTGATTCTGTTTTATAAGTTCATTTGTCCCCTTTTATTAGATCCCATATATAAGTGCACATATAGGGCTTTCCAGGTGGTGTTGGTGGCAAAGAACCCGCCTACCAGTGCAGGAGACTTAAGAGACACAGGTTTGATCCCTGGGTTGGGAAGATCCCCTGCAGGAGAGCTGGCAACTCTCTTCAGTATTCTTGCCTGGAGAATTCCATGGACAGAAGACTCCAGTGAAGTAAGTCTGAAACCACTGCACTGCACATAAGTGATATATATTTTTCTTTGTCTGACTTACTTCACTGACTTTACTTCAATCTCTAGGCTCATCCATGCCACTGCAAATGGCATTACTTCATTCTTTTTTATGACTGAGTAATATCTCATTGTACTTTATCCATTCCTCTGTTGATGGACATTTAGGCTCCTTCCATGTCCTGGCTATTGTAAATAGTATTGCAATGAATATTGGGGTGCATGTATCTTTTCAAATTATGGTTTTTTCCAGATATATGGTCAAGAGTGGGATTGCTGGATCATATGGTAGTTCTAAAGTAAATATATACAAATGGTACCTAATTAAACTTAAAAGATTTGCACAGCAAAGGAACCATAAACAAAACAAAAAGGCAATCACAGAATGGGAGAAAATGTTTGCAAATGAAGTGACTGACAAGGGGTTAATCTCCAAAATAAGCAGCACATGCAGCTCACTATCAAAAAAAAAAAAAAAAAATCAAAATGGACAAAAGTTCTAAATAGCTATTTCTCCAAAGAAGATATACAAACGACCAAAAAAGTTCATGAAAAAATTCTCGACATCACTAATTATTAGAGAAATGCAAATAGAAACAACACTCACACTGGTCAGAATGGCCATCATCGAAAAATCTACAAACAATAAATGCTGGGTAGGGTGTGGAGAAAAGGGAATCCTCTTACACTGCTTGTGGGAATGTAAATAAGTTCAAAAAGTGATGTGGAATGTAGAAAAGGATACAAATGAACTTACTTACAAGACAAAAATAGAATCAGAGATGTAGAAAACAAATCTATGGTTACTGGGGGGGACAAAGCACGGAGGGATAAATTAGGAGACTGGGATTGATATATACACACTACTGATAGAACAATGTCAGAAACCTGATTTCCAAAGAAGATCACTCAAAGATCACTTCAGGATCACTCAAAACCAGGCTTGATCACTCAGAACTTTTGGATGGCATAAGATTTATTACAGTGAAAAAGGACAGACAGAGATTCTGACATAGACATTAGGACAGAGAGTGCCCACTCGCTAGTCTTAGCAAGGGAGTTAAATGCTTTTCCAATTGGTTATTCAGTTCTGTTCAGTTCAGTCGCTCAGTCATGTCCAACTCTTTGCGACCTCATGAATCACAGCATGCTAGGCCTCCCTGTCCATCACCAACTCCCAGAGTTTACTCAGACTCATGTCCATCGAGTCAGTGATGCCATCCAGCCATCTCAACCTGTATCATGTCTTTCTCCTCCTGCCCTCAATCTCTCCCAGCATCAGAG
This sequence comes from Tragelaphus eurycerus, assembly GCA_935064755.1. Taxonomy (NCBI): domain Eukaryota; kingdom Metazoa; phylum Chordata; class Mammalia; order Artiodactyla; family Bovidae; genus Tragelaphus; species Tragelaphus eurycerus. The sequence continues at coordinate 790,129 of CAKXYN010000057.1, read as the reverse complement.
TCTTTTCCAATGAGTCAATTATTCCCATGAGGTGGCCAAAATACTGGAGTTTCAGCTTTAGCATCATTCCTTCCAAAGAAATCCCAGGGCTGATCTCCTTTAGAATGGATTGATTGAATCTCCTTGCAGTCCAAGGGACTCTCAGCAGTCTTCTCCAACACCACAGTTCAAAAGCATCAATTCTTCGGCGCTCAGCCTTCTTCACAGTCCAGCTCTCACATCCATACATGACCACTGGAAAAACTATAGCCTTGACTAGATGGACCTTTGTTGGCAAAGTAACATCTCTGCTTTTGAATATGCTTTCTAGGTTGGTCTGGTGATAGAAGCAAAGTCCGATGCTGTAAAGAGCAATATTGCATAGGAACCTGGAATGTCAGGTCCATGAATCAAGGCAAATTGGAAGTGGTCAAACAAGAGATGGCAAGAGTGAATGTTGACATTCTAGGAATTAGCGAACTAAAATGGACTGGAATGGGTGAATTTAACTCGGATGACCATTATATCTACTACTGTGGGCAGGAATTCCTCAGAAGAAATGGAGTGGCCATCATGGTCAACAAAAGAGTCCAAAATGCAGTACTTGGATGCAATCTCAAAAATAACAGAACGATCTCTGTTCGTTTCCAAGGCAAACCATTCAATGTCACAGTAATCCAAATCTATGCCCCAACCAGTAACGCCGAAGAAGCTGAAGTTGAAAGGTTCTATGAAGACCTACAAGACCTTTTAGAACTAACACCCCAAAAAGATGTCCTTTTCATTATAGGGGACTGGAATGCAAAAGTAGGAAGTCAAGAAACACCTGGAGTAACAGGCAAATTTGGCCTTGGAATACGGAATGAAGCAGGGCAAAGACTAACAGAGTTTTTCCAAGAAAATGCACTGGTCATAGCAAATACCCTCTTCCAACAACACAAGAGAAGACTCTATACATGGACATCACCAGATGGTCAACACCGAAATCAGATCGATTATATTCTTTGCAGCCAAAGATGGAGAAGCTCTATACAATCAGCAAAAACAAGACCAGGAGCTGGCTGTGGCTCGGACCATGAACTCCTTATTGCCAAATTCAGACTGAAATTGAAGAAAGTAGGGAAAACTACTAGACCATTCAGGTATGACCTAAATCAAATCCCTTATGATTATACAGTGGAAGTGAGAAATAGATTTAAGGGCCTAGATCTGATAGATAGAGTGCCTGATGAACTATGGAATGAGGATCGTGACATTGTACAGGAGACAGGGATCAAGACCATCCCCATGGAAAAGAAATGCAAAAAAGCAAAATGGCTGTCTGGGGAGGCCTTACAAATAGCTGTGAAAAGAAGAGAAGCGAAAAGCAAAGGAGAAAAGGAAAGATATAAACATCTGAATGCAGAGTTCCAAAGAATAGCAAGAAGAGATAAGAAAGCCTTCTTCAGTGATCAATGCAAAGAAATAGAGGAAAACAACAGAATGGGAAAGACTAGGGATCTCTTCAAGAAAATCAGAGATACCAAAGGAACATTTCATGCAAAGATGGGCACGATAAAGGACAGAGATGGTGTGGACCTAACAGAAGCAGAAGATATTAAGAAGAGGTGGCAAGAATACACAGAAGAACTGTACAAAAAAGAGCTTCAAGACCTAGATAATCATGATGATGTGATCACTGACCTAGAGCCAGACATCTTGGAATGTGAAGTCAAATGGGCCTTAGAAAGCATCACTACGAACAAAGCTAGTGGAGGTGATGGAATTCCAGTGGAGCTATTCCAAGTCCTGAATGATGATGCAGTGAAAGTGCTGCACTCAATATGCCAGCAAATTTGGAACACTCAGCAGTGGCCACAAGATTGGAAAAGGTCAGTTTTCATCCCAATCCCAAAGAAAGGCAATGCCAAGGAGTGCTCAAATTACCGAACAATTGCACTCATCTCACACGCTAGTAAAGTAATGCTCAAAATTCTCCAAGCCAGGCTTCAGCAATATGTGAACCGTGAACTTCCTGATGTTCAAGCTGGTTTTCGAAAAGGCAGAGGAACCAGAGATCAAATTGCCAACATCCGCTGGATCATGGAAAAAGCAAGAGAGTTCCAGAAAAACATCTATTTCTGCTTTATTGACTATGCCAAAGCCTTTGACTGTGTGGATCACAATAAACTATGGAAAATTCTGAAAGAGATGGGAATACCAGACCACTGATCTGCCTCTTAAGAAATCTGTATGCAGGTCAGGAAGCAACAGTTAGAACTGGTCATGAAACAACAGACTGGTTCCAAATAGGAAAAGGAGTACGTCAAGGCTGCATATTGTCACCATGTTTATTTAACTTATATGCAGAGTACATCATGAGAAATGCTGGATTGGAAGAAACACAAGTTGGAATCAAGATTGCCGGGAGAAATATCAATAACCTCAGATATGCAGATGACACCACTTTTATGGCAGAAAGTGAAGAGGGGCTAAAAAGCCTCGTGATGAAAGTGAAAGTGGAGAGTGAAAAGGTTGGCTTAAAGCTCAACATTCAGATAACGAAGATCATGGCATCTGGTCCCATCACTGCATGGGAAATAGATGGGGAAACAGTGGAAACAGTGTCAGACTTTGTTTTTCTGGGCTCCAAAATCACTGCAGATGGTGACGGCAGCCATGAAATTAAAAGACGCTTACTCCTTGGAAGGAAAGTTATGACCAACCTAGAGAGCATATTCAAAAGCAGAGACATTACTTTACCAACAAAGTTTCGCCCAGTCAAGGCTCTGGTCTTTCCTGTGGTCATGTATGGATGTGAGAGCTGGACTGTGAAGAAGGCTGAGCGCCGAAGAATTGATGCTTTTGAACTGTGGTGTTGGAGAAGACTCTTGAGAGTCCCTTGGACTGCAAGAAGATCCAACCAGTCCATTCTTAAGGAGATCAATCCTGGAATTTCTTTAGAAGGAATGATGCTAAAGCTGAAACTCCAGTATTTTGGCCACCTCATGCGAAGAGTTGACTCATTGGAGAAGACTCTGATGCTGGGAGGGATTGAGGGCAGGAGGAGAAGGGGAAGACAGAGGATGAGATGGCTGGATGGCATCACTGACTTGATGGGTGTGAGTCTGGGTGACCTCCGGGAGCTGGTGATGGACAGGGAGGCCTGGCGTGGTGCAGTTTATGGGGTCGCAAAGAGTCCGACATGACTGAGTGACTGATCTGATCTGATCTAGGTTGGTAATAACTTTGCTTCCAAGGAGTAAGCATCTTTTAATTTCATGGCTGCAGTCACCGTCTGTATTGATTTTGGAGCCCAAAAAAAGAAAATCCGACAGTTTCCACTGTTTCCCCGTCTATTTCCCATGAAGTGATGGTAACAAATGCCATGATCTTCTTTTTCTGAATGTTGAGTTTTAAGCCAACTTTTTCACCCTCCTCTTTCACCTTAATCAAGAAGCTTTTTAGTTTCTCTTCACTTTCAGCCATGAGGGTGGTGTCATCTGCATATCTGAGGTTATTGATATTTCTCCCAGCAATCTTGATTCCAGCTTGAGCTTCTTCCAGCCGAGTTTAAACCAAAAGAATGTCTCTAGGTTGTACACTTCTTACCAGACCCACTCCCACAACTTACATTTTAAGATAATGGGATTAGAACTAACAATAGAAAGATCTTACCAAACCCACTCCCACAATATACACTTTAAAATGACAGGATTAATCAAAAGTTTCTTAAGGAGAAACATGTCCTCAAGCAGAATACATCATTGTTATATAATCATTGGTACAGGGAATGAGCTCCACCCATGGCAAAGGTCATGAGGAAGGAGGCTAGGCATAGGTGGGATCAAGCCTCAGGAGCTCCCCTGGAAATTCTCGAGCATCTACCCCAAAACCAGAGTCTGCCTACTTTCTGCTTTGTGCTCTCACCTACACCTCTGACTTTATGGGGGGCTGTCCCCCACCACCTCTCTATGAAAAAAGATTTAACTTACATCTCCACTTAATAATTCCTGGGTGTGACAATGTTTCAACCTACAAACTCATTTGGAAATCCTCTAGCCTGCCTGAATAGGTTTTTCTGGCCACATGTGATTGTTCAGAGCCTCCCAACTGTTAGAGGCATGAGATGTTCTAAACTGTCTAAATACAGATTCCTTTGAGCAGTTAAAAGATTGATTAGAAATGTATTGATGAAGGGTTTTTCACTTGTTGGGCCAATGTTTGCTGCTAAGTCTCCATATCCCTTACCTGCTGTGTCCCTGGCAGTGTATCGATTAATATGATTGGTGTAAGTAGTAGCTTTAATATTTGTAACCTTGGGCCCTTGAGTTAATTCTTTTTCTTGTTATAGCCCACCACACCTTTGCCCTATAGGAATGCAACTTTATCTAATGCTTTTGCAGGGTGGTGCCTGACTAATCACCTTTAGAGAAAAATCAGTTTTCTGAAGAAAGGGTCTTAAAATGTTAACAGGCCTCCGGGCCAGAAGATGATGCAAATCACCTAAACTTTTGCATATGATAAGTTTGAAAACCTGGCTCAGGGACTGCTGTCCTTGCATGACTCTACCCCTTCCCCCATTATCCTCTAGCAAAACTTAAGGTATAAAACTACTTTGGAAAATAAAATACTTCCTTTTGGTTCACCGAAATTTGGTGTCTCCATGTCGTTCTTTCTCTCACCTTCTGGCTGAATTATTCAGCCTCTTTTCTCCACTGAATTTCCTCACTGAGCTATCCTTATTTAACCATTCTTTATATCCTTAATTAACGTTTAATTAAGCAATTGTTTCCTGATCCTCACCGACACCGTCCCCGCTTCGAATTCCCTGGATCCACCAGGGCTGGACCCCGGCAGTACAGTGTATGTGTTAGTCATTCAGTCATGTCTTTGTGACCCCATGGACTGTAGCCCACCAGGCTCCTTTGTCTATGGGATTCTCCAGGCAAGAATACTGGAGTGGGTTGCCATTTCCTTATCAGAACTTAAGGAAAAACACCCTTGAGCAAGAGGAGTTGTTTTGTTGTGTCATTAACTCTGGGATTAAACAAAAAAAGTTTGTCATTTTCCCCTCCAGAGACCCAGACCCCTTTCTCCCCCTCAGAGACCACAGACTACCTAAGAATTAACTCTCTCACTACTATATATAAAATAGATAGACGATGGCAGAGGAATAGGACGGGGAGACTACTTTCTCCCCAACAAATTCATCAAAAGAACATTTAAACGCTGACCAAATTCCATAAAACAACTTCTGAATGCCAGCAGAGGACATCAGGCACCCAGAAAAGCAGCCCATTGTCTTCGAAAGGAGGTAGGAAAAAATATAAAAGACAAAAAATAGAGACAAAAGAGGTAGGGACGGAGCTCTGTCCCAAGATGGGAGTTTTAAAAAGAAAGAAGTCTCCAAACACCAGGAAACACTTTCACTGCTGAGTCTGTGGCAGACCTTGGAAGCACAGAGGGCAACATAACAGGGAGGAAAAATAAATAAATAATTAAAACTCACAGATTACGAACCCGACAGTAACTCTCCCAGTGCAGAAGCAGCACAGACGCCTGCATCCGCCACTAGCAAGTGGGGGCAGGGCAGGGAGGCACGGGCTGCATGGCTTAGAGTAAGGACAGGGCCTGAATGCCGTGAGGGCAATCTGAGGGAACTAACGTGGGCTAGCAAACCAGACTGTGGAATAGCTACCACGCGCCAAGCCAGCCCTAACCTAAGACACCGCCAGGCCCGCACATAGAACAAAGGACTGAACAGAGATAGCTGGCTGCAGACCATCCCCCTCCAGAGACAGGCAGCCAGAGCCAGAAGCGGGCAATTGCAGCCCCAGAGACACATTATCTACCAAACTGTAAGCAGGATTCTTTGCTAACTAAGACTTCTTGGGGTTCTGGACAGTCAATATCCACCTGAGAAGGTGCACCGGTTGTACACCCAGAAAACCGAGCTGCAGGGACAGGGGAGATGATAAGTTGCAGAGACCAGTGCTTACAAAACATCTCATCACCTGAGCTGCTCGGACCTGGGAAGGGCACAAAAAGCAGGCCCAAAGAGTCTGCACCTCTGAGGACTACCCGAGTGCCTGAACCTGAGCGGCTTAGACCTCGGAGGTGCATGCAGCCCAGGGCCAGCCTCGGACGGTTCATGGTGGAGCAACCTAGAGTCTGAGCAGTGTGGACAGGGAGGGCACATGTGCTGTGAGCTGGGGCAGGCCCAGTGTTGTTGAGGCACTACGAGCACATGCCAGTATTATTTGTTTGCAGCATCCCTCCCTCCCCACAGCACGACTGAACAAGTGAGCCTAAAAGAAAGTGTCCACCACCACCCCTGTGTCAGGGTGGAAATCAGACACTGAAGAGACCAGCAAACAGAAGAAGCTAAAACAGAGAGAACTGCCTTGTAAGTGACAGGTGCAATAGATTAAAACCCTGTAGTTAGTACCGACTACATGGGAAGGGGCCTATGGATCTTGAGAAATATAAGCCAGACCAAGGAACTCTCCAAAAATGAACTGACCCCACAATACCCACAACAACACCAGAGAAAGTCCTAGATATATTTTTACTATTTTTATGATCATTCTTTTTTATTTTTTTTATTCTAAGTCCTTTATTACACCTTTAATTTCCACTTTTATTACCTACTATTACTTTGCAAAAAAAAAGACCCTATTTTTTAAAAGCAAATTTCATATAAATATATATTTATATTTATAATTTTTGTGATTTTGTGTTTTTTTCTCTTTCTTTTTTTTCTTCTTTTCTTTAATATTGTATTTTTGAAATTCCAAACTCTACTCTAGATTTTTAATCTGTGCTCTTTGATATTTGTTATCAATTTTGTACCTTTAAGAACACAATCTTCAGTACACATTTTTACTTGGGAGTGAGATTACTGGCTTGACTGCTCTCTCCCCCTTTGGACTCTCCTTTTTCTCCAACAGGTCACCTCTATCTCCTCCCTACCCCTTCTCCCCTCTACCCAACTTTGTGAATCTCTGTGTGTTCCAGAAGGTTGAGAACACTTAGGGAACTGATTACTGTCTGGATCTGACTCTCTCCTTTTGATTCCCCCCTTTTATCCTCCTGGCCACCTCTGTCTCCTTCCTCCCTCTTCTCTTCTCTGTGTAACTCCATGAACATCTCTGAGTGGTCCAGTTGTGGAGTGCACATAAGGAAATGATTACTGGCTAGCTTGCTCTCTTCTCTATTGATTCCACCTCATCTCATTTGGGTAACGTCTAAGTCCCTCCTCCCTCTTCGCTTCTCCCTGTAACTCTGTGAACCTCTCTGGTGTCTCTCACTGTGGAGAAACTTTTCATCTTTAACCTAGATGTTTTATCAATGGTGCTGTATAGAAGGAGAAGTCTTGAGACTACGGTAAAAATAAGACTGAAAACCAGAAGCAGGAGGCTTAAGTCCAAATCCTGAGAACACCAGAGAATTCCTGACTCCAAGGAACATTAATTAACAGATCAGATTAGATCAGATCAGATCAGTCACGCAGTCGTGTCCGACTCTTTGCGACCCCATGAACTGCAGCACGCCAGGCCTCCCTGTCCATCACCAATTCCCAGAGGTCACTCAGGCCCACATCCATCGAGTCAGTGATGCCATCCAGTCATCTCATCCTCTGTCGTCCCCTTCTCCTCCTGCCCTCAATCCCTCCCAGCATCAGAGTCTTCTCCAATGAGTCAACTCTTCACATGAGGTGGCCAAAATACTGGAGTTTCAGCTTTAGCATCATTCCTTCCAAAGAAATCCCAGGATTGATCTCCTTCAGAATGGACTGGTTGGATCTTCTTGCAGTCCAAGGGACTCTCAAGAGTCTTCTCCAACACCACAGTTCAAAAGCATCAATTCTTCGGCACTCAGCCTTCTTCAGAGTCCAGCTCTCACATCTGTACATGACCACAGTCCATACATGACCACAGAACCGTGAACTTCCTGATGTTCAAGCTGGTTTTAGAAAAGGCAGAGGAACCAGAGATCAAATTGCCAACATCCGCTGGATCATGGAAAAAGCAAGAGAGTTCCAGAAAAACATCTATTTCTGCTTTATTGACTATGCCAAAGCCTTTGACTGTGTAGATCACAATAAACTGTGGAAAATTCTGAAAGAGATGGGAATACCAGACCACCTGATCTGCCTCTTGAGAAATCTGTATGCAGGTCAGGAAGCAACAGTTAGAACTGGTCATGGAACAACAGACTGGCTCCAAATAGGAAAAGGAGTACGTCAAGGCTGTATATTGTCACCATGTTTATTTAACTTATATGCAGAGTACATCATGAGAAATGCTGGACTAGAAGAAACACAAGCTGGAATCAAGATTGCTGGGAGAAATATCAATAACCTCAGATATGCAGATGACACCACCCTTATGTTAGAAAGTGAAGAGGAACTCAAAAGCCTCTTGATGAAAGTGAGAATGAAAAAGCGGGCTTAAAGCTGAACATTCAGAAAACGAAGATCATGGCATCTGGTCCCATTACTTCATGGGAAATAGATGGGGAAACAGTGGAAACAGTGTCAGACTTTCTTTTTCTGGGCTCCAAAATCACTGCAGATGGTGACTGCAGCCATGAGATTAAAAGACGCTTACTCCTTGGAAGGAAAGTTATGACCAACCTAGATAGCATATTCAAAATCAGAGACATTAATTGACAGCAGCTCATTGAATGCCTCCATACCTAAAATGAAGCCAAGCACCACCCAAGAGCCAACAAGTTCCAGAGCAAGACATACTATGAAAATTCTTCAGCAACACAGGAACACAGCCCTGAGCTCCAATATACAGGCTGGCCAAAGTTACTCCAAAACCATTGACACCTCATAACTCATTACTGGACACTTCATTGCACTCCAGAGAAGAAATCCAGCTCAACCCACCAGAACACTGACACAAGCTTCCCTAACCAAGAAACCTTGAAAAGCCACCGGTACAACCCCACCCACAGTGAGGAAACTACACAATAAAGACTACACAATAAAGAGAACACCACAAACTGCCAGAATACAGAAAGGCCACCCCAAACTCAGCAATATAAGCAAGATGAAGAGACAGAGGAATACCCAGCAGGTAAAGGAACAGGATAAACGTCCACCAAACCAAACGAAAGAAAAAGATAGGGAATCTATCTGAAAAAGAATTCCAAATAATGATAGTGAAAATGATCCAAAATCTTGAAATCAAAATGGAATCACAGATAAATAGCCTGGAGACAAGGATTGAGAAGATGCAAGAAAGGTTTAACAAGGACCTAAAAGAAATAAAAAAAGAGTCAATATATAATGAATAATTCAATGAATGAGATCAAAAACACTATGGAGGTAACAAATAGTAGAATAACAGAGGCAGAAGATAGAATTAGTGAATTAGAAGATAGAATGGTAGAAATAAATGAATCAGAGTGGAAAAAAGAAAAACAAATTAAAAGAAATGAGGACAATCTCAGAGACTTCCAGGACAGTGTTAAACGCCCCAACATTAGAATCATAGGAGTCCTAGAAGAAGAAGACAAAAAGAAAGAGCGTGAGAAAATACTTGAGGAGATAATCATTGAAAACATCCCTAAAATGGGGAAGGAAATAATCACCCAAGTCCAAGAAACCCAGAGAGTTCCAAACAGGATAAACCCAAGGAGAAACACCCCAAAACACATATTAATAAAATTAACAAAGATCAAACACAAAGAACAAATATTAAAAGCAGCAAGGGAAAAACAACAAATAACACACAAGGGGATTCCCATAAGGATAACAGCTGATCTTTCAATAGAACTCTTCAGGTCAGGAGGGGAATAGTAAGACATACTTAAAGTGATGAAAGAAAATAACCTACAGCCCAGATTACTGTACCCAGCAAGCATCTCATTCAAATATGAAGGAGAAATCAAAAACTTTACAGACAAGCAAAAGCTGAGAGAATTCAGCACCACCAAACCAGCTCTCCAAGAAATACTAAAGGACATTCTCTAGACAGGAAACACAAAAAGGGTGTATAAACTCGAACCCAAAACAATAAAGTAAATGGCAACGGGATCATACTTATCAATAATTACCTTAAACTTAAATGGGTTGAATGCCCCAACCAAAAGACAAAGACTGGCTGAATGGATACAAAAATAAGACCTCTATATATGTTTTCTACAAGAGACCCACCTTAAAACAGGGGACACATACAGACTGAAATCGAAGGACTGGAAAAAGATATTGCATGCAAATAGAGATCAAAAGAAAGCAGGAGTAGCAATACTCATATCAGATAAAATAGACTTTAAAACAAAGGCTATGAAAAGAGACAAAGAAGGACACTACATAATGATCAAAGGATCAATCCAAGAAGAAGATATAACAATTATAAATATATATGCACCCAACGTAGCAGCACCACAATATGTAAGACAAGTCCTAACAAGTATGAAAGGGGAAATTAACAATAACACAATAATAGTGGGAGACTTTAATACCGCACTCACACCTATGGCTAGATCAACTAAACAGAAAATTAGCAAGGAAACACAAACTTTAAATGATACAATAGACCAGTTAAACCTAATTGACATCTATATGAAATTTCACCCCAAAACAATGAATTTCACCGTTTTCTCAAACACACACGGAACCTTCTGCAGGATAGATCACATCCTGGGCCATAAATCTAGCCTTGGTAAATTCAAAAAAATTGAAATCATTCCAAGCATCTTTTCTTACCACAATGCAGTAAGATTAGATCTCAATTACAGGAGAAAAACAATTAAAAATTCCAACATATGGAGGCTGAACAACACTCTGCTGAATAACCAACAAATCACAGAAGAAATCAAAAAAGAAATCAAAATATGCATAGAAATGAATGAAAATGAAAACACAACAACCCAAAACCTGTGGGACACTGTAAAAGCAGTCCTAAGGGGAAAGTTCATAGCAATGCAGGCATATCTCAAGAAACAAGAAAAAAGTCAAATAAATAACCTAACTCTACACCTAGAGCAACTAGAAAAGGAAGAAATGAAGAACTCCAGGGTTCATAGAGGTAAGAAATCTTAAAAAATTAGGGCAGAAATAAATGCAAAAGAAACAAAAGAGACCATAGCAAAAATTAACAAAGCCAAAGGCTGGTTCTTTGAAAAGACAAAAAAAAAAAAATTGACAAACCATTAGCCAGACTCATCAAGAAACAAAGGGAGAAAAATCAAATCAATAAAATTAGAAATGAAGTGGAGAGATCACAACAGACAACACAGAAATACCAAGGATCATAAGCGACTACAATAGCAATTATATGCCAATAAAATGGACAACGTGGAAGAAATGGACAAATTCTTAGAAAAGTACAACTTTCCAAAGCTGAACCAAGAAGAAATAGAAAATCTTAACAGACCCATCACAACCCTGGAAATTGAAACTGTAATCAGAAATCTTCCAGCAAACAAAACCAGGTCCAGATGGCTTCACAGCTGAATTCTACCAAAAATTTAGAGAAGAGCTAACATCTATCCTACTCAAACTCCTCCAGAAAATTGCAGAGGAAGGTAAACTTCCAAACTCATTCTATGAGGCCACCATCACCCTATTACCAAAACCTGAGAAAGATGCCACAAAAAAAAGAAAACTACAGCCCAATATCACTGATGAACATGTATGCAAAAATCCTTAACAAAATTCTAGCAATCAGAATCCAACAACACATTAAAAAGATCATACACCATGACCAAGTGGTCTTTATCCCAGAGATGCAAGGATTCTTCAATATCCACAAATCAATCAATGTAATATACCACATTAACAAATTGAAAAATAAAAGCCATATGATTATCTCAATAGATGCAGAGAAACCCTTTGACAAAATTCAACATCCATTTATGATTAAAAAAAAAAACACTCCGGAAAGCAGGAATAGAAGGAACATACCTCAACATAATAAAAGCTATATATGACAAACACACAGGAAACATTATCCTCAATGGTGAAAAATTGAAAGCACTTCCCCTAAAGTCAGGACCAAAACAAGGGTGCCCACTTTAACCACTATTATTCAACATAGTTTTGGAAGTTTTGGCCACAGCAATCAGAGCTGAAAAAGAAATAAAAGGAATCCAAACTGGAAGGGAAGAAGTAAAACTCTCACTATTTGCAGGTAACATGATCCTCTACATAGAAAACCCTAAAGATTCCACCAGAAAATTACTAGAGCTAATCAATGAATATAGTAAAGTTGCAGGATATAAAATCAACACACAGAAATCCCTTGCATTCCTGTACACTAATAACGAGAAAATAGAAAGAGAAATTAAGGAAACAATTCCATTCAACATTGCAACGAAAAGAATAAAATACTTAGGAATATATCTACCAAAAGAAACTAAAGACCTATATATGGAAAACTATAAAACACTGGTGAAAGAAATCAAAGAGGGCACTAATAGATGGAGAAATATACCATGTTTATGGATCAAAAGAATCAATATAGTGAAAATGAGTATACTACCCAAAGAAATCTATAGATTCAATGCAATTCCTATCAAGCTACCAACGGTATTTTTCACAGAGCTAGAACAAATAATTTCACAATTTGTATGGAAATACAAAAACCCTCGAATAGCCAAAGCAATCTTGAGAAAGAAGAATGGAACTGGAGGAATCAACCTGCCTGACTTCAGGCTCTACTACAAAGCCACAGTCATCGAGACAGTATGGTACTGGCACAAAGACAGAAATATACATCAATGGAACAAAATAGAAAGCCCAGAGATAAATCCACGCACATATGGATACCTTATCTTTGACAAAGGAGGCAAGAATATAAAATGAATTAAAGACAATCTCTTTAACAAGTGGTGCTGGGAAAACTGGTCAGCCACTTGTAAAAGAATAAAACTAGAACAGTTTCTAACACCATACACAAAAATAAACTCAAAATGGATTAAAAATCTAAACGTAAGACCATAAACTATAAAACTCCTAGAGGAGAACATAAGCAAAACACTCTCCGACATTAATCACAGCAGGATCCTCTATGACCCACCTCCCAGAATATTGGAAATAAAAGCAAAAATAAACAAATGGGACCTAATTAAACTTAAAAAGCTTCTGCACAACAAAGGAAACTACAAGCAAGGTGAAAAGACAGTGTTCAGAATGGGAGAAAATAATAGCAAATGAAGCAACAGACAAACAACTAATCTCAAAAATGTACAAGCAACTCCTACAGCTCAATTCCAGAAAAATAAATGATCCAATCAAAAAATGGGCCAAAGAACTAAATATACATTTCTCCAAAGACATACAGATGGCTAACAAACACATGAAAAGATGCACAGCTTCACTCATTATCAAAGAAATGCAAATCAGAACCACAATGAGGTACCGTTTCACACCAGTTAGAATGGCTGCGATCCAAGTCTACAAGCAATAAATGCTGGAGAGGAGAGAAAAGGGAACCTTCTTACACTGTTGGTGGGAATGCAAATTAGTACAGCCACTATGGATAACAGTGTGGAGATTCCTTTAAAAAAATGAAAATAGAACTGCCTTATGACCCAACAATCCCACTGCTGGGCATACACACCGAGGAAACTAGAAGTGAAAGAGACATGTGTACCCCAATGTTCATCGCAGCACTGTTTATAATAGCCAGGACTTGGAAGCAACCTAGATGTCCATCAGCAGATGAATGGATAAGAAAGCTGTGGTACATATACACAATGGAGTATTACTCAGCCATTAAAAAGAATACATTTGAATCAGTTCTAATGAGGTGGATGAAACTGGAGCCTATTATACAGAGCGAAGTAAGCCAGAAAGAAAAACACCAACACAGTATACTAACGCATATATATGGAATTTAGAAAGATGGTAATTACAACCCTGTATGCGAGATAGCAAAAGAGGCACAGATGTATAGAACAGTCTTTTGGACTCTGTGGAAGAGGGAGAGGGTCGGATGACTTGGGAGAATGGCATTGAAACATGTATAATATTATGTATGAGACAAATCGACCTTCCAAGTTCAATGCATGATACTGGTTGCTTGGGAGGAGGGAGGGGGGTTCGGGATGGGGAACACGTGTACACCCGTGGCAGATTCATGTTGATGTGTGGCAAAACCAATGCAATATTGTAAAGTAATTAACATCCAATTAAAATAAATAAATTTATATTTTAAAAAATAGATAACTATGATATCTGTTTTTAAAATATAAATTTAATTGAAGGTTAATTAATTTATAATATTGCATTGATTTTGCCACATGTGACCATGGGGGAAAAAAAAAAGATAACTATCAATAATGAGGACTTTCTGTATAGCACAGGGAATTCTACTCAAAACTCCATAATGATCTGTTTGGGAAAAGAATCTAAAAAGGAGTGGATATACATATAACTGAGTAATTTAACTGTACAGCATAAACTAATACAATATTGTAAATCAACTATACTTCAATAAAAATTAATTTTAGAAAAACTACACATCCAGCTCATTAAGCTTTGCCTTGGACACCCCTTCCAGACAATCTGCTGAGTTAGAACCTCCTCCTGACTAAAGCTTGCCCCGACACGTCCAAGCATGGAAAATGATTTCTGTATTTGATAACTTCCCTCTACTAAATAAAAAAGGCTTCCCTGGTAGCTCAGCTAGTAAATAATCCGCCTGCAATGCAGAAGACCCTGGTTCAATTCCTGGACTCTATCCCTCTAGAGCAGGGATAAACTACACACTCCAGTATTCTTGGGCTTCCATGATGGCTAAGCTGGTAAAGAATCTGCCTGCAATGCAGGAGACCTGGGTTCGATCCCTGAGTTGAGAAGATCCCTTGAAGAAGGGAACAGCTACCTACTCCAGTATTCTGGCCTGGAGAATTCCATGGACTGTATTGTCCATGGGGGTCTGAAAGAATCAGACATGATTTTAATTTTCACTTTCTTCTGTACCAAGTTGACAGCTTTTGCATGATTCATAAATCACTCTAATGGTACTTATGAAGAAAACACCCTGTTTGGCAGATGTAATTCATTAATATCTCTTCTGGCTTCATGGCAATCAGGGGATGCTTTGGTCAGGAACCTGAAACACTTTTCTATCCACTTCAAAGCAGAGAAACTGTTGAGACCAGTGTAGTTCCATTTAGATGTATGTGAACACAAATATTTATGCATATTTTGGGGATCAATGATAATCACAAAATACTCATATACATAAATTTATTCATCTTCTAATAAATTTACACTACTGTACTCAACTGACACTTAAGCCCCTGGAAATTACCAGCTTTTATGAATAATTTTTTCTGGCTAGTAAGCCCAAAATGCTAGCTTATTTGCCTTTCATCTCTCACCACACTTACTTTATATAACAAATACATTTAATAATTTTATACAGAGTGAAGTAAGCCAGAAAGAAAAATATGAATGCAGTATACTAACACATATATATGGAATTTAGAAAGATGGTAACAATAACCCTGTATACAAGACAGCAAAAGAGGCACTGATGTATAGAACAGTCTTTTGTACTCTGGGAGAGGGAGAGTGTGGGATGATTTGGGAGAATGGCATTGAAATATGTATAATATCATATATGAAACGAGTTGCCCATCCAGGTTCGATGCATGATACTGGATGCTTGGGGCTGGTGCATTGGGATGACCCAGAGGGATGGTATGGGAAGGGAGGAGGAAGGAGGGTTCAGGATTGGGGACACATGTATACCTATGGCAGATTCATTTTGATATATGGCAAAACCAATACAATATTGTAAAGTTAAATAAAATAAAATAAAATTTAAAAAAATAATAATTTTATAATAAATATTTTAATAGGCTCATCTTTTTCTTAATAATGTCTACATTTCTAAAGATAACATATAAAGAAAAATGTGATACAGAAATTAGAATACATTCATTTAATTGCTTTTATATGAACAAAAATGGATTGGTATACACTTATAAGATCATCTTGTCTGGTTAAAATCTGGTGTGGCTATATTTAAAGAAAAAGGAGGTCTCCAGAGAGATGGAAGCATGTTTACAAAATGAAACAAAGGTGATGGTACAGGCCTTGTAATCTAGCAATTTATTGCCACTGTGAAAAGCAAGGACATCCTTCATTTTTATTCAAGGGAGTTAAATATGTTTCTCATGGGAAAGATTGTTACAGTTATGGATACTGCATGCTACCTCAATCCACTCAGTTACTATAACAAAATATCATAGACTGGTATTTATAAACAACAGACATTTATTTCTGGAAGCTGGAGGTCAAGACACAAGCAGGTTCAGCGTCTGGGCTCTTGCCCACTTTCTGGTTCATACATGGCTTTTTTCTTGCTGTGTTCTCACAAGGCAGAAAAGATAAGGGAGCTGTCTGGGGTCTCTTTATAAGGGCACCAATCCATTCATAACTGCTACATCCTTGTGACCTCATCACCTCACAAAGGCCTCACCTACAAATACCATTACAAAGGGCATTGGGATTTAACATATGAATTTTGTGGGTAGGGACACAAACATTAGGTCTATAGCTCATGTAAACAACATATTCTTATAAGAAGGGACAGTAAATTAAGGTGTTTATTGAAACTCCAAAAGCAGAGACTGAATATTATCTACTTAAATAGCTCATTAGTAGATAATGAGTAATTAACTGATTTTATTTTGCCTTGTCTTGGTAGCAAAATTTTAAAATAAAGCTTAGAAAAGTGTCTGATATGCCATAAACTACACACAAGCTACACACAAGCTGGCTAAGTAAAAGGATATGTTCTTATCTGCTGCAAGAACTCCAAAATTACAACTCACTAATGAACAACCATTAACAGGAGAATGCTGAGTCCCACCGAAAAAAGATACTCCACATCCAAGGGCAAAGGAGAAGCCCCAACAAGATGGTAGGAGGGGTGAAATCACATTTAGAATCAAACCCCATATCCACCAGAGAGCTTCAGAGTGTTCAAACAAAACCTAGTGCACACAGGACCCAGACACCCCACAGAGATTGAGCCAGACCTGCCTGTGAGAGTTTGAGTGTCTCCTGAGGAGGTATGGGTCAGAAGTAGCCTGCCAGAGGGGCAGGGGCTCAGGGTGCAACAGACCTGGGTCACACAGAATATGGCATAAGCCCTTTTGGAAGAGGTTGCCATTAACCCCACCATAGAACCACCAAGCCGACAACCAACAAACTGCAGAACAATTATACCAAATAAATTCTTGCACTGTTAATAAAGTTCTAGGAACAACAACAGATTTTCCAACAGGGGGATCTGGAAAAGGGACTGGGAACCCCCAGGGAAACTGACTTTGGAGGCAAGTGGGATTTGATTACAGAATTTCCACAGGACTGGAGAAACAGCCTCTTGCAGGGCACAAACAAAACCTTGTGTGCACTAGGATCCAGGAGAAAGGAGCAGTGACCCTACAAGAAACTGACCAAGACTTGCCTGTGAGTGTCCAGGAGTCTCCGGCAGAGGCATGGGTCTGCAGGGTTGGGGGCACTGAATGCAGCGGTGTGTGCATGGGACATTTGGAAGGAGGTCCTGTTATCTTCATTGCCTCCACCACAGTTTGGTATCAGGTCAAACAACAGGGAGGGAAAAGCCCTGCCCATTAACAGAAAATTGAATAAAAGATTTACTGAGCATGGCCCCACCCAGCAGAGCAGGATCCAGTTTCCCCCACAGTCAGTCTCTCCCAAACAGGAAGGTTACATAAGCCTCTTATCCTTATCCATCAGAGGACAAACAGAATGAAAACTACAATCACAGAAAACTAACCAAACAAATCACATTGACCACGGCCTTGTTTAACTCAATGAAACTGTGAGCCATGCCATGTAGGGTCAACAAAGACAGACAGGCTGTGGTGGAGAGTTCTGACAAAACGTGGTCCACTGGAGAATGAAATGGCAAACCACTTCAGTGTTCTTGCCCTGAAAACCCCATGAACAATACAAAAATGTAAAAATACATGACACTGAAAGAAGAACTCCATAGGTTGGTAGGTGCCTAGTATGCTAATGGAGAAGAGTGGAAAAATGATTCCAGAAAGAATGAAGAGATGGAGCTAAAGCAAAAACAATGCCCAGGTGTAGATATGACTGGAGATTGATGCTGTAAGAACAATATTGCATAGGAACCTGGAATGTTAGGTCCATGAATCAAGATAAACTAGAAGTGGTCAAACATGATATGGCAAGAGTGAACATCAAAATTTTAGGAATCAGTAAACTAAAATGGACTGGAATGGATGAATTTAATTCACATGACCATTACAACTACTACTGCGGGCAAGAATTCCTTATAAGAAATGGAGCAGCCATCATAGTCAAAAAAAGGAGTCCAAAATGCAGTACTTGGGTGCAATCTCAAAAATGACAGAATGATATCTGTTCATTTACAAGGCAAACCATTCAATATCACAGTAATCCAAGTCCATGCCCCAACCAGTAATGCTAAAGAAGCTGAAGTTGAATGGTTCTATGAAGACCTGCAAGACTTTCTAGAACTAACACCAAAAAAGATGTCCTTTTCATCATAGGGGACTGGAATGCAAAAGGAGGAAGTCAAGAGTTACATGGATAAACAGGTAAATTTGGCCTTGGAGTACAAAATGAAGCAGGGCAAACGCTACCAGAATTTTGCCAAAAGAACGCACTGGTCATAGCAAACACCTTCTTCCAACAACGCAGCAGAAAACTCTACATATGAACATCACCAGATGACCAATACTGAATCAGATTAATTATTATTTTTCCAGCCAAAGATGGAGAAAGTCTATACAGTCAATTAAAACAACACAATGAGCTGACTGTGGCTCAGAACATGAACTCTTTATTGCAAAATTCAGACATAAATTGAAGACAGTAGGGAAACCATTAGACCATACAGGTATGACCTAAATCAAATCCCTTACGATTATAGAGTGGAAGTGACAAATGGATTCAAGGGTTTAGATCTGATAGACAGAGTGTCTGAAGAGCTATGTACAGAGGTTTGTGACACTGTACAGGAGGCAGGGATCAAGACCCTCCCCCCAAAAAGAAATGCTAAAAGGCAAAATAGTTGTCTGAGGAGGCCTTAAAATAGCTAAGAAAAGAAGAGATGCTAAAGGCAAAGGAGAAAAGGAAAGATATACACCTTTGAATGCAGAGTTCCAAAGAATAGCAAGAAGAGATAAAAAAGCCTTCCTCAGTGATCAATGCAAAGAAATAGAGGAAAACAACAGAATGGGAAAGACTAGAGATCTCTTCAAGAAAATTAGAGATACCAAGGGAATATTTCATGCAAGGATGGGCATGATAAAGGAAAGAAATGGTATGGACCTAACAGAAGCAGAAGATGTTAAAAAGAGGTGGCAAGAATACACAGAAGAACTATACAAAAAAAGATCTTCATGACCCAGATAATCATGATGGTGTGATCACTGACGTAGAATCAGGCATCCTGGTATGTGAAGTCAAGTGAACCTTAGGAAGCATCACTACAAACAAAGCTAGTGGAGGTGATGGAATTTGAAGTTTGTTATTACAAATCTTTTAAAATGATGCTATGAAAGTGCTGCACTCAATATGCCAGCAAATTTGGAAAACAGCAGAGGTCACAGGATTGGAAAAGGTCAGTTTTCATTCAAATCCCAAAGAAAGGCACCACCAAAGAATGTTCAAACACAACTGCACTCATCTCACATGCTAGCAAAGTAATGCTCATAATTCTCCAAGCCAAGCTTCAGCAGTATGTGAATCAAGAACTTCCTTATGTTCAAACTGGATGTAGAAAAGGCAAAAGAACCAGAGATCAAATTGCTAACATCTGTTGAATCACAGAAAAATATCTACTTCTGTTTTATTCATTAGGCCAAAGCCTTTGACCGTGTGCATCACATCAAACTGTAGAAAATTCTTTAAGAGATGGGAATACCAGACCACCTTACTTGCCTCCTAAGAAATTTGAATGCAGGCCAAGAAGCAACAGTTAGAACCAGACATGAAACAAACTGATTCCAAATTGTGAAAGGAGTACAACAAGGCTGCGTATTGTCACTCTGCTTATTTAGCTTATATACAAAGTACATCATGAGAAACACTGGGCTGGATGAAGCACAAGCTGGAATCAAGATGTAAGGAGAAATATCAATAACCTCTTATGACATCACCCTTATGGCAGAAAGTGAAGAAGAACTAAAGAGCCTCTTGATGAAAGTGAAAGAGGAGAGTGAAAAAGTTGGTTTAAAGCTCAACATTCAGAAAATGAAGATCATGGCATCTGGTCCCATCACTTCATGGCAAATAGATGGGGAAACACTGGAAACAGTGAGTGACTTTCTTTTCTTGGGCTCCAAAATCACTGCAGATTATGACTGCAGCCGTGAAATTAAAAGACGCTTATTCCATGGAAGAAAAGCTGTGCCCAACCAAGACAGCATGTTAAAAAGCAGAGACATTACTTTGCCAACAAAGGCCCTTCTAATCAAAGCTCTGGTTTTTTCTAGTAGTCATGTATAAATGTAAAGGTTGGACCATAAAGAAAGCTGAGTGCCAAAGAATTGATGCTTTTGAACTGTGGTGTTGTAGAAGACTCTTGAGAGTCCCTTGGACTGCAAGAAGATCAAACCAGTCCATCGTAAAGGAAATCAGTCCTGAATATTCATTGGAAGGACTGATGCTGAAGCTGTAGGTCTGATGCTGTAGCTGTAGGTCCAATACTTTGGCCACCTGATTAAATAACTGACTCATTGGAAAAGACTTTGATGCTGGGTAAGATTGAAGGCAAGAGAAGAAGGGGACGACAGAGGATGAGATGGATGGATGGCATCACCAACTCGATGCACATGAATTTGAGCAAGTTCTAGGAGTTGGTGATCGACAGTGAAGCCTGGTGTACTGCAGTCCACGGGGTTGCAAAAAGTCGGGCATGACTGAGCAACTGAACTGAACTGATACCATAAACATTTAATAAGTAATAGTGACTCACTAACTGAAGTTGTGCTATATATTTGAGCTGATAGAGACAAAGTGGCTCAGTCGGTAAAGCATCTGCCTACAGTGTGGGAGACCCAGTTTCAATCCCTGGGTCACGAAGATCCTCTGGACAAGGAAATGGCAACCCAGTCCAGTACTTTTGCCTGGAAAATACCATAGACAGAGGAGCGTGGTAGGCTACAGTCCATGGGTTCGCAAAGAGTCAAACACTACTAAGCGACTTCACTTTCCTTTTCTTTAGGGAAGAAAGTGAAGAGAAAGAGAAAGTGAAGATAGTAGGGGACTGGAATATGAAAGTAGGAAGTCAAGAGATACCTGGAGTAACAGGCAAATTTGGCCTTCCAATACAAAATGAGGCAGGCAAAGACTAACAGATTTTTGCCAAGAGGATACACTGATATAGCAAACTCTATCTCAGCAAGTGGCAAACTCATATTTTATAATCAGGTTTAAAAAAAAAAAAAATGTAAGACCAGCTAGTGAATAAAAATCCAGAACCGACACTGAAGTCCCAAAGACTTGTGACTTCTAACTACTGCACTACTGCCTCCAGTAAATAATATAGCATGCACCTCAGTTAATCAAATATTTCTTGAGAAACTATTATGCTACATTTTTTCAATTAAAAAATGAGGGCATGGTGTCTGTATCAAGCTTACACTGGGCATAAGTATATAAACAAAAATTTAATGAAGTGTGATACATTCAGTGAAAGAGTTACAAGGTTGTGAGAGCACAAAAATGTTGAGCAATTCAGGAAGTAAAGAGGAGAAGAGTAGGGCTGGCCTCACAGAATTTCAAGGCTGTGGACACTAACACGTGTTTACATACATGAAAAATACATGTACTTAAGAGAAAAAACAGCTAAGTGCAAATGTGTTGGTAGCCTTTCAGAGACCTCTTGGTGCCAACTTGCAAGGCCAGTTTGGCCTGCCGTTCTTTGGGAAGCCAAGGGGGTGCCACGGTGAATCCCAAATCAGTGAGAATTGAAACTCAAAAGTTTTTAGAACACATTCATTTTACTTTCTCAAAAGTATGCTTTTTCTTATTATTTATATGCCATATTTTATTAAGTGAACTAACAAAAAGGTAATGAATATAGCTTAAAATATGATAAAAAATACTGACTTTGAAATTTTGCATATGAGCTTACACCATGGACAGGACAATAGACTCCCTTGAACAAAGTAGGCATGACACAGAAGCAAGGATAATGAGTTATGAAGATATTTCTACTTTATAAACAGATACAAGGGATTCTCTATTTATTATTTCTTCAGACTGATGTATACTTATTTCTCACAGAAAAATACTGCTATAGATCTTATTACAAAAACCATACATATTGAGATGTACTTGAAAAGATACACAGTTATTTCATTCTTTCTCCAAGTTGTAGACCCTTGGTGAAACTTCCTCTCTAGAAAGAAAAACAGAACACACCTTTGCATCACTCATGAAAAAAACCATAACCCACAAGAGATAAAGGATAGATTAGAAGTCAGCTTTTAAGAGATCAGGCAAAAAATCTTAAGCAATCTTAAAATCTTAATCATGAATGCCCCAGAAATATGCAGGTGTGAGTTTGTCGGCATCAAATGCAGTTGATCATGTGGTAAACAGTTTTCTTATGTCATCCTAGCCATAAAAAGCTGCCATTGCCATGTTAAGATACATAGAATTTTGTCACCTTACTACCTCAGAATAACTGAGCACTGTACTTAGGAAAAAAAAAAAAAAATACCTTCTTTCCAACTTCATCCTAGCCTGCAAATCTAACTTAAAAACTAAAAAACATTAAATCAATTATATTTTTTTATTTTAAAGTAACATAATCTATCATGCCTCTCCAGGCTGCCCATTATTAATACTTAACACATACATCATAAAATGTAAATCATTTTCAAATAAAATATAATATATTTATGTTCAAGAAATAGTACCAACACAATTCTGGGTATAAACCATATAACGAAGAAAATACGTGAACTAACCTATTACTGCTATTTATAAATTGAAAACTACTCATTCTTATGAAAATAAGAAAATATTGTTGGACAAATTATATTTAGTAGATATGTGTTGAACTTTTTCGAATTTTAACATTTGGACAACTTTGGGACATGAAGATACACACACACAAACAAATCATGAATCAGGAGAATAATTTAGTTAGTACCTCAGAATTTCTTACTTAAAATCCTCAAAAAATTGTCCCCTGGGATGACCCATCAGTGCAATATATTTCTAAATTACATTTGTATTTGTAACAAGTATATGCTGCTGCTGCTAAGTCGCTTCAGTCGTGTCCAACTCTGTGCGATCCCATGGACTGCAGCCCACCAGGCCTCTCCGTCCATGGGATTCTCTAGGCAAGAACACTGGAGTTGACTGCCACTTCCTTCTCCAAAAACAAGTGTATAGTGTGGAGTAATGGGAAGATTGAGACTTGGTAGTAAAGGATTATGTTTCAGTGCTATCTCTGCCATTTTTTTTAACATTTGGCAAGTTACTGAGCCTTAGTTTGTCCTCTGTAAAACAGGGAAGTTTACAAGTTTCAGCAGGCCACTGTGAGGATAAAGTAGGGAAGTTCAGTTCAGTTGAGTCCTCAGTCATGTCCCACTCTTTGCGATCTCATGGACTGCAGCATGGCAGTCTTCCCTGTCCATCACCAACTCCTGGAGCTGGCTCAAACTCATGTCCATAGAGTCAGTGATGCCATCCAACCATCTCATCCTCTGTTGTCCTCTTCTCCTCCTGCCTTCAATCTTTCCCAGCATCAGGGTCTTTTCCAATGAGTCGGTTCTTTGCATAAGGTGGCTGAAGTGTTGGAGTTTCAGCTTCGGCATCAGTCCTTCCAGTGAATATCCAAGACTGATTTCCTTTATGATGGACTGGTTTGATCCTCTTGCAGTCCAAGGGACTCTCAAGAGTCTTCTCCAACATCACAGTACAAAAGCATCAATTCTTCGGCACTTAGCTTTCTTTATGGTCCAACTCTCATATCCATACATGACTACTCAAAAAACCGTAGCTTTGACCAGATGGACCTTTGTCAGCAAAGTAATGTCTCTGCTTTTTAATATGCTGTCTAGGTTGAGCATAGCTTTGCTTCCAAGGAGGAGCAAGTGTCTTTTAATTCACAGCTGCAGTCACCATCGCAGTGATTTTGGAGCCCAAGAAAAGAAAGTCTCTCACTGTTTCCATTGTTTCCTCATCTATTTGCCATGAACTGATGGGACTGGATGCCATGATGTTAGTTTTTTGAAAGTTGAGTTTTAAGCCACTTTCACTCTCCTCTTTCACTTTCATCAAGAGGTTCTTTAGTTCCTCTTCACTTTCTGCCATACAGGTGGTGTTATCTGCATATTTGAGATTATTGATATTTCTCCTGGCAATCTTGACTCCAACTTGTGCTTCATCCAGCCCAACATTTCTTATGAAGTGCTCTGAATATAAGCTAAATAAGCAGGGTGACAATATATAGTCTTGTCATATTCCTTTCCCAATTTGGAACCAGTCTGTTGTTCCATGTCCGGTTCTAACTGTTGCTTCTTGACCTGAATACATATTTCTCAGGAGGCAGGTAAGGTGGTCTGGTACTCAGCACTTATCACAGGACTGAAAAAAATTACTTTTCATTCGAATCCCAAAGAAAGGCAATGCCAAAGAATGTTCATACTACTGCACAATTGCAATCATCTCACACACTAGCAAAGTAATGCTCAAAATTCTCCAATGAAGCTTCAACAGTACATGAACAGAGAAATTCCAGATGTTCAAGCTGGATTTAGAAAAGGCAGAGGAACAAGAGATCAAATTGCCAATATCCACTGGATCATCAAAAAAGCAAAAGAGTTCCAGAAAAACATCTACTTCTTTTTCACTAACTACGCCAAAGCCTTTGACTGTGTGGATCACCACAAACTCTGTAAAAGTAGGGAAAATGGCCAGTGAGTAGTGGACACCTGGCAATATATTTTTCTCCATCATTTCCTTAATTCCCATGACACCATACTCAGACCTTTTGATAAGTTTAAGATGCTCTCTACTTGATAACACAGTCAAATAACTCATTCAAATATTTGCTTTTTGTATCTTTCTAGATATTTTTCCTACAGGAGAGATAGGCAAGGGAAATAAAACCAAAATAAACTAATGGGACTCCATCAAACTAAAAAGCTTCTGCACAGCAAAGGAAACCATCAATAAAAAAAGACAACCTACCAAATGAGAGAAGATATTTGCAAGAAATATATTTGATGTGTTAGTATATACAATATATATTTATACATATATAATATATTACTATGAAAATTTTTATAGAAAATACATAAAGAATTTATACAACAGAAGAACAAAAGTCATCAGAAGATCTGATAGACAACTTTCCAAAGAAGACATGAAGATGGCCAACTGGCACATGAAAACGTGTTCTCACACCACTAATTATTAGGAAAATGCAAATTAAAACCACAGTGAGACATCACCTTACACGTCAGAATAGCTGTCATCAAAAAGATAAAAAAATAGTAAGTGTTAAGGAGGAGGTAGAGAAAAAGGAACACTCATACACTATTAGTGGAAATATAATTTGATGAGGCTGCTATGGAAAATAGTACAGATGTTCCTCAAAAAGCTAAAAATAGAGTCAATGGGAAGATGGCAGAGGAACAAGATGGGGAGATAAACTTCCTCCCTACAAATACATCAGAAATACATCTGCATGTGGAACAACTCCTACAGAACACCTTCTGAATGCTGAATGAAACCCAGACTTTCAAAAAGTACTTTTTTGTTATATTGCATTTTTTCCATGTTTTTGATTTTGTATTTTTGCTAATCTAGTTTTTAGTATTCATTTTGACTTATGGGTTTGTTTATTGATTTGACTGCTCTCTTTTTTGATTCTTGTTTTTAATTCTTTCTTTTTCTCTTTTTACTCTTTGTAAGTGTGTAAGTTTCTTTATGGAGAAGGCAATGGCACCCCACTCCAGTACTCTTGCCTGGAAAATCCCATGGACGGAGGAGCCTGGTAGGCTGCAGTCCATGGGGTCGCTAAGAGTGGGACACGACTGAGTGACTTCGCTTTCACTTTTCTCTTTCATGCATTGGAGAAGGAAATGGCAACCCACTCCAGTGTTCTTGCCTGGAGAATCCCAGGGACAGGGGAGCCTGCTGGCTGCCGTCTATGGGGTCACACAGAGTCGGACACGACTGAAGTGACATAGCATAGCATAGCATAGCAAGTTTCTTTGGCTGATCTTGGCTGTTAAGTGTTGCTTTTACCATTAGTCTTGGAGTCTTGTCTTCTGTGCTGTGTGGCCTATGAAATCTTGGTGCTACAGTAAGGAGTTGGGTGTGAACTTCCAAAGAGGGAGACCTGAGTCCAGGACTTTGTACCACCAGAGACCTCCTGCCCCATGGAGCATTAATCAGTGAGAGCTTTCACAAAGGCCTCCATCACAACTCTAAGACCAGGTTCAACCCAAAGAACAGCAAGCTCCAGTGCCAGATGCCTCATGTCAAACTTTCAGTAAAACAAGAACAAAATCCTGTTAGCAGACAGTCTACCCAAAAGCATACCAAGTCCCCAGAAACCCCCAAACACACTACTAGACATGGCACTGCCCTTCAGAAAGACAAAGTATAGCTCCATCCACAAGAACACAGGCACAAGTCCCCCTAACCAGGAAAGCTTAGCAAGGTCCAACCCCACTCATGGGGGGGAAGACACCACAAATAAGAGGAACTACAGTCTTTCAGCCAGCAGAAAGGAGATGACAAACATAGTAAATTAAACAAAATAAAAAGACAAAGAAATATGCAATAGATGAAGGAACATGGTAACACCCACAAGATAAACAAATGAAAAGGAAGCAGGCAGCCCACCTGAAAAATAATTCAGAGTAAAAATAGGAAAGATGATCCAAAATCTTGGAAATAAAAGAGAGACACAAAGGGAATTGAGGCATGGATCAAGAAGATACAAGAAATATTTAACAAGAACCTGGAATAAACAAAGAACAGATAATCAGCAATAAACAACAGAATGAGACAAAAGATACATTAGAGGAAACCAGTAACATAATAACTGAAGCAGAAAAACAGATACATGAGTTGGGGTGGAAATAGCTGAAGCAGAGCAAAATAAAGAAAAAAGGATGAAAAAAAAAAAAAATGAGGACAGCATCAGAGACTCTTTGGACTACATTAAGTGCACCAACATCCAAATTATAAGGGTTCCAGAAGAAGAAGGCAAAAGAAAGGGTATGAGAAAATACTTGTTGAGATTATAGTCAAAAAATTCCCTAACATGGGAAAGGAAATAGCCACCTAAGTCCAGACAGACAAAGAAATCCATAAAAGATAAACCCAAAGAGAAATAAGCCAATCAAACATATTAATTGAACATATTATTCAGGAACATATTAATCAAACTAACAAAAATTAAACACAAAGAAAAATATTAAAAAGAGCAAAGAAAAAGAAAAAAATAACATACAGGGGGATCCACATAAGACTAACAGCTGATCTTTCAATAGAAATTTGGCAGGCCAGAAGCAGGTAACAGGGTATACTTAAAGTGATAAAAGGGAAAAAACCTGCAGCCAAGATTACTCTATCCAGCAAGGATCTCATTCAGATTCAAAGGGGAAATAAAACATTTTACAGATAAGCAAAGTCAGGAGAATTCAGCACAATCAAACCAGCTTTATAACAAATGCTAAAGAAATTTCTCTAGAAAAGGAAAGAGAAAGAAAAGGCCTACAGAAACAAACCCAAAACAATAGAGTAAATGATAATAGATTCATACATATCAATAATTACCTTAAATGTAAATGGATTAAAAGATCCAACCAAAAGAAGTAGATTGGGTGAAAGGACATAAAAACAAGACCCCTATATCTACTATCTACAAGAGACCTACTTCATATCTAGAGATATATACAGATTGAAAGTGAGGGAATGGAAAAAGATATTCCATGCAAATTGAAATCAAAAGAAAGCAGGGGTAGCAATACTCATATCAGATAAAATAGACTCTAAAATAAAGACCATTACAAGACACAGGGAAGGACACTACATAACGATTAAGGGATAAATCCAAGAAGAAGATATAACAATTATAAATATATATGCGCCAACATAGGAGCATCTCAATACATAAGGCAAATTCCAAGAGTTCTTAAAGGTGACTCAGAAGTAGCACAATAATGGTGAGGGATTTAACACTCCAGTCACATCAATGGACAGATCATCCAGAGAGACAAACAAATTAATAAGAAACACAACTTTAAAAGATATGCAGGAATAGTTGGACCTAATTGATATCTGCAGGGCATTTCATCCAAAGAGTTCATTTCACTTTTTTCCAAGTACACATGGAACATTCTCCAGGATTAATCACATTTTGGGTCACAAATAAGTCTTGGTAAATTTTTTTTAATTGAAATTATTTCAAGCATCTTTTCTGACCACAGTGCTATAAAATTAGATGTCAAATACAGGGAAATGCCTGTAAAAAACACAAATGCAAGGAGGCTAAACAATATGCTCTGAAAATCCAAAGGGTCACTGAAGAAAATCAAAGAAGAAATTAAAAAATACCTATAAACAAATGACAATGAAAACACAACTAAAAACCCATGGGATGCAATAAAAGTAGTGGTAAGAGGGAAGTTTATAGCAATACAAGCTTACCTCAAGAAACAAGAGAAATATCAAATAACCTAACTTTATACTTAAAGCAACTAGAAAAAGAAGAACCAAAAACTCCAAAATTAGTAGAAGGAAAGAAATCCTAAAGATCAGAGCAGAAGTAAATGAAATGAAGACAATAGCAAAGATCAATAAAACTAAAAGCTAGTTCTTTGAGAAAATAAACAAATTTGACAAACCATTAGGCAGACTCATCCAGAAAAAAACTGAGAATACTCAAATCAATAAAATTAGAAAAGAAAAAGGATAAATGACAACAGACAATTCAGAAATGCAAAGGATCATAAGAGACTTGAAGAGGGCAATGGCAACCCACTCCTGTACTGTTGCTTGGAAAATTCCATGGGCAGAGGAGCCTGGTACGCTGCAATCCGTGAGGTCGCAAAAAGTTGGACACTACTGAGCGACTTCACTTTCACTTTACACTTTCCATTTTTTTTTTTTTCGGGGAGGGGAGGGTGCGGTGGTGTTGGTTAAAGGTCACCGGGCTTTTTATTGCAGTTAAAGCAGACTCAGGATGGTCCCAGCCTCGCGAGGGGACAGCCCAGTGGTCGTAGGAATACTCATCTCAGAAGCCCTGTCTGCAGGCCCGGCAGTGGTGCTTCGAGAGCTTGATGCTGAACTCTTCCAGCATTTGTGGCAGTGCAGGATCTCATGGTCCAGGACCCAGTACGCCTGCTTGGCCACATCCTTCACCAGACCTAGTGGTATGTCAATGGCTGCACGGCCTCGTCCACCTTCCAAGCAATCAGCATCCCACCTTTGTCGTCCCCCTGTGCCTCAATGACATCTAACTGGGAATTCCTGGCTTCATAGCAGTTGTCACACACCCACACGGGTGCAGGGCCCCAGCCCCACTAGGGCACCGGCCGGATCTTGGATGAACAACTGTCACAGAAGCCCTCCCCACAGACCTGGCAGTGATGCTCGGTGTCATTATCTTCAAAGGATGTAACACATTTGTTGCAGCTCAGGATCTGGGAGTTGGGCCTCCAGTAGGCAGGGGCAATCTGGTCTGTCAGCCAGGACGTCACAGCCTTGGTGGGCCCAAGGCTAAGCTCAGACACCGACTGAGCCATGAAGTTCATCCTGTCCAAGAGGCGCTGGGCAGTGTTGTTGTCCTTCAGAAATCCATCGGTTCCAGGCCACACGTGCACAGTCTCTGTCTGCACCACCGTATCCACAGGATCTTGGTTCCCAAACCAGTACTGCTGACTACCATAGACCATGCCGCAGTTGGGACATTCAGTCATGTACCCAGACGAGGTATATTTTGCAAGACCCGTCCAGGGGGAGTCAGTGGAAGCAGCCATCTTGGGCACCACGCTGACTTCATTGCCTCTATCGTAGCAGGCCTTGCAGGTAAAAACCCGGTTGTCATACTGGTGGGAATATCTGCAGCAGCTCTTGGCTTCATGAGGTACCCCTTCTTTCCTGTGATTCATGCTGTTCTTACATCCAGCCCCACAGCTGAGACACAGGTGAAGTACTCATCTGGATAAAAGGAGCTGTGTGTCATCTGGTCATCGGGGATCTCCCACTGAAGCGGTCACTCAGAGCCTTCAGGGCTTTAAAGATGACGCCCGGGTGCCAGGGAGAACGGGTGGTATTGTTCTCCAGTTGCTTCTCCAGAGCACGCCAAAGCCCAGAAAAGTCCGTGGGAGGGTTGTAGGTCCTCGTCCCCTTGTAGTGAATGGAACTGAAGGCTTCTGGGAAGCGGGCCAGCTTCCAGAACCGGTCCTGGATGAGCTTCTCCGGCACCTTGGAGGGGTGATCAGAGCCTAACAGCTGGGTGTGCACAGTCTTATGGAAAATGATAACAGCAGGACCCAAGGTGGACCAGGGGATGTCCAGGCCACAGCGGGCAGCGGTAGCCTTGAGCTCCTTAGTGAAATGTTTCAAATAAGCTTCTGAGGCATCTCCAAGGAACCTGAAGAGGTCATTGTGCAGTTGGTCTGCATGAGTTCGATAGATGACAAGGTCTGAGATGGCCAGGACCTTAAGCAGCAGCCGTGTTCTCTGGCTTAGATTCACTGTAGCTCCCAAGAGCCCTTCCGTGTCTATCATGTCTATCTGTGGACTGGGTCATATGCTGCCCACACTCCCACAGTGCAGGACTCCGGGGTAGGGGAGGTTTTGAAAACTTCTCATAAGAAGCCATAGAAGAAAGTGTGGTTGAGGGTATGAGACTTCGCATCCCCAGTATTTCCAAAAATGGAAACCACTTTCAGATGCTGATCAGGTTTGCAGTCCAGTTTCCTAATGAAGTCCTCTTCATTCGTTACCTGAATTTCTTCATTTTCATCTACTAGGAGGAAACTCACAACTTTCTCAGTCATCTTCCTCTTGGTCTCCTCATCCATCCCTTCTTCTTCCAGCAACTCCTGGACCTTATAGACATGGTACACAGTAACGGGGTGCCTCCTTTTGTTACCCCCAGAATGAGTCCTCTTCTGGCACTCCAGGCACAAGCTGATTTGACAGATCTGGCACCTCACCACTGCCCTCTGCTTCACACCTGGAGAGTGCCCACTGGAGCCCTTTCAGGGGTCACAGTAAGTGACATGGCCAGCTTTGCGTCTGATCTGCTCATGGTTTCTCAGGCGCTTCTGCCGATGGAGTTCCTCCTTACAACAGAAACACTGCAGGCTCCAACACTCATCACACTCAAAGACAGCTTTGTCAGCCCCACTGCAGGTGTAACTTTCCTGGCACAGCAGCCCTGGATTCAGGCCCTTCTCTGCTGGGGAAGTCTGGGCACTCATATACAGACTAGAAGGAAACCGCCTACCATATAATGGTACATGGGCTTTCCCCAGGGGAAGTGAAGACAGGTGTTGAGTCTGAAGACTCCACACAACTTCAACAGGGTTCTGAATACCCTAAAAAAAAAAAAGTGTTTTGTTTAAAAAAAAAAAAGCAATTGATGTCCTATTAGAATTCTTCATACACTCACAAATGTTCCAATGTTTAATTTTCTGCCTCTAAGACTCTTGAATCAGCAGCAACGTTGATTTGGTTTGATAGTTTCATATTCCATAAAGTGCAGGCAAATAGGTGGTCAAAATCAACTCGAAAGGGTCTTTCATAGCTATCTGAGAGAGATCTGATGGATTTACTGAGGGGGGCTCATGGGTGGGGCCTCAGCCACAAGGTTTTGGTAATGAAAGAGTGGTCAGGAGCTTTTCAATATTATCCAACCTCAAGTCAATATTTCTGGGGATACTACTAAGCAGTTCTGTCATGGCGAGTCAGCGTCCAGGAACCACAGGGCACTGGTGGAGGCGGGGGCTGTTCTTCAGGGCACTGGTGGATCCATCCCCATCTCCATCTCCACCCCCTTCCACTTTACACTTTCATGCATTGGAGAAGGAAATGGCAATCCACTCCAGTGTTCTTGCCTGGCAGGAAAGGGGAACCTGGTGGGCTGCCATCTATGGGGTCGCACAGAGTCGGACATGACTGAAGCGACTTAGCAGCAGCAGCATAAGAGACTACTAAGAGCAACTATGCCAATAAAATAGATGACCTGGAAGAATTGGAAAAATTCTTAGGAAAGTATAACTTTTTAAAACTGAATGAGAAAGAAACTGAAAATTTGAACAGACCAATCACAAACATGGACATCAAACCTGTGATTAAAAACCTTCCAACAAACAAAAGCCCACAGCCAGATGGCTTCATAGGCAAATTCTAGCAAAAAAGCTAATACCTATCTCTCAAACTCTTCCAGAAAATTGCAGAGGAAGGAACACTTCCAAACTCATTATATGAGGCCAACATCACCCTGACACAGAAATCAGACAAAGATATCACAAAAAACAAAATTACAGGCCAATGTCACTGATGAACATAGATGCAAAAATCTTCAAAAAAATTCTAGCAAACAGAATCCGTGATCAAGTGGGCTTTATCCCTGGGATGCAAGGATTCTTTGATATATACAAATCAATAACTGTGAAAAAATCATATTAACAAGTTGAAAGATAAAAACCATACAGTCTTCTCAATAAACGCAGAGAAAGGTTTTGACACTACGAACAAAGCTAGTGGAGGTGATAGAATTCCAGTTGAGCTATTCCAAATCCTGAAAGATGATGCTGTGAAAGTGCTGCACTTAATATGCCAGCAAATTTGGAAAACTCAGCAGTGGCCACAGGACTGGAAAAGGTCAGTTTTCATTACAATCCCAAACAAAGTCAGTGCCAAAGAATGCTCCAACTACCGCACAATTGCCCTCATCTCACACACTAGTAAAAGAATGCTTAAAATTCTCCAAGCCAGGCTTCAGCAATATGTGAACCGTGAACTTCCTGATGTTCAAGCTGCTTTTAGAAAAGGCAGAGGAACCAGAGATCAAATTTCCAACATCCTCTGGATCATCAGAAAAGCAAGAGAGCTCCAGAAAAGCATTTATTTCTGCTTTATTGACTATGCCAAAGCCTTTGACTGTGTAGATCACAATAAACTGTGGAAAATTCTGAGAGAGATGGGAATACCAGACCACCTGACCTGCCTCTTGAGAAATTTGTATGCAGGTCAGAAAGCAACAGTAAGAACTGGACATGGAAAAACAGACTGGTTCCAAATAGGAAAAGGAGCATGTCAAGGCTGTATACTGTCACCCTGTTTATTTAACTTATATGCAGAGTACATCATGAGAAATGCTGGACTGGAAGGAGCACAAGCTGGAATCAAGATTGCCGGGAGAAATATCAATAACCTCAGAAATGCAGATAACACCATCCTTATGGCAGAAAGTGAAGAGGAACTAAAAAGCCTCTTGATGAAGGTGAAAGTGGAGAGCGAAAAAGTTGGCTTAAAGCTCAACATTCAGAAAATGAAGATCACGGCATCCGGTCCCATCACTTCATGGGAAATAGATGGGGAAACAGTGGAAACAGTGTCAGACTGTATTTTTCTGGGCTCCAAAATCACTACAGATGGTAACTGCAGCCATGAAATTAAAAGACACTTACTCCTTGGAAGAAAAGTTATGACCAACCTAGATAGCATATTCAAAAGCAGAGACATCACTTTGCCAACAAAGGTTCGCCTAGTCAAGGCTATGGTCTTTCCTGTGGTCATGTATGGATGTGAGAGCTGGACTGTGAAGAAGGCTGAGCACCGAAGAATTGATGCTTTTGAACTGTGGTGTTGGAGAAGACTCTTGAGAGTCCCTTGGACTGCAAGGAGATCCAACCAGTCCATTCTGAAGGAGATCAGCCCTGGGATTTCTTTGGAAGGAATGAGGCTAAAGCTGAAACTCCAGTACTTTGGCCACCTCATGCGAAGAGTTGACTCATTGGAGAAGACTCTGATGCTAGGAGGGATTGGGGGCAAGAGGAGAAGGGGACGACAGAGGATGAGATGGCTGAATGTCATCACTGACTCCATGAACATGAGTCTGAGTGAACTCCGGGAGTTGGTGATGGACAGGGAGGCCTGGCGTGCTGATTCATGGGGTCGCAAAGAGTTGGACACGACTGAGCGACTGATCTGATCTGATCTGAATATCCATTTATTATTAAAAAAAAAAAAAAAAAACCTCTCCAGAAAGTAAGCATAGAAAGAACATACTTCAACATAATAAAACTGAAAGTGAAAGTTGCTCAGCTATGTCTAACTCTTTGTAACCCCGTGGACAACTCCATGGAATTTTTCAGGCCAGAATACTGGAGTGGATAGACTTTCCCTTCTGCAAGGGATCTTCCCAACCCAGGAATTTAATCCAGGTCTTTCACATTGTAGGTGGTTTCTTTACCAATTGAGCCACAAAGGAAGCATAATAACGACCATATATCAAAAACCCACAGCAAAATTTATTCTCAATGGTCAAAAGCTGAAAACATTTCCTAAGATCAGGAACAAGACAAGGGTGCCCACTCTCATCACAATTATTCAACATGGTTTTGAAAGCTCTAGCCACAGCATATCATAAAAGAAAAAAAAAAAAGAATACAGATTGAAAAAAAAAAGTAAAACTCTCACTGTTTGCAGATAACATAATAACATACATAGAAAATCCTGAAGATGCTATCAGAAAATTACTTAAAGCTAATCAGTGAATTTAACAAAGTGGAAGGATATAAAATTAATATTCAAAAATCCCTTACATTCCTATACACTAACAATTCAAAATCAGACAGAGAAATTATGGAAACAATCCTATTCATCACTGCAGCAAAAAAATAAAATATCTAATAATAAATCTATCTAAAGAGACTGTATGCAGAAAACTGTAATTCACTAATGAAAGAAGTCAAAGACAACACAAAAAGATGGAGAGATATACCTGTTCTTGGATTGGAAGAATCAATATTGTGAAAATAACTATACTACCCAAAGTACGGATTTAATGCAATTCCTTTCAAAATACTAGCAATGTTTTTCACAGAACTAGAACAAAAATTTCACAAAAAGAAACCCAAAAGACCCCAAATAGCCAAAGCAATCTTGAGAAAGAAGAATGGCACTTGAGAAATCAACCACCCTAACTTCAGACTATTCTACGAAGCTGTAGACATTAAGATGCATGGTACTGGCACAAAAATGGAAATATAGATCAATGGA
This sequence comes from Tragelaphus eurycerus, assembly GCA_935064755.1. Taxonomy (NCBI): domain Eukaryota; kingdom Metazoa; phylum Chordata; class Mammalia; order Artiodactyla; family Bovidae; genus Tragelaphus; species Tragelaphus eurycerus. The sequence goes on along the minus strand of CAKXYN010000057.1, from coordinate 754,890 downwards.
ATAGGATAGAAAGCCAAGAGATAAACCCAAACACCTATGGGTACCTTATCTTTGACAAAGGAGGCAAGAATACACAATGGAGAAAAGATAACCTCTTCAATCATAGGTGTTGGGAAAACTTGATCAGATCAGATCAGATCAGTCGCTCAGTCGTGTCCGACTCTTTGCGACCCCATGAATCATAGCACGCCAGGCCTCCCTGTCCATCAACAACTCCCTGAGTTCACTCAGACTCACTTCCATCGAGTCAGTGATGCCATTCAGCCATCTCATCCTCTGTCGTCCCCTTCTCCTCCTGCCCCCAATCCCTCCCAGCATCAGAGTCTTCTCCAATGAGTCAACTCTTCGCATGAGGTGGCCAAAATACTGGAGTTTCAGCTTTAGCCTCATTCCTTCCAAAGAAATCCCAGGGCTGATCTCCTTCAGAATGGATTGCTTGGATCTCCTTGAAGTCCAAGAGATTCTCAAGAGTCTTCTCCAACACCACAGTTCAAAAGCATCAATTCTTCGGTGCTCAGCCTTCTTCATAGTCCAACTCTCACATCCATACATGACCACAGGAAAAACCATATCCCTGACTAGACGAACCTTTGTTGTCAAAGTAATGTCTCTGCTTTTGAATATGCTATCTAAGTTGGTCATAACTTTTCTTCCAAGGAGTAAGTGTCTTTTAATTTCATGGCTGCAGTCACCATCTGTAGTGATTTTGGAGCCCAAAAAAAGAAAGTCTGACACTGTTTCCACTGTTTCCCCATCTATTTCCCATGAAGTGATGGGACCGGATGCCATGATCTTCATTTTCTGAATGTTTAGCTCTAAGCCAACTTTTTCGCTCTCCATTTTCACTTTCATCAAGAAGCTTTTTAATTCCTCTTCACTTTCTGCCATAAGGGTGGTGTCATCTGCATTTCTGAGGTTATTGATATTTCTCCCGGCAATCTTGATTCTAGCTTGTGTTTCTTCCAGTCCAGCACTTCTCATGATGTGCTCTTCATATAAGTTAAATAAACAGGGTGACCATATACAGCCTTGACGAACTCCTTTTCCTATTTAGAACCAGTCTGTTGTTCCAACTTGATAGCTATATGTAAAAGAATGAAATTATAATACTTTCTAACACCATACACACCATACACAAAAACAAACTCAAAATGGATTAAAGACTTAAATGGAAGGCCAGAAATATAAATCTCTTATAGTAAAACATAGGCAGTACATTCTTTGACATAAATCACAGCAAGATTCTCTTTGACCGACCTCCTAGTGTAATGGGAATAAAAAGAAAAATAAACAAATAATACCTAATTAAACTTAAAAAGCTTTTTCACAGCAAAGTAAACAATAAATGATTAAAAGGCAACTCTTAGAATGGGAGATAATAATTGCAAATGAAGCAACTGGCAAAGGATTAATCTCTAAAGTATATAAGCAGTTCTTACAGCTCAATATTAGAAAAACAAAGTCCAATCAAAAATGGGCAGAAGACCTAAACAGACACTTCTTTGAAGAAGACCTACAGGTGGCCAGTAAATACATGAAAAGATGCTCAATATCACTCATTATTAGAGAAATGCCAATCAAAACTATAATGAGGTATCACCTCACACTTATAAGAATGGCCTTCACAAAAAAATCTACAAAAAATAAATGCTGGAGAGGATGTGGAGAAAAGGGAGCCCTCTTGAACTGTTGGTAGAAATGCAAACTGATACAGCAAGTATGGAGAGCAGCATGGGGATTCCTGTAAAACTATGAGTAAAACTACCATCAGCTCAGATCAGATCAGTCACTCAGTCGTGTCCAACTCTTTGCAACCCAACAATTCCACTACTGGGCATATACCCTGAGAAAACCATGATTGAAAAAGACATTTGTACCCCAAAGTTCATTGCAACACTATTTACAATACCTAGGACATAGAAGCAACCTAGATGTCCATCAACAGATGATAAAAAAGTTGTGGTACATATATATCATGGGACATTACTCAACCATAAAAAAGAATGAATTTTTGTCCATTCTAGTGAGGTGGATGAACCTAGAGTCTGTTACACAGAGTGAAGTAAATCAGAAAAAGAAAAACGATTATTGCATATTAATGCATATATATGGAAACCAGAAAGGTGATATTGATTAATCTATTTTCAGGGATGGAATGGAGATGCAGATATAGGAAACAACCTTGTGGACACATTGAGGGAAGGAAAGAGTGGGACAAATGGAAAAAGCAGCACTGACATGTATACACCACCATATAGAAAACAGATAGTTGATGAGAAACTACTGTACTGCATGGGGAGCACAGCTTGGCACTCTGAAATTACCTGTAGAAGGTTCCCACTGCAGAGGGGTAGGATGTGTTGAAGGGTGAGAAACTCAAGAGGGAAGTGCTATACGAATAATTATATGTACCTGCCGATCTGCATTGTTGTATGGCAAAAACCAACACAACATTGTAAAGCAATTTTCCTCCAATTAAAAAATAGAAATAACTGAAATTGAATTACTGTATTGTCGGGGATCACCATGGGAGATCCCACCCATGACAAAGGTAATGCAGAGAAAACCTGACAGGCAAAAGCAGATCAGGACTCGAAGGATTCCCTGGACCTGCTCAAGCATCTACCCTGAAAACAAAATCTGTCTGTCTACTGTTTATTATATTATGTCTTTCACCAACTCTTCTGACATTAATGGGGGGCTATCCTCAACCACCTTTCTCTGAGGAAAATCAACTTAGGGCTCTAGTTAATAAGTCTCCTGGGCTTGAAAGGAGCATTTTAACTTTAACCCCTCTGTTACTATTTTAGCTTGCTTGGCAGGTTTATCCACCCTCTTGCAACTAACGCACATGATTGTTCACAATACCCCAAGCATAACCTTTGAGCAATTAAAAAAAAAAAAGCTTTATTAGAATAATACTGCATTATTAAGCCAGTGTTTGCTACCGAGTTTCCTTGTCCCTTACCCAGTGTGCGCCTGGAAGTGCATTAGTTAATATGGTTTGTATGCAAAAAAAAAAAAAAAAACAAGCAGCAGCCTTGGCATTAGCAACATAAGACCCTTGAGTTAATAAGTTTTTTCTTTGTTGTAACCTACTGCACTTTTGCTCCATAAGAATGTAACTTTATTTAATACATTCTGAGGGAGACACAGATTTTAAAAAATAAAGAAGAAACACTTTAAGAGAAAATAAATTTTCTGGTTGACCAACCTTTATCAGAAAAAGATCATAAAATGTCAATAGGCCTCCAGGCCAGAACATAATGTGCATAACACAAAGACCCTTGTAAATGGAAAGGTATGCAAAAAACATCCTGGTCCCAATGAAGGTCAAACTGATGTAGTGTTGAGCTGACTCTGCATGACTCTGTATCTTTCACTTCTGGATATGTGTAACTCAGGGTATAAAAGCTCCTTTTCAAAATAAAGCTGCAGACCCGGCTTCATCAGAGCATGGTCTCCCCGCATCATTCTTTCTCTCTCTATCTCCCTCTCTCTCCCTCTCTCTATCTCTCTCCCTCCTTTTACTTTCATCTCTCTCGCCAACACCATTCATCCTGAGGGTATCCTTAGATCCTACTGGGAATAGACCCTGACACTTTATGATTCAGCAATTTCACTCCTGGCTATATAACTTAAGAAAATTAAAACACTAATTTGAAAAGATGCACTCACACCAAAGTTCACAGCCCATTATATGGAAGCAACCTAAGTATATGTCCATCAACAGATGAATAAAGATGTGGGCAATATGTATGTATAAAGTGGAATGTTATTTATCCATAAAAAATGAAATTATGCCATTTACAATGACATAGATGGACATAGAGGCAATATGTCTGGTGATATAAGTTAGACAAAGGAAGATGAATATTTTATGTGTATCTAAAAAATAAAACAAGTGAATAAAAATATAGCAGAAACAGACTCACAGATATAGAGGATGAACTAGTGGTTACCAATGGGGATAAAGAAGTGGAGACATGGAGAGAAAGTAGGGGATTAATAGGAACAACCAACTATGTAAAAATAAATAAGCTATAAGGATATATTGTATCCCTGGAGGAGAGCACAGCAACTCACTCCAGTATTCTTGCCTGGAGAATCTCATGGACAGAGGAGCCTGGCAATATACAGTCCATAGGATCGCAAAGCATCAGACACAACTGAAGTGACTTAGCACGTTAGCATACATGTATGCATATATTGTATAGCATAGGGAAATACAGCCATTGTTTTGTAATAATCCTATTAAGGTATTATATACCTGAAAATAATATAATATTGTAAATCAACTACTATTCAGTCTTTAGAACAAGAAACATGTAGGTCCAGAGAAGAAAGTAGTGGTTACCAGAGCAGGGAGAGATAGGAATTAGGGCAAAATGTGTAGAGGACATTAACTGCATGGAAAGTAAATGTTTTGGTGATGATGTAAAGTATACAGAAGTAGAAATACAGTGTAGTACATGTAAACTTATGTAACATTATAAATCACTGTTAACCTCAGTAAAATTAATTAAACTATAAAGTTTGCTTTTAATAGAACCAGACTATTGGACTGAATTGTCTCATCTAGTCAAAATGTTAAACTGGTTGCTTTCTGGGGCGGCGAGGGGGGAGGAAGCCTTAAAGTTAAGGCAAGTATTACAACAGATTTTTGGAGGATTATGATTGTTTCTGCTTTCTCTGTGAAGAGAAAGAATGGGTGACTGACACCCTCAATCTCTGATGCTGCTGGACACTTTTCAGTAGGAGATTTGTTGAGGGGACTGCTTTGCTGTGCTGTAGTACAGTCAACGTTAACTTCAAGGTGAGAACTCTGTTAATGCAGGTGTATTTCTCTGGAAATTTTTAAATTTCAGGAAACAGAAATAATTTAGGATTCATGGAGGAGAATGTATGTGTGATAATTTTATCTCATAACTCACTGCAAGGGCTTAGTATAGCCTAGAAGCCTATAACAATCAGATTTAAAATCTAAAACCAGAGTCTCTGACTACCAGATCTGGGCCCATCAGCTCTTGGGATGAAATGCTTAGCAACCTCTGCCTTTGATGGAAGAAAGCACTACATAAGTGCTAGGAGTTTGCCAGAAAACCTTTGAAGCAGTCAACTTGTTCACTGTACCTGCCGCCATGTGCCGTTTGATCCAACTCCAAGATCTTCCAAACTACTCCCTTTCAGTGCTGTTGTTTCATGTCCTGATGGACTGATTTTTCCGTATTCCTCCACTTTCTAGATACTCTGATTGCAACATGCTTTTGCAATTTCTGCCCTATTGGGGATATTCCTGGTAGGATACAATATAGTAAGTGATTAGCAGCATTTTGGCTTACATATGTAGTTATATGTACTTGTATTTTAAGTATCTGAGATCCATTTCTGGCTCTGGTGACTCTGAACAGGTCATTTACCTGGAGTTAGTCAAACTGCAAAGTTCAAGGACATAGTGTTCTAGGCTCCCAAGACCTCTGACAACATCTGCAAAGTTAGAGGGGAAAGTCCACAGAAAACCACCCTTACTTTTTTTTTTTTTTTACTTTACATTGTTGTATTGGTTTTGCCATACATCAACATGAATCCGCCACAGGTGTACACGTGTTCCCAATCCTGAACCCCCCTCCCACCTCCCTTCTCATACCATCCCTCTGGGTCATCCCAGTGCACCAGCCCCACGCTTTCTGTATCCTGCATTGAACCTGGGCTGGCGATTCATTTCTTATATGATATACATGTTTTAATGCCATTTTCCAAAATCTTCCCCCATTCCCTCTCCCACAGAGTCCAAAAGACTGTTCTATACATCAATGTCTCTTTTGCTATCTCACATACAGGGTTATAATTACCATCTTTCTAAATTCCATATATATGCGTTAGTATACTATATTGGTATTTTTCTTTCTGGCTTTCTTCACTCTGTGTAACAGGCTCCAGTTTAATCCACCTCATTAGAACTGATTCAAATATATTCTTTTTAATGGCTGAGTAATACTCCATTGTGTATATGTACCACAGCTTTCTTATCCATTCATCTGCTGATGGACATCTAGGTTGCTTCCATGTCCTGGCTATTATAAACAGTGCTGCGATGAACATTGGGGAACATGTCTTTTTCAGTTATGGTTTTCTCAGAGTATATGCCCAGTAGTGGGATTGCTGGATCGTATGGCAGTTTTATTCCTAATTTTTAAAGGAATCTCCATGCTATTCTTATAGTGGCCATATCAGTTCACATTCTAACCAATAGGTCAAGAGGGTTCCCTTTCTTCCACACACTCTCCAGTATTTCTTGTTTGTAGTATTTGGGTGTTGGTCATTCTGACTGGTGTGAGATGACACCTCATGGTAGTTTTGATTTGTATTTCTCTAATAATGAGCAATGAAGAATGAGATCAGTTCAGTTCAGTCTCTCAGTTGTGTCCAACTCTTTGCAACCCCATGAATAGCAGCACACCAGGCCTCCCTGTCCATCAACAACTCCCAGAGTTCACTCCGACTCAAGTCCATCAAGTCAGTGATGCCATCCAGCCATCTCATCCTCTGTCGTCCCCTTCTCCTCCTGCCCCCAATCCCTCCCAGCATCAGAGTATTTTCCAATGAGTCAACCCTTTGCATGAGGTGGCCAAAGTACTGGAGTTTCAGCTTTAGCATCATTCCTTCCAAAGAAATCCCAGGGCTGATCTCCTTCACAATGGACTGCTTGGATCTCCTTGCAGTCCAAGGGACACGCAAGAGTCTTCTCCAACACCACAGTTCAAAAGCATCAATTCTTCGGCGCTCAGCCTTCTTCACAGTCCAACTCTCACATCCATACATGACCATGGGAAAAACCATAGCCTTGACTAGACGGAACTTTGTTGGCAAAGTAATGTCTCTGCTTTTGAATATGCTCTCTAGGTTGGTCATAACTTTTCTTCCAAGGAGTAAGCGTCTTTTAATTTCATGGCTGCAGTCACCATCTACAGTGATTTTGGAGCCCAGAAAAATACAGTCTGACACTGTTTCTTCTGTTTCCCCATCTATTACCCATGAATGATGGGACCAGATGCCATGATCTTCGTTTTTTGAATGTTGAGCTTTAAGCCAACCTTTTCACTCTCCACTTTTCACTTTCATCAAGAGGCTTTTGAGTTCCTCTTCACTTTCTGCCATAAGGGTGGTGTCATCTGCATATCTGAGGTTACTGACATTTCTCCTCGAAATCTTGATTCCAGCTTGTGCTTCTTCCATTCCAGTGTTTCTCATGAGGTACTCAAAATATAAATAAACAGGGTGACAATATACAGCCTTGACGTACTCCTTTTCCTATTTGGAACCAGTCTGTTGTTCCATGTCCAGTTCTAACTGTTGCTTCCTGACCTGCATATAGGTTTCTCAAGAGGCAGATCAGGTGGTCTGGTGTTCCCATCTCTTTCAGAATTTTCCACAGTTTATTGTGATCCACACAGTCAAAGTCTTTGGCATAGTCAATAAAGCAGAAATAGATGTTTTTCTGGAACTCTCTTGCTTTTTCCGTGTTCTAGCAGATGTTCACAATTTGATCTCTGGTTCCTCTGCCTTTTCTAAACCCAGCTTAAACATCTGGAAGTTCACGGCTCACATATTGCTGAAGCCTGGCTTGGAGAACTTTGAGCATTACTTTGCTAGCATGTGAGATGAGTGCAATTGAGTGGTAGTTTGAGCATTTTTTGGCATTGCTTTTCTTTGGGATTGGAATGAAAACTGAATTTTTCCAGCCCTGTGGCCACTGCTGAGATTTCCACATTTGCTGGCATATTGAGTGCAGCACTTTCACAGCATCATCTTTCAGGATTTGGAATAGCTCAACTGGAATTCCACCACCTCCACTAGCTTTGTTTGTAGTGATGCTTTCTAAGGCCCACTTGACTTCACATTCCAGGATGTCTGGCTCTAGGTCAGTGATCACACCATCGTGATTATCTTGGTAGTGAAGATCTTTTTTGTACAGTTCTGTGTATTCCTGCCACCTCTTCTTAAAATCTTCTGCTTCTGTTAGGTCCATACCATGTCTGTCCTTTATCGAGCCCATCTTTGCATGAAATGTTCTGTTCCTATCTCTAATATTCTTGAAGAGATCTCTAGTCTTTCCCATTCTGTTGTTTTCCTCTATTTCTTTGTACTGATCGCTGAGGAAGGCTTTCTTATATTTTCTTGCTATTCTTTGGAACTCTGCATTCAAATGTTTATATTTTTCCTTTTCTCCTTTGCTTTTTGCTTCTCTTCTTTTCACAGCTATTTGTGAGGCCTCCCCAGACAGCCATTTTGCTTTTTTGCATTTCTTTTCCACGGAGATGATCTTGATCCCTGTCTCCTGTACAATGTCACGAACCTCCGTCCATAGTTTATCATGCACTCTATGTATCAGATCTAGTCTCTTAAATCTATTTCTCCCTTCCACTGTATAATCATAAGGAATTTGATTTAGGTCATACCTAAATGGTCTGGTGGTTTCCCCTACTTTCGTCTATTTAAGTCTGAATTTGGCAAGAAGGAGTTCATGATCTGAGTCATAGTCAGCTCCTGGTCTTGTTTTGGCTGACTGCATAGAGCTTATCCATCTTTGGCTGCAAAGAATATAATCAATCTGATTTCGATGTTGACCATCTGGTGATGTCCATGAGCCAAATTTGCCTGTTACCCCAGGTGTTTCTTGACTTCTCACTTTTGCATTCCAGTCCCCTGTAATGAAAAGGACATCTTATTTGGGTGTTTTCTCTAAAAGGTCTTAGAGGTCTTCATAGAACCATTCAACTTCAGCTTCTTCAGCATTACTGGTTTGGGCATAGACTCGGATTACTGTGATAATGAAAGGTTTGCCTTGGAAACGAACAGAGATCATTCTGTCATTTTTGAGATTGCCTCCAAGTACTGCATTTTGGACTCTTTTGTTGACCATGATGGCTACTCCATTTCTTCTAAAGGATTTTTGACCACAGTAGTAGATATAATGGTCATCTGAGTTAAATTCACCCATTCCGGTCCATTTTAGTCACAATGAACATTAATGAGCAATAAACATCTTTTCCCATGTTTATTGGTAACTCATATGTCTTCTTTAAAGAAATGTCTGTTTAGGTATTCTGTCTACTCTTTTATTGGGTTGTTTATTTTTCTAATATTGAGCTGCATTAGCTGCTTGTATATTTTGGAGATTAATCCTTTGCTAGTTGTTTCATTTTTCATTAGTTTCTCCCATTTTGAGGATAGTCTTTTCACTTTATTTATAGTCCTTTGGTGTGTAAAAGCATTTCATTTAATTGGGCCCCATTTGTTCATCTAGTCAAGGCTATGGTTTTTCCCCTGGTCATGTATGGATGTGAGAGCTGGACTGTGAAGAAGGCTGAGCGCCGGAAAATTGATGCTTTTAAACTGTGGTGTTGGAGAAGACTCTTGCGAGTCCCTTGGACTGCAAGGAGATCCAACCAGTCCATTCTGAAGGAGATCAGCCCTGGGATTTCTTTGGAAGGAATGATGCTAAAGCTGAAACTCCAGTATTTTGGCCACCTCATGCGAAGAGTTGGCTCATTGGAGAAGCCTCTGATGCTGGGAGAGATTGGGGGCAGGAGGAGAAGGGGACGACAGAGGATGAGATGGCTGGATGGCATCACTGACTCGATGGATGTGAGTCTGAGTGAACTCTGGGAGTTGGTGATGGACAGGGAGGCCTGGCATGCTGCTATTCATGGAGTCACAAAGAGTTGGACACGACTGAGCAACTGATCTGATCTGATCTTGGAGGTGGGTCATAGAGTATGTTTCCCTCTAAGAGTTCTGTAGTTTCTCGTCTTACATTTAGGTCTTTAATCCATTTTGACCTTATTTTTGTTTACAGCGTTATAAAGTGTTCTAATTTCATTCTTTTACACATAGCTGTCCAGTTTTCCCAGCACCACTTATTGAAGAGACTATCTTTTCTCCATCATATATTATTCCCTCCTTTGTAAAAGATAAGGTGCCCATATATGTGTCAGTTTATCTCAGGGCTTTCTATCTTGTTCCATTATTCCATATTTCTATTTCTGGAGCAGTACCATACTGCTTGATGGCTGCAGCTTTGTTGTATAGTCTCAAGTCAGGCAGGTTGATTCCTCCGGCTCCATTCTTCTTTCTCAAGATTGCACAAAGCTTTTTCTGAACCATGTTACAATTTAACTAAAACATACTAAACACCACAATGTAAAGATTTTAGTTAGCCTTCCATTTTGATCTTCCTTTACATTCTATAGAGAATATCCTATTTGTAGGCATATGGGATTATCAAATAAAGAACTTTCATAAATATCTTAATAAAAATCATCCTTTCTTCTAGTTAATAAGAAAAGACTGAGCTTCTGGAAGGTGCCAAGTCCACTGCAACTACCACTCAGCAAAGTCTTCTGAGCCGGCCCAGGGCTTTCTCTGCAAAACCATGATATATGATCTTTTGAGCTCATTTTTCTTAATGTTAAATTAGTTTTGCTACAGTTTCTAATATTTGACAATATGAGAAGAAACTTAATTCTGTAATAAATTTCTGTTTTACTCAGGGACTTGATTTAAGATAGCTGGTCAGTCAGTTCAGTCACTCACATGTCCAACTCTTTGCAACCCCATGGACTGCAGCACGCCAGGCTTCCCTGTCCATGACCAAACTCAGAGCTTGCTCAAACCCATGTCAATCAAGTCGGTGATGCCATCCAACCATCTCATCCTCTGTCGTCCCCCTTCTCCTCTTGTCTTAAATCTTTCCCAGCATCAGGGTCTTTTCCAGTGAGTCAGTTCTTCTCATCAGGTGGCCAAAGTATTGGAGTTTCAGCTTCAGCATCAGTCCTTCCAATGAATATTCAGGACTGATTTCCTTTACAATGGACTGGCTTCATCTCCTTGCAGTCCAAGGGATTCTGAAGAGTATTCTCCAACATCACAGTTCAAAAGTATCAATCAGTCTGCACACAGCTTTCTTTATAGTCCAACTCTCACATTCATTAATGACAACTGGAAAAACCATAGCTTTGACTATATTGACCTTTGTTGGAAAAGTCTCTGCTTTTTAGTATGCTCTCTAGGTTGGTCAAAGCTTTTCTTCCAAGGAGCAAGTATCTTTTAATTTTATGGCTGCACTCACCATCTGCAGTGATTTTGCAACCCAATAAAATAAAGTCTGTCAATGTTTCCATTATTTCCAGTCTATTTGCCATGAAGTGATGGGACCAGATGCCATGATCTTTGTTTTCTGACTGTTGAGTTTTAAGCCAGCTTTTTCACTCTCCTCTCTCACTTTCATCAAGAGGCGCTTTAGTTTCTCTTCACTTTCTGCCTTAAGGGTAGTGTCATCTGCATATTTGAAGCTATTGATATTTCTCCCAACAATCTTGATTCCAGTTTGTTCTTCATCCAGCTCCACATTTCACACGATGTACTCTGCATGTAAGTTAAATAAGCAGGGTGACAAGATACAGACTTGACGTGCTCCTTTCCCAATTTGGAACCAGTCCATTGTTCCATGTCCAGTTCTAACTGCTGATTCTTTACCTGCATACAGATTTCTCAGGAAGCAAGTAAGGTGGTCTGCTATTCCCTTCTCTCTAAGAATTTTCCACAGTTTGTTGTGATCTATACAGTCAAATGCTTTGGCATAATCAATAAAGCAGAAGTAGATGTTTTTCTGGAATTCTCTTGCTTTTCCTATGATGCAATGGATGTTGGTGATTTGATTTCCAGTTCCTATGCATTTTCTAAATCCACCTTGAACATCACAATGGGCCATGGTTCATGTGCTGTTGAAGCCTGTGTTGGAGAATTTTGAACATTACTTTGCTAGCATGTGAGATGACTACAATTATGTGGTAATTTGAACATTCTTTGGCGCTGCCCTTCTTTGGGATTGGAAGGAAAACTGACCTTTTCCAGTCCTGTCACCACTGTTGAGTTTTCCAAATTTGCTAGCATATTGAGTGGAGCACTTTAACAGCATCATATTTGAGAATTTTTAATAGCTCAACTGGAATTTCATCACCTCCACTAGCTTTGTTTACAATGATGCTACCTAAGACCCACTTGACTTCGCATTCCAAGATGTCTGGCTCGAGGATCTGGTTCAGAGTGATCACACCATCGTGGTTACCTGGGTTATAAAGATCTTTTTTGTATAGTTCTTCTGTGTATTCTTATCACCTTAATATCTTCTGCCTCTGTTATGTCCATACTATTTCTGTCCTTTATTGTGTCCATCTATGCATGAAGTGTTCCCTTGGTATCTCTAATTTCTTTGAAGAAATCTCTAGTCTTTCCCATTCTATTGTTTTCCTCTATTTCTTTGCACTGATCACTGAAGAAGGCTTTCTTACCTATGCTTGCTATTCTTTGGAACTCTGAATTCAAATGGGTATATCTTTCCTTTTTACCTTTTCCTTTAGCTTCTCTTCTTTTCTCAGCTATTTGTAAGGCCTCCTCAGACAACCTTTTCGCCTTTTTGTATTTATTTTTCTTCAGGATGGTCTTGATCCCTGCCTCCTGTACAATGTCATGAACCTCTGTCCAGAGTTCTTCAGACACTCTGTCTATAAGGTCTAATACTTTGAATCTATTTGTCACTTACACTTTATAATCATAAGGGATTTTATTTCAGTCATACTGGAATGGTCTAGTGGTTTTCCCTATTTTCTTCAATTTAAGTCTGAATTTGGCAAGAAGGAATTCATGATTTGAGCCACAGTCAGCTCCTGGTATTGTTTTTTCTGACTGTGTGGAGCTTCTTCTTTGGCTGCCATGAATATAATCTATCTGATTTTGGTGGTGGCCATCTGGTGATGTCCATGTGTAGAGTCTTCTATTTTGTTTTTGGAAGAGGGTGTTTGCTATGACCAGGGCATTCTCTTGGCAGAATTCTACTAGCTTTTACCTTGCTTCATTTTGTACTCCAGGACCAATTTTGCCTGTTTCTCCAGGTATCTCTTGACTTTCTACTTTTGCATTCCAGTCCCTTATTATGAAAATGACATCTTTTGGGGGTGTTAGTTCTAAAAGGTCTTGTAGGTCTTCATAAAACCGTTCAACTTCAGCTTCTTGAGCATTACTGGTTGGGGCGTAAACTTGGATTACTGTGATACTGAATGGTTTGCCTTGGAATTGAACAGACATCGTTCTGTCATTTTTTGAGATTGCATCCAAGTACTGCATTTCAGACTCTTTTTGACTAAGAGGGCTACTCCGTTTTTTCTGTGGAATTCTTGCCCACAGTAGGAGATATAATGGTCATCTGAATTAAATTTGCCCATTCCAGTCCATTTTTGTTCACTGCTTCCTAAAATGTCGATATTCACTCTTGCTAACTCCTGTTTGACGACTTCCAATTTGCCTTGATTCATGGACTTAACATTCCAGGTTCCTATGCAATTTTGCTCTTACCAGCATCAGACTTTACTTCCATCACCAGTCACATCCACAACTGGTCATTGTTTTTGCTTTGGCTCTGTCTCTTCATTTTTTCTGGAGTTATTTCTCCACTCACTCTTCTCCAGTAGCATATTGGGCACCTACCGACCTGGGGATTTCATCTTTTGGTGTCATATCTTTTTGCCTTTTCATGGGGTTCTCAAGGCAAGAATACTGAAGTGGTTTGCCATTCCCTTCTCCAGTGGACCATGTTTTATCAGAACTCTCCACCATGACCCATCCATCTTGGGTGGCCTTACATAGCATGGCTCATAGTTTCATTGAGTTAGACAAGGCTATGATCCATGTGATCAGCTTGATTAGTTTTCTGGGATTGTGGTTTTCATCTGTCTGCCCTCTGACAGATAAATTAAGAGGCTTATGTAAGTTTCCTGAGAGACTGACTGTGGGGAAAACTGGGATTTTTTTTTCTGATGTGTGGGGTCATGTTCAGTAAATCTTTAATCCGATTTTCTGTTGATAGGCGGGGCTTTTTTCCCTCCCTGTTGTTTGGCCTGAGACCAAACTATGGTGGAGGCAATGAAGAGAATGACAGTCTCTTTCAAAATGTCCCCTACAGGCAGGCCGCACTCCGTGTCCCCAAGCTCTCAGCAGGCCACTGCCTACCCACCCCTCTACCAGACACTCCTGTACTCTCAGAGGCAAATCTGGCTCAGTCTCTTGTGGGGCCGCTGCTCCTTTCTCCTGGATCCTGGTGCACACAAGGTTTTGTTTGTGCCCTCCAAGCGTCTGTTTCCCCAGTCCTGTGGGAGTTCTGTAATCAAATCCCACTTGCCTCTAAAGTCAAATTCCCTGGGGGTTCTCAGTCCCTTTGCCAGATCCTCGGGTTAGGAAATCTGTTGTAAGCCATGAATTTCTTAACATTGCAAGAAATTCTTTTGTATAATTGTTCTGGAGTTTGTGGGTCATCTGCTCGGCAGCTCTATGGTGGAGTTAGTGATGACCTCCTCCAAGAAGGCTTATGCTGTGTGACCCAGGTAGCTGCACCCTGAGCCCCTGCCCTTGAAGCAGGCCATTGCTAACCCATACCTCCACTGGAGACTCAAACACATATCTGGCTCAATCTCTGTGTGGTCTCTGAGTCCTGGTGCTCACAAGGTTTTGTTTAAGTCCTCTGAGTGTCTCCAGCGGGTATGGGGTTTGATTCTAAATGTGATGTCACCCCTCCTGCCCTCTTTCTGGGGCTTCTCCTTTGCCCTTGGATGTGGGGTATCTTTTTTGTGTATGGGGTCCAAGATTCTCCTGCCAATGGTTGTTCAGCAGTGAGTTGTAATTTTGGAGTTCTCACAGGAGAAGATGAGAGGGAAAGAGAAGATTTCAGATAAGCCAGACACATTCCAAAATTAGGATCTGGGCTCCCAGGGTCAGGGTTGGGCTAGTGTATGGCTAGAGGTTGTTGAGAAGGCCCAGGGGATCCTCTTAATGGCAAGTTTCCAGAAAGAAAACTGAGGCTGAGGAAGGCCCCTTCCAGATGGAAGGTCTGCAGTAATGAGGGGGAAGTAGAGTGCCTAGGCTGCTTGACCTCAGCCTCTTTCCTGACTAAATGCAGTCATGATGCAGAGAGGGTCAGAGGGACGGGGGCAGGGGACGGGGAGGCAGGGGGGCGGCGGGGGGGGGGGGGGGGGATGCAGCACAGCAAATGCCAGGGGATAGAGGAGGCAAAAGAGATGGAAAGACATGGGAGAAGGAAAGTTATGGAAAGTCCTGACAGATAAAATATGCCTGAGGCAGAGGTGATCAGGAAAACAGAAAAGTAGAAAAGAAATGCAAGAGAAACGGGTAAATGTTTTCTGTTGTGAAAACTCAAAAATAATATCAGGTTTGAAAGTGACTCCAAAGTAGGGGGAAAAAATGACTTTCTGCTTTTCCATTTTTTCATTTAGATACACCCTCAAAGAATTTGTCAGTGTCAGCCACATACAGCTTAAGGAGGATCACAGTTTACTCAGACACAAAAAGCTAGAGTCTATGTTATCTCGTTCTCTGATGGGTGAGGGGTCATATTCTCAAATTTGTGTGTGTGTAGTAAAAGTCAGAAAAGATAACATGATCAAGTAGACTTTTCACTTGCAAAGGACTCAACCAAACTCTAGCACCTAATCCTTTTTCACATCTTCTTGTCAGTTCTACCTATTTGCTGCATAGGATCTTGGCTGGATCCTGTGGCTGGATCTTGAGGTGGACACACACAGCTGGTGCTTTCTTACTTTATTTACATACTGTATCACTCTTCATCTTGTTCACAGTGCCAATTGTCTTACTGTTCACACTGTCCACACCATTCACTGAACCCAGTTTAGGCAAGGTGTGAGCTAAGAGTCCGGAAGAAGATACAAGGAGCTGTAGGAACTCAGTCACATTTATTCTCTTCCGGCTGGCATAGCAGCCATAGCAGCAGACATCATAACACAACCTAACCGCACACAACCTCTTTCCTGGCTGACACAGCAGCCACAACAGTATTCTCTCTTGGTTGATGCAGCAGCCAAAGCAGTATATACACTATATTCTTTCCTCTCATGGCTGACCCAACAGACACAGCCATGACACAGCAAAAAAGAAAAAAAAAAAAAAAAAAAAAAAAAAAAAGCCACCTCTTTCTTGGGTGGAGTTCATATATCCCTACAGCACAAAGCAGCTCATGACCAAGCAAGTACCTCATGGCATGCATGTGCAGTACTATGTGATCTCAGCTGTTACATAGTCATTATTTACAAAACATGGGATGAGAGAGCCTGAACACACCATCTTGGCTAATTTGAACACACCAAGTACACACATATGTACTTGGCTTTAAAATACCTCTGTATATTTAGTGCACAGGGGAATATATTTTAAGTATGAGAGGGTAACAGGCAGGAAGGCCAGGGGTCTCCAAACGGAGGAAATAGGCTGCAAGTGTCAGACATTTTTATCTCTCTCTTAAGCGGCAGGAGGAAACAAACTAGTGATATATTTTTCTCCCTTCTCAAATTATCCCATTTTTCCCCTTCTACAAATTTAAAAGGAGGTTTCTCTTAAAATATTGTGTTGCCATAATAAAACCTGCTTTCACCTGAAGTTAACTATTCTCAAACCTTGAGTTAACATATGTATTCTTCTTATGGAAGTGTTTGTCTTAAGCTAAGTTAATGTACCATGCATTTACCCCAGACTCTGTCTTCAAGTTGGTTTCCCCTAATGGCTCAGAACCTACTTGACAAACCATTATGTTATACTCAGATATTGTTCCCCTAATCTATGTAAATGAAACTATTTGTATGGTAACCTGCTCTTCTACAAGATTTAAGTCAATCATTTTATAGCCCGGGATGAATCACCTGGTACCGAGATTATCCCAAAATACATCTTATGGATGAGGGGCCTGGTGCCATTCTGAGTTTTAAGACATTCCTTTCTTTCATTAAAAGACTGCTAATGACTATATAACATCCAGCTGAAGACTAGCAGGGGGGTACTCTTTCCACCCGCTTCTGATGCCTATGTCAGAAGCTTTCTCTATCTCCTTTATACTTTAATAAACTTTATTACACAAAAGCTCTGAGCGATCAAGCCTCATCTCTGGCCCTGGATTGAATTCTTCTCCTCCAGAGGCCAAGAATCCTGACATCTTTTCATGGGTCAGCAAAAACCTTTCAGGTTTAAAGTGAGGAATGCTGCACCACCACTGCTCTAATCTTCCCTACATGCATGCCAGCATGCAAAGTCGCTTCAGTCATATCTGACTGTTTGCAACCCTGTGGACTGCAGCCTGCCAGGCTCTTCTGTCCATGGGATTCTCCAGGCAAGAATAGTAGAGTGAGTTGCCATGCCCTCCTCCAGGGACCACACCCCAAATTCCACAGCCACATTTCAAGTGATCAGATGAACCAGGGCAGTAACTGCACAGAGCCCTCCTGGTCAGGCTCAACGTTTTCCCTCACCATCTTGCTCTTCAAATTTAAGGTTTAAAAAAAAACGCAGAGGAAAACCTGCAGGTATGTTTCTGGAGTGAAGGATAGCTATGGGCAAATGACTGTGGCCAGCTGCTTGTAGACTGTTTCATTGCAAGGGCAGATGAGAAGGTAACAGGCAGAAATGCTAGGGGTTCCCAAGTGGAGAAAATAGGATGCAAGTGTCAGACTTTTTTTCCCCCTCTCTCTTAAGCGGCAGGAGAAAACAAACTACAAGTGTCAGATTTTTTTTTTTCCTTCTGTATACAAACTTAAAAGGTTTCTTTTTAAAATTCTATGTTGCCATTATTATACCTGGTACCACCTGAACTTAACTTTCCTCAAACCTTGATCTAAGCAATGCATTTTTTTGGTATGGAAATGTTTTTCTTAAGATATGTTAATAAACTGTGCATTTACTTTATCTTTTTAAAATTAATTTATTTAGTTTAATTGGAGGCTAATTACTTTACAGTACTGTGGTGGGTTTTGCCATACATTGACATGAATCAGCCACAGGTGTACATGTGTCCTCAATCCCAAACCTGCTCCCCACTCCCTCCTCATCCCATCCCTCTGGGTCGTCCCAGTGCACTGGCTTTGAGCACCCTGTTTCATGCATCAAACTTGTACTGGTGATCTGTTTCACATATGGTAATATACATGTTTGAAGGCTATTCTCACAAACCATCCCACCCTCACCTTCTCCCACAGAGTCCAAAAGTCTATTCTTTACATATGTGTCTCTTTTGCTGTCTCGCATATAGGGTTGTTGTTACTATCTTTCTAAATTCCATATATATGCATTAATATACTGTATTGGGGTTTTTCTTTCTGACTTATAATAGGCTCCAGTTCCATCCACCTCATTAGAACTGATTCAAATGCGTTCTTTTTCATAGCTGAGAAATATAATATTCCATTGTGTGTACGTACCACAGATTTCTTATTCATCCATCTGCCAATGGACATCTAGGTTGCTTAAACAGTGCTGTGATGAACATTGGGGTACACATGTCTCTTTCAATTCTGGTTTCCTCGATGTGTATGCCCAGCAGTAGGATTTCTGGGTCATATGGCAGTTCTATTTCTAGTTTTTTAAGGAATCTCCACACTGTTCTCCATAGTAGCTGTACTAGTTTGCATTCCCACCAACAGTGTTAAGAGGATTCCATTTTCTCCATACCCTCTCCAGCATTTATTGTTTGTAGACTTTTTGATAGCAGTCATTCTGACTGGCATGAGATGATACCTCATCGTGGTTTTGATTTGCATTTGTCTGATAATGAGTGATGTTGAGCATCTTTTCATGTGTTTGTTAGCCATCTGTATGTCTTCTTTGGAGAAATGTCTATTTAGTTCTTTGGCCCATTTTTTGATTGTGTCATTTATTTTTCTGGAATTGAGCTGTAGGAGTTGCTTGTATATTTTTGAGATTGGTTGTTTGTCAGTTGCTTCATTTGCTATTATTTTCTCCCATTCTGAAGGCTGTCTTTTCACCTTGCTTGTAGTTTCCTTTGTTGTGCAGAAGCTTTTAAGTTTAATTAGGTCCCATTTGTTTATTTTTGCTTTTATTTCCAATATTCTGGGAGGTGAATCATAGAGGATCTTGCTGTGATTTAAGTCAGAGAGTGTTCTACCTGTGCTTTCCTCTAGGAGTTTTATAGGTTCTGGTCTTACATTTAAACTTTTAATCCATTTGAGTTTATTTTTGTGTATGGTGTTATGAAGTGTTCTAGTTTCATTCTTTTACAGGTGGTTGACCAGTTTTTCCCAGGACCAATTGTTAAAGAGATTGTTTTTTCTCCATGGTATATTTTTGCCTCTTTTGTCAAAGATGAAGTGTCCATAGATGTGTGGATTTATCTCTGGGCTTTCTATTTTATTCCTTTGATCTATATTCCTGTCTTTGTGCCAGTACCATACTGTCTTGATGACTGTACCTTTGTAGTATAGTCTAAAGGCAGGAAGGTTGGTTTATCCAGTTGCATTCTTCTTTCTCAAGATTTCTTTGTTTATTCAAGTTTTTTTGTATTTCCATAGAAATTGTGAAACTATTTGTTCTAGTTCTGTGAAAAATACCACTGGTAATTTGATAGGGATTGCACTGGATCTATAGATTGCCCTGGGTAGTATACTCATTTTCACTATATTGATTCTTCTGATCCATGAACATGGCATATTTCTCTATCTGTTTCTGTCATCTTTGATTTCTTTCATCAGTGTTTTATAGTTTTCTATATACAGGTCTTTTATTTCTTTAGATAGATTTATTCTAAGCATTTTATTCCTTTTGTAGCAATGGTTAATGGGATTGTTTCCTTAATTTTTTATGTTTTCTCATTGTTAGTGTATAGGAATGCAAGTGATTTCTGTGTATTAACTTTATATCCTGCAACTTTGTTACATTCATTGATTAACTCTAGTAATTTTCTGGTGGTGTCTTTAGGGTTTTCTATGTAGAGGGTCATGTCATCTGCAAACAGAGTTTTACTTCTTCTTTTCCAATCTGGATTCTTCTTATTTCTTTTCCTTCTCTGATTGCTGTGGCTAAAATTTCCAAAACTATGTTGAATAGTGGTGGTGAGAGTGGGCACCCTTGTCTTGTTCCTGACTTTTGGGGAAATGCTTTCAATTGTTTACCAATGTTTTCTGTGGGTTTATTATATATGGCTTTTATTATGTTGAGGTATATTCCTTCCATTCCTGCTTTCTGGAGAGTTTTTTCCTTAATGGGTGTTGAATTTTGCTAAAGGCTTTCTCTGCATCCATTGAGGTAATCGTATGGTTTTTATCCTTCAATTTGTTAATGTGATGTATCACATTTATTGATTTGCAAATATTGAAAAATCCTTGCATCCCTGAGGTAAAGCTGACTTGGTCATGATGTATAATCTTTTCAATATATTGTTGGATTCTATTTGCTAGAATTTTGTTGAGGATTTTTGCATCTATGCTCATCAGTGATATTGGCCTGTAGTTTTCTTTTTTGTGCTATCTGTTTGTTTTGGTATTAGGGTGATGGTAGCCTCACAGACGGAGAAGGCAATGGTACTCCACTCCAATATTCTTGCCTGGCAAATCCCATGGACAGAGCAGCCTGGTAAGCTGAAGTCCATGGGGTCGCTAAGAGTCGGACATGACTGAGCGAGTTCACTTTCACTTTTCACTTTCACGCATTGGAGAAGGAAATGGTAACCCACTCCAGTGTTCTTGCCTGGAGAATCCCAGGGACGGGGGAGAAACCTGGCGGGCTGCCGTCTATGGGGTTGCACAGAGTCGGCCACAGCTGAAGCAACTTAGCAGTAGCAGCAGCAGCAGCCTCACAGAATGAGTTTAGAAGTTGACCTTCTTCTGTAATTTTCTGGAAGAATTTGAGTAGGATAGGTGTTACCTCTTCTCTAAATGTTTGGTCGAATTCACCTGTGAAGCCATCTAGTCCTGGGCTTTTGTTTGTTGGAAGATTTTTTTATTACAGTTTCTATTCTGTCCTTATGAAGGGTTTGTACAGATTTTATATTTCTTCCTGGTTCAGTTTTGGAAGGTTATACTTTTCTAAGAATTCATCCATTTCTTCCAAGTTGTCAATTTAATTGGCATATAGTTGCTGATAGTAGTCTCTTATGATCTTTTATATTTCTGTGTTGTCTGTTGTGATCTCTCCATTTTCATTCCTAATTTTATTGATTTGATTATTCTCCCTTTTATTCTTGATAAGTCTTGCTAATTGCTTATATATTTTATTTATCTTCTCAAAGAATCAGCTTTTAGTTTTGTTGATTTTTGCTATAGTCTCCTTTTTTTCTTTGTCATTTATTTCTGCCCTAATTTTTATGATTTCTTTCCTTCTTCTAACCCTAGGGTTCTTCATTTCTTCTTTTTCTAGTTGCTTTAGTGTAAAGTTAGGTTATCTATTTCATTTTTCTCTTGTTTCTTGAGGTAAGCTTGTAATATTATGAACCTTCCCCTTAACATGGCTTTTACTGAATCCCATAAGTTTTGTGTTGTCATTGTTATCCTGGGCCATAAATCGTGTCTTAGTAAATTAAAAAAAAATGAAATCATTTCAAGCATCTTTTCTGATCACAATACAGTAAGATTAGATGTCAACCACAGGGGGAAAAAACTATTAAAAATACAAACGTATAGAGGCTAAATAACATGATTCTGAATAATCAACAAATCATGGAAAAATCAAAAAGCAAACCAAAAATATGCATATAAACAAATGAAAATGTAGTTACTTTAGATTCTGCCTTTCTTCAAGCCGATTCTGCCTAAGACTCAGAACTAATAATGGTTCAACAAACTAATAGGTTTTACTCATGGAAATGTTCTCTTAAGCTATGTTAATCAAACTGTGTTTGCTTGGAAATCTGTCTTTCTTCAAAATTCATGTCAATTGCTTTATGGCTTAGGATGACTCCACTTGTGCCAATGCTATCTCAAATGTATATTTTTGGTGAGGGACCTGGTGCCACTATCTGAGTTTTGAGACATTTCCTTTCTCTAATTAGCTGCTTGCTAAATGTATTTCTGCTTTATTGACTATGCCAAAGCCTTTGATTGTGTGGATCACAATAAAATGTGGGAAATTCTGAAACAGATGGAAATATCAGACCACCTGACCTTTCTCTTGAGAAACCTATATACAGGTCAGGAAGCAATGGTTAGAACTGGACATGAAACGACAGACTGCTTCCAAATAGGAAAAGGAGTAAGTCAGGGCTGTATATTGTCACCCTGCTTCTTTAACTTATATGCAGAGTACATCATAAGAAACGCTGGGCTGGAAGAAGCTCAAGCTGAAATCAAGATTGCCGGGAGAAATATCAATAACCTCAGATATGCAGATGACACCACCCTTATGGCAGAAAGTGAAGAGGAACTAAAAAGCCTCTTGATGAAAGTGAAAGAGGAGAGTGAAAAAGTTGGCTTAAAGCTCAACATTCAGAAAATGAAGATCATGGCATCTTGTCCCATCCCTTCATGGTTAATAGATGGGGAAACGGTGGAAACAGTGTCAGACTTTATTTTAGGGGTCTCCAAAATCACTGCAGATGGTGATTGCAGCCATGAAATTAAAACACACTTACTCCTTGGGGAGGTGAGACAGAAGTCTGAGGTGGTACATTATGGCTGACATGCGAAATCTGGTAGAAAGATTGGAGAGAGTGGTGGGCCGCCTGGAGGCAGTCTCCCATGCCTCTGACACACACTGTGGGTATGGAGACAGTGCTGCAAAAGCAGGAACAACTCCATATGTGCAAGCATTTGACTCACTGCTGGCCGGTCCTGTGGCAGAATACCTCAAGATCAGTAAAGAGATTGGGGGAGATGTGCAGAAACATGCGGAGATGGTCCACACAGGTCTGAAGTTAGAGCGAGCTCTCTTGGTTACAGCCTCTCAGTGCCAGCAGCCAGCAGGCAACAAGCTTTCTGACTTGTTGGCACCCATCTCCGAGCAGATCCAAGAAGTGGTGACCTTCCGGGAGAAGAACCGAGGCAGCAAGTTGTTCAATCACTTGTCAGCTGTCAGCGAAAGTATCCAGGCCCTAGGTTGGGTGGCTATGGCTCCCAAGCCTGGTCCCTATGTGAAGGAAATGAATGATGCTGCCATGTTTTATACAAATCGAGTCCTCAAGGAGTACAAAGATGTGGATAAAAAGCACGTGGACTGGGTCAAAGCTTACTTGAGTATATGGACAGAGCTGCAGGCTTACATTAAGGAGTTCCATACCACCGGACTGGCCTGGAGCAGAACGGGGCCTGTGGCAAAAGAACTGAGTGGCTTGCCATCTGGACCCTCTGCTGCATCTGGTCCTCCTCCTCCCCCACCAGGCCCACCTCCCCCCCAGTCCCCACCAGTTCAGGGTCAGATGACTCTGCTTCACGCTCAGCACTGTTTGCGCAGATTAATCAGGGGGAGAGCATCACACATGCCCTGAAGCATGTATCCGATGACATGAAGACTCACAAGAACCCTGCCTTGAAGGCTCAGAGTGGTCTGATACGAAGTGGCCCCAAACCCTTCTCTGCATCTAAACCAGATCCCCCCAAACCAGTCACAAAGAAGGAGCCAGCCCTACTTGAACTGGAGGGCAAGAAGTGGAGAGTGGAAAATCAGGAGAATGTTTCCAACCTGGTGATAGAGGATACAGAGCTGAAACAGGTGGCTTACATATTCAAGTGTGTGAATTCGACATTGCAGATCAAGGGCAAAATTAACTCCATTACTGTAGATAACTGTAAGAAACTTGGTCTGGTGTTTGATGACGTGGTGGGCATTGTGGAGATAATCAATAGTAAGGATGTCAAAGTTCAGGTAATGGGTAAAGTGCCAACCATTTCTATCAACAAAACAGATGGCTGCCACGTTTACCTGAGCAAGAACTCCCTGGATTGTGAGATAGTCAGTGCCAAATCTTCTGAGATGAATGTCCTCATTCCTACAGAAGGCGGTGACTTCAATGAGTTCCCAGTCCCTGAGCAGTTTAAGACCCTATGGAATGGGCAGAAGCTGGTCACCACAGTGACAGAAATTGCTGGATAAGTGAAGTGCCACTGGGTTCCTTGCCCTCTCCCTCACACCATGGGATAAATCTGTATCAAGACGGTTCTTTTTTAGATTTCCTCTACCTTTCTGCTCTTAAACTGCTTCTCTGCTTTGAGAAGCACAGCTACCTGCCTTCACTGAAATATACCTCAGGCTGAGATTTGGGGTGGGATAGCAGGTCAGTTGATCTTCCGCAGGAAGGTGCAGCTCTTTCATATCAGCTCAACCACACCGCCAGTCCATTCTTAAGCAACTGCAGACCAGGACAGGTGTGTTTTAGCTTTCAGCCTTTGGGGTTATTTGACCAACAAATAGTCTTTTGGGAAGACTATAGCAGTCCCAGGAATTAACAGGTCAGAATGTTCACACAAGTTAACCTTTTTCTAACAACGAGTGTGAAGGTAACAGAAGCTGATCCTAGTTAGTTAGTTCTTCTAACTTAAACTAATTATCACTATTGACAAGTGCGGCAAGGGTTACACGGGACCAAAGGCTGAAGCTGGGCCATCTAGCATTCCTAGCAAAATTATTTCCTCCGAGCATTCCTTTTCTTCTGCATTCCATCCCGCACCTGGCCAAACCTGACCGCAGGTTGTCCTGTGTTAGCTGCTGTGGTGGTGCCCTGCACCCAGGCCAGCTAAAGGAGTCTCAGACCCTTTCTCTCTTGGGCCCTTGCCCAGCACCTTCCTACAGAGATGACTTTAAAAGAGTGAAAAAAAAGGAAAACTGCACCATTCTCAGAAATCTGGCTCCCCTTCCTCCTTCCATTCTAGGTGCCCGTCAACCATCTTCACTGCTTCCATGGCCCTGTCATACTCAACTTTTGGCTTCTGTCTGGGCATCTGAACAAAGGACTAAAATCTCCACTGCAGGCTGTTTTTAGGTCTTGTGTAAAAATCTTGCACAGCCTTGCTAATGCAACTTTCAGTTTTTTCTCTAGGACAAAGACTTTACCAAAATATGCAACTTTTTTTTGGTGGGAAGAGAGATTGTCCTGTGATTTCTACCCATTTCCTGAGGCCTGTGGAAATAAACCTTTATGTACTTAAAGTTATACAGAAAATAGAATAAAATTAATACCAAACTTGAAAAAAAAAAAATAAAACACACTTACTCCTTGGAAGGAAAGTTATGACCAATCTAGATAGCACATTAAAAAGCAGAGCTACTACTTTGCCAATAACGGTCTGTCTAGTTAAGGCTATGGTTTTTCCCGTGGTCGTGTATGGATGTGAGAGTTGGACTGTGAAGAAAGTTGAGTGTCAAAGAATTGATGCTTTTGAACCACGGTGTTGGAGAAGACTCTTGAGAGTCCCTTGGACCGCAAGAAGATCCAACCAGTCCACCCTAAAGGATACCGGTCCTGGGTGTTCATTGGAAAGACTGATGTTGAAACTGAAACTCCAATACTTTGTCCACCTCATGCAAAGAGTTGACTCATTGGAAAACACCCTGTTGCTGAGAGAAACTGGGGGCAGGAGGAGAAGGGGACGACAGAGTATGAGATGGCTGGATGGCATCACTGACTCGATGTACATGAGTTTGGGTGGACTCCAGGAGTTGGTGATGGACAGGGAGGCCTGGCATGCTTCGATTCATGGGGTTGCAAAGAGTTGGACACGACTGAGCGACTGAACTGAACTGCACTGAATAGGTATATAGCTTCTTGCTAAAAACTAGCAAAGGAGGAACTCTTTTTGCCCCCTGCTGATGTCTATGTCAGAAGCTTTCTCTATGTCTTTTATACTTTATTAAAACTTTATTACACAAAAGCTCTGAGTGATCAAGCCTCATCAATGGCCCCAGATGGAATTCCTCTTCTCCAAAGGCCAAGAATACCAGGGTCATTCACAGCTCATAGTGATAACCTTTCACAGGGATGGAAGTATGCCTGGTGGTGTCAGAGCTGATTTTTCAGGAATTTCTAGAGTAAATGTTAGTATAAATGTGGGTGAGAAGAAACAGAAATTTTAGCCAAAAGGTTCAGTGGAAAGCTGTAAGTCATCTAATCAGAACAATAAGAAGAATGCATTATTATGATATTCAAGCTCATGAAATTTGACTAACTCAACCTTTGGTTTACATATTTTGTACTTATTATACTTCCTTTTGGAGCCCAGAAAAATAAAGTCTGACACTGTTTCCACTGTTTATCCATCTATTTCCCATGTAGTGATGGGACCAGATGCCATGATCTTCGTTTTCTGAATGTTGAGCTTTAAGCCAACCTTTTCACTCTCCACTTTCACTTTCATCAAGAGGCTTTTTAGCCCCTCTTCACTTTCTGCCATAAGGGTGGTGTCATCTGCATATCTGAGGTTATTGATATTTCTCCCAGCAATCTTGATTCCAGCTTGTGTTTCTTCTAGTCCAGCGTTTCTCATGATGTACTCTGCATATAAGTTAAATAAACAAGGTGACAATATACAGCCTTGACGTACTCCTTTTCCTATTTGGAACCAGTCTGTTGTTCCATGACCAGTTCTAACTGTTGCTTCCTGACCTGCATACAGATTTCTCAAGAGGCAGATCAGGTGGTCTGGTATTCCCATCTCTTTCAGAATTTTCCACAGTTTATTGTGATCTACACAGTCAAAGGCTTTGGCATAGTCAATAAAGCAGAAATAGATGTTTTTCTGGAACTCTCTTGCTTTTTCCATGATCCAGTGGATGTTGGCAATTTGATCTCTGGTTCCTCTGCCTTTTCTAAAACCAGCTTGAACACCAGGAAGTTCACGGTTCACATATTGCTGAAGCCTGGCTTGGAGAATTTTGAGCATTACTTTACTAGCGTGTGAGATGAGTGCAATTGTGTGGTAGTTTGAGCATTCTTTGGCATTGCCTTTCTTTGGGATTGGGATGAAAACTGACCTTTTCCAATCTTGTGGCCACTGCTGAGTTTTCCAGATTTGCTGGCATATTGAGTGCAGCACTTTCACAGCATCATCTTTCAGGATTTGGAATAGCTCCACTGGAATTCCATCACCTCCACTAGCTTTGTTCCTAGTGATGATTTCTAAGGCCCACTTGACTTCACATTCCAGGATGTCTGGCTCTAGGTCAGTGATCACACCATCATGATTATCTGGGTCGTGAAGCTCTTTTTTGTACAGTTCTTCTGTGTATTCTTGCCACCTCTTCTTAATATCTTCTGCTTCCGTTAGGTCCATACTATTTCTGTCCTTTATCGAGCCCATTTTTGCATGAAATGTTCCTTTGGTATCTCTGATTTTCTTGAATAGATCCCTAGTCTTTCCCATTCTGTTGTTTTCCTCTATTTATTTGCATTGATCGCTGAAGAAGGCTTTCTTATCTCTTCTTGCTATTCTTTGGAACTCTGCATTCAGATGTTTATATCTTTCATTTTCTCCTTTGCTTTTCACTTCTCTTCTTTTCATAGCTATTTGTAAGGCCTTCCCAGACAGCCATTTTGCTTTTTTGCATTTCTTTTCCATGGGGATGGTCTTGATCCCTGTCTCCTGTACAATGTCACGAACCTCATTCCATAGTTCATCAGGCACTCTATCTATCAGATCTAGGCCCTTAAATCTATTTCTCACTTCCACTGTATAATCATAAGGGATTTGATTTAGGTCATACCTGAATGGTCTAGTGGTTTTCCCTACTTTCTTCAATTTCAGTCTGAATTTGGCAATAAGGAGTTCATGGTCTTTATTTTTCTGGGCTCCAAAATCACTGCACATGGTGACTGCAGCCATGAAATTAAAAGACGCTTACTCCTTGGAAGGAAGGTTATGACCAACCTAGATAGCATATTCAAAAGCAGAGACATCACTTTGCCAACAAAGGTTCGCCTAGTCAAGGCTATGGTCTTTCCTGTGGTCATGTATGGAGGTGAGAGCTGGACTGTGAAGAAGACTGAGCGCCGAAGAATTGATGCTTTTGAACTGTGGTGTTGGAGAAGACTCTTGAGAGTCCCTTGGACTGCAAGGAGATCCAACCAGTCCATTCTGAAGGAGATCAGCCCTGGGATTTCTTTGGAGGGAATGATGCTAAAGCTGAAACTCCAGTATTTTGGCCACCTCATACGAGGAGTTGACTCATTGGAGAAGACTCTGATGCTGGGAGGGATTGAGGGCAGGAGGAAAAGGGGACGACAGAGGATGAGATGGCTGGATGGCATCACTGACTCGATGGACGTGAGTCTGAGTGACCTCCGGGAGTTGGTGATGGACAGGGAGGCTTTGCGTGCTGCAGTTCATGGGGTCGCAAAGAGTCGGACACGACTGAGTGACTGATCTGATCTGCTCTGATCTGATACTTCCTTTTGTGGTAATAAGTTAGTGATTTCTTAGAAATTTAGTAAATATTCATTAGCCAGGTTTTTAAAGTCCGTGAATAGGTTTTCTGCCAATGAACACAGAGCTAGTTACTGTTTAGTTCTGAAAAGAAATATCAGAAAAAGACTGTACTTTGTCCAGTTTTACAACAATTATAGTAGGCACATTTTGTGTTAAGTAAGAAGGGCCAGGTTATTGTGTCCATTTCATCAGTGTTTTCTTCCTTGTAAGTTTTCTAAATTTGTCAAATGGATTGCATGCTGTTGATTAGACTCTGATCATATTTGTGTGTCAATGTTGGGACACCTTTGTTCAAGGTCAGCCTGCTTACCTGACATCATGTGTCTTCCTCTCCCATATCATCA
Organism: Tragelaphus eurycerus; assembly: GCA_935064755.1. Classification (NCBI taxonomy): domain Eukaryota; kingdom Metazoa; phylum Chordata; class Mammalia; order Artiodactyla; family Bovidae; genus Tragelaphus; species Tragelaphus eurycerus. The sequence goes on along the minus strand of CAKXYN010000057.1, from coordinate 726,275 downwards.
TCCTTCCAAAACATACCTGAGGATAGACATTCATGCCTAGTAACTCTGTGTCCCACCATCTTCCATCACTGGCGTCTCAACATGGATGTTTAGCTGATGACATTTCAGAAGCACCAAGATTTCAAAATGCAGGCTGAACACTAACCTCACAAATCTTAAAGTACTGATTCATTATGGTTTTATTGCTCTTTCTCATTTTATCATTCTGGCTTTATGATTGCTAATTAAATACAACAATGAGTAGAAAAATAATTATTTTAGATCATTTTCAGTTATTCAAATATTACTATAGTTGACACTAAAATTATACCTAAAGAAGATCATTTTACATGAGGCTCACATCTCTTTTCCTTTTCTGCCCACTGATATCATGATCAGACTCAAATCAACTTTGGCTACCTGGACTGATCTTGATCTAACAGAAGGATATTTAAACAACTCTAAGAGTCTTATCTCCATCTCAGTATTATACCATTGCACTTCTGATAACTAGGTTTTCATCTCATTTCCATGTTCTGGTCCGACCTGTGGGTCTTTTACATGGGATTTTTCCATGATTCCAGTTTCTCAGTACCAAATCTAGTAACTTATCTTGCAATAAAAGCAATGGTATAAAACATCTTTGGGTAATAATAACACATTGTTGAGAAATAATAATTACATTTTGAGCACTTGCTACATGCCAGGCAGTATTCAAAATGCATTACACATTAATTCATTTAATATGTGCATCACAGGTGCTTCCTGCCAGCCTGCCTCATAGAATTGCAAACTGACTGAGAATCTTCATCCAGGAACATAAGCCTCTCTCTTCAAGGAGAGCAGACTTAACACTAAGGGTCCCTTCATCCCTTTAGTGAAGTGTTGATACATCAATTTCTACCTGACTTTAGGGACTCTACTATTTCATTTCATACCCTCCCATCCACTCTTGCTGTAGCTTATCCTGAATGCAATGTCAAGAAAGACAACTTCTGAAACCAGAGCCAGTGGTTGGTCAGCTTCCCAGGGAGTGGGGAATAAGAGGCATTTGCAGTGTCAAGCTCTCCTTTCCTCATGTTCCCGGCTTTGTTATCAGTTACTGACATGTCCTGGTAAATCCTGAAATGCATCTCTCTACAGAATTCATGTGAGGGCCGAACATCACCATGTCCACAAGGAACTTGATGGAACTAATTGATTCACACTAATTCCATGTAACAAGAAGCTATCAAACATAAGCTTATTATATTTATTTGCAAAATGTTTTAAAATTATTTTTAAAGGGTATTTTTCAGAACAGATAATAAATACTCCCCAGAAAACCCAAAGTATAGCAATAAGCATATGTGAGGTAGTCAAAAAAAAATAGAACAACAGTATGCTTAATCAGGAAGAATACAAGTCTTTCTAGGTTATGCTAGAAAAATAAGGAAACATGGCAAGCTCAGGGTCAAGCAATCAGAAGTATTAATCTTGCTCTGTCACTTACCAGCTGTGTGAAGTGAGGAATTTAATTTCTGCATCTGTTTCTTTATTTGTTAAATAGAAATGCTGAGACACTTCTGTCTTACAGTGCTGTGGCATGGCTTCAAAATATGGCATTTCATATTTTGAAATGCCTGTCATGGAGAGTGACACAGATGCTTGCTCAATAGTGGTGAGGATGCTACTGATGTAATGCTGATGAGTAGTGATGATGGCCATGGACATGGACCCTGGAGATGTGCTATTTGGCTCTCTGGGACAGACTGCAGGATGGGGTGAGCATTTGGTAATTGACGAAGGAAATGTCAGGGAAAATAAATGAGAAAGGAAAAGAAGAGGAAGGGGGGAAAGCTAAGATATATTAAAAACTAGAAGAGTCAAAAGAAAGTAAAGCAACCTAAACAATCTAAAGCAATTTAAAATCAGCCTTGTAGCCCCTGGCATCATAAACATTTCCTACAAGCTTCATCAAGGTGATTTTTCTTTTCTCAGCCATTACAGATATTTGAAAATCTGCTTGGGTTGCAATGAGGATCCTTAACCCAACTGACTTTTCCATTGTCTTTAAAAACATTGATTCTCCAGGAATTTGTGATGATTTAAATTAATCACATGAAAGTAAAGGTATGCATTCAATATGACACTATGCTACAAACAGAAGTTAAAATTGAGATGATTCTTTGGCTGTCTGGTAGAAAGAAATGAAGGATAAAGAATCAGAACATTCGTAAGTACCTAGAATGAATGTTTACCTAAGAATAGCAAAAGCAGGAAGTAGTATATACATAAAGTGAATCCTGAAATTCAGTGCTATTCTATCAGACTTTTCTGAGGTAGACTCCCCGAATATCATCCAATCCCAACAGAAGATGACCCTCATGAGAGTTTTGAAAGAGAAGTTGAGTCATATTTTGGAAAAAGTCATATGTTGACTATATGAACATCAAAGTTTAAAGTTCCCTTCCTGCAAGTATATCTTGGGATGAATTGAAAATCAAAATGTGAGTGGAGATTCCTTCTGTAGTAACATCTAATTTTCATTGTCAATGAGGAAAAACAAAGTACATGTATGTTCATTATTTCATTAAAAATCAACTGCCTCGTCCTCTCCCTTCCTGATTTTGGTCACCTAAAATAATATGGTCTTGTTGTTTATGGTTTGATTTGCTTAGCCCTCAGCTCTCATATCCCTCATGTTCTTCTCTGCTCTAACTTGTGCTTTCAAATCAAATCAGAGTTTACATTTATGCTAAGTTTATGTGAGGCACAAATGTGACATAACCTCCAAAAAAAGGTAAGCATCATCTTGGAAATAAGAGAAGTACACTATTCAGAATGCAAGAGATGCTGGTCCAATTTCACCTTTGGAAAAAAAAAAAATTCACTTTTGGAAAAAAGGAAAAAAAGAAAAGCCACACGGAACATATTATTTATGTCTCTTAAAGGTTTTAGGTATTCAATACATAATATCCATTTCTTCCATTGTTGAGGTTAGAACCAACTGAAAAATAAGACACAGAAGACTAACACATTAAACTGTCAACTTTATTATTGATAAACTAATTGGAGAAAGTGACATTTAAGATGCCACCCAACTGTCTTATCCTCTTTGCCCACTTCTCCTGCCCTCAGAATTTTCCAGCATCATGTCAGCTTTTTGTATCAGGTGACCCAAGTATTTGAGCTTCAGTTTCAGCATCAGCCTATCACCTGACTATTAAGGGTTGATTTCCTTTAGGACTGACTGGTTTGATCATCTTGCAATCCAAGGGACTCTCACCCTTGGAGTCCAGAACCACAGTTCGAAAGCATCAGTTCTTTGCTGCTCAGTCTTCTTTATGTTCCAACTCTCATATGTATATATGACTACTGGAAAAACCGTAGCTTTGTCTATGCAGACTTTTGTCGACAAAATGATATCTCTGCTTTTCAAAATGCTGTCTAGATTTGTCATAGCTTTTCTTCCAAGGAACAAGTATATTTTAATTTCATGCCTGCAGTCACCATCTGCAGTGGTTTTTTAGCCCAAGAAAATAAAATCTGATACTGCTTCCATTATTTCCAGATCTATTTACCATGAAGTGATAGGACCAAATACCATGATCTTAGATTTTTGAATGCCAGTTTTAAGCCAGCTTTCTCATGCTCCTCTTTTGCCTTCATCAAGATGCTCTTTAGTTTCTCTTCGCTTTCTGCCATTAAAGTGGTATCTCATGCATATCTGAGGTTGTTGATATTTCTCCCAGCAGTCTTGATTCAGCCCAGCATTTCCTATGATGTATTCCCATTGTAATTCACCCAGCCCAGCATTTCCCTTGATGTACACAGCATGTAAGTTAAATAAGCAGGGTGACAGTATATAGTTTTGATGTACTCCTTGCCCAATTTTGAATCAGTCTGTCACTTCATCTCCATCTTTTGTCCTGAATACAGGCTTCTCAGGAGATAGGTAAGGTAGTCTAGTATTCCCATCTCTTTAAGCATTTTCCACAGTTTGTTGTGAACCACACAATCAAAGGCTTTAGGGTAGTCAATGAAGCAGAAGTAGACACCTTTTCTGGAATTTAGCTTGCTTTTTCTATGATCCAAAGGATATTGAAAATTTGATCTCTGATTCCTTTGTCTATTCTAAATCCAGCTTGTACATTGAGAAGTTCTCCTTTCATGTACTGTTGAAGCCTAGCTTAAAGGATTTTGAGCGTAATCTTATTAGCATGTGAAATGAGTGCAAATGTATGGTAGTTTGAACATTCTTCTGGCAGTCTTTCTTTGCAGTTGTAATGAAAACACTCCTTTTCCAGTCCCGTGGCAACTGCTGAGTTTTCCAAATTTACTATCATATGAAGTACAGCAATATAATAGTGCCATCTTTTAGGATTTGAAATAGCTCAGCTGGAATTCCATCACCTCCACTAACTTTGTTGGTGGTCATGCTTCCTAAGACCCACTTGACTTCACACTCCAGGATGTTTGGCTCTAGGTAAGTGACCACATCATCATGGTTATCCAGATCATTAACACCTTTTTTATAGTTCTTCTGTGCATTCTTGCCACCTCTTCTTAATCTCTTCTTCTTCTATTAGGTCCATACCATTTCCGTCCTTTATTGAGCCCATCTTTGCATGAAATGTTCCCTTTGTATCCCCAATATTCTTGAAAATTCTCTAGTCTTTCCCATTCTATTGTTTTCCTCTACTTTGCATTATTTAAGAAGGCTTTCTTATCTCCTCTTGCTATTCTCTGGAACTCTGCATTCAGTTGGGTATAGCCTTTCCTTTCTCCTTTGCTTTTCACTTATCTTCCTTTCTCAGCTATTCCTTCCTCCTGAGGAGGAGGAAGTCCTCCTCAGGCAACCACTTTGCCTTCTTGAATTTCTTTTTCCTGGGGATGGTTTTGGTCACCACTTCCTGTACAATGTTCCATCATAGCTCTTTAGGCACTCTGTCTACAAACTCTAATCCCTTGAATCTATTTGTCATCTCCACTGTATAATCATAAGGGATTTGATTTAGGCCTAGTGTTTTTCTCTACTTCCTTCCATTTAAGTCTGAATTTTGCAATAAGGAGCTCATGACCTAAACCACAATCAACTCCAGATCTTATTTTTGCTCATTGTAGAGCTTCTCCATCTTCACCTGCAAAGAATATAATCAATCTGATTTTGGTGTTGACAATCTAGTGATGTTCATGTGTAGAGTTGTCTTTTGTGTTGTTGGAAAAGGATGTTTACTTTTGCCCAGTGCTTTCTCTGTTAGCCTTTGACCTGCTTCACTTTGTACTCCAAGGCCAAACTTGCCTGTTACTCCAGTTATCTCTTGACTTCCTCCTTTTGCATTGCTTCGTTGACTTTATTGGTTGAGGCATAGACTTGGATTGCTGTGATATTGAATGGTTTGTCTTGGAAATAACTAAGATCATTCTGTAATTTTTGAGATTGCATCCAAGTACTGCCTTTCAGACTCTTTTTTTTTTTTTTTTTTTTTTACTATGAGGCCTACTCTATTTGACTCTTGCTCATAGTAGTAGATATAATGGTCATCTTTGATGTTCACCCCTTCCATCTCCAGCTTGATCACATCCAATTTACCTTGATTCATAGACCTAACATTCAAGGTTCCTATTCAATATTTTTCTTTACAGCATTGAACTTTACATTTACTTCCAGACACATCCCCAATTGGACAACATTTCCACTTTGGCCCAGCCTCTTCATTCTTTCTGGAGCTCTTTCTCTGCCATTCTCCAGTAGAATATTGGAGACCTACTGACCTGAGGGGGCTCATCTTCCACTGTTATATCTTTTTGCCTTTTCACTGTGTTCATGGGATTCTCAAAGCAAGAATACTGAAGTGGTTTGCCATTTCCTTCTCCAATGGACCACACTTTATCAGAAATCTCCAACAATGACCCATCTTTCTTAGGTAGACCTGCATGGCATGGCTCATATCTTCCTTGAGTTATACAGACTTTGATCCAATTCTAGATTGCTCATCAGATAAAATCTGAGCATGCTGAGACCATGACCAGGATAGTGCAGACCTTTGAAACCCTGTATCATAACCATCGTATACTTTTGCTTAGTCATTCAGTCATGTCTGACTCTTTGCAACCCCATGGACTGTAGCCCACCAGGCCCCTCCATCTATGTGGATTCTCCTGGCAAGAGTACTAGAGTGGGTTGTCATGCCCTCCTCCAGGGGACATTCCCAAATGAGGGATTGAAACCCAGTCTCCTGGATTGCAGGCAGATTCTTGACTGTCTGAGCCACCAGGGAAACCCAAGAATACTGAAATGGGTAGTCTATCCCTTCTCCAGGGGAATTTCCCAACCCAGGAATTGAACTGGAGTTTCCTGCATTGCAGGCTAATTCTTTACCAGCTGAGCTACCAGGGAACCATAAGTGATTGTAATGGAAGAACTACATGAAGTTAAAACCTTCCTTCCAACAGCTAAATGAGTGACAAGTTGGCCTGCATGGCCCTGTGGCAGAGACAGACATGCTATTTGAAATATTTTCTGTATCCTCTACACTGCCCAGTAAATTGTGAACACAGCTGACATGCCACCTACAGTCCAAGGTAAGTCTGTTCTTGGTCCTTGGGTCTCTCTAACCCTCTGTTGCAGTGACCTGGAGGTCCCATATTCCAGATAGTAAGCAGTGCTAGGTGGGGCCTCTGTCAACTTAGATCCTGAGTGAATGAGAAAAACCTATAAGAAGACAAGGTCATGGCTGCAGGGAACAATAAGAGGAAGTGCTTTCCAAAGTGTAGAATCAATTCTGAAGACAAAAACATTCTTCATCCCCCAAAGAGAGGCCTATAAAATATTTATTCAGCAAGATTTCAGAATTGTTGAGGACCACTGAACACTGGGCACATCTTACTCCTCATCATTCTGCAGGGAGTGTTTACTGTGTTCCATCATTGTATGATGTGTGTGAGGGATGCATACAATCTCGCCTTTTAGTTCACAATTTTATGGAGCAAGAGTGACCGTGTGCATGTCTCATACAGTGGCTATCATGGGATTCCTCAAAAATTCCCAACTTGAAGCTCAAAACCTTGATTTGATGTGACTTTTAAACTGCCTCCTCTGTGGAGGAGCTAGATGAAATATATATTTGGAAAAAGATGTGCAAAGGTATGTTGAAGGCCAGTAGGGAAGACTAAGGCCAGTAGTGATGCTCACCAAGCTCTCTGGATCAACAAGGCTAAGGGCTGAAGTCTTGCCAGTGAGCAGTGGGCAGAAGTGACTTCAGGTATGTTCCTATGACTAAAACTAGACACAGGAAACTTTATGCTGAGACAGCAGAGCTTCAGGCCAGAAATATTCCATAGGAGCATCACTACATGCAGGGACAAATTTCCTGGAGACTTACATAGACCTATAGACAATCCATGAAGTTACTATTAAGATAAACTACTGATACTTAGGGTTGTTTCTTACTACATCATAGTCTAACTTATCCTGTCTGATATGAACCACAAGGAGCAGAATTCTGAAGTTCCTCAGAAATCAGTCCAGGTCTTATTTCTTTCTATCTCTATGGCCTCTTCTTGGGGGATCTTATACATTCCCATGATTTTCTATGACTTTGTATACCATCTGTATGTAGGGGAACCTACTCTCAATCTTGCCCCACACAGTTCTGAATTGTATTTGCTGTCCTGGCAAAATTAATTGTACCCCTTTCATTCTCAAAACTGCCCTAGAATTGGATAATTAATAGCTCGTTATTTATATGCCAATTAAATTCAAATTTATATTTCCAAACCCAGGCATCTTTTAGAGCTTCACACAGACTATGCAGCCACAAACTCAACATCTCTATTTGTGTATCTCATAAGCATAAGCAAAATAAGCTTAACATTTCCTATATTGGATTTTTTTCTTCTCACCTTTTCAAATCTTCTGCTTCTCCAATATACCACATGCCATGTATTCATGATCAAGTTAGAAACATGATGTCACCTGTGACACCTGCCTCCCCCTCATCACTCACATCCAATTTCTCACCAAGGCCTGTCAATTCTATCTCTGAAATACACTGCAAAACACCCACATATTCTTATTTCTACTGCCAAAACATGATCCAAGTTACTGTTCTTCTAGGCCCTGCAATAATTCCGGACTAGTCTCTACTCTTCCTTCTACTCTGCACACAGCAGAAAGAAGAACCTTTTAAACTTAAATTAGATCATGTCCCTTCCTATCTTGTGTTGTTGGAAGAGGGTGTTTGCTATGACCAGTGCATTCTCTTGGCAAAACTTTGTTAGCCTTTGCCCAGCTTCATTTTGTACTCCAAGGCCAAACTTGCCTGTTACTCCAGGTATCTCTTGACTTCCTACTTTTGCACTCCAGTCCCCTATGATGAAAAAGACCATTCAACTTCAGCTTCTTTGCCATTGGTGGTTGGTTCATAGACCTGGATTATTGTGATAGTGAATGATTTGCCTTGGAAATGAACCACAACCATTCTGTCATTTTTGAAATTGTACCCTAGTACTGCATTTCAGACTCTCTTGCTGACTATGAGGGCTACTCCATTTCTTCTGAAGGATTCTTATTCACAGTAGTAGATATAATGGTCATCTGAATTTGCCCACTCCTGTCCATTTTAGTTCACTGATTCCTAAAATGTTCACTCTTGCCATCTCCTGTTTGACCACTTCCAATTTACCTTGATTCATGGACCTAACATTCCAGGTTCCTATGTAATATTTTTCTTTACAGAACTGGACTTTACTTTCACCACCAGACACATCCACAACTGGGCATTATTTCCACTTTGGCTTGGCCTCTTCATTCCTTCTGGAGCAATTTCTCCACTCTTCTCCAGTAGCATATTAGGTGCCTACTAACCTGGGGACTTCAACTTTAAGTGTCATATGTTTTTGATTTGTCATACTGTTCATGTGATTTTTGAGGCAAGAATGCTGAAGTGGTTTGTCAGTCCTTTCTCCAGTGAATTTTGTCAGAATTCTCCACCATGACCCATCTGTCTTCAGTGGCCCTACACAGCATGGCTCATAGTTGAGTTAGACAAGGCTGTGATCCATATGATCAGTTTGGTTAGTTTTCTGTGATTGTGGTTTTCATTCTTTCTGCTCTCTGATGAATGAGGATAAGAGGCTTGTGATGGGAGAGGCTGGCTGTGGGGAAAACTGGGTCGTGCTCTGGTGGGCAAGGCCATGTTCAATAAATCTTTAATCCACTTTTCTGCTGATGGATGGGTCTATGTTCATTCCCCGTAGTTTGGCTTGAGGCCAAAGCATGGTAGGGATAATGGCAAGCTCCTCTAAAAGGACTTATACTAGTCCTAACAGGACCAAGGCAGTCAATGTCCCTGACCCCGAAGCAGGCCGCTGTTGACCCACACCTCTGCCAGAGATTCCCAAACACTCACAGACAAGTCTGGCTCAGTCTCTTGTGGGGTCACTGCTCCTTCTTCCTTAGTCCTGATGTGCACAAGGTTTTGTTTGTGACCTCCAAGAGTTTTTGTTTTCCCAGTCCTATGGAAGTTCTGTAATCAAATTCAACTGAACTTCAAAGTCAAATTCCCCCAGGTTCTCAACCCCTTCGCTTGATCCTCAGGTTGGGAAACCTGTTGTGTGTCCTCAAACTTTCCCAGCAGTGTGAGAATTTCTTTGGTATAATTGTTCTCCAGTTTGTGTGTCACCACTGGGCGACTCTGTAGTGGGTTTGATGGCGACCTCCCCCAAGAGGACTTACACCACAAGCTGTGGACTACTGCATGAGGTGGCGCTGCACACGGACGCCACTGGACGGCCAACACGGAATCAGATGATTATACTCTTTGCAGCCAAAGATGGAGAAGCTCCATACAGTCAGTAAAAACAAGACCGGGGCTGACTGTGGCTCAGATCATAAACTCCCGATTTCAAAATTCAGACTTAAATTGAAGAAAGTATAGAAAATCTCTAGACCATTCAGATATGACCTAAATCAAATCCCTTATGATTCTACAGTGGAAGTGACAAATACACTCAAGGGATTAAATCTGAAAGAGTGCCTGAAGAAGTAGAGATGGAGGTTTGTAACATTGTACAGGAGGCAGTGATCAAAACCATCCCCAAGAAAAGGAAATGCAAAAAGGTAAAATGGTTGTCTGAGGAGGCCTTACAAATAGCTGAGAAAAGAAAGGAAGCGAAAGGCAAAGGAGAAACGGAAAGATATATCCCTGTGAATACAGAGTTCCAAAGAACAGCAAGGAGAGATAAGAAAGCTTTCCTAAGTGATGATCACAAAGAAATAGAGGAAAACAATAAAATGGGAAAGACTAGAGATCTCCAAGAAAATTTGAGATACCAAGGGAACATTTCATGCATGGATGGGCAAAATAAAGGACATAAATGTTATAGACCTAAAAGAAACAGAAGATTTTAAGAAGAGGTGGCAAGAATACACAGAAGAACTATATCAAAAAAGATCTTAATAACCCAGATAACCATGATGGTGTGATCACTCACCTAGAGTTAGACATCACGAACTCAAATTGGTCTTAGTGAAATGAGAAACCAAGTTCTTCTTTGCAGGGCAAAAGAATGAACTTCACAAACACAAATTTCACAGTAGCCAGAAAATAGGATGTATTTTAAAAAGAAAGTACAAATCTCTCAACATAGACACTAAGAGTGGGTAAAGTGTCCTCCAAAGGTGGGGCTAACAGCAACTTATATCCTCGTTAGTATTGATCTGTACATTTGGTATTGATCTCATTGGTTCCTGTCTGTAACATATGCCATTTCTAACCGAACATTTTAAAATGTTTAACTTGATATTTTTATGGCTTCTTTTGATTCTCAGTTTCTAAGTCTCCTAAGACATTGAGTTACAGTCCTGTGACCCTACCTTATGACCCTGGCCATTCCACAAAGGACCAGATAAAGGCCAAAAGTTGATGGTCTGCCTGTTGTTTTTCTTTTAGATAAGAGGGCCAGGAGTTAATTGTTGTCCTGTCCAGGATCTGAGTGTTTTATGATCTAACAGACTGAAGATGAATTGCTCTGAAAGTCAGGAAACTGAAACAAAGGGTATAGCTTTAGGTTATGGAGTGAGATGTTTACTGAAAAAAAGACGGAGATCAAAGAGCCCTACACTGACTGCCTGCCTAGCAATTTCTACCTCATTAGGAAGCATCACTATGTACAAAGCTTAAGGGAAGTGATGGAAATACAGCTGAGCTATTTCAAGTCCTAAAAGATGACGCTGTTGAAGTACTTCACTCAATATGCCAGCAAATTTAGAAAACCCAGAGTAGCCACAGCACTGGGAAAGGTCAGTTTTCAATACAATACCAAAGAAGGACAGTGCCAAAGAATGTTTAAACTAGAGTACCATTGTGCTAATTTCACATGATAGCAAGGTAATACTCAAAATCCTCCATGTTAGGCTTCACTAGTATGTGTACTGAGAATTTCCAGATGCACAAGCTGAATTTTAAAAAGACAGAGGAAACAGAGATCAAATTACCAACATCCTTTAGATCATAGAAAAAGCAAGAGAATCCCTGAAAAACATCTACATCTGTTTAATTGACCACCCTGAAGTCTTTGACTGTGTCAGTCACAGCAAACTGGAAAATTCTTCAAGAGATAAGAATGTCAGACCACTTTATCTGCCTCCTGAGAAGCCTGTATGCAGTGAAGAAGCAACAACCTGAACCAGACATGAAATAATGCATTGGTTCCAAATTGGGAAAGGAGTACATTAAGGCTGTATATTGTCAGCCTGCTTGTTTAATTTATATGCAGAGTACTTCATGTGAAATGCCAGGCTGGATGAAGCACAAAGTGGAGTCAAGATTGCTGGGGAAAATATCAGCAACTTCAGATATGCATATGACACCACCCTTATGGCAAAAATCAAAGAGGAATTAAAGAGTCTCTTGATGAAGGTGAAAGAGGAGAGTGAAAAAAACTGGCTTAAAACTCAACATTCAAAAAACTAAGATCATGGCATACATTTGCATCACTTCATGGCAAACAGATGTGAAAACAATGAAAATATTGACAGGCTTTATTTTCCTGGGCTTCAAAATTACTGTGGCTGGTTACTGCAGCCATGAAGTTAAGAGATATTTGCTTCTCAGAAGAAAAGCAAAGACAAACCTAGACAATGTTTTGACAAGCACAGACATTACTTTGTCAACAAAGGTCCATATAGTCAAAGCTATGATTTTTCCAGTAGTCATGCATGGGTGTGAGAGTTGGACCATAAAGTAGGCTGAGCACTGAAGAATGGATTCTCATGAACTGTGGTGTTGGAGAAGACCCTTGAGAGTCCCTTTGACATCAAGGAGATCAATCCATTCAATCCTAAAGGAAATAAACCCTGAATATTAATCAGAAAGACTGAGGCTGAAGCTGAAACTCTAATACTTTGGCCACCCAATGGGAAGAGCCAACTCATTGGAAAAGACCCTGATGCTGGACAGATTGAGGACAGTAGAAGGGGATGACAGAGGACAAACTGGTTGTATAGAATCACTGACTGAATGGGTGTGAGTTTTAGCAAGTTCCGGGAGAATGTTAAATACAGGGAAGCCTGGTGTACTGCAGTCCATGGGGTTGCAAAGAGTCAGACGTGACTGAGTGATGAGCAACTACTACTTCTAGCTTAAAACCATTCAGTGATTCTAAAATCAAAACCCCATAATCTCAATTCTGGTCCATAAGGTCCTGCATGACTTTATGCCTGCTGACTTACCCAGCCTTGACTTCCCACCTCCCTTTCTATTCCTTCACCAATGCATGTTCTTTCCTACCCCCGATGCCTCTACATGTGCTGTTCCCTCTATCTAGCAGAGACTGCAGATGCTCACCAAAGATCAAGTTTTCCTTCACCAGCCGAGGTGTGCTGATGGACTACATTGCCTAGATTCTCTTGCAAATATTATGGCCAGAGGATACAATTCTAGGCAATATTATGTGAGCAGAAGTAGCATATACTACTGCCAGGCCTGATTCATACAGGCAACCCTAACCTGCTCCTCCATGGTCTTTCCTCTTTCCCACGGGCTACAATGAAGATGAACACCAGCAACTTTGGTGGCCACATGTGGAAGATGGCAGATCATCTGTCAGAATAGACTCAGAATGCCAAGGTAGAGAAAAGCCATCTAGTCTTTCTGTCTTCTGCTCAGTACAGGTATCTGAGCAAGAAATATACTTCTATCATGTTTAAGCCAGTATATATTTTTGCAGCTATTACAATGGTTAAAACTATGTAATAAAAAACCTATACCCACCTTAAATTGAAGACAGTAGAGAAAACCACTAGGCCATTCAGGTATGACCTAAATGAAATCCCTTATAATTATACAGTGGAGGTGATGAATAGATTCAAGAGATTAGAGCTAGTAGATAGAGTGCCCAAAGAACTACGGACAGAGGATCACAACTTTGTATAGGAGGCAGTGACAAAAACCATCCCCAAGAAAAAGAAATGCAAGAAGGCAAAGTGGTTGTCTGAGGAAGCCTCATGAATAGCCAAGGAAAGATCAGATCAGAGCAGATCAGTCACTCAGTCGTGTCCGACTCCTTGCGACCCCATGAATCGCAGCACGCCGGGCCTCCCTGTCCATCACCAACTCCCGGAGGTCACTGAGACACATATCCATCGAGCCAGTGATGCCATCCAGCCATCTCATCCTCTGTTGTCCCCTTCTCCTCTTGCCCTCAATCCCTCCCAGCATCAGAGTCTTCTCCAATGAGTCAACTCTTCGCATGAGGACAGAAGATAAGTAAAAGGCAAAGGAGAAAGGTAAAGATACATCCAACTGAATGCACAGTTTGAGAGAATAGCAAGGAGAGATAAGAAAGCCTTAAGTGAATAATATAAAGAAATGGAGGAAAACAATAGAATAGGGAAGACTACAGTCTTCTTCAAGAAAATTGGAGCTACCAAGGGAACATTTCATGAAAAGATGGGCATGATAAAAGACAGAAATGGTAAGCTAGCAGAAGAACAAGTGATTAAGAAGAGGTGGTAATAAGAATGCACAGAACTATACAAGAAAGGTCTTAATGCCCTGGATAACCATGATGGTGTAGTCACTCACCTAGAGCCATGTGTTAAAGTGCTACACTGAATATGACAGCAAATTTGGAAACCTCAGCAGTTGCCACAGGACTGAAAAAGGTCAGTTTTCATCCCAATCCCAAAGAAGGACAATCCCAAAGAATGTTCAAACTGTTGTACAATTGTGCTCATTTCACATGCTAGCAAGGTAATGCTCAAAATCCTTCAAGTTAGGCTTCAATCATGTGTGAAATGAGAACTTCTAGAGGTACATGCTGGATTTAGAAAAGGCAGAGGAATTAGAAATCAAACTGTCAATATTTGTTGGAGCATAGAAAAAGCATGGGAATTCCAGAGAAACATTTACTTCTGCCTCATTGAGTACCCTAAAGCCTTTGACTGTGTGGATCACAACAAAAAGTGGAAAATTCTTAAACAGATGGGAATATCAGACCACCCTTCTTGTCTCCTGAGAAATCTGTATGCAAGTCAAGAAGCAATAGATAGAACTGTACAAGGAACAATGGATTGATTCAAAACTGGGAAAAGAGTACATCAAGGCTGAATATTGTCATCCTACTTATTTAACTTACATGCAGAGTACATTCATGCAAAGTTCTGGACTGGATGAATCACAAGCTGGCATCAAGATTGCTGGGAGAAATATCAACAACCTCAGATATGCAGATGACACTACTCTAATGGCAGAAAGGGAAGAGTAACTAAAGAGACTCTTGGTGATGGTTAAATAGGATAGAGAAAAAAGCTGTCTTAAAACTTAGCATTCAGAAAACTAAGATTATGATATCCAGTCCCATAACTTCAAGACAAATATATGGGGAAAAAATGGAAACAGTGACAGATTTTATTTTCTTGGACTTCAAAAATCACTGCTGCCAGTGACTGCAGCTATGAAATTAAAAGATGCTTGCTCCTTGGAAGAAAAGCTGTGACAAACCGAGACAGTATATTATAAAGCAGAGACATCACATTGCTGACAAAAATCCATATAGTCAAAGCTATGGTTTTTCCAGTAGTCAGGTATGGATATGAGAGTTGGACTATAAAGAAAGCTAAGTGATGAATAATTGTTGCTTTTGAACTGTGGTGTTGGAGAAGACTCTTGACAGTCCCTTGAACTGAAGGAAGATCATATCAATCAATCCTAAAGGAAATCAACCCTGAATATTCGTTGGAAGGACTGATGCTGCAGTTGAAATTCCAATATTTTGTCACCTGTTATGAAGAGACAACTCATTGGAAAAGATCCTGATGCTGTGCAAGATTGAAGGCAGGAGGAGAAGAGGAAAACAGAGGATGACATGGTTGGATGGCATTATCATCTCAATGGACATGAGTTTGAGCAACCTCTGGGAGACGGTAAAGGTCAGGGAAGCCTGGTGTGCTGCAGTCCATGGGATCACAACGAGTCGGACACAAACTAGTGACTGAACAACATCATCAAACTGAAGCATTGCTCAACCATATCATCACCACCATACATACAAATGCACACTCAGTAACTCTGCATTGCTCACACATACTCATAGTCAGTAGGTGCCCAATATGCTACTGGAGATCAATTGAGAACTAACTCCAGAAAGAATGAAGAGATGGAGCAAAAGCAAACACAGCACCCAGTTATGGATGCGACTGGTGATGGAAGTAAAGTCTGATGCTGTAAAGAGCAATATTGCATAGGAACCTGGAATGTTAGGTCCATGAATCAAGGCAAAATGGAAGTGGTTAAACAGGAGATAGTAAGAGTGAATGTTGACATTTTAGGAATTTGTGAACTAAAATGGACTGGAATGGGTGAATTTAACTCAGATGACCATTATTTCTACTACTTTGGGCAAGAATCACTTAGAAGAAATGCAGTAGCCATCATAATCAACAAAAGAATCCAAAATGCAGTACTTGGATGCAATGTCAAAAAAGACAGAATGATCTCTGTTCATTTCAAAGACAAACCATTCAATATCACAGTAGTTCAAGTCTATGCTCTAAAGAATAATGCTGAAGAAGCTGAAGTAGAATGGTTCTATGAAGACCTGCAAGACCTTCTAGAACTAACACCAAAAAAAAAAAAAAAAAGTGTCTTTCATTACAGGGAACTGGAATGTAAAAGGAGGAAGTCAAGAAATACCTGGAGTAAGGAGCAAATTTGGCCGTAGAGTACAGAATTAAGCAAGGCAAAGGCTAACAGAGTTTGGCCAAGAGAACGCACTGGTCATAGCAAACACCATCTTTCAACAACACAAGAGAAGACTCTACACGTGGACCTCACTAGGCAGCCAACACCAAAATCAGACTGATTATATACTTTGCACCCAAAGATGGAGAAGCTCTATACAGTCAGCAAAAACAAGACAGGTTGCTGACTGTGGCTCAGATCATGAACTCCTCATTGTAAAATTCAGATTTAAATAGAAGAAAGTAGGGAAAACCACTAGACCATTCAGGTATGACCTAAATCAAATCCCTTATGACTATACAGTGGAAGTGACAAATAGATTCAAGGTCTTAGATCTGATAGAGTGCCTGAAGAACTCTGGACAGAGGTTCATGACATTGTACAGGAGACAGGGATCAAGAACATCCCCAAGAAAAAGAAATGCAAAGGGCAAAATGGTTGTCTAAGGAGGCCTTACAAACTGATACGAAAAGAAGAGAAGTAAAAGGCAAAGGAAAAAAGGAAAGATATACCCCTTTGAATTCAGAGTTCCAAAGAAGAGCAAGGAGAGATAAGAAAGCCTTCCTCAGTGATCATTGCAAAGCAAGAGAGGAAAACAATAGAATAGGACAGACTAGAGATCTCTTCAAGAAAATTAGAGATACCAACAGAAATTTTCATGCAAAGATGGGCACAATAAAGGACAGAAATTGTATGGACCCAACAGAAGCAGAAAATGTTAAGAAGAGGTGGCAATAATACACAGAACTACACAAAAAAAATCTTCATGACCCAGATGATCACAATGGTGTGATCACTCACCTAGAGCCAGACATCCTGGAAGTCAAGTGGGTCTTAAAAAGAATCACTATAAACAAAGCTAGTGGAGGTGATGGAATTCCAGTTGAGCTATTAAAAATCGTCAAATATGATGCTGTAAAAGTGCTGCACTCAATATGCTAGCAAATTTGGAAAACTCAGCAATGACCACAGGAATGGAAAAGGTCAGTTTCATTCCAATCCCAAAGACAGGCAATGCCAAAGAATGCTCAAACTACTGCATAATTGTATTCATCTCACACGCTAGCAAAGTAATACTCAAAATTCTCCAAGCCAGGCTTCAGCAATACATGAACTGAGAACTTCCACATGTTCAAGCTGGATTTAGAAAATGCAGAGGAACCAAAGATCAAATTGCCAACATCCGCTGGATCATCAAAAAAAAAAGAAATTTCCAGAAAAACATCTGCTACTGCTGCTAAGTCACTTCAGTCGTGTCCGACTCTGTGTGACCCCATAGATGGCAGCCTACCAGGCTCCCCTGACCCTGGGATTCTCCAGGCAAGAACACTGGAATGGGTTGTCATTCCTTCTCCAATGCATGAAAGTGAAAAGTGAAAGTGAAGTAGCTCAGTCATGTCTGACCCTCAGTGACCCAGTGGACTGCAGCCTTCCAGGCTCCTCCATCCATAGGATTTTCCAGGCAGGAGTACTGGAGTAGGGTGCCATTGCCTTCTCCTGCTTTATTGACTACACCAAAGCCTTTGACTGTGTGGATAACAACAAACTGTGCCTAATTCTTCAAGAGATGGGAATACCAGATCATCTGACCTGCCTCTTTAGAAATCTGTATGGAAAAAGCAAGAGAGTTCCAGAAAAACATCTGTTTCTGCTTTATTGACTATGCCAAAGCCTTTGTGTAGATCACAATAAACTGTGGAAAATTCTGAAAGAGATGGGAATACCAGACCACCTGATCTGCCTCTTGAGAAATCTGTATGCAGGTCAGGAAGCAACAGTTAGAACTGGTCATGGAACAACAGACTGGTTCCAAATAGGAAAAGGAGTACGTCAAGGCTGTATATTGTCACCCTGTTTGTTTAACTTATATGCAGAGTACATCATGAGAAACGCTGGACTAGAAGAAACACAAGCTGGAATCAAGATTGCTGGGAGAAATATCAATAACCTCAGATATGCAGATGACACCACCCTTATGGCAGAAAGTGAAGAGGAACTCAAAAGCCACTTGATGAAAGTGAAAGTGGAGAGTGAAAAGGTTGGCTTAAAGCTCAACATTCAGAAAACGAAGATCATGGCATCTGGTCCCATCACTACATGGGAAATAGATGGAGAAACAGTGGAAACAATGTCAGACTTTATTTTTGCGGGCTCCAAAATCACTGCAGATGGTGACTGCAGCCATGAAATTAAAAGACGCTTACTCCTTGGAAGGAAAGTTATGACCAACCTAGATAGCATATTCAAAAGCAGAGACATCACTTTGCCAACAAAGGTTCACCTAGTCAAGGCTCTGGTCTTTCCTGTGGTCGTGTATGGATGTGAGAGCTGGACTGTGAAGAATGCTGAGGGCCAAAGAATTGATGCTTTTGAAGTGTGGTGTTGGAGAAGACTCTTGAGAGTGCCTTGGACTGCAAGGAGATCCAACCAGTCCCTTCTGAAGGAGATCAGCCCTGGGATTTCTTTGGAAGGAAGGATGCTAAAGCTGAAACTCCAGTATTTTGGCCACCTCATGCGAACAGTTGACTCATTGGAGAAGACTCTGATGCTGGGAGGGATTGGGGGCAGGAGGAGAAGGGGACGACAGAGGATGAGATGGCTGGATGGCATCACTGACTTGATGGATGTGAGTCTGAGTGAACTCCGGGAGTTGGTGATGGACAGGGAGGCCTGGCGTGCTGCGGTTCATGGGGTCACAAAGAGTCGGACACAACTGAGCGGCTGATCTGATCTGATGCAGGTCAGGAAGCAAGAGTTAGAACTGGACATGGAAAAACAGACTGGTTCCAAATAGGGAAAGGAGTACGTCAAGGCTGATATTGTCACCCTGCTTATTTAACTTATATGCAGAGTACATCATGAGAAATGCTGGACTGGATGAAACACAAGCTGGAATCAAGATTGCTGGGAGAAATATCAATAACCTCAGATATGCAGATGCTGCTGCTGCTGCTAAATCACCTCAGTCGTGTCCGACTCTGTGAGACCCCATAGACAGCAGCCCACCAGACCCCCACCCACACCCCATCCCTGGGATCCTCCAGGCAAGAATACTGGAGTGGGTTGCCATTTCCTTCTCCAATGCATGAAAGTGAAAAGTGAAAGTGAAGTTGTTCAGTCATGTCCGATTCCTTGCGACCCTATGGACTGCAGCCAACCAGGCTCCTCTGTCCTTGGGATTCGCCAGGCAAGAGTACTGGATTGGGTTGCCAGTGCCTTCTCCGGATATACAGATCACACCACTCTTGTGACAGAAAGCAAAGAACCAAAAAGCCTCTTGATGAAAGTGAAAGAGGAGAGTGAAAAAGCTGGGTTAAAACTCAACGTTCAGAAAACTAAAATCATGACATCTGGTCCCATCACTTCATGGCGAATAGATGGGCAAACAGTGGAAACAGTCACGGAGTTTATTTTGGGAGGCTCCAAAATCACTGCAGAAGGTGACTGCAGTCATGAAATTAAAAGACATTTGTTCCTTGGGAGAAAAGTTATGACGAACCTCAGTTCAGTTCAGTTCAGTCACTCAGTCATGTCCGACTGTTTGCGACCCTGTGAATCGCAGCACACCAGGCCTCCTTGTCCAACACCAACTCCTGGAGTTCACTCAGACTCACGTCCATTGAGTCAGTGATGCTGTTCAGCCATCTCATCTTCTGTCACCCGCTTCTCCTCCTGCCCCCAATCCCTCCCAGCATCAGAGTCTTTTCCAATGAGTCAACTCTTCCCATGAGGTGGCCAAAGTACTGGAGTTTCAGCTTTAGCATCATTCCTTCCCAAGAAATCCCAGGGCTAATCTTCAGAATGGACTGGTTGGATCTCCTTGCAGTCCAAGGGACTCTCAAGAGTCTTCTCCAACATCACAGTTCAACCTAGACAGCATATTAAAAAGCAGAGACATTACTTTGCCAATAAAGGTCCATCTAGTCAAAGCTATGGTTTTTCCAGTAGTTACATATGGATGTGAGAGTTGGACTATAACGAAAGCTGAGTGCCAAAGAACTGATGCTTTTGAATTGTGGTGTTTGAGAGCACTCTTGAGACTCCCTTGGTCTGGAAGGAGGTTCAACCAGTCCATCCTAAAGGAAATCAGTTCTGAATATTCATTGGAAGGACTGATGCTGAAGCTGAAATTTCAATACTTCGACCACCTGATGTGAAGAGCTGACTCATTTGAAAAGACCCTGATGCTGGGAAAGACTGAATGTGGGAGGTGAAGGGGGTGACAGAGGATGAGATGGTTGGATGGCATCACCAACTCAACAGACATGAGTTTGAGTAAACTCTGGGAGTTGGTAATGGACAGGGAGGCCTGGCGTGCTGCAGTCCATGGGGTCACAAAGAGTCAGACACGACTGAGAGAGTGAACTGACTGAACCAAACTCATAGTCTAAGTATGGGCTTAACTTGCATTTAGGGTCTATCCCTGAATCTAGTCTAAAGCAAGTTGCTCTGACATTTCTCTTTATCCACACACTAGTCCTTCCTATCACTTTACTCATCACAATGCTTAATTACATGTTCATTTTTGTGTATACGTATTTAAAGTTTATGTCCACACCTGATCCATGGAATCACATTTTGACCACCAAAATAATGTACACAGTGCATGCAGTGCTTACACTGTGCTTGGCATACAGCAGTCACTTAGCAAATTTAAAATTATAGAAGATCAATCAATGAGAGGTTGCTCTCAAGGGAATACATTTTTTATCACGTGATCAAAACTGTAGACCAAAAATAAAAAGAATTAAAATACATACCATAGGGATTTTTTAAAATCTTTATTCATTTAGAATGCAATTCTGGGACAATCTACAATCAAGGAAAACCCTACACTTTGAAGTAGTGTTAGCACACTGAATAATATAACACTATTGAGCCAATGTATACAAGCAAGAAATCAATTTCCACTCTTTTCATAAAACTTTTCACTAAACATTTACATTTTATTCCCTTCAAGTAGACTTACCCTGGTGGCTCAGAGGGTAAAGTGTCTGCCTACAGTGCAGGAGACCCAAGTTCAATCCCTGGGTTGGGAAGATCCCCTGGAGAAGGAAATGGCACCCCACTCCAGTACTCTTGCCTGGAGAATCCCATGGACAGAGGAGCCTGGTAGGCTACAGTCCATGGGGTCGGAAAGAGTTGGACACGACTGAACGACTTCACTTTCACTTTCCCATCAAGAATGCTTTAACAAGATCATACTGCTATAGCTAGACAGCACACTACACAATGATGATTAATACAGGACTGTTTAAGTGTTTCAGTATAGTGCTCACAACTCAAGCTGTAGCTCTTGACTTTTCCAATGGCTTCATTATGTGACACTATCACCAATTACATTAATTAAAGGGACTCTCTATTTTTTCTTTTTTTTTCACTTTTAGCTTTTATCATGTCAAAGTACCCCTTGTTTACTCTCCTCTTCTATCCATTGCACAGATGTTTTTTCAAATACATTTTCCTTTCTTTTTTTTTTTTTTTTAGGATTTTTAAAAATTTTTACTTTATATTAGAGTTTAGCTGATTAACAATGTTGTGATGTTTCGGGTGTATGGCAAAGGAACTCAATCATATATATATATATATGTATCCATTTTCTCCCAAATATCCCTCCCCTCCAGGCTGCCAGATAACACTAAGCAGAGTTCTCTGTACTATACAGTAGGACCTTGTTGGTTATCCATTTTAAATATAGCAGTGTGTACATGCTGATCCCAGACTCCATATCTCTTCTTCCCCTACAGCAACCATAAGTGGACTCACTAATTTTTAAAACCTAGAATTACTCAAAAAGTTCTATATTGTAAATAACATATGGAATATTGTATCTAAGCCTAAAATGGCAAAATCACTCAAATCTCTTCTACAGTCCTCTGTATCACATATATAGGAAAATGAATGTTATAGACCAAGTTCTTATATTTTAACCTAAGAGTCTATTTTAAGTAATGTCTATTAATATTTAAGTGATCAAAAATAAATCAATGTTAAATATTAATTGCACAAAATCTAAAAGAAAATGGCCACATTACATCATACTACATACATTATATAGATTAAAAGCAATTAATTAGAAGCCTTCTTAAAAGTTTAAAGTTTCTGACATCATCTTCCACCATTCCATTAATTCTTCCTTCTCTTCTTCTTTCCTTTCAGAAAATGACTCCAGTTCAAAATCAACCTAAAGGAGAAAATAAGAATATATTATTATCAAATTGATTGTGTACTTTTAAAAAGTAAAATTAAAAATGAACAAGTTTAAAGTTTATTAGAATAATCTCAATCTAGCCTTCTGAATAAAAAAGTAAATCCTAAAAAATCTCTCATGATAACCAAAAAGATACTTTTAGTGGAAAAGAATATCAAAAGTCATTATGTTTGAAATGTGCTTTGATCTAATAAGGTCTCAAAGAATTGGACATGACTGAAGCAATTTAGCACATGCGCATGCTCAGGATAATTGGAAAGCAGATTATTTATAGGCAGACTTTTCTCCCATAAAAAGATGTAACTTCTCTCAAATCACCCCACCCTCTCCTCCCTCACCACATCCAAAATTCAGTTCTTTATGACTGTGTCTCCTTTGCTGCCCTGAAAGTAGGATCATCAGTTCTATCTTTCTAGATTCCATGCTTCTGCTGCTAAGTCGCTTCAGTCATGTCCGACTTTGTGGGACTCCATAGACATCAGCCCACCAGGCTTCCCTGTCCCTGGGATTCTCCAGGCAAGAACACTGAAGTGGGTTGCCATTTCCTTCTCCAAGGCATGAAAGTGAAAAGTGAGAGTGAAGTCACTCAATTGTGTCTGACTCTTAGTGACTCCATGGACTGCAGTCCACCAGGCTCCTCTGTCCATGGGATTTTCCAGGCAAGAGTAGTGGAGTGGGGTACCATTGCCTTCTCTGTTCTAGATTCCATATATGTGCATTAATATATATTATCTTTCTCTTTTTAACTTACTTCACTCTGTCCATGGCTGATTAATACTGATGTATGGCAGAAACCATCACAATATTGTAAAGTAATTATCCTCTAATTAAAAATAAAAATTAAAAAAAAAAAAAATGTAGCTTTTACAGGGTCTGTTTTCCAGAATCTTGCATCTGTGAAAGAACTGATGGAAATACACACACCTCCAAACCACCATGAAGATCAGTAACCCAGGAACTCAACTCGCCTGTAGACTGGGCATCCTCATCAGATCTATGGAGAATTCATACATTTTTCCACAAAGGACTATTTAAAATATGCAACCTCTTTGGGCCCATGAGATAGCCATGCTCCATTCCACATGGAGCTAAGAGCTCTTTGATTTGGCTACTCAAGCCTATGGTTATTTAAGAATGTGACTACTCAACACCTCTTTGAATTAACACATAGCAGAAAGGCCAAGGGTCAAAATAGTTGAAATCTTTTATAACCTGACTCTGAAGGCACATTTTTCCAGGACTTATTTGTTCAAATTTACCTCATGATTTTAATACATATCCAGCCTAATAAACACATACAATCGAAACCAAAGGATCACTTAAAAACCCAAGATATTTAGCTTGCAAAACCAAGCATTTATACTCCAAACTTAGGGTATATAACCAAAAATACAATAAATTCTTTTCAAGTAATGCTTTTAATTGGAAATCCTGTAGGCTATTCCATAGTAATATATTACAAGGATAATAGTAAAATCATGCTCTATGAGATTTTTTGTCTCATCACCATCACCCTTAGTAGTAAAATATCAATGAATGGCATCTACTTAAATAAGTATCATTTTTTATAGTTCTTATCATAGAGGACCTGACTTTGCTCATAGTATATGCTTAATAGATGTTTAGTTAATGCCTAAAATTATGTTGCAAGTCTAATTTATTTTTCAAAATACTCATTGAGTAAGGTATGATACTAGCTGTTAGGGATAAAAAGATAAATCAAACAGAACATTATTTACATATAAATCAAGATCAGCAAATAAAACCTTAATTTTTTTAAGTTTTATTTAATTCTTTTGTGGATCTCTTCAGAAATTGAGAAATGGTAACAGAGTTTCACATTGAGTGGTATTAAATTAAACACAGCCTTTCGGCAAGTCACTTCGCTTTTCAAGTGCTCAGTTTTCTCATCTTTTAACAGATGGACAACAGGGTAATAATAACTCTACCTCATAGAATTATTATGAAAGCTAAATATAATGATTAAATATGCCTGACCCATGGTAAGTGTTTAATAAATTTTAGCTATTATCACAATCACTTACCCTGACAGCAGGGCTATAAGGAACTGCCACTTTCTTTGCTATTGCCAGATAGCCTGGTGCTGAGGCTGTAAGTTTATAGTTTCCAGGAACGAGCAGTCTCCAGTAATCACCATCCTTTGCTGTGGGAAACAGAATATGAAGTCACAGGCACATATGAGAAATTCATAGTTATGCCACCTAAATTCAATTTTTATTCTCTGTCTTTAGATATTTATAGAATTTAATGAAATTCCATTGAAAAGAGTATGACACTCTCTGGAAGGCATCATTTTTTTTGTAGCAGATATTAATTTTTTACAGATATTAATGTTATTTAATGAATCTTCTAATATAATGCATCATCATATTCACCTCAGAAATAACACAGATTAATGGATATTCTCAAGTTCCCAAGCTGCTGGCACCATGATTTGATTCTTGCTGCCATCTGGCTGTGAATATCTGAAGATCTGAGAGTCTGGTCAGTATCTCACAAAGTGTGACCCGATGGCACTTCTTTGGAAATCCTGAGGGACGTGTTAGAATTTAGACTTATAGAGACTCAGAATAGCTGGCATGCTTTCTAGGATTGCATTTTCAACCAGCTTTCCAGAGGATTTCTAAGCAGAGTTGTGTTCCCGTACCTCCATCCTCTCTTTGAGCAGCTTGGGTTCCCAGACCCCCTAGTCATCCACTCACATGTCTCCTTCAACTGATGTGCTGTTCCCCACCTGCTTATATGCCTGGCAAGCCACCAGCACTGGGAAACACCCACCCCTCTACTCTCTGCCTGCCTCTGTGGCTGCAAGGAGCTGGGGAAAACACACACGGATGATGAGCTGTCCCGTCTACAAACACAAGGCCCTGGTCCTGCCCTGTCTTCCTCCGAAGTCCTTTAACTTTCCTGTTTCTTAGCTTAGTGAACATCAATCACCTGAGAAACAGTAAGGAGCAAATTCTAATTCCCTAGATCTGAGATGAGGCCTGAGATTCTGCATTTCTAGCTAGTTCCAGGTGATTGCTGAATTCAATCTTGGTAGGGGCCACACTCTGAATAGCAAGGTCCAAGTGGAATTTTCCCTTTTCCTAACACCTGTACAGCATCCTCTTCATCCTCACTCTTAGTTGATGCTTCACATTGCATTAATATTTCACTGTGAATTTGGAGACCATCAGAAAAAAATAAACTCCCATCACCATCTCTTCTCCTCTCTGGACTCTACATCTCCTTTAAGCTAGTGTCTCATTTCTCTTCTTCACTTTACAGCAAAAGTTCTAGAAAGACTTGTCAATACTCTCCATTTCAGGCCCTTTCCTCCTCCTCCACAGTCCACTGAAATAGACTCATCAAGACTCCACACTGCCTCATTCAAAGGTGCATCTTTCCTGACACTTCACATTTTATCTCTCCTGAAACACTTTCAGGATTCCCGGACAAGGCACTTTTCTCTCCACCTTTGACTCCACTGCCCCATTGCTTGTTTCTCCTTACTACCCTATGCTGCCCTTGAAAAGCTGCAGTGTCAAGGGAGAACAAGATAGCAGAGGAGTAGGTGGACGTGGAGTACATCTCTCTCCATGGATACATCAGGAATACACCTTCAGACACAGAAGTGCATCCAGAACACCAGCTGAGAGTGGACAGGAGTACCTGACCAGTGGAAATGAATATGTAGAACCACACAAAACTCAGTAGGGTGAAGGAACTAGGGGGGAAAACAGGAGTGTTAGTAGGACTGGACCTGCCTTTGGTGGGTGGGGGAACTGAAGCAGGGGTCCAATCCCCACATTGGGGCAACTGTCTGAGTCAGAGGAGAAACATTTAAGGCTGAGAGTGAAACAGCTGACCTGTGGCAGCCTAAATGGAATGAGAATCAGACAGTCCTTGCCACAGCCATACAACCCCCAACAGGAATGCTGGTCTCCTGGAAGGGGCAGCTGCTGGGAGCTGGAGTTTAGGGACTGTGGAGCAATGCTAGGGTGAGGGCTGCTGTTGACTGCAGAGAGAGGGATTGAGGGGATGTGAGGGAGGAGATAGTGGTGGGAAATGCCGGTAGAATAAAGCCAGGCAACCATGGAAGCAAGGCGATACTGCTGAATCACGCATAGAGGGTGGAGCCATCACCAGAGGCTCTTTCTCCCCACACACCAGCACTGGCAGCTGAACAACAGAGAGGCTGGCCCATCAAACACCTGACTGCACTGAACTACATAGTAGGACCCCAAGCAGGGTACTCCTTTCAGTGACTGATGTGCTAAACTGCAGAGTAGGAACCCACCCAGGGTGCCCCTTTAAGTGTTCCATGTGCCAATCTAGAGAGTATGACCCCAGTCAGGGGGACCCTCTATATGCCTGACCCCAGGCAAAAGCGCCCTCTAAGTGCCCGAGTGGATGGAGCTGTGAAGAAAGACTGGCCAAAGAGGCCTTCTGATCACCAGCTACGAGAGGCTCAAAAAAGACTCTGATAAGGCCATAACTCCTGCAATGGAAGCAGTCTGTGTTCCTGCACACTTGGCGCCACCAGGGTCCCCAAAACCCAAGCAGCTGCACCATGTTCACGCTCAACTCTCACAGGGGAAGAGATGCCACAGGCAAAAAAATAGTCTTGCATTTATGCACGCAGGGTCACTTCGGTCATGTCCGACTCTTTGCGACCCTGTAGACTGTGGTCTGTCAGGTTTCTCTGTCAGAGAGAGAGTTCTCCTAGCAAGAATACCGGAGCGTATTGGCCAAGACTGGTTGCCATACCCTTCTAGAGCACTATATTTCCTGTGGCCCTAGCCACCAACCCCTCCGAGTACCTGGTGCTGCCAGAACCCCTGTGACCCAACCAGCTGCACCACCTTCACAACTGGCCCTCATTGGGGCAGACCCAAGTCCAGGGCAGCCTCAGGAGCTAAACCCCAGTGGATGATCCACATGCAGAGGTGGGAATAAAACCGCAACTGAAACCCAAACGCAGTAAGGCAAAGAAAAAATATCTAAAACATTCCCATCAGCTATACAATGCTACGCTATGCTAAGTCACTTCAGTCGTGTCCGACTCTGTGTGACCCCATGGACAGCAGCCCACCAGGCCTCCCCGTCCCTGGGATTCTCCAGGCAAGAACACTGGAGTGAGTTGCCATTTCCTTCTCCAACGCATGAAAGTGAAAAGTGACTTCACTTTCAGCTATACAAGCTGCAGATTAAAGCCACACAGTCAACTAAGTAGACTCTGTATCTATGGAATGTATAAAAGGCCATTGAAAGTGCCCACAAAAGAAAATGCACTAGCTCTGATAGCTGTGGACATTGGAGGCAAGAACACACAGGAGTAGGACCAGATTAGAATCTGAGCAGCCGCTACAGCAGGTCCAGAGATCACCACAGTGTTGGAGGGCATCATAGGCAGGTGAGGTGGACTGTGATTCCCAGCGTAGGAAAGAACTCTTACAGCAGTGACTCAAGAAAAACATTTATTATTATTATTTTTTACTTATTCTGTAGATTCTTTTTTTTTCCTTTTTTTCCCCCTCTGTTGTAGTTGCCGATTTTATTGGCACTAAGAAATCCAATTAAGCTTTTGATCTTTTTTCTTTTTTTTTTCCTCAGTCATATTTTTTATTGTTGTCATAAACCTCTGCCTTTATGTTGAGCTTTTGCAGTTCTGTGGAGTTGCCCTCTCTCTCTCTCGCTTTCTTTTTTCCTCTTTTTTTAATTTTAATTTTTTAAACCTATTATTATTTTTTCCACATTTATTCCTTTGTTTGCTTTTCCTACTGTTCTTTTCCCCTTGCAGTTAATCTTTAACATATATAAATCTTCTTTACTACCTCTATTTAACTTTGCATATCTATTCTTTCTTTCTTTTCTTTCTCTCCTTTCCTCTCAACATATTTATTAGTTTTATCTTCATTGCTTTATTCCCCAATTGGCAGCTTGCTTTAGTTTTGTTTTCCAGTTGGTGCTTTAATTAGTTTTGTTCTGGTAGATATAATTTTTGGCTTCCTTTGTTTGCTGGGTCAATCTATTGTACTTTATCTTTGGAGGACTGTTTTGATTTTGCTTATGGGTGTATATGTATATGTGTGTTTTCAGTCACATTTTCTATTGTTGTTATAAACCTTTGCCTCTATGCTGGACTTTTGCAGTTCTGTGGAGTTTTCCCCTCCCTCCCCACCTTTTTTCTTTCTTCTTCCTTTTTTTCTCTTTTCTCTTTTTTATAATTTTAATTTTGAATTTTTTAAACCTATTACATTTTTTCTAAATTTATTCCTTTTATTTGCCTTTCCTACTGTTCTCTTCCCCTTGCAGTTAATCTTCAATGTATATAAATCTTCTTCATACACCTCTATTTAACTTTGCATACCTAGTCTTTCTTTCTTTCCTTTCCTCTTAACATATTTGTTAGTTTTGTTTTCACTGCTTTATTCCCCATTTGGCACCTTGCTTTAGCTTTGTTTTCCAGTTTGTGCATAAGTTAGTTTTGTTCTTAACTGGTAAATATAATCTATTATTTCCTTTATTTGCCAGATCAATCTACTGTACTTTATTTTTGTTGGACTGTTTTCCCTTTGCTCATGGGTATATATGTATATGTTTATATTCCATTATTTTAACTATTATTTGCCTGATTTTGTTGCATTTGTCTGGGGTTCATCTTTGGTTTCTCATTTTTGGATATTTGTTTTAATCTCACTTAATGATAGAACAAATCACTTGTGGTCTTCATTCCTGACCAGAGATCAAGCCCTGAACCTTTGAAGTGGGAGCACTGACTCCAAGACCCTAGAATACCAGAGAACTAACCCTAAGGAGTATCAAATAGTGAGAACTCCTACAAAGGAAACCACTTAAAAGACCCAGCATCACCCAACCACCAGTAGCACCTTATGCAGGATGCCTCATATAAACAAGAAAAAAAAAATTTAAACCCAATCATCAGCAGACAAGATTTCCACCTCACTCAGCCTTGCCCATCAGAGGAAAAACAAACAAACAAGCAAACAAAAACTTGGCACAAATCTCACCCTATATGAAGCTCACATAAACCACTGGATGAATCTTAGGAAGGCAGAAACCAAAAGGAAGAAAGAATTCAACCTTCTTCAAGGAAAGAATTCAACTTTCCTTGAAGCCTGGAAAAAAGGAAACCTCAAACACAATAACCTAAAAAAAGAAAAGAAAGAAAAGGCAGAGAAATCCTGCACAAATGAAGGAACGAGAAACACGGAAGTTCAAATAAATGAAGAGGAAATAGGAAAATTACCTGAAAAAGAATTCAGAATAATGATAGTAAGGATGATCAAAACCTTGAAAATAAAACGGAGAAAATACAAGAATCAATGAACAAAGACCTAGAATAATTAAAGAATAAACATACAGAGACAAACAGCACAATTACTGAAACTAAAAATACTCTAGAAGGAATCAATAGCAGAATATCTGAATCAGAAGAACAAATCAGTGGGCTGGAAGATAAAATGGTGGGAAAAACTTCTGAGAAGCAGAATAAAATAAAAAGAATTAAAAGAATTGAGGACAGTCTCAGAGACCTCTGGAACCATATCAAATTCATCAACATTTGAATTGTAGGGGTCCCAGAAGAAGAGAAAAGAAAGGGTATGAGAAAATTTTTGAAGAGATTATAGTTGAAAATTATCCCCAACATGGAAAAGGAAATAGTCAACCAAATCCAAGAGGCACAAAGGGCCCCATACAGGATAAACCCAAGGAGAAACACTCCAAGACACATGCTAATCAAACTAACAAAGACTAAACACAAAGAAAAATATTAATGATGGGACCAGCCAAACAACGAACCGACCTGAGGGAGTGGTGATGCAGAAAAATAAGGAAAAAGAAGACTCAGAAATAAAGTGGGGATCAGGGGGCTGATGCCAATCACAGTCAAAAGCCCAGATCCTAATCCTTGCATGCCTTTTATTGTTAATTTCTACTTCCTTACTCATGCTCTAGAGATATCTATTCTTTACAATCTCAGATCAGAGATAAAGATATACAATGCACAGTCCTCAGTGTCAAACCTTGAGGCCTTTCATGACTTTGTTTAGCCCTTTGGCTAGTGATGCCCTTTCTCAGCATCTCCCTCAAGGCTCTGGTTATGGGAACAGTCACTAATGGTTTTCCATCAGTCACATCAGTACTTCAACATCTTGTTTTCAAGATGTATTTCGATGATGGACCTTTTACTGCTCCCAGCCCTTCGCCTGGGGGAGATGAGAAAGTTATTCTTATTTTTCAAAGAGGCTCTATTAATTATAGTACAGGCTTGTGCACAGCAAAGTGAAATGAAGTGAAGTCATTCAATCGTGTCTGACTCTGTGACCCCCTGGACTGTCTGTAGCCTACAAGGCTCCTCTGTCCATGGAATTTTCCAGGCAACAGTACTGGAGTGGGTTGCCATTTCCTTCTCCAGGGGATCTTCCCAGCCCAGTGATCAAACCCAGGTCTCCTGCATTGCAGACAGACACTTTACCATCTAAGCCACCAGGGAAGCATATTCCTTACAATTAAAGCAGCAAGGGAGAAACAATAAGTAACATACAAGGGAAACCCCGTATGCTTAACAGCTGATCTTTCAGCAGAAACTCTGCAGGCCAGAAGGGAATGGCAGGATATATTTAAAGTACTGAAAGTGGAAAATCTACAATCAAGATTACTGTCCCAGCAAGGATCTCATTCAAAATTGATGGAGAAATAAAAAGCTTTTCAGACAAGCAAAAGTTAAGAGAATTCAGTACCACCATCCAACTTTGCAACAAGTGTTAAATGGACTTATATAGTCGAGAAATACAACAGAAGAAAAAAGATCTACAAAATCAAACAATTAGAAAATGGCAATGGGAACATATATATCAATAATTACTTTAAATGTAAATGGATTAAATGCTCCAACCAAAAGACACAGAGTGGCTGAATGGATAAAAGAAAAAAAAAAAAAAAAAAAAAGACCTATATATATGCTGTCTATAGGAAATCCACTTCAGACCTCAAGACACATATAGACCAAAAGTGAGAGGACAGAAACATATATTCCATGCAAATGAGAAGCAAAAGAAAGCTGGAGTAGCAATCCTCATATCAGACAAAATAGACCTTAAAATAAAGAAGATTACAAGAGATAAGGAAGAACACTACATAATAATCAAGGGATTAACCCAAGAGGAAGACATAACAATTGTAAATATCTATGCACCCAACATAGGAGCACCTCAGTATATAAGAAAAACACTAACAGACATAAAAGGAGAAATTGACAGTAACACAATAATAGCAGGAGACTTTAACACCCCACTCGCACCAGTGGACATATCATCAAAACAGAAAATTAATAAGGAAACACAAGTCTTAAATGATACATTAGATGAGATGGACCTTATTGATATCTTAAGGGTATTTCATCCAAATGCAGAAGAATACACCTTCTCAAGTGCACATGGAACATTCTCCAGGATAGACCACATCATGGGTCACAAATCAAAACTCAGTAAATTTAAGAAAATTGAAGTTGTATCAAGCATCTTCTCTGACCAAAACACGCTATGAGACTAGATGTCAATTAAAAAAAAACAACAACAACAACTGTAAGAAACACAAATGGAGATTAAACAACACATTTATAAATAACCAACAGGTTGCTGAAGAAATCAAAGGGGAAATAAAAAAATCCCTAGGAACAAATGACAATTAAAACACAACAATTCAAAACCTATGGGATGCAGCAAAAGGAGTTCTAAGAGGGAAGCTTATAGCAATACAGTTCTACCCCAAGAAACAAGAAAAAAAATCAAATAGAAAACCTAACTTTACACCTAAAGCAACTAGAAAAAGAAGAAGAAGAACAATAACAACAACAAAACCAAAATTAGTAGAAGGAAAGAAATCATAAAGCTCTGAGCAGAAATAAATGAAAAAGAAATGAAAGAAATAATAGTAAAGATTAATAAAATTAAAAGCTGGTTCTTTGAGAAGATAAACAAAACTGACAAACACTTAGCCAGACTCATCAATAAAAAAACAGAGAAGAATCAAATCAACAAAATTAGAAATGAAAAAGGAGAGGTTACAACAGACAATGCAGATATACAAAGGATTATAAGAGACTATTATGAACAACTATATGGCAATAAAATAGATAACCTGGAAGAAATGCATAGATTCATAGAAAAGTTCAATTATCAAAGACTGAATCAGAAAGAAATAGAAATTATGAACAACTTAATTACAAGCACTGAAATTGAAGCTGTGATAAAACATCTCCCAAAAAACCAAAAGCCCAGGACCAGATGGCTTCACAGAATTCTATTGAACATTTAGAGAATTAATGCCTATCCTTCTAAAGCTCTTTTTAAAAAATTGCAGAGGAAGGAACACTTCCAAATTCATTCTACAAGGCCACCTCACCCTGATACCAAAACCAGACAAAGACAATACAAAAAAAAAAACAAACTACAGGCTAATATCCCTGATGAACATACATGTGAAAATCCTCAACAAAATTTTAGCAAGTAGAATTCAGCAACACATCAAAAAGCTCATATAACATGATCAGATCAGATCAGTCACTCAGTCGTGTCAGACTCTTTGTGACCCCATGAATTGCAGCATCCCAGGCCTCCCTATCCATCACCAACTCCTGGAGTTCACTCAGACTCACATCCATCAAATCAGTGATGCCATCCAGCCATCTCACCCTCTGTCGTCCCCTTCTCCTCCTGCCTCCAATCCCTCCCAGCATGAGTCTTCTACAATGAGTCAACTCTTCGCATGAGGTACCCAAAGTACTGGAGTTTCAGCTTTAGCATCATTCCTTACAAAGAAATCCCAGGGCTGATCTCCTTCAGAAGGGACTGGTTGGATCTCCTTGCAGTCCAAGGCACTCTCAAGAGTCTTCTCCAACACCACAGTTCAAAAGCATCAATTCTTCGGTGCTCAGCCTTCTTCACAGTCCAGCTCTCACATCCATACATGACCACAGGAAAGACCATAGCCTTGACTAGATGAACCTTTGTTGGCAAAGTAATGTCTCTGCTTTTGAATATGCTGCCTAGGTTGATCATAACTTTCCTTCCAAGGAGTAAGCGTCTTTTAATTTCATGGCTGCAGTCACCATCTGCAGTGATTTTGGAGCCCAGAAAAATAAAGTCTGACACTGTTTCCACTGTTTCCCCATCTATTTCCCATGTAGTGATGGGACCGGACGCCATGATCTTCATTTTCTGAATGTTGAGCTTTAAGCCAACTTTTTCACTCCCCACTTTCATCAAGAGGCTTTTGAGTTCCTCTGCACTTTCTGCCATAAGGGTGGTGTCATCTGCATATCTGAGGTTATTGATATTTCTCCCAGCAATCTTGATTCCAATTTGTGTTTCTTCCAATCCAGCGTTTCTCATGATGTACTCTGCATATACGCTAAATAAGCAGGGTGACAATATATAGCCTTGATGAACTCCTTTTCCTATTTGGAACCCAGTCTGTTGTTCCATGTCCAGTTCTAACTGTTGCTTCCTGACCTGCATACAAATTTCTCAAGAGGCAGATCAGGTGGTCTGGTATTCCCATCTCTTTCAGAATTTTCCACAGTTTATTGTGACCCACACAGTCAAAGGCTTTGGCATAGTCAATAAAGCAGAAATAGATGTTTTTCTGGAACTCTCTTGCTTTTTCCATGATCAAGTTGAGTTTATTCCAGGGATGCAAGGATTCTTCAATATATGGATATCCATCAATGTGATACACCACATTAACAAATTGAAAGATAAAAACCATATGATAATCTCAATAAATGTAGAAAAAAGTCTTTGACAAATTTCAGCACCCATTTATGATTAAAACTCTTCAAAAAATGGGCATAGAAAGAACCTACCTTAACATAATAAAGGCCATATATGATAAGCCTACAGAAAACATTATTCTCAATGGTGAAAAACCTAAAGCATTCCCTCTAAGATCAGAAACAAGACAAGGGTGTCCACTTTCACCACTATTATTCAACATAGTTTTGGAAATCTTGGCTATAGCAATCACAGAAGAAAAAGAAACAAAAAGAATCCAGATTGTAAAAGAAATAAAGCTCTCATTGTTTGCAGATGACATGATACTGTACATATAAAACTCTGAAGATAGTATCAGAAAATTACTAGCGCGAATCAGTGAATT
This sequence comes from Tragelaphus eurycerus, assembly GCA_935064755.1. Classification (NCBI taxonomy): domain Eukaryota; kingdom Metazoa; phylum Chordata; class Mammalia; order Artiodactyla; family Bovidae; genus Tragelaphus; species Tragelaphus eurycerus. The sequence goes on along the minus strand of CAKXYN010000057.1, from coordinate 691,667 downwards.
TAGCAAAGCTGCAGGATACAAAATCAATACACAGAAATTACTTTCATTTCTATATACTATCAATGAAAAATCAGAAAGAGAAATTAAGAATCAATCCCATTCGTCATTGCAACAAAAATAATTAAATACCTAGGAATGAATTTAACTAAGAAGATGAACTGTGCACAGAAAATTATAAGACACTAATGAAATAAATCAAAGATGACATAAACAGATGGAAAGATATACCATGTTTATGGTAGGAAGAATCAATATTGTGAAAATGACTATACTACCAAATGCAATCTACAGATTTAATGCAATCCCTATCAAATTACCAATGGCATTTTTCACAGAACTGGAACAAAAAAAATCATAATTCATATGGAAACACAAAAGATCCCGATTAGCCAACGCAGAATTGAAAAAGAAGAATGGAGCCAGAAGAATCAATCTCCCTGACTTCAGATAATACTACAAAGCTACAGTCATCAATACAGTATGGTACTGGCACAAAAAAAAAACAGAAATACAGACCAATGGAACAAAATAGAGGGCCCAGGAAAAAACCCATGCACCCATGGGTACCTTATTTTTGACAAAGGAAGCAAGAATATACAATGAGGCAAAGACAGCCTCTTCAATAAATGGTGCTGGGAAAACTGGACAGCTTCATGTAAAAGAATGAAATTAGAACATTTCCTAACACCATACACAAAGATAAACTCAAAATGGATTAAAGACCTACATGTAAGAGCAGAAACTATGGAACTCTTAGAGGAAAACATAGGTAGAATACTCAATGACATAAATCAAAGCAAGATCCTCTATGACCCACCTCCTAGAGTAACAGAAATAAAAACAAAAGTAAACAAGTGGGACCTGATTAAATTTAAAAGCTTTTGTACAGCAAAGGAAACTATAAGCAAGGTGAAAAGACAACCCACAGATTGGGATAAAACAATAGCAAATGAAACAACTGACAAAGGATTAATTTCCAAAATATACAAGCAGTACATACAACTCAATGCCAGAAAAACGAACAACCCAATCAAAAGTGGGAAAAAGACCTAAACAGACATTTCTCCAAAGAAGAGAAAAGATGCTCAGTATTGCTCATTATTAGAGAAATGCAAATCAAAACTACAATGAGATATCACCTCACACCAGTCAGAATGGCCTTTATCAAAAAGCCTACAAACAATAAATTCTGGAGAGAGTGTGGAGAAAAGGGAACACTCTTGCACTTTTGCTGGGAATGTAAATTGATACAGACACTATGGAAGATGGTATGGAAATTCCTTAAAAAAAAAAACTAGGAGTAAAACCACCATATGACCCAGCAATCCCACTTCTAGGCATATACCCTGAGGAAGCCAAAATTGAAAGAGAAACATGTATCTCGTTGTTCATTGCAGCACTATTTGCAATAGCTAGAACATGGAAGCAACCTAGATGTCCATTGACAGATGAATGAATAAAGAAGTTGTGGTACATATACACAATGCAATATTACTCAGTCATGAAAAGGAATGCATTTGAGTCAGTTCTAATGAGGTGGATGAACCTAGAACATACAGAGTGAAGTGAGTCAGAAAGAGAAAGATAAATACCTTATATTAATGCATATATATGGAATCTAGAAAAATGATACTGAAGAATTTACAGGGCAACAATGGAGAAACGGACATAGAGAACAGATTATGGACAGAGGGAGAGGGGAGAAGAGGGTGAGATGTATGTTAAGAGTAACATGAAACTTACATTACCATACGTAAAATAGATAGCCAATGGGAATTTGCTGTATGGCTCAGGAAACTCAAACAGGGTCTCTATCATCCTCTAGGGGTGGGATGGGGAGGGGATGGGAAGGAGGTTCAAAAGGGAGGGGATATATATATTCCTATGGCTGATTCATGTTGAGGTTTGACAGAAAACAGCAAAATTCTGTAAAGCAATTATCCTTCAATAAAAAATAAATTAATTTTTTAAAAAAGCTACAGTCCCAGAACCTGCTCCTTAGATTTCATTCCTTTCTACCTATTTATACTGCCAATATGAGATTTTCCTAAAATTTTCACATCTGGAATACAGAGAAAATAATGTTTATATGTTACTAAGGTAAACAAAAGTGGTTGCTTGTGGCCATAGGGTGCATGGTCTAGGTCCTTCAAGAAGTCCCGCCCCAGGGGTGAAGGGAGCAACAATTTGGCATAGGTTCTGGCATATTGGTCCAGAAGGTGGGCTGGCACTTCATCGGGTGTTGATAAGCATTGTTGTTTGAATAAATAAATGGATTTTTAGAAAACAAATATTCAAGATTAAAAAATACAAATTATAAATGTGGAGGTTAAATAAGAGTTAACGGTATAAGATGTTTGAGAACTAATTTAAAGATTAACTAATGCTAAGATCTTGAAACATGTAGAGTTTATAGCTAAAAAGATATTGTTGTTTTTGATAAGATACCAATAAATGAGAATTACACTAAAATGAGTTGGAGAGATGTTTATTAACAGGAGTAGAAAGGTTTGCCAGAAAAACACACCATTTCCCCCAAACTAGGAAAATGGAAAGAGGGCTTTAAACCTAGAACTAACTAACATCAACTTCAATCCTGTAAGGTCCTTTTCAGCCTTGGATACATCCGGCTTTATGATACAGATTAAATGAAGAAATGGATAGGACATCCTAGACAACAAAACACAGGCAGTTATCCTCCTTCCTACTCTTCTGCTCCCTCCTGAGGTCCACCAATTAACAGCTCTTTAGAATCTCTTCTTAGGAGAGATCATTTAAGATACAGCATTTTAATTCCAGCTGGTTCATCTTCCTTTGCCTTGACAACTGCAAAGAGTCTCACAGACAGCCCTGCCCCACAGCCCTCCTAAGTAACTGCCTGACCTGTTCCCCAGATACAAATTTAACTAGATCAAAGCTGGAGAGAGACAGTGTAAAGAGACATGAGGCATTTAATTGCTTTGCATAGAACAGTGTAAGAATGTAACTATACATCAGTGTCTCTTTTGCTGTCTCCTGTACAGGATTATTGTTACCATCTTTCTAAATTCCACGATACTGGATGCTTGGGGCTGGTGCACTGGGATGACCCACAGGGATGGTATGGGGAGGGAGGAGGGAGGAGGGTTCAGGATGGGGAACACATGCATACCTGTGGCAGATTCATTTTGATTATGGCAAAACCAATACAATATTGTAAAGTTAAATAAAATAAAATAAAAAAAGAATGTAACTATGCTAAGAAGTAGCCACAGTCTCATATGCAATACTAGAGCCTCTGATCACAGCAAAGAACACCCACCAGATGTGACATCATGGTCTATTCCTTCCACAGAGATGGTGGCGTTAGCAATTGGGTTACCCTGAAGATCTCGGACAAATCCTTTAACTCCTCGATGTATCTGTGATGGTCAAGAATAACCAAAAAAAATTGTATTAGAAACAACCTAAAAACATGCTTCATATCAAACATCTCCTTATTTTCTAGCAAAATACTGCAGATTCCTATTGTTTAGGAATCAAAACAAGCTCAAAAAGTCACTGAATTTTGTGTACATTCTTTACTCTGCTTTTTCTCAAGTAGACAAATGAGAAGTAACCCCTGGAAAATCGATATCTTATTCTGAGTCAAATAAGACTTTGAAGTACCTCCCAAACCACCAAAACAAACAAACGAACAAACAAAAAAAAACCTGTCAATGTGTAAAACAGTTCTGGTCTGAACATATTTCATTGCTTTCTATTTTAAATGTGGTTAATTATGTATACTTTATATGCCACGTATCAGTTAACAAGATATCACATTATAGCCCTTCAATACTTGTTCCTTTTAGATAAAAGGAGATATATAGATATATACACACACACACACACTGTGAATATTTTTGCATTAAACCCACTAATAATATTATTTTGGTTGAAAATCAATGCATGAAAAGTCAGTGAACTTACTAACTGAAAACTGGGTTTATTAATAAGAAGACTTTATGTTGAGAACAAGCTATTGAATTAAGTTGCTGTCATCAACTAACTATTACAATGAAAACTACAAAAACAACTTTATTTCTAAATGATAATTCAACTAAATCAACATGTATTTGAAGTAAAGGAGGATCACTTAAGGTCTTTGAGAAAGTACTGCTTCTGGAATATCAAATGATAATCTATCAATCTTGATAATTTAGCAAAACACCATCCACCCCACTCCAGTTGCTCTTCACTCATATGACCCCAGAAAATGAATTTTCTTTTGCTATTGATGATATTTACATATTTTCCTGCAGAAAGTAGAATAAATCTCATGGGTTCCTTTGTCACTGGAGAGTAAATATGGCAGTGGTACAATGTTTTATCAAAGAGATACACTTTGTATACTAGTAAAATTTTTTTGAACCTTCTATTTTTTTTAAAAAAAGCAAAACTCTTTAAGTAACACATAATTCTTTTCTCTAAACACAATTTACTCATGGTAAAAAAGTGATACAGGAACTTTCCAGGTGGTTCAGTGGCTAAGACTGTGTGCTCTCAATGCAGGAGGCCTGAGTTTGATCCCTGGTCAGAGAACTAGATCCCACATGCCACAACTAAAAAATCCTGCATGCCGAAGTTTGACAATTCTATGTGCTAAAACTAAGATCCAATGCAGCCAAATAAATAAATATTTTTGTAAAAAGTGATAATTTGCAGTAATAATAATAATTTTAATGGCAACCAGTAAAGTGAGAAGAGAGTAAACACATTTTTAAAACAAAAAGATATTTTTAATCTTTTCCCAAGACTCACCTATGGAATAGCCAACCAAAATTGAATCACACTGAAATTTAGCTACTGGAAACAAGAGAAAGCTTTCTGAATGAAATTCACATGGTAAAACTATTAGAAAAATTGTAGAGATCGATTTATTCATCTTGGGGCACTATAATCCTGATATATAAGTTTAAAATTTCCTCGTCATTGAAAAAATAAATCAATCACTTCAAAAACATATAATTCACCTATATTAGGTATAAATATACCCATTAATATTCATAATTGTACATTTTTTTGCCTCTGCAACCCAAGACTTAAATTACAGTATGTGATTAACAAATAGTTATGTTAGATAGGAAATTAGGCATGAGCAGCAAGCAGTGGCCTAGCCAAAAAGGATGCAAGCTGATCTCTAAACCCCATCCTAAACACACCCAGGAGAGCTCACAGATATGCTACAAAAATAACTACAGAGATTTTTCCAACCCCTGCACATGCACCCTAGGCACACAGTGAATACAAACTAACCACAGGGGCTTCTTCAAGTAACCTTAAACAGCTAGGAGCCCATTAAGGACTCATAAATACTCATAATATGTATGGATTTATGGATTCTTGATGCTGCTGCTAAGTCGCTTCAGTCGTGTCCGACTCTGTGTGACCCCATAGACGGCAGCCCACCAGGCTCCCCGTCCCTGGGATTCTCCAGGCAATAACACTGGAGTGGGTTGCCATTTCCTTCTCCAATGCATGAAAGTGAAAAGAGAAAGTGAAGTCGCTTAGTCATATCCGACTCCTAGCGACCCCATGGACTGCAGCCTACCAGGCCCCTCCATCCATGGGATTTTCCAGGCAAGAGTCCTGGAGTGGGTTGCCATTGCCTTCTCACATAGTCATAAATATATATGTGTTCATATATACATATATCTGATTGTACAAACTGAATGATGGGAAAGACATACACAACAGAGACTGTTGCTGTGCAACTTGCAAGTGCCAACTGGCCTTGAGTGTATGCCCTTTCCTGATAGGTGGTGAGCACACGCCCTATTTTGCACAGGACAGAACCAAGAGGAAGACACAGGAAGTATAAAAGCAGAAGCCAAGAGGGATTGTTATGACTCCTTTGGGGCTAGCCTATTTCCACATCTTTTTAATAAAAGTTCTGTCTGCTTGAGCTATAACTGAACTGCAACTTGTCTGTTGTTTCAAACCCTTTAGTCCATCATTCTAAATATTTGCTACTATGAGACAAGAACCGAAGGTGAGAAATAAAACAACTTGATGGTTAAATAAATAAATGTCTGATATGCCAATTATGGAGCATTATTTTTCTGTTTGAAATTTTCCACTATAGGAATAAATCTTAATGGAAATGTTATGGCCTACCAGGACTCCACAGGAATGCAGACTGGAAAACACAGTCACTTTATGGTATTTGCAAAAGAAATCCAGAAGTTTATTAATAAATTTCACTCATATCTGGGGAAGTTATTTTACTACAGATGTTCTTCCTATAATTCTCCCTCCCCAGATTCCAGACATTTCAAGCAAGCAAGGCTAAAAAAAGAAAAAAAAAAAAAAAATCAAATCCTCATTGATGCTAGAATTGTTTAATGTCAATAACCCTTAAATCTTCAAATACTTAAGTGTGCTCCAGAGGGCTTGCTGAAATGGAGACTCTGGGGTCCTGCCCTTCAAGGAGTGTGATTCAGTGTTGGGACCGAAAACTCATTTTTAACAATAATCTAGATGAGTCTGAGGCAAGTGTTCATGAACCGTTTTTTGAAAAATTCTATGGAAATTTTGAGAACTAGACAGTTCCATGGTTATTGCATAGGAGCACTTCTTAGCAAACTATTTACACTGAATAACTTTACAATTCCATGTCCTAAAAACATCCTTTTAAGGCTCTGCAAGAGATTTCTTCTCAACCAATCATTGAATTGGATCTCCTAATCACCAATATAATTTTGCCAAGAGAACACACTGGTCATAGCAAACACCCTCTTCCAACAACACAAGAAAAGACTCTACACATGAACATCACCAGAAGGCCAACACCAAAATCAGATTGATTATATTCTTTGCAGCCAAAGATGGAGAAGCTCTATATAGCAAAAACAAGACCAGGAGCTGACTGTGGTTCAGATCATGAACTCCTTATACTGTATTCAAACTTAAATAGGAGAAAGTAGGGAAAACCACTAGACCATTCAGGTATGACCTAAATCAAATCCTTTATGATTATACAGTAGATGTGAGAAATAAATTTGATGGACTAGATCTGATAGAGTATCTGATGAACTATGGATGGAGGTTCGTGACATTGTACAGGAGACAGGGATCAAGACCATCCCCATGGAAAAGAAATGCAAAAAAGCAAAATGGCTGCATGAGGAGGCCTTATAAATAGCTGTGAAGTGAAGAGAAGTGAAAAACAAAGGAGAAAAGGAAAGATATAAGCATCTGAATGCAGAGTTCCAAATATTAGCAAGGAGAGATAAGAAAGCCTTCCTCAGTGATCAGTGGAGAGAAATAGAGCAAAACAATAGAATGGGAAAGACTAGAGATCTCTTCAAGAAAATTAGAGATACCAAGGGAACATTTCATGCAAAGATGGGCTCAATAAAGGACAGAAATGGTATGGACCTAAAAGAAGCAGAAGATAATAAGAAGAGGTGACAAGAATACACAGAAGAACTGTACAAAAAAGATTTTCATGACTCAGATGATCACAATGGTGTGATCACTCACCAAGAGCCAGACATGCTGGAATGTGAATTCAAGTGGCCCTTAGGAAGCATCACTACAAACAAAGCTAGTGCAGGTGATGGAATTCCAGTTGAGCTATTTCAAATCCTAAAAAATGATTCTGTGAAAGTGCTGCACTCAATATGCCAGCAAATTTGAAAAACTCAGCAGTGGCCACAGGACTGGAAAAGGTCAGTTTTCATTCCAATCCCAAAGAAAGGCAATGCCAAAAAATGCTCAAACTACCACACAATTGCCCTCATCTCACATGCTGGTAAAGTAATGCTCAAAATTCTCCAAGCCAGGCTTCAGCAATATGTGTACCATGAACTTTCACATGTTGAAGCTGGATTTAGAAAAGGCAAAGGAACAAGAGATCAAATTGCCAACATTGGCTGGATCATTGAAAAAGCAAGAGAGTCCAGAAAAACATCTATTTTTGCTTTATTGACTACGCCAAAGCCTTTGACTGTGTGGATCACAACAAACTGTGGAAAATCTGTGGGAATACCAGACCACCCGACGTGCCTCTTGAGAAACCTGTATGCAGGTCAGGAAACAACAGTTAGAACTGGACATGGAACAACAGATGGTTCCAAATAGGAAAAGGAGTATGTCAAGGCTGTATATTGTCATCCTGTTTATTTAACTTATATGCAGAGTACATCATGAGAAACACTGGGCTGGATGAAGCACAGGCTAGAATCAAGATTGCTGGGAGAAATACCAATAACCTCAGATATGCAGATGACACCACCCTTATGGCAGAAAGTGCAGAAGTAAAGGGCTTCTTGATGAAAGTGAAAGAAGATAGTGAAAAAGTTGGCTTAAAGCTCAACATTCAGAAAACAAAGATCATGGCATCGGGTCCCATCATTTCATGGGAAATAGAGAAATAGTGACTGACTTTATTTATTTTTTTTTGAGCTCCAAAATCATGCAGATGGTGATTGCAGCCATGAAATTAAAAGATGCTTGCTCCTTGGAAGGAAAGTTATGACCAAATGTGTGCCATCAGAAAGAGTAAAATGATTGTCATATTTATGGTGGCAGGTGCATTAATTAATCTAAGAGCAGAATCAGTTTATGTAAGAATCAGCTGAAAAGAAGAGGGATCAGACACGACTGAGCAACTGAACTGAAATGAACTAAATCACCTATTTTCCATCTGTCATAAAACTAGTCAATGATTAGATTTTAGGCCCAGGTGTTCAATTATTAATCACCACCATATTCCACTGTCGTGAAACAATTTCAACAGAGAACTTCTGGAAGCCTTCACTGATATTCCACCAGCCTTTGATTCCCTAATCTGGAGTGTCCTCTGAGGCAAGCTGGTGTGGGTTCACTACAAATACCAATCTTACTGCTTCCATACATTCTGTACAATAATAGTGATGTCACACCAGGATGGGTCATAGGGATCTGTCGACAGATCAAATTTTCATTTCAAGTGGCATAAAGCAGGACTGTATCATCTGATCCCTCTTCTTTTCAGCTGATTCTTACATAAACTGATACAGCTTTTAGATTAATTAATGCACCTGCCACCATAAATATGACAATCATTCTACTCTTTCTGATGGCACACATTTGGGTTTTGTTTTATAGTGCATTTTTTCTCAAGAACTAAGATAGGACTTCCTTGGTAGTTTAGTGGTTAAGAATCCACCTGCCAATCCAGGGAACATAGGTTCAACTCCTGGTCCAGGATGATTTCACATGTCATAACCATGCACCACAGCAACTGAGCCTGAGCACCAAAACTACCAAGCCTGTGCTCTAGGACCCATGAGCCACAACTACTGAGCTTGTACACTCTAGAACCCACACTCTGCAACCAGAGAAGACACCACAATAAGAAGTTTGCACACCACAACTAGAGAGTAGCCCCCACTCACTGCAACTAGAATAAGTTCATGTGCAGCAATGAAGATTCAGCACAGTCAAAAATAAATAAATTAGAACTAATAACTTAAATAGCAGCTGAACTTTTTCTTTTAATTGTTGACGGGGTAATAATTTTACTGACATCAACTGTAGGGAATCCTAGAGCATAGCTCCAAGAAGCCTTTTCTGAACTGGCAGCACTGAGTTAAGGACCCTTCTGTGTACTGCTATTACTCTTTATTTCAGCATTTATCATCCTGTCTTGTAGTTAGGTATTGATATCTGAATTTAAGATGAAACTCACTCTCCCCAGAGCCTTATAGGGTGCCTAGGACACAAAAGTAGCTTAATAAATTTTTTCTGTAAAAATAAATAAATAAAATGAGAAGCAATGAATTAAGGAAGCATTCTTTGATGTCTAAGCAAAGAACACACCAAATAGCCCCATCTTGCTTACTCAGCCTACAACTTTACTTTTAAATTTTGCTCGTAAAATATCCATCCAAATATAGCTCTCCTCAAACGACATTCTACAAGGGTGCCCACTAAGATTTTTTTCAGAATCAACATAGCTAATTATCTTTAGCTTTATTGTTGAAAATATCTTTTTTGTATTAACATGCACTTTTATGTTAATTCCACTGACTGATAAAAACTCTGTATAATGGATATTTTTTAATCACTGTCATCACTGTATCTATTCCATGATAATACCTTTCGGTAAGGTATATGGATACTTGTGGAGAAGGCAATGACAACCCACTCCAGTACTCTTGCCTGGAAAATCCCATGGACAGAGAAGTCTGATAGGCTGCAGTCCATGGGGTCACCAAGAGTCAGACATGACTGAGCGACTTCACTCTCACTTTTCACTTTCATGCATTGGAGAAGGAAATGGCAACCCACTCCAGTGTTATTGCCTGGAGAATCCCAGAGACGAGGTAGCCTGGTGGGCTGCCATCTATGGGGTCGCACAGAGTCAGACACGACTGAAGCGACTTAGCAGCAGCAGCATGGATACTTGACAAGTGTAAAAGAATTATTAGGCTGACTTCACATTTTTAATGCATTGGGTTCACGTGTATATGTTTCTATGTACCTGTGGGTGTGAGCTACGTCACTTCAGTGGTGTCCTATTCTTTGCAACCCTATGGACTGTAGCCCACCGGGTTTCTCTGTCTTTGGAATTTCCCAAGCAAGAACACTGGAGTGGGTTGCCATTCCCTTCTCCAGAGGATCTTCCTGACCCAGGGATCAAACTTGCATCTCTTATGTCTCCTACATTGGCAAGCAGGTTTTTTACCACTAATGCCACCTGGGAAGCCCATTTATATGTACATGTATGTGCAAATAGCATTTGTTTATATCAGATTAGTTTAAAAATCAGTCTATACTACCTGCCAGTATATGAAACTAACATTACTCTCCCTGACTTTGGATGTAAATGGCCACATACAGAATGGAAAGTGAAACTCTCAAGGAACAGCAAGCAAAGAACAGAGTCCTTAGGTCTTTCCCAACAGTACTGCCCCTGGTGTCAGTCTATACCTAGTACAGAGTGGTGAGGCTAACAGGGAACTGGCCTGGATCAAGTCTGAACAGGTAGGTATTTTATTCTGATACGTAGTGAGATTCTCCACAATTCTGTACAGTGACTCTCTGCTAAAGATTTAAATTTATGTCATGAGAGGCAATACAGCCTGTTGACTCTGGAACTAGACAGCCTGGATTCTGGCAGAATAACTTCAGGCAAGTTGTTTAACTTCTCTGTGCTTCTTATTTCTTATTTTTAATTCATGGATGATAATGGTGGTGGAATAAAAGAAGATGATGTTGATGATGACATAACTTTCCTCATGGAGTTGTGACAATTAAATTAATCAATTACTACATGTAAGGCATTTAGAATAATGCCTGGGAAAGAGTTAATGCCCAGTAAATGTAACTTACCCATCATTGCCATTACCTCATCTCCAATTGAGTCACTCCTAGGTGCTGATCCTACACCTGCATAACCCTGGGAGTGAAGGGCTTATTAAATTTTTCATCCTGGGTGCCTCATTTACTTCATTCTAGTTTTGGTCCTGCCTGGAATGTCTGACAAACCCAAGGTGATCAGGGTAGAGGAGTATCCTAGGATTGCCCTTAATTAATGCAATATGAAAGAAAAGAGGGTGTCACCTTACCTTTCCATAACTCCAGTTTAATCAGTTCTCAGCAAATATTCATGAACTAAAAAACCAATTACAAATGAAAGACTACTTGAATCACGACTGATGCATTTTCCAAATGTAGCATTCTCACTCTGGGTCAGGTGGATTCATATAGTTTGGGATCCTCTTAGGAGACTATTGTGCACCAGGTTACTATTGTGCACTTAGATCTATTTTATGCTGGAGACTGGGTTTACCTGCTGAATGTAGCTAATGAGGGAGTTTTTGTTATCCTCCCAGTAGTTCTTCAAAGTCTCTTCAGGTGGAAACTTTTCACAGCTAAGCTCCACAGTAATCTCAAAGCAGTTGCTGCTGAGGTAATTGAAATCTTGCATTCCTGCCAAAACACCAAATGAAAAGTTAAATTATGCATGTGGTGACTAGAACCCGCACCGACTGTTCTGCTGACAGCTAGGTAAATACTGTACCAGTCCATGAATCTTGAGGAGACTGTGGGAAATTGCAAGTGAAATCACCTACTATATGAGAAGGAACAACATACTTGGGGGATAGTTACCACTTCAAAAGCACAAGCAGTCATTTAGTGTAATGCATTGCTGTTGTATAGTCCTAAAGCAAGTATCAGTCACATTCCACAGTGCTGAAATCAACTTCAAAGACAACAGGAAAGTGACATCATCAAAAAGGTGAAGCATGAATTTTCTGCTGTCTTCCCTCCCCCCAAAATACAAATTTAAACAATTACCCATGAATAGAATGTGTTTGTAGAAGTTCAGGAATCTACTGGAAAAGTTAAAGCACACTATTGGAGAAAAAAATTCAAGACTGGAGATGTTGAAGTGAGGAAGAGGAACAGTTTCACTTTACCTGTATCACCTCCTTCCCTAAGGTGGCGTAGCTTTGTGCCAAAGAGACCTAATTAGTAATATGAAAACATGTAAAAACATACAACACATTGGTAAAGGTAAGTATATAGTTAGATTCCGAATATTCTAGTACTGTAATATGAAAGTGTATTATTCGCTTTACTATAAAGTTTTTAAAATATTAAAAATAAGTATAGCTACAATAATCTGTTCATAGATACACAAAATGGAAAGATGTAAATTGTGACATCAAAACATAAAATGTGGGGTAAAGTTTTGCTTGCAATCAAAGTTAAGTTGTTGACAGCCTAAAATGGACTATTACACTATATGATGTTTTATGTAAGCCACATGGTAACCATAAAGCAAGATCAGATCACATCAGTTGCTCAGTCGTGTCCAACTCTGCAACCCCATGAATCGCAGCATGCCAGGCCTCCCTGTCCATCACCAACTCCCGGAGCTCACTGAGACTCACATTAATCGAGTCAGTGATGCCATCCAGCCATCTCATCCTCTGTCATCCCCTTCTCCTCTTGCCCTCAATCCCTCCCAGCATCAGAGTCTTCAACGAGTCAACTCTTCGCATGAGGTGGCCAAAGGACTGGAGTTTCAGCTTTAGCATCATTCATTCCAAAGAAATTCCAGAGCTGATCTCCTTCAGAATGGACTGGTTGGATCTCCTTGAAGTCCAAGGGACTCTCAAGAGTCTTCTCCAACACGACAGTTCAAAAGCATCAATTCTTTGGTGCTCAGCCTTCTTCACAGTCCAACTCTCACATCCATACGTGACCACAGGAAAAACCATAGCCTTGATTAGATGAACCTTTGTTGGCAAAGTAACGTCTCTGCTTTTCAATATGCTATCTAGGTTGGTCATAACTTTCCTTCCAAGGAGTAAGTGTCTTTTAATTTCATGACTGCAGTCACCATCTGTAGTGATTTTGGTGCCCAGAAAAATAACGTCTGACACTGTTTCCACTGTTTCCCCATCTATTTCCCATGAAGTGAAGGGACCAGATGCCATGATTTTCGTAATCTGAATGTTGAGCTTTAAGCCAACTTTTTCACTCTCCTCTTTCACTTTCATCAAGAGGCTTTTTAGTTCCTCTTCACTTTCTGCCATAAGGGTGGTGTCATCTGCATATCTGAGGTTATTGATATTTCTCCCAGCAATCTTGATTCCAACTTGTGTTTCCTCCAGTCCAGCATTTCTCATGATGTACTCTGCATATGAGTTAAATAAACAGGGTGACAATATATAGCCTTGACGTACTCCTTCTCCTATTTGGAACCAGTCTGTTGTTCCATGACCAGTTCTAACTGTTGCTTCCTGACCTGCATACAAATTTCTCAAGAGGCAGATGAGGTGGTCTGGTATTCCAATCTTTCAGAATTTTCCACAGTTTATTGTGACCCACATAGTTAAAGGCTTTGGCATAGTCAATAAAGCAGAAATAGATGTTTTTCTGGAACTCTCTTGCTTTTTCCATGATCCAGCAGATGTTGGCAATTTGATCTCTGGTTCCTCTTCCTTTTCTAAAACCAGCTTGAACATCAGGAAGTTCATGGTTCACATATTGCTGAAGCCTGGCTTGGAGAATTTTGAGCATTACTTTACTAGCAAGTGAGATGAGTGTAATTGTGCGGTAGTTTGAGCATTCTTTGGCATTGCCTTTCTTTGGGATTGGAATGAAAACTGACCTTTTCCAGTCCTGTGGCCACTGCTGAGTTTTTCAGATTTGCTGGCATATTAAGTGCAGCACTTTCACAGCATCGTCTTTCAGGATTTGGAATAGCTCAACTGGAATTCTATCACCTCCACTAGCTTTGTTTGTAGTGATGCTTTCTAAGGCCCACTTCACTTCACATTCCAGGATGTCTGGCTCTAGGTCAGTGATCACACCATCGTGATTATCTGGATCATGAAGATCTTTTTTGAACAGTTCTTCTGTGTATTCTTGCCATCTCTTCTTAATATCTTCTCTTCTGTTAGGTCCATACCATTCCTGTCCTTTATCGAGCCCATCTTTGCATGAAATCTTCCTTTGATATCTCTGATTTTCTTGAATAGAGCTCTAGTCTTTCCTATTCTGTTGTTTTCCTCTATTTCTTTGCATTGATCGCTGAAGAAGGCTTTCTTTTCTCTTTTTGCTATTCTTTGGAACTTTGCATTCAAATGTTTATATCTTTCCTTTACTCCTTTGCTTTTCGCTTCTCTTCTTTTCACAGCTATTTGTAAGGCCTCACATGACAGCCATTTTGCTTTTTTGCATTTCTTTTCCATGGGGATGGTCTTGATCCCTGTCTCCTGTACAATGTCATGAACCTCATTCCACAGTTATCAGGCACTCTATCTATCAGATCTAGGCCCTTAAATCTATTTCTCACTTCCACTGTATAGTCATAAGGGATTTGATTTAGGTCATACCTGAACGATCTAGTGGTTTTCCCTACTTTCTTCAATTTCAGTCTGAATTTGGCAATAAGGAGTTCATGGTCTGAGCCACAGTCAGCTCCTGGTCTTGTTTTTGCTGACTGTATAGAGCTTCTCCATCTTTGGCTGCAAAGAATATAATCAATCTGATTTTGGTGTTGACCATCTGGTGATGTCCATGTATAGAGTCTTCTCTTGTGTTGTTGGAAGAGGGTATTTGCTATGACCAGTGCATTTTCTTGACAAAACCCTATTAGTCTTTGCCCTGCTTCATTCTGTATTCGAAGGCCAAATTTGCCTGTTACTCCAGGTGTTTCTTGACTTCCTACTTTTGCATTCCAGTCCCCTATAATGAAAAGGACATCTTTTTTGGATGTTAGTTCTAAAAGGTCTTGTAGGTCTTCATAGAACCATTCAACTTCAGCTTCTTCAGCGTTACTGGTTGGGGCATAGACTTGGATTACTGTGATATTGAATGGTTTGCCTTGGAAACAAACAGAGATCATTCTGTCGTTTTTGAGATTGCATCCAAGGACTGCATTTCAGACTCTTTTGTTGACCATGATGGATACTCCATTTCTTCGGAGGGATTCCTGCCTGCAGTAGTAGATATAATGGTCATCTGAATTAAATTCACCCATTCCAGTCCATTTCAGTTTGCTGATTCCTAGATGTCGACATTCACTCTTGCCATCTCTTGTTTGACCACTTCCAATTTGCCTTGATTCATGGACCTGACGTTCCAGGTTCCTATGCAATATTGCTCTTTACAGCATCGGACCTTGCTTCTATCACCAGACACATCCACAGCTGGGTATTCTTTTTGCTTTGGCTCAATCCCTTCATTCTTTCTGGAGTTATTTCTCCACTGATTCCAGTAGCATATTGGGCACCTACTGACCTGGGGAGTTTCTCTTTCAATATCCTATCATTTTGCCTTTTCATACAGTCCATGGGGTTCTCAAGGCAAGAATACTGAAGTGGTTTGCCATTCCCTTCTCCAGAGGACCACATCCTGTCAGATCTCTCCTCCATGACCCGCCCATCTTGGGTTGCCCCACAGGCATGGCTTAGTTTCATTGAGTTAGACAAGGCTGTGGTCCTAGTGTGATTAACATCAATCCTCACCAAAATCTTCAAAAAAAAAAAAAAAAAAACTGAAGAGAAGGGAACACTCTCAAACTTTTTTCTTTCAAAGTCCAGCATAATGCTGATTTCAAAGCCAGATAAGGATACTACAGAAAAAGAAATTACAGGCTAATTATCATGATGAATAAAGATGCAAAAATTCTCAACAAAAAATTAGCAAACTGAATTCAACAGCACATTAAAAACATCATACACCATGGTCGAGTGAAATTTATCCCTAGGATGCAAGCATGGTTTAACAAAGACAAATCAACAAATATAATATACTGCATTAATAGAATGAAAGATAAAAATTAAATGGTCATCTCAAAATATGGAGAAAAATCACCTGAAAAAATTCAGCTTGTTTTAATGATAAAAACTCTCAATAGGTTGGGTAGAAAAGGAACATACTTTAACATAATAAAGTCCATATATGACAATTCCACAACTAACATACTCAATGTCAAAAGATTTAAATCTTCTCCTTTAAGATCAAGAATAAGACAAGGAAGCCCACTCTCACCATTCCTATTCAATATAGTGTTAGAAGTCCTAGCCAGAGAAATGAGGCAAGAATAATAAATAAAAGACACACATGTTAGAAAGGAAGAAGTAAAATTATCTCTGTCTGTAATGATATGACTTTATATATAGAAAACCCTAGAGACTACCAAGCACACACACACAAAACTATTCAGACTAATAAAATAATTCATTAAAGTTTCAGGATACCAAATCAACATACAAAGATCAGTTACATTTCTATCTGCTAACAAAAACTATCCAACAAACATATAAAGAAATCAATCTCACAATAGCAACAAAAACAATAAAATACTTAGGAACAAACTTAACCAAGGAAATGAAAGAGCTGAACAAAGAAAACCATAAGACAGTGATAAAAAAAAAAAAAAAAGAAAGAAATGAAAGAAGGTACAATGATAATGGAAAGATATCCCATGTTCATAAATTTAATACTGTTAAAATATCCATAGCACTCACAGCTATCTATAGATTGAATACAATCCCTATCAAAATCTCAATGATGTTTTTCACAAAGCTAGCAGAAAAAAAAATCCTAAAATGCATATAGAAACACAAAAGACACTGTGTAGCCAAAACAATCTTGAAAAAAAAGAACAAAGAAAAAACAAGAACTTCCTTATTTCAAGTGAAAAGTGAAAGTGTAAGTCACTCAGTCATGTCCAACTGTGCAACCCCATGGACTGTAGCCAACCAGATTCCTCTGTCCATGGAATTCTCCAGGCAAGAATACTGGAATGGGTAGCCATTGCTACTCCAGGGGATCTTCTCAACCCAGTGATCAAACCTAGGCTGCCTGTATTGCAAACCATACTACCAAACTAAAATAATCAAAACAGTTTGGTATCAGCATAAAAACAGACACATATCACTGAACAAAATCAAGAATGAGCCCAGAAATAAACCCTGATATATACAGCCAACTAAAGAGATCAGTCCTGGGTGTACTTTGGAAGGACTGATGCTAAAGCTGAAACTCCAATACTTTGGCCACCTCATGTGAAGAGTTGACTCATTGGAAAAGACTGATGCTGGGAGGGATTCGGGGAAGGAAGAGAAGGGGACGACAGAGGATGAGATGGCTGGATGGCATCAGTGACTTGATGTACATGAGTTTGGGTGAACTCCAGGAGTTGGTGATGGACAGGGAGGCCTGTCCATCAATTTATGGGGTGCTGCAATTTATGGGGTCGCAAAGAGTTGGACACGACTGAGCGACTGAACTGAAATGAACTGAATATTTGACAGCAGAACCAAGAATGCTCAATGGAAATAAGATAGTCTCTTTAATAAAATGTTTTGGGGAAACTTGATACATATCTGTAAAAGCAACAAATGGGACTTTTAGGATTAAATTCAAGACTTTGAACTGTAAAGCTCCTAGAAGGAAACAGAGAAAAAAGTTCCCAACACTGGTCTTAACTAAATTTGGGGGGTATGACACCAAAAGTATTAGATTAGTGCAAAAGTGTTTGTAGTTTTGCATTGTTGAATTTTGTCATTTGATACTGGAGTGCATTCTTAAATAAATGTGGTTATGTTATACATCATTTTACTGCACAATATCTAGCTTTATGTTTTTTGCTAATGCCATTACTTGCTGTTTATTTTATATTTATTTTAGACTATAGAAATAATTTTAGACAAAAAGCAAATTTGAGTGATCTTCTGATTTGAGTTCAAAATGGGTCATAAAGCAGTGGAGACAACTTACAATAGCAATGCATTTAGCACAGGAACTGCTAGTTCAGTTCAGTTCAGTCGCTCAGTCGTGTCTGACTCTTTGTGACCCCATGAATCACAGCACCCCAGGCCTCCATGTCTATCACCATCTCCCAGAGTTCACTCAAACTCACGTCCATCGAGTCGGTGATGCCATCCAGTCATCTCATCCTCTGTTGTCCCCTTTTCCTCCTGCCCTCAATCCCTGCCAGCATCAGAGTCTTTTCCAATGAGTCAACTTTTTGCATGAGGTGGCCAAAGTACTAGAGTTTCAGCTTTAGCCTCATTCCTTCCAAAGAACACCCAGGGCTAGTCTCCTTTAGAATGGACTGGTTGGATCTCCTTGCAGTCCAAGGGACTCTCAAGAGTCTTCTCCAACACCACAGTTCAAAAGCATCAATTCTTTGGCGCTCAGCTTTCTTCACAATGGACATACAATGCAGCAGTGATTCTAGAAGTTTGACAATGGATACAAGAGCCTTGAAGATGAGCACAGTGGCTGGCCTTTGGAAGTTGACAATTACCAACTGAGAAGATCATCAACACTGACCCTCTTACAACTACATGAGAAGTTGAAGACTCAAAATCAATAATTCTACAGTCATGAGGCATTTGAAGCAAATTGAAAAAGTGAAAAAGTTCAATAAGTGAGCTGATTGAAAATTTTTAAAAAATAATTTTTTTAAGTGTCATCTTCTCTTATTCTACATAACAACAATGAGCCATTTCTCAATCAGATTGTGATGTGTAACAAAAAGTGGATTTTACACGACAATAACTGGCAATAACCAGCTCAGTGGTTGGACCAAGAAGAAGCTCCAAAGCACTTCCTAAAGTCAAACTTGCATCAAAAAAAGATCATGGTCACTGTTTAGTGGTCTGCTGCCATCTGATCCACCACAGCTTTCTGAATCCTGGCAAAACCACAACATCTGAGAAGTATGCTCAGCAAATTAATGAGATGCACCAAAAACTGCAATGCCTGTGTCCGGCATTGTTCAATGGAAAGGGCCCAATACTTCTATATGACAACACCCAACCACACATCACACAACAAATGCTTCAAAAGTTGAATGAATTGGGCTATGAAGTTTGGCCTCATCCACCATTATTCATCTGACTTCTTGTCAACCATCTACCACTTCTTCAAGCATCTTGAGAGAGTTAGGCAGGTTGATAGGCAGTCCAGGGCCCTTTAAGGAGAAGGTGAATATTCTCAGTCATGCTTTCCTTAAGCCTTGTGCAACAGTGTATCTTGCCCAAAAGAACTGGCTTTTCTTTAGATCTGGAGCTAATGAATATACAGCAGCCATACATTTTACTCAGGGAAAATGCTTTTCTTAGACCCCATTATGCTGTTCTTAGGCTCTATGTTAATGATTATAATTGTAACAAATCTTGTCTGGGAAACTGTTTCTCAGTAATAATATATCTCATCCAGAAATATGTTGCAAGGAATTTATTCCTTCTGGCTAAGCTTGTACTGGAGTTATCTTGCGATGCATGCCTTCGGAGAGGGTCTGGTAGAACTTTTACAACCTTGAGGTATTCTTTTTATCTATTCTCAGCAGCCAGTTGAAAAGTATATAATGCTCTGCTTCAACTAGTGAGTTGGGTACTCTTTCTACCACTTTCTGATGTCAGAAGCTTCTATGTCAGAAGCCTTTTCTGTCCTATCACTTTATATAAAATGTTGCTGCACAAAGTTCTGAGTGACTGAGACTGTGTTGGTTCCAGAGTTAAATCTTCTCCTTTGGAGACCACAAACTTAGCACCAAACACCATAAGCCATCAATCTCAATAACGTTTTACAAAGAAAATGCTTCCACAGCCAGCAAGAGGCAGAAAAGGCTTTCCTAGAGTTTACTGAATCCCCAAACATGGATTTTTATGTTTTAAGAATAAACTTATTTCTGGTTGGCAAAAATGTGTTGATTGTAATGTTTCCTATTTTGACTAATAAACATGTATTTGAGCTTAATTATAATAATTTAAAATTCACAGTCTGAAACAATTTTGTTTGCACCAACTTAATACACGTAACAAAAGCAAAAATTGATAAGTGGGACTGCATCAAACTGAAAGCTTCTGCACAGCAAAAGATACAGTCAAAAAAATGAAAAAGCAATTTAAGGAATGAGAGAAAGTATTTCCAAATCATATATTGGATAAGGAGCTAATATTGAAAATATGTAAGGAATTCATGCAACTCAAGACAAATTTCAAAAAAAAAAAAAAAACTTGATTAAATAATGGGCAAAAGATCTGAATAGACATTTTTCCAAAGAAAACACACAGATGGCCTACAGGCCCATGAAAAGATTTTCAAAATCATTAGTCATCAGAGAAATGCAAATGAAAACCACAATGAGATATCACCTTACACCTGTCAAAATGGCTATCTTCAAAAAGAACACAAATAACATCAGTGGACAAGAATGCAGAGAAGAACCCCCCAACACTGTTGTAGGAAATGCAAATTGGTAAAGATACTACAGAAAACAGTATGAAGCATTCTGAAAAAACTAAGAATAGAAATACCATATAGCCTGACATACATTCAAAAAGAGACAAAAACACTAATTCAAAAATATACATACACCCCAACATTCAAGCAGCATTATTTACACTTGACAGGATATGAAAGCAACCTAAGTGTCCATCAACAGATGAGTTGATGAAGATGTGGTATATACACACCATGGAACACTACTCAGCCATAAAAAAGAATGAAAATTTGCCATTTGCAACAACATGCATGAACTTGGAGGGTATTATGCCTAGTGAAATAAGTCATACAGAGAAAGATAAATACCATATGTCCCCTATACATGGGATCTAAAATATAAAGCAGTGAATATAACAAGGAAAAAAAAATAAACAGATTCACAGATATAGAGAACTAACTAGTGGTTACCAGTCAAGAGACCAAGGAGGGGAGGGGAAAGATTGGGTAGGAGATTCAGTTCAGTTCAGTCACTCAGTCATGTCCGACTCTTTAGGACCCCATGAATCACAACACGCCAGCCCTGCCTGTCCATCACCAACTCCCAGAGTTCACTCAAACTCACGTCCATCGAGTCAGTGATGCCATTCAGCCATCTCATCCTCTGTTGTCCCCTTCTCCTCCTGCCCCCAATCCCTTCCAGCATCAGAGTCTTTTCCAATGAGTCAACTCTTCGCATGAGGTGGCCAAAGTATTAGAGTTTCAGCTTCAACATCAGTACCAGACCACCTGACCTGCCTCTTGAGAAACCTATATGCAGGTCAGGAAGCAACAGATAGAACTGGTCATGGAACAACAGACTGGTTCCAAATAGGAAAAGGAGTACATCAAGGCTGTATATTGTCACCCTGCTTATTCAACTTATATGCAGAGTACATCATGAGAAATGCTGGGCTGGTAGAAGCACAAACTGGAATCAAGATTGCCGGGAGAAATATTAATAACCTCAGAAATGCAGATGACACCACCCTTATGGCAGAAAGTGAAGAAGAACTAAAAAGCCTCTTGATGAAAGTGAAAGAGGAGAGTGAAAAAGTTGGCTTAAAGCTCAACATTCAGAAAATGAAGATCATGGCATCCAGTCCCATCACTTCATGGGAAATAGATGGGGAAACAGTGGAAACAGTGTCAAACTTTATTTTGGGGAGCTCCAAAATCACCGCAGATGGTGACTGCAGCCATGAAATTAAAATACACTTACTCCTTGGAAGAAAAGTTATGACCAACCTGCGGCTAAGTTGCTTCAGTCGTGTCCAACTCTGTGCGACCCCATAGATGGCAGCCCATGAGGCTCCTGTCCCTAGAATTCTTCAGGCAAGAACAATGGAGTGGGTTGCCATTTCCTTCTCCAATGCATGAAAGTGAAAAGTGAAACTGAAGTCGCTCAGTCATGTCCGACTCTTAGCGATCCCATGGACTGCAGCCTACCAGGCTCCTCCGCCCATGGGATTTTCCAGGCAAGAGTACTGGAGTGGATCGCCAGTGCCTTCTCCAATGACCAACCTAGATAGCAAACAGAGACCTTACTTTGCCAACAAAGATCCATCTAGTCAAGGCTATGGTTTTTCCTATGGTCATGTATGGATGTGAGAGTTGGACTGTGAAGAAAGCTGAGCATTAAAGAATTGATGCTTTTGAAATTTGGTGTTGGAGAAGACTCTTGAGAGTCTCTTGGACTTCAAGGAGATCCAACCAGTCCATTCTAAAGGAGATCAGCCCTGGGTGTTCTTTGGAAGGAATGATGCTAATGCTGAAACTCCAGTACAGTATTGATGTCTAGAACTGCTTCCTCCAGCTGTGCTGAGGTGGGTTTTTCCATGTCCACACTCAAAAAAATGTGTAGAGCTTCCTGAACTAATAATAGTACTTACTGCAGTAATGAATACAAAATAAACATCCCATATGAAGTGGAACTTATTAAATAAAAACAAAAGGTATGTGAACTAAGATATGCTAAAGACCAAAGCCAGCCCTCTAAAATATACATTTACATATGTCAAAGCATGACTAACATATAATCATGATGGTATCTTGTTCCCTAAGGCCAGAATTTGAAAACTAGGGTAATTAACAGTGTTCAATTTGTATTTTCCCAGTGGATATCTTCAGTTCCTTTCCTACACCTCTTCTACATCTCAAACTTATATCCATTGAGTCGGTAATGCCATCCAACCATTTCATCCTCTGTCATCCCTTTCTCCTCCTGGCTTCAATCTTTCCCGGCATCAGGGTCTTTTCCAATGAATCAGTTCTTCTCATTACGTGGCCAAAGTATTGGAGTTTCAGCTTTAGCATCAGTCCTTCTAATAAGTATTCAGGACTGATTTCCTTTAGAGTTGACTGGTTGGATCTCCTTGCAATCCAAGAGACTTTCAAGAGTCTTCTCCCACACCACAGTTCAAAAGCTAAACATAAATGGTAATTATTTTTTAAAAGTCACCACTCACATGAACAGTGGAAGGGAAACTCACCTCCAGGCACGCTGTACCATGCAGCACCATTGGTCGTTCCTTCTACAAAGCTGCTGTCATCATCATTCTTGCGACATGGGGGCCGATCTGGGTCCGACATTGGGGGGTTGAAGGCTGAGTATGCCCGAGCTAAGCTTTGGAAGATGTCGTCATCTGGGCAGGAGCTGTATTCGTGAGCACTGCCTGGAAAACAAAGCCGCAACACTAAAGAAACTGACACAAACCAACTAGTACTGCATGCCTTTCTGAAGACTGATTGAGTGTTGATCTCCTGCTGATGCGTTTTTAGCTACATCTCTATGGGAAAGGAGTGAAGGCTTAAGTACTCAACAATTACACTTAGTTTTCTTTCAGGTTTTATAAGGTCCACTGCTGACACTGCAAAGTAGAAATTGAGTAGAATGAACATTCTTCTAATGAATTGAAAGCTTCACAAGAAAAGAGATAAGCACATAGTAAATTGGACTTGGGAAGACAGTAAGGAGATTTCCATAAATTGCACCCATACAAATCCAAAAGGCAGTGTGAACCATTGTCACACATATTTTTCAGTATCTGAATTTACAGTTTTTAAAAACCTCCTACTACTGAAATAAATAATATATATTTTGGTACACAGTATTCTTATTCTGTATTATCAAATATGCCAGTCCTTTAAATTTCCAAGCTATTGACAAACCATAAAGTCTAAATTTCAAAAGTTTCCTGTGTTGGTGCTTTCAAATTATGGTGCTGGAGAAGACTCTTGAGCATTCCTTAGACAGCAAGAAGGTCAACTCAGTCAATCCTAAAGGAAATCAATACTAAATATTCATTGGAAATACTGATGCTGAAGCTGAAGCTCCAATACTTTGGTCACCTGATGTGAAGAGCTGACTCACTAGAATCGACTCTGATGCTAAGAAAGACTGAGGGCAGGAGGAATAGGGGATGACAGAGGATGAGATGGTTGGATGGTATCACCAACTCAATGGATATGAATTTGAGCAAACTCCAGGAGACAGTGAAGGACAGGGAAGCCTGGCATGCTGCAGTCCACAGGGTCACAAAGAATCAGACATGACTTAGAGGCTGAACAACAATATCCTGTATTACAAAGACCTAACTCTTCAAAGTCTCCTGAAAATTGATTCAAAGCAGGTAATCTCTTGGAACAACAAAAATTAAGCTGAGAATATCTATCTGGCTAAAGTTTGCTGTGTCTGAAGATTAGCTAAAACTAGTTAAAGAAAATCAAAGCATCACTTCTTCTCCCTGACACCAAGAAATAGTTCCAAATGTAGAAGTGTGAATGCATAATAAGACACATGCAGGGATATTCATGGGCCCCTGATGGAGTTCTCAAAGTTTGTCTTCAGTTTTAAGCTATCTTGTACATAAAGCTACATAGATCCATTATTCCTCCATTTACCAGAATCCAAGAGTTACCCAAGTTCACAACTTCTGTTTTTCCCCTTTCTCTTACCTAAGTGATTATGTTTCTCTTAATTTAAATTTTTTTTTAATTACAGTCTTTTGTTGCCAGATATATACCTATGCCACATGAAACGGGATATTCCAGTTCAACAGATGTATTTCTATAGGCAAAACAACCAGTTCCTTAAAAGAATATTACAGAAATCATTCAATAAACCCTTGTAAAGTAATTGTAAACTTTGAATTAATTGGAGAAACAGGAAGAACACCTACCACTCCGCGTCTCATCATATGGATAATTGGCCACAAGGTCTCCTCCATGAAGATTGGCAGAGAGCACAAAAGGAATATCCATAATCCAATGAATGACAGCCTTCGTCTCAGGAGCAAGCTGTATTAAAGATTAGAGGTTAAAAGGATTCTAAATGTGGCTGTCATTGGTGGGGTCACTTGACAGAAAAGACATAAAAGGTAAGAAGAATAACAACTGAAATCTTGTCACATTCCAGGCACTCTGACTGTTTTCATAGAAAATAGAAAAGAGGAGCATTCCTCATCTCTATCTTTCTCAGACTTATAATAAAAAATATTTCTATTTCCTTAAAAGTTTTATTTAAAAGCTGCCAGTTTTCCTTCTTTGTAACTTGAAAAACAGCATACCAATCATTTACAAATTTGGGCATATCTCCATCTGAATTGTTAATAATAATGATAAGACAAGGAGAAAAGAAAATAGCTGAGCCGAACAAGGTTCTTCTTTATGGTGGTTCAACTCAAGAAAGGTGGTAGATTTTCTTTCTAAGTTTTGTTTACTATTTCTCCAATTCCCTTCCACCACTTCAACATTTTTCCTATAAAAAAATTAAATTGGGTCTTTTTCAGATTTCACCACCAAATAATATACTTAGGGATGATCATCTCAAATTTTTTTTCTTTTTTTTTAATATAAATTTAAAACAACAGCAATTTAGGAATTCATGTGGTCTTTTGAAAGATTCACAGCCCCTCTTACCTTGGAAGCAAAACAAAGGAGGAAACAAATCTACACCAAAGAATTAATCTGAGCCAAAAGCTTGACACTTCTATGTGATGTGTTTTTAATAGCAACTAGGAAGACTCTCAAACTCCCAATTACCTTTTTTATTTGATTCCACCCTTCCTCCCCCCACTGGAGATGTGGTTCACGTTGTTCTTAGGGACAGAATATCTAAAAACCACTGGACTGTATAGTTCACATGGGTGAGTTCTATGTTATGTAAATCATATGTTAATAAACCTGCTTTTTAAAAAGAGAAAAAGAAAAAATAATACAGTCCGGAGTACACAAAGTAGTATGTGACTACTGGATTTTTGCCTACTGTTAGTTCCTATACAGAGACTATTTCTTACATATATTGCATACACTGTTCATGTTACTAAATGTTCAAAAACAAACAAACTCCACAATTTGATCAGTTAAACTTAATTTCTCTTTGACTATTAATAGAGTCTTTTAGGCTGACTAAATGCTGGACTATCCTCCGTACTGTAATCACATATTTAACTAACTCATAAAGGCAGCTTTGGAGCACCCCTAAATGGGGCTGGTTAAGCCAGTCCTTAACAGAATCTAGAGCCAAATATAACCTATTTTTTAAACTTTCATTGAGAGACTCTAAGTATAGTTCAAATGTTATGCTCTATAATTATATAGCTTGGCTCTTAAAATATATCAAAGCCATGTTTATTCTATATTCTTCACAACTCTAGCCACTAAAGACAAGTATTTAATATAAGTATTTGATGTAATCATTGTTTGGATGCAATTTAAGCCAAGGCCCACATACTGAGCCCAGACAATGGTGGACATAACGAGGCTGAAGACCTCGAAGGCAGATGATAAATGATTCAGCAGGAAGAACTCCAGGGAACAGAAGGGACCTGTGCTCAGAGAGGTTCAGAAGAGCAAAGAGAACATCTGGAGGACTTGGTAAAAATGTATGTTCCTTTCTATCACTCAACCCCATTGCATATACACCCCAGACTTCCTGATTCAACATTCACAGGAATCTGAATTTTTTAATTGACATATAGTTGATGTACAATATTACATGAGTTTCAGGTATACAGCATAGTGATTTTCAATTTTTAAAGGTTATTTCCATTTATAGTTATTATAAAATACTGGCTATATTCCCTGTGCTGTACAATATATTTTTGCAGCTTATTTATTTTATTCATGGTAGTTTGACCCTTGTAATCCCCTACCCCTATCTATCTCTTCCCCTTCCTCCTCCCCACTGGTAACCACTAGCTCTCTATATCTGTGAGTCTGCTTCTTTTTTGCTATAGTCACTAGTCTGATTTATATTTTAGATTTCACAAATAGGTGATACCATACAGTATTTATCTATCTCTGTCTGATTTAGTCCACTTAATACCATCCATATCCATCCATGTTGTTGTAAATGGCAACATTTTACTCTTTTTTATGGTTGAGTACTTTTTCATTATATGTGTATGTGTACGTGTGTGTGTGCTTCTTTATCTAGTATCTGTTGCTTCCATATCTTGCCTACTGTAAATAAAGAATCTGGCTTTTTAATCCTTCATTTCTACAACTCTATACTTTTAAAACCACTCTAATGATACAGCATCTTCCCTCATAGCTCAGTTGGCAAAGAATCCGCCTACAATGCAGGAGACCCTGGTTCAATTCCTGGGTAAGGAAAATTTGTTGGACAAGGGATAGGCTACCCACTGCAGTATTCTTGGGCCTCCTTTGTGATTCACCTGGTAAAGAATCTGCCTGCAATATAGGAGATCTGGATTCGATCCCTGGGTTGGGACAATCACCTGGGGAAAGGAAAGTCTATCCACTCCAGTATTCTGGCCTGGAAAATTCCATGGGCTGTATAGTCCATGGGGTCACAAAGAGTGAGACACGACTAAGCAACTTTCACTTTCTAATGATACAGAGAAGAGATGAATGGTTGCCAGAAGCAAATTACAAACTTTGGATTATAAAATAAATCCTAGACATGTAATATATAGCATGGAGAATATAGTTAATAATACTGTATTGTATACTTGAAAGTTGCTAAGAGAAAATATCTTAAAAGTTCTCATCACAAACAAGAAAAAAAAGTGTAACTATGTATAGTGATAAATGTTAATGAGACTTATAATACAATCATCTCACAATATATACAAATATCAAATCAATATGTTGCATGCTTCAAATTAAATAATGTTATAAATTAACTGATCTGATCTGATAAATTAATTATATCTATAGGTATGTATCTGCATCTATATCTATGTATATCTATCAGATCAGATCAGATCAGATCAGTCGCTCAGTCGTGTCCGACTCTTTGCGACCCCATGAACTGCAGGACGCCAGGCCTCCCTGTCCATCACCAACTACCAGAGGTCACTCAGACTCACATCCATCGAGTCAGTGATGACATCCAGCCATCTCATCCTCTGTCATCCCCTTCTCCTCCTGCCCCCAATCCCTCCCAGCATCAGAGTCTTCTCCAATGAATCAACTCTTTGCATGAGGTGGCCAAAATACTGGAGTTTCAGCTTTAGCATCATTCCTTACAAAGAAATCCCAGGGCTGATCTCCTTCAGAACGGACCGGTTGGATCTCCTTGCCGTCCAAGGGACTCTCAAGAGTCTTCTCCAACACCACAGTTCAAAACCATCAATTCTTCGGCACTCAGCCTTCTTCACAGTCCAGCTCTCACATCCATACATGACCACAGGAAAGACCATAGCCTTGACTAGACGAATCTTTGTTGGCAAAGTAATGTCTCTGCTTTTGAATATGCTATCTAGGTTGGTCATAACTTTCCTTCCAAGGAGTAAGTGTCTTTTAATTTCATGGCTGCAGTCACCATCTGCAGTGATTTTGGAGCCCAGAAAAATAAAGTCTGACACTGTTTCCACTGTTTCTCCATCTATTTCCCATGTAGTGATGGGACCGGATGCCATGATCTTCGTTTTCTGAATGTTGAGCTTTAAGCCAACCTTTTCACTCTTCACTTTCACTTTCATCAGAGGCTTTTTAGCCCCTCTTCTGCCATAAGGGTGGTGTCATCTGCATATCTGAGGTTATTGATATTTCTCCCAGCAATCTTGATTCCAACTTCTGTTTCTTCTAGTCCAGCATTTCTCATGATGTACTCTGCCTCTATCTATCAGATCTAGGCCCTTAAATCTATTTCTCACTTCCACTGTATAATCATAAGGAATTTGATTTAGGTCATACCTGAATGATCTAGTGGTTTTCCCTACTTTCTTCAATTTCAGTCTGAATTTGGCAGTAAGGAGTTCATGGTCTGAGCCACAGTCAGCTCCTGGTCTTGTTTTTGCTGATTGTATAGAGCTTCTCCATCTTTGGCTGCAAAGAATATAATCAATCTGATTTCGGTGTTGACCATCTGGTGATGTCCATGTGTAGAGTCTTCTCTTGTGTTGTTGGAATAGGGTATTTGCTATGACCAGTGCATTTTCTTAGCAAAACTCTATTAGTCTTTGCCCTGCTTCATTCCGTATTCCAAGGCCAAATTTGCCTGTTACTCCAGGTGTTTCTTGACTTCCTACTTTTGCATTCCAGTCCCCTATAATGAAAAGGACATCTTTTTTGGGTGTTAGTTCTAAAAGGTCTTGTAGGTCTTCATAGAACCGTTCAACTTCAGCTTCTTCAGCGTTACTGGTTGGGGCATAGACTTGGATTACTGTGACATTGAATGGTTTGCCTTGGAAATGAACAGAGATCATTCTGTCGTTTTTGAGATTGCATCCAAGTACGGCACTTTGGACTCTTCTGTTGACCATGATGGCCACTCCATTTCTTCTGAGGGATTCCTGCCCGCAGTAGTAGATATAATGGTCCTCTGAGTTAAATTCACCCATTCCAGTCCATTTTAGTTCGCTAATTCCTAGAATGTCGACATTCACTCTTGCCATCTCTTGTTTGACCACTTCCAATTTGCCTTGATTCATGGACCTGACTATAGATATATATAAACACAGCACCTACATACCTACATTAGAGCTATTTCAAATCCTAAAGATGACGCTCTGAAAGTGCTGCACACAATATGCCAGCAAATTTAGAAAACTCAGCAGTGGCCACAGGACTGGAAAAGGTCAGCTTTCAGTCCAATCCTTATGAAAGGCAATGCCAAAGAATGCTTAAACTACCACACAATTGCACTCATCTCACATGCTAGTAAAGTAATGCTCAATATTTTCCAAGCCAGGTTTCAACAGTATGTGAACCAAACCATGAACTTCCAGATGTTCAAGCTGGTTTTAGAAAAGGCAGAGGAACCAGAGATCAAAATGCCAATATCTGCTGGATCATCAAAAAAGCAGGAGAGTTCCAGAAAAACATTTACTTCTCCTTCATTGACTATGCCAAAGCCTTTGACTGTGTGGATCACAATTAACTGTGGAAAATTCTGAAAGAGATGGGAATACCAGACCACCTGACCTGCCTCCTGAGAAATCTGTATGCAGGTCAGGAAGGAACAGTTAGAACTGGACATGGAACAACAGACTGGTTCAAAATTGGGAAAGAGTACCTCAAAGCTATATATCATCATCCTGCTTATTTAACTTATATACATCATGAGAAATGCTGGGCTGGAGAAAGAACAAGCTGGAATCAAGATTGCCGGGAGAAATATCAATTAACTTCAGATATGCAGATGACACCACCCTTATGGCAGAAAGTGAAGAACTAAAAAGCCTCTTTATGAAAGTGAAAGAGGAGAGTGAAAAAGTTGGCTTAAAGCTCAACATTCAGAAAACGAAGATCATGGCATCCGGTCCCATCACTTCATGGGAAATAAATGGGGAAACAGTGGAAACAGTGTCAGACTTTATTTTGGGGGGCTCCAAAATCACTGCAGATTGTGACCGAAGCCATGAAATTAAAAGACATTTACTTCTTGTAAGGAAAATTATGACCAACCTAGATAGCATATTCAAAAGCAGAGACATGACTTTGCCAACAAAGATCTGTCTAGTCAAGGCTATGGTTTTTCCAGTGGTCATGTATGGATGTGAGAGTTGGACTATAAAGAAAGCTGAATGCTGAAGAACTGATGCTTTTGAACTGTGGTGTTGGAGAAGACTCCTGAGAGGCCTTGGACTGCAAGGAGACCCAACCAGTCCATCCTAAAGGAAATCAGTCCTGAATGTTCATTGGAAGGACTGATGTTGAAGCTGAAACTCCAATACTTTGGCCACCTGATGGGAAAAGCTGACTTATTTGAAAAGACCCTGATGCTGGGAAAGATTGACGGCAGGAGGAGAAGGGGACGACAGAGGATGAGATGGTTGGATGGCATCACTGACTCAATGGACATAAGTTTGAGTAAACTCCAGGAGTTGGTGATGGACAGGGAGATCTGGCGTGCCTCATGCCATGGCATTGCAAAGAGTTAGACATAAGTGAGCAACTGAACTGAACTGAACTGGACATACCTACAAAGCATTAAAAGGCTAAGAGTGAAGCGAGAAAGGGGTGATGTGTAATAACATTAATGAAATGCCTACTATGTATCTTGTGCTGGGCCATATCAAAACACTGTCTAAGCCTAGTTGACAAAGATGGAAAAAGGAGATAAGGCAGACATAGGCAATATCATCCATGATTTAAACAGATTTACTGAAGATTTAGTAAAATATAAACAAATCTTGCTTCTGTTCCTGGAAAGGGTTCAAAACTTAATTTTTATATGTTTCTCTTTTTATTACCTTTATAATACCCAGGAAAGGTACTGGCATTGAGACTTTTTAAAATAAAAGCTCTAATTTTTTTTTTAAGTTTCATGAACATGCATCTTTTTAAAGTATTTCTTAAACTAGATGTATGAAAATATCTAATATAAAGCTTACAGAAATATTATATAGGTTCCATTGGTGAAAAGGATGGCAGTGCTGGCTGAAAATGACAGCATTTTCACTAAAACTGTTAATCTAATATCCTGTCAACATGAGTTTATTTCATGATTGTTCTATGATTGGTAACAAGAATTCTTTTTCTCGTTGCTTAGTTTCTTTTTTTCTATACAATAGTATAAGATGTTTATCAGTTCTCATAAGCAATGGACAAAACGTAAAATATAATTACAATTGCAAGCCATAAAAGTAACATGATAAACTTAACAATGTAAAATAATTACATACAATTTTGGGGTCAAGTAGAGTGATGTGGTAAGTGGAAGTGCATACCTGCACATGTTTTCATCCACCTAGTCAATCTATGTTTCTTGGCTGGTGCATTTAACCCATTTACATTTGAAGTAATTATTAATATACATGATACTGTTACCATTTTATTAATTGTTTGGGGTTTATTTTCTGTAGGTCTTTTTCTTCTCCTGTGTTTACTGCCCAGAGAAGTTCCTTTAGCATTTGTTTTCAAGCTGGTCTGGTGGTGCCTAATTCTCTTAACCTTTGCTTGTCTGGAAAGCTTTTGATTTCTCTATCAACTCTGAAGGAGAGTTTTTCTGGGTAGAGTATTCTTGGTTGTAGGTCCTTCCCTTTCATCACTTTAAATGTATCATGCCATTCCCTCTGGCTTGTAGAGTTTCTGTTGAGAAATCAGCCTGATATGAGTTCCTTTATGCTATTTGTTGTTTTTCCCTTGTTGCTTTCAATATGTTATCTTTGTCTTTAATTTTTGTCAATTTGATCACTATGTGCTTTGATGTGTTCCTCCATGGGTTTATCCTGCCTGGGACTCTCTGTGTTTCCTGGACTTGGTTGACTAGTTCCTTCCCTATGGTAGGGAAGTTTTCAGTTATTATGTCTTCAAATATCTTCTCAGGACCTTTCTCTCTCTCTTCTCCTTTTGGGACTTCTGTAATGCAAATATTGTTGCATTTAATATTGTCCCATAGGTCTCTCAGACTGTCTTCATTTCTTTTCATTCTTTTTTCTATATTCTGTTCTGTGGCAGTGATTTCCACCATTCTGTCCTCCAGGTCATTTATCTTTCTGCCTCAGTTATTCTGCTATTGATTCCTTCACATCTTCTCCATTGTTTTTCCAAGATCCTAGACCATCTTCATTATTCATTACTCTGAATTGTTTCTCTGGAAGGTTGCCTGTCCCCACTTAAGTTAGTTATTTTTCTGGGGTTTTATCTTGTCCCTTCATCTGGGACATAACTTTCTGCTTTTTCATCATGATTCAGTTCAGTTCAGTTCAGTCACTCAGTCGTGTCCAACTCTTTGCGACCCTGTGAATTGCAGCATACAAGACCTCCCTGTCCATCACTAACTCCCGGAGTTCACTCACACTCATGTCAATTGAGTCAGTGATGCCATCCAGCCATCTCATCCTCTGTCATCCTCTTTTCCTTCTGCCCCCAATCTGTCCCAGCATCAGAGTCTTTTCCAATGAGTCAACTCTTCGCATGAGGTGGCCTAAGTACTGGAGTTTCAGCTTTAGCATCATTCCTTCCAAAGAACACCCATGACTGATCTCCTTTAGAAAGGACTGGTTGGATCTCCTTGCAGTCCAAGGGACTCTCAAGAGTCTTCTCCAACACCACACTTCAAAAGCATCAATTCTTCGGTGCTGATCTTTCTTCATAGTCCAACTCTCACATCCATACATGACCACTGGAAAAACCATAGCCTTGACTAGATGGACCTTTGTTAGCAAAGTAAGGTCTCTGATTTTCAATATGCTATCTAGGTTGGTCATAACTTTCCTTACAAGAAGTAAATGTATTTTAATTTCATGGCTGCAATCACCATCTGCATTGATTTTGGAGCCCAGAAAAAATGAAGTCTGACACTGTTTCCACTGTTTCCCCATCTATTTCCCATGAAATGATGGGACCAGATGCCATGATCTTCGTTTTCTGAATGTTGAGCTTTAAGCCAACTTGTTCACTCTCCTCTTTCACTTTCATCAAGAGGCTTTTTAGTTCCTCTTCACTTTCTGCAATAAGGGTGGTGTCATTTGCATTTCTGAGGTTATTGATATTTCTCCCGGCAATCTTGATTCCAGTTTGTGCTTCTTCCAGTCCAGCGTTTCTCATGATGTACTCTGTATATAAGTTAAATAAGCAGGGTGACAATATACAGCTTTGACGTATTCCTTTTCCTATTTGGAACCAGTCTGTTGTTCCATGTCCAGTTCTATCTGTTGCTTCCTGACCTGCATATAGGTTTCTCAAGAGGCAGGTCAGGTGGTCTGGTATTCCCATCTCTTTCAGAATTTTCCACAGTTGATTGTGATCTACACAGTCAAAAGCTTTGGCATAGTTAATAAAGCAGAAATAGATGTTTTTCTGGAACTCTCTTGCTTTTTCCATGATCCAGCGGATGTTGGCAATTTGATCTCTGGTTCCTCTATTTTTTCTATCATGATTAGCTTTCTGTAATGTGGTTTTTGTTTTAGCTGCTATGGGACTGTAGTTCTTCTTGCTTCTTCTGTATGCCCTCTGATGGAAAAGGCTAAGAGGCTTGTGTATGGTTCCTGATGGGAGGGACTGGTAGTGGGAAAAACTGGGTCTTGCTCTGGTGCGCAGGGCTTTGCTCAGTAAAGCTTTAATCCAATTATCTGCTTATGGGTGTGGTTGCACTCCCTCCCTTATAGTTGTTTGGCCTGAGCAACCCAGCCCTGGGGTCTATGGGCTCTATGGTAGAGTTAATGGTGACCTCCAAGAGGGCTTTCATCAAGGAAGACCATCCCAGACTACTGCTGCCAGTGTCCCAGTCCCTGTGGTAAGCCCCTGCTGACCCACACCTCAACAGGAAACCCTTCATTTTGGTTCAGTCTTCTGTGGAGTCACTGTTCCTTTCTTTTGGGTCTTGGTGTGCATAGGATTTTTATTTGTGCCCTCAAAAACTGGAGTTTCTGTTTCCCCCAGTCCTGTGGAAGTCCTATAGTCAAATCCTACTGGCCCTCAAGGTCAAGTTCCTTGGGAATTCCTAGTCCCTTTGTTGGATCCCAGGCAGGGAAGCCTGATGTGGGGTTCAGAATCTTCACAACAGTGAGAGAACTTCTTTGGTATTATTGTTCTCCAGTTTGCAGGTCATCCACCAGCAGGTATGGAATTTGATTTTATCATGATTGTACCCCTTCTATCATTTCTCTGTGGTCTTTTCTTTGTCTTTAGATGTTGAGTATCCTTTTGTGGTGGGTTCCAGTGTCCTCCTATTGATGGTCGTTCAACAGCTAGTTGTGATTTTGATGCTCTCACAGAAGAAGATGCTCTCATTTCTTAGTTGTAACAGACATAATGGACAATGGGGAAAATTTGGGAAGATAGCCACACTAAGCTTTCAGAACAATTTTTCATTTCTGTCTTATGCCACGTCACACAGGACTATCCTCTTTTCCCTTCTGATTACCCCTGCCCTTTTCTTTTCTAGCCCTCCCTTCTCCCAGGAAAAGTGGTTTAGGAGCAGAAAAAATGAAGACCTGTGACTCAGAGGCAAGAGTGTTTAAGTCACCCAAATATCACGTTCTGCCAAAATCCTTGGCCCCAGGCAGCCCTTTCACAGACTGATCCCCATTTATAGACTCAGCCCAGGTTTCTGGGATGAATTCTAAATATAGACAGGGAAATTTTAAGAATTTTATACCAATAATCTGAGACTCCCTTTCTCCTGGATCTTCTAACAAGTGTCCCAGCCATGTGCTGAGTGCATGTCTGGAGCTCCAGCAGCTGGTTTTCAGATGTTGTGATATGCTTGCCAGGCTGGATTGAACTCATTCATAATAGGCTTCAAGCCTACTATATGTTAGATTCAAATAGGAATTCTAATCCCTGTAATCAAAGGACTGAAATCTAAAATCAAAAAGAAAAAAGCTACATAAACAAACAGTATGACATATGACATATGTCATATGACATATTTATGACATATATAAAGTTCTATATAACTATAAGCACCAGGCTGGAAGTATATATAAAGAACATAAAGGCAGGCTTAACAGAATGTCTGGAAGAGCAGAGAAAGGCTTCACAGAGGAGGTGATATGGAAGGAAAGTGAAAAGCACTGTGAACAGCTGGAATAAACACACATATGAAGATATAAAGTTATTAGAAGATGGTACACTTAAGGAGTACATGGCATATCAAAGCCAGATTAAGGAGTGGCTGGGCTGGCAGCTGCTAGGGGCCAAGGGAAATTTGAATGGTCCTGGAGCTATAATAATATGGCTGTCCTTTCCAATCTCTCACTTAGAAAGGTACTAGAATAAGTTAATAAGTAAGAGTGGAATTGCCAGGAAAGACACAAGAGGCAGAGGGACCAGTAGTCCTCGCCATTCCTCCATAATGGGCTCACCTCTCCTCTATGGAACTAAAAACAGCATTCAAACAGTATAAGCTTCAAACTCAATGTTTAGTGGGTGGGTTTGTGTCCATTTGACCCTGTGGTCCATAATAAAGCACTGAGAAATGATGCCGACACAGTAGTAAGAATTCTAGATCCTGGCCTCAAGTCCTTCATTCGTACTAACTCACTCAATCCTCTCAACCACTTTATGCAATAGATACTACAATCATCTCCATATTTCAAATGAAGACAAAAAAGCACACAATGGTTAAATAACTTTGTAAAACTCATACAGCAAGGACAGAACCAACATTTGAACCAAGGTGGCTGCCTCCAGAATCTTCACTCTAAATCATCACAGTGGCCTCACATTTTGAGTTTTTACTTTATTCTTTGGTGCAATGGAGGCCCGACAAGTTTAGAGTTTTTAACCAATAGAGCATTTATTTCTGTATGAAAATAACTCCGGAGGAATTTGAGAAGACTGAAAGGAGTTGGGAGAGGCTGAACCCAAAACAAGGATGGGGGCTACTTTCCTCATCAGAACAGAAGACCATAGGACCTGAGTTTTCAGAGAATAGAGAAGCTGAAAATGTCACCGAGATCTGGTAACATGTGTAGGGAGTGGTGACAGACAGAAAATTCAAGGTCTTGATGATCGAGCAAATGAGAGAGTAGTGTTTTCTTACGAAAAAATTTATTTCTGGCCCTGCTAAGTTTGAGGCCCTAGATGTCACCACATAAAGGGACTGAGTGAGTAAGTAAAGAGATCTGGTAGAATCTGTATAATCAACAACACACTGAAGGTACAAAAGAGGATAGAAACTCAGGGAGAGAAATAAGGGTAGCAGATGGGACCCTAAAGGCCAGCGTTTAAGCCAAGGCAGAAGTAGGGAAAGAAACTCAGAAGTGATTTAAAAGGTACTAGAAGAGGTAGAAGAAAGTAGAGTTGTGCAAAGCAGGAGAAAGTTCTGGAAAAGAAGAAAAAGTCAACAGTGTAAAATGCTGTAGAAGCAAATCAAATGTGCTGATAGTGTTAGTCGCTCAGTCGTGACTGACTCTTGGCGACCCCATGGACTGCAGCCTGCAGTCCATGAGATTTTCCGGGCAAGGATACTGGAGTGGGTTGCCATTTCCGTCTTCAGGGGATCTTACCAACCCAGGGTTCAAACCCGGGTCTTCTACACTGTAGGCAGATTCTTTACTGACTGAGCTTTGCTCAGCAGCTTGGCTCCCAGGCCGCAGTCCTCCGTGGTTTCCCCTTTCTCCGGAACCACCTCAGCATTGGCAGCGGCCATGGCCAAGGCCCACAGCGCGGCCCCACCCCTCCCACGCGCCAATGTGCTGATAAAAGGCCCCTAAGATAGCATCTCACAGGCTAGTAAAGTAATGCTCAAAATTCTCCAAGCCAGGCTTCAGCAATATGTGAACCGTGAACTTTCTGATGTTCAAGCTGGTTTTAGAAAAGGCAGAGGAACCAGAGATCAAATTGCCAACATCCACTGGATCATCGAAAAAGCAAGAGAGTTCCAGAAAAACATCTATTTCTGCTTTATTGACTATGCCAAAGCCTTTGACTGTGTAGATCACAATAAACTGTGGAAAATTCTGAAAAAGATGGGAATACCAGACCACCTGATCTGCCTCTTGAGAAACCTATATGCAGGTCAGGATGCAACAGTTAGAACTGGACATGGAACAACAGACTGGTTCCAAATAGGAAAAGGAGTACGTCAAAGCTGTATATTGTCACCCTGTTTATTTAACTTATATGAAGAGTACATCATGAGAAACACTGGACTGGAAGAAACACAAGTTGGAATCAAGATTGCTGGGAGAAATATCAATAACCTCAGATATGCAGATGACACCACCCTTATGGCAGAAAGTGAAGAGGAACTCAAAAGCCTCTTGATGAAAGTGAAAGTGGAGAGTGAAAAGGTTGGCTTAAAGCTCAACATTCAGAAAACGAAGATCATGGCATCTGGTCCCATCACTTCATGGGAAATAGATGGGAAACAGTGGAAACAGTGTAAAACTTTATTTTTCTGGGCTCCAAAATCACTGCAGATGGTGACTGCAGCCATGAAATTAAAAGACACTTACTCCTTGGAAGGAAAGTTATGACCAACCTACATAGCATATTCAAAAGCAGAGACATTACTTTGCCAACAAAGGTCCCTCTAGTCAAGGCTATGGTTTTTCCTGTGGTCATGTATGGATGTGAGAGTTGGACTGTGAAGAAGGCTGAGCACCAAAGAATTGATGCTTTTGAAGTGTGGTGTTGGAGAAGACTCTTGAGAGTCCCTTGGTCTGCAGGGAGATCCAACCAGTCCATTCTGAAGGAGATCAGCCCTGGGATTTCTTTGGAAGGAATGATGCTAAAGCTGAAATTCCAGTCCTTTGGACACCTCATGCGAAGAGTTGACTCATTGGAGAAGACTCAGATGCTGGGAGGAATTGGGAGCAGGAGGAGAAGGGAATGACAGAGGATGAGATGGCTGGATGGCATCACTGACTCAATGGATGTGAATCTGAGTGACCTCCGGGAGTTGGTGATGGACAGGGAGGCCTGGCGTGCTGCAATTCATGGGGTCGCAAAGAGTCGGACACGACTGAGCAACTGATCTGATCTGATCTGAAGATAGCATATTCAAAAGCAGAGACATTACTTTGCCAACAAAGGTTCGTCTAGTCAAGGCTATGGTTTTTCCTGTGGTCAT
Organism: Tragelaphus eurycerus; assembly: GCA_935064755.1. Taxonomy (NCBI): domain Eukaryota; kingdom Metazoa; phylum Chordata; class Mammalia; order Artiodactyla; family Bovidae; genus Tragelaphus; species Tragelaphus eurycerus. The sequence goes on along the minus strand of CAKXYN010000057.1, from coordinate 652,975 downwards.
GTATGGATGTGAGAGCTGGACTGTGAAGAAGGCTGAGCGCCGAAGAATTGATGCTTTTGAACTGTGGTGTTGGAGAAGACTCTTGAGAGTCCCTTGGACTGCAAGGAGATCCAACCAGTCCATTCTGAAGGAGATCAGCCCTGGGATTTCTTTGGAAGGAATGATGCTAAAGCTGAAACTCCAGTACTTTGGCCACCTCATACCAAGAGTTGACTCATTGGAAAAGACTCTGATGCTGGGACGGATTGGGGGCAGGAGGAAAAGGGGATGACAGAGGATGAGATGGTTGGATGTCATCACTGACTCGATGGACATGAGTCTCAGTGAACTCCGGGAGTTGGTGATGGACAGGGAGGCCTGGCGTGCTGCGATTCATAGGGTCTCAAAGAGTCAGACATGACTGAGCGACTGATCTGATCTGATCTGAAATAGGCCAAAAATACTTTCTAGACAACTGGGTTCTTCCCTCCTGCCCTTACTGTTACATTCAATGCCATAAATTCATGACCAATTCTAGTGGCAGGACTAGTTTCCAGGCCCCAGGCTCCCAGCCTTGACTTTTACAGCCACTTTTACAGCCATACAAGCATTCATGACACTTCTGCATCCTTCACTGTTATGAAGAGAATAGATGTATTTCCTTAGGCTGCAGGAACAGAACCCAAGAAATCCATACATGTTCTCTACCTTTGTATTTTGATCCACAATTTTCTTCAGATTTTTCAACAGATGATTATTTGGACCACCTTCTTTCTCATTAATATAAACTATTCTGTCCAGGTCGGGAAAGTTTCGGTTCAGATCTATTCCCTGGGCATTGCTTCGACCCACGAACCAATCCTTCAGCTCACCAAGCTAGAAAAAAAAATCAGAGGAAAATCATCAGTTATTTATTGTTAATGTTATCATTTATTTAAAGTCTTCATTAATGGCTTTTAAAATAATTTATAAGACTATTCATTTCAATAATATCCTCCTACAATGGCATTTTATTATCTAACTGATACATACATGAAAGTACCAGGTTTAAAGCATTTTTAATGGATATTTTCAAAACAGTCTCAATGAACAATATTTTAAATGTTAATTATATATACAAGATATTCAACATCAAACTGCATATATGTTAGCTATTAACGTAGATGGCATGTCTCACAGCACACTACTCTTTACTTTGTTTAAGTAAAATACTCACTGTCTCTGAAAACCACAGCAATCTACTTACAAATATTTGAAAGAATAAATTACTAAAGAAGGTTGGGCACTTAAAATGAGTTTAACGTGAATTATTTACATATTACCTCTCTCTTACAGTCTTAATGAAAAAGTGTGAGCTCTGTAGCTTTTGTTTCAACTTTGTAAACTGAAAATTTTCTGCTTAATTCTAAATACTTCATTTCACTAATGATATAATCCAAGAACTTAATAAATTTCTAGAATATTCAGTTATATTCCATTTTTGTTTTACTATTAATACTAAATCTCTAATACAGAGATAATGCATGTATTCTTAAAGTCATGTAAGTTCAGATAGCTTAGACTGTGAGGAATTGAAATCTATAAGACAAAAAATAGCAATGACAGCTTTTTGTCCATCCTCACAGTCCTGAATATCACTTTAAAATAGTCAGTAATTTAATTCTCTATGTACTAGAATATACTAGAATTTTTCTCTTCATAACTTTGGAAATTATATCAACATTGTACTTACAGAAATTCACTGTTTGGGTTTTTTACAAGGTCAAATGGTAATTGGATCTTTTATTTTTAATGTACAAAACAAATTCTTAGCTATAGATTAACATACTAAATATATACTTTAATATGTTCCCGTTAAACACGAAAATTATTTCAAACTGTAGAAAACAACAAATAAAATGTCCTGCATTACTGTCCAAACAAAAAGGGAGCACACATGGTTATGAAAACATAATTACTATCCAGTTTCTCTAACAGTTAAAATTTACTAAATTAGTTTTTTATTTATGTTAGGAAGGCTTTGTTCTGTTTATTTGTTTGTTTTTTACTTTATGGATCATGTATATCAATAGATAAGAATAGCATTAAGCATCCATAAAACAGTATCTAGCCAAAAATCCTTATTTCTTGATTTCAGTAGGTGGCAATATGATATCATCTAATTTAGAAATAGCAATGGCCTCACTCTTCAATACATGGAAGTAGATAGCTGTCAACCTTCTGGATTTTTAGAAAGAAAGTTACCTAGTGACAAACATGAATGAATAAATATGATTCATTTAACAACAATAACCAAAAAATTAAATATTGACTTATAAAATTTCTCATTTGGAATTTCTGTGGAAGAAACCTTCACCCATCATTCCTTACCTTCTGAACTTTTTTCTTACCCAGAAACAGAACACCATATCACTTATACTCAGCCTTGCACTCTCTGTAAGCTTCATGTGAGCATATATTCCTTGACTATAAGTATATATGTACAAACCTTAAAAAAAATTCATGCTCTGCTGTGATCTGACCCACACCCACCTGAGATGCTGCCTTTTCAAAGCCATCAGGGTTCAGGGAAGGCATGATGTGGATTCGGGTGTTGTGGATCAGCTGGACAATTGTCTCATTCCCTTTTTGGTACTCATTGCACAGGTACTGGGCCAGAAAAATGAGCAGTTCCCGTCCGACAGCTTCATTGCCATGCATATTCCCAATGTATTTAAATTCAGGCTCACCTAAAAGCCCAAAAATAAATAGCATAGAGACTTTTTCTATCATACCAAAGAGAAGGCAAATAACACACAGTGTAAAAAAAGTTGTACAGTTACTAACTTATTACACAAAGATTATAACTTCTTTGCCCTCCACAGTTGATGTCTAAGAAATCTAATCTAAACATAAAATACTTAACATTTCCCTTCCATCTTTTGAGTTCTCTCTTCCCAGTCTCCCAATTATTGTACACTGAATTTTGACCCCCAAAATCATAAGTGTAAATCCTAAGTTTGAATGTAATTGTATCTGGAGATATGACCCTTAATAAGGTAATTAAGGTTAAATGAGGTCATAACCCAGAAGGACTACTGCCCTTATAAAAAAATGAAGAGAGAGATAGCAGAAGCAAGAAGAGCTACAATCCTAGAGCCTGTGAAATTAAAGCAACAATCACAGAAAATTAGACAAAATGAAGATGCAGAGGATTATGTCCTAGATGAAGGAACAACATAAAATCCCCAGAAAAACAACTAAATTAAGTGGAGATAGGCAAACTTCCAAAAAAAAAAAAACAATTAAGAATAATTATAGTGAACATGATCCAGGATCTCGGAAAAAGAATGGAGGCAAAGACAGAGAAGATGCAAGAAAAGGTTAACAAAGATCCAGAAGAACTAAAGAACAAACAGAGATGAACAATACAATAACTGAAATGAAAAATATACTAGAAGGAATCAGTAGCAGAATAACTGAGACAAATGAGCAGATAAGTGACCTGGAAGAAAGAATGGTGGAAATCACACTGAAGAACAGAATAAAGAAAAAAGAATGAAAAGAAATGAAGACAACATTAAATTCTGGGACAACATTAAATTCACCAACATTGACATTATAGGGGTCCCAGAAGGAGAAGAGAGAGAGAGGACATGAGAAAATATTTGAAGTCATGATAGCTGAAAACTTCCCTAATATGGAAAAGGAAGCAGTCAACCAAGTCCAGCAAGCACAGAGAATCCCACACAGGATAAACACAAGGAGAAATATATTGAGAAACATACTAATCAAATTGACAAAAACTAAGACAAAGAAAAAAATATTAAAAGTAACAAGGGAAAAACGAAAAATAACTCACAAGGAAACTCCCATAAGGCCATCAGCTAATTTCTCAGCAGAAATGATGCAAGCTGAAAGGAGTGTCATGATATATGTAAAGGTGTGAAAGGGAAGAATATATAACCAAGAAAACTCTACCCAGTGAGAATCTCATTCAGATTTGATGGAGACATAAAAAGCTTTACACACAACTAAAAGCTAAGAAAACTCAGCATCACCAGACCAATTTTACAACAAATGCTAAAGGACTCCTCTAGGCAGAAAAGAGAATAGTAATTCTAAGGAAAAATAATTCTACACACTCAGTTCAGCACAGTTCGACTCTCTGTGACTCTTTGTGACTCCACGGACTGCGGCACAACAGGCTTCCTTGTCCTTCAGCACCTCCCAGAACATGCGCAAACTCATGTCCATCGACTTGATGATGCCATCCAACCATCTCATCCTCTGTTGTCCCCTTCTCTTCCTGTCTTCAATCTTTCCCAGGATCAAGGTCTTTTCCAATGAGTCGGCTCTTCTCATCAAGTGGCCAAAGTATTGGAGCTTCAGCTTCAGCATCAGTTTTTCCAATGAATATTCAGGGCTGATTTCCTTTACGTTTGACTGGTTTGATCTTCTTGCAGTCCAAGGGACTCTCAAGAGTCTTCTACAGTGCCACAGCTCAAAAGCATCAATTTTTTGGCACTCAGCTTTCTTTATGGTCCAACTCTCACATCCATACATGACTACTGAAAAAACCATAGCTTTGACTAGATGGACCTTTGTTGGAAGTAATGTCTTTGCTTTTTAATACACTGTCTAGGTTTGTCATAGCTTTTCTTCAAAGGAGCAAGCATGTTTCAATTTCATGGCTGCAAGTCACCATCTGCAGTGATTTTGAAGCCCAAGAAAATAAAGTCTCTCATTGTTTCCAATGTTTCCCTATTTGCCATAAAGTGATGGGTCCAGATGCCAAGATATTTGTTTTTGAATGTTGAGTTTTAAGCCAGTTTTTTTTCATGCTCCTCTTTCATTTTCATCAAGAGGCTCTTAGTTCCTCTTGCTTTCTACCATAAGATTGGTGTCATTTGCATATCTGAGGTTACTGATATTTTTCTCACCAATTTTGATTCCAGGGTGTGCTTCATCCAGCCCAGCATTTCGCATGATGTACTCTGCATACAAGTTAAGTAAGCAGGATGATCATATACAGCCTCAAAATACCTCCTTTCTCAATTTGGAACCAGTCTGTTGTTCCATGTCCCATTTTAACTGTTGCTTCTTGACTGGCATACAAATTTCTCAGGAGGCAGGTAAAGTGGTCTGTATTCCCATCTCTTGAAGAATTTTCTACAGTTTGTTGTGATCCACGCAGTCAAAGTCTTTGGTGTAATCAATAAAGCAGAAGCAGATGTTTTTCTGGACTCTCTTGCTTTGTCTATGGTCCAAAAGATGTTGAAAATTTGATCTCTGGTTCCTCTGCCTTTTCTAAATCCAGCTTCAATATCTGGAAGTTCTCAGTTCACATACTGTTGAAACCTAGCTTGGAGAATTTTAAGCATTACTTTGCTAGTGTGTGAGAAGAGTACAACTGTATGGTAGTTGGAACATTCCTTAGCATTGCCTTTCTTAGGGATTGGAAGGAAAATTGACCTTTTCCAGTCCTGTGGCCACTGCTGAGTTTTCCAAATTTCCTGGTATATTGAGTGCAGCACTTTCACAGCATCATCTTTGAGGGTTTTAAATAGCTCAACTGGAATTCCATCACCTCCAGTAGCTTTGTTTGTAGTGATGCTTCCTAAGGCCCACTTGCTTGCATTCCAGGAAGTCTGGCTCTAGGTGAGTAATCACACCATCATAGTTATCTGGGTCATGAAGATCTTTTTTATATAGTTATTCAGTGTATTCTTGCCACCTTTTCTTAATATCTTCTTCTTCTATTAGGTCCATAGAGTTTCTGCCCTTTATTGTGCCCATATGTACATGAAATATTCCCTCAGTATCTCTAATTTTCTTAAAGAGATCTCTAGTCTTTCCCATTCTGTTGTTTTCCTCTATTTCTTTTCTTGATCACTTTGGAAGACTTTCTTATATCTCCTTGCTATTCTTTGGAACTCTGACTGTTTCCACGTTGAACAGTTCTATGATGACCTACAAGACCTTCTAGAGTTAACACCAAAAAAAAAAACAATGTCCTTTTCATCATAGGGGACTAGAATACAAAAGTAAGAAATCAAGAAATACCTGGAGTAATAGGCAAGTTCTGCCTTGGAGTACAAAATGAAGCAGGGGAAAGGCTAACAGAATTTTGCAAAGAGAATGCACTGGTCATAGCAAGAGATGACACTTTATCCTTGGACTTCACCAGATGGTCAATATCAAAATCAGATTGATTATATTCTTTGGAGCCAAAGATAGAGAAGCTCTATACAGTCAGCAAAAACAAGACTGGGCGCTGACTGTAGCTCCGATCATGAACTCCTTATCGCAAAATTCAGACTTAAAGAAAGTGGGGAAAACCACTAGATCATTGAGGTATGACCTAAATCAAATTTCTTATGATTATACAGTAGAAGTAACAAATAGCTTGAAGGGATTAGATTTGATATACAGAGTGCCTGAAGAACTACGGACAGAGGTTCTACACATTCAAACTATTATATCAAAACCTCATGGGAACAGGAAACCCCAAAGCTACAACAGATATATACACACAAAAGAAAAAGCAATGCAAACACAAAAATAAAGATGGTAATCAAACCACAAGAGATAAGAACAAAAGAGGAAGAGAAGAAAAAAGACCAATAAAAACAAATCCAAAACATTAAGCAAATGGCAATAAGAATATACATCTCAATAATTACCTTAAATATAAATGTACTCAATGCACCAAACAGAAGACATAGACTGGTTGCATGGATTTAAAAAACAATATCTTTATATATGCTTTCTATAAAAGACCTACCTCAGACCTAGGGAAACATACAAACTGAACATGAGGGGATGGAAGAAGGTATTCCATGTAAATGGGTATCAAATGAAAGCTGGAAAATCAATATTCATAGCAGAGAAAATAGATTTTAAAACAAAAACTGTTACAAGAGACAAAAAGGGACACTACGTAATGATCAAGGGATCAATCTAAGAAGATTTAACAATTGTAAGTATACATGCACACATCATAGATCAGATCAGATCAGTCGCTCAGTCGTGTCCGACTCTTTGCGACCCCATGAACTACAGCACGCCAGGCCTCCCTATCCATCACCAGCTCTCGGAGGTCACTCAGACTCACATTCATCGAGTCAGTGATGCCATCCAGCCATCTCATCCTCTGTCGTCCCCTTCTCCTCCTGCCCTCAATCCCTCCCAGCATCAGAGTCTTCTTCAGTGAGTCAACTCTTCACATGAGGTGGCCAAAATACTGGAGTTTCAGCTTGAGCATCATTCCCTCCAAAGAAATCCCAGGTCTGATCTCCTTCAGAATGGACCGGTTGGATCTCCTTGCAGTCCAAGGGACTCTCAAGAGTCTTCTCCAACACCACAGTTCAAAAGCATCAATTCTTCGGCACTCAGCCTTCTTCACAGTCCAACTCTCACATCCATACATGACCACAGGAAAGACCATAGCCTTGACTAGGCGAACCTTTGTTGGCAAAGTGATGTCTCTGCTTTTGAATATGTGATCTAGGTTGGTCATAACTTTCCTTCCAAGGAGTAAGCGTCTTTTAATTTCATGGCTGCAGTCACCATCTGCAGTGATTTTGGAGCCCAGAAAAAGAAACTCTGACACTGTTTCCACTGTTTCTCCATCTATTTCCCATGTAGTGATGGGACCAGATGCCATGATCTTCGTTTTCTGAATGTTGAGTTTTAAGCCAACCTTTTCACTCTCCACTTTCACTTTCATCAAGAGGCCTTTTAGTTCCTCTTCACTTTCTGCCATAAGGGTGGTATCATCTGCATGTCTGAGGTTATTGATATTTCTCCCGGCAATCTTGATTCCAGCTTGTGTTTCCTCCAGTCCAGCATTTCTCATGATGTACTCTGCATATAAGTTAAATAAACATGGTGACAATATACAGCCTTGACGTACTCCTTTTCCTATTTGGAACCAGTCTGTTGTTCCATGATCAGTTCTAACTGTTGCTTCCTGACCTGCATACAAATTTCTCAAGAGGCAGATCAGGTGGTCTGGTATTCCCATCTCTCTCAGAATTTTCCACAGTTTATTGTGATCTACACACATCATAGGAGCACCTCAATATATAAGGCAAATAAGAACAGCCATAAAGGGAGAAATTAACAGTAACACAATAATAGTGAGGGAAGTCAGCACCCAATTTTCATCAATGGGCAGATCATCCAAACAGAAAATCAATAAGAAAACACAGGTTTTAAATGACAAATTAGACCAGATGGACCTAATTGTTATTTATAGAGCATTCCACCCAAAACCAGCAAATTACACATTCTTTTCAAGTGCACATGGAACATTCTCCAGGACTGACCACATGCTAGACCACAAAGCAAGCCTTAAAATTTAAGAAAACTGAAATCATATCAAGCATTTTTTCTGATCACAACACTATGAGATTAAAAATAAACTATAGGAAAAAAAATATTAAAAAAAAACACAAACAATCGGGACTCAACAATATTCTACTAAACAACCAATGGATCACTGAATAAATCAAAAAATACCTAGAGAGAAATGAAGGTGAAAGCACACTGATTCAAAACCTATGGAATGCAGCAAAAGCATTCCTAAGAGGGAAGTTTACTGCAGTACAATCTTACCTCAGGAAACAAGAAAAGCTTCAAAGAAACAACTTAATCTACACCTAAAACAACTAGAGAAAGAAGAATAAATAAAGCCTTAAGTTGGCAGAAGGAAATAAATCATAAAGATCAGAGCAGAAATAAATGAAACAGAGACCAAAAAAAAAAAAAAAAAAAAAACCAATAACAAAGATTGATGAAACTTGAAGCTGGTTCTTTGAAAAGATAAAAAAGATTGATAAACCTTTAACCAGACTCTTCAAGAAAAAAGGGAGAGGGCTCATATCAAGAAAGTTAGAAAAGAAAAAGTAGTTTCAATTGAAACCACAGAAATACAAAGGATCACAAAAGATACTACCAGCAACTGTATGCCAATTAAATGGACAATCTGAAAGAAAAATGGACAATTCTTAGAAAGATACAGTCCCCCAAGACAGAATCAGGAAGAAATAGAAAACATGAACAGACTAATCCCAACACTGAAATCGAAACTGTGGTTTAAAATTTTCCAATAAACAAAAGTCCAAGACCGGTTGGCTTCACAGTTGAACTCTATCTAACATTTAGAGAAAGACTTAGCATGTATCCTTCTAAGAGGATTAACAGTCATGTAGGAAGGCCAGGGGTCCCCAAGCAGCAGGAGGAAATAAACTGCAAGTGGTAGACATTTTTTTCCCTTCTAATTCTGTGCTGTCATGATGACACCTGGTTCTGCCTGAACTTAACTTTTCTCAAATCTTGAGCAAACCCATGCGTTTTTCTCATGGAAACGTTTTTCTTAAGCGATGTTAATGAACTATGTATTTGCTTGGAAATCTGCCTTTCTTCAAGATTCATGTCAATTGTTTTATGGCCCAGGACTACTCCCCTTGTGACAGTGCTATCTCAAAATGCATGCTGTAGGTGAGGGGGCCATGTGCAACGCTCTCAGTCTTGAGACATTTCTTTTATCTGATTAGCAGCTTGGGGAAGGCAATGGCACCCCACCCCAGTACTTTTGCCTGGAAAATCCCATGGACGGAGGATCCTGGTAGGTTCCAGTCCATGGGGTCGCTAAGAGTCAGACACGACTGAGTGACTTGACTTTCACTTTTCACTTTCATGCATTGGGGAAGGAAATGGCAACCCACTCCAGTGTTCTTGCCTGGAGAATCCCAGGGACGGGGGAACCTGGTGGGCTTCCATCTATGGGGTCGCACGGAGTCGGACACGACTGAAGCGACTTAGCAGCAGCAGCAGCAACGGATCTGCCTGCGGTGCAGGAGACCTGGGTTCGATCCCTGGGTTGGAAGGATCCCCTGGAGAAAGAAATGGCAACCCACTCCAGTATCCTTGCCTGGAAAATCTCATGGACAGAGGAACGTAGTGGGTTGCAGTCCATGGGGTTGCAAAGAGTCAGACACGATTGAGCGACTAACGTTTAAAGCTAACAAGTATATAACGCTTTGCGAAGAGCTCATGCAAAGAGTTGACTCATTGGAAAAGACTCTGATGCTGGGAGGGATTGGGGGCAGGAGGAAAGGGGGATGACAGAGGATGAGATGGCTGAATGGCATCTCTGACTTGATCGATGTGAGTTTGAGTGAACTCCGGAAGTTGGTGAGGGACAGGGAGGCCTGGCATGCTGCGATTCATGGGGTCACAGAGTCAGACATGACTGAGTGACTGAACTGAATTGAAGAGCTCACAAGGGGGCACTCTTTCTCTCCCCTTCTGATGTCTATGTCAGAAGTTTTATCTATCTCTTTTATACCTTAATAAAACTCTGCTACACAAAAGTTCTGAGTGATCAAGCCTATCACTGCCTGTGGATCAAAATCCTCTCCTCCAGAGGCCATGAATCCTGGTGTCATTCACAGCTCACACCCAGAGCCTTTCACTTCTGAAAATGTTCCAGAACAACTGCAAAGGCAGAACAATTTCCAAACTCATTCTGTGAGGCCACCATCACCCTGATATCAAAACCAAATAAAGATATCACCAAAAAGAAAATTACAAGCCAATATCACTGTAAAGAATCTGCCTACAATGTATGAGACCTGGGTTTGATCCCTGGGTTGGGGATATCTATTGAAGGAGGGCATGGCAACCCACTCCAGTATTCTTGCCTGGAGGATTCCCAAGGACAGAGGAGCATGGTGAGCTACAGTCCGTGGGGTTGCAAAGGGTCAGACACAACTGAGCAACTAAGCACACATGCATATCACTGGTGAACATAGATGCAAAAATCCTTAACAAATATTAGAATTCTGAATCCACAATCCATTAAAAGGATCATGCACCATGACCAAGTAGAATTTATCCCAGAGATACAAGGATTTTTCAATATCAGCAAATACCACATCAACAAATTGAAGAATAAAAACCATATGATCATCTCAATAGATGTGGGGAAAGTTTCTGATAAAATTCAACAGCTATTTATGATAAAAGCTCTCCAGAAAGTTGTCATACAAGGAACATACCTCAACATAATAAAGCCCATATACAACAAACCTGCAGCTAACATCATACTCAATTGTGAAAAGCTGAAAGCATTTCCTCTAAGACCAGGGGCAAAATAAGGATGTATACTCTCATCACCTTTATTCAACATAGTTTTGGAAGTCCTGGCTACAACAATCAGAGAAGAAAAATAAACAAAGGAATACAAGTTGGAAAAGAAGAAGTTAAACTGTCACTGTCTGAAGATGACATAATACTATACATAGAAAATCCTAAAAATGCTACCAGGAAACTACTTAAGCTCATCCAGGAATCTGGTAAAATTGCAGATTACAAAATTCATACACAGAAATCTTTTGCATTTCTATACACTAACAATGAAAGTTCAGAAAGAAAAATTCAAGGAACAATCCCATTTACCACTGCACCAAAAAGAATAAGATACCTAGGAATACACCTATCTAACGAGAAAAAAAAAAAAAAAAAAAAAAAACCTGTACTCTGAAAACTATAAGATGTTGATGAAAGAAATTGAAGAAGACACAAGCGAATGGAGGATATACCATGTTTGTGGATTGGAAGAATCAATATCATCAAAATGACTGTCATACCCACGGCAATCTACAAGATTCAATGCAATTCTTATCTAATTACCAATCGCATTTTTGACAGAACTAAAACAAAAATCTTAAAATTTGCATGGAGACATAAAAGACCTCTAATAGCCAAAGCAATTTTGAGAAAGAAAAATGGAGCTGATAGAATCAAGCTCCCTGACTTCAGACTATGAAAGCGATAGCCACCAAAGCAGTAAGGTATCATGGAGTAGGATAGAAAGCCCAGAAATAAATCCATGCACCTGTGGTCAATTTATCTATGACAAAGGAGGCAAAACTAAAGAATCATGGAAAGACAGTCACTTTAATAAATGGTGCTGGGAAAACTGGACAGCTACATGTAGAAAAATGAAACTAGATCATTCTTTTAAGCCACGTTAAAAAAAAAAGATAAGTTCAAAATGGATAAAAGACCTAAATGTGAGACTTCAGTTCAGTTCAGTTCAGTTGCTCAGTCGTGTCCGACTCTTTGTGACCCCAGGAATCGCAGCATGCCAGGCCTCCCTGTCCATCACCAACTCCCCGAGTTCACTCAGACTCATGTCCATTGAGTCCATGATGCCATCCAGCCATCTCATCCTCTGTCGTCCCCTTTTCCTCCTGTCCCCAATCCCTCCCAGCATCAGAGTCTAGACACTATTAAACTCCTAGAGGAAAACATAAGCAGAACACTCTCTAACATAAATCACAGCAATATCTTTTTCAATCTATCTCCCAGAATAATGGAAATAAAAACAAAAATAAACAAATGGGACCTACTTAAACTCAAAAGCTTTTCCACAACAAGAAAACAATAAGCAAAATAAAAAGACCACCAATGGATTGGGAGAAAAAATTGGCAAATGATGTGACCCACAATGCATTAGTCTCCAAAATTTACAAATAGCTCATAATGCTTTATATCATCAAAACAAACAACCCAATCAAAAACTGGGCAGAAGACCTAAATAGACATTTCTCCAAAGACATACTAATGACCAAGAGCCACATGAAAAGAGTTTCAACATCACTAATTATTAGAGAAATGCAAAACTACAATGAAATATCACACAAGTCAGAATGGCTATCATAAAAAAATCCATAAACAATAAATGCTGGAGAAGTGTGAAGAGAAGGGAACCTTCCTATACTCTTGGTGGGCATGGAAGTTGGTACAGCCACTATGGACAACAGTATGGAGGTTTCTTAACGAACTAAAAATAGAGCTACACTACGATCCTGCAACACTACTCCTGGAATATATCCAGAGGAAAACATGGTTCTAAAGAATACAAGCTCCCCAAGCATCATTACAGCAATATTTACAATAGTCAAGAAAAATAATCAAATAATGCTATTTGCAGCAATATGCTGGACACAGAGATTGTTATACTGAGTGAAGTAAGTCAGACAAAGAGAAACATCATGATATCCCTTATATGCAGAATCTAAAAAGAAATGAAACAAACGAACTTATCTACAAAATAGAAACAGACTCACATACTTAGAGAACAAAATTATGGTTATAGAGGGTTATAGGGGTTGGAGAGGAAAGATGGGGAAGGGATTGTTAGATGGTTGGGGATCAACATGTACACACTGCTATATATATCATGGATAACAAAATAAGGACCTAAGTATGGCACAGGGAACTCTACTCAAAGTTATGTGGCAGCCTGGATGGGAAGGGAGTTTGGGGAGACTGGATACACATATATGTATGACTGAGTTCCCTTTGCTGTCCACATGAAACTACCACAACTTTGCTAATTGGCTATACTCCCATATAAAATAAAAAGTTTAAAAAAGAAGAGGAAGAGACACCAAAGAATCCTCCCTACCCACCCTCTTTCTTCAGATGCATGAAGAAAAGGTAATGTGAGGACACTGTGGACAGGCAGCTACCTAAAAGCCAGGAAGAGGGGCCTCACTAGGAGCCAATACTGCAGATCCCTTGACCTTGGAATCCCAGCTTGTAGAGCTGTGAGAAAACAAGTGTCCATTGTGGCATTTTGTTACAGCAGCCAGAGTGGACAAATATACCACTCTACCCCCAGTAACTAATAATAGTACATTCTGTGCCTTCTCTCCTTAAACACTGAACTTCCATGTTTTCTTATTTAGCCCCATCAAACATCTTAAAATAAGTATTATTATCCACCTCTATTTTAAGGTAAGCAAACTAAAATTCAGACTGCTTAAGAGGCCTTACCTCAGTTACACAGCCAATAGATCCAGGATTCAAATGTTGGTCTCTTCATTTAGTTAATAATCTACATTTTTTTTTTTAACCATCATGACTGAAAGCACTAACTTCTAGAATCAGACTGTGTGTGTTCATATCCTGGCAGCAATTCTTACTGGCTGGCCTCAAGTAGTTATTTTAGCTCTCTGTGGCTCTATTTCCCCATTTATACATGAAATACTAGATTCTACTTCACAATGTTACTATAAGAACTAAGTGAAATAATGAGTGGCAAAACAAACAAGTGCCATGTGTTTGCTATAATTTTTAAATATCATTATCATATCACATTATCTTGTGATTGTGAGAAGACTTACCTCAAATAATCTAGTTTTCTCTTTGCAAAAGCTCACTAAAATACTGAAGACACTTATTATCATTATCGTAGAAATGCAGGAAAAGAAGATAAGTTTCCTTGAAAGGCCCAGAATTCAAACATAAATCATGCTGCCCATTCCATTGCATTTTTAAGGAGTAATAAAACTGCAGAGCATGGCTGCAAAATAATCTGAATTAATCTGTTATTCTGATCCTTTCTGCTTCACCCATCCAACAGGCCCAATTTCTGCGTGGAAAAGACCTTCCCATTAAAAAAAAAAAAAAAAAAAAAGAAAGAAATTGGAGTTATCCTTCTCTTAGAAATACATTATCTAAATATTTTCTGTGTGATTTGAGTGACCACTAACTTTAGAAACCATGTCCCTTGTGACTTCTCAGCCTGAGCTGAAGCTAATCCTAACCTAAGGATCAGGTGGAAGCAGTCAGAGCTATATTTATATGACCTTCATTTTTCACTTGGAAGGAGAGTCTCCATAAAACTACACTCAGGCACTCGTCCAGAAGGTATGTATGTGGAAAGCAAGTTTTCTTTCCTTCTGATTTCAAGTCATAATAATCTTGTACCTTTCTGTCAAACTCACTCTCTCAGTGTGTGTGTTGGTGGGACTGAGATACAGGGGAAGCTGCCACAGTCCACTGAGACTGGACCAAGAGAAAACAGAGACCAGGATGCCAGGGGGTCTTAGAAGCCTGCCTCGCCAAAGTATTTGAGGAGATTGCAATGTTGGAGGCTTTCTGGTCATGTTGCTTTACCCCAATACAACTTGGAAGCTTCAGTCACTCAAAAGAGCTTGGCCCACAACCCATAATGAACACATTGAAATTTTCTATTACTCTTCTGGATTAAAAAGCAAAAATTCTTTAATGACTTAAAAGAGAAATAGCAAACTCAGTCATTTAGCCAAATTTGGCTGCCAGAGCCTAAACTTGTTTGAATTTGAATGCTCTGGCATAGAGCATGCAGTTTCCAGTCTGCTTCAGGTGGCGCCATGCCATATCACTGCTTTATTTGTTTCCAGAGTCAGAAAATTTCCAGTGTGGTTCTGCTTCTTTAACTATGTAGAAAATCTCAGAAACAAATCTCTTCCAGTATGCTTATTATATTTGTAAGAAGGTAGTAATGACAACAGCAATGCTTTAGTCTGACATAAAGGTAGGATTGTAAAGGTCATTTTACTGAAGATATTCATATATGGAA
The DNA here is from genome assembly GCA_935064755.1 of Tragelaphus eurycerus. Taxonomy (NCBI): domain Eukaryota; kingdom Metazoa; phylum Chordata; class Mammalia; order Artiodactyla; family Bovidae; genus Tragelaphus; species Tragelaphus eurycerus. The sequence continues at coordinate 637,590 of CAKXYN010000057.1, read as the reverse complement.
ATAAAGTACAAGGCATATAAGAGTTAGCAAAAGAAAATAAAGTGTATTTTTATATACTTCTTTGATCTTCAGGAATAAATTTGATTGCTAGATAATGCTACCACCAGAATATAGAAGGGCTATGATCTTTTAGCACTTGCCTTGTGGCTCAGACGGTAAAGAATTTGCCCACAATGTGGGAGACCTGGGTTCAATCCCTGGGTTAGGAAGATTCCCTGGAGGAGGGCATGGCAACCCACTCCAGTATTCTTGCCTGGAGAATCCCCATGGACAGAGGAGCCTGGTGGGCTACCATCCATGGAGTCACAAAGAGTCAGACACAATTGAGCGAGTAAGCACAGCACAGCACATGAGATAAGGAAGAGTCGTAGTTCAAATACAGCATTTGTTGAATGTATGCAAATATGCAAATCCCAGTGTCAGACAGTAAGGGGCCCCTAAAGCAAATAAAGCAGCACTCTTAAACTCAAGATTGCAAGGTCTGGAGGAGGGTGCAGACATGCAGACAGCAGTCAGGAGGGAGGAGGCTACCATGAAGAAGAAAGAAATGTTGGATCCATAATGAACCAGCTTCAAGCCCCCGAGATGAAATGTTGCCACTACCGCTCTAGCCTCTCTCTAGCCCTTTTCCCTCCCAAGGCCAGATCTATTTTTTGAGAAATGAAGTATTTTCCGCCATATCAGTAAACAAAGATGTCGCAGTCAGCAGTGGTTACAGCCCTCCAATGTCAGCTGGTGAGCCCTAAGGGCACTCAGGAAGGAGAAAAATATTTGTGATCTACCACTCATCAGACTGCAGCCACTCCATTCGATGAACCCCAAGGGAGCTCAGGATGTGAAAAACATAATATACTGGCCCCAAATAGGTGAGGTACATATGAAAGGAATGATTTCAGTGAGCCCAGACTCTTGCACCTTACCGTATATAGAGAAGTGCTAAATTCTTTAATTGAGAATGTCTGGTTTTCTTTCAGTTCAGTTCAGTTCACTCAGTTGTGTCAAACTCTTTGTGACCCCATGGACTGCAGCATGCCAGGCCTCCTTGTCCATCACCAACTCCTGGAGTTTACTCAAACTCATGTCCTTTGAGTTGGTGATGACATCCAACCATCTCATCCTCTGTTGTCCCCTTCTTCTCTTGTCTTCAATCTTTCCCAGCATCAGGGTCTTTTCCAATGAGTCAGGTCTTACAATCAGGTGGCCAAAGTATTGGAGTTTCAGCTTCAACATCAGTCTTTTCAATGAACATTCAGGACTGATTTCCTTTAGGATGGACTGGTTGGGTCTCCTTGGAGTCAAAGGGACTTTCAAGAGTCTTCTCTAACACCACAGTTCAAAAGTATCAATTCTTTTGCACTCAGCTTTTTTATAGTCCAACTCTTACATCCATACATGACTCCTGGAAAAACTATAGCCGTGACTAGCAGACCTTTGTTGGCAAAGTCATGTCTCTGCTTTTTAATATGCTGTCTAGGTTTTCTTCCAAGGAGTAAGTGTCTTTTAATTTCATGGCTGAAGTCACCATCTGCAGTGATTTTGGAGCCCCAAAAAATAAAGTCTGCCACTGTTTCTACTGTTTTCCCATCTATTTCCCATGAAGTGATGGGACTGCATGCCACAATCTTTGTTTTCTCAATGTTGAGCTTTAAGCCAACTTTTTCACTCTTCTCTTTCACTTTCATCAAGAGGCTCTTTAGTTTCTCTTCACTTTCTGCCATAACGGTGGTATCATCTGCATATCTGAGGTTATTGATATTTCTCCCGGCAATCTTGATTCCAGTTTGTTCTTCCTCCAGCCCAGCATTTCTCATGATGTACTCTTCATATAAGTTAAATAAGCAGGGTGACAATATACAGCTTTGACATACTCCTTTTCCAATTTGGAACCAGTCTGCTGTTCCATGTCCAGTTCTAACTGTTGCTTCCTCACCTGCATACAGATTTCTCAGGAGGCAGGTCAGGTGGTCTGGTATTCCATGTCTTGAAGAATTTTCCACAGTTTATTGTGATCCACACAGTCAAAGGCTTTGGCATAGTCATTAAAGCAGAAATAGATGTTTTTCTGGAACTCTCTTGCCTTTTTCATGATCCAGTGGATGTTGGCAATTTCATCTCTGCTTCCTCTGCCTTTTCTAAAACCAGCTTGAACATCTGGAAATTCATAGTTCATGTATGAACTTGTTGAAGCCTGGCTTGGAGAATTTTGAGCATTACTTTGCGAGTGTGTGAGAAGAACACAATTGTGTGGTAGTTTGAACATTGTTTGGCATTGCCTTTCTTTGGGACTGCAATGAAAACTGACCTTTTCCAGTCCTGTGGCCACTGCTGAGTTTTCCAAATTTGCTGGTATATTGAGTGCAGCACTTTCACAGCATCATCTTTTAGGATTTAAAATAGCTCAACTGGAATTCCATCACTTCCACTAGTTTTGTTCGTAGTGATGCTTCCTAAGATCCACTTGACTTCACATTCCAGAATGTCTGGCTCTAGGTGAGCGATCACACCATTGTGGTTGTCTGGATCATGAAGATCTTTTTTGTATAGTTCTTCTGTGTGTTCTTGCCACCTTCTTAATATATTCTTTCTCTGTTAGGTCCATACCATTTCTGTTCTTTATTGTGCCCATCTTTGCATGAAATATTCCCTTGGTATCTCTAATTTTCTTGAAGAGATCTCTAGTCTTTCCCATTCTATTGTTTTCCTCTATTTCTTTGCACTGGTCACTGATGAAGCCTTTCTTATCTCTTCTTTCTATTCTTTGGAACTCTGCATTCAAATGGGTATATTTTTTTCTTTTCTCCTTTGCTTTTCACTTCCCGTCTTTTCTCAGCTATTTGTAAGGCCTCTTCAGACAGCCATTTTGCTTTTTTGTATTTCTTTTTCTTGGGGATGGTCTTGCTCCCTGTCTCCTGTACAATGTCAGAACATCCATCCATGGTTTTCTTTAATTAACTATAATCTTTCGATGTTCAGGCTACCTGCCCTTTGTTGCAAAACTTCCGAATAACCTGGTTCCTCCCCGTGCCTCCTTGGGGCAGTTCTCTCAGGGTTACTTTAAGATGCCATTTTCTGGGTTTGGAGTTCTAAAAATTCCCACTGAATAAAATATAACTCTCAACTTTAAGTTGTGAGCATTTTTAAGTTGACAGTTTTCAAAATACAGTCCTCATCTGATTCCATCTACATGAAAATCCATCAGCTAACTTTCCACTGGCCTGTACCATCAACACCAAAGTTCTCCATAGTGTTACAGCAGGCAGGTAGCTGGATATGAGCAGAAAAAGGAGAGCATGAGGCAGGTGGCAAGACACCATGCATCTTGTAAACAGTGTACATCCATGGGCAGATAAACAAAAGGAGGAACTTTCAGACTGACAGGAAACCACACATTTTGAGGCAGACAAAGAAAGGTAGGAAAAGGCGAGAATCTCCAGTGTCCAAATGTAACCTGTTGCTCATTACAATAAAATTAGCCTAGAAGCTAAGAAATACCCATCATGCACTGATGCCATGGCAATTCTAATGTAAGCTAAATAAGGACAAAAATCCCTCCTCCCGTTGGGAAGGTGGAGGTGGGATGAAAATCAAGGAAGAAGACCTTCCAAACTTCTTCCCTAATGAATATTCCACCCATTCATTTTATGCCCCTCATAACCAGCTTGCCAAAGAAACTCAGCTACTCACTTGTCTGCCAGCTCTCCCTCTGAGAGCATATTCTTACTTAAATAAATCCTCACTTTACTTTCTTGATTTCCCTGTCTCATTTCTGAATGAGGGGTATGGCCCGAGGACTCTGGTGAATCCTGAGCACCGTCTCCTCTCCCATCTTCCAGCCATACTTCCTTCAGCACAGGGCTCTTTCTGTGATGCTCTTTACTCCTCACACACATTTTGCTTTCTCATCTCTATGATCATGGTAACTATGATTTCCTTAGAGCATTTTTGTGACAGTTCAGTTCCTTTGTTATCTTTAATACCTCAGTTGGAAATGTACATTAATCAGAGTGATTATATGTTTAATCCCCACCCCACACTGTATATAATGGGATGGTGTCCATGTCAGCTTACATGTTTATCACTTGTGCCTGGCATTGAGTCTGAGACACAGTGAGAGAAGAGTTAAATTCATTATTAAGTAAATAAATGAATAGTGTTCTTCTAAATCCTATGATCCCAGCAGCATAGCTAACAGTAAAACTTGCCCTTGAGATGTTCCTTTCTGAAATAGTGAGAGGAATAATTGAATAACTGAAGGGGGCCTGAGGCAGTATCAGGGAAGTCAAGCCTGAGGCCTCAGCACTTGTTGCCCTATCTCACATTCTCAGGCAGGAATGGAAGTTCTTTGGGAATGAAGGCAACAGTGTTGTGAACAGCTGATCTCCTAGGAAGATTAATCTCCATGATCACAAAGAACCATAAAAACTCTCCAGGCAAACAGCTCTCTAAGGTTGTTTTTGCTGTAAAGTCCAAGCAAGGGATTCTGAAGAAACTTTGCCTTCATAATCTTTAATCCAGAAATAGGGATAAAATGGAAGAAGTTAGACTTGGAATAAGCTTCTCTGTGTCAATTTACTTTCAATTTGTTTAACAAAAGAGTGACAGCTTTTCTCAGCACTTTTGTTTTCTGTGGCTATACAGATGGAGTTTACAACAGGATGACATATCCTGTTTACCAGATCCAAGGTTTAACATGGACATCATTCCTCGTCGATATAACTGGTGACGCATGTGTACCCAGGCACGGGCTTATCTCTCTCCTGGCAACAAGAAGAAAAGGCAGCAGCCACGCTTCCCAGTACACTTGGGGGTGGTTGTTTTTACTTTCATCTTACTTTACTCAATATCTTTTTATGAAGTAGTTACCCTGTTAAGTGGTTCTGCAGGTGAGGAATCACACTTGCACAGACTGCATCACATTGGCTCAGGAAGTATAGTTTCCCTGTGGCATTAACTTTTCCTCAATTTTGTGTACTATCAGTTTTCCAGTTTTCCAGGCACACAATCCTCAATTAGGCCAGCATTAAAAGACACTCAACTCACAAACCACATTCAGTCTGGGTCGGCTGTTTCTGTCTTTCTCATTTGTGTCTCAGAATGCTCCTGAGTGGATCTGTATTCTCATCGGAACAAGATAAGAATAACTTACAAGGATTTTTAAACCTAAGATCCAAACTTGTATTGAAGTCAGAAATAATAAATACTAAACTGGAGCAAACAAATGATTTTAAACTCAATTTTTCCCATGTGTATTGATATGATTTGAATAACTAAATCAGGAAGAATGGAGAGGGGAAAGGGACGAAGGAATTTCTATTGCTTTAAAAATAAAATGTAAGTATTTTCTACCCCAGAACTCCACATCTTTAGGCTCAGCATTTGAGTGAAGTCTACAGCTGACAGCAGAATGGCAAATCCCCAAATAGGAGTAATTAATGACCAGAGAGACCATGAAGCAGAATCCATATTCAATCAGCTGAGCCTGAAACAAAATGACCAAACAAATGGGTAAAAGTAAAAAATAATACTGCCTGCCTTTCCCACAAAAAAAAAAACTTTCACCTCCTTATTTGACCCAATTAGTCCTTCTAATATGTTTTCCTCCTGGAAATAACTGACAGACAAGCCAACTACTGGGTAGAATAAGTGATCAAATATTTTAAGGCCCCTTTAAATCTTAGAGTCAGTTATTTAATGACTTTATGGGAAGAAACCTGCAGATGGAAAATATCTAGTGGAAAATAAGATAAATGTGAAAGTGGGTGGTAAATCGTGAAGTTCTATTTAAGAGGTGTAGGGCAATGGCACCCAACTCCAGTACTCTTGCCTGGAAAATCCCTCCTGGACAGAGGAGCCTGGTAGGCTGCGGTCCATGGGGTCGCAGTCAGACACGACTGAGCGACTTCACTTTCACTTTTCACTTTCATGCATTGGAGAAGGAAATGGCAACCCACTCCAGTGTTCTTGCCTGGAGAATCCCAGGGACGGGGGAGTCTGGTGGGCTGCCGTCTCTGGGGTCGCACAGAGTCGGACACAACTGAAGCAACTTAGCAGCAGCAGCATCACTATATAGAAAAAATAGGCAGACTAAGGATACTTTAAGAAAGAACTTGATGATAGTAACAAACCCTTCATCTTTCATCCTGAAAATAGAAATGGAACTCATACCAAGATTAATCCTCCAACATCAAATTATTACCAAAATAAAATTTCACTCATTTGAAGTAAATATATGTGCTCAGTTGTGTGAACTATTCCATTACGGCAGATACTTAAGCATCAACTTTAATAAATTCTCTGTTCTGTTTAAAGAAGGCTCCCCATGGATTTTTGGCTTCTCTGGTAGCTTGGACGGTAAAGCGTCTGCCTACAATGCAGGAGACCAGGGTTTGATCCCTGGGTCGGGAAGGTCCCCTGGAGAAGGAAATGACAACCCACTCCAGTATTCATGCCTGGAAAATCCCATGGACCGAGGAGCCTGGTGGGCTACAGTCCATGGGATCACAAAGAGTCGGACAGGACTGAACGACTTAATTTCATTTCATTCAGTTGTGTCTGACTCTGTGGGATCCCAAGGACTGTAGCCCCACGAGGCTCCTCTGTCCATGGGATATTTCAGGCACAAGTACTGGAGTGAGTTGCCATGTTCTACTCCATATAAATTATCTGGGCAAGAACATTGGAGTAGGTAGCCATTCCCTTCTCCAGAGGATCTTCCTGACCCAGGGATCAATCTCAGGTCTTCTATACTGCATGAAGATTCTTTACCATCTGAGTCAGCAAGGAAGCCCCCACCAGGGAAACTCTCAAATACCTCCATATACTTAACTCACTGATTACACAGTTCTTAGAGCTAGGGACAATTCCAAATACATGTCCCCTGGTACATGTAATATATTAAACACACTACTGAATACCTATAGCATCCAAAACTAAAACCCCATTTCTCAAAAATATCATGTTAAAATGAGAACATAATCAATGATTTTGAGAAACAGATAAACAGTTACACAAGCAACACAGTCACTGAACTGACTTGATTCACTGTGTAAGCAAGTCAGACACACCTTTGGAACAGATGGCCTTTTAATCAATGGCTTTCCTCCCTCAGTGGTAAACCTAAGATTAAGACTTTAGTGTTAGTAATGATTTCCAATTGTTTGACATCTTAACATATTATAGCCTGTAAACAATTCTTACAGAATGAACCCTGCAAGTTTCCTAGAACTTGTGGACAAATAATAGTCATTAATTGGCTCCTGTGTTAGCACATCTTAGCAACCTAAAATGCTGAGCAAATTCCTAAAAGAAATGCAAACAAACAATGGAAGAGAGTGACTATGGTTATAAAATCAGATTCCTCTTCTACAGAAGCTATGAGAAGCAAAGAAAGAAGGAAGGGAAAAATATATATTTTAATTAAAATGCTTGTTTTCACATGAGAATGCTAGATTACAATGAGAAGCTGGTAAATATTTAATAGCCAGCTCTGATCTGTAGCATTTGCTAATTTCCATGCCATAAATACTCCCACCATAGCCAATTTGAAGCTACATACCTGAGATCGATTTGCCCACAAATTTACTGAATAGCAAAAAATAGCTCTCGTAACGGGGAAGGCAATGGCACCCCACCCCAGTACTCTTGCCTGGAAAATCCCATGGATGGAGGAGCCTGGTAGGCTCCAGTCCATGGGATCGCTAAGAGTCGGACACGACTGAGCGACTTCACTTTTACTTTTCACTTTCATGCATTGGAGAAGGAAATGGCAACCCACTCCAGTATTCTTGCCTGGAGAATCCCGGGGACGGAGGAGCCTGGTGGGCTGCTGTCTATGGGATCGCACAAAGTCGGACACGACTGAAGCGACTTAGCAGCAGCAGCAGCAGCAGCAGCAGCTCTCATAAACCAGCACCAACGTATTCCAGCATACCACTGCATATGGAGAGCAATTATTTGGGATGTATGACTCTCGGTTTCTTCATAAGTTTTCCAGAAGGGGAATCTGAGGCCTAGAAAATCTGAAGGCTTTTCAAACACATGATAAGAAATATAATCAGATTAGCTTCTACTCTACTGTCTTCATGTTTCATTTTATACAGGAAGAATTGAAAGAGGTTCTGATTTTTTTTTCTTATATTGAAGTAGACCTGTTTTCCAAAGCATTGTACCATTGTTCATTCATTCTAGGAGGAAGGAAAGGTAGAGAGAAGTGGGGAATATTTGGGGGCTGAGTTAATTATCCTAGCAGTTACTAATTCACTGGACCCTTTGCTCTAAATTTGGCCACAATAAATCAATGAAAAAAATTTAACTTTAACCTATTCAATAGTTTTTCTAAGATATTTATCAGCAATTTCATGTCTTCAAAGTTCCTCTGTTCTTCTTACAGTCTTGAACTACAAGGCTATCTGTACGATGGATAAGGCAATATAATTTCTGTGCCCACTCATAGAAATCAGTATTTAAAATTAGTAATGTGAAACATTTTATAATTACTGAGGAGAGACTGCCCACAAAAACCTTTAGATTCAGAAAAATATTTGACTTAAAAACATCTTGAAGTGAACAAAGAGACTTTTAATACAGAAATGAGATAAGGCAGATATTGTTTTAATGATGTAGTCTCATGATAGATCATCTTCCTGTAATCAGAGAATTACTTTAAAGCACCACAACAATTATGGATCTCCTCAAAAGCTTTGTAGGGTGTGTCTGTGCATTCATTTACTAAAAATGGCTTTTGGACCTTAAAGCATCCTTTAAAAGTATTAATTTCTAGTTATTTTAGATAACTCAGAAGATTCTGCTGTCTTTCACCAGTATTCTTATCAAATAAAATAAACTATAAGGAAAAATTTATCTAAGAGACCAGGAACAGAATAGAATTAAAGAATTAGCACTAGAAGAAGAAAAGAAACAGGAAAGGACCTAGTTTCAGACAAGTGATTGTGATTCGGTCTTTGCCTACTCTCTCTCTAACATATTCGGCTGTGATTGGTATTTCTATTTGAAAAACAATGCTCATGAAGAATTCACTTTGTATCTTGAGAAGATTAGATGTAGCATCAAGTTTCTGAAGTTTGAAATTTAAGTTTCCTAAAATTGTTATGTGGGGAAGGATTTAATTGATTCTGCAAAAGTCCAGAGGACAAAACTAGAATTGAAACTAGAAGGTTCCAACAGGGAGCATTTAACACAGGTGAAGAACAAATCATTCAGCTAGAGCTGTTGGAAGATAGAATGTCTGGGATGAAGTCATTAATTCCTCTGGAAGGCACAAAGCTATCCCAGAGACATGGTATAGAGTTTGGACTGGATGGTCTCTGAAACATCATCCTATGATCCCATTGAAATAGGACTTTTGACAAGCTATTGGTATTCAAGCATCTAAATTTGTACTATACAAATCACAGCCCTCGATATATGATAGCTGATAATTTTGATAGTTCTCTGAAAGACAAAATGGTGAATCATCATAGTGAACTAAGACATGATCACAAACATAATGAAAAAACATGAGTCTATTCCTACCACTGCCCATGAATAAAGAGTTCATCTTATTTCAAAAATAAATATTTGAAGGGTGAATAAAATCTATGTGGGTGGAAAATGCCAAGCATTTCTAGCAGACATGGATGAATGATGAAGAAAACCCTCAATTTGCTAATAAGCAGATAAAGTGGTAGCACAAGCATGTGCACCACCTAAAACAAAATCAGCAACGTAAAAGCTTAGTTGATCAGTCCCTCACCAGAAACTCCTTGAAACTTTCTTTTCAATTCTCTCAGGAAAAAAAAACTCAAAAGTCAAATTCACTTGTCAAATATCTTTAAGATATTGGTTTTTTCAACATCATAACTAAAGACTTGCAATGCTAAACATATACCAGTCTCAGAAGAAATGAGCAATACAGCAGAATCTTTAAAGATGAGTAAAGGATCAAATAGAGCCTGGGTCTCTCTGCTGCCTCAGCACTGAAGCCAGCACCTCGCCAGTTATGGCTCACCTGTGGGAGGGCTGGGTCTACTCCTGGTCTCCCTACAGATATTTCCATATCAGGGCATACATGAAGTATCTTTTTTTTTTTTCAAAGTCTTTAAAGAAAAGAATGCTGACATAACAGCTCTGTAGGTCAAAATCACTTGTGGGCTTCCTATACATACCAATTTCTGAGCTTCATAATCATAGATCATACTTCAAAAGATCTGAGGAAGAGGCTGAACACAAGTATTTTTTAAAGGATCTAGAGATGATTCTGATGAACTTCCAGGATTGAGAAGGAGTGGTTAAGGAGGCAGGTACAGGGAAAGTCTAGTGGTGGGAGGAGGTCAATAATGACACCAGACAGGTGGGAATTCCAACAGCTAATCCCATCAGAATATAACCCTAGTAGGGTGATAGTTCTTAACAATTTATGGGTCATAAACTTTTTTTGAGAAGTTGATTTAAAACAACACTATGAATTCTTTTTCCTCACATTTCCAAGAAAATAATCCACAAAATTATGTAAAGATCTTACAAACGTAAGGAATTGTATACTAAACAGTGTATGGAAAGAGGGAATTACATGTCAGGAAAGAGGGAAAAGCATAGCCACCATAAATATTAATCTCATACATAGGCTTGTTTTCCCTTCTAAACAAACAGGAGACTATTATGTGTACTTCCTTCCTGCAGATAGAACATGAAAGCAAATTGCATTGTTTAAAAAGTTGGGAAAGTGGGGAGCATGCACTTGGGTAAGACAAACTTGGGTTTGAATTTCAGCTCTAACATATCTAAACTTCTGCACCTTCTCTGAGCCCTAGTGTTCTTTTCTGTAAATTGGCATATTTCGTTGACTTGTTGAGAGGGTTAAATAAGAAAATATATAGATATTTTGCACCATCCCAAACGAATAACAGGTAACCAATAAATGGAAGTAACATTACCCATTACAAACATTACTATGATATGAACAATCTTCCCTACCCAAGACATATAGAGGCTAGAAGCTTCCAACAGGAATATGAGGTTGTGCTTGGATCTTTCAAAGAACTATGGAACCAAAATTGATTTGGAAAACTAACCAATCTTTCTAGGAATGTAGATAATAATTTCAGCCTACCGTCAACCTATCCCATATAGCAGGCTCTCTGAGCCTGAATATGCATGTGAATGGCCCCGAGATTCTGTTAAAATGTAGATTCCAATTCAGTAGCTCTGCGGTGAGGCATGAAAGCTTGAAGCTCTAATAATCTCCCTGTTGATACCATGCTGTTAGTCTGTGGACCACTCTTTCAATGAGGGAAGACTATCTGAAACCTCTGAAATCAAGAATAGGGGAGAGAAGGAGATAATAAGAGAGACTGACTTTTAAATAATAACGTGAGTGCTTTTTCTTATTGTTGGCTTACTCCAATCAACCTGAGTGCCTACCACCCCAAAGGCATACAGCATAATTCTGGAGGCCATGACACGGCTTTGGGTCTAAGATTCACTATAAATGCTAAACTGTGTGACTAATAAACTATCTGCTGGTGTATTCTGAACCCAAGTTAGATGCAGAAAGATGGTAGACTATTACAGGGTTTCCTGAAATAACCCTAAACACTCTGAAACTATTCAGATCATAGGAAAGCAAATGGCTCTTCTCAATTCTAAGTTCAATGTTTAACTTTTAAATATACATGAAATAATTATGTACAGAGCTACATTTTTAATAAAGTTATGAATAAATTATGAGTAGAGTCTTCAGGACATGTACTATAATATTTTATTTTGTTTATAGTTTTCTCATTAAGTACTTTCATGATTTTCACTGAAACTATTCTAATTTTACCTCCCATTCCATCTCACCCATTTTCTGTTACTCTTGTATTTCCTCAGAGACTAAGATCTATAGAAAAAAAATATTTTTTTGCAATGAAGAAAAAAGGTTAGTAAAATAAGGGACAAAATCATATAAGGACAAGTAGACAACTAAACAAATTCACATGGGACCCCAAAAGACTAGATATTTCTGATCTTATATAATACTTAATATTAGTTTGTATTAGTACTCTACCTTTTCCTTTCCTTAGGGATTCTTTAATGTTAATTTAAATAATTGTTCTAAAAGCATTTAAAAGTTAAAAAAAAAATTGAAATGTTTTTATGAGTTACCTGGCTTCAGTTAAAAGATAATGAAGAAATAATGTCCTAAATATTAGCTAATTACTTTTAATTTCATGTGATCAAAAATAAACCATATCTAGAATCCCAAAATATCAACATAAAATTTTATATTGAACCTTGTCATTAATTTGTTATCATTGGTTTTGTTCATGATTCTTTTAAAGCTATTTAAGATTGTATATTTGGATGGTTTGAGATATCTTGTCAAAACTACGGGAACATTTCTTAGTGAACAAAATAAACAGTTGTCTGTTTATTTCAAGTTTAATGATAAGAATCATCATGTGTATCAAAAGTTTCTACCTAAAAAGATTTTCTAACTGCTTAACAGCTCAGAAAAAGAAAAATAATTATATCCCAGGCCCAACAAGAGAAAAGAATGTCTTTTCTGGGAACATAATTAAATAACTAAAAACAACCAGAAAAAATGCACATGAAACTGCACGAAATCAAAAACCACCAAAAACTTGCACAGCTCTATTTACACAGATAGATATGTATACTTCAATAGCTTCTTTCAAAAAGTTACAGTAATTCACACACCCATCAGCAATATATGACAGTATTTGTTTACCCATACCATTGCCAACAATGGAGCTTATTGTCTATTTTTAATTTTAATAATAATTTTGATTTAATTTTAATTTATTTTATTACAGAAGTTGAACCTCTTTTATATATTTCATACATTTGTACTGGCCATCTGCCTTCCATCTTAAATACCATGTTTAATTGCAGGCTTTGCCTATTTTTTTAATCATATTCTATTTTTCTTATTGTTTTATAGAAGCTCATTGCACATTAAGTACAAATTGCTTGTTTATCATGCAGTCTTGCAAATATTTTCTCAGTTTAGACTTATTTTTTTACTTTTTTTCATATATTTCCCACACAGAAATTCCTAATTTTGTTAGTCAAAAAATTTTCAATTTTTGTTAAGTGGCATCTGGATTTTTCCTCTATTTTAAGGAAAATTAAACAAATATAATTCTAAAGTTTCTTCTATTTATCATTTTAATCTTTGTATTTAGATCTTTATTCTACCTCAAATTTATACACATATATACATATATATTGGGGAAGGCAATGGCACCCCACCCCAGTACTTTTGCCTGGAAAATCCCACGGACGAAGGAGCCTGGTAGGCTCCAGTCCATGGGGTCGCTAAGAGTCGGACACAACTGAGCGACTTCACTTTCACTTTTCACTTTCATGCATTGGAGAAGGAAATGGCAACCCACTCCAGTGTTCTTGCCTGGAGAATCCCAGGGGCGGGGGAGCCTGGTGAGCTTCCGTCTATGGGGTCACACAGAGTCGGACAATGACTGAAGTGACTTAGCAGTAGCATACATATATATATAATGATGTGAAATAGCTTTTGACTTTATCTTATTCCAGATGGAGACCATAATTGAAGGCCTATAACATTTTCCCTCTGAATTTAAGTTAGACATTTATCACAAATTAGATTTCCATATATAACTTAAATCTATTTTTGGATGTTTTTCTTTTCTACTAGTTTCTGGATTTCATATCATGCTGTTTTGATCAGATAATCTTAAAAGTATATTTTAACAGATGGTAATACAATATAATTTTCAGTTTCTAAGACATTCTCTAGAATTCTGATACATTCATTCTTTCACATAAAAGTGAAAATAATTTCCTTCATTTTGGAAACATAAGACTGTGATTGGAATTTAATTTAAAATGCACTTTCATTTTGGAAGAATTACTACTTTCATGATTTTAAGTCTTCCTGTGAATTCAGTTTTCATTTATTCAACTCTTATCAATAATGTTGTACATCCTTCCTCATATAGAAGCTACACCTTTCTTGTTAAATATATTCCTGGATATATAATGATGAAAGGAATATATTTTCCACTACTATATCTAACTTATTATTGCTACCATTTTTTAAAAACTGTTAACTTTTTGTCATTCCCTTTATTTTTTCAAATGCAAAGAAAATATTAAAATCAGCAAAAGAAGGTGGGAAATGTTCAAAGCTATAAGCAAAAATTAACCAATACAGTAGGAAATATTAATTAAATACGTTTTGTTGAGCCTGAAAAGAGAAAAAAAAAAAAAGTAAAATAAATTTACATACTATTAGAAGAAAGGGAAAAATAACATAAATGTAGACAAAGTTAAAATCACTTTTATTCTTATTAGTAAAAAAAAAAAAAAAGGCAACAAAAGAGAAAGGAAACAAGTGGGATTACATCAAACTTGTGAACTCTTTTCCCTACTTGGCCATCATCATCCCCAAAACTCCACCTCAATTAAAAGCTATTTCTTTCCTAATATGTTTCAAACCCAAATGGACTGTCAAGAAGATAATGTCAAAATGCAAGTACTGGAGGTAGACAGGCTAGATTTCTGTGTTTCATCATTTACCAGCTGGGAGACTTTGGGTAGGAGAAGGCAATGGCACCCCACTCCAGTACCATTGCCTGGAAAATCCCATGGATGGAGGAGCCTGGTAGGCTGCAGTCCATAGGGTCACTTAGAGTTGGGCACGAATGAGCAACTTCACCTTCACTTTTAACTTTCACGCATTGGATAAGGAAATGGCAACCCACTCCAGTATTCTTGCCTGGAGAATCCCAGGGACAGAGGAGCCTAGTGGACTGCCATCTATGAGGTCGCACATAGTCTGCCACCACTGAAGCAACTTAGCAGCAGCAGCAGACTTTGGATAAGGTATTCATCCCCTGTACCTCAGTTTCCTCAACTCGGACACTGGAATAACAATAAAACCTACTTCATAGCGTTATTGGGAGGATTAAATTTAAAAATCTATTAAAAGCATTTAGGGTAGTGGCTTGCATGTAATAAATGTCTCAAAATATTAACTATTTGATAATGGTGATGATGGTGGAGAGGAGAGAGGAGAGAGGGGAGTAGGAGAAAAGAGAGGAAGAGGAGAAAGCACTCAGAAAAACGCTGCTTGCTAAATTCTTTATCCTGACTTCTATGTGGAAGGCACTTCCAATGACTCTTAACATGCTTCTTCTCAGAATTCCCAGAGAAACTTCAAAATGATCCAAACCTCATGAGAGGCCCAAATCTTTGTACTTCAGTTCAGTTCAGTTCAGTTGCACAGTCGTGTCCAACTCTTTGCTACCCCATGAATCCCAGCACATTAGGCCTCCCTGTCCATCACCAACTCCCGGAGTTGACTCAGACTCAACGCCCATCGAGTCAGTGATGCCATGCTGCCATCTCATCCTCTGTCGTCCCCTTCTCCTCCTGCCCCCAATCCCTCCCAGCGTCAGAGTCTTTTCCAGTGAGTCAACTCTTTGCATGAGGTGGCCAAAGGACTGGAGTTTCAGCTTTAGCATCATTTAGCATCATTCCTTCAGAATGGACTGGTTGGATCTCCTTGCAGTCCAAGGGACTCTCAAGAGTCTTCTCCAACACCACAGTTCAAAAGCATCAATTTTTCGGCACTCAGCCTTCTTCACAGCCCAAGTCTCACATCCATACATGACCACAGGAAAAACCATAGCCTTGACTAGAGGGACCTTTGTTGGCAAAGTAATGTCTCTGCTTTTGAATATGCTATCTAGGTTGGTCATAACTTTCCTTCCAAGGAGTAAGCGTCTTTTAATTTCATGGCTGCAGTCACCATCTGCAGTGATTTTGGAGCTCCAAAAAATAAAGTCTGACACTGTTTCCACTGTTTCCCCATCTATTTCCCATGAAGTGATGGGACCGGATGCCATGATCTTCATTTTCTGAATGTTGAGCTTTAAGCCAACTTTTTCACTCTCCACTTGCACTTTCATCAAGAGGCTTTTTAGTTCCTCTTCACTTTCTGCCATAAGGGTGGTGTCATCTGCATATCTGAGGTTATTGATATTTCTCCCGGCAAGCTTGATTCCAGCTTGTGCTTCTTCCAGCCCAGCGTTTCTCATGATGTACTCTGCATATAAGTTAGGGTGACAATATACAGCATTGACATACTCCTTTTCCTATTTAGAACCAGTCTGTTGTTCCATGTCCAGTTCTAACTCTTGCTTCCTGACCTGCATACAGGTTTCTCAAGAGGCAGGTCAGGTGGTCTGGTATTAAGACCCCTTTAATTGGTCTTTGCTAAGCTCTTTCATTTATTCATTCACAGAAGTATTAACTGAATGTCTGCTATGAGCCAGGCCCTGGGGTCACAGTGGAAAACAAAGCAGATGTAGACCTTGCCTTCATGAAACTTCAAGTCTCTCAGACCTTGGTTCTAAATTCTGAGATCACTCTTAGCTTTCATTGCTCTTCCTCAAAGTAACATAAAGGCTTCTCCTAGAGCTGTGACTCACTAGCACAGAATCAGATATGAATACACAACTGTAGGTTGACTCAATTATATTTTCACTGGAGAATAAAAGGAGTGTTTATACAAAATCTGCCTATTCCTCTGTTATCTCAGTCCAGTAGAACTTTCTGTACTGGTGGCAATTTCCTATATCTATGTTGTCCACTATAGTAACACAAGGGTACCGAAAATGTGGCTAGTGCAACTGATAACTGAATTTTTAATTATACTTAATTTTAATAGCTGTATGCAGCTACCATATTGAAGAACACAATACTGAACACATATGGAAGAATATTTTTGTTTATTTATAACAATCTGGAAACTGAATTTTGCTTTTTTATTATTATTATTCCCTGTATGCTGAGTTTATTTACATTGTGAAAAAAAAAAGTTTGAGGAACTTTAGAAGGAAGTTCAGAAATAGTGCTGTGGACAAACAAGCACAAGCTGTATTTATATTTTGGAATAAAACTTCATTGTTTTGCATAGAAAGAAACATTCCTTAGTAGGGAAATTTTAAAAGGTTCTGCCAAACAAGAAATGCTACTTGAATAATAAAATTTTACTCATCTCACCCACCTCACAGAAAAAGAATTTACTCCCTTCTCTTAGCAAGAGAGATGATCAATGATTAGAACAATTTACAAATGTCAGTTTGAACACATCTGCATTTGCAGCCTGGGACAGCAGTGAGAGAATGGAGGGGATGTTTCAGCACCTGCATCTCCCTTGCTTTGTCTCCCTTTGGATGGTCTTTGTACTGATGAAATTTTCCATCCACTGACATCCTGCAGTTCCTTTAAGGTACAGCATTTTATATTCTTTTACTGATGAGATTAGATTGTAGGGGGTAGATTTTAAGATTTATGTCATACTGATGATTTTTGATGCTGTCCCTGCCATAAGGAGCATAGAAGCCACACTGGGAACCAAGTCTCTAAATCAGAGGGGGTATCAGACATTCAGTAGCCAATGCTGATCAAGAATTCACAGGTCTCAGGGAAAGTGCCTCAAGGCAAGTATTTCCCCATTGAAGATACGAGACAGATGTGGCCATACTTTCTTCCTCAGTCCTTGGAATTCCCCCCAACACTGATTTTAGCATTTACTAAAGGTTAGAGCCCTGGGATTTCTTTGGAAGGAATGATGCTAAAGCTGAAACTCCAGTATTTTGGCCACCTCATGCGAAGAGTTGACTCATTGGAAAAGACTCTGATGCTGGGAGGGATTGGGGGCAGGAGGAGAAGGGGACGACAGAGGATGAGATGGCTGGATGGCATCACTGACTCGATGGATGTGAGTCTGAGTGACCTCTGGTAGTTGGTGATGGACAGGGAAGCCTGGCGTGCTGCGGTTCATGGGGTCGCAAAGAGTCGGACACGACTGAGCGACTGATCTGATCTGACCTGAAAAGTTAGAAGGCTCAAATTACCGCACAATTGCACTCATCTCACACACTAGTAAAGTAATGCTCAAAATTCTCCAAGCCAGGCTTCAGCAATACGTGAACCGTGAAATTCCTGATATTCAAGCTGGTTTTAGAAAAGGCAGAGGAACCAGAGATCAAATTGACAACATCCTCTGGATCATCAAAAAAGGAAAAGAGTTCCAGAAAAACATCTATTTCTGCTTTCTTGACTATGCCAAAGCCTTTGACTGTGTGGATAACAAGAAACTGTGGAAAATTCTGAAAGAGATGGGAATACCAGACCACCTGACCTGCCTCTTGAGAAACCTGTATGCAGGTCAGGAAGCAACAGTTAAAACTGGACATGGAACAACAAACTGGTTCTAAATAGGAAAAGGAGTACGTCAAGGCTGTATATTGTCACCCTGCTTATTTAACTTCTATGCAGAGTACATCATGAGAAACGCTGGGCTGGAAGAAGCACAAGCTGGAATCAAGATTGCCGGGAGAAATATCAATAAACTCAGATATGCAGATGACACCACCCTTAGAGCAGAAAGTGAGGAAACACTAAGAGCTTCTTGATGAAAGTGCAAGTGGAGAGTGAAAAAGTTGGCTTAAAGCTCAACATTCAGAAAATTAAGATCATGGCATGGCATGCGGTCCCATCACTTCATGGCAAATAGATAGGGAAACAGTGGAAAGAGTGGCTGACTTTATTTTTTGGGAATCCAAAATCACTGTGGATGGTGATTGGAGCCATGAAATTAAAAGACACTTACTCCTTGGAAGGAAAGTTATGACCAACATAGATAGCATATTTTAAAAAAGAGACATTATTTTGTCAACAAAGCCATCTAGGCTAGGATATGGTTTTTCCAGTGGCCATGGATGGATGTGAGAGTTGGACTATAAAGAAAGCTGAGTACCAAAGAATTGATGCTTTTGAACTGTGGTGTTGGAGAAGACTTTTGAGAGTCCCCTGGACTGCAAGGAGATTTTACCAGTCCATCCTAGAGGAAATAAGTCCTGAATATTCATTGGAAGGACTGATGTTGAAGCTGAAATTCCAATACTTTGGCCACCTGATGCAAAGAGTTGACTCATTTGAAAAGACCCTGATGTTGGGAAAGATTGAAGGCAGGAGGTGAAGGGGACAACAGAGGATGGGATGGTTGGATGGCATCACCAACTCAAGGGACATGAGTTTGGGTAAACTCGAGGAGTTGGTGATGGACAGGGAGGCCTGGCATGCTGTAGTTCATGGGGTCATAAAGAGTCAGACACAACTGAGCGACTGAACAGAACTGAATAGGTCATAGTTACACTATAACATAGCTCAGGTGGGAAGATATGAAGAGCATATCCTGTAAAGTGGATAAGGCTTAAAGTATTACATAGAAATTATTATAAAAATTTACTCTTGTTCATTCCCATGGTGTTTCTATGAATCATAAAATCAGTGACATTTCCCAAAACTTTAAAAGTAATACCAGTATTCCAGAAACCAGTTTGGGAGGGGGTATGGCAGTAGCTGCCACTCCAGTACTCTTGCCATGGACACAAACTGAAGTGACAGCAGCAGCAGCATGGCAGTAGCTGAGGGAATTATGAAACGTATGCTTGGTTCATTTCTGCTGCAAATTGAATACTTTGGTAATACTTCCATTTGCTAACATGCATGTTATAAGAGGGACTTAGATGATCTGAATTCTGAATAAGTAAACAAGGTTATTTTCTGTGATGGTGAAGATTAACTCTAAAGCCACCAAACTTCCTATCTCCTACTGATTTAGCATTGAAAAAATTATTAGGGGCCTTTGTGGTTAAAGACATCACTGCATGAGAAGTACTTTGAAAACCTGTGAAAGATATATGGAAAAAAAAAAAAAAACAGAAAACATACATAAACACACTGTGCTTTTGCAGGAAAAACTGAACAAGAAAGAAAGGCTGGTGTGGAAGTCTTATGTAAAGCAACATAACAGCATAAATATAGTATGAAAACAATAGACTTTCAGCTAAGGTATTCAAATCTAAAAAAAATCTAGAAAGCATAGAAGTAAATCTCCAAACAGAAAAATTGTATTTTGTTCATTCATTCATTAGGTTAATGAGTTGATATGGGGAAGTGTAGCTGTCTCATAAGTCCATCAGTTCCCCATCATATCAACATTCTTTTCTCCAGAACATTGACATTTTCTCAGTTTAAGAAATCTGCTCTCCTTTTCTAATCAGATGGCTGCCCCAAGCTTCTGGTATACAGAAAATTCTAGCATCAACTGAAAATTTATATTCTCATTAGTAACAGCATCCTTTTATTGTTAGTCTCTGAATTTTTTATGAATAGGAAATGCAGCATAAACTTTTCATCACATAAGAAATAAGTTTAAAACTGAGGTAAAATCTTCAAAAAGACATAAAAAATGGCTGCAGCCAGTTCTGCCACAACATACTGTTTTACCCATGTGGATAAATCAGCAATAGAGAACACAGATGGCTCTTACATGAATAATTTACTTTTAACAATTTAAGTAGGAAGTGAATTCCTCTTAACTCATAAATCAAAATGAAAAACAAGGACATGGTCTACTGTCCTTTCCCAGTTAAGTCTATGGTTTTTCATCTCTTCTACCTTATCTATTTCCCTTTTCAGATGATCTTTTTGTTGCCTTGACAAATTTTAAAGTTGGCTTAACCCAAGGCCACTCTTCGCAATTACTCAGTTCAGTCCAATCACTCAGTCGTGTCTGACTCTTTGTTGACCCCATGGACTACAGCATGGCAGGCCTCCCTGTCCATCACCAACTCCCAGAATTCACTCAAACTCATGTTCATTGAGTCAGTGATGTCATCCAACCATCTCATCCTCTGTCATCCCCTTCACCTCCTGCCTTCAACCTTTCCCAACATCAGGGTCTTTTCAAATGAGTCAGTTCTTCACATAAGGTGGCCAAAGTATTGGAGTTTCAGCTTCAACATCAGTCCTTCCAATGAATATTCAGGACTTACTTCCTCTAGGGCTCAAACTACCGCACAACTGCACTCATCTCACACGCTAGTAAAGTAATGCTCAAAATTCTCCAAGCCAGGCTTCAGCAATATGAGAACCATGAACTTCCTGATGTTTAAGCTCATTTTAGAAAAGGCAGAGGAAC
Organism: Tragelaphus eurycerus; assembly: GCA_935064755.1. Lineage (NCBI taxonomy): Eukaryota > Metazoa > Chordata > Mammalia > Artiodactyla > Bovidae > Tragelaphus > Tragelaphus eurycerus. Next base: position 616,550 of record CAKXYN010000057.1, on the reverse strand, counting down.
CAGAGATCAAATTGCCAACATCCTCTGGATCATCGAAAAAGCAAGAGAGTTCCAGAAAAACATCTATTTCTGCTTTATTGACTATGCCAAAGCCTTTGACTGTGTAGATCACAATAAACTGTGGGAAATTCTGAAAGAGATGGAAATACCAGACCACCTGATCTGCCTCTTGAGAAATTTGTATGCAGGTCAGGAAGCAACAGTTAGAACTGGTCATGGAACAACAGACTGGTTCCAAATAGGAAAAGGAGTACGTCAAGACTGTATATTGTCACCCTGCTTATTTAACTTATATGCAGAGTACATCATGAGAAACACTGGACTGGAAGAAACACAAGTTGGAATCAAGATTGCTGGGAGAAATATCAATAACCTCAGATATGCAGATGACACCACCCTTATGGCAGAAAGTGAAGAGGAACTCAAAAGCCTCTTGATGAAAGTGAAAGTGGAGAGTGAAAAGGTTGGCTTAAAGCTCAACATTCAGAAGACGAAGATCATAGCATCTGGTCCCATCACTACATGGGAAACAGATGGGGAAACAGTGGAAACAGTGAGAGACTTTATTTTTCTGGGCTCCAAAATCACTGCAGATGGTGATTGCAGCCATGAAATTAAAAGACGCTTACTCCTTGGAAGGAAAGTTATGACCAACCTAGATAGCATATTCAAAAGCAGAGACATTACTTTGTCAACAAAAGTTCGCCTAGTCAAGGCTATGGTCTTTCCTGTGGTCATGTATGGATGTGAGAGTTGGACTGTGAAGAAGGCTGAGCGCCGAAGAATTGATGCTTTTGAACTGTGGTGTTGGAGAAGACTCTTGAGAGTCCCTTGGACTGCAAGGAGATCCAACCAGTCCATTCTGAAGGAGATCAGCCCTGGGATTTCTTTGGAAGGAATGATGCTAAAGCTGAAACTCCAATATTTTGGCCACCTCATGCGAAGAGTTGACTCATTGGAGAAGACTCTGATGCTGGGAGGGATTGGGAGCAGGAGGAGAAGGGGACGACAGAGGATGAGATGGCTGGATGGCATCACTGACTCAATGGATGTGAGTCTGAGTGACCTCCAGGAGTTGGTGATGGACAGGGAGGCCTGGCGTGCTGCGATTCATGGGATCGCAAAGAGTTGGACACGACTGAGCGACTGATCTGATCTGATCTGATCTGATTTCCTCTAGGATGGACTGGTTGGATCTCCTTGCAGTCCAGGGGACTCTCAAGAGTCTTCTCCAATACCACAGTTCGAAAGCATCAATTCTTTGACACTCAGCTTTCTTTATAGTCCAACTCTCACATCCATCCATACATGACTACTGGAAAAACCATAGCTTTGACTAGGCAGATCTTTGTTTGCAAAGTAATGTGTCTGCTTTTTAATATGTTGTCTAGGTTGGTCATAACATTTCTTCCAAGCAGCAAGCGTCTTTTAATTTCATGGTTGCAATCACCATCTGCAGTGATTTTGGAGCCCAAAAAATAAAGTCTCTCACTGTTTCCACTGTTTCCCCATCTATTTGCCTGATGGGATCAGATGCCATGATCTTAGTTTTCTGAATGTTGAGCTTTATGCCAACATTTTTGCTATCCTCTTTCATCAAGAGCCTCTTTAGTTCTTCTTCACTTTCTGCCATAAGGGTGGTGTCATCTGCATATCTGAGGTTATTGATATTTCTCCCGGCAATCTTGATTCCAGCTTGTGCTTTTTCCAGTCCAGTGTTTCTCATGATGTACTCAAAATATAAGTTAAATAAGCAGGGTGACAATATACAGGCTTGATGTACTCCTTTTGCTATTTGGAACCAGTCTGTTTGTTGTTCCATGTCCAGTTCTAACTGTTGCTTCCTGACCTGCATACAGAATTCTCAAGAGGCAGGTCAGGTGGGCTGGTATTCCCATCTCTTGAAGAATTCTCCAGTTTCTTGTTATCCACACAGTCGAAGGCTTTGGCATAGTCAATAAAGCAGAAGTAGATGTTTTTCTGGAACTCTCTTGCTTTTTTGATGATCCATTGGCAATTACTAGACAGCCAGTTTTTATGTTTTGTTATTTGGAGGTGGGGGATTTTTGGTGGTGGTTATTAACTGGGTTGGTTTCTTGGTTGGCTTTTTTAGAAACGTGAAACTAGACTATTTACCCAAAAACATCTTTAGTGAAACAGGCAAATGAAATGCCTTCTCAATATTCTTTTTCTATGTCAGAATTATAAGAGCCAGATTCTCTGAAGGTTTAAATCTCTCCCTGGCTGCAAATCAGAGACCTTTGAAAAATACACTTACTCTTTTAAAATACCAGGACACATTAGTCAGAACTGCCTGTGCCAAATCACCCATTGTGAAAGGGACTAGTCCTCACACTGGAAGTCAGCCTAAGCATCTCTGCCTCTTCCCAGTCTTCACACTAAAATAGTAGTGAGCTTACTATTTTTTTATTTCCTTATATATTTCAGGAGTAAGAGTTTTTTCAGTTTTAACAAAAATTTTTAAAGATTGTAACTTTTCCCATTATTCATTAAGACTGCTCTTTATGGTCAGTCATTTTTATGATCCTACATTGCTATGCAAAGTGAAAACTGCCTATGTATTTAGGTATCATCAGCACAAAATGTGACACTGTGTGAGACCTACTTAGAAAAATGTTTTATCAACAGCAAGTTGTGACTCATAAGTGTGTACTGCAATGAATTTAGTGGATGTGAAGAGAATGTTTAATGATTTAGAAAAGATAACAGAAAACATCAAAGTGCATTGTGTTGGGAGGACTTTGACAAGGTGTGTGTGTGTGTGTGTGTGAGTGCACACGCTCAGGAATATCATCAAATGTAATTTTTTTTTTTTTTTTTACTACACACAAATCAAAATGAGTTTCAAAGTAACTGAACAAAGAACTATATACAGACAGAGGAAAAGGCTCAAGGACAAAGTCCCAGATACTCTAAATATTTGAGTTTGGATAGTTGAGGAACTCAGAGAAGACAATGGCACCCCACTCCAGTATTCTTGCCTGGAAAATCCCATGGACGGACGAGCCTGGTGCGTTGCAGTCCATGGGGTCACTAAGAGTCGGACACAACTGAGCGACTTTACTTTCACTTTTCACTTTCATGCATTGGAGAAGGAAATGGCAACCCGCTCCAGTGTTCTTGCCTGGAGAATCCCAGGGACGGGGGAGCCTGGTGGGCTGCCGTCTATGGGGTCGCACAGAGTTGGACACGACTGAAGCGACTTAGCAGCAGCAGCAGTTGAGGAACTATAAAGCAAGTAGAGAAGAATCAGCCAATAAGAAAAGAGGAGAACTAAGAAACCATTTCAAAAAGTGTTTGTTGGGCAGTCCTAAGATGGCAGAGGAATAGGACAGGGAGATCACTTTCTCCCCTACAAATTCATCAAAAGAACATTTAAACGCTGAGTAAATTCCACAAAACAATTTCTGAATGCTGGCAGAGGACATCAGGCACCCAGAAAAGCAGCCCATTGTCTTTGAAAGGAGGTGGAAAAAATATAAAAGACAAAAAAAGAGACAAAAGAGGTAGGGACAGAGCTCCGTCCCAGGAAGAGAGTCTTAAAAAGAGAAAAGTTTCCAAACACCAGGAAACACTCTCATTGTTGAGTTTGTGGAGAGCCTTGGAAGCACAGAGGGCAACATAATAGGGAGGAAAAAATAAGTAAATAATTAAAACCCACAGGTTACGAGCCTAACCGTAACTCCCCCAGTGTAGAAGCAGCACAGACGCCTGTACCTGCCACTAGCAAGCGGGGGCTGGACAGGGAGGCACGAGCTGCATTGCTTACAGTAAGAACTGGGCCTGAATGCCCCAAGGGCAATCTGAATGAACTAACTTGTGCTAGCAAACCAGACTGTGGGATAAATACCACTCGAAAAGCCCTAACCTAAGACACCACCAGGCCCGCTCACAGAACAAAGGACTGAGCAGAGCTAGCTGGCTGCAGACCGGCCTATCTCCCTCCGGTGACAGGCAGGCAAGGGCAGCCAGAGCTGAAAGGGGGCAATCGCAGCCCCAGAGAAATATTATCTACCTAACTGCAAGCAGGCTTCTTTGCTAACAAAGACTTCTTGGGGTTCTGTACAGTCATCATCCACCTGAGAAGGTTCGCCGGTTGTACACGGAGAAAACCGAGCGGCAGGGACAGGAGAGGCGATATGTCACAGTGACTGCGCTTGCCAAACGCCTCATCACCCGAGCTGCTCAGAGCTGGGAAGGGCACAAAACGCAGACCCAACGGAGTCTGCGCCTCTGAGGACTACCCGAATGCCTGAACCTGAGCGGCTTAGACCTGGGAGGTGCATGCAGCCCAGGGCCAGCTTCAGAGGGTTCCCAGCAGAGCAACCTAGAGCCTGAGCTGTGTGGGCAGGGAGGATGCACCTGCCATGAGTGGGGGCAGGCCCAGTGTGGCTGAGACACTACAAGCACACACCAGTGTTATTTGTCTGCAGCATCCCTCCCTCCCCACAGTGTGACTGAACAAGTGAGCTCCACGACCCCCCCACCAAAAAAAAGTGTCCACCACCGCCTTCCTTGTGTCAGAGTGGAAATCCGACACTGAAGAGACCAGCAAATAGAAGAAGCTAAAACTGAGGGAACTGCCTTGGAAGTGACAGGTGCAATAGATTAAAACTCTGTAGTTAGTACCGACTACATAGGAAGGGGCCTATAGATCTTGAGAAATATAAGCCAGATCAAGGAACTCTCCAAAAATGAACCGACCCCACACTGCCCATAACACCAGAGAAAGTCCTAGATATATTTTTACTATTTTTATGATCATTCTTTTCTTTTTTTTTTAACTTTTTTTTAATGTTTAAGTCCTCTATTACTCCTTTAGTTTTCATTTTTATAACCTAGTATTACTTTTCAAAAAAAAGACTATTTTTAAAGCAAACTTCATATACATATATATATATATTTTTTTAAATAACTTTCGTGACTTTTTTTTTTTCCTCTCTCTTCTTCTTTTCTTTAATACTGTATTTTTGAAAATCCAACCTCTACTTTAGAATTTTAATATTTGCTTTTTGGTATTTGTTATCAATTTTGTACCTTTAAGAACCCAATCTTCAGTACCCATTTTTACTTGGGAGTGAGATTACTGGCTTGACTGCTCTCTCCCCCTTTGGACTCTCCTTTTTCTCCACGAGGTCACCTCTGTCTCCTCCCTCCCCCTTCTCTTCTCTATCCAACTCTCTGAATCTCTGTGTGTTTCAGATGGTGGAGAACACTTAGGGAACTGATTACTGGCTGGATCTGTCTCTCTCCTTTTCATTCCCCCCTTTTATCCTCCTGGCCACCTCTGTCTCCTTCCTCCCTCTTCTCTTCTCTGTATAACTCCATGAACATCTCTGAGTAGTCCAGACTGTGGAGCTCACATAAGGACGTGACTACTGGCTAGCTTGTTCTCTCTTCTTTTGATTCCACCTCATCTCATTCAGGTCACCTCTAACTCCCTCCTCCCTCTTCTCTTCTCCATGTAACTCTGTGAACCTCTCTGGGTGTCCCTTATTGCATAGAAATTGTTCGTCTTTAACCTAGATGTTTTATCAATGGTGCTGTATAGAAGGAGAAGTCTCAAGACTACTGTAAAAATAAGACTGAAAATCAGAAACAGAAGGCTTAAGTCCAAATCCTAAGAACATCAGAGAACATCTGACTCCAGGGAACATTAATCAATAGGAGCTCATCAAATGCCTCCATACCTACACTGAAACCAAACACCACCCAAGGGCCAACAAGTTCCAGAGCAAGACATACCACGCAAATTCTCCAGCAACACAGGAACACAGCCCTGAGCTTCAATATACAGGCTGCCCAAAGTTACTCCAAAACCATTGACATGTCATAACTCGTTACTAGACACTTCATTGCACTCCAGAGAGAAGAAATAAAGCTCCACCCACAAGAACACTGACACAAGCTTCCCTAACCAAGAAACTTGACAAACCACCCATACAACCCCACCTACAGTGAGGAAACTCCATAATAAAGAGAACTCCACAAACTGCCAGAATACAGAAAGGCCACCCCAAACTCAGCAATATAAACAAGATGAAGAGACAGAGGAATACCCAGCAGGTAAAGGAACAGGATAAATGCCCACCAAACCAAACAAAAGAGGAAAAGATAGGGAATCTACCTGATAAAGAATTTTGAATAATGATAGTGAAAATGATCCAAAATCTTGAAATAAAAATGGAATCACAGATAAATATCCTGGAGACAAGGGATGAAAAAATGCAAGAAAGGTTTAACAAGGACTTAGAAGAAATAAAAAACAGTCAATATATAATGAATAATGCAATAAATGAGATCAAAAACACTCTGGAGGCAATAAATAGTAGAATAATGGAGGCAGAAGATAGGATTAGTGAATTAGAAGATAGAATGGCATAAATAAATGAATCAGAGAGGAAAAAAGAAAACAAATTAAAAGAAATGAGGACAATCTCAGAGACCTCCAGGACAATATTAAACACTCCAACATTCAAATTATAGAGGAGTCCCAGAAGAAGAAGACAAAAAGAAAGACCATGAGAAAATACTAGAGGAGATAATAGTTAAAAACTTCCCTAAAATGGGGAAGGAAATAATCACTCAAGTCCAAGAAACCCAGAGAGTCCCAAACAGGATAAACCCAAGGAAAACACCCCAAGACACATATTAATCAAATTAACAAAGATCAAACACAAAGAACAAATATTAAAAGCAGCAAGGGAATAACAACAAATAACACACAAGGGGATTCCCATAAGGATAACAGCTGATCTTTCAATAGAAACTCTTCAAGCCAGAGGGAATGGCAAGGCATACTTAAAGTGATGAAAGAAAATAACCTAGAGCCCAGATTACTATAGCCAGCAAGGATCTCATTCAAATATGAAGGAGAAATCAAAAGCTTTACAGACAAGCAAAAGCTGAGAGAATTCAGCACCACCAAACCAGCTCTCCAACAAATGCTAAAGGATAATCTCTAGACAGGAGACACAAAAACAGTGTATAAACTTGAACCCAAAACAATAAAGTAAATGGCAATGGGATCATACTTATCAATAATTACCTTAAATGTAAATAGGTTTAATGCCCCAACCAAAAGACAAAGACTGGCTGAATGGATACAAAAACAAGACACCTATATATGTTGTCTACAAGAGACCCACCTCAAAACAGGGGACACATACAGACTGAAAGTGAAGGCCTGGAAAAAGATATTCCATGCAAACAGATCAAAAGAAAGCAGGAGTAGCAATACTCATATCAGATAAAAGACTTTAAAACAAAGGCTATGAAAAGAGACAAAGAAGGACACTACATAATGATCAAAGGATCAATCCAAGAAGAAGACATAACAATTATAAATATATATGCAGCCAACATAAGAGCACCACAATATGTAAGACAAATGGTAACAAGTATGAAAGGGGAAATTAACAATAACACAATAATAGTGGGAGACTTTAATACCCCACTCACACCTATGGATAGATCAACTAAACAGAAAATTAACAAGGAAACACAAACTTTAAATGATGCAATAGAGCAGTTAGACCTAATTGATATCTATAGGACATTTCACCCCAATACAATGAATTTCACATTTTTCTCAAGTGCACACGGAACCTTCTCCAGGATAGATCACACCCTGGGCCATAAATCTAGCCTTGATAAATTCAAAAAAAAAAACTGAAATCATTCCAAACATCTTTTCTGACCACAATGCAGTAAGATTAGATCTCAATTACAGGAGAAAAACTATTAAAAATTCCAACATATGGAGGCTGAACAACACGCTGCTGAATAACCAACAAATCACAGAAGAAATAAAAAAAGAAATCAAAATACGCATAGAAACGAATGAAAATGAAAACACAACAACCCAAAACCTATGGGACATTGTAAAAGCAGTGCTAAGAGGAAAGTTCATAGCAATACAGGCATACCTCAAGAAACAAGAAAAAAGTCAAATAAATAACCTAACTCTACACCTAAAACAACTAGAAAAGGAAGAAATGAAGAACCCCAGGGTTAGTAGAGGAAAGAAATCTTAAAAATTAGAGCAGAAATAAATGCAAAAAAAAACAAAGGAGACCATAGCAAAAATCAACAAAGCCAAAAGCTGGTTCTTTGAAAGGATAAGTAAAATTGACAAACCATTAGCCAGACTCATCAAAAACAAAGGGAGAAAAATCAATAAAATTAGAAATGAAAATGGAGAGATCACAACAGACAGCACAGAAATACAAAGGATCATAAGAGACTACTATCAGCAATTATATGCCAATAAAATGGACAACGTGGAAGAAATGGACAAATTCTTAGAAAAGTACAACTTTCCAAAACTGAACCAGGAAGAAATAGAAAATCTTAACAGACCCATCACAAGCACGGAAATTAAAACTGTAATCAGAAATCTTCCAGCAAATAAAAGCCCAGGTCTAGACAGCTTCACAGTGTAATTCTACCAAAAACTTAGAGAAGAGCTAACACCTATCCTACTCAAACTCTTCCAGAAAATTTCAGAGGAAGGTAAACTTTCAAACTCATTCTATGAGGCCACCATCACCCTAATACCAAAACCTGAGAAAGGTGCCCCCCAAAAAAGAAAACTACAGGCCAATATCACTGATGAACATAGATGCAAAAATCCTTAACAAAATTCTAGCAATCAGAATCCAACAACACATTAAAAAGATCATACACCATGACCAAGTGGGCTTTATCCCAGGGATGCAAGGATTCTTCAATATCCACAAATCAATCAATGTAATACACCACATTAACAAATTGAAAAACAAAAGCCATACGATTATCTCAATAGATGCAGAGAAAGCCTTTGACAAAATTCATCCATTTATGATAAAACATCCATTTATGATAAAAACTCCCAGAAAGCAGGAATAGAAAGAACATACCTCAACATAATAAAATCTATATATGACAAACCCACAGCAAACATCCTCAATGGTGAAAAATTGAAAGCATTTCCTCTAAAGTCAGGAACAAGACAAGGGTGCCCACTTTCACCATTATTATTCAACATAGTTTTGGAAGTTTTGGCCACAGCTATCAGAGCAGAAAAAGAAATAAAAGGAATCCAAATTGGAAGAGAAGACATAAAATTCTCACCGTTTGCAGATGACATGATCCTCTATGTAGAATACCCTAAAGACTCCACCAGAAAATTACTAGAGCTAATCAATGAATATAGTAAAATTGCAGGATATAAAATCAACACACAGAAATCCCTTGCATTCCTATACACTAATAACGAGAAAATAGAGAAATTAAGGACACAATTCCATTCACCATTGCAAAGAAAAGAATAAAATACTTAGGAATATATCTACCTAAAGAAACTAAAGACCTATATATAGAAAACTATAAAACACCAGTGAAAGAAATCAAAGAGGACACTAATAGATGGAGAAATACACCATGTTCATGGATTGGTAGAATCAATATAGTGAAAATGAGTATACTACCCAAAGCAATCTATAGATTCAATGCAATCCCTATCAAGCTATCAATGGTATTTTTCACAGAGCTAGAACAAATAATTTCACAATTTGTATGGAAATACAAAAACCCTTGAATAGCCAAAGCAATCTTGAGAAAGAAGAATGGAACTAGAGGAATCAACCTGCCTGATCTCAGGCTCTACTGCAAAGCCACAGTCATCAAGACAGTATGGTATTGGCACAAATACAGAAATATAGATCAATGGAAACAAATAGAAAGCCCAGAGATAAACCCACGCACCTATGGACACCTTATCTTTGACAAAGGAGGCAAGAATATACAATGGAGAAAAGACAATCTCATTAACAAGTGGCGCTGGGAAAACAGGTCAACCACTTGTAAAAGAATGAAACTAGAACACTTTCTAACACCATACACAAAAATAAACTCAAAATGGATTAAAGATCTAACATAAGACCAGAAACTAAAACTCTTAGAGGAGAACATAGGCAAAACACTCTCCGACATACATCACAGCAGGATCCTCTATGACCCACCTCCCAGAATATTGGAAATAAAAGCAAAAATAAACAAATGGAATCTAAGTAAAATTAAAAAGCTTCTGCACAACAAAAGAAACTCTAAGCAAGGTGAAAATAGAGCCTTCAGAATGGGAGAAAATAATAGCAAATGAAGCAACTGACAAACAACCAATCTCAAAAATATACAAGCAACTCCTACAGCTCAATTCCAGAAAAATAAACGACCCAATGAAAAAATGGGCTAAAGAACTAAACAGACATTTCTCCAAAGAAGACATACACATGGCTAACAAACACATGAAAAGATGCTCAACATCACTCATTATCAGACAAATGCAAATCAAAACCACAATGAGGTATCATTTTATGCCAGTCAGAATGGCTGCGATACAAAAGTCAACAAGCAACAAATGCTGGAGAGGGTGTAGAGAAAAGGGAACCCTCTTACACTGTTGATGGGAATGCAAACTAGTACAGCCACTATAGAGAACAGTGTGGAGATTCCTTAAAAAACTGGAAATAGAACTGCCATACAACCCAGCAATCCCACTGCTGGGCATACACACCAAGGAAACTAGAATTGAAAGAGACACGTGTACCCCAATGTTCATCAAAGCACTGTTTATAATAGCCAGGACATGGAAACAACCTAGCTGTCCATCAGCAGATGAATGGATAAGAAAGCTGTGGTGCATATACACAATGGAGTATTACTCAGCCATTAAAAAGAATACATTTGAATCAGTTCTAATGAGGTGGATGAAACTGGAGTCTATTATACAGAGTGAAGTAAGCCAGAAAGAAAAACAATACAGTATACTAACGCATATATATGGAATTTAGAAAGATGGTAACGATAACCCTGTGTCCGAGACAGCAAAAGAGACACAGAAGTATAGAACAGTCTTTTGGACTCTGTGGGAAAAGGAGGTGGGGGATGATTTGGGAGAATGGCATTGAAACATGTATAATATCATATAAGAAATGAATCGCCAGTCCAGGTTCGATGCAGGATACAGGAAGCTTGGGGCTGGTGCACTGGGATGACCCAGAGGGATGGTATGGGGAGGGAGATGGGAGAGGGGGGTCAGGATTGGGAACACGTGTACACCCATGGCAGATTCATGTTGATGTATGGCAAAACCAATACAATATTGTAAAGTAATTAGCCTCTAATTAAAATAAATAAATTTAAATTTTTTAAAAAAAGTGTTTAAGAAAGAAGAAATGACCAGCAAGAGTGACTACTCATCCAATCACTACTATATCTGCAACATGGCTCCTGACAGTCTCAGAGATAGTAACCTTCAGTGGGGTTGAAGGACAAAAAACTTAACTGTAATTTATCCAACAGGAAGGAAAGTGAGGACTCCAACATAAAGGTCTTCCAGTAAAATGGTACAGATAAATATCCAAAATGTGTGAGGGGCATGGCACCAATGAAGTGAAAAAATGTCAGTACACATGGTATCAATTATGGCATAGAAAATGTGTTCAAATATATTATTATACATATTATTTTTCTCTCCCCTTCTATACCTTTTATGAATCATAAAGCTAAGAGGGTACACAAGAGGTAACAGTACTCATATTTCCAAAACTTTAGGTAATTTTTAATATTTTGCATCATAGGTATAATCATTTTCTATGACTAAACAACCTATGACCTCTTCCATTCATGAATTAACTATATATGTCTTTGTAAAAACCTAAGCTCAAGCTTTCATTCTTTCTTCCTTAATTTTCATTTTCTTCCTTCCTTTCATTTCTTTCTTCCATAATTCAAATAAATCTCTGAATTATTTTCCAAGTTGTATTCTCTTCTACAGCTCAAAAAACATTAGCATTTCAATTCTCCCAGAGGTTGGGAAATTTAAATGGGGGAAGCTCTGTTCAGGCTTCAGAAGGAGAGCAGGCCTCTGACGTGCCTGGACACTGCCTGGATTCCGTGTCTGCCCACAAGCACAGCAAGTCAAGTGGCACTTTAGATAAGAAGGTAGTGAGTCCTGGAATTCTTAATCTCCTGAAGTTCTGACCAATACTCAAAGTCTAACAAAATCCTATGAATCACTAGGTGAAAAAAACAGCCTCATAAAAAGGTTAAAGTAAACCCAGAGCTGAAACTTCTGTGTGCAAACTGATGATAATATCAGTTTGAAGCTTGGGATTATAATCAGGAGTCCCTGAAACTGCAATTTGAAGTCTCACCCAGGGGGTGGATGCACTACCTGGGGTCCTTTCCCAAGTGGGACTCCAGATTGCTGTTAAGGAAGGGACTTCTCAGCACTGTTTTTAAGTCTGACTGCTGCTGCTGCTGCTAAGTCACTTCAGTCGTGTCCGACACTGTGCAACCCCATAGACGGAGGCACACCAGGCTCCCCTGTCCCTGGGATTCTCCAGGCAAGAACACTGGAATGGGTTGCCATTTCCTTCTCCAATGCATAAAAGTAAAAAGTGAAAGTGAAGTCGCTCAGTCATGTCCAACCCTTAGCGACCCCATGGACTGCAGCCTACCAGGCTCCAGCGTCCAAAGGACTCTCCAGGCAAGAGTACTACAGTGGGGTGCCATCGCCTTCTCTGTTTAAGTCTGAAGATAAGCCCAATTTAATGATATGTACACTGAAGATAAGCGCAATTTGATGATATGTACACTGTTACTTCTATTGTTTCTTTTCTTTTAATGATTGTATATTGAAATTAGGTCAAATAATCTTCTATAAAAAATTGAAATTGTTTATGTACCTAACAAGTGGTTTCTTCTGTTCTGTTAATGAATCCTTCAAAGCTAAAATGGAAGTAAAACTTTCAGCACAACACCCAGAAAGTCATAATGTACAAAATCATGGTCCTTTTCATTTCACAGAGGCAGAAATGGTATGGACCTAACAGAAGCAGAAGATATTAAGAAGAGGTGGCAAGAATACACAGAAAAACTGTACAAAAAAGATCTTCACGACCCAGATAATCATGATGGTGTGATCACTGACCTAGAGCCAGACATCCTGGAATGTGAAGTCAAGTGGGCCTTAGAAAGCATCACTATGAACAAAGCTAGTGGAGGTGATAGAATTCCAGTGGAGCTATTCCAAATCCTGAAAGATGATGCTGTGAAAGTGCTGCACTCAATATGCCAGCAAATTTAGAAAACTCAGCAGTGGCCACAAGATTGGAAAAGGTCAGTTTTCATCCCAATCCCAAAGAAAGGCAATGCCAAAGAATGCTCAAACTACCGCACAATTGCACTCATCTCACACGCTAGTAAAGTAATGCTCAAAATTCTCCAAGCCAGGCTTCAGCAATATGTGAACCGTGAACTTCCTGATGTTCAAGCTGGTTTTAGAAAAGGCAGAGGAACCAGAGATCAAATTGTCAACATCCGCTGGATCATGGATAAAGCAAGAGAGTTCCAGAAAAACATCAATTTCTGCTTTATTGACTATGCCAAAGCCTTTGACTGTGTAGATCACAATAAACTATGGAAAATTCTGAAAGAGATGGGAATACCAGACCACCTGATCTGCCTCTTGAGAAATCTGTATGCAGGTCAGGAAGCAACAGTTAGAACTGGACATGGAACAACAGACTGGTTCCAAATAGGAAAGGAGTACGTCAAGGCTGTATATTGTCACCATGTTTATTTAACTTGTATGCAGAGTACATCATGAGAAACGCCGGACTGGAAGAAACACAAGTTGGAATCAAGATTGCCAGGAGAAATATCAATAACCTCAGATATGCAGATGACACCACCTTTATGGCAGAAAGTGAAGAGGAACTCAAAAACCTCTTAATGAAAGTGAAAGTGGAGAGTGAAAAGGTTGGCTTAAAGCTCAACATTCAGAAGACGAAGATCATGGCATCTGGTCCCATCACTTCATGGGAAATAGATGGGAAAACAGTGGAAACAGTGTCAGACTTTCTTTTTCTGGGCTCGAAAATCACTGCAGATGGTGATTGCAGCCATGAAATTAAAAGACGCTTACTCCTTGGAAGGAAAGTTATGACCAACCTAGATAGCATATTCAAAAGCAGAGACATTACTTTGCCTACAAAGGTTCGCCTAGTCAAGGCTATGGTCTTTCCTATGGTCATGTATGGATGGGAGAGCTGGACTGTGAAGAAGGCTGAGCCCTGAAGAATTGATGCTTTTGAACTGTGGTGTTGGAGAAGACTCTTGAGAGTCCCTTGGACTGCAAGGAGATCCAACCAGTCCATTCTGAAGGAGATCAGCCCTGGGATTTCTTTGGAAGAATGATGCTAAAGCTGAAACTCCAGTACTTTAGCCACCTCATGCGAAGAGTTGACTCATTCAAAAAGACTCTGATGCTGGGAGGGATTTGGGGCAGGAGGAGAAGGGGACGACAGAGGATGAGATGGCTGGATGACATCACTGACTCGATGGATGTGAGTCTGAGTGACCTCCGGGAGTTGGTGATCGACAGAGAGGCCTGGCGTGCTATGATTCATGGGGTCACAAAGAGTCGAACACGACTGAGCGACTGATCTGATCTGATCTGATATAGATTATCTGAGACTATAACTTTTCCATGTTTTTTCCTATAGTTTTGACTAACTCGCTACAAAGATCTTTTGTTAGCACACATCAATCACCAAGTATTGCTACAGCTCTTCTACCTACTCAAACCCTACTAGCAGATTCCTTCATTCTTACTTCCAGAGTTTCATCTCCATCAGGAGCTCATTAAACCCAATGTTCATGGCAACATAGTCCAGGTGGGCACTGTGATCCCATGTTGGTGTTTGTTGGTTCCAATGAGATCTATAGGTGCTGAAAGTAGAGAACTATAAGAAAGAGGGCACATTAGGTTGAGACACAAGAAACTGCCTTTTTTGTAGGTCAAGAATAGTCAAATGTAGGCAGTCTCATACAGTTCAGCCTCTGCAAAAAATGTTTTTGTTGTAAAAATCTGTGTGTCCTCCATGGCTACATATCAAGTTTCACCTTCATACTAGAAACTAGAAACAGTTTCTCTAATATAAATTTTCACATTTACAGATAACAATTGTACATTTATTTATTTAGCAAATATTTGCTAACTGCCTAATCTAAAGGCACACTATTTGATGCTGAGAATTCATAGTTGAAATTCCAGACATGTTTCCTGACCCTCAGGTTTCACTCCTTAGTAAGCGGCTAAAAGTTAGACAAACAATGACACAAGTGTTTGTTTCATTAAAACTACAACTAAACACCATTTTTTAAAAGTATGGACATAGCATAAAGAACCTAAATTAGTCTAGGGGGATAGGGACAATTTCCCTTGGAAAATGATATTTAAGCTGAGAGCAGAAGGTTGAGTGGGAGTTAAGAAAGTGAAGTTTTCCGTGGAAAGGAAAACAACTTGTGTAAAGATCACAAGTCAGGAAGGAGCTTGGAGCTTTCAAGGATCTCACTGACATAAGGCCAAAAGGACTGGCTTAAAATGATCAAGAAAGAAGGGGATCATAAGCAGATCAAAGACGTAGGCATTTCCAATTTACTCCCATGAGCTGTGAAAGCATTAGGCAGAAGTCAGACACCATTCACTCAGCATTTAAGCATCACAAGCCAGAGGAGGATTGAGGAGGATTTTCTAATTGAGGAGGATTCTTCTCAGCAAACAATAGCTAGGACACTAAACCCTGTTGCTGCTGCTGCTGCTAAATCACTTCAGTCGTGTCCAACTCTGTGCGACCCCATAGACGGCAGCCCACCAGGCTCCCCTGTCCCTGGGATTCTCCAGGCAAGAACACTGGAATGGGTTGCCATTTCCTTCTCCAATGCATGAAAGTGAAAAGTCAAAGTGAAGTTGCTCAGTCGTGTCCAACTCTTCATGACGCCATGGACAGCAGCCCACCAGGCTCCTCTGCCCATGGGATTTTCCAGGCAAGAGTACTGGAGTGGGTTGCTATTGCCTTCTCTGTAACCCTGTTGCTACCTGTCTATAAATAAATTTTTATTGGAATACCAATACCATTTTGTTTATCCCTTCGATGACAGATTGAATAGCTGTGACAGAGATGGAATGGCTGAAAAGCTGAAAATTGTATCTATTATTGGACCTTTACAGAAAAGTTTATTGACTTCTGATGTGGGGAATGAATTGGAGGAGCCAATAATGTAAAAGGAAAGAAGTTAGAAAGCACTGTACTGGCCCAAGCAAGACTGGAACTAGATGGTGGTGGAAGTCATGGACAGCAGTGGATAGACGTGATAAAGAACCAACAGGGATCACTGATGGGCTTGGAGAGGCAGAGGGGCAGCTGTGGGTAGTGGTGTCACTTATGCAATTAGTAAACAAAGAATAAATGGGTTCAAGAGGGCAGATTATGAACTGTCCCTGAACTTCCAAGACAAACAAGAGTAATCCATCTGGCTTCCCTTATAGCTCAGGTGGTAAAGAATCAGCCTGCAATGCGGGAGACCTGGGTTCAATCCCTGGGTTGCGAAGATCCCCTGGAGAAGGGAAAGGCTACCCACTCTCAGTATTCTGGCCTGGAGAATTCCAAGGACTGTATAGTCCATTGGGTCACAAAGAGTCGGACACAAATGAGCGACTTTCACTTCACTTTACATCTGGATGATGGAGTCATTGGTGAGTCTATCATCTGCACCCAACACCATGACTAGAATATAGCTGTACTCACAGAACATCAGATGAAGGAAGGCAGGGCAAACAAACTTTCCCAAACCAATCACTTTCTCGTTTTTTGAGTATCCAGACCCTCTTCTTCCTTTGATAGTCTTACATTGTTTTACAATGGTTGTTTGTGTTTTGTTTGGGGGGAGTGGATGGTGAGTAGGAGAGATAGAGTACATGTTTTGTTCTCTTTTTCTATCCACCACATTCTTCTCTCTTGCCTTTTTTACTTGGGTTCTCTATTAGCCCCTGCAATTGATGGGAATATCTATTCTGTGAAATCCTCAATATATGCCCTTCCCTTTAGATCTTTTCTCATATATTTAACCATGCTTATTACTCTCTGGGATTTTTATTATCCTTTACCACACTTTAGTGCCTTCATGTTCAAATAATCAAATAATCTAAAAATAAGCTTTCCCAAGTCTATGTCTAAAACTCCAAGTCCTTCAAGTACTTAATTTCAGTTATCACCATTATATGTTATACAGAAAAAGCAGAAGCTTTTCATTTCAAATGTTTCAAACTTGTAAGGCAGCAGCATGTTGTGGTGGGAAAAGTATGGTTTTTTGCCCTTATTATCAACTATGTGTCTTGATGTAATGGGGCTATGAACACCTACTTCATAGAGAGCTAAGGGAATTACATATAAAGATTCCATATGGAAAGTACCCCCAAGTTATCATCTTTCTCTTCTCCCCTTTCCCTTCCTTCTCTTACCCAGAAAGAAACAGTTCTGCTAGTCCTTTGCCCTTTTTAATAAGGGTAATTTTGTAGTATTAATATGCCTAAACCACAGTCAGAGTGGTATGGAGTTGATACAAAAACAAATGCTAATACTAACCTGGGTGACATATGTAGGCATGGACAGTGAGCAACAGCAGTGTCCCCTCAGGATAAGAGAGCCCTACCAGAGAAGGATCTGATGGGTATGGAGCCCACTCAACACCAAAACTCCTGAGCTCAAAGGAAATATGGCCCATGGATCAATACAAGAAGATCTAAGGCAAAAAAAAAAAAAAAAAACTGGGAGGCTGGGGAAAGGCAGGGACATGTTGAAAACTCACTAGGAAATGGGGCTGGAGCTCCATCTTTCCAGAGTGAGCAGCTGCAGCAGCGTGCTGAGGCCAAGGGCTGAAGGGATGGCTGTCTTTGGAGGTAAGTTTACTGGAAAAGGCCAGAGCACAGGGCTGCTCATGAGCAACTATCAAAGCCAGAGTTTCCTCTGGTAGGGCAGGCTCTGCATCAGTAACAGGAGACTATGGCTCAGACATGCCCAGAGTCCCATTCAATCCTTAGTCTCCTCCAGGCTGTGCCAGCATCCTTCAAATATCGAATATTGAATCCAAATACTCAACATAAATCACTTTCTGATTGTTCTTTTCACTTCTGAAGTACAACTTGCTCACCCTAAATTTCACTTAATAAGCCTGAAAAGTGTATATCCTTAAATTTCTTTTTACATTTCTTTTATAAAGCATATAGATCTATCATTTTCACATAGATCTATATTTTTTCAAACTCCAAAATGAAATGAAAACTATATATTTCACTAGCACACAGTTTCAATTATAAATCATAATTTGAATTTCAGAGAGCCCTTCACTCTCCTTTTGGGTCTTGTGCTAAAAATGATACTTAATATTAGTTTACAACAATTTTAGTCTGTTACCTTTAAAATGTCATTGAAATGGGATCCTGCAGAATATATCTATAAACATCATTCTGAAATCCCACACAAGCACTTAGGTTTAAAACCAGGCCCCCATAAGAGTTTTTATTTTATTTTGTCACACATTGTTTTGCACTGCTTTAAAAAATTTTGTGCTAACTTACCAGTGTGACATTTTCTCCAGAGAAGAAGTCTTGTAGCAAATATAACTAAGATTACTTCTTCCCAAAATTGAAGTTAAATTTTCCAAAATAAGTTTAAAAACTCCCAAAATAAGTTAAAAATTAACTTATTAAGCAGTTAATTTTTTTTTAATCAAAACTATCCCTCATATATATTTACATACACATATACATGGAAAGAGGGCAAAAAAAGATTAATGCCAAAAGCACTACTGTCTTTCTTTTATAAACCAGAAATGGTCCATTTCAGATAGACAAAGGAGATTTTTACTTCCTCTTACTTCTAAAGGAATTTGAGGCAGCTTACACAATTTAGCATTATATAAACTGTTGTTGTCCCTGTTTAGTTGCTAAGTCATATCCAACTCTTTCGTGACCTGATACGAAAATAAATAAAAAGACTAAAATCAATCCATTTTAAAAAGCATGGTATCAATAAATGACATTATTTCTATTTTTCTTTGATATTTGCACTCAGCTTGCAAACAGAAGAATGACTCCCAAGAGAATCCTGGCTTAACTCATGCTATCTGAGGTTATGACTTCCCCAGGGATTAAAAGTTAAGCATTATCTTTTTTATCAGCCACTACACTCCAGTACTCTTGCGATGGCACCCCACTCCAGTACTCTTGCCTGGAAAATCCCATGGACAGAGGAGCCTGGTAGGCTGCAGTCCATGGGGTCACTAAGGGTCGGACACGACTGACCGACTTCACTTTCACTTTCACTTTGATGCATTGGAGAAGGAAATGGCAACCCACTCCAGTGTTCTTGCCTGGAGAATCCCAGGGACGGGGGAGCCTGGTGGACTGCCGTCTATGGGGTCGCATAGAGTCGGACACGACTGAAGCGACTTAGCAGCAGTAGCATCAGCAGCAGTCATATATACAGCATGAAAAATAATCTAAAAACATAAGTCCAGCATAAACAAGAATTTATATTCCCTTACAGTTTGTCTTGGTGGTTTATTTTTCTAATATTATATGTATGTATATTTAACCATTCTTATAAATTTTAAGTGTTAGTAATGTGACAGAAGCTTAATAATTTTTAAAGTGTGTGTAAAAGAACAAAGAATCTTCTCAATATGCTGACTTTGGGAATGTTTTCTTACAGGTTTGGATTTCTAAACATTTCAAATAGGGGAGATGCAAGGTATTACTAGAAACTGTTAAATCAGTGACCTTTAAAGAATCACAACTCTGAGTTCACATCCTCTGTCATCCCCTCTGGCCTGCTGTTAACTCACAGCCTGCACAGGCAGATATAAGTGCAGTTACGAATCCACCAGCTTCTATATGAACTCAGGCAAGCTGAGAACTGCCCAGCTGAACCTAGTCCAAACTGCTGACCCACAGATTTAGGAAAAAAATCAGATGACTGTGTTAAAGCCACTAAGTTTTGAGGGTAGTTTGTTATGTAGCAGTAGATAACAAACTAATACAGGAGAGAAGAGTGACAGGACTGGTTAAGAGAAACAGTGAAGACTGACATTATTAAAAGATAAACTGAAATATACTAGAATTTTTTAGAATTTATTTCAGCAAAATTTGATTCAAATCAGGCAGTATCCAATCTAGCAAATAGAAAGGAGCTTCATGAAGCTGTACAAAATGGCAAACTTCTACAGGCAGAAGGGAGCACAAAAAGGAAGTTATACAAGGCCAAAAAGTAAAAAAAAAAAAAAAAAGCAGGCCACTTATTGCAAAATTACTTTGCTTCAGTGAATGGCAGAGATCTATCAAGCAGATTACCTACTAGTGCTGACAGGCGCTTCCTAATTGACTGGTGAAGATTTCATTTCCAAATTTGCTGTATGACTCAGGGTATTCAAACCAGGGCTCTGAAACAACCTAGAGGGGTGAGATGGAGGTTCAAGAGGGAGGGTACATATGTATACCTATGGCTGATTCATGTTGATGTTTGGCAGAAACCAACAGAATACTGTAAAGCAATTATCCTTCAATTAAAAATTATTTTTAAAAAAGAGAATAAAAAAAGAGATTCCATTTCCAAGAGACCTGAAACTATAATTAAGTCTGGTTTGGTGATGTGGGGCTCAGCATGAGTGATTCCATATGCTGTAAGAAGAGATACCACATATAAAACAGGAGAAAGCAATGTGACTACAAAGGCAGATACTAGACTAAGGTGGCCACAAGCCAGGGAATGCTGGCAGCAACCACATTCTGAAACAGAAAAGGAAGGGGCTCACTCCTAGAGCTTCCGGAGGGAACACTGGCCCTGCCAACACCTTTATTACAGCTCAGTAATACTAATCTCAAAATTCTGGCCTCCAAAACTGTAGAGAATAAATTTCTGTTGTTTTTAACCACCAAATTTGTTACATAACCCACAGGAAACTAATACAATGGGTAATGAATGTGTATGAGAAACAAGCTGTCTTTATGTGTGATGTCAAAGAAAATATTATCTCCCATTACATATAGATTTTTTTCTTTGAGCAGTAGGTCATTCTTTGAGTGTTTTCACAAGCGAATACTCCAAACTGGCCAAGGAGTAAGAAAGTACAGCATAAAGCATAAAATCTTAAGGAAAGAGTTCATTTCACTAGTAAGTAATACAAACATTATTTTTATTTATAGAATGCAATATAAATTCATATGATTTTTTTGAAGAAAATTAAACCTAAAATAAATATCAACTGTAAAAGGTATGGGTGCTTAAGAGTGCCCCCTGTGATTGTTGGAGATTCTAAATCATTATCCCCTACTGCTAGAGGAAATTTCAGGAACAATACCGAGATGAGTTATATTCACATGAATTCACATGACAGGGACAATGGACACTCCTGACAGAGTCTTAGAGAGATGAAGCATCATCAGTAGGGAGTTCTGTCCACATTGTAGAAGACAGGGTCTACTTCAGAGGATCTAGTATTCAGAAACAAAGAATCAAAAAATTTTGTAGGTTCTTACCTCATGTCCATGTAATTTTTTTTTAATTCAGAAAGTATTCTCCACAAAACAAATAAATTATTCTACATCCACAAAATGGAATATTATGCAACCATTAATATGTCTTCCAAATCCCTGTAGGAAATGGTTGAGGAGATGTTTCTGATAAAATGCTTTAAAAAGGCAAGACAAAACTATAACATCTATATACACATATGCATGGAAAGAGGGCAAAAAAGGAGTAATGCCAAAGCACTGCTGTGGTTATTTATGTTTTTCATTTTCCTAACTGTATGCATGTCTTTTAATTTCATGGCTGCAGTCACCATCTGCAGTGATTTTGGAGCCCAGGCTGGATGGCATTACTGACTCGATGGATGTGGGTCTGGGTGACCTCCGAGAGCTGGTGATGGATAGGGAGGCCTGGCGTGCTACAGTTCATGGGGTCGCAAAGAGTCAGACACGGCTGAGCGACTGATCTGATCTGATCTGATGCATGTCTTTCTTTTATAAACCAGAAATGGTCCACCTAAGATGGACACAGATATTTACTTCTTCCTATGTCTGAAAGAATTTGAGGCAGCTTACAGAAATTATGAGGCTTCTTTGGTGGCTCAGATACTAAAGGATCTGCCTGCAATGCAGGAGACCTGGATTCAATCCCTGGGTCGGGAAGATCCCCGGAGAAGGCAATCTTCTCCACTCCAGTATTCTTGTCTGAAGAATTCCATGGACAGAGGAGCCTGGTGGGCTACAGTCCATGGGGTCGCAGAGTCAGACATGACTAAGTGACTAATATTTTCACTTTACACAATTTAACATGACATAAACTGCTGTTGTTTTTGTTTAGTTAAGTCATACCTGCTACCCCATGGACTGCAGGCCACCAGGCTCCTGTGTCCATGGGATTTCCCAGGCAGAGTGATTGCCATTTCCTCCTCCAGGGGATCTTGCTGACCCAGGGATCGAACCCTCATCCTCTGCATTTGCAGGCAGAGTCTTTACCACCAAGCCACCAGGAAAGCCTCTTACATAAACTAAACAACTGAAATTGAAAATAGAACCAAGACCCAACAAAATAGGTGTCTCAAACTTTACTGTGCATAGAAATTACCTGGGACCTTGTTAACTAAGAGACTTTGATGCAGCGAGTCTGTCTGGAACCTAAGAGACTGCACTTCTAAAGCAGGTGTTGCCAATGCTGCTGGTAGAGAGGGCGGGATGGGCACCACACTTCAGAGAGCAAGGAAAGAAACAGGGAGCAGGTGGCATAGAGCACCTGAGACGACATACTCAATATAACTATATGCTGGATTTAGCATTTTTCCTACTTGTCTAAACAGAATGAATCACCATACATAACAAAGGCTAACTTTGGAAACTGTAGTTTAGTAAAAAGAATTTCTCCAAAACCTGGCCTTAAATTTTATTTTTTAAAAAATACAGAGGTTTGCTGCACGCACTTCCTGAAAAAAACAGTATTTATAGATTTATAAGGTGGGCACAGGAGAGCCGAGAGGAGCTACTCCACGTACAAGGTCAGGAGGGGCAGCTGTGAGGAGATACCCCTCATCCAAGGTAAGAGAAACCCAAGTAAGATGGTATGTGTTGTGAGAGGGCATCAGAGGGCAGACACATTGAAACCATAATCACAGAAAACTAGTCAATCTAATCAGATGGACCACAGCCTTGTCTAATTCAATGAAAATAAGCCATGCCACGTGAGGCCACCCAAGACAGGTGGGTCATGGTGGCGAGGTCTGACAGAATGTGGTCCACTGGAGAAGAGAATGGCAAACCATTTCAGTATTCTTGCCTTGAGAACCCCATGAACTGAATGAAAAGGCAAAATGATAGGATACTAAAAGAGTTACTCCCCAGGTCAGTAAGTGCCCAATATGCTACTGGAGATCAGTGGAGAAATAACTTCAGAAAGAATGAAGGGATGGAGCCAAAGCAAAAACAATACCCAGTTGTGGATGTGACTGGTGATAGAAGCAAGGTCTGATGCTATAAAGAGCAATATTGCATAGGAACCTGGAATGTTAGGTCCATGAATCAAGGCACATTGGAGTAGTCAAACAGGAGATGGCAAGAGTGAACATCGACATTCTAAAAATCAGTGAACTAAAATGGACTGGAATGGGTGAATTGAACTCAGATGACCATTATATCTACTACTGCAGACAGGAATCCCTTAGCAGAAATGGAGTAGCCATCTTGGTCAACAAAAGAGTCCAAAATGCAGTACTTGGATGCAATCTCAAAAACGACAGAATGATCTTTGTTCATTTCCAAGGCAAACCATTCAATATCACAGTAATCCAAGTCTATGTCCCAATCAATAACGCTGAAGAAGCTGAAGTTGAACGGTTCTATGAAGACCTCCAAGACCCAAATAAGATGTCCTTTTCATTACAGGGGACTGGAATGCAAAAGTAGGAAGTCAAGAAACATGTGGGGTAACAGGCAAATGTGGCTCATGGACATCACCAGATGGTCAACACTGAAATCAGACTGATTATATTCTTTGCAGCCAAAGATGGACAAGCTCTATACAGTCAGCAAAAACAAGAACGGGAGCTGACTACAGCTCAGATCATGAATCCTTATTGCCAAATTCAGACTTAAATAGAAGAAAGTAGGGGAAACCACTAGACCATTCAGGTATGACCTAAATCAAATTCTTTATGATTATACAGTGGAAGTGAGAAATAGATTTAAGGAACTAGATCTGATAGATGAGTGCCTGATGAATTATGGAATGAGGTTCGTGACATTGTACAGGAGACAGGGATCAAGATTATCCCCGTGGAAAAGAAATGCAAAAAAGCAAAATGGCTGTCTGGGGAGGCCTTACAATAGCTCTGAAAAGGAGAGAAGCAAAAAGCAAAGGAGAAAAGGAAAGATATAAGCATCTGAATGCAGAGTTCCAAAGAATAACAAGAAGAGATAAGAAAGCCTTCCTCAGTGATCAGTGCAAAGAAATAGAGGGAAACAACAGAATGGGAAAGACTAGAGATCTCTTCAAGAAAATTAGAGATACCAAGGGAACATTTCATGCAAAGATGGGCTTGATAAATCACAGAAAGGGTATGGACATAACAGAAGCAGAAGATATTAAGAGGTGGCAAGAATACACAGAAGAACTGTACAAAAAGATCTTCACAATCCAGATCATCACAATGGTGTGATCACTGACCTAGAGCCAGACATCCTGGAATGTGAAGTCAAGTGGGCCTTAGAAAGCATCACTACAAACAAAGCTAGTGGAGGAGGTGGAATTCAAGTTGAGCTATTTTAAATCCTAAAAGATGATGCTGTGAAAATGCTGCACTCAATATACCAGTAAATTTGAAAAACTCAGCAGTGGCCACAGGACTGGAAAAGGTCAGTTTTCATTCCAATCCCAAAGAAAGGCAATGCCAAAGAATGCTCAAACTACTGCACAACTGCACTCATCTCACACGCTAGTAAAGTAATGCTCAAAATTCTCCAAGCCAGGCTTCAGAAATATGTGAACCGTGAACTTCCTGATGTTCAAGCTGGTTTTAGAAAAGGCAGAGGAACCAGAGATCAAATTGCCAACATCTGATGGATCATCGAGAAAGCAAGAGAGTCCCAGAAAAACATCTATTTCTGCTTTCTTGACTATGCCAAAGCTTTTGACTGTGGATCACAATCAACTGTGGAAAATTCTGAAAGAGGTGGGAATACCAGACCACCTGACGTGCCTCTTGAGAAACCTGTATGCAGGTCAGGAAGCAGCAGTTATAACTGGACATGGAACAACAGACTGCTTCCAAATAGGAAAAGGAGTACGTCAAGGCTGTATATAGTCACCCTGCTTATTTAATTTACATGCAGAGTACATCATGAGAAATGCTGGGCTGGAAAAAGCACAAACTGGAATCAAGATTTCTGGGAGAAATATCAATAACCTCAGATATGCAGATGACACCACCCTTATGCCAGAAAGTGAAGAGGAACTAAAGAGCTCTCTGAGGAAAGTGAAAAAAGAGAGTGAAAATGTTGGCTTAAAGCTCAACATTCTGAAAGCAAAGATCATGGCATCTGGTCCCATCACTTCATGGCAAATAGATGGGGAAACAGTGGAAACAGTGTCAGACTTTATTTTGGGGGTCTCCAAAATCACTGCAGATGGTGACTGCAGCCATGAAATTAAAAGACGCTTACTCCTTGGAAGAAAAGTTATGACCAACTTAGATAGCATATTCAAAAGCAGAGACATTATTTTGCCAACAAAGGTCCATCTACTCAAGGCTATAGTTTTTCCAGTAGTCATGTATGGATGTGAGAGTTGGACTGTGAAGAAAGCTGAGCACTGAAGAACTGATGCTTTTGAACTGTGGTGTTGGAGAAGACTCTTGAGAGTCCCTTGGACTGCAAGGAGATCCAACCAGTCCATTTTAAAGGAGATCCATCCTGGGTATTCTTTGGAAGGAATGATGATGCTAAAGCTGAAACTCCAGTCCTTTGGCCACTTCATGCGAAGAGTTGACTCATTAGAAAAGACTCTAAGAAAGCTGTGGTATATATACACAATGGAGTATTACTCAGCCATTAAAAAGAATACATTTGAATCAGTTCTAATCAGGTGGATGGAACTGGAGCTGATTATACAGAGTGAAGTAAGCCAGAAAGAAAAACACAATACAGTATACTAACGCATATATATGGAATTTAGAAAGATGGTAACAATAACCCTGTTTACAAGACAGCAAAAGAGACACTGATGTGTAGAACAGACTTTTGGACTCTGGGAATGGGAGAGGGTGGGATGATTTGGGAGAATAGCATTGAAATATGTATAATATCATATCTGAAACGAGTTCCCAGTCCAGGTACGATGCCTGATAACGGATGCCTGGGGCTGGTGCACTGGGACAACCCAGGGAGGTGGTATGGGGAGGGAGGAGGGAGGAGGGTTCAGGATGGGGAACATATGTATACTGTGGCGGATCCATCTTGATGTATGGCAAAAGCAATACAATATTGTAAAGTTAAGCAAAATAAAATTTAATTTAAAAAAAAAAAAAAAAAGAAAAGACTCTGATGCTGTGAGGGATTGGGGGCAGGAGAAGAATGGGATGACAGAGGATGAGATGGCTGGATGGCATCACCGACTCGATGGACATGAGTTTGGGTGAACTCCGGGAGTTGGTGATGGACAAGGAGGCTTGGCGTGCTGCAATTCATGGGGTCGCAAAGAGTTGGACATGACTGAGAGACTGAACTGAACTGAAGTGATAGATTTACAAAGGCTTTGGTTCAGCCACTAAGATAGAGCCTTAAATTTCTAGTTTTGAAAGGCATCCCCCAAGAGAAGTCTTTTCAGTGTGAGAAAATTACCAGTTATTTTGACTTGGCTGAAAACTCTAGATCATAGCTAGTAAGAGCCCTGAAATCCAAAATACAGAGAACAATACAGAAAGTTTATTGCTGAATTCTTCAAGTAATTCATTCAGGCACTGATAGGTATTTGGATTTCTCCTTCTATCTTACAAAAATTATACAATGCACATCAACATTATAAAAAAATTTACTACTGTACATAAACACTTAATTTAAGATACCCCAGGCAATGGCACCCCACTCCAGTACTCTCGCCTGGAAAATCCCATGGATGGAGGACCCTGGTAGGCTGCAGTCCATGGGATCGCTAAAAGTCGGACATGACTGAGCGACTTCACTTTCACTTTTCACTTTAATGCATTGGAGAAGGCAATGGCAACCTGCTCCACTGTTCTTGCCTGGAGAATCCCAGGGACGGAGGAGCCTGGTGGGCTGTCATCTATGGGGTCGCACAGAGTCGGACACAATTGAAGGGACTTAGCAGCAGCAAGCTAAAGAAGGTATAACTGGTATTATTGCCCTTTGGGATCAGATTATTTATCATTGCAGGGCTGTCCTGTGCCCCATAGGATGTTTAGCATCATCCAGTGAAAAAGTTGTCTTAAAGCTCAACATTCAGAAAATTAAGATCAGGGCATCGGATCCCATCACTTCATGGGAAATAGATGGGGAAACAGTGGAAACACTGTAAGACTTTATTTTGGGGGCTCCAAAATCACTGCAGATGGTGACTGCAGCCATGAAATTAAAAGACGCTTACTCCTTGGAAGGAAAGTTATGACCAACCTAGATAGCATACTCAAAAGCAGAGACATTACTTCGCCAACAAAGGTTCGCCTAGTCAAGGCTATGGTCTTTCCTGTGGTCATGTATGGATGTGAGAGTTGGACTGTGAAGAAGGCTGAGCGCTGAAGAATTGATGCTTTTGAACTGTGGTGTTGGAGAAGACTCTTGAGAGTCGCTTGGATTGCAAGGAGATCCAACCAGTCCATTGTGAAGGAGATCAGCCCTGGGATTTCTTTGGAAGGAATGATGCTAAAGCTGAAACTCCAGTACTTTGGCCACCTCATGCGAAGAGTTGACTCATTGGAAAAGACTCTGATGCTGGGAGGGATTGAGGGCAGGAGGAGAAGGGGACGACAGAGGATGAGATGGCTGGATGGTATCACCGGCTTGATGCACGTGAGTTTGGGTGAACTCCGGGCATTGATGATAGACAGGGAGGCCTAGGGTGCTGCAATTCATGGGGTCGAAAAGAGTCTGACACAACCGAGTGACTGAACTGAACTGAACTGATGGCCTCTACACAACAGATGCCAGTAAAACCTCCCCATGAGTTGTGACAACCAAAACTGTCTCCAGACATTCATAAACGTTCCCTGGGGAGCAATCTCCCCTTGAAAACCACTAATTTAAAACATCTACTTGGACTTATTGGTATTAAGTTTTTAAAATATATTTTACTTTTAAAAGTATCTGACATTGAGCAATCTTTGCACAATTTTAAGTACATTGTCGATATCTTAACAACTCTGACAGATTGTCTTTCATTTATGGCTCATCTTTACCCAAGAAACAGGCAGGTTGAATTTTCTATTAAATATTTTCCTAAACAAGATTCAGGCAAAGTTTTCACCCTGTAGGCACGTAAAGGGAATATTAATCTGAAATATTGCTTGAACAGAGTTTTATAAATAGCTTAGACTTGAAATTAACTCAAGAACAAGAAAATACAGTAAGAAAAAAGGAACTGTAGCAGTTTCTTAACAAGATAAAAGTACAGAAGCTGAAAAATCAAAGTAAAAACTCATAAGTTAAATACAAAGAACCAATAAATATTAAAAGAGAATTTATATTTTTATATTAATAAAAAGATTATAAATCTATATTATCTTTATGGTCAGCAACAGTGGAATTAAAAAGATTTCTACTTTTTAAATCATTATAGAAACTAAAAGATGATGACTCTTGTTGCAAAATGCAGAATAGAAAGCAAATAGCAATAGAAAATAAAAGCATGACAAGATTAAACATTATAATTATGGCAATCAATATCAATCTTTTATATTTAATATCAAAATAATAAAAAGCCTAAGATTTGATGAGAATAAGTAACTCTACAACTTCTGATAAATATACCTAAAATAAAATGACATGGAAATATTTTTTAAAAGAATATGTATAATGCATATAAAGCAAATCAAAAAATAAGAAAGTAAGCTAGTCTGCAGAGTTGACTTTAACTTTTTCTAAAAGGAAGTCATATTTTGAAGTTACAATATTACTGAGTACATATAAGTCTGAATAATGCATCAAGAAAAGTACATACAAAAACACCTTAGGAGATATAAGTAGAAAACTGTCAAAGGACAACTCCATAAGACACCAACCAACTTTAATCAGTTTTCAGTAAGTCAAGCAGACAAAAAGAATAGCAGAGATTTTTAAAGAGAAAGATAAATATTAATGAAAACATATTCAACTTGATAATCTAGAAATGAAGACTTCACCTTCTAAGCATACAAATGAAACATAATGACTAGTTACATAACTGGTCATAGAGAAATTTCTGAGTAATTTTAAAAGGCAAAGTTGTATAAATAAAACTATAGATCACATTCTCTAATAACCATACAACAAAACGTAATTAATAAAAAGTTTGAAAAGAGGCCTATCACCCTGCTTATTTTTAACTTATATATATAGTACATCACATGAAATAGGCTGGATGAAGCTCAAGCTGGAATCAAGACTGCCAGGAGAAATATCAATAACCTCAGATATGCATATGACAACATCCTAATGACAGAAAGCGAAGATGAACTAAAGAGCCTCTTGATGAAAGTGAAAGAAAAGAGTGAAAAAGCTGGCTTAAAATTCAACATTCAAAAATCTAAGATCATGGCATCCAGTCCCCTTGCCACTTCATGGCAAATAGGAAAAAAAAATGGAAATGGTGACAGATTTTATTTTCTTGAGCTCCAAAATTACTGCGGATGGTGACTGTAGGCATGAAATGAAAAGACGCTGCTCCTTGGAAGAAAAGCTATGACAAACCTAGACAGTGTATTAAAAAGAAGAAACATCATCTGTGGCTGATTCATGTCGATGTATGGCAAAAACCACCACCATATTGTAAAGTCATTAGCTTCGAATTAAAATAAATAACAATTTTCTTAAAAAGAAAAACAGAGACATCACTTTGTTGACATAGGTCTGTATAGTCTGTATGTTTTTTTTTTCAGTAGTCATTCATGGATGTGAGAGTTGGACCATAAAGAAGGTTAAGTGCTAAAGAACCGATGCTTTCAAATTACAGTGCTAGAGAAGACTCTTAAGAGTCCTTTGGACAGCAAGGATATCAAACCAGTCAATCCTAAAGGAAATCAACTCTGAATATTCATTGAAAGGACCAAGGCTGAAGCTGAAACTCCAATACTTTGGCCACTTGATGCAAAGAGCTGATTCACTGGAAAAGACCCTGCTGGGAAAGATTGAGGGCAGGAAGAGAGGAGGACACAGAGGATGAAATGATTGGATGGCATCACAAACTCAATAGAGATAAGTTTGTGTAAAGTCCAGGAGATAATGAAGGACAGGGAAGCCTGGTATGCTGTAGTCCGTGTAGACTTTGGGGTCACAAAGTTGGACAAGACTGAGCAACTGAAATGCAACAAATAAAATTAGAAAGTTTGAAACTTTTTTCCTAAAAAATTCCATAAATTTTTCAAAGAAAAAACTAAAAATAAAATAGCAATAAAGAGTTTGCTTTACCAAAACCTTTAGGATTGGTCCCTTTTGGGCTTCCCTGGCAGCTCAGCTGGTAAAGAATCCACCCGCAATGCAGGAGACCCCTAGTTTGATTCCTGGGCCAAGAAGTTCCCTGGAGAAGAGATAAGCTACCCACTCCAGTATTTTTGGGCTTCCCTGGTGGCTGAGATGGTAAAAAATCCTCCTGCAATGTGGGAAATCTGGGTTCAATCCCTTGGTTGCGAAGATTCCCTGGAGAAAGGAACAGCTACCCAACTCCAGTATACTGGCCTGGAGAATTCAGTGGACAGAGGAGCCTGACAGGCTAAAATCTATGAGGTTGCAAAGAGTCCAACAGGACAGAGCAACTTTCACTCAGGATTTAGTGAGTTGGGATTGGTCAAAGGTATATGTATTCAGAGATATTATCATTATTTTTTCATATTTACATTTTAAAATAAATGGAAAAATCCATGAAAAAATTTAAAAAGATGGAAATTTTCTTTAAAAGTAAGTAAAACTAAACAAATACGATGGAAAAACTGTGAATTGAATAAACAAATTCCAAAGCTCCTTTTGTGAAGAAAGAATAATGTTGATGAAATAGACTGTGTGTGTTAGTCGCTCAGTCATGTCTGACTCTGCGACCCCATGGATTGGGGCCCACCAGGCTCCTCTGTCCATGGGATTTTCCAGGCAAGAATACTGGAGTAGGTTGCCATTCCTTTCTCAAGGGATAAAATAGACTAACACTTTCCAAGCTGGTGTTAAGAAAAAGTCAGTAACTGTGCCAAGAAACTCTTCCTCTACACAAATAAGTTCTTTATTTTTAAGTTCTTTAAAACATTAAATAGACCAGGAGTTTTCTCTTTTACTTTAAAACTTCTCAGATCTTTTCTTATGTTAATAAGTACTTTGAATCCTCAAGGAGGGTATTACTGCAATTTACCAAGCTTACTTGCCCTCTTTTTTAGTATTCTGAGAACAGCTTGCAAAATCTTGTACTAGACAAACTTCTAGCAAAACTACTAATGAAAAAAAGCAGAAATAATAAATTAGAAAAATAGAAATAATATATAGAGAAAAATGTGCTAAAATGGAATGCTATGCACAGTCACACATTAATTAAAATGGGAGAACACAACAAGAAAACGCTACCTTCTCATTTTAACTTTGGTTTTAAATCAGGATGTGATATTAATTAGGATTATAAGATGGACGAAAATGTAAGCACAAAATATTTAGCCTAAATCAAATTTTAAGTGAAGATCTATAACTATAATTCATATTGTCCTTTCTCCCGCTAAAAAGATAGGCTGTTTGATGAGAGACAAAGAAATTTCTAGTGTTTCTCTTTTAAAAGTGAGAAGGATAGGGGATTTGTAAGGCAAATGTTAGGCGTTCTTTGGGCAAACTTGGAGAAGAAAAGGGAATTCACCCATTGGGAATGATCCCTACTTCAGTGAGACACAGGGACAGGAACTTCAAATTGCCAAGTCCAGGAAATGGAATGGGGCAGAGGTTATTTGCTCATCAGTCACACAAGGGACATAAACATTAAGATTCAGTCCCTTCTCTGCACACTGGAGGACAAGGAGTCAGGCAGGCACATCCTGAAAGTAAACCCTTCAATATATCTATTATTTTCTTCCCCAAAGAAACCATCAGCCTACAGAGCACAGCAATGAAAAGTCTCCAGATCCAACTATGAGGGAAGCAGGAAAAAAGCAGGTTTAGATGGTAAAATACTTTTTACTTTACTACAACACTTAAGTGTTTGCCATGCTTAATTTGGCCAGTCTTAGGCAATTAAAGGGAAAGAGTAGATAATCACACAGTGTTAATAAATGTAATTTTCTTATATGATACAGACCTAAATATATTTATTATTACATTAATAAATATGTTGATCTCCTTATATGATTTTCTGAAAATAAATTACAACTCTAATTCCAAATCTGACAAAAATTATATAAAATAGAAAAGCCAACTGAAAAAAAAAATGCACAACCTAAAAGCTGAGAATTATTGGGGACAATATGAGGACTTAAGCCAGGGATACAGGCTCTCAGTAGCTCTGAGAGACAGCTCTGAAGAGGGAAGGAAGGATCCAGGATACATAGGAGTTTTTGCAACCAAGACCAGGTAATCAGAACATCAGAAGATTACTGATAATTAAAGACAACCAGACATCTCAAGTTAATGAATTTAACACTTTTCTATGTTATCTTACTTATGCTCAGTCACTTAAGTCATATCCTTCTCTTTGCAACCCCATGGACTGTGGACCGCCTGGCTCCTCTGTTGGTGATGTTTTCCAGATAAAAATACTGGAGTGGGTTGCCATTTCCTTATCCAGGGTATCTTCTCTACACAAGGATTGAACTCATGTCCCCTCTGTCTCCTGCCTTGGCACGTGGATTCTTTACCACTGACCCACCAGGGAAGACCTTTTTCTATGTATAGGAAGATGCAAGAATCAGGGTTTATTAAATTATTCCTTTGATATGCATCTTAGCTCTCTAGGGTCAATATCCTGCTTTTCTCCATCCTGAATCCCCTCAGGTCCACAAGTGAGAAGGAGGGAAACTGTAGTGCCTGACTGCTAGATGGTGGGGCATCCTGTTTCTATCCTGAGTTCTCTTAAGGCTCACTGTTAGGGCAGCTGTAATGTGATGGCTTAAAGGCTATAACACCATTTGTGACTGATATAGCAGGCAACATTTTTCATTGACAAAGCCAATCTCCTTTATGAAAATAGACATAAAAATCTAAGTGAAACATCAGAAAACAGAATATATTAGAACAACCCACCCCAGTCAGAGTTTTTTGCAATATCTTTTAAATAAAAAATTATTTCAAGTCAAAACAACATTTGATAAAACTAATTAAAGGCTAATTAAGGCTTAACATATTGAATCTGCAAGTGTAGAAGTATAGTCATTTACACGCTCAAGTAGGCACATGTACCATCATGCAGTGATACAGAGCCATTCCCTTAAAAGTCAGAGGAAAGAGATAGCTAAAGGTATTGTTATGTAACAATAAACTAGAAATTCTTAACTTTTACTATACACATGTGAATAAATTAAGATATGTAAACTCTGAAAATGCAAACATCATATATAAGTTATATTGTATATTCAGAAAAAATGAAAGGATCACCTGAACTGTTATTTGAGAGGTAAGCAAAATGGCCAGAAACAATATACATATACAACAAATGAACAGTTCTTATACTCCAGCAATAACAACTTTAAAATACTATTAAAAGGCAATTCATCCACAGTAGTAATAAAAGCATTGTTTATATAGGAATGACTATAATAAAAAGAATATTACCAATATATTAATATTGGTAGAGCTGAAAGCTCTTCTTAGTTCCTTATCTTTGAAGAAATGCTTTCAGCTTTTTACCACTGACTGTGATGTTGGTTGTAGAATCATTTTATCATGTAGCAAATATATCCACTTTTATACTGCCTGAAAATGTGTGAAAGAATGAATCTGGGAAAAATGAAAATATTAGAGGTGATAATTCAGAGAAGAAAAAGAAATAAAAACAATCCAAATTGGAAAGAAGTAAAACTGTCACTGTTTGCACATGACTGATACTATATATAGAAAATCCTAAAAGCATTACCAAAAACCTTAGAACTCATCAATGAATTCAGTAAAGTTGCAGGATATAGAATTAGAAGTATATATACTTCTAATATTAATAATAATATATATACTAATAATATATATACTGTATATAATATATAGGCTATGCTATGCTAAGTCACTTCAGTCGTGTCCGACTCTGTGTGACCCCATAGACGGCAGCCCACCAGGCTTCCCCGTCCCTGGGATTCTCCAGGCAAGAACACTGGAGTGGGTTGCCATTTCCTTCTCCAATGCATGAAAGTGAAAAGAGAAAGTGAAGTCGTTCAGTCATGTCCGACTCTTAGCGACCCCATGGACTGCAGCCTACCAGGCTCCTCCATCCGTGGGATTTTCCAGGCAAGAGTACTGGAGTGGGGTGCCATTGCCTTCTAAGATATAATATATATAATTACATATATTATATAATAATTATATATACTATATAGTAATATATAGAAATTGAAGAAATTGAAGACTGAATTTGAAGAAAGTAGAGAAAACTACTAGACCATTCAGGTATGACCTAAATCAAATCCCTTATGATTATACAGTGGAAGTGAGAAATAGATTTAAGGGCCTAGATCTGATAGATAGAGTGCCTGATGAACTATGGAATGAGGTTTGTGACATTGTACAGGAGACAGGGATCAAGACCATCCCCATGGAAAAGAAATGCAAAAAAGCAAAATGGCTGTCTGGGGAGGCCTTACAAATAGCTGTGAAAAGAAGAGAAGCGAAAAGCAAAGGAGAAAAGGAAAGATATAAACATTTAAATGCAGAGTTCCAAAGAATAGCAAGAAGAGATAAGAAAGCCTTCTTCAGTGATCAATGCAAAGAAATAGAGGAAAACAACAGAATGGGAAAGACTAGGGATCTCTTCAAGAAAATCAGAGATACCAAAGGAACATTTCATGCAAAGATGGGCACAATAAAGGACAGAGATGGTGTGGACCTAACAGAAGCAGAAGATATTAAGAAGAAGTGGCAAGAATACACAGAAGAACTGTACAAAAAAGAGCTTCAAGACCCAGATAATCATGATGATGTGATCACTGACCTAGAGCCAGACATCTTGGAATGTGAAGTCAAATGGGCCTTAGAAAGCATCACTAGGAACAAAGCTAGTGGAGGTGATGGAATTCCAGTGGAGCTATTCCAAGTCCTGAATGATGATGCTGTGAAAGTGCTGCACTCAATATGCCAGCAAATGTGGAAAACTCAGCAGTGGCCACAAGATTGGAAAAGGTCAGTTTTCATCCCAATCCCAAAGAAAGGCAATGCCAAGGAGTGCTCAAACTACCGAACAATTGCACTCATCTCACATGCTAGTAAAGTAATGCTCAAAATTCTCCAAGCCAGGCTTCAGCAATATGTGAACCGTGAACTTCCTGATGTTCAAGCTGGTTTTAGAAAAGGCAGAGGAACCAGAGATCAAATTGCCAACATCCGCTGGATCATGGAAAAAGCAAGAGAGTTCCAGAAAAACATCTATTTCTGCTTTATTGACTATGCCAAAGCCTTTGACTGTGTGGATCACAATAAACTGTGGAAAATTCTGAAAGAGATGGGAATACCAGACCACCTGATCTGCCTCTTAAAAAATCTGTATGCAGGTCAGGAAGCAACAGTTAGAACTGGTCATGGAACAACAGACTGGTTCCAAATAGGAAAAGGAGTACGTCAAGGCTGTATATTGTCACCATGTTTATTTAACTTATATGCAGAGTACATCATGAGAAATGCTGGACTGGAAGAAACACAAGTTGGAATCAAGATTGCCGGGAGAAATATCAATAACCTCAGATATGCAGATGACACCACTCTTATGGCAGAAAGTGAAGAGGGGCTAAAAAGCCTCTTGATGAAAGTGAAAGTGGAGAGTGAAAAGGTTGGCTTAAAGCTCAACATTCAGAAAACGAAGATCATGGCATCTGGTCCCATCACTTCATGGGAAATAGATGGGGAAACAGTGGAAACAGTGTCAGACTTTGTTTTTCTGGGCTCCAAAATCACTGCAGATGGTGACTGCAGCCATGAAATTAAAAGACGCTTGCTCCTTGGAAGGAAAGTTATGACCAACCTAGATAGCATATTCAAAAGCAGAGCATATTCAAAAGCAGAGACATTACTTTACCAACAAAGGTTTGCCTAGTTAAGGCTATGGTCTTTCCTGTGGTCATGTATGGATGTGAGAGCTGGACTGTGAAGAAGGCTGAGCGCCGAAGAATTGATGCTTTTGAACTGTGGTGTTGGAGAAGACTCTTGAGAGTCCCTTGGACTGCAAGGAGATCCAACCAGTCCATTCTGAAGGAGATCAATCCTGGAATTTCTTTAGAAGGAATGATGCTAAAGCTGAAACTCCAGTATTTTGGCCACCTCATGCGAAGAGTTGACTCATTGGAGAAGACTCTGATGCTGGGAGGGATTGAGGGCAGGAGGAGAAGGGGACGACAGAGGATGAGATGGCTGGATGGCATCACTGACTCGATGGATGCGAGTCTGAGTGACCTCCGGGAGCTGGTGATGGACAGGGAGGCCTGGCGTGCTGCGGTTCATGGGGTCGCAAAGAGTCGGACACGACTGAGCGACTGATCTGATCTGATCTGATATAGTAATATATAATATACATTATATATTACAGTATGTATTATATTATATATAATATTAACAGTATTATATTGTATATAATAATATTGTGTTATTATATTATAATATAATAACAGTATTATATTATATAATATATACATATACCATATATAAAAGTCTATTGCATTTTTATACATTAAGAATAAGCTATCATAAAGAGAAATTAAGAAAACAATTTCATTTACAATTACACAAAAAAGAATAAAATATCTAGGAATAAATCTAGCCGATGAGGTAAAAGACTCAATACTCAGAAAACTAAAAGACTAATGACTTTTAGTCTTAAAGTCACTTTAAGTCAGAAACTTCTGTCTAAAGTCAGAAACTTAAGATGACACAAACAAATTGAAAGATATACTGTGTTCATGGATTGGGAGAATTAAAATAAAATGGTCATATTAACCAACACAATCTATAGATTCAATGCAATCCCTATCTAAATACCTAAGTCATTTTTCACATAACTAAAACAAATAATTCTAAAATTTGTATGGAAATACAAAAGATCCCAAATAGCCAAATAACCTTATGAAATGAAAACAGGCTGAAGGTATTAAACTTCTGATTTCAAACTATACTACAGCAGTATTGTAATCAAGCCATTATGGTACTGGCACAAAAACAGACACACAGATCAATGGAATAGAATAGCCCAGAAACAAATCCACATGTATATGGTCAATTAATCTGTAAAAAAGCAAGCAAGAATGTACAAAGGGGAAAAGACAGCTTCTTCAATAAACAGTACTGGGAAAACTGGACAGCTAAGTGTAAAAAAATCAAACAGGATTACTTCCTCACACCATGTACAAAAATAAACTCAAATATGGATTAAAGACTTAAATGTGAAACCTAAAACCATAAAAATCCTAGAAGAAAACATAGGTAGTACACTCTTTGACACTGGTCTTAAAATATTTTTGGATTTTTCTCCTGAGGCAAGGGAAACAAAAGCAAAAATAAACAAATGAAAAAAAAAAAAAAAAAAACAAATGAAAAACACAACAAACTAAAAAACTTCTACACAGTGAAGAAAAGTACCAACAAAATGAAAACTCAGCCTAGTATATGGGAGAAGATATTTGCCAATTATATGCCTGATAAAGGGCTAATATCCAAAATATACAAAGAACTTACAACTCAATGTCAAAAAACAACCAATCTGATTTTAAAATGGGCAGAGGATCGGAATAGACACTTTTCAAATAAGACATACAGATCATAAACAGGCACATTAAAAAAAAAAAAAGCTCAACATCACTAACCAACAAGGAAATACAAATCAAAACCACAAAATACCATCTCACACTTGTCAGAATGCCACCTGATATCTATCCTCAAGGACAACAAATAACAAGTGCTGGTCAGAATGCAAATAAAAGAGGGGGGAACCCTTATAACTCCTGGTGGGAATGTAAACTGGTGCAGCAGTTTATTATGGAAAATAGCATGGAGTTTCCTCAAAAAATTAAAAACTATTTTAATTAAAATTTAATTAAAAATTAAAATTAGGACTTCCGGTTAAGATGGCGAAGGATTAGGACGGGGAATACGCTTTCTCCTCCACAAATTCATCAATGGGACATCTGGGCGCCGAGTAAATACCACAAACAGCTTCGGAGTGCTGGCGGAGGACGTCGGACACCCAGAAAAGCAACTCACTGCCTTCTAAAGGAGGTAGGAAAGAATATAGAAGCCAGAGAGAGACAAAGAGGGAGGGGCGGACCTCTGTCCGGGGAAGGGAGTCTTAAAAAGAGAAGTTTCCAAACACCAGGAAACACTCTCCCTGCGGAATCTGCGCCGAATCTGGGAAACACGGAGACTATCATAACAGGGAGGAGAACAGTTGAGCAATTAGAACCCACAGACTGCGGGCCCTGCGGTAACTTCCGCAGCGGAAAAGCACCGCTGCAAACGCCCACATCTGCCATTGGGGAGCCGGGGCTGGGCAGGGAGACGCCTTGGCTGTTCCCACGCGGGACGCTCCGCTGCCGGCGCTCCCCAGAGGGACGCTCCCCCGCAGGACTCTCCCCCACTGGACGCTCCCCCGCCGGCCACTCCCGCGCAGGCGTGCCCCCGCCCGCTGTGCCGGCGGCTCCCACGAGGGCCACCCCATCCCCTCCCCCCACCCGCCCGCCCGCCATTCCCGTCGCCGACCCCTCCCCCTCTGCGGACCTCAGCGCAGACTTCGTTCGCCTGATTGTCTGGAGTGCTGCCTAACTGGAGTAGTTTGGGCCAGCAATCCAGATTGTGCAGCGCCGACCACACGAGTGGCGGGCCTTGGCCCAGAACACCGCCGAACCGTGCACAGAACAAAGAACTATACAGACCAACCACAGAGAAAGGGGCCTATAGGTCTTGAGAAATTTAAGCCGGAACAAGGAACTAGCTGAAAATGAACTGAACCCACAACAATAATAGAGAAACTCTTATATATATTGTTACTATTTTTACCATCATTATTTCCTTTTTTTTTTCTTTTCTTTTTTTAATATATATATATTTTTTAAATTTTTATTATTTTTTAATTGGAAAAAGGAAAACAAAAGTTTTTTTTTCCCTTTTAATTTTTTTTGTTGTTGTTTCTTTTGTTTCTTTTATTTTTTTATTATTATTATTTTTTTTTATCCTCTAGTACTTCTTTAATCTCCACGTTTAGATATAACTTTTGCGACCCTGTTTTGTTTTTTGTTTTTTTTTTTTTTTTTTCCTTTTTGTCCTTTGCTTTTTTCCTTTCCTTTTTTCTTTTCTTTACTGATTACTGACTAGATCTGTCTCTCTCCTTCACACTCCCTCCTTTTATCCTCCTGACCACCTCTGTCTCCTTCCTCCCTTTTTCCTTCTATGTATAATTCCGTGAACATCTCTGAGCAGTCCAGTTGTGGAATGCATTATAGAAGAAGAAGTTTTTGAGACTACTGTAAAAATAAGACCAATAACTGGAACCAGGAGGCTTAAGTCCATACCCTGATCCCACGAAACACTAATTGACAGGAGCTCATTAAAAGCCTCCATACCTACTCTGAAACCAAGCATCACACAAAGACCAGCAAGTTCCACAACAAGACATACCAAGCAAATTCTCCAGAAAAACAAGAACACAGCCTGAGCTCCAATACACAGGCTACACAAAGCGACCCCAAAAGCATAGACATCTCATAACTCACTACTAGACACTCCACTGCACCCCAGAGAAAAGAAATCCAGCTCCACCCACCAGAACACCGATACAAGCTTCCATAAACAAGAAACCTCGACAAGCCACCGGTAAAAACCCACATATAGTGCAGAAACGCCACAATAAAGAGAACTCCACAGACTACCAGAATACAGTAAAGACGCCCCAAACTTAGCAATTTAAACAAGATGAAAAGACAGAAGAATTCCCAGCAGGTAAAGGAACAGGATAAAAGCCCACCAAACCAAACAAAAGAGGAAGAAATAGCGAACCTACCTGATAAAGAATTCCGAATAATGATAGTGAAATTAATCCAAAATCTGGAAAGCAAAATGGAATCATGGATAAATAGTCTGGAGAAAAGCATTGAGAAGATGCAAGAAAGATTTAACAAGGACCTAGAAGAAATAAAAAAGAGTCAATATATAATGAATAATGCAATAAATGAGATCCAAAACACTCTGGAGGCAACAAATAGTAGAATAACAGAGGCAGAAGATAGAATTAGCGAATTAGAAGATAGAATGGCAGAATTAAAGGAATCAGAGGAGAAAAAAGAAAAACGAATTGAAAGAAATGAGGACAATCTCAGAGACCTCCAGGACAATATTAAACGTTACAATATTCGAATCATAGGAGTCCCAGAAGAAGAAGACAAAAAGAAAGACCATGAGAAGATACTAGAGGAGATAATAGTTGAAAACTTCCCTAAAATGGGGAAGGAAATAATCACTCAAGTCCAAGAAACCCAGAGAGTCCCAAATAGGATAAACCCAAGACGAAACACCCCAAGACACATATTAATCAAATTAACAAAGATCAAACACAAAGAACAAATATTAAAAGCAGCAAGGGAAAAACAACAAATAACACACAAGGGAATTCCCATAAGGATAACAGCTGATCTTTCAATAGAAACTCTCCAAGCCAGGAGGGAATGGCAAGACATACTTAAAGTGATGAAAGAAAAGAACCTACAGCCCAGATTATTGTACCCAGCAAGGATCTCATTCAAATATGAAGGAGAAATCAAAACCTTTACAGACAAGCAAAAGCTGAGAGAATTCAGCACCACCAAACCAGCTCTCCAACAAATACTAAAGGACATTCTCTAGACAGGAAACACAAAAAGGATATATAAATTCAAACCCAAAACAACAAAGTAAATGGCAACGGGATCATATTTATCATTAATTACCTTAAATGTAAATGGGTTGAATGCCCCAACCAAAAGACAGAGACTGGCTGAATGGATACAAAAACAAGACCCCTCCATATGAATGAAACTAGAACACTTTCTAACACCATACACAAAAATAAACTCAAAATGGATTAAAGAGCTAAATGTAAGACCAGAAACCATAAAACTCCTAGAGGAAAACATAGGCAAAAAACACTCTCTGACTTACATCACAGCAGGATCCTCTATGACCCACCTCCCAGAATATTGGAAATAAAATCAAAAATGAACAAATGGGACCTAATCAAACTTAAAAAGCTTTTGCACAACAAAGGAAACTATAAGCAAGGTGAAAAGACAGCCTTCAGAATGGGAGAAAATAATAGCAAATGAAGCAACTGACAAACAACTAATCTCAAAAATATACAAGCAACTTCTACAGCTCAATTCCAGAAAAATAAATGACCCAATCAAAAAATGGGCCAAAGAACTCAATAGACATTTCTCCAAAGAAGACATACAGATGGCTAACAAACACATGAAAAGATGCTCAACATCACTCATTATCAGAGAAATGCAAATCAAAACCACTATGAGATACCATTTCACGCCAATCAGAATGGCTGCTATCCAAAAGTCCACAAGCAATAAATGCTGGAGAGGGTGTGGAGAGAAGG
Source organism: Tragelaphus eurycerus (assembly GCA_935064755.1). Taxonomy (NCBI): domain Eukaryota; kingdom Metazoa; phylum Chordata; class Mammalia; order Artiodactyla; family Bovidae; genus Tragelaphus; species Tragelaphus eurycerus. Next base: position 574,671 of record CAKXYN010000057.1, on the reverse strand, counting down.
GAACCCTCTTGCACTGTTGGTGGGAATGCAAACTAGTACAGCCACTTTGGAGAACAGTATGGAGATTCCTCAAAAAACTGCGAATAGAACTGCCTTATGATCCAGCAATCCCACTGCTGGGCATATACACTGAGAAAACCAGAATTGAAAGAGACACCTGTACCCCAATGTTCATAGCAGCACTGTTTGCAATAGCCAGAACGTGGAAGCAACCTAGATGTCCATCCACAGATGAATGGATAAGCAAGCTGTGGTACATATACACAATGGAATATTACTCAGCCATTAAAAAGAATACATTTGAATCAGTTCTAAGGAGGTGGATGGAACTGGAGCCTATTATACAGAGTGAAGTAAGCCAGAAACAAAAACACAAATACAGTATACTAACGCATATATATGGAATTTAGAAAGATGGTAAAAAATAACCCTATTTACGAGACAACAAAAGAGACACTGATGTATAGACCAGACTTTTGGACTCTGGGACCAGGAGAGGGTGAGATGATTGGGGAGAATAGCATTGAAATATGTATAATATTATATCTGAAATGTATTAATTGTTCAAACTAAACACTATCATGTTACAATTTGTTCATACTAGATGTTTGTAATGTTTCTGATAATCAATAAAAGAGATTCTTGATCAAAAAAAAAAAAATTAAAATTAAGAACTATGACACAATTCAGTAATTGCCCTTTTTCTGAAGAAAGCAAAAACATTAATTAATTCAAAGAGATATATGCACCCCTATGTAGAATGCAGCATTATTTATAATAGCCAAGATACAGAAGCAACCTAAGTGTCCATCAATAGATAACGGAGATGTGGTATATGTATACAGTTAAATATTAATCAATCATAAAAAATGAAATTTGCCATTTGTGACAACATAGATGGATTTAGAGAGTATTATGTTAAGTGAAATAAGTCAGAGAAAGACAGATACTGTATGATCTCACTTATATGTGAAATCTAGGAAACAAAACAACATGAAAAGAGACTCATAGATCCAGAGAACAAATATGGTTGCCAAATGGGAAGGCAGTGGGAGTAGGTGGAGGAAACTGGTAAAGGGGATTAAAAGTATAAACCTCCAGTAACATAATAAATAAATACTATAATGGAATATAGAGCAGAAGTAATATAGTCAATAACATTTTAATAAATTTGTATGAGGACAGATGATTAATGAATGTATCATAGTGATCATTTCATAATGTACTTAGATGTCAAATCATTATGTAGTATACCTGAAATAGTATTGTACATCAACTATGTTTCAATTTAAAAAATTTAAGCATAGACAAGTCAGTCCTTTACTTAAAACCTATTCCCAATTCTAAGTGTTTGACTGTGTCTATCTTAAAACACTGAATGAATTTTTTTCCAATTCTCCCAATACCATGCCAAATGATCCATTCTCCCTGCTATATTTTCCCCTCAACTTTTTAATTAAAATTCTGTACCTTAAGCCTCAATTTTTTATTTCTCCTTTTCTATATCCCATACCAAAGGCCTTTCTAAAGAAAAAAAAATCCAAAAATGTTTTGTATTTTCTTTCAGTTAAAAAATTAAAATTGCCATCCTATTGCCATTCTTAGGGGAATTGTTTGTTACATCAAAAATGTGATAAACCAAACTTTTAAAATAATTTTGGTCACAGTCTCTAAGTAAACAAAACCTCTAATGGAATAACCCATATCTCATTTCTGTTATCCTGACACAAATACACACTTAATCCTCTGTCTTGGTACTATTACTGTTTCTTTTAATAAACACTAGCCAAAGTTTTAATTTTTTCCCCAAACCTCAAAATATAGATGAATAATTTTACAGTCTGTGATTTTTAGCACAATTACCCCTCACTGAATACTTCCTGTCACCATATGCCTCTGTTAAGGCCAAATAGAACATTTCTTGGCTTGCTCCCTTTCTGCAATCTATTGTCTGGCATTTTTCTCACCACCTCCTGGCCTTCTGTATTTTTGGAGAGCTGCTCCAATCTGATCGAGTCTCAGCTCTTCCCACGCATGTGTTCCTGGTTTTTCCAATGGATCTTGAATGTCAATCAATGGGCTAAGTTCTCATTCAATGTGTTTGCCTTGCTGCCAGCTGATACTTGTGTTTTAAGCCAACATACGTATTACTTTCTGTATCTATTATTCTAAACAACTGTTGCATCTGTATCTTCTGTCTTAAAGGTGTAGAGAACAAGAAACTTAGTTCCCCTCAGAATTTTATTCCAACAGTGAGTATAACAGTGTGTGTGTATGCTAAGTCACTTCAGTCATGTCCGACTCATTGCAAACCTGTGGACTGTAGCCTATCAGGCTCCTCTGTCCATGGGATTCTCCCAGCAAGAATAATGGAGTGGTTTTGCCATGCCCTCCTCTGGGGGATCGTCCCAACCCAGGGATCAAACCCAAGTCTTATGTCTCCTGCATAAGAATAGGTGGGTTCTTGACCACTAGCACCACCTGGGAAGCCCAAGTGTAACAGTATCATATGAATTTGATCCTTAAAGTCCTTCATAACTTACATTCAGTGAAATATCTTACACAGAACCATGGGGGGAAATATCAGACTTTGTTAATACTGAGTAGAAAATGATTTATGGGCCTGACTTGACTTTTCTCATCCACCATAAATTACTTATTAAGTGTCCACCATGTTCCAGGCATTATTCCAGGGGCTCAAGAGTCAACATATTAAAGTTTTTATTAAAGAGACAACATATTAAAGTTACAACAGAAGTTACAGAACTTACAGCCCTAGACACTTTTGGATGAGTTAAATGGTGACGTTTCTCCCTTATACTGACATTATCTACTTATTTTAGTGCTCTTTTCTACATAGCTTTTTCTGAAATAAAATCTAGGATGTTCTAAATTTAATGTACTTGTTGCCATTGAAAAACACAAAGCCAGTGATGAAAAACTCTAATTGCCAATAAATATTTGTTTATGACTGAATAAGTGAATAGCTCCTAGCTCTACTGTTCATTAGTTTTGCAACTCTAAAGCTAATTAGAAAAAAAAAATAAAGCTAATTAGTCCCTCTGAGTTTGTTTTCTTATCTCTAAAGTAAAATTTCCACCTCAATAGATTATTGTATTAAAGAAGGTAATAATCCACATCAAGTCCCAGCCCATAAATGTTGCTCAATAATATAGTTCTACATGTACCTATCCCTGGTGGCTCAGACGGTAAAGCATCTGTCTACAGCGTGAGAGACCTGGGTTCAGTCCCTGGGTTGGGAAGATGTCCTGGAGAAGAAAATGCAACCCACTCCAGTATCCTTGCCTGGAAAATCCCATGGACGGGGGAACCTGGTAGGCTACAGTCTATGGGATCGCAAATAGTTGGACACAACTAAGCGACTTCACTTTCTTTTCTTTCATATATACCTACAGCTGATTCATGTTGATATATGGCAGAAACCAACACAATACTGTAAAGCAATTATCCTCCAATTAAAAATAAATTTTAAAATAAGAAAAAAATAATATAGCTGTCTCTAAATCAAATGTCATTCAATAATATCAAGAAAACCATATTTCACTGAGTCCAAACATTTTCCTATGGCTGCATATGCCTTTTAGGAAATTCACTCATTTAAAAAAAAGTTCAAATTAAACAGAATGGACAGTTTTCCAATTTCCATAATCATCAACACCACAACTGCCACTCACCCTGTACCAGCTACCCCATTCCATATTATCTTCAAGTCTGAGAAAATGCCCTATCTCTCTGCCTCTTGAATTCAGTGGTCAATTTACACCTTTTATAAGAAACCTACCAGCTTTCCAAATAAAATCCAATCCCTATTCTGAAACATTACAATGAAGAAAGCATCATCCAATAAGGTGAAATGAAATCAGATGGCAGAGTTTCAGCTCTGTTTTTCTGAACTCCCATTCACTTTGACTCACTCAGACTTTTAAAAAAGTCGGACTTTGTTAATACTGAACAGAAAACGATTTACAGTTCTGACTTTTCTTGTCTACCATAAATTATTTATTAAGTGCCCACTGTGCCTCAAGCACGGTTCTGGGTGCTGAGGATACAGTGCTGGAAAAGACAGACAAAATGCCTACCTGTGCAAGCAGAAGGCCTAACATGATGTGTGACTGCAAAACAGGGTGATGAACAGGCAGCTGTGGGTTTACTAGAGTCTATATAGCCAATCTAAGCCAGACCTTGGGAACTGGAGGAATCTTACCTACTCTGAAATCTAAAGAGTAAGAAAGCTAATCAGACAAAGATAGGAAGAGTAGACTGTGAAGAGGGAAACAGCATGTGCAAAGCCTGGAACTGGAGTGTTTGGGGGCTGTGCAGACAAAGTTATATGGAAGGGCTTAAACTGCCTATTGCATTTCCTTCCCTTGCTGGTTTCCAATCTGTTACCCCAAAGCCTCTAACTTCCCATGTGTGAGTGCTTCACCATGCCATGAGCTGTGCTAATGAAAACTGGAAAAAGTATTCTGTGTCCTCACGTGGAAGCAAGAGTGAGGAGAGCAGGCCCCTGGAACCAGGCCTGTGATGGCAGCTGGACTGCAGACAGCCACCAGGGGAGCAAAGTGGAGGGAGGCAGGCAGAGTCAGGACCAGGCTTGGTTACACCTTCTGTGCATATACTTTTCCCTCCATCACACAGCATGGAAGATCAGGCTGAGTTGTACTAAAAAAACCAGAGTTTCCCTGCACTGAACTGGAAGGCACTGACTTGGTCTCAAAGTTATGGCTGAGCTAGCACAGTAGTATGGATGGTGGCCAAGATGGCAGGGAATACAGATGAGAATGTGCTCACCTGGACCAGCACCTAAGTCTCAAAAAAAGCATGAATGCCATGCATAGAACTAGAGAACTCAAGCCAAGTTCATATTCTCTCTATTTTATATCTACTGTTCAAATCTAGTGGATCTAGATCCTAAAAAAAAAAAAGAAAAAACTAAACTACACACTCAACCAAAGAGTCTGTCTTCTTTGAGGGCTTATATATAATAGCATGGTGGAGTTTATCTAGTCTTCCCTGACAGCTCAGTTGGTAAAGAATCTGGCTGCAATGCAGGAGACCCCAGTTCAATTCCTGGATGGGGAAGATCTGCTGGAGAAGGGATAGGCTACCCACTTCTATTCACTCCAGTATTCTTGGGCTTCCCTTGTAGCTCAGCTGGTAAAGAATCCACCAGCAATGCGGGAGACCTTGTTTTGATCCCCAGGTTGGGAAAATCCCCTGGTGAAAGGAACAGCTACCCACTCCATTATTCTGGCCTGGAGAATTCCATGGACTACATAGTCTATGGGGTCGCAAAGAGTTGGACACCACTGAGCAACTCTCACTTTCATTTTAACTTTTTAATGAAATTTAGTTCATTTCTCCCATTTTATTTATAAGGCAGACAAAGGACTTATTCATGACAATTTTGATCTATACAACATTATTATCTACAAAATTGAAATTATGCACTTTCAAGTTATGAAATAACTAGGTGATGCTGGGGGACCAGAAGGCTTCCCTGGAGGCTCAGATGATAAAGAATCCACAGTGCAATGCAGAAGACCTGGGTTCAATCCCTTGATTGGGAAGATCCCCTGGAGGAAGACATAGCAACACACTACAGTATTCTTCCCTGGAGAATCCCCATGGACAGAGGAGCCTGGTGGGCTACAGTCCATGAGGTCACGAAGAGTTGGACATGACTGACCGAGTAAACACAGCACAGCACAGGGGACCAGAGACAGACACAGACTACAAATGTTCACTCAAAAGTTTGTATTTCTGAAAATTTAAGCATTATTATTGTTAATATTGTTAATTACCTCAAAACATATCTTCAAGGAAAATAACACTGAGAAAATATTAAAGACTGTGGTAACAGCTACCTTAAATAATGATGCTTTCATTTTGCTATATTTAATCCAGGTGGTAAAATAATTTATTAAAATTACCTTCCGGGTAGCAGGGTAGTTTTAAAAGACAACTCAAGTAAGTGATGGACAGGGAGGCCTGGTGTGCTGCGGTTCACGGGGTCGAAAAGAGTCAGACACGACTGAGAGACTGAACTGAACTGAACAAGTCAGTTCTTACATAATCATTCCCTAGAAAACAACTTGGAGAAGGCAATGGCACCCCATTCCAGTACTCTTGCCTGGAAAATCCCATGGATGGAGGAGCCTCGTTGGCTACAGTCCATAAGGTCGCTAAGAGTTGGACACGACTGAGCAACTTCACTTTCACTTTTCACTTGCATGCATTGGAGAAGGAAATGGCAACCCACTCCAGTATTCTTGCATGGAGAATCTCAGGGATGGGGGAGCCTGGTGGGCTGCTGTCTCTAGGGTCGCACGGAGTCGGACACGACTGAAGCGACTTAGCAGCAGCAGCAGCAGAGAACAACTTATACAATCCTATCTGTTACCCCCACATCAGAAGAAGCAGATTAGCTCACCACCACAGAAACCTGTTAAAAACTTTCTGCAAAGGTTTTCCCAGTCAGGAAGTCAATAATGCAGAGAAACTTCCAGGTTTGGCACTATTAACTTTTTCACTGATTTTAGCTGTTAAAGATTTGTGATCAGCAAGACTAAGGATGTAACAAAGATTCTAGACCAATGTTTCCTTCAAACATATTAATTTGGAGTTAACTTATAACATAGAGGTAATAACTGGAAAACTCATCTTAGTGTTAACATTGCTACAAAAATTGGCTTCTTGTCCTTCCAATCTGGCACTTACTCTTTGCAACCCCATGGACTGAAGATGGGAGAGTTAAATAAAAAGATTTGTATTTTGTATTGATATGTTCTAGCAACTCTAAGTATTGAAAGCTTTTGTAAAGGCCAGGGAGAAAAAGACCATATAGTAGTTACTTGATTTTTGACAAGACATAGTATTACGTGATAACCTTGAAGAAGGACAAAAATGTTCTTTTGGTTTTCCTCCTACCTGATTCATGTTCCATTCCTTCACAATTTCTTATATTGTCTCTTCTTGATTTTCTTGACTTCTAAATGTGAGGGTCCCAGATAGAATACAAAGAAGAACTATACAAAAAAGACCTTCACGATCCAGATAATCATGATGGTATGATCACTCACCTAGAGCCAGACATCCTGAAATGTGAAGCCAAGTGGACCTTAGGAAGCCTCACTACAAACAAAGCTAGTGGAGGTGATGGAATTCCTGATGGAATAGTTGAGCTAATTCAAATCCTAAAAGATGATGCTGTCAAAGTGCTGCACCCAATATGTCAGCAAACTTGAAAAACTCAGCAGTGGCCACAGGACTGGAAAGAATCAGTTTTCATTCCAGTCCCTAAGAAGAGCAATGCCAAAGAATGCTCAAACTACCACACAATTGCACTCATCTCACATGCTAGTAAAGTAATGCTCAAAATACTCCAAGCCAGGCTTCAACAATACATGAACTGTAAACTTTCACATGTTCACGCTGGATTTAGAAAAGGCAGAGGAACCAGAGATCAAATTGCCAACATTGGCTGGGTCATCAAAAAAGCAAGAGAGTTCCAGAAAAACATCTATTTCTGCTTTATTGACTATGCCAAAGCCTTTGACTATGTGAATCACCACAAACTGTGGAAAATTTTTACAAAGATGAGAATACCAGACCACCTGACCTGCCTCTTGAGAAATCTGTATGCAGGTCAAGAAGCAACATTAGAACTAGACATGGAACAATAGACTATTTCCAAATTGGGAAAGGAGTACCTCAAGGCTGTATATTGTCACCCTGCTTATTTAACTTATATGCAGAGGACATCATGAGAAATGCTGGACTGGGTGAAGCACAAGCTGGAATCAAGATTGCTGGGAGAAATATCAATAACCTCAGATATGCAGATGACACCACCCTTATGGCAGAAAGCAAAGAAGAGCTAAAGGGCCTCTTGATGAAAGTGAAAAAAGAGAGTGAAAAAGTTGGCTTAAAACTCAACATTCAGAAAACTAAGATTGTGGCATCTGGTCCCATCACTTCTTCGCAAATAGATGGGGAAACAGCAGAAACAGTGACAGACTTTATTTTGAGGCTCCAAAATCACCGCAGATGGTGACTGCAGCCATGAAATTAAAAGACGCTTGCTACTTGGAAGAAATGTTATCACCAACCTAGACAGCATATTAAAAAACAGAGACGCTACTTTGCCAACAAAGGTCCATCTAGTCAAAGCTATGGTTTTCCCAGTAGTCATGTATGGATGTGAGATTTGGACTATAAAGAAAGCTGAGAGTTGAAGAAATGATGCTTTTGAACTGAGATGTTGGAGAAGACTCTTGAGAGTCCGTTGGACAGCAAAGAGATCCAACCAGTCCATCCTACAGGAAATCAATCCTGAATATTCAGTGGAAGGACTGATGCTGAAGCTGAAACACCAATACTTTGGCCACCTGATTCAAAAAACTGACTCATCTGAAAAGACTCTCATGTTGGGAAAGATTGAAGGCAGGAGGAGAAGGGGACAACAGAGGATGAGATGGTTGGATGGCACCACGAACTCAATGGACTTGAGTTTGAATAAACTCTGGTAGTTGGTGATGGACAGGGAGGCCTGCTGTGCTGCAGTCCGTGGGGCTGTAAGGGGTTGGACACGACTAGGCGACTGAACTGAACTTGACTGACTCAGGAGAAACGAGTTCCATCCCTGGATCAGGAAGATCCCCTAGAAGAGGAAATGGCAATCTACTCCACTACTCCTGCCTGAAAAGTCCCATAAACAGAAGAGCCTGGTGGGCTATAGTCCAAAGAGTCTCAAAAAGTCACTATGATTCACTTCAAAATGCAAATATTATCATCCGCAAATGACCAACTATTGGTGCAGTCATGTGACATGGTACTTTTTAAGCTCAGTTTTATTTCTGGGTACATTTTTCTGATTCACTTTACCATACACACACACACACATATGTATATATATACGGCCACCCAGGTTATTTTTGCCAACATTTCTTTGGATAAACAGTACAAACCAATTTGGATTTTATCAAACTACTGTAACGATGGAGCCAGGCAGTCTTCAAAGGAACACTTTTCAGCTTTTTAACACACACACAATTTATTCAGAAAAAATATTCTTACCTTCCTGACTGCATTACTGTTGTTATTTTTCTTACATAAAAGCTATTCTTAGAAGTCTAACAAATTTTGTTTTTCAAATAAGAACATCTGGCTTTGGGTTGGATACAACTACACTTATTATTTAAATTCACCCTTCTTTAAGGCAGGTCATCCTATTCATTACAAGACTCTTTAAAATTTATAACTTTGCTTTTATTTATAATTAAAAAAAACTTTCTTTGGAACAAAATATATATTACCGAAAAAGGCAGAACTATTTTCAAAATATGTTCATCTGACCAATTTGATACATAAAGCCTCTTCAAGGAATAATTCCTCAAGTTATTTTAGGAGAACCAATGAAAGAGTAAAAGCTTAAAATGCAAATTACACACTTTTAAAAATTCTAAATCCTTAATGATTTTATTTTGCTATTCTATTCTAGGAAAAGTAAACAAAGCTTTCAAGAAATAATAAAGCTAAGACTTTCTTTCCCAGTAAGCTATAAGCAAGTTCAGAAAATGTTTCAAACTGAACATTCTTCTTACCCATATTAGAAACAGTATTCTCCAAGTGCTATTAATAATTTAACTTAGAATCATAAATATGCATGAATGGAAGATCACTTGCCATGTCCCAATGCTCAGAAAGACTTTGGACTACACTTTTCAGAAAAATAAATGTTTAGTATCTCTAGGCACGTCTATGCCACATGCTTTAAGGAAGATGAAGACTTTAGTGGTAGCTTCCTGGACTCTGGGCTGCACTGGTTTGCTGCTCCTTTGTGTTCCCACGGCAGTATCCCATAATATGCATGGTGTGCCATAATTATCTGTTAACAAGTCAGTTTCCCACATAAAAGTTTCCAAGCCATTTTAGTCATCCCTGCTTTTTCATTTGAGAAAACAAGCTCAGAAAGGTTAAGTAACTAGCTTAACGTCTCAAAAGTAGTAAGTGATAAAGCCAGGATTAGATTAAGAGACATCTGATTACAAAGTCCCTCAGACTCTCATTATATGTTATATGTCAATTAAATTTCAATTAAAAGAGGCAGAGATTGAGAGATAGAGAGCCTGCTAAGAAGTTTGACCAGCGTACAGGCAGATCACTGGAGGGTTTTGAGCAGAGGAAGTGTCGAGATCTATGTTTGGCAGAAAACATTCTTCAACAGTGGGGAGAATGGGGAAGGAGGACATGCTGATTGGAGGCTGGTAAGCCAATAAGGAGCCTGGAGCATTAACCAAGCTAGACATAGAGGAGCAGGCCCCAGAACTTCTCCTTGATGTAGCAATTCAAATACAGCACTTTTTAATTTTTTTATCTTTTCATATGTTTTCAATGTGAAGAAAAATACTTGCCCTGCTTGCCTCATGGGCTGTTGTTATGGCTAAGACAGCACACAGTGGCAGGGCTGACTGCATGAACTGGGTATGCGGCACAGACTTGGGGCTAAGAAAGTCTAGGTGCCAACACTGTCTTCTCTGCTTCCTCTGTGAAACTTTGGGCAAGTTATGTCACCTCTCTGTGCCTCGGTTTCCTAATATGTGGAATAGAGGTATATTGGTGCCTAATTCACAGTTTGTTGAGAGGATTTAATGAAAGAATGTCTGTTTTATTTATGGCCTTATTTCTAGCATCTAGAATTGTGCCTGGTATTTAGTAAGTGCTTATTAATGTTAAAATTAATTTGAAAATTAGAAAGGACTATGTAATTGTAATGAGTTCCGCTTCTTTTACAAGACGATTTTGGCTATCTGAGAGCTTCCCAGATGGCTCAGTGGTAAATAATCTGCCTGTCAATTCAGGAGACACAGGTTAGATCCAACAGTCAGGAATAGCCCCTGGAGGAGGAAATGGAAACCTATTCCAGTATTCTTACCCAGAGAATCCCATGGACAGAGGAGCCTGGCAGGCTACAGTCCATAGGGTCACAAAGAGTCGGACACAACTGAATCACTGAGCACTCATATGTAATTGTGAGGAGTCACTGTAACTATAAAATGTATTTAATGTCTCCAATTTCCCCCACTAACACTATACTAAAAAAATTCCACCATCTTTGTTAATAGCACATCTATTCTGTTAAACATAAAAAGGAAGTTTACACCCTTCTGTTTCTTTCTTAACTTTTACATTATGTGCTCTATTCTTTCAAACAAAACCCCATCTGTTGAATGTATTTGTAAACCCTAAGTTTCAGGCTGGCTCAGACCCAAATGCCCTCCAGCATCACCTAACACCTGCTGTGCTCGTGGACAGATACTGTTTCACCAGAAGAGCTGTCCCTTGGGTGAGACATACTAGCTCAGATGATGGCAGCTGTTTGCTGTGCCAAAAGTTGTGAATGAGTACAAAAAAGACGGTCCGCTGTAGAAAGAAAACACTTTCATATTTGAAGAGAGGGATTCATTCTCATGCAGGAATTTAGACACTCAGACCCTACTGTTCTGCACCCTACTTGCTTTCTCCACTCCTTCCAGTAAAGAAAGGTTTTCTCCTCCAATCATCAGCAACAGGTGTAGTGCTTCATCCAGCAGGGCCAGAATCCACTGAACAACTCACAAGACACTGCTGCTGCTGCTGCTAAGTCACTTCAGTCATGTCCAACTCTGTGCGACCCCATGGAGTCGCACAGACAGGGGCAGCCCACCAGGGTCCCCCATCCCTGGGATTCTCCAGGCAAGAACACTGGAGTGGGTTGCCATGTCCTTCTCCAATGCATGAAAGTGAGAAGTGAAAGTGAAGTCGCTCAGTCGTGTCCGACTCTTAGTGAAGTCGCTCGGTCGTGTCCGACTCTTAGCGACCCCATGGACTGCAGCCTACCAGGCTCCTTCATCCGTGGGATTTTCCAGGCAAGAGTACTGGAGTGGGGTGCCATTGCCTTCTCCGTCATAAGACATTAATAAGAGCAAGCTCTTCACTATGAATACAATTACTGAAAAAATCATTTGATCATATAAACAAAATGTGTTTGCCCTATCCCCTGACAGGCCCTACCCATGAGAAAGTGGCTTCAAGCACATTACAAGGTTTCCACTGTGTACCATAAAGAATTAGAATTCAAGTGGCCATACCTAAAAAAGAGGAGAACACTGGTGTCCATCTTCATTCAAAAGAGACTAAGGAGGCCACTGTTGGCCAATCATTTAGCAATTTCTGTGGTACTGACTGGCCAACTGTATGGAATGTCAAGTGGATTCTACTAGAGGGTTGACTGTGAACTCCAGAATGAGATAAACAATGAAACAAGGGGTCACAGGAAGTTGAGGGGGAAACGTAGCAAGGAGTTAGGAGGAAGGGAGAGAGGGAAAGGAGGAAAGGGAGGGAGAAAGTAGGAAAGGTGTGGAAGATGGGAAAGATGGAGTAAAAGAAGCAGAGTTGACAAAGTGATTTTTTAAATAAACAAGCACTGACAGTGCCTCTCTTATGTGGCTAAAAAAGCTTCCTTTCTAATAACAGTTGTTTTAATTTATTTTCACAGAAGACAAAAAAGGGGGGTGGTGGTTAATATTTCCTCCAGAGAAGAAAAATGCCAATTCTCAAAAACAATGAGTTAGATTTTTATCTTAAGTGATAGTGTGGTCAAGATCCTGTACAATAATACTGAAATAATCACTTCCCTATATCTTTCACATCTGAAAGACTATAATGGCTTCCATTCATACACTCTTTGGTCCTGGATTCATCTCCCTGTGCAGTCAGGAAATTACCTTTGACATTCCCCAAACCAGACTTCCTCCTGAACTGTTGTTATTTAGCCTCAAATACAGTAGCACCCACAGAAAGAGAATGCCAACACACACACACATACACACACACAATGTACTTAAGAGGCAAGGTAGCATCATGAATGGAAAAAAATTTAGAGCAAGATTTTCTCATTCTCTAAATTAATCCCAGGTTTTTAGTTTTGTGTGTTAGTCGCTCAGTCTTGTCCAACTCTTTGCAGTCCCATGGACTGTAGCCCACCAGGCTCCTCTGTCCATGGAATTCTCCAGGCAAGAATACTGGAGTGGGCTGCCGTTTCCTTTTCCAGGGGATCTTCCCAACTCAGGTATCAAACCCAAGTCTCTTGCATTGCAAGTGAATGGTCTACCATCTGAGCTACGAGGGAAGCCCAGGTTTTTAGTTAAGATTTTCAAACATCTGCTAATAAATTATTCCACCCTCCATCTGGGGAAGGAATAAATGTGAAAACAAATCTGATCCACTTCCTTTAGTTATCTTTTCTTTTTTTTTCAATAGCTAAAACTTATAAAACTTCTGCCTCTTAAATCAAATAGTCAGATCAGATCAGTCGCTCAGTCGTGTCCGACTCTTTGCGACCCCATGAACCGCAGCACGCCAGGCCTCCCTGTCCATCACCAGCTCCCGGAGGTCACTCAGACTCGCATCCATCGAGTCAGTGATGCCATCCAGCCATCTCATCCTCTGTCGTCCCCTTCTCCTCCTGCCCTCAATCCCTCCCAGCATCAGAGTCTTCTCCAATGAGTCAACTCTTCGCATGAGGTGGCCAAAATATTGGAGTTTCAGCTTTAGCATCATTCCTTCCAAAGAAATTCCAGGATTGATCTCCTTCAGAATGGACTGGTTGGATCTTCTTGCAGTCCAAGGGACTCTCAAGAGTCTTCTCCAACACCACAGTTCAAAAGCATCTATTCTTCGGCGCTCAGCCTTCTTCACAGTCCAACTCTCACATCCATACATGACCACAGGAAAGACCATAGCCTTGACTAGGCGAACCTTTGTTGGTAAAGTAATGTCTCTGCTTTTGAATATGCTATCTAGGTTGGTCATAACTTTCCTTCCAAGGAGCAAGCATCTTTTAATTTCATGGCTGCAGTCACCATCTGCAGTGATTTTGGAGCCCAGAAAAACAAAGTCTGACACTGTTTCCACTGTTTCCCCATCTATTTCCCATGCAGTGATGGGACCAGATGCCATGATCTTCGTTTTCTGAATGTTGAGCTTAATGGCAAACCACTTCAGTATTCTTGCCTTGAGAATCCCATGGACAGTATGAAAAGACAAAATCAAATAGTACTGAGATTCTATTTCAGCACTTTTTGGGATGACAAAAATCCATCCAAATGTATACTAAAAAATAAATTCCATTAATAGCTGGGTCTTCGGCAGCTGACAGAGTTACTGGTCTCTTTAATTAACTCACCCAGAGGGAGTGTGAGTTCTTTGGGCACAACTGTGGATAGAACCATTAATAATCAGCCTGCATCAAAAAGGAATCAGTTCAAAGCTCTTGGCTTCAATGGTCATTTTTTTGATCAAATTGTCCTTCTCAGTAGATCATTCATACAGTTCAAGACTGATCTACTAAGATACCTGATTTTTTAAATTAATTAATTTTTAAAAGCCTTGTATGGTTGATAGATACAGAGGCAACCAGTACTCAATCCTGAGATTATATAAATTCCATTAATATTGCTTCTGCAATGAATTTACAGAATTCAGCAATATGAAGATTACTAGGTGAGCATAAAATCTAGATAAACTATAGTGTAAACAATAAAGACTAGTCCATTCATGTTTACTGCAGGATGAGGTTATCATAGAATTTCAAAGTTTCTTAAAAAAGGAACACATTTGAGTCAGTTCTGATGAGGTGGATGAACCTATCATACAGAGTGAAGTGAGTCAGAAAGAGAAAGATAAATATTGTATTCTAATGCATATATATGGAATATAGAAAAATGGTACTGAAGAATTTATTTACAGGGCAGCAATGGAGAAACTTATAGATATGGGGAGAGGGGAGGAGAGGGTGAGATGTGTGGAAAGAGTAACATGGAAACTTACATTACCATTTGTAAAATATAGCCAACGGAAATTTGCTGTATGGCTCAGGAAACTCAAATAGAGGCTCTGTATCAATCTAGAGGGGTGGGATGGGGTGGGAGATGGGACGGAGGTTCAAAAGGGAGGGGATACATGTATACCTATGCCTGATTCATGTTGAGGTTTGACAGAAAACAACAAAACTCTATAAAGCAATTATCCTTCAATAAAAAAATAAATTTAAAAAAGTAATAGGCCCCTCAAAAAAACTTCTTAGAAAATCTTCTATTTTTTATATTTTCTTTATCAAGATTTCACTTGTACTTTGAAGGACTTAAAGCCAAAGAGAATCATCAAATTAAGTCCAATATTTAATTTTAGTCTGTCATACAAATGGCATCAATTCACTGAAACTGACTGTGGGTTAGAAGATTCTAACCAGCCTCACTCACATTACTTTCCTGAATCAGATTCACAGTCTAGCTGCTCTCGCTACACTTCTTCCACCAACTGCTCCTGAACCACCACCCACTCCACAGTGAGATTGCCTATGTACTCGGCAGCTCAGCTGCTGTAGGAAAAGTTGTGACAAAACAAATGTAAGAAAATACATTTCTGCTCTGTGATTTCAGCAGTTGGAAGCAAAGACTTGAGGTAGGTTTCTTTCTTACTTTTTTAAAAAATTTATTGCTATATAGTTGATTTACAATGTTGTATCAACTTCAGGTGTACAGTAAAATGATTCAGTTATACATACATATATATATATATTTTTTTTTTAATATCCTGCCATTGTAGGTTATTATATTTAGTAGACTTCTTTAGTTATCTATTTTATATATAGCAGTGTAATGAAGTCACTCAGTTGCTCTTTGCAACCCCATGGACGGTAGCCCACCAGGCTCCTCTGTCCACGCAATTTTCCAGGCAAGAGTACTGGAGTGGGTTGCCATATGTATATTTTAATCCCAAACTCCTAATTTATCCTACTCCTATGTAACCATAAGTTTGTTTTCTATGTACTTGAGTCTATTTCTATTTTGTAAATAATTGCATCAGTATTCTTTCTAGAGTCCACAATAGGCCTTATCATATGATATATCTTTCCCTAACTTACTTCACTTATTATTATAATCTGTAGGTCCATCAGTGTTGCTGTAAATGGCATTATTTGATTGTTTTATGGCTGAGTAATAAATACTTCCTTGCATTTGTACACCACATCCTTGTATCTATTCAGTGCTGCAATTAACACTGGGGTGCATGTATATTTTTTAATTACAGTTATCTCTTATTATGTGCCCAAGAGTGGAACTGCAGAGTCAAGGAGGCAAGAAAATACAATGGTGAAAGACAGTCTCTTCAATAAGTGGGCTTCCCTGGAGGGTCAGACAGTAAAGAATCAGCCTGCAATGCAGGAGATCCAGGTTCAATCCCAAGGTTGGGAAGATCGCCTGGAGAAGGAAACAGCTTGTATGCTTGCCTGCATATAAGTGGTGCTGAGAAAACTGGACAGCTATGTGTGAAAGAATGAAATGAGAACACTTTCTAACACCATGTTGTCATTGTTCAGTCACTAAATCATGTCCGACTCTTTCTGACTCCATGGACTGCAGCATGCCAGGCTCTCTTGTCCTTCACTATCTCCCCGAGTTTGCTCAAACTCACATCCATTGAGTCGGTGAAGTGAAGTGAACTCACTCAGTCATGTCCAACTCTTTGCTATGGCATGGACTGTAGCCTACCAGGCTCCTTTGTCCATGGGATTTTCCGGGCAAGAATACTGGAGTGGGTTGCCATTTCCTTCTCAAGGAGATCTTCCCAACCCAGAAATTGAACCCAGGTCTCCTGCATTGTTGGAGAAGGAAATGGCAACCCACTCCAGTACTCTTGCCTGGAGAATCCCATGGAGGGAAGAACCTGGTAAGCTACAGTCCATGGGGTCGCAAAGAGTCGGACACAACTAAGCGACTTTCCTTCCTTCTTTCCTTCCTTCCTTCCTTCCACATTGTAGGCAGACGCTTTACTGTCTGAGCTACCAGGGAAGTTGGTGATGCCATCCAAGCATCTCATCATCTGCTGCCCCCCTTCTCCTCCTGTCCTCAATCTCTCCCAGCATCAGGGTCTTTTCCAATGAGTCAGCTCTTCCCATCAGGTGGCCAAAGTACTGGAGCTTCAGCTTCAGCATCAGTCCTTCCAATGAATATTCAGGCTTGATTTCCCTTAGGATTGACTGGTTTGATGTCCTTGCAGTCTAAGGACCACTCAAGAGTCTTCTCCAGCACAATTCAAAAGTATCAGTTCTTCAGCACTCAGTCTTCTTTATGGTCCAACTTTCACATCAGTTCATGATTACTAGAAAAAACAAAGCTTTGACTCTACAGATCTTTGTCAGCAAAGTGATGTCTCTGCTTTTTATTAATAATTATTAATATATTAATTAGTAAACCTAGACAAACCATCTAGGTTTGTCATAGCTATCCCTCCAAGGAGCAAGTGTCTCTTAATTTCATGGCTGCACTCACCATGGGCAGTGGTTTATAAAATAAAATCTGGAGCCCATGAAAATAAAATCTGTCATTGCTTCTACTACTTCCCCTTCTATTTGCCATGATGTGATGGGAACAGATGTCATGATCTTAATTTTCATAATGTTCAATTTCAAGTCAGCCTTTTCACTCTCATCAAGAGGCTCTTTAGTTCCTTTCTGCACATGTGTGCATGATCAGTCATGCTCAGTACCTTCAGTCGTGTCTGACTCTCTGGGACCCCATGGACTGTAGATCACCAGGCTCTTCTGTTCATGGGATTCTCTAGGCAAGAATACTGTAGTGAATTGCCATGCACTGCTCCAGGGGATCTTCCCGACCCAGGAATCGAACTCAAGTCTCCTGCATCTCCTGCACTGCAAGCAGATTCTTTACCGATGACCCACCAGGTAAGCTCAGTTCCTCTTCACTTCCTGCCATTAGCGCAGTATCATCTGCATATCTGAGATTATTGATACTTCTCCTGGCAATCTTGATTCCAGATTGTGACTCATCCAGCCCAGCATTTCACTTGGTGTACTCTGCATATGTTAAATAAGCAGGGTGACAATATACACCCTTGTCATACTCCTTTCCCAATGTTGAACTAGTTCCTGTCCAATTCTAACTGTTGTTTCTTGACCCTCATACTTTTCTCAGGAGACAGATAAGGCCATCTGGTATTCCTAAGAATTTTCCACAATTTGTTGTGATTCACAAAGTCAAAGGCTTTAGAATAGATGTCTTCCTGCAACTCCCTTGATTTCTACATAATCCAATGAATATTGACAACTTAAATCCAGCTTGAATATCTGGAAGTTCTCATTTCACATACTGTTAAAGCCTAGCTTGGAGGATTTTGAACCTTATCTTGCTAGCGTGTGAAATGACCACAATTGAATTTGAACCTTCTTTGGTATTGCCTTTCTTTGGGATTGGAATACAAACTGACTGTTTCTAGTCCTGTGGCCACTGCTGAGTGCTCCAAATTTGCTGACACACTGACTGCAGCTTGTTAACAGCATCATCTTTTAGGATTTTAAATAGTTTAACTGGAATTCCACCACCTCCACTAGCTTTGTTCGTAGTAATGCTTCCTAAGGCTCACTTGACTTCACACTCCAGGATGTCCAGCTCTAGGTTTGTGACCACAACATCGTAGTTATCCAGGTCACTAAGACTTTTTTGTATAGTTTTTCTGTGTATTCTTGCCACTTTTTCTTAATCTCTTCTATATCTGTTAGGTCCTTACCATTTCTGTCCTTTATCGTGCCTATCCTTGCATGAAATGTTCCCTTGATATCGCCAATTTTATTGAAGAGATCTCTCATCTTTCCCATTCTATTGTTTTCCTCTGTTTCTTGACATTGTTCATTTAAGGCTTTCCTGTCTCCTTGCTGTTCTCTAGAATTCTGATTCAGTTGAGTATATCTTTCCCTTTCTCTCTTGCCTTTCACTTTTCTTTCCTCAGCTCTTTGTAAAGCTTCCTCAGACAACCACTTTGCCTTCTTTCATTTCTTTTTCTTTGGGATGGTTTTGGTCACTGCCTCCCATACAATGTTATAGACCTCTGTCCATAGTTCTTCAGGCACTCTCTCTACCAGATCTAATCTCATGAATCTAGTCATCACCTCCACTGTATAATCATAAGGGATTTGATTTAGGTCATACCTGAAAGGCCTAGTTGTTTTCCCTACTTTCTTCATTTTAAGGCTGAATTTTGCAATAAGAAGCTCCCTCATTTGAGCATAAGCATCATTTTAGCAGGTAGCATTAACTCAGCAGAAGGCTTGCCCTGAAATATACTCTCCAGTAAGTCTACTCCCATCTTTAATATTCCCAGTATTTGAATGAAGCAAAGATGAAAATGTGAGTTAAGAGTTGCTTTCAAGGGTGGAATGGAAGCTGGTTTGCGTGGCAGTCTCTAGGAAGACTCAGCCAAGTGCTATCCTCTCCTGTCAATCAGATGTGCTCAGGTAAGGATCACTGTAAGGGAGATAGTCATTAATGCATCCTGACACGTTCCTGAGAAAAAAAGAGTAAGACCTTCTCAGTTTTTACAAACTGCTGTACGGTATGAAAAAGGTACTAAATGTGATGCAGTTAGCTCCTGGGAAAAGTGATGCCATGCCAGTGAGGGATGAAATTCTCAGCTAGTTCAGGTCATTTTGTGAATAGCATGTGTCACTTCCTGGAAATATACTGGTTGGCCCGAAAGTTCATTTGGGTTTCCATAAAATGTTATGAAAAACCCGAAATTTGGGGCCAACTTTATAGTAAATAATCCCCAGAGCAGGAAATGGCAACCCACTCCAGTATTCTTGCCTGAGAAATCCCATGGACAGAGGAGCCTGGTGGGCTACAGTCCATAGCATCTCACAGAGTCAGACATGACTGAAGGAACAGAATGCACATGCGCTTCCCCAGTAGCATGTTGTACTCCTTCCAACCTGGGCAGGGCTCATCATCTGGTGTTGAATCTTATGCCTTTTCATACTGTACAAGGTTCTCTAGGCAAGAATACTGGAGTGAGTTGCCATTTCTATGTCCAGTGGATCACATTTTGTTATAACTCTTCACTAAGACCTCTTTGGGTGCCCCTGCTTGGCATGGCTCAAAGCTTCATTGAGTTGCACAAGCCCCTTCACCACAACAAGGCTGTGATCCATGAAGGGGAAAAAAAGAGACATACAAAAGCCACATGAAAAGATATTTAGCATCATTAATTGTTAGAGAAATGCAAACCAAGTAACAATGAGATACCACTTCATACCTAGTAGAATGACTATGTCAAAATGACATAAAATAACCAGGTATTGATATAGGAAAATCAGAACCTTCATATATTGATGGGAGGAATGTAAAATGGCACGGCCACTTTAGAAAACAGTCAGGCATTTCCTAAACATGTTAAACCAAAAGTTACAATATGACCCAGCAATTTCATTGCTAGGACTATATGTAAAAAAATGACAACATATGTCCACACAAAAACTTGTACATGAATGTTCATAGCAGCATTGTTCATATCATCAAAAAGTAGAAAGCAATCCAAATGTCTATCAGCTGGTGAATGGCTAAACTGTGGAATACTCACATAAATAAATATTAGTTGGCAATAAAAATGAATTAGGTACTAATACATGCTACAACATGGATGAATCTTGAAAATATTATGCTAAATGAAAGAAGCCAGTTAACAAAAGACCACACATTGTATGACTCTATGCTAATGCTAAGTCACTTCAGTCGAGTCCGACTCTGTGTGACCCCATAGACAGCAGCCCACCAGGCTTCCCCATCCCTGGGATTCTCCAGGCAAGAACACTGGAGTGGGTTGCCATTTCCTTCTCCAATGCATGAAAGTGAAAAGAGAAAGTGAAGTGGATCAGTCGTGTCTGACTCTTAGCGACCCCATGGACTGCAGCCTACCAGGCTCCTCTATCTGTGGGATTTTCCAGGCAAGAGTACTGGAGTGGGGTGCCATTGCCTTCTCCATATGACTCTATATATATGAAATACTTAGAAAAAGTAAATCCATAGAGACAAAAAGTAGATTAGTGATTGCCAAGGGCTGTAGGAAATGAGGATATGAAGAATGACTGCTAATGGGTACAGGGTTCCTCGTTAGGGAAATAAAAATGCTCTAAAATTGCCTGTGGTGATGGCTGCACAGAACTGTGAATACACTGAGTCAATTGTTTGGTGTGTGATATCTTTCTCAATAAACAAAACTTACTGTAATAAATATACTATAGTAAAAATAATAATAACAGTAAGACTTCAGCCATTAAAATAAAAGAAGCAAGTTTTAGGATAGAGCTTGAGAACAGTATGACTGAAATCTCAGGGACAAAATCTGTGATGTCAGTTCAATTATATTCTTCTTAATTACAGTGTATCAAAGGAAATTTTTAAAAAGATGAAAATAAGATTAAAAATGTGAGTCCAAGGGGCCATTGACTTTATCTTTTTATGTCATTAGTAAGTCAGAAAATACATCCCTGTGGTATACATGCAATTTAAATTTTCAAAAATTAAATCATTGTCACATTAATAGTAATGAAAACATTTCAGAGCTGGGACCCTAGTGATTGTCTATTTCAACTTGTGCTTTTTACAAAAATAAACTTCTCAAACATTTTTCATACCACTCCACACTGCCTCCTCACCCGTATGCAAACATTAGCTTTTACTTAATGCAGCTCTAATAAGTTGTCTTCTGGAACATATGTTTCAATGGTCTCATGTTTGAAGTTCCTTTTGTCTTAAATTTTTCATATTACCTTCTTTTCAAGCTTAGCTCACTTGAATATCTGCTATAATAGCAGGTAATAGTAGGTGATGATGGTTTCCTTTGGTGATACACATACATCATAAAGCTTTCAGCTTTTTCCTTTTAATACATTTTCTAGGTAGTTATACGGAGAAGGCAGTGGCACCCCACTCCAGTACTCTTGCCTGGAAAATCCCATGGGTGGAGGACCCTGGTAGGCTGCAGTCCATGGGGTCGCTAAGAGTCGGACACGACTGAGTGACCTCACTTTCCCTTTTCCCTTTCATGCATTGGAGAAGGAAATGGCAACCCACTCCAGTGTTCTTGCCTGGAGAATCCCAGGGACAGGGGAGCCTGGTGGGCTGCCGTCTATGGGGTCGCACAGAGTCAAACACGACTGAAACAACTTAGCAGCAGCAGCAGGTAGTTATACAGAGCTAGAAAAGAATCAAGTGGCCATCTAAGAGCTCTTAATAATTGCCATTCATTTTTAGTTCTTTCCCAGTGCTGGACTTTTAAAAAGTTTAATATCTGACCTTTAACATCTCACATTTAAAATCTGAGCTCAAATTTGGTGTGTCTACACTTCAAGACCAACTATTTCCCAATTATTCCAAAGGAAAAGGAAAAAAATTTACAAGTATTTAAAGACATAGATAATTTTCCATTTTCAACTTGCCAAATTTAATTATATTTCCATATCAAATATTTTCTCTTCAGTGAAAATAAAACTTTTTGTGATATATTTTTGAAAGTCTGTATAACAAGCTGGAATCACCTGAGGTATAAACATCCTTCAACAGTAAATAATGTATTAGGAGAAGTTTCCATGTGCTTTGCTTAGTCACTCAGTCGTGTCTGACTCTTGGCGACCCCAGGGACTGTAGCCCGCCAGGCTCCTCTGTTCATGGGATTCTCCAGGCAAGAATACTGCAGTGGGTTGCCATTTCCTTTTCCAAAAGTCTCCATAACTATGAGAATAATAAAGGCATCACAACTGGGGCCAGTCATTTACAAAAATCATGCAACATCTGAAGAGGTAAATTAATATCTAAGTAAACAGTGGGTGAATCAAGCTGAAGATGTTTTCCATCATTATTACACATTCTCCCTTCTTGCACATAGAATGGCTCGAAACAGTCGTGATAAAGTTTTACTAAATCTTTAATAAATATATCTTAACAATGAAAATGAAGTTATAATCTTCTGGAGAACAGATATGAAAAATAATCTACAGATTTACCACCTTGCCCTACCTATCTTTTCCTCTTTATCCCACTGTCACCACCCTCTTCTAAGTCCTCATCAAATTATGCCACTATTATTTCAATAGCTTCTTTGCCATTTTCCCTGCCTTCACTTTTAATACATCTGGCTTGATAATAAAATAACGAATTTTACTGAAACATCACTTTTCATAGAGTCATCCTTATACTTAAAAGCTTACAGATGCCCCTGTTACCCACCATCATCTCTAAGGTTCTCTGCTCAGCTCTGGGTTCCCCTGAACATGAACCTACCTCCACTCAGATAGGCAGGTGTTCTGCATCTCACCAAGATGGGAAATATGGAAAGAGAATAGGCTTTGAGGAATAATACTAATTCCCATTACTTATTAAAGATTGTTGTGTGCCACGAGCCATTATTAGCATATTACATGTGCCATCTCACTCTCTCCCCACATAAATCATGCTTGAGAGGTTTCTTGGTTTTACAGAATGAACACTGAGTCACATAGAGTTTAAATATCTACGGCAAGGTTTCTAAACGATTAAATGGGACAGCTGGCAACCTACATCTCCCTTACTCCAACACTCAAATTCTCTACCATGTGTTGAATTTCAGCTATAGTGAAAGTGTCCACTAGGCAGATGAATATATAAATCTGAAATTTTAAGAAGAGAAATCAGATCAATATTTTGCAGCCATTGGCTTAGGTTAGCTGTACCTATCTCTAAGAACGAGCATATCCACAGAGAAAGTGTATAATAGAAAGAAGGAAAAAACAAGAACAGAACTCTGAGCAATGCTACCACTTGAAGGCTGAAGAGAAGAAAGGGGGACCTGGGAAGTGACTAAGAATATATGAGGAGAACCAGGAGAGTTACTCAGCACAAGTCAAAGAAAAGGAATTTCAAGTCACAGTAAAAGATCATGATCAACTCATAAAGCAAAAAAATTAAATAAGGTCAGTGGTCATGTATGGATGTGAGAGTTGGACTGTGAAGAAGGCTGATGCAGTTGGTGACTGCAGCCATGAAATTAAAAGATGCTTACTCCTTGGAAGAAAAGTTATGACCAACCTAGATAGCATATTCAAAAGCAGAGACATTACTTTGCCAACAAAGGTCCGTCTAGTCAAGGCTGTGGTTTTTCCAGTGATCATGTATGGATGTGAGAGCTGGGCTGTGAAGAAAGCTGAGTGCGGAAGAATTGATGCTTTTGAACTGTGGTGTTGGAGAAGACTCTTGAGAGTCCCTTGGATTGCAAGGAGATCCAACTAGTCCATTTTGAAGGAGATCATCCCTGGGATTTCTTTGGAAGGAATGGTGCTAAAGCTGAAACTCCAATACTTTGGCCACCTCACGCGAAGAGTTGACTCACTGGAAAAGACTCTGATGCTGCGAGGGATTGGGGGCAAGAGGAGAAGGGGATGACAGAGGACGAGATGGCTGGATGGCATTACTGATTTGATGGACGTGAGTCTCAGTGAACTCCGGGAGTTGGTGATGGACTGGGAGGCCTGGCGTACTGCAATTCATGGGGTCACAAAGAGTCAGACATGACTGAGCGACTGATCTGATCTGATCTGAAGATAAAAAATGAAAACTGCTCAATGAAATTTTTAATTAAGAGCTAGAGTGACTCAGAAATTGTCACTCAAACCTGGAAAGTTTTGAGAGTGAAAGAGAGCTCCAGTAGCAAATACCTCAGGATCGTGGAATATTGTCCCGTGCAAACCAGGACATAAGAACACCCTGTTAAGGTGTCACCAGTCCCCTTCATCCAAACAGTTTCAATAGAGAGAAGCAGTGCAAGCCACACTGTCGTGTGCTCAGAAGGAAAGTGCGATGAAGACTAGTCTTTCAAGAACTTTGGTTTGATTGATGGGTAACGAAAAGGTTAGTGTTGTAACAGAACACTTCCTCCACTTCCAACTATTAATGCTCTAACCTATTAAGCATCCTCAGCAATGATTATTTTAAAAAATACAGTGTGAGAGGATGTTTTATTGAATAGGTACATTTTTAGGTACATAAAAATTAATGTGACCATGTGAAGGTGTGTATTTAGGGAATTAAATTTATGTAACATATGTTATTTATGTAGTATATGTAAAGCTCGAAAATAAAGATTTTTAATTTCTAGTCTTATAGCCAAGAATTATGAATTACTAATTGGCTATAATAGGCAGTGATTTGAAGTAGAATTTCTTAGTCACTTATTTCTTAAAACAACTAATGCAGGCAAAACCTGTTTCTAACACCTCAGTGTGTCATCCCATATTCATGATCCAACAGAACTGTACCTCTTGAAACAGCTAGTGCCAGATGGTCTCCTCAATAAAAAACAGCAGGAGGCAACATATTAATGCTACTCAGCAAGCAAGTCTGCACACTCAACCAATGAAATTAGTCTTCAGTTGCTAAGCCATCCTGTCACCATGGCAACATCTAGTTCAGAAAAAAATATTGGCCTTTCAAGTTAAAAGGGCCACCCATCTTAAAATTTAAGTATCCTCCAAGCTTATGATGATCATACTTCAGCTAAAAGAACTGCCTAGATTTTCTCACTCATCTCAAATCAGACCTACCCATTTGCACTTTCACTTAAAAATATTTATTTACACTCAGTTTCTAACTTTATTGACTTCCTAGATAAACACATTCCATTTAAAGGTGTTTTTGTGTATAAATATTTATGTGCACATACTTGCAGGCTAATAGTTGTAAATATAATGACAAATGTTACTGCCTTAGAAAATTTTCACTTGTACATACTCTTATCAGTCTGTTATTATATCTAATTAAAGAGAATAAGCAAAGAAATAAATAATGTGGTAAGACCAGAATGACATTCTTATTATTACTTGAGATATCTAATATGAACATTCAAAGTAACAATTAAATCTTATTTTTAAAATAGCTCATATTTAAGTTGAAATGATAATTTGCCCAAGGAAAATGATCTTATTACCTCATGAAAATGCACAGAATCTGAAATAATGTTTGGAAATACATTGTAGAATCAGGATATGATGGTGAGGTGGAGAGGAGGCTTATTTTGGAAGCAAGGACACAGGGTATCTTAGAACATGGCAGCAACTCCCACTCAAATCACATGGTAAGAAGAATTCTCCAAAAAGAAAGAAAGGCGAGAAGAAGGAGATAATTCAGAAGAAGGAAAGGGGATGAAGCAAATGGTGTCTAATGTACTTATTTTTATATTTAACTAACAATGTAGCTATATATTGGGGAAGGCAATGGCACCCCACCCCAGTACTTTTGCCTGGAAAATCCCATGGATGGAGGAGCCTGGTAGGCTGCAGTCCATGGGGTCGCTAGGAGTCGGACACAACTGAGCGAATTCACTTTCACTTTTCACTTTCATGCATTGGAGAAGGAAATGGCAACCCACTCCAGTGTTCTTGCCTGGAGAATCCCAGGGACTGGGGAGCCTGGTGAGCTTCCGTCTATGGGGTCACACAGAGTCGGACACGACTGAAGTGACTTAGAAGCAGCAGTAGCTATATATAAATATATTTTTCATATCTTGGTTTTGCCACTTATAAGCCTGTGATCTTCCAGGTAAGGGAATAAATCACTTATCTCTCTGTGCTTTAGCTTCCTAATTTATAGAATAGGAATAATAATAGTACCAACTCCACAGGGGTTGAGGATTAGATGAGTTAAGCTTTTAAATAGTACTTGATATGTACTGAGCACTACTTAACTATGAGGGGGGGAAGTATATTCATTGTACATTTTGCAACATTTAAATTTTCTGTTTAATCTTTCTATTTCATCTTTAAATTTGATTTTTTTCTTACTTCTACTGTTTCCTAATTTTTTTTTTTAACGTTTGCCTCACTTCCTTCTTTTATTTTGTTATATTTCAGTCTGTCTTAATCTTTTTAGCCATCTTTTATTATCTTAACTTCCTATCTGAGATTTCCTGTATTTGATGGCTCACTTCCTAGGAGATACCTCAAAGCCAAGTTGTAGGAGTTACAACAGACAGACTGACGCCAGGCCACAAACCATGGTTGTGACACTGACAGCTCCTACAACACCTCTGTCACCTCCCCCTAATTAAAGATGACTTCAGAACTCATCCCAGGAAACAAAAACCTCACCATGCAAAAAAAAATACAGCTAATGGTCTGAATAGTTTTTTTTTTTTCATGAAAACTGTTGTTTTTGAAATTTCCACATAAGAGCGCATATGTATGTGTACACACAAGCACACACACACGCACACTTTCCCTTCGAAGGCAGGAGAAAAGAGCAAAGTAAATGAAACATCTCTGAGTTGCCTCCTTTTTGTGGGGAGAAAAACATTGCAGTGGTCTTAGAACAACTGACTGGATAGAGGTCGATATAATTTTTTATTTATCATACTTAAGAGAAGGCCAGAATTCCACATCTCAGAATTAGCCAGGCCCTCTGGCCCATACATGCGTGACTAGGTCGTCACATCCTGCTTCTGAAGTACTCCAGGCACCCATGGGTCCTGCACGTAATGGATTAGCACCTTCTAGAATTAACATTTTCCAAGGGTCCTGTACAATTCCCTACATGGGAAACAATAGCTAATACCTTTGAACTACATAGAATGCACAGCATTTATGATTTCAAGGTGTATCCTAAGTGTCTATTTAGCTTCTAAACTGAATATATACTTAACAGAAAGTAATAAAAAATGAAACCTGATTCACAGTCTTTTCTCTTTATTCTAATCCATTTACATAAAGGGACTTGGAAATGATGGTAATAAGTCACTGTTTATTAGTCTGACAAAAAGAAATGGCTACTAATAAAACTGCCCAAAGGATCCCAGCATTACTTATTGACCCCTCCTACACACAGAACTCTCCCTCCCCAACCTTCTTCCTGCCCTTGCACGTGGTTAGGCTCTGCCCTAATGCCCAACAGCTATGACTGTACACAGACCAAAAGAAGATTTAAGTAATTATCTGAATCATTCAGACCAAACACTTTCACCTGAAATAACATGGTCATCAAAAGGTAAGTTATTTACCCCAAATTAACTGAAACTACCTTGTCATTTCACTGTGTTATTAGCCCGCTTCCTGCTCATGAGAATACAACCTCTCATACAAACATCAGGCTGAAGATATGGGCATGTTTTTTGTTTGTCCATATCCTGATTACAAATTACCAACAGAATTTTTATCAACTACTCATCTCGGTAGAGTTTCTCAAATGGCAAGAAACAAAACAAAAAATTTCAACTATATTTTATAAATATTCTTGAATTCCACTGTTCCCTGAATAATAATTTAAGGACACACTTTACTCCAAGTATAGTCCTTATATATATTTATTCTTTTACTATGGGCTATTTGTTAGATATGCAATATAATAATTCTTACACCATTGTAATGTGTTATAAAAGATTCACAAATATGGATATAAAGTTCTTTTTATTTTTAATTGAAGTATAATTGCTTTACAATGTTGTGTTAGTTTCTGCTGTACAACAGTGTGAATCAGCTATCAGATCAGATCAGTCGCTCAGTCGTGTCCGACTCTTTGCGACCCCATGAATCGCAGCATGCCAGGCCTGCCTATCCATCACCAACTCCCAGAGTTCACCGAGACTCACATCCATCGAGTCAGTGATGCCATCCAGCCATCTCATCCTCTGTTGTCCCCTTCTCCTTTTGCCCCCAATCCCTCCCAGCATCAGAGTCTTCTCCAATGAGTCAGCTCTTCGCATCAGGTGGCCAAAGTATTGGAGTTTCAGCTTTAGCATCAGTCCTTCCAGTGAACACCCAGGACTGATCTCCTTTAGGATGGACTGGTTGGATCTCCTTGCAGTCCATATGAATGCATATATATGAAATCTAGAAAAATGATATTGGAGATGCAGACATAGGGAATAGACTTACAGGCACCATGGAGGAAAGAGAAGGCAGGGCAAATTGAAATACTGGAAATAAAGGGACTCTCAAGAGTCTTCTCCAACACCATAGTTCAAAAGCATATATAGATCATAACCTCCATCTCAAATAGTTTTACCTTCATGATGAGGGAAATCAACCCTAAAGGACAATACCCCAAAAACTATATTATCTCTAACAAGGTAGAAATTTCAAGTTAATGGAATGTGTCATTTTTCACATTAATGGAATATAATTATATGTCACTTTGCTAACTGAATATAGCTAGGACACCACGATTGGGATAATGGAGAAAAAGACATAAGATGCATCCATGATCTTATACTGGCACAGAATGAAGTCTTCTCATCTTCTTTCCAGATGTGGTTCATCCTTTAAGACCTGCTCAAATTCCCACATCCTTCTGAACACCTTCCCTTGATGATCTCTGTCAACTTTACTATAGAAATTGAATTATACCTTCATATTAAGTACTCTGTTAAAAACTGCTGTGTGCTGCTCCTTTTGTAAGTATCTCTTCAGTGTTCAGAATGTCACTAAAACAGCAGGCACTTGGCTATTCTTGTGAAGTACATTACAGATACAAATATAATAGGACACACAGTGATGAAAGATGCAATTCATTCTGCTCTGCACTATTCAAGAGTTAGAGTTTTAAATGTGAACTGGTTTAAAAGCACTTCTACCTGGTATTTCCAAATGTCTAGTGAATGAATGCCTTCAGTTTTCTTGGTAATTTGTACAATTAGGGTGATTTATACCTGCAACATTAAGAAAAGTAAAATCATGGCATCTGGTCCCATCACTTCATGGGAAATAGATGGGGAAACACAGACTTTATTTTGGGGGGCTCCAAAATCACTGCAGATGGTGATTGCAGCCATGAAATTAAAACACACTTAATCCTTGGAAGGAAAGTTATGACCAACCTAGATAGTATATTCAAAAGCAGAGACATTACTTTGCCAACAAAAGTCCGTCTAGTCAAGGCTATGGTTTTTCCAGTGGTCATGTATGGATGTGAAAGTTGGACTCTGAAGAGAGCTGAATGCCGAAGAATTGATGCTTTTGAACTGTTGTGTTGGAGAAGACTCTTCAGAGTCCTTTGGCCTGCAAGGAGATCCAACCAGTCCATTCTAAAGGAGATCAGTCCTGGGTGTTCATTGGAAGGACTGATGCTAAAGCTGAAACTCCAATACTTTGGCCACTTCATGTGAAGTGTTGACTCATTGGAAAAGACTCTGATGCTGGGAGGGATTGGAGACAGGAGGAGAAGGGCACGAAAGAGGATGAGATGGCTAGATGGCATCACTGACTCAATGGACATGAGTCTGAGTAAACTCCGGGAGTTGGTGATAGACAGGGAAGCCTGGCATACTGCGATTCACGGGGTTGCAGAGTCGGACACGGCTGAGCGACTGAACTGAACTGAACTGATACCTGCAAGGTTTATATGATAAAAAAATACTAAAGCGTTATTACCTTGGTCTGGATACAGGACATCATGGAAAGTCTGGTATGAACCAGCTACAAAGGAAAGCCTTTTTGGCCTCTTGAAAATGCTGGTAAGGGTATGAATGGTTTGCTTGTGCTACTGTCTTTACAGAGGCTATAAACACATTATCTTTATTCTATAAATTTTGGGGGAAATACCATCCAGCCTCACCCTCTGTAGATTCATTTCAGAAAGACGTTTTAATTCATTCCCTCTCCTTGTGCAAACATGGCATAGAATTACTGCAGCCAACGATTCAGCCTCAATGTTAAAAAAACAACAGCAACAATACACGTTTTAAAACTATTCAGGAAAAATGCTTGATGTTTCTGAAAGTTATGTGTCATTTTTAAAAATATACTTTGTGCAAACTGAAACAGAGTCCAAACAGAAGGGCAAATGTTTGTTAGAACAATACAAGGTGCCATCCAGCGATTTGAATCAACTATGAAAAGCACACCAAAAGATCTAGAAATAATGTAAAAGATGTCTCAGAAATATTAAAGACATTTATCACATATTTCATGGCTTTTACCATTAGTTCAAGACCTAGAGTTGTCCTCAACATACAGCACCTCATGTAGACAGCAGAGTGAAATTAATTCTGTCAATGAGATTTCTCCAGGTCGTCCACAGGTAACAGTGAAGAATGACAAATTAGGCACTAAGGTGGGTTTGAAAAGTGCATGAGAATGTGTAAAACACACATATGAACCAATTCCCCATGGATACTGAAGGATGACTGCACAGACTTAACCAAAATGTGCATTATTTTAAGACTCAAACTGTTCTTTCTACAGCTGTTAAAAATAACTTCCTTAAAAAATAAACACCTGAAGTTACCTGTCTTTTTTTTACAGTGTAACTGTTCTTACTATATTCACTAAGATTTTTCAAAATATAAGTAACAGCAATTTATGTGCCTTTTAATAGGGAATTAAGATAATTGTGACAAGGTCTCTAAAAAACAAGACAATCCACATTTCTAATTCTTCTCTTAAATACCTCTTTCCAACAATAGGCAAAGTCTTCTTGTATCTTTAAATCCCCATAAAGATAAATATTATCTAATTCCTCACTTGTGATAGGTATGAAAAAGCTGTTTATTTAAGACGAAACTGGAGACTATTTATGGGGAGCCATGAAGGCTATGGTTTTTCCTGTGGTCATGTATGGATGTGAGAGTTGGACTGTGAAGAAGGCTGAGCACCGAAGAATTGATGCTTTTGAACTGTGGTATTGGAGAAGACTCTTGAGAGTCCCTTGGACTGCAAGGAGATCCAACCAGTCCATTCTGAAGGAGATCAGCCCTGGGATTTCTTTGGAAGGAATAAGGCTAAAGCAGCAACTCCAGTACTTTGGCCACCTCATGCAAAGAGTTGACTCATTGGAAAAGACTCTGATGCTGGGAGGGATTGGGGGCAAGAGGAGAAGGGGACGACAGAGGATGAGATGGCTGGATGGCATCACTGAGTTGATGGATGTGAGTCTCGGTGAACTCTGGGAGTTGATGATGGACAGGGAGGCCTGGCATGCTGCGATTCACGGGGTCGCAAAGAGTCGGACACAACTGAGCAACTGATCTGATCTGATGAAGTAAATGGAGAAGGCGATGGCACCCCACTCTGGTACTCTTGCCTGGAAAATCTCATGGATGAAGGAGCCTGGTAGGCTGCAGTCCATGGGGTCGCTAAGAGTCAGACATGACTGAGCGACCTCACTTTCATGCACTGGAGAAGGAAATGGCAACCCACTCCAGTGTTCTTGCCTGGCGAATCCCAGGGACAGGGGAGCCTGGTGGGCTGCCATCTATGGGGTCGCACAGAGTTGGACACGACTGAAGCGACTTAGAAGCAGCAGCAGCATGAAGTAAATGAGCCAGGACAACATGGGTTTGTGCATGCTAGGTCGCTTCAGTTATGTCCAACTCTGTGTGACCCTGTGGACTGCGGCCTGCCAGGCCCCTCTGTCCCTGGGACTCTCTAGGCAAGAACACTGGAGTGGGTTTTCAGGCCCTCCTCCAGAGGATCCTCCTGACCCAGGGATCGAATCCAGGTCTCCCACGTTTGCAGACAGGTTCTTTACCATCTGTGCCACCAAGGAAGCCCTACATTTATCAGAGGAAGCCTCCCAGCTGATATCCGGATGATGACCCTTTCTTATTCTATTACCCACAGAAGAGGAGGAAGCAGAGGGGGAGGAGTAGAACAGGAAAGGCTACATCCATTATTATGGTCTCCAAACTCATCTCAGAGGGTACCTAAGCAGAATCCTCATGAAAGGAAAGGCAATATGGCCAAATATTTAAAATTCTGGTGGAATACATGACCATATTTAAAGAGAAAAATAATAGCCCAAGAAAATTTTCTGAAAAAAAAAATTTTTGAGAAATGATTTTTCATATAAGCCACTTAGATAAAAGAGAAAATTCTTTAATTTCTGATAAAAGCTACAGATAAAGTAAAAACAATTAAAATGAAGGGATTCTATAGATGCAAGTGAAATTTAAAATAATGTAAAATGACTGCTCCACTTGTGATTATCCCGTCATCAAGACTTAGACAAAATCTACATGTCTATATGATATTCTAGTCTACTTGTCAATATAGCATTAGTCACTGCTGCTGCTAAGTCGCTTCAGTCGTGTCCAACTCTGTGTGACCCCATAGATGGCAGTCCACCAGGCTCCCCCACCCCTGGGATTCTCCAGGCAAGAACACTGGAGTGGGTTGCCATTTCCTTCTCCAATGCATGAAAGTGAAAGGTGAAAGTGAAGTTGCTCAGTCGTGTCCGACTCTTAGCGACCCCATGGACTGCAGTCCACCAGGCTCCTCCATCCATGGGATTTTCCAAGCAAGAGTACTGAAGTGGGGTGCCATTGCCTTCTCCACCACATCCCTGAGGAACTCCTTGAGTGTCTCTGCTAAAGAAGTACCAAATAAATCCCTCAAAATATGAAAAGGAATAATAATAAGGACTGCAAGGAGATCCAACCAGTCCATCGTAAAGGGAATCAGTCCTGGGTATTCACTGGAAGGACTGATGCTGATGCTGAAACTCCAATATTTTGGCCACCTAATGCAAAGGGCTGACTCACTTGAAAAGACCCTGATGTTGGGAAAGATTGAAGGCAGGAGGAGAAGGAACAACAGAGGATGAGATGGTTGGATGGCATCACTGACTCAATGGACATGAGTTTGGGTGGACTCCAGGATGGGGTGGTCTGGCGTGCTGCAGTTAATGGGGTCGCAAAGAGTCAGACACGACTGAGCGACTGAACTGACTGACTGAGTGCTACGCTTTTCAAACTAGTGTAATACCAGGTACAAGATAAGCTCCTTAGGGACAAAAAGAAGTTCCATGGTGAAAATACTGTAGGGTATACAGTTGGAGGTTTGAAACACACATTATCATATTTCAAGTCTTGCCACACGCAAACCTTTTAATCTTTGTTTACCTAATCCTTTTCAAACCAATCTTAACTAAAATTCCATTGAGTACACTTTGGGAAAAGCCGGTAATGTGTCACTACTTCTTTTGGAGCTGTTTTTGTATTTGTCAAAAATAGCTTTTCTAAAGAACTATAAAGGTGAGTATTGGAATATCCTCTGTGCTACACAATGAGGGAGATGCTGGCAGATGATTCCTTTGCTGCCTCTCAAATCAGTTTTCACAGAAAGACACTTATTTTATCTGATACAAGGTTAGGGGCCAGCTCAATTTCCTCTCTTCCTTTAGCCAATCACAAGTCAATCCAATACATTATTTCTGGCAAGAGCTACAGTGACTCACTTGGGTCTAAAAAATAACTCTTGACCACATGTAGTACATTTAGATCCTTCTCCAGAATCTAATATCAATATTCATCAGTTGTAAGGTGTTACTCAGCTGTAAGCATTTCCCACTAATTCACACTAATCTAGTATTAAAAGAGGCCATACAAAATAACCAAGATCCTCACCTTTTTTTTTTTTTTTTTTGAGTTGTATAGAAATTTTGACAGCATTTAATGTTCCATCACAATATTTGGCAAATGCACACTGGCATTCATACACTTTAAATCTGAACAGATTTGGGGAGGAACAAGTCCAAAATAATCATTCCAGACTTTGAGAGGGGAAAGCCTATGCCCTAAAGAACATTTCTAAGATAACATTTTAGCTATAAATCAGATTTACTCCCCAAGAGCAATTTTAAACTACATGTAAAAGAATTAAGACCTTTAAACAAACTAATCTTAACTCATGTTTAGCCCTGAGAGGAGTGGTCTGGGAAAACAGATTCCATTGCTTAGACATAAATCGATAACGGTTTCTTTTATGAGTACTGCAATGATGAATATGTATGCCTAGGAAAGCATATATTTGGGTTCAAGCATATGAGCCCCTATATGTAGAAATATTTTAAATGTATAAAATATAAGCAAACGGAAGGAAAAATGGGAAACAAGAACAGGTTTGGCAGGTATATCTCAAGGGAACACATCTGAGTGAGAGTCTAAATCTTAGCTGAGGCTCTATCTCAGTCCCAGGTCTGGAGTCCAGATTCATGACGTGTGAAGAGATGAGACTGAGGCCAAGACCACACACAGGTCTTCTGAGAATGGCTAGACCCATCACCCTCCTCCAGCAGACTTGTTCAGTCCTCCAAAGTAATGAAAACAATAATTGAGATCCAGCATCCAGCTGGTCAGAATAGATGTCGATATTTCTCCCTCACCAGTTCCAAATAGAATTTTCTTTCCCTTTTGATGAATTCAAATGCAGAATACCTGAGAGAATAGATATTTTCAAAAGATCAGTTCAAATTCAGCCCATGGTCTGGTGCCAAACAAGTCTCATGATCATTTTTTTTTCCACTTAGGAAGGGAGGTGGTGGGATCAGGGAACACCCTCTTGTCCATAACTGCAAATCTAACCACGTGAACTTCTACTACAGAGAAAGGCTTGATGTTGTCTTGTTTGGGGAGAGTTTTTCTATGATGATACTAAGTATTTGGGCATGATCTACAATTTTTTAAAGTTCAGAAAAATAATTCAGATTAAGAAGACACGTGATACCTTGTTCATGTTGGAAGATAAAATGAATATGGGAAACGTCATCAGTGTTTAAGTCAAGTAAACAAATTTGTTAAGTTAAACATTATTTCTGAGTAGCTTCATCAGAAACATTATTTCAACTCTCCCCAAAACACTTATAATATGAAAACAGTTGAGGTACATTGGAATTGGTAAATTTCAGTAATCAGTATATCCCTGCCTTCTCATCATCCATTCTTCAATAACCAAATGCCCCTGACCTAATGTCCATAGTCTCCTTTCTCTGGGCCTCCCACTCCCTTCTTGCAGCCCTGATGACCTTTAAACTGTCCCGCAACCTCCCAACTCTCAATCTCCCACAGGGCGAGGACCATCCTGTGTATCACTATACAACCCATATAAGTTTGCTCACCTAGTGTGTGGGTGTTCAAAACACACTGAATTAATCCATTTCTATCTCAAAATAAGTATGAAAATTCCTTTTCATTCCTTAAAATATTTACTCTAAAAACGAATATGAAGGCCATTTAAGAATGGGAACTACATCCCTTCATTCAAAACTTCCTAAAAGTTCATTCCCACAAGTGCTATTAAGCTCATATACTGATCAGATCTCTGCACCCAAAGCCAGTGCTCCAGGACACCCTGGGGCAACTGAGCTTACGTGCCTCAACTAAAGAACTTGCGTGCTGCAACTACTGGAGCCCACACACGACAACTGGAGAGTCCATGTGCCAAAGTGAAAACTCACACCTGACCAACTACGACCAGATGCAGCCAAGTATATAATTTTTTAAGAAAAGACAATAGGCACCACATCGAGTTGCTCATGCTAAAGCTTCACAAGACCAAACCAAGACTAAATTACAGTTTGGCTCTTTAAGAAATGAAATCTTAACCCAATCAATTAAGAATCCTGCGATCAGCACAACGTCCTGTAAAAGGGAGTAACTTTGTAATAAGCAACCCATTTTTTGCCTAGTGTAACTTCCTTGTTCCAGCTCCCATCTACCTATAAGTCTTTCATTTTGTACAAATCTTAGGAACATCTTTCTATCTGCTAGATTGAATGATGTTCAATTCGTGAATCACCAAATAGTCAATAAGATCTTTAACATTTACTCAATTTTTTTTTTAAATTAGTTCCCTGAAGATTTCCAACCTGTTCATCTCTTCTTAAAAGATGGTGGAGGGGGAAATCACCCCATGTTTTTCATGCTGGCTCATAACAGTTTATTGCAACCTTTAAAAATACAACTGGTAGATATTTTGTATTCTATTTATTACGTAATACCATGAGCTTAGTTTCCTTCATTTAACAAACAGTAAAGCAGGTAATGTAAAATATTTCTTTCTTTGCCTTCTTAAAATGAGTTAAATTGCTGTATTTTGTGTTTAAAAGGAACAAAACATAGAAAGCATTGTGTTATTCAGGAAATGACTGACTCATCTTTTGCCCTAATGTGACCTGAGTGCCTGCTGTGTGCCAGTCCTGCCCTGGGTGCTGGAGACACAGCTCTACCCCAAGGAGCCTAGAGCTGGAAAAGGGACCTGCAGATCTTGACAAGACTATACAGTTCAGATATTTAAGCAAAAGAATTATGGTTTTCATTTTCAAAAGCATATCACATTTTAACAGTAATATCACTTTACAATTTTGTTTCTAAACTTGAAGACAACAAATAGTTAACATTTGCTTTCATATTATCTCTGAAGAAACATCAAAATCTGAGGAGCAATCTATAATACCCAAAGGTTCCAATTAAATAGGCAGGAGAACCACAAATATTTAGATTCTCTTTAAACCTAAGATGTCTTGACTTCAACTATCTAAAATAACTGAAGATGCGTTTTCACGCATAAAATTTTTCTTTATCTTCAGATACAAATATGAAACTAACTTCCCAAATTTCCAATTCTACATGCTGAATCCTACTAGAGAGCATTCAGTTAAGTCGCTCAGTCATGTCCGACTCTTCGAGATCCCATGGACTGCAGCAGGCCAGGCCTCCCTGTCCGTCACAAACTCCTGAAACCTACTTAAACTCATGTCCATCGCATAGGTGATGCTATCCAACCATCTCATCCTCTGTCCTCCCCTTCTTCTCTCTCCTTCAATCGTTCCTAGCATCAGACAGCATTACTGAAAATGTTTTCCAGGATCTAGTTTTAGGGTTTTGATGACAAAATTATACAAACCTTTCCATTTACATTATTTGAAGCTTAGAAATGTTTCCCATTTTACTAAAAATTTACTATTGATCAGACCATACTCCTTCCATTTGACGATCAAAGTGTCTCCATGGATCACATATTTTAATCCCATCTCAGTTTGGTTCTTAAATATCATTATAAAACTATTCTGGCCCTACATTTGAGAGTTTTTACCTGTTTTCTTGCTTTCTTTGTCATTAAAAAAGAAAAAAAAGCATAGCATGCTGATGTAATTAGCCCAGATTACTTTAACCTTTATGGTCAGAGGACCAGGCCTTAAAAGTTGTTATTTTCAAAGAGCAAAGAAAGAGAAGAACCAAAAACATTTTTCAAAATATCTCTTTATTAATACCAATTGTGTAACATTTAACATAAATTAAAACGTGCCCTAACACACTCAAGAGGAAGATGAATAAGATGGTCATATGGAAACATCCGTTGTAATAAAATCCTGATCGCAAACTACTCATCTCCAAGGGCTAGAACAGGGGGAAAAAAAAAGGAATATTCCTTTTTCCTTAGAAAGACTGTGTGCAGTTTTGAGATCGGAATGCCTGCCAGAGGCAGCTTTATCACCCTCTACCCGCCGGAGTAACCAAGATCCTTAACATCCCAGCAGTGCGCGTTACCTAACACGCACATACAGGTAGAGATGGACACCTAGTGCCTCCAAGGCCAATAAACTGGTCCTCTGGAAATTAGGAAACAAATGATAAATGACTTTTCCTCATTTCCTCAGACCCTGCCTTCTGCACCTTATCGTTCTACTCCAGCTTGCAAGGAAGGACGACCTCCTACCTGAGGCCTCACGGTTATTCCCTACAGTCTTAGGCACAGCGAAGTGGGGGGTGACAGCGGGTTTGCGGGGGCGCAGATTTGCTTGCTGCGCTCCCATCTCCTTCAGCGGCAGCCCCTCCGGCCTGGGCTTACCCAGGGGGAGGGGGTGTACAAGGCTGGGGAGGGGGTGTACAAGGCTGGGGAGGACAGCCAGCCGACAGGGCTTGGCAAATCCCAGCCCCAGCCCTCCCCCCACGTACACTTTCCACCCCGGTGCCTCTCGCCCTCCTTTCCCACCGCCGGGCCACCCCACGCGGCTCCCTTACCCGGCTCGTGGACGCCGGGGCTGTCGGACAGCTCGAGCACCAGCAGCTCGCGGCCCTCGAAGCTGCGCCCCACCGTGTAGATCCTGCTGACCGCGGCGCACTGCAGCCACACGGACACGAGCGCCTCACGAAGCTCTGGGTAGCGGTGATACTCAAAGGGAGATGCCGTCCTCCTGCGGCCGCCGGCGCCGCCTCGCGCCCTCCACAGGGCCCCCAGCTCCCCGGGCCTCGGCGCCCAGCAGCCAGGCACAGGCGGCCAGCGAGCCGCAGAGCGCCAGCAGCGCGCAGCCCCCTCGCCGGGCCATCGCGTCCCGCGTCTCCTGTGCGGCCTCTTCTGGGCCCAGAACCTCGGGGTGCACGGCCTGCCGGTCCCCTCGACTCGCCTCCCGGCGGCCTGGAGGGCGGAGGGCAGCGAAGATCTAAGTAGGGACCGCGAAGCAGGAGAGGAGCGCAGGACGCACCGCCGCCGAGTGCCGGACGCAAGGGAGGCGGCGCGGAGCCAGGCTAGGCGCACGGGCGGGGCAGGGAGGGCGGCGCCGCCGGCCGGATTCGCGGCTAACCGGGGGCCGCTATGCTATTTGCGGGCTTGGAGCCACGTCAGAATCAAATGGCGCCGCTAGGACCCAGGTGAGATGACAGCTAAGGTCGGATGTGGGCACGTTGCTGTCATCATTGAGAGACCCGTGACAGTGCCTTTAGGTGGGGAAAACACTCTGAGATTGTTAGAGTCTTTCAAACGTGCCATCAGTTCCAAGCCGACCAGGTTTCCATCTTGATGTTTCCAAGACTAGATAATATTCCAGGGGAAAAAAAAAAAAAAAAGAAACACAAATGCAGCCACCTGCCTTCTGCCCGTGATGTGTCTTTAATAATTGTATTGATAGTTCAAACACAAACCCACCGGTTGGCTGTTAGTTGATTGCATGGTCTGTCTGAAAAACAACACTGGGCACTTGGATTTAGAGGTTTAAGAAACTGAAAATGCGTTCTATCGATTTGCAGATAGTGTCTTTAATTGTATTTATGCACATATCTAGGTTCTTCCAGCGGGGAAGGAAAAGAGTAAGACAATGTCATCTGCCAGTGCCTGTGCCAACCCCCTTCTGTAATTCCTGTGGGGAAAGCAGAATACAGCCCGAGCGCTGGTCAAGGGATTTAGTTGAGTGTTAAGGTTAAATCTTTCCAAAACAGCTTTTCCGGGAGGCTCAGGCTCAGTCTCTTACCTGGTTGTAACTAAGATGCTGCCAGGACTGCAGTCATCAGAAGGCTTGATTGGGGCTAGAGAATCTTCTTCCAAGGAAAAACGTCAAAGATCAAAACCGTTACAGAAAGAAAACTCTGATCATGAAAGATAATATCTCCATTCCCCTCCCATAATTATTGCAAAAAATATAAAATCATTTATAGCTTTCGATACCCAGCCTTTACACGAATTTAGTGTAAAGGCTAAATTTGTAGTAGAGCAAACGTTATTCTGAAGAGGTTGCCTTTTGGATTCAATAATAGCACAAGTCTAAGTAAATAATCCATTGGGTATTTCAACCAAGCAGGAAAAATAGACATCATATGGGTAATTTTTTATGTTAGACATTTTTTTGTCTTAACTCATTCTTTTTCCCCCTAACAGAGCAGTGCACTGAATAAAAACTCTCTCCTGGGAATGGATTTATTAAAAAAAAAAAGAAGAAGAAAGAAAAAATGGTGCTGGTTTCAAAACTTTCTGACAGCAGCATGGATCCTTTCTGAATTTTGGGGGATGAACTGACACTGTAAAGACATGCCTCTCAGTTGAATTTGGACCTGGCCATGTACCTTGTCAATTTCGGCAGAACTAAGAACCCTGTATTTTTCTCAATGACCAATCTCAGTTTGATTACATGGTTCAAAAGTTTGAAACCAGAGTTATAATTAGATTT
The DNA here is from genome assembly GCA_935064755.1 of Tragelaphus eurycerus. Taxonomy (NCBI): domain Eukaryota; kingdom Metazoa; phylum Chordata; class Mammalia; order Artiodactyla; family Bovidae; genus Tragelaphus; species Tragelaphus eurycerus. The sequence continues at coordinate 534,082 of CAKXYN010000057.1, read as the reverse complement.
CTAAAATCATGCCCAAAAGAACAACCTTGTAAACCTAGAAAAAGAAAACAGTGTAGCTAAAACCAATAACTTCAGCAGTGGAAGGTTAAGATTTTCAGGTTAGCTATTTAAGGTAACCACACTAATTTGTGGCAAGGTGGGTCATATGCTAGTGACAACACATGTAAACAGCATATGGTTTGGTGAAGTCCTGTGTTGCCCTTAAGTTTCTCTTCAAACAAAGGGTGTGTTTTCTATTTTCTCCCAAATCTCATTTTTATGGATTTTTTATTTTTTTTATTTTTTGCTTTTTTGTAAACAGGTGAGACCCTGCCAGAACTGTGGTCTCACTTGAAAGGGATCTTTTGAAAGAATCTTAGAAGTTTGTTTTCTTTATCTATTAGAATGAAATATTTTGATTCATTCAAGTGCATCAGGGTCATCTAGAGAATTTGTAAAATGTGCAGATTCCTAAACACCCACCAATACAGAGATGGGATTCAGGTATTAACAAGGCTCCAGGTTTTAATAAGAACCCAGGTATTTTTTATTTTGATGTTTGATTGATGAACATGCTTCGAAAATCTCAAATACTGCAACTCTGGAAGTTTTCTTTTTGAGAAAAGTTCCTGTTCACCAAAACACGGAAGCACACCACATAAAACAAGAAATCAATTCACAAGAATTAAAACTTTTTTTTGAATTTCTGGGCAATTTTAGGTGTAGGTCAGCTTCACTGGAGTGTAATTATTTTTTTGTAGTTTCATAGGCAATTATGTAAAAGGTTATATACCCATCCTGATTGCTAGATAGAAAATCTTGCACGCTAAGCATTTAATATGTTTGACCCTGTGCATTCATAGGTAAATCTAGTGTAAAGGCACAATTTAAATTATTCATATATATGCACACACACAAGGAAGAAAGAGATCTGTTTTTTGTGTCACTTCTGAACATCTATATGAGCATATTTAAGCCCCCTGAGGCTTCACTTCCTGCATCACTTCTATTATTTTCAAATCCAGAAACTGTCTCTTCCTATATCCCAAACCTTGTATTCAGTTCAGTTCAGTTCAGTCACTCAGTCGTGTCCAACTCTTTGTGACCCCATGAACCGCAGCACACCAGGCCTTCCTGTCCACCAACTCCCAGAGTTTACTCAAACACATGTCCATTGAGTGGGTGATGCTCCAACCATCTCATCCTCTGTCGTCCCCTTCTCCTCCTGCCCTCAATCTTTCTCAACATCAGAGTCTTTTCAAATGAGTCAGCTCTTCACATCAGGTGGCCAAAGTATTGGAGTTTCAGCTTCAACATCAGTCCTTCCAATGAACACCCAGGACTGATCTCCTTTAGAATGGACTGGTTGGATCTCCTTGCAGTCCAAGGGACTCTCAAGAGTCTTCTCCAACACCACAGTTCAAAAGCATCAATTCTTCGGCGCTCAGCTTTATTTATAGTCCAACTCTCACATCCATACATTACTACTGGAAAAGCCATAGCCTTGACCAGACAGACCTTTGTGGACAAAGTAATGTCTCTGCTGTTTAATATGCTGTCTAGCTTTTACAGCATATTGGACATAGCTTTTCTTCCAAGGAGCAAGCATCTTTTGATTTTATGGCTGTAGTCACCATCTGCAGTGATCTTGGAGCCCAAGAAAAGTCTATCACTGTTTTCATTGTTTCCTCATCTATTTTCTGTGAAGTGATGGGACTAGATGCCATGATCTAATTTTTTTGAATGTTGAGTTTTAAGCCAGCTTTTTCACTGTCTTCTTTCACCTTCATCAAGAAGCTTTTTAGTAGTTCCTTTTCACTTTCTGCCATAAGGGTGGTATCATCTGCATATCTAAGGTTACTGATATTTCTCCTAACAATCTTGATTCCAGCTTGTGCTTTATCCAGCCTGGCATTTCACATGATGTACTCTGCATGTAAGTTAAATAAGCAGGGTGACAATATACAGCTTTGAGGTACTCCTTTCCCAATTTGGAACCAGTTCATTGTTCCATGTCCAGTTCTAACTGTTGCTTCTTGACCTGCATACAGATTTATAAGGAGGCAAGTAAGGTGGTCTCATATTCCCATCACTTTAAGAATTTTCCACAGTTTGTTGTGGTCCACACAGTCAAAGGCTTTAGCATAGTCAATGAAGTGGAAGAAGATGTTTTTCTGGAATTCCCTTGTTTTTTCTATGATCCTACTGATATTAGCAATTTGATCTCTGGTTCCTTTGCCTTTTCTAAAGCCAGCTTGTACATCTGTAAGTTTGTCATATATTTTATTTAATTGTCAGTTTATATAATTTATTTTTTAATAAATAATGACTGTATTTAACAAGTGAGTCATAAAATTCCTTCAGTTTTACCATCGCCTCTTGCAGGTGTCAATCAAGAAACCCAGGAGTTGCAAATAAGAAAAGCATTATCTGGAGGTCCTAGAAAATGCAATACTGGAGACGCAGATTCAGGTAAAACCAACAGTTCAAGGGAGAGAAGGAGTCAGGGGTGTATAAAGGCAAAAGCCACAAGGTTGTTAAAGTTTTCTGGCAAAAATCATGATGGACTTCGATGCAAGAAGGAGATATTTTTCACTAAAGATAGGATGTCTGCATTATTTAGGTTAAGGTCCAATAAACATCTTGAGTTTCTGGGACATTGGGCAGATGTTCTGGATGCTGGAGTCAAGACAGTAAGTGGTCAAAATGTCAGATTCCGTCCAGAATCACGTCCTCGGTGGCCTTGAGGCTTTGTTTCAGAGCACCTCTAGCAGTGCCTACTGTGTTTGATTTTCCTTCCACACGGGATGGCTCCACTCTTCCCTCTTCAGTCCCACTCCTCCCTCAACAGGACCCCTTCCAGCCTGGCCCTCTTCTGTGGTTCCCCATAGAGGCAAGGTTGTATTGAACTTCAGGGTTCATGAACTTTCCACGTCAGGATCAACTGGTGAGCATGGCCACATTCTGGACCATTTGAATACAATTTTCTGGGGCTGGTGCTTAGAAGTCTGCATTTGAGCAAGGTCACCCCACCCCTATCCTCTCAGGGGGACTGTGGTGCATAATAGGATTAGAGGAATACTGTCCAGTTAAGGAGACTAGTGTTGAGGTTTGACAGACAGCATTCTAATCCCAGGTCTGCTTATTCCTAGAAGCTGCTCCATGACTTCACCCTAAAATAAGGGACACAGCGTTTCATGAACTCATAATAACGCAAGCAGAGGGAAGCAGAGTCAAAGAGAGAAGATGCTATGCTGCTGGCTTGGAAAATGGAGGAAAAGGCCACCAAACCAAGGAATGCTGGCAGGCACTAGAAGATGGAAAAGGAACTAAGCCTTTTTCTCCCCCAGCTTCCATGCTAAATAAATAAGAATTTATCTCCATGTAAACTCACTTCATTTTCTGTAAAAGAACTCAACAACCACACTGTTGTCTTTCTGACACAGAGTGCACATGGATGCCCCATGGGTGGGCATGAATCAGGAGGGCAGCAGGTTTCAGGTCCCTGCATTCATCCTCATGCATCTCGACAGTGCCCAGGCCAGACAGCACCTCAGGAAAGGGCCTCTGGGCCAGCAGAGACTGCAGTTAGCTCAGCTTCTGGTCCACAGAGCTGAGCTCCACCTTTATAGCCATCCTCCGTAGCTCAGAGGTTAAAGCATCTGTCTGCAATGTGGGAGAGCTGGGTTCGATCCCTGGGTTGGGAAGATCCCCTGGAGAAGGAAATGGAAACCTACTCCAGTATTCTTGCCTGGAAAGTCACATGGACAGAGGAGCCTAGTGGGCTATACTCCACGGGGTAGCAAAGAGTCAGACACGACCGAGCAACTTCACTTCACTCCCCTGCCTCCCAGCTGGTGTGTACAAAAGGAGTGCTCAGTAAAGAAGCCTTCTGAGCTCCTTCCCTCCCTGCTAGGACAGCCTCCAGTCATGATCAGTGACCAGTACTCTCACTCGCCTGGCAGCACCATTCAGTCATCCTACTTCAGAATCCTTCCTCCTTCCCGTGAACTCCCAACACACTGCAGGGCTTTCCTGGCAAGCCCTGGAGAAATTCTCTGATCAAACTCTGCTTGACTTTCTCTCCATCCACACCGTGAAGCCTGTGTCCCTGACTTGACCAGGGCTTCAGCTGGTCTCATGGGTCTCCCATTTTTCCCATTTCTCATTTCTCTCATTATTGGGTTGTGTGCAAACAAGCATCAGGCAAGTGTCACCAAAATATTCATGCCACTTTTACTTGTTACTGTGTAATTAATAAAACAAGACAAAACTGAGTAAACTGATAAATACAAGAGTAGAAAAAAGTTGAATGTCTTGGAAGCACTTGAATTTTTAAAATGGAATTCGGTATGAATAAGAAAACAGTAAAGGACTGAGGAAAAGATAAAAAATCTCAAAAGATACTGCTTTTAGATTTGTTCAAAAATCTGACACTAAATGGTAGAAAACACATTATGGGGAAGAGTTCTCATTCCAACAACCAAAACCAACAGGTAAATAACTGGACACTTAGGTTTTAAGCTCAAATAAGTTAAAGTGTGCCTTCTTCTTTTTTACAAAATGACTCTCCTCTTTAACTGATTGATTCATTAAACACCCACTGCATATCCCAGTTGTATCAGCTTAGTGGGTGGATGTACCACGCAGACAGGTAACAGCCAGGGCACTCTGAACCCACCACATGAATCAGCAAGATAAAACTCCCATTTACAGATATCACAGCCTAAAACCTAATAACCAGCTCAAATTAAATATAATCCAAAGGGTTTGTCAGTGTTATTGTACAGATCTATGTGTGGGTGCTAAGTTGCTTTAGTTCTGTCTGACTCTTGGAGATCTTATGGACTGTAGCCTGCCAGGCTCCTCTATTCATGGGATTCTCCAGGCAAGAATACTGGGGTGGGTTGCCATGCCCTCCTCCAAGGGATCTTCCAGACCAGGGATCAAACTCTTGTCTCTTGCATCTCCTGCTTTGGCAAACACCACCTGGGAAGCATTCTATAGCTCTAGTGCTCAGTCACTTCAGTCATGTCAGACTCTTTACAACCCCATGCACTGTAGCCCACCAGGCTCCTCTGTCCATAGGATTCTCCAGGCAAGAATGCTGGAGTGAGTTGCCACGTCCTTCTCCAGGGGATCTTCCTGACTCAGGGATCGAACCTGCATCTCATGTCTCCTGCATTGGCAGGTGGATTCTTTACAACTGACCCACCGGGGAAGCCCCTTCCACAGCTCTATCTATACCAATTTCTCTGTATCCCAGTGGCCACCCCAGTATTTTTGATCTCCCAGGAGCACAACTCAACACAAACATATTATGAGTCATATATATAATTTTGAACTTGTTAGTAGCCATGTTTCTTAAAAAGGAAAGAGGGGAAATTAATTTTAATAATAATTTTAACCCAATATATTGTAAATACTATCATTTCAACTTGAAAATAGCATAAATTATTAATGAATTTTTTTTCATTCTAAGTCTTCAAAATCGCTTGTGTAATTTACATTATAGCTGCTGCTGCTGCTACTGCTAAGTCGTTTCAGTCGTGTCCGACTCTGTGCGACCTCACAGACGGAAGCTCACCAGGCTCCCCCGTTCCTGGGATTCTCCAGGCAAGAACACTGGAGTGGGCTGCCATTTCCTTCTCCAATGCATGGAAGTGAAAAGTGAAAGCAAAGTCGCCCAGTCCTGTCCGACTCCCAGCGACCCCATGGACTGGAGCCTACCAGGATCCTCCGTCCATGGAATTTTCCAGGCAAAAGTACTGGGGTGGGGTGCCATTACATTATAGCACATCAGCACAATTCAGACTACCTGTATTTCCTGAGCTCACAGCTCACAAGTGGCTGGTGACAGCTATGTTGGACAGGTGAGCTATCTTGCTCTTCTTATATTCCTATCTTCTAAAATTATTCCTTCTGTTTATCTTCCCAGATAATACCTTAGCACAGGCTCTGGTTATTCCTTGCCTGGACTATGGCAACATCCTCTCCTGAAGATTATTCCTCTCATCAGCGGTTAACCTCAGTTTCTAATCTTGTTGCCAAAACCACCTTTTTCCTCATTCACCTGGATTATGTCATCCACCATCCTGTCCTGTCCATCACCCAGTGGATCAATGCCAAAGCTGTGATCCTCTTCCTCAGAGAATTTCCTTAGAGAGCTCACTTTTTGTGCCTCCTCCTGCTTCTTTCACTAGCACATTTTCTCTCTCAAATTCCTGCACCATCACCCCTCAAGCCACAACACGTTTATGTCTACTCTTCCCTTACCCCTGTGCCATCCCTTTATCCTCCCTAGCCCAGCCTCAGTCCACTAACCTGAGCCTGCCCTCACTTCCCCACCAAGCATTCTTCCTCTCTCCTGAAATTGCAGCTGTCTGCTTGCAAAGAGAGAGCAACTCCCTTCTCTCCTCTAGAAAGCACTGACATTCTCACTTTTTACTTTCTCCATTAGTTATAATCCAAACACCTCAACTTTCTCATAGCACATCCTCTCTCCCACGTGAATTATCCTCTGCGGATTCTGCCCCCCACCCAGACTGAACGTCCCCTGGCCTTGCCTGGGCTTCCTCAGGCCCACACTTGGGAGCACTGTCCTGCTCCCCTCTTCACATGCTCCATCTGGGTGACCTTATCCTTGCTCACGGTATCAATTATCACCTCTCCGGTTGTCACGCCTAAGGTTGAGTCCTTTATCCATTCCCTCCCACTGAAAGACAGAGACTGGCCTGGCTTGTGTGTTTGCCTTCACAGTCCAGCATAGAGAGAGCCACGGCCAATGGGACCTAACATGCTTGCAGGCAGTGGATAAACTGCTAACTTGCTTCCAGCTGCCTTCTACTTTTGGCACTGAGACTAATTCCTGTGTTTTTAACCTTCTGATTGCTCATTGAATTCCTGGGCTCTTTCATTCTTCTGCAGGTTCCCTTCCTTGGTTTGACACAACCAGTTTCCTCTTCACTCATCAACCACATGCACTAAGTTGCTTGCATGAAACAATACATTTGCCAGTGATCTCATTTTATCTGTGTAATTCTTCAACGTAGTTCCTATCTTTGTCGACATTGTTTTTGTTCATGTGGTCAGTTTAAGTCAAGCGCATCACACATATAATATGCAGAAGAGAAAGGTGGACTTTTCTATGATGTTCTTACCTTTGGAAACCAAATTACTGAAATGAAAATCAAATTGTCATTTTCCATCATGTAAACCTCTCAAAGAATGATTGGTTTTCCCTTCAACTGCTGGAAGCCAATCAACATGAATAATTCATGACAACTTCATACACAGGATATCAACTTTATGGAGCTCAGGAATATTAAATATTATATAGATCATGAAGAATATTAAATATTATGTAGATCATGAAACTTCTCATTACAAACAATAAACATGGCTTGTCTATTACATAACATTTCTTGTATCTTTTTAAATCTCAAATGTCCAAGAAAGAAAGTTGTTCACCTCTTAGTTTTACCACCCCATGGACTATAGCCCACCAGACTCCTCTGTTCATGGAATTTTTCAGGCAAGAATACAGTAGTGGGTAGCCGTTCCCTTCTCCAGAGGATCTTCCTGACCCAGGGATCAAATCTGGATCTCCTGCATCACAGGTGGAGTCTTTACTTTCTGAACCACAAGGGAAATGCCTTTATAAAACATATGAAATGTCAAAGTGAAAGAGTCTCATATGTGGAAGCTGCCCACTTTCCTGTAAACTCAAAATTATTAATATAAGTAAATATATGTTGCACCAACACCTATAAGTTAAGGTGTCTTCTGCCTTGGCCAACATTTGGAAGCTTCTGCTTCTAGAGGGACTGACCAAGGTACTAATGAGATTGAAATTGAGGCTGACTGATGACTCTGGTACAGAGAGGAAAACAAGAAAGTCAACAAGCAAATTTCTCACTCATTACCAAGACTGTACCTTTAATTTCAAAGCTTTGTGGATGACAACAAACCCACTGAAGGAATGACTTACATCATCCTGTGGGTGGGTGAGCAGTCAGTCACATCATTATTTGCGAGAAAAAAAAAGTATAGCACATTCATCAAGTGGATGTTCAAACACTGTTCGTAGACATCTATGACTTTAACATGGTACAGTTGCAGTCATTGTTATTGTGCACCTCGGTGTGGATTGATCAGCCTTTGAAGTTAAATCAGACTTCTCCTACACCCCTTACATAGGACTGGGGTTGGCCTTTTTGTTGAAAAGTAACTCATAGGTTGAGTCTTGCTCCAAGTTAAAGAAGAAAACGGTTTGGCTTCTTCCTCTCTCAGTTGTGTGATTTACTCCATGACTCTGCATCCAGAGAGGGAGAGGGCAGACTAATACACTAGAAGATGAGAGGCCAGGAAGTCTGGAGTGGTGGCTGCCCAGAAGGCTCTGCTGGCCAGTCATGCCTTCTTATGAGTGCCTTAGTAGACTGTCCTCTTTAGGGGAAATCCCGTGGCGAAAGGAAAAGAGTGTAGCTGAGTACCAACAAAGGTTCTCCTAGTGAAGGCTATGGTCTTTCCTGTGGTCATGTATGGATGTGAGAGCTGGACTGTGAAGAAGGCTGAGCGCCGAAGAATTGATGCTTTTGAACTGTGGTGTTGGAGAAGACTCTTGAGAGTCCCTTGGACTGCAAGGAGATCCAACCAGTCCATTCTGAAGGAGATCAATCCTGGAATTTCTTTAGAAGGAATGATGCTCAAGCTGAAACTCCAGTATTTTGGCCACCTCATGCGAAGAGTTGACTCATTGGAGAAGACTCTGATGCTGGGAGGGGTTGAGGGCAGGAGGAGAAGGGGACGACAGAGGATGAGATGGCTGGATGGCATCACTGACTTGATGGGTGTGAGTCTGAGTGACCTCCGGGAGCTGGTGATGGACAGGGAGGCCTGGCGTGCTGCGGTTCATGGGGTCGCAAAGAGTCGGACACGATTGAGCGACTGATCTGATCTGATCTGATCTGAGAACCTAGGTGGGATTTGTGTAAGAGAGAAAGATGTGGGAGGAGAGAAATAGTGAGAGAGAGAGGAGGGCAAGGGGGAGAATGAAAAAATAAGAGGAAGAGGAGAAGAAAACAAGAAAAGGTAAGGCAGTTGAAAATCTGGTAATTTCTCTATACAAGGGTCTTAGAAGTTTAACAAACTTCATCTACTTTGTGATAAGTGTGGGAAATTTGGAAGATTAGTCCTAAACCAAACTGAAGAATCTCTTCATATATCTTATTTGAGATACACAGTTGCATAACAACAACAACAAATAAAATCTGTAACATTTACAAAGTATTTCTCCTGCATTTTCTAACTTGATTCTCACAATGACCTCATTTCATTATCCACATTTTAGAGACCAGTCACCTAAATTTATGGAGGATAAATTCCAAAGCAAGGGTACACTGGGTCAAACAGAATTATTATAACTCAAAGATATATTTTACAGTTACTCCAACATTTAATCTTTTGGAACTGAATCATTATATTTTAGAAAAACATACTATAAATCTAGAGGCTTAATATGTTACTGGAGCCAAGAATGAATTTTCTTTCTGCCTACTCCTCTCCCTCCATGAAGAAATTGTTCCTCAGTCTTTGTCAATGATAAATTGTGATATGTCTTTAACAACTATAAAATGTGGTGATGGTGTTCGCCACTACCACTTTTAACTTAAAATGATATACTCTGCTATTTTAAACAACATTCCAAAAATATAATAAAAAAGATAACAAAAACATAAAATATTATGCTAGACCCTAGTATCTAGAGGGATGCTTTGCTTTATAGGTCTTAATTTTTCCACTAACTTTTTACATCCATTATGTTTGAGAATGACGTTACCAAAAAAAAAAAATCAAATGCCACACTCTCATCAGACAAGTATCACAAAAGATGACTGGTTTTCTCTTTAGCTATGAGATGTTGGCCATCTTCAGTTCAGTCACTCAGTCATGTCCAACTCTTTGCAACCCCATGGATTGCAGCATGCCAGGCCTCCCTGTCCATCACCAACTCTTAGAGTTTACTCAAATTCATGTCCGTTGAGTCCATGATGCCATCCAGCCATCTCATCCTCTGTCATCCCCTTCTCCTCTTGCCTTCAATCTTTCCCAGCATCAGGGTCTTTTCAAATAAATCAGTTCTTCACATCAGGTGGCCAAAGTATTGGAGTTTCAGCATCAGCATCAGTCCTTCCAATGAATATTCAGGACTGATTTCCTTTAGGATGGACTGCTTGGATCTCCTTGCAGTCCAAGGGACTCTCAAGAGTCTTCTCCAACACTACAGTTCAGAAGCATCAATTCTTCAGTGCTCAGCTTTCTTTATAGTCCAACTCTCACATCCAAACATGACTACTGGAAAAACCATCAGATTAGATCAGATCAGATCAGTCACTCAGTCGTGTCCAACTCTTTGCGACCCCATGAATCACAGCACCCCAGGCCACCCTGTCCATCACCAACTTCCAGAGTTGACTGAGACTCACGTCCATCAACTCAGTGATGCCATCCAGCCATCTCATCCTCTGTCGTCCCCTTCTCCTCTTGCCCCCAATCCCTCCCAGCATCAGAGTCTTTTCCAATGAGTCAACTCTTCGCATGAGGTGGCCAAAGTACTGGAGTTGCAGCTTTAGCCTCATTCCTTCCAAAGAAATCCCAGGGCTGATCTCCTTCAGAATGGACTGGTTGGATCTCCTTGCAGTCCAAGGGACTCTCAAGAGTCTTCTCCAACACCACAGTTCAAAAGCATCAATTCTTCGGCACTCAGCCTTCTTCACAGTCCAGCTCTCACATCTATACATGACCACAGGAAAAACCATAGCCTTGACTAGACGAACCTTTGTTGGCAAAGTAATGTCTCTGCTTTTGAATATGCTATCTAGGTTGGTCATAACTTTCCTTCCAAGGAGTAAACGTCTTTTAATTTCATAGCTGCAGTCACCATCTGCAGTGATTTTGGAGCCCAAAAAAATAAAGTCTGACACTGTTTGCACTGTTTCCCCATCTATTTCCCATGAAGTGATGGGGCCAGAGGCCATGATCTTCGTTTTCTGAATGTTGAGCTTTAAGCCAACTTTTTCACTCTCCACTTTCACTTTCATCAAGAGGCTTTTGAGTTCCTCTTCACTTTCTGCCATAAGGGTGGTGTCATCTGCATATCTGAGGTTATTGATATTTCTCCCGGCAATCTTGGTTCCAGTTTGTGTTTCTTCCAGTCCCGCGTTTCTCATGATGTATTCTGCATATAAGTTAAATAAGCAGGGTGACAATATACAGCCTTGATGAACTCCTTTTCCTATTTGGAACCAGTCTGTTGTTCCATGTCCAGATCAACTAAAGAGATTTTTGTTGGCAACGTTATGTCTCTGCTTTTGTATATGCTGTCTAGGTTGATCATAACTTTTCTTCCAAGGAGCAATCACCTTTTAATTTCATGACTGCAGTCACCATCTGCAGTGATTTTGGAGCCCCCAAAATAAAGTCTGACACTGTTTCCACTGTTTCCCCATCTATTTCCCATGAACTGATGGGACCAGATGCCATGATCTTCTCATGATGTACTCTACATATAAGTTAAATAAGCAGGGTGACAATATACAGCCTTGAGGTACTCCTTTCCCAGTTTGGAACCAGTCCATCATTCCATATCCAGTTCTAACTGTTGCTTCTTGACCTGCATACAGAGGTAGGTCAGGTTGTCTGGTATTCCCATCTCTTTAAGAATTTTCCAGAGTTTGTTGTGATCCACACAGTCAAAGGCTTTGGCATAGTCAGTAAAGCAGAAGTAGATGTTTTTCTGGAACTCTCTTGCTTTTTTGATGATCCAATGGATGTGGGCAATTTGATCTCTGGTTCCTCTGCTTTTTCTAAATCCAGCTTGTACATCTGAAAGTTCTTGGTTCACATATTGTTGAAGCCTGGCTTGGAGAATTTTGAGCATTACTTTGCCAGCATATGAGATGAGTGCAATTGTATTGTAGTTTGAGCATTCTTTGGCATTGCCTTTCTTTGGGATTGGAATGAAAACTGACCTTTTCCAGTCCTGTGGCCACTGCTGAGTTTTCCAAACTTGCTGGCATATTGAGTGCAGCACTTATAAGTTGGCCATCTTATAAATTTTTAAATATTGTAAATTAATCAGTCTTACAAATAAATAAGATCTTTATGGTGTGAGCTAAGTTGCTCAGAAATCAAAAATGCACAGATGTGCACAGCACATCCCTCCTGTGTCTCCCCTCCCCCATCACCTCTCCCTCCCCCCTCACCTCTCCCTCCCCCTCTCCCTCTCCCCTCTCCTTTCCTTCCCCTATCTCCCTCTCTACCATCTCCTCTCCTAGATCTCCCAGGCACCCCTATTACCACTTGTCAGGCTTTCGACTCATTTCTCTCTTCACACTCAGCAGAAGTTAATGTTTTTTACTTGGGTTGTTTCTTTTCCCTTGAGAAGGTAAGCATCTTGATGGCAGCTAAAATCTAATCCATAAAGAAGATGATAAACATTTGCTGAAAAATAAGACATGTCCTAACATTTTAAATTAAGTCCACAAAAACTTTATGTCTTTTAGACTTTAAAGATTTCGGGGAAATAACCAATTTACCTGTAAAAGAAGAATATCATTTCTAGTAGTCTCAATATATAAAATCTTTGAACTAAGCACTGTACTAATTGTTGGTTTTAATCTTTCATCATTTTATTGCATTTTACAAATAAGAAGACTAAGGTTTGCTGCTGACCAGTGCTCAGTCATGTCCTACTCTTTGTGACTCAAGGACTGTAGCCTGCCAGGCTCCTCTGTCCATGGAATTTTCCAGGCATGAATACTGGAGTGGGTTGGCATTTCCTTTTCCAAAGGCGTAGAGAGGTTAAATAATCAGTATAAGTTTATATGTATAGGAAGTGATGAAAGCAAGATGGTAGAGAAGCATGGCTTTATTTCCATGCAGTACTGTAGGGCTTTACATTCTTTTGTTCACTGGACAAACTTTTATTTAGAACCATGTGCTTGGTAGTTACTTGGTGGAATGTGGTCAGTGATGAATACAAAACTGATTAACACAGAGCTCGTGGAAGTTTTTATCTCCTTATGTTGTTCAGGCTGCCTCCCAGTCTCTTCTATTTAGTTAACCACTTAACATCTACCCCTGGATGTCTATGACTTGCCCAGGCTCAACTGGGCAGCCAATAGGCTCTGGGCGACAGCATCAAATAAATAGTACCTTGAACTGATGGGATTACATAGGAGAGGAAAGAGGGAATCAGTGGTGGTAACAGGTGCTCTGATGAAATATGAACTGCACATCTCTTGATTATCTTTCCACTCACCTGACTCCTAGTTACTGGCTTCAGGGAAGGGCAAGCTCCCTTGCCTAAAATACCTCCCAAGCACAAAAGACATTTTTCTCTCTGACCTTCACCCTACTGCTTCCATCCTTCTCTCAGTGGGTGGCAATGTAATCCATAGTCTCACCACCAGATCTTAGCACAAGGTCCCCTGATTTGGATGAATTATCCCCTCCTGCCCTCCCTCCCTCCCTCCTCTTCCTGGGTAACTTGCCATCATGCATTCAGGTCTCAGGTAAACATTACTTTCTGTGGGAACCTTCTCTAACAGCCTTCATCAGATAAGAAAGATCCTGCTACTCTGTGTCAACAAAGTTCCCTGTGCCTCTCTTCCTTCTTAGAGCTCTTTCATAATTATTAATATTTGTTTAATCAACCTTAATCTTCCTTATACTATACATTTTATGAAGACAGGAAACACTGTCTCATGCCTCCTAGACTATCCTAGTGCCTAGCAGAGTTTGATATATAATCGAAACTAAGTAAAAATTTCCTGAAAGAATATACAAATTCTTAAACATCAAGCTCTGTGTCTTAGTTGATGATGGATACCACCAGTGAAGTTAAGCCTTATCAATTCAAAATTAACTTGCTCAAAATCTATGTTCACTAAGCTGTAACACTTCCATTACCACAGGAAGCAGCTCATGGTTATAGACGTGTGCAGATCCGAGAGGAATAGTGTTCTGCGCTTGAAAAAGGACCCCTTTCTCACTATCACTTCAGTCAGTCTGTGTAGAAATACACCTGAAACCAAAGGGAATCTGAAATGTAGTCCACTGAGTATAAGGTCCTGAGTAGGTGAAGTGATCAGTTCCCCCTTTGTTGCAACTTAAATAAGCTGAATTAAATGACCCACCTCCCAGAATATTGGAAGTAAAATAAAAAATAAATAAATGGGACCTAATTAAACTTAAAAAGCTTCTGCACAACAAAGGAAACTATAAGCAAGGTGAAAAGACAGCCTTCAGAATGGGAGAAAATAATAACAAATGAAGCAACAGACAAACAACTAATCTCAAAAATATACAAGCAACTCCTACAGCTCAATTCCAAAAAAATAAATGACCCAATCAAAAAATGGGCCAAAGAACTAAATAGACATTTCTCCAAAGAAGACATACACATGGCTAACAAACACATGAAAAGATGCTCAACATCACTCATTATCAGAGAAATGCAAATCAAAACCACTATGAGGTACCATTTCACACCAGTCAGAATGGCTGCGATCCAAAAGTCCACAAGCAATAAATGCTGGAGAGGGTGTGGAGAAAAGGGAACCCTCCTACACTGTTAGTACAGCCACTTTGGAGAACAGTATGGAGATTTCTCAAAAAACTGGGAATAGAACTGCCTTATGATCCAGCAATCCCACTGCTGGGCATACACACTGAGAAAACCAGAATTGAAAGAGACACGTGAAAGAGACCCAATGTTCATAGCAGCACTGATTACAATAGCCAGGACTTGGAAGCAACCTAGATGTCCATCCACAGATGAATGGATAAGCAAGCTGTGGTACATATACACAATGGAGTATTACTCAGCCATTAAAAAGAATACATTTGAATCAGTTTTAATGAGGTGGATGGAACTGGAGCCTATTATACAGAGTGAAGTAAGCCAGAAAGAGAAACACAAATACAGTATACTAACGCATATATATGGAATTTAGAAAGATGGTAACAATGACCCTGTTTACAGGACAGCACAAGAGACACTGATGTATAGAACAGACTTTTGGTCTCTGGGAGAGGGAGAGGGTGGGAGGATTTGGGAGAATGGCATTGAAATATGTATAGTCTCATATCTGAGGCGAGTCTCCAGTCCAGGTACGATGCCTGATGGCGGATGCCTGGGGCTGGTGCACTGGAATGACCTAGGGGGATGGTATGGGGAGGGAGGGCGGGGAGGGTTCAGGATGGGGAACACATGTATACTTGGGGAGGAGCCATCTCGATGTATGGCAAAAGCAATACAATATTGTAAAGTTAAGCAAAATAAAATTTAATTGAAATGCTAAAAAAAAAAAAAAGCATAAGTAAATAGAAAGGAAGGGAAAGAAGAAAGGAGAGAGGAAAGGTAAAAATGAAGTGGAATAGAATGAACACAATTTAAGAAGACTATTCACTTTTGTCAGCGTAATCATTTGGGGGAATAGCCACCTAGACCATCTATTTTCAGACTTATTTTATGCTTTCAATTCAGCATAGAAGGAACATCACTTTAATTTTTGCAGTGTTATAAGAGATACTGAAAAATTAAAAATTATTTCTTTAGACTAAAATAAGAAAAACTGACAAAATGGCTGAAAAAATCAATGCAACATAAAATTTCCAATCAAATTGAAGAAATATGAGGAATTTCTTGGCAGTTCAGTGGTTAGAAATCCTTGCTTCCATTTCAGGGGACTCAGGTTCAATCCCTGATCAGGGAACAAAGATCTCATGTGCTGCACAGCAAGACCAAAGCAGGGGGAAAAGGAAGTAAAATAGAGTTGAAGACAAAATTTTCAGGGTTTTATTTTTAATAAATCTGCTTAGTTATAACATTGTGAATGTGAACGTGAACGTGAAGTCGCTCAGTCGTGTCTGACTCTTTGCGACCCCATGGACCAGGCTCCTCTGTCCATGGGATTTTCCAGGCAATAGTACTGGAGTGGATTGCCATTTCCTTCTGCAAGGATAATATTGTGAACTAATAACTATTTTTAGTTTAAATGTGCATTTTATACTTATATCAATTTAATTTAGTGAGTACATCTACCCACCACTTTACAGAAAAAAAAAAAAGCTCAGTTGGTGTGTCTGTGGGAAAACAGAACTTGGAATGAAAAAGATAAGTATTGGTTCCAAACTTTTCGTTTCCTTGATGGTGCATTTGAGAAACATTGGTCAATTAATTTAGAAAATCAAATCGCAGTTGCTTTGTTTAATTTGCAGCTTTTTGTTGGTCTTGTTTCTGTTTTGTATTGGGTACTTTGCTATTTTCAAAAGCTTTTTTTTTTTTTTTTTTAACTAACTGTGCAAGGTAAGCATTAATAGTCTCATTTTATACACAAAGAAACAAAGACTCAGTTAAGCAACCACCCAAGGTGACACAGACAGGCCTCTCAATAAACTGGCTCCAAACCAGGGAACACTGCAGTTCTTATGCCCTTTCCTCAGACTGCAGGGCTTCAAGCAAATACTGTCACCAGTTGGAAAGGGAGCTACTTGAATTGTTCTTGGAATCGGATGGTCCCACTTCCAAGCCCTGTTTCATGTCTATCATTACATAAAAGAAATTCAAGTCTAGAAAGGTGACTAAATTAAATTACTTTTAAGGTCATTGAAGGACACAAAAACATTCTGAAATTTCATCTGGAAAAGTTCTGCTTCTTCCTAGTAAGTATTCAAGCTAACAGGAGGTTAAAAAGGAAAATATCTTCTCTCTGTATTACAGTCTTGAAGTCTTAAAAAGAGAATGCAGTGACTTTTTTAGAAGGAAACAAGATTCTTACATCTTGGCCTCTATTTAGAAGAAATAGAAAGAAAAAGAAAATAATAATGTCCTAAATGTTTCTTACTTCATTGTGATGTTCCCCCCACCAAAAAAAGAATTTGGAGTTCTAACCACCAAGATCTGTGAATGTGACCTTAGTCAGAAATAGGGTATTTGAAGAAGATCAGGTTAAGATGAGGTCATTAGGGTAAGGCTCTAGTCCAGTGGCTTCCCTGGTGGCTCAGATGGTAAAGAATACGCCTGCAATGCAGGAGACCTGGGTTTGATTCCTAAGTCAGGAAGATCCCCTGGAGAAGGGAATGGTTACTCGCTCCAGTATTCTTGCCTGGAGAATTCTATGGACAGAGGAGCCTGATGGGCTACAGTCCATGGGGTCCCAAATAGTTGGACAGAACTGAGCCGCACTATCACATTCACTTTTGCTTTCACTTTCCTAATCCAATAGGATTGGTGTCCTTATAAAAAAGGGAAATTTAGACAAAAAGATAGACATAAACACACACACAGAACACTGTGAATGTGAAAGCATAGATCTGAGGGATGCATTTATCAATATACATCACAGAACCCCAGAGATTGGAATATCCCCCACAACCTGGGAGACGGGTGAAACAGACTTTCCCTCAGAATGTTGCTCATGGAACAGACTTCAGAAGAAATCAGCTCTGGCAACACCTGATCTCAACTTCTAGCCTCTTGAAGTATGCAAAGAAGCTTAGAAATGTGTATCTATCTGACACTGTCTACGTCCTTCATTGGGAAAACTAAAGATTCTGTGATTGTCATTTGACTGATTCACTCTTTAAATTGTTAGCAGTTCTCTTGGCCTAACTGCTATTTTTGTCATATATGCCTGTATGTTTTCAATCATCAATTCTTGAGCTATATTTTTGTGGCTCGGGGGATGCCCCTAGGAGACTAAAGCCTTTCTCTGCAAACAAGAAACAGGGAATAAAGAAAGGCTTTTATACATGGGAGGGCCCCTCAGGGTCCTGCTTGATTTCATTAGTGCATAGAAAGACAATTTATTTTTGTATATTGTTCTTGTACTTTGCATCTTAGATAAACCCATTTAGTTACTGTTAAGGGGTTTCACTGGTGGCTTAGATGGTAAAGAAGCAGTCTGCAATGAAGGAGATCCATTTTTGATCCTTGGGTTGAGAAGATCCCCTGGAGAAGACAATGGTTACTTACTCTAGTATTCTTGCCTGGAGAATTCCATGGACAGAGGAGCCTGGTAGACTACAGTCCATGGGATCATTATTCTGATTACTTTCAACTGACTAATAGTTATAATTATTAGTTACAACTAATTAGTTATTCTAACTAGTTTTAGTTGAGGACTTTTTTAAAATAAAAGATTATGCCATCTGCACTAACAAACACATGAAAAGATGCTCAACATCACTCATTATCAGAGAAATGCAAATCAAAACCACTATGAGATACCATTTCACGCCAATCAGAATGGCTGCTATCCAAAAGTCCACAAGCAATAAATGCTGGAGAGGGTGCGGAGAGAAGGGAACCCTCTTGCACTGTTGGTGGGAATGCAAACTAGTACAGCCACTTTGGAGAACAGTATGGAGATTCCTCAAAAAACTGCAAATTGAACTGCCTTATGATCCAGCAATCCCACTGCTGGGCATATACACTGAGAAAACCAGAATTGAAAGAGACACCTGTACCCCAATGTTCATAGCAGCACTGTTTGCAATAGCCAGAACGTGGAAGCAACCTAGATGTCCATCCACAGATGAATGGATAAGCAAGCTGCGGTACATATACACAATGGAATATTACTCAGCCATTAAAAAGATTACATTTGAATCAGTTCTAAGGAGATGGATGGAACTGGAGCCTATTATACAGAGTGAAGTAAGCCAGAAACAAAAACACAAATACAGTATACTAACGCATATATATGGAATTTAGAAAGATGGTAAAAAATAACCCTATTTACGAGACAACAAAAGAGACACTGATGTATAGCCCAGACTTTTGGACTCTGGGACCAGGAGAGGGTGAGATGATTGGGGAGAATAGCATTGAAATATGTATAATATTATATCTGAAATGTATTAATTGTTCAAACTAAACACTATCATGTTACAATTTGTTCATACTAGATGTTTGTAATGTTTCTGATAATCAATAAAAGAGATTCTTGATTAAAAAAAAAAAAAAAAAAAGATTATGCCATCTGCAAACGGTGGTAAATTTACATCTTCTTTTCCAATCTAGATATCTTTTATAAATATGATCATTAAATATCATATTTAAATATTAAATATTTAATCATTAAATATGATTTATCATTAAATTAATTAAATAATTATTTAATCATTCATCATTAAATATGCTGGCTGTGGTAGATGTTTGGTAGGGTTTGTGTTGATGCCCTTTATCAGGTTGAGGTATTTCTCTTCTAGTGCTAGTTTGTTGAGTGTTTTCATCATGATACTGCTGGACTTTTGTAGAATAACTTTTTCTCCACCCATTGAGATGGTTTTTATTCTTTTATTCTCTTAACATGATGTTTATTGGCTTGGGAATATTAAACTAACCTTTATATTTCTGGGATGTGCCAAGTGGCTGTCTGAGAAGGCCTTACAAATAGCTGAGAAAAGAGAAGCTAAAGGCAAAGGATAAAAGTAAAGATATACCCATTTAGGGGGCTTCCCTGGTGGCTCAGAGGTTAAAGCATTTGCCTCCAATGCGGGAGAACTGGGTTCAATCCCTGGGTCGGGAAGATCCCCTGGAGAAGGAAATGGCAACCCACTCCAGTACTCTTGCCTGGAGAATCCCATGGACAGAGAAGCCTGGTAGGCTGTAGTCCACGGGGTCGCAAAGAGTCGGACATGACTGAGCGACTTCACTCACTCACCCATCTGAATGCAGAGTTCCAAAGAATAGCAAGGAAAGATAAGAAAAGCCTTCCTCAGGGATCAGTCCAAAGAAATTATGGAAAACAATAGAATGGGAAAGACTAGAGATCTCTTCAAGAAATCAGAGATACCAAGTGAAAATTTCATGCAAAAATGGGCTCAATAAAAGACAGAAATGGTATGGACTTAACAGAGGCAGAAGATATTAAGAAAAGGTGGCAAGAATACACAGAACTGTACAAAAAAGATCTTCATGACCCAGATAACCATGATGGTGTGATCACTCAGCTAGAGCCAGACATCCTGGAGTCCAAAGTCAGGTGGGCCTTAGGAAATATCACTACAAACAAAGCTAGTGGAGGTGATGAAACTCCAGCTGAGCTATTTCAAATCTTAAAAGATGATGCTATTAAAGTGTTGCACTCAATATGCCAGCAAATTTGGAAAACTCAGCAGTGGCCACAGGACTGGAAAAGGTCAGTTTTCAGTCCAAGCCCAAAGAAAGGCAATGCATAAGAATGCTCAAACTGCCACACAGTTGCACTCATTTCACACACTAGCAAAGTAATGCTTAAAATTCTTCAGGCCAGGCTTCAACAGGACGTGAACCAAGAACTTCCACATGTCCAGGCTGTATTTAGAAAGGGCAGAGAAACCAGAGATCAAATTACCAATATTCATTGGATCATAGAAAAAGCAAGAGAGTTCCAGAAAAACATCTATTTCTGCTTTATTGA
Source organism: Tragelaphus eurycerus (assembly GCA_935064755.1). Taxonomy (NCBI): domain Eukaryota; kingdom Metazoa; phylum Chordata; class Mammalia; order Artiodactyla; family Bovidae; genus Tragelaphus; species Tragelaphus eurycerus. Next base: position 513,632 of record CAKXYN010000057.1, on the reverse strand, counting down.
CTACACCAAAGCCTTTGACAGTTGTGGAGCAACTGTAGAAAATTCTGAAAGAGATAGGAATACCAGACCACCTGACCTGCCCCTTGAGAAATCTGTATGCAGGTCAAGAAGCAACAGTTAGAACCAGACATAGAACAAGAGACTGGTTCCAAACTGGAAAAGGAAGATGTCAAGGCTGTATATTGTCACCCTGCTTATTTAACTTATCCATAGAGTACATCATGTGAAATACTGGGCTGGATGAAGCACAAGCTGGAATCAAGATTGCTGGGAGCAAAATCAATAACCTCAGATATGCACATAACACCACCCTTATGGTAGAAAGCAGAGTGGAACTGAAGAGCCTCTTGATGAAAGTGAAAGAGGAGAGTGAAAAAGCTAGCTTAAAACTCAATATTCAAAAAAAAAAAAAAAAGATCATGGCACCTGGTCTCATCACTTCATGGCAAATAGATGGGGAAACAATGGAGACATTGACAGACTTTTTTTTTCATCTACACAATGTTTTTATTTTTATTCAACTATAAGCAAACAGCAAAATTAACACAATATTCACCAACTCCAGACCGGTTTTCTTTTTTAAACCAAAGTGTGATCAATTTAACAAGCACAGACTTTCAGACTTTATTTTGGGGGGCTCCAAAATCACTGCAGATGGTGATGCAGCCATAAAATCAAAAGATGCTTGCTCCTTGGAAGAAACGCTATGACCAACCTAGATAGCATATTAAAAAGCAGAGACATTACTTTGTCACAAAGGTCCCTCTAGTCAAATCTATGGTTTTTCCAGTAGTCATGTTTGGATGTGAGAAGATTGATGGTAGGAAGAAAAGGGGAAGGCAGAGGATAAGATGGTTGGATGGAATCACCAACTTGATGGACATGAGTTTGAGCAAGCTCCTGAAGTTGGTAATGAACAGGGAAGCCTGACATGCTGTAGTCCTTGGTGTGGCAAAGAGTTGGACATGACTGAGAGACTGAACTGAACTGAACTGAACTGATATTTCTGGGATAAATCCTCTTCAGTTCAGTTCAGTCACTCAGTCATGTCCAACTCTTTGCGACTCCATGGACTGCAGCATGCCAGACCTCCCTGTCCATCACCAACTCCCGGAGTTTACTCAAACTCATGTCCTTTGAGTCGGTGATGCCATTCAACCACCTCGTCCTTTGTTGTCCCCTTCTCCTCCTGCCCTCAATCCCACCCAGCATCAGGGTCTTTTCCAATAAGTCAGTTCTTCACATCAGGTGGAAAAAGTATTGGAGTTTCAGCTTCAACATCAGTCCTTCCAATGAACCACCCAGGACTGATTTCCTTTAGGATGGACTGGTTGGAACTCCTTGCAGTCCAAGGGCCTCTCAAGAGTCTTCTCCAACACCATAGTTCAAAAGCATCAATTCTTCTGTGCTCAGCTTTCTTTACAGTTCAGTTCTCACATCCATACATGACTACTGGAAAAGCCAAAGCCTTGACTAGACAGACTTTTATTGGCAAAGTAATGTCTCTGCTTTTTAATATGCTGTTTAGGTTGATCATAACTTTTCTTCCAAGGAGTAAGCATCTTTTAATTTCATGGCTGCAGTCACCCATCTGCAGTGATTTTGGAGCCCCCAAAAATAAAGTCAGCCACTGTTTCCCCATCTACTTGCCATGAAGTGATGGGACCCAATGCCATGATTTTAGTTTTCTGAATGTTGAGCTTTAAGCCAACTTTTTCACTCTCCTCTTTCACTTTCATCAAGAGGTTCTTTAGTTCTTCTTCACTTTCTGCCATAAGGGTGGTGTCATTTTGTTCAACAATGACTAAATATTCATCCATTTAATATTTACATTGAAATCAGTTTTCTTCTAAGCATTTTTGTCAACCTATTCTGGTTTCAGTGAAAAATAGTCATATTTTCATTTTATTTAGCTTTCCTAGTACCCCCAGACACTGTGTAGGAACTGACAAGGCTACTGTGAGTAAAATAACCACTACAAGAGTCAGTGAGGGAAATTTTAAAGGCAAGCAAATTGGCCTTTGCAATGCAATATGCTCAGTGGCATGATAGGGAAAGAACAGTGTCGAGTACATCAGAAAAGTACCCATACCAGACTTGGAGAGAAGAGATCAGAAAATGATCATCAGAAATGCCTGATCTGAGACAGAATGCATGGAAATTAGCCAGGTGAAGAGGACCAAAGTTCTTGGAGATGAAAGACTGTTCTAGGAATCAAGAAGAGAAGATTAAAGTGCCAAGAGGCAAGAGAACATAAGGTTCTTTGCAAGGCTGAGTAGCTTGGTATTGACCTGATTGGAGTGGTACAAGTAGGATCAATTGAGATAAAACCCTGTAACCATATGAAAATGATTATAACAATAAGTTAAAATATCTCCATTAGAATCATGGGCAGAGCTGGAAGTATCATTGGAAACAACACTGTTCAAACTTTCCCTCATCTCAGGGATTTCTTCTGTGAAATACTGATTAATGATCCTATAGCTGCTGCCTTGGAGAAGGAAATGACAACCTACTGCAGTATTCTTGCCTGGAGAATCTCACGGACAGAGGAGCCTGGTGGGCTGCTGTCCATAGGATTGCACAGAGTTGGACACAACTGAAGCGACTTAGCATGTATACATGCATTGGAGAAGGAAATGGCAACCCACTCCAGTGTTCTTGCCTGGAGAATCCCAGGGATGGAGGAGCCTGGTGGGCTGCTATCTATGGGGTCGCAGAGTCAGACATGACTGAAGTGACTTAGCAGCAGCAGCAGCTGCTGCCTAAACCATCAACGAAGAAGCAAGCAACAAACTCTAATGGCTATAAAGTACTTTCAAAGTTTGAGCTATTAAAAAAGAATTCTATAACTTTATTTCCTAGTAAAGTTCTTCTCTCTGAGGCAATAAAGAATGCCTCAGTCTCTTCTACAGAAAAATTTGTATTTAGTCCTTTTGTCACCAATCAGTGCTTTCTAAAAGAACTTCTGTAATGATGAACATGTTCTATAATTTATGCTATCAGTTGCATCAGTAGCTACATGTAGCCAGTCACTTTCATACTTGATAAAGCAGCTCTAGACTAGGTCTCTATATTTACTCACACTATTTTGGTGTCATTATTGGTAAGAGTCAGACTCAACTGAGCGACTTCAATTTCACTTTTCACTTTCATGCATTGGAGGAGGAAATGGCAACCCACTCCAGTGTTCTTGCCTGGAGAATCCCAGGGAGGGGGAGCCTGGTGGGCTGCTGTCTATGGGGTCGCACAGAGTCGGACACGACTGAAGTGACTTAGCAGCAGCAGTAGCAGCAGACTAAGTCTCTACATTTACTCACACTATTTGGGTGTCATTATTGCTGGGCCTTAAGCCCTTCGTGGTTATCATTTTGAATCAAAATGTACCATAGTAATCATGATATACTGTTCCAGGTGCTGTCAACCAAGCAGTCAAATGAGATGACTGATTATTCTCTCCGAAGTTTGGGCTTGCCAATAATTCAGTTTAAGATTTTAACATTGGAGTAGGTTAGTGCTTGTACTGTACTAAAACTCTATAAGTTCTTCAGATATATATTACTATTTATCTAAGTTTGTAATGCTAAGCTTCCATTTTGAACAGCTGAACTTAAAATGAAAGCAAAAAAGTTTATTAGTTCTTGAGTCTGTCATGTAAAACAAAGTGTTAGCTTTCTTTTTTGCCTTTGTCTTGATCAATAATTCGATAAGTTCGCCTTCAATGGTATTATCCAAATGAATGATATATGAGTTTAACAGGAAAAGACCAGTGCAAAGTTTCCCGTCACAGCACAGAAACGTTCACTAATCAAGATAATTTGTATTTTGTTGTTAAACCAGGTAAAAATCTAACTACATGTGCATGCTAAGTCGCTTCAGTTGTGTCCAACTCTTTGCAACCCTATGGACTGTAGCCCGCCAGGCTCCTCTGTCCATGAGATTCTCCAGGCAAGAATACTGAAGTGGGTTACCATGCCCTTCTCCAGGGTATATTCTGGGCCCAGGGATCAGACCTGCATCTCCTGTGGCTCCTGCATTGCAGGCAGGTTGTTTACTGCTGAGCTACCAGGGAAGCCCCTAAGAATCTAACTATATTCCTGGTCAAAAGTGATAAAGAGGTAGTCAGGTTCTTGATCTGGTAGTGACTGCATGAATGCGATCACTTATAAAGCTGTGGGTTTTTGTTTACATGATGTATTACAGTTAAAACCCTCTAACACAGTATTGAAAAATAGTGACAACAGCATTGCAATCTCTATTCAGAACTCTGTTCACAAAGGCTTTATGTCACAGGCCTCTTCCCCTAGCTCTCCAGACATCCCTCAAAGGGAGCAGATTATTCTCTGGAGAAATTGAATAGAAATTGAACAAGAGAGGCTGAGGATTCTCCAGATACTGGAGAGGCTTCATGTGAGGTGGGCATACAGCTGAGAATAGAAGCATTTTGCTGAACTCAGGGATCCTAAGTCCCTTTTCCATAGCTGATCCTCAGAAGGATGACATTGGGGCATATTCTTCCCTATGCAGAGATTGGAAGACTCTTCGCTGGAGAAACTGAATTCAACCTAAAGAAAGAGACAGAGTCTGAAAAAACGGAGTGCTGCCTGATCATCTAAAGTGGTTTTAGAATTATGTTTGCAAATCCTTCCCCTTCTCAGAAATGTAACTCATTTGAAGCTGGTAACTTCAGAGTTCATTTAAAGCTATTACACACTTGATGAAGTATCTCCTCCTCTATATTGGGATTCAATTCCCTTTCAGCAGGGCTATTTGATTCATTTTCCATTTTGTACATGGATTTACCTTGAAGAAGAAGGGCAAGCACTGAGTGGTTCTGAAGCCCCCTAGATATTAATGGTGTTCCACCTATTCCTCAGGCTTCCTCTTTACTTTCTTCTATCACTAGCAGATGAGTTATTTTCTAGCAAGAGAAAGTTCAGAGTCTCTTCATGGAATACAAGAAGTCTTGCTCAAATCTGCCAAAAGATGAAACAGTTTTACATTTTTTTTTAAGTTATTTTAATTGGAGGCTAATTGCTTTACAATATTGTGGTGGTTTTTGCCACACATTGACATGAATTGGCCATGGGTGAACATGTGTACCCCCATCCTGAAGCCCCCTCTGACCTTCCTCCCCACTTCATCCCTCTGGGTTGTCTTAGAGTACTGGCTTTGAGTGCCCTGCTTCATGCATTGAATTTGCACTGGTCATCTATTTTACATATGGTTATATACATGTTTCAATGCTATTCTCTCAAATCATCCAACCCTCACCTTCTCTCACATAGTCCAAAAGTCTGTTCTTTACCTCTGTGTCTCTTTTGCTGTTTCACATTGTTGTTGTCTTTCTAAATTACATATATATGCATTAATATACTATATTGGTGTTTCTCTTTCTGACTTACTTCACTCTATATAATAGGCTCAAGTTTCCTCAACCTCATTAGAACTGACTCAAATGCATTCTTTCTTAAGCTGAGTAATATTCCATTGTGTATATGTACCATAACTTGCTTATCCATTCGTCTGCTGACAGACATCTAGGTTGCTTCCATGTCCTATTATAAGCAGTGCTGCAATGAACATTGGGGTATATACATCTCTTTCAATTTTGGTTTTCTTGGTGTGTATGGCCTGCAGTGGGATTGCTAGGTTGTATGGCAGTTCTATTTCCAATTTTTAAAGGAATTTCCACATTGTTCTCCATAGTGGCTGAACTAGTTTGCATTCCCACTAACAGTGGAAGAGGGTTCCCTATTCTCCACATCCTCTCCAGCATCTATTGTTTGTAGACTTTTTTTTATAATTTATTATTTTATTGAAGGATATTTGCTTTACAGAATTTTGCTGTTTTCTGTCAAATCTCAACATGAATCAGCCATAGGTATCATATATCCCCTCCCTTTTGAACCTCCCTCCCATCTCCCTCCCCATCCCACCCCTCTAGGTTGATACAGAGCCCCTGTTTGAGTTTCCTGAGCCATACAGCAAATTCCTGTTGACTATCTTATTTTACATATGGTAATGTAAGTTCTCGTGTTACTCTTGCTCTCTTCCCCTGTCCCCATGTCCATAAGTAGTCTATTCTCTATGTCTATTTCTCCATTGCTGCCCTGTACATAAATTCTTCAGTACCATTTTTCTAGATTCCATATATGTGTGTTAGAATACAATATTTATCTTTCTCTTTATGACTTACTTCATCTGTATGATAGGTTCTAGTGTCGTTTGTAGATTTTTTGATGGCAGTTATTCTGACCTGTGTGAGATGGTTCTCCATTGCATTTCTCTGAAAATAAGTGATTCTGAGCATCTTTTCCTGTATTTGTTAGCCATCTGTATGTCTTCTTTGAAGAAATGTCTGTTTAGTTCTTTAGCCCACTTTTTTATTGGGTCATGTATTTTTCTGGTATTGAGCTGCATGAGCTGCTTGTATGCTTTGGAGATTAATTCTTTCTCAGTTGTTTCATTTGCTATTATTTTCTCCCATTCTTTTCACCTGGCTTATAGTTTCCTTTGTTGTGCAAAAGCTTTTAAGTTTAATTAGGTCCCATTTGTTTATTTTTGTTTTTATTTCCATTACTCTGAGAGATGGGTCATAGAGGATCTTGCTGTAATTTATCTCAGAGAGTGCTCTGCCTATGTTTCCCTCTAAGATCTATGCAGAGGATCATGTCATCTGCAAACAGTGAGAGTTTACTTCCTCTTTTCCAATCTGGGTTCCTTTTATGTCTTTTTCTTCTCTGACTATTGTGGCCAAAACTTCCAAAACTATGTTGAAGACTAGTGGTGAGAGTGGGCATCCTTGCCTTGTTCCTGACTTTAGGGGAAATTCTTTCAATTTTTTGCCTTTGAGGATAATGTATGCTGTGGGTATGTCATATATGGCTTTTATCATGTTGAGGTATGTTGCTTCTTTGCCTGCTTTCTGGAGCTTTTATCACAAATGGGTGTTGAATTTTGTCAAAGACTTTCTGCATCTATTGAGATAAACATATGCTTTTTATCTTTCAATTTGTTAATGTGGTGTATCACATTGATTGATTTGTGAATATTGAAGAATCCTTCAATCCCTGGAATAAAGCCCTCTTGGTAATGATGAATGATCTTTTTAATGTTGTTGGATTTTGTTTGCTAGAATTTTGTTGAGGATCTATGCATTAATGTTCATTAGTGATATTGGCCTGTAGTTTTCTTTTTTTGTGGCATCTCTGTTTGATGGACATGAGTTTGAGTGAACTCTGGGAGCTGGTGATGGACAGGGAGGCCTGGCATGCTGCAATTCATGGGGTCGCAAAGAGTTGGACACGACTTATCAACTAAATTGAAATGAACTGAACCATTTGATTTTGGTATTAGGGTGATGGTGGCCACTTAGAATGAGTTTGGGAGTTGACCATCCTCTGCAATTTTCTGGAAGAGCTTGAGTAGGATAGGTGTTAGCTCTTCTCTAAATTTTTGGTAGAATTCACCATCTGGTCCCGGGTTTTTGTTTGTTGAAATATTTTTCATTACAGCTTCAACTTCCATGCTTGTGATGGTCTTTTAGGATTTTATGCTGCTTCCTGGTTCAATATTGGAAAGTTATACTTTTCTATGAATTTGTCCATTTCTTCCAAGTTGTCCATTTTATTGGCATATAATTGCTCACAGTAGTCTCTTATGATCTTTTGTATTTCTGTGTTGGCTGTTGTGATTTACCATTTTCATTACTAATTTTATTGATGTTATTCTTCTCACTTTTTTTCTTGATGAGTCTGGCTAATGGTTTGTCTATTTTAGATATCTTCTCAAAGAACCAGCTTTTAGTTTTGTTGATCTTTGCTATAGTCTCCTTCATTTCTTTTTCACTTGTTTATGTTCTGATTTTTAAGGTTTCTTTCCTTCTACTAACTTTGGGGTTCTTCTGTTATTCTTTTTCTAGTTGCTTTAGATGTAAAGTTGGGTTGTTTATTTGATGTTTCTCAAGTTAGGCTCACATTGCTATGAACCTCTCTCATAGCACTGCTTTTATTGAATCCCATATGTTTTGGGTTGTGCTTTGATTTTCATTTGTTTCTATGCATATTTTGATTTCCTTTTTGATTTCTTCCATGATCTATTGGTTACCCAGAAGTTTGTTGTTTAGCCTCCATATGTTTATATTTTTAATAGTTTTTTCTCCTGTTCAGTTCAGCTCAGTTCAGCCTCTCAGTTGTGTACAACTCCTTGTGACCCCACGGACTGCAAGATGCCAGGCCTCCCTGTCCAACTCCAGCAGATTGCTCAAACTCATGGCCATCGAGTCAGTGATGCCATCCAATTATCTCATCCTCTGTTGTCCCCTTCTCTTCCTGCCTTCAATCTTTTCCAGTGAGTCAGTTCTTCGCACCAGATGGCCAAAGTATTGGAGTTTCAGCTTCAACATCAGTCCTTCCAATGAATATTCAGGACTGATTTCCTTTAGGATGGACTGGTTGGATCACCTTATAGTCCAAGGGACTCTCAAGAGTCATCAACACCACAGTTCAAAAGCATCAATTCTTCAGTGCTCAGCTTTCTTTATGGTCCAACCCTCACATCCATACGTGACTATTTAAAATATCATAGATTTGACTAGACAGACCTTTGTTGGCAAAGTAATGTTTCTGCTTTTTAATATGCTGTCTAGGTTGGTCATAGCTTTTCTTCCAAGAAGCAAGCATCTTTTAATGACTGCAGTGATTTTGGACATCTAATCTTACCATATTTTGATCAAAAAGATGCTTGAAATTATTTCAATTTTTAGAAATTTACCAAGGCTAGATATGGCCCAGGATGTGATCTATCCTGGAAAATGCTCTGGGTGCACTTGAGAAAAAGGTGAAATCTACTGTTTTGGGGTGAAATGCCCATGCTGCTGCTGCTGCTAAGTTGCTTCAGTCATGTTTGACTCTGTGCGACCCCATAGACAGCAGCCCACCAGGCTCCCCTATTCCTGGGATTCTCCAGGCAAGAACACTGGAGTGGGTTGCCATTTCCTTCTCCAATGCATGAAAGTGAGAAGTGAAAGTAAAGTTGCTCAGTTGTGTTCGACTCTTAGTGACCTTATGGAGTGCAGCCTACCATGCTCCTCCGTCCATAGCATTTTCCAGGCAAGAGTACTGGAGTGCCCATGATATCAATTAACTCTAACTGGTCCATTTTATCATTTAAAGCTTATGTTTTCTCACTAATTTTATGTTTGGTTGAGTGGGATATTAAAGTCCCTCACTATTGTGTTACTGTTAGTTTCCCCTTGCATACTTGTTAGCATTTGCCTTCCATGTTGCGGTGCTCATGTTATATCTTCTTCTTGGACTGATCCCTTGGGCATTTAGTGTCCTTATCACAGTCTTTATTTCAAAGTCTATTTTATCTGATATGAGTATTGCTACTCCTGCCTTCTTTTGGTCTCCATTTTCATGAAATATCTTTTTCCAGCCCCTCACTTTCAGTCTGTATGTGTCCCTAGGTTTGAGGTAGTCTCTTGTAGACAGCATATACAGGGGTCTTGTTTTGTATCCATTTGGCCAGTCTTTGTCTTTTGGTTGGAGCCTTTAATCCATTTACATTTAAGGTAACTATTGATAAGTATGATCCTGTTACCATTTACTTTGTAGTTTTGGGTTCATTTTTATAAACTTTTTCTGTGTTTCCTGTCTAGAGAAGATCATTTAGCATTGGTTGAAGAGCTGGTTTGGTGGTGCTGAGTTCTCTCAGCTTTTGCTTGTCTGTAAAGCTTTTGATTTCTCCTCCATATCTAAATGAGATCCTTTCTGGGCAGAGTAATCTTGATTATAGTTTTTCTCTTTCATCACTTTAAGTATGTCCTGCCATTCCCTTCTGGCCTGAACAATATCTATTGAAAGATCAGCTGTAATCTTTATGGGGATCCCTTTGTGTGTTATTTGCTGCTTTTCCGTTGCTGCTTTTAATATTTGCTCTTTGTGTTTGATCTTTGTTAGTTTGATTAATATGTGTCTTGGGGTGTTTCACCTTGGATTTCTCTCGTTTGAGACTCTCTGGGTTTCTAGGACTTGGGTGGCTATTTCCTTCCCCATTTTAGGGAAGTTTTTGACTATTATCTCCTCAAGTATTTTCTCATGCCCTTTCTTATTGTTTTCTTTTACTGGGACTCCTATGTTTCAAATGTTGGGGTGTTTTACATTGTCCTTGAGGTCTCTGAGGTTGTCCTCATTTCTTCTAATTTTTTTTTCTTTCTTCCTCTCTGCTTCATTTATTTCCACCATTCTATCTTCCACCTCACTTATCCTCTCTTCTGCCTCAGTTATTCTATTTTTGGTTCCCTCAAGAGTGCTCAAACTACCACACAATTGCACTCATCTCACACGCTAGTAAAGTAATGCTCAAAATTCTCCAAGCCAGGCTTCAGCAATATGTGAACCGTGAACTTCCTGATGTTCAAGCTGGATTTAGAAAAGGCAGAGGAACCAGAGATCAAATTGCCAACATCCGCTGGATTATCGAAAAAGCAAGAGAGTTCCAGAAAAACATCTATTTCTGCTTTATTGACTATGCCAAAGCCTTTGACTGTGTAGATCACAATAAACTATGGAAAATTCTGAGAGAGATGGGAATACCAGACCACCTGATCTGCCTCTTGAGAAATCTGTATGCAGGTCAGGAAGCAACAGTTAGAACTGGTCATGGAACAACAGACTGGTTCCAAATAGGAAAAGGAGTACGTCAAGGCTGTATATTGTCACCATGTTTATTTAACTTATATGCAGAGTACATCATGAGAAATGCTGGACTGGAGGAAACACAAGCTGGAATCAAGATTGCCGGGAGAAATATCAATAACCTCAGATATGCAGATGACACCACCCTTATGGCAGAAAGTGAAGAGGAACTAAAAAGCCTCTTGATGAAAGTGAAAGTGGAGAGTGAAAAGGGTGGCTTAAAGCTCAACATTCAGAAAACGAAGATCATGGCATCTGGTCCCATCACTACATGGGAAATAGATGGAGAAACAGTGGAAACAGTGTCAGACTTTATTTTTCTGGGCTCCAAAATCACTGCAGATGGTGACTGCAGCCATGAAATTAAAAGACGCTTACTCCTTGGAAGGAAGGTTATGACCAACCTAGATAGCATATTCAAAAGCAGAGACATTACTTTGCCAACAAAGGTTCGCCTAGTCAAGGCTATGGTCTTTCCTGTGGTCATGTATGGATGTGAGAGCTGGACTGTGAAGAAGGCTGAGCACCGAAGAATAGATGCTTTTGAACTGTGGTGCTGGAGAAGACTCTTGAGAGTCCCTTGGACTGCAAGGAGATCCAACCGGTCCATTCTGAAGGAGATCAGACCTGGGATTTCTTTGGAGGGAATGATGCTCAGGCTGAGACTCCAGTATTTTGGCCACCTCATGTGAAGAGTTGACTCATTAGAGAAGACTCTGATGCTGGGAGGGATTGAGGGCAGGAGGAGAAGGGGACGACAGAGGATGAGATGGCTGGATGGCATCACTGACTCGATGAATGTGAGTCTGAGTGACCTCCGAGAGCTGGTGATGGATAGGGAGGCCTGGCGTGCTGTGGTTCATGGGGTCGCAAAGAGTCGGACACGACTGAGCGACTGATCTGATCTGATCTGATCTGAGAGTGCTTTTAATCTCAGTTAATGCATTGTTCATTATTGATTGACTCTTCTTTATTTCTTCTGATGCTGCTGCTAAGTCGCTTCAGTCGTGTCTGACTCTGTGCAACCCCATAGACAGCAGCCTACCAGGCTCCCTGTCCCTGGGATTCTCCAGGCAAGAACACTAGAGTGGGTTGCCATCCTTGTTAAACATGTCTGGCATCTTCTGAATCTTTGTCTCTAGTCTATTTATCTGTAACTCCATTTTGTTTTCAAGATTTTGGATCATCTTTACCATCATTGTTCTGAGTACTTTTTCAGGTAGACTCCCTATCTCCTCCTCTTTGATTTGGTGGGTTTTACCACGTTCCTTCACCTGCTGATTATTTCTCAGCTTTTTCATTTTGCCTAGATTGCTGTGTTTGGGGTGCCCTTTCTGCAGGCTGGAACTTTGTGGTTCCTCTTAATTGTGGAATCTGCTCCCTGTGGGTGGGGTTGGACCAGTGGCTTGTCACAGTTTCTTGGTTGTGGGAACTTGTGTCTGTGTTCTGGTGGGTGGAGCTGGATCTTGTCTCTCTGGAGTGCAATGAAGCATCCAGTAGCAAATTGTGGGGGGATCCATGTGTTTGGCATAGCTTTGGGCAGTCCGTCTTTTAATGTTCATGATTGTGTTCCTGTTTTGCTGGAGAATTAGTTTGGTGTGTTTTTCATGGGGACTTGTTGGCTCCTGTGTGGAGTTTGATTTCAGTGTAGGTGTGAAGACTTTTGGGTGAGTTCTTGTCTATTAATGTCCCCTGGAGTTGGGAGTTCTCTGATGTTCTAAAGTTCTGGAGTTAAGCCTCCTGCCTCTGGCTCAGTCCTTCTCTTACAATAGACTCAAGACTTTTCCATCCATACAGCACAGAAGATAAGACCTCTATGTTAATGGTGAAATGATTCTCCACAGCCAGTAACACCCAGAGATATTTACAGAATTATATAGAGAAGAGGGAGGAGGGAGATAGAGGTGACCAGGAGGAAAAAAGGGAGAGTCAAAAGAGGGAAGAGCAATCTAGCCAGTGATCAAATCCCTAAGGACTCTCCACAGCCTGGAACACTCAGAGAGATTCACAGAGTTATATAGAGAAGAGAAGAGGGAGGGAGATAGAGGGGACCTGGAAGAGAAAGGAGTGAATCAAAAGAGGAAATAGCAATCAAGACAGTAATCAAATCCGTAAGTGAAAATGGATACTGAAGATTAGATTCTTAAAGGTACAAAATTGATAACAAATCTCAAAAAGCAAAGATTAAAAACCTAGAATGGAGGTTAGACTCTCAAAAATACAATATAAAAATACAAAACAAAATCAATCACAAAAATTCAAAAATATACATGGAATTTGTTTTAAAAAAATAGGGGTTTTTTTTTTTTGAAAGGTAATAGTAGGTTATAAAAATGAAAGTTAGAGGAGTAATAAAGAACTAAATTTTTTTTTAAAAATTGAAAAGGAATATACCTAGGAATTTCTCTGGAGCTGTGGTGGGCAGTGTGGGGTTGGTTCAGTGTCAGATAGTCCTTTGTTCTGGCTTGTACTTGTTCTCAAGGTCTATAGGTGTCCATCAAACGCACCGTCTCAGCATTAACTGCAGGTTTTTAATCTGTTGCATCTGTCACTTCCAGAGCTGTTCCCCCCTTCTTTGCTTATCTTGGCTTCCTCTGTTTGCAAGTGTCTTCAGTGTCTAATTTCTTCCCTGACACAAGGGAGCAAACATGGCCACTTATTTACACTCACTTGTTCAGTTGTGTTGTGGGGAGGGAGGGACACTACAGACAAATACTGCTGGCATGTGTGGGGAGTGCTCACAGTGGATGGACCATACTGGGTTTGCTACAGCCCAAGGCAGCATGTACTTCCTAGGTCCGCACTACTCAGGCTCCAGCCTGCTCTGCAAGGGCACTGTCCCAGGTGGACCCTGTGTCTCGTGCATTTACCAGCTCTAAGTTGTTCAGGTTCTCAGGTGCTCTGCAAAGGCACAGACCCCGATGGGCTGTGCATTTTGTGCTTTTTCCAGATGCAAGCAGCTCAGGCGGACTGGGTGCTTGTTGAGCACCCCATCCCAAGTGGTTCGTGCATCTTATTCACTCCTTGGTCCTGGCTGCTCGGTTCCCAGGTGCACCACGAGAGCACAGTCCCAAGTGTGCCGTGTGTCTCCTCTGGGAAGCTGATCTCATACTGTGACACTCCTGGCAGACGTGAACCGACTAGTATCCCAGGAAGATGTGGTTAGCAACTGGCAGCCTGCTCAGAGTTTGGTGGAAGATGCAGTCTCTGGGGCCAAGATTACAGCAGCCTCTTGCTTTCCGGCTCTGGTTGTCACACGCCTGCCTTTCTGCCTCCAGGGAGGGAGGACTCTCCATCTATGGCAGCCAGCTTGCTCTCCTTGGGTATTTGCTCACTCCTTTGTTCTGTGAGTGTGCCAGGGGTCACTGTGCAGCATGACAGCCTTTCTCAGAAAGGTCTTTTTTTTCTTTCTCTGTGGCGATCCCACAGTTTGGGTTGCTATCTCACATTAGCTTCCTTAGATAGTCCTCAGGGCATTCGGGCCCGGTCTTTAAGCTAAGGACCAATGATGCAGCCTGTGCCTCCCTGCCCAGCCCCCACTTGCTGGTGGTGGATGCAAGCATCTGTGTCACTTCTCTGACTTCACTAGTGGTTGTGGTTAGGTGCATATTCTGTGGGTTTTTTTTTTTTTTTTTTTCTCCCAGTTATGTTGCCCTCTGAGATTTCCAAACTCCCCAAAGACACGCCTATAAGAGGATTTCCTACTGTGTGGAAACTTCTCCTCCTTCACAGCTACCTCCTCAGGATGGGTGTCCATCCTTAAATCTTTTGTCTCTATTTTCATCTTTTATATTTTTTCCCACCTCCTTTTGAAGAGATAGGGCTTCCTTTCTGGGTACCTGGTGTCCTCTGCCAGTGCTCAGAAGTCATTTTGTGGAAGTTGCTCAACATTCAACTCATCTTTTGATAAATTTGTGGGGGAGAAAGTGGTCTCTCCATCCTATTCCTCTGCCATCTTGGGACCACCCCCCTACATTTTTCTTGTTCAGTTCAGTTCAGTCACTCAGTCGTGTCCAACTCTTTGCGACTCCATGAATTGCAGTACGCCAGGCCTCCCTGTCCATCACCAGCTCCCGGAGTTCACTCAAACTCACGTCCATCGAGTCGGTGATGCCATCCAGCCATCTCATCCTCTGTTGTCCCCTTCACCTCCTGCCCCCAATCCCTCCCAGCATCAGAGTATTTTCCAATGAGTCAACTCTTTGAGTGAGGTGGCCAAAATACTGGAGTTTCAGCTTTAGCATCATTCCTTCCAAAGAACACCCAGGACTGATCTCCTTTAGGATGGACTGGTTAGATCTCCTTGCAGTCCAAGGGACTCTCAAGAGTCTTCTCCAACACCACAGTTCAAAAGCATCAATTCTTTGGCGCCCAGCTTTCTTCACAGTCAACTCTCACATCCATACATGACTACTGGAAAAACCATAGCCTTGACTAGACGGAACTTTGTTGGCAAAGTAATGTCTCTGTTTTTGAATATGCTATCTAGGTTGGTCATAACTTTCCTTCCAAGGAGTAAGCATCTTTTAATTTCATTGCTGCAATCACCAACTGCCGTGATTTTTGGAGTCCCCCAAAATAAAGTCTGACACTGTTTCCACTGTTTCCCCATCTATTTCCCATGAAGTGATGGGACCAGATGCCATGATCTTAGGTAGGGTTTTTTTGTCAAGTTAAATACACACACATATGCCCTCTAATCTGTAACTTGTTCCCTAAAAGAGCACATCAAACGGCATATTCCATGAGAATTTGTACCAGTGATATAAAACTTTAGGATCCTGAAGAATTAGCACAAAGACTTCAGCTGGCCCAAGCAGCCCCACATCTACCTCTGGTTTTGTCATGCACTTCAAACATCCCTTGTTCCCCTCCTGCACCCCCAGTATTGGCTCTTATTACTTAAAACACTCTGAATTGTTTAAATGGCAATATAATTGGCAAATCCTATATTAAGTTCCTATTACAATAGTCTCCCCTTTTTTAAATTAATAAAACATTTCTTGATCTCCTATCATGTACAAGGTATCATGCCAGGTACAGAGGATATGGGAGGAAAGATGGAGAATAGCAAGGTCCCAGCTCCGCAGTCACTCATGACCTGCATGACTTTGACCTTATTAATAACCCTCACTGAACCTCTTAAAGGCTCAGAAAGAGATTAGCAAGAACAATGTTACAGGAGAATGAAAGTACATAGAAATCTTTGGATTAAAAGAGGTAGCAACCCAAGGCAGAATGTGCTGAGGCATGACAGACAGAGGTTAGTGATCCAGAATGGGGAGGAGGGAGGAGGGTTGGAGGCTGCTGTTCCCTGAAGCAGCACAAGACCTCAATGGGGGAGTTGGGGCTAGTGGGAGAGGGCTGGAGCTGTTTCAGTTAGAAAACATGGCGGGAACTTATAACACAATAGCTAACATTTATTGCACACAGCAACACATACTTCACGTGTAACATTTTAATCAATTCTCACAAACTCCCTATGAAATGTTATCATCCTCATTTCAGGATGAGGAAATTGGTGTAGAGTAGCATGCATTGGAGGAGGAAATGGCAACCCACTCCAGTATTCGTGCCTAGAGAATCCCACGGATGGTGGGGCCTGCTGGGCTGCCGTCTATGGGGTCGCACAGAGTTGGACACGACTGAAGCAACTTAGCAGCAGCAGCAGCAGCAGCAGGAGAGGGAAAGGCTTTCCAGGAAGTGGACCAGTTACTTGGAGCAAAGGGACAAGGCCACAGCTTGGTCCTGCCTGTTGCTGGGTTCATTCTCCTGTGAGCAGTAGCCTAGGCTCTGAGCCTCCAATTGCACAGTGAGCTCCACTCTTCCCGAATTTTATTTTTTCAGTAGTTTGAAAGTAGCATTTTGTATAGTGGTTTCTACCCTCTTGCATCCTCTTCCTTTCAACATGGGGAGCACAATAGTACTCAGTGTGTCCTACAAAATTTTACCACTTGCCACAGCATCTATTTGACCAAAGGCATAGTTCACTCTTCTGAACATTAACTGGAAGATTTTAATCTTTTCAAAGAATAGATTGGGATTAAATCCTCAGAGACAAACATACAGCCCTCTGTGCATTCACACATGAAGACTTTATACAGTCTTTCTCCAACTTGGGAAATTTAAAAGCCCTAGGTTTTATGTGAGTTTAGGAGTTAGAAGTTGAGATAGGAATTTCTTTAAGTATTGCAGATCCAAGCTTTTCCAAAGGTTAAAATGTCTTTAGCCAGATTATATACAAGAGTAAAATACTAATTGTGTGCATGCTCAGTCACTTCAGTGGTGTCTGACTCTTTGCAACCCTGTGGACTCTGTGCATGGGATTCTCCACGCAAGAATACTGGAGTGGGTTGCCCTGTCCTCCTCCAGGGGATCTTCCCTACCCAGGAATTAAAGCTGGGTTTCCTGTGTTGGAGGCAGATTCTTTATCACTGACCTACTAGGGAAGCTCAAAATATTAATTAATTATAATATTATAGATATTAACTAAGCATATCCTACACTCTCATTTTAATTATGATATTAACTTTAAGCTTTCAAATTACTACTTCAGCAAAATTAAAAATAGATAATCTAAGAAACAAAGAATCCCTTATTTTCTAGACAGATCTATGTATTGTTTTTGTACTCTAGTCTTCATATTTAGTTTCTATCTGACGTCAAGTGCTAAAGAAAGACAGCTTAATTCAGGTAATCTTAAAAGAAGTCTGGTCAGTAAATCATATAAAAATTCATTTGTACTGAAGTGCCTATTAATGAGTCTTTCTTTCTGGATAGCTACTGTCTTAGAACTTTTTCTTTCCTTTCAAAGCATCTGTCTTCTCAAAAAATTGTGCATAAGGGGGAAATTCTGGGAAGCATTTTCTGAGATTTTCTAGAAGATGCAAGTCTGCACTGTGTGCATGTAGTGGCCACAATCACGGTTTCTAAAGTCAAAAGTCTGGCCCCATACATCCGGATTAACTTCACGTCTGAGACAATTCCTTCACATATGAATAGAAGAAAAAAAAAGGCACCTACATTCCAGAGCAATAAGTGAGATCAAGCACAATTCACAGTAAAAGTTATCTAGTATGAAAAGAGAATTAGAACATAAGTTGTTTAAAAATATTTAGCACCATTTTCAACAGTAGGTGTCACTCTACTCTTAGTTCAGATCCCTGTGTTCCAAGAGTATTAGGGAATGAAAGTACATGATAAAAGAATTCCCTTAGATACCTTACAACTGAACAGAACAGTTTTAGGTACAGCCTCAAAATTGTTGTTTGAGAGTTAAGAACAGACATATTACACACACACACACACACACACACACACACACACACACACACACACGTTGGGGGAGGGTTAGAAAGTGAACCCCCAGGTCCATAGGTGTCCACTATGTTACTGGGAGGAGCAGATAAATAGCTCCAGAAAGCATGAAGAGGCTGAGCCAAAGCAGAAAAGATGCCCTGTCTGGTGGTGAAAATAAAGTCTGATGAAAAGAAAAAGTAAAGTCCAATGCTGTAAAAAAGATTATTGCATAGGAACCTGGAATGTTAGGGCCATGAATCAAGGTACACTGGACGTGGTCAAGCAGATGA
Organism: Tragelaphus eurycerus; assembly: GCA_935064755.1. NCBI lineage: Eukaryota > Metazoa > Chordata > Mammalia > Artiodactyla > Bovidae > Tragelaphus > Tragelaphus eurycerus. The sequence goes on along the minus strand of CAKXYN010000057.1, from coordinate 495,340 downwards.
CAAGAGTGAACATCGACATTTTAGGAATCAGGGAACTAAAATGGATGGGAATGGGCTAATTCAGATGAACATTACATTTATTACTGTTGGCAAGAATCCCTTAAAAGGGATGAAGTAGATCTCATAGTTAAAAAAAAAAAGAGTCTGAAATGCGTTACTTGGGTACAATCTCAAAAACGACAGCATAATCTTGGTTCATTTCCAAGGCAAACCATTCAAATATCATAGTAATCCAAGTCTATGCCCCAACAACTAATGCCGAAGAAGCTTAAGTCAAATGGTTCTATGAAGATCTACAAGACCTTCTAGAACTAACACCAAAAGAAGATGATCTTTTCATCACAGGCAATTGAAATGCAAAAGTAGACAGTCAAGGGATACCTGGAGTAACAGGCAAGTTTGGCCTTGGAGTACAAAATGAAACAGGGCAAAGGCTAACAGGAGTTTTGCCCAGAGAATGCACAGGTCATAGCAAACACCCTCTTCGATGACTCTACACATGGACATCACCAGATGGGTCAATATTGAAATCACATCGATTATATTCTTTGCAGCTGAAGATAGAAATGTTCTATACAGTGGGCAAAAACAAGGCCTGGTACTGACTGTGGCTCAGATCATAAACTCTTTATTGCAAAATTCAGACTTAAATAAAGAACATATGGAAATCCACTAGGCCATTCAGGTATGACCTACATCAAATCCTTTATAATTAAATGGGGGAAGTGACAAAAAGATTCAAAGGATTAGATCTGAAAGACTGCCTGAACAACTATGGATGGAGGTTAGTAATATTGTACAGGAGGTGGTGACCAGAACCATCCCAAGAAAAAGAAATGCAAGAAAACAAAATGGTTGTCTGAGTAAGTGTTAAAAATAGCGGAGAAAGGATGTGAAAGGCAAAGGAGAAAGGGAAAGATAGACCCAACTGAATGCAGAGTTCCAGAGAATAGCAAGAAGAGATAAGAAAGCCTTCTTAAGTGAACAATGCAAAGAAACAGAAGAAAACAATAGAATGGGAAAGATGAGAGATCTCAAGAAAATTTGAGATACCAAGGGAATATTTCATGCAAAGATGGGCATGACAAAGGCAGAAATGCTAAGGACCTAACAGAAGCAGAAGAGATTAAGAAGAGGTGGCAAGAATACACCAATGTGTACAAAAAAGGTCTTAATGATCCAGATAACCGCTATTGTGTGGTTACAAATCTAGAGCCGGACATCCTGGAATGTGAAGTCAAGTGGGCATTACTACCAACAAAGCTAGTGTGGGTGACTGAATTCCAGCTGAGCTATTTCAAATCCTAAGATGTTGCTCTTAAAGTGTTGTACTCAATATGTCAGTAAATCTGGAAAACTCAGCAGTGGCCACAGGACTGGAAAAGGTCAGTTTTCACTACAATCTCAAAGAAGGGCAATGCCAAAGATTGTTCAAACTACCACACAATTGCACTCATTTCACATTCAAGGAAGATGATGCTCAAAATCCTTCAAACTAGGCTTCAACAGTATGTGAAATGAAAACTTCCAGATGTACAAATTGGCTTTAAAAAGGCAGAAGAACCAGAGATCAAATTGTCAACAACTGTTGGATCATAGAAAAAGCAAGAGAATTCCAGAAAAACATCTACTTCCATTTCATTGACTATGCCAAAGCCTTTGTGTGGATCACAACAAACCATGGAAAATTCTTCCAAGATATGGGAATACCAGACCACCTGACCCGCCTCCTGAGAAATCTGTAGGCAGATCAAGAGGCAACAGAACTGGACATGGAACAACCAACTGATTCAAAATTGGCAAAGAAGTACATTAGGTTGTATATTGCCACTTTACTTACTAACTTACACGCAGAGTACATCATGTGCAGCGCCAGGCTGGATGAATCACAAGCTAGCATCAAGATTTCTGGGAGCAATATCAACAACCTCAGATATGTAGATCATACCAATTCAATGGCAGAAAGTGAAGAGAAACTAAAGTGCCTCCTGATGAAGATGAAAGAGGTAAGTGAAAAAGGCTGGCTTAATTCAAATAACTAAGATTATGGCATCCAGTCCCACAACATGGCAAATACATGGGGAAACAATGGAAACAGTGACACTTTTATTTTCTTGGGTTTCAAAGTCACTCTGGACAGTGACTGTAGCCATGAAATTAAGACGCTTGTTCATTGGTATTAAAGTTATGACACACCAAGACAGCATATTAGAAAGCAGAGACATTACTTTGTGGACAAAGGTCCATCTAGTCAAAGCTATGGTTTTTCCAGTAGTTATGTATATACATGAGAGCTGAACCATAAAGAAGGCCGAGTGCTAAAGAAACAATGCTTTCGAACTGTGGTGTTGGAGAAGACTCTTGTGAGCCTCTTGGACAGCAAGGTCAAACTAGTCAATCCTAAAGGAAACCAACCCTGAATATTCATCAGAAAGACTGATTTTGAAGCTCCAATACTTTGGCCAGCTGATGTGAAGAGCTGACTCACTGGAAAAGACCTTGATGCTGGAAAAGACTGAAGGCGGGAGAAGGGAACAACAGAGGATGAGATGGTTGGATGGCATCATTTACTCAATGGACATGATTTGAGCAAACTCCATGAGATAATGAAGGGCAGGGAAGCCTGGCATGCCACAGTCCATGGTGTTACAGAGTGGGATACGACTTAGCAACCAAACAACAGCCAGAGTCTCAGCTGTAACTTTCTCAGTCCTTATTTGAACCTCTTTACTGTATAAGTATTAAAAAAAAAAAAAAAAAAAACAGTGCGTGTGTGTGTGCTAAGTCATGTGACTCTCTGCAACCCCATGGACTATAACCCACCTCACTATTCTGTCCATGGGATTTCCCAGGCAAGTGTACTGGAATAAGCTGCCATTTCCTTTTCCTGGGGATCTCTCCAACCTAGGGATTGAACCCATGTCTCCTGCACTGGCAGGTGGATTTTTTTCCACTGGGCTACCTACTTGAAATTAAGTCAGCCCTATAAAGTTTGTCTCTATTCTTCCATCTGTATATTTTCTAAGTGGAGTAAAGAGCTGTTTCAATATCTTCCATTTTATTAGGTCAACAGAATTTCCCACAATAGCCTGATAAATACATGTTGAAACTGTCAAAAAGTTTAAGAAATGAAGCATTTATAAAGATAAAATTCCTTTTGTTACAAAACAATAATTTAGTGATTTTTATACTTTTCCTGATAAGAATAAATAAAAGGTGAAAAATGATGTTTTAAATTGGAAATGGAATAATCAAACAAAATCACATTTATTTCAATAGCTCCAAGTGCAAATACAGCAAGCCAGTACACAGTTTCAGGACACTGCTTTAAGTACAAAGAAAACTTGATATACAAAAATGAAAGAGTAAATAGCAGAAATAAAGCTCAATTTTTTAAAAAAGTTCAAGTAACCTGAAAACCTTTAGACTAAAATAGTCTTATATCAATTCATAAATGCCTTAATTTATAGATAACAGTGGTACATTGTAATCAAACAGGACTTCCCAAAGAGTCATTTCAAACTGGTGAGCTCCAGATAAGAAATTCCTGGCAGTGGCTATTCTGGATTCGGCACTCACTCATACTGTACAGACTGGTATAGTTCAATCCATGGCATTTGATTTTTATGCAAATTCCAAAAAGGTAAATACCGTTTTGGTAAGTTCAACAGGAAGCCAACACCACTACCAAGAGTTCCTGAAATGGCCACTATATATTTAAAAGGTTTAAAGACCAATTTTGGCTTCGGGCCCATGATACAATGTTGGGGGAAAGACTTCAATTAATACTCCTTCCATTACTTAAATCCTTTTTGTAAGATTAGCAAAATGGCCCTTAAAGCTTCCTCAGGAAAACTGTATTTAAATATATGAAAGCTCCCACTAGGAAATTAATTAAAAGTTGTTAATATTCTTTAATCACTTAGTGGCCGAGTCATATGTATATTTCTGCTCCCCAGAAGCAATGTTAGCTACTAGCTTCAATTCAGGAAATGCATATTTTCCGGAAGATTTATATGAGATGCTTATTCAGTCTTTTTCTCAACTTTCTTCATTTTTTCATTGTAGGCATTAAATTGAGAGTCTGTTCCAAAAATTCTGTCCCACCATGTAAATGTTGAAGCATAGTTTCCAATGAAGTTCATGTGGTGGAAATCGTGATGCCGAGAACCAGCATAGAAAGGAATGAGATTTAAAGGGTTGAGAGGAATGTCATAACCACTGAAATGAAAATGATAAAAATTATTAAGGAAGTATACCTTCAATAATCAACTTATTCATTGACCATAATATGCTTGTTAACCATTCAAATAACATTCCACTGTACCTAAGTCATTTATTTCTGACATGTTTACAAAAGTTCACAGCAAATGGTACATACTCTAGAAACCACTTTCAGTAATTAAAGAAAAACTTGAACAATTTATAGAATATTAATGTAGTATTAATGTAATATTAATATTTTAATATTAATATTACAATCAGGAGATGAAGGAAGGATTATAGTAATGAATTTAGACACAGATTTTCATGAATTTTTTCTGTTTTAGAGGAATTTGCTTACCAAAGTCTTTAACACCCATACTACTACGTAGGTCTTTTAGGAAAAGTTATACAAAATTAGTACCAAGCATTACAAAGGTTAAATCTGAGGATTACTGTTTTGCAACTTCTCTTTAGAGTACCTGTCTTTATTTCTAACTACAAGTCTAAAATCTGATATCTATAATTATACCAGTCTGAATCACTCCAATCCTTCCCTCCCTTGAGCAGGCTGAGAAGGAAGGAAATAGAAAGGAGCAATGGAAAGAAAGAAGGACACATCATTTACCACTTCTCTGCCTAGGACTGCTGCTGCTGCTAAGTCACTTCAGATTCAGATTCAGATCAGTCGCTCAGTCGTGTCCGACTCTTTGCGACCCCATGAACTGCAGCACGCCAGGCCTCCCTGTCCATCACCAGCTCCCGGAGGTCACTCAGACTCGCATCCATCGAGTCAGTGATGCCATCCAGCCATCTCATCCTCTGTCGTCCCCTTCTCCTCCTGCCCTCAATCCCTCCCAGCATCAGAGTCTTCTCCAATGAGTCAACTCTTCGCATGAGGTGGCCAAAATACTGGAGTTTCAGCTTTAGCATCATTCCTTCCAAAGAAATTCCAGGATTGATCGTCTTCAGAATGGACTGGTTGGATCTTCTTGCAGTCCAAGGGACTCTCAAGAGTCTTCTCCAACACCACAGTTCAAAAGCATCAATTCTTCGGCGCTCAGCCTTCTTCACAGTCCAGCTCTCACATCCATACATGACCACAGGAAAGACCATAGCCTTCACTAGGCGAACCTTTGTTGGTAAAGTAATGTCTCTGCTTTTGAATATGCTATCTAGGTTGGTCATAACTTTCCTTCCAAGGAGTAAGCGTCTTTTAATTTCATGGCTGCAGTCACCATCTGCAGTGATTTTGGAGCCCAGAAAAACAAAGTCTGACACTGTTTCCACTGTTTCCCCATCTATTTCCCATGCAGTGATGGGACCAGATGCCATGATCTTCGTTTTCTGAATGTTGAGCTTTAAGCCAACCTTTTCACTCTCCACTTTCACTTTCATCAAGAGGCTTTTTAGCCCCTCTTCACTTTCTGCCATAAGGGTGGTGTCATCTGCATATCTGAGGTTATTGATATTTCTCCCGGCAATCTTGATTCCAACTTGTGTTTCTTCCAGTCCAGCATTTCTCATGATGTACTCTGCATATAAGTTAAATAAACACGGTGACAATATACAGCCTTGACGTACTCCTTTTCCTATTTGGAACCAGTCTGTTGTTCCATGACCAGTTCTAACTGTTGCTTCCTGACCTGCATACAGATTTCTTAAGAGGCAGATCAGGTGGTCTGGTATTCCCATCTCTTTCAGAATTTTCCATAGTTTATTGTGATCCACACAGTCAAAGGCTTTGGCATAGTCAATAAAGCAGAAATAGATGTTTTTCTGGAACTCTCTTGCTTTTTCGATGATCCAGTGGATGTTGGCAATTTGATCTCTGGTTCCTCTGCCTTTTCTAAAACCAGCAAGTCACTTCAGTCGTGTCCAATTCTGTGTGACCCCATAGACAGCAGCCCACCAGGCTCCCCCGTCCCTGTGATTCTCCAGGCAAAAACACTGGAATGGGTTGCCATTTCCTTCTCCAAAGGGTCATTACAGAAGAATAAAGTAATTGCTGGCCTGAATTACACTATTTAACCAAATTTTTTTATTAAAACCACAAATATATTTCTCTCAACAGTGTTTCAGGAACATTAAACTTGTTTTTCAAGCAAAGCATGAAATCCAAAAGCCAGAAAAAATAAAACTGATAGATTTTAGTATATAAAAATTTAAAACTTCAGTACCGCAAAAGAACCATCAAGAGTTAAAATTGAAATGATAGATGGGAGAGAAAATATTTACAACATATGTAACAAAGTTACCTACTTTGTAATTTCATGTAACAACCCTGAAATTTAAAGATGCTTGCTCCTTGGAAGAAAAGCTATGACAAACCTAGACAGCATATTAAAAAGCAGAGACATTACTTTGCCAACTAAGGTCCACCTAGTCAAAGCTATGATTTTTCCAGTAGTTATATATGGATGAGTGTTGGACCATAAAGGAAGCTGAGCACTGAAGAACTGATGCTTTTGAACTGAGGTGTTGGAGAAGACTCTTGAGAATCCTTTAGACTACAAGGAGATCAAACCAGTCAATCCTAAAAGAAATTAGTCCTGAATATTCAGTGGAAGGACTGATGCTGAAGTTCCAATACTTTGGCCACCTGATTCAAGAACTGACTCCTTAGAAAAGACCCTGATGCTGGGAAAGATTGAAGGTAGGAAGAGAAGGGGATGACAGAGGATGAGATGGTTGGATGGTACCGACTCGATGGATATGAGTTTGAGCAAGCTCCGGGAGTTGGTGATGGACAGAGAAGCCTGGTGTGCTGCAGTCCATGGGGTGGCAAAGAGTCAGACATGACTGAGAGAACAAACTGAACTGAACTGAACAAAGCTTACACGTGAACCAAAATGTTATAAGTCTCCCTGGTGGCTCAGGTGGTAAAGAATCTGCCTGCAATGCAGGAGAGACCTGGGTTCAATCTCTGTGTTGGGAAGATTCCCTGGAGAAGGGAATGGCTACCCACTCCAGCCCTCAGTATTCTTGCCTGGAGAATTTCATGGGCCGAGGAGACTGATGGGCTACACATCATGGGGTCAAAAAGAGTAGGACACAACAGAGTGACTAACACTTTTTTTCATAATAGGTTATAAAACATATAACCTAACAAAAAGTAGGCAAGTGATATAAAATGCTAATTCAAAGAAAAAAATAACTTGTCAACAAGCACACAGGCGTGCAGCCTCACCAGTCCCTGGGGAACGCAGATCACAACCCTGAAGGTTCTCTGCTCTCCTAATAACCAAGATTAATGAGACTGTAATTGTCCAGGCTGGAAAAGGTATCAGAAGCAGGGAAAGCATTCTTGCAGGCTCCTGCTGGGCATGTAAAGAGGGGCCCTTTGGAGAGCAGTTTTGCAGCACTTCCAAAATTTTGTTTCGTTTTCCCAAATAATACATGAATATAGTCTTACCATAAAAATGACAATAGTTACAGAGAAGAATGCAAAAAAAGTCTATTATTTGAACTTTTCCCCAATGATTATGTTCTCCTGTTTTCTTAAAAACAGTAACATTAACAAGGTTTAACTTCTCCTACTATTAGTCTACTTAAAAAAGATAATCTATGACAATGACTACGAGTGTGTAAAATGGGTGAAAGCGGTCAAAGGTATGAACTGCCAATTGTAAGATGACTAAGCCTTGGGCATGTAATGAAGAGCATAAAGGCTGAAGTCAACAGTCCTGTGAATTTGAAAGTTGCAAAGAGAGTAAATCTTAAAAGTTCTCATCACACACACACACAATTATAACAAAGTATAAAGATGGATCAGCAATATATATATCAAACCATTACACTGTATATCTAAAACACAGTATGTCAGTTACATCTCAATTAAAAAAAATAAGAGAGATAATCTATGACCATGAAGAAAGGATATTTTATGATACCTTCTACCTGAATAGAAACCAAACCTTACCTATGGACATCAATAGTCTCTATCAAACGAACAGCCACCCAGGCCCAAAGAAGAATAACATGATCACATAAAAGCATGATTCCAATGAAAAATCCAGTTCCAAGAATTATGGTTTCCAGAGGATGTGCATATTCAGCTTCCATTCCAAATGGAGCCTAAAATAAATAAGAATTGCTTAATATAGTATGATGGTTAATTTTATGCATCAACTTATCTAGGCCATGGTGCCCAGTTGCTTGGTCAAACATCAGTCTAGATTTGGTGTGAAGGTCTATTTTAGATGTGATCAATATTTAATATTTAAATCGGTAAAGAGGATCCTCCATAATGCAGGTGGGCTTCATTCAATCAGCTAAAGGCCTTAAAAGCAAAGACTGAGGCTTCCCAAGGAAAGAAGGAATGCTGAACACTACAATACAGAAAACCTGTGTGCTTTCCAGCCTGTTGCCCATAGGAATTCAGATCCAAGCCAGCAACATCAAGTCTCTCCTGCATTCCCAGTTAGCTGTCTTATAGATTTCAGATTTGCCAGCCCCCACAACTGCATGAGCCAGTTCCTTAAAATAAATTTGCGTGTGTCCTCCTATTGATTCTTGGAGGAACCCTAATATATACACGTATTTTAAATTTATTTGTGCATATCATCTTATAAAATTATATCCCTTCTATATATTATGATAGTACAGTCATCCCTCAGTATTCTAAAGGGATTGGTTCAAGGACCTCCATGGACACTGAACTTCAATAAAAAGGCAGTATTTGCACATAACCTAGGCACATCCTCCCATATACATCATCTACAGATTACTTACAAGACCTAATACAATATAAATGCTATGTAATTGTGTAATTGTTGGAAACACAATTTAAATGTTATGTAAATAGTTGCCCATTCAAGGCAAGTTCAAGTTTTGCCTTTAGGAACTTTCTGAAATTTTTTCCCCAAATATTTTCAATGAGGGTTTCCAGAGGATGTGCATGTTTAGTTGGTTGAATTCATGGATTCAGAACCCATGGATACTAAGGGTCAACTGTATATCTAGTCATACCTATATAAACATTAACAGTAATTCTCAATAAAGATATCTCTCTGTTTTTACCAAAAATTAAAAGGCTTAGGGATGTCCTTAATATGATCTATTTTAATGGTTTGAGATAAAGGCATTAAAACAACTGGCTTGAATTCTACATTTGATTTATGCACCTGAATTTGTTCTGTCAAGAAAGGGATATTTGATTTATGATATCAGGTAATCAGGATCAATGCATAACATACCAACGTAACAAATCTGACAAAGCTAACAACAAAGCAGTTCTGATTTAAAAAAAAAAAAAAAAAAAATCCCTGTTTTGTGGGAAGAAGTTAGCAATGAGGTGGAAAAACATTAAAACCGAGTTGAAAATTGTTTCAAAAATTTAACGATTCAAGGTTTGTTGTTTTGGGGTCCCACTTAAATAATCATAACAGCATTAGAGCCTCCATCAAACTGCCAGGTACCCAGCTGTGTGAGTACAGTGCTCTGAACCAAAATACAAAAATGAATATTTTTCTTTCAGGCCTCAATTTACCACGAAATTAGGATACTAAAAAAAAATCTATAGGACTAGCTTTGTGTTCATGTTTATGTGTGTGTGTATTATAAACAATCATGCAAAGGAAAATGAAATAAAGACATCACTGACAATTTTAAGTTCAGATTCTTTAAAAAAAATAACATTTTTGCCTCAAAGAGTAAAAAATATATTCAATATAATTCGAACATACCTGAAACTCATGATGAACTTTATGAATGTATTTATATATTCTTTTGTGATGTAAAAGCCTATGCAAGAAATAGTGCCAAGTATCCTCGATCACTGCACAGCCAAAACATCTTGCCAAAAGCATGTACCTTTAAGATGAAAATACTGTAATGAGGATAAAATAACTTACTAAAATAATCTAGACTTTTACCTAGGATCACTGTTGGACACTGCATAAAATCAAATACTATCTTGACTTAACTGGTTATATTGATCAACAAATTCTCAAAACAATACATATAGATACAAGCTAGATATATGATACCACCTGAAGAAGGGTTAAAGAGGCTGATCACCATACCAATTCTAATTCTATTAAAAAAAAAGTTATAAAATCAGAGCTAAGAAACAAAACTCAAAATTTCTAGGCAAAGAGTAACACTGATAAAGGACTTACTACTCATAATAGTAAAACCACTTTCTTCTGCCAAAGAGAAGCATGTAAGTGCAATGGGCAAAAGTATTTTATTTATATAGGAACAAATACACAAATTCTCTTATATGTTGCATATACAGTAATAGGAAAAACACATATCTATATATTGTACATCTGTATTCAGGTTTAGTCAGAACAGAAAGCTCGAATACAAAAATTATTTGAACATAAATATGCTCAGATAATATACATATATATGTGTGTGTGTCTATATGGACACAATTTTTATAAACTTTACACTCATTTTTTTCATTCATTTTAGACTTAAAATGTATTTTTTCTTGCTATAAGCCTCTGTATCCTGTACATAATCATATAAAGGATGCCATGGAAATTTCTGATGTAAGAAATTCACCCTCCAATAAAGATATTAAAAGTACAGAAACACATAAAAATGGGAACATTCCATGTTTCTACTATAGTTTTCTATATTTTATTTACTTCAAAGTTAAGAGCAAACATTAACCAAATGAAGAAAGAAGGTAATACTAAGGATATTTAAATTGGATAATAAACCATAACTGAGTATAAAAATCAAATCTTTATCTACATACCATCTTGGCATTGTTTCCCAATCATAGGGAATACTGAAATACTCTGTAAAATAATAAGTTCCACAAATCAACGGAAGCTGGATACAAAAGTGATTAAAGAGAAGCACTTTAAAACATTTCCATTGGTTTTCCCATGTTTCTGGTTTATCCTATGGAGAAAAAAATTAAAATGTTTAGTATTAGCCTCTGCTATCAGAAGTTTCACCCGAAAACTGAAAGTAAATTCTTAGCTTTTTCTCTAATGTCTATATGGGACCTGGAATTTATGTTATTTAATTAATCCTATGTTATGTAGATTCTGTATTATAATTGCTAAGTTATAGTAACCAAGGCCCAGGAACTATAACACTCACCCCCAACATTCTAAATTCTTGACAACTATTATCACTACTATAAACAGATGAAGAAATTGTCAAAACTCAGGCCAAGGCATAATGGTCCGAATGATCTTTAAGCAACACTACAGAAAAAGTAAGTCTTGTTTTTGCTGCCCATGGATCATTTACTTTTATCAGGAATTCCAGAGATAAGACGTGTGCCATGCTATAATCACAGTTGAGTTCTCCCAACTGCTGAGGGAGCTATACACACCAGCATTGAAAGCCTTACTACACTGGCAGGCAACACCATTTAGTGGTTTTCATTACCAGAAATAAGTGCATTTTTCTTCATACACACTGACAGAATTAGAAACTCTCTGAGCTGAAAGAACTCCAGAAACAAATGTGTCTGGTGGTTCCCAAAGAATGGAAAGCTACTGGCCACAGATGAAGTTCACAGATTAAAGTCAAATGAGGAAGTGATCAATGTAGAGAAATGTTCACAAAACCCCATCAGGATTATCAACTTGCTCAGCAAGCCATAAAGAAAAGTGAGTATGTATTCAATTCAAAGGGCTGTACTTAGTTAAGAAGTGCTTTTGGCTTTATAAGAAGATAGTAAATAATAAATAGTCATTGCTCTTTTAAATGTCCTTACCCCTAAATTCAGAAATCTGCAATGGAAACCACTGACCTCAGCAGAGGCCCAGAGGTCAACCATCTTGCCCAGGATCACACAGGCAGTTATTAGCAGAACTTGTGACTAACTAAAATCTAGGGTTCCAGTATTGTTCCTGAAATTCTTTAGAAGAGCTTCCTTCCCTGACAAAAAAGGGAGAGTTCAACTGGTAATCAGTCAGAGTTGGTTCTAACCTCAGGGTCTCTGTGAAGCTCACATCTCAGTCTTAACAATAAAATGAAGGAATTAGGCAAGATTACTTTATAATTGTCTATTTCTGCTCTGAGCATGATCTGACCTTTCTCCTCTGAACTTCCAGTCTGTGACTGGGGACAAAATAAATGAAAGATTCTGGCTTGGGTAGGAAAAGCCACTCATTTCCCCAAAGAACTATGTTTAAGTAACTGGTGATATCTTGGCTAGATTCTAACACTGATGTCAGTTATAACTAAAAAGAAATCACATGGTTTACTATTTGAGGGTCAGATTTCAGAAAAAAAAAAATCCTGCAAGGTCTGTTTCTTTACTTTCACAGAAGTGAATATCACCCTTCCTCCTAGCAAGCATGTACATTAACTGTCTATTCTATTTCAAAGCAGAATTTTGGTGTTGCTCCACCACTGTCAGTGTCTCAGGGTATCTGCCTTCAAAATGCATAAATCTGTAATTAACTTACACTGACTTATTGGCTTGTTTTTAAATCCCTTTATATTGTGAAAACTTGTATTGATTAATCTTCAGTTAATTTTATTATCAAAAAATCTCAAAGCAGGGACTTTAATGGTTGCAAAACTCAAGAAACACATGCTAAGCACAGACTTGAAGGCTTTCCATCTCTGTTTCTAAGTAACTAGTTGTAAACTAGATTATTGCTTGTCCTTTCTTTTGTCACATTTTTCTCTGGAGTCTCCATAAAATCTTAACTCAAACCGGCCTTTCTCTCTGAAAAAGTTACCACCTCTGACCAGGGAGTCAACTGAAGAGGGCAGAAGGCAGAGAGGGATAGTTTGGCCTAGACAGTCATACAACCAACCAATCAGTCCCATAAATAATGCAGTGGGTGACCCATTGCAGTCAGAATTCCAAACATGCATAAGAACTTAAGACACTCAAACACAATCCTGCCTTTCAAAGCAGGCCTTTTTATAAAAAGCATTTTGGAAATGTTGTGTCCTTTATTTACAGTAACAGGATACTCTTCTTTAGGCCACAGCCCTTTTAATTCCTTCTCCCTTTACTCTTTGTTCTTCCCTCCTTTGACCTGGAGTCTGTAAGCAGCTGGCCCCATGCAGTATGCCCAGAAAGGATCAATGTTAGTAGGCGCTTAAAGTGAGACTCACCAGGAGAGGCTACAAAGTGACGAGACTGATTACAGAGGATGTGTGTACTGACTGCCACCAGACATGAATTCAGTGAGTGCAACCAGTCTGCTTTACATGAACATTCCCAAAATGCCTACTTTGCATCAGGACTGTGTGCCCGAGTCTGAGTTTGGCATCACTTTTTGAAAAAAGTTAATAGTAAGCATTAGAAACTGTTATAGGTTTACTAAGTGTTGATAAATTCTTTCTTTCTCTAACAATATGGTACAGACTCCTTCCTGAGAACTGTGTCAAACTCTTTAGGTAAAAGAGTTCATTATTTTCTCTATGTTTAAACCTGAGAAGATGTACCATGTATGCAAGCTCTCAAGAAACACTTAGTGTACTGAAGCAAATACTGAGAAGTTAGGAACATTATCATTTTGGGGAAGATGACATGAATGCTGCAGAAATACCATGCTATATTTAGAATAAAAACAAAATCTTAACAGTCTTGATCAAAGTCTTAACATATTAACAACATTGAAGAGTTGAGACATCAAAGATTGTAGTGAATTGCAAAATAGTACTCACGAATCCCCGTAAGATTCCCTTCTAGCTAATTCAAAAATTAAAATTTACATATGATAAAACTTCTCCATAAAGTGAGTATAAAGGGAGCATATCTCAACATAATAAAGGCCACCAATGATAAGTCCACAGCTAACATAGTCAATGGTGAAAACCTGAAAACATTTCCTCTAAGATCAGGAACAAGATAAGGATGCTCACTTTTATTCAACATAGTACTGGAAGTCTTAGACACAATAGGACAAGAAAAAGAAACAAAAGGAATCCAAAATGGCAAGGAAGAAGTAAAACTGTCACTGTTTGCAGATGACATGAAAAATCCTAAAAACACCACCAGAAAACTACTGCTGCTAAGTCGCTTCAGTCGTGTCCAACTCTGTGCAACCCCATAGACGGTAGCCCACCAGGCTCCCCCGTCCCTGGGATTCTCCAGGCAAGAACACTGGAGTGGGTTGCCATTGCCTTCTCCAATGCATGAAAGTGAAAAGTGAAAGTGAAGTCGCGTAGTCATGTCCGACTCTAGCGACCCCATGGACTGCAGCCCACCAGGCTCCTCCATCCATGGGATTTTCCAGGCAAGAGTACTGGAGTGGGGTGCCATTGCCTTCTCCGAGTTTATCAATAAATTTGGTAAAGCTGTTGGATACAAAATTAATAAATAGAACTCTATCAATAGATTTTTATACACTAACAATGAAATTAAGAAAACAATCCCGTTTACCATTTCAGCAAAAAGAATACCATACCTAGTAATAAACCTACCTAAAGAGATGAATGATCTGTACTCAGAAAACTCTTAAGACACGGATGAAAGAAACACAAATGGATAACACAACTGGAAAGATACATCATGTTCTTAGATTGGAAGAACTGTTATATTGAATTGAATTATTATTAAAATGACCACACTACCCAAGATAATCTGTATAGTCAATACAATCCCTATCAAAACACCACTGGTATTTTTTTTAGAACTGGAACAAATAATTTTAGTATTTGTATGGGAACACCATAAAACTCATAGAAGACAACACATCACAACAATACCTTTTTAGATCTGTCTCCTAAAGCAAAGGAAACAAAAGCTAAAATGAACAAATGGGACCTAATTAAACTTTAAAGCATGTTTTTCATAGCAAAGGAAACTCCTGACAACACAGGCAACTATTAAATGGGACTAAATATTTGCAAGTTATTTAATTTGCAAGACTGATTAGGGATTAATATCTAAAACATAAAAACAGCTCATATAATTTGATATAAAAATGAGCATAAGACTTGAGCAGACATTTTTCCAAAGACATACAGATAGCCAATACACACATGAAAAAATACTCAACATCACAAATCATTAAGAAAATGCAAATAAAAATCTCAATGAGATATCACCTCACACCTGTCAGAATGGCTATTATCAAAAGACTACAAATACAAATGCTGGTGAGGATGTGAAGAAAAGGGAACCTTGGTACACAGTTGGCATGAATGTAAACTGGTGCAGATACTGTGGACAGTATGGAGGTTCCTCAAAAGACTAAAAATAGAATTATCTTATGACCCAGTAACCCCACTCCTGGGTATATATCTGAAAAAAACAAAAAAACTAATTAGGAAAGATACATGCACACCATACATTCATACCTGCATTCTTTACAATGGCCAAGATATGGAAGCAATCTAAGTGTCCATCAACAGATGAATGGTGGAAGAAGATGGGGTATATATACACAATAGACTACTCAGCCATTAAAAAGAATGAAATTTTGCCATTTGCAACAACGTGGATAGACCTGGAAGGTATTACATTAAGTGAAATAAGTCAGAGAAAGACAAATATGTATGTTATCACTTAGATGTGAGAAAAAAAAACCCAAACGAATGAATAAAACAAGACATAGATTCAGATATAGAGAATAAACTAGAGGTTACAACCAGCAGGGAGAGAGAAGAGGGAAGGAGTGAGACAGAGGTAGGAGATTAAGAAGTACAAACTACTACATATAAAATAGTTAAGTAACAAGGCTATTACTTCCTTGTTACCTCCCTGTTACTTGTTATTTCCCTTGTTAGCTTCCCTGGTGGCTCAGATGGTAAAGGATCCACCTGCAATACAGGAGATCTCTGGGTTGGGAGGATCCCCTGGAAGAGGGCATGGCAACCCATTCCAGTATTCTTACCTGGAGAATACTCATGGACAGAGGAGCCTCAAAGGCTACAGTCCATGGGGTTGCAAAGAGTTGGACACGACTGAGCGATTAAGCATAGCAAAAAAGGATAGCACAGGGAATATAGCCAGTATTTCACAATAATGTCAAGTGGAGCATAATGTACAAAAATTCTGAATCACAATGCTGTACATCTGAAACTAATTTATTGTATATCAACTATAACTCAATAAAAAAAATTTTTTAATTAAAACTTATAAATGCAAATTAGATAAACATCACATCTATTGAAGGCACAATTCAGCCAATTCTTTCTGAAACCTTATCAGCAATGATCTACGGTTGTGCTGTGTAATATGGTAGCAACTAGAAATGTGGTGAACATTTTAATACACCTAGTCTTAATTGAGATGAGCTGAAATTAGTGTAAAATATACACTAAATTTTGAACACTTATTGTAAGAATAAGAACACAATATATCCCATTAAATACTTTTTAATTTTGATTACTTACTGAAATATAATTGAGATTTACTGGATTAAACTAAATACATTGTGAACATTATTCCCCTCCTTTTGTTACTTTTTAATATATTCTAGTAGGAAATTAAGTATGTGGCTTCATTACATGTCTATTGGACAGCCCTGATGTACAGTCTATTTTCAGTTACAAATTGTATTTACTTTAAAAATATTCAACAAGACTAATGATAATACTCCAATGTAAGTCCATTATACTTACCTTTTGAATTTTGTACTTTTTCATGTAAGGTATAAATTGAAACAAAAATCCAGGTAAACAGAACAAGAAATAAAGGACCTCATGAACTATGAGAGATCCCCACGTTGCAATCTGGAACTTTGTATAATTATTCAACATATAGTTCCAAGCATTTTTAAATGGTTCCTGCAGAGGATTCTCAGGCAAAAGTGAATCTACATATTCCACAGCCAAGGATGCTGAACTAAAGATGCTGATACCTTCATTTGTTGCCATTTTTCAATCTTTGCAGACCGCCTTATTATTCTGTAAATATAAATAAATAAGTAAATAAGCAAGCTAAACAACAAAATTATAAGACAACAGTTTTTAAAATGCTTCTGATTAATTTTTAAATTGCTAAAGGAGTGCCAATCTCTCAGGTCCTAAACCCGTGATTAAAAACACCAGTCTACAGGATGTCATCACCACCTCCATTTGTAGACAGGATTTAAAAGCCACATGTTAACGTTCAAGAGCAGCATCTAAAGAATAGTGGATAAGAAATTTCAAGCCATCTTTAAGGAGACTTATCAGTGTGGTCTCCCAGGGAAAACTTGTAATTTCAAAGAGCAATAGCTGGGTTTAAAAGTATCACTTAAGAACCTATTTAGAAAAAGTCTGCCAAATATGACTACATAAATACTAAATATTTATAATTGGGAATAAAAAGACAACCATAAATAAAGTCAAAGATCAAACAACAAACTGGAAAAAATATTTCCAAGAATTATGACAAAGGGCTACAATGAGTGCTTTAGAAAAAGCCTAAAAACCCAATAGAAAAATGACAGACTACACAGAAAGTTCACAGAAAAATAAGTACAAATACTAAGCAAATAAATAGCTTAGTTCAACTCAAATAGGAAATGCATCCTAAAACAAACATTTAGTTTCACAGTGCACCTAGCAACAGTTTGGGGAAACCAGCACCACTGTACATTGTTGATGGCAGGATTAGTTTATTCTTTAAGGAAAAAAACCACAGGATTTATTACAATTCAAAACGAATACACCTTTTGATCCAGCAATTTTCTCACTTAAGTACACAAAGATGAGCACACTAAGACTGAAGGAAGCATTGCTCACAATAGCAAAAACAAAGAAAAATACAGCAAGATGTTAGGGCCATCAAAAAGAAATGAATTAAATAAATTCTATCAGGTCCTTCCCAAGACACTGCCAAGGAGGAGGAAGACCTACATATTCTACATAGAAAGACATCTAAGTGAAATAGCAAGTTGCAGAATGTATAGGAAGAGCCTCACCTATATTTTTGTGAAAAGGTTATGTCTTTATCTATGCACTTTACACATATATACATAGGAGAAACACACAAACAGAAAATGTACAGAAAATGCATATGCATACATGGTAGGGAGGGGTTATGAAGAGGAGAAAAAAATTTACTTTCCACTTTATACCTCTTATAATTTTAATTTTTTCATGAGTATGTTTTACTTATAAATAACCTTAATAGGTCACCAAATCAAAAAACAGAAACTTATGAAGAATGTCACGTTCCTAAAAATATTTACTGATGTCCTTAGTTTATAAATTATGATGGGCCACTCTAAAAATAAATATATTAAGCCTCAAAAGCATTCTTAATATTGTTTAAAATGCTCCTTTGTCCTCGTGCACCACCCCCTAACCCACTCAACTATGGCCAACCCTTCAATAACACAGCTTTGAACTGTGCGGGCAGGTCCACTTAGACTTAGGTTTTTTTCAAAAACAAATTGGAGAAACTTGGGGAGATTTGTGACAATTTGAAAAGAAACTCACAGATGAACTACATAGCCTAGAAATATATAAAAAAAAAAAAAAAGTTAGGTATGTCTTGAATGCATAATATATGAAACTGTGAAAGTGTTAGTCTCTCAGTTGTGTCTGACTCTTTGTGACCCCAGGGACTGTAGTGTGCCAGGCTCCTCTGTCCATGGAATTCTTTAAGCAAGAATCTTGGAGTGGGCAGTCATCCCCTTCTCTAGGGGATCTTCCCAAACCAGGGATCAAACCTGGGTCTCCTCCATTGCAGGCAGATTCCAAATCTAATAATGTTGAATCAATACCACTTACTGGCTGAGGGACCTTGAGCAAGTTAAGTAACTTCTCTAAGCCTCAGTTTTATTATTTGCAAAATGTAAAAAATAATAACAATAAGTAGATGATGGGAATCTTTTCATGATGTACATGTATATCAAATTACCAAAATGTACATTTTGCTAACAGAACCTCAATAGAGTTGAAAAAATAAGGAATAACAATATAGTTCTTCTAAAGAGTCCAAGAAATGATACATGTGAAGTAAATTATGTTGAGGTGACACATAAACTAAAAGAAGCTAACAATTATTAAGCGCTCTATATACACCAGTAACTTCTAAGAGTGTCACATGCTCTCTCTATATTATAGACTTTACTCTTTACCACAGCTTCAAGGTAGGCACTTTTATTATTTTCATTTTACAGATTAAAAACTGAGGTTTAGAAAGATTAAGTAACTTTCCCAAATTACAAAAACACTAAGTGGGGGAGTCTGTGCTCTCATCCATTATATCATACTGTGATCCTAAATAATAAAGCACACAGTAAATAGTATAGTAAGAGGGGAATAATTCTCAAAGTTCACCCAAGCCTCCTGAAAGAGTATTCCATATAGGCTATCTTCATTTTCAGATTTCACATCCATTCTCTGGCAATTAAAATCAGTTTTGTATTCTAATCAATGCACTGAATTTACTCTTACTAAATAAAATCATTAAGTTTCCCAGCTGCCAGATCCAACAAAAATATTTTGGAGTTTATTTTATCTGGCCCTTATGGAAAATTTGATACTTCTCATCTTGATATACCCGCCTTTCTCGCTTCTTGGGATTCACATGTATTCACTCTGATTTAACAGTGGTACTATTTGTGGCCACTGTGCTTCTTGCTGCTCTCACCCTTGATAAATAAATATGATTTATTCAAATCATAAAATAAATATGATTTACTCAAATCATAAAATCTAGGGAGGAATACAAAGAAGTAACAAGACTGCCGCAACATCTGTGGTAAGAACAATAAGAGGTTGGAAATATAAAACAGAGAGGCCCAGGGAACAGATCCTAGAGAAAGAGGCATGTAAACTCAAACCTGGAGTGTGGAGGGAAGGCAATTAAATCTAATTTAACTAGATTAAAAGAGAGTAAAGTAGGTGGGATGGGGTCGATGGGTGGTTTTGAGCAGAAGAAATATCAGTTCTAGAGACTCAACCAGGAGATAAGAAAGGATACAGCACTTTCCCATTTAGTATGTCTGTGGTACAGCTTTTGAGAAAGAAAGGCTCAAGAATTGAGGCTGAACAGTTTCCCAGAGATGCTTGATTTACTCCTTCCAACTATTCTAGATTGTCAGGAGTGATCATATCTATTCCCTGTTGTGAGAATATGCTGATATCCTCTCTCTCTCTCTAAAACCCCACGTTCTGATTATCCAAATGTATACTGGCCATCTCCAATTTAGGCAGTTTGGAGGCATGGCAAAGTCAACATGTCCCCAAATTCGGCCCCTACTCCTTGCAACCCTGCCCACATACTCCCTCCTTACCTACTTTAACTTGGTGAACTGATGCCACTACCTAGTCATCCATGACAGAATATTCCGGATCTCTATCTCTGCTGCCTGGATCAGATCAGATCAGTCGCTCAGTCGTGTCCGACTCTTCGCGACCCCATGAACCACAGCACGCCAGGCCTCCCTGTCCATCACCAGCTCCCGGAGGTCACTCAGACTCACACCCATCAAGTCAGTGATGCCATCCAGCCATCTCATCCTCTGTCGTCCCCTTCTCCTCCTGCCCTCAACCCCTCCCAGCATCAGAGTCTTCTCCAATGAGTCAACTCTTTGCATGAGGTGGCCAAAATACTGGAGTTTCAGCTTTAGCATCATTCCTTCCAAAGAAATCCCAGGGCTGATCTCCTTCAGAATGGACTGGTTGGATCTTCTTGCAGTCCAAGGGACTCTCAAAAGTCTTCTCCAACACCACAGTTCGAAAGCATCAATTCTTCGGCGCTCAGCCTTCTTCACAGTCCAGCTCTCACATCCATACATGACCACAGGAAAGACCATAGCCGTGACTAGGCGAAACTTTGTTGGTAAAGTAATGTCTCTGCTTTTGAATATGCTATCTAGGTTGGTCATAACTTTCCTTCCAAGGAGTAAGCGTCTTTTAATTAGCACTTCCCAACTTAGAAACAACTGGTTTAATTAACATTCAGGACTTTACTCTCTAGATTTAAGGGAGGCAAATGGATACACTATTGCCAACTGAACAAGAGCAAAAACAGGTATTAAGGAAGAGAGGAGAGGGGAAATAACGAGCGAATTTTCTTTCTTTTTTTATCCTTGCACAACTGAATTACTTGAGTCTGCTACAGACTCAGAAAAAAATATTTTTCTGAGTAGTAGTTGTCTGTGGATCCCCCCCACCCCCAGAAACTTTGAAGTTTCCCTGTCTCTGAGACCTACCTCCAAGTGTGCCCCTCTTAAACCCTCCCTCTAAAACACGACGCCAGCATTCATGCAAACAGCAGACAGAGTTCAACCCTTCTGCAGACCCTTATAGTTTGAGGGAGCGCTTCCCCACAGATGAAACACCTGGGCCTCTGCTCTCCTTTACTCTCAGCTTTTCGTCCCCACACTCCGTACTGATACACCAAGGCCTCTGACTGTCCTCCGATTCGGGCCTCTCTGGCCACGAAATAGCATCTCTTGCCGGTACAGCCCTCTGCCCAATTGCTATTCATCCTTTAGAACCCTCCCAGGACGCCCTTCCCAACCGGGCGCCCCGCCGCGCATACAAACAGATCTTGCTTCTTCCTTTTGTAGAACTCTGGTCACTCTGTGCTGTGACCACTGCCTAGTTCCGACATTAAGAGATTTCACTCGTTTTCACCCATACCTGCCGCCAGGCCGTCCGTCCCGGCCTCTGTACGCGGGAGCCAACCGAGGCCACTCCACCCCAGGCCCTCACCTTGCATGCCACCCAGTGTGCAGCCGCCGCCTCTAGAGCTGCGCTAGGCGCTGCCACTCGGGAGTCGACGGGCTCCTCCGCGGGTATTGGCTTGCATGGGCTCCGTTCCGCCTTCTGAGAGCCGTGATTGGCCTACGCAGCTGACGGCATCGTGTGACTCGTGCGAACGCGGCACTGGAAGCGTGGCCATTGGCTGCTCAGATGGAGTGAGGATCGTGAGAGCTCTGCATCTGGCCAGTAGCTGGTCCGCCAGCCGGGCTAGGCTGACGCAAGGCCTTGAGACGTCGCCTAGCAACATCAGTCCCGCCCAGCACGCTCGGCCCCTTCCAGGAGCATGCGCACTCGGGGAGTTTGCGGGAGCGCCGGCCCTGAAATCTTTACTATGAGCTGAATTCACTGGCGCCCCTTTAATGCTGTTGCGCCTAAAGTTCAGACTTCTTTCTCGTCCCAACCCCAGCGTCCTTGGATAACCCCTGTATGTATGGGAAATGGGGAACTCCAAATGCAGCGCGATTCCTGTTTGAGGACGGGAAGCCAAGAGTCGGAGGTTTAGAAGAGACGACGCGCAGCAGTTGGTTTTGCTGCCTGGGTCGGCGGCCTCGCCCCTACGGGGATGCAGAGGTGTGCACGGATGGGGGTAATCCACGAAATTAAGCTTTCGCTTAAGAGAGCCTTTTAAAATTTTCACAAGGGTACTACTCGCTCTCGTTTAAGGCACTTTCTATGCAGGACTTGGTGCAAACGGAACGCTGTCGCTTCTCATGGCTGTGATCAGACTTACTCTCATGCCTAACAGGCCAGGTGCCATCTGCTTTAGGAAATCTCTCAACCCATTCATCTAACTGTCCCGTGTATTTGACACCCACGTTCTTTGTAAAGTATCACGACAGAAAAGTCATAATGGATAGAAATGGAATCTATCCCTTGCGTGCTCAGAGCTCTGTCTTCAGGAGGCCTGTGGTATCCTGGGGTAGATGCTGTCTGTGTCTCCAGGACTTAAGCAGGCCTTCAGTAACTGAGCATGGGTAAAGCCATTTTCCCATGAAGCATTTTTCTTCCCAGGGGAAGTATAAAGGCCCAGACCCGCAACCCAATTTAGGATTCCTTTGATTGGCCAGCTTAGCTCCAGACCACCACTACCCACGGTGCCAGTGACTGAGGTTGTGGGTGTAACTGGGAAGCAGCCTCTTTTTCCCTCTGCCTAAACATGCTGCACCCTGTTAAGGGAGGATTAAGAGCATATGCGATGGGGTCAGACCTACCAAGCTTTGCCACTTATTAGCAGTGTGCTCTTAGATAATTTACTTCTCAAAATTTTATCCAGTACTTTATTAAAGTGGGTATTATAATAGTTTCTTATGACAATAAATGTGACTATGTATGTAAGCCCTTTGCACAGTATCTGGAATACAGGAAGTGCTCAGTAATACTAAGTCGGTTATTATCCTTGACTTAGAGTCCTACTTACTACGTTCAGTTCAATTCAGATGCTCAGTCATGTCTGACTCTTTGCGACCCCATGAATAGCAGCACGCCAGGCCTCTCTGTCCATCACCAACTCCCGGAGGTCACTGAGATTCACATTGATCGAGTCAGTGATGCCATCCAGCCATCTCATCCTCTGTCGTCCCCTTCTCCTCCTGCCCCCAATCCCTCCCAGCATCAGAGTCTTTTCCAATGAGTCAACTCTTCGCATGAGGTGGCCAAAGTACTGGAGTTGCAGCTTTAGCATCATTCCTTCCAAAGAAATCCCAGGGCTGATCTCCTTCAGAATGGACTGGTTGGATCTCCTTGCAATCCAAGGGACTCTTCAAGAGTCTTCTCCAACACCACAATTCAAAAGTATCAATTCTTTGGCGCTCAGCTTTCTTCACAGTCCAACTCTCACATCCATACATGACCACAGGAAAGACCATAGCCTTGACTAGACAGACCTTTGTTGGCAAAGTAATGTCTCTGCTTTTGAATATGCTATCTAGGTTGGTCATAACTTTCCTTCCAAGGAGTAAGCATCTTTTAATTTCATGGCTGCAGTCACCATCTGCAGTGATTTTGGAGCCCCCCAAAATAAAGTCTGACACTGTTTCCACTGTTTCCCCATCTATTTGCCATGAAGTGATGGGACCAGATGCCATGATCTTCGTGTTCTGAATGTTCAGCTTTAAGCCAACTTTTTTTTGTTTGTTTTATTCTTCGTTCGTAAGCTAACTTTTTCACTCTCCACTTTCACTTTCATCAAGAGGCTTTTTAGTTCCTCTTCACTTTCTGCCATAAGGGTGGTGTCGTCTGCATATCTGAGGTTATTGATATTTCTCCGGGCAATCTTGATTCCAGCTTGTGTTTCTTCCAGTCCAGTGTTTCTCATGATGTACTCTGCATATAAGTTAAATAAGCAGGGTGACAATATACAGCCTTGATGTACTCTTTTCATTAAAGATATATTTAATATTAGAGAAGATGCAAGTATGTGAAAGGGTCAAATGATTCTTTTAAATCTTGGAGATTTAAAACTGAAAGGAAACGTAGCTATAACTCCAAAAAACAAAACAGAACAGAAATATGCTCAATTCAGTTCCTTCCAGTGAAGAATTGGGAGGCTTCTTCAAACAAAATGTTAGCTCAAACAGGGGCTTTGTATCAACCTGGAGGGGTGGGATGAGGAGGGAGATGGGAGGGAGATCCATAAGGGAGGGGAAGGCAATGGCACCCCACCCCAGTACTTTTGCCTGGAAAATCCCATGGACGGAGGATCCTGGTAGGCTCCAGTCAATGGGGTCGCTAAGAGTCGGACACGACTGAGTGACTTCACTTTCACTTTTCACTTTCATGCATTGGAGAAGGAAATGGCAACCCACTCCAGTGTTCTTGCCTGGAGAATCCCAGGGACGGGGGAACCTGGTGAGCTTCCATCTCTGGGGTCGCACAGAGTCGGACACGACTGAAGCGACTTAGCAGCAGCAGCAGCATGGCTGATTCATTAACATGTTTGAAAGAAAACAACAAAATTCTGTAAGGCAATTATCCTTCAATAAAAAATAAATTAAAAAAAAGAAATGGGCGGTTTAGAGAACTTCAACAATAGTGGTAATTTATTGAAACACATCCCTTTGCTGACAAAGGTCCATATAGTCAAAGCTTTGGTTTTCCCAGCAGTCATGTACAGATGTCTGAGTTGGACCATAAAGAAGGTTGAGTGTGGAAGAAGTGATTGCTTTCGAACTGTGGTATTGGAGAAGACTCTTGAGAGTCCCTTGGACTGTAAGGAGATCAAACCAATCAATCCTAAAGGAAAGCAACCCTGAATATTCATTGGAAGGGCTGATGCTGAAGCTCAACTTTGGCTATTTGATATGAAGAACTTACTCATTGGAAAAGACTCTGATGCTCGGAAAGATTAAAAGCAGGAGAAGGCGACAACAGAGGATGAGATGGTTGGATGGCATCACTGACTCAATGGACATGAGTTTGAGCTAATTCCAGGAGATGTGGAGGAGTGCTGATAGAGAAAAGCCTGGTGTGCTGCAGTCCAGGGGGTCTCAAAGAGTCAGATACAATTTAACTACTGAACAACAACATTGAGGGTCTTTGGTATTTCAAGCACACTGCTGCTGCTGCTAAGTCGCTTCAGTCGTGTCCGACTCTGTGCGACCCCATAGACGGCAGCCCACCAGGTTCCCCCGTCCCTGGGATTCTCCAGGCAATAACACTGGAGTGGGTTGCCATTTCCTTCTCCAATGTATGAAAGTGAAAAGCAAAAGTGAAGTCGCTCAGTCGTGTCTGACTCTTAGCGACCCCATGGACTGCAGTCCACCAGGCTCCTCCATCCATGGGATTTGCCAGGCAAGATGGGGTGCCATTGCCTTCACACTACTATCCATCATTTCTTTCAAACTCCACAATAACCTTGTAAGTGATACACTTTCGTTGTTTTTTTGTTGTTGTTGTTATTCTTCAGTTGTGTCCACTTCTTTGAATCACAGAGAAAGCAAGGGAATTCCAGAAAAACATCTGCTTCACTGTCTACACTAAAACTTTTGACTGTGTGGATCACAACAAACTGTGGAAAATTCTTGAGATAGGAGTACCAGTCCACCTTACCTGTCTGCTGAGAAACCTGTACGCGGATTAAGAGGCAATAGTTAGAACTGGACATGGAACAGACTGGTTCAAAACTGGGAAAGGAGTATAACATGGCTATATATTATCACCCTGCTTATTTAACTTATATGCAGAGTCCATCATGCGAAATGCCAGGCTGGATGAATCACAATCTGGAATCAAGACTGCTGGTAGAAATAACAACCTCTGATATGCAGATGATACCACTCTAATGGCAGAAAGTGAAGAGAACTACAGAGCCTCTTGAGGGTGAAAGAGGACAGTGAAGAAGGTGGTCTGAAACTCAATATTAAAAAAAACTAAGATACAGATACTTATGTTGCCCTTTTACAGAATACAAAATAAGGGTCAGAGGTTAAGAAATGTGTTTAAAGTTACAATTAGCAACTGACAGAAAAATTAATTGCTCAGTTGTTGGGACTCTTTTGTGACCGCACAGACTGTAGCGACCGCACAGACTTATAGCCCGCCAGCCTCCTTTGTCCATGGAATTTTCCAGGTAAGAACACTGGAGTGGGTTGCCTTTCCCTTCTCTACGGGATCTTCCCCACCCAGGGACTGAACCCAGGTCTCCTGCATTGCAGGCAGTTTCTTTACCGTTTGAGCCACCAGAAGAGCCAGTAACTGAAAGAAGGGGATGCAAACTCAGAGCCATCTGATTTCTATGCCCATGAGCCCTGCAACACTTACACTGCTTTTTTTCCCTTTAGAATTGTGAAACCAGAATTAGAATGCCAGAAACTTGATTCAAAGTGTGATTCTACAGTCCCATCTAGCCTTCTCTCCGAAATCAGACGCAGTCAGCCATATAAACCAGTAGGAGGGAATCTGTTCAACAAACTGAAACAACAAGCAGGCTAATCCATTGTATCACTATGTACTATGCTAAATCATCTACAGCTGAGATGATAAATACATGGGTGGGTCCTCATGCTATCTTTAGGGATGGTAATAAAAACCCGGAATCATATACCAGAGTTCATGGGAAGGGAAGTGAAAATATACACATCATTTATCTAAACCCAAATCATCACTGCTTTTAGTTACGAGGGTGCAGAGTCAAGTGGAGCAAGGAGCAGAGTTGCTTTAAAATGTATTTTCATGGAACTAGCCTTGAACTCTGCTCATGCCTGGTGGTTGTCCTGGCAGGATAAGACTTCTGACCTCTTTTCTGGACAATAATCAAACAAGCCAGGAACACTTGTATAAGCTTGAAGAGAACAAAACAAGATGTTTCAAACTGGAGAGATAAAGACTGGCATGGAGGGGAGGGGAATAAATTCAAATCCTTTGAAATCAAGAGTTATGAATCTAGTTACTAAACCTTGGCAAACTGTTTTATGGTATAGTTGTACAGCTTATTAAATCTTTAAAGAGAGAAAAGATAAAGAGATATCTGACATGCTAAGTATTTAGAACTTTGTCACCCTAGTAGATTGTATTTTAAGAAAAGCTTTAAAAATTTTTTGATAAATCATTAATTGACTAATTCATGGAAGATTAGTGTTTGGAAGTGATCAGGAGAGATGACAGACTCTTTTTTTGGTGCCACTGTCTGAAGTACTTAACAGTGCTCCAAGTTCATTAGATCCTCAACATGTTTGTTGACTATGGATGTGTGTGGAGCAACACTAATGCAGAAATTTATTTTCATAAGGTGAGCACAGGCTTTTGCTTTTCCTAATTATTTATAATTCCACTTACAATGGAAAATTCAACTAAGTTGGTAATAAAATAAAGGTGGTTCTATGTTTAAATGCGACTCTATTAACTAAACAGAACTTTCATCACAGGTGTAATTCTCTCCTCTTATTGACTGTTCTGGCAAGAGCTCAGGCCTACTACCTTCTAAATCCCTGAGGAACCGCCACCATATCCCATCATTCAGCACCTCAGGTATCCACCCCACTTTCCTATGTCCATTTCCTCAATTCCTTCTATTTGGTATCAAAACCACAATTTATTTCTCACTTGTGTCAGAGTAGATATTTTTTCTCTGGCTTCCTTTTGATTCAATGCTATTTCTTTTACTTTTATCTTGTGTCCTGCCCATATTAGGGAGAGAACACTATGAAAACTTTAGGTTTTACCAATCCTTGGGAGATGTTTTCCTTGATAATTAAGGTAGTTTTTTTCTTGGAGAACAGTTTTCAGTGACTTTAGTTCAGTGACTTAACTGACTTGCCTGTAGGTTTCTTTGACAACAAATTTTAAATACTGATTTATGAAGTAGAAAATGCAAATTTTATAAAAGAATACAAGAAGTGAACAGGCAACTTTCTTAATAACAAACTAGATAAAAATCAAGGACAACGTGAAACAAATAATATACAAACTTTTATTCAAAGTTAATTCAATAAAGACATATTTTGGTCATTTTGAAGGTGAGATTAATTGAAGATCTCAGAAAAACTATCTGATCAATGCATATGGCTACTCACAGAAAGTTCTCTCTTCTGTTAATAGCAGCTAAATTTATACACACAGAAAAAATTCTTATGAGCATGCAAATTCAGTTGAATTCCATACATTCATTATATTCATCAAAAACCTGCAATAATGTTCATGCCAAAGTGTTAAGAAAAAAAATTTGAAATTCACACCAAAACATGACCAATATTAAACCAAAGAAAATAATAAATAAGCATAATTTATATTTTATTTTAAAAAGTTTGGCATCACACAAGTATTCAAGTGTGTTACACCATGTTCATTCCTCAGAAGTGGCATTTTAAAGTGTTAAGCATTGTTAAATATCAAAAAATACAACTCTGTTTTACAATGTAGTACTGGCATAATTCAAAGTACTGTGCCAATTATAAATAGTATAATCAAGTTTCAAACATCTTTTCAAACATATTTAAAGGAAAGCATATAGACACACATTTATATGCATACAATTTATTATACTCATGTAATCAAACATATTTTATAAAAGCAAATGGTTTTATCCCTCAACTAGTTTATATACTTACACAGAGTTTAATACCTGTTCAAAGATTTTCAGTTCCTGTGCATACAGATTTTCAGGAGAAGGAATAAAGATGAAATTTAATTTTACAAGAACACATATTACTTTATCCCCCTTCACAAAATAATCCATAGTTATTCAAGGTTGATAACTACTCTTTGTGAAAGCAACTGTTGTCCAAAGACTACAGAATAATACTGCAATCCAAGTTTCTTATTGAAATTCAGTCAGCTGCTGCTCACTGCAGAAAAAGCCTACACGGTGCATCTACCAAAAATAATCTTCAGTATCTGAGGCCTAGAGAGGCAGATGATCTTATCCTCTGCAGAGACTTAACGTGCAGCTACAAGTGGAGAAGTGCTAGACTCTCAGTCACTTCAGAAGTACTTGTTGAAGTCTGCTTCTCATGTGTAAATGCGCCGAAAATGTCCTTTAGGCTCATAATGGTTTATCAATAACTGTGACCCCTGAACAAAGAAACAAAGAAATAAAACTGAAGTCACATGAAGCATTCTCTGAGAATATCTTGAATTTTTTTATATTATAACTTAAGTGACAAGGACTGAACAGATCATGATGTTTCAAAATCTCTAAGAAACTTTAATATTACTATCATTTTAATCTAAATGACAATGAAATCTTTGTTTAAAAATTATGTACCAAAACTATGTCAGACTATTTAATCCAGAACTCATCTTTTGCTCTTCACAGTTATATAATGAAGGGAAAACAATTTTACTCAAGAAATACTAAGAGCCACCTAATACTAAAAGGGACAGAAAGAAACTTGTGAGAGTGAAGAATATTCATTATCTTGATTGTGGTGATAGTTTCATACGTATGTCAAAACTAATAAAATGGTACATTTTAAATATAAGCTATTTATTCTATATCAGTTGCTGCTGCTGCTGCTGCTAAGTCGCCTCAGTTGTGTCCGACTCTGTGCGACCCCAGAGACGGCAGCCCTATCTCACTAAAGCTGTTTTAAAAAATTTTACATAATTTTGACAAATGCTATCCTGGAAGCTTACTGTATATAGTTCTATTACATGTTGTTTTGGATGATACATAAATAACAGTGATGGTTAATTAGTATAAATTTCTTTTTTCTCCAGTAGTAAATCAGTATTAGAATGTTACTGAAACATTTTAATATTTAAGGCAATATAAATATAGATATCAGAAAATTCATATGCAATAGTTTTAAAGACTCATATTATTAAAGAGTATGACCATTTTTCTTATGAAGAGAATGGACCAAAATGATTATTTTATAATTCAATCACTGCTGTGCTTAAAAAAAATTACTCTGTAGCCTCACCATAATACCATCACATGGAGTCCTGCAAAGGGAGATTTCTTTTAGCATGCGTGACGAGTTGCTCAGTCAAGTCTTGACCCTTTGAGACCCTTTAGACTATAGCACATCAGGCTCCTCTGTCCATGGGATTTTTCAGACAATAATACTGAAGTGGGTTGCCATTTCCTCCTCCAGGGGGATTTTCCCAACCCAGGGATTGAAACTGTTTCCTGCACTGCAGGCAGATTCTTTACCCAGTGAGCTATCGGGGAAGCCCCCATATCTTTTAGATATCTGAGTAATTAAAGCCTTGCTACATAGTTAATTCCCTTCTACAATGGAAATATTTGTAATTTTGAATACAAATGACTGCTGCTTCTACCGCTAAGTTGCTTCAGTTGTGTCCAACTCTGTGCGACCCCATAGACAGCAGCCCACCAGGCTCTGCCATCCCTGGGATTCTCCAGGTAAGAACACTGGAGTGGGTTGCCACTTCCTTCTCCATTGTGTGAAAGTGAAAAGTGAAAGTGAAGTCACTCAGTTGTGTCTGACTTGTAGCAACCCCATGGACTGCAGCCCACCAGGCTCCTCCATCCATGGGATTTTCTAGGCAAGAGTACTTGGGTGGCTTGCCATTGCCTTCTCCGAATACAAATGACTACAGAATGACAAAAGAATACTAGTACCTTATTTTAGAACATATATATCTGACATTAATTATTTTGAGAATAAGAAGTTAAGATATACTTTGAGAAAAGACTGTCTTCTTATATGAGAAAACCATTCTTAATGGAAAAATCATAATGATTTTGTATTATAATAGAAGACTGTAAGAAAACTGAACAATCATTACCTGCATAACTTCTCCCTGTGCTCATACAAGATGATACAACTGTCCATTTATCAGTTGTTGGGTTATAATATTCTACTGATGCCAAGTTACAGGAACCATCATCCCCTCCAACTACATATAACAGACCATTAACTGCACAAACTCCTTTAAAAAAATTAAACAGAGAGAAAACAATTATTTTAAAAATTTGGATGACTATAATTGGCTTTGAACGTGTCTGGTCAAGTGATCCAGATATACTTACTACTGTGTAAGGGGCAGGAAGAGAAGATGGGGGAAGCTGAAAAGAATTCCTTTATGAGAGGAATTTCTCTAATATCAACTGTAAGCTTCTACTCAAGTTACTTATACAGCAGTTGCTCTATATATGCATTATTTCATTTAATCTTCACAATAACCTTACTTTATAGGCTAGAAACTATTTTATTTCCCACTTTATTAAAAGCAGTAGAAAATTTATAAGTCAAAGAAGTTTAGTAATTCTCCCAAAGTCAGCTTCTAAGGAAATCTTAAGGAAAAAGAGAAAATAATAAATATATATATTTGTAGAAGGTAAAAATGATTCTGAATTTTATTGTACTGACTAGCTAATTATTTTATCTTCTTTAAAGGGAGAACAGTATTATTTATTTATTATGAGAATACTATGCTTTTTTCTTTTTTGGAAAAATTCAAAACCCCTAGAAAAGTACAAAGAAGAAAAGACCACCACTAATTTTATACCACTTAGAATCCCGATCACTGAAATTTTGGCTCTTTGCTATGCATATATTCTCAGACTCTTTTTTTATCCCCAAAGTAGCTCATGCTACATAAGCTACTTTTTACATACTCACACCAAACAATATATACCTGGATATTTCCTCAAGTTAATAAATACAGATTTATATTATTTTTAACGGCTGCACAGTATTCCATGTATGCTGCTGCTGCTAAGTTGCTGCAGTCGTGGCCAACTCTGTGCGACCCCATAGACGGCAGCCCACCAGGCTCCCCCTCCCTGGGATTCTCCAGGCAAGAACACTGGAGTGGGTGGCCATTTCCTTCTCTAATGCATGAAAGTGAAAAGTGAAAGTGAAGTCATTCAGTCGTGTCCGACTCTTAGTGACCCCATGGACTGCAGCCTACCAGGCTCCTCCATCCATGGGATTTTCCAGGCAAGAGTACTGGAGTGAGGGGCCATTGCCTTCTCTGATTCCATGTATGATACTATCATAATTCATTTGTCTTTTACTTATATATTTTTAAAGTTATTTTCAGCTTTCTTGCTCTTGTTGCAAATAAATTTCCTAATCCAGGAAGCACAAGCACATATGCTTTTCTAACTTCACATGTGCTGGGGCCCAGATTTGTGGGGTTTTACTAGTTTTGGACTATCCATAGCTGAGAGAGCTTTAGTACTTCACCTAGTACAACTGACTGGATGAGGTACAAGAGGTCAAGTGAATTATATATTCTGTTCTGCTGAGTGAGTTCTTGGAGTCCCATATACTTATCTCCCTTAGTGATCCCATTTAAAGTAAAAAGAAATAGGAAGAGCATTTCTGGGGTGATGGAGGGTGCATCTTGCAACATCAATCAATGGTACACAGTCATTCTGAGAAATCATCAGGATTATTTTGGATTATAGGACCTGGCATGAAGACAATGGCATTTTTAAGAAGATGAGCATTTCCCCAAAAGACTATCTAGCTATCCTGAATCTATTTTCCATTTCTATTTCCTTTCCATGGATTTTCTTTTTAAGGTAGTACTTTCCTGGTCTTGAAGACCTCAGGTTTCTTAAAATTGCTGCTGTTGTTGTTTTAGCTTTTCCATTCTCTAGAAACCCTGAACTGTATTAAATTGTGGTTGCCTTCTTTAGGCTTCCCCTCCAGATTCAGATAAACAACCAGCTTTTTAATCTGGTATAAGTATTTACTTAACTAAAGTCCCTGAAAATTGGACTCCAAAATATGATACAGGCAGACATTCAAAAATGTCTGTGGTACAAAAGAATGAATTCATGTATCACATAGAGTTCTTTTTCTAACTTAGTATTTATGGTCATCACCAAAAAGTAAGCTCTGATGGAAGGATGACATTAAACCGCATGCCCCACACATCATGCCTGGCATTTCCTGCCTACGATCATTGTGAGTTTCTGCCTTTACAGGGCAAATCTATTAGGAACTCAGATAAGTAGAAGAACAATGGAAATACACAGTGATACCAGTAAAACTCTGAACACAATTCAATACAAATTTCATCATCTTAAATTAGATACCTGCATTTCTTCTGCACATGTTCATATCTGCAACCTGTCTCCATGTGTTGGTGGCAGGATCATACACTTCAACACTTTTTCGTACTAAAGGGCCATCATGACCCCCTACAGCATACAATAAGTTGTTTAACACACCAACACCTATAAAACACAAAAAACCAACCTATAGTAGTAGAGTAAAAGGGTCAGGAAATTTGTAACATTTTAGGGTTTATTCAAATGACTTGTAAATAAAATTTCTGAAATTATTCATATTAAAAATCAATATTAAAGCATTCAACCTAGAAAATGGAAATGAAAATAATTACAAATGAGAATCTTAGTAAGAACTATTATTGTCAAATACAATAAAAATAATGTGTAGGTGAAAACAGAGGGAAGTCCTTTACAACAAAACCCTTTTGAAAACAACTTTCATGATAAAAGGAAATCAGTATTAAGAGTATTAAATCTGTAAGAAATGGATATGAAGGGAGTTGATTATTAAGCAAGTTCTCCAATAAGCACTAAAAACAAAAACCTAAAAGTAATGCCAAACAGTATGAATAATTAAATGAAACAGAAGCCTTTAATATAGTACGTGAGAAACTTTACAAAGTGAATTTAAGTGCATCTACCTGCCACTCCACCTGTATAATGCAAAAGACATTTTAACAGTGTCACTAGAATCAGTACATATTTTCTGATAATATAAAGAGATGTCATTATTTTACTTGTTTAATTCTTTTCCATCATTTTTGTGTTTCAATTGCTGAATGAGATTCCTATTCACCTGCTCCACTCCGTCTAGTGCTCATTTCCGCTATATAGGTCCACTCATTTGCCGTGGCACTGTAGCATTCTACTGTGCTGAGACACTGACGTGAAGCTCCATCATAACCCCCAACAGCATAGAGCAGACCTAAACATGGAATCACAAA
Organism: Tragelaphus eurycerus; assembly: GCA_935064755.1. NCBI lineage: Eukaryota > Metazoa > Chordata > Mammalia > Artiodactyla > Bovidae > Tragelaphus > Tragelaphus eurycerus. The sequence continues at coordinate 461,158 of CAKXYN010000057.1, read as the reverse complement.
CAAAGTCAAATTCATAAACAGCTATTTTTTAAAGTCATCAAGTGTTGAATTTTCCTCCATGGTAGCAGAGTTGATCTTTAAAGTATTACTGATTTTTATGAACTATTTAAAATCTTGCCTAATGGTGATAGGTGGAGTTGCCAAATCACATTATAAAGATCTGTAGAATATACATGGTATCAATTTAACACTTTCATCAATAATCTGACAGAAAAGAAAGTACACTTATTATATCTTTGGATAACACTAATTGCTAAGTGAACAACATCCTAGAAAACCAAATTAAATAGCAAAGTTATCTTGTATGTGTGTGTGTGTGCTCAGTTGTGTCCGACTCTTACAACCTCATGGACTGTAGCCCGTCAAGCTCCTCTGTCCATGGGATTTCCCAGGCAAGAATACTGGAATGGGTTGCCATTTTAAAAAAGTAATATTAAGAGTCAGTACAGTATACAATGAAATTATTATTTGCTAATATAAAGAAATGAGGTATTGGTAAATGCTACAGCATGAATAAACCTTGAACATTATGCCAAGTCAAAGAAGCCAGCTGCAAAAGGACAACATACTCTATAATTTCATTAATATGAAAAAGTCCATAAGTGGAAAATTTATACAGAGACAGGAATGTAGGGTAGTGTTTGCCAAGGGCTGGGAGGATGTGGGTGATAACTGAGGGCAATAGGGTTGCTTTGGGGGTAATAAAAATGTTCTAAAATGAACTGTTACGACAGATGCACACCAAATTGTACACTTTAATGAGTGAAATGTATGTGAATTAAAATACAATACATCTGGTTTAAAAAAAAAGTCCGTGCAGAGAATTATACCCACCATGGAGAGGTAGGTGGGAAACCACAAATCTGCCCAACGAGTAAAAAAAAACCTCATACTTACAGCACTAATTCTTTGGGGGAACAAAGTAGCATATACACAAATAACTGTGGCAACCCATCACTTAAAAGTTAAACGGCCCTTCTCTAGATGTAAAACTTCATATTCATGCCATCTGGTTTGCTTCCCAAATGATTATACTAAGATCAGTTAATAATTTTACATACGTTATACAAAGAAATGAGAAAAAGAGGGAGGGAGGACAGAGAGAGGCCAGGGGGCAGGAAAAAAGGACGACTAACATTTCATAATAACCACTGTATGTTTCCCTTTTAAAATCATTTGCTTGCCCATTTAGAAAACCGGGGTCTGGGTTACTGGAACAAACACTCTTAACCACCAGAAAGTTGCCCGCACCTCCAACAACACCGACACCCACACTGCTCCTCCTGGTGTTCATGGGAGCCACGTGGAACCACTCGTTAGACTTGATGTTGTATGCTTCCACGGAGGACAGCCCTGTAACGAACAAAGCACAATGTGCTTCATCTCCTCCTCAGGTTCCTTATACACACATTAGGGAAATACTTCCGTTGCATTAAAATGGGCTAACATCCAATTATATGATGAAGAGAAATAATTTCTTTTCTAGAGAACACTTATACAAGCTACTGACATTCACTGGCTTTTTAAACTTGAGAAGATGACTGATACTGAAGCATGAGAAAAACATATACTCAGCACTCTTAACATCATTTAAAGGAATTCTGGATGGAAATTTTAAACTTATATTTATAATACCTAGTAAAACAATCAACTCACTCCTAACTATGCTAGGCCTTGTTCCATAAATATGATTACTATGTTAACTTCTAACAGTAATTTAGAAAAGATGAAAGAAAATTGCCTGTACTCCCGTCAAAGCCTCCCACCGCATATAACAGTCCATTCAACACAGCAGCCCCCAGAGTGCTTCTCCGATCTCGCATGTTAGCAACGCTGGTCCACTGATCTTTCACAGGGTCATAAGAATCCACAGTGCGGACCCTCAAGGAACCATTAAAGCCACCAACAGCAAAAACGAGTCCGGCCATGTAAACCATCCCTGCAAAACAAATACAGCAGTTAATAGTGAGTATGCAACCCAACTGCTGCTGCTGCTAAGTCACTTCAGTCGTGTCTGACTCTGTGTGACCCCACACACGGCAGCCCACCAGGCTCCCCCATCCCTGGGATTCTCCAGGCAAGAAGACTGCCATCACCTAAAGACTGCATTCCAAACAGTCTAAAACTGTTGTCAGATTTTAAGTTCCCCTAAGGAGAAGCTTGGCTGAATAGGTCCTAAGAAACACTATTCGTTAGTGAGAATACAGAACAACTACTAGATTCTCCTTTCTGCTATGAAAAAATGCAATGGCATGGGTTGAGGTATTACTTTGACTCCTGACTTTTTCAAAGATATACACAGACTTGAACAATGAGCAAGAATTTTCCAACTACCTGAACATATTTATATTTAATTTGCATAATGTGTTTCTAGTTTATCAGGTTAGTGGGCTAAATCTGGGGTTAGCAAATTATAGCCAGTAGGCTATTTCAGTAGAAGCTCACTGAGCTGAGAATAATTTTTACACTTTTAAATGGTTGAAAAGCAGTCAAGAAGAAAAGAATATTTCATGATACATGAAAAGTTACATAAAATTAAAATTTCAGTATCCATAAATAAAGTTTTATTGGAACACAGCTCCAGACATTCATCAAGCTGCTTTCAACTATGGTGACACTTGATTAGTTGTGACAAAGATTATACAACCCACAAAGCCACAAATACCTACTCTCTGGTCCTTTAAGAAAAAGTTTGTTAGCCCCTGGGCTAGTGAGATGCTAGGGGGTCCCTAGGTGGAGAAACTAAATTGCAGACTCTGGATTCCACCACTTCTTCACCTTCCCAAACTTTTTCGTGCTGCTGTCCTGTTCTGAGAAGCTCCGCTTCAAGTTGGAAATCCCAATGAAAGTTCCATATTTTCTATGAGGCCTTCCCCAAACCACTAATCCTGAAGGGATTATCACTAACTCCTGAACCACTAGAGCAAATAACATCTATTTCACGGTTAATAAATCTTACACACTTTGCAGTATCATTGTAAAACATTCTTCAAAATATCTGATCAAGTGCTCTTCAAAAGAATCAAGGGCAGGGAAATACAGACTATGGAACTGTCACAAGTCAGAAGAGATTAAGAAAACATGACAACTAAATGCAATATTACAAGGATCAAAATGGCAAAGCAGGAGGAAATGGAGCTCATCTCACCCACAAATGCATCAAACATGCATCTACATGTGGAACAACTCTCACAGAAAACTGACTGGAAACTGGCAAGAGATCTCTTTTACAACCAAAGCTGCAAGGAAGATTTCCATGTAGCCAAGGAGGATGTGGGGGGAAAGGCATTCAGGACAGACCTAGCACACCTGAGAGGGAGCTGTTAGAGAGGGAAAGGTTCACATGGGCAGGGCCTCGTCCTGGGGAGCCCCCTTGCTTGCTGCAAGGTCTGCTAGGACAGATAGAGGGGCTGGAGGTGTTACAGATGGGGGTTCCTAGACTCTCTAAGCAACAGAAATTGATGAGGCCAGATCAGGAATTCAGGCAGGCCTTTAGTGGGATATGAGCTTAGCAAAAGGGAGCAAAAACAAGTAACAGGTTCCCTTGCCCACTCCCTGAAGAGAGGAGAGCTGATTTCTTAAATGGTGTGAAGGTGAGAGAGGACTGGTGGGCTGCACAGGGCATGTGACTTAGATGGTCTGCCCACCCCTTGGTATTGTTGTGTGTGGGATCCTGCTTTTTGCTCCCCGCATGTCAGAAGTGGCAGTTTGTTTTAGCTTTGTTCATAAGTGCCCTGACTACACATGTGTGAAGTGGGCTTCCCTCATAGCTCAGTCAGTAAAGAATCTGTCTGCAATGCAGGAGACCTGGGTTCTATTCCTGGGTCAGGAATATCCCCTGGAGAAGAAAATGGCAACCCACTTCAATATTCTTTCCTGGAGAATGCTATGGACAGAGGAGCCTGTCAGGCTTCAGTCCATGGGGTCGCAAGAGTTGGACGTGACTGAGCAACTAAACTACCACCAGTTTCTTTATATTCTTCTGCTGCTAAGGGTGTTTCCAGATACAAGGACTACAGTAAAGGATGCCATGTCCCAGGTCCCAGCCTGTCTCAAAGTGGCCTGGTCTTTGCTCTTGAGGAGTGTATGGGTGCTGGTTTACTAGCAATCAGAGCAGACACACCCTGGAGCTGATCGCCGAAACCTCACCATGCTTCCCTGTCTAAATTATAATGCACAATGGGTGGGGATGTTAGTACGCACAGCAGCTAGATGCTGAATCTTGGGCAGATGGGCCCAGGTTGAGGACTCAGTCTATCTGCACGGAGGTAGCTTGGAAGGCCTTGTGTATGGCCTTATCGAATCTCAGAGCCCACTGTCAGCACTCAAACCATGAGGGCAGGTCCAGCCCCAGCAGACACTCTTGGCATATACACTGGGTGACACCACAGAAACACATGAAACAGAAACACAGAAACAGCCCCTGGGGAGGAGTACACAGGGGTTCCTTTTCTGGATGGAGCACTCTGATTCTGCCCATCTGACACTGAAGCTTGGAGCCAGATCTAAAGCAGATAGGTCCTGGGAGAGGCCTGTCACAGAGGCAGCCCAAGTATAAGCAGCAGCACAACCATCTTGATTCCTACAGCTACAGCACCCTGGCCCCTAGCACCAGCCCACTCCATACCACACACCAGAGCCTAGCAATAGATCTGGGATGAACGCCATGGAGAAAGGGACATGACCACGGGCTGTTTCTAGGCAGAACCACAAATGACTGCACAGGGGTTCACACTGTGACCATATGGTCCTCACTTGCTTCTAGAGCTCACTTCCTTTGGGACAGAGCAAGGGCAATGGAGTCATATTGAGCCTGCAACTCAGGGCTTCTACTCAAACAACTGGGGGGCAGGTCCAGCCCCTGACAAGGCTGTGACAGCCAAGAAGGAAAGAGGAGGCCCCACTCAACATCTAGAGCAGGTTCTGGACACAACTCCAGTCACATCCCCTTATCAAGGGTTAACAGCCAGCACATTCTGAGGAGAGATGTGGCTGGCATACAGACCAGAAACAGCCCTCACACCAAAAATATCAGACTTACACAGTCTACACAGGGATTTGACAGCTCTCTGTGTATGTGCTTCATTGCATTCGACTCTTAGTGACTCCACAGATTATAGCCCACCAGGCTCCTTTGTCCATGGGATTTTCCCAGCAAGAATACAGGAATACCTGGGTTGCCATTTCCTCTTTTAGGGGATCTTTCCAAGCCAGGGATTGAACCTGAGTCTCCTGCATGGCAGGCAGATTCTTTACTGCTGAGCCACTGGGCAAGTCCTAATAAGTACATATCTATCAATAATTACTTATGGACTAATCAAAAGACATACAGATTGGCAGACTGAACAACAATAATAAAAAATATGACAAGAAATTACACTGTTGCCTACAAAGAGACTCACTTTAGTGTGAGGGACACAGAGATTTAAAGCGAAAAGATGAAAAAGATACTTCATGCAAATGGAAATGACAAGAAAGGAGAGGTTGTAATACTCATATAAGACAAAATAGACTTTAAAAGTCCTAACAAAAGACACAGAAGGACATTATTTAATAATAAATGGATCAATATTGGAAGAGGATACATGTATCCAATATAAAATTTAAAAAAAATACTAACAGGCATAAAGGAAGAAATTGACAGGAATATAATAAGAGTAGGAAAATTTAATACCCTACTGCTATCAATGGACAGACATTCCAAACAAAAAAATCAATAAGGAAAGAGGGACCATAAATGATACAACATATTAGTTGGATTTAGCTTATATCTATAGGACACTACATCCAAAAATACCCAAGATATATATTATATTTTTTTGAAGTGTGCACAGACCATTCTCTAGGATACACCATATACTAGGTCACAGAACAAGCCTCAACAAATTTAAGAGGACAGAAATTATTTCATGTATCTTTTCTGACCACAATAGTGTAAAACTAGAAATCAACTACAGAAAGAAAACAGAGGAAAAAATGAACATATGGAGATGAAACAACATGCTACTAAAAAACCAATGGGTCAATAATGGACTCAAATAAGAAATCAGAAAATGCCTTGACTCAAAGGACAATGATAACACAATCTTACATCCTATGGGATGAAGTAAAAGCAGTTCTACAAGAGAAGTTCATAGCTATAAAGGCATTCCTCAAGGAAAAATTCAAACAACCTAACCTACCAACTAAAAGAATTAGGACAAGAAGAATAAACAAAACTAAAGGTTAGCAAAAAGAAAAAAAAACAAATATTAGAGAGGAAATAAAGAAAATGAAGATTAAAAAGAAAAACAACAGAAAAGACCAATAAAGCCAAGAGGTGGTTTTTAGAAAAGATAAGCAAAAATCAACAAACCTCTAGTAAGGCTCAACAAGAAAAGAGCAAATCCAAATAAACAAGCAAACAAAGAAGTAAAAGAAGAGAAACAACAACCACAGAAATACAAAAAAATAAAATAAAATCATTAGAATACTGTGAACACTTACATAATGACAAATTGGACAGCCTAGAAGAAATGGAAGTTTCAAGAAACATGTTGCTGTTTAGTCAGTAAGTCATGTCCAACTCTGGTGGGCTATGTAGCCCACCAGGTTCCTCTGTCCATGAGATTTCCCAAGCAGGAATACTGGAGTGGGCTGCCATTTCCTTCTCCAGGGGATCTTCCCAACACAAGGACTGAACCCACGTCTCCTGCATTACAGGCGGATTCTTTACCACTGAGCCACCTGGAAAGCTCAGCCAAAACTCAAAGAACAGATAACAACAGAATCTGTAATAAAAACAACTCCCTGCAAGCAAAAGTCCAGGACCATACAGCTTATCTGTGTTCCTCAAACTATTCCAGAGTGAGGAATACTTCCAAAGTTATCCCATGAGGGCACCATCATCCTGACACCAAAACTAGACAAAGATACTACAAAAAAGAGAAAATTACAGGCCAATATCTCTGAAGAATATCGATGCAAAATTATTCAACAGAATATTAGCAAACCAAATCCAGCAATACAGAGAAAGGATCATATTGACATTGCATTCATTCCAGGTTAAAATAGATGGTTCAAGATAAGTAAATCAATCAATATGATACACCATTTAACAAAAGGAACCAAAAAAACTAGATGATCATATCAACAGACACAGACAAAGTATTTAATAAAATTAAACATCTACTCATGACAAAAAAATCTCATTAAAGTGGGTATAAAGGGAACATATCTCAACATAATAAAAGTCATTTATGACAAATCCATAGCAAACATAATACTCAACAGTGAAATGCTGGAAAACTTACTGCTAAATTCAGGAAGAAGACAAGGATGCCCACTTTTACCACTTCTGCTCAATACTGTATTGGAAGTCCTAGTCTTATCAGTCTGACAAGAAATAAAATGTATTCAAATAGGAAGAAAAGAGGTAGAACTGTAATTATTTGCACATGATGTGACATTCTCTATAGAGAATTCTTAAGACTCCACAAACAACTATCAGAACTATTAAATAAACTCAACAACATGGCAGGATACAAGATTAATACACGGAAATCTGCTGCATTCCTTTACACAAACAATGAAACATCAGAAAAAGAAAGTTAATTTGAAATTCCAACAACCTAGGAATAAGCGTAACCAAGGAGGTGGAAGATCTATATGCTGAAAACTATAAAACAACAATGAAGGAAACTGGAGATGATTCAGAATTGGAAAGAAATCTCTTGCTCTTACAAAAATAATATTGCTAAAATGACCATACAATTTACAGATTAAATGCAATCTGTAATACTCAGGATGGTTTTCAGAGAACTAGAACAGATAACACTAAAACTTATATGGAACCATAAATGACCCAGAAATGCCAAAGAAATACTGAGGAAAAAGAATAAAGCTGGAGGTATAACTCTTCTAGACATCACACAAAACTACAAAACTACAGTAAACAAAACACTATGGTAATGGTACAAAAACAGACATATAGATCAATGGAAGAGAAAAGAGAGCCCAGAAATAAAGCCACATCACATCAGATCAGATCAGTCACTCAGTCGTGTCCGACTCTTTGCGACCCCATGAACCGCAGCACGCCAGGCCTCCCTGTCCATCACCAGCTCCCGGAGGTCACTCAGACTCGCATCCATCAAGTCAGTGATGCCATCCAGCCATCTCATCCTCTGTCGTCCCCTTCTCCTCCTGCCCTCAATCCCTCCCAGCATCAGAGTCTTCTCCAATGAGTCAACTCTTCGCATGAGGTGGCCAAAATACTGGAGTTTCAGCTTTAGCATCATTCCTTCTAAAGAAATTCCAGGATTGATCTCCTTCAGAATGGACTGGTTGGATCTTCTTGCAGTCCAAGGGACTCTCAAGAGTCTTCTCCAACACCACAGTTCAAAAGCATCAATTCTTCGGCGCTCAGCCTTCTTCACAGTCCAGCTCTCACATCCATACATGACCACAGGAAAGACCATAGCCTTGACTAGGCGAACCTTTGTTGGTAAAGTAATGTCTCTGCTTTTGAGTATGCTATCTAGGTTGGTCATAACTTTCCTTCCAAGGAGCAAGCGTCTTAATTTCATACCTATGGTCAATTAATCCAACAAGGAGACAAGACAAAGCAATAGAAAAGAGACAGTCTTCAACAAGTAGTGTTGGGAAAGCTAAACAGCTACATGTAAATCAATGAAATTAGAACACTCCCTCATACCACCTACAAAAATAAACAAAAATGGTTTAAAACCAAAATGTAAGACATGCTATGCCTGGAAGAAAAAACAGGCAAAACATTCTTGGAAATAAATCACAGCAATATTTTCTTAGAGCAGTCTCCCAAGGCAAAAGAAATAAGAGCAAATAACAACAACAGGACCTCAGTTCAGTTCAGTCCAGTCGCTCAGTCGTGTCCGACTCTTTGTGACCCCATGAATCACAGCATGCCAGGCCTCCCTGTCCATCACCAACTCCGGAGTTGACTCAAACTCATGTCCATTGAGTCGGTGATGCAATCCAGCCATCTCATTCTTTGTTGTCCCCTTCTCCTCCTGCCCCCAATCCCTCCTAGCATCAGGGTCTTTTCCAATGAGTCAACTCTTTGCATGAGGTGGCCAAAACTTAAAAATTTTGATTTTTAAGGAATCAAAGGAAACCATCACAAACACAATCACAGCAAAGAAAACCATCAACAAAATGAAAAAGCAACCTATGAAATGGGAGAAAATATTTCCAAATGATGCAACTGACAAGGGGTTAATATCTCAAATATACAAACCACTCATACAAGTCAATACAAAAAGAAAAAAAATCAACCCAATCAGAAAATGGGCAGAAGACCTAAATAGACATTTTTCCAAAGAAGATAAATAGATGTCCAAACAGGCACATGAAAAGATGTTCAACATCTGAGATTATCAGAGAAATGCAAATCAAAACCACAGTGAAGTATTACCTCACAGTGGTCAGATGGCTTCATCAAAATATCTACAAATGATAAATGATAAATGCTGGAAAGGATGTGAAGAAAAGGGAACCTTCCTACTCTATTGGTGGGAATGTAAATTGGTGTAGCCACCGTAGAAAATGGTATGGAGTTTTCTTTAAAAAACTAAAAATGCAAACTATAATATGATCCACAGCAATCCCCATCCTGGGCATATATCTGGAAAAGATGAAAATTGTGATTTGTAAAGATACATGCACCACAATGCTCAAGGTAGCACTATTTACAATAGCAAAGACATGGAAACAAACCAAGTGTCCACCAACAGATGATTGGTTTAATGTGTGTTACATATACAGCGGAATATTTCTCTGTCATAACAAAGAACGAAATACTACCATTTGCAGCAACATGGACGAACCTAGATAATATCATACAGAGGTAAGTCAGAAGACAAATACTACATGACATCACATGTGTGGAGTCTAAAACATGAGACAAATGAATCTACATACAAAACAGACTCACAGACACAGAAAACAAACTTATGGCTGCTGCTGCTGCTGCTGCTGCTAAGTCGCTTCAGTCGTGTCCGACTCTGTGCGACCCCATAGACGGAAGCTCACCAGGCTCCCCTGTCCCTGGGATTCTCCAGGCAAGAACACTAGAGTGGGTTGCCATTTCCTTCTCCAATGCATGAAAGTGAAAAGTGAAAAGTGAATTCGCTCAGTCGTGTCCGACTCTTAGCGACCCCATGGACTGGAGCCCACCAGGCTTCTCTGTCCATGGGATTCTCCAGGCAAAAGTACTGGGGTGGGGTGCCATTGCCTTCCCCGAACTTATGGCTACCAAAGGGGAAACTGGGAAAGGCATAAATCAGAAGTATGGGATTAACACATATATACTACTACACATAAGGTAGATAAGCAACAAGGATTTACTGTATTCAATATCTTGCAATAATGTATAATGGAAAATAGTCTTAAGGTAAATGTAAGTGAATCATTTTGCTGTATACCTGAAACTAACACAATATTGTAAATCAACTATATTTACTTCAATTATAAATACATGCATGTACGCAATGTGAGGTCTTGAAACAGAATAGAAACATTAACAGAAAAAACTGTTAATGGACGAAATTCTGAAAAAAAGGACAAAATTCTGATGGTACAGGAACACATAGAAAGCAACAGTGTTACATGGCAAAAATAACACAAAAATAATGCAAATAAAGTCAAAAGATTAATACAAATAAATATTCACACCACAACTGACAGGAAAAAAGGGCTGGGCTATTCTCCTTAACATATCAAATCAATAGTAAAACAATGGCAAAAATCATGAAACCATGAACTGACCATTTAGAAAGATGTTTAACTTTCCTCAAAATAGAAGTACAAACTAGATGTGAAAGAATTTTTCACCTACCAGCTTGCAAAACTCAAACATCTACTTATAAGATGTTACAGGGACTCCCCTGATAGCTCAGTTGGTAAAGAATCCCCCTGAAATGCAGGAGACTCCATTTCGATTTGTGGGTTGGGAAGATCCCCTGGAGAAGGGATAGGCTACCCACTCTAGTATTCTTGGGCTTCCCTTGTGGCTCAGCTGGTAAGGAATCCGCCTGCAATGCGGGAGATCTGGGTTCAATCCCTGGGTTCAGAAGCCTGGAGAATTCCATGGATTATATAGTCCATGGGGTTGCAAAGAGTTGGACACGACTGAGCGACTTTCACTTTCGTAGGGTACGTAAGTAGGGAAATTAGTACCTTCATATTTACTGTTAGTGGAAGTAATAATTAGTATATCTTAAGATACCCTTTTCGGAGAAGGCAATGGCACCCCACTCCAGTACTCTTGCCTGGAAAATCCCATGGATGGAGGAGCCTGGTGGGCTGCAGTCCATGGGGTCGCTAAGAGTCCGACAGGACTGAGTGACTTCACTTTCACTTTTTCGCTTTCATGCATTGGAGAAGGAAATGGCAACCCATTCCAGTTTTCTTGCCTGGAGAATCCCAGGGACAGGAGAGCCTGATGGGCTGACGTCTATGGGGTCACGCAGAGTCGGACACGACTGAAGTGATTAGCAGCGGTAGCAGCAGCAGCAAGATACCCTTTTAATAATTATTCCATTACTAGAGTTTTATCCAACTTAAATCTATTAGCACACATACATAATGATATATGTATAAGGAATTGCAGCACTGTTCATAAAGAAAAATTAAAAACAATTTCAATGTTCAATTAAAAACTAGTAAAACTTATACTACATCCAGAACTCCGCCTCCAACATACTAGACAGCTATAAAGGAATGAGTTAAATCTATGCTTTTATATAACAAGCTCCAGGATGTACTGTTAAAGGACTACCACAATAGAAATGTTCTGTTACACTTACAACTCATTTTGCTATGGGAGACATGAATTTACAGATCCAGGTTTGAGTCTCAGAAGGAATTCTCAGAAATTGCAAACGTCTTTTTCTGATTGCAGTTTTGGCTAAATTAAGGTCCATTTCAACAAATGCTTGAAAAGCAGATGCTTGGAAGAAAGCAACTGTGGCTTATAGCTAAGTTAGGAATTTCTTAGCAATAAGTGTCCCAAGCTAAAGAATTGCTTCTCAATACTTCAACAAAGGTAACTAGGAAAATATCCAGCAAATTGCTAGCTACTCCACCTTTCATTAGAATCAGAAAAATATGTAAATTAAAGAAGGAAGCTGCTAATTCCATCAATGTCTTGTGAATTGTATGAGGCTCCTGAATCAATGTTTAATCACATAGCTATTTTAATCAAAGTTTTTCCAATAAAGATTCTTCTAGTTAGTAAGATAAGACCTGAGAGGAAACTCCCAATGATCCAGCAATAGGGAAATGATCACAATGCATCATGCTTACCTGCCCTACATCTTCTAGAAGGCAATTCTGCTACTTGGTGCCATCGCTCTTCTTTGAAGTCATAGCATTCCACACTTCGAATAGCCTTTGGTGCTTGGCCCCCAACCACCACCATTAACTGGAAGGGCAGAAGTATAAGCACTTGAACAAATAACTACTGCATACTCAGGGATTTAAAATGTCTTACTGACACAAAGACAATGACATGGAGAGTATTAGGATGAAGATGGTAGGGTGAGCTGGGGGAAAACAACCACCTAATAAACATTTAATAAACATCACCAAGGGGGCACACATATGTTAGAACTATAATTCTATTTTCTAGCACATTTAGTCAAAAATAAGGATATCAGAAACTAAAATAAGTTTCTGATCCTTCAAGCAAAAGCAGTATTTAAGCCAAAAACAGCAGGCAATCAGCACTGGCAAGGCTGCAGTATGTCATAGGGATTGCTAAAAACTAGATCCCAGCTTTGTAATGACCAGGGATTAGATCTCCACAACCTAGGAGAGCAGACAAAAGTGAAATTTATGTTAGTGGGTAGATGAGGTGAAGAGGACAGTATGGTATTAAAAGAAAGATGGAAAAGGAAAAAAAAAAACTACTGAAAAAGGAGCACTAATTAAATTTAAATTCACGAGAGAGTACAGATTCCTAGATATCAAGTAAAGAGATCTCCATGGATGTCCCACAAATAAAACAAACAAGAGGCCAGATAATGGAGATACTAGAAATCATAACAAATGAATGAGCAGAGAATAAGTGAGGTCAACTCAATTCACCAACTATTTATTAAGTGTCTATCATCTGTGTTTAATCAGAACTGTGCTAAGGTGTTCTACATAAGAAATATAAGACATGGTCTCTATCCCTAAGAGCTTATAGATTTCACTAGGGGGACAAGATTCTAAAGTAGTGCAAGAATAATATACAATTATATATGATTATAGACATTAACTGCTATTCCTGATCAGAAATGTAGCCATAATTTAGTGAAAACTTCCTGGAACGGGGAGAACCTTTAGAGATAGATAGGATTTAGCAATCAATGTGTTTGTCTTTTAATGAATATAAATGAGCACACTGAGCACTCTTTGGATAGCTGTCAATTCAGAAGAATATAAAAGTTAATGATGTCACAAGTAGAACACTATAAAGAATAGCAGGGACATTTCAAGTGAAAAGTTAGATAAGCACAGGAAAAAGAATGTTCAAAACAGACAAAAACTCAAACAGAAGATGGAATGATTCATAGACACAAAAAGGGGAAGTTTGCACCTTGACTGAGCAATGATCTACTTGTACTTAAAACTATAGAAAAGACGGGTACACAGAAATCAAAGTAAGTCCTATTTCCAAAAAGAAGCTTATTCTAGTAATTTACAGGAAAGGAGAAAGAATTTTAAAGGTCTTAAAAAGAAGATCGGATACTGCACAAATATATGTTTTTTCAGATCTGTCATTCCCCTAGTGTTGAATGCAAATAAATAAAAGGCAGAATTAATGAAGAAAATCTGCATTACCCTTCCTTACTATTCCTAAAGGAAAAAAAGGAGGGGGAAAAGTTGTGAAATCACAGAGGTGCAACAGACAGTAAGATCAATCCTGCATCTAGGGATCTATAGAAGATCTATCTGTGCTTAAACTTTTAAACTCTGCCCAGCAGTTACACAATAGTTAGAAGAGGCTTGGTTAACATCTGACGAAGATCAGTTAAAAAAAAATCTCTAAAGTGAATACTTTTCAAAAAATCCTTGAGAAACCTAACAGTTGAACAGATTTCATGATTCGCAACTATGAATCTTATGATTTCCATGCAACAGCTCACGTCTTGTGGATCAAAATGGGAAGGGAAAATGTGCTACTGATTACAGAGAAAAGTAGTAATATCTGTCCTTTACTCACCCAAGAGAAGTAAAATGGGTTGAGGATTTGGAACTCCGAAAACCAGAGATAACCAGGAAAGGAAGAATGTATAATGGGAAGACGAGAGCAGGGATATTTGTATGAGATCAAGAGACAGTGCTACTACCATCAAAAGTGTGTCATGACTCTGACATCCCAATTGTTTGTAAAAGACAGCTGGTTTCACATGAGAAACACAATACTTATGCTGCTGCTGCTAAGTCACTTCAGTCGTGTCCGACCCTGGCAACCCCATAGACGGCAGCCCACCAGGCTCCCCCGTCCCTGGGATTCTCCACGCAAGAACACTGGAGTGGGTTGCCATTTCCTTCTCCAATGCATGAAAGTGAAAAGTGAAAGTGAAGTCGCTCAGTCGTGTCCGACCCTCAGCGACCGCATGGACTGCAGCCTACCAGGCTCCTCTGTCCATAGGATTTTCCAGGCAAGAGTACTGGAGTGGGGTGCCATTGCCTTCTCCGACTTATTATGCTAATACAAAGGAATTGAAAGCTACTTAGACATGTGTATGGAAAAGTTAAATATGACATATTTAAGGAAGGTAAGAAGTAGGAAGTTAGTTATACAAAATCAAGTGAGCATCCTGAAATGTAGATCAATTAAATTTTGTTCTTTCATTTTCTTCACCTATTAAATATTAGTTTAGTTTAAATTGCCTCCTGAAATATCAAATTTAGATATCCCGGGTAAAATAAAGAAAAATAGACAGAAATAATATGATAGCATTTACAAAAATCCAGTTTCCAAATAAAAAAAGAAGCTAACAATAACATGTGGTGTTATTGATAACCCTGGTGGTCCAGTGGTTATTGTTAAGCCTTGTTGTCCAGTGGTTAAGAATCTTCACTGCAATCCAGGGGATGTGGGTTTGATCCCTGGTCAGGGAACTAAAGTCCCATACGCTGAGAAGCAACTAAGCCTGCACAACACAACTGCTGACAAACAGTGACAGAGTTATTTTGGGGGGCTCCAAAATCAATGCAGATACTGACCACAGCAATGAAATTAAAAGACATCTGCTCCTTGGAAGAAAAGTTATGACCAACCTCGACAGCATATTAAGAAGCAGAGACATTACTTTGCCAACAAAGGTCCATCTTGTCAGGGCTATGGTTTTTCCAGTGGTCATATATGGATGTGAGAGTTGGACTATAAAGAAACCTGAGTGCCAAAGAATTGATGCTTTTGAAATGTGGTGTTGGAGAAAACTCTTGAGAGTCCGTTGGACTGCAAAGAGATCCAACCAGTCCATCCTAAAGGAAATGAGTCCTGAATATTCACTGGAAGGACTGATGCTGAAGCTGAAACTCCAATACTTTGGCCACCTGATGCGAAGAACGGACTCATTTGAAAAGACCCTGATGCTGTGAAAGATTGAAGGCGGGAGGAGAAGGGGACGACAGAGGATGAGATGGTTAGATGTCATCACCGACTCAATGGACATGAGCTTGAGTAAACTCCGGGAGTTGGTGATGGACAGGGAGGCCTGGCGTGCTGCAGTCCATGGAGTAACAAAGAATCAGACACAACTGAGAGACTGAACTAAACAATAACATATAGTAGCAAAACATACACAGTTTTTCATTATACTGTCCAAATCCATGAGTGCCTTACACAACCCCAAGATAGTTTACTGAAGATACAAAACTAATGTCTGAGTTATAAAAAGATTTATCTTATGCAAGTAAGTATGAGTCCACAGAATCAGAGACTAATAAGTCACTGTCATGGTAGAAATATTATCTGTTATTCCAGGACTGCTACCACATTTTGTCTGATGTGTCTTATTGTGATTATAATAAAATGCGTCATTACTGTTAATCATGTTGCCTCATTCTTAACTATCTAGTTAGAATTAATCTTGAATATAGCCCCTCTAAAATGACAAACAGTTCTATTGTAAACGCATCCAGTAGAAGCACTTTTCAAAAATATGTGCAGATAAATAAGCTTTCAGGAGAGACTACGCAAATATAAAACTAGCAGCAGTGTATCTCCCCGCTACCTGTCAGGTCTGCCGCCATACTCTCCAGTCACCCCGAGAGAGCAGAAGAGAACCTTCATGGATCGCATACCCACCATGAAATCAAAGCTAAAGAACTGAGAAATCCAAAGTTTAATACAGTCGGGAGGGCCATCCAAACCCATTGGCAGAGAAGAGCCCAGAGACTGTGTCAAATGAACAGATGATCACAAAAGAGAAAATAACTGACAGGATTTCACCAAGAACTCTTTAGAATGTTTTTAAAAGTAGCATGCTTATTACAGAAATTAGAAGAGAATTAGTTTTCACTCTTAAGGTTAAGCCATAGCTAAAGACAGTAAAGCTAAAGATGCCAGCTAAGGTTAAGAAGAGACCTTTTAAAAATATGAAATGTTTAAAAAGTATTAAAGATAAGACAAACCTTTTAGAAGGAAGTTAAAAAGACCAGCATAAAAGAAATAATAATTCAAATGGGCTAACTAAGGCTATAGATAGCTTTTATAAATCTGTATTCTTTTGGTAAGAACAAAAACTGACACCAAACAATATGGACAGATATGAAGTAATGAAGACTTAATAGAGATGACTTCTTATAAAAGGAGGTAAAAGGTATTTGGAAAATGTAAACACTTATAAAATCAGCAGACCCAGATGGCATGCATACTAAGGTATTAAGGGAACTAGCTAATGTACTTACTGAGCCACTTACAATTATTTTTGAAAAATCTTGGAGAACTGAGGAGAGATCAGAAAATTTAAAAACGGCAAATACCAATTTTCAGAATAGGGTAGGAAGTGAGTGCCTTGTAAATATCTTTTAAGTGACAATAATTTTCACTAAAACTTTAGAATATTTTGAGAAAAGCATTCAAATTTCTAGGAGCCTATGAAATGATGAGTAACACACAGAGGGACATTAAAAAAAATCATGCTAAATTTGAATCTATATGATCCTAGATCTCATCAGATGCTATTTGCCAAATTACTTGTTTTGGTTTAGATAATAAACACAATAATATGGACTGACACTTCCTATAAATGGACTATATTGGTAAGTGGGTATTTCTAATGAGGAATCACCAAGAAGAGTACTGAAGTCCATTTTAAATTAAAATATTTACTAATAATTTAGAAAAAGGAGGGAGTAGCACACTGGCAAAATATAGTCAGTTCTAAATTGAGAACTCTTAACCCTGGGCAAAACAGAAAAACACTACTAATATGGATTTGAAGCAATTAAAATGTAGACTCAAAAAAAAAAAAACCAACAAAACCTTGAATAAATACTAAATAAAAGTATTAAAGTGAAAGAATATAAAAGATATGATTTAATGGAAATAAAAATAACTAAAGATTATTTAAGAAAACAGTAGATAACAGATTAATTCTAATTTCTTAATCCATCATTGCTCCCAAACACACGAGAGCTAGAAATCAATACATAAATAAAAGTATTATATTATGTATGGATCATTTTGGTCAGACCATACACAAAATGGTGCTTAAAGTGCTGGCCTCCTAGTACTATAAAGATGAACACAGAGCAGAAGAAACTGGCAAACAGAAAGACAGAAATGAGGGGTTATTTGTAAAGAAAATTTAATCAGTAAGAAATGAATGGCTTCAACTAAAAAGATAAAGGTAGAATACAAACTTTCACATAGGAAATTTAGGAACACTGGAGATCTGGGAAGACATCTGGGAAATCTACACTGAAATGGCTATGTATGATGTGTGAGTGAACCATCAAACTGTACTATTTGTACACAACAGACAATAGGAGGCAACAAAAGGAACAAGCTAGCATCCTTAGTTGTAAGGAATTCTGTGAAACTACTCCGTTTTCACTGATCACCCAAACATGTAGCTTACAAAGAAATCTTTAGATCTACATAGTCTGATTATCTTCCCTGCTATTAACTAGAGCTGAAGAAATTCAGAAGGGATAAATACCAGTTGCCTCTGTTCCAGAAGAGCAATATCATGTGGTTTGTAAAGATTAACTGAGTCAAACAACGCCCACCCTCCACAGACAAAATCAAAAAAGAAGTTGAATTACATATACTACAAAGAATTCCTGGATACATGGAAATTCAGATGAGTAAAATAAATTAAGAGCCTCATTATGGGCCTTTCAGATGAGGTAGTAACAGATATGAACAGCAGATCCTACTTTGGGAAGGTTCATGGGTGTCCTCAGTCGGGTCCGGACACTCTTCATTAATATACGCTGCTCTGTTGGTAGCAGATGGTACTTCATAGCTTCAATGAGGTAATCTTTGCAAGCACTGCTGTTCTTCACCAGTGCTTCTTCCTCAACCCTCTGAAAGAAGAAATCAGACTCACCCTATGAGGGGATAGCTAATTCATGATAAAATGACAAAGAAACAAGTAAAGAAGAAGAAAAAAAATAACTATCTTCTGGTTCAATCTAAAAGTTACAGAGGTAAGTTTATAAATATCACTAAAAAAATGCTTGACTATCTGGTCTGCAGAGAAAAATATATAAATAATAAAGAAGAACGGCAATGAAAATCATATACTTCATTGTCAGTTACAGAATAATCTTTAGTAATACTATGTTCATCTATTTGTTATCTTTAAGCCAAAGTAAGAAATAGTTTAGGCCAAACAGTAAGAAAAATTAGAAAATTGAGATAATGAGTCCTTCAAGCAGGGAAGGTAATATTATAAAGACAATCTTTTAAAATTTGAAAAAAAAATCCAGTAAAGGGATTCAAAATACTTTATAACAATGTGCCTATACCACAAATAAATCTTGTCCCTCCTATCCCTATCCTCAAGTGCAGGATAGGTTTCTTGTTTTCTTTTTTTTTTTTCTGTTCATTTTCTTAAAGGCAGAGTACCAGTGATTACACATATGACAACAAGTAAACAAGCTTCAAACAATTCTAAAATGTTCAGATCTAATGCTAATAAAGAAATATTTCTTCATGTTGATAAATTACAGAAACTAACACAACACTGTAAAGCAATTATCCTCCAGTTAAAAACAAATAATTAAAAAAAAAGTTTCACTGGATGGCTTCAATTATAAATTAAAATGTTGAAATGACCCTAGTATAAAGGAATGCTAATAATGAAACAGTAAATTTAAAATTGTTCAGAGACTACTAAAGATCCATTTATTGCTATTTGTTTCAAATAACCTGGTTTTCTTCAGCTTAGAATTCCATTCTATCCCATTCCATTCACTAATTAGAGGAGGCTATCAGAAGGAATGCAAAAGAGATGCAGAAATGACACAGAACTACAGATGTGGTTTCTGCATGTACTTATATCACCACAGACAATGCTTCCACAAACTCCAGTACTTGCTTATGCAAATCAGATACTGGGGAGACGCAAACTTTAAGACTGGGAAGTAGCCCAAGAGGTCTCAACTGCCAAGGACTTCAGGTATATTTACTGCCCTATGCCCGATTGCCACTGTGTAACAAGAATCTACACACTGTTGCCCCAGTGACATGGTGCTAGTGCATACTTATGTGTTCTGCAAATACTTTTACCTGAACTAAATATTCCCGAGGAAGCAAAGGTAACCGCACATGTTCCATCAGCCGAGCCATAAATTCTTGCCTCACATCCTTGTCATGATTCACCCAAGCTATTACTGCTTCAAATACCTTGCAGAGAATATGAAGGAAAGAAAAGTAATGAGTTATGTACCAAGGTATCTGAATAAAATACAAGGAGATTACATTTTATATAACACTCTTGCTAAGACATCCAAGTTTTATCCATGGTTGAAGTTTTTCAAATCATGACTATGCTTTTGCTGTTCAGTTACTCAGTTGTGCCCAACTCTCTGTGACCCCATGGACCGCAGCACGCCAGGCCTCTCTGTCCTTCGCCATCTCCCCAAGTATAAGCTGCAGGGGCCAGTCTAGAGGAAGAGGCTCAGTGTGGAACCTGTTAAACTTTGCTCAAACTCATGTCCATTGAGTCAGTGATGCCATCCAACCATCTCATTCTCTGTCATCCCCTTCTTCTCCTGCCTTCAGTCTTTCCCAGTATCAGGATCTTTTCCAGTGAGCTGGCTCTTCACATCAAATGGATGGCCAAAATACTGGTGCTTCAGCATCAGTCTTTCCAATGAATATTCAGGGTTGATTTCCCTGAGGATAGAATGATTTGATCTCCTTGCTCTCCAAGGGACTCTCAAATCTTCTCCAACACCACAATTAGAAAGTATCATTTCCTTGGTGCTCAGCTTTCCTTACGGTCCAACTCTCACATCCATACATTACTACTGGAAAATCTATAGCCTTGACTAGATGGACCTTTGTCAACAAAGTAATGTCTCTGCTTTTTAATATGCTGTCTAGGTTTATCATAGCTTTCCTTCCAAGGAGCAAGCATCTTTTAATTTTATGGTTGCAGTCACTGTCTGCAGTGATTTTGGAGCCCAAGAAAATAAAATGTCACTGTTTTCACTTCTTCCCCATCTACTTCCCATGAAATGATGGGAATGGATGCCATGATTTTAGTTTTATGAATGTTGAGTTTTAAGCCAGCTTTTTCACTCTAGCACCACTCTATCCCACTCTATCCACGCAGCCACTGAGAGGGTAAAAGGCAGGAAGGCCAGGGGTCTCCAAATGGAGGAAATAGGCTGCAAGTGTCAGACATTTTTATCTCTCTTAAGTGGCAGGAGGAAACAAACTAGCAATATTTTTTCCTTCTCTATACAAATTTAAAAGGAGGTTTCTCTTAAAATATTGTGTTGCCATAATGATACCTGGTTTCACTTGAAATGAACTATTCTCAAACCTAGAGATAACCAATGCCTATTTCTTATGGAAATGTTTGTCTTAAGCTATGGCAATGGCACCCCACTCCAGTACTCTTGCCTGGAAAATCCCATGGATGGAGGAGCCTGGTAGGCTGCAGTCCATGGGGTCACTAAGAGTTGGACACGACTGAGAGACCTCACTTTCACTTTCACGCAATGGAGAATGAAATGGCAATCCACTCCAGTGTTCTTGCCTGGAGAATCCCAGGGGCAGGAGAGCCTGGTGGGCTGACGTCTATGGGGTCACACAGAGTCGGACACGACTGAAGTGACTTAGCAGCAGCAGCAGCAGCAGCATGCTAATGTACTATGCATTTACCCCCAAACTCTGTCTTCAAGTTGGTTCCGCCTCTTGGCTCAGAACTTACTTGACAAACCAGTATGTTATACTCAGATATTGTTTCCCTAATCTATGTAAATGAAACTGTATGGTGATCTGCTGTTCTTCAAGATTCAAATTAATCATTTTATGGCCCAGGACGAACCATTTGGTGCCAAGATTATTCCAAAATATATCTTATGGGTGAGGGGCCTGGTGCCATGCTGAGTTTTCAGATATTATTTTCTTTCATTAACAGACTGCTAAGGACTATATAAAATCCAACTGAAGACTAGCTGGGGGGTACTCTTTCGGCCCCTTGTGATGCCTATGTCAGAAGCTTTCTCTATCTCCTTTATACTTTAATAAAAAACTTTTATTACACAAAAGCTCTGAGCGATCAAGCCTTATCTCTGGCCCCGGACTGAATTCTTCTCCTCCGGGGGCCAAGAATCCCGGCATCTTGCATGATTCAAAAATAACCTTTCACCATTGATAGACATTCAGGTTGTTTCCACATCTTGGTTATAGTAAAAAGTGCTACAGGCAAAGGGGAATGTAGATATTCCAAGACTGTTTTCATTTCCTTTGGATATACACTCAGAAGTGGGACAGCTGTATCATATGATAGATCTACTTTTAATTAAGTATGTACTTTAATAAGTATGTTTAGTACTTCATATTTAGTGAGTACTTTTTGCTGGGTAGATAGAGTGTCTGATGAACTATGGAATGAGCTTCGTGACATTGTACAGGAGACAGGGATCAAGACCATCCCCAAGGAAAAGAAATGCAAAAAAGCAAAATGACTGTCTGGGGAGTCCTTACAAATAGCTGTGAAAAGAAGAGGAGCGAAAAGCAAAGGAGAAAAGGAAAGATATAAGCATCTGAATGCGGAATTCCAAAGAAGAGCAAGAAGAGATAAGAAAGCCTTCCTCAGTGATCAATGCAAAGAAATGGAGGAAAACAACAGAATGGGAAAGACTAGGGATCTCTTCAAGAAAATCAGAATATCAAGGGAACATTTCATGCAAAGATGGGTTTGATAAAGGACAGAAATGGTATGGATCTAACAGAAGCAGAAGATATTAAGAAGACATGGCAAGAATACACAGAAGAACTGTACAAAAAGATCTTCACAACCCAGATAATCACGATGGTGTGATCACTGACCTAGAGCCAGACATCTTGGAATGTGAACTCAAGTGGGCCTTAGAAAGCATCACTACAAACAAAGCTAGTGGAGGTGATGGAATTCCAGTGGAGCTATCCCAAATCCTGAAAGATGATGCTGTGAAAGTGCTGCACTCAATATGCCAGCAAATATGGAAAACTCAGCAGTGGCCACAGGACTGGAAAAGGTCAGTTTTTATTCCAATCCCAAAGAAAGGCAATGCCAAAGAATGTTCAAACTACTGCACAATTGCACTCATCTCACACGCTAGTAAAGTAATGCTCAAAATTCTCCAAGCCAGGCTTCAGCAATATGTGAACTGTGAACTTCCTGATGTTCAAGCTGGTTTTAGAAAAGGCAGAGGAACCAGAGATCAAACTGCCAACATCCGCTGGATCATGGAAAAAGCGAGAGAGTTCCAGGAAAACATCTATTTCTGCTTTATTGACTATGCCAAAGCCTTTGACTGTCTGGATCACAATAAACTGTGGGACATTCTTAAAGAGATGGGAATACCAGACCACCTGGCCTGCCCCTTGAGAAACGTATATGCAGGTCAGGAAGCAACAGTTAGAATTGGACATAGAACAACAAACTGGTTCCATATAGGAGAAGGAGTACGTCAAGGCTGTATATTGTCATCCTGTTTATTTAACTTATATGCAGAGTACATCATGAGAAATGCTGGGCTGGAAGAAACACAAGCTGGAATCAAGATTGGTGGGAGAAATATCAGTAACCTCAGATATGCAAATGACACCACCCTTATGGTAGAAAGTGAAGAGGAACTAAAAAGCCTCTTGATGAAAGTGAAAGTGGAGAGTGAAAAGGTTGGCTTAAAGCTCAACATTCAGAAAACAAAGATCATGGCATCTGGTCCCATCACTTCATGGGAAATAGATGTGGAAACAGTGGAAACAGTGTCAGACTTTCTTTTTCTGGGCTCCAAAATCACTGCAGATGGTGACTGCAGCCAAGAAATTAAAAGACGCTTACTCCTTGGAAGGAAAGTTATGACCAACCTAGATAGCATATTCAAAAGCAGAGACATTACTTTGCCAACAAAGGTTCGCCTAGTCAAGGCTATGGTCTTTCCTGTGGTCATGTATGGATGTGAGAGTTGGACTGTGAAGAAGGCTGAGCGCCGAAGAATTGATGGTTTTGGACTGTGGTGTTGGAGAAGACTCTTGCGAGTCCCTTGGACTGCAAGGAGATCCAACAAGTCCATTCTGAAGGAGATCAGCCCTGGGATTTCTTTGGAAGGAATGATGCTAAAGCTGAAACTCCAGTACTTTGGCCACTTCATGTGAAGAGTTGACTCATTGGAAAAGACTCTGATGCTGGGAGGGATTGGGGGCAGGAGGAGAAGGGGACGACAGAGGATGAGATGGCTGGATGGCATCACTGACTCGATGGACATGAGTCTGGGTGAACTCTGGGAGTTGGTGATGGACAGGGAGGCCTGGCATGCTGCGATTCATGGGGTCGCAGAGAGTCGGACACGACTGAGTGACTAAACTGAACTGAACTCACAAGTACATTATCTAATCTTCTTGAACTTCAGTGACAGAGGTGATATTTTGAAGATATATGACCTAATTCATTGTTGACAACCTTTCCAAACTGAACTTGGTTCTACTAGATTAAAATCTAAAGTCCCTTTTGAATAAAGCACCCAAAATAATAAAGCAAAGTGATACCTGGAATAACAATCATCTACTCTTAGCATTTTTGGCTTTTTCTCTGGGTTTGCAAGATGCTGGACCACATACTTCTAAATAATCTGCAGAACAGATTAACTGTCTTTCATCATAATAGTAGAATGTATTAAATGTGATATTTAAAATTTTAAAAATCTAAATAATCTTAATTTTAAAAATCTAAAAATCTAAATCTAAATAAGGAAAGTCGCTCAATCGTGTCCGACTCTTTGCAACCCCATGGACTGCAGTCTGCCAGACTCTTCCCTCCATGGGATTTTCCAGGCAAGAGTGCTGGAGTGGGTTGCTATTTCCTTCTCCAGGGGATCTTCCCGACCCAGGGATCGAACCCAGGTCTCCCGCATTCCAGGCAGACGCTTTAACCTCTGAGCCACCAGGGAAGCCCCAAATAATAAGGACATTAAACATATACCTATGAGAAAGTTAATGAGCTATTAAGAAGATGGTATTTAACCACATAATTTCCTTCCAGATTGATGAGAATATAACCCAATAATCTTTAAAGGGTTATAGAAAATGTTTGATGATATGTAAATAATTGGGGGCAAAAATTATGTTATTGTACTGCAAGTACAGAGCAAGACACTAAAAATAATCTATACTATAATTAACTTGCTTCTTCAATTCATTCAGTCCACAAGTATCTTTATGTGCCAGATGCTAGAGATTAAGAGGGTCTTGCCAATTTTATCTGCTATTTCTTGGTTCTGCTCTCTCTTCTCCACCTCTCTTTCTACCACCCTACACCAACCAGATCTTACTGCACACTGGTAACTTTAGCATCCTCCCATCTGATCCTCACCCAACTTCTGATCTATTATGCATATCACCATTTTAGAGCTAATCTCTAAAAATGGTCCCTAGTAAAACCATTTCTCTAGCATCCACACTTTATATAGTAACCTCATAAACAGGAATCTAAGTTGGCCCCAGGAAACCAACAGGGAAGGTTGTGGAGGCAGTATTGTGGAGTCATATTTATTCTGGTGTCTTGAAATGCTCCTTTGAGGGGAAGCCAGATGTCATGTAAGAAGTCTGATTACCGGTGGTAAGATGCCATGAGAGACCCAAGCCAGTTACAAAGAATAAGTAGGTGGGAGAATACCAGCCAACAATCGGCCCGAGAGCCAGACAAGTGAATGAAGAAACTATCCTGGGTGTTCCAGACACACAAGATGCCATGTGCAAAGGGACTGAAGCCTCACGTATGTGGCTCCAGTTAGAACCATGCCACCTGTCAAGACAACCCAGCTGAAGCCCCAGGCCCTGAAGAGCAGAGATAAACTGTCCCCATGTGCCCTGGATGAATTCTGTTCGCAGATTGTGAGCCTAAGAAAATGGTTGGTGAGGTTGTTACGTAGTAGTAGAAAACCAGAATAGTATCCATGACATGTTTGCTGCTAAGTCGCTTCAGTCGTGTCCGACTCTGTGCGACCCCATAGACGACAGCCCACCAGGCTCCCCCCTCCCTGGGATTCTCCAGGCAAGAACACTGGAGTGGGTTGCCATTTCCTTCTCCAATGCATGAAAGTGAAAAGTGAAAGTGAAGTCATTCAGTTGTGTCTGACTCTTTACGACCCCGTGGAGCGCAGCCTACCAGGCTCCTCCATCCATGGGATTTTCCAGGCAAGGGTACTGGAGTGGGTTGCCATCGCCTTCTCCAATGACATGTCTACAGAGTAGGTATTATGGCATTCTCCTACTGCTAAGAACTCTTCAGATGCTCTTTATCACCAGGATAAACAAGGCTGAGGAAGTATTTTATGTCATCTCCCATCTTGTCTTCAATCGCTGTGCCTATACACACACACTCTGTGCCTACACACATACTCTCTGTGCCTACACACACACACTCTCTCTGTGCCTACACACACACACACACTCTCTGTGCCTACACACACACACTCACTCTGTGCTTACACACAGACACTCTCTCTGTGCCTATACACACACACACACACACACTCTGTGCCTACACACACACACACAATCTGTGTCTACACACACTCTCTGTGCCTACAAACACACTCTCTGTGCCTACACACACACACACCATGCCTACACACACACTCTGTGCCTGCACGCACACACACTCCATGCCTACACACACACACACACTCTCTGTGCCTACACACACACACACACTCCGTGCCTACACACACACTCTGTGTCTACACACACACACACACTCTCTGTGCCTACACACACACACACACACCATGCCTACACACACACTCCGTGCCTGCACGCACACACACTCCATGCCTATACACACACACACAATGTGCCTACACACACACACACACACACACACTCTGTGCCTACACACACACACAATCTGTGTCTACACACACTCTCTGTGCCTACAAACACACTCTCTGTGCCTACACACACACACACCATGCCTGCACGCACACACACTCTCTGTGCCTACACACACACACACACTCCGTGCCTACACACACACTCTGTGTCTACACACACACACACACTCTCTGTGCCTACACACACACACACCATGCCTACACACACACTCCGTGCCTGCACGCACACACACTCCATGCCTATACACACACACACAATGTGCCTACACACACACACACACACACTCTGTGCTTACACACACAAACAATCTGTGTCTACACACACACTCTGTGCCTACACACACACACACTCTCTGTGCCTAAACACACACATACACACTGTGCCTACACACACACACTCTCTGTGCCTACACACACACACACACAAACACACACAGACTCTCTGTGCCTACACCCACACACACACACTCTGTACACACACATTCTGTGCCTACACACACACACTCTCTGTGCCTACACACACACACTCTGCCTACATACATACACACACTCTCTGTGCCTACACACACACACACACACTCTCTGTGCCTACACCCAAACACACACACTCTCTGTGCCTATACACACACACTCTCTTTGCCTACACACACACACACTCCGTGCCTACACACACATTCTCTGTGCCTACACACACACACACGCACTCTCTGTGCCTACACCCACACACACACACTCTGTGCCTACACAGTGCCTACACCCACACACACACACACTCTGTGCCTACACACACACTCTCTGTGCCTACACACACACACTCTGCCTACATACACACACACACTCTCTGTGTCTACACATACACACACACTCTCTGTGCCTACACACACACACACACACACACACACACTGTGCCTACACACACACTCTTTGCCTACACACACACACACACACACACCTCCATGCCTACACACACACATACTCCATGCCTACACACACACATACTCCATGCCTACACACACACACACACTCTGTGCCTACACACATACACACATACAATCTGTGCCTACACACACACACTCTGTGTCTACACACACACACACTCTACCTATACACACATATCATTCTGTGCCTAAACACATACACAATCTGTGTCTACACACACACACTCTGTGTCTACACACACATATACCTACACACACACACACCACTCTGTGCCTACGCACATACGCACTCTGTGCCCACACACACAAACTATGTCCCCACACACACAAACTCCGTGCCCACACACACACACTCTTTGTGCCTACACACACAAACTCCATAGCGCATATGCACTATGCTGCTGCTAAGTTGCTCCAGTCGTGTCTGACCCTGTGTGATCCCAGAGATGGCAGCTCACCAGGCTCCCCTGTCCCTGGGATTCTTCAGGCAAGAACACTGGAGTGGGTTGCCATTTCCTTCTCCAATGCATGAAAGTGAAAAGTGAAAGCGAAGTCGCTCAGTTGTGTCCGACTCCTAGCGACCCCATGGACTGCAGCCTACCAGGCTCCTCCATCCAAGGGATTTCCCAGGCAAGAGTACTGGAATGGGGTGCCATTGCTTTCTCTGATATAGGCACTACAGTATAAACTATAAAGATACGCTATAAAGTATAATCTTACTAAACCAACCAAATGCAATCAGTCTTTCACATCTCTTTATATTTACATATTCCATTCCCTCTACCTGGGCTGCCCTTTTCACTCCCACCCATCCTATTTCCCTGGAAAACTCATACTCACTTAAAAAAAAACTTGGATCATACACTGCAGTCATGCTAAGTGCCAATGTCTATCCAAGGAATGATTACATGCTCGTATTGGATCTTCTACAGCATTCTGTGATCATGTATTACCTCACTGGTTGTTCTGCTGGTCATAACTATAGAATTTTATGTTGTCAATCTTCTTATATCCAGAATTCCATAGCACTATCTGATACACAGTAGAAACTCAATACACATCTATTAAACATGAATAGTAGTGTCTTCCTCTATACTTCTGGGATGTTAAAAGATTATACACTTCACGACATTCACGTATTTTTTCATTTGGTAACTATTATGAAAAATGTGTCTTGCCCCCAAGCAGGATGAATATCCCTGAGGAAGAGAACTAAAGTTTATACAACAAAGCATAAAAAAGAAAAACTAAAGTTTTACTTCTTCCAAACACAGCCTGTGCATATACCTTGTGCCCTTATTTGCACAAGGTATAAACCCTATTCAAAGAATAAAAGCCACTGAGAAGCTTCTCTCTCCACTGATATGAAAGGTGCAGGTGGCCGACAGAGGCGACTTCAAATTTGGAGAGACAGGCTATACAGCCAAACAAAGGAACCGCACATGCCTCTGTAAGTGGGGGAAGAAAACACAGGGAGAATACTGTGTAAGCTGCAGGGCCCAGTCTAAGGGAAGAAGCTCAGTGTGGAACCAGTTAAACTTTGCCACCTGGGTGTCTTCCAACTCACAAGATGATGAAATCAGTTTGGTTTGAGGATATTATGTTTTAGATCACAGTTATTCCAGGTATCTATCTAAGCTGTGAGAAGAAATCCAGTTCCCAAAATGTCCTTTGTTTCAGATAGTTTAATGTGTGCAAGCTCTTACTGTGGGGTCCAGTACAAAACTTCAGTGTCTAAACAGTTAGGGAAGCTCCTATGGAATGAGAGGACAGTCATTTACACAACCAACAAGTCAACTAACTGACTTTCTCAACTTCTGATCAAAGATAACTGGCCGTCACAAAACAAAGCAAAAAAAATTAAAAAAGGAAAAATACTATATCACTGTACACCAGAAAAAGAAAAATACACGTACCTTCTCTTCTGAAGAAATGGTAAGTTTGTCACTTGAGATTAAGCTGCACACTTGTTCAATGCCAAGGTTGAGAAATTCTTCACTGAGCACGACATCTGCAAAATGTTGCTCTGTTTGGAAGTTACAAAGAGAATTGATTCTATTATCATAGTTTCAAACTACTTAGAAAAGAAGAGGTTTTACTTAATCCAACCTATGAATGAGAAAATCAAGTGGATTTCATAAGTGAGAACTAGTAATTAGTAACAAACAAACTCAGTGGCAGCCCAGGCAGGAAGGCTGTCTGACTGTACACTCAGATGGACTACTTTTATTTTATTCAGTTCAGTTCAGTTGCTCAGTTGCATCCGACTCTTTGCTACTCCATGAATCGCAGCACGCCAGGCCTCCCTGTCCATCACCAACTCCCGGAGGTCACTCAGACACATGTCCATTGAGTCAGTGATGCCATCCAGCCATCTCATCCTCTGTCGTCCCCTTCTCCTCCTGCCCCCAATTCCTCCCAGCATCAGTCTTTTCCAATAAATCAACACTTAGCATGAGGTGGCCAAAGTACTGGAGTTTCGGCTTTAGCATCATTCCTTCCAAAGAACACCCAGGACTGATTTCCTTCAGAATGGACTGGTTGGTCCATTCTGATTTCCTTCAGAATGGACTTGCAGTTCAAGGGATTCTCAAGAGTCTTCTCCAACACCACAGTTCAAAAGCATCAATTCTTCGGCACTCAGCTTTCTTCACAGTCCAACTCTCACATCCATACACGACCACAGGAAAAACCATAGCCTTGATTAGATGGACCTTTGTTGGCAAAGTAATGTCTCTGCTTTTGAATATGCTATCTAGGTTGGTCATAACTTTCCTTCCAAGGAGTAAGCGTCTTTTAATTTCATGGCTGCAGTCACCACCTGCAGTGATTTTGGGGCCCCCCAAAATAAAGTCTGACACTGTTTCCATTGTTTCCCCATCTATTTCCCATGAAATGATGGGACCAGATGCCATGATCTTCGTTTTCTGAATGTTGAGCTTTAAGCCAATGTATTAACTCTCCTCTTTCACTTTCATCAAGAGGCTTTTTAGTTCCTCTTCACTTTCTGCCATAAGGGTGGTGTCATCTGCATATCTGAGGTTATTGATATTTCTCCCGGCAATCTTGATTCCAGCTTGTGTTTCTTCCAGTCCAGCATTTCTCATGATGTACTCTGCATATAAGTTAAATAAGCAGGGTGACAATATACAGTCTTGACGTACTCCTTTTCCTATTTGGAACCAGTCTATTGTTCCATGTCCAGTTCCAACTGTTGCTTCCTGACCTGCATATAGGTTTCTCAAGAGGCAGGCCAGGTAGTCTGGTATTCCCATCTCTTTCAGAGTTCTCCAGTTGATTGTGATCCACACAGTCAAAGGCTTTGGCATAGTCAAGAAAACAGAAATAGATGTTTTTCTGGAATTCTCTTGCTGTTTCCATGATCCAGCAGATGTTGGCAATTTGATCTCTGGTTCCTCTGCCTTTTCTAAAACCAGCTTGAACATCTGCAAGTTCATGGTTCATGTATTGCTGAAGCCTGGCTTGGAAAATTTTGAGCATTACTTTACAAGCGTGTGACATGAGTGCAATTGTGCGGTAGTTTGAGCATTCTTTGGCATTGCCTTTCTTTGGGACTGGAATGAAAACTGACCTTTTCCAGTCCTGTTGCCACTAGGGGGTATTTTTAAACATCTATGTGTTAATAAGACTATCAGTATTGAAATTAGTAAAAGCTTTTGTAAAATCAGATGAATGGCACGATGTATTACACATTTGAATGTATTATGTAAAATATCAGAGGGCTTTAGAACATAATGATGTAAGGAGAGGAAGCTGCTTTATTTAAAAACTAAAGACTAAACAAACACATCTTAAAAGCTATCAGTCTGAATATAAGACCATTATTTAAGAAACAGAATTGGTTTATGGTATAGATAGCTCTGGGCTATCCTGGTGACTCAGATGGTAAAGAGTCTGACTGCAATGCAAGGGACCCAGGTTAGATCCCAGGGTTGGGAAGATCCCCTGGAGGACAGCATGGAAACCCAATGCAGTATTCTTGCCTGGAAAATCCCATGGACAGAGGAGCTTGGCGGGCTATAGTCTATGGGGTTGAAAGAGTCAGATAAAATGGAGTGACTGTCCCTTGGACTGCAAGGAGATCCAACCAGTCCATTCTGAAGGAGATCAGCCCTGGGATTTCTTTGGAAGGAATGATGCTAAAGCTGAAACTCCAGTACTCTGGCCACCTCATGCAAAGAATTGACTCATTGGAAAAGACTCTGATACTGGGAGGGACTGGGGGCAGGAGGAGAAGGGGACGACAGAGGATGAGATGGCTGGATGGCATCACTGACTCGATGGACGTGAGTCTGAGTGAACTCCGGGAGTTGGTGATGGACAGGGAGGCCTGGCGTGCTGTGATTCATGGGGTCACAAAGAGTTGGACACAACTGAGCGACTGAACTGAACTGAACTGAACACTTTTACTTTCATAGATAGCTCTGCATACTATGTAAGCAACTTATTTGGGGATCAAGTTATATACTATTTTATACCCTCACCTCTCTTCCAGAAACCAGTGAGATTAACAATTCTTTAAAAACCTAAAACAAACAAAAAAATACCCAAACAAAAAAACACCTTTCTTTGATTTCACAAATACACTCATTCCTCCAAAGAGGAAGAGAGGACTATTAGCATAACGAGTAACTTAAAAACTTAAAAGTAAGTAAATAAATAATCATTTACAAAGTATCCTTTCCTCCACACCCAGCTCTCATTTTAAAGTGTGAACTCACAGGGAAATGTGGTTTTCAAATCCCAGCTCTGCCATGTGCTAGCTTGTAAAACCCTGGGCATGTTTTGTAATTTCTTTTAAGTTTTGGCTTCCTCAACTGTAAAATGGGGATAATAAAAATATTTTACATAAGAATGCTGTGAGAATTAAATACCTTAATAGCTTATAAATAAGGATCTATAAAAGAAATGGCAACCCACTCCAGTATTCTTGCCTGGAAAATTCCAAGGGCAGAGGAGCCTGGCTGGGCTACATACAGTTAAAGGGATCGCAAAGAGTCAGATAACAACAGAGCATGCACACACGCACATGGTAAATGGTAAAGATTCAATAATTCAGCTCTTACTGTATTGATACCTATGTTCTAAAGTAAAAATCTGCCAGGAATTGTAGGTATTTTCTAGGTCTTTACAATTAATAGTATTCTACTAGCAATTTATTTCAAAGGTTTTTTAAAAAAAGATTCAAGTACATGTTTTATCATACCATAAAAATGAATAGTTGGCTTCCCTTGCAGAAAACACAGGGCAAACCCTGTCCCCAAGACTGAAGACATCAAAAGGAGAATACAGGGACGTGCAGTTGAGTGGAGCAGAGACTCACAAGTGGAAACCGTATGGGAACTGGTACAAGTGTAGGAAAATCTCAGTGTGGAAATTTAAGCGTTAAAAACACCATGGGGACCCAGTCACAGAGGGATTCTACAATACTGGGAGATTTCCTCCAGAAGCTCAAACATGTTTCCACAGTAAATATGAGACGAGAACCCCCTGTAGCTTCTATAGGGAGAGGAGAAATGAAATAATTTTGAAATACCCAATGTACTGTGCTCTTAATGTTACCAAATAGCTAAGTCTGTGTGTCTGATGCACAGAGAGACCTATCAATACTAAAACATTAAGAATTTGGAACAGAGAAAGGTTTATTACAGATTCATACAGGGAGATGGGTGGCTCGCCCCCTAAGAACCACAAAGTTACTGAAAGCTTTTAGCAAGTCCCTTTAAAAGCAAAAACTGAGGGATGGGTAGGTAGTTGTTGCAAACTTCTTGGTGTCAGATCCTTTGCTCTTGAGGTCAGGTCATGGTTCGGTAACAATTTTCCTGTAAATCTCTACCAAAAGAATGTTATTTGTTTATTGTTAACAGAATAATGTTACTCTGTCCTGACAAGGGCAAAGTCCCAAGGCACAACTTTCACCCTCCAAGGTCCCAATCATGGCTAAGAGGAGGCAGAGCTCAGCTACAGCTCCTCAGGGCCAGGTTCCCCACACTCTGCCCACCTGTCACCCCTGAGGGAGCCAGGCATCCAATCCATCTGGCCCTCAGTGTCCTCAGGCTGCCCAAGTAGGGGAGACCAGGTCTCACAGACTGTGACCCAGACAAACGGACACTGCTCTTAGGTCACAGACAGGTTCACTGCTGCCTCAAGGCCTGGGCCTCGGCATGGAGGGGCTGAGTGAGGGCTCTGGAGCCCTGCAGGACAGAGTGTTCAGCCTGCTCCCTGGGCCCACCTGCTCACCTGTTGGCCGAAGGCTGGGTAAGCTAGAGGGCCTTCAAGAGAAGGCCTGAATCTGCCTCTTACCTCATTCTCCACCTGATAACCCCCACACCATTGACCCTGGCTGAATCCCTTCCCTAATGGTCCCTCATGACAGTTCCTTGTGGGCAGGGCCCACTGTGGTGCTGACCAATAGCTAGGCAGGACAGTTGGTTGCTTAGAGTGGGGAGGGGGCAGTGAGGTGGCACCAACCAATGGCTGAGCAAGACTTGCCTAGTAACAGGGTGGGGAATAATGACGACAGCAATGGCTGCCTGCTAAGGCCTGTGCTCATTCTGATCTGTTACATTAACAAGTTCTGCCCTCAGGAGAATCCAGTTAACCAGAGCCTAACTGACTGAAGTGAGAGAAACACCCAACTCCAGCCCTCTCTGCCCAACCAGTTCCACCTAGGAGGGAGAAAGAAACCAGAGAAACACTTGTGAAGCTCAGTCCAGAGCCAAAAGCTCCCTAACAAACCCTTCTAGTCATATATAGAAGGGTTCTTTCCCCACATCTCACTGCCAGATCTCTAAAGGCCTATTTATAGCAGTTCACTGGGTACATCACAAATGGCTTATTAAGAAAAGAATTATGAGGCGTTCCAAAAGGCAAAAGACACAACTTGAAGAGACAGACCAAGCATCGGAACCAGATATGGCAGGGATGCTGCATTTATGAAACTGGGAACTTAAAACACAGTTTAACAACTATGATAAATTCAGGGTTTCCCTGGTGGCTCAGATGGTAGAGTCTGCCTGCAATGCAAGAGACCTGAGTTCAATCCCTGCATTGGGAAGATCACCTGAAGAAGGAAATGGCAACCTACTCTAGTATTCTTGCCTGGATAATTCCATGGACAGAGGAGCCTGGTGAGCTACAGTCCATGTAGTCTCAAGAATTGGACACAACTGAGTGACTAACACTTTAACTTTCACTATCATGATAAATATGCTCAGGGCTCTACTGGATAAACTAGACAGCATGAAAGAATAGATGTGTAATGTAAAGAGAGATGGAAATGTCTAAGAAAAAAATAAAAAAGAAATGCTAGAAAACAAAAACATTATAAGAAAAATGAACAATGTCCTTGATGAGCTTATCAGTAGACTAGACAGGGCTGAGAAAAGAACCTCTGCCTTTGAGGATAATGGTGGATACATGTCATTATACATTGTCAAAACTCACAGAATATACAACACAAAGAGCACACCATAATAAATACTATGGTCTTCAGTTAATAATAATGTATCAATACTGGCTCAGAATCTATAACAAATACACCACACTAATGTAAGATGTTGAAAATAGCAGAGGCTGTAAGAAGAGAGAGCACACAGGAAGAACTCTGCTCTGCCCCTCTCTTTGTCTATAAACCTACAACTGCTCTAACAAACAAATTTTACTGAAAAAGAGTGCACTAATAAAGAAAAACAGAAATGAATACTTTGTAACTGAATCTGTAATAAATCAAAAGTCAATGGAAGAAGTAAAATTGGTATTTGAAAGACTACAAACTAAAGATTAAACTTAAATACCCAAATTTAAAGGATACCCAGTCTTTATAGCATATTACTTCACAACAGTACTTCAAAACCTAGCATGAAATATTTAATAGGATTAAAGATTTTAATAAACCATCATGATTAATTACAAAGATCATTTCTACACCTAAAATAAAATCCTAATTTTCATGATCTCAAAAGAAGTTGACACAAATAAATTATTTCGGAAGTTTTTATACTTTCCTTATAAAGAAATAAGGAAAACCTTTTTTCAGTGGTTGGATCTGTGTTTCAAAGAAAAAAAAAAGTACAAAGAGATCCTTTGTGTTTAAAGTTCCCAAATAAATTCATTTTAGTGAAAATCTGGCAAATAGCATATAAACTTTAAAATGCTTATGATAACAAATTGGAAGTTCAAAGACAAATGTATAACAGCTACTGAATAAAAGACAAGTGAACATAAGCCTCTTTACTTCCTAATCATAAAATATTTCACTTCCAAATATAGGTCTGCAGTGATTTTACACCAAGTTCCTTTTATAATTTTAAAATCTGAATCAAAGAAAGAGGTTACCTCTACATACTTTTCACATGGGAAAAAAAAAATCCCTAATGAAAGTGAAAGTGAAGTCGCTCAGTCGTGTCCAACTCTTTGCGACCCTGTGGATTGTAGCCTATCAGGCTCCTCTGTCCATGGGATTCTCCAGGCAAGAGTGCTGGAGTGGGTTGCCATTTCCTTCTCTGGGGATCTTCCCGACCCAGGAATCAAACCTGGGTCTCCCGCATTGCAGGCAGACACTTTACCGTCTGAGCCACCATGGGAAAAAATCCCTAATAGTAACAACTATATTACTTTTCCAAATCATGACTGTACGGGTTACTCTTGCCTCTGCCTCAACAATCAAAACAATGGACTTGCTAAAAAATAAACCAGGTGACTTTTTAAAAATAAATAACTATTCATTAATAAAGTTTGAAGAAAGGGCATTAGTAACCTATCCAAAGTCAAGTTTGGGCTCTAAATTCATCATGTACTCTTCGTTAGTAGTACCCAAGACAGTCTGGTCATAGTGAAGAGTTCTGACAAAATGTGGTCCACTGGAGAAGGAAATGGCAGCCCAGTCTAACATTCTTACATCGAGAACCCCATGGACACTATGAAAAGGCAAAAAGATATTTCAATGCAATATGAGTCTCCCCACCCCAGTTGGAAGGTGTCCAATATGCCACTGGAGGGCTTCCCTGGTGGCTCAGAGGGTAAAGCACCTGCCTGCAATGTGGGAGAACCGGGTTCAATCCCTGGGTCGGGAAGTTCCCCTGGAGAAGGAAATGGCAACCACTCCAGTATTATTGCCTGGAGAATCCCATGGATGGAAGAGCCTCATGGGCTACAGTCCATGGGGTCACAAAGAGTTGGACACGACTGAGCAGGCTCACTTCACTTCACTTCAAGTAAGAATGAAGTGGCTGGGCCAAAGCGGAAACAACAGTCAGTTGTGGATGTATCTGGTGGTGAAAGTAAAGTCTGATGTTGTAAAGAACAAAACTGCATAAGAACCTGGAATGTTAGGTCCATGAATCATGGTAAATTGGCTCTGGTCAATCAGGAGATGAATGAACATCAACATCTTAGGAATCAGTGAACTAAGGATAGGAATGGGCAACTTTTATAAAAATTCAGATGACTATTATATCTATTATTGTGGGTAAGAATCTCCTAGAAGAAATGGAGTAGCCCTCATAGTCAACAAGAGTCAGAAAGACAGTACTTGACTGCAACCCCTGTTCGCAAGGCAAACCAGTCAACAACACAGTGTGAATTAAGAGACTTCAGTCATGTCTTTTCGATGCTATGAACTATACCCTGCCAGGCTCCTCTGTCCATAGCATTCTCTAGGCAAGAATACTGGAATGGGTCTATGCCCTAACCACTGATGCCAGAGAAGCTGAAGCTGACCGGTTTTATGAAGACCTACAACACATACTAGAACACCAAAAAAGATTCATCAAAAGACTCCTACAAAAGTAGGAAGTTAAGAGATACCCACAACATGCAAGTTTGGCCTCAGAGTACAAAATTAAGCAGGGCAAAGGCTAACAGAGTTCTGTCAAGAGAACACACTGGTCATAGTAAACAACCTTTTTGAACAACCAAAGAGAGGACTCTACACATGGACATCACCAGATGGTCAATACTGAAATCAGACTGATCATGTTCTTTGCTGCCAAAGATGGAGAAGCTCAGCAAAAAGAGCTGACTGTGCCTCAGATCATGAGCTCCTTATTGCAAAATTCAGGCCTAAATTGAAGAAAGTAGGGAAAACCATCAGGGCATTCAGGTAGGAGCTAAGTCAAATCCCCTATGATTATATAGTGGAGGTGACAAACAGATTCAAGGGACTAGATCGGACAGACAGAGTGCCTGAAGACCTATGCATAGAGGTTCATGACACTGTAAAGGAGGAGGCGGTGACCAAAGAAAAAGATATGCAAGAAGGCAGAGTGGATGTCTGAGGAGGCTCTACAAATAGCTGAGAAAAAAAAAAAGTGAAAGGCAAGGGAGAAGGGGAAAGAAAGGAAGTGAAAAGCAAAGGAGAAGGGGAAAGATATACCCAAATGAACAAAGAGTTCCAGAGAACAGCAAGAAGAGATAAGAAGGACTTTTTAAATAAAAAGGGCAAAAAATAGAGGAAAACAATAGAATGGGAAGACTAGAGATCTCTTCAAGAAAACTGGAGATAGCAAAGGAACATTTCATGCAAGGATGCGCACAATAAAGGATAGAAATGGAAAGGATATTAACAGAAACAGAAGCGATTAAGAAGAGGTGGCAAGAATACACAGATGAACTATACAAGAAATGAGCTGGATAACCACAATGCTCTGGTCACTCACCTAGAGCTGGACATCTTAGAATGTGAAGTCATGGGCCTCAGAAAGCTTTACTATGAACAAAGTTAGTGGAGGTGATGGAATTCTAGCTGAGCTATTAAAAATCCTAAAAGAAGATGCAGTTAAAGGGCTGCATTCAATATCCTAGCAAATTTGGAAAATGTAGCGGTGGCGACAGAACTGGAAAAGGTCAGTTTTCATTCCAATCCTAAAGAAAGGCAATGTTAAAGAATGTTCCAACTGCCATACAATTGTGCTTTGTCGGGAGGCGCATTAGGCATTACTGACAAAATGGAGGCAGGGTCCCCAGCCCCCTCTCCTCATTCCGCAGGCACAGATCCTGGGATGAAGGAGTTAGGCCTTGTAATTCTGACTTGTCTTTTCCTCTCCTCGGCTGAGTTGACTGAAAAGGAATACTAAGGTGCTTACTGTTCTTGAGAGGAGCATGAGACGGCAAAGCCTTCTGCAGCACTGCTCAGAAAATAATTCATAAAGTTAATCATTGACATTTGTTCAAGGACTTTTACAAAAGAGTGTTCCAGGATGAGCACATAGGCCATAGAGGCCATGGGAAGGATTACTATCTGAAGCTTATTTGTGAGGAAAATGTTTATGGCAAAGGAGTTTACTGAATTTAGGGCTTAGAAATAATTAAAACAGTTAGAAGTTAAAGATTTAAGGAATGTTGTAAAGTTAGCATATTTTCCTATAGTTTATAGAAGTTAGGAATTTTTAGAGACACTATAGCTAGAAGCCTTTTTTAAGAGATAGTGAGCTCAGGATGTTAGGGGCAAACAGGACTTAGGAAGATAAGTAGTAAACTGAGAATGTAGTATGAGTTACAATGTAATCACAAGTTAACTATCAGATCAGATCAGTCGCTCAGTGGTGTCCGACTCTTTGCGACCCCATGAACCGCAGCACGCCAGGCCTCCCGTGTCCATCACCAACTCCCGGAGGTCACTCAGACTCACATTCATTGAGTCAGTGATGCCATCCAGCCATCTCATCCTCTGTCGTCCCCTTCTCCTCTTGCCCCCAATCCCTCCCAGCATCAGAGTCTTCTCCAATGAATCAGCTCTTCGCATGAGGTGGCCAAAGTACTGGAGTTTCAGCTTTAGCATCATTCCTTCCAAAGAAATCCCAGGGTTCATCTCCTTCAGAATGGACTGGTTGGATCTCCTTGCACTCCAAGGGACTCTCAAGAGTCTTCTCCAACACCACAGTTCAAAAGCATCAATTCTTTGGCGCTCAGCCTTCTTCACAGTCCAACTCTCACATCCATACATGACCACAGGAAAGACCATAGCCTTGACTAGGCGAACCTTTGTTGGCAAAGTGATGTCTCTGCTTAGACCATTCAGGTATGACCTAAATCAAATCCCTTATGATTATACAGTGGAAGTGAGAAATAGATTTAAGGGCCTAGATCTGATAGACAGAGTGCCTGATGAACTATGGAATGAGGTTCGTGACACTGTACAGGAGACAGGGATCAAGACCATCCCCATGGAAAAGAAATGCAAAAAAGCAAAATGGCTGTCTGGGGAGGCCTTGCAAATAGCTGTGAAAAGAAAAGAAGCGAAAAGCAAAGGAGAAAAGGAAAGATATAAACATCTGAATGCAGAGTTCCAAAGAATAGCAAGAAGAGATAAAAAAGCCTTCTTCAGCGATCAATGAAAAGAAATAGAGGAAAACAACAGAATGGGAAAGACTAGGGATCTATTCAAGAAAATCAGAGATACCAAAGGAACATTTCATGCAAGTTAACTATAGTACACATTAGAAGAGGCAGATAATAGATGACAAAGCTGATTCCCAGAGAATCACTGAAGTAGGAACTCTCTTTGAAGAGCAACAGTGATTTATGGAGATAATAAATCTGGGAGAGGGAGAACTGAAAATGTCAAACCTCTGGCCTGAAGTTTTTGTAAAAGTATAAAAGAGAATCTTAAACTTGAAATAAACAGGCAATCTATAGAAAAAATGAGAGGCTGTCTCATCGCAGACACCGTTAATCTTTTCAGGTTGAATCCCTGGCTGCTGGAGTTGGACTCTGGCAGTGCTCATTTCAGATGCTAGCAAGATTATGCTTAAAATCCTTCAAGCTAGGCTTCAGCAGTATGCAAACCCATAACTTCCATATGTTTGGAAGTTCTGGAAGCAGGGTTTGGAAGAAACAGAGGGATGAGAGATCAAATTGACAACATTCATTTGATCATGGAGAAAGTAAGAGAATTCCAGAAAAAACATCTACCTCTGCTTCATTGACTACACCAAAGCCTTTGACTGTGTGGATCACAACAAACTGTGGAAAATTCTTAAAGAGATGGGAATACCAGACCACCTGACCTGTCTCCTGAGAAACCTGTATGTGAGTCAAGAAGCAACAGTTAGGACTGGACATGGAACAGTGGACTTGTTCAAAATTGGGAAAGGAGAATGACAAGGCTGTATATCATCACCTTGCTTATTTAACTTATATTCAGAGTACATCATGAAAAGCTGCAGGTTGGATGAATCACAAACTAGAATCAAGACTGCCAGGAGAAATATCAAAAACTTCAACATGCAGAGGATATCAATCTAATGACAGAAAGTGAAGAGGAACTAAAGAGCTTCTTGATGAGAGTGAAACAGGAGAGTGAAAAGCTAGCTTAAAACTCAACATTCAAAAAATGAAGATCATGGCATTGGTCCCATCACTTCATGGCAAGAGAATGGAAAAAAGTGGAAACAGTGACAGATTTTATTTTCTTGGACTCCAAAATCACTGTGAACAGTGACTACAGCCAAGAAATTAAAAGATGTTGTCCCTTGGAAGGAAAGCTATGACAAATCTAGGAGTGTATTAAAAGGCAGAGACATTACTTTACCAACAAATGTCTGTATAGTCAAAGCTATGGTTTTTCCAGCAGTCATGTAGAGATGTGAGTTGGACCATAAAGGATGAGCACCAAAGAACTGATGCTTTTGAATTGTGGTTTTGGAGAAGATTCTTGAGAGTCCCTTGGACTGCAAGGAGGTCAAACCAGTCAATCCTAAAGGAAATCAACCCTGAATATTCATTGGAAGAACTGATGCTAAAGCTGAAGCTCCAATACTCTGGCCACCAGATGCAAAGAGCTGACTAACTGGAAAAGATTCTGATGCTGGGAAAGATCAAGGGCAAGAGAAGAGGGTGGTAGATGATTAGATGGTTAGATAGCATCATGGGCTCAATGGACATGAATTTGAGCAAGTTTTGAACTCTGGTGTTGGAGAAGATTCTTGAGAGTCCCCTGGACTGCAAGGAGATTGAAACAGTCCATCCTAAAGGAGATCAGTCCTGGGTGTTCATTGGAGGGACTGATGATGAAGGTGAAACTCTAATACTTTGGCCACCTGATGCGGAGAGCTGACTCATTTGAAGAGATCCTGATGCTGGGAAAGATTGAGGGCAGAAGGGGACGACAGAGGATGAGATAGTTGGATGGTTTTCACAGACACAATGGACATGGGTTTGGGTGGACTCCGGGAGTTGGTGATGGACAGGGAGGCCTAGCATGCTGCGGTTCATGGGGTTGCAAAGAGTCAGACACGACTGAGCGACTGAACTGAACTCTACTTAACAGTATCAATCTTCAAATGTTCTGCTGTATTATTTGGCAGGCAGCATGACAGAACTCTTTCTATAATACACCACATGTGCCCAGGAACACTAGAATACTGGCGTAGTCACTGAAAGGCACTCTGGGACACTTTAAATGTCTTTGATTACAAAAGTTTGTCCTGTGAAAAATATTTTTAATTTAATGTCACCTAATGTGAGGATTTACTGATCTTTCCCACTAAACCTGAAGATTCCACTTACCTACCTACAGCAATTTACACAATTTGTCTGGCCTGATCATCCCACAGGCCAACAGGACTTGGGGACATCCTAGGGCCACTATCCCTGACACAATCTTCACTAAACTATTTCGAAAACAGCTTATACTTGACATTGCCAACAATCTGCTACTTTATATATTCTGAAGCCTTGGTCTCCAGTTCCTATCAGGATTTTTTGTTGTTCTTCATTTGTGTTTTGAAGTCTTTTTTTTTTTTTTTAAATATTTGTTTATTTTTGGCTGTGTTGGGTCTTCGTTTCTGTGCAGGCTTTTCTCTAGTTGCAAGGCGGGCCGCTCTCTAGTTGCAGTTCACAGACTTCTCATGGTCGGGCTCTAGGGTGTGTGGGCTTCAGTAGTTATGGGTCCTGTGCTCTAGAGCACAGACTCAATAGCTGTGACACACAGGCTTAGATCTCCGAAGCATAGGATCTTCCTGGACTAGGGACTGAACCTGTGTCTCCTGCACTGACAGTCGGATTCTTTATCACTGAGGTGCCAGGGAATCTCCATATTGTTTCTTATCAGCCCATGTTTGCTCTGGATGATCCTACCAACCTTAAAAGTTTAACCAATTTATTCAGTATCAAGCTAAAAAC
Organism: Tragelaphus eurycerus; assembly: GCA_935064755.1. Lineage (NCBI taxonomy): Eukaryota > Metazoa > Chordata > Mammalia > Artiodactyla > Bovidae > Tragelaphus > Tragelaphus eurycerus. The sequence goes on along the minus strand of CAKXYN010000057.1, from coordinate 418,490 downwards.
ATTGAAAGCATCCATTCTTTATGATGTGATGGTATTAATAAGGACTTCAGCTAAAAGTGAAGCTCCAATACATCGGCCATCTGATGCGAAGAACCGATTCATTGGAAAAGACCCCGATGCTGGGAAAGATTGAAGGCAGGAGGAGAAAGGGATGACAGAGGACGAGATGGTTGGATGGCCTCACCAACTCAAAAGACATGAGTTTGAGCAAGCTTAAGGAGATGGTGAGGGACAGGGAAATCTGGTGTGCTGCAGTCCACAGGGTCGAAAAGAGTTGGACATGACTGAACAACTACAAATGTACTATTGGAGTTGGTTGGGTAGTATTTTGCTGAGGATTTTTACATCTATGTTCATCAGTGATTTTGGTCTGTAATTCTCCTTTTTGTGTGTGATATCTTTGTCTGGTTTTGGTTTCAGGTGCCCTCACAGGATGACTTTAGAAGTGTTCCTTCCTCTGCAATTTTCTGGAACAGCTTGAGAAAGACAGGTATTAACTCTTCTCTAAGTGTTTTAGAGAATTCACCTATAAAGCCATATGGTCCTGGACTTTTGTTTTCTAGAAGTTTTAAAAATACTGATTCTATGTCATTACTTGTAACTGACCTGTTCATATCTTCTATTTTTCCCTTGTTCAGTCTTGAGAGATTATACTTCTATAAGAACGTCTGCATTTCTTCTAGGTTGTCCACTGTATTGTCATATAGTTCCTTGAGGTAGCCTCATAATGATTTTTTTGCATTTCTGTGGTGCTGGTTGTAACTTCTCCTTTTTCATGTCTGATTTCATTGATCCGGGTCCTTTCTCTTTTTTTCTTGATGAGTCTGGCTAAAGATTTATTAGCTTTGTTTCCTTTTTCAAAGAACCAGCTTTAGTTTCATTGATCTTTTCTATTTTTTCCCTTTAGCCTCTATTTTATTTATTTCTGCTCTAAACTTAATGATTTCTTTCCTTCTACTAACTTTGGGTTTTGTCTGTTTTTCTTTTTCTAGTACCTTTAGGTATAAGATTGGGTTGTTTATTTGAAACTTTTCTTGTTTCTTGGGGTAAGATTGTATTGCTATAAACTTTCCTTTAGAATTGCTTTTGCTGTTTCCCACAGGTCCTAGATCACTGTGTGTTCATTTTCATTTGTCTTCAGATATATTTTTTTAAATTTCATCTTTGATTTCTTCACTGATGCATTGATTGTTTGGCAGCTTACAATTTAGCCTCCATTTGTTTGCATTTTTTACAGTTTTTTTCCCTGTAGTTAACTTCTAATATCATAGTATTGAGGTCAGAAAAGATAAGGAGATAAAAGATCTGTACTTGGAAAACTATAAGACACAGATGAAATAAATGAAAGGTAACACAAACAGACGAAAGATATGCCATGATCATGAATTGGAAGAATAGTGCTAAAATGACCATATTACCCAAGGCAATCCACAGATTCAATGTAATCCCTATCGAAGCAAAAGGACAGTTTTCACAGAACTAGAATAAATAATTTTAAAATTTCTATAGAAACACAAAAGACCCCCAAATAGCCAAAATCATCTTGAGAAAGAAGAATAGGGCTCGAAGAATAATGTTCCCTGGTTTCAGACTACACTACAAAGCTCTAGCAATCAAAATGGTATGCTAATGGCACAACAACACATAGACATAAATGGAACAGAAGAGAGAGCACAGAAACCCACACACTGATGGTCAATTAAGCTATGACAGAGGCAGGAATAAACAATGGACAAAAGACAGTCTCTTCAATAAGTGGTTCTGGGAAAATTAGACAGCTACATGTAAAAGAATAAAATTAACACTCTCTAACACCACATACAAAAATAAACTCAAAATAGATTAAAGATCTAAATATAAGAAACGACACTATAAAACTACTAAAATAAAATAGGCAGATGACTCTTCGACATAAATGGCAGCAATATTTCTTTTTTGATCTGTCTCCTAAAGCAAAGGAAGCAAAAGCAAAAACAAAAGGAGGTAATTAAACTTGAAAGCTTCTGGACAGCAAATGAGACCATCAACAAACTAAAAAACAACCTTCTGAGTAGGAGAAAATATTTGCAAATAATATGATCAATAAGGGGTTAATATCCAACATATATAAACAGTTGATACAAGTCAACATGTAAAAGACAAATTCAATTAAAAATGGGCAGAAAAACTGAACATTTTTCCAAAGAAGACACACAGATGGCCAATAAACACATTAAAAATACCCAACACTGCTAATCATCAGGAAATGCAAATCAAAACCACAATGAAGTATCAGCTCACACTAGTCAGAAAGACTATCATTAAAAAAGAACACAACAAATGTTGGCAAGGATGTAGAATCCTTGCTCACTGTTGGTGGAATGTAAATTGTATATTGGTGCAGCCACTGTGAAAAACAGTATGGAGGTTTTGCAAAAAATTAAAAAGAGAACTACCATATAACCTACCAATTCTACTCCTGGGTAAATATCCAAAAAAAAAAAAAAAAAACAAACCTCAAGAATACTCATTTGAAAAGATCCATGCATGGATCTTCTGGGTTTTTTTTCTGGATATTTACCAGGAGCAGAATTGCTAGGTCATATGGTAGTTCTCTTTTTAATTTTTTGCAAAACCTCCATACTGTTTTTCACAGTGGCTGCACCAATATACAATTTACATTCCACCAACAGTGAGCAAGGATTCTACATCCTTGCCAACATTTGTTGTGTTCTTTTTAATGATAGTCTTTCTGACTATTGTGAGCTTTTACTTCATTGTGGTTTTGATTTGCATTTCCTGATGATTAGCAGTGTTGGGTATTCCAGACTATCTGATCAGCCTCTTGAGAAATTTGTATGCAGATCAGGAAGCAACAGTTAGAACTGGACATGGACCAACAGACTGGTTCCAAATAGGAAAAGGAGTTCGTCAAGGCTGTATATTGTCACCCTGCTTATTTAACTGATATACATAGTACATCATGAGAAACGCTGGACTGGAAGAAGCACAAGTTGGAATCAAGATTGCTGGGAGAAATATCAATAACCTCAGATATGCAGATGACACCACCCTTATGGCAGAAAGTGAAGAGGAACTAAAAAGCCTCTTGATGAAAGTGAAAGTGGAGAGTGAAAAGGTTGGCTTAAAGCTCAACATTCAGAAAACGAAGATCATGGCATCTGGTCCCATCACTACATGGGAAATAGATGGGGAAACAGTGGAAACAGTGTCAGACTTTGTTTTTCTGGGCTCCAAAATCACTGCAGATGGTGACTGCAGCCATGAAATTACAAGACACTTACTCCTTGGAAGGAAAGTTATGACCAACCTAGATAGCATATTCAAAAGCAGAGACATTACTTTGCCAACAAAAGTTCGACTAGTCAAGGCTATGGTCTTTCCTGTGGTCATGTATGGATGTGAGAGCTGGACTGTGAAGAAGGCTGAGCGCCGAAGAATTGATGCTTTTGAACTGTGGTGTTGGAGAAGACTTTTGAGAGTTCCTTGGACTGCAAGGAGATCCAACCAGTCCATTCTGAAGATTAGCCCTGGGATTTCTTTGGAAGGAATGATGCTAAGGCTGAAACTCCAGTACTTTGGCCACCTCATGCGAAGAGTTGACTCATTGGAAAAGACTCTGATGCTGGGAAGGATTGGGGGCAGGAGGAGAAGGGGACAACAGAGGATGAGATGGCTGGATGGCATCAGTGACTCGATGCATGTGAGTCTGAGTGACCTCCGGGAATGGTAATGGACAGGGAGGCCTGGCGTGCTGTGATTCATGGGGTTGCGAAGAGTCGGACACGACTGAGCGACTGATCTGATCTGATTTGTATGTATATACACACACAGAATGGAATTTACTCAGTCATAAAAAAGAATGAAAATTTTCCATCTGCAGCAAAATGAATAGACCTGAAAGGCATTATGCTTAGTAAAGTAAGTCAGAGGAAGAGAAATCTTGTATGATATCACTTATATGTGGAATCTAAAACATACAACGAACTAGTGAATAAAACAAAAAGCAACAGACTCAAAGATTTAGAGAACAAACTAGTGGTTATCAGAGGGGAGAGAGAACGGGGGAAGGGTAGGGAAAAAAAAGGTTATTATATAAAATCATTTGTAGGAAACTTTTTGGATATGTGTGTGTGAATGTGCACATGTGTGTTACTTACAGTTTTATTTTCCTACAACAAAAGGATAGTGATTAATGAGCCAAAGGAAAAAGCATATAGGGAAAAGTCCAGAAAACTAAATTCAGAGCTTCCAGTTGTCTTTTTCATAGAATCAAGACAGCATGATTCTCCTGCTAATGATGTGTAAAAAAAGCATGAACTGTTGCGAAACAGGAAACCCAACCAAGGCCTTGGTGTCAAGAGCGTTAAATATCTTGCATGCATAGTTGCCTAACCATAAGGGCTGATTTGACCACCTCAGCTTCCAATCCTGAGGAAATCAAGCTGCAGAACTGAAAGCCCACACCCTTCATTAAATTGTGGGTGTGGCTCTGAGGCCCGAGGCAAAATCATATAATTACTATCTGACTGGGGCTAAAAAGCCTCCTGATGAAAGTGAAAGTGGAGAGTGAAAAGGTTGGCTTAAAGCTCAACATTCAGAAAACGAAGATCATGGCATCTGGTCCCATCACTGCATGGGAAATAGATGGGGAAACAGTGGAAACAGTGTCAGACTTTGTTTTTCTGGGCTCCAAAATCACTGCAGATGGTGACTGCAGCCATGAAATTAAAAGACGCTTGCTCCTTGGAAGGAAAGTTATGACCAACCTAGATAGCATATTCAAAAGCAGAGACATTACTTTACCAACAAAGGTTCGCCTAGTCAAGGCTATGGTCTTTCCTGTGGTCATGTATGGATGTGAGAGCTAGACTGTGAAGAAGGCTGAGTGCCGAAGAATTGATGCTTTTGAACTGTGGTGTTGGAGAAGACTCTTGAGAGTCCCTTGGACTGCAAGAAGATCCAACCAGTCCATTCTGAAGGAGATCAATCCTGGAATTTCTTTGGAAGGAATGATGCTAAAGCTGAAACTCCAGTATTTTGGCCACCTCATGCGAAGAGTTGACTCATTGGAGAAGACTCTGATGCTGGGAGGGGTTGAGGGCAGGAGGAGAAGAGGACGACAGAGGATGAGATGGCTGGATGGCATCACTGACTCGATGGATGCGAGTCTGGGTGACCTCCGGGAGCTGGTGATGGACAGGGAGGCCTGGCGTGCTGCGGTTCATGGGGTCGCAAAGAGTCGGACACGACTGAGCGACTGATCTGATCTGATCTGATCTAATTACATAAATACTATCACAAGGCCCTGGAGTAAATGAAGACAATCCTATCAGCATAACATTCCAAGGGTCTACAGATTACCTCCTAGAAACTGAGGCAAAGAAGAGATATTTCTCTGCCTGAGGTTCAAATCTTTACCTCACAGGCTGTACCTGGCTTTTACCCAAGGCTCTTTCAGAGCAAAATATATTTGTCTGGGAATCTACTTTCAGTATAGCATTTATATAACATAACAACAGTAAAAAACAAGCCCATCTTATAAAGCCATTACATACATTTTCGTATTTTTATATCAACTTCTTCAAGATCTACCTTTATTTGTACTTCATAATAAACTTAGCTGATGGTTAGCTGAATCAGTTTTCCCTCAAACTACTCATTTGCCATCACTTTATGATATCTCTTGGCCTCATTGTTGAACATTACAGATTGTTCCTGTGAACTGAACTGTGTCCCCCACAAATTTATATTTTGAAGCCCTAACCCCATGAACAGTATGAAAAGACAAAATGATAGGATACTGAAACAGAAACTCCCCAGGTCAGTAGGGGCCCAATATGCTACTGGAGATCAGTGGAGAAATAACTCCAGAAAGAATGAAAGGATGGAGCCAAAACAAAAAGAATACCCAGCTGTGGATGTGTCTGGTGATAGAAGCAAAGTACGATGCTGTAAAGAGCAATATTGCATAGGAACCTGGAATGTCAGGTCCATAAATCAAGGCAAATTGGAAGTGGTCAAATGAGATGGCAAGAGTGAATGTCGACATTCTAGGAATTAGCGAACTAAAATGGACTGGAATAGGTGAATTTAACTCAGATGACCATTATATCTACTACTGTGGGCAGGAATCCCTCAGAAGAAATGGAGTGGCCATCATGGTCAACAAAAGAGTCCGAAATGCAGTACTTGGATGCAATCTCAAAAATGACAGAATGATCTCTGTTCGTTTCCAAGGCAAACCATTCAATGTCACAGTAATCCAAATCTATGCCCCAACCAGTAACGCCGAAGAAGCTGAAGTTGAACGATTCTATGAAGACCTACAAGACCTTTTAGAACTAACACCCAAAAAAGATGTCCTTTTCATTATAGGGGACTGGAATGCAAAAGTAGGAAGTCAAGAAACACCTGGAGTAACAGGCAAATTTGGCCTTGGAATACGGAATGAAGCAGGGCAAAGACTAACAGAGTTTTGCCAAGAAAATGCACTGGTCATAGCAAATACCCTCTTCCAACAACACAAGAGAAGACTCTATACATGGACATCACCAGATGGTCAACACCGAAATCAGATCGATTATATTCTATGCAGCCAAAGATGGAAAAGCTCTATACAATCAACAAAAACAAGACCAGGAGCTGACTGTGGCTCAGACCATGAACTCCTTATTGCCAAATTCAGACTGAAATTGAAGAAAGTAGGGAAAACTACTAGACCATTAAGGTATGACCTAAATCAAATCCCTTATGATTATACAGTGGAAGTGAGAAATAGACTTAAGGGCCTAGATCTGATAGATAGAGTGCCTGATGAACTATGGAATGAGGTTCGTCACATTGTACAGGAGACAGGGATCAAGACCATCCCCATGGAAAAGAAATGCAAAAAAGCAAAATGGCTGTCTGGGGAGGCCTTACAAATAGATGTGAAAAGAAGAGAAGCGAAAAGCAAAGGGGCAAAGGAAAGATATAAACATCTGAATGCAGAGTTCCAAAGAATAGCAAGAAGAGATAAGAAAGCCTTCTTCACTGATCAATGCAAAGAAATAGAGGAAAACAACAGAATGGGAAAGACTAGGGATCTCTTCAAGAAAATCAGAGATACCAAAGGAACATTTCATGCAAAGATGGGCTGGATAAAGGACAGAAATGGTATGGACCTAAGAGAAGCAGAAGATATTAAGAAGAGGTGGCAAGAATACACAGAAGAACTGTACAAAAAAGAGCTTCATGACCCAGATAATCATGATGATGTGATCACTGACCTAGAGCCAGACATCTTGGAATGTGAAGTCAAATGGGCCTTAGAAAGCATCACTACGAGCAAAGCTAGTGGAGGTGATGGAATTCTAGTGGAGCTATTCCAAGTCCTGAAAGATGATGCTGTGAAAGTGCTGCACTCAATATGCCAGCAAATTTGGAAAACTCAGCAGTGGCCACAAGATTGGAAAAGGTCAGTTTTCATCCCGATCCCAAAGAAAGGCAATGCCAAAGAATGCTCAAACTACCGCACAATTGCACTCATCTCACACGCTAGTAAAGTAATGCTCAAAATTCTCCAAGCCAGGCTTCAGCAATATGTGAACCGTGAACTTCCTGATGTGCAAGCTGGTATTAGAAAAGGCAGAGGAACCGGAGATCAAATTGCCAACATCCGCTGGATCATGGAAAAAGCAAGAGAGTTCCAGAAAAACATCTATTTCTGCTTTATTGACTATGCCAAAGCCTTTGACTGTGTAGATCACAATAAACGGTGGAAAATTCTGAAAGAGATGGGAATACCAGACCACCTGATCTGCCTCTTGAGAAATCTGTATGCAGGTCAGGAAGCAACAGTTAGAACTGATCATGGAACAACAGACTGGTTACAAATAGGAAAAGGAGTACGTCAAGGCTGCATATTGTCACCATGTTTATTTAACTTATATGCAAAGTACATCATGAAAAATGCTGGACTGGAAGAAACACAAGTTGGAATCAAGATTGCTGGGAGAAATATCAATAACCTCAGATATGCAGATGACACCACCCTTATGGCAGAAAGTGAAGAGGGGCTAAAAAGCCTCTTGATGAAAGTGAAAGTGGAGAGTGAAAAGGTTGGCTTAAAGCTCAACATTCAGAAAACGAAGATCATGGCATCTGGTCCCATCACTTCATGGGAAATAGATGGGGAAACAGTGCAAACAGTGTCAGAATTTATTTTTCTGGGCTCCAAAATCACTGCAGATGGTGACTGCAGCCATGAAATTAAAAGACGCTTACTCCTTGGAAGGAAAGTTACGACCAACCTAGATAGCATATTCAAAAGCAGAGACATTACTTTACCAACAAAGGTTCGCCTAGTCAAGGCTACGGTCTTTCCTGTGGTCATGTATGGATGTGAGAGCTGGACTGTGAAGAAGGCTGAGCGCCGAAGAATTGATGCTTTTGAACTGTGGTGTTGGAGAAGACTCTTGAGAGTCCCTTGGACTGCAAGAAGATCCAACCAGTCCATTCTGAAGGAGATCAATCCTGGAATTTCTTTAGAAGGAATGATGCTAAAGCTGAAACTCCAGTATTTTGGCCACCTCATGCGAAGCGTTGACTCATTGGAGAAGACTCTGATGCTGGGAGGGATTGAGGGGCAGGAGGAGAAGGGGACGACAGAGGATGAGATGGCTGGATGGCATCACTGACTCGATGGATGTGAGTCTGAACTCCGGGAGTTGGTAATGGACAGGGAGGCCTGGCGTGCTGCAATTCATGGGGTTGCAAAGTGTCGGACATGACTGAGCGATTGATCTGATCTGATTCTTTATACAAGTCAGTATTTGTCTCTGTTGCTTAACTTCTATTGTCAAATGCTCTAATATTACCAGTCAGATCAGATCAGATCAGTCGCTCAGTCGTGTCCGACTCTTTGCGACCCCATGAACCGCAGCACGCCAGGCCTCCCTGTCCATCACAAGCTCCCAGAGGTCACTCAGACTCACATCCATCGAGTCAGTGATGCCATCCAGCCATCTCATCCTCTGTCGTCCCCTTCTCCTCCTGCCCTCAATCCCTCCCAGCATCAGAGTCTTCTCCAATGAGTCAACTCTTCGCATGAGGTGGCCAAAATACTGGAGTTTCAGCTTTAGCATCATTCCTTCCAAAGAAATTCCAGGATTGATCTCCTTCAGAATGGACTGGTTGGATCTTCTTGCAGTCCAAGGGACTCTCAAGAGTCTTCTCCAACACCACAGTTCAAAAGCATCAATTCTTCGGCGCTCAGCCTTCTTCACAGTCCAGCTCTCACATCCATACATGACCACAGGAAAGACCATAGCCTTGACTAGGCGAACCTTTGTTGGTAAAGTAATGTCTCTGCTTTTGAATATGCTATCTAGGTTGGTCATAACTTTCCTTCCAAGGAGCAAGCGTCTTTTAATTTCATGGCTGCAGTCACCATCTGCAGTGATTTTGGAGCCCAGAAAAACAAAGTCTGACACTGTTTCCACTGTTTCCCCATCTATTTCCCATGCAGTGATGGGACCAGATGCCATGATCTTCGTTTTCTGAATGTTGAGCTTTAAGCCAACCTTTTCACTCTCCACTTTCACTTTCATCAAGAGGCTTTTTAGCCCCTCTTCACTTTCTGCCATAAGAGTGGTGTCATCTGCATATCTGAGGTTATTGATATTTCTCCCGGCAATCTTGATTCCAACTTGTGTTTCTTCCAGTCCAGCATTTCTCATGATGTACTCTGCATATAAGTTAAATAAACATGGTGACAATATGCAGCCTTGACGTACTCCTTTTTCTATTTGGAACCAGTCTGTTGTTCCATGACCAGTTCTAACTGTTGCTTCCTGACCTGCATACAGATTTCTTAAGAGGCAGATCAGGTGGTCTGGTATTCCCATCTCTTTCAGAATTTTCCATAGTTTATTGTGATCCACACAGTCAAAGGCTTTGGCATAGTCAATAAAGCAGAAATAGATGTTTTTCTGGAACTCTCTTGCTTTTTCCATGATCCAGCGGATGTTGGCAATTTGATCTCTGGTTCCTCTGCCTTTTCTAAAACCAGCTTGAACATCAGGAAGTTCACGGTTCACATATTGCTGAAGCCTGGCTTGGAGAATTTTGAGCATTACTTTACTAGCGTGTGAGATGAGTGCAATTGTGCAGTAGTTTGAGCACTCCTTGGCATTGCCTTTCTTTGGGATTGGGATGAAAACTGACCTTTTCCAATCTTGTGGCCACTGCTGAGTTTTCCAAATTTGCTGGCATATTGAGTGTAGCACTTTCACAGCATCATCATTCAGGACTTGGAATAGCTCCACTGGAATTCCATCACCTCCACTAGCTTTGTTCGTAGTGATGCTTTCTAAGGCCCATTTGACTTCACATTCCAAGATGTCTGGCTCTAGGTCAGTGATCACTAATATTACCACTACTGTAAATCAAACTGATATATGAACATTCCTTCTCTGGCCTCAAGCTACAAAACCATGAAGACCTAAACTAAAAACAAATAGAAAAACAAAATAAATCCCAACTATGAACCAGGGTACTATTTCATACTGCTGGTAGAAACATAAATTAGTACAGGCTCTACAGACAGCTTCCCTGGTGGCTCAGACAGTAAAGTGTCTGCCTGAAATGCACAAGACGCGGGTTCGATCCCTGGGTCATGAAGATCCCCTGGAGAAGGAAATGGCAACCCACTCCAGTATTCTTGCCTGGAGAATTCCGTGGATAGAGAAGCCTGGTGCATGCTACAGTCCATGGGTTGCACAGAGTCAGACACAACTGAACGACTTTACTTCACTACAGATAGCAATAATGAAATCTCATTGTACAAGTACACTTGACTAATTATGAAATAACATATTTCAAGTTTTTCACTGTAACATTGTTTTTAACAACTGCAAAAGAGTTCATTGGTTGGCACTGATTAAAAATAGTAAAATTACACAATGGAATATTCTTCATCTATAAAAAAAAGCATAGGAAAGCACATGCTATGAGAAGAGCTTTAGGAAATATTGCCAACTTGAGGCAGGGAAATGGTACTGAACAGAGCATATAGTCTATGAGCTAAGAAAGGGGAAAGATAACATTATAGATTAAATACATTGGAAAACTATAAAAAGAACTAACAAAACCAGTAACCTACAGAGGAGGGCATACCTAAAGGAGGAAGGAAATAGAGGGCAGATGTGGAAACATTTTTTCAATGGATAGCTTTGTACACTGTATTAAAAAAAAAAAAAAACAATCTCCAGCCAGTTAAAGAAAAATCATACCCAATTTATTTTTCACCAGTCTGTTCTGGCATACTTCCAATGATATCAGTCACCTGGATCAATAACAGTCAGTGTACATACCCTGTGGTAATTTCCACATGCTGTGCCCAATTCAATATTATTACCACTGCAGTAATGGACACCAGTTTGGGCCAACATGGCCTAGTACTCTATTTCAGATTTCCTCAAGGTTGGGCAATTGTTGGCAAGGATGACCAGTTTTGCTTTGCCTTGTCTGAACATTTTCAAAGTCGGCTTGTACCCAACTACATACATTCCCCTTTTATAACCAACTGGAGCATAGCATTGATTGACTCCAGTGACTTTTACATCTTCTTTGTGGCCACCATCTTTCCACCTTAGGAGTAGGAAGCCTCCAACCAAGAGCAGCCGCCAAGAATGGCCAGGGAGCAAGAAAGGTGTGTGCTGTATTGTTATATGAACCATGTACATAGATTATCTAACCTCCCTCACCCCCACAAAACAGAACATAAAATTCAAAAACTAATACTAGTAATTATCTCTACAAGGGGATGGGGGTGAAGGTGATGACAGACGAGGGTGACAGCAGTGGGACTGCTAGATCATATAGTAGTTCTACTTTTAATTTTTTAAGGAACCTCCATAGTGTACTCTTCAATGTACAGCTTTCAATACCCTTGTGTATATTGCCGAATGATCTTTGATAAAGATACCAAGACCACTGAAAGAAGAAACAACAGTTTCTTCAAAAATAGTGTTGGGAAAAACTGGATACTCACATGCAAAATAAAGAGGGTGGGCTCTAATCTTATACCATACCCCCAAATTAATTGAAAATGGATTAAGTTCCTAAACCTAAAGTTTAAAGTTTAGGTTAAGTTTAGGTTAAGATTAAGTTCCCAAACTATAAAACTCTAAAACAGAACACAGGGGAAAAGCTTATGATGTTTAATTTAGCAATTTTTTCTTAGATATGACAACAAAAGAACAGGAAACCAAAACAAAACTAGACAAGTGGGACTATATTGAACATAAAAATGTTGTGCATCAAGACACAATAATCAGCATGCAAAAGCAATCTACTGGAATGGGAAAAAGTACTTGCAGATCATACATCTGATTAGGTGTAATATATTAAGAATATAAAAATAACTCCTAAGACTAAACAGCAAAAAAACCCCAAAAATCTGATTAAAAAATAGGCAGAGGATCTGCACAGATGTTTTTGCAAAGAAGATATACAAATGGCGAACAAGCACAGGAAAAGATGCTCAGTGTCATTAATCATCAGAAAATGTAAATCAAAACCACAGTGAGATATCACTTGACAACTGTTAGAATGACTATAAGTACTGATGAAGATGTGGAGAAAAGGGAACCCTCCTGCACTGTGGATGGAAACGGTAAACTGGTGCAGCCACTGTGGAAAACACTATGGAGGTTCCTTAAAACATTAACAATAGAACTACCATATGATCTAGCAAACCCACTGCTGGTATATATTTGAAGGAAATGAAATCACTACTTAAAGAGATATCTATATTATCATGTTCACTGCGGTGTTATTCACAATAGCAAACATATTGTTGCTCAGTCTTTGTTGTCCAACTCTTTGCAACCCCATGGATTGCGGTACGCAATCCTGACCTATCCTGTCTCCCAGTTTGCTCAAACTCATGTCCATCAAGTCGTTGATGCCATCCAATCAGTTCATCCTCTGTTGTCCCCTTCTCCTCCTACTCTCAATCTTTCCCAACATCAGGATCTTTTGCAATGAGTTGGCTCATCACACCAGGTAGCCAAAGTACTGGAGCTTCAGCTTCAGCATCAGTCTTCTAATAAATATGGAAACAACCTAAGGGTCCATTAGCAAATGAATGAAAAAGGATGTGATATACACACACACACACATTACTTATGAAGAAAGAAGAAAATTGTGCCATTTGTAACAACTTGGATGGACCTTGAGGGCATCATGCTAACTGAAATAAGTCACATGAAGACAAATATCACTTATATGTGAAAGCTAAAACAGTCAAAGCAATATAAACACAGTAGATTGGAGCAATTACCAGGGCTTGGAGGGGTTAGGTCAAAGGGGACAATCTTCTAGCTAGAAGGTGAATAAGTTCTGGGGATCTAACATATAGAATGGTGATTACCATTAACAATAAGACATCACACAGTTGAAAGCTGCTAACAGAATAAATCTCATGTACTCAAAAAGAGGCAACAGTAATTATGTGTTGTTACTGGATTGTATGAGATCATTATATATTTTAGATATCAATTCCTTACAGATACATGATTTGCAAATACTTCCTCCTATCTTGTAGGTTGCCTTTTCATTTTGCTGATTGTTCTGTTGTTGTGCAGAAGCTTTTTGGTTTTTATTAAGTCCTATGTAGTAATTTTTGCTTTTTTTTGTCATATGTGAAAAATCGCTATCAACACCAATGTGTTTCACAAAAACTTTTCATCTAGGAGCTTTATGGTTTCAGGTCTTATGTATAAGTCTCTAACCTATTTAATTTAATTTCCTTAAGTGATGTAAGATAGGGGTCCAATTTTATTCTTTTAAGTATCCAATTCTTCCAACACCATTTACTGAAGACATGTGACATCCCTCATTGAATATTCTCACCTTCCTTGCCAAATACTGGTTGGCTATATATGAGGGGGTTATTGCCACATGCTCGATTCTGTTCCATTGGTCCACACGTCTATATTTATGCCACTATCACCCTGTTAAGAGTGCCGCACTCAATATGCCAGCAAATTTGGAAAACTCAACAATGGCCACAGGACTGGAAAAGGTCAGTTTTCATTCCAATCCCAAAGGAAATGCCAAAGAATGTTCAAACAACTGCACAATTGCACTCATTTCATGTGCCAGCAAAGAAATGCTCAAAATTATCCAAACTAGGCTTCAAGAGTACCTGAACTGAGAACTTCCAGATTTTCAAGCTGGTTTTAGAAAAGGCAGAGATCAAACTGCCAAGATCCAATTGATCATGGAAAAAGCATGAGAATTCCATAAAAACATCTACTTCTGCTTTATTGACTACGCTAAATCCTTTGACTGTGTGGATCACAATAAACTGTGGAAAATTCTTAAAAGAGATGGGAATTAGGCACCTTACCTGCTGCCTAAGAAACCTGTATGCAGATCGAGAAAAAACAGTTAGAACCAGACATAGAACAATGGACTGGTTTCAAATTGGGAAAGGAGTACGTCAAGGCTGTATATTGTCACCCTGCAGGCTACATCATGAGAAATGCCAGGTTCGCTGAAGCACAAGCAAGACTAAAGATTGCTGGGAGAAATATCAATAACCTCAGATAAGCAGATGACACCACCCTCGTGGCAAAGTGAAGAGGAACTAAAGAGCCTCTTGATGAAAGTGAAAGAACAGTGAAAAAGCTGGCTTAAAACTCAAGATTCAAAAAACTAATATGGCGTCCAGTACCATTAGTTCAGTTGAGTTCAGTTGCTCAGTTGTGTCCGACTCTGCAACCCCATGAACTGCAGCATGCCAGGCTTCCCTGTCCATCACCAACTCCCAGAGTTCACTCAAATTCATGTCCACAGAGTTGGTGATGCCATCCAGCCATCTCATCCTCTGTCGTCCCCTTCTCCTCCTGTCCCCAATCCCTCCCAGCATCAGGGTCTTTTCCAGTGAGTCAACTTTTCGCATCAAGTGGCCAAAGTATTGGAGTTTCAGCTTCAAAATCACTCCTTCCAATGAACACCCAGGACTGATCTCCATTAGGATGGACTGGTTGGATCTCCTTGCAGTCCAAGGGACTCTCAAGAGTCTTCTTCAACACCACAGTTCAAAAGCATCAATTCTTCAGTGCTCAGCTTTCTTCACAGTCCAACTCTCACATCCATACATGACCACTGGAAAAACCATAGCCTTCATGGCAAATTGATAGGGAAACAATGGAAACAGTAAGAGACTTTATTTTCTTGGGCTCCAAAATCACTGCAGATGGTGACTACAGCCATGAAATTAAAAGATGTTTGCTCCTTGGAAGAAATGCTATGACACGCCTAGACAGCATATTAAAAAGTAAAGATATTACTTTGCCTGCAAAGGTCCATCTAGTCAAAGTTATGGTTTTTCCAGTAGTCATGTATGGATGTAAGAATTGAACTATAAAGAAAGTTGAGAGCCAAAGAACTGACGCTGTTGAATTGGTGTTAGAGAAGAGTCTTGAGAGTTCCTTAGACTACAAGGAAATCAAACCAGTCAATCATAAAAGAAATCAATCCTGAATATTCATTGCAAGGACTGATGCTGAAGCTGAAGCTCCAATACTTTGGCCACCTGATGCAAAAAACTGACTCATTGGAAAAGACCTTGATGCTGGGAAAGACTGAAGGTAGGAGAAGGGGTCGACAGAGGATGAGATAGCTAGATGGCATCACTGACTCAATGGACATAAGTTTGAACAAGGTCCAGGAGTTGGTGATGGACAGGGAATCCTGGCGAGCTGCAGTCCATGGGGTCACAATGAGTCAGACACCATTAAGCCACTGAACTGAAATGACAGATTTTGGTATGGTCCATTTTCATTTTTGTTTGCTTCAAGATATTTTTCAATTTTCTTTTTGATTTCTCCTTCTTTAGCTGTTTTCTTTAAATTTCTTTCTTTTTTTCTTTTTTTTTTTTTGATCTACTGGTTGTTCAGGACTGTGTTGTTTAATTTTCACACATTTGTGAATTTTTCAATATCCTTCTGTTAATGATTTCTAGTATTATACCACTATGGTCAAAAAGAATACTTGTATGACTTTAATTTTCTTAAATCTGTTAAGACTCACTTTATGATCTAGCCTATGGTCTATCCTGGAGAACATTCTGTGTGTGCTTGAGAGGATAGAACATTCTGTGTGTGCTTGAGAAGAATATATCTTTTAGGTCCATTTGGTTTAAAGCTTGGTTGAAGTCTAATTTCCTTGTTGATAATCTAGATGATTACCCATTGTTGAAGGTGGGGTAATGATGTCCCTGAAAATTATTTTATTGTTGTCTGTTTCTCTTTCCAGACCTTTGAGCATTTAATACATTTCGTTGCTCTAAAGTTGCATATACATATGACTGTTATATCTTCTCAATGAATTGAACCCTCTATCATTATATAATGACCTTTTCTGTCTCTAATTATCATTTTTGGCTTAACATCTACTTTGTCTGACATCAGTATAGGTACCCCTGTACTCTTTTGGCTTTCACTTGTATGAAGTATCTTTTTCATCTCTTCACTCTGAGCCCATGTGTGTGTCCTCAAAGCTGAAGTGAGTCTCTGGTAAGTACCATATATTACTTTTTCTTTGTTTTTTAAATCCATTCAGCCACTCTATGCCATTTGACTGGAGAATTCAATCCATTTATATTTAGCAAAATTATTGATAGATAAGATATTACAAATTCCATCTTACAGTTTTCTGGCTGTTGTTAGTTTCTTTGTTCTCTCACTGTCTTCCTTAGTAAACTGATGGTTTTCTGTAGTGGCACATCTTTTGTGTATCTACTTTAGGTTTTTGCTTTGCTTGGTGGTTTCCAGGCTTACATAAAACACCTTATTGATGTAACAATCTATTTTATGCTGATGACAAATTTAATCACATACAAAAACTACCCTTTTACTCCCCTCTACCTTTAATGTATTTTGATGTATGGTTTACCTCTTTTTGGAGAAGGAAATGGCAACCCACTCCAATATTCATGCCTGGAAAATCCCATGGACCTAGGAGCCTGCTGCTACTGCTAAGTCACTTCAGTCGTGTCCAACTCTGTGCGACCCCATAGATGGAAGCTCACCAGGCTCCCCTGTCCCTGGGATTCTCCAGGCAAGAACACTGGAGTGGGTTGCCATTTCCTTCTCCAATGCATGAAAGTGAAAAGTGAAAGTGAAGTCGCTCAGTCGTGTCGGACTCTTAGTGACCCCAGGGACTGGAGCCTACCAGGCTCCTCCGTCCATGGGATTTTCCAGGCAAAAGTACTGGGGTGGGGTGCCATTGCCTTCCCCGAGCCTGGTGGGCTACAATCCATGGGGTCGCAAAGAGTCGGACACGACTGAGTGACTTCATTTCACTTCACTTCACTTACCTCTTTTTATATTTTATATTCATTAACAAATTATTGTAGCTACAGTTAATTTTAATATACTTGTTCTTTAATCTTATACCATCATTTTAGAGTACTAGAGTATTCTTAATTTGATTATATACTTACATTTACCAGTGTGTTGTATTTATATTTTTATACATTTTTATGTTATTTCATGTTATCATGTTAGTTGTGTGTATATTTTAATGCATTTTCATTTTATTAATTAGCATCCTCTTATTTCAGCTACAAGAACTCCTTTCAACACTTCTTTTATGGCAGAACTAGTGGTGATGAACTCCTTCAGCCTTTGTGTCTGAGAAAATCTTTATCTCTCCTTCATTTGTGAATCATGGACCAAAGAAGGAAGGTTTCTCCTGGCACTAAGCTGTGCTGTCACATGGGTGAGGGACACAGATGAAGTCAAACTGCTTTTTTCAACCTCTTCAGTATGTCCAAACATGTGTTGATATTGTTTTTGCTCCAATGGAATACTAAATCGTCTCCTCTGGAAACCTAGACTTCCACAGAAGCTCCCTCATCTGCGGGGAACAGTCTAGGTCAGTGTTCTCTGGGTGCTCCCAGACTGCAGTCAAGAGGGGCTAAAACTGGTTCACAGATCACTTGAGAGCCACAGCCAGGACCAAGGTCTGCCTGCCTACTGCCTAATGCACAGTGGGCAAGGCTCCTTCTGGGTCCCTTAATGTATGGTGATGGATCCCATAGCTGCCACAAAGACACTTTCATTTGTGGATGGATACAGGATATTTGGTGCATAGAGAGGGAAGACAAGAATGAGGGATGTGTTATGCTCATGACTAAAAAACTATTTTTAACCGTGTGAAATATTTTTTATTGAAATTTTAAAAACAAAAGGAAAAAAAAAGTCACCTAACTAAGCCTAACTACTTCTGTCCCCAGTGAGAAAGAAAAGTGTTGGTACAGAGAATTAATGCATTTTATTGTGTTCACTTCAGTGAACAAACATCTCCTATCCTCCCCTACTTTGGCCACTGCCCTACCTTGCTGGGCTTCACACCAAAATTCTTTAGGGCAGACCTTAATACTGACGCCTACATACTGATGCACACACACATTTGTCTGTGGTAATACGGCCTCTGGCCCCCTTTCCCATCCAATTGTTCTCTGGAAGTTCCTTTATTGAGATTAGTATAATCTGTCTCAACCCCTGTGCAGTGTTTCACCCTAAGAACTCTTTCTCCTAGCCTGGATTCTGTAACACCTCTTTCTACCTTTCTAACTACTCAGTCTGTCTCCAACAGTTCCCTAAAACTATATGTTACCTATGGTCCTGCCTGCCCTGACATCCCCTTTCATTCTCACTTCAATCTCCTTTAATCATTCCATCCACATTTGTGTGTGTCCCAGTTATTGTCAACTTGTCACCCCAGTATGGTTGTTCCCAGACTCAACCTCTCTCCCAACCCCCAATAAATGAATTTCCAGCTATCTTTAGTCTCTATATGATCTAACTGTCATGGCTTTTTTAAACAAATAGATCCACCCCCATACCATGCACCTGCAACATATAAAAGCAGTTTTGTAAGATTCACATTATTCACTGCCATAGATCACTTATTTTCATCTGTTTTGAGTTCTGTGATGTTTTTTAATCATTATGCATCTTTCCATTGATGGCACTGCTTCACTTCTTGGCTTGAAGCTCAACAAAGATGATCTGGCTGAGTCTACTGATTGTCTCCCTCAAAACAAATCAAGGTCTTCTGCTGGCCAAGCTGTCTTTGGCTACTGCTAATAATCTTGCCAAGTATGAGAACCTCTAAAGTGATAACACATTTCACTGCTGATTGGCCCTTGAGCAGTCAAGACTAAAACCCATCTACACCTTCCTCCAGACACCTGCCTGACCTCTCGTGTTTCTTTTGGGTATCAATGGCTCCGTTATCCACACTGACTCCAAAGCTAAATAGTCTCAGTCACAGTTGATTCCTCACTAGTCCCTCCTCCTTTTATTATAGTAAAAACATAAGATAATTTACCACCTTAACCATTTTTCAGTTCAGTCCAGTCCAGTCGCTCAGTTGTGTCTGACTCTTTGCAACCCTATGAACTGCTGTCTAGGTTGATCATAACTTTCCTTGCAAGGAGTAAGCATCTTTTAATTTCATGGCTGCAATCATTATCTGCAGTGATTTTGGAGCCCCCAAAAATAGTCTGCCACTGTTTCCCCATCTATTTCCCATGAAGTGATGGGACCGCATGCCATAATCTTTGTTTTCTGAAAGTTGAGCTTTAAGCCAACTTTTATCAAGAGGCTCTTTAGTTCTTCTTCCCTTTCTGCCATAAGAGTGGTGTCATCTGCATATTGAGGTTATTGATATTTCTTCTGGCGATCTTGATTCCAGCTTGTGCTTCATCCAGTCCAGCATTTCTCATGATGTACCCTGCATATAAGTTAAATAATCAGGGTGACAATATACAGCCTTGATATACTCCTTTTCCTATTTGGAACCAGTCTGTTGTCCCATGTCTAGTTCTAACTGTTGCTTCCTGTACTGCATACAGGTTTCTCAAGAGGCAGGTCAGGTGGTCTGGTATTCCCATCTCTTTCTGAATTTTCCACAGTTTGTTATGATCCACACAGTCAAAGGCTTTGGCATAGTCAATAAAGCAGAAATAGATGTTTTCCTGGAACTCTCTTGCTTTTTCCATGATCCAGCGGATGTTGGCAATTTGATCTCTGGTTCCTCTGCCTTTTCTAAAACAGGCTTGAACATATGGAAGTTTACGGTTCTTGTACTGTTGAAGCCTGGCTTGGAGGATTTTGAGCATTACTTTACTAGCGTGTGAGGAGTACAATTGTGTGGTAGTTTGAACATTCTTTGGCATTGCCTTTCTTTGGGATTGGAATGAAAACTGACCTTTTCCAGTCTTATGGCCATTGCTGAGTTTTCCAAATTTGCTGGCATACTGAGTGCAGCACTTTCACAGCATCATCTTTTAGAATTTGAAATAGCTCAACTGAAATTCCATCACCACCACTAGCTTTATTCGTAGTGATGCTTCCTAAGGCCCACTTGACTTCACATTCCAGGATGTCTGGCTCTAGGTAAATGATCACACCATCATGATTACCTAGGTCGTGAAGATCTTTTTTGTACAGTTCTTCTGTGTATTCTTGCCACCTCTTCTTAATATCTTCTGCTTCTTAGGCCCATACCATTTCTGTCCTTTATTGAGCCCATCTTTCCATGAAATGTTCTTGAAGAGATCTCTAGTCTTTCCCATTCTATTGCTTTCCTCAATTTCTTTGCATTGATCGCTGAGGAAGGCTTTCTTATCTCTCCTTTCTATTCTTTGGAACTCTGCATTCAAATGGGTATATCTTTCCTTTTCTGCTTTGCTTTTCATTTCTCTTCTTTTCACACCTATTTGTAAGGCCTCCTCAGAGAGCCATTTTGCTTTTTTGCATTTCTTTTTCTTGGGGATCCCTGTCTCCTGTACAATGTCATGAACCTCCATCCATAGTTCATCAGGCACTCTGTCTATCGGATGTAGTCCCTTAAATCTAGCTCTCACTTGCATTTTATAATCATAATGGATTTGATTTAGGTCATACCTGAATGTTCTAGTGGTTTTCCCCACTTTCTTCAATTTAAGTCTGAATTTGCCAATAAGGAGTTCATGATTTGAGCCACAGTCAGCTTCTGGTCTTGTTTTTGCTCACTGTATAGTCATATTTACCCACTTTTAAGTATGCATATAGTTCAGCAGTGTTATGTATGCTCACACTGTAAAATCTAAAACTGTGTACCCAGTAAACAACTCTTCTCTTCCTCCATCCCCTCCTCTCTATAACGTCTAAAATAAATTGCTTCTCAAATCCTGGGAATCCTGAATAGGAACTGTGGAAAGTCATAAGATTTAGTGATACGAGGGACCTGACCACAACTTCTGTATGAAAGAGTAATCTCTAAAATGTTCACATTCAATGGGTATCTGGCCATTGTTTGCAGACATCAGCAGAGAGCAAACCAGCCACATCGCCCTTCAGCACTCACTACAAGCTTCTTTACATTGCACTAAAATCTGTCTCCTTAATTTTTAACACTGATTCTACTTATATTCACCACAGAACAAGGTTAAGCTCTTTCTCTCATGAAATTCCCTCAAACTTTTACAGAGAACATTATATTCTCCAGAATTTTACAAATTCTTTTGACTACTCCTTGTAAAACATAGTTTCAGGTCTTCAACATCATACTGGCTCTGAATTCAGTGCTTCAATTCATCACTCTCAAAACATGTAATTGAAAATGAGCTCAATTTCATAGATATGATCTGACCTGGGTGGAAGACAATGAAATAATCACCTTACATCTTTATAGATATAATTACATTATTGATTGCTATTGAATCCACAATCAACAAAAACCCTAATATCTTTGGATTGGTTTGGCCAATAAAGCCTAATACTTGTCACAAGGGCTTCCCTGGTGGCTCAGATTGTAAAGAGTCTGCCTGCAAACTCTTTACCATGAAATCTACAAACCCAGAGACCCACGTTCGATCCCTGGTCAGGAAGTTCCCCTGGAGAAGGAAATGGCCAACCGACTCTAGTATTCTTGCCTGCAGAATCCCATGGACGGAGGAGCTTTGTTGACTACAGTTCATGGGGTCACAAAGAGTTGGACACAACTGAGCAACTTCACTTTCTTCCTTCCTTGTCATGAAGCTGAGATAAGAGTCTTCCTTTTCACTAAATGAATTGTTATTCAGATTTCTGTATCTCAGTAAGGTATAGTAAAATTGAGCAGCTACTGCACATTGGCAATACATATGCACACACTGAAATGTACCTACAAAGCTTTACCTAAAATGTAATGCTGAAGGGCAGAACATTTCAGAGTCTAGTCTGTTTTCTATACTCATATCCAGGGTCTCTCTATCTTCACTACCCTAATTCTGTTACCAACCTTACTCACGCTTTCCAGTCCTCCCACCCATATGTTAACAGATTATTCTGTTTATAGCACAGAGCTTTTACTGTGTTATTAGTGATTTGCCTCTACTAGTTTCCTCTGCCACTGAGTAAAGCCAACCAGTAATCACACTGCCATTTGACCATCAGTTCCTTCTCTCTCAAAAGAGCATGATTCCCAGCAGTATTAACTACGCTATAGCCATGCAATATACATTAAACATATATATTATACATATATAATGTACACAAGCATTCTTCCTTATATATAAGAAATCTCTTCACTCTGTAGAGCAACTGAATTTTCCTGTTTGATTCCCTCCTGCAAATAAAATAAGTTCGTCAGAAATGAGAGATAGTCACTAGGATTTATTACACCAGGTCTAAAAGGCTCAAGTCGCTCATCCCAAATTAAGCTGATGAAATCAACAATACAAGCCCAAAGTTCTTTTTGTTTTGCACCCTCTGATAAGAAACAAAGTAGTCTTCATACCTGATTTCTATACAACAAGAACCTTTTTGATCAAAATTAAATGCCATGAGAGGTTCGTATAATTCCTCTGTACTCCATCTAGGGCAGAATCCTATCTGAAAAGTGAAGTTAAGTGACTGGATAACAACAGTATGTTAAGTCCACAAACAGCTTACCTCTGAGAAAATGTTCTGGGGAAAATAAAGATATCTCTAGTCTTCATTTTCTTAATTAATACAACTAAAGTGTTAGACTAGATAACTGCTAAGTTCCCAATTAGTGCTAGCACTCCATGAGTCTTTCATTCTGAACACTATTAGTTTCTAGGGGGGAAAAAAAAATCCATATATGTATCTCCAGCAGTCCCCATTAACAATTGGTGAAACCTGAGAACAGCTAACTCATCTCAGCTAGAAAAACTGTCAACAAAGCAAAACAGACTGAGTGTAGTTAACTAGGACATAAATGAGGACTATAATAAATTTAAGAATATAAAAATGATTAATTCTTTTAAGAGCTGTCATTTAAGTCAGCAAACAATCAAGCAGTGGTGCACATCAAACGCTTTCATTATCTTCCAAAGGAAGAATTTTCTTTAGTAGTACATTAACACAGCAATAGACTCTCAATAAACAGCATCTACTCTTTATTATCAGAGAAGGCAACGGCACCCCACTCCAGTACTCTTGCCTGGAAAATCCCATGGATGGAGGAGCCTGGTGGGCTGCAGTCCATGAGGTCGCTAGGAGTCGGACATGACTGAGCGACTTCACTTTCACTTTCATGCACTGGAGAAGGAAATAGCAATCCACTCCAGTGTTCTCGCCTGGAGAATCCCAGGGGCAGGGGAGCCTGGTGGGCTGCCATTTCTGGGTCGCAGAGAGTCGGACATGACTGAAGCACATGACTGAAGCGACTTAGCAGCAGCAGCAGCAGCAGCACTCTTTATTATGCATATCACAAAGTCAAGGCTGGTGACACCATTATTAGAACCACTCTCTCAAGTTTCTTTCAAGAGGGCTGTTTCCAAAATCATGAGTTTATTTCGACAGATGTTTACCCCAAGTAGTGATTCCTAGCCTAAATTATAGGAATGGAAAAATGACTAATGCAAACTGACAGCAGAAGAAAATGTCACGGGATCAGCTTTCACAGAGAACAGAGCATAATGTGGATATACTAAAATTGAGTGTGAGTTGACTATTACTGGCTAATAAACTCCTTGGAATCAGGGGTTAAATCACACTGAACCTGTTATCATCCACAGCAGTTCAGGCACACAGATGGTAGTTTTGAAAGGACTGACTACTGGGTCTAAGCTCAGCAGCCAAGAGATGACTGGAAGAATTGGGACCAGAGAACACAGATTTATGATGAAATACAAGAGCATAAGACCAGGAAATGGTCAGCAATGGTCAGAGTTTATGGTCACCACAAAGGTTGATACCTTGGAGCTCCAAATGAGAACAAGGTTCAAAATGCCCTCGAGTTGTGTGACAAATGGGTTTATGGAAAGAAGACAGTAGTCACAAAGAGGGAGGAAGAAGAATCTTGGTAGAGACAACAGTACAGATTTTGAAGTTGCTGGCAGCAAGAGAAACAAAGTGCAGAGGGAAGGAACAACGGAGGCCTGAAGGCATAGAGAGAAAATAGGCTGCAGAGAGAGTGCTGCAGACTGACAGCGAGCCAGTGCAGAACTGAGGACGGTGACAGTGAGAGAGGAACAGTCTGGAAGTCTACCCTCCTACCCACCTTCCTGGTGAGTCACTCTCTTTAAGGGGGAGTACCACTTAAAGAAGTTTGCCCCCAACAAACAGGTATGGGAAAAATCAAAGTTTCATTTAAGATAATGGGAGAGAGGGCACACATGATAACAGATGGCATATAAAAATGCTTGATCATCGCACAAGCACAGTGGGAAGGCTAAAGTAGGGCAGTATGGGGCTCATGGACAGGCCTAGAATATACAAACAGATAATAGGGTTAAGTGCAAGGAGAATGAGAACTAAACTGAAAGCATGTCAGAAACAGGAGAACGGGACTTCTTCACAGGTAGCTTTGTTACAGAGGAATGCCAGGTTCCTCAGAGTTTCAGCTAGTTTGAAAATGATAGTAAATATTTCCCCAAAGGTCAGTTAGAATCTATATTAAGCAGCTTCTCAGATTTTTAGTGTGGTGAGTGTTTAGATGTTGGAATGACTAAGAATCTTGAATTTATTGCTTCCGTTAAATTTGTTAGAAATTCTCACAATTCAGCCACTGGTAACTTTTGTTTATCAACAAAGAAAGCTGAATAAAATTTGTATTTCAAATTAAAATCTAACTTGCAAAAGCATCTTTTACTGAGACTGTTGAAATGCACCTGAAGTTGTAAGTTCAGTTTTTATCTCCTCTATATTTTCAGTCCAGCAAACATGCTCAAAGTCTTAACGATTTGGGGAATGAATTAAATACAGACATCACTCAAAAAACATCAGAAGAGTCCACAAACCAGCATTCTCCAAACAAGTCCACACTCTTGAAGGAGATGTGAAAGTTTTCATTTTTAGGTATACAGCAAAAATAATTTCATACAGCTTTTTAGCTAAGAAAATAACCACTCAAGAACATAACAAAGGTTGATTCCAGTCCAGAACACCAGGCTTCAATACGCAGGTCATTTTGCCTGGCTGGTCTGGTGACCCTTGATTGTTCATGGTTTGAGGCTGTTCACAACCCTAGAAAATAGCATGGGCCAAGGCGTGGGGCTGGGACTGAAACCAAGGGAGGGGGGCACCAGGCTGGGCAGAGCAGACTCTTCTGCACTGCTCAGACCTCCTACCTTCTCCACCTGGTTTCCCACATTTTTTACTTTTTCTAAAGATGCTGATACTAAGAAAAACAAGCACCATTCACAGAGATTCCCATAGAATATCTTCACTCTTCTATTATACCTGCACAATTTAACTATAATGAATACAACAGAGCTCATTCCCAGTCTCCAAGAAAAGGAATGATGCAGATCTTGTGCCCAGAGCCCTGGTGGATTTTCAAAGGAAAAGATGCTCCAGTCTCAACACACAGTGATGCCTTAGATCAGAAAGTACCCTGAGGTCATGCAACTGTCTTCACTTTCCCATCTTCTCTCTCAACCTTCTTTCTCCCCTCTCCTTCTTTCCATGTATGTATGGACTTCTATATGCATTAACTTGTCTATTGCTCTTTACTTCTTCCTTTCCTTCTTTCTTGCCTGTATGTCTCAGATCCTACTTAAAAGCCTAGGAGAGGGGGAAAAAGTTAAGATTTTAACTTCCATCTATTACCATTGTTATGGAAATACCTTCACTCTCCTAGATCTATTCACATGTTCTAATTTGAATTTGAAAGCAATTTAGGTGTCTGAGTAGGCCTTCTGGACACATAAGTACTTGAATTGTAAAAATAAACGAGGAAGGGATTGAAAAATAATTATTACGGCAGAAAAAGAGAATTCTAGGTATTTTCCTGTGTTGACTCTACCTTCTGTTTGCTTAAGATAAAAACAACATTCAGATATTTTCACTATGAAGAAAAACTACTTTAGTTTAGTATTATACTGGATTATTTATTTTAGAAAGAGCATCCCAGGTGGCTCAGTGGGTAAAGAATTCTGCCTACAATGCAGGAGACATGGATTTGATCTCTGGGTTGGAAAGATCCCCTGGAGGAAGGCATGGCAACCCATTCCAGTATTCTTTCCTAGAGAATCCCATGGACAGAGGAGCCTGATGGACTACAGCCCACAGGGTTGCAAAGAGTTGGCCACGACTGAAGTGACTGAGTACACATGCACATTTTATTTTAGAAAGTTTCCTGCAGCTAGTTATCACTACACCAAAGTTATGGAAACAGCTTGACTATATGAAATTGGTCACTGCAATTTTATTTCTTTATAAGTATAAGAATTATGTAGATGAAATAATATGACTGAATTGCTCCAAAATAATACAAGAATTCAAAAATTCATCAAGCTGTAGATGTCTAATTTGCATACTTTACATGTTTACTGCTGCTGCTGCTGCTAAGTCGCTTCAGTCGTGTCCGACTCTGTGCGACCCCATAGACAGCAGCCCACCAGGCTCCTCTGTCCATGGGATTCTCCAGGCAAGAACACAAGTCTGCACTAAAAAGTTTACATAAAAAATAATAACATAGGAGAGAGAAGTCAAGAAGGCTGTAGTTACAATTTTTCATGAATTGACAACTCTCAGTGTTGGGTAGTGAGTACTATTTTATTTTTGCATGGTTGCAACTTTTAATAATAAAAGATGCTGTAAAATGTTACTTAGGAACAAGCAATTTTAAGATTCAGATGCATGGTATGAGATGCAATACATCTTTTAAAATATGACTTTGATTAAAATTATACTATGCCAAAGCCTTTGACTGTGTGGATCACAATCAACTGTGGAAAATTCTGAAAGAGATGGGAATATAAGACCACCTGATCTGCCTCTTGAGAAATTTGTATGCAGGTCAGGAAGCAACAGTTAGAACTGGACACGGAACAACAGACTGATTCCAAATAGGAAAAGGAGTACGGCAAGGCTGTATATTGTCACCCTGTTTATTTAATTTATATGCAGAGTACATCATGAGAAACGCTGGACTGGAAGAAACACAAGCTGGAATCAAGATTGCGGAGGGGAAAACATCAGTAACCTCAGATATGCAGATGATACCACCCTTATGGCAGAAAGTGAAGAGGAACTAAAAAGCCTCTCTTGATGAAGGTGAAAGTGGAGAGTGAAAAAGTTGGCTTAAAGCTCAACGTTCAGAAAACGAAGATCATGGGATCCGGTCCCATCACTTCATGGGAAATAGATGGGGTCACAGTGGAAACAGTGTCAGACTTTATTTTTCTGGGCTCCAAAATCACTACAGATGGTGACTGCAGCCATGAAATTAAAAGACGCTTACTCCTTGGAAGGAAAGTTATGACCAACCTACATAGCATATTCAAACGCAGAGACATTACTTGGCCAACAAAGGTCCATCTGGTCAAGGCTATGGTTTTTCTTGTGGTCATGTATGGATGTGAGAGTTGGACTGTGTAGACGGCTGAGCACCGAAGAATTGATGCTTTTGAACTGAGGTGTTGAAGAAGACTCTTGAGAGTCCCTTGGACTGCAAGGAGATCCAACCAGTCCATTCTGAAGGAGATCAGCCCTGGGATTTCTTTGGAAGGAATGATGCTAAAGCTGCAACTCCAGTACTTTGGCCACCTCATGCAAAGAACTGACTCATTGGAAAAGACTCTGATGCTGGGAGGGATTGGGGGCAGGAGGAGAAGGGGACGACAGAGGATGAGATGGCTGGATGGGATCACTGATTCGATGGATATGAGTCTCAGTGACCTCCGCGAGTTGGTGATGGACAGAGAGGCCCAGCGTGCTGCGATTCATGGGGTTGCAAAGAGTCGGAAACGACTGAGTGACTTATCTGATCTGATCTGATAGTGTGTAAATATGATAAATCAAATTTTATTTGTAATTTTGTTGAAAGTGATAATTTTTTCATAAAAAATTCTTGGCATAATTATGTAGAAAGAGTCTGTATACTAAGATGTAGAGGTGTTGTAATTCTAGTAGAAAATTGTTGACATTCTCTCATAAACTACAATAAATTTAAAACTGTAAAGAAGAGAAAGAAATAATAAAATATTATTGTCTTCTAAAATACAGTAAGTGAGTTGGTTCTGATGTGAGTAAAACTGAGTTCTAGCACAGCATGAGAACTATGTATGGAAATTTTTTGCATTAATCCTACTTTATTCCTTCTCTTTCCATCTCTTAAAACTCAGTAACATTTATCAAGTACGGGGGACAACTAGCAGTCCAAGAAAGATATTAACTACAGATTGCTTTATGTAGAAAAACTATCCAAAAAAAAAAAAAATGCACAAAGCCTCCTTGGCTTTCATAATATAAATCACTTAGAACAGGTGCATTATGTCTAGCAATTAACGGGTCTAATGGATTTCTATTTAGCTGAAGAACAGAATTGGTTGCACTGGAGAACACATCAATAAATACAAATTTGTGTTTGGTTTTCTTAAAATACCTCATCCCACTCAAAAGAACTATATAAATATTGCTACATGTTATATGTATTCCCCAACTTACAGAAATTACATTCTAAAAGTTTATCTGTAATTAAGTATTCTGGGACTCAGATCACATTTTCCCACTAAAACAATTTTACAAAGGGTAGTTAAGCTGATCAGGCCACCCCTGAGAAATCTATAAATTTCAAAATTACTGGACCTGGTATGGTTTACTGCAGCACTTTTTTTCACTTTTTTTACCCCAACTAACCACTTTCTACTACTATTTCTTCGATAAATGCAATAGGGATTCTAGGAATAAAGCTCCTGTCAGATACTCTGCCTTGCATGAGTCTATGTTCCTTAGTTATCAGAATAGGCAGAGTGGAGTAGAGTTTAGATGAGGGGCTTTTGCATTTGAAGGGTACAGGAAGTTGGGGCCCTACAATTTACTAAGGGGCAGTAGTCTTGGAAGGTTCTTTAGTAACTTGCTTCTACTGGGTCTCAGAGATACAGGGTGGAGATGTGGACTATATCTTTCACCAGGTTTATCATCTATAAAATGTTTTTTTTTTAATTAGAAACTTTTTAATAATCATTTTTAATATGAGTTTTTTAAATGTTTATAAACTCAGAGCTAAATAAATTATAGGTTACTCTTGTGTACTTTAGCTACACGCAAAGCTGTGACAATAATCTGCTCCGTGAGTGGACAGCCACAGGCCTCCGCCCACTATAGGGGAGAGGATGCCACCAGGAGGTCCTGAAAACCAGCATTTAATCTAAACAGAGGGCTGCCTCTAGTTGGAGTCAACATTTCTCTTATACTCACAGTCAACTAGATTTCACTGCTTTGAAAATGTTTAAGCCAAAATCACTGTAGATGGTGATTGGAGCCATGAAATTAAAAGATGTTTACTCCTTGGAAGGAAAGTTATGACCAACCTAGATAGCATATTCAAAAGCAGAGACATTACTTTGCCAACAAAGATCCGTCTAGTCAAGGTTATGGTTTTTCCAATAGTCATGTATGGATGTGAGAGTTGGACTGTGAAGAAAGCTGAGTGCCGAAAAATTGATGCTTTTGAACTGTGTTGGAGAAGACTCCTGAGAGTCCCTTGGACTGGAAGGAGATCCAACCAGTCTATTCTAAAGGAGATCAGTCCTGGGTGTTCTTTAGAAGGAATGATGCTAAACCTGAAACTCCAGTACTTTGGCCACCTCATGGGAAGAGTTGACTCATTGGAAAAGACTCTGATGTTGGGAGGGATTGGGGGCAGGAAGAAAAGGGAACGACAGAGGATGAGATGGCAGGATGGCATCACTGACCTCGATGGTCATGAGTTTGGGTGAATTCCGGGAGTTGGTGATGGACAGGGAGGCCTGGCGTGCTGCAATTCATGGGGTCGCAAAGAGTCAGACACAAGTGAGTGACTGAACTCAACTGAACTGAAGCCACAAGTTGTTTTCTTGGATACAAGAAAAGGTTGCAAAAAGCAGGGATAAAATGGGGATAAAATGACTTAATTTCATATGTAAATACTTTTTTATAATCCTATTAATTTGACAGTGTGAAAGAAAAACATAGAGATTCAATATTTGCATAAAATTACCTACTCTATCATTTAGGCCTAATACCATGTACTGCTGCTGCTGCTGCTAAGTTGCTTCAGTTGTGTCCGACTCTGTGCGACCCAGAGACAGCAGCCCACCAGGCTCCCCCACCCCTGGGATTCTCCAGGCAAGACTGGAGTGGGTTGCCATTTCCTTCTCCAATGCATGAAAGTAAAAGTGAAAGTGAAGTCGCTCAGTCGTGTCCAACACTTAGCGACCCCATGGACCACAGCCTACCAGGCTCCTCCATCCATGGGATTTTCCAGGCAAGAGTACTGGAGTGGGGTGCCATCACCTTCTCTGAATATCAGGTGCAGTTTATATTTTTCTTTAAAATTCAGAACTCTATGAGTATGCTTCAATTATGCAGTGCTATAATACCAGCATAAGATTTTAAATGTATTTTTTTAATGTGCAGATCCAAAAAATGAGACAAATTTCCAGAAATCACTATAGAATCATATTAGAAATCAAGAGTTCCAGATTCTTCCTGTCTCAAATTCAGTCAAGATTTATTCCACTTGCCTGCATAGGTGTTGGCCTTGTTTAGGAGGTCCGTGCATGCGTGCATATCAGCAAAAGCCCGGATTCCTAAGCAGTTGACAGGGTGAAGCTGAGATTCCAAAAATTCACAGCAAGTCTTCTTCACATCCTGTAACTGTAATAGACCAGCTGCTGGGAGAAGTACCTGTAACACAACAAGTGAGCATGCTTAGCTGACTGGCTAGAAATTTACTCTTCATTGTGTCTACAGAGAGCTCAGGGATTCAGCCACAGCTCAATATCTGCACCCAGACCTCAGCATCCCATAGACAAGTAATGTAACTATTATTTGCAAAAAGGATGATGCCTCCTTCCAATCTCTGTAATATCTAGGGAATCTTTCAAAGGTCTCTTCTTGGTCACAAGAATATAAGAGACATCAGATTATACTAGATTAACAATTTTTTTCATAGATCTAAACAAATGTTCCTTTGAATTTTAAAAACATAAATTATTAGGCTGCTAGGGGGTGCCATGGTTCCAGGAAAATGATTTTCTTCCCTTAGAGTAGTCATGAGAGTCAGTGATTTGTGAAGAAGGGGTGAGCACAGAGTAATAATACTGGAGTGGCTTGCCATGTCCTCCTCCAGGGGGTCTTCCTAACCCAGGAATTGAACCCAGATCTCCCACACTGCAGGCAGATTCTTTACTGTCTGAGCCACAAGGAAAGCCCACACCAAAGCTTCATCTTTTTGTTATTCCACTAAGTAACACCACAAACTACTTTCCTTAGCGGGGTACAACAATTTAAAACTCAACAGTCTAAATGCAAGTAACTTCTTTGAAATATATGTACTAAAAAAGAAAACAAAAGGAGTAATTATTTAATAATAACTTTTTAATTTATATTTTTATTTCAGTATCTCCATAAGACTATGTATTAATTAGGTTATTCTTTGGGATTTAACCAGTGTCTTCACTATAAATATGATATCCAACACAATTACTTTTCAAATAGGCCAATAATGGAAACATTTTTATTTGTACGTAAATTAGTACAATGCTATGTAAAGGATCATATTGGAAAGTCAAATTGGCAAACTTTATAAAAAAGAAGCTGGCAAATCCTTCTATAAAAGCCAAAAAGGCGGTGGTGGGGGGTGGCTATTAGAACAACAGTCAATTTTAGAAAAGGTAACCTGGGCATATTAGCATAAAAATTAAGTAAGTTCTAAGTTGCTTCAGGAACTGATTTTCATATATTACAAGCTGCAGCCCAAAGAGAAAATGAGAAAAGAGAGTAGTTTTAAATATCCTTCAAAATTTTCCTAAATGTATGCAATAAGTCCTAAATGTAGAAGAGAAAAAGTGCATCCCTGTCTTTCTGTAATACAAACTGCTTTATTTTCTTAAAGGAACCATAGCAGCTTTAACTCTTTGAGCTAAAAACTATGTGTGTGTCCACATATACAGTCAAATAGTCATGAATCAAGGATGAAGAGGATGACTTTTTGTGTTTTTTAATTCAATTCCACCAACTAAATAACTTTTCTCTGAAAATTATTAAAACAGTATTTGGTGATAATGCCTTTTCTTTCTGAATAGGAGAAATAAAGTGCAAATAACTCTGTTTATACTCAAATATGTTTATACTCAAATATGGATAGTGTGCTTCATTATGTTATGGGAATGAATCTCCATGGAAGGCTGACAATTTGCAAATGAGTTTTTCTACAGTGGTATAATTATGCTCTGAAGCAATGTAAAGTACATTACATGATGCTTAACTGTGCAGCCATTTAATTCAGCAAATACATATATTAAGAAAGTGGTCTTCTGTGTAAAATTCAATCTCTGTGAAACTTGTAAAAATGGTAATGATCACCCATCTAATCAGCATTTTCCCAGAGACAACATAGTGTAATATAGTATAATGCAAACTACTTTGTAATACAGAAAGACAGGAATCCTTGAGGGGGAAAGCAGTCAAGCAGAAGCAAGTTCACCCACACATTATTGGCGGACGTGTACATTGGTTCAATCTCCATGAACAGCAATTTGTCTATTTAATCAAAATTACAAATGCACATATCCTCAAATACAGCAATTTAACCTACAGATACACTGAAGAAAGAAAGTGAAGTTGCTCAGTCGTGTCCGACTCTTTGCGACCCCATGGACTATAGCCCGCCAGGCTCCATTGTACATGGAATTTTCCAGGCAAGAGTACTGGATTGGGTTGCCATTTCCTTCTCCAGGGGATCTTCCTGACCCAGGGATCGAACCCGGGTCTCCCACAGTGCAGACAGACGCTTTACTATCTGAGCCACCAGCGAAGCACAGATACACTAACCTATGCACAAAAGCTCACACATACACACAACATTTATTAGAGTATTATTATGGATAATAGCAGAAGTTATAAAAAAGCCTAAATGCCCACCATAAAGAGATTGGTTAAACACTGGTGTTCATTCATCTGATGGAACACTCTGTATACATTAATGAGAAAGCTATATGAATAGGACAATCTCTAAGATATACTCTTAAATGACAAAATATCAGCAACTGGTTGATACTATGCTAACATACAGGTTTCCCACGTGGCTCAGTGGTAAAGAATCCAGCTGCTATTGCAGGAGATGCGGGTTGGATCCCTGGGTTGGGAAGATCCCCTGGAAGAGGAAATGGCAACCCACTCCAGTATTCTTGCTGGGAAAATTACATGGTCAGAGGAGCCTGGCAGGCTACAGTCCATGGGATTGCCAAGAGTCAGATGCAACTGAACACACAAACACACACAGTAACCTATACATACCCACTCACATTTATATATACATCTATAAAAAAAAAGGCAGCTATAGTAGACTTTTAAAAATTTATTTTGGTTCCTCAATTTCAACTTCATGACTACCAAGACTAGACCTATCCAACAGGAGACTGAAACTCATAAAACTGTTGAATCCCAGATCTGGAAAGGATATAATAAGTCATGTAGGCCAGGGATATAAAAGTTATCTTAATTGTTGCCCACATGTCTAGAAATTCACATGTAGTTATTACGGTGGCAATACACAATATAAATGTTAGTAAAATGTAGAAAATCAATTTATATTTTCCTTTTATCAATAAATCCATCAAAATAATTCAGTTTTATCATACAATTTTACTAGGACTAAACTTCAAGAGAGAAGCAAAAAGCAAAGGAGAAAAGGAAAGATATAGCCATTTGAATGCAGAGTTCCAAAGAATAGCTGGGAGAAATAAGAAAGCCTTCCTCACTGATCAATGCAAAGAAATTGAGGAAAAGAACAGAATGGGAAAGACTAGAGATCTCTTCAAGAAAATTAGAGATACCAAGGGAACATTTCATGCAAAGATGGGCTCAATAAAGGACAGAAATGATATGGACCTAACAGAAGCAGAAGATATTAATAAGAGGTGGCAAGAATATAAAGAAGAACTGTACAAGAAAGATCTTCATGACCCAGATAATCATGATGGTGTGATCACTCATCTGGAGCCAGACACCTGGAATGTGAAGTCAAGTGGCCCTTAGGAAGCATCACTATGAACAAAGCTAGTGGTGGTGATAGCATTCCAGTTGAGCTATTTCAAATCCTAAAAGATGATGCTGTCAAAGTGCTGCACTCAATATGCCAGCAATTTTGGAAAACTCAGCAGTGGCCACAGGACTGGAAAAGGTCCGTTTTCATTCTAACCCCAAAGAAAGGCAATGCCAAAGAATGCTCAAACTACCACACCACTGCACTCATTTCACATGATAGTGAAGTAATGCTCAAAATTCTCCAAGCCAGGCTTCAGCAATA
This sequence comes from Tragelaphus eurycerus, assembly GCA_935064755.1. Taxonomy (NCBI): domain Eukaryota; kingdom Metazoa; phylum Chordata; class Mammalia; order Artiodactyla; family Bovidae; genus Tragelaphus; species Tragelaphus eurycerus. Next base: position 383,687 of record CAKXYN010000057.1, on the reverse strand, counting down.
TGTGAACCATGAACTTCCAGATATTCAAGCTGGTTTTAGAAAAGGCAGGAACCAGAGATCAAATTGCCAACATCTGTTGCTGCTGCTAAGTTGCTTCAGTCGTGTCTGACTCTGTGCGACCACATAGACGGCAGCCACCAGGCTCACCTGTCCCTGGGATTCTCCAGGCAAGAACACTGGAGTGGGTTGCCATTTCCTTCTCCAATGCATGAAAGTGAAAGTGAAGTCACTCAGTTGTGTCCAACTCTTCGAAACCCCATGGACTGCAGCCCACCAGGCTCCTCCATCCATGATATTTTCCAGGCAAGAGTACTGGAGTGGGGTGCCATTGCCTTCTCCGCCAACATCTGCTGGATCATCAAAAAAGCAAGAGTTCCAGAAAAATATTTACTTCTGCTTTATTGACTATGCCAAAGACTTTGACTGTGTGGATCACAACAAACTGTGGAAAATTCTGAAAGACATGGGAATACCAGACCATCTGACCTGCCTCTTGAGAAACCTGTATGCAGGACAGGAAGCAACAGTTAGAACTGGACATGGAACAACAGACTCATTCCAAATAGGAAAAGGAGTACATCAAGGCTATATATTGTCACCCTGCTTATTTAACATATACGCAGAGTACATCATGAGAAACGCTGGACTGGATGAAGCACAAGCTGCAATCAAAATTGCCGGGAGAAATATCAATAACCTCAGATATGCAGATGACACCACCCTTACGGCAGAAAGTGAAGAACTAAAGAGCCTCTTCATGAAAGTCAAAGAGGAGAATGAACAAGTTGGCTTAAAGCTCAACATTCAGAAAACGAAGATCATGGCATCTGGTCCCATCACTTCATGGGAAATAGATGGGGAAACGGAGGAAACAGTGACAGGATTTTATTTTTCTGGGCTCCAAAATCACTGCAGATGGTGAGTGCAGCCATGAAATTAAAACACGCTTACTCCTTGGAAGGAAAGTTATGACCAACCTAGACAGCATATTAAAAAGCAGAGACATTACTTTGCCAACAAAGGTCCATCTAGTCAAGGCTATGGTTTTTCCAGTAGTCATGTATGGATGTGAGAGTTGGACGATAAAGAAAGCTGAGTGACAAAGAATTGATGCTTTTGAACTATGGTGTTGGAGAAGACTCCTGAGAGTCCCTTGGACAGCAAAGAGATCCAACCAGTTCATCCTAAAGGTAATCAGTCATGAATATTCACTGGAAGGACTGATATTGAAGCTGAAACTCCAATACTTTGTGCATCTGATGCGAAGAGCCGACTCTTTTTTTGAAAAGACCCTGATTCTGGGAAAGACTGAAGGTGGGAGGAGAAGGGGATGACAGAAGATGAGATTGTTGCATGGCATCACTGACTCTATGGACATGAGTTTGAGTAGACTCTGGGAGTTGGTGATGGACAGAGAAGCCTGGCATGCTACGATTCATGGGGTCGCAAACAGTCAGACATGACTGAGCGACTGAACTGAACTGAATTGAATTTGTCTGATGAAGAAACTTAATCCTAGAGAGGCCAAAAGATCTGACCAAGTTCCACAGCCTGTCAGAAGAGAGCTAGTGCGTGCTGTAACTGCTTAGTCGCCAAGTCATGTCTCTTTGTAATCCCATGGACTGTAGTCGGCCAATCTTCTTTGTCAATGGGATTTTCCAGGCAAGAATACTGGAGTGAGTTGCCATTTCCTCCTACAGGGGATCTTCCCAACTCAGGAATCGAACTTGCATCTCCTGCATTGGCAGACAGGGTCTCTACTTCTGCGCCATCTGGGAATAAGGATATATTCAGATTCACTAACTCTGTGGTCTAGGATTCTTTCCACTACCTTCATACCCATTTGTAAATATAAAGTGCTTGTCTAATTTCTAAATCTGCAATACTGCTCTTTTTGGTAAAATAAAGACGATGGGCTTCCCTGGTAGCTCAGTGGTAAAGAATCTGCCTGCCAATGCAGGGGAGGTGGGTTTGATCCCTGGACCGGGAAAATCCCCTGGAGAAGGAAATGGCAACATATTCTATTATTCTTGTCTGGGAAATCCCATGGACAGGGGAGCCTGGCAGGCTATAGTCCATAGTACTGCAAAAGTATAGGACACAACCACAACAACAATAAAGATGACAATCACTTCAACTGCATTCTTGCAGTTGCTTCCATTTACTGAGTAATTACTACATCAGGCACTTGACAGGCAACAACATCTCACTGAAATGCTATGTGAACAGCTGCCAGCAGAAAGCTTCTTAGAACTTCCTGAAATTGGTTTTGTTTTGTTTTTTCAAATTTTTAACCTGTGGTTGGTTGAATCAGCAGATGTGGAACCTGAAGATATGAAGGGCCCACTGAATTAAAAGATGAATAATGACTAGGACATTTGTTCCTAATATATTTAGTGTAAAAAAATCTAATTTTTAAACAGTTCCCTTTCTGTAAGCACACATATACATGATCACAAAGACAGTACTAGAGGAATAGTCCACAATTGTTATTTGGGATTACCTCTGGTTAACAGTAGTATGGAGGCTTTTCTATTTTCTTTTGATTTCTATTTTCTAAAATTTCAATAATAAATCTGTACCATTTAAATAGTCACATTCTAATGAAAGTCAGGGAGAAACAAGTAAAGAAATGCCTTTCTGGGAACTTTCCTGGTGGTCCAGTGGTTAAGAATCCGCCTTCCAATGCAGGGGGTATGGGTTCAATCCTGAGTCTGGGAACTAAGGTCCCACATGCCATGTAGCAACAACTGAGCCTGTGAGTCCCAACTAGAGAAATGCCTGCATGTCGCAACTAAAGAATCCTGTACATAGCAACGAAGATCCTACCTGCCACAACTAAGACCCAATGCAGCCAAAGAAAGAAATGCCTTCCTGGATCTCTAGACTTCTAGCCAATCTCACAATTGAACGGGGAGTTGTTTTAGTGACTACCACACTCACCAGGGACTACCACAGTTTGGCCTGTCCTCTGAGTATTTTGAGGCTGAAAGACCTTTAGTCTTTCTCAAGCTAGTGTTTTGTAGAGCCATAAGAGGTTCTACACGTTCCGCTTCTTGTTCATATGAATAGCATCTCTTTGAGTGCTCAGAGGAACATGATAGCTGATTAAATAAACTTAACTTCATATGTCATCATTTTGTTAAGCAGAAAAAAATTTTCCATCTAGATATGTTGATTTCCAGTATATGGAGACACACAAAGCCTAAACATCTTATACTGTGGAGATGTTTTCTTTAATGAACAAAGAAGTAGGGGGAAAGCTACCAATGATTCCTGAAGACAAGTGGAACAGCAGACATGGAACACACCCGAGCCAAACAATAAGCACCCATATGACATCTTACACCAGCTGCACGTTTTAAAGTAAGAAGCTTCCATCCTACTTCACATTATCTGACAAGCCAAATTACATATAAGATGTCTCGCTTAGACAAGTACACGCCTTCTCCTTGGCTATTAGGATATGCAGTTTATTTTTAGCTTGGGCACCTACTCTATAGAGTGAAATAATTTATGTAGTCAATCTTTTAAATCCTGAGCCTTTAAGGGATGTTTATTAGAAGATACTACCACAGGATCTATAGATGTAAGATTTCCAGATGTCTGAGAATGATGCTTACATCATGCTTGCAGCTCAGTCACTGTTAACATTAGTTAGTGCACTGCCAAAAAGCAAATTTGTATTAATTTTGCAGCCATCTTATAACCATATCAGAAGAACCTGTTTGTTTAAAGTGCCAGGGCCTTGTATGCCAGGAATACTGTGAAAACAGCTATCCAAAGGGCATGAGCAGAGGGTAGAAATTATCCCCAAAGTTAAAGAAGCTGTATGTTGTTAGACTAAAAAAGCCTCATTATGAAATATAACCTATAACTTTCATTAGCATACCTCTTCTAAAATCTGGGATTTCCCTGGTCGTCCAGTAGTTAAGGTAGTGGTTAAGGTAGTTCCCCTGGTGGCTCAGATGGTAAAGCGTCTGTCTGCCTGCAATGCGGGAGACCTGGGTTTGATCACTGGGTCGGGAAGATCCCCTGAAGAAGGAAATGGCAACCCACTCCACTACTCTTGCCTGGAAAATTCCATGGACTGAAGAGCCTGGTTGGCTACAGTCCATGGGGTCGCAAAGAGTTGGACACAACTGAGCAACTTCACTTTCACTTTCTTTCTAGTGTTAAGAGTCTGCTTGCCAATGCTGGAGATACGGGTTCCATCCCCAGTCTGGGGAGATTCCACATGCAGCACCGCAACTACTGATTCTGTGTTCTAGAGTCCAGGAGGTACAACTTCTGAAGCCCACGCACCCTAGAGCCCTTGAGCCCATGCTCGGCAACAAGAGAAGCCACCACAATGAGAAGCCTGTGCATTGTAACAAAGTAAACACGTCTGGCTGCAGTAAGAAAAAGCCCATGTGCAGAAATGAAGACTCAGCACAGCTGAAAAATTAATAATAAAATTTTTAAGATAAATAAAAATTAAAATCTGCCTTTAGTCCCCAAGTTACAAGTAAGTCATCTGCCACAACTTTATTTTTGTAATTGGCTATGTGACACACCTTGCACATTTACTCACAGAAACAGTATTAAAAATAGTTAAAAACCAAAATAACAATGAACACAGTACTACTTCTTGATGGCTGTGACCTCAGGGGGCAGTAGGTGCAATGAAGGAAGAAGAAAGTTTCCTTCCTCTTTGTGGGATGTAGGCCTGGCTGGGGACAGAGTTTTGAAATAGGAAATGTTTGTCTCTGGCATCCTGCCACCTCATTCACACTGTGCTGTGTGTGTGTGTTCAGTAACTCAGTTGTGTCCAATTCTTTGCGATCCCATGGACGGTAACCTGCCAGGCTCCTTTGTCCATGAGATTCTCTAGGCAAGAATACTGGAGTGGGTTGCCATGTCCTTCTCCAGGGGTTCTTCCCCACCCAGAGATAGAAGACATGTCTCCTGTATCTCCTATATGGGAAGGTGGATTCTTTACCAGTGAGCCACCAGGGCTTCCCCTCATATGCACTGCTATGTCTCAAAGCCCTAAAGCTGGGTCACAGGCAGCCAGCTCTCTGCTCTGTGCACCCAGCTATGATTTTACACCCTAATCTGTCTTTCCTGCTAAGTGTTTCATTTCATTCTCTAAATACACCTACCTCACCTCCCAATACATCCCATACCCAAGCTTTATCCCGTGCGACAGCTACTGCCAGCAGGGTCAAAAGAAAAAACATCTTATTATTAATTCATATTTAGAGTTAATAACATATCATCTTCCAGGAAAAATTTCTTTCAGAGGCAAAAGTTTTACAAGCAGCTGACTCTTATGCAGAACATATTTGTAATTGATGTCATTTCCAGTGATATTATAAATGAAGGGGAAAGGCAAAGGGAGCACACACACACACAAAATATGGGAGCAATACAGCTTTCAGACAGAATGAAAGTTCCTCTTATACTACCCTTTTCATAGCTGCTGGCTCAAATTTACAATGAAGACAGCATCTGCCTGCAGAGTTATTGAAAAAATTTTAAAAATTGGTCAACCATTCAGCACTGCCTGACACTTGACCAGAGTAGCACATTAGCGCTGATTCAAGGCTTCTGTTCTTTGAACATTCGGTCCCATTACAATGAAATGCCACAATTTATTCTCCCTCACAAGATGACATTCTATGCCAGATCATTCACAATAAACATAAGATTGCTTTCTTTTCCTATCAAATATTCTAAAAAGATATAATCAGGGACAATTTGGAAAAAAGCAACACAATATACAAAAATAGGAAATATATTTGATACCTCACTAGTCATCAAATGAATATAAATTAAAATGAAAGCATTTTATGACTATTGATTAAAAATGATTAACATCAAACATTCAAGCCAAGGTATATAGTAAGCCTTGGCCCCTAGCTCATTTCTGCTGTCACTGTAAACTAGTCAGTTCTTTTAGAAAGGAAATAGGCAACAGTCATCAAGAGTTACCAAAAAAAATAAAAATTTAAAGTCTTTGGCCCTAAAAGTATGTTCTGGGATTCTACCTTGAGAAACAGTTCAAAAAATGAAATAGGCTCTACATCCATGAATTCTACTTTAGCATTACTTATTAGAGTATGGGGAAAAAAAACTAAAGGTTTAATAGTATGGCAATTTACTAAACTAGGCTACACTCACGTAATGAAATATTATAATCAATGACAATGAAGACTAATAATGATTGAACACACTAATATTTCTAAAATATTTGCAATAAGATATAATTATATTATAAAAGTAAATGAATATACAGCTTTAATCTACAGTCACATTAGAAAGAGTTTAATAGACATCAATTACATTTGCTTTGATCTCAAGGAACATAAGACAATGCTGAGCAAACAAAACACTGAACATTCCCACATGATTCATTTTTTCTGACACACAGTGGAATAAATAAAGAGGGTCTTCCAATGCCAGCTTGCCTTCCCGCCCTTGCATCCATCATCTGCATAATTGGCAGCTCTGGGTCTGAATCCAATCTTATCTCTAAGCAGAGAGAATGTCTTAGCTCTAATTAAGCAGCTCGATCCACTGGACATTTATTTCTGCCCACACTAATGCAGCCCTGGACACTGATGCTCTGCTCTCCAGACCCAGTTCTAGTTCACACGCCCCTCGATGCCTCTATCTAGGGCTGTTATCCCAGTGGACCCTACATTACTATGCACTGACCACTTCTCCAAGAAACTAAAATCGTGCTCAGAAGATACAGAATGGTTGTTCCCAGGTAACTTCCTCCTATCCTGCCAGGACTTCTTGCTTGTCTCAGCCTCTATTTATCACACAGGGCCAGCCTATCTTACAGGTGTTCCCTCATTATTCATCTGACTATTGTTTATCAAGCTTCTAATTAATACCAACCACTAGTCTAAGTTCCAGGGATTGGGACATGATCAGTCACCCTAGAACCTGGATTCTAAAGGGAGTGCTTACATTTAGTAGGGTCATGTGGAGTTTCCATCACTCAAGTTCTTCTGCCTTTCACAGTGGTCTCTGGATCTCAGAGTCTAAAGTTCACAGGTATGACAGCACTTAGGAGCCATAGATATTAATCCCCAATCTGTTACTGAGTTCCTGTACAACTTCAGGGGCAGAATGGAGTTATATGAAAAGAATGGAGAATGGAAACTACTCATAAGCTCCAGAGTCAGAGAACTCTGGCCTTGAAGGGTGTATGAGCAACAGACTCACTGTGTCACCCTAGATAGTCAAACCAAGGTTGCAATTATTTGATGTGTAAAAAAAGAAAAAAACAACCCTCTGTACAGGATGTTACAAAAACTAAATGAGGTCAGCATTTCAGCATTTAGCAAAGTAACTGGAACACAGAAGGCAGGTAAGCCCCTCTTCCAAAATGAGTATTTCATTCCAGTTTTCCTTTCACTACTCAGAATTAATCCACTTTAATCTCCTCTCCTTTAGTCTCTCCTCTCTAAAATCAATACAAACAAAAAAAACATGACTGCTGATCTCTCGAAAAACTGAATTATGTTTTACTCCTATAGGTCAAAATTCTCTTCTGTATCTCCATCAGATTCTCCAAGATTCTTCCTTTCAACAACCTCAGAATTTCACAAATAATTACCTGCAAAACCACAACTTAAGCTGGTTAAATCATGGCTGTGAGGCTGAGGCCTCAAGTCACTATCTAAACAAGAAAACAGGAATTGACAAGTGCCACCAGCGGGCCTCAAAAAAAATTTTTTTTTAATTAAAATAGAAACAAGTTTAAAAGGCCAAGATTATCAGTTAACTCAAAGAACAGACTATCTCTTAACATCGGGGACTAAGGACAACTCTGACTTTTCAAAGGTGCTGCATATATTTACAACTATGAATGATAATCACCAAATTAACTGCCAAATATAACTGTCAAAACAGTTTATATTCATTGTCTCTTTTGTGTGTCAGTCATCTGGCCTACAATCAATCACCCAAAGCATTATAAATACAGGATTGGGTTAAACTTTCATTCAAACGTGCTTGAAAATCGGAAAATTTTTAAGCGAAAAATGAAAATCTCAATATGATCAATTTGAGAAGTCCTTTAACAACGGTTCATTATTTTTCCACCAACAAATATTTCTTCCTTGTTCCAAAATCTGTAATGTTGATTAAAATGGGAAAGTATTTTATCTAACCATCACTGTTCAGTAGGTTCCACAAAATAGTTAATGGTGAACAATTTCACATGTGTAATACAATAAGTAAGGCCTTAAGCAAGATCTCTGTCTTAAAAAGAAAAACAACGGGGTCATGTGATGGCACAGCATGACTGGCTTATATACTACACCCTCCTCTTCCTCTCCTCCTTGCTCCTTTTGTCTATGCCTATACTCAAGCTGAAACTCCAGTATTTTGGCCACCTCATGCGAAGAGTTGACTCATTGGAGAAGACTCTGATGCTGGGAGGGATTGAGGGCAGGAGGAGAAGGGGACGACAGAGGATGAGATGGCTGGATGGCATCACTGACTCGATGAATGTGAGTCTGAGTGACCTCCGAGAGCTGGTGATGGATAGGGAGGCCTGGCGTGCTGCAGTCCATGGGGTCGCAGAGAGTCGGACACGACTGAGCGACTGATCTGATCTGATTACTTTTCCATCGTCTTTGTAAATTGTTTTATATTATTCAGAAGATCCACAAATTACCAAATTTATTTCAATGGGATTTTTTTTCAATGCTGAAGAGATTGCTAATTAAAGATTTTTTTGTTTTTCCGCTAAGTATAATGCTAAATCAAAACTCCCTCCCACATAATACACTCTTATTCCTTAAATAAATAACTCTTTTCAGGTACATGTTATTTTTCATCAGAAATTATTCTATATTCTCTCCTCTCAACTCTGTCTAAAATCAATATTCATATATATCACAACTTTGTTTCTCAAAGTCTAGACATAAGAAGAGATTCTAAGATAAAATTAAATTACTGTTGGAGAAGGAAAAGGGACAAAATAGAAGCAAACCAAAGAAAAAAATAAAAACATATAATAGGCAATTAAGTAACATCATCCATCTTAATCATAGCTTCTACCTGACCCCAAATAGCACTTAAATTGTAGCATTATTGTTAATGTTCCTTATCAGAGTGCTTTAAGTTTTCTTCATAACAGCCAAAAAACTTTAAACATATATTCATCAACATGGTGAAAGTCAAAGTGTTAGTTGCACAGTCGTGTTCAACTCTTTGGAACCCCATGGACTGTAGACCACCAGGCTCATCAGTCCATGGAATTCTCCAGGCAAGAACACTAGACTGGGTAGCCATTCTCTTCTGCAGGGGATCTTCCTGATTGAGGGATGGAACCCAGGTCTCCTGCATTGCAAGTGGATTCTTCATCATCTGAGCCACCAGGGAAGCCCTTACCTGTATACATGGAAAACTGCAATAAATACACACAACAGAATACTTGGCATATTTATAAAGAGAAACAAACTACTGGAACGTGTGCTAATATAAGTGACTGTCACAAATGTTATGTTGTGCCAAAAATGTCACCCTCAAAAGAGTACATTCTGTGTGACTCTATTTATATGAAGTTCAATAGGCAAAACTAATCAGTTATAATAGAAATCATATCACCCTAGATTCAGGGTGAGGGATTTACAGGGAAGAGGCCTGAAATTATAAATGCTCAATATCTTGATCTGGGTGTGGTATACACATTTGTTAAAACTTAGCAAACTGAAAAGTTAAAATCCATGGAATATAAGCTACAGCCCATGAAGTGGTGGAAAATGACCGCTTTAAGCAAATGCTGAGATTAACCAAAGGTCAATGGAAGGTTTTTATAAATTATGAAACACATTTAATGGAAAATAATAATCCTATCTGATAGAATCCAAAATAAGAATGTAACCCCTCCCCCAAAATCAAACATATTTACATGACCAAATTTCTACACTAGTCATTATAAAGTTAATTTAAAACAGCAGCTTATAAATACATGTTAGTGACACAAAGTAAAATAATTGTAACTTATACATCCTAGAGGAAGGCACAAGTACACTTAAACTAGAGGAGCACATTAATTTTACTAACCTGACAAGGGATTAATCATCAAGGTTCAAAAGGTAAAAAATTTTATGTAAATAATGCTAGGGTTTATAAAACCTTTGGCTTATCTCAAACCAAATATGCCAGAATCACAGATAAATTAAGAACTCCAGACTAAGCACCTAAACTGGTTTGGTGAGACAGATTCTTCCCTCACACTTGCCACATGCCTGATGCAAATATGCTATCTCTTATGTAGGCTCCATACCCAAACAAGAGGCAAAGATCAAGGAAAAAAAACCCACATGATAAGGATTTTGACTTATTTCTAATTTTTCTCACCCCTGCTCAAATTATTCAATATTGTTTATAAGATGCTAAATCATAATCAGGGTAGACTTATTTTTTATTCATCAAGATATATACCTCGTATATACCACATGAAGCTTCTTGAAACATGAACTGCAAAAGGATTCAACTGTCTTGACATCTTCAATGATTATATATTTCAGTGATATGAAGCTATAATAAATAACATACTTACTAATGCTTCTGGAGTAACTAGCTTTTCTCCAAACAAGAACTTAACAAACCACTTCAAGTGTGATGTCCATCTAGTTCTATAGGATATTCTTATAATAAAGCTTCTAGATTTTCTCAAACTAGCTGACCTCAGTGATTTTTTCCATATTAAATTGTGAATTAGGTTTTTTATCTGTTCTGTATCTTAACGTATATAGAGTAAAACATAATTTAACTGGCATGACTAAAAACTGAATGTTCTCACTAGTCAAATATTTTGATTAAAATTATGAGGCTTACGGAGTTCTAACTAAAAACACAATAAAATATAAGTAAAATCAGACTCAAGCTTCCCTGGTGACTCAGATGGTAAAGAGTCTGCCTGCAATGCAGAAGATCTGGGTTCGATCCCTGGGTTGGGAAGATCCCCTGGAGAAGGAAATACCCACTCCAGTATTCTTGCCTGAAACATCCCATGGATGGAGGAGCCTGGTGGGCTACAGTCCATGGGGATGCAAAGAGTTGGACACATCTGAGCAACTAATACATAAGCTCAAAACTCAACTGTAAGTAATTTAAAATTTTACATTTTAAATTCACCATGTTTTGCCCCTAGATAATAATAATAAACTAAAAGTATCACTATTCCAGTAAAGTGATAAAATACTAAGTTAACAGATTTCTAAGTATTAGAATGTCAGATAAATCCACTTCCATAAGACTTCCATTGCTATACCATAAACAACCACTAACCCTAAAGGTTTGATTCAATGTATTTTTACTATTTTTTAAGTGTTAACCGTGTTTTCCAAGCATATCATCTACCAAAAATCCTTTTAGGCACAAGGCACTTACTCTGTATTTCCTAAGAGAAACAGAACTTGAATGGAAAAACAGCAACGTTCTGTAGATTCTGCTATAAGTAACTCCAGCCACCATAGTCAAACCAATGGAAAAGGCTGTTATAGAAAACAGTACTACAATCAATACCAGAGTGCTATCTCCAAACTAATCCAAACATACAAGACTTGTTGGGTGGAGAGGAATCAATAGCAAATCATGAATCTTTATTTGAGGGGATCACAGATACTATATGCTGATTATAAAGAGTGAAAATACAAAGAGTAAGGGAAAGATGACACGAGCACTTTTTATACAGTGATCCCAAACAATCTCAAATGAGTTTCTCCTCAAGGACTCAAGTCCTTTTACTGCTGTCGCATTTTCTGGCTAACATCCATTGTTGTTGTTGTTTAGTCACTAAGTCTCATCTGACTCTTTTGAGACCTTGTATGTAGCCTGTCAGGCTCCTCTGTCCATGGGATTTCCCAGGCAAGAATACTGCAGTGGGTTGCCATTTACTTCAGCACGAGACCTTCCCAAACCATGTCTCCTGCATTAACAAGCAGATTCTGTACCACTGAGCCACCTAGGAAGCCTGACTAACATCATAGAGCATCTTAGTATTGTTAGAAGTGTTAGCTATGACATTTTACAGCATTTCTATGAGGTAGTGAATCATTATTAGCCTCATTTAATATCTGTACATCACACAGAAAACTTAACGCCTTACTCAAAGCCATTATTGAAGTTGATAGTGAATTCAAGATTTCAGCTTTGAATTCTAATAGGACAACTATCAAGAGTCCACTGACCCATGAAGTTTCCAGCAGAGAGTCAATCTACAGGTTCCTTATTATTTTCTAAGTTGTTCAATGATAATTTAAATATGCAGTGTTATATACTCACTAAATAATTTTATGCTAAAATGCCACTGTCAACATCTGGTAAACTATTCAGGACATGTTTTTTCACCTTGGAGATGAGCCTTCCTTTACTAAACTCCTTTGGTATTCAGGCAACTTCTACATGTGGGGCTGAGAATGGAAAATGATCATTCAATCAAAATAACTTAAGGGCAGATCTCAAACATGACTGTAACCAAGCTTACACCATGATTACGAGTATAGTTACAGTCTCTCTCAAAAGAAATTATTTTAGAAACTATTTTGACATAAGGCACATGAACAGTATGAAAAGGCAAAAAGATAGGACATTGAAAGATGAACCCAATATGCTACTGGAGATGAGTGGAGAAATAACTCCTGAAAGAATGAAGAGATGGAGCCAAAGTAAAAACAACACCCAGCTGTGGATGTGACTGGTGATAGAAGCAAGGTCCAATGCTGTAAACAGCAATACTGCATAGGAACCTGGAATGTAAGGTCCATGAATCAAGGCAAATTGGAAGTGGTCAAACAGGGAATGGCAAGAATGAATATCAACACTTTAGGAATCAGCGAACTAAAACGGACTGGAATGGGTGAATTTAACTCAGATGATCATTATATCTACTACTGTTGCCAAGAATCCCTTGGAAGAAATTGAGTAGTCATAATAGTCAACAAGAGAGTCTGAAATGCAGTACTTGGATGCAATCTCAAAAACGACAGAATGATCTCTGTTCATTTCCAAGGCAAACCATTCAATATCACAGTAATCTAAGTCTATGCCCTGACCAGTAATGCTGAAGAAGCTGAAGTTGAATGGTTCTATGAAGACCTAGAAGACCTTCTAGAACTAACACCCAAAAAAGATGTCCTTTTAATTATAGGGGACTGGAATGCAAAACTAGGGAGTCAAGAAATACCTGGAGTAACAGGCAAATTTGCCCTTGCAGTACAGAATGAGGGATTCCCTGGTGGCTCAGACGGTTAAAGCGTCTGCCTGCAATGCGGGAGACCTGGGTTCGATTCCTGGGTCGGGAAGATCCCCTGGAAAAGAAAATGGCAATCCACTCCAGCACTCTTGCCTGGAAAATCCCATGGATGGAGGAGCCTGATAGGCTACAGTTCATGGGGTTGCAAAGAGTCAGATACAACTGAAGCAAGGCAAAGGCTAGAGGAGTTTTGCCAACAGAACACCCTGGTCACAGCAAACACCCTCTTCCAACAACACAAGAGTAGACTCTACACATGGACATCATCAGATGGTCAATACTGAAATCAGACTGATTATATTCTCTGCAGACAAAGATGGAGAAATTCTAGACAGTCAGCAAAAACAAGACCGGGAGCTGACTGGCACAGACCCTGAACTCTTTATTGCCAAATTCAGACTTAAATTGAAGAAAGTAAGGAAAACCACTACACCATTCACGTATGACCTAAATCAAATCCCTTAGGATTATACAGTGGAAGTGAGAAAGAGATTCAAGGGATTAGATCTGATACACAGGGTGCCTGAAGAACTATGAATAGAGATTTGTGACACTGTACAGGAGGCAGGGATCAAGACCATCCCCAAAGAAAAGAAATGCAAAAAAGCAACATGGCTGTCTGAGAGGCCTTACAAATAGCTGTGAATAGAAGAGAGTGAAAGGCAAGGAGAAAAGGAACTATATAACCATTTGAATGCAGAGTTCCAAAGAATAGCAAGGAGAGATGAGAAAGCCTTCCTCAGCGATCAGTGCAAAGAAATAGAGGAAAACAACAGAATGGGAAAGACTAGAGACCTCTTCAAGAAAATTAGAGATACCAAGGGAATATTTCATGCAAAGATGGACTCAATAAAGGACAGAAATGGTATGGACCTAACAGAAGCAGAAGATATTAAGAAGAGGTGGCAAGAATAAACAGAAGAACTATACAAAAAAGATCTTCACGACCCAGATAATCATGATGGTGTGATCACTGACCTAGAGCCAGACATCTTGGAATGTGAAGTCAAGTGGGCCTTAGAAAGCATCACTACAAACAAAGCTAGTGGAGGTGATGGAATTCCAGTGGAGCTATTCCAAATCCTGAAAGATGATGCTGTGAAAGTGCTACACTCAATATGCCAGCAAATTCGGAAAATGCAGCAGTGGCCACGGGACTGGAAAAGCTCAGTTTTTATTCCAATCCCAAAGAAAGGCAATGCCAAAGAATGCTCAAACTACCACACAATTGCACTCATTTCACATGCTAGTTAAGTAATGTTCAAAATTCTCCAAGACAGGCTTTAACAGTACATGAACCATGAACTTCCAAATGTTCAAGCTAGTTTTAGAAAAGGCAGAGGAACCAGAGATCAAATTGCCAACATCTGCTGGATCATGGAAAAAGCAAGAGAGTTCCAGAAAAACATCTATTTCTGCTTTATTGACTATGCCAAAGCCTTTGACTGTGTGGATCACAATAAACTGTGGAACATTCTTAAAGAGATGGGAATACCAGATCACCTGACCTGCCTCTTGAGAAATTTGTGTGCAGGTCAGGAGGCAACAGTTAGACCTGGAATGGAACAACAGACTGGTTTCAAATAGGGAAAGGAGTACGTCAAGGCTGTATATTGTCACCCTTCTTATTTAACTTATATGCAGAGTACATCATGAGAAACACTGGGCTGGAAGAAGCACAAGCTGGAATCAGGATTGCCGGGAGAAATATCAATAACCTCAGATATCAGATGACACCACCCTTATGGCAGAAAGTGAAGAGGAACTAAAGAGCTTCTTGATGAAAGTGAAAGAGGAGAGTGAAAACGCTGGCTAAAGATCAACATTCAGAAAACTAAGATCATGGCATCTGGTCCCATCACTTCATGGGAAATAGATGGGGAAACGGTGGAAACAGTGACAGGACTTTATTTTTCTGGGCTCCAAAATCACTGCAGACGGTGACTGCAGCCATAAAATTAAAAGACGCTTACTCCTTTGAAGAAAAGCTATGACCAACCTAGACAGCATATTAAAAAGCAGGGACATTACTTTGCCAACAAAGGTCCATATAGTCAAAGCTATGGTTTTTCCAGTAGTCATGTATGGATGGGAGAGTTGCACTATAAAGAAAGCTGAGTGCCGAAGAATTGATGCTTTTCAACTATGGTTTTGGAGAAGACTCTTGAGTCCCTTGGACTGCAAGGAGATCCAACCAGTGCATTCTAAAGGAAATCAGTCCTGAATATTCATTGGAAGGACTGATGTTGAAGCTGAAACTCCAACACTTTGGCTACCTGATGCAAAGAGCTGACTCTTTTGAAAAGACCCTGATGCTGGGCAAGACTGAAGAAAGGAGGAGAAGGGACGACAGACTATCAGATGGTTGGATGGCATCAACGACTCAATGAAAATGAATTTGAGTAACTCTGGGAGTTGGTGATGGACAAGGATGCCTGGTGTGCTGCAATCCATGTGGTCGCAAACAGTCGGACACAACTGAGTGACTGAATGAATTAAGAAATTTTCCCAACAATTCTTAGAATGTTATTAATTGTAGAAACATTATTTAATTTCCATCTGGAGACAGATAAGAGTTCAAAAATACTAGTCCTCTGCCCTCTAGTTGGAATTTTGGCCTAAGTAAGAACTGTGGCTGGTATACCAAATTGGCCACATTTTCAAGAGTGTGAGGGTAGGAAAGACAACTACTAGAATATCAAATGTTCAGAAATGGGTTATCTGAAGAGAAGTTTTCTGGATACCACACAGGGTGGAGATACATTAGACTTGATGGCACTCAATCAATATTCCTTACTAAAAATGTATGTTTGATAGTGGGATGACAATTCATTACAGCCCTCTCTTACCCATCAGAAGTAACTCCCCTGCCCCCCGTGGCTTCTCTGTGATTCCACATTAACTACACAATCCTCTGATTACTAATGCTATCACTAGGGACCTAGATCTTAGAAGTGATGTACACTGGACACTATACACATCTATAGTCACTAGAAACACTCAATTAGCTGTAAAGTAATAGGGTGTTTAAGGTTCTCAGGACAGGAGCTTTGTCTGTTTTGCTTGGTATTGCATCGCCAATTCCTGGAACATTATCTGGCATAAAATAGATGTTCCATAGATTTTTAATGAACTATTATTGAAAACTGAAATTTATCAGAATCAATACCAGCAGTGGAAAATACAAGCAAGCTCAACACCTTAGAAGAATGAAAAGGAAAGAGCAAGTCATGCATGAACAGCAGTAAAATGGTTATTAATCCTTATATGAACTAGCCTGGTGTAGTTGCAGACTGTAAAAGGCTTAGATCTTCAACTTCAATCCTAAACTAATCCTGACCAAGACTACAAAATTTATTAGTAACCTAATCAATGAGTATGGTCGGTCATTAAACTTGCTGTTCTAAATATAGAAGGCTCCCCAACACACCCTCAGACTTACTAAGCCACGTGTGGCCCTAAAGCCCCATGCTATGCTAAGTCACTTCAGTCGTGTCCGACTCTGTGCGACCCCATAGACGGCAGTCCACCAGGCCTCCCCATCCCTGGGATTCTCCAGGCAAGAACACCGGAGTGGGTTGCCATTTCCTTCTCCAATGCATGAAAGTGAAAAGAGAAAGTGAAGTCGCTCAGTCATGTCCGACTCTTAGCGACCCCATGGACTGCAGCCTACGAGGCTCCTCCATTTTCCAGGCAAGAGCAAAGCCCCATAGGACTGAGCATAGTCCCAGATTCTAGGTTTACAGTCTGTTCCCTAATGGGAATATGGACATGACAATACCAACCTTACTTAGCTCTGGTCATAATAAATGCCTAGCCCTTACTAAGCCTCTTTCCAGACAAGCTAGAACCCAGAAGCTGCAGGCTTGAATCACTGTTCACTCACGGCAGCTCTTTCTGGATCAAAGACACTGTCATCAGTCTAACAGCAGGCATCACCCACCACAAGACCCCATTGCCATGCATCCTGTGGCACCTCATTCATAGCTGAATTTATCACTCAACCTTGAACATTTCAATTTGGAATGCATACCACTTTCAACTTAAAGAAATATTTACCGAGTACTTGCCCCTGTCCCACCCCGGATCAGCACCCTTATTCCTAGCTCCATTCATTTCTGGCTCAAACCTCAATCCAAACTGGACTTTTAATGAAGTCCCAGCATGTCTCACCTCTATATAAACCAGTTATCTAACCAAGATGTTCCACAAGCTCTTACATAGGAAAGAACAGAATCATCCCCTCTTTGCAGACAGGCTCAGAGAAGTTAAGGACTTTGAACAAGGTTACACGGTGTTTAAGTAGCAAACCCAAGATTTGAATCCAGCTTAAAGTCTATACTCTATTATGCTTTCTGTTCCCTATTCATTTTTTGTAGCATCAGGACCATAAGCACAGGCCAGAGTACTCAGCAGATATTCCATCAATGTCTGTTTAACTGATAGGATATCTTCAATGTCCATTTTAAAATAAATTTCACTCAAACAGGCTTGCACACTTCTACCTCTCCTCTCAGCTGACATGCAATTCATCAACATATGTATGTTCTTAGATCTGTTTGGGACATATGCACTTGTTACTCAAATAATTTAAACAACTATATGTAATCCAATGAAATGTGAGTGCAAAAAGAGTGCTTTTATGTGAAATCTAACTTGATTGTTTTAGAACGGTTTGATCAATATGTTACCACAAAAAAAACCTTTAATCAAATTAGACGTGTGAAGAACATCAGAGAAAGTCTATAATCCAAAGACGACTTTGCACTGAAATTTCTTTTCAAGTGTCTCAGTTCTTTTTCTAACTTTAATTTAATTTATTTATTTTTGGCCGTGCTAGGTCTTCGTTACTGTAAACAGGCTTTCTCTAGTTTTAGCGAGCAGAGGGCAGTGCACAGGTTTATCATTGCCATGGCTTATCCTGTTGCAGAAACTTTACTTTGTCAACAAAGGTCCATATAATCAAAGCTATATTTTTCCCAGTGGTCACGTATGGATGTGAGAGTTGGACCATAAAGAAAGTTGAGCACTGAAGAATTGATGCTTGTGAAGTGTGGTGTTGGAGAAGACTCTTGAGATTCCCTTGGACTTCAAGTAGATCAAACCAGTCAATCCTAAAGGAGATCAGTCCTGAATACTCACTGGAAGGACTGATGCTGAAGCTCCAAATCTTTGGCCACTTGATGCGAAGAGCTGACTTATTAGAAAGACCTTGATGCTGGGCAAGATTGCAGGCAGGAGGAGAAGATGATGACAGAGGACTAGATGGTTGGATGGCATCACCAACTCAATGGACATGAGTTTGAGCAGGCTCCGTGAGATGGTGAAGGACAGTGAAGCCTTGCCTGCTGCACTGCATGGGGTCGCAAAGAGTCAGACACGACTGAGCGACTGAACAACAACAACATCCTGTTGCAGGGCATAAGCTCGAGGGTGAGACGGCTTTGGTAGCTGTAGCAGGCGGGCTCAGCAGTTGCAGCTCACAGGCTCTGGACTGCAGGGTCAGTAGTTGCAGCACATGGGCTTAGTTGACTCATGGTACGTGGAATCTTCTCAGGCCTGGGAAGGAACCTGTGTCCCTGCACTGGCAGGCAGATTCTTAACCAGTGGACCACCAGGGAAGCCCTCAAGTTGCCCAGTTCTTGCTGTACTTTAAGAACAAGCATGTGTCTCTCTAAGCAGCTGGCTGTACTTAATTTTACAACAAAATACTGGCATAATTTGTATAGTAACATGTTTGGGGTTAAATATTTAGGGTAAACAAGTGCTCTTTAATAATTTCTCCACTTCAACAGCCTTTTTTTGATTAAGTGCTCAACTGTATCAACAGGCATCCTACCTACTGTGGAAGCCCTTCCTGTAATACCTTCTTTTCAGGAGCCCTCAAGTAAAAGGCTCGACAATGACACACCACTGACACGTCTGATCTCAAACAGACATCCTAGTCTACACCACCAAGAAAATGGACACAACAATGTTCCATTTTCTATTGCACTGCTGCTGCTGCTTCTGCTGCTGCTAAGTTCTTCAGTTGTGTCGGACTCTGTAAGACCCCATAGACTCCTTCCCCAATGCATGAAAGGAAAAGTGAAAGTGAAGTTGCTCAGTCGTGTCTGACTCTTAGCGACCCCATGGAATGTAGCCTACCAGGCTCCTCCATCCATGGGATTTTTCCAGGGAGAGTACTGGAGTGGGTTGCCATTGCCTTCTCCCTCTATTGTACTGAGGTTGTGTTAAACATTCCAATGTGTTTCTCTTTAAAAACTCTTGCTTAAATTCTGTTCCTTTTGAAAAGGGATGAGCTTTTCTGTCTCAAATAATTTCAGTTTATGTAACACACAAGTTTCATGAACTGTTTAAAACCAATCCATTCAAAATTATATCTGATGCTTCTTAAATTCTGGTGTGATAAAAGTTTTATTGTAGACAGAACCTGCAGACAAACTCTCATAATATTAATTTGGGAACAAAATCATTTACTTACATTGGCACTGTCTATTAAGAGCCTTACCTTAGTTTTTCACACTTAAATCAAGTGAAAAACTCTTTATCTACATTTAGCAAGTCAAAACAAATACCCAAAACCTGAGAAGCAAAAATGCATATAACAAAACCAAAAATTTAGCAATAAAGTGAATGCTTTTAAAAATTCAGTATCCTTTAGGATTCTTCAACATGTTAATCAACACATCAAATGAAGAATACAAAATCTTCAATAATTTGGGGGATACTAAAAGGTTTTTTTCAGTTATAAATGTGTTTTTATTTTTGAATTCACAAATTTTTTAAGTAACACTAGGATCCTGGTAGGCTCCAGTCCATAGGGTCGCTAAGAGTCAGACACGACTGAGTGACTTCACTTTCACTTTTCACTTTCATGCATTGGAGAAGGAAATGGCAACCCACTCCAGTATTCTTGCCTGGAGAATCCCAGGGACAGGGGAGCCTGGTGAGCTTCTGTCTATGGGGTCGCACAGAGTCGGACACGACTGAAGCGACTTAGCAGCAGCAGCAGCAGTAGTTAATGACAACTTAATAGGTGTTGCGTGATGCTGAACTAAATTACTTAACCCTCCTGAGCTTCCTCATTTGAAAAATGGAGTAGTAATACCTATCTACTATGCTGATGAATATCAACAAAGACATATGTAAAATGCCTAGCATACAACTGAAAATAAACCCATGTAAAAACCCTTCATACATACATACACACACACACACACACACACACAGAGTCAAGTATTTTCCATGGGGGAGATAAGGGGAGACAAAGTACAAGAATTCTCTGAACATGTATGCAAAACTCTGTGCATATATGCTTTAGTGCACTTTACCTCGGAAAAAATTCACAGTTTTTCATCAGCTTCTCAAAGATTCCATGACTCCAAAAAAGTTTAAAAGCCTTTGGCTTTATTTTCTCTGTTCCCAGATTTATAAAGTTTGTAAAATTTGATTGGATACTCTAGACACAAGTAATTTAAATTATTCAACAGCAACAACAGCAAATAAAAGTTCAACTAAGTGTGGTCATAGTAAAATATTCTCCTTTTATTTCTCTTAAAAAAATTCACTTGACTCAAATTATTAAAATAATCAAAAGCAACTACTCAAAGTCAAAATCAAAATTTGAAAACCTAAACAAAAAACAACAGCAATACCAAAAAAAAAATCAGGAAACCTTAAACAGTCAAAATTTAAAACCCTATTATTAATACTTATATAATAAAGTGACATTTATTCCTCCTTTAGAATTAATTTTTCAAACTACTTAATTCCCTCTTTCCAACTCAAAGTTAACAACCTTCACTTCAAACAGTTTTTTTTGTATATTTTAAATTTGCGTAATAAGGAGACCGTATGGTATCACAGAAGCGACCCTTAAGTAGGAATCAGAGAAACCAGGGTTATGGTCCTGCTCTGTCACCAGCAGACTCTATAAAGACAGCTGTAAAGAGTCAGTTGCTCAGCATTCTATGGCACTAGGTATGATTCTATATGAAACATGCAATCCCAAAGTAGAATACTAAGATACCTGCTATCCTAAGACTATACTTTATTACTAAAAGAGAAATTTACAAAAGGAAGTTTACCTACCTACCTGACAAAAGATATGATTCTAGGTCTCATGAGAAAATCTATCCACAACAATAAACCTTTGAATTACAGAAAGTTCTATCCCTACTGCCAGCACTTTCAAGGCAGATACACTCAGAGCAGGGCTTCTAGTTAGGACCATTGAAAACTCCAGCTTCACATTAATAAGAACACCATATACCTCCCCAGAATTGTTTCTTTCCTTAAGGTGAAAAGCATCTAGAAGAAAGAACTACAAAGTGCAGACAGACAAACATACACAAAATAGAGGAAACTGCAGTTTAGCATATCTTAATAGTTAAGCCCTTACTTTGTACTTTATTTTTAAAAATACTTGTTATGGAAAAGGTAGCTTATTTTAACCAACTTTATTTCCAAACTGACTTTTCCAAAACAAGTATTTTTCAATGGAGCGTGAAATAAGGCTTTGTATACCAAAATACCCCTACATCCCTCTTCCAAAAAACAACAAAACAATACCACCAAATACAATTCTTTGAATGTATTCCTATAAGGGTCAGCAATACACACAAAAGCAAATTAGCAGGACAAGAGGTTTTCTGAGAGGTGTGATGACTAACACTTCAGGACTGGAACGTGACAGCTATTAAAAAAAACATGAAAGGCGTTCCCAGTTCCTCACAGGCCAATGTCTTTACTGCAAGAATTACTACAAACAGCATTCAGGGCTGAATTCACACAGTCCAGTCTTCTAGGCCTAAACCATCTTTTGTAATTTTACCCAGGTGACACATTATGTGAATCAAAGAAACCAATCAGTAACTCATTTACTGAAGGCCAGATACAGGGCACAATGAGACTCTGCACTCAAACTAATACAAAGAAGGGACAAAAGAAACCCAAGATCAGGGTTCCTGTTTAAATAATGCCCCAGAATCCAGCAAATAGCATTACAGGTACAGAAAAGATCAGAATGAGATAACATGTACCAAACATTTCCTCCATGTTTAAAAAAATGTTCACAGAGCATCTGATTCACACCTTTATATATGACTTCAGGCTCAACCAAGGCTTTTCAAATGTTTTACCTTATGAATGGGACTTCCAAGCAGAGGTTTACTGAGGCTATCTAGGAAGGATCAGCAGGAGGCCTTACCACTGCCAATATTTAAAATTTAATAACACCATGTCCTAACAAGTTAAAGTGTAAAGTTTTCAGTCTCCCAACTCAAATATTCTGTGGCATATTTCACATGCCATAATTATATAGGGACATAATTACAAGGAACAAAAAAGATTTCCTATTTGTGCAAGTAGAATTTATAGAGATTATTTCTTAAGAAGTTAGCCCTAGTTCTTTTTGCTATCCTCAAAACACAGTCAATCTATTGGAAGGAGTATCGATAAATACAAACTTTTAGATGGTAGTCTGGCACGTCTATCAGAAATCAAAATATGCATGTACTTTTTGATCCAGCAATTGTATGTTGAAGAATCTACCCCATGAAATTTAATGCAAATATAAAAATGCTCATTCACAGCAACATTTTTTGTAAAGGTGAAAAATCATGTATGTTAACTAACACATGGGACATCCCACAATAGAAAGGAGCTGGACCCATATGTATTGACATACAAAGAATTTCAAGACACTTTGCTCAGTGAAAGAGCAAGTTACAGAAAAGCAAGTACAATAAAAATATACTTTTGTCAAGAAACTTGTGTACGCGCATGTGTATAACTTCACAGAAAAGTCTTAAAGATTAACCGCAAACAGAGCCTAACCTTTAAGGAAAGAAAGTAAATCACAGAGTGTAGGATGGGTAAGTACAAAGAGAAGTATAGTTTTAAACAGGGACTTTTACTTTCTACTCCACAAACACCTGTATTAAACATTTGCATCATACATATAAAACATTCATGCTTTATAGAAAGTAAGAGAGATGCAACGTCAAATTTTAGCTGAACTCTAGAATCACTAACAGAAGATGCTGAAATTGTCAAAGAAGTAAGAAGGCTCTTGGGCATCAGAAACACCCTTTACAGACTTAATCTTCCAGAAAATAATGGAAAATGTGGGCAGCACTGATCAGTACTTATGAATGAACATGTCATGTTTTCATAAAAGAACAAGCATCATTCAGAGAACTAAAGGCTTTGTGTCTTAGAACTTTAAGAAAAGATACTGAAATCAGAAGCATTATTAAAAAGCTATAATCATTCTCTTAAAAATACAGTTATAACAACAAATTCTGTTACTTTGGTACTGTTGGCTACAAAATATAGTCAGAACCTCAAAGTAGAGTTGTTTTATTTGGTAGGAATATTTAGGACTTGGAATAATGGAGGCAGCATCTCAGTAGCCCTGAGAGACTGCTCTAAGGAGGCAGGAAGGAGAGAGTCAGGCTATCTATAAGTTTGCCACAACGGGGCAGGCAGTCTGAACATCAAAAGATTACTGATAAGTAAGAAAATCCAGATATCAAGTTAAGGAATTTAGCATTCTTCTATGTAGGGAAGGTGCAAGAGTCTGAGATTACTGAAGTCATGCCTTTCATATGCATCTCAGCTATCTGGGGTCAGCATCCAGCATATTTACAGAGATCTTTTTCTCTCTCTTGAATTCCCTTGGGGCCTTCTGGTTCACACAGGAGGGCTGTAATTGCTGATGACTGCGACATCCTAAAGTTCCTTGTGCAGAGAGTGGGGCCGCTTGTCAGGAAGCTCAGGAATTCATGGCTGCTGCTTGCCAGCATCGCTTAGAAATTCACATTACAGGGCCAGAATCTCAGATAGCTGTGGCACTTTGTTTACTGATATGGCAGGAGACATTCCACTTCACAATACAAAGTATCTATGTATAGGTATGCTTTTTTGCATTAGAAAACTGTCATGTGTAAAGAACCAAATGGTATAAGCTATCACCCTTACCTGTACATTCTCTTCTGTCACCTGAATCTCTGCCGTGTAAACATAGTCAATCAGCATCCTCAGGGTCCAGCCGTCCACCTCCTTGATGCGAACTCTCTTTGCTCGGCTCTCACTCATCTCACCTAAAACATAAGGAGCATTGTTGACACTGCACCAGACACCCAGCAGGAAGACCAAGGCCAGGCAGATGGCCAGCCACTCACTGTATTCAGCAGGAAAAATGGTCAGCCCCTTCAGCAAACCTACAACATTCCCTTACCTCCCGTAAAAGCTTACCTGAAGAAACCATACAAGGTACCTCTGTTACCCACTTATACCTGAAAATTACATCATGGTGATGAATATGCCACATGTCCAACTGCATGAACTCTTAACACCTGTGGCATTATAGATTCACAGACTGATCTGTCCATGCCCTTTTTTGGTCCATGCTGTGGATAAAGAATGTCATCTGCCGTACCAGTCAACAAAGGATGTTGCAGCCATCAGTCACTGCAGGGCACCCCAGACTGTACACCATGAGGGAATTCAGAATGCGGGGGGGGGGGGGGGGAACAGGTGAAATAATATAAAATAAAGAAACTATTTCAATAAGCCCAGACTCATGTATCTTCCATACATAGAAAAGCACTAAATTGACTTGTCTGGTTTTTCATCTTTAGATGTTCCGACTACCTGTTTTTTTTATTTTTATTTATTATTTTTACAAAAACTCCTCCATATCATGGCTCCTCTCTTATTTCTTCAGATCATTCCCTCAGAAAGATCTGAGAGGCTACTACCCCCTGGGCTCCAAAAATCCAATGAATAAAACATAATCTTCAACTTCTAGTGTGTGCATTTTTTTTAGTTGACAATGCTTTAAAGCAGTTTCTTTCCCTTTTGAATTTTGACTCATGACTAAAACACAGTGTTACCCAGTCCCATCAGTTCATGGCAAATAGATGGGGAAACAATGCAAACAGTGAGACTATTTTCCTGGGCTCCAAAACCACTGCAGATGGTGACTGCAGCCATGAAATTAAAAGACACTTGCTCCCTGGAAGAAACCTAGAAGGCATAATATAAAGCAGAGACATTACTGTGCCGACAAAAGTCTATCTAGTCAAGGCTATGGTTTTTCCAGTTGTCATGTATGGATGTGAGAGCTGGACCATAAAGAAGGCTGAGGACTGAAGAATTGATGCCTTTGAACTGTGGTATTGGAGAAGACTCTTGAGAGTCCCTTGGACTGCAAGGAGATCCAACCAGTCCATCCTAAAGGAGGTCAGTCCTGAATATTCACTGGAAGTGAATTCACTGGATGCTGAAGCTGAAGCTCCAATACACTAGCCACCTGATGCAAAGAGTTAACTTGTTAGAAAAGACCCTGACACTGGGAAAGACTGAGGGCAGGAGAAGGGGACCACGGAGGGCAAGGTGGTTGGATGGCACTGCCAACTCGATGGACGTGGATTTGAGCAGCTGCGGGAGATGGTGAAGGATAGGGAGGCCTGATGTGCTGCCATCCATGGGGTCATAGAGAGTTGGACGTGACTGAGCAACTGAACAACAATTTATTACTAAAGCCGGATACCTTCTACATCACTGCACTAAAGACTTAGTACAAGACCTCCTTCCTACCACCCACTGAACTAGTTAAGCATTCACGGATCCTAAGATGCTCTCTTATGAAAACAAATGGAGAAGCAGAAAAAGAGAAGGGATTACTTCTAAACCCAGGGGACTTAGAAGCAGGCTTGGGCACACATGCATGGACATATAATGGCCCAAGAATAGGAAGACATAAGCAGTGGTGAAAGAAAACTCAGTCAAAAATGAGACAGTCTAAAAATAATGTTGAGCACGAGGGGACACCTTGGCAAAAAGGTTTAGTTCTACATTCATCAGGTTTTGATACCGTGCAGGGTCCTGTGGGGCTCCTGGTCACAAGGCCTTTTTGTCCCCCATTTCTTTCATTATAAAAACAGCCTTTATTCAGCCTCCATGACTTTCCCTGAGTTCCAATGGGAAGACTCAGATCAGATCAGATCAGTCGCTCAGTCGTGTCCGACTCTTTGCGACCCCATGAATCGCAGCACGCCAGGCCTCCCTGTCCATCACCAGCTCCTGGAGGTCACTCAGACTCACATCCCTCGAGTCAGTGATGCCATCCAGCCATCTCATCCTCTGTCGTCCCCTTCTCCTCCTGCCCTCAATCCCTCCCAGCATCAGAGTCTTTTCCAATGAGTCAACTCTTCGCATGAGGTGGCCAAAGTACTGGAGTTTCAGCTTTAGCATCATTCCTTCCAAAGAAATCCCAGGGCTGATCTCCTTCAGAATGGACTGGTTGGATCTTCTTGCAGTCCAAGGGACTCTCAAGAGTCTTCTCCAACACCACAGTTCAAAAGCATCAATTCTTCGGCGCTCAGCCTTCTTCACAGTCCAGCTCTCACATCCATACATGACCACAGGAAAGACCACAGCCTTGACTAGGCGAACCTTTGTTGGCAAAGTAATGTCTCTGCTTTCGAATATGCTATCTAGGTTGGTCATAACTTTCCTTCCAAGGAGTAAGCGTCTTTTAATTTCATGGCTGCAGTCACCATCTGCAGTGATTTTGGAGCCCAGAAAAATAAAGTCTGACACTGTTTCCACTGTTTCCCCATCTATTTCCCATGCAGTGATGGGACCAGATGTCATGATCTTCGTTTTCTGAATGTTGAGCTTTAAGCCAACCTTTTCACTCTCCACTTTCACTTTCATCAAGAGGCTTTTGAGTTCCTCTTCACTTTCTGCCATAAGAGTGGTGTCATCTGTATATCTGAGGTTATTGATATTTCTCCCGGCAATCTTGAT
The DNA here is from genome assembly GCA_935064755.1 of Tragelaphus eurycerus. Lineage (NCBI taxonomy): Eukaryota > Metazoa > Chordata > Mammalia > Artiodactyla > Bovidae > Tragelaphus > Tragelaphus eurycerus. The sequence continues at coordinate 356,593 of CAKXYN010000057.1, read as the reverse complement.
TCCAACTTGTGTTTCTTCCAGTCCAGCATTTCTCATGATGTACTCTGCATACAAGTTAAATAAACATGGTGACAATATGCAGCCTTGACGTACTCCTTTTCCTATTTGGAACCAGTCTGTTGTTCCATGACCAGTTCTAACTGTTGCTTCCTGACCTGCATACAGATTTCTTAAGAGGCAGATCAGGTGGTCTGGTATTCCCATCTCTTTCAGAATTTTCCATAGTTTATTGTGATCCACACAGTTAAAGGCTTTGGCATAGTCAATAAAGCAGAAATAGATGTTTTTCTGGAACTCTCTTGCTTTTTCCATGATCCAGCGGATGTTGGCAATTTGATCTCTGGTTCCTCTGCCTTTTCTAAAACCAGCTTGAACACCAGGAAGTTCACGGTTCACATATTGCTGAAGCCTGGCTTGGAGAATTTTGAGCATTACTTTACTAGCGTGTGAGATGAGTGCAACTGTGCGGTAGTTTGAGCACTCCTTGGCATTGCCTTTCTTTGGGATTGGGATGAAAACTGACCTTTTCCAATCTTGTGGCCACTGCTGAGTTTTCCAAATTTGCTGGCATATTGAGTGCAGCACTTTCACAGCATCATCTTTCAGGACTTGGAATAGCTCCACTGGAATTCCATCACCTCCACTAGCTTTGTTCGTAGTGATGCTTTCTAAGGCCCATTTGACTTCACATTCCAAGATGTCTGGCTCTAGGTCAGTGATCACATCATCATGATTATCTAGGTCTTGAAGCTCTTTTTTGTACAGTTCTTCTGTGTATTCTTGCCACCTCTTCTTAATATCTTCTGCTTCTGTCAAAGCCTCCAGCTCCTCCCATTTAAACCATGCAGGCCCTGTCCACGTTCCACCCCTGCCTCACCATCTAGTCTCCTCTCTGCCACTTCCAGTCTTAATTTATAAAAGGAAAGAACTTGTATAGTTCTCCACACATATCCAGCAACTTCCTACCTTAATGTCTTTGTCAAGCTTCATCATCCATCTCCTCTATGCCCTCATTCTCCAGGCTAACTCCCACAGAGTCTTCAAGACTCAGCTGGAACCTCTCCAAGTAGGCTTATCCACTGATGACCCAAGGCTAGGTTAGGCTCTTACCCTAGGTTATCTCCTACAAATCCATTGTCATACTAATATCTGGTTCTCCCCACCTGGATTCTTAAGCCTCTTGAGAGTACAGATAATATCTTTCTTACCTCTGTATCCCACAATACCTGACCTATGGTAGATATCCAATAAGTAATGGCTGGATAAATAAATGACTAGAAAAGTGAAAAGTAAAACAAGTGCCAATTTGAAGTGTAGCACTTAGTTGTCTTACGGGGAAGGCAATGGCACCCCACCCCAGTACTCTTGCCTGGAAAATCCCATGGACGGAAGAGCCTGGTGGGCTCCAGTTCATGGGGTCGCTAAGAGTCAGACACGACTGGGCGACTTCGCTTTCACTTTTCACTTTCATGCATTGGAGAAAGAAATGGCAACCCACTCTAGTATTCTTGCCTGGAGAATCCCAGGGACAGAGGAGCCTGGTGGGCTGCCCTCTATGGGATCACACAGAGTAGGACACGACTGAAGTGACTTAGCAGCAGCAGCAGCAGCAGTTGTCTTTAACTTCATTTGAAAAATTTTGTTAGCTTGTATTGTGTATTGCAACCCACTCCAATATTCTTGCCTGGAGAATCCCATGGACAGAGGAGCCCTGCAGGCTACAGTCTATGGGGCTGCAAAAGTCAGACATGACTAAGCACATACAGTACAGTACAGTATTGTGTATTGTATATGTGCTATCATATCAGCATGCATTTTCAAAACATTAAAATTGGTGAGTTATTGTATAGCCATTTTAATACTGAAAAAAAGGAATACTTTCAGCATATTATTGCAACTGAAATACAACTAAAAATGCAACTAAAAAAAAAGAAATTTTCGCAATGTTTACAGAAGGTGTTATGACTCAGCAAATATATCAAAAGTGATTCGTGAAGTTTTGTGCTGGAAGTTTCTCACTGGACTATGTCTCACAGTTGGGTAGACCAGTTGAAATTGATCGAGACATTAACTGAACACAATCAATGTTATGTCACATGGGAGATAATCAATATACTCAAAAATATCCAACCTAAGCACTGAAAACCATTTGCACCAGCTTCATTATATTAATTTTTTAATGTCTGGGTCCCACATAGTTAAGTGGAAAAAAAAAAAAACCTTCTTGGCAATATTTCCACCTGCAATTCTCTACTGAAATGTAACAAAAACATTCGAACTTTAAAACAAATTGTGTTGAGTGATGAAAAGTGGATAATGTACAAGAATGTGGAATGGAAGAGATCATAGGGCAAGAGAAATGAACCACTACTAACCACGCCAAAGGCCAATGTTCATCCAAAGAAGATGATGCTGTGTATATGGTAGGATAGAAAGAGAATCCTCTATTATGAGCTCCTTGGAGAAAACCAAATGATTAATTCCAACAAGTACTGTTTCCAACTAGACGGGAAAGTAAAAGCAACACTCAAAGAAAAGCATTTGGAATTAGTCAATAGAAAATGCATAATCTTCCATCAGGATAATCTTCCATCAGGATACTAATATATAAGCATGTATTTCTTTGATGACCAGGCAAAAACTGTTACAGCTTGACTGAGAATTTCTGATTCATCTGCCATATTCATCAGATATTGCACCTTCAGATGTCCATTTATTTTAGTCTTTACAAAATTTTCTTAATTAAAAAAATTTCAACTCCCTGGAAGACTGTAAAAGGTATCTGGAACAGTTCTTCACTCAAAAAGATAAAAAGTTTCATGAAGATGGAATTGTGAAGTTGTCTGAGAAATGGCAGAGGATAATGGAACAAAAAGTTCCAGAGACTAGCAAGGAGAGATAAGAAAGCCTTTTTAAGTGAAAAATGCAAAGAAATAGATGAAAACAAAAGAATGGGAAAGACTAGAGCTCTCTTTAAGAAAATTAGAAATACCAACCAAGAGAACATTTCATGAAAAGGTAAACACAATAAAGAACAACAACAGTATGGACCTAACAGAAGCAGAAGATATTAAGAAGAGGTGGGAAGACTACAGAGAAGAACTATACAAAAAAGATCTTGATGGCCCAGATAACCATGAAGGTGTGAACACTCACTTAGAGCCAGACACCCTGGAATGCGAAGTCAAGTGGGCCTTAGGAAGCATCACTACAAACAAAGCTAGTGGAAGTAACGGAATTCCAGCTGAGCTATTTCAAATCCTAAAAGATGATGCTGTAAAAGTACTGCACTCAATATGTCAGCAAATTTGGAAAACTCAGCAGTGGCCACAGGACTGGAAAAGATCAGTTTTCATTCCAATCCCAAAGAAAGGCAATGCCAAAGAATGCTCAAACTACTGTACGATTGCATTCATCTCACACGCTAGTAAAGTAATGCTCAAAATTCTCCAAGCCAGGCGTCAGCAATATGTGAATTGTGAACTTCTTGATGTTCAAGCTGGTTTTAGGAAAGGCAGAGGAACCAGAAATCAAATTGCCAACATCCGCTGGATCATGGAAAAAGCAAGAGAGTTCCAGAAAAACATCTATTTCTGCTTTATTGACTATGCCAAAGCCTTTAACTGTGTGGATCACAATCAACTGTGGAAAATTCTGAAAGAGATGGGAATATAAGACCACCTGATCTGCCTCTTGAGAAATTTGTATGCAGGTCAGGAAGCAACAGTTAGAACTGGACATGGATCAACAGACTGGTTCCAAATAGGAAAAGGAGTACGTCAAGGCTGTATATTGTCACCATGTTTATTTAACCTATATGCAGAGTACATCATGAGAAACGCTGGACTGGAAGAAACACAAGCTGGAATCAAGATTGCCGGGAGAAATATCAATAACCTCAGATATGCAGATGACACCACCCTTATGGCAGAAAGTGAAGAGGAACTAAAAAGCCTCTTGATGAAAGTGAAAGTGGAGAGTGAAAAAGTTGGCTTAAAGCTCAACATTCAGAAAACGAAGATCATGGGATCCGGTCCCATCACTTCATGGGAAATAAATGGGGAAACAGTGGAAACAGTATCAGACTTTATTTTTCTGGGCTCCAAAATCACTGTAGACGGTGACTCCAGCCATGAAATTAAAAGACGCTTACTCCTTGGAAGGAAAGTTATGACCAACCTAGATAGTATATTCAAAAGCAGAGACATTACTTTGCCAACAAAGGTTCATCTAGTCAAGGCTATGGTTTTTCCTCTGGTCATGTATGGATGTGAGAGTTGTACTGTGAAGAAGGCTGAGCGCCGAAGAATTGATGCTTTTGAACTGTGGTGTTGGAGAAGACTCTTGAGAGTCCCTTGGACTGCAAGGAGATCCAACCAGTCCATTCTGAAGGAGATCAGCCCTGGGTGTTCTTTGGAAGGAATGATGCTAAAGCTGAAAATCCAGTACTTTGGCTACCTCATGCGAAGAGGTGACTCATTGGAAAAGACTCTGATGCTGGGAGGGATTGGGGGCAGGAGGAGAAGGGGACGACAGAGGATGAGATGGCTGGATGGCATCACTGACTCGATGGACATGAGTCTGGGTGAACTCCGGGAGTTGGTGATGGTCAGCAAGGCCTGGCGTGCTGCAATTCATGGGGTCGCAAAGAGTTGGACACGACTGAGCGATTGAACTGAACTGAACTGAACTGAAGGGGAGTTCTCTGTCATATGCAGACTAAAGTCATATGCACTTTATGTGCAATACCATATTTAATGTTCTTCACAGCAGTCAGCAATATAAGACACTGTTTTCTCTCTATCTAACCCTTCTTCCTTTCCCCAAAGACTAGGATAACACTCAGCACACGGAAGGTGCTCAATGAGTACTCCTTGATGAAGGAAAGCACAAATCTTAAGACAAATATAACAAGCTTGCAACTTTTAAAAAAACTCACAATTTACACAAATGATAATCTCTCTTTCTATTCTAATTTATCTTATTAAATGATGTTCAATGTGACAAAAGAAAATGATCAAAAAGCACTCCCCAAGAAGAAGAATGAAAATAATTTTCTATTTTGGACTAGATTTCAGATATTTTAGCCTGTGGCACAAAATAAGCCTCAAATATACGTGTTAAGGAAAAGGGCATTCTCAATGTCACTTCTGTACACAAGCAAATAATTTTAAAACACAAAAACCCAGGATTTCCCTGGTGGTCTAGCAGTTAAGACTTCATACTTTCACTACAGTGGGCATGGGTTCGATCCCTGGTCATGGAACAAAGATCTCGCATGCCACCATCAACCAAAACAAAACAATCAAAAAAAGATAGATAAATGAATAAAAACACAAGAAATCAATTTGATATATTCTTTTTCAAGTAACAGTTAAACAACCTGGCCTTACTCTAAACTTCACAAAAGAAAAACCAGTGATACATCACAGAATTACTTTTCACTTCCCTTCTTCTACCAGAATACTTGGAACTAAGAAGAGTAATAGAATTCTTTTTTAGGTGATATAATTTGAATGAAACTTTTACTGAGAGTTTAAGGGAGATGAAATACAAGGGCCAAAAAGAGTATCTGCAGAGTCCCCATTTCCAAATAGGCAAATCACAAGGATCAAGAGGAGTACAGGGTAGCCCTGTGCCACTGCAGACATGTCTGTGTATAGCAGATCAATGAGCCAGAGGACTCAAACATCACAGCGCGTAATAGCATGGAAGCATGCCAAGGTCTACTTGTGGGCCTCCTCATATTTTTTATGAAAGATAATATAAATACAGTAAGACTTCAGACAGGAAAAGAGACAAACAATGGGTTCATAGTCTAGCAAATCTTAAATATATGTACACTAAACCCACCAGACCAAATCTCCATGTCTTATTTTACCTAATCTCTGCCAAACTGCTATTTAGTGGATTCAAAAGAAGAAAATAAACAAAGATTGCCAGAAAGGTAAATAATATCTACTACCAAAGAACCATAAAATTCTAGCCTACCAAGTACATGAAAAGATGCTCAACATCATTAGTCATTAGGGAAGTGCAAATGAAACTATAAGAGATGCCACTTCACATCCGTTAGAAGGACCACAATTGGAAAAAAAAAAAAAGAGTAACAAATGTTGGTAAGGAAGTAGAAAAATGGAAACACTTATACATAATGTAGGAATGTAAAATGATGCAGTCACTTGGGGAAATAATATAGCAATTTTTAAAAAGTTAAATATAAATTTACCACATAACCAGCCATTCTACACATATGTATGTATCACCATGAGAAATAAAAATTTGTGTCCATACAAAGAACTACACGTCAATGTTCATAGCAGCATTAGCCATAACTGCTAGAAACTGGAAACATTCTAAATGTCCATCAGCTGGTAAATATATAGTCAAAATTTGCTGTTTTCATACAATGGAATCTACTTAGCAATAAACAGGAACAATCTGATGATATATACTACGACATGGATGAGTCTCAAAAATATTACGTAGGGACTAAAATGCTATAAAGTTGATTCATGGTGATGGCAGTACTACTGAGCAAATTTATTAAAAATCACTGAAAATTACAATGTAAAATATGCCTCAATAAAATTGTACAAGTCACAATCAAGGTACTCAATTCATATTTTATATATGCTAGAAATTAACATAATATTCCCATTTTGCACCTTGGCATAACAATCTAAGATTTGACCAAGTATTCTCAGGCAGAAACAGGCTGAAGTGCAAGAAATACCCAGCTACCAGTTAACTGAGACATTAGGAATACTTATAGAATCAAAACATCTTCAGGGTCCTATCCCTATCACTAGGCATAATTCAAAAACTGCATGTCAACTAAAATATGAAGAGGTGAGAATCTTTAGGTTAAAAAAAAAAAAGGAAGGATGAAAGAAAGAAAGAAATGAGGGAAGCTAAAATGTAGTTTAGATTAAAAAGTAAACAGGGAAGAAAAACAGATACATAATGAGATCTCCCATCCCCAGCATCCATGTCTATGGATGTCAAAGGCTCAGGGAGTTTGGAGACTCTTAAATGTTATCTTTTGAAGGGAAAGAAAACTAACTCTGATCTTGTAATTTTAAATTAATCATTACATTTTGTAACTGGAAAATAAAATATTTATCAAAAGAAGTCTACTTTAAGACATTTTCAATCTTTTACCCTTAAAACAACCTTTAGGAATTGAGGGTAAAAAATAATAATGATAACCATGAAAATGCCAATATTAATTGAACATTTTCTATGTGCCAAATAAAGGACAAACATACATGATCTCATATAATCTTTATAAGAATCCTAGGAAGTGATATTATTATCCTCATTTTCCAAAAGGGAAAACTGAGGCCAAAACTAAAGAAGAGACTAATGATCCCAGATTCAGTAATTCTAACAAGGACTCGAAGGAAGGCACTTTACTAGGGAACTCCTAAATTAGGCCAACACAATGCGGATTAAATACTCCTTTTACAAACCGAGAAATTCTGTTTGGAAAAAGTCTCCAGGAGTAATAAATAAGACGGTCACTGAAGTGAAATTAGGACATAAAAATGTGACTAGTCCCTCTATAACTTTTCTAATCAGCCTCAGTTAAAGGTACCATCTTGCCCAATATGGCTCACAACCCCTCTACTGTCTTTCCTACATTTGTCTTTTTTATAATTAATTAATTTTATTTATTTATTTATTTTGGCTGAGCTGGGTCTTTGTTACAATGGGCTTCTTGTTGTCGCGGCTCCTCTTGTTGCAGAGCACAGGCTCTAGGTGTGTGAGCTCCAGTAGTTACAGTGCATGGGCTCAGCAGTTGCAACACACGAGCCCTAGAGTGTGGGCTCGGGAGCTGTGGTGTTGAGGTGTCATTGCAACATATAGAATCATTCCAGACCAGGGATCAAATCCGTGTTCCCTGAACTGGCAGGCAGATCTTAACCACTGGGCCACCAGGAAGTCCCCTTTCTTACATTCTTGATTATTTAACTCAGTTCAGGAACAACAAAAATGTAACAGGCTGAAAAATGAGGTGGTTTCCAGAGTCCTCACTACTCTCAAAACACCAAGCCTATTCTCTCCACATTGCCTCTGCACTTTTTTTATGTGTATAAACCCTTTGTACTCATTACATTTCAGGAAATGTCAGATCCCCATCTCTCAACACTGCCCACCATAGTCCTCACTATCTGTATCACTGCTCTGAACAGATCTTCCACAAACTATTATGTATTTAAAGTGTGCACATCTATTAATACATGCCATGCTGTTAGTCTGCTTGGATTGTTCAATGCTTGCACCTTGACCCCTCTAATAAACCATCCTTTGACAAAAAGCAAAAAACCATAGTGTACAACTCATTTTTCCAATGATATTAATAAATTACTGGTACAAAAAGTGTGCTAATTTTGTTTATTACCCCTTGAAGTATCTAGCAAAATGTTAGGCATACTTAAGTTTCTAAAGTATGAATAGATTTACATTTGTGCTTTTTTTCTATAACTATGTATTTACAAGCATTTGTTTGTTCTATCAATAATCTAAGATTATAAGCTCATTGTTGGAAAAGATAATAACTTTATTTTCTTGAAGAGTACTATACTGGATGTTTAGATTTTGTTTTCTTAAGAATGAAGTTAAGGGAGGATGTGGCCAGGTGGCAGAGTAGGAAGACCTGGAGCTCACCAGCTCCTACAGACACACCAAATTACAACTACTCACAGAGCAACTATAAATTAATGACCTGAAAACTAGCAGATATCTCCCACATAAAGACATAGAGAAGGAACCACAATAAGAAGGGTAGAAGGGACAATTACAAGACCTAGTCAAGATCTAACTCACCTGAATGAGCAACTCACAAACAAGAGTATAATCACAATTACAGAAGTTCTCCCCAAAGAGCAAGGGTCCCGAGCTCCACATCAGGGTCCCCAGCCCAGGAATCCTACACCAAGCAGACAAGCCACTGCAACATCTGGTGTTGAAGGCTAGAAGGGCCTGCGTGCAGGAGAACAAGAGGGCTGTAGGAAACAGACTCAGCTGTTTCAGGGATGTGCAGAATCTCATACACTCAGAGACGAAGGACAGAAGCAGTAGTTTGAAAGAAGCCTGGTTTAGACCTACATACTGATCTTAGAGAGGCTCCCAAGAGGCAAGAGATCACCCTGAGGGCACCAATGCTAGTGGCAACCATTCTGGGGATGTCATTCTACCACAAGGACAATGGTGCTGGCAATGCCATTTTGGGATCCACTCTACAAACTATTAGCTCCAGGGGCTTATCTGCACACCAGCAAGCTGGCAGCAGCCCTGTGCCCCAACCAGGGTCATGCAGACAGCCTCATGGGAAGCCGACCCCAACCTCCAGCCTGACTACAGCCACTCTGCAGGGCACAGTCTTGCAGCCAACCAGGCCAGGAGCCAGGAATCTGCCTACCAGACTGCCCACAGTACTCTTCCCACCACAAAAGAAGGAGTCATACGGTCCATATAGGGGGCACCCTAAGAACATATAGCTCTGAAATAGGAGGGGAGCAAGCTACTGGGCCCTACAGGATGTCAACTATATAAGGCCACTTCTCCAAGATCCAGAAATATAACCAACTTACCTGAAAAATACAGAAAATTGGCCAAAATAAGGAGAGAGCAAAATATGCTCTACACAAAGGAATAAGACAAAACTTCAGAAAAAGAACTAAAAGAAATGGAGGCAGGCAAACGACCTGATAAAGAGTTCTCATTAATGATCATTAAGATGCTCCATGAATGTGGGAGAAGAATTAGATGAACACAGTGAGAATTTTAAGAGAGTTAGAAAATATAAAAATAAACCAAACAGACGTGAAGATAAAATACCCAGAAAAAAGAAACTGGAAGTAAAAGTATTTTAGATGATACAGAGAAGTATAATAGCAACATGGAAGACAGAGTAGTGGAAATCATCCAAGGTGAACAGGAAAAAAAAAAAAATAAGAATTTGAAAAAAATGAGAGTAGTTTAAGAGACTTCAAGCATACTAACATTCGTATTATAGGGGTACCAGAAAAAGACAGAAAAGGGCAGAGAAGTTACATGAAGAAATAATAGGTGAAACTTCCTTAATCTAGGGAAGGAAATAAACATTCAGTGAGAGGAAGCAAAGAATAGCAAACAAGAGGAACTTAAAGAGGTCCACATCACAACACATTGTAATTAAAATGTCAAAAATTAAAGATAAAGAGAAAATCTTAAAAAGCAGCAAGAGAACACCCCAGACTGTCAGCTGACTCTTCAGCTGGAACTTTAGCAGGCCAGGAGGAGTGCCATGATATTCCAAGTGATGAAACAATAAAATCTACACCACAAATGTTCTACGTGCAAGGCTCTCGTTCAGATTTGAAGGAGAAGAGGAAGAGTATTCCAAATGAGCAAAAGCTAAGAGAGTTCAGTACCACCAAACCAGCTTTATAAGAAATGAATTCAAGGAATTTCTCTAAGTGAAAAAGACAGACTCCAAACAGAAACATGAAAATCCTCACATGTAAAGGCAAACAAATAGTAAAAGTAGTAGATAAACAACTTAAAAGCTAGAAGGAAGGTAAAAAGGCAAAAATAGTAAAATCATTTATAGCTACAATAAATAGTTAAGGGGTATACAAACAAAAAGATGTAAAATATGACATAAAAACATTAAATAAAGGGATGTAGAAATAAAAATGCAGGGCTGTTACAATGCATTAGAACTGTAGAGATCTTCAATTTGAAATAATCACATATATACATGTACAGGTTGTTATATATGAACCTTATAGTAATAACAAAAGAGAATCATCAGGGATTCCCTGGTGACTTAGTGGTAAAGAGCCTGCCTGCCAATGATGGAGACATGGGTTTGATCTCTGGGCCAGGAAGAGACCTCATATGCTGTAAAACCACCCCACATGAGCCACAACTGCTAAGCCCACTTGCCGCAACACCTGAAGCCTGCATGCCCTAAAGCCCGTGCCCTGCCACAAGAGAAACCACTGCAATGAGAAGACCTCTCACAACAATTAAGAGCAGACCTCACTCGCTGCAACGAGAGAAAAGTACACATAGCAGAAAAGACCAACCACAGCAAACCAAACAAATTAATAAAAAATCTTTTAAAAGTAATTAAATTACGATATTTTAATAGGAATATTAAAGAAAAAGGAACAAAAGAGAACCATAAAAATGACCAGAAAACAATGAACAAAATGGCAAGAACTACATATATATAAATAGTTTAAATGAAAATAAACAAAACTGCTCCAATCAAAAGATAGAATGGCTGAACAGATTTAAAAAATAAAGCCTACCTGTATGTTTCCCAGGTGATACTAGTAGTAAAGAACCTGCCTGCCAATGCAGAGACGTGGGTCCAATCCCTGGGTCAGGAAGATCCCCTGGGGGAGAACATGGTAACCCACTCCAGTATTCTGGCCTGGAGAATCCCCATGGACAGAGGAGCCAAGAAGTCTACAGTCCACAGGGTCATACAGAGTCAGACACAACTAAAGCAACTTACCACACACATATGCAACCTACAAAAGACTTACTTCAGATCTAAAGATACACCCAGACTAACAGTGAAGAGATGGAAAAAATATTCCACATAAATACAAAATGAAAAGAAAGCTGGGGTGGCAGATGTATATCAGACAGGACAGACTTTAAAACAAAGATGTTATCAAGAGACAAAGACAGGTATTACCTAACGATCAAGGGATCAATCCAAGAAGATATAACAACTGTAAATGTATATACACCCAACATGCCTGCCTGCATGCTAAGTCACTTCAATCATGTTTGACTCAGTGCGAGCTTATGCACTGTAGCCCACCAGGCTCCTTGGTTCATGGGATTCTCAAGGTAAGAATACTGGAGTGGGTCGCCATGCCCTTATCCAGGGGATCTTCCCAACCCAGGGATTGAATGTGCACCTCTAATGTCTCCTGCACGGGCTTCTTTACCAGTAGTGCCACCTGGGAAACCCAACACAGGAGTACCTAAATAAATTAAGCCAACAGGATTACAATAATAGTAGGGGACTTTTAACACCCCATTTATATCTACAGACATCATCTGGAAAAAATATCAATAAGGAAACACTAGCGTTAAATAACACATTCGACTAGATAAATTTTCTATGTATATACAGAATATGGGCTTCCCTGGTAGCTCAGATGCTGAAGAATCTGCCTGTAACACAAGAGACCTGGGTTTAATCAGAACGTAAGCAAAAAGCAGCAGAATACACATTCAAGTGCACAAAGAACATTCTCCAGGATATGTTGCCACAAAACAAATCTGAATAAATTTGAGATGACAGAAATCATATCAGTAGTATGAGAAGAAAAATCAGTAAGAAAAAAATGAAAAAGCACAAACACGTGCAGCCTAAACAATATGCCATAAACAATAGGCCACTGAACAACCAAAAGGACACTGAAGAAATCAAAAAGAAATAAAAATCTGGAGACAAATTAAAATGAAACACAGTCCAAATATGACACAATAATCCAAAGTCTATGGAACACAGCAAAAGCAGTTCTAAGAGGAAAGTTTGCAGTCATACGAGCCTACTTCAGGAAATAAAAAAAATCTCAAAGCAATCTAACCTTATACCCAAAGGAACTGGAAAAATTAAAATAAACAAAATCTAAAGTTAGTAGAAGGAAAGAAATAATTAATATCAGAGCAAAAATAAATAAAGACTAAAAACCAGAAAAGATCAATGAAAGAGGTAGTTCTTTGAAAAGATACACAAAATTAATAACTCTTTAGCCAGACTCATAAGATAGGGCCCAAATAAACATTGAGAAATTATAGGTGAAACCACAAAAATACAAAAGATCATTAGAGATTACTGTGAACAAGTATACATCAACAAAATGGGCAATTTAAAATAGACGTATTCCAAGCAATATACAATCTCCAAAGATAATCAGGAAGACACATAAAATATGAAGACTGGTTACCAGTAATGAAACTGAATCAATAATTGTGAAAATCACCAACAAAGAAAAATCCAGGACCAATAGGTGATATTCTATCAAACATTTAAAGAGTTAATACCAACTCAAACTATGCCTAAAAACTGAAGACAAAGGAACACTCTGGAATGCATTCTGTAAGATCAGCATCACCCTACCGAAACAGGCAAAAACACCACCCCAAAAATAAAATTACAGGCCAGTACCATTGATGAGCACAGGTGCAAAAACTCTCAAAATATTAGTAAACTGAATTCAACAATGCACCAAAAGAATCATATACCATATCAAGTAGACTTTATCCTAGAGACATATGATTAATGATGATTTAATACTCCACAAATACTCCAATCAATGAGATATACCACTTTAACACACTAAGGAATAAAAATGATATGATCATATCAATAGATGCACAAAAAGCTATTGATAAAATTCAATATCCATTTATGATAAAAAAAAAACTCTCTAGAAAGTGAGCACAATATATATATTGTGAACCTACCTCAATATAATAAGGCCATATATGACAAGCCCACAGTTATCATACTCAATGGTGAAAAGCTGAGAGCATTTCTTCTAAAATCAGGAACAAGACAATGATGTCCACTCTTGCCACTTTTATCCAACATAGTTTTGGAAGTTCTACCCACAGCAAACAGAGAAGAAAAATAAATAAAAGGAATCTAAATTGGAAAAGAAGAAGTAAAACTGTCAATGTTTGCAGAGGACATGACCATATATAGAAAATCCTTATAATGCTACCCAAAACTATCAGAACTAATTTAATACATAAACTCAGTAAAGATCTAGAATAAAAATGTAATATTCAGAAACATGCTGTGTTTCTATACACTAATAACAAACTATCAGAAAGAGAAATTGATCACATTTACAATTGCATCCAAAAGAATAAAATACCTTGGAATAAATACAACCAAAGAGGCAAAAAACTTGTACTTTGAAAGCTATAAGACATGGATGAAAGAAACTAAAGACAACAAAAGCAAACGGAAAGAATACTATGCTCATGGATTGGTTAGGTTAAAATGATCATAAATCCTAAAGGTAATCTGTAGATTCAATGCAATCCCTATGAAAATACCCATGATACTTTTCACAGAACTAGAACAAATAATTCTAAAATTTGTCTGGAAACATCCCAAATATCCAAAACAATCTTAAGAAAGGAATGTTCCCTAACTTTAAATAAATTATATTACAAAGGTACAGTAATCAAAATAGTCTGGTATTAGTACAAAAAAGAAAAACACATGGGTCAATATAACTAAATAGAGAGTACAGAAAAAAATCAAAATTTAAATGGTCAATTAATCTCCAACAAAGAAGGCAATAGGGAATAGACAGTGTCTTCAATAAACGATGCTGGGAAAAGTGGACAGCTACATGCAAAAGAATCCAACTGGATTGCTTTCTAATATCATGCACAAAAATAAACTCAAAATGGATTAAAGACTTAATGTAAGACCTGAAACCATAAAATTCCTAGAGGAAAGCATAGACAGTACGATCAAAGTAATATTTATTGGATTTCTCTCCTCAGGGAAGAGCAACAAAAGCAAAAATTTACACATGGGACTACACGAAACTAAGAAGCTTTTGCAGAGCGAAAACTATCAACAGCTAGGAAGACAGCCTACCAAGTGAAAGAAAGTATTTCCAAATGAACCATCCAATAAGGAGTTTCCATCCAAATTAAACAAAAAAACTCATACAACTGAACATCAAAAATAAAAATGGGCAGAGTACTTGTACAGACATTGCTCCAAAGAAGACATACAGATGGCCAACAGACATATGAAAAGGTAGTCAGCATCACTAATAACCAGGGAAATGCAAATCAAAATCAGAATAAGATCTATATCATACCTGTCAGAATGGCTATTTTCAAGAAGTTAACAAATAAGAAATATTGGTGAAGATGTAAAGAAAAACCCTTGTGCACTGTTTGCAGGACTGTAAACTAGTACAACCACTGTGGAAAACAGTATGCAGGTGCCTCAAAAAATTAAAAATGCAACTACCATATGATTCACCAATTCCACTTTCTTCACACCTGAAGAAAACAAAGACAGTAACTGGAAAAATATGTGCACCTCTACATTTATTGCAGCACTGCTTACAATAGCCAACATATAAAAGCAACCTGTGTCCATTGACAGATAAAAGGATAAAGAATATGTGGTATATATACAATGAAATATGAATAGGCATAAAAAAGAATGAAATCTTACCATTTGCAACAACATGGATATACCTAGAGGATATCATGCTAAGTGAAATAAGTCAAACAGAGACTACAAATACTACATGATTTCATATGTGAAATCAAAGATAACAAAACAAACAAAATAAAGTGAAAACAGAATCAACAAACACAGAGAACAAACGGGTGACTGACACAAGTGGAAAGGGGGACAATTAGGTGAGTAGTTAAGTGATACAAACCTATAATTAGGAAAAGAATAAAGTCATGGGGATGTAATACACAACATAAAGACAGTGATACTACAGTGATTCTGTATGGGGATACGTGGCTAAAGGACTCATACAGTGATCATCTGACCATTTCATAAAGCATGCAAATGCCAAATCATTAAACAGTGTTCTTAAAACAAAATACTGTACATCAACTGTATTTTTTTAAAGGGTTTAAAGACAGAAAAATGAATTTAATGGCTTCTAGTGTGGCATTAGTAAACTACTTTTTTTCTCTGAAATACTAAAATTATTCTATGTATTTTTATAACTAATTATCCACTCTATTTTCTTATATTGCCGAATCAAAAGGCATTTACTAAACATTTATTTGTTCACTATAAACAGTGATGAGGCAAATGTGAAAATCCTTTGAAGAAATGCAGAAGAGTAAAAGCAATTTACTTTTGTCAAAATAAGAAAGTGCTAAAAGCTCTTATAAACTGCAAGGAGGCAAACTTAGCCAATATATGCAAATATAAATGCAAAAGGGGGAGGCTGAGCATAAAATTGTACTTGTATGTAATATACACACGTATGTACACAACATGGTAACAATAATGAAAAACAAAGATGAAGAGTAATTTAAAACAAAACAACAGCATTTTCTTCTACTACAATGCTTAATTTCATAACAATAAAATGTTAATAAGAAAAGAAAATGTGGGACTTCCCTGGTGGCACAGTGGTAAGAACCTGCCTGTCAATGCAGAGGACAAGGGTTTGATCCCTGGTGCGGGAAGATTCCACATGTTATGGAGCAACTAAGCCCATGTGCCACAACTACTGAGTTTATGCCCTAAAGCCTGCAAGCTGCACCCACTGAGCCTGTGTGCCACGACTACTGAAGCCTGCGTGTCTAGAGCCTGTGCTTTGCAACCAGAGAAGCCATCACAATGAGACGCCCGTCACTGCAATGAGAGCAGCCCCTTCTCACCACAACCAGAGAAAGTCCTCGTGAAGCAAGGAAGACTGAGTGCAGCCAAAAACAAGTAAATATAAAAAAAGAAAATGTGGAAAGAAAAGCCCAAATCTGTATAAATTTTATAAACGTCCATAACCAAAACATTTCATACCTGTAAACATGGCATGAAAGTAAGGACTACAGGCAGCCAGCACCACTCTATGAGCAGAAATTTCCATGTCTTCGGCCACAATCGTGACATCACACAGCAAATTCTGACTGTTTACGAGAGAGAGAGAGAGAAAATTTAAATGATAACAACAGTAAATGTATTGAAAATCCTATGCAAAACTTTTACAGTGAAGCCCCAATTTTCTGAAGACTTAACTAAAAATTGCCATCCTTAAAAATGAGTTCCCAAACATGAAGCACAAATAAAACAGCCATGACATAGGCCAACATGGCTTTGCCCTCACTCAGAATTTTGCTTTTGTTATTTCAACCTAATGAAAGTTACTGGCAGCAAATTATTAATGGAGTATGAAGGAGAATTTGTTTATATTAAGACCTGCATCAGCAGAAGTGGCAGATGGTGGTATGACACTGAGACAAGACAAAATAAAACACACACAGAAAACTAAATTGGGTCAAAGTACCAAAACTACAGAGACACAGGAAATGTCCTGGGTCATGAAGCAAAGGTAAAGTTACATTCAACTACTTGCTGCATCAAAGGCATTTGAGCATTTGAAGTTTAATTTAATCAGAACATTTTCCAGTGCAAAACATCTAATTCTTCAAAGTCAGAAAATATTACCATAAAATTAAAAAGCATTTTGTTATCTTAAAAGTTATTCAGTACATATAATTACCCTTCCAGTTCTAAAATATCCATTTTAATGGATATGCATTTTAATGCATTCAAAAACATGCAGTAAACACTTTTCACAAGCTATGTAAGCTGCTAGATGAAACGTTCCAGTGAAATAAGAATGTCACAGAGTATCTTTTTGGGAAAAAACTTTGCTGGCACTAATTTCAGAAAAAAGGACTCCACCAACCTTACTGGCAATCACGTCATTAATGACTGAAACAAAGTGTGATGAGCCCAAAGTCCTTTCTGCACCTCACATATCCTGACACTGAATTCATGAGTATAGTGTACCTAGGTGACACTGGGCCTCCTGCTCAACTACCCCCATTCCCCACAGGGGTACCTACCAGCTTCTGCAATTTCTAATAGTTTAAAAGAAACATTTTCACAGGAGTCTAACCCAGTCTTTGAGCGTTCCATTTCCCACACCACTTTCAAACTTCTTTCCGTGCTGTGCGGTGTGCGCTCAGTCAATTCAGTCATTTTCAACTCTTTGCAACCCTATGGACTATAGCCCACCAGGCTTCTCTGACCATGGGATTATCTCAGCAAGAACAGTGGAGTGGGTTGCCATTTCCTCCTCCAGGGGATCTTTCCAATCCAGGGATCTAACCTGCGTCTCCTACGGTTCCTGAATTGGCAGGTGGATTCCTTACCACTGAGCCACCTGGGAAGCCCTATTTCTGTGGAGTTCACACCAAAACTTCTGAAGATCCTACTGGTACTCACATTCCCTCCAAGTCTAGAAGAAACTGTAAGAAAAGGGGCCAAGCCAGCCGCAGTGAGCACAGCATCCCAGTGATAAGCTCACTGTGTCTTGTAAACTGAAGCATGGGTTATGATGAGACATAAGGCAAGTTGCCTGTTAGGCTCCAGAGGTGGCACATCACTCTGAAATTCCTCCAGATCAATGTGGAAAACTGACAAAGTCCACAGTACACTCTGAGCAGTTGAAACTCTGCAATTCTATGAATTCCATGGGTTCTCAAGAAAGCAAGAAGAAGTCAGTGGTTTTTCAGGAAGATGTTATGCAGGAGCTCCATTCACATGTATAATTTCACTTAGACCCTATCAATATCTTATGCTGCTGCTGCTGCTAAGTCACGTCCAACTCTTAGTGACCCCATGGGCTGCAGCCTACCAGGCTCCTCTGTCCATGGGATTTTCCAGGCAAGAGTACTGGAGTGGGCTGCCAGTGCCTTCTCTAATCAATATCTTATGAGGTCCATGCTATTGTAATTTATACCCTTAAAATGTATAGCTGGGGAAACCAAGGTAAAGATGAATAAGCAGTCTAAAGTCACCACTAGTGGCAATGCCAGGATTCAAATCTAAGGAGTCTGGTTTACAAAACCATCTAAAGCTACGTGATTTTAAGACCTGTTAAAGCTTGAATAAAACAGGGAATAGAAAGTATAAACAACAGCCATTTTTTATTAAACATACTGTACACCAGATACGATGCAGAATTCTATGTATAGTTTACAAAAGGCCCAGTTTTAGTGGGTTTTTAGCACTACCACTACAAAATTAGTTAGAAAAGTCAAATTCAACAAAGCACTGAAAGATCTTCTCTGCCATTAAGGAGACTAGCAGAAAGGTCTGACAATGCAAGGATTACAGAACAAAGTAGAAAGTGTCAGAGTAAAGACGCTAGGAGAACAGGGGAGCATCTAAATCGGACTCGGGGTCAGAGAAGGCACCCTGCAGCTACTGCACTTAGCTGAGTTCTAATCACAGATAAGTGTTACCTGGATGGAGAGGAGCAAGAGAATCTCACACAGAGAGAAGAGCAGATGCTACTGGACGGAGATCTGAAATAGCAAAGTACAACGGGGAGTGTGGCACAAAAAGAGCATGTGAGAAGAAGAGGGATGCTGGGGTGAGCAGAGCCATCCAGGTTTCCCACCATAACCATCTCCACACAGCTCAAACGTGAGTCAACTGCATCTTTATGTCTCTTTTCCTTTTGTCAATAATCCTTCCTAGTGCTCTAGTTTCAAGATGGAACTTAAATGGAATTACACTGAACACCTCAAAATCACATAATTACATTCAGCTTCAATTATAATTACTCATTGATCCAAACCTTTTATCACATAATTATCTTGGCCTTACTGGCTATTGGTAAGGTAATTAATGTAAGTTAGTTGCTCAGTTGTGTCCAACTTTTCAACCCAATGGAGTATAGCCCACCAGGCTCCCCTGTCCATGGACTTCTTCAGAAAAAATACTGGAGTGGATAGCCATTCCCTTTTCCAGGGGATCTTCCTGACCCAGGGATCAAACTGAGTCTCCTGCATGGCAGGCAGATACATTACCATCAGAGCCACCAAGGTGTAATAGTAGCTTATTAGCTGACGTTAATTAACTAGTAAGATAAAAACAAGGGCAAACCAGTATGAAGTCACACCCTGGGATAGGTCACATGGAGTGTCATGCCACATTATAGATCAAAGACATGCTTAGTTTTAGTATTCAATTCCAGCAATAACATATTTTTAAAACAGTACTTGCAAACAAGAAAGATTTGACCAATCTCCCTATCATTCAGCCAGTTTGTGTCTACTGAACGTGGCCCTTATCAAGTGTGCATGCTCACAAGAAGTTGAATGACTTTGGATGAGGAAAAGAGAGCTACAAATAAAATCCAGCAATAAAAATGACAGAAATTTGTTTTAGCCGTCCATACCCAAAGTATACATGGTGAGTTTATATTTCTACTATGTGAAATCTAATGAGGCAATTGACTATAAAAATTAAAGTCTTTCAGAATGAAGGTATAAATAAAGTTGCTAATTAGTAAAATCTGCACTTATTCACTCATTCATCAAATATCTAAAGTGCATACTGGGCACCAAGGACAATGTCAGTTAATTAACTAATAAGATAAAAACAAAGGCAAACCAGTACGAAGTCACACCCTGGGATAGGTCACATGGAGTGTCATGCCACGTTACAGATCAAAGACATGCTTAGTTTTCGTATTCAATTCCAGCAATAACATATTTACCACATGTTTACCACAATAAATAAGATAATGCCCATGATAGTGGCACCCCACTCCAGTACTCTTGCCTGGAAAATCCCATGGATGGAGGAGCCTGGAAGGCTGCAGTCCATGGGGTCGCTGAGGGTCGGACACGACTGAGCGACTTCACTTTCACTTTTCACTTTCATGCATTGGAGAAGGAAATGGCAACCCACTCCAGTGTTCTTGCCTGGAGAATCCCAGGGACGGGGGAGCCTGGTGGGCTGCCGTCTATGGGGTCACACAGAGTCGGACACGACTGAAGTGACTTAGCCTAGCCTAGCCTAGCCATGATAGTAAGGAATCTACCCTGGAGGCTGGGAAAGAAACAAGCTAACAGACACTTACAAAATGAATTGACAGCTATTAGGGCAAGGGTGGGAGGTTGGAGTACACAGCGCACAAGCCAAGCCCTAACATACAGGAAAGCTTTGGAAAGAGAATAACTTCTAAGGGCTCATGTCTGGAGAAGAACTGGGGTTACACAGGCCTCATATAAAACTCAAATGACACCGACAAAAGATAAGACACCCATCTCCCAAGCGAAACATCATTAACAAATGGTCCTCCTCAGGAAAAAAACTCCTTTGAAAATAAATCATACCCAAATACATCAACACACTCTTTGGTTTTCAGGTATCAAAGGAGTGAATTCCTAAGACTAGAAAACCCTATTGTTTCTATATACACAGAAGCCTTCCCTACATCGCGAAGGCATTCCAAGACCTCCAGTGGATTCCTAAAACCACAGATAGCACTGAAACCTGTATGTACTGTTATTTCCCATACATATATACCCATGATAAAGTTTAATTGATAAATTAAGCATAGTAAGAGATTAACAACAGTGATAATAGAACAATAACTATACTGTAATAAGAGTTATGTGAACATACTCTCGCTCTCTCAAAGTACCTTACTATACAAATTTAATGTGTTTTCCATCTTAACTGAGCAATTATCATGCCCTGTCGTTATAACTTTCACAGTTTGAGGTGTGACAGCAAAATTAGCACAAATTTATTTTTTGTTTTTCACAATTTCACAAATGGAAGGTTTATTCTTACCACAGATCTTAGCAACCTCGGCATATGATGTTTTTTTCTTCTCTTAAGTCAAGAACATTTACACTTTTGACTTAAAGGAAGTACTTTCTGAATTGCCAGCATCACTTCTCCTGCACATGGGGCTATTATGAAGTAAAATAAGGTTCACATGAACATAAGCACTGCAACAGTCAAGCTAACAACCAAGAGAGCTGCTAAGTGACGAATGGCTGAGACACACTGGGCAGAGGGGTGAGTCCCATCTCAAGCTGGAGCAGGCAGGACAATACCATCACACTACCAGAACAGTGCTCAACTTAAAACTTATGAATTTTATTTCTGGAATCTTCCATTTAATATTTTCAGACTGTAGTTGACCACGGAAACCAAAACCTTGGATAAGAGTGGACTAATGTGTATCTTCTTAAAGTTAGAATGTGCCATTAGGCTCTGAGGTATCTAAAATAATTGTTAGTTTCAGGAAACAAGAATTTACTTTCTACTGGAGGTGGGGGTGGTGAAGAGATTACATAGCATCTGTCCACTTTTCTTCCTCAGGTGCACAGGATAAGCCAGACTCAGAGCTGGTCAGCTGCTTCATCAAATGCTGGCTGCTCAGCACAAGGGGAGGTGAGATAGAAAAACAAGCTGTTTTAATTAAATCAGTCATATTTAACCAAACCTCCTATAACTGATAATGTCGTTCAACAGACAAGTGAGATGTAACCTAGCTAAAATGTCAATAATCTTGAAGAGCAACACAACTCCATAACAAGTGGTAGCACCATCAACTTTTTCTCCTTAAAACAACGATGGTTAGAATGGGAATTTCTGTAGCAATGAAGCACAAGGAAAACCTAGCTGCTGGTTCACCACCACATTCAAGTCCTGAAAAACAGCAGAGATTGTACCTGCTGAGGTTTCAAAGCAAAATAAGAAAGGGTGATGGTCAACTATAGTCAATGATTTAGAAAGTGCCTTAAACAAGAAAAGGATCCCGGAATAGAGAATTTCACATAGAAACATGACAGCAGAATGATAGGGAAAAGAGATAAAACAGAGTCACAAGAAGATGTGGCAAGAAGCACATTACTGAGTATTTGTAGAGAAGGGAAGGTAAAGAATCCAGATTTAAGGACTTCTAAGAATACTTGGTCACAGTTAAGAGAGGGAAAAAAAAAAACCCAATAATTGTAAATAAAGTGAAAGAAGATATGAGCAACAGGGAAAAGATAATAGGGATAAAGCAAAGTGGAAACATGAGGATTTTACAGAGAGGAAACAGTAATGGTAGAAGTGAGTTCTGAACATGTGTGATGAAAAAACTACGTGCAGAAAAAGGAAAATATGTACAAGGAAAACGTCTTCATTAAAAATTATTTTAAAAATCTGATGAAATAAAATATGAGCTAGATATTCTTGCTGTTACTGTTGTTGCTGTTCAGTCACTAAGCTGTACCCCACTCTTTGCAACCCCATAGACTGCAGCACACCAGGCTCCTCTGTCCTCCATTATCTCTGGGAGTTTGCTCAAATTCCTGTTCACTGAGTCAGTGATGCTATCTAACCTTCTCATTCTCTGTTGCCTCTTTCCTTTTGCCTTCAACATTTCCCAGCATCAGGGTCTTTTCCAATCTGAGTACACCTCATTGGAAAATGAGGAGTGAAGAGCAATTAGTAATAGCTCCAGAAAAGATGAAGCAGCGGGGCCAAAGCAGAAATAACACTCAGCTGTGGATGGGCCTGGTGGTGAAAGGAAAGTTAATGTTATAAAGAACAATATTGTATAAGAACCTGGAATGTTAGGTCTATGAATCAAGGTCCATAAATTGGACATGGTCAAACAGGAAATGGCAAAAGCAAACATTGACATTTTAGAAATCAGTGAACTGAAATGGATGGTAAAAGGCAAATTTAATTCAGATGACTATTGTATCTACTACTGGGAGCAAGAAATGGATCAGCCCTTGTAGTCAACAGGAGAGTATGAAATGCAGTACTTGAGTACAATCTCAAAAATGACAGAATTACCTTGGTTCATTTCCAAGGCAATCATTCAGCATCACAGTAATCCAAGTCTGTGTCCCAACCACTGATGCTGAAGAAGCTGAAGTTGACTGGTTCTATGAAGATCTACAATGCCTTCTA
This sequence comes from Tragelaphus eurycerus, assembly GCA_935064755.1. Lineage (NCBI taxonomy): Eukaryota > Metazoa > Chordata > Mammalia > Artiodactyla > Bovidae > Tragelaphus > Tragelaphus eurycerus. The sequence continues at coordinate 333,105 of CAKXYN010000057.1, read as the reverse complement.
GAACCTACACCAAAAAATATGTGTGTTTCATCTTAGGGGATTCTCCAAGCCAGGCTTCAGCCATATGTGAACCGTGAACTTCCTGATGTTCAAGCTGGTTTTAGAAAAGGCAGAGGAACCAGAGATCAAATTGCCAACATCTGCTGGATCATGGAAAAAGCAAGAGAGTTCCAGAAAAACATCTATTTCTGCTTTATTGACTATGCCAAAGCCTTTGACTGTGTAGATCACAATAAACTGTGGAAAATTCTGAAAGAGATGGGAATACCAGACCACCTGATCTGCCTCTTGAGAAATCTGTATGCAGGTCAGGAAGCAACAGTTAGAACTGGTCATGGAACAACAGACTGGTTCCAAATAGGAAAAGGAGTACATCAAGGCTGTATATTGTCACCATGTTTATTTAACTTATATGCAGAGTACATCATGAGAAATGCTGGACTGGAAGAAACACAAGTTGGAATCAAGATTGCCGGGAGAAATATCAATAACCTCAGATATGCAGATGACACCATGGCAGAAAGTGAAGAGGAACTAAAAAGCCACTTGATGAAAGTGAAAGTGGAGAGTGAAAAGGTTGGCTTAAAGCTCAACATTCAGAAAACGAAGGTCATGGCATCCGGTCCCATTGCTTCATGGGAAATAGATGGGGAAACAGTGGAAACAGTGTCAGACTTTATTTTTCTGGGCTCCAAAATCACTGCAGATGGTGACTGCAGCCATGAAATTAAAAGACGCTTACTCCTTGGAAGGAAAGTTATGACCAACCTAGATAGCATATTCAAAAGCAGAGACATTACTTTGCCAACAAAGGTTCGCCTTGTCAAGGCTATGGTCTTTCCTGTGGTCATGTATGGATGTGAGAGCTGGACTGTGAAGAAGGCTGAGCACCGAAGAATTGATGCTTTTGAACTGTGGTGTTGGAGAAGACTCTTGAGAGTCCCTTGGACTGCAAGGAGATCCAACCAGTTCATTGTGAAGGAGATCAGCCCTGGGATTTCTTTGGAAGGAATGATGCTAAAGCTGAAACTCCAGTCCTTTGGCCACCTCATGCGAAGAGGTGACTCATTGGAGAAGACTCTGATGCTGGGAGAGATTGGGGGCAGGAGGAGAAGGGGACAACAGAGGATGAGATGGCTGGATGGCATCACTGACTCGATGGATGTGAGTCTGAGTGACCTCCGGGAGTTGGTGATGGACAGGGAAGCCTGGCGTGCTGCGGTTCATGGGGTCGCAAAGAGTCGGACATGACTGAGCGACTGATCTGATCTGATCTGATCTGATACAAAAGTAGGAAGTTAAGAGATAACCAGAACAGGCAAGTTTGACCTTAGAGTACAAAATGAAGCAAAGCAAAAGCTAACACAGTTTTGTTAAGAGAACATGCTGGTCATAGTAAATACCTTCTTCCAACAACTCAAGAGATGACTACACAGACATCACCAGATAGTTAATACTGAAATCAGACTGATTCTACTCTTTGCAACTGAAGATTGAGAACCTCTATACAGTCTGCAAAAAGAAGACCTGGGGCTGACTGTGGCTCAGATCGTGAGCTCCTTATTGCAAAATTCAGATTAAGTTGAAGAAAGTTGGGAAAACCACTTGGGTATTCAAATATGACCTAAATCAAATCCCTTATGATTATACAGTAGAGTTAATGAATAGATTCAAGGGATTAGATTTGGTACACAGAGTGCCTGAAGAACCGTGGAGAGAGGTTCATAATATTGTACAGGAGGCAGTGTCCAAAACCATCCCAAAGAAAAAGAAACGCAAGAAGGCAGAGTGGTTGTTTGAGAAGTCTTTACAGATAGCTGAGAAAAAAAGTGAAAGTCAAGGAGAAAGGGAAGGACGTTCCTAACTGAATGCAGAGTTCTAGAGAATAGCAAGGAGAAATAAAAAGACCTTCTTAGCGAACAATGCAAAGAAATAGAGGAAAACAAGAGTGTGGAAGATGAGAGATCTCTTCAAGAAAATTGGAAATATCAAGGGAACATTCATATAAGAATGGGCACAATAAGTGATAGAAACAGTAAGGAAACTACCAAGCAGAAGAGAATAAGAAGTGGTTATGAATACAGAGAAGAACTATACAAAAAATGTCTTAATGACATGGGTAACCACTATGGTACGGTCACTCACCTAGAACTGGACATCCTGGAGTATGAAGTCAAGTGGGCCTTCGGAAGCATTACTATAAAGCTAGTGGAGGTGACAGAATTTCAGCTGAGCTATTTAAAATCCCAAGAGTTGATACTGTTAAAGTGCTGTACTCAGTGTATCAGCAGATTTGGAAAGCTCAGCAGTGGCCTCAGGACTGGAAAAGTTCAGTTTTCATTTCAATCACAAAGAAGGACAATGGCAAAGAATGTATCAACTACTGTATGACTGTCCTCATTTCACACGCTAGCAAGGTTATGCTCAAAATCCTTCAAGCTAAACTTCAACAGTACTTGAAATGAGAAATTCCAGATGAATAAGCTGGGTTTAGAAAAGGCAGAGGAACTAGGGATTAAATTTCCAACATTTGTTGAATCATGGAGAAATCAAGGGAATTCCAGAAAAACATCTGCTTCTGCTTTATTGACTATGCCAAAGCCTTTGACTGTGGATCACAACAAACTGTGTGACATTCTTAAAGAGATGGGAGTACCAGACCAACTTAACTGTCTCCCAAGAAACCTGTATGTAGGACAAATAGTAACAGTTGGAACCGGACATGGAACCATTGACTGATTTAAAATTGGAAAAGGAGTATGAGAAGACTGTATATTGTCACCCTGCTTATTTAACTTATATGCAGAATGCATTACATGAAATCCCAGACTGGAAGAAGCATAAGCTGGAATCAAGATTGCCAGGAGAAATATCAACAATCTCAGATAGGCAGAGATACCACTCTAAAGGCAGAAAGCAAAGCAAAACTTAAGAACCTCTTGATGAAGGACAAAAAGGAGAGTGAAAAAGCTGGCCTGAAGCTCAGCATTCAAAAACCTAAGATCATGGTATCCGGGCCCATCATTTCATGGCATTTTCTTCCTCCTCATACTACACACCGTCTGACCTAGGGAGGCTCATCTTCCACTGTCATTTCTTTTTGTCTTTTCATACTGTTCATGGGGTTCTCCTGGCAAGAATACTAGAGTGTTTTGCTACTACCTCCTCCAGGGGACGATGATTTGTCAGAACTCTTCACTATGACCCATTTATCTTAGGTAGCCCTGCCCAGCATGACTCATAGCTTAACTGAGTTACCTAAGCCCCTTCACCACAACAAAGTTGTGATCCATGAAGAGGTGATCAGTTCAGTTCAGTGCAGTTCAGTTGCTCAGTCATGTCCGACTCTTTGTGACCCCATGAATCCCAGCATGCCAGGCCTCCCTCTCCATCACCAACTCCCGGAGTTCAAACTCACGTCCATTGAGTAGGTGATGCCATCCAGCCATCACATCCTCTGTCGTCCCCTTTTCCTCCTGCCCCCAATCCCTCCCAGCATCAGGGTCTTTTCCAATGAGTCAACTCTTCACATGAGGTGGCCAAAGTACTGGAGTTTCAGCTTTAGCATCATTCCTTCCAAAGAAATCCCAGGGCTGATCTCCTTCACAATGGACTGGTTGGATCTCCTTGCAATCCAAGCGACTCTCAAGAGTCTTCTCCAACACCACAGTTCAAAAGCATCAATTCTTCGGCACTCAGCCTTCTTCACAGTTCAACTCTCACATCCATACATGATCACTGGAAAAACCACAGCCTTGACTAGACGGACCTTTGTTGGCAAAGTAATGTCTCTGCTTTTTAATATGCTATCTAGGTTGGTCATAACTTTTCTTCCAAGGAGTAAGCATCTTTTAATTTCATGGCTGCAGTAACCAACCGCAGTGATTTTGGAGCCCCAAAAAATAGTCTGACACTGTTTCCACTGTTTCCCCATCTATTTCCCATGAAGTGATGGGACCAGATGCCATGATCTTCATTTTCTGAATGTTGAGTTTTAAGCCAACTTTTTCACTCTCCTCTTTCACTAAGGGGTGATACTCTTAGCTATAATTCAAATGATAAACAATCAAGGTAAGATATTCCAGTTTTCTGACTTAGGAGGGGAATCTGAAGGCAAACCCTGAAGCATGCTGGTGGGCAATCAGCAATGCCACAAAAGAGAAGACAAAAACAGAAGCAAGTTTACTCACTACCTTTGAAATGTTTAATGACTCTATCCATGGTCCAATAAATACCACCTTATAGGAAATCTATCACAAGTGCTTAAGATACACAGTAGAAGATTATAAGCTAACTTGAGACTGTTAGCTTCAAAATGTCTCTTTAATTTTCTTAAATAAATGAGTTTGCTTGAGTTAGGGCTCTTCTCAACTACTCTATCCTTCAAGGAATGTTTTATATTCTACTTTAGTACAACAAGAAAACAAAAGAGGCTAATAATGTTTTACTCTAAAAACATATGTATATGTACACACACATATAAGTTAGGAATAAAAAAAAATCCACACCCTGTGCAATTTCCTAAAACCTTTTAAAAAACAGTAATAGGCAATATAAAGCTATGAAGTGAAAGAAAGCCAGCCTCATTTCAGTTTATCATTTAATTCACCTGCGACCTAAGAAACAAAGTACAAATAACCAAATAGCCACAACTCAGTGTCTTCATAGACGCAAAACAGGTACAATCTTAGTGATCTGTGTCCAGGATGTCTAAAGTCCTAAGGGAAAACTACAATAAGCAATCCCTTAAGACAGATCTCAGGCTCTTATGTTTATCCTATCTTCTAGAATGTAAAACTGATATTATAAATGAACAATTAAATATTTACAACTTCTGTGTGATATACAGGCAAACATTCAAACTGCTTCAATGATTTACTAAAAAGTTTCAACTCCTAAATGTAACTTAATGATCAATATTTGTTGCTGTTATTTAGTCGCCAAGTCATGTCCAACTCTTTTGAGACCCCAAGGACTATAGCTCGCCTGGCTCTTCTGTCCATGAGATCTCCCAGGCAAGAATACTGTAGTATATTACCATTTCCTCCTCCAATGGATCTTCTTGATTCAAGGATTAAACCCACATCTCCTGCTTAGCAGGCAGATTCTTTACCACTGAGCCACCGCAGAGGCCCAAGGATCTATATTAGCTTCCTTCTCAACAAATAATAGGTTGGCTCCCACTAATACTCTTTGAAACTTTTAAAATGCAAGTCCAGTCTTATCCCATATCCTAGAAGACAATCGGGAGAAGGCAATGGCAGCCGACTCCAGTACTCTTGCCTGGAAAATCCCATGGATGGAGGAGCCTGGTAGGCTGCAGTCTATGCGGTCACTAAGAGTCGGACACAACTGAGCGGCTTCATTTTCACTTTTCACTTTCATGCATTGGAGAAGGAAATGGCAACCCACTCCACTGTTCTTGCCTGGAGAATCCCAGAGATGGGGGAGCCTGGTGGACTGCCATCTATGGGGGTGCACAGAGTCGGACACGATTGAAGCAACTTAGCAGCAGCAGAAGACATTCATTTTTGCTTTCTTTATTTTAAATGCAAAACGTTAAATCCAAGAGTTCTCTTCTGGTTACCTCAAAAAGCTCACAGTGTAAAGGTGTACTGGGGATACAGCCTGTTTCTCTTGTCTACTCTGTAGGCCCAGTACACTCTATTGCATATGTTACGCACTCTGTAAAAGTTACTGCTTTGCTTTTGAAAATGTTAGTGTGTAACTACTTTGAAAAACTCCTCCCTTTGCCAAGCCACATCTAGGAAATATACAGAGCTGACTTCCCCACCAGAGATGTGTTTTTGTATCAGACTCATCTTTCACTACACTGAAAGGCTGTTCCTCTGACATCACTAGCTTTACAATACTACACCCTTTCTCAGAAACCTTCACTGATTCCCACTTCCCTTGGAATTAAGTCCCAGTAAATCACCATTTAAGTCTGCCATAATTTTGACCTTTTCTACAGACTCCCCAACATGAACTATTTAGATGCACTTTACCAAACAAGATACATTTGGCCCGTCCCTAGTTTGTGCAATTATCTAGACCAGGAACTGCCTTTCCTCTCCAGTACTTTTTATGAATCCTACTGCACCCCTATCAGGCCCAGCCAAAATCACTTCTGTGAATTTCTCTAGTGAGAACCCTCTTCAGAACCCACATTTTGCACACACTCTTCCACCACCTAATTCTCTTCTCTACATCTCCTGCACAAAGGGCATGGGCAATGTCAGACGCTGGCTCTTCTGGCTCCCACACAGCCTTCCAGACATGCTAGCTGACTTCAAAGGAGAACTAGATATCTATGCTGCTGCTACTGCTGCTAAGTCGCTTCAGTCGTGTGCGACTCTGTGCAACCCCATAGACGGCAGCCCACCGGCTCCCCCGTCCCTGGGATTCTCCAGGCAAGAACGCTGGAATGGGTTGCCATTTTCTTCGAGGCCCAGATATAGCTCTATGTCCTATCTCAATATGAGCTTGAATAACTCAAAATTATTTTGTTTAAAAACCCCAACAGTGTAGTGACCAGAGAGTTTTTAAACAAAATAATTTTGAATTATTCAAGCTCATATTGAGATAGGACATAGAGCTATATCTGGGCCTCTGAAGTAAAAGAACTGAAAAACTAGTTTAAAGAAAAGGTAACACTTCACTTTTATAAGCTTAAATTATAATTTTTAACTTAAAATTCTATGACTTACTCCTGGTCCTCCTATTTCCACAACCATACCTTACGCCAAGTATAATTGGAAGAATAGTGAGGTGACTTTTACTTCTAAAACTTCACTTTCATCAGTCAAATGTTCATAAAAACACTCCAGTGTACAGCTGATATTCTACTTATTAGAAGTGACAGCCCAAAAGCAGAATGGTGAGAAGAAGAAGCTAGTCAGGAAACTACTCTCAGCTATCCATTTCTGGCAGCAGGAAGTTGATGCAAGAAAAGGAAATACTAAAGATTTTCAGCTGTACAAGCAACAGACCTCTTTAGAGTTTTTAAAGAATTACATAAAATTGGGAATAAGAGGTAAAAGAAAAGGGAATGACATTTACAAAAAAAAAAAATTTCTAATGAGCCCCAAAGAGAGTTCATTTTTTAAAACACTAGTGGTTGGTGATTTCATTTAAACAATCCTTGTTGTGGACCTGGCAGTCAAGATTCAGCTATTCAAAGCTTATCTTTCTTTCTGAAAACCAGTACCAACTATTAGCCTGCTTATATGCTAGCTACTGAAATGATACAACACAAAGAATAAAAGCATACTGTCCACAGCCACACAGTTCACCACCAAAATGGGACAAACAATTGAATGAAGGGTAAAGCTAAATAATCCTTGAACCAGACAAGAGCACCATACAACCTGCAGGGAAACAGGAGAAAAATGTCATAGGCTAAGAAAATGTCAGGGAAGAAATAAAACTTAGACTACATTCCATCCACTCCCCTCATATAGTTATGGGTCAAAGAGGTAAAACAACTGGCAAGGCCAAAGACTTTGTCCCAAACTTGGGTCATCTTCCTCAGGGGAAGGTGAGCTAGGTGTGGCCTTCCCTGTAGTTAAACGAGTCAGACCTTCTTCAACAGGGGCCTACGTACACGTAAGTGAAAAACCAGGCTACCAATTCCATAGTAGCTGGGGGGAAGGTAAGAGGAATAGGCCTATTAAAAGTCAACCTTTATAGATTTTTCAAAGAAAATAATGTCTCAACATAACCACACTATTTTTCTTACTTTCATTTCAATGTCACTTAATAACTACCATATTTTACATCCCAATAACTATTTTTCCAACCAGACTGACTGAAACAGCAGGCCCAGACCTGATGGATTATTCCAACTATGTTTTCTCCCCAAAACTAAATGAAAACCTACTGATTGAAACTGATGTCAGAGCAGCACTAGGAAACAAATCAAATATCCAATATTCAGTTTAACTGTCCCTCATCTTTCTCTCTCCAATCCACTCTCCACCCAGCAGCCAGTGTATTTTGTTCAAAATACAAATCTGATCATGCCACATCCCTGCTTAAAACTCTACAATGGCTTTTCCCATGGCAACTCCTGATAAAGACCAAAATGCAGAAAGCTCTAAGAATGCTGGCCTTCACGAACCCATTCAGCCTCCTCTCTTGCCATGATACCCCACCCATCTGATTCCAGCTACCCATTAGCCCCAACAGGAGGCTGGCTCTCTCCCACAAGATTTGGATATTGCCATTCCCTATGCCTAACTTCATTCCCTTATTTCTCTTTTCCTTCTGATCACAGCACAAATATTCTTATCCTCTCAGGGACAATTTCCCTGACCACTGTTATCTATCTTCACAGCCCTCACTGTAGCAGTTACTGCCATTAAAATTTGCAGTAAATTATCTGTATGATTGTTTCATTAATGCCTGCTTCCTATAATCAATCATAAGCCCCATGAAGGCAGCAGCCATGTCTGTTTTGGCTCACCACTGTTATCTCCAACACCCAGCAGATGAATATTCATTGAATCATGAACTTAATTAAAGAAGCAGCAAACAAATGATGGAACAAAAGAAACACAGCACAGAGATTAAAGGAAAGTTTAAGTCACTCCTTTAGCCCAAGCTTTCAAATATATGTGCTTTCACAAAGGAAATGATGGGAAAATATATACCTTTCACAAAATGCTAGGAAAATAATACCAAGACAGTTCATTCATACTTCAGTCTTCTAATTAATAAAGCTACTCACTTTTCATTCAACACTTAAAGTCACTCTTTTTATTGCAGCAACTCACGTATTTGAGGATACTTTAGCAATGGGCAGTTCACTACTGCCTAAAATCACTAACACTACCACCACCATCATTAAAGAGAGAGTTATATTTTTTCTATCTAAAAACTTTCTCATATTTCATGCAATGGAAACAAGTAAGCAGGGGTAGAAAGACTGATATCAGACAAAACAGACTTTATAACAAAATCTATAATAAAAGACAAAGGATGGCATTATATAATAATAAAGAGATAATTATAAGAAAAGGATGTAATACTTATTAACACATATGCACCTAATACAGGAACACTTAAATATATAAAGCAAATATTAGCAGACACAAAGGGAGATATGATAATAAGACAGTAAAACCTGATTGACATCAGTGGACAGATCATCCAGACCAAAAGATCAATAAGGGAACAGTAGTCTTAAATACCACATTGGACGTAATGAGTATCTGAAAGATATTCCATGCAAAACATCAAAATGCACATTCTTCTTAGTGCATTTAGAATGTTCTCCAGGATAGATCACATGCTAGTCCATAAAACAAGTCTTAAAACTCTGGCAAAATACAAACCCAACCAAGCAATCTCTCTAACCAGAATAGTGTGACACAAGAAATCAAATACACGGGGAAGGAGGTGGGAGGTATATTCAAGTGGGAAGGGACATGGGTAAACCTATGGCTGATTCATGTTGATGTTTGGCAGAAACCAACACAATACAACTTCCTAAAATCTATAGAAGGCAGTAAAAGCAGTTTTAAGAGGGAAGTTTATAGTGATACAGGCCTTACTGAAGAAAACAACCTAATCTACACATAAAGGAATTAGAAAAAGAATTATAAAGCCCAAAGTCATAAGGAAAGAAATAGTAAAGATCAGAGAAAATATTGAGTGAAACAGAGACAAACACACACACACACAAACCAATGAAACCAAAAGCTGGTTTGGGGTGTTTTTTTTGGTTAAAGAAAAATAAAATTGATAAACTTTCAGCCAGGCTCACTACCAAGAGAGAATCCAAATAAAAAATTACAGAGGAGAAATAACAATCTATAACACAGAGATACCAAAAAATCTTAAGAGAATACTAAAAGTAGTTATATACTAACAAATTAGATAACCTAGTAGAATGGACAAATTTCTAGAAACATACAACCTTCAAAGACTGAATTAAGAAAAATCAGACAATTTCAACAGTGAAACTGAATCTGTAAAAAAAAAAAAAAACTTTCCACAAAGAAAAAGTTCAAGACATGATGGCTTCACAGAAGAATTCTACCAAATATATCAAGAAGAGATAATACCTATCCTTCTCAAATTATTCCAAAAAACTGAAAAGAATGGAACACTCCCAAACTGATTCTATGAGGACACCATTAACCTGATAACAAAACCAGAAAAAGACACTACAAAAAAAGAAAATTATAAGCTAATATCTCTGATGATATAGATGCAAAATATCCTCACAAAGTATTAGCAAATCAAATTCAACAATATAAATAGGATCACACACTATAATTAAGTAGAATTTATTCCGGGGATGCAAGGATGGTTTAATATCCATAAGTCAATGTGATATACCACATTAACAAAAGGAAAGATAAAATTCACATGATCACCTCAATAGATGCAAAAAAATATATTTGACAAAATTAAACATCTATTCAACATTTAAAAAATCTCAGCAAAAGTGGGTAAAGAAACATATCTCAACATAATTAAGGCCATTTATGATAAATCCTCAGCCAATGATTAAAGCTGAAAGCTTCTCTAAAATTAGTGACAAGAATGTTCACTCTTGCTACTTCTATTTAACATAGTATTGTAAATCCTAGTCATAGCAATTAGACAAGAAAGAGAAATAAAAGGACTCTAAATTGGAAGGAAAAAGGTAAAACTGTTACTACCTGCAGGTGACATGATACTATACATAGAAAACCCTAACATCTCAACACCAATAAAACATTAGAACTAATAAATGAATTCAGTCAAGTTGCAGGAAAGAAGATATCTCTATTGCTTTTCTATACACTAATAATGAACTATCAGACAGAGAAAGTAAGAAAATAAACTCATTTAAAATCACACCAGTCTCCATTTAATAAGGACACCAGTCATACTGAATGACTGGTCCTTTCTACCCCAGTATTTCAGCAACAGCCCTGTTTCTAAACAAACACATTCTGAAGTATTGGGTATTAAGATGTTAACATATGAGTGTGTGTGTGGGGGGGGGGGGGGGGGGCGGTATGTAGGCACCTGAACACAAGACAGTGCCATACCTCCAGTTCAAATACAGTTGAAGGGGGTACTTTCAAGATGGCAGAAGAGTAAGATGAGACCACCTTCCTCCAGACAAACACATCAAAAATACATCTGCAGATGAACAACTCCTTCAAAACACGTTCTGAACACTGGCAGAAGAACCCAGACTTCACAGCTCATCTTCACAGAATGAGGCAGGGTAAAAGATAAAAGAAAAAAAGAGACAAAGGAATTAGGGATGAGGACCTGGGCCTTGGGGAGGGAGCATAAAGAAGGAAAGGTTTCCACACACATGGAAACCCCCTCTCAAGTACAAACCAGGAGAACTTCAGAGCCTCAGAGGGAAGTGCAACAGCAGGTGCTTAAAAGGCAAAACAGAATTCAGCAGAGACCAGTGTTGACCGGCACTTGCCAGCCTGAAACATATGTCTACATGGCCACTGGTGAGAAAAGGCTGGGTACTGAGGGTTAGGTTTCAGGGGTCAGGTTCCAGGAAGAGGACTAGAGCTGACTGCTGTGAAGATACTCTGAAGAGGGTAGCACAGCAAAGCTGGGAATCCAGGGAAAAGCCTGAACCTGCTGGAAAAGCAAGGGATCATTGTCACAGGGACACAATAGCTCTGCCAGCACAAAGAAAGGAGGACTTGGTCTTGGCAAGTGTCATAGATGGGAGAAGCCATGGCTATGAACTGCAACCCCAGAGGTAGAAATGTTGACTACCTGCCACTGAAGAAGAGCACCAGAGGCAGGACTAGTCACAACTTCAATTTGTAATCACAGAGGAGGAATGCAGGCCACATGGCCACCACCAAGAGTACCAGGGCCAATGGAAAAGACATCACTGCAGTCCCAAACCACCAAGCTATGAGCAGGCACAGGTCATTATCCACACATTCCTGGGAGCCTATGCAGATATGCTCTGCGAAGGGACCCACGACACAGGGCCAATTGCCCTGAGGGAGCCCATGACCTGCCTCAGACTGGCAAATTCCCCCAGGAATCAGCAACAGCAGGCACATTCCACAAACCCCAATTTTGTCTCTTGCACCCCTCCATCTTCTCAGCCCAAGTAAACAACTGAATCCTAGTACGTAGCAACTTTCAGCCCCTCTCATACGGGCAGGAAACAGTCACAGGAGGGCAGCCTACAAGTAGAGGTGGGTCCAAAATCAAAGCTGAGTACCAGAGCCTGTGTGATCTAAGAGGAAAGGAATTCCTTCCTCCAGCCACAGGTACAGCAGATTAAATCCCCACAATTAGTTTGAGCCTGTGGACTTTGAAGCCAATTGTAGACTTTGGAAGCAACTACAAGCTGCCGTAAGACCAGATCTGAGTCTGAGTTGACCCCACAGCACCCACAGCAGGTTCAGAGAACTTCCTAGAAACGTTGGAGAGTTCCTGAGTCGGCAGATTGGCGGGAACTCACTGTGTGATGAGGACAACGGAGGACATTCTTCTTACTACTACTCTCTCTCTGTATATATAAATAATTTTTCTTCTTCATACTGTTCCATTGTTACTCCTTTTCGTTATTCCTTTAATTTTGGTTTTACTTATTCCTCTTTTAAATGTGTCTATTTTAAAATCATTTTATTTCTATTTTTACAGTACTCTCATGATATTGCATTTTGACCCATGTTTTTGGTTTGGTATTTTTGCTAGTCTAATTTTAAGTATTTGTTTTCACTTATGGATTTATTGACTTAAGTGTTCTCTTTCATTTTTTGGTTCCTGTTTCCATTCTTTTTTCTCTCTCTCCCCTCTGTTCTTGTGAGTGTGTGTTTATGAGTGTGTGAGTTTATTTAGCTATTTCTTTGACCATTTCTCACAGGGTTTTGTCTCTCTGTTCCTTGTATGACTGTTGACTTCCTTTTTTTCTTCTTCTTCTTTCTTTTCTTTCTTTCTTTCTTCCCTTTCTTTCTTTCTTTCTTTCTTCCTTCCCTTTCTTTCTTCTTCTGTGCTGTGCAGCTTGCAGAATCTTAGTGCTACAGTAAGGCATTGGGTCTGGACCTCGAAAGTGGGAGACCCAAATCCAGGATGATGGACCACCAGAGAACTTCCAACCCCATGGAATATTAATTCGCAAGAGCTCTCCCAAAGGTTTCCATCTCAACACTAAGACCATGGCCCATCCAAAAGCCAGCAAGCTCCAAAGCCAGATGCCTCACATCAAATCATTACCAAAACAGGAACATAACCCTGCCCATTAGCAGACAGGCTTCCCACAGACATACCAAGCCCACAGATATCCCGAAACACAATAATGGAAACAGCACTGCCCTTCAGAGAGACAGTATCCAGCTCAAAGCACTAGAACACAGGAACTAGTTCACTCAACCAGGAAACCTTCACAAAAGCAGAATAAGTGAGGAGAAAGAATGGATAAGTGAATGAATGAATAAGTGATCTGGGAGACAGAATAGTGTAAATAACTGAAGCATAGCAGAATAAAGAAAATCAAATGAAAAGTAAGAAGGACAGTCTCAGAAACCTCTAGGACAACATTAAATGCACCAACATTTGAACTAGAGAGATACCAGAAGAAGACAAAAAGAAAGAGAATGAAAAAATATCTGAGGACATAATAGTCTAAAAGTTCCCTAACATGGGAAAGGAAAATAGCCACCCAAGTCCAGGAAGCTCAGAGAGTCCCATACAGGATAAACCCAAAGAGAAACACGCCAAGACACATATTAATCAGACTCACAAAAAACTAAACACCAAGAAAAAATATTAAAGCAGAAAAGTAAAAGCAATAAATAACATATAAGGGGATCCCCATAAGAATAACAGGAGATATTTCAACCAAACTCTGCAGGCCAAAATGGAGTGATAGTATATACTTAAAGTGATGAAGGGAAAAAAATCTATAACCAACATTACTGTACCCAACGATGATCTCATGCAGATTAGATGAACAAATCAGAAGTTTTACAGATAAACAAAAGTTAAGAAAATTCAGCACCACCACATCAGCTTTAAAACAAATGCTAAAGGAACTTCTCTAGAGAGGAAACAAAAGAAAAAGAAAAGAATACAAAAAACAACCCAAAACAATAGTGAAAGGTAAAAGGATCATATATATCATTACCTTAAGTTTAAACGGATTAAATGTTCCAACCAAATGACACAGATAAGAACTATATGCTGTCTACAAGAGACCCACTTCAGAGCCGGGGTCACATACAGACTGAAAGTGAGGGACTGAAAAGATTTCATGCAAAAGGAAAACAAAAGACAACGAAGCATCAATACTTACATCAGATAAAACAGACTTTTAAACAAAGATCAATACAAGAGACATGGAAGGACACTACATAATCATCAAGGAATCAAGCAAAGAAGAAAAAGGAGCACCACAATACATTAAGGCAAATGCTAACGACTATAAAATGGGAAGTAAGACAGTAACACAGTAATACTAGGGGACTTTAACACCCTACTCACACCAATGGAGATTATCCAGACAGGAAATTAATAAGGGAACACAAACATTAAATGACACATTGGACCAGTTAGACCGAACTGACATCTACAAGAATTTCATCTGAGAATAATAGAATTCACTTTATTCTCAAGTGTACATGGAACATTCTCCAGGACAGATTACATCTTGGATCACAAATCAAGTCTGGCTAAATTAAAAAAAAACAAATTTTATCCAGCATTTTTTCAGGCTACTATGCTGTAGGGTTAAATATCAACTAGAGTAAATAAACTGTAAAACACAAACACGTGGAGGCTAAACGATATGCTTCTGAATAACCAAGAGATCACTGACGACATCAGAGGAAATCAAAAAGTACCTGGAAACAAATGACCATGAAACCAGAACAACTGAAACCCTGCGAGTGAAGGCAGTGCTGTGAGGGACATTCACAGCAATGCAGGCCTACCTCAAGAAACAAGAGAAACATCAAATAGACAACCTAGCCTCGCACCTACAGGGACAAAAAGAATAAAAAAAAAACTCCCTTTTAATAGAAGGGGAAAAATCATGAACATTAGAGCAGAAATAAATGAAAAAGAAACAAAGGAGACAATACCAAAGGTCACTAAAACTAAAATGTGATTCTTTCAGAAGATAAACAAAACTGACAATCTATTATCCGGACTCATCAAGGAAAAAGGGAGAAGACTCAAATCAATAAAATTAAAAATTAAAAAGAAGTTACAACAGACAACACAGAAATACACAATATCATGAGACTACTACAAGCAATAAAATGGACAACATGGAAGAAATGGATATATTATCAGAAAAGTATATTCCTCTAAGACTGAATCAGGCGGTCATGGTGGTTTAGTCGCTAAGTCGTGTCTGACTCTTGCAACCCCATGGACAATAGCCTGCCAGGTTCCTCTTTCCATGGGATTCTCCAGGCAAGAATAATGGAGCAGGTTGCCATTTCCTTCTCAAGACTGCATCAGGAAGAAATAGAAAATATGAAAAGGTGAATTACAAGCACTGAAATTGAATCTATGATCAAAAATCTTCCAACAAACAAAAACCCAGGGCCAGACGGCTTCACAGGTGAATTCCACCAAATATTTATAAAAGAACTAACATGTACCCTGCTCAAACTGTTCCAGAAAATAACAGAGGAAGGAAAACTCCCAAACTCATTCTATGAGGCCACCACCATCCTGATGACCAAAACCAGACAAAGATACCATAAAAATATTATAGGCCAGCATCACTGATGAACATAGGTGCAAAAACCCTCAATAAAATTCCTGCAAACAGAATCCAACAACATGTTAAAAGGATCATACAACATGATCAAGTGGAGTTTATCCCATGCATCCAAGGATTTGTCAATATACACAAATCAATCAATGTGATACACCATATGAACAAACTGAAAGATAAAAAACACATGATCATCTCAATACATGTCAGAAAAGCTTTTGACAAAATTCAACAAGCATTTATGATTAAAAAAAAAAAATCTTCATAAAATTGGCACAGAAGGAACCTACCTCAATACAATAAAGACCATATAAAACAAATCCACGAAAACATTATTCTCAATGGTGAAAAATTGAAAGCATTTCCTCTAAGATTAGGAACAAGACAAGGGTGCCCACTCTCACCAGTATTATTCAATATAGTTTTGAAAAGTCCTAGACACAGCAATCAGAGAAGAAAAACAAATAAAGGGAATCTGTATTGGAAAAGAAGAAGTAGAACTCATTGTTTGCATGTGACATGACACTACACATAGAAAACCCCCGGGTTTGCAACCAGAAAACTACCAGAGCTAATCAATGAATACAGTAAAGTCTCAGGATATAAAACTAATACAGAGAAATCCCTTGCATTTCTGTACAATAACAATGAAAAATCAGAAAGAGAAATTAAGGAAACAATTCCATTCACCACTGCAACAAAAGAGTAAACTATCTAGGAATAAACCTATCTAAAGAGACAAAAGATCTGTATACAGAAAACTGTAAGACACTAATGAAAGAAATCAAAGATGATACAAACAGATGGAGAGATATACCATGTTGTTGGATTGGAAGAATCAATATTATGAAAATGACTGTACATCTTAAAGCAATCCAGATTCACTGCAATCTCTATCAAAACGCCAATGGTATTTTTCACAGAACTAAAACAAAAAATTTCACAATTTATATGGAAACACAGAAGACCCCAAATTGCCAGAGCAATCTTACCAAAGAAAAACAGAGCTGGAGGAATCAAGCTTCCTGACTTCAGCCTATACTACAAAGATACAGCCATTAAGACAGTATGGTATTGGCACAAAAACAGAAACACAAACTAATGGAACAAGACAGTAAGCCCAGAGATAAAGCTACACACCTATGAGCACCTAACATTTGATAAAAATGGCATTAATATAACAATGGATTAAAGTTTCTTCAATAAGTGGTGCTGAGAAAACTGAACAGCTACATATAAAAGAATGAAATTAGAACACTTCCTAATACCATATACAAAAATAAACTCAAAATGTATTAGAGACTTAAATATAAGGTCAAAAACTATACAGTTCTTAGAGGAAAATATAGGCAGTGCATGCTTTGACATAAATCATAGCAAGATCCTCTGTGACCCACCTCCTAGGGTAATGGAAATAAAAACAAAAATAAACAAATGGGACCTAATTAAACTTAAGATCTTTTGCACAGCCAAGGAAACAATAAATAAGATTAAAATCAACCCTCAGAATGGGAGAGAATAATTACAAATGAAGCAACTGACAAAAGATTAATCTCCAAAATATATAAGCAACTCATTATCAGAAAAACAAACAGCCCAATCAAAAAGTGGGCGAAGGCCTAAACAGACACTTGAAAAGATGTTCAACATCACTTATTATTAGAAAAATGCAAATCAAAACTACAATGAGGTTACATTATCTTACACTAATCTGAATGACCATCATCAAAAAAAAAAAACTAGAAACAATAAATGCTGCAGAGGATGCGGAGAAAAGAGAAGTCTCTTGAACTGTTGGTGGGAACGCAAATTGACACAGCCACTATGGAGAGCAATATGAAGATTCCTGTAAAACTAGGAATAAAACTACCATATGACCCATCAATACCACTACTGGGCATATACCCTCAGAAAACCATAATTCAAAAAGACACATGTGCCCCAATGTTCACGGCCAGGACATGGAAGCAACCTAGATAAGACATAGTACATATATTTAATAGAATAGTATTCAGTCATAAAAAAAAACAAATTTGAGTCAGCCACAGTGAGATGGATGAATCTAGAGCCTGTTATACAGAGTGAATTAAATCAGAAAGAAAAAAAACAAATTATCATATATCAACACATATATATGGAATCTAGAAAAACAGTATTGATGAAGAACCTATTTATAGAGAAGAAAAGGGGATGCAGATGTAGAGAACAGACTGGTGGACACAGTGGGGGAAGGAGAGAGGGCAAATTGGCAAAGCAGCACTGACATATATACAGTATTATGCATAAAATATATAACTAGTGGGAAGCTGCTGTATTAAAGACGGCCCGGCCTGGCTGGTGCTCTATGACAATCTAGAAGGCTGGACAGAAGGTTTGAGAGAGGCTCAAGAGGGAGGGTACATACATATATGTGTGTGTGTGTGTCTGTGTATATATATATATATATATATATATATATATATATGATTATGACTGAATCTCGTTGATGTACCACAAAGACCACCTCAAGATTGTAAAGCAATTATCTTTATTTTTAAAGATAAAAATAAATTAATGAAATAAAATCACACCAAAAAAATAAAATGCCTAAGAATAAAATTAACTAAGGAGGTGAAAAGGTTATACTCTGAAAATTATAAAATACTGACAAAACAAAAAGAAATAGATGATACAAAGAAATAAAAGATATCCCATGTACACAAGTTTTGAAGAATTAATATTGTTAAAATGTTCACATCATCAAAAGCAATCTATAAATTTAATTCAATTCCTATCAAAATACTCATGACATTTTTCATAGAACTAAGAGTATATAATCCTAAAATTTACATGGAACCACAAAAGACCCTACACAGCCAAAGCACTCTTGAGGAAAAAAAAAAGAACAAAATGGTAAGTATCACAATCCCTGACTAAAAGGTTATCATCATCGAAACAGCATGGTACTGGCACAAAATCAGACACATAGGTCAATGGAACAGAAGAAAGAGTCTAGAAATAAAGCCCTGCATCTGTGGTCAATCTACAACAAAGGAGGGAGGAATACACAAAGCATAAAAACCAGTCTCTTCCACAAGTGGTGCTGGGAAAACTGAACAGTTAACATGTAAGAGAATGAGATTAGAACAGTTTCTCACATTTCATACAAAAATAAACTAAAAAATAGAGACCTCAAACCATAAAACTCCTAGGAAAAAACATAGGCAGAACACTCTTTGACACAAATTGTAGAAATACTTTTTGGATCTGTTTTCTAAGGCAAAGGAAACAAAAGCAAAAATAAACAAATGGGATCTAATTTTACTTAAAAGCTTCTGCGCAGCAAAAGAAATCATTGACATAATGATAAGACAACCTGCTGAATGGGAGAACATATTTGCAAATGATACATCTGATAAACTGTTACCATTTATATAAATGCGTAAACAGCTCATACAATATCAAAAACCTGATTAAAAAATGAGCAGTAAGTCTGAATAGATTTTCCAAAGAAGATATACAGATGGTCAAAAGACACATGAAAAGATGCTAAACATCTGTAATTTTCATAGAAAAGCAAACCAAAACCACAATGAGATATCATTTCACACCTGTAAAAATGGTTACCACCAAAAAGTCTACAAATAACAAATGTTGGCAAAGATGCGGAAAAAAGGAAACACTCCTACACTGTTGGTAGGAATATAACTTGATACGGTCACTATAAAAAACACTATGGAGGTTTCTCAAAAACTTGAAAATAGAACTATCAGCAAGTCCACTCCTGGGTACACATCTGAAGAAAATGAAAACATTAATTTGAAAATGCATGTATTTGAATGTTCACAGTAGTATTACTCATAATAACCAAGACACAGAAGCAACTAAAGCGTCCACAACAATTGAGTGAATAAAGATGTGTTTTAGACACAGAAGCAACTAAAGTGTCCACAACAATTGAGTGAATAAAGATGTGTTTTATCTGTACAATGGAATACTGGATAGTGGTGATATATATGTGTGTGCTCAGTCACGTTCAACTCTTTGTCACCCTCTTTGTACCCCACCAGGCTCCTGTGTCCATGGGATTTTCCTGGCAAGAATTCTGGAGAGGGTTGCCATTTCCTCCTCCAGGGATCTTCCCAACCCAGGGATCAAACCATGTCTTTTGCACTGCAGGTGGAATCTTTACTACTGAGCCACCAGGGAAGACCCCACAATGGAATACTACTCAGTCATATAAAAGAATGAGATTCTGCCATTGACAACAACATGGATGGACCTAGAGGGTATTATATAAGCTAATGGAAGTAAGTCAAAGAAAAATATTCTACATGGTTGGAAAAGACTCTGATGCTGGGAGGCACTGGGGGCAGGAGGAGAAGGAGACGACAGAGGATAAGATGTCTGGATGACATCACTGACTCGATGGACTTGAGTTTGAGTGAACTCCGGGAGTTGGTGATGGACAGGGAGGCCTGGTGTGCTGCAATTCATGGGGTTGCAAAGAGTCGGACATGACTGAGTGACTGGACTGAACTGAACTGAACTTATATGTGGAATCTAAAAAAGAAAACAAACTAGTGAATATAGAAAAACAAAACAGACTCAGGTACAGAGAACAGACTGGTGGTTACCAGTGAGGAAATGGAGGGGAGACAAAGGACTGAGGAAGGGGATGAGAAATATAAACTAGTTATGTATAAAATGGCTAGAAATGCAAAAAAGCAAAATGGCTGTCTGGGGAGGCCTTACAAATACCTGTGAAAAGGAGAGAAGCAAAAAGCAAAGGAGAAAAGGAAAGATATAAACATCTGAATGCAGAGTTTCAAAGAATAGCAAGAAGAGATAAGAAAGCCTTCCTCAGCGATCAATGCAAAGAAATAGAGGAAAACAACAGAATGGGAAAGACTAGAGATCTCTTCAAGAAAATCAGAGATACCAAGGGAACATTTCATGCAAAGATGGGCTCGATAAAGGACAGAAATGGTATGGACCTAAGAGAAGCAGAAGATATGAAGAAGAGGTGGCAAGAATACACAGAAGAACTGCACAAAAAAGAGCTTCACGACCCAGATAATCACGATGGTGTGATCACTGACCTAGAGCCAGACATCCTGGAATGTGAAGTCAAGTGGGCCTTAGAAAGCATCACTACAAACAAAGCTAGTGGAAGTGATGGAATTCCAGTTGAGCTATTTCAAATCCTGAAAGATGATGCTGTGAAAATGCTGCACTTATTTGCCAGCAAATTTGAAAAACTCAGCAGTGGCCACAGGACTGGAAAAGGTCAGTTTTTATTCCAATCCCAAAGAAAGGCAATGCCAAAGAATGCTCAAACTACCGCACAATTGCACTCATCTCACACGCTAGGAAAGTAATGCTCAAAATTCTCCAAACCAGGCTTCAGCAATATGTGAACCGTGAACTTCCTGATGTTCAAGCTGGTTTTAGAAAAGGCAGAGGAACAGAAACCAAATTGCCAACGTCTGCTGGATCATCGAAAAAGCAAGAGAGTTCCAGAAAAACATCTATTTCTGCTTCACTGACTATGCCAAAGCCTTTGACTATGTGGATCACAAGAAACTGGAAAATTCTGAAAGAGATGGGAATACCAGACCACCTGACCTGCCTCTTGAGAAATCTGTATGCAGGTTAGGAAGCAACAGTTAGAACTGGACATGGAACAACAGACTGGTTCCAAATAGGAAACAGAGTACGTCAAGGCTGTATATTGTCACCCTGCTTCTTTGATTTACATGCAGAGTACATCATGAGAAACACTGGGCTGGAAGAAGCACAAGCTGGAATCAACACTGCCAGGAGAAATATCAATAACCTCAGATATGCAGATGACACCACCCTTATGGCAGAAAGTGAAGAGGAACTAAAAAGCCTCTTGATGGAGGTGAAAGTGGAGAGTGAAAAAGTTGGCTTAAAACTCAACATTCAGATAACGAAGATCATGGCATCTAGTCCATCACTTCGTGGGAAATAGATGGGGAAACAGTGTCAGACTTTACTTTTCTGGGCTCCAAAATCATTGCAGATGGTGACTACAGCCATAAAATTAAAAGACGCTTAGTTCTTAGAAGAAAAGTTATAACCAACCTAGATAGCATATTCAAAAGCAGAGACATTACTTTGTCAACAAAGGTCCATCTAGTCAAGGCTATAGTTTTTCCTGTGGTCATGTATGGATGAGAGAGTTGGACTGTGAAGAAAGCTGAGTGCAGAAGAATTGATGCCTTTGAACCGTGGTGTTGGAGAAGACTCTTGAGAGTCCCTTGGACTGCAAGAAGATCCAACCAGTCCATTCTGAAGGAGATCAGCCCTGGGATTTCTTTGGAAGGAATGATGCTAAAGCTGAAACTCCAGTACTTTGGCCACCTCATGTGAAGAGTTGACTCATTGGAGAAGACTCTGATGCTGGGAGGGATTGGGGGCAGGAGGAGAAGGGGACGACAGAGGATGAGATGGCTGGATGGCATCACTGACTCGACAGACGTGAGTCTGAGTGACCTCCGGGAGTTGATGATGGACAGAGAGGCCTGGCGTGCTGCGATTCATGGGGTCACAAAGAGTTGGACACGACTGAGTGACTGAACTGAACATACTGTACAGCACAGGAAATATAGTCATTACTCTGTAGACTTTAAATGGAATATAAACTATAAAACTGTTGAGTCTCTATGTTGTATACCTGAAACTAATAATATAAATTAACCATTCAATTTAAAAAATTTTAATAAAAGTTTTCTTTTCATATGCTTTGCAATGATAAGTTAGAAACCCTAGACTAGCCAGTCCAACAGAAATATAATGCAAGTCAGAATTTTCTAGTAATCCCATTTAAAAATAAACAACTGAAATTAATTTAATAGAATTAAGTAGAATTCTATTTAACCCAAAATATCCAATATTATAGAATAACAAAAATCATTTCTAAATGTAGTATTTTTAAAACTTATATTTTACATTTTTTTTGTAATAAGTCTTGAAAATCCATTATGTATTTTCCATTTACAGAACATCTCAAACAGACTAGCCAAATAAGACTAGTGGCTACCATATTAGACAGAGCAGCCTTATACCATTCACACTTCTAATAAATTACTTGCTCTTTTCCTTCCTTTAAAAACTTGTAGAAAAAGCTTTAAATGTTCTCTGTAGCAAACAAAGCAATAATGAGGGACAGTGAATATATTTACTATGTGCTATATGCTAAGTTGCTTCAGTCAGTCTGATTCTGTGCAATCCTATGAACTGCACACTGCCAGGCTCCTCTGTCCACGGGATTCTCCAGACAAGAATACTGGAGTGGGTTGCCATTTCCTTATTCAGGGGATATTCCTGACCCAGGGATTGAACCCACATCTCTTAAGTCTCCTGCAATGGCAGGCAGGTTCTTTACTACTAGCACCACCTGGGTACCCCTATATACAACTGAAAAATAAAAGTATGTTAAAGTAATAATACCTTCTTAGTTCATTCATGACTTTAAAAGCTTTCTTCATATGCCAAGGATTCACTGTCACCGGGCAGTGTTTTTCAGTATTATCATCTTTTGAATCGAGAGACTTCTGATGACCCTGATTTGTGCATCTGTTCATAAGAGAAAATAACAAAACACAGAAAAAGATCTTATTAAAGATAGTTTAGTTCAGACTTATCAGGTTACAAGAGATACAATGATCACACCTCTCCCCCACTTACTTAGAGGAACTCTCATAGTATATTCCAACATACGACTAAATGACAATTCAAAACACTTTCTGATGGTCACTGTGATTTTAACAAAAAAAGTAGGTAATTACCTCCCTGGTGTCAAAACTCTCTCAAAGATGAGCACAGAAAATTCAGTAAAATGGTTCAGCAGATACCTTCAAAAGAAATGCTGAGAAATGATCTTCCCTGTTGGAAATTAACCTGCTTTTTACATTCTGCAGTAGGCCTATTTACAAACCAAGACAGGAACTGGTTCTTATTTTATACATACTTCAGAAAGCTTAGAATCTGAACTGAACTTTGTTCTCTATTGCAAGGTTATTTACCACATATATTTCAGACCTACTTTAATTCTTTACTGAGTATTAACTTATAGGCAGCCTTTGTACTATATTTTTTTCATTGTTTCTTTAATCCTCATAACTCTGTAAGCTAATTATTATTATTATCACCAAAAAACATAAAAAGAGACTGAGGCAGAAAATAATTGGGGCAACTTGGTAAATGGTAGAGCTGGATAAGAGTGTGGCCAGTTTGACTCTCAAGTCCATTCTTTTTACTAACGTTAGATACCATTTCCTGCATTAAGTGGTGGATAGTTAATTCCATAGTTATATGGAATTTGTTAAAGAGTACAAAGCTATTAGTATGACTGTGTAAATTATATCTGGGAACCAAAAAAATTAACAAATAAAATCAGGGTGCCATTGTGGGGAGGGTTAACCATATATGGGCAGACACAAGGAACGTTTTGAGATGGTTGCACAGCTCTAGAGATTCACTAACAATTATAATGGCTGAATTTTACAGTATGTAAATTATACCTTAATAAAGCTATTAAATAAAAAAATTAAGATACTAAATTAAGCCCCCCAAAATACATTCTTTTATATACATCACACACAGAACAAAAGGCAAACATCATTAGTATTGCACCATTTCTCTTCATGCCACTTCTTTTCCTAACGATAATTCATTCTTTAAATATTATTTTATTACTTTAGCATCCAATTTTTGGCACTATGTACCGAGCACTATTCTAGGAACTAGGCCCTAGGAACTTTTCAATAAACAAAACAAAAATTCCTCTTCATGGAATTTGTAGCTGGGGGCGGGGCCAGGGGGCTGGGGGTGGTGGGATAATGATATACACAACAGACCAGTAAACAGCATGTTAGAAAATAAGAACTATGGAAAAAAGAAAATGTGTCGGGTAAAGAGAGTCAAGAATATGGGGGTGATGGAACTTATAGTATTAAACAGGGTGATCAGGGCAGGCTGAATTGAGAAATGAAATTAGAACAAGGACCAGGAGGTGGGAAATGGCCAAGACGGAAGAAATAACTAGAGCAAAAAGGTCACTATGCACCTCATGTGTTCCACGATGTAAGAGCAGGGCTGGAGAATGGCACCCAGATTGTGTGTCTACTCCAAGGCCTCGTGTATGTGTGTGTGTGTCTACTCCGAGGCCTCATGTATGTATATGTGTGTGTGTGTCTACTCTGAGGCCTCATGTATGTGTGTGAACACACAGAGGAATGAGTTATACCTGGCCTAAGAGAAAGAGCTAGTAAGTCTAGAAGCCAAGAGAGAAAGAACATCTAGATATGACAGAGGAAAGTGGGAACACTCCTAATAGTATGAGACATAGTCTCATAATGCCATTTCTACCACTACTTCATTAAGAAAACAGTAGGAAAAGGGAAAACTATGTAGATACATCCAACCTACACAAACTTTCTTACCATGTTAACACTGAATACCCACATATGTAGCAAGTTGATGATATTTATATATGCTTCAAGTTTAATTACTTAAGCTTACAACAGAGGGAAAATACAATATTGAGGACTGGCAAAACTATCACATAAGGCCTTTCAATGCTCACAATGGAAACAAAAGCAACTCTGCCATACAAAAAATATCATTAAGAGTCATGAGTATTTATATTTGCTAAGAAATTGGAATTAAAACTTACTGCATTAAAGAATTCACTTTAAGACAGATACCATTCAACAACCAATGTCTATACTGCTGTTTTCTTAAAGCTATTTTTAGCTCTTGCTTTTCTAATGTACTCCAGAAACTCTGCAAAGAAAAGATTCTATTCAAAAGCTTAAAGGAATAACACTGCTTCTTTTAAGTGTTGTCTGTATTGAAAGTCCCTTTCAAATGAAGAACCCTGCCAGAGGTCTATATTTCTGACACTAAACTCCTTTCCACAATTTTCTAATTTCTATTTGATTTTGTGTCAGATGGTCTCTGGCTCAGAAGCAGAACTGAGTTACAGAAAACAACACAATATGTCTAAAACTACAAATGCAGAAGAGGAACATCCACTAGGAAGTAGTCAAATAGGAGGGAAAGGTTTACCTTTTAAGTTACATTATAAGTGCAGTTGGAGTAGGAAGTAGCAACCCATTCTAGTATTCTTGCCTAGAAAATTTCCATGGACAGAGGAGCCTGGCAGGCTACAGTCAGTTCAGTTCAGTCGCTCAGTCGTGTCCGACTCTTTGCGACCCCATGAATCGCAGCACGCCAGGCTTCCCTGTCCATCACCAACTCCCAGAGTTCACTCAAACTCACGTCCAACGAGTAGGTGATGCCATCCAGCCATCTCATCCTCTGTTGTCCCCTTCTCCTCCCGCCCCCAATCCCTCCCAGCATCAGAGTTTTTTCCAATGAGTCAACTCTTTGCATGAGGTGGCCAAAGGACTACAGTTTCAGCTTTAGCATCAGTCCTTCCAAAGAACACCCAGGGCTGATCTCCTTTAGGATGGACTGGTTGGATCTCCTTGCAGTCCAAGGGACTCCCAAGAGTCTTCTCCAACACCACAGTTCAAAAGCATCAATTCTTCGGCGCTCAGCCTTCTTCACAGTTCAACTCTCACATCCATACATGACCACAGGAAAAACCACAGCCTTGGCTAGACAGACCTTTGTTGGCAAAGTAATGTCTCTGCTATCTAGGTTTGTCTTAACTTTCCTTCTAAGGAGTAAGGATCTTTTAATTTCATTGCTGCAGTCACCATCTGCAGTGATTTTGGAGCCCCCCAAAATAAAGTCAATGGGGTCCCAAAGAATCAGACACAACTGAGCACACACACACAGAAGTGCAGTTACACCTTCTCCCTGCTTCCCTTGAGAAGCCAAGTGCTAACCTTTTCCAGAAAAGCTCCTCACTATGAAAAACTTTAAAGTATCTAAAGGAGATACTTTTTCAAAGTTCTTTCACTTTTAAGTCTTTCCCCCAACTCTACATCCCGTAACCAGTGTTAAAATTACCCAGCAACCTGTTGTTACAACACATACTCTACAATTATTGCGGTCTCAAGAGTTTGGATCCCATAACATTTCTAACAGGCAATCCTGAAGCCTTCTTTCCACGACTAACTCTTCTACAAACTCCCAGTTGTAGGCAAGCTTGGCTTCTCAGACCACACTTCTAACTCTGCTTAAGAACATACTACTACCAACAACTGATTCTCAGAGAGGAGGCCAATAAAGTCTTTTACATGGGCTGTCTCCTTCAGTCAGGATTCCACAATCAAGCAAAGGTTTAAGCCTACTGCAAAAATTTTGAGGAAATCTGTGAAATAACATAGTTTCCTTAGATGTATATTATTTGTTCTGGAATAGCACTTTCCAGGGAGAAGGAAATGGCAACCCACTCCAGTATTCCTGCCTGGAGAATCCCACGGACAGATGAGCCTGGTGGGCTGTTGTCCATAGGGTCGCACAGAGTCGGACATGACTGAAGCGACTTAGCGGCAGCAGCACCATTTTCCAATGGAGGATGGAGGGGATAGAAGGACTACATGACCCAAGCAATTTTTCTAAACTACACATAATAATCCTTCTTCCTGTGAAGATTCAGGCAAGTCCCTTTTACAGGTCTAAGTATACCAGAATGACAGCATCTCCAGGAATAGAGGTGAAAGGCAGCTATGTATAATTTAAAAAAAGGGGGTGGGGGGAGTGATGCAATATGCTCCACCACCCACTTACCTCCCACCACAGGACAATCATCCTGAGATGATTTGAGAACAAACACATTAGGAAACAGTGGTTGTTTACGCTTTCAAGGTTTTTTTGGTGGAAATAATGCTGTAAGTCATGTGAGTGATGCAGCTGAAAAATTTAACAGTGGATCAGACATTTTCACATTCAAGACAAACATTCAACTCCTGGGTGGCCACTATCTTTGCTCTTTCCTTTGCCTGTTTGCCTCAAAAGCTTCAAGATTCCCCTGCCTGCAATGTCACCCACCATTACTCACAAATTTCTGCCAAGTTCACATCAGAAGCTGTTGTTTTCAAAGTCACCATCCATGCTGTACTGCTATGAAGTTTGTCCCTTACTTTACATCTCTTCTATTTTCTCTGCTGCCTTCTAAGTACACTTGGTTTCAAAAGCTGATTATCGTAAGAACACTGCTCCCATAACAAGTCCAGGATATGAGAAGTAGAGACGCAACTGTAACTCTCATTTTAACATATGTTATGCCACCTATAGTTTCCCAACAAAATACCCTCACATCCTTCACCTCACCCAAATAACCACCATGTTACTTAGAGGCTGTAAAAGTGGAAGGCTTTCTCCACCGGAAACATTTTGGTTTGTGGTAGAGTTGTGCTTTCAGTTTTTGCAATTAGGTACAGGCAAAAAAACATGCTCTGCAAATTTCCTTCAAGTGCTTAGAATTTAAACTTTTATTAGGTATATACCTAGCAGACTATTCGTAATCTATGAACATATGCTCATATTACCAAATAATGTTAACATCTGCCCTACAGACATCTAAGAACTTGAGTTAGACCTTCAGGACGGAGACCTTTAGAACTGATTATGAAGCATCATGTGATTAAAAAACACCTCCCATCCAGTCACAGAACACCTTACTGACACCTTAACAAAGGCACTTAATACATTAGCATAGTAGATACACTGCTAAAAGTTATGTTTTCAATTTCCCAGAGCAAGAAAGAAAAAGTCTAGAAAAGCTGACAATGCCCAATTTTACTAAAACGGCTTACCACTTAAAGCAAAGTGTTGACCCTCCTGGAGGACAGAATGGAGGCTTACACACTACACTGTACTCCCCCAGAATGTGGTGTGCAAAACACCCACAGGATGTGAATGGGACTCTTAGGTGGAGAGGTGAAGGAAGCTCTCAGATCAAACGACAATAAGAGCTGTCAAATGCTCTGCTTCAGTTCAACCTTGCTCCCTCTCCCACTTTCCCTCTTACCTACATGACAAACAAGAGAACAAGCAAGCACTTTTTTTTTGTCCCTGACAGTGACTACTACCAGAAAAGTGACCTGGGTAAAAAGCCCTGCCTTCTGCAAGATCAGTTATATTAAAAACAACTAACAAAGTTACTGTCAGAGTGGGATATATGTGAGATACTAAAATTGGGAAGAGTTTGATAATCCATTTCCAACATTTCCATGTCTTTTATCACTCATATTTCTGACCTATCTTTTGCGATGTTTCTCATTACCATCACTTGGTTGGTAAGAGGGCAGCAATATGACTTGGCAATTCAGTTGACTGGGCTACATTTTCCAACATTTGACTGAAAAGGCACTAGAAGAGGAGCAACATCAGCTGGAAAACATGAACCACAGCCCTGGCCTGTGCCAGATACTAACCAAGTGACCTTGGATTAGTCACTTAGCCTCTCTAGGCTTTAGACTGTGTACTTAAAAAATAAGGTTTTGTTATTCTACAAGTCTGTCTAGTAAATATCATATGGACGTTGAAGATAGTAATACCTCACCTACAAGCCTCAGGGAGCTGTATAAACACTAAACACTATGTGAAAATAAACACATAGTTAAAAAAAAATGTTGGGGTTAGAAGCTAAACTAAGCATGAGATATATTTTTAAGAATTTTCTTGGCCTTCCTCATTCTTAATTGTAACACTAAATTAAAACTTACTGACAATACTCCAAACCACACCACCACTGTTAATAAATCAAGTAGGGAAGCACTGCCTAGACACCCACTAATGCCCTATACTAGGCAGAGTGAGGAATACAAAAGATGCCAAACACAGATGCCTTCTCCAGTTACCAGCTAAGAGAGGAGGCACTTCAGAAACCACCAGGGAACAGGACAAAGTCAGTACACAAGTGCAAGATTATGGGCTACCAATTATAAACAGGAATTGCAAAGAGGAGCTACAATGAGCTGGAGTAAACATGTAAGACTTTGTGAACAGGACAGGACTCCACCTGGGCCTTCAGTTCAGTTCAGTTCAGTCGCTGTCATGTCTGATTCTTTGCGACCCCATGAATCGCAGCACGCCAGGCCTCCCTGTCCATCACCAACTCCGAGTTCACCCAACTTAGGGGATTTCTAAGTTGCTTTTCTAAGGAAAATGCTGGAAACTTCTGGCTTATGATAAGGCAGAGTTTACTCTATGAGGTTAAGGCACAAAATGATTTTGAACATATAAGATAAGCCAAAATGATGGAGGGCTGAGACTTCCTGGCCTCAGTCTTTACAATACCTGGTTTTGTAAACTCTTTGACTTGACTCTAGATGTTAGGCCGTCAAAACAGTAGGTGAACTGAAAGGTGATGAGAGACAATCCAGGTATCAAGGGATGAAATCTTATCATCAGAGTGTCAGCGATCAGAATGGACACTTGAAACCAATAATGTACAATTCCTGGGAGCTGATAAAATGTGGAGGATAATTAAAGAAAGAGAAATCAAAGACCATTTCAAGGCTTTGGGTATCCAGGACCAAAAGAATGATTAGTCCATCAAATAAGTGGAGATGTTACAGAGGGAAGTCAATTTGAGAAAAAGATTATGAAAACTCAGTTTTGGACATGCTGAATCTGATGTATGTGCTAAAGATAAGTATACAGTAAGAAGCTTAAAATTCAAAACTGAGGCAAAGATCTAGACATCAGGCTTACGATACAGAGCCACAACTTAGTGATAAATAGTTGATTGAAAAGAACTGGCCAAGGTCTGTATCTGTGAGAAACAGTTACTGCCAATGAAGAGATGCCCTCTAAGCCAAAAAAGTGATGAGAGAGAAATTAGAATCACAGTCTCTCCTCTATTTGATAAGCTTAGGAATGTAACTTAACCCCTGAAAAGTAATGAGATCTACTTAGTAAAAAATTCTCCTGCAATGTGGGAGACCTGGGTTCGATCCCTGGATTGGGAAGATCCCCTGGAGAAGGGAAAGGCTACCCACTCCAGTATTCTAGCCTGTAGAATTCCATGGGCTGTATTGTCCATGGGGTCGCAAAGAGTTGGACACGACTGAGAAACTTTCATTTCCACTTCACTTCCACACTTAATAAGGTAGGCTATTGACAATATTAAATGAAATAAAGTAATAAAATTAAGTAAATCTCATTTAACAACCTAAAAACAAGAGCAGGAAACCAAGAAAAAGTAGTATCAGAGGGAGCAAGGGCCTGTTTTTCAAGACAGGATCAGTGGTCAAAACAATACTGTAGCAAATGCCCACAGCCTGAAATGTGAGAGAGAAAAGCACATAACACAAAGTACTCAAAGCCCCTCCTCTGGAGTAACTGTATCATATATTTGCTTACTGTCAGTTTCAACCATGAGGAAAAAGACTGTTTTGTTTTCTGAGATATTCCTTTGGGAATATTTACTGGGTGCTTGGTCACCAAAGGCACCCAATAAATATGAAAAAAAAAAAAAAAAAAAAACCTCCGTCAAGTTGTAGTTTAGGTGCTAAGTCATGTCTGATTTTGCAACTCAATGAATGGTAGCCCACCAGGCTCCTCTGCCTGTGGGATTTCCCAGGCAAGAATGCTGGAGTGGGTTGACATTTCCTTCTCCAGAGGATCTTCCCAACCCAAGGATCAAACCTCCATTGGCAGGCAGATTCTTTACCCCTGAGCCTCCAGGGAATTGTCATAAAACTAAATGTATTCAATTTAAGAAGCATCCTTTAGCCTGAGATTATGTCTTTCTTTGTCTTTGGGGAGAGGTACTAAAACGTTCTTTCTTTTACAAAAAGATGATAGTTGGTAATTATAACTTTTTTTTTAACTTGACAAAACAAAAAACTTAGAAATTCTATGTCGGACTCCAATTTTTGTTTTTAAATTTCTCAGTCAGTTCAGTCACTCAGTCATGTCTGACTCTTTGTGACCTCATGGACTGCAGCACACCAGACCTCCCTGTCTATCACCAACTCCCAGAGTTTACTCAAACTCATGTCCATTGAGTTGATGATGCCATCCAACCATCTCATCCTCTGTCGTACCCTTCTTCTCCCACCCTCAATGTTTCCCAGCATCAGGGTCTTTTTCAACTAGTCAGATCTTCGCATCAGGTGGTCAAAGTACTGGAGTTTCAGCTTCAGCATCAGTCCTTCCAATGAATATTCAGGACTGATTTCCTTTAGGATGGACTGGTTAGATCTCCTTGCAGTCCAAGGGACTCTCAAGAGTCTTCTCCAACACCACAATTCAAAAGCATCATCTTTCTTTATAGTCCAACTCTCACATACATACATGACTACTGGAAAAACCATAGCTTTGATTGATGGACCTTTATTGGCAAAGTAATATCTCTGTTACTTTGTTATGCTGTCTAGGTTGGTCATAACTTCTCTTCCAAGGAGCAAGCATTTCATGGCTGCAGTCACCATCTACAGTGACTTTCGAGCCCCAAAAATTAAAGTCTGTCACTGTTTCCCCATCTATTTGCCATGATGTGATGAAGCGATGGGACCAGATGCCATGATCTTAGTTTTCTGAATGTAGAGTTTTAAGTCAATTTTTCCACTCTTTTTCACTTTCATCAAGAGCCTCTTTGCTCTTCTTCACTTTCTACCATACAGGTGGTGTCATCTGTATATCTGAGGTTATTGATATTTCTCCCAGCCATCTTGATTCTTGCTTGTGCTTCATCCAGCCCAGCATTTCTCATGATGTACTCTGCATATAAGTTAAATAAGCAGAGTGACAATATACAGCCTTACGTACTCCTTTCCCAATTTAGAATCAGTCTGTTGTTTCATGTCCAGTTGTAACTATTGCTTCCTGACCTGTATAAAGATTTCTCAGGAGGTAGGTAAGGGGGTCTGGTATTCGCATCTCTAAGAACGTTCCACAATTTGTTGTGATCCACACAAAGGCTTTGGCATAGTCAATAAAGCAGAAATAGATATTTTTCTGCAACTCCTGTTTTTCAATGAGCCAATGGATGTTGGCAATTTATCTCTGGTTCCTCTGCATTTTCTAAATCCAGCTTGAACATCTGGAAGTTCATAGTTCATTTACTGTAGAAGCCTGGCTTGGAGAATTTTGAGCATTACTTTACTAGCATGTGAGATGAATGCTATTGAGCAGTAGTTTGAGCATTCTTTGACATTGCCTTTCTTTAGGACTGGAGTGAAAACTGACATTTTCCAGTCCTGTGGCCACTGCTGCATTTTCCAAATTTGCTGGCATATTGAATGCAGCATTTTCACAGCATCTTCTCTTAGGATTTGAAAAATTTCAGTCAGTGAAGTCCAAAAATATGAGAACCTCTGCTCTAATTCAACTAATTTTCTGGCTTTCCAAAGCCCTGAGAATACAGTCAACAAGATGTTAGTCTGCCTATGCTGAACATCTCTAATGTTCAAGAGCTTCCAGTGATGTGCAATCAACTGAAAAAAGATACAGTTGTATATCTGAGGCATGTTTACTTAGTTTCATGAAGAAAAAGCAAAAAACCAAAGCCTGTAGGGAGAAAGCTAATTTGTGAAAGAGGGCCAGTAGAGAAACGAAGGTCAAGAAAACTTTTGAGTAAGTTCAAAGGGATGCATTCTGTGCTATACTCATAGTCTTCCCTCAACTTAGTGATTATGAAAATCTTCACAAAAGTAACTATAAAGGCTAGAAATGTACAAAACACTCCTGAGGTCAGGGGTGATCAGCTTACATTTTTTTTTTTTTCACACATCTCAGTACTGCCTGAGATGACTCATTTGCTAACCTATATAAATTTTAGTTGAACACTTTTCAGGTTCAATCAGAGGCAAATGTCCCATGGTTTTAATATTGCCCAGACCCAAAAATATAACAGAATCTAAAAAACACATATACTCAAGGATGCAAAAAACAACAGAGATATAAAGTCCATGACAATCAACATGAGAATCAAAGAGGATGAGAAGAGTTTAAAGGCAAGGAGTAGAAAGAGGAGAAGGAAAAAAAAAAACCTAATCTCAACAGGCCCATCTAAAGGAACCAGAGACCTGGACACAGTCGCTTCCAACCTTCCAAGACATAACAGGCTGAAAAGGAGCAAGGTGGGATTTGAAAATTATGCAAAACTGGTTGTTAAAAAAATCACAAGCAAAAGCATAACATTCAGTGCCAGGTAGAGACAGGCATTTCAAATATTTGGAGAAACAAATATTTGCACAAATAAAAAGACATTCATACAAAGGATGTGAGTCCCCGCTTCCAACCACATCATCCAAAGCACCTAGGTCCCCATCAACCAACTTTCTTTGCATTTATGCTCAGGCTAAAAATCTAACCTTATGAAAAGCTGAGCCCTCTCAATAACCCATACTGGCCTCCTAGCCCAGTTCTAGCACAGCGAGGCCCAGCAAAGTTCCTTCCCTAAGAATTGTCATTTCTCAAATCCAGCACCCATGAGTCAGTGCCGAAGGAAAGAACAAAGTTATTGAGAACAGAGGCAAAGAGGCCAAGGGGTGGGAAGAAAAACTATTTTTGATGTACAGAAAGGTAAAAAATACTCCTGCTAAGTCGCTTCAGTCGTGTCCGACTCTGTGCGACCCCATAGACGGCAGCCCACCAGGCTCCCCTGTCCTTGGGATTCTCCAGGCAAGAACACTGGAGTGGGCTCCCATTTCCTTCTTCGATGCAAGAAAGTGAAAAGTGAAAGTGAAGTTGCTCAGTTGTGTCCGACTCCTAGAGACCCCATGGACTGCAGCCTACCAGGATCCTTTGTCCATGGGATTTTCCAGGCAAGAGTACTGGAGTGGGTTGCCATTGCCTTCTCTAAAAACACTCCAGTTCTGGAATTACAGTATTCCTAGATAGATCAAATGAAAATAAAACCTATTTCTATTTATCATTAAATGAACAGAAATAAATGTCTACCAACTTAAGCCACCAATGACTGAAAGGAGTTTTTTGGTTTTCTTTAACTTTCTTTCACCCCTGGTTTTCCATTACATCTCAGCCTCTCATTGCTGCAGCACTACTGATGAAGTCTTAATAGCAAAGAACTATGCTGGACACCAAAATTCTGCTTGGTTGATCTGTATTAGATTCAGTTTATCAGTATCTGCACGCATTTATTTCATTTTCCATTACTTATATTTAAATGATGTGTAACGTCCTCTTTTCCTCCCTGGAGAGCCTGCTTTCCCACACCTTTTTCTTGTCTGCATTCTAAGGTACCCCTTTTCTTTCCTTTAGTTCACTTTGCTTCCGAAGTAAAACAGGGTCTGCAGGGAACTGATACAAACGGGGCAGGTTTACGGCAAATAATACCCTACCTAAGATATCCTCTATACCATGTGTTGTCTACGGTCAGGTAGCAATTCCCTTCATGCCTCTGAGCCTGAGCAGAATTCATGTGCTGACACTATGCTCACATTGTTGATGCTAACAACCACCATCATGTTTCCTAGAGGTTCAGGAGTGTTCCCAAACCTGCTGAAGAACATGAACAAATCACAAAGCCCTCAAAGCCACAACCATCATCAAGCAACTGAGCTCTTGTTCCTACCAGTCCAGGAATTCAAGAGTCTCAGGTACTTCTTAATCCCCATGGCCTGGTTCTACTTAAGCTAAAAATTCTGTAAGGCATTTTTAGAAACTGTAGTTTCAGAATTCTATTAGCTCTCCCAAAAGGACTCAACATCAAACAAACTTTCAGCCCAAAACAAATTTGGCTGACATTCTGCCAAATAGCTATAAAAGGCTGCTGTCGTACAACTGCCCTGAGGTGAAGCTGGCCAAATCTAAATGAAAAATGATAAAGCTCCAAGAATAAGCTGTCATAAAAAGATACATGGTTCCTCAGAAAAAATTTGCTGGCGGTTTGAAACGTCAGATTCAAAGGGCTCTTGTCCCTTTATAAAGATTAAACTAAAGAAAGTAAATCAAACTTGAAATGTTCAAAATTTCTGGGGATTAATAGTCCATTTTTAACAAAATGCTAAAAGAAAAATCTTGTATTGAATAATGCAGTTTCTTCACTGTCTCCCAAGTAACTGTTCAGCTTATTTTGGAAGCAATTTTGTTGCAGGTCTTGAATGTACTTGGATTACCAAGGAAAAGACACCTGTGCCTGGCAGGTCGTACATTACTAATTCGCCCAAGGTGCCAGAGAAACAGAAGATGCTGTGATTTCTGGATACGATTTTCTGCAATGCCAGGTAAAAGAGGTCACATGCCCTGTACAGCCGCGGCTCAGCTTTTTCCGAGCGATGTGCAAGCTCCTCAGACAAAATTTTGCTAGGAATTCGGAGAAACAGGCAAGCTGAGAGGAATTCCTCTCGGCACCGGTGTCTGTACTTTGCAGCTTCCTTTTCCGACGGCCTCGCGCGCATCCTGTGTCTCCATCCCGCCGATGCTCGGCCCTCCCTGGGCTCCAGCTAACCAGCAGAGGACCCTCCCTACAGCCCCGCGCGGCGACGCCCCGCCCGCGGGTCAGCTGGGTTCCGCCTGCCGCCCGGCCCGGCCGCTGCGGCCCCGCCCGCTGCCCTTCCGCTCACTCACGCGGGAGGCCGCGGCGGCGTCTCCATGGCGGCTCCTCTCGGGCTTCAGCTCAACGGCGCCCGCCGCCGCCAGCACCATTCCAGCTGCGGACGCCTGCCCCGCCCGCCCGTCGCGCCGCGTCCCATCCGCCCGGGCGCCAGCCCACCGCCGCCCCGCACCCGCGCCTGCACCGGCACCCGCTCCAGAAGCGGCCCTGCTACCCGGCCCAGCTCTGCAGCCGCACTTCACGGGCGCTCTCCGCCTGCCGGCGATGCTGGGGGCGGAGCGGCAGGAGGGCACTTCCGGGTGTGACGCGCCCTCGAGACCCCGCCCCGCCTCTTCCTGCTGCCGACGAGTGGGTTCCCAGGGTGGGTTCGCCCGCCTGAACCCTCGAGCTGGAGACGTGAGGGCGGGGTCCGGCCGGAAAGCGTGTGGTACCGGCGTTTGGCGTTTTCTGACTGCTCCACTCCACAGGCGCGTTTGTTTTGTCCTCTCGCAGTTTGCCGCTAGGGAGGCGGGATAAGTGGGCGTAGCCGATCCTTCCTTTACAGATGGTGAAACTGAGGCAAGAAGAAATAGCTAGCCTGTCCAGAGTCCCAAGCAGGAACTGGAGCCTCCCTTCTCAGGCTGTGATCCCCTCGTTGCACTTACCGGGAGAGATCTGCAGCACTGTAATGGGATGCAGAGAAAAATTAGGTATCCGTGCCCGCGCACCTGCCTGCCATGAAAATACCGAATAGTCAGGTGAGGAGACCGAAATGGTGGTCTAGGAGTGAAATGGCTCAATCGTGTCCGAGTTCTTTGCGATCCCGTGGACTGTAGTCTACCAACCTTCTCTGTCCATGGGATTTTCCAGGCAAGAGTACTGCTGTGGGTTGCCATTTCCTTCTCCAGGGGATCTTCCTGACCCAGGGATCGAACCCAGGTCTCCTGCATTGCAGGCAGACGTTTTACCCTCTGAACCACCAGGGAAAGTCCTCTCAAAATATGTCATATAGAAGAGGTGGAAGAAAGCGAATATTGAGTAAATCAAAGAATGCTCAGGGCAGAGGGAAGAGCAGTGCAAAGACTCCTGGACCTTGAAGAAATTAAAGATTACAGTGCAGCCGATGTTTCCCCCACGTATGCCGCTGTGCAGTGGTAGGATCTGGGAACTTGTTAGAAAGGAAAATTCTCGAGGCCCATTTCAGATCTGAATCAGAAGTTCTGAAGATGAAGCCCAGCAGCCTGTGCTGTGACAAGCCTTCCAGAGGATACTAAAGGTTT
Organism: Tragelaphus eurycerus; assembly: GCA_935064755.1. NCBI lineage: Eukaryota > Metazoa > Chordata > Mammalia > Artiodactyla > Bovidae > Tragelaphus > Tragelaphus eurycerus. The sequence continues at coordinate 295,664 of CAKXYN010000057.1, read as the reverse complement.
AAGGACCTCTGGTATCTGAAGCAGTCAGGACAGGAGACAGTGGAAGGAGATGGTGTCCCGCGTGTAGTGACAGATCAAATAGGCCTGGTAGGCCTTTGAACCCACTGGATCCCACTCCAGTACTCTTGCCTGGAGAATCCAATGGACGGAGAAGCCTGATAGGCTACAGTCAGTCCATGGGGTCGTTAAGAGTCAGACACGACTGAGCGACTTCACTTTCACTTTTCACTTTCATGTATTGGAGAAGGAAATGGCAACCCACTCCAGTGTTCTTGCCTGGAGAATCCCAGGGACAGAGGAGCCTGTTGGGCTGCCTTCTATGGGGTCGCACAGAGTCGGACACGACTGACGCGACTTAGCAGCAGCAGCAGCGGCCTTTGAAAAGATTTCAGCTTTTATTGAAAAGAGAAACAAATGCTATGAGCAAGGTGATCTGATCACTAAAAGGATGACTGCTGGGATTTGTTTTAAAATCCTCCACCAAAACATGGAGGGTAGGGAATGGAAGAAAGAAGATTGCAAAAATGTTAATTTTTGTTGCTGAGTGATGAGTGCACAGGGTTAGTCATTTATGTGTAAGCTGATTCTTCTGTTGCTATATGAGCCACAGATGCAAGAAAGCAAACAAAAAATTACCTGCTGGGATGATCAAAGTGATAGAAGTTTATAGATTCTGATTTTTCTGAAAATATAAAGCAGATCAGAATTACTGATAGATTAAACATGAGTATAAGAGAGCAGAGTGAAAGATGATCTCAAGTTTTGGTCTGGGCTCTTGGGAGAGTGGAGTTGACATTTACTGAGATTGAGAAATAAAGAAGAAACAGATTTTCCATTAAATTCCCATGAGTAGATAGGTGTAGACATTTAGATATCTGGAGTGGGCATAACTGTGGGTATTGTCACCATATAGATGGTGTTTAAGGTCTGATTAAGATCAACTATATAATATAACTAGAGGAAAGAAAAGACCAAAGAGTGAACCTGGAGCCCTCCAACACTAAAACAACAAGATAAGGAGGATTTAGCAAAGGAAACAGAAAAGGGAGCAGTAGGGAATTAGGAGTAATGTCTTGGTAACCTACTGATATGTGCTAGGAAAACACTGTATCTAGTAGAGCTCACCCCTCAGTAACTTGGTGGCATTGTTGACTCACCATGAGGAGGGCATACATAATTGAGTTATTTCTCTAGTGTTAGTAATGGTTTTCTTCAGATCTAAAATAAAACTTCCTGCTTTATAAGGTCATTGTAAGAATTAAAATAATCTATTTTAAGTATATGGCACTGTGTATAATGGAATCACTTCATAAATGTTCATTGCTATCATTCAGTTCAGTTCAGTTGCTCAGTCCTGTCTGACTCTTTGGGAGCCCATGGATTGCAGCACACCAGGCTTCCCTGTCCATCACCAACTCCCGGAGCTTGCTCAAACTCATGTCCATCGAGTTGGTGATGCCATCCAACCATCTCATCCTCCGTTGTCCCCTTCTCCTCCCACCTCCAGTCTTTCCCAGCATCAGGGTCTTTTCTAATGAGTCAGTTCTTCACATCAGGTGGCCAAAGCATTGGAGCTTCAGCTTTAGCATCAGTCGTTCCAATGAATATTCAGGACTGATTTCTTTTAGGATGGACTGGTTGGATCTCCTTGCAGTCCAAGGGACTCTCAAGATTCTTTTCCAACACCACAGTTCAAAAGCATCAATTTTTCAGCATTCAACTTTTTTTTATGGTCCAACTCTCGCATCCATACATGACTACTGGAAAAAACCATAGCCTTGACTAGACTAACCTATGTCAGCAAAGTAATGTCTCTGCTATTTCATACACTGTCTAGGTTTGTCATAGCTTTTTCTTTCAAGGAGAAAGCATTGTTTAATTTCAAGGCTGCAGTCACCATCGGCAGTGATTTTGGAGCCCAAGAAAATAATGTCTGTCATTGTTTCCCCATCTATTTGTCATGAAGTGATGGGACCAGATGCCATGATCTTAGTTTTTTGAATATTGAGTTTTAAGCCAGCTTTTTCACTTTCCTCTTTCACTTTCATCAAGAGGCTTTTTAATGCCTCTTCACTCTCTACCATAAGGGTGGTGTCATCTGCACATCTGAGGTTATTGATATTTCTCCTGGCAATCTTGATTCCAGCTTGTGCTTCATCCAGCCAGCATTTCACATTACATACTCTGCATATAAGTTAAATAAGCAGGGTGACAATATACAGCCTTGTCATACTCCTTTCCCAATTTGGAACCAGTCTGTTGTTCCATGTCCAGTTCTAACTGTTGCTTCCTTACCTGCATACAGATTTCTCAGGAAGCAGGTCAGGTGGTCTGCTATTGACATCTCTTTAAGAATGTTCCACAGTTTGTTGTGATCTACACAGTCAAAGGCTTTGGCATAGTTAGTAAAGCAGAAGTAGATGTTTTTCTGAAATCCTCTTGCTTTTTCTATGATCCAGTGAATGTTAGCAATTTGATATCTGGTTCCTCTGCCTCTTCTAAATCCAGCTTGAACATCTGGAATTTCTCAGTTCATGTACTGTTGACATCTATCTTGGAGAATTTTCAGCATTACTTTGCTGGTGTGTGAGATGAGTGCAGTTGTGTATTAGTTTGAACATTCTTTGGCTATCATTGCTATCATTATTTCTACACATTTATGTGACTATCAGTTATACTTGATTCAGTTGGGAACTGAGGTTAAGTGCTAGACCCAAGAGATACACACTAACTTAGATTTGATCAAACCTTTGGTCTGACTTTTTTCTTCTACACGCAAGCAGAGTGAACACGACTGTTTAATCAGCCATTTTAGGAGCTGTCTCAGGACAAAACAAAAACATAAAATTCTTCTAATGCTTGTGTGTCTTCTCACCAAAATAATGTTATAGGTACAAGTAAATACTGGAAAGTGAGGCTATATCTATCTGACAAGTGAGCAAACAACTCCAAACCATAGCCAGTTTCACATCCTCCCCTGGATTATGTCTGGTACAATTCTGTTTAGTCCAGTACAATTTTCTGGTTCTTAAGGGATCCAATTCAGCTAGCATGTGAAATGTCTACTCAAACCTTTTCCCTTTCACACCCATCCCTAAATTCAAAGGCCTGAGAAAGAGTACTTTATTTGTTTTTTTATTCTCAAGCTTGCTAAGAGTTAAAGATCAGCCCACATGCTCTAGTATTCCTAGCGTTATGGTCATTGTTCATCTGAAGATGGTCCATTTTCCTAATTCAATTCTCTGCCCTGACTCCACTCCCTGCGGAGAAGAGAAAGAACCAGGTCCACAGCTCAATATCTCATCTGTGAGTCTTGAAGCAATTTGAAAATTTGTTAGTTTATACTGAACGTTTGTTGTTTAATGAAAAGACAAAAGTGATAGGACCTTTGGCTTTCAGACATAAGCATACCTCTTTAAGAGAAGTAGCAGTTTACGAGCCTGGTTTCCATTTTCATCTTTGTATGGGACAGTAACTGCACAAAACTGGTCCTTGGACAGATACAGTCTCAACAGTTAACATCATCTCACCAAACACAAGAACAAACAAACAAACCTTGGCAAGATGGGCGCAAATCCATCTGTTGGGGAGAGGGGGGAGACTTTTATTATGTCTTCCTTTATATGTCTGTTTCACCACTTTCTGAAGTAAAAGATTATGAGGCCACCAAAGACTTCCAAATGCTTTGGAAGAAACTATAAAACTCTTAGAGGAAAACATAGGCAGAATACTTGATGACATAAATTAAAGCAAGATCCTCTATGATCAACCTCCTGCTACTGCTGCTGCTGCTAAGTCGCTTCAGTCATGTCCGATTCTGTGCGACCCCATAGACGGCAGCCCACCAGGCTCCCCCGTCCCTGGGATTCTCCAGGCAAGAACACTGGAGTGGGTTGCCATTTCCTTCTCCAATGCATGAAAGTGAAAAGTCAAAGTGAAGTCGCTCAGTCATGTCCGACTCCTAGTGACCCCATGGACTGCAGCCTACCAGGCTCCTCTGTCCATGGGATTTTCTAGGGAAAAGTACTGGAGTGGGGTGCCATTGCCTTCTCCAGATCAACCTCCTAGAGTAATGGAAATAAAAACAAAAGTAAACAAGTGGGACCTAATTAAACTTAAAAGCTTTTGTGCAGCAAAGGAAACTATAAACAAGGTGAAAAGACAGCCCTCAGAATGGGAGAAAATAATAGTAAATGAAACAACTGACAAAGGATTAATTTCTAAAATATACAAGCAGCTCATATAACTCAATACCAGAAAAACAAACAACCCAATCAAAAAGTGGAAAAAAGACCTAAATAGTGATTTCTCCAAAGAAGACATATAGATGGCTAACAAACACATAAAAAGATGCTCAACATCGCTCATTATTAGAGAAATGCAAATAAAAACTACAACGAGATATCACCTCACACCAGAGAGAATGGCCATCGCCAAAAAGTCTACAAATGATAAATGCTGGAGAGGGTGTGGTGGAAAGGGAACCCTCTTGCACTGTTGGTGGGAATGTAAATTGATACAGTCACTATGGAAGACGGTATGGAGATTCCTTAGAAAACTAGAAATAAAACCACCATATGACCCAGCAATCCCACTCCTAGGCATATACCTTGAGGAAACCAGAATTGAAAGAGACACTTGTACTCCAATGTTCATTTCAGGACTATTTACAATAGCTAGAACATGGAAGCAACCTAGATGTCCATCGACAGATGAATGGATAAGGAAGTTGTGTTATGTATACACAATGGAATATTCAGTTCAGTTCAGTTGCTCAGTCATGTCTGACTCTTTGCGACCCCATGAATCACAGCAGGCCAGGCCTCCCTGTCCATCACCAACTCATCCATAAAAAGGAATGCATTTGAGTCAGTTCTAATGAGGTGGATGAACCTAGAGCCTATTATACAGAGTGAAGTAAGTCAGAAAGAGAAAGATAAATATCGTATACTAATGCATATATTGGGGAAGGCAATGGCACCCCACCCCAGTACTTTTGCCTGGAAAATCCCATGGACGGAGGAGCCTGGTAGGCTCCAGTCCGTGGGGTCGCTAAGAGTCGGACACGACTGAGCGACTTCACTTTGACTTTTCACTTTCCTGCATTGGAGAAGGAAATGGCAACCCACTCCAGTGTTCTTGCCTGGAGAATCCCAGGGACAGGGGAGCCTGGTGAGCTTCCGTCTATGGGGTCGCACAGAGTCGGACACGACTGAAGCAACTTAGCAGCAGCAGCAATGCATATATATGGAATCTAGAAAGATGGTACCGAAGAATTATTTTTTGGGCAGCAGTGGAGAAACGGACATAGAGAACAGACTTATGGACATGGGGAGAAGGGAGGAGAGGGTGAGATGTATGGAAAGAGTAACATGGAAACCTACATTACCATAAGTAAAATAGATAGCCAACGGGAATTTGCTGCATGTCTCAGGGAACTCAAACATGGGCTCTGTATCAACCTAGAGGGGTGGCATGGGGAGGGAGATGGGAATGAGGCTCAAAAAGGAGGGAACATGTATACCTAAGACTGAATCGTATTGAGGTTTGACAGAAAACAAAATTGTAAACCAATTATCCTTCAATTAAAACATAAATAAAATTAATTTTTTTTTAAAAAGGCCAAGACCACCAAAGACTTCCTATCTCCATTTCCATTGGCATAAGAACTAATTGGACATGCTGAAGTGTTTGACTCCCTTCTCAGGTTATTAGCTCCAACCATCTACCAGTTTTTATTTAGATGAGTTCTTGACTCCCCCACAGAGGGATGAGATCTTATCAATATAGAAGTCTATTCACTTATTATACTGTTGAAATAGAACAGTTGCTATATTAGTAACCATTACCTAAAGTGAATGGAAGTAATTAGAATATACCACTGGTAAATATGCCAGCAAATTTGGAAAACTCACCAGTGGCCATAGGACTGGAAAAGGTCACTTTTCATTCCAAGCCCAAAGAAAAGCAATGCCAAAGAATGCTCAATTCTTGGCACACAATTGCACTCATCAAACATGCTAGTACACTAATGCTGAAAATTCTCCAAGCCAGGCTTCAGCAGTACATGAACTGTGAACTTCCAGATGTTCAAGCTGGTTTTAGAAAAGGCAGAGGAACCAGAGATCAAATTGCCAACATCCGCTGGATCATGGAAAAAGCAAGAGAGTTCCAGAAAAACATCTATTTCTGCTTTATTGACTATGCCAAAGTCTTTGACTATGTGGATCACAATAAACTGTGGAAAATTCTGAAAGAGATGGGAATACCAGACTACTTGACCTGCCTCTTGAGAAACCTATATGCAGGTCAGGAAGCAACAGTTAGAACTGGATGTGGACCAACAGACTGGTTCCAAATAGGAAAAGGAGTACATCAAGGCTGTTTAGTGTCACCCTGCTTATTTAACTTATATGCAGAGTACATCATGAGAAACACTGGGCTGGAAGAAGCACAAGCTGGAATCAAGATTGCTCGGAGAAATATCAATAACCCCAGATATGCAGATGACACCACCTTTATGGCAGAAAGTGAAGAGGAACTAAAAAGCCTCTTGATGAAAGTGAAAGTGGAGAACTAAAAAGTTGGTTTAAGCTCAACATTCAGAAAACGAAGATCATGGCATCTGGTCCCATCACTTCATGGGCAATAGATGGGGAAACAGTGTCAGACTTTATTTTGGGGGGCTCCAAAATCACTGCAGATGGTGATTGCAACCATGAAATTAAAAGACTCTTACTCCTTGGAAGAAAAGCTATGACCAACCTAGATAGCACATTGAAAAGCAGAGACATTACTTTGCCAACAAAGGTCCATCTAGTCAAGGCTATGGTTTTTCCAGTGGTCATGTGTGGATGTGAGAGTTGGACTGTGAAGAAAGCTGAGCACTGAAGAATTGATGATTTTGAACTGTGGTGTTGGAGAAGACTCTTGAGAGTCCCTTGGACTGCAAGGAGATCCAACCAGTCCATTCTAAAGGAAATCAGTCCTGGTATTCTTTGGAAGGAATGATGCTAAAGCTGAAACTCCAATACTTTGACCATCTCATGTGAAGAGTTGACTCATTGGAAAAGACCATGATGCTGGGAGGGATTGGGGGCAGGAGGAGAAGGGGACGACAGAGGATGAGATGACTGGATGGTATCACCGACTCGATGGACATGAGTTTGAGTGAACTTCGGGAGTTGGTGATGGACAGGGAGGCCTGGCATGCTGCGATTCATGGTGTCGTAAAGAGTCGGACACGACTGAGTGACTGAACTGAACTGAAAGTGAAAGTGCAAGTGAAAAAACTGGTTAGTCATGTGTGACTCTGTGACCCCATGGGCTGGCTCTATAGTCTGTGGAATTCTCCAGGTCAGAATCCTGGAGTGGGGAGCCTCTCTCTTCTCCAGAGGATCTTTCCAGCCCAGAGGTTGAAGCCGGGTCTCCTGCACTGCAGGCGGATTCTTTACCAGCTGAGCCACAGATGCAACCATGCAGAGGAACAAGTCTGCGACACTAGCTGGTAAGTCAAATCAGATGGTTCAGTGGAACTAATGACATGACGTGGCAAGCACAAACGTCACATGGCAAGAATCTGGAAGCGAAGAATTGCTCCTGTAAAGACTTAATTTCACCAAAGAATATAAAACAGTAAGAGTCCTTGTAATTCCTACCAGTGTAAAGGTAGCAAGATGAAAAGCATCACTCATTCAAAACTGATATTAGGGAATTCCCTGGTGATCCAGTGGTTAGGACTGGGTTCAATCCCTGGTCAGGGAATCAAGATCCCGCAAGCCACATGGACAGAAACAAACAAACAAAAGGCATATTAAAGAAGATGGAGACATTCTAAAAAGTCTTATTTTTTATCCTAAAGGATTAGTCTAAAATGCATTACTTGAGTTGCTTTTCTAATTTTAAATCAGGGTTTTTGCTTTTATTCTTTTGATTTGGAAGCAGCTTAGTGTACAGAATATATTATGAGGCATTTCAAATTATTCTTGTGAGACTTTGCTATATTGCAAATGGATTTTTCAATACATGAAGGTATTTATTACAGGCTTTGTGGTGTTAAATGGGGTAATGTTAGTCTGCTCAAGACCAGTAGAAAATCTTTAATTGAAGGAATCTTTCATTGCTATGAGTCCAGTTTATTCTACAAATGCCACTTCCTTGTTTTCGTAATCTTTAAGATACAAATCTTACTTCCAGCACAACACACCTGCCCATTATTCTGTATCAGACATTCATGGAAAAATGAAAGCAAATTGTTTGCTGTAAAGTTCAATTGGAAATCTGTTAGAACTGGTACAGGAAATATCCCCAAATAGACTTCACACTAATGTATATCAGGTAAGAAGTTTCTCTGCACTTTTCTGAAAAGGAAATTTGCTTCATCTATTTTTACTTGTATGTAATTATATGGTATCTATTTATATAGTCTGGTGATGTAATACCTCATTGTAGAATTACCCAGGACTAAACATCTCTAGGAGTCGGACACGACTGAGCGACTTCCCTTTTACTTTTCACTTTCATGCATTGGAGAAGGAAATGGCAACCTACTCCAGTGTTCTTGCCTGGAGAATTCCAGGGACAGGGGAGCCTGGTGCACTGCCGTCTATGGGGTCGCACAGAGTCGGACATGACTGAAGTGACTTAGCAGCAGCAGCAGCAAACATCATAAAGGTCCATCTAGTCAAAGGTATGGTTTTTCCAGTAGTCATGTATGATTGTGAAGTTGGACCATAAAGAAAGCTGAGCACCGCAGAATTGATGCTTTTGAACTGTGGTGTTGGAGAAGACTCGCAAGTCCCTTGGACTGCAAAGAGATCAAACCTGATCCTAAAAGAAACCAGTCCTGAATATTCATTGGAAGGACTGATGCTGAAGTTGAAGCTCCAATACTTTGGTCGCCTGATGCAAAGAACTGACTCATTAGAAAAGATCCTGATGGTGGGAAAGATTGAAGGCTGGAAGAGAAGAGGACAACAGAGGATGAGATAGTTAGAAGGGATCTCTGACTCGATGGACAACAGTTTGAGCAGCTCCGGGAGTTGGTGATGGACAGGAAAGCCTGGCATGCTACAGTCCATGGAGTTGCAAAGAGTTGGACACAACTGATCAACTGAACTGAACTGAAACACCACAAACATCTTTCTACACAGTCAGCAATGCTGGAAGAAGAAAAAGCAAGTAAAAGCACTTAACAAATTATGCAAAGCATTATGAGTTTGGTGTCATTAATCTCGAGTTATACACACACACATACTCTTCTACCCACAGTTTCAGTTTGTCCATCACTTATAACCGTTAATAGCATGGAGCCCAAGCTAAATTGTGAAATAAGAGGTATTTTTGCCATTCTCCTTTTCTCCAGTGTTCCCTTTTTTTTTCCTTTTGGCATCCATATATCTATCACTTGTGACCCTCACCATCTGCAGGACTCTACTATCTTCTCTTCATCCCTAATCAAACTTTGAAGTTATGTAGTATCACTTAGAATGATTAGTGGATTACACTATAACACAAAGCAGTAATATTGGTATTGTTTCATATTGCTATTATTTTAGCCAAATGATATGTTTATACCCTATCCCCTAGTCTTATTCCTCCTAGAATGCTTTCCAGTGCATTCTACATTGTTTCAATAATAACATTTTTGACAATAAAGTATATGTCCTTTTCATTAATAGAGGTATTTCTGTATAATATTCTCAAAGGAATGCTTTAATAAAGGACCACTCTGAGAGAGAGGAAAAATATTCTTCTTAAACTCTAGACCTTTTGAGACCAAATCTCTAAGAGTCTGTATTTTTTTTTTTTTGTTCAATTTGTTCATATGGTAATGTGAAAAGAAAAGTCTTGAGTTTCCATATAAATCCTAAAATTTGAGCTTAGCCCAAGTCTTGGAATTATTTTTGCAAGTAAAGATCCTTTGCCAAGAAATCCTTTCTCATTCTTAATCTGGTACTAGTCAGCTTCTGGATGCAGATAAGCATGTTTAATGCAGGATCTAAATGGTTAGTCAATTCTTGAGGCATCCATATTTCTTCATTTTTCTTCTTAAGATCTTGGTAAGGATCCAATCCAAGGAACAGAATTGAATCCATGCTGCATGTGTATGAGAACTATTCTTCATTGAACTAAAAATGAACCTAAGGTGCCAGTTTGAAGTCCTTGTTAAAAGCCAACTAAAATTAAGTCAAGAAAAAAATATTCCTAGTCATATTTTCTGAGGCAAAATGATTCAGGCAATCTTATGTATTATATCAACTTATTTTCTATGCAAGTCAGGGGAGATACTGATGACCTGTTTTAAATTTCAGCTACCTCTGCACCAGTACTCCCTAAATTCCTTTCCTGTTTTATGTTTCCCCAAAACTGTTACTGCCACTGGATAAACTATGTGTTCTAGTTATTTTTTTTTTCATTTATTGCCTAACTTCTCCCTTGGAATGTAATATCTATGAAAGCATGGATTTTGTCTTCTTAGTCATTGCTAAACCCGCAGGGCCCATAAGAGTACTGCAAATAGTATGCCCTCAGCAATACTGTTAGATGGACAAACTGGCATGGTTGTGTACACCAACCAAAAAGTTTACCTCCAAAAATACACATTTTAACTCAAGTTCATGCAATGTGCATTTTAACAGCTATAAATTACATGTATGTGTTAGTTTTCTTTTTACTTTTGGAAGTATAAGATCAGTGCTCCCTGGAAATAAGGAAAATGAAAGTGAGAACTATTCTCACAGTCATGTCTCTCTATATAGGTTGGCATCCCAGTGTTGCTTTCTTAATTTTTAAGTTTTAAAGTTGTGCAAATAATACATGATTACATTCTTATAGTTAAAATTCAAACCATAAAGTGAAAGTATCCATCTACCTCTCCTCAAATCCTCTGTGTAAACATAGATTACACATATTAACAATTTTATGTATCTTGTCAAACAGTTTTCAACACAATTACATACATGTGTGGTACATATAAAAATACATGGGTTTGTATTTGTTTGCTTCACATAGGTGGAATCATGCTGTGTGGTACCATTTAGCCTGTTAGCACCTGCTAAGGAAGCCTTACTGCCAATTTGCTGTAGCTTTGGGACCCAGGCAGGGGCAGCTGAGCTGCCAGCTGCCAGTGCATCCAGGATTTTAACTGATGCTAATTTCAAGCATCAGTGAACAGGATTGTGAACATCAGAAGTTTGGCTGATGAGTCAAATAGTATCCTGCCAGATAAACACTCCGTTGCATCTCAGTACCACAGATAATTTTCTCCTCTTTTCTCACCAAAGCAAACATACTCTTTTGGAAATTTTATTTTTACTCTAATCCTGAAGGAGCAAGATTCAAAGTCACTACTTCCCCAGTAAAAATTAGTTTTTTAAAATTAGATTTACATTTCCAGAAATCTTTAGTGTTTATAGATTCTCTATTTCCTTTTTCACATCTTTTGTTTCAATCTGTAATTTTTCTCTCCATATTTTTTCATCCCATTACATCATCTAAAAAGAAGGCTTTCTCTTTCAAATTCAGGATGTGAGGAAGGTCTTGAAGAGATGAATTTGGTGAATATCTGTTCATTTTATGTTGGTCAAGAGCCACTGAAATTTTATTCTTTTGTGTTTTGGTTCCTGATTAAATGTCCCTAAAACTCTAGTAATAACATGCCTATTTATAATGTTTCCTTTAAGGCATATTTAAATATTGCAGTAACTTGCATTTTATTTAGAACAATCTACTTTTAAAGTTCTAACTGTAAGAAGCTATATATGTTCATAATTACAGTTTATTTGAATGTGTAGTATTTTGGGAACAGTGAAGTACCATATTTTGGGGAGGTGGAATGAAAAAAATTTATGTATTTTTAAATGAACTAAAGTTTTTTTTAATGTTCACTGCCTAGAGTAATTTTAAAATTCATTATTTCTATTTTATATCATAATCTGTGAATTAAAACATCTTTGTACAATAGAATTTCACTAATGTGGTTTTCAAAATCCATGTCATATGGCCACCACTAACTACTTTGTAATTGTTGTGATTAAATCATCATTGAGAGATTTCTCTTATACTGAATTTAATGCCAATTAATTTTTGCAACTGAACTGAACTGAACTGAGCGACTGAACTGAACTGAATTGAATTTTTGCAAATAAGTGAAAGTGTCCTTCAAATGACTAGCTAAAAATTATTTATATTTCCTCAAAAACTTGTTATAGCCATGTTATTAGGAAAAGAGAGCTGAAGCCATTTTGAGAACTCACCAGATCTATTCATCCAATTTCATATGGGAGTATGACCAAATTGAAAGACATTCAGGCAATATTTCAGAATTTTCTCCAGTAGCTCATTCTATACTTTTATAGTCCTTTTTAAGATTCAGCATCTAGCTCTGTTTGCTTTGGGGATATATTCAAAAAATAACCTGTCTGGGAATAGCTTGCCCACCCTGAGGAAATGAGATATACATACCTAAAATTATAGGGGAATATGATTCATGAGTGAAAAGATAATTTGGGGGTGAAATGATCCCAGAATCACTTTCTGGAAGAGGTATAACTTGATCTGGGTTTTGGGAGACATATAGGATTTGTATTCGTGGAGAAGAAAGGAAGCAATTTCCTCATGTGCTGTGTCACTTCAGTCGTGTCTGACTCTGTAGACTGTAGCCTGCCAGGCTCCTCTGTCCATGGGATTGTCTAGGCAAGAATACTGGAGCAGGGTGCCATTTCCTACTTCAGGGGATCTTTCAAGCCAGGGATCAAACCCAACTCTCTTCCATCTCCTGCATTGGCAGATGGGCTCTTTACCACTAGCACCACCTGGGAAGCCCGGTTTCCTCATACAGGGAAAGAAAAAACAATTGGTGGATCTGGCAGAAATAACAGATCTGCCCTAACTGGAATTGAACCTAGATAGCATATTAAATGGAGAAGGCAATGGCACCCCACTACAGTACTCTTGCCTGGAAAACGCCATGGATGGAGGAGCCTGGTAGGCTCCAGTCCATGGGGTCACTAAGAGTCGGACAGGACTGAGCGACTTCACTTTCACTTTTCACTTTCATACATTGGAGAAGTAAATGGCAACCCACTCCAGGGTTCTTGCCTGGAGAATCCCAAGGATGGGGGAGCCTGGTGGGTTGCCATCTATGGGGTCTCATAGAGTCAGACACGACTGAAGCAGCAGCAGCATATTAAAAAGCAGAGACATTACTTTGCCAACAAAGGTCCATCTAGTCAAGGGTATGATTTTTCCATAGGTCATGTATGGATGTGAGAGTTGGACTGTGAAGAAATCTGAATGCCAAAGAATTGATGCTTTTGAACTGTGATGTTGGAAAAGACTCTTGAGAGTCCCTTGGACTGCAAGGAGATGCAACCAGTCCATTCTGAAGGAAATCAGTCCTAGATGTTCATTGAAAGGACTGATGCTAAAGCTGAAACTCCAATACTTTGGCCACCTCATGCAAAGAGTTGACTCATTGGAAAAGACTCTGATGCTGGGAGGGACTAGGGTCAGGAGGAGAAGGGGATGACAGAGGATGAGATGGCTGGATGGCATCACTGACTCGATGGATGTGAGTCTGAGAGACCTCCGGGAGTTGGTGATGGACAGGGAGGCCTGGCGTGCTGTGATTCATGTGGTCGCAAAGAGTCAGACACGACTGAGCAACTGAACTGAACTGAGATGAGGTTGGACAGGTAAGGCGAGGTGTTTTCCCAAATCCTGAGTTGGGGTGGTTTTAAAATTGATCTGATAAGCTAAAAGACACTGAGGCTCTTTAACAAGGGAGTAAAATATGCAAGCATCACTTTACATTTTTTTCAGCTGAAGTGGAAAGACTTGTTGGGAGATTTTAAAAGGAATGGCTTTGTCAAAGATATATTACACATGCATCAAAAATATTCAAAAAATAGATGTGTCCTGTGATGGCAATTCTACTCCTAGGAATTTATCCTAAAGGAGTTATCACAGATGCACATAGTAAGTCATCTGTCAGAATATTAAATCAGTATTTCATACAATAATCAATTGGAAATTCAAATTGACCAAAGGGTGAGTGGCCAAATACTATAATACCACCATATTATATAGGACTATTAAAATTGTTACAAGATAAGACTATTTAATGTTGTAGAAAGATGACACTGTTGGAAGGAAAAAGGAAGTTACAAGATATTCTGTATAGTATGAATCTAAACATGTGCAAGGAGAAAAATGTGCACATGTGTGTTGTGTTGTGCATGCATCTCTGTGCATAATGAGTAAGTTGAACAAATATGACACACTTTAATTATATGGAAAATGCAATTTTTGTCCTGTTTTCAATATGTTTTCATTGATATTATCTTTTCTTGCCAGAACATGAAGCATTAAACAGGCCCATCACTCTTAGAAAATAAAAAAAATCCTTCAGTCAGTCATAGTCCTAGCAAGCCACAGCTCAGTCTTAAGTAATACTCAAAATTCCAATTTTAACTTTGTGTTAATCCTTCTTCCTTCCCCAACCTTCAACGACTTTAGTCTGAAGTGTTGTAGGGAGGAAAGTTAAGGAGGGGTGAGATACCTTTGTAAAATGCCTCAGATGACTCACTAGAAGATTTGAATTTTAGAACCATCTCTACAGCCCAGACTAGTAAATCAACCTCTCCAATGTTTCATTACATCTTGTGAAAAATGGAACTAATAATACTTGGCCTACCTATATCTGAGATTTGTTATGAATATCAAATTATATCATAGAAGCAGCATTATTTTGAAGAGTCAAAGAGTGTTTTAATAGTGTATAATCAAATGCCAAATTCAGATTTAAACTGAAGAAAGTAGGGAAAGCCACTAGACCATTCAGGTATGACTTGAATCAAATCCCTTACAATTATACAGTGGAAGTGAGAAATAGATTCAAGGGATTAGATCTGATACACAGAGTGCCTGAAGAACTATGGACAGAGGTTCATGACATTGTACAGGAGGCAACGATCAAGACCATCCCCAAGAAAAAGAAATACAAAAAGGCAAAATGGCTGTCTGAGAGGCCTTACAAACAGCTGTGAATAGAAGAGAGTGAAAGGCAAAGGAGAAAAGGAAAGATATATCCATTTGAATGCAGACTTTCAAAAAATAGCAGGGAGAGATAAGAAAACCTTCCTCAATGATCAATGCAAAGAAATAGAGGAAAACAACAGAATGGGAAAGACTAGAAATCTCTTCAAGAAAATTAGAAATACCAAGAGAACTTTTCACACAAAGATGGGCACAATAAAGGACAGAAATGTTATGGACCTAACAGAAGCAGAAGATATTAAGAGGTGGCAAGAATATACAGAAGAACTATACAAAAAAGATCTACATGACCCAAATAATCATGATGGTGTGATCACCAACCTAGAGTCAAACATCCTGGAATGCAAAGTCAAGTGGGGCTTAGGAAGCATCACTATGGACAAAGCTAGTGGAAGTGATGGAATTCCAGTGCAGGTATTTCAAACTTTCAAAGATGATGCTGTGAAAATGCTCAATATGCCAGCAAATTTGGAAAACTCTGCAGTGGACACAGGACTGGAAAAGGTCAGTTTTCACTCCAATCCCAAAGAAAGGCAATGCCAAAGAATGCTCAAACTACCGCACAATTTCATTCATCTCACACACTAGTAAAGTAATGCTCAAAATTCTCCAAGCCAGGCTTCAACAGCACATGAACCATGAACTTCCAGATTTTGAGAGAAGATTTAGAAAAGGCAGAGGAACCAGACATCAAATTGTCAACATCAGTTGAATCATTGAAAAAGCAAGAAACTTCCAGAAAAACATCTACTTCTGCTTTATTGACTATGCCAAAGCCTTTGGCTGTGTGGATCACAACAAACTGTGGAAAATTCTTAAAGAGATGGGAATACCAGACCACCTGACCTGCCTCCTGAGAAATCTGTATGCAGGTCAGGAAGCAATAGTTAGAACTGGTCATGGAACAACAGACTGGTTCCAAATAGGGAAAGAAGTGTGTCAAGGCTGTATATTGTCACCCTGCTTATTTAACTTATATTCAGAGTACATCATGAGAAACACTGGGCTGGATGGAGCACAGACTGGAATCAAGATTGCCAGCAGAACTATCAATAACCTCAGATATGCAGATGACACCACACTTATGGCAGAAAACGAAGAACTAAAGAGCCTCTTGATGAAAGTGAAAGAGAAGAGTGAAAAAGTTGGCTTAAGAGTCAACATTCAGAAAACGAAGATCATGGCATCTGGTCCCATCACTTTATGGCAAATAGATGGAAACAGTGACAGACTTTATTTTGGGGGCTCCAAAATCACTGCAGATGGTGACTTCAGCCATGAAATTAAAACATGCTTGCTCCTTGGAAGAAAAGTTATGACCAACCTAGACAGCATATTGAAAGCAGAGATGTTACTTTGCCAACAAAGGTCCATCTAGTCAAAGCTATGGTTTTTCCAGTAGTCATGTATGTATGTGAGAGTTGAACTATAAAGAAAACTGAGCACCAAAGAACTGATGCTTTTGAACTGTGGTATTGGAGAAGACTCCTAAGAGTCCATTGGACAGCAAGGGGATCCAACCAATCCATCCTAAAGGAAATCAGTCTTGACTATTCACTGGAAAGATTAATGTTGAAGCTGAAACTCCAATACATTGGCCACTGATGCAAAGAACTGACTTATTGGAAAAGACCCTGATGCTGGGAAAGATTGAGGGTGGGAGGAGAAGGGGACAAAAGAGGATGAGATGGTTGGATGACATCACCGACTCAATGGCCATAAGTTTGAGCAAACTCCAGGAGTTGGTGATGGACAAGTAGGCCTGGTGTGCTGCAGTCTATGGAGTCGCAAAGAATCAGACACGACTGAGTGACTGAACTGGACTGAACTGAATCAAATGCAACCCACTGGTCTAGCAATCTAAAACCCAAATGCCCACAGGCAGCCAGGAAGTTAACCCAAATGACCAGATCAGGCCAAGGGTAAGATAATAGGACCTGGCTTCTGCTCTTGATATAGAATAACAATGGTAGGAAAGATGGAGAACTAAAGATGGAGCACTCAAGAAGTTCCTCCTTGGATCTGAGCGGCTATTGCCAATGCTTCTATATCCTCTCATATTTCAAAGGAAACCCCAAATTCTGATTTTTATGTGAGATCTTCTCATTTTCCAATGTTAATAACTAATTAAAATATCAAATACCACATAGACCAACAATGTGTAAGTTGAACTAATAATGAATAAGGGCTAGATTCAGTCTCTAGGATATTGCTTCATCATTCTGAACAAGTCTGTAAGCAACTTGAAGGCAGATACCTTGACTTTTCCCTCTGTGGGCTCAATATTTTATACAATGTCTGATATATTTGGTGCTTAAGAAATGCTCCTAAAACTGTGGATGCATGCTGCTATTTCTGCAGGTGAAGGTGTCTAACAACTCAAAACTGCCTTTGGCTTTGTGCATAGGGTTCTTTAGTTTTTCCTAAATTATTTATTCATTTATTTATTTTGGGTTGCCCTGGGTCTTCATTGCTGCATGTGGACTTTCTCTAGTTGCAGTGCGTGGGCTTCTCATTGCAGTGGCTGCTCTTATTGCAGAGCACAGGCTCTAGGAACATGGGCTTCATTAGTTGCAGCATATGGGTTCAGTAGTTGTGGCACACAGGCTTACTTGCTCCACAGCATATGGAATCTTCCCGGGCCAGGATTGAACCTATGTTCCCTGCATTAGCAGCTGAGTTCTTAACCACTGTACCACCAGGGCAGAGAAGGCAATGGCACCCCACTCCAGTACTCTTGCCTGGAAAATCCCATGGACGGAGGAGCCTGGTAGGCTGCATTCCATGGGGTTGCGAAGAGTTGGACATGACTGAGTGACTTCACTTTCACTTATTACTTTCATGCATTGGAGAAGGAAATGGCAACCTACTCCAGTGTTCTTGCCTGGAGAATCCCAGGGGCGGCGGAGCCCCATAGAGTCGGACACGACTGAAGTGACTTAGCAGCAGCAGCAGCAGTACCACCAGGGAAGTCCAAGGGATTCTTTGTGTATGTACATTTAGCTGTAACAATCCTTTGTATTTTTTCTCAGTTTGTCAAAGTAGAGTGGGAAAGGACATAGAAGAAAGCTAAAGGAATAGATAAAAATAAGAGACCAATGTGAGCAAAGAGAGAAGTTAAATAAATAAAACCATAAGATATTTAGTTATTTCTGGTGCTCTATCCTATAAGGAAGGAGGTTAGACTGGTCTGATTGAAGTGAATGGATTTAACTAACTTTAGATCAATGACAAGAAAAACAGCACCTTATTTAGGGGATATGAGTGTCTCTGGGGGGATGCACAGCAGGTAGTCAGAGAAGACTTCCTGAGGGTGTGATGTTATTTCATTGAATGAATGCTTATTGAATATTTACTGTGGAATACATCAGCAAGCAAAACAAAGGCCTCTCACCTTCATGGAATTTATTTTTAGTAGAGAAGATAGACAGTTGACATAAAAATTAGAAAATTATATAGGGTGTTAGAAGGTGTGCTTGTCAATATTATGTGACAGGTGGCCAGGGTATAGTCCTTAGTTATATGGTTTCCTAGATAATCTTGGTGGGGCTGATTCAATTAGTTGAAAGACCATGAGAGCAGAACGGAGGTGTTCCTAAGAACATGAAATTCCCCTAATGGATTGCAGTTTTAGCTCATGTGGACAAGTTTTAGCCTGCCCTTCCTGAGAGCCTGTCCTGTGGATTTCAGACTTGCCTAGCCAACCCCCACAGTTGCAGAAGCCAGCTCCTTAGATATATTTCTCCTTCTGGTTCTGCTCCACTAGCGGATCACTGACTGATACAAAAGGTGGTAGGGTACAGGGGTGAGTGGGAGTGTAACCTGATAGGTAGGAGCAAGTTGCAGTATTAAGAGATTCAGCTTAGGTTACATTGAGAAAGTGAGATTTGAGCAGACTTGGTAGAGGCAAGCATGGTTCCTTTGCGACAATGGTTGCAGGAAGAAAGAACTGCTAGAACAAAGTCCCTAATGTAGGCAGCTTTGAAGAAGGCATCCAGAGTAGCTGTTGCAGAGTGTAAGCATAGCAGGTAGATGAGAGGATGTCAGGAGGTAAGGGTTGAAAGCAGAGGGCTTAGACATTTTAATGACCTTACATTTTACTTGGAGAGACCCAAGAACCATTGCCCAGTTTTGAGAGAGGGGTGCATAATCTGACTTATCTTTTTAAAGGATCATTTACATTTTAAAAGATGATTCTGTTGAGAACAAACTACTGGATGGGGAACATGAGAGCAGAAACAGGGGAATCTGATAAAGTGCTCTAGTAACTCAGGCAGCAGGATGTTTGAACTGAGATTCAAAGACAGTCTTGACATTCAAGTGGTTTCCCGTTGATCGCTTGCTGCCCATACTATACCAGTTCTTAAACATTTTTAATATCCCTCTGCTCAAGGGACAAGGAGGAAGTAGGCAGTTAATGAAAAGTGAAACATGAAAGTTTTTGTCATGTGCAAAAGCACAGGAATATAAGAAGGCTAAGCGCGTTCACAAGTCTCCAAGATCACCATTATGGCTGGAACCATTGATAAAGAATAATAAATAACTACTGACATAAGCACAAACCTTGTCCCACACACTTCTATAAATACCTTTTATGTACCATAGAAAAACTCATTTATCTTTTTATCAGCTAACTATTGCTACATAAGAAATTGCTCCAAAACTGAATAACTCAATCATCACTTAATTCAGCTAAAGATTCTGTGGGTTGGCAATTTGGATTTAGTTGGTAAAATTCATCTCTGCTCCATATAGTGTCACCTGGAAGCATTCATGTGTTTACAATCACTTGGCAAGTTAGCCAGACTGACTAGTTCCAAATGGCCTCATCCACATGTCTAGTAGTTGACCATGTCTAGGGAAGGTGGGATGGGGGTGGGTTAGCTGAACAGTTGTCTCATCAACCAACAAGTCTACCCGGGCTTCTCCAAGTGATGGCTGCATTCAAAAAAGCAGCAAACGAGAGAGTGTAAAAACACAATGTACACACACTGATCAAGCCTCTGCTTCTATCTTTGGCCAAAGAGGCCACATGGTGAAACCAAATCAATATCACAGGGGATCTCACAAGGGCATGGGTTCAGGGAGGCATGACTCACTGGGTTTGGCAGTACTTCAGCACTGAAGAATTGATGCTTTTGAACTGTGGTGTTGGAGAAGACTCCTGACAGTCCCTTCAACTGCAAGGAGATCCAACCAGTCCATCCTAAAGGAAATCAGTCCTGGGTGTTCAATGGAAGGACTGATGCTGAAGCTGATACTCCAATACTTTGGCCACTTGATGCGAAGAGCTGACTCATTGGAAAAGATCCTGATGCTGGGAAAGATTGAGGGCAGGAGGAGAAGGGGACGACAGAGGATGAGATGGTTGGATGGCATTACTGACTCAATGGACATGAGTTTGGGTGGACTCTGGGAGTTGGTGATGGACAGGGAGGCCTGGCGTGCTGCGATTTATGGAGTTGCAAAGAGTCGGACATGACTGAGCAACTGAACTAAACTCAACTGAACAGCGATCTAACAGTCTTCATTAAAAACCCCAAGAGGTATGTCTTGTTAATATATTCATTTTTCAAATGAGGAAACTGAAGCCAACACGTGTTGTATACCCCATACCCAGCAGGAAGCAAGGCCAAAGTCTGGACCCAGTCCAGCTCCAGAGATTGAGGAGAAACCAGGCAGTGGGTCCAGGGGATGATGGGCCTGGAAGACTCTCCAGGTCAGTGTGACTGTGATGGAGGTCTGGACTGCAATGACCAGAGGACTTTCAGGTGGGATACCTGAGAAAAAGGAGAGAATAAAGTTTTAGCCAAGAAATGGAGTCAGGGTTACAGACTGGGAGAAGAACAAACCTCAAACCAAACTGTAGAGGCAGGTGGAGGCATAAATGGAAGCCAGCACCAAGGAAGGTGAAGGGAATAGAGTGAGAGCAGAATGTTCTTTATGTGTCTCATTGTTCTACAGACAAAGGGGGTACACTTAAAAGTGATATCTGTGTGTTAACTTTATATCCTGCAACTTTGAGGAGGGACGTGGGAGGGGGTTCAGGATGGCGAACACATGTACACCCATGGCTGATTCATGTGAATGTATGGCAAAAACCACTACAGTATTGTAAAGTAATTAGCCTCCAATTAAAATTAACTAATTAATTAAAACAAATAAAAGTGACGTCTGGTTTTATAGCAATTTATCTGAGTCATGGTCATCACAGTAGAAATAAAATTCTGCTTTACTCCTTTTTATGAGGGTGTGGGTATATGTAAAAACTGGGAATAGTGAATGTACTGAAATACCAGTGAGCAGCTCCGAGCAGCTCTGAGGGTATTTATAGATGTCAAACACACGAAACACGCCCACACCACACACCCGCTTCCAGGGATCCAGAAGGTGGGGAGATTAATACCAAGTGTACATGGGCGGGCTATGCCCCACATGGCTGTGCAGGGCATCATCACTTAAAGATCCTCTAGAGTACCCTGTCAGTGTTTAGCAAAGCTGTAAGATGAATGATTGGAAGGCTTGAAAACAAAATTATTTTGAATACAACGTTTTTCTTCCTTCAAACACAGGCCCTGTCATAATCTGCTGAATATCTCAAGACATGTTCTTTGTGACCTCAGACGGATGGATAGATAACAGGATGAGAAAATTCTCTATCATCACTATTAACAATAAAATATGTTGATTTTTCTGATCATGGATATCTTATTTTTAAAAAAGTAATAAGTTCTCTAGACAGAGCTGCCTGGCTCTGCTGGTGTGAAAGGCAGAGGTCCATAACAGGAACAGGAAGAATGAGCATTCAGATCAGAGGGCGCTTCCTGACTTCCAGTGTTCCAAGGTTTGAGAATAAAACCCTTAAATTTGAGAATCACTTATAACCAATCATAGTCTAACCAATAGTAGTTAGACTATTTAACAACTAAATAGTTGGTAAATAGGCAATTTACCAACTAAATCCAAATTGCCAACCCAATAGTAGGTGTGAAAAATAGAGGCCCTGCTGACCTTTTGATTTGTCATCATTGGTGGCAATGAAGACATTGTTTGCCAGAGAAGTTGTCACTTTTTCACTGCAGAAAAAGAAGGGAAATAAATTACTGTGAGACCCAGGCTTAGAATAGATAGTACAAAAGACTGAGGGCATCTGCTTTTCTGTGAAGTGCCCAGAACAGAAAAGATTGGCAGAGACTCAGAAATGCTCGCTATGGAAGAGAACACAGGCATGTCCTAGCCTTTCCTAGACCAAGTGTGCCTCAAAGATTTTGATGCACTAGACATCTACTGAGTGCCTCCTTTCTGCTGCCTAGCAAACAAGGAATTCACCGGTGAACAAAACACAGCTTCTTCCTCAAGGGAGTGATAATCCAACTTTGCTTTCCAGGACTTTGCAGCAACTAAAGCACTATTTCCTGGAATCAGATCTGCTCATTTGTTTTATTTTCAGTTTTGTCTGTCACTTTTCTTGAAGGAAAGTTACACAGCTCAAAATAGCCTGGAGTTAAAACTCCCCTTGGGGTCCTCCCCACCATTCTATGCAAAACAAAGAACTCCCTTACTTGAAGAAAAAAATGGATATTAAGGTTGATTATGCCCAGCTCCCAGCCGGTCCCAGCTCAGAATTCCTTGCCCCAGCCGTTTAAGAGATAACTAATCCGAACAACCTTGGAGAAGAACAGGCCCCCTTAAGACAGTCCATTTCCACATATATCCTTCCTCTTTTCTTGGGTTAGTGCAGCAGCTCACTAATCTGACTGCTGCCCTTCTCACCTCATTAAAGGTGATCTGTTCCTATAAAGTGCTGGTCTCATTCTTCGAGCTTCACTTTCTCTAATTTCCTTACCCTACCTTTCTGCAACTAGTTTCTTCATAAATTTGATAGGTGGTGGACTTGAGTTTTTATTTCTAGTCTCTCATGTCTAATTTCTCGGGAGAAGAGGCAGATTAACAATGTTACCTCTTAGGACTTTTTAGTGACTCACTTGTCAAGGTTTCTAAATTCACAAAGGCTCAGTGACAAGAGAAGACATCTCGTTTTTCTAATTCCTCCTTTAGGTATAAGCCATCTTCTATTTAAACATGATTTCATAATGAGTTCTTTTTAGCATAATAATAATAGGAAAAAATTATAGGTGCTTCTTTATTACCTTTAAATTCCCTGTCAGTCACTACACATGACTGCTGTGGCCCTGTGACTTGAGCAGTCATGCCATGTCTGTGACTGCCTGTCACTCAAAGGGGAAACCAGAGAAACGCTGAATGCATCTGGCTTCTGGTCTCCTGTACATCCCGGGATTTCATTTTACTTTTTCCCTTTTTTGATCCTCTGAGGGAAAACCTTAAGCTTCTGGCCAGGTTCATAGGAATAGAGACATTTATGAAGGTCATTTACTGAAAAGAAGGAAAAAGGGATAGTGCCAAGACACATTTCATTATTTTTCTGGAGCATGACAGCCCTCTATGTAGAACAGCCTTCCTGTCTGCACAGACATCAGTAGTGTCCAGAAGGAGATGTAAGAGTCTCTCCTCCAGCACCAGTGGGCCTCAGGGGAGAAGCAGCCCAGGACAAGGGGAAAAAATGACAGGATGCCAGGACAAGCAACACAAAACTATTGTTCTTCTAGATTCAGAGTTCAGTCATCTGTGGAGATTCAGAGGTGAAAGAGAAAGGAGGAAGGGATGGTTTTTGAATTGAGCCTTGAAGGAAGGGTGGGGTTTCCATTCAGAGATGATGAATGGTGAGTGAGAGATAAAGATCTGCTTCTGCTGTGGTGTAAGCTTGTGACTCTTGTCTCCCAAGATCCAGTATCATCCACTCTTAAAAATGAGGACTGGGACTTCCCTGGTGGCCCACTGGTAAAGAAAAATCCACTTTTCAGCTTTCCTCCGCTGCCGCTGAGGTGTTCAGTCCTTTCAAGGAAGCTTCCACCATTTTAGGGTGAGGTCCTCACATCAACTGGCGACTAGCACTGCACCCGGCAGCCCCCAGCTAGCACTCACCCGCACCATGGTCCCGGTCTTGGAGCTCGCCTGCATCTACTGAGCCCTCATTCTGCACAACACTGAGGTCATGGTCATGGAGAATAAGATCAATGCCCTCATTAAAGTAGCTGGTGTTGAGCTTTTCTGCCAGGCTTGTTTGCAAGAGCTTTAGCCAATGTCAACATCAGGAGCCTCATCTGTATTGTGGGGGCTGGTGGACCTATCCTATCCACCACTGCTGCCCCAGCTGAGGAGAAAAAAGTAGAAGCAAAGAAAGAAGAATCTGAAGAGTCTAATGATGACATGGGCTTTGGTCTTTTTGACTAAACCTCTTTAGTAACACATTCAATAAAAGCTCTTAAAATATAAAAGGAATCTGGCTTCCAGTGCAGGACATGGTTCGATCCCTGGTCAGCGAACTAATACCCCACATGCTGCAGAGGCAACTAAGCTCCGTGGAACACAGCAAACGAACTCAGTGCTCTGTAGCCAGCAGGACCAACTAGAGAGCCTGCACATTGCAACTAAGACCCAACAACAGTCAAGTAAATAAATAAATGTTTAAAAATAATGATAAGTAAGTAAATAAAGTAAAAATGAGGAGTGGAGAGTGTGGAAGATTTCCCTCAGCTCAGCTCTTGTTTCAGTGTGCCATTCAGATTACAGCTGCTGCTGCTGCTAAGTCACTTCAGTCGTGTCCGACTCTGTGCGACCCCATAGACGGCAGCCCACCGGGTCTCCTGTCCCTGGGATTCTCCAGGCAAGAACACTGGAGTGGGTTGCCATTTCCTTCTTCAATGCATGAAACTGAAAAGTTAAAGTGAAGACATTCATTCCTGTCCGACTCTTAGTGACCCCATGGAGTGCAGCCTACCAGGCTCCTCGTCCATGGGATTTTCCAGGCAAGAGTACTGGAGTGGGGTGCCATTGCCTTCTCCACAGATTATAGCTAACCATGCTTTTTCCCACCTGCCTTCCATTTTATGCCACATTTCTGTCTTCCTCCGTTTGCTCCCATTTATCCTGTTTACGTTAATAATGAAATGATTACAGCTTATGTAAATATATGTGGGGGAGTTGCTCAAGCCTGTGCTTTGCTGAGTGGTTCCTGTTCCCCCTCCAGACTTACTGAGCTCTACTTTGTTCTCATCACTTCCAAAGAATGTTTTGGATTCTTACCTTTGTCTACATCATCTCCCAATACAGTGCTTACGTGGAGAAAGAATCAGATTGTGGCCACGCGGCGTCCATGGCATGCAGAGGGCCGGGGATCTTGGACTCCGGCTAGCAGCCGCCACCTGGGCTCGGGGCATTCGCCTCTCACAGGCGGGGCCATGTTGGTCTGGACGGCACTCCACTGGCGCGCTCTCCTCTCCGGCCCTCACTCGCAGCACAAACTTTTTTGGCTCTAGGTCACGGGGTGCAGCTAGGAGGGTGCGGGGGCGGCTGGCAGCACTGAGGCGAGAGCTGGCTGGGGGGCGCGAGTGACTGAGTGCCCACGCGGTGGACCTGGTGTCTGGGGGACTGTGACATGGCGAATTAGTCTGTCCGGGATCCAAATCGGAGAATCTGGATCCTATGGAAAAATACAAGCATACCCTTGCCCATAAGTTAGCAACACATCTGGCCCTTTTCACTCTCTGGTAAGGAGATCTTTTCACTTGACCAGGGGCCTAGTCATAGCCATTCAGGAATCTACTGTCTCAACATTGTAGTCTGCCCCTGTGTGTCTACGTTTAAATGATTAATTACAAACAAAGTATGGTGTAGAACATGATGTGAAGAAGAATATTTAATTTTTTAATTTTAATTTAGCTATCTGATTTTTTAAAGTGGGGTGTGTCCTTTCCACTATGGTTTGACCTTGGGGAATATAAGGTATTCTTCTTGAATGTACTATGGAAAACTGTTGACGAAATCTCTTAAAAGTAGCAGAAGTATTAGCTGGGGCATTATCTGTGTTCGGGGAATCCTATTTGGGAAAAGCACTGAAATAAGTGATGAATTACATCTCTTGTTGTTCACCTGATCTACCAGAGGCTATAATAACATGGTCTTTCCTGTGGTCATGTATGGATGTGAGAGCTGGACTGTGAAGAAGGCTGAGCGCCGAAGAATTGATGCTTTTGAACTGTGGTGTTGGAGAAGACTCTTGAGAGTCCCTTGGACTGCAAGAAGATCCAACCAGTCCATTCTGAAGGAGATCAATCCTGGAATTTCTTTAGAAGGAATGATGCTAAAGCTGAAACTCCAGTATTTTGGCCACCTCATGCGAAGAGTTGACTCATTGGAGAAGACTCTGATGCTGGGAGGGATTGAGGGCAGGAGGAGAAGGGGACGACAGAAGATGAGATGGCTGGATGGCATCACTGACTTGATGGGTGTGAGTCTGGGTGACCTCCGGGAGCTGGTGATGGACAGGGAGGCCTGGCGTGCTGCGGTTCATGGGGTCGCAAAGAGTCGGACACGACTGAGCGACTGATCTGATCTGATCTGATAATAACATGAGAAAGGGTATCCACGGTAACATGCACAAAGGACAGTTTTCCAAAGGCTGGGATATGAGTTACGTCCATTTGCCAGAGAACATTAGGCCTAAGGCCTCGGGATTTACTCCTAATGGTGGAGATGGATTAAATATTGGGCAATTTGGACATAACTATTTGTCTAGTATTCTTGCCTTGAGAACCCCATAAACAGTATGAAAAGGCAAAATGATAGGATACTGAAAGAGAAATTCCCCAGGTCAGTAGGTGTCCAATATGCTACTGGAGATCAGTGGAGAAATAACTCCAGAAAGAATGAAGGGATGGAGCCAAAGCAAAAAGAATACCCAGCTGTGGATATGACTGGTGATAGAAGCAAGGTCCGATGCTGTAAAGAGCAATATTGCATAGGAACCTGGAATGTCAGGTCCATGAATCAAGGCAAATTGGAAGTGGTCAAAAAAGAGATGGCAAGAGTGAATGTCGACATTCTAGGAATCAGCGAACTGAAATGGACTGGAATGGGTGAATTTATCTCACATGACCATTATATCTACTACTGCAGGCAGGAATCCCTCAGAGGAAATGGAGCGGCCATCATGGTCAACAAAAGAGTCCGAAATGAAGTACTTAGATGCAATCTCAAAAACGACAGAATGATCTCTGTTCGTTTCCAAGGCAAACCATTCAACATCATAGTAATTCAAGTCTATGCCCCAACCAGTAACGCTGAAGAAGCTGAAGTTGAACGGTTCTATGAAGACCTACAAGACCTTTTAGAACTAACACCCAAAAAAGATGTCCTTTTCATTATAGGGGACTGGAATGCAAAAGTAGGAAGTCAAGAAACACCTGGAGTAACAGGCAAATTTGGCCTTGGAATACGGAATGAAGCAGGGCAAAGACTAACAGAGTTTTGCCAAGAAAATGCACTGGTCATAGCAAATACCCTCTTCCAACAACACAAGAGAAGACTCTATACATGGACATCACCAGATGGTCAACACCGAAATCCGATCGATTATATTCTTCGCAGCCAAAGATGGAGAAGCTCTATACAATCAGCACAAACAAGACCAGGAGCTGACTGTGGCTCAGACCATGAACTCCTTATTGCCAAATTCAGACTGAAATTGAAGAAAGTAGGGAAAACCACTAGACCATTCAGGTATGACCTAAATCAAATCCCTTAAGATTATACAGTGGAAGTGAGAAATAGATTTAAGGGCCTAGATCTGATAGATAGAGTGCCTGATGAGCTATGGAATGAGGTTCGTGACATTGTACAGGAGACAGGATCAAGACCTTCCCCATGGAAAAGAAATGCAAACAAGCAAAATGGCTGTCTGGGGAGGCCTTACAAATAGCTGGGAAAAGAAGAGAAGCGAAAAGCAAAGGAGAAAAGGAAAGATATAAACATCTGAATGCAGAGTTCCAAAGAATAGCAAGAAGAGATAAGAAAGCCTTCCTCAGTGATCAATGCAAAGAAATAGAGGAAAACAACAGGATGGGAAAGACTAGGGATCTCTTCAAGAAAATCAGAGATACCAAAGAAACATTTCATGCAAAGATGGTCTCGATAAAGGACAGAAATGGTATGGACCTAACAGAAGCAGAAGATATCAAGAAGAGGTGGCAAGAATACACAGAAGAACTGTACAAAAAAGAACTTCACGACCCAGATAATCATGATGGTGTGATCACTGACCTAGAGCCAGACATCCTGGAATGTGAAGTCAAGTGGGCCTTAGAAAGCATCACTAGGAACAAAGCTAGTGGAGGTGATGGAATTCCAGTGGAGCTATTCCAAATCCTGAAAGATGATGCTGTGAAAGTGCTGCACTCAATATGCCAGCAAATTTGGAAAACTCAGCAGTGGCCAGAAAATTGGAAAAGGTCAGTTTTCATCCCAATCCACTGCTATAGCCTCCCCCATAAGCTATCTAACAGCCTCATGACAGGGCTCCAGGACATTTTTAATCATATTCCACAGAGCAAAAGCATCTACAGGAACCCTTTTGGGCCCAAGTAAAGTATAAAACAAACGTAGAAATTTAGACAGTCTTCCTTTGCTTTCTTTAATGCCTCTATGGGCTAACATGTGAAATAATATTTCAATAAACATTTGTCTATTTTTAGATGCAGAGAAACCCATTTTTCTAGAGAATATTCTTATTCATTTTGTACCCTCTTCACCCTGCCAGCAGTTAGGCAGGTACTATCCCAACTGCCCTGCATTACGGTCTCAAATTATTTACCCTTCAGATTCATGAGCAGGATCTAAAGTGTCCCTAATTATGTTCCATAGAGAAAAGGTGTCAGTGGGGACTTTTTCTGGGCCATGCAAAGTGTAATAAGTTTTTAGCTGTTTTCCTACCTTTTCTGTTCGTTTCCAAGGCAAACCATTCAATGTCACAGTAATCCAAGTCTATGCCCCAACCAGTAACGCCGAAGAAGCTGAAGTTGAAAGGTTCTATGAAGACCTACAAGACCTTTTAGAACTAACACCCAAAAAAGATGTCCTTTTCATTATAGGGGACTGGAATGCAAAAGTAGGAAGTCAAGAAACACCTGGAATAACAGGCAAATTTGGCCTTGGAATACGGAATGAAGCAGGGCAAAGACTAATAGAGTTTTGCCAAGAAAATGCACTGGTCATAGCAAATACCCTCTTCCAACAACACAAGAGAAGACTCTATACATGGACATCACCAGATGGTCAACACCGAAATCAGATCGATTATATTCTTTGCAGCCAAAGATGGAGAAGCTCTATACAATCAGCAAAAACAAGACCAGGAGCTGACTGTGGCTCAGACCATGAACTCCTTATTGCCAAATTCAGACTGAAATTGAAGAAAATAGAGAAAACTACTAGACCATTCAGGTATGACCTAAATCAAATCCCTTATGATTATACAGTGGAAGTGAGAAATAGATTTAAGGGCCTAGATCTGATAGATAGAGTGCCTGATGAACTATGGAATGAGGTTCGTGACATTGTACAGGAGACAGGGATCAAGACCATCCCCATGGAAAAGAAATGCAAAAAAGCAAAATGGCTGTCTGGGGAGGCCTTACAAATAGCTGTGAAAAGAAGAGAAGCGAAAAGCAAAGGAGAAAAGGAAAGATATAAACATCTGAATGCAGAGTTCCAAAGAATAGCAAGAAGAGATAAGAAAGCCTTCTTCAGTGATCAATGCAAAGAAATAGAGGAAAACAACAGGATGGGAAAGACTAGGGATCTCTTCAAGAAAATCAGAGATACCAAAGGAACATTTCATGCAAAGATGGGCACAATAAAGGACAGAGATGGTGTGGATCTAACAGAAGCAGAAGATATCAAGAAGAGGTGGCAAGAATACACAGAAGAACTGTACAAAAAAGAGCTTCAAGACCCAGATAATCATGATGATGTGATCACTGACCTAGAGCCAGACATCTTGGAATGTGAAGTCAAATGGGCCTTAGAAAGCATCACTACAAACAAAGCTAGTGGAGGTGATGGAATTCCAGTGGAGCTATTCCAAATCCTGAATGATGATGCTGTGAAAGTGCTACACTCAATATGCCAGCAAATTTGGAAAACTCAGCAGTGGCCACAAGATTGGAAAAGGTCAGTTTTCATCCCAATCCCAAAGAAAGGCAATGCCAAGGAGTGCTCAAACTACCGAACAATTGCACTCATCTCACACGCTAGTAAAGTAATGCTCAAAATTCTCCAAGCCAGGCTTCAGCAATATGTGAACCGTGAACTTCCTGACGTTCAAGCTGGTTTTAGAAAAGGCAGAGGAACCAGAGATCAAATTGCCAACATCCGCTGGATCATGGAAAAAGTAAGAGAGTTCCAGAAAAACATCTATTTCTGCTTTATTGACTATGCCAAAGCCTTTGACTGTGTGGATCACAATAAACTATGGAAAATTCTGAAAGAGATGGGAATACCAGACCACCTGATCTGCCTCTTAAGAAATCTGTATGCAGGTCAGGAAGCAACAGTTAGAACTGGACATGGAACAACAGACTGGTTCCAAATAGGAAAAGGAGTACGTCAAGGCTGTATATTGTCACCATGTTTATTTAACTTATATGCAGAGTACATCATGAGAAATGCTGGACTGGAAGAAACACAAGTTGGAATCAAGATTGCCGGGAGAAATATCAATAACCTCAGATATGCAGATGACACCACCCTTATGGCAGAAAGTGAAGAGGGGCTAAAAAGCCTCTTGATGAAAGTGAAAGTGGAGAGTGAAAAGGTTGGCTTAAAGCTCAACATTCAGAAAACGAAGATCATGGCATCTGGTCCCATCACTGCATGGGAAATAGATGGGGAAACAGTGGAAACAGTGTCAGACTTTGTTTTTCTGGGCTCCAAGATCACTGCAGATGGTGACTGCAGCCATGAAATTAAAAGACGCTTACTCCTTGGAAGGAAAGTTATGACCAACCTAGATAGCATATTCAAAAGCAGAGACATTACTTTACCAACAAAGGTTCGCCTAGTCAAGGCTATGGTCTTTCCTGTGGTCATGTATGGATGTGAGAGCTGGACTGTGAAGAAGGCTGAGCGCCAAAGAATTGATGCTTTTGAACTGTGGTGTTGGAGAAGACTCTTGAGAGTCCCTTGGACTGCAAGAAGATCCAACCAGTCCATTCTGAAGGAGATCAATCCTGGAATTTCTTTAGAAGGAATGATGCTAAAGCTGAAACTCCAGTATTTTGGCCACCTCATGCGAAGAGTTGACTCATTGGAGAAGACTCTGATGCTGGGAGGGATTGAGGGCAGGAGGAGAAGGGGACGACAGAGGATGAGATGGCTGGATGGCATCACTGACTCGATGGATGCGAGTCTGAGTGACCTCCGGGAGCTGGTGATGGACAGGGAGGCCTGGCGTGCTGCGGTTCATGGGGTCGAGGGGACGACAGAGGATGAGATGGCTGGATGGCATCACTGACTCGATGGATGCGAGTCTGAGTGACCTCCGGGAGCTGGTGATGGACAGGGAGGCCTGGCGTGCTGCGGTTCATGGGGTCGCAAAGAGTCGGACACGACTGAGCGACTGATCTGATCTGATCTGATCTACCTTTTCCCAAGTATCTAGGTTAATGGTGCCCTCTTCTGGAAACCAAGGACATTGCTCTTGTACAAACGTAAAAAAGGATTGAACACTAGCTTTCTTAACTTTAATTCCTCTTTTATTTAACAATTGCAATATTACTCCTAGAAAGAGTTGTCATTCTTTTGATTCGTTGTTAGCCATGTCAGAAATTTCTGTCTCGTTTTACTTCTGTTTATCCAAAACGATTCCTCTACCCACTCCTCCTCATCCTACCTATCTTATGCTGGGGGGGGGGGGGGAGGGGGTCTGCAGCACCCTGAGTGGGGTCCTAGCTGTCCCGAAAACTGAACAATGAGGAGACTTACCTTCAGGAGCCTGTTCCGGGTGCCACATATTTTGGGGGTCCAGCCCCGGCAGGATCTAGGGATACTTTCAGGATGATGGCATCTGCGAGAGAGAAAGAAAAGGAGTGAAGAAGAGGCTTGATCTTCCTTGGTTTACAAAGAAAGCCAATAAAACTCCTGACACAGAACTTGCTCTGTTCACGGAGGCCGCAGGCGCCCTCTCGGTGGGGTGAGGACGCAGGACACCATCTCCCTGGTGAAGACACAGGGCGTCTTCCCGATTGGGTCTTAGAAGCCCAGGCAAAAAAGTGAACAGAGGCCCCAGAGGGCCTCTGCTCCACAGAGTCAGCCTGAAAAAAGAAGAGAAAGAGAAAGAGAGAAGAGAGAAAAAGAAAGAAAGAATGACATGGGGAGACTAAGCTTCGGTGAGCAAGGCCCACAACTTTATTTTCAAAAGGAGCTTTTATACCCTCAGTTGTACATAGATGAGAATGTAGGGTGCAGAGTAATGCAGGGTCAGCAACCCTGACTCTTGTTGAGACCAGGCTTTCTTTCTGCAAACCCATCGTATACAAAGGCTTTATGTGATTTACATCATCTTCTGAACAGGAGGCCTGTTAACATTTTATGACTCTTTGTTCTGATAAAGGTTAGTCAACTAGAAAACTTATTTTCTCTAAGAGTAATTTTTCTAAAGTTTGGCCCCACTCTCCAAAAGCACTAGATAAAGTTGCATTCCTATAGGGCAAAGTTGCAGTGGGGTATAACAAGGAAAGAATTTATTACCTCAAGGGTCTAAAGTTGTTAACATCAAGGCTACTACTTATTTTTCCTATATATCAACCATATTAATTAATATACTCCCAAGGACACAATGGGTAAGGAATAAAGAAACTTGGCAGCAAGCATTGGCTCAACAATGAAATCCTTCACCAGTTCTGTTCTAATAATTTTAACTCCTTGAAAGGCTCTATATTTTTAGAATGTTTTAAGCTTCCCGTGCCTCTCATGGTTGGGAGGCTGTAAACAATCACATGCATAGTTGTAAGAGTCCGGCAAACCTGTCAGGCAAGTTAGAAAGCCATCTGAAGGATTTGGATTGAAACACTCCTATTATGCCCAGAAGACTTATTAACTAGAGCTCTAAGTTGATTTCCTTCAGGGAAAGGTGGTCGGGGATAGCCCCCTGTTAATGTCAGAGGAGTTGGTGAAAGTCATAAAATAGTAAGACAGACAGATTCTGGTTTTGTGGTAGATGCTCGAGCAGGTCTAGGGGTCCCTCGAGTCCTGATTCGCCTGCCCATCAGGTCTCTTCCGCATGACCTTGTCATGGGTGGGATCTCCCGTGCTAGCTCCCAGCATCAGACAAATATTCATTAGGACTTACCTTGTGGCTCAGCTGATAAAGAATCCGCCTGCAATGTTGGAGACCTGTGTCTGATCCCTGGGTTGGGAAGATCCCCTGAAGAGGGGCAAATATACATTAGCAAAATAAACCCACAAAATTTTACCAAATCTTGTTTAATGTTTCAATGAATATTCTAGAATTAGCTAATCAAATTGTAAGAAACTGCCATTTGGACTGCTTTCCACCAGGTTTGTAGACATGACACAATTACCATTCTTGTGTGATAAAGGTAATAAAGAGGATACCAGTAATATCTCCTTAAAGAAATCTAGTGTTTAAGAAGATGAAATAATTCTACAATGGCAAGGTCACAATCTTTGTACTTTTTCTGAAGAAAGTGTGTGCTAAGTAAATTATTAATGAAAAAAAAATTTTTTTTTTTTTTTTCGTATTTAACATGCAGTGTTTATTACTTTTGTTGAAGGTGGGAGCTGTGAAACAAACTGAAACAGCTGCTTTAAAGGCCATCGGGGACAACAAAAGCTCACTCTTTTCCCGGAAACTGACTGCTCTTTATACAAAATCTACACTTATTGGAGAAGATATCCTTTCCAGAGGGCACTATTAGGCTTCCTTCGGAAAATGCAATACCCTTGATATTGTGTGGCAGCACTTATTTACATGTTCAATTCAGTTCATTCAGTCGCTCAGTCGTGTCTGACTCTTTGCGACCCTATGAATCACAGCACTCCAGGCCTCCCTGTCCATCACCAACTCCTGGAGTTCACTCAGACTCATGTCCATCGAGTCAGTGATGCCATCCAGCCATCTCATCATCTGTCGTCCCCTTTTCATCCTGCTCTCAATCCCTCCCAGCATCAAGGTCTTTTCCAATGAGTCAACTCTTTGCATGAGATGGCCAAAGTATTGGAGTTTCAGCTTTAGCATCAGCTATTTGCATGTAAATGATAGCAAATTAAAAATGACTTTTATCTGTGTGTTAAAGAAATTCCCAAGAACACCTTCCTTGGAAGTTTTGTGGAAATTAGCCCATGTCCCAGGGGATCTTTAAAATACAAACTTGTAGATCTCAAAAATAACTGTATAAATCAGACTTTGATTCACTTGAGTCTTCCAGATGACATTTCTGAATAACTATGGTAAGTAACTTTACCCACTTACGAGTGATTTTTAATGGAGCATATTTGAACCTAAATAAGTCATCCCTGACAGGCATGACTGTACAGTGACCCAGCTGTACCACATAGCCTGCAAAGAAAGGTCATGAGAAACCCAAAAGATATGACGGTTTTCCTTTTAGAAGTGACTCTTAAAGTGTGTTCCTCCGTGGGATATAGGTATAGAGTTCCTGTTTGTTCTCCAAGGACTGTATTTCTCTAGCAGTTCAGAGAAATTGCTGTGGTTAGAGTATCAAATGTGTGTGTGCCTGCTCTGCTGCTTGTCTCTAAATAATACTTTTGTATTATAATAATATTATAATACATATAATACTAGATAATAATGCTTTTGGACACTGTTTATAATTCTAGTTTCTGGCAGCTGTAGACTTGTTACCTTAAAGTGCTAAAGTTATGTGCATTATAGTGAACAGTGTTTTTTATTGATTACTATACACTTAATTGTATGATGATCTATTGTTAGAGATTCTGTGTTTCTTCATAAATGTAAAATTCAATACAAATTTTTAATTTTCTCTCCCTCTCTTCTAGAGCTTGATTGTTCTCTTGCACAGAGCTGTCCCCATTCCCATCTCTTCTCTCTCTGCCTCTCTTTGTTTCTCTTTCTCTGTCTGTCCCTCCCTCCCTCTCTCCTCATTTTGTGATCTTCACTTTCCCAGTCACCTTTAGGCACATTTAAAACCCTCAACGTTTTGTAATCAGCATTTGGCAAGGGTTATGTTTCTGTGTTTCGGTTCTGAAGCACAGTGCCATGATTTCAACTGAACTTGGCCTTGATTGAAGCTAATCAACTTGTAGTTCTGCCTTCCAAATTCACAGCTTGCTATGAGCAGACAGGCGTGGGAGGGAAGGAAACTGGAACGCCGGGTACTGGAGATTTCCCCATTGCTCTGACACCTCCTTTAACAAGAAAGTTTTCTTAAGATTCCAGCTAAATGACCAGTTCTTTTAAAACCTTCCTTCTTTGACAATAATGTTCATTGTTGGGACTTCAGTAGTGGTTCAATGAAACTGCCTACAAATGTGCACATGGGTTTGATCCCTGGTCTGGGAAGATTCCGCATGCTGTGGGGCAACTATGCCCCTGCATCACAACTACTGAGCCCGCATGTTGCAACTACTGAAACTCACAGGCTCACAGGCTCTAGAGCCCAGGCTCTGTAACAAGAGAAGTCACCACAATAAGCCCTCAAACCATAGCTAGAGAGTAGCGTCTGCTCACCACAACTAGAGAAAGCCCTTATGCAACAACGAAGACCCTGCACAGCCAACGATATAAATAAATAAATAATGTTCAGTATTTGTTAATGCTTCTCAAACTTCTAAAATCCATACACCTAGTTTTTCCAGAGTCTTACCTTCTCTAGTCTTATTTAAAAAGCAGAAGTATTTCCCCCAAATATAAAATTATAATTGAATTTTCTCCCCACTTAGATACACCTAAAGCTTCTCAGCCAGCTCTGAGTGAAGAATGTGGGGGTTGACTGTCTACCCTCCCACATGGCCCTCTTTGAGAATCACTTGTTGCCGTTCTGCTGCTCCCTGGAGCTTGATTAGTAAATCTGCCAAAACTGAAAAGAAATTCTAAGGAATAAATTGTTGTAGATACCTCAAACTGCATTGAACCAAGAGCTGGGGCAATAAAATAGGAACTTAGTTGGTCCCTGGGGAAAATGTTCAGATTTTTTTAGATGCTCTGCAGTTGGTACTAGAACTTTGCAGTAATGACTTTCAATTTTGTAACTAATAAAAAGTAGCAACCCACAATAATCTTTGTGTTTCCAGTCGAGCAAAATGGAATTTAGAGAGCTCTTTGGTTAGTCTAAATGAGTTTTCTATTTTCAATCGCTTTTCCAAAATATGTGGTTCTGCATTTCAGTTTTTATAGCAAACTGGCTTATACACATTTCTAAAAAAGTGAGACCCAGAAGTTAGTGACTAATGGATAAGACTGAGCAATATTGAAACAAAGTGGTAAGGTTGCCTTCCTAGCATTCATATGACCTTGGGAACATTGGTTTCTAAAACTGAGGTGTTTTTTTTTTTTTTTTTTTTTTCTTTTTCACCTTCCTTGGTAAAGCAAATAAATGGAAGTTTTCTATGAATTCAAAACATCGAAAGTATTAAAGTTTACACATGCTTTTTGTTTGTGGGGCTATATTTTTCCTTTTATTTATCAATATGCAATAAGCACATACATAGCATTTTCCTCCGTTCCTAAAAATGATTATTAGTTATGTCATTAACCCTTACTGCCCCCCTGTGAAGTAAGGCAATTCCTCTTTTATTTTTTAATTGGACTGACCAAGTTCTAGAAATAAGAGTATGTCCAAACTAATCAGTGAAATAGTGCTGAAATTGGAAGTAGAAATCAAGACACCAGGAACCTAGAACTTCTCAAGGTTGTAATAGAATGTAAAATTTGACTCAATCTATATAGTGTCAAGGATGCTTAACACAAGATTTTCTTAGAGGATGCCTATTGGCATCATTACATGAAAAAAATTCCCAAATAAGTATGTGTGAACCATAAAGCATACATTTATTGTTTCCAATAGTATGGAGATCTTAGCTAATAGCTGTTAGTGTTCAGAAATGCTTCAGTTCAGGGAAGGGAAAACCAAATCTACTTCTAAATCTATTCTATTTCCTCTGGAACATAATACCCTCTTGAAATATATTTGATACTTCCATTGCCAAATCTTGTTTCTGGCAATGTTGTGCTATGTATTTGGCCTCACCCAATACTGTTTCCTGATACTGTTTTCTTGTTCTCTGATACATTTGTCCTCTGACTGCAAATGTAAGTTTCCTTCATGAGAGGCAGTGATGCTTTTCTGACCTTGTTTTTAGATATTTCACCACAGAAATATGTACCAATTCAAGAGATTTAATTTGAACAGTGAATGTCACTTTTGAGAATAAATGTGATAATTTGTGATAGACTGTTTTAAAAGGATACGCAGATGCTAGGTGAACTCTCTGAAGCTATGCTGTTGAATATAGAGTTGGACCTTGTACAAACCACTCTGTACTAAATCCCTCCCAATATCTCTTCTACCCTGTGAGCTTTTTCATACTTTTCTTTAGACTAAGGGTGTTTTTTAAAATTTATTCTTTATTTTTTTATTTTCTCAGCTTTTTATTTTTTATTTATTTATTTTTTTTATTTTGCTTAACTTTACAATATTGTATTACTTTTAGTATACATCGAGATGGATCCGCCACCAGAATACACGTGTTCCCCATCCTGAACCCTCCTCCCTCCCCGCCTCCCACACCATCCCTCCAGGTCATCCCAGTGCTCCAGTCCCAGGCATCTGTTATAGGGCATCGTACCTGGACTGACTCGTTTCAGATATGATATTATACATATTTCAATGCTGTTCTCCCCAATCATCCCACCCTCTCCCAGTCCCAGAGTCCAAAAGTCTGTTCTATACATCAGTGTCTCTTTTGCTGTCTCATAAGCAGGATGATTGTTACCATCTTTCTAAATTCCATATATATGCGTTAGTATACTGTATTTGTGTTTTTCTTTCTGGCTTACTTCACTCTGTATAATAGGCTCCAGTTGCATCCACCTCATTAGAACTGATTCAAATGTATTCTTTTTAATGGCTGAGTAATACTCCATCGTGTATATGTACCACAGCTTGCTTATCCATTCATCTGTGGATGGACATCTAGGTTGCTTCCACGTCCTGGCTATTGTAAACAGTGCTGCTATGAACATTGGGGTACACGTGTCTCTTTCAATTCTGGATTTCTCAGTGTGTATGCCCAGCAGTGGGATTGCTGGGTCATAAGGCAGTTCTATTCCCAGTTTTTTGAGGAATCTCCATACTGTTCTCCATAGTGGCTGTACTAGTTTGCATTCCCACCAACAGTGTAAGAGGGTTCCCTTCTCTCCGCACCCTCTCCAGCATTTATTGCTTGTGGACTTTTGGATCGCAGCCATTCTGACTGGCGTGTAATGGTACCTCATAGTGGTTTTGATTTGCATTTCTCTGATAATGAGTGATGTTGAGCATCTTTTCATGTGTTTGTTAGCCATCTGTATGTCTTCTTTGGAGAAATGTCTATTTAGTTCTTTGGCCCATTTTTTGATTGGGTCGTTTATTTTTCTGGAATTGAGCTGTAGAAGTTGCTTGTATATTTTTGAGATTAGTTGTTTGTCTGTTGCTTCATTTGCTATTATTTTCTCCCATTCTGAAGGCTGTCTTTTCAGCTTGCCTATAGTTTCCTTTGTTGTGCAGAAGCTTTTAAGTTTGATTAGGTCCCATTTGTTCATTTTTGATTTTATTTCCGATATTCTGGGAGGTGGGTCATAGAGGATCCTGCTGTGATGTAAGTCAGAGTAGCCAAAGCTATCTTGAGAAAGAAGAACGGAACTGGAGGAATCAACCTGCCTGACTTCAGGCTCTACTATAAAGCTACAGTCATCAAGACAGTATGGTACTGGCACAAAGACAGAAATATAGATCAATGGAACAAAATAGAAAGTCCAGAGATAAATCCACGCACATATGGTCACCTAATCTTTGACAAAGGCGGCAAGAATATACAATGGATTAAAGACAATCTTTTTAACAAGTGGTGCTGGGAAACTGGTTGAACACTTGTAAAAGAATGAAACTAGAACACTTTCTAACACCATACACAAAAATAAACTCAAAATGGATTAAAGAGCTAAATGTAAGACCAGAAACCATAAAACTCCTAGAGGAAAACATAGGCAAAATTTATTCTTTAATTGGGAGAAAATTGCTTTACAGTGTTGTGTTGATTACTGCTATACAACAATGCAATTTGGCCATAATTATACCTATATCACCTCCCTCCTGAGCATCCCACCCCTACCCCCTCACCCCTCTAGGTCATCACAGAGGACCAGGCTGGGTTCCTTGTGTTATACAGCAACTTCTCAGCAGCTATCTATTTTACACATGGTAGTGTGTATATTAGACTAAGGGTGTTTTAAAGGAGAAATGTATTGGGTTTAATCACTGCTTCTATACCTGTGCAGACTTCTAACACATGCATGCCATACTGAAAGAAGTTGCATTTATGGTCAATATATGAAACACTAGCTTACACTTTTTAAAAATATGATACATGCTCATTATGAACAAAATTCAAACATGATAGAGATGTACAAAGAAAAAAATTTAAAATATACAGAAAAAATTAAAATATACAGAAATTTCCAGAGAAAGCAAGGGACGTGCAAGAGTTTAGATCTGATAAAAAGAATGCCTAAAGAACTACGGATGGAGGTTTGTAACACCATACATGAGACGGTGATCAAAACCATCCCCAATAAAAAGAAATGCAAAAAGGCAATGTGCTTGTCTGAGGAGGCCTTACAAACAGCTGAGAAAAGACGAGAAATTAAAGGCAAAGGAGAAAAGGAAAGATATACTCATATGAATGCAGAGTTACAAAGAATAGCAAGGAGAGATAAGAAAACCTTCCTAAGTAATCTAAAGAGCCTCTTGATGACAGTGAAAGACAGAGTGAAAAAGTTGGCTTAAAACTCAGCATTCAAAAAACTAAGATCATGGCATCCAGTCCCATCACTTTATGGCAAATAGATGGGAAAACAATGGAAACAGTGACAGACTGTATTTTCTTGGGCTCAAAAGTCACTGCAGATGGTGACTGCAGTGTTGAAATTAAAAGACACTTGCTCCTTGGAGGAAAAGCTTTGACAAACCTCAGTTCAGTTCAGTCATTCAATGGTATCGGACTCTTTGCAATCCCATGAACTGCAGTTTATCTATGACAAACCTAGACAGCATATTAAAAAGCAGAGACATTGCTTTGCTGACAAAGATCCATCTAATCAATTCTATTGTTTTTCCAGTAGTCATATGTGGATGTGAGAGTTGGACCATAAAGAAAGCTGAGCGTGAAAGAAATGATGCTTTAGAACTGTGATGTTGGAGAAGACTCTTGAGAGTCCTTTGGACTGCAACAAGGTCAAACCAGTCCATCCTAAAGGAAATCAGTCCTGAATATTCTTTGAAAGAACTGATGCTGAAGCTGAAGCTCCAATGCTTTGGCCACCTGATGCAAAGAGCTGACTCATTTGAAAAGATCCTGATGCTGGGAAAGACTGAAGGCAGGAGGAGAAGGCAACGACAGAGAATGAGATGGTTGGATGGCATCACCAACTCAATGGACATTAGTTTGAGCAAGCTCCAGGAGTGGTAATGGACAGGGAAGCCTAGTGTGCTGCAGTCCGTGGAGTCACAAAGAGTTGGACACAACTGAGTGACTGAACTGAACTGAAATGACAAAGCAAAGAAATAGAGGAAAACAATAGAATGGGAAAGACTAAAGATCTCGTCAAGAAAATTAGTGATACCAAGGGAACATTTCATGCAAAATGGGCACAATAAAGGAAATAAATGGAATAGACTTAACAGAAGCAGAAGATATTAATAAGAGATAACAAGAATATACAGAAGAACTATAAAAAAAGATATCTTAATGACCCAGATAACCACGATTTTGTGATCAGTCACTTAGAGCCAGACATTCTGGAGTGCAAAGTCAAGTGGGTCTTAGGAGGCATTACAACAAACAAAACTAGTGGATGTGATGGAATTCCAGTTGAACTATTTCAAATCTTAAAAGATGATGCTGTTAAAGTGCTTCACTTAATATGTCAGCAAATTTGGAAAACTCAGCAGTGACCACAGGACTGGAAAAGGTCAGTTTTCATTCCAATCCCAAAGAAAGACAATGCCAAAGAATGCTCAAACTACCGAACAATTGCACTCATCTCACATGCTAGCAAAATAGTGCTCAAAATTCTCCAAGCAAGGCTTCAACAGTAAGTGAACTGAGAACTTCCAGATGGACCTTCCTCATAGCTCAGTAGGTAAAGAATCTGCCTGCAATGCAGGAGATCCAGGTTCCATTCCTGGGTTGGGAAGAACCTCTGGAGAAGGAAATGTCAACCCACTTAAGTATTCTTACCTGGAGAATCCCATGGATAGAGGAGCCTGGCAAGCTACAGTCCATGGGGTCACAATAATCAGGCATGACTGAGTGACTAACACCTTTGCTTCTTTCAAGCTGGATTTAGAAAAGGCAGAGTAATCTGAGATCAAATTGCCAACACTTTTACTTCTTTCAAGCTGGATTTAGAAAAGGCAGAGTAATCTGGATCAAATATCCAATTGGATAATAGGAAAAACAAGAGAATTTCAGAAAAACATCTACTTCTGCTTTATTGACTATGCTAAAGCCTTTGACTGTGTGGATCACAATCAACTGTGGAAAATTCTGAAAGAGATTGGACTACTAGACCACTTTGTTTGTCTCCTGAGAAACTTGTATGCAGGTCAAGAAGCAACAGTCAGAACTGGACATGGAACAGCAAACTGGTTCCAAATTGGGAAAGGAGTACATCAAGGCTGTTTATTGTCACACTGCTTATTTAACTTCTATACAGAGTGAAAAGTAAAAGTCGCTCAGTTGTGTCTGACTCTTTGTGACCCCAGGGACTACAGTCCATGGAACTCTTCAGGCCAGGTAAACTTACCCTTCTCCAGGGGATCTTCGCAACCCAGGGATCGAATCCAGGTCTCCTGCATTGCAGGCAGATTCTTCACCAACTGAGCTATCGAGGAAGCCCATGCAACTTACATGCAGAGTTCATCATGTTAAATGCCAAACTGGATGAATTACAAGCTGGAATCAAGATTGCCGGGAGTAATATCAACAAATTCAGCTATGCAGATGATACCACTCTAATGGAATAAAGCAAAGAGGAATTAAAGAGCCTTCTGATGAAGGTGAAAGAGGAGAGTCAAAAAGCCGGTTTAAAACTCAACATTTAAAAAACTAAGATCATGTTATCCAGTCCCACCACTTGACAGCAAACAGATGGGGGGAAAATGGAAATAGTGGCAGATTTTATTCTCTTGGGCTCCAAAATCACTGTGGACAGTGGCTGCAGTCATGAAATTAGAAGACACTTGTTCCTTGGAAGAAAAGATATGACAAATTTAGACAGCATATTAAAAAACAGAGACATCGCTTTGCCAACAAAGGTCTGTTTAGTCAAAGCTATGTTTTTTTTCAGTAGTCATGTATGGATGTGAGAGTTAGACCATAAAGAAGGCTGAGTGACTTAGAATTGATGCTTTCAAATTGTGGTGCTGTAGGAGACTCTTGAGAGTTTCTCAGACAGCAAGGAGATCAAACTAGCCAATCTTAAAGAAAATAAACCCTGAATATTCATTGGAAGGACTGATGCTGAAGTTCCAATACTTTGTCCACCTCAGGTGAAGAGCTGACTCATTGAAAAATACCCTGTTGCTGGGAAGGATTGAGAAGTGGCTTATAAAGGATGGGATGGTTGGACAGGATCACTGACTCAATGGACATGAGTTTGAGCAAACTTGGGGAGATTGTAAAGGAAAGGGAAACCTGGCATGCTGCAGTCCATGGGGGTCATATAGAGTTAGACATGACTGAGCAACTGAACAACAATCATATACTACATCAAAGTCAATTTCTTTAAAATAATGTTGTTGTTGTTCAGTCACTCTGTACAGTTCATGGAATTCTCCAGGCCAGAATACTGGATTGGGTAGCCTTTCCCTTCTTTTTCTTCCCAAACCAGGGATTGAACCCAGGGCTTCTGCATTATAGCAGATTCTTTACCAGCTGAGCCACAAGAGAAGCCCAAGAATACTGGAGTGGGTAGCCTATCCCTTCGCTAGTGGATCTTCCTGACCCAGGAATCGAACTGGGGTCTCCTGCATTGCAGGTGGATTATTTACCAACTGAACTATCAGGGAAGAATACATCTCAATAAAGTTGTTAGTTAAAAAAGGAATTGTATGAGGGAAAGTTATTGAAGTGAAACTCGAAATAGGAAGCAATTATTTACTCCATTTTCCCCTCTTTTCCAAAAGCTAGCCTAGGAATTTTGAAGGCCCCCTTTCAAAACTGAAGCTTTGGAGCAAGAGGCGCAAAGAACTCTCTAAATGTCTTGACTAATGCGCACTGAAACTTGTATGAGGTTTCCAACTTCCAACCACAGACGGGCATAGTAGTTTAATTTTCCTGATCTTTAAAATTTTGACAACAAAGGCTTTATATTTTAGAAGATAAAAGCTGAAAACATATTTTCATAAATCCAGCTGCTTT
Organism: Tragelaphus eurycerus; assembly: GCA_935064755.1. Taxonomy (NCBI): domain Eukaryota; kingdom Metazoa; phylum Chordata; class Mammalia; order Artiodactyla; family Bovidae; genus Tragelaphus; species Tragelaphus eurycerus. The sequence continues at coordinate 252,005 of CAKXYN010000057.1, read as the reverse complement.
TTGTGTCTTATTGCTATTACAACAAAGGTAAGGACAAATCTCCTGGGAGTGGGCTGGCAGGGGGAGGGGTGGGAAGGATCTGCAGAGGTTAAAATGAAGGGGAGAAGTGAGAGGGTCAGGCGTGTTTGTCAGAGAATGGTGCTCTAATTCATGAACATTTCCTCCAGGCTCTGCCCCTTCTTGGAAAGGCTACTGTCCCTGTCGCCAGACCTCAGAATGGTCCTGAGGCATCAGGTCCTCCTCACCATCCCTGGAAGGGCATGTCAACTCATGAGCATCACTCATCAGTGAAGACCCAAGTCACTCTTCTGCTGTTGTTGTCTAAAAGATCCTGCTGTTTTACATAGTCAGTCAGAGTCTGGTCTAGGGAATTTTAGGAAAATGTAATCAACTTTGTGTTTAATACTGAATTCTGAATTTAGGAGGGTATAATGAACACTGACTAATTTGGAAATTATAGTACTATAAGGAGCAGTTACACTGATTTTAATTCTCACAAATTAAAAATTCTACCTATGTTTGCCCACACCTGGAATCAATGTAGATTCAGCAGTATGTCTTCAAGAAACTTGGATTTAGCTTTTGAAATATCATTTTAAAGGGTTATATTACCCAATAGTTGTTAGGGTAGGGTACCTGCCTTAAAGATCTGCTTTGAGAAAAAAAAAAAAAAAAAACCATGTGGAAAGTACTGTTTTATTTTTATAAACAGTAGGTGCTATACTACTACTACTTCCACCACTACTAGTAGTAGCTTAATAATACTTGTGTAGGGCTCTTTGGAGAAGGCAATGGCATCCCACTCCAGTATTCTTGCCTGGCAAATCCCATGGATGGAGGAGCCTGGTAGGCTGCAGTCCATGGGGTCGCTGAGAGTCGGACACGACTAAGCGACTTCACTTTCACTTTTTACTTTCATGCACTGGAGAAGGAAATGGCAACCCACTCCAGTGTTCTTGCCTGGAGAATCCCAGGGACAGAGGAGCCTGGTGGGCTGCCGTCTATGGGGTCGCACAGAGTTGGACACGACTGAAGCGACTTAGCAGCAGCAGCAGCAGGCAGGGCTCTTTATGTCCTAGTCCAATATATCTGGAGTCTATCATTTAAACAAAAAGAGAGAATTCCTGGTAATCAATCTAATAAGGAGTTGCTGTTGTTGTTTAGTCCTCTGTCGTGTCCAACTCTTTTGCAATCCCATGGACTGTAGCTCACCAGTCTCCTCCATCCATGGGATTTCCCAGGCAAGAATACTGGAGTGGGTTGCCATTTCCTTCTCCATGGAATCTTCCTAACTCAGGGATTCAAACTCATGTCTCCTACATTTCAGGTGGATTTTTTTTTTTTTTAACCACTAAGCCACCAGAGAAGTCAATAAGGAGTAGCTAGAGCATTTATTATGATAGTAAGTGTCCCAGAAGGGAAAATGTTACAAAATATGTCTTCAAGGATGATCCATTACCAAGATTTTCTCATTAGAGCAACACTTGACAGATGTGACAGCTGAAATATCATTTCTTATTAGTCAGAAGTGGGTCCCATGGACACCCTATATGGAGGAGACTGGCTGGGAAGGTCAAGGCTGGGGTTCAGGTTGGGTTGGCCAACAGCATTAGCTCCATCATCCTTCTCCTCACTCCTTTCTAACCCCACTGAACTCAGTGAAGTTTAGTGATGGGGGAGAAGCACAGAGATGTTTCGAGGCTCATAGAAAGGAAAGACTATCTGTTTCACAAATTACCTGAAAATTAGTTTTTACTTATAAAAGCTTAATGGTTTGAGAACAAAGTTAAGGATTTACACTATGTAATTTCAAGACATTATAATGCTACAGTAATCAAGAGAGAATAATATTGAAATAAGGTGAGATATAGATTAGTGAAATAGAATAGAATGTGGAAAAATAGACCCATGCAAAATATGATCAAGTGATTGCCAACAAAGAGGTTGAAGCCAGTTGATCGAAAAATAATTATCTTTTCAACAAACATTACTGTCACAATTGGACTTTTGTATGGGGAAAAAATTAGCCATATACACATAAACAAATATTAACTTGAATTAATGTAAAAGCTAAAACTGCCAGAAGAAAGCAGGAGAAAAATCTTTGTGATCCTGAAGTTGACAAAGTCAAAGCACAAACCATAAAAAATTTGATAAATGGACTTCATAATAATTTAAAACTTTCGATCATTAAGAAAGATGGTTAAGAAAATAAAAAAGCAAGTCAGAAAAACTCTGAGTTTCCTTTTTTTACTAGTGATTTGGGAGTGGAAGGTAAATTTGCACACATTCTGAAGATCAATCTTCTGAATTGTACTTGGACTACTTAGTTAAGTACACATACAACCAGTGACTCATCAGTCCCCCCAGGTATATACCCCAAAGGTATTCTCACACAGGTCTCTGAAGGGATGTATATATTAATAACTGCTCTCATTGCAGTACTGATGGTGTTGGAGATGATTGGAAGCCATCTAAGTATCTGTCATTGGAGGAAGATATCAGCAAACTAAGGTGGATATATAGCTTGAAGTGTGACAGTTAGAAGTAAAGGACCAGAAGAAAAGAAGCAGCAGGAATTATCCCAACAACCTGTGCTGGCTACAGAGAGCAGAGAACAGAATGAGATGGACCATGCTTACTATTATGTAAATAAAAAATCAGTTCAGTTCAGTTCAGTCGCTCAGTCGTGTCCGACTTTTTGCAACCCCATGAATCGCAGCACACCGGGCCTCCCTGTCCATCACCAACTCCTTGAGTTCACCCAAACTCATGTGCATCGTGTCGGTGATGCCATCCAGCCATCTCATCCTCCATCGCCCCCTTCTCCTCCTGCCCACAATCCCTCCCAGCATCAGAGTCTTTTCCAGTGAGTCAACTCTTCACGTGAGGTAGCCAAAGTACTGGAGTTTCAGCTTTAGCATCATTCCTTCCAAAGAACACCCAAGGCTGATCTCCCTTAGAATGGACTGGTTGGATCTCCTTGCAGTCCAAGGGACTTGCAAGAGTCTTCTCCAACACCACAGTTCAAAAGGATCAATTCTTTGGTGCTCAGATTTCTTCACAGTTCAACTCTCACATCCATACATGACTACTGGATAAACCATAGCCTTGACTAGACGGACCTTTGTTGGCAAAGTAATGTCTCTGCTTTTCAATATGCTATCTAGGTTGGTCATAACTTTCTTTCCAAGGAGTAAGCATCTTTTAATTTCATGGCTGCAGTCACCACCTACAAAACATATTATCTCACACAAACAGAAAAAGGTACCTTAACCACAAGAGATGTGGTAGGGATGTGGGAGGAGGGTGGAGAACAGGTGTAGAAAATGAGGATACAGGAAAAAACAGAACAGGAAGAGTTGAATGAAATCAAATAGCCTATATGAAAACAGTGAATACTGTAGGGGAGGAAACATAATTTTCCCTCTTCCTTTCTATGTTCTTGGCTGAGAGCCCTTTTGAGTTAAAAAAAAAAAAAAAAGACAGATTAATGGGGGGAAAAAGCAAATTTAGTTACATGAGTACATACAGATCAGATCAGATCAGTCGCTCAGTCGTGTCTGACTCTTTGCGACCCCATGAACTGCAGCCCTATCCATCAGGCCTCCCTATCCATCACCAGCTCTCAGAGGTCACTCAGACTCACATCCATTGAGTCAGTGATGCCATCCAGCCATCTCATCCTCTGTCGTCCCCTTCTCCTCCTGCCCCCAATCCCTTCCAGCATCAGAGTCTTCTCCAATGAGTCAACTCTTCGCATGAGGTGGCCAAAATACTGGAGTTTCAGCTTTAGCATCATTCCTTCCAAAGAAATCCCAGGGCTGATCTCCTTCAGAATGGACTGGTTGGATCTCCTTGCAGTCCAAGGGACTCTCAAGAGTCTTCTCCAACACCACAGTGCAAAAGCATCAATTCTTCAGCGCTCAGCCTTCTTCACAGTCCAGCTCTCACATCCATACATGACCACAGGAAAGACCATAGCCTTGACTAGGCGAACCTTTGTTGGCAAAGTGATGTCTCTGCTTTTGAATATGCTATCTAGGTTGGTCATAAATTTCCTTTCAAGGAGTAAGCGTCTTTTAATTTCATGGCTGCAGTCACCATCTGCAGTGATTTTGGAGCCCAGAAAAACAAAGTCTGACACTGTTTCCACTGTTTCCCCATCTATTTCCCATGAAGCAATGGGACCGGATGCCATGATCTTCGTTTTCTGAATGTTGAGCTTTAAGCCAACCTTTTCACTCTCCACTTTCACTTTCATCAAGAGGCTTTTTAGTTCCTCTTCACTTTCTGATATAAGGGTGGTATCATCTTCATATCTGAGGTTATTGATATTTCTCCCGGCAATCTTGATTCCAACTTGTGTTTCTTCCAGTCCAGCATTTCTCATGATGTACTCTGCATATAAGTTAAATAAACATGGTGACAATATACAGCCTTGACGTACTCCTTTTCCTATTTGGAACAGGAGCCCCACAAAGATACAAGACTCAAAGAAGTGACCAAAGCAGGAAGGTTTTATACCTTTAGACAAAAAAAACAATTTGTGAAGAATCGACAAGAAAAGGAGGTTTGGCCTAGGAATAGCATAATGGTGAAAAAGTAAGAGTTGTGTTTACATGGGCTTCTCAGCCCTAAATTCCATCTGGTAATAAGGATGCCTTCCACTCTTCTGGTACATGGAGAGTATGTTTCACAAGGGAGATTTATTTTTTGCTTTTAGAACAGAATGTGAGGGGTGGTTCAGAGTGACCCTTCTGCTTCTACCATTTTCTTGAGCTCCTTGAGCCTAAGATATTTAATATATCAGAGTGCCATGTTTGGGAGCAATGTATCCTGAACCCCAACAATTACTTAGCATGAAATTCAATAAATGTAAGTTTTACTTCTTTCCTACATACTTTTGTACACACTGAGGCACAAAAGAAAGAATTGGGGGTAAGACAAAGTTGAAAATCCCAAACATTTGGTAGGGGTGCAAATAAATACAAAAAGCATGTTAGAAAATAATTTGCCAACTTTTTAGTAAAGTTGAAAATGAGCATAATCTGGATAGCCCTTCAGTTTCATCTCTAGACTATCCTGGAGAAATTCTTACATATGTGCATCTGAAGATGTGTTCAAGGATATTTATTATAACATCGCTTGTGATAGTGAAAAACTGGAAACCTCCCAAATGTTCACCAGCATGTCACTGGATCAGTTTTGAAGTTGTGGATAAGAAACATTAGGTCTTTTGTCCCTGGTTCCTGTTACAGAGCTCCTAAAACTCTTGGGATTTCTTGAGTGATGGAACTGTATTTTGGCACTCACTAGGAGTCCTTTTGGAGAAGGCAATGGCACCCCATCCCAGTACTCTTGCCTGGAGAATCCCAGGGATGGGGGAGCATGGTGGGCTGCCATCTATGGGACTGCACAGAGTTGGGCACGACTGAAGCGACTTAGCAGCAGCAGCTGGAGTCCTTTTACAGCATTCTTGAGTTAATGCTGATATGCAGATGACACCACCCTTATGGCAGAAAATGAAGAGGGGCTAAAAAGCCTCTTGATGAAAGTGAAGGTGGAGAGTGAAAAGGTTGGCTTAAAGCTCAACATTCAGAAAACGAAGATCATGGCATCTGGTCCCATCACTACATGGGAAATAGATGGAGAAACAGTGGAAACAGTGTCAGACTTTATTTTTCTGGGCTCCAAAATCACTGCAGATGGTGACTGTAGCCATGAAATTAAAAGACGCTTACTCCTTGGAAGGAAAGTTATGACCAACCTAGATAGCATATTCAAAAGCAGAGACATCACTTTGCCAACAAAGGTTCGCCTAGTCAAGGCTATGGTCTTTTCTGTGGTCATGTATGGATGTGAGAGCTGGACTGTGAAGAAGGCTGAGCGCTGAAGAATTGATGCTTTTGCACTGTGGTGTTGGAGAAGACTCTTGAGAGTCCCTTGGACTGCAAGGAGATCCAACGGGTCCATTCTGAAGGAGATCAGCCCTGGGTGTTCTTTGGAAGGAATGATGCTCAAGCTGAAACTCCAGTATTTTGGCCACCTCATGCGAAGAGTTGACTCATTTGAGAAGACTCTGATGCTGGAAGGGATTGGGGGCAGGAGGAGAAGGGGACGACAGAGGATGAGATGGCTGGATGGCATCACTGACTCAATGGATGTGAGTCTGAGTGACCTCCAGGAGTTGGTGATGGACAGGGAGGCCTGGCGTGCTGCAGTTCATGGGGTCGCAAAGAGTCAGACACGACTGAGCGACTGATCTGAGTTAATGCTAATGAAGTGACTTAGGATGGGGAGACCCACCCACAGACCTAGGAGAGAGAGAGACGAGGCATTAGAGACTGAACTCTATAAAACTTCTTGAACAAGCAGATTGGAAAACTTCTGAGTTGGTGCATATATTACAGTGCTAAGAGGGTAATATGCCTTGAGAAGCACACAGACACAGAGGCATGCCTCTCCAAGCAAGAGGCACGGAGGTATATATATATATAATTCACACATTCACACATATGTATAAAATTCATAAAATTCACACATATGTATATATATATATACATATATATATTTATTATTTTATATACTTGTGAATGTGTCACTTCAGTCATGTCTGACTCTTTGTAACCCTATAACCTGTGTCTGCCAGGCTCCTTATAGTCCATTAGATTGTCCAGGCAAGTATACTGGAGTGGGTTGCCCTGTCCTCCTCCAGGGCATCTTCCCAACCCAGGGATCTAACATGCATCTTCTGCACTGCAAGCAAATTCTTCACGGCTGAGCCGCTGGGGAGCCTGTTATTTAATACATATCACACCTGTTACAAAGTTCAAATCTGAAAATGTTGCTATAATCATGGCCTCTGTTCTCTGGCGCCAAATAGAAACAGAGTTTTGGGTGAAGTAGAAAAGAATAGCTTTTATTGCTTTGCCAGGCGGCACCCCACTCCAGTACTCTTGGCTGGAAAATCCCATGGATGGAGAAGGCTGGTAGGCTGCAGTCCATGGGGTCGCTAAGTCGGGCATGACTGAGCGACTTCACTTTCACTTTTCACTTTCATGCATTGGAGAAGGAATGGCAACCCACTCCAGTGTTCTTGCCTGGAGAATCCCAGGGACGGGGGAGCCTGGTGGGCTGCTGTCTCTGGGGTCGCACAGAGTCGGACACGACTGAAGCGACGCAGCAGCAGCAGGCAGAGGGGGCCACGTGAATGTGAACGTGAACGTGAAGTCACTCAGTCGTGTCCGACTCTTTGGGACCCCATGGACTGTAGCCTACCAGACTCCTCTGTCCATGGGATTTTCCAGGCAATAGTACTGGAGTGGATTGCCATTTCCTTCTCCAAGGGATCTTCCCAACCCAGGGATCGAACCCGGATCTCCCGCATCGTAGACAGACGCTTTACTGTCTGAGCCACCAAACTGAGAGACACACCCTGGAGGAGGCAGTGAGGTGTTTTATAATGTTCAAGGAGCAGGTCGTGATCGGCTTGTGGAGTGTTATTGGATTGGTTGGCATCAACCTTCTGGTTTCAACCAGTTTAGGGTCTATGTTCTTGTAGTCAGCAGTTTTCATCCGGGGAGGTGGGGGGGGTCTCCTTCCCATAAAAACAATTTAGGAATGTATGTAAGACCTTTATATCTTTCAGGAAACTGAGCGTTTGGCGATTCAGTTATGTGGCAGAATTATAAATTGTTACCAGTTCCTTAGCCCAACAGCTACACTTGTTTCTATATCTTCACATTTTCCAAACATTAATTCTTGAATCAGCATTTTATTTCAAAGACAAGGACACAAGGGCATGTACTCAGTTTCAAAAACAACTCACCCTCAGTTCAGTTCAGTTCAGTTCAGTTGCTCAGTCGTGTCCGACTCTTTGCAACTCCATTTACTGCAGCACTCCAGGCCTCCCTGTCCATCACCAACACCCGGAGTTCACTCAAACTAATGTCCATCGAGTTGGTGATGCCATCCAGCCATCTCATCCTCTGTCGTCCCCTTCTTCTCCTGCCCACAATCCCTCTCAGCATCAAAGTCTTTTCCAATGAGTCAACTCTTTGCATGAGGTGGCCAAAGTACTGAAGTTTCAGCTTTAGCATCATTCCTTCCAAAGAACACCCAGGACTGATCTCCTTTAGAATGACTGGTTGGATCTCCTTGCAGTCTAAGGGGCTCTCAAGAGTCTTCTGCAACACCACAGTTCAAAAGCATCAATTCTTCGGCACTCAGCTTTCTTCACAGTTCAACTCTCACATCCATACTTGACTACTGGAAAAACCATAGCCTCAACTCACCCTAATAGATCCTATTTAATTTTACAAAAAAGAAAACAAATTTGCACCTGTTGTTGTTTAGTAGCTAAGTCCTATCTGACCCTTTTGCAACCCCATAGACTGTAGCCCAGCAGGCTCCTCTGTCCATGGGATTTCCCAGGCAAAAATAGTGGAGAGGGTTGCTATTTCCTTCTCCATTGTACTCAATAGGATGGCAATTAGTTTTTTTAAAAGGGAAGGGTAAATAAGTGTCAGTGAGAATGAGGAGAAAATGGAAATCTTGTGCACTGCTAGTTGTTCTTGTTCAGTTGCTCAGTTGGGTCTGATTCTTTGCAACCCCATGAATTGCAGCATGCCAGGCTTCCCTGTCCTTCGCCATCTCCAAGAGCTTGCTCAAACTCATGTTCATTGACTTGTTGATGCCATCTAAGCATCTCGTCCTCTGTCGTTCCCTTCTCCTCCTGCCTTCAATCTTTCCCAGCATCAGGGTCTTTTCTAAAGAGTCAGCTCTTGGCATGAGGTGGCCAAAATATTGGAACTTCAGCTTCAGAGTCAGTCCTTCCAATGAATATTCAAGGTTGATTTCCTTTAGGATTGACTGGTTTGATCTCCTTGCAATCCAAGGGAATTTTAAGAGTTTTCAAAGGAATCAATTCTTTGGTGCTCAATCTTCTTTATGGTCCAATTCTCGCATCCATACATGACTACTGGAAAAACCATAGCTTTGACTAGATGGACCTTTGTTGGTAAAGTAATGTCCCTACTTTTTAATATGCTGTCTAGGTTTGTCACAGCTTTTCTTCCAAGGAGCAAGTGTCATTTAATTTAATGGCTGCAGTCACCATCTGCAGTGATTTTGGAGCCCAAGAAAATAAAGTCTGTCACTGTTTCCTCATCTACTTGTCATGAAGTGATTGGACCAGTTGCCATAATGTTAGTTTTTTGAATGTTGAGTTTTAAGTGAGCTTTTTCACTCTCCCACTAGTACTGCTTGTGAAAATGTAAAATATTGCAGCTTCTGTGGCAAACAGTTTGGCAGTTCCTCAAAAAAGTTAGACACAGAAATGTGATATCAAGCAGTGATTCCTATTCTAGGTGTGTTCATTTCAGTTCAGTTCAGTCGCTCAGTCGTGTCCAACTCTTTCCAACCCCGTGAATCGCAGCATGCCAGGCCTCCCTGTCCATCACGAACTCCCGGAGTTCACCCAAACTCATGTGCATCTAGTCAGTGATGCCATCCAGACATCTCATCCTCTGTTGTCCTGTTCTCCTCCTGCTCCAATCTCTCCCCGCATCAGGGTCTTTCCCAATGAGTCAACTCTTCGCATGAGGTGGCCAAAGTATTGGAGTTTCAGCCTCAGCATCAGTCCTTTCAATGAACACCCAGGACTGATCTCCTTTAAGATGGACTGGTTGGATCTCCTTGCAGTCCAAGGGACTCTCAAGAGTCTTCTCCAACACCACAGTTCAAAACCATCAATTCTTTGGCACTCAGCTTTCTTCACAGTCTAACTCTCACATCCATACATGACCACTGGAAAAACCATGTATCTCTGCTTTTGAATATGCTATCTAGGTTGGTCATAACTTTTCTTCCAAGGAGCAAGCGTCTTTTAATTTCATGGCTGCAATCACCATCTGCAGTGATTTTGGAGCCCCCCAAAATAAAGTCTGACACTGTTTCCACTGTTTCTCCATCTATCTCCCATGAAGTGATGGGACCAGATGCCATGATCTTCGTTTTCTGAATGTTGAGCTTTAAGCCAACCTTTTCACTCTCCTCTTTCACTTTCATCAAGAGGCTTTTTAGTTCCTCTTCACTTTCTGCCATAAGGGTGGTGTCATCTGTGTATCTGAGGTTATTGATATTTCTCCCTGCCATCTTCATTCCAGCTTGTGTTTCTTCCAGCCCAGTGTTTCTCTTGATGTATTCTGCATACAAGTTAAATAAGCAGGGTGACCATATACAGCCTTGACATACTTCTTTTCCTATTTGGAACCTGTCTGTTGTTCCATGTCCAGTTCTAACTGTTGCTTCCTGACCTGCATATAGGTTTCTCAAGAGGCAGGTCAGGTGGTCTGGTACTCCCATCTCTTTCAGAATTTTCCACAGTTGATTGTGGTCCACACAGTCAAAGGCTTTGGCATAGTCAATAAAGCAGAAATACATGTTTTTCTGGAACTCTCTTGCTTTTTCGATGATCCAGTGGATGTTGGCAATTTGATCTCTGGTTCCTCTGCCTTTCCTAAATGAAGCTTGAGCATCTGGAAGTTCACGGTTCACATATTGCTGAAGCCTGTCTTGGAGAATTTTGAGCATTACTTTACTAGCGTGTGAGATGAGTGCAATTGTGCGGTAGTTTGAGCATTCTTTGGCATTGCTTTCCTTGGGATTGGAATGAAAACTGACCTTTTCCAGTCCTGTGGCCACTGCTGAGTTTTCCAAATTTGCCTCAGGTATGACCTAAATCAAATCACTTATGATTATACAGTGGAAGTGAGAAATAGATTGAAAGGACTAGATCTGATAGACATAGTTGGACTGTGAAGAAAGCTGAGCGCCAAAGAATTGATGGTTTTGAACTGTGGTGTTGGAGAAGACTCTTGAGAGTCCCTTGGACTGCAAGCAGATCCAACCAGTCCATTCTGAAGGAGCTCATCCCTGGGATTTCTTTGGAAGGAATGATGCTAAAGCTGAAACTCCAGTACTTTGGCCATCTCATGCAAAGAGTTGACTCATTGGAAAAGACTCTGATGCTGGGAGGGATTGGGGGCAGGAGGGAAAGGGGACGACAGAGGATAAGATGACTGGATGGCATCACTGACTTGATGGACGTGAGTCTGAGTGAACTCTGGGAGTTGGTGATGGACAGGGAGGCCTGGCGTGCTGCAGTTCATGGGGTCGCAAAGAGTTGGACACGACTGAGCGACTGAACTGAACTGATGTCCATGTAGAGAGTTGTCTCTTGTGTTGTTGAAGAGTGTGTTTTTTGTGACCAGTGCATTCCCTTGGAAAAACTGTTCGCCTTTGTCCTGCTTCATTTTGAACTCCAAGGCCAAACTTGTCTGTTACTCCGGGTATCTCTTGACTTCCTACTTTTGCATTCCAGTCCCCTATGATGAAAAGCGTATCTTTTTTGTTGTTAGTTCTAGAAGGTGTTCTTGAGTTTACTCAGTAAAAATCAAACAAAAATAATACAAAAAAATAAAAATGCACTATTTAGAGGAAGAACTATAAAGTGCCTCAGTTTCATGACTGTATTCTTCAAATTTATACATACATAGATAGCTTACATATGTTTATACAGTTAAACTACTTTTTCTGCAAGACATACATCTGCAATGCCTTTTGAGAACAGACCTGTTATGAAATAGTACAATTGTGAGAATGGCATTTAGGTGTATTCTCTTTCAGAGTTGACATACTACAATTTTACTCAGTCTGTTCATGTGTTTAATAGCCTTCTGTAACTGTTTTTTAAATTAATTTATCTATTTTAATTGTAGCATAGTTACTTTACTACATTGTGGTGGTTTTTACCATACATCAACCTGAATCAGCCATGGGTGCATGTGTATCCCCCCATACTGAACCCTCTTCGACGTCTCTCCCCACCCCTCTCTCTGGGTTGTTCCAGAGCACCAGATTTGAGTGCTCTGCTTCATGCATCGAGCTTACACTGGTCATCTATGCTACATATGGTAATATACATGCTTCAATGCTATTCTCTCATATCATTCCACCTCTTCTCCCAAATAGTCCAAAAATCTGTTCTTTACATCTGTGTGTCTTTTGCTTCCTTGCATATAGGATTATCATTACAATATTTATAAATTGCATATATATGCATTAATATACTGTATTGGTGTTTCTCTTTCTGACTTTTCACTCTGTATAAATGGCTCCAGTTTCATTCACTTCATTAAAACTGACTCAAATGTGTTTGTTTTCACAGCTGAGTAATATTCCATTGTGCATATGTAGTACCACAACTGCCTTATCCATTTGTCTACCAATGGACATCTAGGTCATTTCCATAGCCTAGCTATTGCAAACAGGGCTGAAATGAACATTGGGGTACAAGTGTCTCTTTAAATTCTGGTTTCCTTGGTGTATATGCCTAGCAGTGGGATTGCTGGGTCATATGGCAGTTCTTATCTCTCTTTGCTTCATATAAGAACTGCCATATGACCCAGAAATCCCAGTGCTGGGATAACAAGGGAATATTTCATTCAAAGATGGGCTTGATAAAGGACAGAAATGGTATGGACCTAACAGAAGCAGAAGATATCAAGAAGAGGTGGCAAGACTATACAGAAGAACTGTACAAAAAAGGTCTTCATGACTTAGATAATCAGAATGGTGTGGTCACTCACCTAGAGCCAAACATCCTGGAATGTGAAGTCAAGGGGCCTTAGAAGGCATCACTATGAACAAAGCTAGCAGAGGTGATGGAATTCCAGTTGAGCTATTTTAAATTCTGAAAGATGATGCCGTGATAGTGTTGCACTCAATAGGCCAGTAAATTTGGAAAACTCAACAGTGGCCACAGGACTGGAAAAGGTCAGTTTTCATTCCAATCACAAAGAAAGGCAATGCCAAAGAATGCTCAAACTACAGCACAATTGCACTTATTTCATGCTAGTAAAGTAATGCTCAAAATTCTCCAAGCCAGGTTTCAGCAATATGTGAACTGTGAACTTCCAGATGTCCAAACTGGTTTTAGAAAAGAGAGAGGAACCAGACATCAAGTTGCCAACATCTGCTGGATCATCAAAAAAGCAAGAGAGTTCCAGAAAAAAACATCTATTTCTGCTTTATTGACTATGCCAAAGCTTTTGACAGTGTGGATCACAATAAACTGTGGAAAATTCTGAAAGAGATGGGAATACCAGACCCCCTGACCTGCCTCTTGAGAAATATGTATGCAGGTCAGGAAGCAACAGTTAGAACTGGATATGGAACAACAGACCGGTTCCAAATAGGAAAAGGAGTACGTCAAGGCTGTATATTGTCACCCTGCTTATTTAACTTATATTTTGAGTATATCAGGAGATACCCTGTGCTGGAAGAAGCACAAGTTGGAATCAAGATTGCCGGGAGAAATATCAATAGCCTCAGATATGCAGATGACATCACCCTTATGGCAGAAAGTGAAGAGGAACTAAAAAGCCTCTTGATGAAAGTGAAAGAGGAGAGTGAACAAGTTGGCTTAAAGCTCAACATTCAGAAAATGAAGATCATGGCATCTGGTCCCATCACTTCATGGGAGATAGATGGGTAAACAGTGGAAACAATGTCAGACTTTATTTTGGGGGTCTCCAAAATCATTGCATATGGTGATTGCAGCCATGAAATTAAAAGATGCAACTCCTTGGAAGAAAAGCTATGATTAACCTTGATAGCATTTTGAAAAGCAGAGACATTACTTTTCCAACAAAGGTCCATCTAGTCAAGGCTATGATTTTTCTTGTGATCATGTATGGATATGAGAGTTGGACTGTGAAGAAAGCTGAGTGCTGAAGAATTGATGGTTTTGAACTGTGGTGTTGGAGAAGACTCTTGAGAGTCCCTTGGACTGCAAGGACATCCAACCAGTCCATCCTAAAGGAGATCAGTCCTGAGTGTTCATTGGAAGAACTGATGCTGAAGCTGAAATTCCAATACTTTGGCCACCTGATATGCAGAGTTGACTCATTGGAAAAGACCCTGATGCTGGGAAGGATTGGGGGCAGGAGGAGAAGGGGACGACAGAGGATGAGATGGCTGGATGGCATCAGTGACTCGATGGTCATGAGTTTGGGTGAATTCCGGGAGTTGGTGATGGACAGGGAAGCCTGGTGTGCTGCAATTCATGGGGCCACAAAGAGTCGGGCAGGACTGAGGGACTGAACTGAACTGAACTGATGGCAGTTCTATTTCCAGTTTCTTAAGGAATCTCCACATTATTCTTCATAGTGGCTGTACCAGTTTGCACTCCCACCAACAGTGGAAGAGCATTCCCTTTGCTCCATACTCTCTCCAGCATTTATTGTTTGTAGACTTTTTGATGGTGGCCATTCTGACTGGGGGAGATGACACCTGATTGTGGTTTTGATTTGCATTTCTCTAATAATGAGTGATATTGGGCATCTTTTCATGTGTTTATTTGTATGTCTTCTTTTGAGAAATGTCTGTTTAGTTCTTTGTCCCACTTTTTGATTGGTTTGTCCATTTTTCTGTACTGAGCTGCATGAACTGCTTGTATATTTTGAAGATTAATTCTTTGTCAGCTGCTTCATTTGCAATTATTTTCTCCCATTCTGAAGGCTGCCTTTTTACCTTGCTTATAGTTTCCTTTGATGTGCAAAAGCTTTTAATTAGGTCCCATTTGTTTACTTTTGTTTTTATTTCCATTACTCTGGGTGGTGGGTCATAAACAAAATTGCTATGATTTATGTTAGAGAGTGTTCTGCCTATGTTTTCCTCTAAGAGTTTTATAGTTTCTGTCTTACATTTAGATCTTGAATGCATTTTATTTTTGTGTATGGTGTTAGAAAGTGTTCTAATTTCATTGTTTACACATGGTTGACCAATTTTCCAAGCAATGCTTGTTAAAGAGATTGTCTTTTTCCCACTGCGGATTTTTGCCTACTTTGTCAAAGATAAGGCATCCATAGGTGCATGGATTTACCTCTGGGCTTTCTATTTTGTTTCATTGATCTATATATCTGTCCTTGTGCCAGTATCATACTGTCTTGATGATGTATAGTCTGGAATCAGGAAGGTTGATTCCTCCAGTTCCATTCTTCTTCTCAAGATTTCTTTGGCTATTGCTTTGAGTATTCAAGTTTGTTTGTTTTTTTTTTTTCCCATACAAACTGTGAAGTTATTTGTTCTAGTTCTTTGAAAAATACCAATGGTAGCTTGATGGGGATTGCATTGAATTTATAGATTGCTGTGGATAGTGTACTCATTTTCACTATATTGATTCTTCCAATCCTCAAATATAGTATATTTTTTCATCTATTTGTGTCATCTTTCATTTCATCAGAGTTTTATAGTTTTTTATATATGTCTTTTGTTTCTTTAGGTAAGTTTATTCCTAAGTATTTTATTCTTTCTTTCGTTTCCTTAATTTCTCTTTCTATGTTCATTGTTACTGTATAGGAATTCAAGGGATTTCTGTGTATTAATTTTATACCTTGCAAATTTACTATATTCATTGATTACCTTTAGTAATTTTCTGGTGGTGTCTTTAGGGTTTCTATGTAGAGGGTCATGTCATCTGCAAAGAATGAGAGTTTTACCTCTTCTTTTCCAATCTGGATTCCTTTTATTTCTTTTTCTTCTCTGATTGCTGTGGCTAGTACTTCTAAAACTATGTTGAATAGTAGTGTGATAGTGAGCACCCTTGTCTTATTCCTGATTTTAGAGGAAATTCTTTCAATTTCTCACCATTTTGGCTATTTACTGTGGGTTTGTTGTATATTGCTTTTATTATGTTGATATATAATATATTATATATAATAATAAATATTACTTGTATGCCTGCTTTCTGGAGAAATTTTTATCATAAATGGGTGTTAAAATTTGTCAAAGTCTTTCTCTGCATCTGTTGAGATAATCGTATGGTTTTTATCTTTCAATTTAGTAATATGGTGAATCACATTGTTTGATTTGTGACTATTGAAGAATTCTTCCATCCCTAGAATAAAGCCCACTTGTTTATGATGTATGATCTTTTTATTATGTTATTGGATTTTGTTTGCTAGAATTTTGTTGAGGATTTTTACATCTATTTCATCAGTGATATTGGCCTGTAGTTTTCTTTTTTGGATGGCATCTTTGTCTGGTTTTGGTATTAGGGTGATGATGGCCTCATGGAACGAGTTTGGGAATTGACCTTCCTATACAAATTTATAGAATAATTTGAGTAGAATAGGTGTTAGCTCTTCTATAAATTTTTGGTAGAATTCACCTGTGAAGCCATCTGGTCCTGGACTTTTGTTTGTTGTGAGATTTTTAATTACAGTTTTGATTTCTGTGCTTGTGATGGGATCTGTTAAATTTTCTATTTATTCCTGGTTCTGTTTTGCAAGGTTATAATTTTCTAAGAATTTGTTCATTTCTTCCAAGTTGCCCATTTTATTGACATATAATTGCTCATAGTAGTCTCTTATGATCTTTTGTATTTTTGTGTTGCCTTTGTAATTTCTCCATTTTCATTTGTAATTTTATTGATTATTCTCCCTTTTATTCTTGGTGAGTCTGGCTAATGGTTTATCTATTTTAAGTATCTTCTCAAAAAACCAGGTTTTAGTTTTGTTGATCTTTGCTATGGTCTTCATTTCTTTTTCAATTACTTCTGCTCTGATTTTTATGATTTCTTTCCTTCTATTAACTCTGGGGTTCTTCTGGTTTTTTTCCTAGTTGCTTTAGTTGTACAGTTGAGTTGTTTGTTTGGTGTCTTTCTTGTTTCTTGGGATAGGCCTGTATTGCTGTGAGCCTCCCTCTTGGCACTGCTTCACTGAGTCCCGTAGGTTTGGGTTGTCATGTTTTCATTTGCTTCTAGGCATATTTTTATTGGCTGTTTTGATTTCTTCAGTGACCTGAAGCATGTTGTTTAGCCTCCATATATCTGAGATTTTTATACTTTTTCCCCCCTGTAGTTGATAACTAATCTTATCATGTTATGATCAGAAAAGATGCTAGAAATAATTTCATTTTTTAAAATTTACCAAGGCTAGATTTATGGCCCAGGATGTGATCTATCCTGGAGAATATTCCGTGTGCATTTGAGAAAAAGGTGAAATCCATTGTTTTTGGGTGAAACGCCCTGTAGATATCAATTACGTCTAACTGGTCCATTGCATCACTTAAAGTTTGTGTTTCCTTGTTAATTTTCTGTTTGGTTGATCTATCTATAGATGTGAATGGAGTATGAAAGTCCCTCACTATTATTGTGTTGCTGTTAATTTCCCCTTTCATACTTGTTTGCATTTGCCTTACATATTGAGGTGCTCCTCTGTTGGGTGTATATATATTTATAATTGTTATATCTTCTTCTGGATTGATCTCTTGAGCATTATGCAGTTTCCTCTTGATCTCTTATCATGGTCTTTATTTCAAAGTCTATCTTATCTGATATGAGTATTGCTACTCCTGCTTTCTCTTGGTCTCTATTTGCATGAAATATCTTTTTCCAGCCCCTCACTTTCAGTCTGTATATGTCCTTAGTTTTTTTTTTTTTTTTTAACTTTACAATATTGTATTGATTTTGCCATATATCAACATGAATCCACCACAGGTATACACGTGTTCCCCATCCTGAACCCTCCCTCCCTCCTCCCTCCCCGTACCATCCCTCTGGGTCATCCCAGTGCACCAGCCCCAAGCATCCAGTATCATGCAGCAAACCTGGACTAGCAACTTGTTTCATATATGATATTATATATGTTTCAATGCCACTCTCCCAAATCATCTCTCCCTCTCCCACAGAGTCCAAAAGACTGTTCTATACATCAGTGTCTCTTTTGCTGTCTCATATACAGGGTTATTGTTACCATCTTTCTAAATTCCATATAATGGATAAGAAAGCTGTGGTACATATACACAATGGAGTATTACTCAGCCATTAAAAAGAATACATTTGAATCAGTTCTAAAGAGGTGGATGAAACTGGAGCCTATTATACAGAGTGAAGTAAGCCAGAAAGAAAAACATCAATACAGTATACTGATGTATATGTCCCTAGGTTTGAGATGGGTATTTTGTACACAGCATATACAGGAGCTTTGTTTTTGTATCCAACTGTCCAGTGTTTGTCTTTTGGTCAAAGCATTTAACCCATTTACATTTAAGGTGATTATTAATAAGTATGATCCCATTGCCATTTACTTTGTTGCTTTGGGTTCATTTTTATAAACTTTTTTTGTGTTTCCTGTCCAGAGTAGATCCTTTAGCATTTGCTGAAGAGCTGATTCGGTGGTGCTGAATTCTCTCAGCTTTTGCTTGTCTGTAAAGCTTTTGATTTCTCCTTCATATCTGAATGATATTCTTGCTAGGTAGAGTAGTCTTATTTGTATGTTTTTCTTTTTCATCATTTTGACTGTATCCTACCATTCCCTTCTGGCTTGAGTATTTCTACTGAAAGATCAGCTGGTATCCTTATGGGAATCCCCTTATTGTTATTTGTTGCCTTTCCTTTGCTGCTTTTAATATTTTTTCATTGTATTTACTTTTGCTAGTTTGATTAATATGTGTCTAGATACATTATATATCTATCTGATTGCACACACAAAAAAATAGATTTACTCACAAGAAATTATTAACTAAAATTTTAATGTAGTTAATTCTAAATATGACATAGAAAAGATTAGGAAGGGGAGGGACTCTCCTTTTTTAATTTACTCAAGTCTTGTAATTTAACTACAAAAACTACATTGATTTTTGTAACAAAGACCTTTTTTAAGGTAAAAATTAATGAATAAAAGATGTCATAGTCTTGTCAAGTTCTAAGCATTTTCTTCATACAACCCAAATGAGTATTTCTTCCAAGTCTTAAAACATCAATATGATAAGCATATAAATATTCATAATAGATAAAAAGCTGACCCAACCCAGGATGGGCGGGTCATGGTGAAGAGATCTGACAGGGTGTGGTCTGCTGGAGAAGGGAATGGCAAACCACTTCAGTATTCTTGCCTTGAGAACCCCATGAACAGTATGAAAAGACAAAATGATAGAATACTGAAAGAGAAACTCCCCAGGTCAGTAGGGCCCAATATGCTACTGGAGATCAATGGAGAAATAACTCTAGAAAGAATGAAGGGATGGAAGCAAAGCAGAAAGAATACCCAGCTGTAGATGTGTCTGGTGATAGAAGCAAAGTCTGATGCTATAAAGAACAATATTGCATAGGAACCTGGAATGTCAGGTCCATGAATCAAGGCAAATTGGAAGTGGTCAAATAAGAGATGGCAAGAGTAAATGTTGACATTCTAGGAATTAGTGAACTAAAATGGACTGGAATGGGTGAATTTAACTCAGAGGACCATTATATCTACTACTGTGGGCAGGAATCCCTCAGAAGAAATGGAGTGGCCATCATGGTCAACAAAAGAGTCTGAAATGCAGTACTTGGATGCAATCTCAAAAACGACAGAATGATCTCTGTTCGTTTCCAAGGCAAACCATTCAATGTCACAGTAATCCAAGTCTATGCCCCAACCAGTAACGCTGAAGAAACTGAAGTTGAACGGTTCTATGAAGACCTACAAGACCTTTTAGAACTAACACCCAAAAAAGATGTCCTTTTCATTATAGGGGACTGGAATGCAAAAGTAGGAAGTCAAGAAACACCTGGAGTAACAGGCAAATTTGGCCTTGGAATACGGAATGAAGCAGGGCAAAGACTAACAGAGTTTTGCCAAGAAAATGCACTGGTCATAGCAAATACCCTCTTCCAACAACACAAGAGAAGACTCTAAACATGGACATCACCAGACGGTCAACACCGAAATCAGATCAATTATATTCTTTGCAGCCAAAGATGGAGAAGCTCTATACAATCAGCAAAAACAAGACCAGGAGCTGACTGTGGCTCAGACCATGAACTCCTTATTGCCAAATTCAGACTGAAATTGAAGAAAGTAGGGAAAACTACTAGACCATTCAGGTATGACCTAAATCAAATCCCTTATGATTATACAGTGGAAGTAAGAAATAGATTTAAGGGCCTAGATCTGATAGATAGAGTGCCTGATGAACTATGGAATGAGGTTCGTGACATTGTACAGGAGACAGGGATCAAGACCATCCCCATGGAAAAGAAATGCAAAACAGCAAAATGGCTGTCTGGGGAGGCCTTGCAAATAGCTGCAAAAAGAAGAGAAGTGAAAAGCAAAGGAGAAAAGGAAAGATATAAACATCTGAATGCAGAGTTCCAAAGAATAGCAAGAAGAGATAAGAAAGCCTTCTTCAGTGATCAATGCAAAGAAATAGAGGAAAACAACAGAATGGGAAAGACTAAGGATCTATTCAAGAAAATCAGAGATACCAAAGGAACATTTCATGCCAAGATAGGCTCGATAAAGGACAGAAATGGTGTGGACCTAACGGAAGCAGAAGATATTAAGAAGAGGTGGCAAGAATACACAGAAGAACTGTACAAAAAAGAGCTTCACGACCCAGATAATCATGATGGTGTGATCACTGACCTAGAGCCAGACATCCTGGAATGTGAAGTCAAGTGGGCCTTAGAAAGCATCACTAGGAACAAAGCTAGTGGAGGTGACGGAATTCCAGTGGAGCTATTCCAAGTCCTGAAAGATGATGCTGTGAAAGTGCTGCACTCAATATGCCAGCAAATTTGGAAAACTCAGCAGTGGCCACAAGATTGGAAAAGGTCAGTTTTCATCCCAATCCCAAAGAAAGGCAATGCCAAGGAGTGCTCAAACTACCGCACAATTGCACTCATCTCACACGCTAGTAAAGTAATGCTCAAAATTCTCCAAGCCAGGCTTCAGCAATATGTGAACCGTGAGCTTCCTGATGTTCAAGCTGGATTTAGAAAAGGCAGAGGAACCAGAGATCAAATTGCCAACATCCTCTGGATCATGGAAAAAGCAAGAGAGTTCCAGAAAAACATCTATTTCTGCTTTATTGACTATGCCAAAGCCTTTGACTGTGTAGATCACAATAAACTGTGGAAAATTCTGAGAGAGATGGGAATACCAGACCACCTGATCTGCCTCTTGAGAAATCTGTATGCAGGTCAGGAAGCAACAGTTAGAACTGGTCATGGAACAACAGACTGGTTCCAAATAGGAAAAGGAGTACGTCAAGGCTGTATATTGTCACCATGTTTATTTAACTTATATGCAGAGTACATCATGAGAAATGCTGGACTGGAGGAAACACAAGCTGGAATCAAGATTGCTGGGAGAAATATCAATAACCTCAGATATGCAGATGATACCACCCTTATGGCAGAAAGTGAAGAGGAACTAAAAAGCCTCTTGATGAAAGTGAAAATGGAGAGTGAAAAGGTTGGCTTAAAGCTCAACATTCAGAAAACAAATATCATGGCATCTGGTCCCATCACTACATGGGAAATAGATGGAGAAACAGTGGAAACAGTGTCAGACTTTCTTTTTCTGGGCTCCAAAATCACTGCAGATGGTGACTGCAGCCATGAAATTAAAAGACGCTTACTCCTTGGAAGGAAGGTTATGGCCAACCTAGATAGCATATTCAAAAGCAGAGACATTACTTTGCCAACAAAGGTTCACCTAGTCAAGGCTATGGTCTTTCCTGTGGTCATGTATGGATGTGAGAGCTGGACTGTGAAGAAGGCTGAGCGCCGAAGAATTGATGCTTTTGAACTGTGGTATTGGAGAAGACTCTTGAGAGTCCCTTGGACTGCAAGGAGATCCAACGGGTCCATTCTGAAGGAGATCAGCCCTGGGTGTTCTTTGGAAGGAATGATGCTCAAGCTGAAACTCCAGTATTTTGGCCACCTCATGGGAAGAGTTGACTCATTGGAGAAGACTCTGATGCCGGGAGGGATTGAGGGCAGGAGGAGAAGGGGACGACAGAGGATGAGATGGCTGGATGGGATCACTGACTCGATGAATGAGAGTCTGGGTGACCTCCAAGAGCTGGTGATGGATAGGGAGGCCTGGCGTGCTGCAGTTCATGGGGTCGCAAAGAGTCGGACACGACTGAGCGACTGATCTGATCTGATCTGAGGGGTGTATTACCTTGGGTTTATCATGTATAGAACTCTCTGGGTCTCTTGGACTTGGATGGCTATTTTCTTCCCCATTTTAGGATATTTTTGACTATTATTTCCTCAACTATTTTCTCATGCCCTTTCTTTTTGTCTTCTTCTTCTGGGACAACTATGATTCGAATGTTGGGGCATTTAACATCGTCACAGAGGTCTCTGAGGTTGTCCTCATTTCTTTTAAATCTTTTTTCTTTTTTCCTCTATGCTTGATTTATTTCCACCATTCTATCTTCCACCTCACTTATCCTCTCTTCTGCCTCAGTTATTCTACTGTTGGTTCCTTCTATAGTGCTTTTAATCTCAGTTATTGCATTGTTCATTATTTCTTGACTCCTTTATTTCTTCTAGGTCCTTGTTAAACATGTCTTGAATTTTCTCTATCCTTCTCTCTATTCTGTTTGTCTGTAACTCCATTCTGTTTTCAAGATTTTGGATGATATTTACTATCATTATTCTGACTCCTTTCTCAGGTAGACTCCCTATATCCTCTTTTGTTTAGTTTCTTGGGTTTTTATCATGTTCCTTCACTTGCTGAATATTTCTCAGCCTTTTCATTTTTCTTAGATGGCTGTGTTTGGGGTGCCCTTTCTTCAGGCTAGAAGGTCATTGTTCCTCTTAATTATGGTTTCTGTTCCCTGTAGGTGGGGTTGGGTGAGTGTCTTGTCAAAGTTTCATAGTTGGGGGATCTTGTACCTGAATTCTGGTGAGTGGAGCTGGATCTCTTCTCTCTGAAGAGCAAGTTAAGTGTCCAGTAGTGAATTTTTGGTTGTCTATTGGGTTGATATGTCTTTGGGCATCCCGTTCTGCATCTATTTGCTGCAGAATTAGAGTGGTGTGTCTTCCACTGGAATTTATTGGCTCTTGGGTGGAGCTTGGTTTCAGTGTAGGCATGGATACTTTTGGGTGAGCTCTTATCTATTAATGTTCCCTGTAGTTTTGAGTTCTCTGACGTTCTAAAGTCCTGGAGTTAAGGCTTCTGCCTCTGGGTTTCAGTCCTTCTCTTATAGTGGCCTCAAGAAATCTCCATTCATACAGCACAGAGGATAAAACCCATAGTTAATAGTGAAAAAACTTTCCACAACAAGGAACACCCAGGGAGATTCACAGGGTTATATAGAAAATAGAAGAGGTAGGAGGGAGATTGAGGTGACCAGAAGAAGAAAAGGGATAGTTAAAAGGTGAGAGAGCAGTCAAGGCAGTAATCAAATCCCTAAGTGAAAATGGATGCTGAAGATTAGATTCTAAAAGGAACAAATTGATAACAAATCTCAAAAAGCAAAGATTAAAAGCCTAGAATAGTGGTTAGACTCTCAAAAATATAAATATATATTATGCCAAAGACTTTGACTGTGTGGATCATAATAAACTGTGGAAAATTCTGAAAGAGATGGGAATACCAGACCACCTGATCTGCCTCTTGAGAAATATGTATGCAGGTCAGGAAGCAACAGTTAGAACTGAACATGGAACAACAGACTGGTTCCAAATAGGAAAAGGAGTACATCAAGGCTATATATTGTCACCCTGTTTATTTAACTTATATGCAGAGTACATCATGAGAAACGCTGGACTGGAAGAAACACAAGCAAGTTGGAATCAAGATTGCTGGGAGAAATATCAATAACCTCAGATATGCAGATGACACCACTCTTATGGCAGAAAGTGAAGAGGAACTAAAAAGCCTCTTGATGAAGGTGAAAGTGGAGAGTGAAAAAGTTGGCTTAAAGCTCAACATTCAGAAAACGAAGATCATGGCATCTGGTCCCATCACTTCATAGGAAATAGATGGGAAAACAGTGGAAACAGTGTCAGACTTTATTTTTCTGGGCTCCAAAATCACTGCAGATGGTGACTGCAGCCATGAAATTAAAAGACACTTACTCCTTGGAAGGAAAGTTATGACCAACCTAGATCACATATTCAAAAGCAGAGACATTACTTTGCCAACAAAGGTTCGCCTAGCTACGAACCTTTAGGTAGGAAAAACCTACCGTCAAGGCTATGGTTTTTCCAATGGTCATGTATGGACATGAAAGCTGGACTGTGAAGAAGGCTGAGTGCCGAAGAATTGATGCTTTTGAACTGTGGTGTTGGAGAAGACTCTTGAGAGTCCCTTGGACTGCAAGGAGATCCAACCAGTCCATTCTGAAGATCAGCCCTGAAATTTCTTTGGAAGGAATAATGCTAAAGCTGAAACTCCAGTACTTTGGCCATCTCATGTGAGGAGTTGACTCACTGGAGAAGACTCTGATGCTGGCAGGGATTGGGGGCAGGAGGAGAAGGGGACGACAGAGGATGAGATGGCTGGATGGCATCACTGACTCGATGGATGTGAGTCTGAGTGACCTCCTTGAGTTGGTGATGGATAGGGAGGCCTGGCGTGCTGTGATTCATGGGGTCGCAAAGAGTCAGACACGACTGAGTGACTGATCTGATCTGATATATATTTAAACACAAAATATAAAAATTCAAAACAAAATCAATCACAAAATTAGAAAAAAAATATATATATGGAATTTTTTAAAAATAGGATTTTTTGGGAAAGATATTAGTAGGCTATGAAAATGAAAATTAAAGGAGTAATAAAGAACTAAAATTTTTAAAATATTAAAAAGTTATAACATAAAAATATATCCATGAATTTCTCTGGAGCTGTTGTGGGCAGTATGGGATCAGTTCAGTGTCAGAGAGTACCTTGCTGTGGCTTGTACTTGTTCTAGAGGTCTATAGTGAGTGAAAAGTGAAGGTTACTCAGTCGTGTCTGACTCGTTATGACCCCATGGACTATAGAGTCCGTGGAATTTCCAAGCCAGAATACTGGAGTGGGTAGCCTTTCCCTTCTCCAGGCAATCTTCCCAACCCAGGGATCAAACCAAGGTCTCCCACATTGCAGGTGAATTCTTTACCAGTTGAGCCACAAGGGAAGCCCTTGCCCCTCAAATGCACAGTCTCAGCATTAACTGCAGGGTTTTAATCTGTTGCACCTGTCACTTCTAGAGCAGTTTCCCACTTCTCTGTTTATTTTGGCTTCCTCTGTTTGCAAATCTCTTCAGTGTTTAATTTCTTCCCTGACACAAGGGGGTGAAGGTGGTCACTTATTTAAGCTCACCTTTTCAGTTGTTTTGGGGGAGGGAGGGACACTGCAAACAAATACTGCTGGCAAGGGGGCATGCTTACAGTGGATGAACAACATTGGGTTTGCCTCAGTTCAAGGTAAAGTGTGCTTCTCAGGTCCATACTGCTCAGGCTCCAGGGTGCTCTGCAAGGGTAGTATCCCAAGTGAGCCCTGTGTTTCATGCAGTTTCCAGGTCTAAGCTGCTCAGTTTTTCAGGTGCTCCGCAAGGGCACAGACCCAGATCGATTGTGTGTTTTGTGCCCTTTCCAGGCCCAAGCAGCTCAAGTGATCAGGTGCTTGGTGAGTGCACTGTCCCATGTGGGCTCTGTGTCTTATGCACCTTCTCGGTTCTGACTGCTTGGTTCTTGGGTGTGTTGCAAGGGCATAGTCCCAGGTATGGCCTGTGTCTCCTCTGGGGACCTAATATCAGGTTGTGAAATTGCTGGCGGAACCATCCATGATCCAAGGAAGACATGGTTATCAACTGGCAGCCTTCTCATAGTTTGGTGGAAGATGCAGTGTCTGGGGCCAAGATTGCACTAGATCCTTGCTTTCTGGCTCTGGCTGGCACACACCTGCCTCTCTGCCTTTGGGGAGGGAGGGCCCTAAATGGCATCTGGCTTGCTCTCCTTTGGTATTTGCTAGAGCACAATCTTTTTTTCTGTGAGCACGCCAGGGGTCATCATGTGGTGTTTGTGTCTTTCACAGGAAAGGTCTTTTTTTTTGGTTTGTTTCTCTGGTGATCCCATAGTTTGGGTTGCTATATCACATTAGCTCTCTCAGATTGTCCTCAGGGCATTCAAATCTGGTCCTTACCCTAAGGACCAATGATGCAGCCGGTGCCTCCCTGCCCAGCTCCCACTCAGTGGTTGCATACACGAGCATCTGAACCACTTTTCCACTGGTAGTTGCAGTTAGGCACATATTCTGTGTCCATCCCCTGACCTCTCTTTGTCCTCTGAGATTCCGAAGCTCCCCACAGACATGCCTGTGAGAGGGTTTCCTATTGTGTGGAAACTTCTCTTTCACAACTCCCTCCCAGGATGGGTCTCCATCCTTAAATCTTTTGTTTCTGTTTTTGTATTTTATATTTTGTCCTACCTCTTTTTGAAGAGATTGGGCTGCCTGTCTAGATAACTGGTGTTCTTTGCCAGCACCCAGAAGTTGTTTTGTGGAAGTTGCTCAACATTCAAATGATCTTTTGATGACTTTGTTGGGGAGAAAGTGGTCTTTCCATCCTACTCCTCTGTCATCTTGGGACTGCCCCCCCTCTTATTTTTTATGCAAGAAATCCAGTCAGAAATCAGTGAATTAGAGCAATGATGTTAGGCTTGTGCTCTTTCACATGAGAACAGAGCCTACTAATTGCTATGAAGTTTACCTTCAACTGTGCTCTCAGTAGTTCGCCTCAGACTACCTCATAGGCAGAGTGGAGGCATAGAACATTATTTAGGTAAACCAAGCCCCTAAAAATAACTGGAAGGAAAAATGTATTCTCTAAAAATACAATGTAGTTACTAATTTATACAAGATGAGTTTATCTATTTTTTATTTTAAGGCAGATTTTGTTCAGGACCATTGTGATAAAATAGGTACCACTACAATGGGATTTTACAGTGAGAGAAAAAGGCTAAACTCAACTCTAAATAAGCATGGACAAGCAAGATTTTATTAACAAGGAGGAAGGTGGGGTTCATACACAGATTGATTGTAAATATGCATTTCATCCACCAATTGTTTATAAAAATTACTTTTCTTAGGTATTTAATATTTATGTAATAATATGTGTGTGATATTAGTTATAAAAGTGAAAAGAATGCTTAGAATTACATGGAAAAGATTGAATTAAATTGAACATGAACTTAATAAATTGCCTTAATATTTGGAAAATTTTGGAGAATTGTTTTAATGGACCACTACCTCCACTTGACACTGAATGGAATGAGGTGTCAACAGTCTGCAGACAGACTTCAAAACAAACATTTTAGTATTTCTGATTTTTATCACATTCACGTGTTCAAGACTGGATATTCTTTGGCCCAAGAATGTGGCTCTAAGAGGGCTTAGAAAGCTTTAGTGCCTTCTCTGAAGTAAGGCACATTGTATTTTTGTTTTCTCACTGTTTTTTTCTCAATAGTTAAGTACACTTATTTCTAATATACTATGTATACTCATACGCATATGTTTTACCATCAGTTTTATTCCTATCATTTAAGTGCAGTTCAGTTCAGTTCAGTTCAGTCACTCAGTCGTGTTCGACTCTTTGTGACCCCATGAATTGCAGCACCCCAGGCCTCCCTGTCCATCACCATCTCCAGGAGTTCACTCAAACTCACGTCCATTGAGTCAGTGATACCATCCAGCTATCTCATCCTCTGTTGTCCTCTTTTCCTCCTGCCCCCAATCCCTCCCAGCATCAGAGTCTTTTCCAATGAGTCAACTCTTCACATGAGGAGGCCAAAATACTGGAGTTTCAGCTTTAGCATCATTCCTTCCAAAGAAATCCCAGGGCTGATCTCCTTTAGAATGGACTGGTTGGATTCTTAAATTTATTTATTTGACATAATTAATAAATTTTCTGTCTTCATAAAAAGGATTTCTTTTGGATCTATATTAAACTTTTTTCCTTATCTTTTACTTAGATTTACTTTTCCATTCTCAAATATATTTTTCTCAGTTTAATAGTGTCTTAGTTTCCTGACTAAGAACTACCTTGAGTTTGGTGTTACAATGGTTAGAGTCAATCTTTGCCTTTTCAATAAGTGTACATACTGTCCTCGCTAGTTTTTGGTTCAGTTCCATCCATTTAGCATTGCCCCTCTTTCTATAGTATATTCTCTCTTTTTGCACTTATATTTACACATTTTAATCCCCTTAAGGAAAAAAGCTCATATTTATATAGTTTTACCCAGAGGTTAAAAAACTCATGTAATTTGGATTGTTCCATCGTCAGCCTTTTTTGTAGACAGTATTGGAAACATGACTGCATTGCAATGGAGCATGCTATGTGTTACTTTGATCTCTTAAGCTATCAACGGAGAATCAAGTTTCTTCTATTAAACTTAGCTTATGGAATTTTAACTCAGCCCTAAAACTGCCTTAAAATAGATGAATAATCTTCCTTGGAGGCTCAAATGGTAAAGAATCTGCCTGCATTGTGGGAGACCTGGATTCAATCTCTGGATTGGAAAGATCCCCTGGAGAAGGGAATGGCAACCCGCTCCAGTATTCTTGCCTGGAGAACTCCATGGATAGAAGAGCCTGGAGGGCTACAGACCATGGGGTCACAAAGAGTTGGATACGACTGACTGACTAACTCTTTTAAGCAAACAGTAGCATGTATATAAAGAAAAATCAGTTCAAAAGGAGAAGGTTACAGGAGGATCACGTAAAGGAAATAACTTGGGGAATCAATAATTTGCTTATCTGATATTATTATCTTTAATTATCGATTCTACTCATCATCCTGGCTGCCTATGTTAGATTTGTGGTTTTGTTCCTTAGGAAAGCTCTTCTGGACCTGCATATGTTGGAAGCAATTCCACAATGCCTGGGATGAAGATCAAAAAATAAATTAATTAATTAATTAAAATAATTGTAAGAATTCAAAATCTTAGGGAACAACATGCTAATTTGGATGCATGGTAACTGAAGTTTGTTACTTCCCTCTCTTCTGGCTGGCCTTCTTATCCACTGAACAGCAGGTGTCTCTGGAAGTGTCTTTGCTTTCTGGAAAAAGCAAGTTGCAGACTTAACTTGACTTTTACTGCTGCAAGACACAGACTCTTTTGAAAAGTTATGGTTCTTTTTAAAAGAAAATGATAGTGGAGAAAAAGGATAAAACAACGCACTGGATAACATTTTACTTACTGTTTACATGACTGCTGGAATGCGGCAGGATGACATCAGAGAACATACAGCAACAATCTTTTAAGAAAAACGGATGATGAGTTCATATTAATGGTTTCAAATTATCTCTACTTTAAGTCCCTTTTGCCTTGTTCTGTTAAGAGAGCTTATTTTTCCATTTTAGATATTAGAGTTTTTCTATTTTATGTTAACCTTAACATGCCATTTGGCATAATTTCATACCAAACTATATGTCTTAAAAATTGTATTGTCCCCTAAATGTCAAATTCTTAGAATTCATCTAATTTTAGGAGGGTGTATCAACCCAGGTATACTGGAAATGCCTCAAACATATGTAAGTTCAGAGAGCTCTCTCTATCCATTATCAGCATGATCAGAAGCTCCAACTATCTTAAAATGAGGAAACTCCCCCCAGTTGCATCTTAGGAACACAACCACAAGCCTGATGAGTGGAATGAACACTTAATTGAAGATAATAATACCTGATGAACAAATTATTGATTCTCTAAGTTTGGTGGTTTTGTTAACAATGCCTTCTACTTTTGAGTTTTTCCTTTATTTTTTCCCTCATGAATATGCCATTGTTTGTATATTTGTTTAAGGCTGTCTTAGGGCTGAACTCCAGTTTTAGAAGTTCTTGGATACTATTGTCTCAGTGTTACACAATGCTCATGATCAGATCAGATCAGTCGCTCAGTCGTGTCCGACTCTTTGCGACCCCATGACCCGCAGCACGCCAGGCCTCCCTGTCCATCACCAGCTCCCGGAGGTCACTCAGACTCGCATCCATCGAGTCAGTGATGCCATCCAGCCATCTCATCCTCTGTCGTCCCCTTCTCCTCCTGCCCTCAATCCCTCCCAGCATCAGAGTCTTCTCCAATGAGTCAACTCTTCGCATGAGGTGGCCAAAATACTGGAGTTTCAGCTTTAGCATCATTCCCTCCAAAGAAATCCCAGGGCTGATCTCCTTCAGAATGGACTGGTTGGATCTCCTTGCAGTCCAAGGGACTCTCAAGAGTCTTCTCCAACACCACAGTTCAAAAGCATCAATTCTACGGCGCTCAGCCTTCTTCACAGTCCAGCTCTCACATCCATACATGACCACAGGAAAGACCATAGCCTTGACTAGGCGAACCTTTGTTGGTAAAGTAATGTCTCTGCTTTTGAATATGCTATCTAGGTTGGTCATAACTTTCCTTCCAAGGAGTAAGCATCTTTTAATTTCATGGCTGCAGTCACCATCTGCAGTGATTTTGGAGCCCAGAAAAACAAAGTCTGACACTGTTTCCACTGTTTCCCCATCTATTTCCCATGCAGTGATGGGACCAGATGCCATGATCTTTGTTTTCTGAATGTTGAGCTTTAAGCCAACCTTTTCACTCTCCACTTTCACTTTCATCAAGAGGCTTTTTAGCCCCTCTTCACTTTCTGCCATAAGAGTGGTGTCATCTGCATATCTGAGGTTATTGATATTTCTCCCGGCAATCTTGATTCCAACTTGTGTTTCTTCCAGTCCAGCATTTCTCATGATGTACTCTGCATATAAGTTAAATAAACATGGTGACAATATGCAGCCTTGACGTACTCCTTTTCCTATTTGGAACCAGTCTGTTGTTCCATGACCAGTTCTAACTGTTGCTTCCTGACCTGCATACAGATCTCTTAAGAGGCAGATCAGGTGGTCTGGTATTCCCATCTCTTTCAGAATTTTCCATAGTTTATTGTGATCCACACAGTCAAAGGCTTTGGCATAGTCAATAAAGCAGAAATAGATGTTTTTCTGGAACTCTCTTGCTTTTTCCATGATCCAGCGGATGTTGGCAATTTGATCTCTGGTTCCTCTGCCTTTTCTAAATCCAGCTTGAACGTCAGGAAGTTCACGGTTCACATATTGCTGAAGCCTGGCTTGGAGAATTTTGAGCATTACTTTACTAGCGTGTGAAATGAGTGCAATTGTTCGGTAGTTTGAGCACTCCTTGGCATTGCCTTTCTTTGGGATTGGGATGAAAACTGACCTTTTCCAATCTTGTGGCCACTGCTGAGTTTTCCAAATTTGCTGGCATATTGAGTGTAGCACTTTCACAGCATCATCATTCAGGACTTGGAATAGCTCCACTGGAATTCCATCAGCTCCACTAGCTTTGTTCGTAGTGATGCTTTCTAAGGCCCATTTGACTTCACATTCCAAGATGTCTGGCTCTAGGTCAGTGATCACATCATCATGATTATCTGGGTCGTGAAGCTCTTTTTTGTACAGTTCTGTGTATTCTTGCCACCTCTTCTTAATATCTTCTGCTTCTGTTAGGTCCACACCATCTCTGTCCTTTATCGTGCCCATCTTTGCATGAAATGTTCCTTTGGTATCTCTGATTTTCTTGAAGAGATCCCTAGTCTTTCCCATTCTGTTGTTTTCCTCTATTTCTTTGCATTGATCACTGAAGAAGGCTTTCTTATCTCTTCTTGCTATTCTTTGGAACTCTGCATTCAGATGTTTATATCTTTCCTTTTCTCCTTTGCTTTTCGCTTCTCTTCTTTTCACAGCTATTTGTAAGGCCTCCCCAGACAGCCATTTTGCTGTTTTGCATTTCTTTTCCATGGGGATGGTCTTGATCCCTGTCTCCTGTACAATGTCACGAACCTCATTCCCTAGTTCATCAGGCGCTCTATCTATCAGATCTAGGCCCTTAAATCTATTTCTCACTTCCACTGTATAATCTTAAGGGATTTGATTTAGGTCATACCTGAATGGTCTAGTAGTTTTCTCTACTTTCTTCAATTTCAGTCTGAATTTGGCAATAAGGAGTTCATGGTCCGAGCCACAGTCAGCTCCTGGTCTTGTTTTTGTTGACTGTATAGAGCTTCTCCATCTTTGGCTGCAAAGAATATAATCGATCTGATTTCGGTGTTGACCATCTGGTGATGTCCATGTATAGAGTCTTCTCTTGTGTTGTTGGAAGAGGGTATTTGCTATGACCAGTGCATTTTCTTGGCAAAACTCTGTTAGTCTTTGCCCTGCTTCATTCCGTATTCCAAGGCCAAATTTGCCTGTTACTCCAGGTGTTTCTTGACTTCCTACTTTTGCATTCCAGTCCCCTATAATGAAAAGGACATCTTTTTTGGGTGTTAGTTCTAAAAGGTCTTGTAGGTCTTCATAGAACCGTTCAACTTCAGCTTCTTCGGCGTTACTGGTTGGGGCATAGATTTGGATTACTGTGACATTGAATGGTTTGCCTTGGAAACGAACAGAGATCATTCTGTCATTTTTGAGATTGCATCCAAGTACTGCATTTCGGACTCTTTTGTTGACCATGATGGCCACTCCATTTCTTCTGAGGGATTCCTGCCCACAGTAGTAGATATAATGGTCATCCGAGTTAAATTCACCCATTCCAGTCCATTTTAGTTCGTTAATTCCTAGAATGTCAACATTCACTCTTGCCATCTCTTGTTTGACCACTTCTAATTTGCCTTGATTCATGGACCTGACATTCCAGGTTCCTATGCAATATTGTTCTTTACAGCATCGGACTTTGCTTCTATCACCAGACACATCCACAGCTGGGTATTCTTTTTGTTTTGGCTCCATCCTTTCTTTATTTCTAGAGTTATTTCTCCACTGATCTCCAGGAGCATATTGGGCCCTTACTGACCTGGGGAGTTTCTCTTTCAGTATCCTATCATTTTGTCTTTTCATACTGTTCATGGGGTTCTCAAGGCAAGAATACTGAAGTGGTTTGCCATTCCCTTCTCCAGCGGACCACACCCTGTCATATCTCTCCACCATGACCCGCCCATCCCAGGTTGCCCCTCGGGCATGGCTTAATCTCATTGAGTTAGACAAGGGTGTGGTCCTTGTGTGATTAGATTGACTAGTTATCTGTGAGAATGGTTTTAGTGTATTTGCCCTCTGATGCCCTCTTTCAAGACCTACTGTCTTACTTGGGTTTCTCTTACCTTGGGCGTGGGGTATCTCATCCCGGCTGCTCCTGGCTGCTCCCAGCCAGCGAAGCACAGCCATCGCACCTTACTTTGGACGAGGGGTCTCTCCTCACCGCCGCCCTTACTGACCTCGGTCGTGGGGTAGCTCTTCTCGGCCGTGCTTAGTGCGCTGGCCCTCACCGCCGTCCTTCCTCGGTCGTGGGGTAGCTCCTTTCCGTAGAGCTCTTAGTGCGCGACGCAGCCGGCGGGGCGCTCTTAGTGCGCGACGCAGCCGGCGGGGCGCTCTTAGTGCGCGACGCAGCCGGCGGGGCGCTCTTAGTGCGCGACGCAGCCGGCGGGGCGCTCTTAGTGCGCGACGCAGCCGGCGGGGCGCTCTTAGTGCGCGACGCAGCCGGCGGGGCGCTCTTAGTGCGCGACGCAGCCGGCGGGGCGCTCTTAGTGCGCGACGCAGCCGGCGGGGCGCTCTTAGTGCGCGACGCAGCCGGCGGGGCGCTCTTAGTGCGCGACGCAGCCGGCGGGGCGCTCTTAGTGCGCGACGCAGCCATGTTCATGATATCAAAAGGCAAAAAACAAAACAAAACAAAACCCTGAAAACATGAAAATAAAACAAAATTATAGCTACAGTCACTGGAAAATCATATTAAATAGAATAGTTAAGAGAAATCTCTTCTTGCAAAGTTTATTTTGAACAACTTTTGTTTTATTTATTGTTAACTCTGCTGTATTCCATAAGAACCTTTTCGCAAAAGACAAAGCTTAGTTAAATTATATTGTTTTCATATTCAGATAACTTTCAGATATTCTCCTAATAACATTACATGCAATTCCCAGACATCTTGGCTCTTCTACAGAAACTTGCAGCCCAAGAATTTTTTAACTCAGCATATTATAGTCATTGAAAATTTCAGTGCAACAAATCAGATTCTTAATGGATTAGCATATTCCATGTCTATACCCCAATGCTGCAGTCTATAGTAATTACTCAGTCACCACAGAATTAAATAACCCAAATAATTTGATTTCTAAACAGAAAAAAGAAGAAAAACCTGATTTCCTTTTTTAGTTAGAGGCACATAAAGAGAACTCTCACACAACTAAGAATTATTAACTTCTTCAGTTTTATTGTATCTGTTGTTTGCTCCATGATATGAGGAGAGAGGTTTACTCCACTGTAACCAGACAGAAGAAATAAAGAAAAAATAAAAAGAGTCCAAATAGACAGATTTATGGGTTTGGTGTCAGAAAGATGAAGAAGTTGAAGTCTTATGGTTTCTGTCTTCTTAGTGAATAGATTTTCACAATGAAGTATGAAGTAAGTGCATCACCTAGAATGTGAGTATGCAGGAGCAGGCATGAAGGTTTGCAGAAAGAGGAGGGTATAGAAAATAATCATCCCACCTAAAGGAGTGGGAAAACTGGTCAGTAGGAATCAGTGTGATTGGTAGGAGAAATCGTCGTGAATTTAAAGTGAACATATTGACCTGGGTTGTGTGGTCCCCATATGTCCAACTGCATAGGTGGCAAAACCAGAGAGATTCCCTGACTGTGTCTCTCCTCAACTCAGATGAATAGAAAGGATGTGGGGGGGGGGGGGGAGGACAGGAAGTAAGACCATGGAAGCGAAACCAGCAAGAAGGGAGATAGGTGAGAGAAACCTGAGATTATAGTATGGTCCAGGGACTGGATGTCTCCATGAATAGAAGAATGGGGGTTACTTGGCCACCTGAGCTAAAAAGAAGGAGGTGGGGGTTGCAGAAGTCAGTATTTGAAAACAAAGTTTAAGAAGTGAAGATATTTTTTGAGATTGATATCTTGATTGTGACCATGGAAATTGGCATCTGGTATCAAGTAGAAGAAAAAGTCATTAGAGGTGTCTTGGATCTTTTTTAGCCTTACAGTTTTAATTGTTTATTAATATTCATAGAACATTGATTTTTGTATTTGTTCTTATATGTGATGATCTTACCAAATAATCTAATTAGTTCTGATTATTTTAAAGTTGATTCTCTTGGATTATCTACGGAAGTAATAATATTACTGGCAAACAGTGACAGATTTCCAATAATCTTACTTTATTCTTCCTGTCTTATTGAACTGACTAGAACATTCAGAAAA
Source organism: Tragelaphus eurycerus (assembly GCA_935064755.1). Taxonomy (NCBI): domain Eukaryota; kingdom Metazoa; phylum Chordata; class Mammalia; order Artiodactyla; family Bovidae; genus Tragelaphus; species Tragelaphus eurycerus. Next base: position 216,915 of record CAKXYN010000057.1, on the reverse strand, counting down.
ATATTGAATGTGTGCGTGCACTGTCACTTCAGTCATGTCAGACTCTTTGTGACCCTATGGACTGTAGCCTGCCAGGCTCCTCTATCCATGGGATTCGCCAGGCAAGACTACTGGAGTGGGTTGCCATGCCCTCCTCTACTATTTCATCACTAACTGTGGTGCTGGCTATGACTTTCTGATATATGCTGTTTATCAAACTGAGAACTTTCCTTTTATTCCTGGTATATAAGGTTTTTGTTTTACTTCTTGATATGAAATTGGGAGTATGCACTATATTTTATCAAATACTTTTGAAGTTAAACATGTTTTTCACCTTTAATTTCTTATTATAATGGATCTTATTATATTAAAATGCAGATGCTATTTGGTTCATTTTAACAAATCTTTTTTGAGTGCTTACAATAGTCCACATTTACCTATCTAAATCTCTGCCCTCAATGAATGGATAAGGAAGTTGTGGTACATATGCACAATGGAATATTGCTCAGCTGTAAAAAGAAACACATTCAAAGCAGTTCTAATGAGGTGGATGAAACTGGAGCCTATTTTACAGAGGGAAGTAAGTCAGAAAGAGAAAGACAAATACTGTATATTGACACATATAAGTGGAATTTAGAAAGACAGTAACAATGATTCTACATGCAGGGTAGGAAAGGAGTCACAGATATTAAAAAACAGATTTTGGACTCAGTGCGAGAGGGTGAGGGAGGTATGAGTTGAGAGAATAGCACTGAAACTTATACATTACCATATGTAAAATAGATGACCAGTACAAGTTCGATGCATGAAGCAGAACACCCAAACCCAGTGCTCTGGGACAACCCAGAGGGATAGGATGGGGAAGGATCTGGGAGGGGGTCAGGATGGGGTGACACATATATACCCATGCCAATTCTTGCTGATGTATGGCAAAAACCATCAGAATATTGTAAAGCAACTATCCTCCAATTAAAATAAATTAACTGGGGGCTGCCCTAAGATTGTGAAGGAATAGGACAGGGAGACCACTTTCTCTCCCACAAATTCATTGAAAGATCATTTGAACGCTGAGCAAATTCCACAAAACAACTTCTGAATGCTGGCGGAGGACACCAGGCACCCAGAAAGGCAGCCCATTCTCTTTGAAAGGAGGTAGGGCAAAATATAAAAAACAAAAAGAGAGACAAAAGAGTTAGTGATGGAGATCCGCCTGGGAGAGGAAGTCCTGAAGGAGGAGAAGTTTTCAAATACCAGGAAACCCTCTCACCAGCGGGTCTGTGGGGAATTTTGGAATCTCAGAGGGCAACATAACCAGAAGGAAAAAAAAAAAAAAACCACCACAGATTTCATGGCTAGCCAGAACTTCCAGAAGAGAGGTAGCCTGGATGCTTGAGTCTGCCAGCAGTGAGCAAGGGATGAACAGAGAGGTATGGTCTGCATGAGTAGGGTGGAGACTGGGGCTGAACGCCCTGAGGACAATCTGAGGGAGCTAACACAAGTAGGCAACCCAAACTGTGTGAATAGCCAGAGAGAAAAAGAGAGAGAGAGAGAGAAAACTTTCCCACGAAAAGCTCTGAGGTACAGCCTGGCCCACTCACAGAACAAAGGATTAAGCAAATACCAGAGGAGAGCTAGCCGGCTGTGGACTGGCCCCTCCTCCTGCCAGAGGCAGAGAGGCAGGCAGGCCACAGCCAGAGCCAGAAGGCAAGAGGCAATCTCGAACCCAGAAATGGCATCCTCCACCAAACTGTGAGCAGGCTCCCAGTTACTAACGAAGTCTCCCTGGGACCCTGGATGGTTGACATCCACCAGGAGGGTCGCAGTCAGAGATCAACTCCCCAGAGGAGACACACAGCACACCTGAAATGGCGCTCTTGAGGCAAACACAGGAAACCAAGGGGCTGGGACCGGGGAGGTGATAAGACGCACCACCCAGCTAGGAGAGTGCGCTTGCCAAGCACCTGGTTGCCTGAGCTGCTTCGACCTGGAAAGGGCACAAAACGCAGGCCCAACTGAGTCTGTGCCTTTGTGGACTACCCAAGATCCTGAACCTGAGCAGCTTAGACCTTGGAAGTGCACACAACCCAGGGCCCGCTTTAGACAGTTTCCCTGCAGAGCAACCTGGAGCTTGAGCACTGTAGACCAGGAAAGCACACATGCCATGAGCGGGGGCAAACCCAGTAAGGCCCAGACAATGATAGCACTCCCCACACACGCCAGTGATATTTGTTTGCAGTGTTCCTCCTTCCCCACAGCACAAATGAACAAGTTAGCTTAATAAGTGACCAGCTTCACTGCTTGTGTCAGGGCGAAAATTAGACACTGAAGAGACTTGTAAACAGAGGAAGCCAAAATAAACAAAGAAGAGGGAACTGCTCTGGAAGTGACAGATGCAACAGATTAAAACCCTGAAGTTAGCACTGGCTTCCCTGGTAGCTCAGATGGTAAAGTGTCTGCCTACAACACGGGAGACCTGGGTTTGATCCCTGGGTTGGGAAGATCCCCTGGAGAAGGAAATGGCAACCCACTCCAGTATTCATGCCTGGAAAATCCCACGGACCAAGGAGCCTGGTGGGCTACAGTCCGTGGGCTACAGTCCATGGGGTCGCAAAGAGTCGGACACGACTGAGCAACTTCACTCACTCACACTGGAAGGGGCTGATAGACCTTGAGAAGAAGTATAAGTTGGAACAAGAAACTATCTGAAAATGAACTGACCCCACACTGCCCCCAACAGCTCCAGAGAAATTTCTAGATATATTTTACTATTATCATTAAAAAAAAAATTAAGTTCTTTATTGCTCCTTTAATTTTCATTTTTATAACGTACTATTACCTTGCAAAAAAAAAAAAAAGAGACCCTATTTTTACAGTAAATTTTATATATTTTTTAAAATAATTTTTGTGATTTTTTTTTTTAATATTGTATTTTTGAGAGTCTAACCTCTACTCTAGATTTTTAATCTTTGCTTTTTGGTTTTTGTTATCAATTTTGTACTTTTAAGAATCCAATCTTCAGTACCCATTTTTATTTAAGAGTGTGATTACTGGTTTGATTGCCCTTTCCCCCTTTTGACTCTTCTTTTTCTTCCCCAGGTCACCTCTATCTCCTCCCTCCCCTTTCTCTTCTCTACCCAACTCTGTGAATCTTTTTGGGTATTCTGGCCTGTGGAGAACACTTAGGAAACTGATTACGAGCTAGATCTGACTCTCTCCTTTTGACTCCACCTCTTCTCCTCCTGGTCACCTCTATCTCCTCCTTCCCTCTTCTCTTCTCTATGTTACTCTGTGAACCTCTCTGAGTGTTCCAGACATAGGGGATTGATTACTGGCTAGATTGCTCTTCCCCTTTTGATTCCCCCGCTTATCCTCCTGGTCACGTCTATCTCCCGCCTCCCTGTTCTCTTCTCCATGAAACTCTGTGAACCTCTCTGGATGTCCTTCACTGTGGAGAATCTTTTCACCATTAACCTAGAGGTTTTATCATCAGTGTTTTTTGGGTGGCGGAGTCTTGAGACTACTGTAAGAATAAGACTGAAAGCCAGAGGCAGGAGGCTTATATTCAAAACTTGAAAACTCCAGAAAACTCCTGACTCCAGGGAACATTAATCAACAAGAGCTCATCCAAAAGCCTCCATACCTACACTGAAACCAAGCTCCACCCAAGAGCCAACAAGTTGCAGAGCAAGACATGCCAAGCTAATTCTCAACAATGCAGGAACATAATCCTGAGCATTAAAATACAGGCAGCCAGAGTCACACCAAACCCATAGACACCTCACTTCTTTGCACTCCAGAGAGAGGAGATCCAACTCCACCCACCAGAAAACTGACACAAGCTTCCCTAACCAGGAAACCTTGACAAGCCACTCATACAACCCCACCCACAGGGAGGAACCTCCACAATAAAGAGGAACCACAAACTACCATAACATGGAAAGGCCAACCCAGCACAGCAATCTAAGCAAGATGAAAAAGCAGAGAAATATTCAGCAGGTAAAAGAACACGATAAATGCCCACCAAACCAAACCAAAGAGGAGGAGATAAGGAGTCTACCTGAAAAAGAATTCAGAATAATGATAATAAAAATGATCCAAAATCTTGAAACAAAATGGGGTTATAGATAGTCTGAAGGCAAGGATTGAGATGATGCAAGAAATCTTTAACAAGGACCTAGAAGAAATAAAAAAGAGTCAACCAATAATGAATAATGCAATAACTGAGATCAAAAATACTCTGGAGGGGACCAACAGTAGAATAACTGAGGCAGAAGATTGGATAAGTGAGGTGGAAGATAGAATGGTGGAAATAAATGAAGCAGAGAGGAAAAAAGAATTAAAAGAAATGATGACAACCTCAGAGACCTCTGGGACAATGTCAAACACTCCAACATTTGAATCATAGGAGTTCCAGAAGAAGAAGACAAAAAGAAAGGCCATGAGAAAATACTTGAGGAGATAATAGTTGGAAACTTCCCTAAAATGCGGAAGGAAACAGCCACCCAAGTCCAAGAAACCCAGAGAGTCCCAAACAGGATAAACCTAAGGTGAAACACCCCAAGAAACATTTTAATCAAATTCAGATCAGATCAGTGTAGATCAAACACAAAGAACAAATATTAAAAGCAGCAAGGGAAAAACAACAAATAACACACAAAACTCTTCAGGTCAGAGTGAATGCAGGGCATACGTAAAGTGATGAAAGAGAAAAACCTACAATTCAGATTACTGTACCCAGCAAAGATCTCATTCAAATATAAAGGAGAAATCAAAAGCTTTACATACAAGCAAAAGCTGAGAGAATTCAGCACCACCAAATCCTCCAACAAATGCTAAAGGATCTTCTCTAGACAGAAAACACAGAAAGAGTGTATAAACTCAAACCCAAAATAGCAAAGTAAATGGCAATGGGATCATACTTATCAATAATTACCTTAAATGTAAATGGGTTGAATGCCTCAACCCAAAGACAAAGACTGACTTGAATGGATACAAAAACAAGACGCCTATATATGCTGTCTACCAGAGACATACCTCAAAACAAGGCACACATGCAGACTAAAAGTGAAGGGCTGGAAAAAGATATTTCATGCAAATGGAGACAAAAAGAAAGCAGGAGTAGCAATACTCATATCAGATAAAATAGACTTTGAAACAAAGACCATGAAAAGAGACAAAGAAGGACACTACATAATGATCAAAGGATCAATCCAAGAAGAAGATATAACAATTATAAATATATATGCACCCAACATAGGAGCACCGCAATATGTAAGGCAAATGCTAACAAATATGAAAGGAGAAATTAATAGTAACACAATAATAGTGGGAGAATTTAATACCCCACTCACACCTATGGACAGATTAACTAAACAGAAAATTAGCAAGGAAACACAAACTTTAAGTGATACAATAGACCAGGTAGACCTAATTGATATCTATAGGACATACTCCCAAAACAATGAATTTCACCTTTTTCTCAAATGCACATGGAAACTCTTCCAGGATAGATCACATCCTGGGCCATAAATCTAGCCTTGGTAAATTCAAAAAAAATTGAAATCATTCCAAGCATCTTTTCTGATCACAATGTAGATGTAGATGTCAACTATAGGAAAAAAAAAACTATTAAAAATACAAACATACGGAGGCTAAACAACAAGCTTCTAAATAACCAACAAATCACAGAAGAAATAAAAAGAGAAATCAAAATGTGCATAGAAACTGATGAAAATGTAAACACAACAACCCAAAACCTATGGGACTCAGTAAAAGCAGTGCTAAAGGGAAGGTTCATAGCAGTACAAGCTTACCTCAAGAAACAAGGGAAAAATCAAATAAATAACCTAACTCTACACCTAAAGCAACTAGAAAAAGAAGAAATGAAGAACCCCAGGGTTAGTAGAAGGAAAGAAATCTTAAAAATTAGGGCAGAAATAAATGAAAAAGAAACAAAAGAGACCATAGCAAAAATCAACAAAGCCAAAAGCTGATTGGTTGAGAAGATAAAATTGACAAACCATTAGCCAGACTCATCAAGAAAATAAGAGAGAAGAATCAAATCAACAAAATTAGAAATGAAAATGGAGAAATCACAACAGACAGCACAGAAATACAAAGGATCATAAGAGACTACTATCAGCAATTATATACCAATGAAATGGACAACTTGGAAGAAATGGACAAATTCTTAGAAAAGTATAACTTTGCAAAACTGAACCAGGAAGAAATAGAAATCTTAACAGACCCATCATAAGCACAGAAACTGGAACTGTAATCAGAAATCTTCCAACAAACAAAAGCCCAGGATCAGTTGGCTTCACAGCTGAATTCTATCAAAAATTTATAGAAGAGCTAACATCTATCCTACTCAAACTCTTCCAGAAAATTACAGAGGAAGGTAAACATCCAAACTCATTCTATGAGGCCACCATCCCCCTAATACTAAAACCAGACAAAGATGTCACACAAAAAGAAAAGAAAACTACAAGCCAATATCACTGATGAACATAGACGCAAAAATCCTCAACAAAATTCTAGCAAACAGAATCCAACAACATATTAAAAAGATCATAAATCATGACCAAGTGGGCTTTATCCCAGAGATGCAAGGATTCTTCAACATTTGCAAATCAATCAATGTGATATACCACATTAACAAATTGAAAGGTAAAAATGATATGATTACCTCAATAGATGCAGAGAAAGCCTTTGACAAAATTCAACATCCATTTATGATAATAAAAAAACCCTATAGAAATCAGGCATAGGAGGAACATACCCCAACATAATAAAAGACATACATGATAAACTGACAGCAAACATTATCCTCAATGGTGAAAAATTGAAAGCATTTCCCCTAAAGTCAGTAACAAAACAAGGGTGCCCACTCCCACCACTACTACTCAACATAATTCTGAAGTTTAAGCCACAGCAGTCAGAGAAAAAAAAGAAATAAAAGGAATCCAGATTGGAAAAGAAGTAAAACTCTCACTGTTTGCAGATTACATGATCCTCTACATAGAAAACCCTAAAGACTCCACCAGAAAATTACTAGAGTTAATCAATGAATATAGTGAAGTTGCAGGATATAAAATTAACACAGAGAAATCTCTTGCATTCCTATACCCTAACAATGAGAGAACAGAAAGAGAAGTTAAGGAAACAATTCCATTAACCATTGCAGCAAAAAGAATAAAGTACTTAAGAATAAACTTATCTAAAGAAACAAAAGGCCTATATATAGAGAACTATAAAGAAAGATGAAAGAAATCAAACATGACACAAATAGATGGAGAAATATACCATGTTTATGGATTGGAAGAATCAATATAGTGAAAATGAGTATACTACCCAAAGCAATCTATAGATTCAATAAAATCCCTATCAAGCTACCAATGGTATTTTTCAGAGAACTAGAACAAATAATTTCACAATTTGTATGGAACTACAAAAAAACTTGAATAGTCAAAGCAATCTTGAAAAGAAAAATGGAACTGGAAGAATCAACTGCCTGACTTCAGACTACACTACAAAGCTACAGTCAAGTCAAGACAGTATGGTACTGGCACAAAGACAGAAATATAGATCAATGGAATAAAATAGAAAGCCCAGAGATAAATCCATGCACCTATGGACACCTTATCTTTGACAAAGGAGGCAAGAATATACAATGGAAAAAAAGACAATCTTTTTAACAAGTGGTGCTGGGAAAACTGGTCAACCACTTGTAAAAGAATTAAACTAGAACATTTTCTAACACCATACACAAAAATAAACTCAAAATGGATTAAAGATCTAAACGTAAGATCAGAAACTATAAAACTCCTAGAGGAAAACATAGGCAAAACACTCTCTGACATAAATCACAGCAGGATCCTCTATGCCCATCTCCCAGAGTAATGGAAATAAAAGCAAAAATAAAGAAATGGGACCTAATTAAACTTAAAAAGCTTTTGCACAACAAAGGAAACTATAAGCAAAGTGAAAGGACAGCCTTCAGAATGGGAGAAAATAATAGCAACTGACATTGAATTAATCTCAAAAACATACAAGCAGCTTCTGCAGCTCAATTCCAGAAAAACAAATGACCCAAACAAAAAATGGGCCAAAGAACAAAACAGACATTTCTCCAGAGAAGACATACAGATGGCTAACAAACACATGAAAAGATGCTCAACATCACTCATTATCAGAGAAATGCAAATCAAAACCAAAATGAGGTACCATCTTATGCTGGTCAGAATGGCTGCTATCCAAAAGTCTACAAGCAATAAATGCTGGAGAGGGTGTGAAGAAAAGGGAACCCTCTTACACTGTTGGTGGGAATGCAAACTAGTAGAGCCATTATGGAGAACAGTGTGGAGATTCCTTAAAAAACTGGAAATAGAACTGCCATATGACCCAGAAATCCCACTGCTGGGCGTACACACTGAAAGAAACCAGAATCAAAAGAGACATGTACCTCAATGTTCATTGCCACATTGTTTACAATAACCAGGACATGGAAGCAACCTAGATGTACATAGGCGGATGAATGGATAAGAAAGCTGTGGTACACACACACAGTGGAGCATTACTAAGCTACTAAAAACAATGCATTTGAATCAGTTCTCATGAGGTGGATGAAACTGGAGCCTATTATACAGAGTGAAGTAAGTCAGAAAGAAAAACACCAATACAGTATACTAACACATATATATGGAATTTAGAAAGATGGTAATGATGACCCCATATGCGAGACAGCAAAAGAGACACTGATGTAGAGAACAGATTTTTGGACTCTGTGGAAAAAGACAAGGGTGGGATGATTTGAGAGAATAGCATTGAAATATGTATATTATCATATTTGAAAGAGATCGCCAGTCCAGGTTTGATGCATGAGACAATGCATCAAGGTGTTCAGGGGTGGTGCACTGGGATGACCATGAGGGATGGGATGGAGGAGGGGAGGTGGGAGGGCGGTTAAGGATGGGGAACACATGTACACCTATGGATGATTCATGTCAATGTATGGCAGAAACCACTATAATACTGTAAAGTAATTCAGTTCAGGTCAGTTCAGTCGCTCAGTCGTGTCCGACTCTTTGCGACCCCATGAATCACAGCATGCCAGGCCTCCCTGTCCATCACCAACTCCCGGAGTTCACTCAGACTCACGTCCATAGAGTTAGTGATGTCATCCAGACATCTCATCTTCTGTCGTCCCCTTCTCCTCCTGCCCCCAATCCTTCCCAGCATCAGAGTCTTTTCCAATGAGTCAGCTCTTCGCATGAGGTGGCCGAAGTACTGGAGTTTCAGCTTTAGTGTCATTCCTTCCAAAAAAATCCCAGGGCTGATCTCCTTCAGTAAAGTAATTAGCCTCCAATTAAAAGAAACAAATTAAAAAAAAATAAATTAATTAAAATAAAGAAAAATGAATCTCACTTCATCAAATATAATGGATTCATATAAATAGTACTTCTGCTGCTGCTGCTAAGTCACTTCAGTCGTGTCTGACTCTGTGTAACCCCATAGATGGCAGCCCACAAGGCTCCCCAGTCCCTGGGATTCTCCAGGCAAGAACACTGGAGTGGGTTGCCATTTCCTTCTCCAATGCATGAAAGTGGAAAGTGAAAAGTGAAAATGAAGTCGCTCAGTCGTGTCCGACTCCTAGCGACCCCATGGATTGCAGCCTACCAGGCTCCTCCGTCTTTTCCAGGCAAGAGAACTGGAGTGGGCTGCCATTGCCTTCTCCAGTACTTCTACTAGGGATTTATTCTACAGATATATGCTTAAATGTAGCATAACAATTCAGTCATCAGATCAGTTGTTCAGTCCTGTACAATTCTTTGCCACTTCATGGACTGCAACATGCCAGGCTTCCCTGTCCATCACTGATTCCTGGAGCATGCTCAAACTCATGTCCTTTTAGTCATTGATGCCATCCAAGCATCTGATATGCTTTCATCCCCTTCTCCTCCTGCCTTCAGTCTTTCCCCAAATCACTGTCTTTTCCAATGAGTTGGCTCTTTGAATCAGGTGGCCAAAGTATTCAAGTTTCAGCTTCAGCATCAGTCCTTCCAATGAATATTCAGGACTGATTTCCTTTAGGATTGATGGGGTTGATCTCTTTGCCATCTAAGGAACTCTCAAGAGTCTTCTCCAACACCACAGTTCAAAAACATGAATTTTTTGGTGCTCAGCTTTCGTTATAGTCCAACTCTCATATCCATACATGACTACTGGAAAAACCATAGCTTTGACTAGACGGACATTTGTTAGTAAAGTAATGTCTCTGCTGTCTAGGTTTATCATAGTTTTTATTCCAAGGAGCAAGCATCTTTGACTTTCATGGCTGAAGTCACCATCTACAGTGATTTTGGAGCCCAAGAAAATAAAGTCTCTCACTGTTTCCATTGTTTCCACATCTATTTCACATGAAGTGATGGGACCAGATGCCATGATCATAGTTTTCTGCATGCTGAGTTTTAAGCCTGCTTTTTCACACTCCTCTTTCACTTTCATCAAGAGGCTCTTTAGTACCTCTTCACTTCTTCCATAAGGGTGGTGTCATCTGCATAGCTGAGGTTATTGATATTTCTCCTGGCATTCTTGATGCCAGCATGTGCTTCATCCAACCCAGCATTTTGCATGCTGTACTCTGCATATAAGCTAAATAAGCAATGTAACAATACGTAGTCTTGACACACTTCTTTCCAAATTTGGAAATAGTCTGTTGTTCCATGTCTGGTTCTAACTGTTGCTCCTTGACCTGTATACAGGTTTTTCAGGAGGCAGATAAGGTGGTCTGGTATTCCTATCCCTTTAAAGAGCCACAGCTTGTTGTGAGCCACATAGTCAAAGGATTTAGCATGGTCAATGAAGCAGAAGTAGATGTTTTTCTGGAACTCTCTTGCTTTTTCTATGATCCAATGGATATTGGCAATTTGATCTTTGGTTCCTCTACATTTTCTAAATTCAGCTTGAACGTCAGGAAGTTCTCAGTTCATGTACTGTTAAAGCCTAGCTTGGAGAATTTTGAGCATTTCTTTGCTGGCATGTGAGATGAGTGCAATTGTGCAGTAGCTTGAACATTCTTTGCATTGCCTTTCTTTGGTTTTGGAGTGAAAACTGACCTTTTTCAGTCCTGTGGCCACTGCTGAGTTTTCCAAATTTGCTGGCATATTGAGTGAAGCACTTTAACAGCATCATTTTTTAAGATTTGAAATAGCTCAACTGGAATTCCATCACCTCCACTAGCTTTGTTCGTAGCAATGCTTCCTAAGCCCACTTACTTCCCACTCCAGGATGTCTGGCTCCAGGTGAGTGATCACACCATTGTGGTTAGCTGGGTCATGAAGATCTTTTCTGTATAGTTCTTCTGTGTATTCTTGCCACCTCTTCTTAATACCTTCTGCTTCAGTTGGGTCCATATCATTTCTGTCCTTTATTGTGCCCGTTTTTGCATGGAATGCTCTCTTGGTATCTCTAATTTTCTTGAAGTGATCTCTAGTCTTCCCCATTCTATTGTTTTCTTCTATCTCTTTGCACTGATCTCTTAGGAAGGCTTCCTTACCTCTCCTTGTTATTCTTTGGAACTCTGCATTTAAATGGGTATATCTTTCCTTTTCTCCTTTGCCTTTAGCTTCTCTTCTTTTCTCAGCTATTTGTAAGGCCACCTCAGACAATCATTTTTCCTTTTGCATTTCTTCTTCTTGGGGATGGTGTTTTTTCACTGCCTCCTGTACAATGTCATGAACCTCCATCCATAGTTCTTCAGGCACTCTACCTATCAGATCTAATCCCTTTAATCTATTTGTCACTTCCATTGTATAATTCTAAGGGATTTGATTAAGGTCATACCTGAATGGTCTAGTGACTTTCCCTACCTTCTTCAATTTAAGTGTGAATTTGGCAATAAGGGATTCATGATCTGAGCGGCTGATCACAGTCAGCTCCTGGTCTTGTTTTTGCTGATTGTATAGATTTTCTCTATCTTTGGCTTAAATATATAATCAATCTGATATCAGTGTTGAACATTTGGTGATGTCCATTTTTACTGGAATGATTTTCCATGTTAAAAACATTGAACAATGGCTAAGTGATAGTGAAATGATACATTCATGAAGAGAATACTGTGCAACTATTAAAGAATGCATTAGACACGTGTAAAATTTAAAAATAATTGCATCATCAAAACCCAGCTATAAATCAGTGGAACAGAATAAAGAGCCCAGAAATAAACCCACATACTTATGGTCAATTAATCTACAACAAATGAGGCAAGAATATACAATGGAGAAAAGACAGTCTCCTAAATAATGATACTGGAAAAGCTGGACAGCTATATGTAAAGCAGTGAATTTAGAACATATTTCCATACCATATACAAAAATAAACTCAAAATAGATTAAAGACCTATACATAAAACATGACACTATAAAACCCCTGGGGGGGGGGGTGGGGGAACACAAGCAGAATGCTCTTTGAAATAAATCACAGAAATATTCTTGGATCTCTCTCCCAAAGCAAAGAAAACAAAAAACCACAGTTAACCTACTGAATGAGAGAAAACATTTGCAAATGATATGTCCAATATGGGATTAGTATCCAAAATACATAATACAAAATATACTAATCAATATTTTTTTTAAAAAGAAACAAAAAATAGGCAGAATACCTGAATAGACATTTTGCCAATGGGCATATGAAAAGATGCCTATCATGAATAATCAGAGAAATGCAAATTACAACCACAATGAGACATTACCTCACATCTGTCATAATGGCTATCATCAAAAAGTTTACAAAAAACAGATGTTAGTGAGGTCATGGAGAAAAGGGGACCCTTCTGCCCTGTTGGTGGGAATATAAATTGGTACAACCACTGTGGAAAACAGTATGGAGGTTTCTGTAAAAACTGAAAATAGAACTGTCATATCATTCAGCAATTCCCCTCCTGGGTATATATCTGAATAAGCCAAAATACCAATCTGAAAAGATACATACACCCCAATGTTCATAGCAACATTACTTACAGTTGTCAAGATATGGAAGCAACCTAAGTGTCCATCAAGAGAAGAGTGGATAAAGAAGATGTGATATGAATATGCATTGGAATACTACTCAGCCATAACAAAGAATGAAAATTTGCCATTTGTAGCAACGTGGATAGACTTGGAGAGTATTATGCTGACTGAAATAAGTCATACTGTATGATATCGCTTGTATGTGGAATCTAAAAAATAGAACAGTATGGCAAAAGCAATACAATATTGTAAAGTTAAGCAAAATAAAATTTAATTTAAAAAATAAAAAAAAATAATAGAACAGACTAGTGAATATGAAGAGCTTCCCATGTGGTTCTAGTGGTAAAGAACCTGCCTGATAATAATACAAGAGATGCCAGAGACAAAGATTCAATTCCTGGGTTGGGAAGATCCCCTGGAGGATGTCATGGAAACCTACTCCAGCAGAGAAGCCTGGCAGGCTACAGTCCATTGGATCACAAAGAGTCAGACATGACTGAAGCAACTCAGCACACATGCACAGTGAATATAATAAAAAAGAAACAGAGTCACAGATACAGAGAACAAATCATGGGTTACCAGTGGGGAGAGAGAAGAGAGGAGGGGCAAGTTAGTGGTAGGAAATTAAGAGGTGCAAGCTACTATCTATAAAATAAATAAGCTACAAGGATATACTGCACAATACAGGGAATATAATCAATATTTTATAATATTTATAAATGGAATATAACCTTTAGCCTTGTGAATCACTATGTTGTATATCTGAAGCTTATATATTATACATTAATTATACCTCAATTTTAAAAAAAATTAAAAAGATGCATCATAGATACATTTTGTAAGGATGTGTATGTCTACAATATAAATGTACAGAAAGAGAAGTGAAGGAAACTGTGATGGTTTTATGTGTCAACTTGAATGGGCTAAGGAATGACCAGATATGTGGTAAAACATTAACTCTAGGTGTGTCTGTGAGGGTGTCTTTGGAAGAGATTAGCATTTGAATCAGTAGACAGAGTAAAGAAGATGCACATGAACATCATCCAACCCACTGCAGGTCTGAAGAGAACAAAAAGGTGGGGGAAGGATGAATTTGTTACCTCTGTTTCAGGTGAGACACGCATCTTCTCCTGCCTTCAGACATCATGCTCCTTGTTCTGGGGCTTTTGGAAATCAGATTGGAACTTACACCATCATCAGCTGACCCTTCGTTCTTAGGCCTTCAGACTTGGACCTGACACCACCAGCTTTCCTCATTCTCCAGCTTGCAGATGGCAGATTGTGGGCCATCTTGGCCTCTATAACCATGTGAACCAATTCCTATGATAAATCTCTTCTCTTTGTATCTATAGCCCTATATATAGATATAGATATAGATATAGTTATATAATATAACAAAGTTATATAGTTATATAGATATAGTTATATAATCTCTAGTTGTATCTATAGCTATAATTATAGCCATATAGGCTATAATATATGATATAACATAGGATATATATACACACACATGGCTATAACTATAGCTATAGATACAGATAAAAGAGATTTTATATATATATATACTAGGTATTCTGTTTCTCTGGAGATTCCTGAGTAATACAGTTACCCATCAAAATGTAATAGTGGTGGCTACCTCTATGAAGGGAATTAGCAATGAGAGATGAGAGTGGGGTGAATAGGAATCCAAAGTGTTATTCTATAAACTTCTGTATTGTTTGACCATTTGCAATGAGAATTTTTTGTGTGTGTATTATTTGAGCAGATTTAAAAAGAGAGAGAGAGAGAGAGAAAAAAACAACAACAACAACAAGCATGCAGCTGCTGTGAAACTAGCAAAATTTTGACAGATGGTCTGTTAGAACTACCATGGGGGAAAATGCAAGCACTGGGGAAAAAAAAAAGAGAAATAATGTCAGGGAAATATCCTCAGTTAATTAATACCTGGGAAAAAAAGGAAGAGAGTTAAAAAAAAATTCTAAATAACTGGAATATAAAACCAAAGCAGGAGATCTGAGAGATCTAGAAGAACTGTTAACTTGACCACAGCTCATTACATCTGTGAATTATGAAGATCATTTTGTCAAAATGAGAGCATCACAAGTCTTTCTTACAGCTCTATTTCAGAAAGACTGGAAGACATCATTTCATTTTAACACATAAGAGGAAATGATCATGAGCCAAGAAAGATTTAAATATCCTCAGAAATAAGACTTTTGCTTGCCAACTTTTAAGGAATCAGGATTTGCTTGTCATGATGAACCAAGATGTTGAGCAGAAAACAGATTCTCAAGTAAAAGACAGGGACCAAGCAGAGTGACATCTGCAAGTCAGATGTTTTTATTAAGAAATTTGGGTTCTTTAAAATTTTAGCACTTTTAAATTGAAAAATTATTTGATACATGCTTCTCTAATCAAAATCAGATCACATCAAAGGGGAGATGGCAGCAGCTTCTTGGATACTTAACTGTTCACACCACTGGGTGCCCTTGTTCTTGCACATTGCTTGGAGGTTTATACAACACTTTCAGATCAGATCAGATCAGTCGCTCAGTCATGTCCGACTCTTTGCGACCCCATGAACTGCAGCACGCCAGATCATGCATTATATTAGGGTGTTCTCACAACAAAGTCCTTTTGATCTTATTTTATAAGTGGGAAACTGCTCAAGTGAGTCACTTCAACAAGGTCATGAGTGAATGGCATAGCTGGGAGGCTGATCTATGACTGCTAACTCCAGTGTTGCCTGAAATGATCTCTCAGACAGAGATAGTTAATGTAGTTGATCTTCGCTTTAATGATATCTGTGTATTAACACAAAAGAAGGAAAACTTATAGTTTGGGATGGAGCTGAAGAACTGAGACAAAAAGTAATATAAATAAGCCTGAGGGAGCTTGTAAGGAGGAGTGAATTTAGCAGTGCTGATTTTGTTGGAGGCTTTTTATTTGTTATGATTAGGCATTCCAAATGCTGCTGCATAACCTTGAAAAGGCAAACACCATGATGAAAACTGTGTTTAAGTGAAATTATCTGAAGAATTCAGCTTCAGAGGCAATGGGAGGATGATGTATTAGAAATAAGGAAAGTACTTCACTAGTGGTCCAGTGGTTAAGAATTGACCTACCAATGCAGGGGACATAGCAGTCTTGATTCCTGGTCCAGAAAGATTCTATGTGCCATGGGACATCTAAACCAGTGCACCATTCCACTGAGCCTGAACCGTAGAGTTCCTGATCCACAACTACTGAGCTTGTGAGCCACAACTACTGAAGCCCTTGTGCCTAGAGTCCATGCTCTGCATCAAGAGAAGCCACTGCAATGAGAAGACTGTGTACCACAATTAGGGAGTAGCCCTCACTTGAGGTAAATAGAAATTTTAAAAAAGAAACAAGGAGAGTAGGATGGTAAAAAATGATGAGAATAGGAAATATCAAGCATAGGAAGGTCCTCAAGACTCTGAAAAGAAGAGCCATTCAGACCATGAGTGGAAAGTGAAGAATGAGTCAAAAGATATAGCACAAGATTGGATACTAAGTATGCCAGACTGGTGCTTTCCTAGTGGCTCACCAGTCAAGGATCCACCTGCCAATGTGGGAGGTGCAGGTTTGATCTCTGGGTGGAAAGATCCCCTGAAGAAGGAAATGACAACCCATTCCCATATTCTTGTCTGGGAAACTTCATGGACAGAGGAGCCTGGGAGGCCATAGTCCATTGGTCACAAAGAGTCAGACATGACTTAGCAACAAAAGAACAACAAAACACTACAATGCTGGACTGGTTGTATTGCTAGGAACCAGTGGGAATGCTGACAAGTGGGTAAAGATGATCTAGCCAATTACCAGGATGTAAAGCTTCAGGTGTAAATAATCAAGTGAAATGCTCTTATAAGGGCCTGGTACATAAATCTAGAGAAAAGCGAGAAATGAGTGTTCGTTCCTTGTATTTGAAAGTTGTTCATTTATTAATAGTTAGATGATTTTGACAAATAGGAAAATATAGAATTGCCCAGGCAGAAGAAACACTGAAGACATCCACCTAGTAGTAACCAGAAAGGGAACTCCAGCCAGAAAGGGATGCAGCTGATAGTGAAGGTTTCAGCAAGCAGAGCATTAGCCAAAGTAGAAGGAAGAAATACAAGTCACTATCTACCCAACAAAATCTATGAGTCTGTGAATACTGCCTCATGGAACATGCCTGGTAAACTCTGGATTCATAGAAGCCCTCCTTTTTGCTTTTGCTAACCTCTTATTGAAAGGAGGCAAATCTTCAGCTTAAAAGCACTCATGGTTATGAAGAGGCTATTGGAGAAAGGCAGCGTGTTGAAATTACTTCATTCTAAAGGTGGCTACAAGACGTTTTAGAACTAACACTCCAAAAAGATGTCCTTTTCATTACAGGGGAATGGAATGCAAAAGTAGGAAGTCAAGAAACACCTGGAGTAACAGGCAAATTTGGCCTTGGAATACGGAATGAAGCAGGGCAAAGACTAACAGAGTTTTGCCAAGAAAATGCACTACTCATAACAAACACCCTCTTCCAACAACACAAGAGAAGACTCTATACATGGACATCATCAGATGGTCAACATCGAAATCAGATCGATTACATTCTTTGCAGCCAAAGATGGAGAAGCTCTATACAGTCAGCAAAAACAAGACCAGGAGCTGACTGTGGCTTAGACCATGAACTCCTTATTGCCAAATTCAGACTGAAATTGAAGAAAGTAGGGAAAACCACGAGACCGTTCAGGTATGACCTAAATCAAATCCTTTATGATTATACGGTGGAAGTGAGAAATAGATTTAAGGGCCTAGATCTGATAGATAGAGTGCCTGATGGACTACAGAATGAGGTTCGTGACATTGTCCAGGAGACAGGGATCAAGACCATCCCCATGGAAAAGAAATGCAAAAAAGCAAAATGGCTGTCTGGGGAGGCCTTACAAATAGCTGTGAAAAGGAGAGAAGCGAAAAGCAAAGGAGAAAAGGAAAGATGTAAACATCTGAATGTAGAGTTCCAAAGAATAGCAAGAAGAGATAAGAAAGCCTTCTTCAGCGATCAGTGCAAAGAAATAGAGGAAAACAACAGAATGGGAGAGACTAGGGATCTCTTCAAGAAAATCAGAGATACCAAAGGAATATTTCATGCAAAGATGGGCTCGATAAAGGACAGAAATGGTATGGAACTAACAGAAGCAGAAGATATTAAGAAGAGGTGGCAAGAATACACAGAAGAACTGTACAAAAAAAGAGCTTCATGACCCAGATAATCATGATGGTGTGATCACTGACCTAGAGCCAGACATCCTGGAATGTGAAGTCAAGTAGGCCTTGGAAAGCATCACTACGAACAAAGCTAGTGGAGGTGATGGAATTCCAGTTGAGCTATTCCAAATCTTGAAAGATGATGCTGTGAAAGTGCTGCACTCAATATGCCAGCAAATTTGGAAAACTCAGCAGTGGCCACAGGACTGTAAAAGGTCAGTTTTCATCCCAATCCCAAAGAAAGGCAATGCCAAAGAGTGCTCAAACTACCGCACAATTGCACTCATCTCACACTCTAGCAAAGCAATGCTCAAAATTCTCCAAGCCAGGCTTCAGCAATATGTAAACTGTGAACTTCCTGATGTTCAAGCTGGTTTTAAAAAAGGCAGAGGAACCAGAGATCAAATTGCCAACATCTGCTGGATCATGGAAAAAGCAAGAAAGTTCCAGAATAACATCTATTTCTGCTTTATTGACTATGCCAAAGCCTTTGACTGTGTGGATCACAATCAACTGTGGAAAATTCTGAAAGAGATGGGAATACCAGACCACCTGATCTGCCTCTTGAGAAATTTGTATTCAGGTCAGGAAGCAACAGTTAAAACTGGACATGGAACAACAGATTGGTTCCAAATAGGAAAAGGAGTTCGTCAAGGCTGTATATTGTCACCCTGTTTATTTAACTTAAATGCAGAGTACATCATGAGAAATGCTGGACTGGAAGAAACACAAGTTGGAATCAAGTTTGCTGGGAGAAATATCAATAACCTCAGATATGCAGATGAAATCACCCTTATGGCAGAAAGTGAAGAGGAACTCAAAAGCCTCTTGATGAAAGTGAAAGTGGAGAGTGAAAAAGTTGGCTTAAAGGTTAACATTCAGAAACGAAGATCATGGCATCCGGTCCCATTGCTTCATGGGAAATAGATGGGAAAACAGTGGAAACAGTGTCAGACTTTATTTTTCTGGGCTCCAGAATCACTGCAGATGGTGACTGCAGCCATGAAATTAAAAGACGCTTACTCCTTGGAAGGAAAGTTATGACCAACCTAGACAGCATATTCAAAAGCAGAGACATTACTTTACCAACAAAGGTTCGCCTAGTCAAGGCTATGATCTTTCCTGTGGTCATGTATGGATGTGAGAGCTGGACTGTGAAGAAGGCTGAGTGCTGAAGAATTGTTGCTTTTGAAGTGTGGTGTTGGAGAAGACTCTTGAGAGTCCCTTGGACTGCAAGGAGATCCAACCGGTCCATTGTGAAGGAGATCAGCCCTGGGATTTCTTTGCAAGGAATGATGCTAAAGCTGAAACTCCAGTGTTTTGGCCACCTCATGGGAAGAGTTGACTCATTGGAGAAGATTGATGCTGGGAGGGATTGGGGGCAAGAGGAGAAGGGGACGACAGAGGATGAGATGGCTGGATGGCATCACTGACTCGATGGATGTGAGTCTCAGTGAACTTCAGGAGTTGGTGATGGACAGGGAGGCCTGGCGTGCTGCAGTTCATGGGGTCGCAAAGAGTTGGACACGACTGAGCAACTGATCTGATCTGATCTGAAAGGTGGCTACTACATAAAAGGGAGAAAAGTCAAAGCCAAAGATAAAGTTTAAGAGATAAGTAACAATTAAGGAGCAGGAGAAAATTTAGTGAAAGAGAAAGAGATGAGGAGAGATCAGGAGAAGTAAAGAAGAGAATAATAGTAGCCCAGATCTCAGGCTAAGGTAAAGCACAGATATCAGAGCTGTTTATCTAATTTGAAAAGATGTCAACCCCAATGTTCATAGCAGCACTGTTCAAAATACCCAAGACATGGAAGCAACCTAAATGTCCATTGACAGATGAAAGAATAAAGAAGACGTGGTATATATATATATATATATAATGGAATATTACTCAACCATAAGAAAAAAATTAAATAATGCCATTTGCAACAACATGGATGGACCTAGAGATTATCACACTAAGTGAAGTAAGCCAGAGGAAGACAAATATTGTGTCACTTATGGCTTCTCTGGTGGCTCAGATGGTAAAGAATCTGCCCACAATGTGGGAGACCTGAGTGTGATCTCTGGTTTGGGAATATCCCCTGCAGAGGGTAATGACAACCCACTCCAGTATTCTTGCCTGAAGAATTCCATGTACATAGGAGCCTGGCAGGCTAGTGTCCATGGGCTCGCAAAGAGATCAAAATGACTGAGTGGCTAACACATTTATACTTAGAATTGAAAAAAAAATGATACAAATGAACTTATTTACAAAACAGAAATAGATCCACAGACATGGAAAACAAAACTTACAGTTACTAAAGGGTGGGGAAGAGATAAATTAGGAATTTGGGATTAACATAAACACACTACTATATATAAAATAGATAAACAGCAAGGACCTACTGTATAGCACAGGGAACTATATTCAATGGAATGGAAATTAATGGAAAATAATCTGAAAAATAATATATATATATATGTATAACCTAATCATTTTTTGTATACCTGTAAATTAACTGTACTTCAATAAGCAAAATTTCAAAACCAGAAAAAAGTACTATTAAAGTGCTGTTAAATGAGCTAGAATATCAAAAAGGATGAGAGCACACCAAAAATAAATTCAGTTATTCTATGATCAGGAAATCAGTGGTGATGAGAAAGGGTAATTTTCATGAGGATGAACACCAAATTGCTGAGGATGAAGATAGTTAGAAAAGCCATAGCAAAAGAATAACCTTGCAAGATAGTAAAACAATATAATAACAATTGTTGGAAAAGGAAGATTGGATATAATTGAAGAAACATTTATTAAATACATAGTATCTTGTTATGTGCAAAAAATGTTTTAAGAAGAAACAGACAGAAGAAAGTAAGGGATGGGTAGGAAACTTGGCACCAGCAAGGTGGTCTCCAAAAGTTTAACAGGAAAAAAGCAGAAAGACTGACAATTTGTCAGCTAGGTGCTCAGATACTGAGTCAACATGGAGTGCAGCCGGGGTAGACAAAATTTAGAGCAGAAGTGTGAGAGTGAAAAGGTTGGCTTAAAGCTCAACATTCAGAAAACGAAGATCATGGCATCTGGTCCCATCACTGCATGGGAAATAGATGGGGAAACAGTGGAAACAGTGTCAGACTTTGTTTTTCTGGGCTCCAAAATCACTGCAGATGGTGACTGCAGCCATGAAATTAAAAGACGCTTACTCCTTGGAAGGAAAGTTATGACCAACCTAGATAGCATATTCAAAAGCAGAGACATTACTTTACCAACAAAGGTTCGCCTAGTCAAGGCTATGGTCTTTCCTGTGGTCATGTATGGATGTGAGAGCTGGACTGTGAGGAAGGCTGAACGCCGAAGAATTGATGCTTTTGAACTGTGGTGTTGGAGAAGACTCTTGAGAGCCCCTTGGACTGCAAGAAGATCCAACCAGTCCATTCTGAAGGAGATCAATCCTGGAATTTCTTTAGAAGGAATGATGCTAAAGCTGAAACTCCAGTATTTTGGCCACCTCATGTGAAGAGTTGACTCATTGGAGAAGACTCTGATGCTGGGAGGGATTGAGGGCAGGAGGAGAAGGGGACGACAGAGGATGAGATGGCTGGATGGCATCACTGACTCGATGGATGAGAGTCTGAGTGACCTCCGGGAGCTGGTGATGGACAGGGAGGCCTGGCGTGCTTCGGTTCATGGGGTCGCAAAGAGTCGGACACGACTGAGCGACTGATCTGATCTGATCTGATCTGATGACTTTAAAGCTGGGTTTAATTATTAATCAGCAACAAGGTTGGCATGTGTGCTAAGATGCTACAGGCATATCCAACTCTTCTCGACCCTATGGACCGTAGCCTACCCAATTCCTCTGTCCATGCAATTGGCAACTCCAGTTAAATTACAGTACAGATAAATGTAAGAGTTTGAGCAAGCTTCGGGAGAGTTGGTGATGGACAAGGAAGCCTGGCATGCTATAATCCATGGGTTGCAAAGAGTCGGACACGACTGAGCAACTGAACTGAACTGAAATGTAAGACTGCAGTTGAGGGCAGCAAAAAGAGGGAGGAGGTGTCTTTAGAGAGGTTTGCATAATGAAATTGAAGAATTTTTCAGGCAGACCAGGTCATTTCCAGTAGCACTTTGCCTCTGTAGTCAAAACAGACTTGGTTTTGAAAGCTGGTCATGTCACACTCTAGCTGTGTGACCTTAGGAAAATCACTTAACATTTTGGAGCTCTAGTTCCCCACATAAGTAGCTATCTCACAGTATTATTATAAACATTATATGAGATAATGCCTGTGAAAGCAAGTGCCTGACATTTGATAAATACTCAGTAAGTAGGATGAGATGATTGGATGACATCACCAACTCAATGGACATGAGTTTGAGCAAACTCCAGGAGATAGTGAAGGACAAGGAAGTCTGAGGTGCTGTAGTCCATGGGGTCACAAACAGTTGGACATGACTTAACAACTTAGCAACAACAAATAGCCAATATTATTAATATGATTTTGAATTGATGGTTTTGAATTGTGGTGCTGAAGAAGACTTTTGAAAGTCCCTTGGACAGCAAGGAGATGAAACAAGTCAATCCTAAAGGAAACCAACCCTGAATATTCATTGGAAGGACTGTTGCTGAAACTGAAGCTCCAATATCTTGGCCACCTTATGTGAAGAGCTGACTCACTGAGAAAGATCCTGATGCAGGGAAAGATTGAAGGCAAAAGGAGAATGGGGCAGCAGAGGAAGAAATGGTTAGATAGCATCACTCAGTGGACATGAATTTGAGCAAACTCTGGGAGATAATGGAGGACAGAGGAGCCTGGCGTGTGATTATCCATGGGGTTGCAAAGAGCCAGACATGATTAAGTGACTGAACAACAACAACAATAAGAATTATTGATAGGAGGTGCATGGGGAAAGAAGCATTGGGGTGGAATACAGGACTGGATTGCATCTGAGACGCTAAAACACTATGGTTCTGAGGGAATGGGATCAGGAAAGAACACTTAGAACTTAACAGTCAGGCAGAAGAGGCCTGGAAAGATAGACAGCCTTTGTTACTTTCTAGAAGGTGCCATAATAGTGCTATTAAAGTGGACCTCTAGAGACCAGCTGAATAGCATTTCAACATATTTATTATAAAGCTAAATACATATGATCAATATACAAGCTAGAAAATAAAAATAAATAAATAATAAACTCTAAAAAATTATGTAATTCCATATGTGGGAGATAGCCACTATTCGAACGGTAATTACTTAGTTTTGTTTTCTATATTCATGTGTGTATGGGAGTAACAAACTGAATCCTACTGTTTTTCACTTAACTCCATACTAGAGCTTTTGGCCAGACTCTAATTTATGGACATACATTTATCAAAAAGTATTTACATTTATTATATGTACTATTGAACGTTTGAGAATTGTCAATTTTCTCTAATATAAGTATGGAGTGATACTGGTATCTGTGCACCATTTAAAGCACTTTCATAGTGTTCTATTGTGTTCTAAACCTTAATTTACTTGACCATTTAATCCTCTCATACTTGATATTTTAATTTTTTCTTACTCTTTGATCTTTATTATCGAAACAGTGTCATAATGAGTGTGTGTGTGGTGGGGGTAGGCGGGTGGTAAATTCTTTAAAAAAACAAAAAAACAAAAAATCCACTTGATATACAGAGTTAAATTTACCTCTAGAAAGTTTGTACCAATTTTCACCCTATCATCAGAACCTGATAGTGTTTATTTTAACACATTCCAATCAATAATGAACAATGATTATTTTCTTAAATTCATTTCCAAATTTCACACCAAACCAATGATTTCTGCTTTATTTTTCATTTATTTTATTATTAATGAAGTTGCACACATAAAGTTTGTACCAATTTTCACCCTATAGT
The DNA here is from genome assembly GCA_935064755.1 of Tragelaphus eurycerus. Classification (NCBI taxonomy): domain Eukaryota; kingdom Metazoa; phylum Chordata; class Mammalia; order Artiodactyla; family Bovidae; genus Tragelaphus; species Tragelaphus eurycerus. The sequence continues at coordinate 192,780 of CAKXYN010000057.1, read as the reverse complement.
GAAACCTGATAGTGTTTATTTTAACACATTCCAATCAATAATGAACAATGATTATTTTCTTAAATTCATTTCCAAATTTCACACCAAACCAATGATTTCTGCTTTATTTTTCATTTATTTTATTATTAATGAAGTTGCACACATAAAATTTTATTAGCCATTTGTTTTTCATAAAATGTTTTTTAGACCCTCTCTAGGCAAAATGATGACCACAGAAGCCAATTTTCAAGTATTATTACCAGAATCCCAGAAATAATGGTTTCTGCAAAATCTTAAGAGGGCTTTGTTTTGTTTTCTTTCTAGCTATAGCTGGATAACAGAAACATTGGTTTCAACTCCCAACAGCTCTTCATTATTTAAATGCTGGAATGGAAAATTTGTGGATATCTGAGAGTATATCAGTAACAGAGTTTTTCTTATCTTCTGAATGCTATTTTCTAATCAGTCTCATTGGAGTTCACTGAAAGGTTAGGTTGAATAGACTCTATACCTTTCTACTATGTATGATTAAATGTCCCCTCCTTCTTCAAATTGGAAAATAGACATTCGACATTGGAAATGTTGACTGTAATTTTCAAACAAAGCTGTGAGTATATTTCTTTTCTTGTGGCCATGATCTTAGTTTTTGAATGTTGAATTTTGAACCAGTGTTTTCACTCTCCTTTTTCACATTCATCAAGAAGATCTTTAGTTTCCCTTTACTTTGTCCTGTAAGGGTCGTGTCTTCTGCATATCTGAGGTTATTGATAATTCTCCCAGCAGTCTTGATTCAAGCTTGTGCTTCACCCAGCCTGGCATTTTGCATGATGTACTCTGCATATAAGTTAAATAAGCAGGATGACAACATACATCCTTGATATACTCCTTTCCCAATTTGGAACTAGTCCATTGCTCCATGCCTTGTTGTAACTATTACTTCTTGATCTGCCTACAGATTTTTCAGGAGACAAGTAAGGTAGTCTGTTACTCCCATCTCTTTCAGAATTTTCCACAGTTTTTTGTGATTCACACAGTAAAAAGCTTTAGTGTAGTCAATGAAGCAGAAGTAGACTTTATTTTTTTTTTTTTAATGTGCTTGCTCCTTCTATGATCCAGTGGATGTGGGATATCTGATTTCCAGTTCCTGTGCCTTTTCTAAAACCAGCTTGCACACCTCCTATTTTTCAGTTCACGTACTGCTGAAGCCTAGCTTGAAAAATTTAGATGAATGATACCACAAAGATCACTGCAATGAAAATCTACTTGATTGCCCAAATTTCTCCTCTTATGGGAACTCTTTCCTGTTCTTCTTACCCCTGAAATTTATAAATTATCACTGACAGATTTGTTCTACTATGAACAACTATCCCAAACTGGGCCAGTTTCAATCCTTGGGAATCAGAAAATTCTTTTACCAGGTGATTAGATATGTATAGGTTAGTAAAAACTGGGGATATTTTGGTAGCTAGATTTTCTACCATGTGGCTTGGGAAACAGAAAGCTAGTCAGTAAATAAAGAAAAATGGTGCCAAATATTTCTTTAGTTCATTAGGATGCTATCAGATCAGATCAGATCAGTTGCTCAGTCGTGTCCGACTATTTGTGACCCCATGAACTGAAGCACGCCAGGCCTCCCTATCCATCATCAGCTCTCGGAGGTCACTCAGAATCACATTCATCGAGTCAGTGATGCCATCCAGCCATCTCATCCTCTGTCGTCCCCTTCTCCTCTTGCCCCTAATCCCTCCCAGCATCAGAGTCTTCTCCAATGAGTCAACTCTTCGCATGAGGTGGCCAAAATACTGGAGTTTCAGCTTTAGCATCATTCCTTCCAAAGAAATCCCAGGGCTGATCTCTTTCACAATGGACCGGTTGGATCTCCTTGCAGTCCAAGGGACTCTCAAGAGTCTTCTCCAATACCACAGTTCAAAAGCATCAATTCTTCGGCGCTCAGCCTTCTTCACAGTCCAGCTCTCAAATCCATACATGACAACAGGAAAGACCATAGCCTTGACTAGGCGAACCTTTGTTGGCAAAGTGATGTCTCTGCTTTTGAATATGCTATCTAGGTTGGTCATAACTTTCCTTCCAAGGAGTAAATGTCTTTTAATTTCATGGCTGCAGTCACCATCTGTAGTGATTTTGGAGCACAGAAAAATAAAGTCTGACACTGTTTCCACTGTTTTCCCGTCTATTTCCCATGTAGTGAAGGGACCAGATGTCATGATCTTCGTTTTCTGAATGTTGAGCTTTAAGCCAACCTTTTCACTCTCCACTTTCACTTTCATCAAGAGGCTTTTGAGTTCCTCTTCACTTTCTGCCATAAGGGTGGTATCATCTGCATACCTGAGGTTATTGATATTTCTCCTGGCAATCTTGATTCCAGCTTGTGTTTCTTCCAGTCCAGCATTTCTCATGATGTACTCTGCATATAAGTTAAATAAACATGGTGACAATATACAGACTTGATGTACTCCCTTTCCTATTTGGAACCAGTCTGTTGTTCCATGACCAGTTCTAACTGTTGCTTCCTGACCTGCATACATATTTCTCAAGAGGCAGATCAGGTGGTCTGGTATTCCCATCTCTCTCAGAATTCTCCACAGTTTCTTGTGATCTACACAGTCAAAGGCTTTGGCATACTCAATAAAGCAGAAACAGATGTTTTTCTGGAACTCTCTTGCTTTTTCTATGATCCAGAGGATGTTGGCAATTTGATCTCTGGTTCCTCTGCCTTTTCTAAATCCAGCTTGAACATCAGGAAGTTCACAGTTCACATATTGCTGAAGCCTGGCTTGGAGAATTTTGAGCATTACTTTACTAGCGTGTGAGATGAGTGCAATTGTGCGGTAGTTTGAGCACTCTTTGGCATTGCCTTTCTTTGGGATTGGGATGAAAACTGACCTTTTTCCAATCTTGTGGCCACTGCTGAGTTTTCCAAATTTGCTGGCATATTGAATGCTGCACTTTCACAGCATCATCTTTCAGGACTTGGAATAGCTCCACTGGAATTCCATCACCTCCACTAGCTTTGTTCCTAGTGATGCTTTCTAAGGCCCACTTGACTTCACATTCCAGGATGTCTGGCTCTAGGTCAGTGATCACACCATCATGATCATCTGGGTCGTGAAGCTCTTTTTTGTACAGTTCTTCTGTGTATTCTTGCCACCTCTTTTTAATATCTTGTGCTTCTGTTAGTTCCATGCCATTTCTGTCCTTTATCGAGCCCATTTTCGCATGAAATGTTCCTTTGGTATCTCTGATTTTCTTGAAGAGATCCCTAGTCTTTCCCATTCTGTTGTTTTCCTCTATTTCTTTGCATTGATCACTGAAGAAGGCTTTCTTATCTCTTCTTGCTATTCTTTGGAACTCTGCATTCAGATGTTTATATCTTTCCTTTTCTCCTTTGCTTTTCGCTTCTCTTCTTTTCACAGCTATTTGTAAGGCCTCCCCAGACAGTCATTTTGCTTTTTTGCATTTCTTTTCCATGGGGATGATCTTGATCCCTGTCTCCTGTACAATGTCACGAACCTCATTCCATAGTTCATCAGGCACTCTGTCTATCAGATCTAGGCCCTTAAATCTATTTCTCACTTCCACTGTATAATCATAAGGGATTTGATTTAGGTCATACCTGAATATCTAGTGGTTTTCCCTACTTTCTTCAATTTCAGTCTGAATTTGGCAATAAGGAGTTCATGGTCCAAGCCACAGTCAGCTCCTGGTCTTGTTTTTGCTGATTGTATAGAGCTTCTCCATCTTTGGCTGCAAAGAATATAATCGATCTGATTTCGGTGTTGACCATCTGGTGATGTCCATGTATAGAGTCTTCTCTTGTGTTGTTGGAAGAAGGTATTTGCTATTACTAGTGCATTTTCTTGGCAAAACTGTTAGTCTTTGCCCTGCTTCATTCCGTATTCCAAGGCCAAATTTGCCTGTTACTCCAGGTGTTTCTTGACTTCCTACTTTTGCATTCCAGTCCCCTATAATGCAAAGGACATCTTTTTTGGGTGTTAGTTCTAAAAGGTCTTGTAGGTCTTCATAGAATCGTTCAACTTCAGCTTCTTCAGTGTTACTGGTTGGGGCATAGACTTGGATTACTGTGACATTGAATGGTTTGCCTTGTAAACAAACAGAGATCATTCTGTCGTTTTTGAGATTGCATCCAAGTACTGCATTTCGGACTCTTTTGTTGACCATGATGGCCACTCCATTTCTTCTGAGGGATTCCTGCCCACAGTAGTAGATATAATGGTCCTCTGAGTTAAATTCACCCATTCCAGTCCATTTTAGTTCGTTAATTCCTAGAATGTCAACATTCACTCTTGCCATCTCTTGTTTGACCACTTCCAATTTGCCTTGATTCATGGACCTGACATTCCAGGTTCCTATGCAATATTGTTCTTTATAGCATCGGACTTTGCTTCTATCACCAGACACATCTACAGCTGGGTATTCTTTCTGCTTTGGTTCCATCCCTTCATTCTTTCTGGAGTTATTTCTCCACTGATCTCCAGTAGCATATTGGGCCCCTACTGACCTGGGGAGTTTCTCTTTCAGTATCCTATCATTTTGTCTTTTCATACTGTTCATGGGGTTCTCAAGGCAAGAATACTGAAGTGATTTGCCATTCCCTTCTCCAGCGGACCACACCCTGTCAGATATGTCCACCATGACCTGCCCATCCTGGGTTGCCCCACGGGCATGGCTTAATTTCATTGAGTTAGACAAGGCTGTGGTCCTGGTGTGATTAGATTGACTAGTTTTCTGTGAGTATGGTTTCAGTGTATTTGCCCTCTGATGCCCTCTTGCAAGACCTATCGTCTTACTTGGGTTTCTCTTACCTTGGGCGTGGGGTATCCCTTCCCGGCTGTTCCAGCAAAGCACAGCCATCGCACCTTACCTTGGATGAGGGGTGTCTCCTCACCACCGCCCTTCCTGACCTTGGGGGAGGGGTATCTCCTCACCGCCGCCCTTCCTGACCTCGGTCATGGGGTAGCTCCTCTCGGCTGTGCTTAGTGCGCCAGTCCTCACCCCCGTCCTTCCTCGGTCGTTGGGTAGCTCCTCTCGGGCGTGACATCACCGATTCGATGGATGTGAGTTTGAGCGAACTCTGGGAGTTGGTGATGGACAGGGTGGCCTGGCGTGCTGCAATTCATGGGGTCGCAAAGAGTCAGACATGACTGAGCAACTGAACTGAACTGAACTGATCTCTTTATAGTAAATCCTCTCAAGTTTTCCCTCCCTCTCCATCTCTCTCCCCCACCACTTCTTTCTCTCCCTATCTCCATCTTAGTGCTGGCTAGGGTTGGTTTCTCCTCTTTGCAGAGGAGATAATTCTAACAATCCAACCACCCACGTCCTTTAAAAAATTTTTTAACTACCCTACCTGAGAAAAAAAAGCATGCTAATTATTTTTAACTGGTGAGGAAACAATATGTTTTCTCCCCTATTGTCCTTATTCCATCTGTTCTTTTTTCTTAGCAAAACAATTGAAAACCATTTATTATCATAGCATTCATGATCAATTAGCAAATATAATAAATTTAATTGTAGAATGATGTAATTATATGCTTACTTTGGATATTCCCCTTACTCAAAAGAATTCTGAATCTTTCAAAGTGTATTTCAATTAACTTTTTTCTCAGCATAATCTTCCAAAGTAAAGTAAGCAGGTTTTGAGGCATTTTGTTGAAAAATTTTCCTGTTCAAAAATATTTCCCCATTCCCCATTCTGAAATTAGATAATGGTAACCTTATAAATCTATTTTTTTTAAATCATAGAATTATCTGCTTTAAATGGCAGTTTTATAGAACATGATGCAATAAAATTAAATTTGTTGATGATGTAATTCAGAAAAAAAAATCCATCACCATGCCAAAACTGGTTCAGTTCAGTTCAGTCACTCAATCGTGTCCAATTTTTTGTGACCCCATGGTCTGCAGCATGCCAGGCCTCCCTGTCCATCACCAACCCCCAGAGCTTGCTCAAACTCATGTTGATCAAGTCGGTGATGCCATCTAATGATCTCATCCTCTGTCATCCCTTTCTTCTCCCCCCTTCAATCTTTCTTCAATCTTCAAGCATCAGGGTCTTTTCAAATGAGTCAGTTCTTCGCATCAGGTGGCCAAAGTATTGGAGTTTCAGCTTCAGCATAAGTCCTTCCAATGAATATTCAAGACTGATTTCCTTTAGAATGGACTTGTTGGATCTCTTTGCAATCCAAGGGATTCTCAAGAGTCTTCTGCAACACCACAGTTCAAAAGCATCAAATCTCCAGCACTCAGATTTCTTTATAGTTAGCTCTTATCCATACATGACTACTGGAAAAACCAAAGTATTGATTAGACGGACCTTTGTTGGCAAAGCAATGTCTCTGCTTTTTAATATATTGTCTACAATCAGCAAAAACAAGACCAGGAGCTGACTGTGGCTCAGACCATGAACTCTGTATTGCCAAATTCAGACTTAAATTGAAGAAAGTACGGAAAACAACTAGACCATTCAGGTATGACCTAAATCAAATCCCTTATGATTATACAGTGGAAGTGAGAAAGAGATTTAAGGGCCTAGATCTGATAGAGTGCCTGATGAACTATGGAATGAGGTTCGTGACATTGTACAGGAGACAGGGACCAAGACCATCCCTATGGAAAAGAAATGCAAACAAGCAAAATGGCTGTCTGGGAAGGCCTTACAAATAGCTGTGAAAAGAAGAGAAGCGAAAAGCAAAGGAGAAAAGGAAAGATATAAACATCTGAATGCAGAGTTCCAAAGAATAGCAAGAAGAGATAAGAAAGCCTTCTTCAGTGATCAATGCAAAGAAATAGAGGAAAATAACAGAATGGGAAAGACTAGGGATCTCTTCAAGAAAATCAGAGACACCAAAGGAACATTTCATATAAAGATGGGCTCGATAAAGGACAGAAATGGTATGGACCTAACAGAAGCACAAGATATTAAAAAGAGGTGGCAAGAATACACAGAAGAACTGTACAAAAAAGAGCTTCACGACCCAGATGATCATGATGGTGTGATCACTGACCTAGAGCTAGACATCCTGGAGTGTGAAGTCAAGTGGGCCTTAGAAAGCACCACTATGAACAAAGCTAGTGGAGGTGATGGAATTCCAGTGGAGCTATTCCAAATCCTGAAAGATGATGCTGTGAAAGTGCTGCACTCAATATGCCAGCAAATTTGGAAAACTCAGCAGTGGCCACAGGACTGTAAAAGGTCAGTTTTCATCCCAATCCCAAAGAAAGGCAATGCCAAAGAGTGCTCAAACTACCGCACAATTGCACTCATTTCACACGCTAGTAAAGTAATGCTCAAAATTCTCCAAGCCAGGCTTCAGCAATATGTGAACCGTGAACTTCCTGATGTTCAAGCTGGATTTAGAAAAGGCAGAGGAACCAGAGATCAATTGCCAACATCCTCTGGATCATGGAAAAAGCAAGAAAGTTCCAGAAAAACACCTATTTCTGCTTTATTGAGTATGCCAAAGCCTTTGACTGTGTAGATAACAATGAACTGTGGAGAATTCTGAGAGAGATGGGAATACCAGACCACCTGATCTGCCTCTTGAGAAATCTGTATGCAGGTCAGGAAGCAACAGTTAGAACTGGTCATGGAACAACAGACTGGTTCCAAATAGGAAAAGGAGTACATAAAGTCTGTATATTGTCACCATGTTTATTTAACTTATATGCAGAGTACATCATGAGAAATGCTGGACTGGAAGAAACACAAGTTGGAATCAAGATTGCTGGAAGAAATATCAATAACCTCAGGTATGCAGATGATACCACCCTTATGGCAGAAAGTGAAGAGGAACTCAAAAGCCTCTTGATGAAAGTGAAAGTGGAGAGTGAAAAGGTTGGCTTAAAGCTCAACATTCAGAAAACAAAGATCATAGCATCTGGTCCAATCACTTCATGGGAAATAGATGGAGAAACAGTGGAAACAGTGTCAGACTTTGTTTTTCTGGGCTCCAAAATCACTGCAGATGGTGACTGCAGCCATGAAATTAAAAGACATTTACTCCTTGGAAGGAAAGTTATGACCAACCTAGATAGCATATTCAAAAGCAGAGACATCACTTTGCCAACAAAGGTTCGCCTAGTCAAGGCTATGGTCTTTCCTGTTGTCATATATGGATTTGAGAGCTGGACTGTGAAGAAGGCTGAGAACAGAAGAATTGATGCTTTTGAACTGTGGTGTTGTAGAAGACTCTTGAGAGTCCTTTGGACTGCAAGGAGATCCAACCGGTCCATTCTGAAGGAGATCAGCCCTGGGATTTCTTTGGAAGGAATGATGCTAAAGCTGAAACTCCAGTATTTTGGCCACCTCATGGAAAGAGTTGACTCATTGGAGAAGACTCTGATGCTGGGAGGGATTGGGGGCAGGAGGAGAAGGGGACGACAGAGGATGAGATGGCTGGATGGCATCACTGACTCGATGGATGTGGGTCTGAATGACCTCCGGGAGTTGGTGATGGATAGGGAGGCCTGGTGTGCTGCAGTTCATGGGGTCGCAAAGAATCAGACACGACTGAGTGACTGATCTGATCTAATCTGATCTAGTTGACCATAACTCTGTGTCTTTTAATTTCATGACTGCAGTCACCATCTGCAGTGATTTTCAGATCAGATCAATCGTTCAGTCATGTCCGACTTTTTGCGATCCCATGAATCGCAGCACGCCAGGCCTCCTTGTCCATCACCAACTCCCAGAGTTCACTGAGACTCACATCCATCTAGTCAGTGATGCCATCCAGCCATCTCATCCTCTGTCGTCCCCTTCTCCTCTGCCCCCAATCCCTCCCAGTATCAGAGTCTTCTCCAATGAGTCAACTCTTCCATGAGGTGGCCAAAGTACTGGAGTTTCAGCTTTAGCATCCTTCCTTCCAAAGAAATCCCAGGGCTGATCTCCTTCACAATGGACTGGTTGGATCTCCTTGCAGTCCAAGGGACTCTCAAGAGTCTTCTCCAACACCACAGTTCAAAAGCATCAATTCTTTGGTGCTCAGCCTCCTTCACAGTCCAGCTACATGACCACAGGAAAAACCATAGCCTTGACTAGACAAACGTTTTTTGGTAAAGTAATGTCTCTGCTTTTGAATATGTGATCTAGGTTGGTCATACCTTTCCTTCCAAGGAGTAAGCGTCTTTTAATCTCATGGCTGCAGTCACCATCTGTAGTGATTTTGGAGCCCAGAAAAATAAAGTCTGACACTGTTTCCACTGTTTCCCCATCTATTTCCCATGAAGTGATGGGACCGGATGCCATGATCTTTGTTTTCTGAATGTTGAGCTTTAAGCCAACGTTTTCACTCTCCACTTTCACTTCCATCAAGAGGCTCTTCAGTTCCTCTTCACTTTCTGCCATAAGGATGGTGTCATCTGCGTATCTGAGGTTATTGATATTTCTCCCAACAATCTTGATTCCAACTTGTGTTTCTTCCAGTCCAGCGTTTCTCATGATGCACTCTGCATATAAGTTAAATAAACAGGGTGACAATATACAGCCTTGACGAACTCCTTTTCCTGTTTGGAACCAGTCTGTTGTTGCATGTCCAGTTCTAGCTGTTGCTTCCTGACCTGCATAGAGGCAGATCAGGTGGTCTAGTATTCCCATCTCTTTCAGAATTTTCCACAGTTTATTGTTAGCAGTGATTTTGGAGCCCCCCCAAAATAAAGTCTATCACTGTTTCCATTGGTTCCCCATCTATTTACCATGAAGTGATGGGATCAGATGCCATGATCTTAGTTTTCTGAATGTTCAGTTTTAAGCCAACTTTTTCACTTTCCTTTTCCTTTTCATCAAAATGCTCCTTAGTTCTTCTTCGCTTTCTGACATAAGTGTGGTGTCATCTGCATATCTGAGGTTATTGAAATTTCTCCTGGCAATCTTGATTCATCTAGCCCAACATTGCTCATGATGTCCTCTGCATATAGGTTAAATATTTGCAGCATTACATGAAAATATATTATTGGCAGCTCATTCTTGTAGTTATCAGGAACTTGTGGAGAGAAAATATGATGGAAATGTATATGTTCTTTTCAATATGGACAGTTGATGAGGGGACGATATAGTAGTGAGAAGGTGGGCAATGGTCAAAGAATAAACTATGTCTTTCTAGGTCCTGAACACTAGAAGGTAGCATTAATGTTTGGGATCTACGGTAAGAGTAATAGGGGATCAGATAGTGGAGCAGGAAGAAGAAAGAAGGAAGAGGAGTATAAAAAAGGACAGAAGTCTTTGATGGATAGGGAAGTACTTAAGCCACACTTCCCCCTCTTATAACTACCACAGAGTGTATCTAGCCTGTTATTCATCCTAGAACCCTGGACTTCCCATGAAAATTGATGTCAAAGGCAAATCTTAGAAGAAAATTAAATTATTAATGGTCCTTGAAACAAAATGGACTTTTTATTTCTCTGACAACATGCTTGTTCTCCTTTGCTTGTTAACTGCTGATTACATAGCTTATAGTTCCCTTTGTTCTCTGAGTGGTACATTAACTTTTTGAATATTTACCATATCACAGGATGGCAGAATGGGTTTTCTATATGAGGTGTGATGGTACATCAGTTACACAGGCAACCACGGATTAAGCCTTTCACTAAGTCAGACTCTATTGCAAATGAAGACACAAGAACACAATAAAAAATAATTTTTTAGAAATAATATTTACTAATCTTCAAAAAGAGCTTCACTGGTGTCTCAGACGGTGAATAATCTGACTGAAATGCAGGAGACTTGGGCTCAATCCCTGGGTTGGAAAGATTTCCTGGAGGAGGAAATGCAACCTACTCTAGTATTCTTTGGAGAAGGCAATGGCACCCTACTCCAGTACTCTTGCCTGGAAAATCCCATGAATGGAGGAGCCTGGTGGGCTGCAGTTCATGGGGTCCCTGAGGGTCAGACACGACTGAGCGACTTCACTTTCATTTTTCACTTTCATGCATTGGAGAAGGAAATGTCAACCCACTCCAGAATTCTTGCCTGGAGAATCCCAGGGATGGGAGAGCCTGGTGGGCTGCCATCTCTGGGGTTGCACAGAGTCGGACATGACTGAAGCAACTTAGCAGCAGCAGCAGCTAGTATTCTTGCCTGGAGAATTCCATGGACAGAGGAGTCGGACAAGCTATAGTCCATGAAGTTGCAAAGAGTCGGACATGACTGAGGGATTAACATACATGTGCATAGAGAATTTAGATGACGTGCTACTCTCTTATCAAAATATTTTGGGAAAAATTTTCCCGACCACCATCTTTACCCATGTGAATAACTGCCTATGTGCCATGATAGATAAGGGAGTTAGCTATTACCAAAAGGGATCAATTATATTACATAAATTCAACATTTATGGTTGGGTACTGAGATAGGATTGTTCTAATAAAAACAGTTAAAGTTTATTGAGCACTTACTGTGTACAAAGTTTGTAAGCATTTTACCCATGTAACTCAAAGTTTTACCACAATCATATAAGATAAATACTCTTAATAGCTCCACTTACAAAATGAAGAAACTAAGGAACCAGCCTGGTTGTAGCACCATAAAATGAAGTATAGAAAGATCCCAAACTTAGTAAAATTCAAGAAGGCAAGAGGGTTTGGTAAGTTACTTCCCTCTCAGGAATTTCTCTTTCCAATGTTAAAAGCTGGAGGTCATGGGTTTTGTCTCATTATGTCAGTTCTGCAGTACAGTATCCTGAATGAGTGAGTGAGTGAAGTCGCTCAGTCAGGTCTGACTCTTTACAACCCCATGGACTGTAGCCTAACCAGGTTCCTCTGTCCATGGGATTTTCCAGGTAAAAATACTGGAGTGGGTTGCCATTTCCTTATCCAACAGTATCCTGAATACCTGATCCAAATCCCCTTGGATCTTCATGATTCTGTATGAATTTTGTGGATTTAGATCTAGAATCTCTCAGACTAAAATAAAGTGAGTGCTGATTCTTTGCTCTCCTTACCCCAAAACCATGGCAAGGACTTCTGATTTTATCAGATTGAGATGCAAACCATTTGAGTATTTTGAGCAGAGAACTGTCATGATTTAATTTTTACTTTCACAGATTACTCTGGCTGATATGTAGAAAACAAGACTGGGATGAGGGTAAGGATTGAAACAACTATTTGAAAGCCATTGAAATAGTTTAAGTGATGTGCTTTCCTGGTGGTTCAGTGGTAAAGAATTTGCCTGCCAATGCAAGAGACCCAGGTTCCCCCTTTGGTCTGGGAAGATCCCACAAGCCAAGGAACAACTAAGCACATATGTCTCAACTATTGAGTCTGTGCTCTAGAGTCCGTGTGGTGCAACTAGTGAAGCCCACACACTCTAGAGCTTGTGCTCCATCACTAGAGAAGTTGCCACAATAAGAAGCCCACACATCACAACTAGAAGGTATCCTCCACTTGCCACAACTAGAGCAAAGCCAGCACAGCAACAAAGACCCAGCATAGCCAAAATTAAATTAGTTAATTAATTAAAAAAAAGAAATAGTCCAAGTGAGAAGTAATGATGGTCTAGATTAGGAGATGGTAGAGGAGTTAATGAGAGATAGATGTTTAAAATATATTAGTCTATAATTTAGAGAATAAGTACCTTATTTTTTTACCCTTCCTCCCAGAAAGTTCGCAGGCAAAGACTTAATTCATATCAAGCTATGAATTTTGCTGAAAATTTTATACACTCTCCTTTTCAGTCCAGTTGCTCAGTCACATCCAACTCTTTGAGACCCCATGGACTGCAGCATGCCAGGCCTCCCTGTCCATCACCAACTCCCAGAGCTTGCTCAAACTCATGCCCATTGAGTCGGTGATGCCATCCAACCATCTCATTCTCTGTCATCCCCTTCCCCTCTCACCTTCAATCTTTCCTAGCATCAGGGTCTTTTCAAAAGAGTTAGCTCTTTGCATCACGTAGCCAAAGTATTGGAGTTTCAGCTTCAGCATCAGTCCTTCCAATGAACACCCAGGACTGATTTCCTTTAGGATGGACTGGTTGGATCTCCTTGCAGTCCAAGAGACTCTCAAGAGTCTTCTCCAACACCATAGTTCAAAAGCATCAATCCTTCGGTGCTCAGCTTTCTTTATAGTCCAACTCTCACATCCATACATGACTATTGGAAAAATCATATTCTTGACTAGATGGACATTTTTTGCAAAGCAATGTCTTTGCTTTTTAATATGCTGTCTAGGTTGGTCATAACTTTCCTTCCAAGGAGTGTGTTTTAATTTCATGGCTGCAATCAGCATCTGCAGTGATTTTGGAGCCCCCCCAAATAAAGTCTGACACTGTTTCCCCATCTATTTACCATGAAGTGATGGGACCAGATGCCATGATCTTCGTTTTCTGAAAGTTGAGCTTTAAGCCAAATTTTTCACTCTCATTTTCACTTTCATCAAGAGGCTCTTTAGTTCGTTTTTGCTTACTTCCATAAGGGTGGTGTCATCTGCATAATCTAAGGTTATTGATATTTCTCCTGGCAATCTTGATTCTAGCTTGTGCTTCATCCAGTCCAGCATTTCTCATGATGTCCTCTGCATATAAGTTAAATAAGCAGGGTGACAATATACAGCCTTGACATACTCCATTCCCTATTTGGAACCAGTCTGTTGTTCCATGTTCAGTTCTAACTGTTGCTTCCTGACCTGCATACAGATTTCTCAAGAGGCAGATCAGGTGGTCTGGTATTCCCATCTCTTTCAGAATTTCCTACAGTTTATTGTGATCCACACAGTCAAAGGCTTTGGCGTAATCCATAAAGCAAAGATAGATGTTTTTCTGGAACTCTCTTGCTTTTTCCATGATCCGGCTGATGTTGGCAATTTGATGTCTGGTTCCTTTGCCTTTTCTAAATCCAGCTTGAACATCTGGAGGTTCACAGTTCATGTATTGTTGAGGCCTGGCTTGGAGTATTTTGAGCAGTCTCCTTTCAGAGGTTGTTTAATTTTAATAAGGGACAAAATGCTATGCCATTTTCTGGTGGAAAAATTTCAGGGATTCATATTTTTTCAATTTGGGATGAACAAAAGGCACTTAAGTGCTGCTTGAGTTGTACCCTGTAAGTATGTATTTATAATACTTTATAGTCAGTCCTTATGATAATCTCAGTGGTCATGAAGCAGACATCTTTATAGAAATGCCAATGAGCTATGTGATATTTCACCACTTTGCAAGGAAATTTCTTGAATTAAATATATTCTTAGATTAAACAGAGATTTGGTGTAACTGTGCTTAAAATAAACTGACTTTTGCTCAATAAATAACACTAGTGTTTTAATGTTGCTGAAGAGAGAGAGAGAGGTAATTAATATCTTTTTGGGCTGAAGCTTTAACAGGAAATAAAGACACAAGAATTACAACACCAGGTCACTAAAAGGTTCTGGTTCAAGATGGTGGAGTAGAAGGACATGTGCTCATCTTCTGCAAGAACATCAAGATCACAACTAGCCATTGAACAACCATCAACAGGTGGATGCTGGAACCCACCAAAAAAAGATATCCCACATCCAAAGACAAAGAAAAAGCCCCAGTGAATGGTAGGAGGGGCACAATCATGACAAAATCAAATTCCATACTGGCCAAGTGTGACTCACAAGCTAAAGGAAAATAATATCAAAGAAGTTCTCCCAATATTGTAAAGGTTCTGAACCCCATGTCAGGTTTCCCAGCCTGTGGATCTGACAAAGAGACTGGGAATCCCCAGGGAAGCTGACCCTGAAGGCTAGAGGGATTTGATTACAAGACTTTCACATGACTAGGGAAATAGAAACTCTAGTCTTGAAGGGTACAAACAAAATCTTGCATGCACCAAGTTTCAGAGGAAAGGAACAGTGACCCCAGTTTTGGTTCAACCAAAACCACCTGCTAGTGTTGGAGGGTCTCCTGTGGAGGCATGAGTCAGCAAGGGCTCACCATGGGGATGGGAGCACTGGCAGCAGCAGTCTGGGAAGGTCGTCTTTGGTGTAAACCTTCTTGAAGGTCACCATTAACCTTACCATAGAATCCAAAGAACCAAGGACTGGGTTGCCTCATTCCAAAAAAACTACTTCTAAAACAAAAACAACATTACAGAAAGTTAAAGAAAGAAAGTGAAAGAAAGAAAGTGAAAGAAAGAAAGTGAAAGAAAGAAAGTGAAGTCACTCAGTCGTGTCCGACTCTTTGCGACCCCATAGACTGTCGCCTACCAGGCTTCTCCATCCATGGGATTCTCCAGGCAATAATACTGGAGTGGGTTGCCATTTCCTTCTCCAGGGGGTCTTCCTGACCCAGGGATTGAACCCGGGTCTTCAGCATTGTAGGCAGACACTTTACCGTCTGAGCCACCAACAGAAAGTTAATCAGCATGAAAAAGCAGAAAATTATGCCCCAGATGAAAGGAGGAGGTATAACCCAGAAAAACAAGTAAATGAAGTGGAGATAGGCCTCCTCCAAAAAAAAAAGAATTCAGAATAATAATAGTGAAGATGATTCAGGATCTTGGAAAAAAGAATGGAGGCAAAGATTGAGAAGATGCAAGAAATGTTTACCAAAGACCTAGAAGAACTAAAGAACAAATAGATGAATAATACACTAGAAGGAATCAATAGCAGAATAACTGAGGCTGAAGAACAGATAAATGACCTGGAATGGTGGAAATCACTGCCACAGAACAAAATATAGAGAAAAGAATGGAAAGAAATAAAGATAGCCTTAGAGACTGCTGGGACAATATTAAACACACCCACATTTGCATTATGGGGATCCCAGAAGGGAAAGAAAAGACCTAAGAAAATATTTGAAAAGATAATATTTGAAAACTTCCCTAGCATGGGAAAGGAAATAATCAGCTAAGTCCAGGAAGCATAGAGATTCCCAGGCAGGATGAACCCAGGGAGGAATACACCAAGACACATAGTAATCAAACTGACAAAAATTAAAGACAGAGATAAAATATTAAAACCAACAAGGGAAAAGTGACAAATAACATACAAGGGAAATCCCATAAGGCTATCAGCTGATATCACAACAAGAACTTTACAAGCCAGAAGGGAATGGCATGATATATTTAAAGTGATGAAATGGAAGAACCTACAACCAAGAATACTTTACCCAGCAAAACTCTCCTTCAGATGTGATGAAGAAATCAAAAGTTTTCCAGACAAGCAAAAGTTAAGAGAATTTAGCACCACCAAACCAGCCTTACAACATATGCTTAAGAAACTTCTCTAGGCAGAAAACAAGAGGAGGAAAAGACCTACCTATAGAACATAAACACAGAACAAGTAAGAAAATGATGATAGGGTCATACATATTGATAATTACCTTAAAAGTAAATGGATTAAATGCATAAACCAAAAGATAGAGTGTCAGTTGAGCAGATAAAAACATATGCATGTATGCGCTTCTACTCACATCACTTTGCTTGACCCACCCCCCCCAAGTTGTATGTAATTGTTTTATTTTGTTAGACTATTCATGTTCCCATTGTGGCTTGCAATTGTAATTATCTTTTATTTTTGTCTGGTTATTGATGGCGAAAACTGATAAGTCTCTTTCACTATGGTAATTATGTAAATATTATTTAATACCATTGTATCATGATTGGTCAATTGAAAAATAGAATTCAATGTCACCAAAAACACCATTTAGTAGGAAAATCTGTGATCATTTTTTAAAATCCAGAAGCATATCAGAATTATCTTGGAATTTTTCAAAGAATGCAAATGCCCAAGTATTGCTTCTTTTTTTTTTTTGCCAGAGCTCCAGATATGTTTCTAATGAGCAGTCATGTTTAAAAACAACTGGACTATATGAAGATCTTTCATTTTTATCTAGCTTGTTTCACTTTTTCTATTTCATATTCAGTGCTCCCATTTCATTTAGTTTATGGTTTCCCATTTCTCCATCTCATTTTTTTTAATGTTCTTTCTCAAGCCTTATCAAGTGTAGTAGAAAAGCTCTTGTATACATATATAAAAATAATATGCATAATATATATTTTAGAAAACTTATGAATTTTTGCCTAACTAAAAAATTTATGACATTTTGATTCCACTTGTTTGACTTAGTATAAATAGAATTCTAGATTTCTAATTTTAAAAATCAGATATACAACAAGTATCAGAGGTTTACTGCATAGCACAGGGGACTATAGTCAGTATCTTGTAATAACCTATAACAGAAAATGGTTTCAAAAATAATACATGTGTATATGTATAACTGAATCACACAAAAAATAAGTCTACTTTTTGAAATTTAGTAATGTTTATCTTTTTGTCAGTTTTTCTAAATGTCTTATGGACATCTAATAACAATGTATGAGATACGAATTTCAAATATATTTGTGTAGGATATAAGATTAATATAAATTAAAATATATAGAACTCTATTATATTTAAATTATTAATGACATCATTTAAGATGCTCCTATTCTTATTTTTTATACACTTGATAAAATATTCTCAGAGAAATGTTAATATTTCTCACTATGATTATATATTTATATATATTTTCCTTTATATTTCTTCTGATTTTTGATTTATGTATCTTTGTTTCTTTGTCATTAAGTGTCTAATGGATTATGATGTCTATCTTCTTTGTGAATTGTTTTACCATTAAAAATATTCATCTTTGTTTCATTTTAAAATAAATACATACATTTTAAAAATAACAACACCATAGAATATGTAAGAAAAATACAACATATTAACAATGCTTTAAAGTCAGTCTTTTTAGGTGCATAAAACACAA
Organism: Tragelaphus eurycerus; assembly: GCA_935064755.1. Lineage (NCBI taxonomy): Eukaryota > Metazoa > Chordata > Mammalia > Artiodactyla > Bovidae > Tragelaphus > Tragelaphus eurycerus. The sequence continues at coordinate 175,058 of CAKXYN010000057.1, read as the reverse complement.
GTTTTCTTTGTAAAGTACACTTAAAGTTAATCATATTTCTCAATAGCTGAATTAAATTTCTTTAACTGGATTTATAGGTGGAAAAAAGGAAATTTTCCCCCAAATCATTCAACAGAAAACATTGCTGAAACCACTCATTTTATTTTTGTGTTATTGTTTGTTGGTTCCAAATGTCCTTCAAAATAAAAACCTTTATCTTATTATATCTTACACTAAATTTAGAATGCTGTATTTAACATATTTAACAAAGGTCCATCTAGTCAAGACTATGGTTTTTTCAGTTGTCATGTATGGATGTGAGAGTTGGACTATAAAGAAAGCTGAGCATAGAAGAATTGATGCTTTTGAACTGTGGTGTTGGAGGAGATTCTTGAGAGTCCCTTGGACTGCAAAGAGATCCAACCAGTCCGTCCTAAAGGAGATCAATCCTGGGTGTTCATTGGTAGGACTGATGTTGAAGCTGAAACTCCAATATTTTGGCCACCTAATGCAAAGAGCTGACTCATTGGAAAAGACCCTGATGCTGGGAAAGATTGAAAGCAGTAGAAGGGGACGACAGAGGGTGGGATAGTTGGATGGCATCACTGACTCAATGGACATGGGTTTGGTTGAACTCTGAGGGTTGGTGATGGACAGGGCGGCCTGGCATGCTGCGGTTCAGAGTTATAAAGAGTCGGACACGACTGAGTGACTAAACTGACTGACTGACTGAAGATATAGTACTTTACAAAATATACTCACACATGTGCTATATTTATCTAGTTGATTTCTACAACAACCTTTTAGAGTAAGTGTTATTAATATCCCCATTCTGCAGCTGAGGAAATTTGAGACTTAAAAATGTTAAATGATATACCTAAGATAACATAATTAATTGAAGACTCTTACCTAATTCTTCAGATTCTATAGTGTGTGCATCTTTGCATGTTTCTCCTCCCAACCTACAATACTGACACAACTTTGAAACATTTTCCTTTACTTTGAAACAGTAACTTTTCTATCAATACAGGCTTTTTCAAGAAAAACATACTGTACCTGCCAAGGGTGAAAAGATAATCAAATGCTTTGTATGAACCTGAGAGAGAAAGGGACAAATTTGTCTGTGTATGTCATTTGTCTCTCTTTCTCCACCTTTTCCACCTCCATCTACAAATCCTATTCCATATTTCTATTCTGAGTATATTTCAATTTTTCTGCTTGAAAGTCCTTTAAATTCTAATGTCTGGTTCATCTCATGGTTGACCTCTACTGATATTCTTCCTGTTCAGAATAGTTCAGATTTTCCTAGATTTTTTGGTAAATCAAGTAATTTTGGATTATATACTAGACATTGTGGATGTTATGTTATAGAAATATGGATTCCATTATATTTCTTTGAAGCATGTTGAGCATTCTTTTTTAGCACATAGTCAATTTAACTTTGCAAACATCTCACCTGCGGTGGGTGGCAACTCATATATCTTTCTTTTAAAAGTCTGAAGACACCATAAAACAGAGTACCAAATGTATCATTATGCAGATCAGATCAGATCAGATCAGTCGCTCAGTCGTGTCCAACTCTTTGCGACCCCATGAATCGCAGCACGCTAGGCCTCCCTGTCCATCACCAGCTCCCGGAGGTCACTCAGACTCACATCCATCGAGTCAGTGATGCCATCCAGCCATCTCATCCTCTGTCGTCCCCTTCTCCTCCTGCCCCCAATCCCTCCCAGCATCAGAGTCTTCTCCAATGAGCCAACTCTTCGCATGAGGTGGCCAAAATACTGGAGTTTCAGCTTTAACATCATTCCTTCCAAAGTAATCCCAGGGCTGATCTCCTTCAGAATGGACTGGTTGGATCTCCTTGCAGTCCAAGGGACTCTCAAGAGTCTTCTCCAACACCACAGTTCAAAAGCATCAATTCTTCGGCGCTCAGCCTTCTTCACAGTCCAGCTCTCACATCCATACGTGACCACAGCAAAGACCATAGCCTTGACTAGGCGAACCTTTGTTGGCAAGGTAATGTCTCTGCTTTTGAATATGCTATCTAGGTCGGTCATAACTTTCCTTCCAAGGAGTAAGTGTCTTTTAATTTCATGGCTGCAGTCACCATTATTAGGCTGCTATATTAGAATGTAAAGATCATGTAATCCCTGCCTAGAGCAAAAAAAGAACATCCCTGAAATTATAGAGTTAATTTGAATATTATATCTGCTGCTGCTGTTTAGTCACTCAGTTATGTACGACTCTTTGCGACCACATGGACTGCGCTAGGCCTCCTTGTCCTTTAGTATCTCTTGGATCCTGCTCATGGAGAAGGCAATGGCACCCCACTCCAGTACTCTTGCCTGGAAAATCCCATGGATGGAGGAGCCTGATAGGCTGCAGTCCATGCGGTCGCTAAGAGTCGGACACGACTGATCAGGAGCCTGCTCAAACTCCTGTCCACTGAGTTGGTGATGACATCCAATCATCTCATCCTCTGTAACCCCCTTCTCCTCCTGCCTTCAGTCTTTTCTAGCATCAGGATCTTTTCCAATGAGTCAGCTCTTCACATCAGGTGGCCAAAATATTCAGCTTCAGCATCCATACATGACTACTGAAAAAAACCATACCTTTGACCATATAGACCTTTTTTGGGAAAGTAATGTCTCTGCTTTTTTAATTTTTATTTTATTTATTTTAATTGGAGGTTAATTACTTTACAATATTGTATTGGTTTTGCCATACATTAACATGAATCCGCCACAGGTATACACATGTTCCCTATCCTGAACCCTCCTCCCTCCTCCCTCCCTGTACAATCTCTCTGGGTCATCCCAGTGCTGCTGTTTTAATATGCTGTCTAGGTTTGTCATAGCTTTTCTTCCAAGGAGCACAAGTCTTTTAATTTGATGGCTGCAGTCGCCACCTGTAGTGATTTTGGAGCCCAAGAAAAGAAAGCCTGTCACTGTTTCCATTGCTTCCCCATCTACTTGCCATGAAGTGATGGGATCAGATGCCATGATCTTCATTTTGTGAATGTTGAGTTTTAAGCCAGCTTTTTCACTCTTGTCTTTCTACCCTCCTAATATCTGCTGAGGAGTCTGCAATAGATTTATATTGCTTTGCATTTAGTTTAAATCCTCAATCATCTAAGATTTCTATAAAGGCAATCAATATTGAAGAAAATGGCTTAAAAAGAGAATGAATGTACAACACTGATTTTCTAGAAAACACAAACTTAAGTTTCCTAATTTTGCAATTTTTAAAAATAATTTCAAAAACTTGAAAACAGTCTCATCAGAAATATCTGCCTTCTGTTTGTTGTTGCAGTGTGTATGTCTAGGCTAAAACGTCATCACTCTGCTGTCACATATATTTGAGTTTGCGCTTCCCAGGTGGCTCAGTGGGTAAAATCCCTGCCTGCAATGCAGAAGACGCCAGATATATGGGTTTGATTCCTGGGTCAGGAAGATACCCCAGAGAAGGGCATGGCAACCCACTCCAATATTCTTACCTGGAGAACCCCAGGGACAGAGGAGTCTGGCAGGCTACAGTCCATCAGTAGCAAAGAGTCAGAGAGGACTGAAGTGACTGAGCACAGCACAGCACATATTTGAGTTTATACATTGGTGTAGGTATGTGACTTTAGCAGTCATCTGGCTTATCTGAGCCTTGGTTTTCTTTTCTGTAAACTGAGTAAGCTGAAATCAAGATTGCCAGGAAAATATCAATAACCTCAGATATGCAAATGACACTACCCCTATGGCAGAAGGTGAAGAGGAACTAAAGAGCCACTTATGTAGGTAAAAGAAGTGAGTGGAAAAGATGGCTTAAATCTTTTTTTTTTTTATTTGCAATATGCAAGTTTTAATTTGAATATGCAAATGTTCACTTTTCTTCTCTACGCTGTGCTAAGTCACTTCAGTCGTGTCCGACTCTGTGTGACCCCATAGACGGCAGCCCACCAGGCTTCCCCGTCCCTGGGATTCTCCAGGCAAGAACACTGGAGTGGATTGCGGTTTCCTTCTCCAATGCATGAAAGTGAAAAGAGAAAGTGAAGTCGCTCAGTCGAGTCTGACTCTTAGCGACCCCATGGACTGCAGCCTACCAGGCTCCTCCATCTGTGGGATTTTCCAGGCAAGAGTACTGGAGTGGGGTGCCATTGCCTTCTCCGTTTTCTTCTCTAGCTGATTTCAATTTTTTACAATTTAATTTATTTTTTTATTGAAGGATAATTGCTTTACAGAATTTTGCTATTTTCTGTCAAACCTCAACATGAATCAGCCACAAGTATACATATATCCCCTTCCTTTTGGAACTCAAAAAACAAAGATCATGGCATCCGGTCCTATCACTTCATGGCAAATAGATGGAAAAACAATTGAAACAGTGAGAGATGTTATTTTCCTGGGCTACAAAATCACTGCAGATGGTGACTTCAGCCATGAAATTAAAAGACCCTTGCTCCTTGGAAGAAAAACTATGACAAACCTAGACAGCATATTAAAAAGCAGAGACATTACTTTCCCAACAAAGGTCCATCTAGTCATGTGTGAATGTGAGTTGGACCATAAAGAAGGGTGAGTCCCAAAGAATTGATGCTCTTCAACTGTGGTGTTTGAGAAGATTCTTGAAAGTTCTTTGGACTGCAAGGTGATCAAACCAGTCAATCCCAGAGGAAATCAATTCTGAATATTCATTGGAAGGACTGATGTTGAAGCTGAAGCTACAATACTTTGGCCACCTGATGTGAAAAATTGACTCATTGGAAAAGACCCTGATGCTAGGAAAGATTGAAGGCAGGAGAAGGGGATGACAGAGGATGAGCTGCTTGGATGGCATCACTGGCTCAGTGGACATGAGTTTGAGCAAACTCCAGGAGATGGCAAAAGACAGGGAAGCTTGGTGTGCTACAATCCATGGGGTAACAAAGAGTCAGACACGACTGAGTGACTAAAGAACAAAACTCAGCATAATATGACTTACCTCATAAGGTTATGAGGTTTAATGAGGTAATTTTATAAAAATGACAACATAATACATAATGTACAGTGGTCATTTAATAAATATTTATCTCATTTCCCTGCTCTCCTTCTCAAGAAAGAAAAGATTAAGACACCTGAATGCCTCTTTCAAAACTCACAGGTAAAGAATTTTGGTTCTGTTATCCGGTGTCATGTTCCTGTCACCTGCACAAAGACAAGAGTATCCAAGTACATGGCAACAGCTTAATATAGAACTAAAGACTCCAGCCTTTAGTGATAATGAAAATGATGATGATCATCATCACAGATGAGGTATGTTATTAAGGTCTCACATTTTAAAACTCTGTCTTTAGATATTATGGTATGTCAATCTCTTAGCACAATGCCTGATGCACGTTAAGTGCTATTCAAATAATAGTTTGCTGTACTTATTTAGTGCCCACTAAAGAGCCTCTTCATGCATGTCATGAAAAGGAAACAAAATCTATCTTTAAACAATTAGCTAGAGACACTAAGTATTTATCCATTTGATGAGAAAGATTACATTTTTAAGGGACTATTGCCCATTTACTAGTGGAGGAGCAGCACTGTTCCTGGATAAGAACTGCATCTCTAATTCCAGGAGTGGACAGAGAACTTACAACTAGATTGCTCAGCTTTTGCGAAGCAAGTTAGTTCAGTAAAGCTTCTGGATAGTGTTCAGTCCTTAACGCAATGAGATGAGTACTCCATCCTTCACAAACTTCACTGCTTGCTGCTAGGGGATAGCCACCTGAGCAGTGCAGGGGAGGGGCAGGAATTAAAGAGGAGGAGGAGGAGTGGTGAGGTAGAGAAGATTCCACACCACAGAATTTCTCCTAGGGAGTCCTGAGTTTGGAAGCTGCTAGAGAAGAAGGGCAGGGTCTTAAGAGCTTGATTGGACAACAAAAGATGTAAGCAAGAGTATACATGGAGCAAGAACAGGGGAAAGGGGCTGAGCCAGTAGGATGGCAGAAAGCCCACACTTCCTCAAAACCTCAGAGAATTCTACAACCTACAAACACCTGGTATAAATTGGTTTTTTGCAGAAAAAAGTGAAGGGAGAAGGGCCAGGAGACCCCAGCTAACATCTGATTTGCTACTGAAAGCCTCATCTCACGCTCCTGACCTCAAAGGAGCACTCCTGACCTTTGAAGGGGTGGTGACAATGAACAAGAGACAAGGAATTTCATCAGTCTAAGTAGACTCCAGCTTAACCTCTTTGCATCTATCTTATAACTACGTGATCTAAGGGCAGGCCCTCAAATTCTAGACATCTGACTGCCTAGTGACATAGAAGCAAAGTTGTGAAACTGCTGTGAAAAGTATCAGCCCATCTTGGGGAGAAATGAAGTATCATTACATGACTTGCCAAAACAACACTTTGAATTAGCATTGGTGCCATCTGAATTTCTGCCCAGGAAAAACATCTAATCAAGGTGATAGAGCAAAGTGCTTTTCATCTGCTATGATGCTGCTAAACTTAATCAAAAAGCATATGTGAAGTACTTAATTATGGGAGTTGCTGTGCCCATACACAGAACTATGTGCTCCTGGTCTCGCTTTCAGAAGTTTACAATATAGAGAAGTTTGGCCAGGATGGGGTGTGAGATATGAAGGAAGCTGTTAGGTAGTTAGAAGAGGAAAAAGGAGTCCCAAATGGTGGTGGCTAAAAGACTCTGAGCTATAACACTGGTCCACCTTTCAAATCTTTGCTGTGGTGAGACAGAACCGAGGAAATTATACACTCTCCGGACATATCTGGTGCCAAGACTCTGATGTAACCTCACTGAAGCAACCTTGGTTTGGCCCCAGTGAGGCAGAGACCAAGAACAGCAGAAGCCCAACTTGGCAAAAGTTCATATTGTGCAAGCTGAACACCAAGGAAACTCAGTGCAGTGGAAGTGACAGGAAGCCCAGGGTGCTGGAAATCTGGACAGCAAACACAAACTCAGCAGAAAGCTCACACAGCTCAGTCTTAGATTCCAGGAAGTCCTTGCCCCTGTGACTGGAAGGACATATGCCTAACAAAATCTTAATTCCTTTACAATTTCTTTATAATCCTTTACAATTCTTGAAATGTATGGTTAGTTTTTGTGAGCTGGGTGATTTCATATGCTAATCAGTGGGTGGATCATTCCAACAATTGGGGAGTCACCCATTCCTTGGCCTTTGATAGTGCCTTGGAACTGTCATGGGTGTGTCATTTAGCTTGCAGATTGAGAATCAAGGTTTACCTGAATTTACCATTTTAAACCATTTGATTTTGATCAGTTTATGTTATGCCCTTGGGCTATGTCATTCTTTCAAAGTTATGCCCTGTCCTCTTCCCTCTTGCTTCATGCTTTTTTCATGAGCCCCATCTGGGACCACAGTGTTGCCTCTACAATCTTCTGGCAGGACAACCAGAAAATTCCTGTCCCTTGGGAGGGAAATACTGTATAATATACAGTCCTTGTAGAGATTCAGGCCTTCATCTTCCATATTTCCTACAACATGTGTGACAACAGCACCTCTCATTGGATGCACTAGGGCAGGTGACAGGCACACAATGCCTGCTAGAAGTCCATCTGTTGGTGGCATCCCTTCAAGGGCAATTGGGCTACCAGGGACAGTGTTTGCCACTTTGGGAGCTAGCCATGCAGGCCATTTGAGCCCAAACCCTTACCACTCTTCTCCTAAAGCCGCAAACATACCCCCCAGATAGAATCTGTTGCCTCATCATTTTTTTCCTTAAACCCTTATTAACTCCTACAACCACGACCCTGCCCCATCTGTAGTCAACATCGCTCTACCCAGCCTAATACTAAGTACTCTTAACTCCCCTAACAGGACGAGATAACCCTCTCCTTTGTCATTACTTCTAACTACCTAGAATGGGTCTATGACGATGGAATATTTACCATTGGAGACACCCTAAACTACTCTTACGGAGGATTAGGGGAGGAAATCAGTGACTTATATTATTTCAGAGCAATAAGTTCAATTCAGTTCAGTCACTCAGTTGTGTCTGACTTTTTGCAATCCTATGGACTGCAGCATGCCAGGCCTCCCTGTCCATCACCAACTCCTGGAGTTTACTCAAACTCATGCCCATTGAGTTGGTGATGGCATCCAACCATCTCATCCTCTGTCATCCTCTTCTCCTGCCGCCTTCAATCTTTCCCAGCAACAGGGTCTTTTCCAATAAGTCAGCTCTTTGCATCAGGTGGCCAAAGTATTGGAGTTTCAGCTTCAACATCAGTCTTTCCAATGAATATTGGAAAGTACTGATTTCCTTTAGGATGGACTGGTTGGATCTTGTAGTGCAAGGAACTCTCAAGAGTCTTCACCAACACCACAGTTCGAAAGCATGAATCCTTCAGTGCTCATCTTTGTTTATAGTCCAACTCTCTCATCCATATATGATCACTTTGAAAACCATCAGATCAGATCACATCAGTCCCTCAGTCGTGTCTGACTCTTTGCGACTCCATGAACTGCAGCATGCCAGGCCTCCCTATTCATCATCAGCTCTCGGAGGTCACTCAGACTCACATTCATAGAGTCAGTGATGCCATCCAGCCGTCTCATCCTCTGTCGTCCCCTTCTCTTCCTGCCCTCAATCCCTCCCAGCATCAGAGTCTTCTCCAATGAATCAACACTTCGCATGAGGTGGTCAAAATACTGGAGTTTCAGCTTTAGCATCATTCCTTCCAAAGAAATCCCAGGGCTGATCTCCTTCAGAATGGACCGGTTGCATCTCCTTGCAGTCCAAGGGACTCTCAAGAGTCTTCTCCAACACCACAGTTCAAAAGCATCAATTCTTCGGCGCTCAGCCTTCTTCACAGTCCAGCTCTCACATCCATACATGACCACAGGAAAGACCATAGCCTTGACTAGGCAAACCTTTGTTGGCAAAGTAATGTCTCTGCTTTTGAATATGCTATCTAGGTTGGTCATAACTTTCCTTCCAAGGAGTAAGCGTCTTTTAATTTCATGGCTGCAGTCACCATCTGCAGTGATTTTGGAGCCCAGAAAAATAAAGTCTGACACTATTTCCACTGTTTCTCCATCTATTTCCCATGTAGTGATGGGACCAGATGCCATGATCTTCGTTTTCTGAATGTTGAGCTTTAAGCCAACCTTTTCACTCTCCACTTTCACTTTCATCAAGAGGCTTTTGAGTTCCTCTTCACTTTCTGCCATAAGGGTGGTATCATCTGCATATCTGAGGTTATTGATATTTCTCCTGGCAATCTTGATTCCAGCTTGTGTTTCTTCCAGTCCAGCATTTCTCATGATGTACTCTGCATATAAGTTAAATAAACATGATGACAATATACAGCCTTGACGTACTCCTTTTCCTATTTGGAACCAGTCTGTTGTTCCATGACCAGTTCTAACTGTTGCTTCCTGACCTGCATACATATTTCTCAAGAGGCAGATCAGGTGGTCTGGTATTCCCATCTCTCTCAGAATTTTCCACAGTTTATTGTGATCTACACAGTCAAAGGCTTTGGCATAGTCAATAAAGCAGAAATAGATGTTTTTCTGGAATTCTCTTGCTTTTTCGATGATCCAGCGGATGTTGGCAATTTGATCTCTGGTTCCTCTGCCGTTGGCAAAGTAATGTGTCTATTTTTTAATATGCTGTCTCCCAAGGTAAGAGAAACCCAAGTAAGACGGTAGGTCTTGCAAGAGGGCATCAGAGGGCAAACACACTGAAACCATACTCACAGAAAACTAGTCAATCTAATCACACCAGGACCACAGCCTTGTCTAACTCAATGAAATTAAGCCATGCCCGTGGGGCAACCCAAGATGGGCAGGTCATGGTGGACATATCTGATAGGGTGTGGTCCACTGGAGAAGGGAATGGCCAACCACTTCAGTATTCTTGCCTTGAGAACCCCATGAACAGTATGAAAAGGCAAAATGATAGGATACTGAAAGAGAAACTCCCCAGGTCAGTAGGGGCCCAATATGCTACTGGAGATCAGTGGAGAAATAACTCCAGAAAGAATGAAGGGATGGAACCAAAGCAGAAAGAATACCCAGCTGTAGATGTGTCTGGTGATAGAAGCAAAGTCCGATGCTGTAAAGAACAATATTGCATAGGAACCTGGAATGTCAGGTCCATGAATCAAGGCAAATTGGAAGTGGTCAAACAAGAGATGGCAAGAGTGAATGTTGACATTCTAGGAATTAGCGAACTAAAATGGACTGGAATGGGTGAATTTAACTCAGAGGACCATTATATCTATTACTGTGGGCAGGAATCCCTCAGAAGAAATGGAGTGGCCATCATGGTCAACAAAAGAGTCCGAAATGCAGTACTTGGATGCAATCTCAAAAACGACAGAATGATCTCTGTTCGTTTCCAAGGCAAACCACTCAATGTCACAGTAATCCAAGTCTATGCCCCAACCAGTAACGCTGAAGAAGCTGAAGTTGAACGGTTCTATGAAGACCTACAAGACCTTTTAGAACTAACACCCCCAAAAGATATCCTTTTCATTCTAGGGAACTGGAATGCAAAAGTAGGAAGTCAAGAAACACCTGGAGTAACAGGCAAATTTGGCCTTGGAATATGAAATGAAGCAGGGCAAAGACTAATAGAGTTTTGCCAAGAAAGTGCACTGGTCATAGCAAATACCCTCTTCCAACAACACAAGAGAAGACTCTATACATGGACATCACCAGATGGTCAACACCAAAATCAGATCGATTATATTCTTTGCAGCCAAAGATGGAGAAGCTCTATACAATCAGCAAAAATAAGACCAGGAGCTGGCTGTGGCTCGGACCATGAACTCCTTATTGCCAAATTCAGACTTAAATTGAAGAAAGTAGGGAAAACCACTAGACCATTCAGGTATGGCCTAAATCAAATCCCTTATGATTATACAGTGGAAGTGAGAAATAGATTTAAGGGCCTAGATCTGATAGATAGAGTGCCTGATGAACTATAGAATGAGGTTCGTGACATTGTACAGGAGACAGGGATCAAGACCATCGCCATGGAAAAGAAATGCAAAAAAGCAAAATGGCTGTCTGGGGAGGTCTTACAAATAGCTGCAAAAAGAAGAGAAGTGAAAAGCGAAGGAGAAAAGGAAAGATATAAACATCTGAATGCAGAGTTCCAAAGAATAGCAAGAAGAGATAAGAAAGCCTTCTTCAGTGATCAATGCAAAGAAATAGAGGAAAACAACAGAATGGGAAAGACTAAGGATCTATTCAAGAAAATCAGAGATACCAAAGGAACATTTCATGCAAAAATGAGCTCGATAAAGTACAGAAATGGTATGGACCTAATGGAAGCAGAAGATATTAAGAAGAGGTGGTAAGAATACACAGAAGAACTGTACAAAACAGAGCTTCACGACCCAGATAATCATGATGGTGTGATCACTGACCTAGAGCCAGACATCCTGGAATGTGAAGTCATCTGGGCCTTAGAAAGCATCACTACGAATAAAGCTAGTGGAGGTGATGGAATTCCAGTGGAGCTATTCCAAATCCTGAAAGATGATGCTGTGAAAGTGCTGCACTCAATATGCCAGCAACTTTGGAAAACTCAGCAGTGGCCACAAGATTGGAAAAGGTCAGTTTTCATCCCAATCCCAAAGAAAGGCAATGCCAAAGACTGCTCAAACTACCGCACAATTGCACTCATCTCACACGCTAGTAAAGTCATGCTCAAAATTCTCCAAGCCAGGCTTCAGCAATATGTGAACCGTGAACTTCCTGATGTTCAAGCTGGATTTAGAAAAGGCAGAGGAACCAGAGATCAAATTGCCAACATCCGCTGGATCATCGAAAAAGCAAGAGAGTTCCAGAAAAACATCTATTTCTGCTTTATTGACTATGCCAAAGCCTTTGACTGTGTAGATCACAATAAACTGTGGAAAATTCTGAGAGAGATGGGAATACCAGACCACCTGATCTGCCTCTTGAGAAATATGTATGCAGGTCAGGAAGCAACAGTTAGAACTGGTCATGGAACAACAGACTGGTTCCAAATAGGAAAAGGAGTACGTCAAGGCTGTATATTGTCATCATGTTTATTTAACTTATATGCAGAGTACATCATGAGAAATGCTGGACTGGAAGAAACACAAGCTGGAATCAAGATTGCCAGGAGAAATATCAATAACCTCAGATATGCAGATGATACCACCCTTATGGCAGAAAGTGAAGAGGAACTCAAAAGCCTCTTGATGAAAGTGAAAGTGGAGAGTGAAAAGGTTGGCTTAAAGCTCAACATTCAGAAAACGAAGATCATGGCATCTGGTCCCATCACTACATGGGAAATAGATGGAGAAACAGTGGAAACAGTGTCAGACTTTATTTTTCTGGGCTCCAAAATCACTGCAGATGGTGACTGCAGCCATGAAATTAAAAGACGCTTGCTCCTTGGAAGGAAAGTTATGACCAACCTAGATAGCATATTCAAAAGCAGAGACATTACTTTGCCAACAAAGGTTTGCCTAGTCAAGGCTATGGTCTTTCCTGTGGTCATGTATGGATGTGAGAGCTGGACTGTGAAGAAGGCTGAGCGCCGAAGAATTGATGCTTTTGAACTGTGGTGTTGGAGAAGACTCTTGAGAGTCCCTCGGACTGCAAGGAGATCCAACCGGTCCATTCTGAAGAAGATCAGCCCTGGGATTTCTTTGGAAGGAATGATGCTAAAGCTGAAACTCCAGTATTTTGACCACCTCATGCGAAGTGTTGATTCATTGGAGAAGACTCTGATGCTGGGAGGGATTGGGGGCAATAGAAGAAGGGGACGACAGAGGATGAGATGGCTGGATGGCATCACTGACTCGATGAATTTGAGTCTGAGTTACCTCCAAGGGCTGGTGATGGATAGGGAGGCCTGGCGTACTGAAGTTCATGGGGTTGCAAAGAGTTGGACACGACTGAGTGACTGATCTGATCTGAGATTGGTCATAACTTTTCTTCCAAGGAGTGTCTTTTAATTTCATTTCTGCAGTCATCATTTGCAGTGATTTTGGAGCCCCCCAATATAAAGTCATAGCAATAAGAGGATAAGGCTTTTATGGCTATTTCTCTAGATCTCAGTTTCAAGGCACAGGCATGGATTGCTTTACGTCATGGTATCTATTCCCATCCATGGTGGACAAACCAGCAATGAGTTAAGATTACAACCCCTTAATCCTACCCAGCACAAGTCATGCTGGAGAACTTGGGGATGCCTAACTCCAGTCTAGGGATCCCAGGAGGTCAACCTGCCTTGACCTGCCTAGGTATCTGGTCTCTGGGAGGTTGTCATGCCTCAACCTACTCAGGGATCCGCCAGTCCAGGGATCTCAGGAGGTCAACATGCCTCAACCTGCCCAGGGACCCAATTCTCTGGAAGGCAACATACCTCAACCTGTCCAGGATTCGATCTCTTGGAGGATGTCACACCTCAGATTGCCTGGGGAATCTGCACCTTGACCCAGGGACACCCAGTTCTTAGGTTGCAACAGTACTGGGTAGGGTAAATTTCAGAAAGACTCAGCCCTAAGGAGGTCCACCCTTAGAAATAGGGGGCCTATTAGTTTTGTTTTTTTCTCCCTGCTGTCACTGTCTTTCAGATGGGAAATAACCAATCCACTTCCCAACAGATGCCCTTGAGATGCATCATTGATAACTGGAAGCTGTTTGATCCCCTAACTCTAAGGAGAAGTCACTTAAGATCCTTTTGTGCCACTGCATGGCCACAGTATCCTCTGGAGGACAAGGACCACTGGCCTCAGGATGGGAGTTTAAATTACAATACCATCCTGCAGCTAGACTTATTCTGTAAAAAGCAAGGGAAATGGACAGAGACCCTCTGTGTGCAAACTTTCTTCTTATTAAGAGATATGAAGGAACTTTGCCTTAGGTATGGGATTGTTGTATGCCCTGAAAGTGAGCCTACTAGGCAAATGGTGTTAGGCACAGACAACCAAGAGAAGAAACCCTGACATGAAGGCTCACCTCCCATGGCTCCTGAGTTGCCCAGTGCACCTTCCTCATATCCAAATGTGCCCCCATTCCAGGAGCATCCCCTCCACAAAAACCAACTTGAGTATATCTCTAAGTTGAAACTGGAGGAGAATTTGGACTAATCCAGGCCCATAAGCCCTTCTCCTTTTGAGAACTAAGACAGATCAAACAAAACCTGGGAAGCTATACAGATAACCCAGGTAAATATACAGATACATCCCAGCATATTATCTTGGCCTTTGACTTGATGTGGAAGGACACGTGGTCATATTTAGTCAAACTTTATTTGACCCTGAGTCTTAGAAGTGCCCTAGGAGATCTGAAGATTGCCCTTGGTATTTAGTGCTTCTGGACAGTCAATCTGCCACAGATCCAGGTGCCTTTTGAGAGTAAGGCTGCAAGGCTATGGCAGGATCCAAGAAACGGTGAAGAAACTGCAGCGATCAGTGGCCGGTCAGGACCTGTAGCCGTTCTCTTGTGGCCTGGTATCACTCTGCCCCTCACTGTGAGCACAGTGTCTGAGTGATGGTGCCTCTCTTACCTTGCCTCTGGAACCTACATGACTCATCTCCCTGTGCCCCTACCAGCCCTTGGTGTTTCAGTAGATCTTCTCCACACCTTAAACTAATTAGAGGGGTGTGGTGGCTCCCAGGTCAGTGCCCCTCAGGACTCTCCCCACGGCTTTCCTGCACCTCTGCTCAGCTGCCATGAGTGTTCTTTTCTGTTCCTCCACCATCCCTCTCTCTCCTCCTCCTTCCCACAACTCTCCATCTAACCTATCCCTCTTGATCATATTTTTCCCACTCTGACCTTCGAGCTGCATTTTTGTTTTGTACTTCTTGCCACTCATTTCTCTTTGAGTTCATTTCAACCTCCATTTGTTGCATATTCAGTTCTGGGCTATGTGTGTGCATCACATTTCAGAGTATCTGATGTTTGCAAGGCATGGGGCAAGGTGGTGGTGGCACAGGGTCGGGGGTCATAACCATGAAACTCAGCGATTACAGGAAATTCTTAATGGAATTCAGAAACATGGTGTGAACTGGGATCTAAAGATATGAGAAAGGCTTTGGTCTTCCTTTTAACCTTCTAAACTCTAAATATCTGACTTGAAATTTGCTAATTTCTCACTTATTAAAGGATAAAGGTCAGTTTATATATATATATATATATATATATATATATACATACATATATATAATACATAATGAAAAAATCAAATGCAAATGTATACTATAAAAATATACAGAAAACATAAAATGTATGTTACAATGTGTAAGAAAAGGATACATTTAATAAATAAGTTCAGGTTTATTACTTTCAAGTGGTTGGAGAAAATCTGTTACAGAAAGAGGAGGATCCATGCATCAA
Organism: Tragelaphus eurycerus; assembly: GCA_935064755.1. Classification (NCBI taxonomy): domain Eukaryota; kingdom Metazoa; phylum Chordata; class Mammalia; order Artiodactyla; family Bovidae; genus Tragelaphus; species Tragelaphus eurycerus. Next base: position 159,741 of record CAKXYN010000057.1, on the reverse strand, counting down.
GGAGCATCAAGGAGCTGAGGGGCATCAGTGCATCTTTCTGGCTAAATCCACCTGATCCTGAGGAAAATTTTACTCTCACTCCCCTTGTCTGTAATCCTGGAAGACTCCTACCCCCATTTCTGTGGATGTTTGTTTTTGTTACATTATTTCTTTTTTGTTTTTTTAATTTCTTTGGTTACAATTTCCATCCTTGACTCAAAATACTTAATTCAAACTGTGTTTCAGATATGTAGACTATGAGGTAGGTTTTTAAGTAACACTCACCCATTTTATTTCTCTTGAATACTTTCCAATGATACATAAAGAGACAGCTTCATCCTTTAAATATATCATCTATTCATATTGTTGGATATTTATGTCTGAACTTTCCAAATTTGTGTTTTCTAGCTTTCCAAAGCACAATTCCTTTTCAAACTATTTTTAATTGTAAAAATAACATACATATCTGTCCCAGAAAATTCATTAAGAGGCACACATGTACTTTAAGAAGGAAGTGAAAAAACATTCATTTTTTGCATTGTTTGAAATATCAGATGAAACAAGCTAAATATCCATCATTTGAGGATATTATTATTTGAGGATATATATTATTTGAATTTATCTAATATGTGAGGATATATATTATTTGAGGTTAAATAGACTATGATGTTCATAATTAAATTACTACTGAACAATTTTTAAATAATAATACATTAACCAAAAAACTCAGTTCTACAATGTATAAAAAATAGTTATTATATCATTTCATTCATGAAAAATGTATATGTAATAGAAAAATCAAACCCAAATGTATGCTATGAAAGTATACAGAAAAATATCTGCAAGAATAAACATGCCAAACTGCTCATGATGTAGTCATGAATTACCTGAGTAATGAAACATTTAAAAGTTAAAGTGTTAAAAGTCACATATAGTAAACATTTTACACTGTGGATAAATTTAACCTGAAAAGAAAGCATTCTTCAACAGCTTTACTCTTAATTCAGTAGAGGTAATTGGACAGACATATATGTAATATACATAATTGCAAATTGGAGACTTTTTCCTTAGCTACACCATTCTGCAGCGTTTGTAGATCAGTGCATTTAGACCTACCCCTATGCTTTTTAATGGTAAGTTTCATTGGTGTAGTATTTTATTTAACTAGTCCCCTACTGGTAGACATTCAGATTGTTACCGTTTTTAATAAAGCAGAGAATTTAGAAACAATATTCCAGCAAATATCCATAAACAGATATCTTTTTTACCTTTTCTCCCATAACATCAGGAAAAACTTCTAGAATCAAAGGACAAACATTTAAAACTCGATTTGATTTGGCAAGTTAGACAGATTTGGCCAAATTTTTCTCAGAGCCATGTGGTATTGCATGTTGTCTCTAACAGGGTGCGAATGTTTTCCACACTGTCAACCAGACTGTTCAACTTCATCATTCTTATACATAAGATGACATCATTTCTTGTTTTAATTTGCGTTTTAAAAATTATGGATGAAACTGACCATATTTTTCCTATGCCATTTGTATTTCTGTTTCAGTGAACTACTTGCTATTATCATTTGCACTCCCCATTTTTCCCCAATATATTTGTTTAACAGTGATTTGAAGCACTTTTTGTATAATAAAGAGATTAACTCTTTATTATGAATCAAAATTAGAATCCTGCAATGATTCATAATTAGAGTAAACAGTTTTGTGTGTGTATTCCAGATTTTTTTAATTAACTATATTCTTATTTTGGTAAAATATTTATAGCATATCATTTGCCATATTCCCCATTTTTAAGTGTACGATTCAGTGGAATTAATCATATTCACAATATTATGGAACCATCACCACTATTTATTTCCAAATATTTCATTTCCAAAAACAGAAATCTTTACCCATTAAACAATAATTCCATACTTTCTCCAGACCCCTGGTAACCTCATGGTAACCTGATATAACCTGGTATGATCATGGCATCCGGTCATATCACTTCATGGCAAATAGATGGGAAAACAATGGAAACAGTGACAGACTTTATTTTCTTGGGCTCCAAAATCACTGCAGATGGTGACTGCAGCCATGAAATTAAAAGATGTTTGCTCCTTGGAAGAAAAGCGATGACAAACCTAGATGACAAAGCAGTCATTACTTTGCTGACAAAGGTCCATCTAGTCAAAGCTATGGTTTTTCCACTAGTCATGTATGGATGTGAAAGTTGTACTATAAAAGAAGCTGAGCACTGAAGAATTGATGCTTTTGAACTGTGGTCTTGGAGAAGACTCTTGAGAGTCCCTTGCACTACAAGGAGGTCAAACCAGTCCACCCTAAAGGAAATCAGTCCTGAATAATCATTGGAAGAACTGATGCTGAAACTAAAGCTCCAATACTAATACTTTGGCCACCTAGAGTCAGATGCAAAGAACTGACTCATTTGAAAAGACCCTGATGTTGGGAAAAATTGAAGGCAGGAGGAGAAGGGGACGACAGAGGATGAGATGGTTGGATGCCATCACTGACTCTATGGACATCAGTTTGAGCAAGCTCTGAATTGGTGATGGATAGGGAAGCCTGGAGTGTTGCAGTCCATGGGGTCACAAGGAGTTGGACATGACTGAGCAACTGAACTGAACTGAACTGAACTGGTAAACTCTGATCTACTTTCTATGAACTTGCTTATTCTAGATGTTTCATATAAGTGAAATCTTACGATTTGTATTTTTAATCAGATTTATTTCATTTAGCATGTTTCAAGTTTCTTCCATGTTGTAGCATGTATCAGAACTTTATTCCTTTAAATAGCTGGATAATATTTCATTGTATGTATCAGTTCAGTTGAGTTCAGTCGCTCTTTGTGACCCCATGAGTTGCTGCATGCCAGGCCCCCTTGTCCATCATCAACTCCAGGAGTTCACCCAAACTCATGTGCATCGAGTCGGTGATGCCATCCAGCCATCTTATCCTCTATCATCCCCTTCTCCTCCTGCCCCCAATCCCTCCCAGCATCAGGGTCTTTTCCAATGAGTCAACTCTTCACATGAGGTGGCCAAAGTACTGGAGTTTCAGCTTTAGCATCATTTCTTCCAAAGAAATCCCAGGGCTGATCTACTTCAGAATGGACTGGTTTGATCTCCTTTCAGTTCAAGGGAATCTCAAGAGTCTTCTCCAACATCACAGTTGAAAAGCATAATTCTTTGGCACTCAGCCTTCTTCACAGTCCAACTCTCACATCTATACATGACCACTGGAAAAATCATAGCCTTGACTAGATGGAGACCAAGCTTATTTATCCAGTCATCTATTGATGGACACTGGAGTTGTGAGTGAAGGGAGGTGCTGGAATGGAGAGGCCTAGCCTTCACATCTTCACCCCTGCAGAGAGAGGCTTGTGACCCCGCGATGCCCAAAGAGTTCAGGCCATTTGCTATGGACCAGACTGGCACAGTAATTTCTAAAAATGGAGTTGTAAACAGTGGACTTGGTAATTATGTGCATGATATGACTTCCCTGTCTGTCTCTCCACAGCCTGTGAGGAACAGCTCAGCTCTGAAGTTCTTGGTTCCATCTATTTACTTTTGTGGTGCTTTCAGAGCCTTATCTGTCTATTTTCTTAAATTTCAGTGACAGGGAATCATAACTCCTCCTGCAAATTACAGAGATTTAAGTTCCCTGACTTGTTTCATATGTAAATATGTAATGTCAATCCTATGTATGTGTATGCATGCATGCATGCATGCATGCTCAATTGCTCAATTGTGTCTGACTCTCTGTGACCCTATGGACTCTAGACTGCCAGGCTCCTCCACCCTTGGGATTTCTAGGCAAGAATGTAGGAGTGGGTTGCTGTGCTCTCCTCCATAGGATCTTCCCGACCCAGGGATTGAACCTGTGTCTCTTATGTAGCACCACCTGGGAAGCCCATGTATACAGTATGTATCAATTCAGTTCAGTCACTCAGTCATGTTCAGCTTTTTGCAACCCCATGGACTGTAGCACTCCAGGCTTCCCTGACCATCACCAACTCCCAGAACTTGCTGAAACTCACGTCCATTGAGTCAATGATGCCATCAAATCATCTCATCCTCTGTCGTCCCCGTCTCTTCTTGCCTTCAATCTTTCTCAGCATCAGGGTCTTTTCAACTGAGTCAGCTCTTCACGTCAGGTGATCAAAGTAATGGAGCTTCAGCTTCAGCATCAGTCCTTCCAGTGAATATTCAGGACAGATTTCCTTTAGGGTTAAATGGTTCGATCTCTTTGCAGTCCAAGGGATTCTCAAGAGTCTTTTCCAACACCACAGTTCAAAAGCATCAATTCTTTGGTGCTCAGCTTTCTTTATAGTCCAACTTTCACATCCATACCTGGCTACTGGAAAAACCACAGCTTTGACTAGATGGACCTTGGTCAGCAGAGTAATGTCTCTGCTTTTTAATATGCCATCTAGGTTTGTCTTAGCTTCTCTTCCTAGGAGCAAGCATCTTTTAATTTCATGGTTGCAGTCACCATCTGCAGTGATTTAGGAGCCCAAGAAAAGCCTGTCACTGTTTCCATTGTTTCCCCATCTATTTCCCATGAAGTGATGGGACCAGATGCCATGATCTTAGTTTTTTGAATGTTCAGTTTTAAGCTAGCTTTTTCACTCTCCTCCTTCACTTTCATCAAGAGGCTCTTTAGTTCCTCTTCACTTTCTGCTATAAGGGTGGTGTCATCTGCGTATCTGAGGTTATTGATATTTCTCCTGGCCATCTTGATTCTAGCTTGGGCTTCATCCAACCCAGCATTTCACATGATGTTCCCTGCATATAAGTTAAATAAGCAGGGTGACAATATACAGCCTTGTATATACTACAGTATATATATATATACATACATATATATATATACATACGTATATATATATATACAGTATAACCATATATACACATAACCATTTTTGCCTTTAACCAGAATGCTACTCATCCTATTTAATAATGTTTATATTTCCTATCTGTAATTCCACAATAAACATGGAGACGTGCAAAACAACAACAGCAAAAAAAAAAAAAAAAAAAGAAAAAGGAGTGTTCCATGTTTTGACTACTGTGAACAATTCTGCAGTGAACAGTGTCAGGTAAGTACCTGTCTCAGTGCCTGCTTTCAATCCGCTTGGTTGTGTACCTACAAGAGGAATTGGTGTGTCTTATAGTAATTCTGTTTAACTTTTTGAGGAACTGCCAAACTGATTTCAGCTACATTATTTTATATTTCCACAAGCAATGTTTGGGATTCCAATTTTCCCACATTGTTATTTGCTGTTTTCTTTTTCTGAATATAACAGATATGATGTGGCATTTCATTGGGGGTTTTGATTTGCATTTCTCTGATGACTAATGATGTTGAGCACTTTTTCATGTGCCTGATGTCTATTTGTATGTTTTCTGTGGATAAATGTCTTTTGAAATTCTTTATACATTTTTTTTTTAATTTTTAATGTTTTTGAGCTGTGAAAGTGAAAGTGAAGTCACTCAGTCATGTCTGACTCTTTGTGACCCCATGGACTGTAGTCCTCCAGGTTCCTCAATCCATGGAATTCTCCAGGCAAGAATACTAGAGTGGGTTGCCATTTCCTTCTTCAAGGGATCTTCCCAACCCAAGGATATGTTGAGTTGTAGGAGTTCTTTATATATTATAAATATTAAACCCTTATTATATTTGAGCATCAAATAGTTTTCATTCTTTTTTCACTTTCTTGATAGCATCTTTGGATGAACAAAGGTTTTCATTTTAATCAAGTCCAGTTTATCTTTTCATTCTTTGTTCTCTGTGCTTTTGATATCATATTTTTAAAAACTGCCAGATTCAAGGTCATGTAGGTTTGACTTTACATTTTTTCTAATAGTTTTACAGTTTTAGTTCTTAAATTTAGATTTTAATCCATTTTATTTAGTTTTTTCTTTCTTTCATTGAATGATCTTGGAATCTTTGTTGAAAATCAATTGATTGTTAATGTGTGGGTTATTGCTGGGATTTCAGTTCTATTTTACTGGTCTAAAGCCTAGCTTATATACCCCACATCATTCCTGACTCCATCCCCTTTCTGAACGTTACCCCAGTTCACCTCTCTCATCATCTCTTGTCTGCATGATACTGCACACCCCATGATCTCTGCACTTCGGCTCTGTCTCCTACACCAACTCTCTGGTATCATATTATTTTGATTACTATAGCTTTGTAGCAAGTTTTGAAATCAGGGAAAAGATGAGTCTTTCAAATTTGTTCTTCTCTTTCAAGATTATTTTGGCTATTCTGGGTCACCTAAATTTCCATACGATTTTTAGGATGAGGGTTTCCATTTCTGAAAAAATGCTGTTAGGATTTTCATAGTGATTGCATTGAAACTGTTTGTCACTTTGGATAGTATTGTCATCTTAGCAATATTGTCTTGCAGTCAATGAACATAAGATGTCTTCCCATTTATTTAGGTCTTCTTTAATTTTTTTTCAGCAATGTTCTTCAGTTTTCAGTGTACAAGTCTTGCACTTTATTTGTTAAATTTATTCCTAGGTATTTTATTCTTTTGATGCTATTGTAAGTGTAATTATTTTTGAATTTCTTTTATTCTGACTCCAGAACAAACACTCATTTGTTGCTAATGTTTAGAACTGCAAATCATTTTGTGAGTAGTTGTGTATCCTGAGACTTAGCTAAATCTGTTTATTAGCTCAAGTGGTATATTTATGCATTCCCTAAGGTTTTCTAGATGTAATATCATGACTTCTATGAATAGAGATAGTTTTACTTCTTTTGCTTTTATTTGAATGTCTTTTATTTCTTTTTCTTGCCTAATTTCTCTTGCTGTTTATCTGTTCATAACATATATTTACACATCAAAATATTTGTTTTTTGCACTACATATGTACTCTTTTTTTAATGAAAAATTATAACAGACTATTATTTTGCTATCTGCTTTCACGACACACAGTCAAAGGCTTTAGCATAGTTGATGAACAGAGGTGGATGTTTTTCTGGAATTCTCTTGCTTTTCATATGATCCTGCCAATGTTGTCAATTTGATCTCTGGCTCCTCTTCATTTTCTAAACCTAGCTTGGACACCTGGAAGTTCTTTGTTCGCATAATGCTGAAGTTTGGATGCAAGATTTTAAGCATGACTTTACTAGCATAGGAGATGAGTGCAATTGTCTGATGGTTAGCACATTCTTTAGTAATACCCTTCTTGGGAATTGGGATGAGGATTGACCTCTTTCAGTCCTGTGGCCACTGCTAGGTCTCCCAGCTTTGCTGACATATTAAATGTAACACCTTGATAGCATCATCCTTTAGGGTTTTCAATAGCTCTACTGAAATTTCATTGCGTCCACTAGCTCTATTAGCAACCGGGCTTCCTAAGGCCCACTTGACTTCACACTCCAAAATGTCTGGTTCTGGGTGGCTGAACACACTGTAGTAACTTGGTTCATTAAGATATTTTTTGTACAGTTCTTCCACGTATTCTTTCCATCTCTTCTTGATCTCTTCAGTGTGTACTAGTTTCCTACTGTTTCTGTCCTTTAATGTGCCCATCTTTGGGTGAAATATTCCCTTGATATTTCCAGTTTTCCTGAAGAGATCTCTAGTCTTTTCCCTTCTGTTATTTTCTTCTAGTTTTATGCACTGTTCATTGAAGGCCTTCTTGTCTCTCCATGCTATTCTTTGGAACTCTGAATTTAGTTGGATATACCCTTCCCTTTATCCTTTGCTTTTTTTTTTTTTATTTTTTTTATTATCTATTTATTTATTTATTTATTTTTTTGCTTAACTTTACAATATTGTATTGCTTTTACTATACATCGAGATGGATCCGCCACCAGTATACACGTGTTCCCCATCCTGAACCCTCCTCCCTCCCCCCTTCCCACACCCTCCCTCCAGGTCATCCCAGTGCTCTAATCCCAGGCATCTGTTATAGGGCATCATACCTGGACTAACTCATTTCAGATATGATATTATACATATTTCAATGCTGTTCTCCCCAATCATCCCACCCTCTCCCGGTCCCAGAGTCCAAAAGTCTGTTCTATACATCAGTGTCTCTTTTGCTGTCTCGTAAATAGGGTTATTTTTACCATCTTTCTAAATTCCATATATATGTGTCAGTATACTGTATTTGTGTTTTTCTTTCTGGCTTACTTCACTCTGTATAATAGGCTCCAGTTCCATCCACCTCCTTAGAACAGATTCAAATGTATTCTTTTTAATGGCTGAGTAATACTCCATTGTGTATATGTACCACATCTTGCTTATCCATTCATCTGTGGATGGACATCTAGGTTGCTTCCACGTCCTGGCTATTGTAAACAGTGCCGCTATGAACATTGGGGTACACGTGTCTCTATCAATTCTGGATTTCTCAGTGTGGATGCTTTTTGCTTCTCTTCTTTCTTCAGCTACTTGTAAAGCCTCCTCAGCCAACCACTCTGCCTTCTCACTTTTCTTTTTCTTTGGAGTGGTTTTGTTCACTGCCTCTTGTACAATATTACTGACCTTGGTCCATAGTTCTTCAAGCACACTGTTAACTAGATCTAATCCCTTGAATCTATTCATTACCTCCACTGCATATTCATTGGGGATTTGACATAAGTGGTGCCTGGCTGGCCTTGTGGTTTCCCCCATTTTCTTTAGTTTAAGTCTGGATTTTGCAATGAGAAGCTGATGAACTGAACCACAGTCAGCTCCAGGTCTTTTTTTGCTGCCTGTATACAACTCTTCCATCTTCAGCTACAAAGAATGTAATCAATTTGATTTTGATGTTGACCATTTGGTGATGTCCACGTATAAAGTCATCTCTTTTGTTGTTGAAAAAGGGTATTTGCTATGACCAGTGCATTCTGTGGGAAGAATTCAGTCAGCCTTTGATTCTTTTTGTTCTCCAAGGCCAAACTTGCTTGTTATTCTAGGTATCTCTTGACTTCTTACTTCTGCATTCCATTTCCCAATGATGAATAGAACATCTATTTTTTTTTTTTTTTTTTTTTGGTGTTAGTTTTTCTAGGTGAGGTCTTCCAGGTCTTCATAGAATTGTGAAGAAAATTCAAAGAAACTTCAGTTTCTTTGGCTTCAGTGGTAGGGGCATATGCTTGAATTACTGTGATGTTGAATGGCTTACCTTGGAAACGAACCAAGACCATTCTGTTATCCTTGAGGTTACACCCAAGTACTGCATTTCTGACTTTTTTGTTGATTATGAGTGCTACTCCATTTCTTCTATGGGATTCTTGCCCACAGTAATAGATATAATGGTCATCTGAATTAAATTCTCCCATTCTGTCCATTTTAGTTCACTGATTGCTAAGATGTTATTCGATGTTTATTCTTACCATTTCCTGCTTGACTATGTCCAATTTGTCTTCATTAATGGACCTAACATTCCAGGTTCCTATGCAATACTGTTCTTTGCTGCATCAGATTTTACTTTCATCATCAGAGACATCCATAACTGAGCATCGTTCTGCTTTGGTCCAGTCACTTCATTCTTCCTGGGGCTATTAGTAGTTGTCCTCTGCTCTTCTCCAGTAACATATTGGACAATTTCTGACCTGGAGGACTTATCTTTCATTGTCATATCTTTTTGTCCTTTCATACAGTTCATGAGGTTCTCATGCAAGTATACTGGGGTGGTTTGCTATTCCCTCCTCCAGTGGATCACGTACCTGCAGCCATGAAATCAGAAGATGATTGCTTCTTGGGAGGAAAGCTATAACAAACTTAGATAGTGTGTTGAAAAGCAGAGACACTACTCGGCTGAAAAAGGTCCATATAGCCAAGTCTATGATCTTCCCAGTGGCCACATATTGTTGGGAGAGTTGGACCATAAAGAAGGCAGAACACCAAAGAACTGATGCCTTCAAACTGTGGTGCTGGAGAAGATTCCTGAAAATCCCTTGAAAGAGTAAGGAGATCAAACAGTGAATCTTAAGGGAAGTCAACTGATGCTAAAGCTGAAGTTCCAGTATTTTGGTAATGTCATATTAAGAGCCAACACATTGGAAAAGTCTGTGATGCTGGGAAAGATTGAGGGCAGAAGGAAAAAGGGTGTCAGAGCATGAGATGACTGGAAGGTATCACTGATACAATATTCATAAACTTGGGCAAATTTCAGATGATGTGAGACAGGGAGGCCTGATATGCTGTAGTCCATGAGATTGCAACGGAGAAGGCAATGGCACCCCACTCCAGTACTCTTGCTTGGAAAATCCCATGGACAGAGGAGCCTGTTAGGCTGCAATCCATGGGGTCGCTAAGAGTCGGACACGACTGAGCAACTTCACTTTCACTTTTCACTTTCATGCATTGGAGAAAGAAATGGCAGCCCACTCCCGTGTTCTTGCCTGGAGAATCCCAGGGACGGGGGAGCCTGGTGGGCTGCGGTCTATGGGGTCACACAGAGTTGGACACGACTGAAGTGACTTAGCATAGCATAGCATGGGACTGCAAAGAGTTGGACATGACTGGGCAACTGAACAACAACAATAGCAACATGTTATAGAGCTGCTTATTTTTTCAGTCCAATCTGTATAGATCTAACTCATTTTAAAAATTGTTGGGTAGTATTTTAATTATAGATACCATAGTTTATTTAACCATTTCACAAATAATGGGTATTTAGGTTATTTCCAATTATGTGGCATTTATATTTTAACTTTATGATTTTTTTTTTCTTATGCAGTAGTCTCAAACCTTTTATGTATTCAAATTCATTACATTTTTTTCCTTTGGTGCTTCTGGGTTTGGGTTATGCTTCTGGGTTTGGGGAAAGTCTTTCTTTATACAACTTAGCATAAAATAAAACTAATATAAATATATGTTAAAAATCATTCTTTGTTCTAGAGCACTTGTCAATTTATCTTATATGTTTAAATCTTTAGAAGTTTAGGAATTTATTCTGTCTTAAGGAATGTGGGAGTGATCAGTTTCATTTTCTTCTAAATGACTATCTGGTTTTCCTAACATCACTCATTAAATAATCCATCAACTGGGAGGTACTTATAAAAGAAATATAATGTTCAAGTTAAAAAATGACTAGGGCACTTTTACTCCCAGAGGTTTAAAAGGTTAATTCTAAAGCATGAGTCTCGTGACAGAAAACTACTTATCCTTCAGAACAGAATTGGAGCCAGATTAGGGAACTACTGCTAACCCAGTGTGTGATACTATGGTTTTTAATTTGGGTTCTTTGCTCCTTACCTTTAATTCAAATATCCCTCTCTTTCTACTTTTCTCTGTGAAATTCAACTCAGTTGCTATCTCAACCATTATGAAATATTTATAAGTTCTCCAAAAGTTTCTGTCTTTTCTCCTGCTCCATTTCAAACACACGTATCAGAACATCCAGGAATCATTTTCAACTGTCAGCTGAGAATAGAAAGCTGAAAATGGGAAAGGGTTGAAAGGAGACCAGAGAATTGGGCTTATGCTGGAAACTAGAACATCATGCAAGAAAATAATTGGAAGAGTTACGGACATTTGTGAGTATAGTGTACTAGTGCACGTAGAGATTAAGCCTAAAAACAGGAATCTAAGGACAAATCTTAGAGCAGACTTTATAATGATTAGCCAGCAGACAAGGAATAGAACATCAAAGCTGTATTTTGTCACCCTGCTTATTTAACTTATATACAGAGTATATCATGCAAAATGTCAGGCTGGAAGAAGCACAAGCTGGAATCAGATTGCCAGGAGAAATATCAGTAACCTCAGATATGCAGATGACATTACCCTTATGGCAGAAATCAAAGAGAAACTAAAGAGCCTCTTGGTGAGAGTGAAACAGCTGGATTAAAACTCAACATTCAAAAGTCTAAGATCATGGCTTCCAGTCCCATCACTTCATGGCAAATAGATGAGGAAAAAATTACAACAGTGAGAGACTTTATTTTCTTGGGCTCCAAAATCATCATGGATGGTGACTGCAGCCATGAAATTAAAAGATGCTTCCTCCTTGGAAGAAGAGCCATGTCAAACCTAGACAGCATACTAAAAAGCAAAGACATTACTTTGCTAACAACAATGGTCAGTATAGTCAAAGCTGTGGTTTTTCCAGTAGTCATGTCATGTATGAATGTGAGAGTTGGACCATAAGGAAGGCTGAATGCCAAAAAATTGATGCTTTTGAACTATGAAGACTCCTGTGAGTCCCTTGGATTGCAAAGAATATTCATTGGAAGGATCGATACTGAAGCTGAAGCTCCAATCTTTGGCCAACTGATGTAAAGAACTGACTCCTGGAAAAGACCCTGATGCTGGGAAAGATTGAAGGCAGGAAGAGAAGGGGAAAACAGAGAATGAGATGGTTGGATGGGATCACTGACTCAGTAGACATGAGTTTAAGCAAGCTCTGGGAGATGGTTAGACAGTGAAGCCTGGAGTGCTGCAGTTCATGAGGTTGCAGAGTCAGACATGACTGAGTGGCTAAACAACAACAACAAAGGAATAGAAACAAGGAAACATAGGTGCTTTTATTTTAGTTTTCCATATTGCCTATCAGTGTCCCACACTGGTGGACTTTAGCAAATATTTATTGAAGAATGAATAAATGAATGAGTGAGAGAGTGCTGAATATACACTCAACCTCTAGTTTTCCTGTGATCTTGGGAAAGTCATTTGAGCACTCTTACCAGTTTTCTGAACTGTAAAATGCAAGCAATAGTATTTTACAAGCCAATCTCTGAGGATTGTTATCAAGACCAAAATAGAAATGTTGGTTAAAAATGTGTAAAGGTTTTGTAAATTGTCACGCCCACATAAATGCTGTACATAGGATCCTTCTTAGAGAGAGGCAGGATATACACATGTCCATGTATAAATGTACATTTTATTCCTTTGTGTCTTCTGTTTTTTCTCCTTTATAACACTCTAAGTAACTTAATTTTCATTTATTTTAAATAATAAATTCATCTCTAGCTTATATTAATAAGAATGCCGTTAACAGCAAATCATCACATGTCTTGTTTTATGTCACGTTTGTATAAACAACTTCAGAGACTGAAACTACAAACTTTTCTAAATATTGGAAAATCAAAATAATTATTTTATAAGTTGTTGGAAGATACTTTCAAATGTCTTTTAGACCTCAGCACACAAAATTGTGAATTGTATTTTAAAAGAAAAATTTTCCTTCTTAAAGCCTAGAATGTAATTGAATGAGATATCACTGCTGAAAGCTGAAATCCCCATCTTCTGGTTATTTCTGAAATAAGGAAATCCTCCATGGAAATACTAAGAACTAACCTGGCTGGATTTCAGGCCCTGGGATTTAGCTTTAGAGTCGAATCAGGCAGGAGCAGAGATCAGATGAGACCAGCTCTAAATTACTAAGTAGTAGCCATGATTTGGAGAAGGAAATGGCAACCCACTCTAGTGTTCTTGCCTGGAGAATCCCAGAGACAGGGGAGCCTGGTGGGCTGCCATCTATGGGGTTGCACAGAGTCGGACATGACTGAAGCGACTTAGCAACAGCAGCAGTAGCAGCCATGATTTCCATGAAGTGTACAAAATTCATTTCATCCTGAATTTATGTAAATGGTTTTTCTAAACTTTCAGAGAAATTTTGCTTTTGGTCTAAAAGCACATTTTGGTGTCTATCCAAGGACAAATTATTTTTGGAAGTTTTAGCAAATTTGTTCTCCCACTCTGAATTAGTCAGCGAAACCGATATAAAATTTTTCTGTCTTCAAAAACAAGTGTGTTTTTAAATGTCAGGCACAAGAACTCCTGGATAACACAAACCAATAACTTGGGAGAAAGTGCTGGATAAAGTCTGAAATTTCATAGGTCCTGAGGACCTCGAATGGAACATTTTCACCCAAATTTGAAGAGTTTTGTTACAGTTGGATTCTATTTGTGGTACACAGTGCTCTGAAAGACATTTATGGAACAAATAAATAGAAACTGCAGAATATCTCCAATTGCTTACAATATCCTTAAATTTCTTTCTAGAAAAAGTTTATAAGCCAAAAATAATCTGACACACTAAAATAACTGTTGACTTACTTTTTCTGACTGTTGATTGAAAAGAAAAAAAAAATTCAGTGACACATCTCTGGGGATCTAAGAGAGCTTTAGCTACAAATATTTATTTCAAAGCTTGAATTTGGAATATACGGATTCCTGATAAAGGTACAGGGAAACAAGAGATTTGTAAAAAGGTCAAATTTGAAATTTGATTTAAAGCCAAGTTAGAAATCAGTATTGGCTTTCCTGGTGCCTCAGTGGTAAAGAATCCACCTGCTAATGCGGATCATTCTCTGATCAGGAATGAGTCCACATGCTGTGGAGCAACTAAGCCCGTGCACCACAACTATTGAGCCTGTGTTCTTAAGCCCAGGAGCCACAAGTACTGAGCCCATGTGCCACAACCCCTGAAGCCTGTGAGCCCTAGAACCTATGCTCCACAACACAAGGAGCCACCACAATGAGAAGCCAGAACACAGTAACTAGAGAGTAGCCCCTTCTCTCCACAACTAAAGAGAGCCCATACACAGTGCAGACAAAAATAAATAATTTTTTAGTCTTTTGGTTGTCTCTTGTAGACAAAGTATGTAGGGGTCTTGTTTTTGTATTGATTCGGCCAGTCTTTGTCTGTTGATTAGGGCATTCAGCCCATAAACGTTTAAAGCAATTATTGATAAATAAGATTTACTTTATTGTTTTGGGTTCGAATTTATACACCCTTTTAGTGATTCCTATCTAGAGAATGTCCTCTAGTTTTTGTTGGAGAAATGGTTTAGTGGTGCAAAATTCTCTCAACTTTTGCTTATCTGTGAAGCTTTTGATTTCTCCTTCATATTTGAATGAGATCCTTGCTGGATACAATAATCTAGGCTGTAAGTTATTTTCTTTTATCACTTTAATTACGTCTTGCCATTCCCTCCTGGCTTGGAGAGTTTCTATTGAAAGATCAGCTGGTATCCTTATGGGAATTCCCTTGTGAGTTATTTTATGTTTTTCCCTTGCTGCTTTTAATATTTGTTCTTTATATTTAATCTTTGTTAATTTGATTAATATGTGTCTTGGGCCGTGTTTCGCCTTGGGTCAAATGGATACAAAAACTAGATCCCTATATATGTTGTCTACAAGAGAACCACCTTAAAATACGGGATATATACTGACTGAAAATGAAGGCCTGGAAAAAGATTTTCTATGCAAATATGGACCATAAGAAAACAGGAGTAGCAATACTTATATCAGATAAAATTGACTTTAAAGATCTTGAAAAGGAGACAATGAAGGTTACACATAACGACTTAAAGGAACAATCCAAAAAGAAGTTATAATAATTATAAATATATATGCACCCAACATTGGAGCATTGATATATCTAAGACAAACATTAATTAGTATGATAGAAGAAATATGCAGCAATACAATAATAGAGGGAGACTTTAATGCCCCACTCATATAATCTGGCTGTAATAGACAAAGTAAAGAGCAAAACATATTTACTTATGAGCCTCAAAAAATTCAGTTCACTCAGGAGAGTTTAAAAAAAAAAAAAAGACTTATTTGTTCACTCTGTAAAGGTTTCTTGACTATTTTATGGGTTTGGTACCACTTTGGGTAGTAGGGAGGAAGAGGTGACAAATGTGATCCTGTCCTAAATAATATATTGTGGTAAAGATAGACCTACCAATACAAAATACCAAGATGTGCCTAAAGATGAGGACACCCAAACTGGACTTTTTGTTTCCTGAACTTTTCATTTCGAGAACAAACCTCCTAATATAGGATGAATTCAAAATGATTTTTTTTTAAGTGTTCTTTGTGATTAAAAACAGAAAGCCATTGGTTAAGAAATTACATATACTCCTCCCCACCATCACTCCCCTTCTTTCTTCCCATTTCCCTCCTACCCTCATTGATCCTTTCCTTTGTCCATTTTCCCCTGCAAAAAAAAAAAAATAATAAATAAAAATAAAAAAAAGCATAAGCATAGCACCACTATGCTGCTGCTGCTGCTAAGTCGCTTCACTCGTGTCCGACTCTGTGCGACCCCATAGACGGCAGCCCACCAGGCTCCCCGTCCCTGGGATTCTCCAGGCAGGAACACTGGAGTGGGTTGCCATTTCCTTCTCCAATGCATGAAAGTGAAAGGTGAAGTGAAGTAGCTCAGAAAAAAAAAAATAATTTTTTAAAAACTATCAATGAAGGTGTTAGCTGCTTAGTCGTGTCCAACACTTTGCGACCCCATGGACTGTAGCCCACCTGCCAGGCTCCTCTTCTCACGGAATTTTCCACGCAAGAATACTAAAGTGGGTAGCCATTCCCTTCTCAGGGGGTCTTCTGGACCCAGGGATCAAACTGGGGTATTCTGCATTGTAGGCAAATTCTTTATTGTCTGAGCTACTAGGGAAGCCCAAAACAATCTCCAGTATCAGTAGCTAAAGAGAATGAGAGTGAATAAAGAGATCTCACTTTAAAATCAATAATAAATATTAATTAGGCACCTATTGTTTGCACCCGTAGGGAGTTAAAATGGAAGAGTAGAAGGACATGTGCTAATCTTCTCCTGCAAGAACACCAAAATTGCAACTAGCTGTTGAACAACCATCAGTAGGAGAATATTGAAATCCACCAATAAAAAAGATACCCCACATCCAAGGACAAAGGAAAGACCTCAACAAGACAGTAGGAGGGGCACACAATCATGTTAAAATCAAAACTCATACCCGCCAGAGTCTCCTGGAGGGCACAAATAAAAGCAGGACCAGGGCAAAGGAAAAGTGACCTCCCCCCAGGAGACTGAGCCAGACCTGCCTATGAGTGTTTGAAGGTCTCCTGCAGAGGCATGGGTCAGCAGTGGCCAGCTCCAGGAACAGGGTTACTGGCAACAGCAGTTTGGGGAGACATGGCTTGTTGGCCTAAGTCCTCTTGGAGGAGGTCACCATTAGCTCTACCATTGGAGCTGAACCTGCACCTTTTTTTTTCAAATAAAAAGTTGATGGTATTACCAAGGAATACCAACTTTATTCAGAAAGCCAGCAGACCAAGAAGATGGTGGACTAATGTTCCAAAGAACCATTTTCTCTGAGTTAGAATTCAGGCTTCTTTGATACCAAAATGAGAGGGAGTAAAGTCAAACACTTCCTGGTTGCAATCAGCCTTCAAAGGGGACATGTTAATTTCTTCTTTCCTGCAGTTTTCACAGGTGGGTCTGGTCTGGATGTTTCCTATTAGTAAAACAAAGCTAAATGCTCATTATCTGGGAGGTAGGATTCCCATGGATGGGCCATTATGTATAATTGAGCTTACAGGCAAATCATTTTAATGACTAACTTGTCATTAAAGTTTGACTTCTGTCGAATACAAAGGTTCCTATTGCGTGTGTGGTAAGTTGCTTCAGTTGTGTCCCATTCTGCAACCCTATGGACGATAGCCCACCAGGCTCCTCTGTCCATGGGATTCTCCAGGAAAGAATACTGTAGTGCATTGACATGCCTGTCTCCAGGAAATCTTCCCAACCTGGAATTTGTCTCCTGCATTAGCAGGCAGGTTATTTACCTCTAGTGCCACCTGGGAAGCCCTCTTCTCTATTATAGTGAGGCAAAGATGATGTGTAATCACATATGATTTCTACCCTAAAGTGTAAGTAAGTCCTTTAGCCTACCAAGTACACTATCATCATCCTGGGTCCTTCCAATGAATATTCGTTGATTGAACCCTAGAGGGTTGATTTCAAAAGCATCAGTTATTTGGCACTCAGCCTTCTTTATGGTCCTACTCTCAAATCCATATGTGACTACTGGAAGAACCATAGCTTTGACTATATGGACTTTTGTCAGCAAAGTAATGTCTCTGCTTTATAATATCCTGTCTAGGTTTGCCATTTCTTTTCTTCCAAGGAGCAAGCATCTTCTAATTTCATGGCTGCAGTCACCATCCACAGTGATTCTGGAGCCCAAGAAAATAAAAGTCTGTACTGTTTCCACTGTTTCCCCATTTACTGTCACCACCAGACACATCCACAACTGGCCGTCATTTCCACTTTGGCTCAGCCTCTTCATTCTTTCTGGAGCTAATTCTCTGCTCTTCCCCAGTAACATAATGAACACCTAACAACCTGGCAGGCTCATTACCCAGTTTCATACCTTTTTGCCTTTTCATACTGTTCATGGGTTTCTCAAGTCAACAATACTGAAGGGGTTTGCCATTCTCTTCTCCAGTGGGCCAAGTTTCACCAGAATTCTCCACCATGACCCATCCATCTTGGGTGGCCCTGCATGGCATGGCTCCTAGTTTCACTGAGTTACACAAGGCTGTGATCCATGTGTTCAGTTTGGTGGTTGTTGTTCAGTTGCTCAGTCACGTCTGACTCTTTGTGATCCCATGGACTGCAGCACGTCAGGCTTCCCTGTCCTTAACCATCTCCTGAAGCTTGCTCAACCTCAGTTTGGTTAGCTTTCTGTGACTGTGGTTTTCGTTCTGTCTGCCTTCTGATGGATAAGGATAAGAGGCTTGAGAGAGCTTCCTGATGGGAGAGACTGGCTGTGGGGCAAACTGGGTCTCACTCTGATGGGTGGGGCCATGCTCAGTAAACCTTTAACCTAAATTTTCTGCTGAAAGGAAGGTGCTGTGTTCCTTCTCTGTAGTTTAGCATGAGGCCAAATTATGATAGGGGTAATTGTGGTAATGGTGACCTCTTTCAAAAGGACGTATACCAGCATGCGTGGCTCCCAGGACTGTTCTATTCAGTGCCCCTGACCCTATGGCAGGCCACTGTTACCCATGCCTCTGCCGGAGACTCCTGGACACTCTCAGAAAAGTCTGGCTCAGTCTTTTGTAAGGTCACTGCTTCTTTTTCCTGGGTCCTGGTGCTCACAAGGTTTTGTTTGTGCCCTTCAAGAGTCTGTTTCCACAGCTCTATGGAAGTTCTGTAATCAAATCCCACTGGTTTTAAGGTCAAATTTCCTGGGGTTCTGTCTTTTTGCCAGATTTCTGGGTTGGGAAATCTATTGTGGGCCCTAGAACTTTTGCTACATTCCAAGACCTTTTTTGTATAATTGTTCTCCAGTTTGTGGGCATTCTGCTCAGAGGCTCTATGGTGGGGCTAATGACCACCTCCTCCAAGAGGACGTTCACCACATGCTATGCCTCCCAGGTCTGCTGCAGCCAGAGCCCCTGCCCCCTTGGCAGGCCGCTGCTGACTCACACCTCTGCAGGAGATACTCAGACCCTTAAAGGAAGGTCTGGTTCAATCTCTTGTGGGGTCCCTGGGTCCTGGTGCACAAGGTTTTGTCTGTGCCCTCTGAGTGTCTCTGGCAAGCATGAGGTTTGAATCTAAATATGATTTCACCCCTTCTACCATCTTGTTGGGGCTTCTCCTTTGCCCTTGGGCATGGGATATCTTTTTTTGGTGAGACCCAATATTTTCTGGCTGATGGTTGTTCAGCATCTATTTGCCCTTTTGGAGTTCTCATGGGAGAAGATAAGCACATGTCCTTCTACTCTACCACCTTGAAAGCAATATACTGTACACGTTGAAGTTATAACTAAATGTTGTATGTAAACCTTGATTATGTTAAGTAGTTAGAATAGGAAAAAAGAGTCCAAAATGGTGGTGGCTAAAAAACAAAGGGGAAAAGCCCAAGCAAAGGGAACAAAGAAAAAATCCACAGACCAGAGTGAGAACCTCATGTGAAACAAACACTCCTCCTTCCTGGCTAGCCTTGATTTGCATAGGGAAGGCTCAGGGAGGAGGAGACAAAATATATAAAATGGGGAAGTCAAGTTGGGTTGGGATCTTGACTCTCTTTTGGGGTCACCCTGAAGATCATGGCATCTGGTCCCATCACTTCATGGGAAATAGATGGGGATACAGTGGAAACAGTGTCAGACTTTCTTTTTCTGGGCTCCAAAATCACTGCAGATGGTGACTGCAGCCATGAATTAAAAGACGTTTACTCCTTGGAAGGAAAGTTATGAGCAACCTAGATAGCATATTCAAAAGCAGAGACATCACTTTGCCAACAAAGGTCCATCTAGTCAAGGCTATGGTTTTTCCAGTAGTCATGTATAGATGTGAGAGTTGGAATGTGAAGAAAGCTGAGCACTGAAGAATTGATGCTTTTGAACTGTGGTGTTGGAGAAGATTTTTGAGAGTCCCTTGGACTGCAAGGAGATCCAACCAGTCCATTCTGAAGGAGATCAGCCCTGGGATTTCTTTGGAAGGAATGATGCTAAAGCTGAAACTCCAGTACTTTGGCCACCTCATGCAAAGAATTGACTCATTGGAAAAGACTCTGATGCTGGGAGGGATTGGGGGCAGGAGGAGAAGGGGACGACAGAGGATGAGATGGCTGGATGGCATCACTGACTCAATGGAATTGAGTCTGAGTGAACTCTGGGAGTTGATGATGGACAGGGAGGCCTGGCATGCTGCGATTCATAGGGTTGGAAAGAGTCGGACACGACTGAGCTACTGAACTGAACTCATCTGAACTGCACTCACACCTTGAGGACGTATTTTGCTTGTGGAATAAAACTCAGAGCTGTAACCAAACTGTACCACTGGTCCACTGTTTCAAATATTTGCTGCAATGAGACAGAACTGAGGAAATTACACACTCTCCCTACATATTTGGTGCTATGACCTGGATGTAACCTAGCTGAAGTAACCTTGGCTCAGCTCCAGTGAGGCAGAGACCAAGCACAGCAGAAGCCCAACTTGGCAAAAGTTCATGCTGTGGAAACGGCAGAAAAAAAAACCCAGTGCAAGGGAAGTGACAAGAAGCCCAGCGTGCTGGAAACCAGGACAGCAAACACAAACTCAGCAAAAAGCTCACACAGCTCAGCCTCAGATCCCAGAAGACCTCCAGTTAAGGTAAGAAGTCCTCACCCCTATGGCTGGAAGGACATATGGCTTAAAAAATCAATTCTTTTACAATCTCTCATTTCTTGTTTCCTCGAACCTTCTGCAAATTGTGGCCACCAATGAGGGACTCTGGTAGGGGCTGATACCCAGTGTGTCCTGAAGGCTCCACTATTTGCTGTGCCCTAGTAACTGTTGCCCAAGCAAGTGAGAGTTCTTCTCTCCTTAATCCCCTTTGTCCCAAGGATCAGGCCAAAGAAAACTGTGGGCACAGGTCAGGCAGTTTTTCCAGCAGGTTATGAAGGGGATTCCTTGGCACATCCTTCCCACTGCTTTTTCCTCCCATCCTTCAGCTCCTCTCTCCATCTATAGCACTGTTTACAAAGTATTGGGAAGGTCATCGTCTTTCCATTTCCAAAAGTTGTGCTTGAGACCACTTACCTAAGAGTGGAACTCAAATCCCTGTGACTGGGACTCTGTGCTGTGTTGTGCTTAGTCGCTCAGTCATGTCCGACCAGGATTCCAGCCTGGCCAAAACCTATGGTGCCTGGTTTCAGGGCCTAATGAAACTCAGGTTATTGATGTGTCATTGCAGAAGGAATTCAATGAGAGACACAGGGATAGGTAAGAGGTAGATTTGTTCAGATTCAGAGAGAAACACACTCCATAGAGTGTGAGTCACCCCAGAGGGCGAGTGTGGTGGCTGTGAAATGTGGTGTGATTAGTTTTTAAGGGCTGGGTAATTTCATATGTTAATAAGTGGGAGGATCATTCCAACTATTGGGGAACTGCCCACTCTTTGTCTTTTGATAAATGCCTTGGAAGTGTCCTGGCACCTCTGGGTGTGTCATTTTAACTGGCAGATTGAGGATCAAGGCTTAGTTGAAGTCAATTTGTCTGCCATCTTGGACCCATTTGATTTAATTGGTTTATGTTATGTTCTTGGGTTATGTCATTTTCTCAAAAGTTGTGCCCTGCCCCCTTCCCTCCTGTCTCATGCTCTTTTTGTGAGCCCTGTCTGGGACCACAATATTGCCTCTACAATCTTCTGGCAGGACAATCAGAAAATAAGGAGTTCCAAAAGGCGGGGGCAGTGGGAGTGGGGGTAGTTATATGTATACCTATGGCTGATTCATGTTGAGGTTTGACAGAAAACAGCAAAATTCTGTAAAGCAATTATCCTTCAACAAAATAAATAAATAAATAAAAGAAAAGAGCTGGCACTTGTGTGGGAAAGATGGTATAATAGGCAATCCCTATAGAGATTCAGACCTTCATCTTCCAGGTTTACTGCAACATGTGCGACGACAACAGCACCTTTCAGTGGATGCAATGGTTTGGGGGGGGGGGGGTGGCGGTGACAGGCATGCAATGCCTGCTAGAAGTCCATCTTTTGGTGGCATCCCTTCAAGGGCAATTGGGCTACCAGGGACAATGTTTACCACTTTGGGAGTTAGCCATGCAGGCCTTTTGGGTCCAAACCCTTACCACCCTTCTCTTAAAGTTGTGACTGTACTCCCTGGATCAAATCTCAACTCCACTTTATTGAAAATCAGTCAGTTGCCTCTTGTCATTTTGTCCTTAGGCCGCTTTGCCTCAACTCCTACAACCACAACCTTTCCCCTTCTGTAGGCAGCATCACTCCACCCAGCCAACAACCCACTCCTGTATCACTACTTCTGTTATTACCTAGAGTGGATCTATGACAATGAAATGTTTTTCTTATGGAGGACTAGGGGAGGGAACCAGGGACTTACATTCCCACATAAAGGTTAAGAGAATTAGCCTTGCAGCTGTTTTGCCAGGTCCCCAGTCTCAGGGCACAGGCTTAGATTGCTTTACATCGTGGTGGACAAACTGACAATGAGTTAAGATTACAACCCCTTAATCCTGCCCAGCACTCGTTATGCTGGAGACGTTGGAGACACCCAACTCCAGCCCAGGGGGCCCAAGAGGTTGACCTGTCTTGACCTGCCTAGAGATCTGGTCCCCAGGAGGTTGTCATTGGGGATCTGCCCATCCAGGGGTCCCAAGAGGTTGACCCTTGGAGGCCAATATGCCTTGACCTGCCCGGGGATTCTATCTCCAATAGGTTGACGTGCCTCAACCTGTCTGGGGATCTGCACCCTGACCCAGGGATGTCCGGCTCCCAGGTTGCAACAGTATTGGGTAGGATAAGCTTCAGAAAGACTCACCCCTAAAGAACTCCACCCATGGAAATAGTAGGAAGCATATTAGTTGTGGTGCTGCGCCCTATCTCAGTAACAACTCAGGAGCCCGACAAGAACCTGATTGCCTTTCTGGAAAGGCTAAAAGAGGCCCTCCAAAAGTTTACCAATCTGGACTGACACTCTTACAAGAGACAGGTGATTTTAAAGGACAAATTCCTGTCCTAATATGCATCAGATATAAGGATAAAGTTTCAACAGCTACAGCAGGAGAACCCTGCTGCCACTTTAGATAAGATGGTCCAGATGGCCACCCATACCTTTTATAACAGAACATAAGAGGGAGGCCAAGGCCCAGGAAAGGGAGAGAAAGACTAGGCATGCCCAGATGTTGGCTGCCCTCCAGGGAAGTGCTATGGCAAAACCCAAGTCCTTGAAGGACAAGGCACAATATGAATGCCTAATCGGTAGACAAGTGGGACATCGGGCCAAAGATTGTCCAAATCATGGTAAGCTTCCTAAAACAATTTGCTACAAATGCTGTCAATTGGTACACTGGGCAGTACAGTCTCAAGGTCAAGTGCCAAGCCTTCCCTCATGATGATTAAACAGGACTGAAGTGGCCCACTCAAGCCAGCCTGCCTGTCACAGATAACCATCACAGGGCTGGAGCCAAGGGTACAACTGGATGTGGCAGGTAGATCCAAAAATTCTTTTGGTTGACACAGGGGCTACCCACTCTATCCTGACCTTCTACTCCAGAGCCTTCTCCCCCCAAACCTATACCATTTTGGCTCTTAACCCAGCTACCCTCCTGCCTACCCCCGAGGGCTCTCTCACCTTTCACTGTTGCCTAGAAACTTTGGACCATTGGACAAAATCCTGAAAGGGATTGACTGAAGATCCTCTGACTAATCCTGAGGAAGTTTGATACATTGATAAAAGCAGCTTTGTCTTAGATGGAAAAAGAAGAGCCGGATATGCAGTAGTCTCCAATTTCAAGACCATAGAGGCTAACTGCTGCCACAAGGTACTTCAGCCCAATTGGTTGAGCTCATAGTTCTGACTCATGCTTTAAAGCTGGGAAAAGGAAAAACAGTAGCCATTTACACTGACTCCAAGTATGCCTTTCTGGTGCTACATGCACATGCTGTTTGGAAAGGAAGAGGCCACTTGACCACCAGAGGGTCCTCAATCAAGTATGGTGATCAAATCTTTGTGCTCTTGGAGGCAGTCCATCTGTCCGCTGAGGTTTCAGGATCCCACTGAAAGGGGAGACTGAAAGGATACCAAAAGGACACCAAAAAAGGAGCACGGAAGTGGCACAAGGGAACCAAGCAGCCGATCGGGCAGCTGAAAGAGCAGCATTACAGAACAATGACCTAATAGGGGTTGCCACTCTAGTTCCACAGATTAATTTACCAGAAATTCCTTATACTGAAGCTGAAACTCTAAAAGCTAAGAGTAAGGGCTTTCAAGAAGATAATATGGGGTGGGTCCAAAAGGAGGTACTTGGGCCATCTTGAATGAGATGTGCTTTTTCTGGCTAAACCCCTCCAGCCAAGTTGAAGAAAGTCTCACAATCCTCAAGAAAAGCATTCAGATCCTACAGGATCTCAAAGAATGAGCTGGAGAGTCCTCAGGGTGTCTATAATCTCTCCTTGGGGATCTTTCTCCCGATGAGGGGGAATTTGGAGTTGATTAATGTCCCTACTAACCCCCGTTAGCACCATATTGATACTGCTTATAATTGTTCCATATAGTATCAATTATTTAACTCATTTTGTCTCTGCCCAGGTCAACAAGCTACAAAATGCAGTGCTAGTTCAACAAGGATATATAAAACTACACCAACCACAGAAAACATCTATCACTCACCCTTAGACGGATACCACAAGGACTCTGAGGTTTGAGACTAGCAAGAGGGGAGGCCCAATCCCCCCTTGCCGACCCAGCTTAGCGGGAAGTAGCCAGAGAGACCTCGGTGCCCCTATTCCCAAAGAATTGGGCCTCCCATCTCTTGAGGGGGGAATTTTAGGTAGTTAGAATAGGAAAAAGGAGTCTAAAGTGGTGGTGGCAAAAAGACAAAGAAAGGGAAAAGCCCACACAAAGGGAACAAAGGAAAAAGACACAGACCGGAATGAGAACCTCAGGTGAAACAAACACACCCCCTTCCTGGCTAGCCCTAATTTGCATAGCACAGGCTCAGAGGGTGAGGAGACAAAACACTTAAAAAGAGGGAGCTAAGACGGGCTGGGGCTTCTCCTTTGGGTTCGGCCTGCCCTCATGCCTCGAGGGTGTACTATCCTTTGTTTGTGGAATAAAACTCTGAGCTGTAATGGAGCTGTAACACTGGTCCACTGTTCAAACCTTTGTTGTGGTGAGACAGAACTGAGGAAATTACACACTTTCCTGACAAATGGATCCTATATGGTTGGGTGAAGATCAGATCAGATCAGTCGCTCAGTCATGTCCGACTCTTTGCGACCCCATGAATCGCAGCATGCCAGGCCTCCCTGTCCATCACCAATTCCTGGAGGTCACTCAGACTCACATCCATCGAGTCAGTGATGCCATCCAGCCATCTCATCCTCTGTTGTCCCCTTCTCCTCCTGCCCCCAATCCCTCCCAGCATCAGAGTCTTCTCCAATGAGTCAACTCTTCGCATAAGGTGGCCAAAATACTGGAGTTTCAGCTTTAGCATCATTCCTTCCAAAGAAATCCCAGGGCTGATCTCCTTCAGAATGGACTGGTTGGATCTTCTTGCAGTCCAAGGGACTCTCAAGAGTCTTCTCCAACACCACAGTTCAAAAGCATCAATTCTTCGGTGCTCAGCCTTCTTTACAGTCCAGCTCTCACATCCATACATGACTACAGGAAAGATCATAGCCTTGACTAGGCGAACCTTTGTTGGCAAAGTAATGTCTCTGCTTTTGAATATGCTATCTAGGTTGGTCATAACTTTCCTTCCAAGGAGTAAGCGTCTTTTAATTTCATGGCTGCAGTCACCATCTGCAGTGATTTTGGAGCCCAGAAAAAGAAAGTCTGACACTGTTTCCACTGTATCCCCATCTATTTCCCATGAAGTGATGGGACCAGAAGGGAAGCAGCAAAACATACATTTGCAGGACAATTTGGAAATTTTTGCCATGGATTTGCAAATATGGAATTACTATTGATTTCCTGAAGTATAATCATATTATTGTAGTTAAGAAGGAAAGTGAAAGTTGCTCAGTTGTGATCAACTCTTTTTGAACCCATGGTCTGGAGACTGCCAGGCTCCTCTGTCCATGGAATTCTCCAGGCAAGAATAGTGGAGTGGATTGCCATTCCCTTCTCCTGGAGATCTTCTCAACCAGGGATGGAACCCAGGTAGCTCGCAGGTGGATTCTTTACCATCTGAGCCACCAGGGAAACCTGCAGTTAACATGAAAATATCCTTCCTTTTAGGCAATGAACTATCTAGAAACAGCTTCATTTTGGACTCAATCTACTTTCAAATGGTTCAATTTAAAAACATGTGACACACACATAAGCTTGAGTCCTCACACAGAGCAACTAACTGTTGAGATAATGTTAACCACTGTTGAATCAATGTGAGAGGTGCACAGATGTTCTCTGTACTAGTTTTTCAAAGATTCCCAGGTTTGAAAACTTTTAAAATAAAATGTTGAGGGGAAGTGCACATCTAGACAAAGCTCTTGAGATATAATTTATAGAGTTTCAGAAAATTTTAAAGATTTAAAGTTGCCTTGAGATATTAAAGATCAAAAGTTCATCTTTTATTTTGTTGTTGCTCAGTTGCTAAGTTCAACTGTCTGTGACCTCATGCACAGCAGAAAGCCAGGCCACCCTGTCCTTCACTACATCCCTGAATTTGTTCAAACGCATAGCTATCAAGTCGTAGATGCCATCCAACCATCTCACCCTCTGTTGCCCCCTTCTCCTCCTGCTCTCAATCTTTTCCAGCATCAGAATCTTTTCTAATGAGTCGGCTCTTCACACCAGTTGACCAAACTGTTGGAGCTTCAGCTTCAGCATCAGTCTTTCCAATGAATATTCAGGTTGATTTCCTTTAGGATTGACTAGCTTGATCTGCTTGCTCTTCCATCTTTTTCTTGGCTGATACTTAAATAATTTTATTTCAACAATGTTATAAACAAGATTACACCATACACAATGTACAAATAAGCATTAAAAAGTGTGAAAGTGTATTACTACAATATCACAATAGAATGGGGGCTGATACTGACAAAAATTTTAACTTTCTTTACACTTTAATCAGGCTTCCCTGGTGGCTCAGAGGTTAAAGCGTCTGCCTCCAATGCGGGAGACCTGGGATTGATCCCTGGGTTGGGAATATCCCCTGGAGAAGGAAATGGCAACCCACTCCAGTATTCTTGCCTGGAGAATCCCATGGTCGGAGGAGACTGGTAGGCTACAGTTCACTGAGTCGCAAAGAGTCGGACACGACTGAGCGACTTCACTTTCACTTTCACATTTTAACAAACGATAGTGTATTCTCAGAAAAATGCCACAAAATTTCTTGTTCAATTTCACTTGGAATAAAAAGTCCAAGAAAACCCCTTATTGCCTCCTTTTCCACTGGTGAAATCATTAACTGTGTCCTCGAAACCAGTTTTTATTCTATTTGTGTTCTCTGCTGGTGGAAGTTTTGTGCTATCAATGAAAACCTTGGATTCTACCGCTGGTTCTATGCACAGACCTACGCTGCAAACAGTAACTAAGGAAAGCCGAGGAAAAAATAATGCTTTACAAAGAAGCAGCTGACGGCCAAAAATAGCTCAATTCTTGGACTTAGAACGCAACCTGCTGCTGCTGCTGCTGCTGCTAAGTCGCTTCAGTCGTGTCCGACTCTGTGCGACCCCATAGACGGAAGCTCACCAGGCTCCCCTGTCCCTGGGATTCTCCAGGCAAGAACACTGGAGTGGGTTGCCATTTCCTTCTCCAATGCATGAAAGTGAAAAGTGAAAGTGAAGTCGCTCAGTCGTGTCCGACTCTTGGCGACCCCATGGACTGGAGCCTACCAGGATCCTCCGTCCATGGGATTTTCCAGGCAAAAGTACTGGGGTGGGGTGTAGAACGCAACTATTAGCGTCCAAATCTCTAGCCAACCTAGGACACCAGCACAGGTTTAGCAGTCCACAGGCACCGCGGTGTTCCCAGAGGCAGCGCCTCTTCAGGAAGGACTTCAGGAAGGATCACTCCCTTCTCCTCGGCCATTCGGGATCGAGGTATCGGGTCAGCCCCCTCAGAGTCTACCAATAGTACGAGAGAGGCGGGACCAATTACTCCTGCCCCTCTGCCAATCGAGGGCGAGGGGCGGGTCTGGGACGGCCGCCGGAAGCAGGGCCCTGGAGCGAGAAGGAGGGGCCCGCCTCTACGCTTCGGCCAATTGAAAGCAAAGGGCGGGTCCCAGGGCGGGTCCCGGAAGGCGGTGCGGGCGCAGGTGCGGAGGCTGGGCGGCCCGGCTGCGGCCTCAGGCGCCCGGCAGTATGGAGGACGTGAGTGCTCAGTGGCAGGTGGCGAGCGACCGGCCCGCATCCCCCTCCTCTCATCCCCCTCCTCTCATCCCCCTCCTCTGATACTGGGCGCCCTGGGCAGAGACGGGGTTGGGAACAGCCTTGGCGGAGGGGATCCTTCTGCGCGCGGCTACCGGGCTGCAGTGTGTGGGAGGAGGCACAGGGGCGCCGGCAGGGTCCGCGCCTTGCTGGCCCTGGGCTTATTTTCTCGGCACAGAGGCAGGAGGGGCCCCCAGCCCTTGCGTTCGCGTGTCGGGTCCCGGAACTGGGGAGGCCAGAGATGCGCGCATGGCCTCGGGCGCAGGAGCGAGTCTACCTCCTCTTGGCCTCCGGCCTTGGCTCTGAGGGCAGATCTGTCGCTATCATTACCCGGAAACCCACATTGGAGACCAACAATGTGATGTTTTGAATGGAGGCCTGGTAGGAGTGAAGGGATTTTAAAATTTTACTTAAATGGATCCAAACCAGATTATTAAGAAGCCACTGCACTAGTTTCAGTGTACAGAGTGCAGCCTAACTGTAAAAGTCTTTGCTTGAGTGTATTAAAACATTTTTAGGAAAAACATGTATTTGTGCCCAGAATTAACTAGTTTCCCCATTGACACAAAATTCTTGCTCTTGAGAAAAAGCAAAGTTGATAGTTATATTAAAGCACTGATTTAAATTAATAAATTAATGGGAATATTACTGTGATCCTGCCACTGAATGAGATGCATCACGCAAGACACTTGAAATACAATTCCAGCCCTGCAATACCTTAGATTCTTGTGCAAATAGTGACCATAGTTCAATTATCTTGACTAAATAAAGACCAAACAATTTCTAATGATAGGACTAAAAACCATGTTTTTTCCACTATGAGAAGGTGGATAGCTAACTGTAACACCTGCAAGTAGATTTGAGATTCATATATTTAAAGAAAAATGGATTGTTCTTGAATTTTTAAAGGGTGAGATTCATGAATTGAAAATATGTGGAGAAAATGAGTATCTAAATGGAAAATGAGACTCAGAAAAATGTGTGCAGCAAATGCTTGTTACTTGGTGCTAAGCTGCCTCTGGGTTCTTGGATCTGTAACTTTTAGCTTTAGGATTAGTACAATCCTAGAAATTTGTTTCACCAAACAATTGGAGAGTAATGTTTCACCAATAGCTACATAGCTAGGTCACTTTAGGTATGAACAGTTGCCTACCTTTGGTATTTGTGGATATGATTTCTCCCACCCAAGAGAAAGCTAAAAACTATGTGCCATGTCCTGGGCCCAGACACCTAAATGAATTAAGAGGCAAAAACTTTTTAATTTGTGTTCTTTGTTTGCAAGTGGGCAAACCAATTTTGGCTACTTTAAGGAAGAGAGGGATTTATTTGAAAGGATATAGGGTAGATGATAAAAGGATAAAAGATCTTCCCTGTAGCTCAGATGGTAAAGAATCTGCCTACAAAGCAGGACACCTGGGTTCGATCCCTGGGTCAGGAAGATCCTCTGGAGAAGGGAATGGCAATTCACTCCAGTATTCTTGCCTGGAGAATCCCATGGACAGAGGCAGGCTATAGTTCATGAGGTTGCAGAGTTGGACACGACTGAGCGACTAACACTGCTACAGGGTAGATGAACACCTAATCCTCTGAAAGGATTCAAACAAGGGCTGCTTAAGGGATCCAGTGACAGGAGTCCTTTCAGAATCTGTTCTGGAATGGATCTACGTCAACCATGGCCTTTTGTTTGCTTTGTTATTCTGAGAGAAAGATTGGCCTAACCCTCTTTGGTTTCATGACCATCCTTAGACCAGAGGAAGGTGAAGAGCACTGAAGGATGTTCCCCTTGAGATTGCAGAGGTAGACTTTGGGTCCCCACAGGGGAAGTAGTAATTGTGACAAAAGAGGGAGGAGATGATGTGGACAAACAACAGGTATCTTTTCTAGGTAGCAGTGTGATTATTAATCACGGAGGTTATTTGGATCAAGAGTCTTATTCCCTTCACCTTTCTCTTGCAGATGACAAGTTACAGAGAGAGACAGGATGCTGTTTGTATAGTTTTCATATATTTCTTATAGGATCCAAAGGACAGTGTATTTGATATAGTCACCAAACACATTGTATTTCATGAACATTGAATAAGTGACATAAACCATATTGTCCCCGACCCCTTCAGTGTAGTGAGGGAGAACAAAAGGCATACACGTAAATGAAACAATACAAGGCAGTGCACGAAATGCAATACCTTTTTTGGTTTTAAAGTAGAAAGAAGTGCTCGCTTCGGCAGCACATATACTAAAATTGGAACGATACAGAGAAGATTAGCATGGCCCCTGCGCAAGGATGACACACAAATTCGTGAAGCGTTCCATATTTTTTCTGGTGGCGGATCCATCTCGATGTATAGTAAAAGTAATACAATATTGTAAAGTTAAGAAAAATTAAAAAAATAATAATAATAATAAAAAAAATTAAAAAAAAAAAGTAGAAAGAAAACACTTGGTAAGATAAGTTTATATATAGAGGATGCAAATTTTGTTGGACCTTGAAAAATGAGTTGGATGCTTTTCAGCAAATAAGAGAGGGTATTTGTGGGCACTCCAAAAAGCTCATGCAGACCAGAGGAGAAAGTGCATGAAAGGGACCAAGAGAGAGATAAAGCAGACTGTTGTCTTACAGTCAGGGTTTCAGTGCTCTCTTTTAAAAAATTCCTAGATCCCAACTGTTCAAGAAGTTGGGCCATCTTTCATTCACTCTACACACATATTGAGCACCTGCTGTGTATCAGGTACTAAAGGTGCAAAGAACAAAGTATAATGTAGAATCCTGCCCTGTGAAGCACACCTTATTCCAGCCACTTTGTTACCTTGTGCTTCTTTCTGCCTGGAAGAACAAAATATCTGTATATAATACATGAAAGGACATTGTTTTGAGATAATAGACATCAAGCAATGAAGTAGAGAGATAGGAAACAACATGAGTTGTGTGATTGCCAGCTCACTGCCTTAGGAGAGTTTGCGGGCTATGGCAGAGGTTGGGGCACTAAGTGGGCTTCAGTAGACCCTGAGTTGAGGAGGTGGAGCTGAATCTGGGGATACTGAAGCAGCTTGGGTTCACCAGACAGAGAACCCAGAGAGCAGAGGAAGAGCTCCAAAGAGTGCAGAAGAAGAGCTCCAAAGAGTGCAGAGTCCCTATTCAGCTAAGTCCTGTTCTGTATGCCTCTGAGGTAATGCCCTGATGACCGAGGGGGAAAAAAAAAAACGACCCAGAAGGACTAGAAGGAGCAGTACTTTCACACAGGGCCAGGATTAGTGCTTGTTCTTCCAGCTAGACTGGAAACCTCATAATCACAGGGTATTGCATATTCAGAAAGGTCTTACTTCACTTGTAGGGAGTATTTAGCACTAGACCAAACATGGTGTGGGCCCACCTAAGAAGCACCTTAACAGAGTACAGAGATCAAATTGTTTCCAGTGACTTAACTGAATCCAGAAAAAAGCTCAAGAATATTTACAGGAATACAAAAGTATCCAGCACCCAAAGAGTTAAATTTTTTTGCAGTGTCTGGCATCCAATCCAAAATTACCAGGCATTGCTAATTATGTGATATAATGGAGATGTTAAGTAATGCTATCCTGGTAATCATTTTGCAGTATATAAGTGTATCAAATCAACTCATGATACACAAATTTATACCATGTGACATGTTAATTATATCTTAATAAAGTGGAAAAAATGACCAAGCATGCAAAGAGGCAGGGAAATATGACATAATAAATCAATTAAAACTGATTTAAAAAATGACATGAAATAGCAAACAAGGACATTTAAAAAAACTACTATAACTTTTCTACATGTTCCAAAGGTTAAAAAGACATCAGAGCTGTAAATAGACCCACTCAAACTTGTAGAAATAAAAACTACAGTGTCAAAATGAAAAAAGGGGAGAGGAAACAGCATTGAGGCATCAGGGAAGGCAGCATGTTTGCAAGACAGCCGGTTGACAGGTGGGGACGGATGAAGGGGCAGAGATTCGAAAAATGGCCCCTGGAGGTGTGCGTGGACATTAGCTAAGGGAATACCCCAGGGAGGTGAGACAGCTGGTGAGAAAGCTAGAAGAATAGAAGTCATGAAGAAAACAGATATCATCAGAATTGCTCCTTGAGTTATGGCAAACTAGTTAGGAAGCTATCTAAGCATTGAATTAAAAAAAAAAAAATTGTAGCAGTGGAATGCCTGCTAGTGGAAATCGAGAAGCCCATCCCAGATCTGATTATGTCCCAGACTTCTGTGTTATCTTTATAATCTCGGTGCCCAGAGCCCACCCTTACACCATTTGTCCCTCTCTCTACCCCTTCCAAAGTAAATATATATATATATATATATATATATGTTATATAATATATAAATGTTATATATATTTATATATATAGTACATATATATTAATATTAACTAACATCAGTCAATTATTAATAATAACTGCAATTAAATTATATTAAATATATAATATATGTATTATATATATATGTATATATGTACTTTGGAAGTAAATATATAAGTTAACTCACTAAGCCATGTCCAGCTCTTCACAACCCCATGGACTGTAGCCTGCTAGGCTCCTCTGTCCTTGGGATTTCCCAGGCAAGAATACTGGAGTAGGTTGCTGTTTCCTTTACCAGGGGATCTTCCTGACCCAGGGATTGAACCTGCATCTCCTGCTTGACAGGTGAATTCTTTACCACTGAGCCACCTGGGAAGCCACACACACACACACACACACACACATACATATATATATATATATATATGCAAACGTGTGTGTGTGTGTGTGTGTGATGGTGCTAAGTCACTTCAGTTGTATCGGACTCTTGGAGACCCAATGGACTGTAGACCACCAGGCTCCTGGTGCATAGGATTCTCCAGGCAAGTGGGTTGCCGTACCCTCCTGCAGGGAGTCTTCCAGACCCAGGGATCCAACCCATGTCTCTTCTGTGTCCTGCATGGTAGGTAGTTTCTTTACCACTAGAACCACATCAGATCAGATCAGATCAGTCACTCAGTCGTGTCCGACTCTTTGCGACCCCATGAACTGCAGCACGCCAGGCCTCCCTGTCCATCACCAGCTCCCGGAGGTCACTCAGACTCGCATCCATCGAGTCAGTGATGCCATCCAGCCATCTCATCCTCTGTCGTCCCCTTCTCCTCCTGCCCTCAATCCCTCCCAGCATCAGAGTCTTCTCCAATGAGTCAACTCTTCGCATGAGGTGGCCAAAATACTGGAGTTTCAGCTTTAGCATCATTCCTTCTAAAGAAATTCCAGGATTGATCTCCTTCAAAATGGACTGGTTGGATCTTCTTGCAGTCCAAGGGACTTTCAAGAGTCTTCTCCAGCACCACAGTTCAAAAGCATCAATTCTTCGGCTCTCAGCCTTCTTCACAGTCCAGCTCTCACATCCATACATGACCACAGGAAAGACCATAGCCTTGACTAGGCGAACCTTTGTTGGCAAAGTGATGTCTCTGCTTTTGAATATGCTATCTAGGTTGGTCATAACTTTCCTTCCAAGGAGCAAGCGTCTTTTAATTTCATGGCTGCAGTCACCATCTGCAGTGATTTTGGAGCCCAGAAAAACAAAGTCTGACACTGTTTCCACTGTTTCCCCATCTATTTCCCATGCAGTGATGGGACCAGATGCCATGATCTTCGTTTTCTGAATGTTGAGCTTTAAGCCAACCTTTTCACTCTCCACTTTCACTTTCATCAAGAGGCTTTTTAGCCCCTCTTCACTTTCTGCCATAAGAGTCGTGTCATCTGCATATCTGAGGTTATTGATATTTCTCCCGGCAATCTTGATTCCAACTTCTGTTTCTTCCAGTCCAGCATTTCTCATGATGTACTCTGCATATAAGTTAAATAAATATGGTGACAATATGCAGCCTTGACGTACTCCTTTTCCTATTTGGAACCAGTCTGTTGTTCCATGACCAGTTCTAACTGTTGCTTCCTGACCTGCATACAGATTTCTCAAGAGGCAGATCTATATATACATATGTATATATGTGAACGGCTGATGCTAACAGCCGATTCATTGGAAAAGTCCCTGATGCTGGGAAAGATTGAGAGGAGAAGGAGAAGAGGGTGTTAGAGGAT
Source organism: Tragelaphus eurycerus (assembly GCA_935064755.1). NCBI lineage: Eukaryota > Metazoa > Chordata > Mammalia > Artiodactyla > Bovidae > Tragelaphus > Tragelaphus eurycerus. The sequence continues at coordinate 125,083 of CAKXYN010000057.1, read as the reverse complement.
GAGATGGCTGGAAGGCATCACTGATTTAATGGATATGATCTTGGGCAAACTTTGGGAGATAGTGAGGGACAGAGAGGCCTGGCGCATTGTGATCAACGGGGTCGCCAGGAATTGGACATGACTGGGTGACTGAACAACAACAACAGTGTGTGTGTATATATATATATGTATGTATAATGTTAAATCAGGAGATCAAATCAAGATGGTGGAGTAGAAGGACATGTGCTCATCTCCTCCTGTAAGAACACCAAGATCACAACTAGCTGTTGTACAGCCATTAACAGGAGGATGCTAGAACCCACCAAAAAAGATACCTCATGTTCAAAGACAAAGGAGAGGCTGCAGTGAGACAATAGAAGGGGATACAATCATGATAAAATCAAATCCCATACCTTCTGGATGGGTGACCCACAAACTGGAGAAGAATAATACCTAAGAAGTTCTCCCTCTGTTGTGAGGGTTCTGAGCTCTATGTCAGTCTTCCCACTATGGGAATCCGGGAAAGGGACTAGGAATCCACAAGGAATCTGACTTTGCAGGCCAGCAGGATTTGATTACAGGATTTCCACAGGACTGGAAGAAATAGATACTCCACTCTTGGAGGGCACAAGCAAACTCTTGCATGCACCAGAACTCAGGGGAATAGAGCAGTGACCCTATAGGAGACAGAACCAGACCTACCTGCTAGTGTTGGAGGGTCTCCTGTGGAGGTGTGGGTTGTCAGTGGCTCACTGTGGGGACAGGGACACTGGCAGCAGGAGTCCTGGGAGGTGCTCCTTGGAAAGTGAGCCCTCTTGGAAGAGGCATTAGACCTACTATAGAGCCTGTAGACTTCAAGGCTGGGTTGCCTCAGGCCAGAATACTAGCCCCACCTGCCCCATCAGCTGATAATTAGATTAAAGTTTTACCCAGCCCAAAAGAATAAGACCCAGTTTTTCCCACCACCAGTCCCTGGCATCAGCCTCATTCACCTGAGGGCAGAAGGAAGAAGCAGAAAGAACTACAATCCCAAAGCCTCCTGAATGAAAACCACAAGAGTTAACTGAAATGAAAAGGCAAAGAATTATCTCCCAGATGAAAGAACAAGATAAAACCCCAGAAAAATAACTAAATGAAGTGGAGCTAGGTCCAGGAAAACAATTCAAAATAATGATAGTGTAGATGATTCAGAATCTTGGGGAAAAAATGAAGCAGATGTAAGAAATGTTTACAAAAGACCTAGATGAACTAAACAAACAAAACAGAGATGAACAATACACTAGAAGGAATCAGTAGAAGAATAACTGAGGCAGAGGAACAGATAAGTGAACTGGAAGACAGAATGTGGAGATCACTGCTATAAAACAGAATATAGAAAAAAAAATGAAAAAAACTGAAGTCAGCCTAAGAGTCCTCTGGGACAACATTAAGCGCATTATAGGGGTCTCAGAAGGAGAAGAGAGAGAGAAAGGATCCAAGAAAATATTTGAAGAGATGGTTTTCATTGAAAACTTACCTATATATGGGAAAATAAATAGTCAACCAATCCAGGAAGTGCGGAGTGTCCCAGGCAGGATAAACCTGAGGAGGAATACACCAAGATGCAATGTAATCAAACTGACAAATTAAAAACAAAGATAAAATATTAAAAAGCAATGGGGAAAATGACAACATACAAGGGAATTCCCATAAGATTATTAGCTGATTTCTCAACAGAAACTCAACAGAAATTCCCTTCAACAGAAGAGAATAGCATGACATATTTAAAATGATGAAAGGGAAGAACCTACAACCAAGAATACTCTACCTAGCAAGACTCTTGTTCAAATTTGATGGAGAAATCAAAAGCTTTCCAGACAAGCAAAAGTTAAGAGAATTCAGCATCATCAAACCAGCTTTACAACACATTTTAAAGGAACTTCTCTTGGCAGGAAACACAAGAGAAGGAAAAGACCTACAAAGAATTAACCCAAAACAATGAAGAAAATGGTAATAGGATCACACATATTGATAATTACCTTAAATATAAATGGATTAAATGCACACCAAAAGACATAAACTGGCTGAGTAGATGAAAACATATGCATGTATGCACGTCCACTTACCACGTCACTCTACTTAACTCCCCCAATTGTATGCAGTTATTTTATACTATGCTATGCTAAGTCACTTCAGTCGTGTCCGACTCTGTGTGACCCCATAGACCGCAGCCCACCAGGCTTCCCCATCCCTGGGATTCTCCAGGCAAGAACACTGGAGTGGGTTGCCGTTACCTTCTCCAATGCATGAAAGTGAAAAGAGAAAGTGAAGTCGCTCAGTCATGTCCGACTCTTAGCAACCCCATGGACTGCAGCCTACCAGGCTCCTCCGTCCGTGGGATTTTCCAGGCAAGAGTACTGGAGTGGGGTGCCATTGCCTTCTCCATCAGTTATTTTATACTGTTAGGTTAATCATGTTGCCATTATGACTTGTAATTGTAAATATCTTTTTTTGTGTATGACTATTAAATGTGGAAACTGATAAGCATCTTTTACTATTGTGAAAAAGATTATCTACTCTCTTCGCAACACTCAAATATATATACATTACAGATAACTGTAGTCATGGGGCCACAATTTCCCCAGGACTTATTTGCCGTCAGATTTTTACATTTTGACCACCTTCACTCATTTCTCCTACTTTCCCATCTCCTATCTTCAGTTTTTATAGATTCCACGTAAAAGTGAGATCATACAGTAATTGTCTTTCTCTATTTGATTTATATTATTTGATACAGTTCCTTCAAGATCCATCCATTTTGTTGCAAATGACAGGACTTCATTCTTTTTTATGACTAAATAATAATTGTTGTATAAAAATATATTAGATTGTTTCCATGTCTTGGCTGTTATGAATAATGCTGTGATGAACATGGAAGTACAGATATTTCTTTGAGATAAGACTGTATCCTTTGGATATATACCCAGAAGTAGAATTGCTGGGCCATATAATAGTTCTATTTTTGATTTTTTGAGGCCCCTCCATACTGTTTTCCACAGTAGCTGTACCAATTTACATTCCCACCATCAATGCTCAAGGGTTTCCTTTTCTCCATATCTTCTCTAGCACATATTATCTCATCTTTTTGATAAAAGCCATACTGACAAGTGTGAGTTAATAGCTTATCGCTGTTTTAATTTGCGTCTCCCTGGTGGTCAGGGATCTTAAGCATCTTTTTGTGCATCTGTTGGCCATCTGTATTTCCTCTTGGAAAAAATATCTATTTGGTTCCTTTGCCCATATTTTAATTGAATTGTTTTTGGTTTTGCTTTCTTGCTGTTGAGTTGTATAAGGCAGCATTATTAATAGACATCAATTTATAATGGTCAAACAAAATGTGATATATCCATATAATGAAATACCATATTGATCAATAAAAATGAACTAATTACTGATACATGCCACAACACAGATGAACTCAAAAACATATTCAGTACTAAGAAGCAGGACTCAACACATTTTTTATGATTTCATTTACACGAAATGTCAAAAAAAATCTATAAAGACAGATTAGCGGTTACCTAGGTCTAGGGACAGAAATGGAGAGTGATTATAAATGGGCATGATTAGCATGTTGCAAGTGTTCTAAAATTGTTGTAATAGTTGCCTAACTATAAATATACAGACATTTATTGAATTGTATACTTAAGCTAGTATATTTTACATTATATATATTATATGTCAATAAAGCTGTTGAATAAAGTATTTTAAAAATCAGTAAGTTTTCAGGGCTTGAAGAAAATTATTTGCTTTAATCCCTTTATGTATTACCTTATTTGGAGATAAAGAATCAATATTTCCTTGACTTGTTTTAATAGTTGTTATTTTTACCAATTTCTTTGCAGTAGTTATTAAGAGGTTTATGGTACTTTTACAAATTCGGCTTTAGGTAGGGAGTGTGGTTTCTTGTCTGTAATTTTTGTAATGAATTTTAAAGCTTTACAGTTAGTAGTTTTTCTTGAAAACATAATCCGGAAAGTGGTGTTTATTGCTTGCTTCTGTTTTCTGTACCCCAGGGTTCCTTGGATCTCATCCAGAGTATTGAAGATGACCCTCTTCTGGACACCCAGCATCTTCCACATCACTCTTTACACGCTCATTTTAGGCCCAGATTCCACCCTCTTCCTACAGTCATCATAGCAAATCTTCTCTTGCTGATACATGTAAGTTGGCTGGGGGAAAGTGATCCATTTGGAGGTGATGTGTTGCTAGTGGTGATGTTTCTAAAAAAAATTTATAACCTCCTCAGAGGGCAGAGGGCAGTTTGGCTGTATCTATCAGCATTTAGTGTGCATACTTTTTTACTCATACTTCTACTTCAAAGAATTTATTGTAGACATATTTGCACACATGCAAGGATATTGTTTGTGATAGCAATGTCGTCTGCAATATGAAGGAACTGCAAACTACCACTACCCAGAAGATGTTTTATATGTCCTTTCCATATGAAGGAATGCTTATGTAATATTAAAAGAGAAACTTGGAAATCTGGGGTAGATGCGTATGTATTTAAACTACTCTTCACGATTCATTGTTGAATGGAAAAAAATGAGGTTTACTATGGTGTGAACGGAATATTCCTTTTGCATGTTTGCAAGGGAGTTGAGAGAGCTTTTGGGCATGAGGGTGATATTGTGACTTACAAGAAACATATTTGGTCATTCAGGTGATCAGAGTAGAGTTCTCAGGTGCACTGGGTCGTCATCCATGGTTTCTGGCTCTCAGCTCCCCCAAACCCTGGGAATTTCCTGAGCAATAAGAGCAATGCGAGTATCTTTTGTTACAATTTTTGGTCTTTTTGTCTTCAGTTCCTAAGATCACTTCAGTGTCATAAAGGTGAACTGGGTGTCTTGATATTCATAGCAAGCATCATTCCACCATTTCTGTTTATGTTGATGAGTTGACTTTGAAAAGCACCTAAAGGATGGGGGCAACAGCCAGGGAAACTAAGCAGGGACAGAGGACTGGAACATACAGTCCCACTCTCTGACTTCTGGGGATGGGAGAGGGGCTGGAGGTTGAATCAGTCACTGACGGCCAGTGATTTAATCAACCAGGCCTATGTAGTGAAGCCTCTGTAAAAGCTCAAAAGGAAGGGGTTCAGACAGCTTCTAGGTTAGTGAGCCAGAATGCTTGTGATGTGCCATACTGCCAGGCCCCAAACTCCACCAGGACAGGAGCTCCTTTGGGACCTCACCCAGTGTGTCTCTTCAATGGGCTGTTGATGTGCATCCTTTAATATCCTTTGTAATAAATTGGTAATCTGGAAAGTAAATAGGTTTCTTGTGTTCTGTGAGCCCCTTTAGCAAACTAATTGAGCCCAAGAGGGAGTTGGTGGGAATCTTTAATTTGTAGCCAGTGGGTAAGAAACACTGGTTACAAGCTAGACTTGCAATTAGCATCTGAAGTAGGGGTAGTCTTGTGGGACTGAGCCTATAATGATACCTTGGTGGATAATGGAAGTGATTTTAGGTGGATAGTGGATATATGGCTGGATAGTGTCAGAATTGAGCTGAACTGTAATGGCGCCCCACTCCAGTACTTTTGCCTAGAGAATCCCATGGGCAGAGGAGCCCGGTAGGTTGCTGTCCATGGGGTTGCTAAGAGTCAGACATGACTGAGTGACTTCACTTTCACTTTTCACTTTCATGCATTGGAGAAGGAAATGGCAACCCACTCCAGTGTTCTTGTCTGAAGAATCCTAGGGAGGGGAAGCCTGGTGGGCTGCTGTCTTTGGGGTCGCACAGAGTTGGACATGACTGAATTGACTTAGCAGCAGCAGCAGTACATGCAGCTGGTGTTAAAGCTTGTTTGTTAAAGGCTTGCTTGCCTCCTGCTCACCCACCCCCTTGGAATTAGTACTGGAAACATTTAACATTTATTCTGTATTCTGTAATAGAGTATTTCCAAAAGCAGACATGACCCTTTTAATACTAGTTGAACTGAGCACCTCAATGGAAGGGACACCTAATATGTTTTAATGTTTATCTTTTGTACTATTTGAAAATTTTTTTTTACCATATCATGTATTACTTTTTCAGTTATAAAAACAACAAAAAAAGATACAGATAAATCTGTATGTTGACAGACATTTACCAATTTATTTATACCTAGGAAATAATGTTAACAGAGAAAGCAGTATGTTTTCCCATGTTTTATATGATAAAATTACAAATGTCTGGGGATTTTTAAAACATGTAAACCACAAGATAAATAAATCCTGGAGATCGAATGCATAGCATAGAGATTATAGTCAACACTATGATATTATAAATTTCAAAGTTGCTCGGAGACTAAATAATTGCTCTTACCACAAAAAAGAAATGGTAATTATATATGATATGATAGAGATATTGGCTAAAGCTATGGTGGCCATCATTTTGCAACATATGAATGTTTCAAATCAACACATTGCACACCTTAAACTTACACAATGTTATGTCAGTCATATTCCTCAATAAAAAGAAATAAGTAAAGTTCAACATCATAAAAATAAGACACATGTATGAATGGTCTTGGAAGCTCACTGGGGGCTCTGTTCCAGGTCTCTTCCTCATTTTGATGACTGCAGTCTCAAGCACTAGGGGCTGCAGTTGCTCTTTGCTGAAATGTGAAAACACAAAAGAGGGCAAAATCTTGCCACTTCTTGGGTGTTCATGAGGAGAGTGAATGTGGTTGAGGACTGGCCCAGCTGCTAGTCCAGTGAGGTGTGCTGCGGGAGAACTGACTGCACTGAGGACAGAGGTACCCTGTGCTCCTCTATACGGTCTAGCGAGTGGCCTGGTTCTGCCATGGCTTCCTAATTTCCAGACAGCAGCTGAAGCACTTCTTTCCTGGTGCCTTTTTGTGTAATTTGTATTACATACTTTTTATGTATGTGATACATACATACACACACATGCACACAACACTTAAAAAAAATTGCCTGCCTTGCTATTATGGCACTGATTGCCCTAATTTTAGGACTAAGATAATCTTGTGTTAAAGAACAAGAAAAATTAATGCCTTTATATGCTACTTTGTATAAAATGGTTCAGTTAGGTTCAATGTTCAGTACATTACAGTAGAGGGAGTATGTTGACTTTTCCACTTTTGCTTTATGAGGATGTGTATAATATAGCAAATATTACTGCTCTTGACAAATCACATACATTTTCAATAGATTTATTACATGATAAGATTTCCTGCTTGGTGATAGGTGCCTGCTTGGTGATGGATGCTAATGACAGCATTTAACATTTTCTTTAATTTGATTTTTTAAAATATTACAGAATAATACTTCCTTATTGTAACAAGTAAAACACAGTATACAAAGATATAATCTTCCCATCTCTCTGCTTCACCCCTTCTCCCTGAGTTAATAATTGTATCTCAGAGTTTGTTGTATTTCCTTCAGTATCTTTTGTTAAGTTCATACAAATATATACAAAGAGATTACCACATTGTAAAAGAAGGTCTCCCATTTCCAAGAAAAAACTGGGCACTACAGTATTTATTTCTAAACAACATTTCTCAAACTTGAACATACATCAGATCCCCTGACAGGCTTATTACACCACAGGCTGCTGGCTGCTCCCCCAGAGGTGTTGATTTGGGGCTTGAGAATTTGCATTTCTAACTGGTCTGGAGACCACACTTTCAACTACTACTTTATACCTTAGTGTTTTTAAATCTTAACATGTCATAGATATCTACCCAAACTAGTAGATAGAACTTCAATTAATTCTTTTATAGCTGAATAACATTCTATTATGTGAGTGGGTATACCTTAATTTATTCAGATATTTTGCTATGGATACACACATATACTTGGGCAGTTTACATTTTTTTCTTTTCAAATACAGAGAAAACTGCAGTAAAATATCTTTTACTTCTGCTTTTACTTCTGAGTGACTGGGTCCTTAAAATAGGATTTCTCAGTCATGATATTTCCAAATTATTTTCAACAACACATCCCAGACCAGTCAGCATTTTGTAAGACTGTCTGTTTGCCCATATATCGATACCAGTCTTTAAAATTTTGTCAATCTAATTGGACAATTATTTTAGTTCTCTTAAAACTGAAATTAGAAATAAACTTTAATGCATGATGTTTATTAGTTACTTTTGAGGTGCTGAATTAATTGTTTTTACTCTTTTTAATAAAAGAAGTGGACAGGAAACTGCATTTAACATTGAAGTGCTCATCTCTAGCAGATGGGATTTAAGGTGGTTTTTATTTTCTTATTTGTGATTTTGTCTGTTCCCCAAATTTTCTGCAAAAATTTCTCCAGGTTATCTGTTTAAAAAGTTTGTAAAAATAGCAAAAATGCATTTTTAAACTCATAAAATATAGGACAGTGAAAGTCATAGGTATAAGAGTATGTGCTAGGCATGGACATTATTGTTTCTTAAATCCAAATATTAAATGTTAATCCTACTGTTTTCTTTTCGACCAGCTTGTGTTTGTTATTTTAGCATTTTTAACAGGTGTGCTTTGTTCTTACCCCAATCCAATGGAGGACAAGTGCCCAGGAAACTATACCAACCCATTGAAAGTTCAGACAGTCATAATCCTTGGAAAAGTTATCTTATGGATTCTGTATTTCCTTCTTGAACGATACATCCAGTATCACCATTGCAAAGTAAGAAACCGAGGCTATAACAAGATCTACCGGTCAACAAGACATCTGAAAAGACTTCCACTGATGATACACTCCACTGGTAAGTTCAGTTGTCTCACTCAGCTCTTTGGCAGCTTGCTTGAGTGGCATAAATTACAGCAGAATAAAGTGTTAAGTTTGATTTTATAATCAAATATATGCTGTTATTTCTGTGAGAGTGATGTGGCCACTAAAATTTATATCACCTTAATGTCTTGAAATTTTTCTTGTATTTCCCTTTGAAATCTGAATTTGTTATATAGAGGAGGAAAAATATTTCCTCTTCCCTTCTAGGTTTTTAGCTGAGATTGCACCAAAAAAAGACAGGTTAACAGGAGAAAAACAAACAAACAAACAGAAGTTTAATAATATCATATCTCCTGTATACAAGGGAGATGCTTCCCTGGTGTCTCAGTGGTAAAGAACTTGTTTACCAATGCAGGAGATGCAATCAATCTTTGGGTTGGGAAGATCCCCTGGAGAAGGAAATGGCAACCCATTCCAGTATGATTGATTGGGAAATCCCATTTATAGAAGAGTCTGGTGGGCTATATAGTCCATGGGGTCACAAAAGAGTCAGACACAGTTAGCAACTAAACAACAATATCCAAGAGAGAGACCCAAGAGAGCTGAGTGACTCGAAAATGGCCTAAGCCACCCACTTCAATAACATCTACAGCTAAAGATCAAAGAAGGTGGGAAAGATTGAGAGGTGACCAGGAAAAGCGCAATAAGCAATGGTAACGTTGTTAGGCAGATTTCCATTGATTTCTTGCCCTCTCCATGATTAGAGTTTCTAGAGAGTTAGAGTCATTGTGGTATTTGTTATTGTTCAGTCCCTCAGTCGTGTCCAACTCTTTGCAACCCCATGGACTGTAGCACACTAGGCTTCCCTGCCCTTCACTGTCTTCCAGAGCTTGCTCCAACTCATGACCAATGAGTCAGTGATGCCATCCAACCATCTCGTCCTCTGTCATCCCCTTGTCTGCCTACTTACTATCTTTTCTAGCATCAAGGTCTTTTCTGATGAGTCAGCTCTTCACATCAGGTGGCCAAAGTATTGGAGCTTCAGTTTGAGCATCAGTCCTTCCAATGAATATTCAAGGTTGATTTCCTTTAGTCTTTACTGGTTGGATCTCCTTGCTGTCCAAAGGACTCTCAAGAGTCTTCTCAAACACCACAGTTCAAAAGCATCAATTCTTCGGTGCTCAGCATTCTTTATGTTCCAACTCTCACATCCATACATGACTACTGGAAGAACCATAGCTTTGACTATACAGACATTTGTTGGCAAAGTGTTGTCTCTGCTTTTTAATATACTATCTAAGTTTGTCATAGCTTTATTTCCAAGGGCCAAACATCTTTTAATTTTATGGCTGCAATCACCATCTGCGGCAATTTTGGAGCCCAAGAAAATAAAGTCTCTCACTGTGTCCATTTTTTTCCCCATCTATTTGCCATGAAGTGATGGGACCGGACACCATGATCTTATTTTTTTGAATGTTGAGTTTTAAGCCAGCTTTTTCACTCTCCTCTTTCACTCTCATCGAGAGGCTCTTTAGTTCTTCTTCACTTTCTGCCATAAGGGTGGTATCATCTGCATATCTGAGGTTACTGATATTTCTCCCTGCAATCTTGATTCCAGCTTGTGCTTCATCCAGCCTGGCATTTCATATGATGTACTCTGCATATAAGTTAAATAAGCAGGGTGACAATATACAGCCTTGTATACTCCTTACCCAATTTGGAACCGATCTGTTGTTCCATGTGCGGTTCAACTGTTGCTTCTTGACCTGCATACAGGTTCCTGAGGAGGCAGGTAAGGTGGTCTGGTATCCTCATCTCTTTCAGAATTTTCCACAGTTTGTTGTGATCCACACAGTCAAAGGCTTTAGAGTACAAAATGAAGCAGAAGTAGATGTTTTTCTGGAATTCTCTTGCTTTTCCTGTGATCCAGCAGATGTTGTCAATTTGATCTCTGGTTCCACTGCCTTTTCTAAATCCAGCTTGTACATCCGAAAGTTTTTGGTTCACATACTGTTGAAGCCTAGCTTGGAGAATTTTGAACATGACCTTGCTAGCATGTGAAATGAGTGCAATTTTGCAGTAGTTTGAGCATTCTTTGGCATTGCCCTTCTTCAAGATTAGAATGAAAACTGACCTTTTCCAGTCCTGTGGCCACTGCTGAGTTTCCCAAAATTTGCTGGCATATTCAGTGCAGCACTTTAACAGCATCATCTTTTAGGATTTGAAATAGCTCAGCTGGAATTCCATCACCTTCAGTAGATTTGTTTGTAGTTATGTTTTCTAAGCCTCACTTTACTTCACACTCCTTGATGTTGTTTCCTGGTAAGTGATCACACCAGCATGGTTGTCTGGGTTATTATGATCTTTTTTGTATAGTTCTTTTCTGTATTCTTCCCACCTCTTCTTAATATCTTCTGCTTCTTTTATGTCCATACTGTTTCTGTCCTTTATTGTACCCATCTTTGCATGAAATGTTCCCTTGATATCTCTAATTTTCTTGAAGAGATCTCTAGTCTTTCCCATTCTGTTATTTTCCTCTATTTCTTTGCTTTGTTCATGTAGGAAGGCTCTCTTATCTCATCCTGGTATAGAGAAGGATATAACCTTATAAATGGAGATTTCCCTTATAAATGTAAATGTCTCTCGTAAAAGGTAACTCCTAGTTGGTTTTCAGAACTTCATCTTTGTCTACCATTTCTTAAAACTAATCAGCTTAAAACAACCTTTATGCCAAAAGGCATATTTTACTGTGGCACTGTCTGTCCACTTCATTGTGAGCAAAGTATGCCTGGGTGAAATGTGACTCCCCTCATTCCTCTTGCTACTAGCAGGCTTATTTATCTCAAGGAGGTATAAAGCTGATGCTAGTTTATACTTGTAGGATAAGAGAGAGTTTTTTTTATTTTACATGAAGCTTCTTCGTGCTTTTCTTACCCACTGCAGTATCCTTTCCTGGGAAAGGCCATGGACAGAGGCTCCATAGCATCACAAAGAGTCGGACATGACTTCATGACTAACCAACAGCATAGTGCTTTTCTTGCAGGAAGAGAGAGACTGTTTTATAATAAGATGTGTTATTTAAAACAGAAATGTGGAAAACAGTTTATGAATGCAAGATCAGAAAGTCCATCGAGGCCTTTGAACATAGGCCTACCTGCTTTTCTTTATTGCTGCAGACATTTTAAAGGGTTAATGGAATTAATTTGAACTCTCATGTATTTTTGCCTAATTGTCAAGGTTTCTACCTTTTTTTAAGAAAGCCCTCTGTTTCAATTTGAGTCCAGAATAAATGTTTAAACATTTTGAAGCCAAATTAGAAATTAATCTTTTCACAGAAAAACAGCTCTATAGAATTTAATGTGTTTTTTTTTCCTTCTGTATTCTGTAGTGCCTTTTCTTAAAAGTCAGGCTGTGAGTTCATCTGCTCAGTGAGGTTCTCAGCAGGGGTGGAGGATCCAGGGATTGCAGAGAAAGAAACATTGTCGTGGGATGACTAGTTCTGACATGTCTCCAAGGGGGCGGCCTTTGCTGCCCCCAGAGGAAGAGCTGTTTCTGCCTTCTACTGCTAATGTGTGGGCTTCCCTGATAGCTCAGTTGGTAAAAACTCCACCTGCAATGCAGGAGACCCTGGTTCAATTCCTGGGTTGGGAACAGCCCCTGGAGAAGAGATAGGCTACTCATTCTAGTATTCTTTGGCTTCCCTTGTGGCTCAGCTGGTAAAGATTCTGCCTGCAATGCAGGAGACCTGGGTTCGATCCCTGGGGGAGAAGGTCCCCTTGAGAAGGGAAAGGCTACCCACTCCAGTATTCTGGCCTGGAAATTCCGTGGACTGTATAGTCCATGGGGTTGCAAAGAATTGGACAGGGCTGAGTGACCTTCACTTTCACTTCATGGCTAATGTGCAGTGCTTATTTTTGGCCAGAAGATGTCACTTATACTCTGTGCCTCTGACAAAGCAAAAGTGGAATCCTGTCTGTATTCTGACCTGTATACTGACTATATGTTCAGTTTCTCCAGTGCTGGTCTGGAAATAGTATTGAAATCACCAAGAGATTGTCTAGTGTTTTTTTTTTTTTTAATTAATTTATTTTAATTGGAGGCTAATTACTTTATAATATTGTGGTGGTTTTGGCCATACATTGACATGAATCAGCCATGGGTGCACATATGTCCCCCATCGTGAAAACCCCTGCCTCCTCCCTCCACATCCCATCCCTCTGGGTCATCCCAGTGCACCAGCCCTGAGCAGCTGTCTCATGCATTGAACTTGGACTGTTGATCTACTTCATATATGATAATCATGTTTCAATACTATTTTTTCAAATCATCTTACCCTCGCCTTCTCCCACAGAGTCCAAAAGTCTGTTCTTTATGTCTGTGTCTCTTTTGCTATCTCTCATATAGGGTCATCATTACCATCTTTCTAAATTCAATATATATGTGTTAATATACTGTATTGGTGTTTTCCTTTCTGACTTATTTCACCCTGTATAATAGGCTCCAGTTTCATCCACCTCATTAGAACTGATTGAAATGCCTTCTTTTTAATAGCTGAGTGATATTCCATTGTGTATATGTGCCACAACTTTCTAATCCATTCATCTGCCAATGGACATCTAGGTTGCTTCCATGTTCTAGTTATCTTTTGCCTTTCTTCTGACTTTGAAATTATTGCTACATGTGTGACCCTTAATCACAACCTGTTTCTAAACAATCACAGAAGGCTTCACTTTTAAGTTGCTTATATAAGGACCCAGAAAATCCGAGAGATTGGAGCAGATGTTTACTTTGTTTCTATTTTCTTTAAATATATATTTTTTCTAATTTGAATAAAAAGAACATAAATCTATGAGGATATAGAACTTCCAATTAATCTGAAGGGTGTAACCATTCTTTTTTTTTTTTTTTGCCTATGATAGTATTTCTGGGTATTGTTTAGCTTCATCTTGACACTTGTGTTTCTCTGCAGAGAGAAAAATAAATTGATTTTACTTTATTTTGTGGAGATGGGAGAAAGGGCTTTGCTTTCCTTCCAGTAAGTTGAAAGAATTTATCTGATTTATCTCTTCTCCTTCCTTAATCTTGAACTCTTTCAGATATTACTAGCTACATAGCAAGTTGCACATTTAGTTGTTTTTTTCATTGATTTGAAAACTTAACCCTTCACTGAAACATGGGCAGAGTGGGTGGGGTACTCTTGTGTCTACAGTGTTTGTTATCAGGAGAATGTCTTACTTCAGCAGTCTCTGCTGCTGCCTGCAAGTTCACCCCATGTCCTGCCACCTTGCTGACACAGGCCTTCTCAGGATATCAAAAATCCTTTGGAAACTGTGTTCACTTTCCCTGCAGAGGTTTTCCCCTAGTTTTTTCCTCTTCTTAAAGCTGTAAAGTTAAATTTTCCTTGTACATAAAGCTAATTTATAAATTGAGCTCCTGGTCAACATGCTAGGACACTGACATTTGTGAGTGTAAGGAGAGGCCTTAGGGATTTGTGCTAGACTTGGAGAAGGCAATGGCACCCCACTCCAGTCCTCTTGCCTGGAAAATCCCATGAACAGAGGAGCCTGGTGGGCTGCAGTCCATGGGGTCGTGAAGAGTTGGACATGACTGAGCAACTTCACTTTCACTTTCACTTTCATTGCTTTGTGTAGAGGGACTTCTGATAGGTTATTTAAAATCATGGCTCAGAATCATCCCATTGTACCAAGAAATAGAAGGTAAGTCAAATAAGCATCTCCCCAGCCATGATCAGATTTAGATAAGTGTGTTAGTTTTAGGAAATTCTAAGATAAAACACTGTAGGAATGACTTCTGCCCCTAAACTTTTCTCTGATGCATGTGCCTGCTCAGTCACATCCAGCTCTTTCCCATGGACTGAAGCCCTCCAGGCTCCTCTGTCCACAGAGTCCTCCAGACAAGAATACTGGAGTGGGTTGCTAGTTCCTTTACCAGCGGATCTTCCCAACCTGAAGATCAAACCCACAACTCCTCCAGCTCCTGAATTGGCAGGCAGATTCTTTACCACTGAGCCACCTGGGAAGCCCAAACTTTTCTTTGACAGTCTTCAAAATAAAAGTATAGGGTGAAGTTAAAATGATCTTCAAAAATAATTAATGGATATCTGAGCAGAGGGAAACAGCTCATATTTATTGAATACTTACAGACTAGGCATCATTCTAAGTGTTTTTCACACACAAACTCATTTACTCCTCACAGCAGCTCTGTGAGGAAGGTACCATCATCTCATATGTCACAGTAAGTAGAGGTGTTGAATCATCTGTCCAAGGTCAGCAGCGTGTCCTGGGTTTTTCTGGACCCTCGCCCTGCCCTTGACTGTGGTGCATGACCAGAAGGGCCCACTGGGTCCCTATAGAAACTTACTCCTTGAGTTTTAAGCAAGTCCAGATTCTTCTCTCTTTACATTATGGGCATCATTTACTTTTGGCAGTGTTGTTTATTTGTGTTTGATTTCCATCCTCTAACTTCCTTCTTGCCGAATAACTGGGGGTGCATGCCCCTGCTGTGTTGGTGGCTGGGGCACTTGGACCCCGGCTGCACCCCCACCTGTGCACATCTCCTCCCCGCAGGCAGCACGGCACTCCTCCTCCTCTTCTGCCTGCAGCACTCCTTCCCTGAGCCCAGCACATGGTACCTGGACCTCATTTTGGCCACCCTGGCCCTGGAGCTGATCTGTTCCCTGACGTGCCTGCTTGTGTACACAGGTGAGCATGACAAGGAGCCTGTTAATACTGAGAAAGGTCTTTAACTGCAGGTCTCATCCCCACCTGAAGTCCAGCCTGTTTACCTTTCTGGCAGGAAAGCTTTTCTATGTGGCTGAGACCCTATTGATCACCCATGTCTCTCATTGCTGACCACATCCAAAGTCCTCTAATTTCAAACCACTAGGAACATATCAGTGAGTCATATTTCTAAATTTGTGCCATCAACAAATTCTTATTAAATAGAATGAAGGCTTTTCATTAAAAAACAAAAATGATAAAAAAAAAAAAATCCATAAATTCTGCGTCCTCAAAGGCAACTGAGATGTAAGTCTGGCTTTAAATTAGAAAATAACAAAATGTAGGACTTGTCTGGTGGTCATGTTGATTAAGACTCTGCAACTCCCACTGCAGAGGCATGGGTTCTATCCCTCATCCAGAAATTAAGATCCCATGTGCTGGTGGGGTCAAAATTGTACACTGCAGAGGCATGGGTTCTATCCCTCATCCAGAAATTAAGATCCCAGGTGCTGGTGGGGTCAAAATTGTAATAAAAAATGAAAGTAAATAAGTTAGTACATGAAAACTGCATTTAAACCAAACTTGTTTTTGATAAACCATTTAAGAACCTACTTCTTTCTAAATTTAGAATTGTCTGCTAATTGCTTGGTATAGCTGTCTCTCAAAAGTCTGAGGGGTAAAATTAAATAAGCTTCAAGTATGTTAACATGAAAAATAGGCGGAAGGATTCTTGAAAAGAAAAAATCCAAAGCTGGAAGAAATCAAGATTTCATTCCTGTTGCAATATTGACATGCACCAAAATCTGTAATACAGATAATTTGGTAGTGTTGATCAACAGTTGTTTTGTGACAATACAATACCCTATCTGTCCCATTTGAAAGAGATAATTTCTTCAGTTATGAAGGTAAAGTCACATGGACCAAAACTTGTGTTCCATTTTACTATTTTGTGCCTCTGATTGAGACTTCTAGGGCAAATATTGCTTTTGTTATGATACACTGAAGTGTATCACAAAAAATTTAAGGTTAATCTCCTGATACATGCATTTTTCCTCCCTATATTAAAAAGATTTAAAAGATACCTAGTTTTGGTAATGTGGATAGTAACTCTTCATGATGTAATTCTTTGATACACTAATTCTAACCTAAACTGGACTGACTTGTCTGTAGCAAAGTAGTTAATCTCTGGAAATACAGATGGACTTTTTCATTGAGCACTGGACTGCCTCTGTAGGAAAAAATTAGGAACATGAAACTTAAAAGCTTTGTGATTTGATTAGCTCACCGTTTGTTTAAAAACAATCCAAGCTTCAAAAAATGCTACTCAGTTACCAGTCTTCTGACAGCCCTGATGTTCTGGCTTCAGCTCAGGAGAAAAGGAGTATAAGGGCAGCAGGCCCATGTCCCGTGTCCTGCAGTTTAGTGAGAGCTCTCCTGGGCTTATTGTAGCAGAAAGAAAGAGTGGAAGATTTCTTATTCTATGTAGATTGCACTCATGGTGTTGCCTGGCCTGCGATCTGTAAAATGTTGACTGCATGCAGCTTATTTTAAAAAACACAAACAGCATAAACTATCACAACATTGTAAATCAACTATACTTCAATTTAAAAAGTGGAACATCTTCAGGAAAAAAAGAAACCTGCAAAGATGAGTCTGATAGTTGGACATTTTTATATTGTCGAGCTACGTGTTTTATTTCTGCCTCTTAACTTTTATTTCAATACCCTGTTAAGTGTTATTTCTGTTCCCAAATTGAAGAAACTTAAACTTGTTCCAAGTTTCTTCATTTATCTAGGAGTTATTATGTGGAAGACAACATTATAAGGAGATACCATATGAACATAACTCCGATTCAGAAGCAAACCTCCTGGGACAGTCAGGTCTCATCCTTCATCTCCAGAGTGGCACTGGACATGGTGGTTTGCTCCCTCCTCGAGATGTATTCCTGGCTTCCTGGGATCCTGCCTGCCCCCTTGGTGGCCTCATCTTTTTTGCTGAACACTCCCAGCCTTCATGGTGGAGCCCAATGCTCAGTCCCTATCTGCTCTTGGGTGAGGGCACTGTGCTTGTGGCATTGGAAGCCAAGGGGCTATTCATATCCTTTTTTTTTTTTTTTTTATTGAAGTGTAGGTGATTCACAATGTTATGTTAGTTTCAGTTGTACAGCAGTGATTCAGATATATATATATATTCTTTTTAAGATTCTCTTCCATTATAAGTTATTATAAGATATTGAATATAGTTCCTTATGCCATATAGTAAGTCTTCATTGTTTATTTTATGTATGTAGTGTGTATCTGTTAATTCCAAACTCCTAATTTATCCCTCCCTCTGCACCCCATTTCCCCTTCAGAAATCCTAGTTTGTTTTCTGTGTCTGTGAGTCTATTTCTGTTTTGTAAATAAGTTCATTTGCATCATATTTTAGTTTTCATATATAAGTGATATCATATATTTGTCTTTCTCTGACTTATTTCACTCAGTATGATAATCACTAGATCCATCCATGTTGCCGCAAATGGCATTATTTCATTCTGTTTAATGACTGACTAGTATTCCATTGGAGAAGGAAATGGCAACCCACTCCAATATTCTTGCCTGGAGAACCCCAGGGATGGAGGAGCCTGGTGGGCTGCCATCTCTGGGGTCGCACAGAGTCAGACATGACTGATGAGACTTAGCAGCAGCAGCAGCAGTATTCCATTGTATATATGTATCACATCTTTCTCCATTCCTCCATCAGTGAACACATAGGTTGCTTCCATATCTTGTCTATTGTAAACAGTGCTGCAATGAACATTGAGGCGGATGTACCCTTTCAAACCATGTTTTTCTTCCAGATATATGCTCAGGAATGGGATTGTTGGATCATATGGTAACTGTTTTTAGTTTTTTAATAAACTTCCATACTGTTTCCCATCGGAGAAGGCAATGGCACCCCACTCCAGTACTCTTGCCTGGAAAATCCCATGGACAGAGGAGCCTGGTGGGCTGCAGTTAATGGTGGGCTGCAGTTCATAGGGTCACTAGGAGTCGGACACGACTGAGCAACTTCACTTTCACTTTTCACTTTCATGCATTGGAGAAGGAAATGGCAACCCACTCCAGTGTTCTTGCCTGGAGAATCCCAGGGACGGGGGAGCCTGGTGGGCTGCCGTCTATGGGGTCGCACAGGGTCAGACAAGACTAAAGTGACTTAGCAGCAGCAGCATACTGTTTCCCATAGTGGCTGCACCAATTTACATTACCACCAACAGTGTGGGAGGGTTCCCTTTTCTCCATACCCTCTCCAGCATTTATTATTTGTAAACTTTTTGATGATGGCTGTTCTGACTGGTGTAAGGCAATACTTCATTATAGTTTTGATTTGCATTTCTCTAATTAGTGATGCTAAGTATGTTTTCATGTCTGTTGATCATTTTGATGTCTTCTTGGAGACACGTCTGTTTAGGAGGTTTGCCCATTTTTGTTTGGATTTTTTTTTTTTTTTGATATTGAACTGTATGAACTGTTTTTATATTTTGGAAATTAATCCTTATTGGTGTCATGGTTTGGTTTGGAAATATTTTTTCCCATTCTTTAGGTTTTCTTTTTGTTTTGTTTATCATTTCCTTTGCTGTGCAAAAGCTTTTAAGTTTAATTATGTTCCCTTTGTTTATTTTTGCTTTACTGTAAGAGATAGATCCAAAAAAAAATCTCTGCGATTTATGTCAGGGTATACTACCTTTGTTTTCCTCTAGGAGTTTTATAGTCTCCAGCCTTACATTTAGATCTTTAATCCATTTTAAGTTTATTTTTGCATATGGTATTAGAGAGTGTTCTAATTTTATTTTTTACATGTAGCTGTCCAGTTTTCCCAGCCCCTCTTATTGAAGTTCAAACTTTTTTTTCTCCATTGTATTCTCTTGCCTCCTTTGTCATAGATTAATTGACCATAAGTGTGTAGGTTTATTTCTGGGCTCTCTATCCTGCTGCATTGATCTATGTGTCTGTTTTTGTGTGAGAGGCTTCTCATTTCTAATTCTCTTGACCATCTCCTGAAAGTCAAGGGCTTCTTGTTACATTCCCTCACTTTGTTCTTTTGGCATCTCACTTCCTTCTGGTCCTTTCTGGTGCATATCTCCTAACCTTCCCACATTTCTCTTTAACTTCATTGCTTAAACTTCTTTTGCCTTGTTCTCAGCTGAGAGTCACATGAAAATCATCTGTGGGTCCTGGTGGTTCCATGACAGATTGAACATATGACTCAGCACATGAATTTCTGGGTATCTGCCTACTTCTACACTTTGTGTTCCGAGTGGTATTATTTATAGTATGGATTGGGAAGATCCTTTGGAGAAGGGAATGACTACCCACTCCAGTATTCTTGCCTGGAGAATTCGATGGACAGAAGAACCTGGCAGGCTATAGCCCCTGGGGTCACAAAGAGTCAGATACCACTGAGCAACTAACACACACACACACACACACACACACACACACAAGTAGAAACAACCCAAAAGGCACAAAGTGATGACTAGACCAACAAAAGATAGTCTGTCTATACAGAGGATAGTGTTCAAGTGCAAGAAAAGGAGTACATGGAATGGAGCACTGACATGTACAGTGTGAATGAACCTTGAAAGCATTATGCCCACAGGAAAAAACAGTCATAAATATTACATGATTCTATAATACTTGAAATGACCAGAACAGGCACATCTATAGAGAAAGAGAATGTGTAGGTATTGTCTAGTCCTAGAGGCTGGGCTACATGAAGAATGACTGCTCAAGGAACCCAAGCTTCTTTTTGGGGTGATAATATGTTCTAAAATTGATTGTGGAGATAGTTGCACAACTCTTTGAATGTATTGAACCATTGAATTGTACACATTAAAGGAATTACATGCGAACTTCATCATATGTAAATTATGTCTCAAGGGTTATTACAGGAAAGGAAAGAATCCTGTGGAGTTTTTAAAAATTGTGCCAGGGCCTAACTCACCTCCTCTCCCCTCCACACATGCTGAATACTCTACCCATTTCGAGCTGCAGAAATAATTCTCAAGGGCAGTCACTGCCTATCACAGAGACCTGTCTCAGCCTCTGTCTCCTTGTACCATCTCTGGTGGGAGTACTCATTCCAGCCATGTCCCAGGGTTGTTATACAGTTGGAGTAGGTGCCTGGACAGTGGCTGTTATTCAGAAATGCAGGTGTGTGGACAGATCTGAGGTTGGGAGCAGCAGCCTTGTCTTTGCAGCTGACTTCTGCCAGTGGCATTAGTCTTCTGAGACTTCCAGAACTGGATGACTAAGACACACAAACTTAGTTATTCAGCTTTTGAGACTGGACATCTGAGACTAGGGGGCGCAAGGATGCCTTTCCTGAGGCCTCTCCCTTGGGATGTAGGTGGCTGCCCTCTCATTGTGTTCTCATGTGGCCTTGGCTCTGTATAAGTGCATCCTTGGTGTCTCTTCATGTATCAGATCAGCAATCCCATTTGTTTTTACCTGGATTACTTCACCAAAGGTACTGTCTCCAAGGACAGTCATGTTGGGATTAGGGCTTCAAGTTCATCAGTGGCCTCCAAGTCATCAAACTCTGGCTCCTCTATATAGATGTCTTTACTTCCTGGCAGTGACCACTGATGGCTGTTTCCTGATTCTACTCCTGCCTCTCTGCATCAGCATTTCCATTCCCTTTTAGTCAATTTTTCCCATTTTTGTTTATTCACTTTATGAAGTACTTTTTTCCCCCTCTTATTTGAAAAGAATAGGCAATTCCTAATGTAATTTGAATAAATGCAAATAGAAAATTTTTTGTGATTGGATAACCTGACAATAATGACTTTCTTATTTTAGTGAAAATTCAAAAATTTAATAAAGCCAAGCCACAGCCTGATGTACTTGAAGAAGAAAAAATCTATGCTTACTCCAACAATATTACCTCGGAGACTGGATTCAGGTATGTGCAGAGTGAAAGAGTAGAGAAAGAGAATTAAAAGTTTTTTCATCTAAAAATCTAGAGACCATTCTGATGCTTGGAGTTTAGGACTCTGCATATGTTAGAATACGTTTACAACTGTGTTTGATTTGTTTCTTTCCTCTCAGCTGTGGTGAAACTAAGTCTAAAGAAAGAATTTCATTTGGGGATATTGCTTTGGCTTATAATGTCTAAGAAAATTAACAAATGTAATATGCTTTACTGAAAAGTAGTAGGGTTTCATTAGCAAAGAGACTGTTGGTGAACATGTGTAACCATGGCCATCTTGGTTCTTTGCAGGCCTCTCTCGAGCCTGGAGGAGCTTGTGGAGAAGCAGGGAGACATCATAGTGTACTTGAAGCGGCACAACGCGCTCCTCAGTCAGCGGCTGCTGGCCTTCTCGTCCTCTGACCTTGGCTCGCAGCCAAGTGGGATTTGACAGCAATTCCAGAGGAACCAGAGTCACTTAAGACTGATCAACTTCCTGACAAGGTGTCACAGGAGATTGCAGCTTTGCCAAGTAACATTCAACAGTTTCTGTTGGAAACCTGAATC
The DNA here is from genome assembly GCA_935064755.1 of Tragelaphus eurycerus. Taxonomy (NCBI): domain Eukaryota; kingdom Metazoa; phylum Chordata; class Mammalia; order Artiodactyla; family Bovidae; genus Tragelaphus; species Tragelaphus eurycerus. Next base: position 103,140 of record CAKXYN010000057.1, on the reverse strand, counting down.
TGATTCTCACCTGTGAGACTGTTTAATAAGTAGGACTCATGGATCATTTGAAAGGCACTTTGAAGAGCCTTGATAACTCATGGAAAATATATCTTTTGCACATTTTGAAATTATTTAACCACTTGGTTTATCCTAGGTCAAAGTGTAGTTTAAACATCTCCTTGGCCAACGCTTCTTCCATACTCTTTGAAACCTGGTGATAATTTGTCTTTTGGTAAAGAAAGTCTGACATGACAACCTACTTAAAATGGGATTTTGATCAAATGAGTTTTTCCCACTTTTATACAGGTGAGAGAAGTCATCATTTCTTATGGTTAGTGGTTTTTTCCATGGAGCCTATGTATTTTATATGCTTCTGTGGTATCGGATATCCTTGGCCCTTATAGCTTTTATAAGAGTTTTCCACTAGGTGATTTGCCTTCCAAACCTTACAGTTTTCCTTCCTCTAGAAGTAAGATTTGAAGTTTACTTGGACCAGTGTTAGGCCAACCAGTGCTGCCTGTGGCAGCAGCAGGGCCTGCGATTGGCAGCAGCTGAAATGGAGAAGACTTCAGGCTTTCTCTTTCTTTACTTTGACCCTTCTTTGAGAGATTGCTGTTTCAGTATTGACCAGTTGTCATTGAATCAGTAAGTTCACTGATTTAAAAGGAGTCTTCTGTGGCTTTAAGTAGAAAAAAGAACTTTGTTTAGTCTTGGATTATACTTAAAAATTATGATGGGAAAAAATGTATCAACTGTTTATATACAGATATTAAACATATCTAATTCTTCAGATAAAATGAAGCATTTTTATGTGTAAATGGCATTTTTTTCTCCATTTTTCTTACTTTGCCCTTTTCATTTATCAGTTTGCTTCTGGCACCTTTCCATGCTGCCTCAACAAACCTCTTGGTTGAGTGGTTAACATGAGAGAGGAGATATTTGTCATTAGGTATGCTGCTAAAAATCTTTTTTGTATTTAGCTGAATAATGAATATTTGATTTAACAATCTGAGCTAATACATAACTGTTTGACAAGGCATGTCTTCATTGGATCATACCATACTTATGAAATGGCAAATGTCTGTTTCCTTCAGATACAGCCCTTTCAGAGCACTCTCAGGATTTTCTGCTGAGGACAGGTGATTGATTGCTTGTCACCTGTAGTCAACCCCATTGAGTCCTCCAAAATGACAGCATTCACAAACTAAAGCCAAAATTGTATTTTTAAAGTTAAAATTGTATCCAGGTTTCCTGACTTTTTCTTCCTCCCTTTTTCTCTTTTTCCCTTCCTTTTAGTATGTCTCAAAGCCATTGCATTCTGTGGAAATTTGTCTCTGTGCCCTGGAGAGCTTTTGCCTTTAGCTATTTTCCTTAAGGAAAGCACTGGTGGTAGGTGATTAATGCTCATTTATTTTTAAAATTCAATTTGTATCTGTCATCAGTTTCTAAGGTTATGAGATGAACTTTGGTTTACAGAGAAAAGTATAGTTTAAAAGTTAGAGCACTCAAGTTCTGATGGGATATCTGTATAATCACCAACATACTTTTCTAAACAGAATGCTGAACATTTCAAACAATAAAAGAAATTTTAAAAAGAATGAACAAAACAGTTTAAACATTAATCATTCTATACATCAGAGACACTGTGCTAGCACCATGGATACAAAAATTAGGAGACAGTCCTAGTATAAAACTTACACTCTAAGGAGAGGACTAGGATTTCCAGGCTCTGTGCTATGTGAGATGATGGCAGGAATCCGAAGATACCACAGGGGCTCCAAGTCAGAGGGTTCTCTGATGGGGACCGGGGAGGATAAAGCTTTAGGAATTCCAGGGAAATTCATGAGCAAACAAGAAGTGCGACAGCTACTGATGACCATACGTGCTGTGTGTAACTTGAGCCCAAAGTGTGAGGCAGGACTGGGAGGAAGAACAGCCGAGATTCTGGCGACCCTGACCCTGTAGGCCAAGGGACCTGCACTGGAATGGGTCCCACTGAAGAGTTCTAAGCAAGGAAGTGGCACTTGGTTTTAGTGTCAGGAGGATCAGACTCTCAGGGTAGAATGGGAAAATGAGTGGCAGAGTACATGGTGCTGAATGGACAAAGGCAGGTGGAGTAACATTTTATCATGTGTGTGTATGTTTATATCTATGATGTATTTCTATATTGTGAATTTGAAAATTGTATTTCAGATGACAGTAGCATCATGACTTACTGCATTTCTTTGAATATTAATGAGGCTGACTTTTTTTTTCATTCTTTGTCCTTTTACAAATCTTTTGTGATGTACATGTTTAAGTCTTTTGCTTATTATTCTCCTAGGATATTCTTTTTCTTAACAAACACGATCTTCCTTTCTATATCAGGATAGTCTTCAGTTTATATTTGTTGGGAATATTTTCTAATTTGTTTGGGGTACTTTTGCTATGTACTCTTCAACTACAGACTGGATTCTGTCCCTGCAGCCTTGGTGGGACTGACACAAATAGATCCCTAAAGTACATTGGGTTAAAGCCAAGAGTATCTTGAGGGAATTTTAATACACTCAGACTTGGGAATTCCCTGGAGGTCCAATGATTAGGGCTCTGTACTTTCACTACTGAGGGCTCAGGTTTAATCTCTGATCAGGGAATGGAGATCCCACAAGCTGCACAGAAGGCCAAATATATATATACACACACACACACAGAGGCTTCTGCTGGAGGCCTTTGTCTTCATCCAGAGATTCAAACAGAGGTCTTATATGAATTGAGTTAATTCTTTTTCCTTTATTCTCTAAGACAGGGTTCTCCATCCTTGGCGTTATGGACATTTTAAGTTGTATAATCTTTGTTTCAGGGACTATTTTGTGCACATAGGATGTTTAGCAGTATGACTACTGGGATGCCTGTAGCAACCTCTAGTTGTGACAACCAAAAATGTCTCCATGTAACAGCAGAATGAGCACAGCCCTTAGCAGGCAGGCATTGCTGTGCCTTAGTATTCCATACCCTGTTACTAGGCAACAGGTCTTGCTCAGCTGTTGGTTGGTACCTCAGTAGGCCTGTCCACAAGCAAGCATCAATGAGTGGCTGTTAGTTGCCCTGCCTAGCTATTGGTCAGCACCACAGTGGGCCCTGCCCACAAGGAACTGTCAATGAGGGACCTTAGGGAAGAGATTCAGCCAGGGTCAGTGGTGTGGTGGTCATAAGGTGGAGAGTGAGGTAAGAGGCAGATTCAGGCCTTTTCCTGGAGGCCCTCTAGCTTACCCAGCCTTGGGCCAATGAGTGAGCTGGCAGGTCCAGGGAGCAGGCTGGACAGTGTCCTGCAGGGCTCCAGAGCCCCCACTCAGGCCCTCCACGCCGAGGTCCAGGCCTTGAGGCAGCAGTGAACCTGTCTGTGACCTAATAGCAGTGTCTGTTTGTCTGGGTCACAGTCTGTGAGACCTGGTCTCACCTACTTGGGAAGCCTGAGGAGACTGAGGGCCAGTTGGGTTGGATGCCCAGCTCCCTCAGGGGTGACAGGTGGGCAGAATGCGGAACCTGGCCCTGAGAAGCTGTAGCTGAGCTTTGCCTCCTTTTAGCCAGGACTGGGACCTTGGAGGGTGAAAGTTGTGCCTTGGGACTTTGCCCTTTCTTCTCAGGACAGAGTAACATTATTCTGTTAATAATAAACGAATAACATTCACTTGGTAGAGATAAACAGGAAAATCGTTACCAAACTATGACCTGACCACAAAGATTCTGACACCAAGAAGTTTGCAACAACTCACCACAACATTCCCTCACCTTTTGCTTTTAAAGGGGCTTGCTAAGAGCTTTCAGTAATTTTGGGGTTCTTAGGACATGAGCCACCCATTTCCCTGTATGAATGTGTGATAAACCTTTCTCTGTTCCAAACTCTAATGTTTTAGTATTGATGGGTCTTACTGTGTATCGAGCACATGGACTTGCGATTCTGTAATGTCTGTACACAGGCATTTCATTTCATATTTACATTCTGTGGGAGCTGATGCACACCAGGACGTGTTGTAGGTGTTTACAATAGGGGTAAGTCAGACAGAGATGGTTTCTATTGTCATGGAACCTACATTCTGGGGTGGGGTTGGAAGGAGTAAGATAGAGGGAGGGTAAAAGTGAATGCATAGACAAAAAAAGTGAATGCAAAGCCAGTATCTGGTTTGAGGAATACAATTCTTTTTCTGTAAATCAGGCCTCATGGAGATTTTAATGTTAATATGACTTATGGAAAGAATTTAGCTTCAGTATCCTATAAACATTCAGAAAACTGAATGGCAGAGAAAATGAACTTTACGTCTGCTTCATACTTTTTACAGAAGACACCAGTATTTAGTGGTCTTGCAGCCTGATCAGAAATGCTCTTGTGAGCCTTGAATACAAAACTCCCATCTGGCAGCCTCTTGAATTCTTGAGGAAACAAACCTCAAATATACAACAACCACAAATCACAAAAATCTCAAGACATTTCCTAGATTTCCTAAAAAAGACTATAGTAAACATGTCTCTAAATTGTCCCCTCCCATTCTTTCTGTTCTGACCCAGCTTTTTTTACCCAGCTACTCTACTGGCACTTGTTATCAAGACAAAAGGTAGGATATCTCTTACCTGGAACTGAATACACCTCCTCGGCCTGCCTGCCGTGGTCCTCTCAGTTCCCCGCTCTCTCCTCACTTGATTTTCTTTACTCTGGCTTCCAGGACACTGCAACCTCCTAATTTTCTTTTTCACTGGCCTCCTGTCCTGTCTCCTTTGCAGGCTACTTTTCTTGATGTTAGTGTCTTCTGGTCCTTTTCGTCTCCCTCAGTTCTTCTTCTTGCTGACTTCATGGCTATAGCAAAGTGTACAAGCTGGCCACTTCCAGATGTGTCCTCTCTGACCTCCAGATGCATATACCCAGCTGTTCCTCTAGATCCTGACTGCAATACCTGAAAGGCATTTTGCAAAACTAAGTCTTCCAACACAGCCTTCTTTATCTCCACTATGGTAGCTCCTCTTTCTCTCACATGCACACAGAATCTATCAGCAAACCTTGCTGGCTTTTCCTTTAAAATAGAGCCAGAATCCATCACCTTCACATGGATTGTTGAAATAGTCTCTTTACATGGCGTTTCAGCTTCTAACCAATGCTCTTCCGCGACATATCCCCACCCCAAACATCAACGTTTAGTGTAGGAGCCAAAGAGGTCATGCTAAAGCACACATATACCATGCAACTCTGATGTTTCCGTACTGCTTAGTCGCTTCATTCCTGTCTGACTTTTTGTGACTCTATCGACTGTAGCCCGTCAGGCTCCTCTGTCCAGGGGATTCTCCAGGCAAGAATACTAGAGTGGGTTGCCATGCCTTTCTCCAGGGGATCTTCCTGACCCACAGATCAACCCCAGGTCTGCTGCATTGCAGGCAGATTCTTTACTGCTGAACCACCAGGGGAGTCCTAAATGTTCAATAAAAATCCAAGTCCCTGGCAGTGACATCCAGGGCTCTAGAAAATCAGCTCCCACCCACCTCAGCTTTTCCTTCACTTTCTCTGCTCCGGTCATGTTGTTTTTGGACTGTGAGACACATCCCCAACTCAGGACTTTGCACCCCGGTTCCTTCTGTCTGGAAAGATCGACTCCTATGGAACTTCACCTCCTTCAAGTCTGTGTTCACATGTCTCTTGTTTATTGAGGCCTCCTGCTCACACTCAGCCCATGTTCCTTATGTTGTAGGTGTTCCGAATATATGTCTCCTCGAAATTGTCAGTTTGGCATATTGGTTATTTTGAACTAAAGTTATTGAGAAACAACCACTTACAAAAAAGTAAACTCTTGGGATTGACCAGGTGGTCAGTTGAGTAGTTTATACTCTGCCTTCCACTACAGGGGGCATGGGTTTGAACCCTGGTTGGGGAACTAAGATCCCACATGCTGCATGGCCCAGCAAAAAAAGAACCCCTGCAGAAAAGAACCCACAAAAGAAAACCCACCACTCATAAAAGAGTCACTTTAAAAAAAAGAAATAAGCTCTTATTCTCCTTTGTCCCTGTGAAAGCAGGAGATAAAACTGCCATGTGAAAGGTACCGTCCCCTCAGCAATAAAACAGTAGGACCCTGTATGGCCCTCCTGGACTCAAAAGACCCACTGTGTCCCCTGTTTCTTGTTTATATAGAAAAAAAAAGCTTTAGTCTCCTGGGCCTTCCCTGAGTTCCAAAGAGCAGGCACAAGAAGTTACTATTAGTGGAGAGAGGGAATACAGACATGAAAAGCAGTCAAGAAACAATCATCATCATCAGTAGTAGTCACTCAGTCGTGTCCGACTCTGTGACCCATAGATTGTAGCCCAACAGGTTCCTCAGTCCATGGGATTTCCCAGGCAGTACTGGAGAGGGTTGCCATTTCCTTCTCCAGAGGATCTTCCTGACCCAGGGATCAAACCAGGGTCTCCTGCATTGCAGGCAGATTATTGGCTGTCTGAGCCACCAGAGAAGCCCCAAGAAATAACAGTGCATAGATAAAAAGAGCCCTGGTTCCTCTCCAAGTGACATACATAGCAATCTGATGCATATCTTTGAGTTTTTCTGCAGGAACTAAGACCGCACCCACATGTAGAATGCTAACTACAAGCTAAGGATGAGTATGTAGCCCAAGGCTGGTTGGAACCAGAAGGCTAATAATTAAGAGTCTTGAAACCACCTGGTTACCTGACTACCAAACAATCAGAAGAAAGCCATGTACCCTGCAACCCTCATCCCAACTGTTGCCTTTAAACACCCTTCCCTGAAAGCCATCTGGGGGTCTTTTGAGCATGAGCTGCCCTTTCTTCTTACTTGGACCTGAAATAAATACTATACTTTCTTCACCACAACCTGGTGTCATTAGATTGGCTTTGCAGCATGGTGGGCAAGCAGACCCAGGATTGATCTGGTAACACCAGGAGAGCAGAAGTCATTTATCACCAGATGGAATTTAGACCCAAGAAGGCTCTAAATAAACAAACCTCGTTTAGGGAAGGAAAAATAATTTTCCCTCTGCCCTATTAGGTTCTTTCCTGGGAACCCACTGTAATAAAAGATAGTAAACAGGAGACCAAAATAACCCAAACTTTATCAGCATGTATACCTTCTATGTACATGGGAGATACCCAGGAATACTGAGTAACATCCCAAAACGGCCCAAGAGTGACACAGAGTGAAAGTCGCTCAGTCGTGTCCGACTCTTTGCAACCCCATGGACTCCATGAAATTCTCCAGGCCAGAATACTGGCATGGGTAGCCTTTCCCTTCTCCAGGGGATCTTCCCAACCCAGAGATCGAACCCAGGTCTCCGCATGCAGACAGATGCTTTACCAGCTGAGCCACAAGGGAAGCCCCAAGCCACCACCTTAAATACCTCTAGCAAAGGACCAAAGAACATGTTGAAGGGTGGGAAAGCCAGTTATTGGAGGCTACAGGAAAGGCACAGCTAACGAGAGTATGATTGTTATGTAGATTTAGGTCTTTGTCTTCTCCATTGGTCAGATTATAAGATGTAGAACTATCTGCCTCATCCTGGCACAGAGACAGAGATACCCTTACAAATAGAGATTTTATTTATAAATGTAAATGTTTCTTTAAAAAGAGTAGCTAACTGCTTGGTCACTTCTTTACAAGTCATGTTTTTATGGGGCTCCCATGTGTACAAAGTTAAATTTTTTTCTCCTGTTCATCTAATGGCCTTATAGCCATTATATTATTAAACCAAAGAAATAAAGAGGGAAGGAGAGAAGATTTTTCTTCCCCTACATCTTGTTTGTTTTTCTCCCATTGCACTTCCCATCTTCCATACTGTGTAATTTACTTGCTTATTTTCCTCTCCCCTGACTGGAATGTAACATATTAATTTAACATGTAACAAACATTTAAAAGTAAAAAACATACAACCATTTTCCTACATTATTCACAAATGCACAAAGACATGTAAAATCATGGCAGTAATGGTTATAATAGTGAAAAATTTCATAATACACTGAAATAGTTTCAGGGGATTAAGTATATATATATATATACACATAATGTTATATATGTATATATATATACACACACACATATATATATACACACACATATATATATGTACACATATACACTGATATAGAAGATGTCTGGTGCCATATATAAAATTAAGAATATGTGGGGAAAATATTTACAATGTAAGAGTCAAACATGCTCATTTAACATTTTCATTTTGAAAAGAATGCAACAGAAAACAGACAAGGGTAGTAGAAAACATCAGATGTTCCCATTAACATTAGAATTAAGACAAAAATGTCCACACATTATCATTCTGGAGGTTCCAAGAAAATATTCAGATGAAAAAAAGTATCAGATCAGATCAGTCGCTCAGTCGTGTCCGACTCTTTGCGACCCCATGAACCACAGCACGCCAGGCCTCCCTGTCCATCACTAGCTCCCGGAGGTGGATCTTTATAGATGGAAAAAGTAATGAAAATTACCATTACTTCCAGATTATATGATTCAGTTCAGTTCAGTTGCTCAATCGTGTCTGACTCTTTGCGACTCCAGCAACTGCAGCATGCCAGTCTTCCCTGTCCATCACAAACTCCTGGATCTTGCTCAAATTCATGTCCATTGAGTCGGTGATGCCATCCAACCATCTCATCTTCTGTCGTCCCCTTTTCTTCTGCCTTCAATCTTTTGCAGCGTCACAGTCTTTTCCAATGAGTCAGTTCCTCACATCAGGTGACCAAAGTATTGGAGTTTCAGCTTCAGCATCAGTTCTTCCAATGAATATTCAGGACTGATTTCCTTTAGGATGGACTGGTTTTATCTCCTTGTAGTCCAAGGGACTCTCAAGAGCCTTCTCAAACACCACAGTTCAAAAGCATCAATTCTTTGGTGCTCAGCTTTATTTATGGTTCAACTCTCACATTCATGCATGACTACTGGAAAAACCATAGCTTTGACTAGGTGGATCTTCGTTAACAAAGTAATGTCTATGCTTTTTAATATGCTGTCTAGGTTGGTCATAGCTTTTCTTCCAAGGAGCAAGCATCTTGTGATTTTATGGCTGCAGTCACCATCTGCAGTGATTTTGGAGCCCCCCAAAATAAAGTCTCTCACTGTTTCCACTGTTTCCCCATCTATTTGCCATTAAATGATGGGACCGGACACCATGATCTTAGTTTTTTGAATGCTGAGTTTTAATTTTTTCACTCTCCTCTTTCATCTTCATCAAGAGGCTCTTTAGTTCCTCTTCACTTTCTACCATAAGGATGGTGTCATCTGCATATCTGAGGTTATTGATATTTCTCCCTGCAGTCTTGATTCTAGCTTGTGCTTCATCCAGTCTGGCATTTTGCATGATGTACTCTGAATGTAAGTTAAATAAGCAAGATAACAATATACAGCGTTGATGTACTCCTTTCCCAAATTGGAACCAGTCCACTGTTCCATGTCCAGTTCTAACTGTTGCTTCTTGACCAGCATATAGATTTCTCAGGAGGCAGGTCAGGTGGTCTGGTATTCCCATCTTCTTAAGAATTTTCCACAGTTTGTTGTGATCCACACAGTCAAAGGCTTTGGCCTAGTCAATGAAGCAGAAGTAGATGGTTTTCTGGAACTCTTTTGCTTTTTCTATGATCCAGTGGATGTTGGCAATTTGATCTCTGGTTCCACTGTATTTTCTGAATCCCGTTTGAACATCTGGAAGTTTTTGATTCATGCACTGTTGAAACCTAACTTGGAGAATTTTGAGCATTACTTTGCTGGCGTTTTAGATGAGTGCAATTGTGCAGTAGTTGGAACATTCTTTGGCATTGCCTTTCTTTTGAATTGGAATGAAAACTAACCTTTTTCAGTCCTGTGACAACTGCTGAGTTTTCCAAATTTGCTAGCATATTGAGTGCAGCACTTTCACAGCATCATCTTCTAGATTTTGAAATAGCTCAACTTGAATTCCATAACCTCCAGTAGCTTTGTCTGTAGTGATGCTTCTTAAGGCCCACTTGACTTGACATTCCAGGATGTCTGGTTCTAGGTGAGTGAGCACACCATCATTGTTATCTAGGTCATGAAGATCTTTTTTGTTTAGTTTTTCTGTGTATTCTCACCACCTTTTCTTGATATGCTCTGCTTATGATTAATAATATCTATATTGGTACTGACCTATGGTTATGTTTCAATCTGTCTTTCCATTGAATGTTCAGCCAATCATGATAATAAGTTTCTATGACTAAAATTTTATCATTAAGATTAAATTAGTTAAATATTTAAATAGCCTTTAAGGAAGAATGGGTTGTTCTCTAGTCTGGAAAGGATCACTTTATCGTATTTGAAATATAGCACAATTTTAACAGTATTGTGCATGTATCATTCAAACAACTGTGAAATAACAGACATGTTTTGTTTTAACATTAAATTTTACCGTCATCATCTGTGTGTCCCTGTCTGCAAACTGTATTGATTAGGTGTATGAGAGTGTCTGTGACAAACAAGTGACTCAGGAATGACAAAGACCTCCTGCCAGCATCTAACTGAGATTATTTTTCAACCCACAGGCTGACCATGGTAGTCTAGTTGTCAAAGGCAATTGATTGTTAAATAAGGATAAAAAGTCGTCTTTAGACTGGTGCAGGGGAATGGCCATGTATAATACCATAGAGATGTTTTCATTGATAACATTTTAAAGTATATTCTCTAATATTTTAAATTAAAATGCACTTTTTTTTGGTTTTAAACTTTTTGAGAAATCTGACAGATCTACAGAATTATGTTACCAAAAACATGATCAAAATACAGAACAGCTTGATAACTCTCCAAAATTTTCATGTTTTGTCTCTCTAGTTAATAACCTACCAATTTACTATCAGCTGACCAGCCCTCTGTTCATATGTCTTTTTCAAAATGTCATATAAATGGAATCATAAAGACTTTTAAGTTGAATGTTCACTTTGCACAAAGCATTTAGCATATTGCTGCCTGCATCAATATAGTTTGTTTATTTATAATTCTTAGTAGTGTCTCACTACTATGTAATATACCAGAGTTTGTTTACTCATCCCTTGGGTGAAGAACATGTGGCTGTTTCCAGAATTTCAGTGTTATAGCTGCCCTGAATGTTTGGTAATAGATTTTTGTGTAAATAAAAGTTTTTATTTCTCTATGAAGTGGGACTTCTGGATAAATATGTTTTATAAGCGTGCAATTAACTTTATAATGAACCACAAACCTTCAGAGAAGCTGTCTCAATTTTCCACTCCTATGAGAAATGCACAGAAGTTCACTTGCTCTAAATCATCACCAGCATTAAGTATTATCTGTGCATTGTTTTTTGTTGTTGTTTTGTTTTCATTAGATTTTTTTTTCAACTTTAATGTGTCTAGTGATATTTCATTTTTTAATTTTGATTTTCCTAATCAAACTCAGTAATTTCACACTGAGTTTTTCATGGTGTAAGTTGTCATCTCTATATCTTCTTTGATGAATTATCTGTTTAAATTGTTTTCTAACATTTTACTTGTGCTGTTGATTTCTTTATTACAGTTTTAAGATTTTTATATATTTATTCATTTTATTTATTTAGAGTTTTAAGATTTTTATATATTTATAAAAAACATCTATTTCTGCTTTATTGACTATGCCAAAGCCTTTGACTGTGTGGATCACAACTGTGGGAAAATCTGAAAGAGATGCGAATACCAGACCACCTGACCTGCCTCTTGAGAAACCTGTATGCAGGTCAGGAAGCAACAGTTTGAACTGAACATGGAACAACAGACTGGTTCCAAATAGGAAAAGGAGTACGTCAAGGCTGTATATTGTCACCCTGCTTATTTAATTTCTGTGCAGAGTACATCATGAGAAACGCTGGACTGGAAGAAACACGAGCTGGAATGAAGATTCCCAGGAGAAATATCAATAATCTCAGATATGCAGATGACACCACCCTTATGGCAGAAAGTGAAGAGGAACTACAGAGCCTCTTGATGGAAGTGAAAGTGGAGAGTGAAAAATTTGGCTTAAAGCTCAATATTCAGAAAACAAAGATCATGGCATCCGGTCCCATCACTTCATGGGAAATAGATGGGGAAACAGTGGAAACAGTGTCAGACTTTATTTTTCTGGGCTCCAAAATCACTGTAGATGGTGACTGCAGCCATGAAATTAAAAGACGCTTACTCCTTGGAAGGAAAGTTAGGACCAACCTAGATAGCATATTCAAAAGCAGAGACATTACTTTGCCAACAAAGGTTCATCTAGTCAAGGCTATGGTTTTTCCTCTGGCCATGTATGGATGTGAGAGTTGTTCTGTGAAGAAGGCTGAGTGCCGAAGAATTGATACTTTTGAACTGTGGTGTTGGAGAAGACTCTTGAGAGTCCCTTTGACTTCAAGGAGATCCAACCAGTCCATTCTGAAGGAGATCAGCCCTGGGATTTCTTTAGAAGGAATGATGCTAAAGTTGAAACTCCAGTACTTAGGCCACCTCATGTGAAGAGTTGACTCATTGGAAAAAACTCTGATGCTGGGAGGGATTGGGGGCAGGAGGAGAAGGGGACGACAGAGGATGAGATGGCTGGATGGCATCACTGACTTGATGGACATGGATCTCAGTGAACTCCGGGAGTTGATGATGGACAGGGAGGCCTGGCGTGCTGTGATTCATGGGGTCGCAAAGAGTCGGACATGACTGAATGACTCAACTGAACTGAACTGATGTAAATACAAAAAGTATATATGCAATGCATATGTATTCATGTATATTTATATTCACTGACAGGCTTCCTTGGAAGCTTAGTGCTAAAGAATCCACCTGCCAAGCAGGATATAAGGGTTCAATCCTTGGTGGGGAAGGTCCCCTGGAGAAGGAAAGGGCCATCCACTACAGTATTCTTGCCTGGGAAATCCCATGGACAGAAGAGCCTGGCAGACTATAGTCCATGAGGTTGCAATAGAGTCAGACATGACCTAGGGACTAAACAACAACAACGATATTCATTGACAGATTATAAAACGAAAGAAAGCCATTATTCAAAAATTTTACTGGCAGGAATTAAGCTGATAGAGCTGCTCAGCTGCACATGTATGCTACGTTTCATGAAAAGGGACTTGTAACAAGGAATCTGACTCCATATTTGATGTTTGACTGTGGACAGCTTTTAAAGCACACAGTTAAAACAGTTGAAACGTCCCAGTGTAAAATAAAAGGGGGTCCTCTAAGACTTAAACTCATTATACAAGAACCATTTGAAAGAAAAGGGGATTTTTTTTGTTTATTTGTTTGTTTTAGTAATTATGGCCAGAAAGTGCCTTCCTCTTCTGTCTTCCCCGTCCTTCTGTAGCTGCACCAGCCTCTGCAGCCTGAACCTGGGGAGCAGACTCTCTGGGCTCAACCTGGCGGCTTGTGGCCGGTGGGGCTGTGTAAAAAGCGAGGTCTGGCGAGCCTGCGCAGACCTGTCTGCCCGCAGGCTCCCTGCACGCCCCCTCCTGGGAGCTGGCCTTGCACAGCCCCAGCTTCAGGCTGGGGATCATCTGGGAGAGAAAGGTCATAAGCTGTACCCTCCTGTAGTCGGAGGTGATGGGGGTCCCAGCAGCCCTGGCCTCCCCAGGAAGGCAGGAGGACCTTTGCTTTGCCTCTGGTCAGGCCGCACAGGCTGGTCCAGAGGCGGCGTGTTCCCAGTCCCAGGGTACAAGCTGCAGGGAACAGGGACGAAGGACTCATCGCTCCACCCACCCATCCCCCCACCAATCCCCACACCCGGCACCGAGGAGCCGCACAATGCCCTGGAGCCCTTGGTTTGTGTCCTTGCTTTGTCTTCCACCTTCATCCATTCCTTTTCTCCAGATCAAGTTATTTCAGGAAGAGGAGGGATTAGCTCCCAACACCTCCAGGTAAGAACCTACAACCCAGTTTGGCCGGTCCATAAAATGGAAATAATAAATGACACCATATGATCACAACTTTTATACTTTACACTGTAGCCCCAGCTAAGAAAGCTCCATAGGCAATAACAATGAAATTACTGACTTCATTCCATTCCATTAGCAAGTATCAATATTTTGCAGCCATAGATTTAGCTAATATAGTCTGTTCAGTGTCTATTTCGACTGCCTCTCAGAGGAAGTTTGCTTTCACCTCTAAAGGGACACAAGATACTTTACTTGACTACTCATAGGGTATCTCAGTAGCTCGGCCATCTCATAGAATTTTTTCAAGATATTCAGATCAGATCAGATCAGATCAGTCGCTCAGTCGTGTCCGACTCTTTGCAACCCCATGAACTGCAGCACGCCAGGCCTCCCTGTCCATCACCAACTACCGGAGTTCACTGAGACTCACGTCCATGGAGTCAGTGATGCCATCCAGCCATCTCATCCTCTGTTGTCCCCTTTTCCTCTAGCCCACAATCCCTTCCAGCATTAGAGTCTTCTCCAATGAGTCAACTCTTCGCATGAGGTGGCCTAAGTACTGGAGTTTCAGCTTTAGCATCATTCCTTCCAAAGAAATCCCTGGGCTGATCTCCTTCACAATGGACTGGTTGGATCCCTTGAAGTCAAAGGGACTCTCAAGAGTCTTTTCCAACACCACAGTTCAAAAGCATCAATTCTTCAGCACTCAGCCTTCTTCACAGAACAACTCTCACATCCATACATGACCAGAGGAAAAACCATAGCCTTGACTAGGCGAAACTTTGTTGGCAAAGTAATGTCTCTGCTTTTGAATATGCTATCTAGGTTGGACATAACTTTCCTTCCAAGGAGTAAGTGTCTTCTAATTTCATGGCTGCAGTCACCATCTGCAGTGATTTTGGAGCCCAGAAAAACAAAGTCTGACACTGTTTCCACTGTTTCCCCATCTATTTCCCATGAAGTAATGGGACCGAATGCCGTGATCTTCGTTTTCTGAATCTTGAGCTTTAAGCCAACTTTTTCACTCTCCACTTTCACTTCCATCAAGAGGCTCTTTAGTTCCTCTTCACTTTCTGCCATAAGGATGGTGTCATCTGCATATCTGAGGTTATTGATATTTCTCCTGGCAATCTTGATTCCAGCTCGTGTTTCTTCCAGTCCAACGTTTCTCATGATGTACTCTGCATAGAAGTTAAATAAGCAGGATGATCATATACAGCCTTGACAAACTCCTTTTCCTATTTGGAACCAGTCTGTTGTTCCATGTTCAGTTCGAACTGTTGCTTCCTGACCTGCATACAGATTTCTCAAGAGGCAGGTCAGGTGGTCTGGTATTCCCATCTCTTTCAGAATTTCCCACAGTTTATTGTGATCCACACAGTCAAAGGCTTTGGCATAGTCAATAAAGCAGAAATAGATGCTTTTCTGGAACTCTCTTGCTTTTTCCGTGATCCAGCGGATGTTGGCAATTTGATCTCTGGTTCCTCTGCCTTTTCTAAAACCAGCTTGAACATCAGGAAATTCATAGAACCGTTCAGCTTCTTCAGCGTTACTGGTTAGGGCATAGACTTGGATTATGGTGATATTGAATGGTTTGCCTTGAAAACGAACAGAGATCATTCTGTCGTTTTTGAGATTGCATCCAAGTACTGCATTTTGGACTCTTTTGTTGACCATGATGGCCACTCCATTTCTTCTGAGGGTTTCCTGTCCGCAGTAGTAGATATAATGGTCATCTGAGTTAAATTCACCCATTCCAGTCCATTTCAGTTTGCTGATTCCTAGAATGTTGACATTCACCCTTGCCATCTCTTGTTTGACCACTTCCAATTTGCTTTGATTCATGGACCTGACTTTCCAGGTTCTTATGCAATATTGCTCTTTACAGCATTGGACCTTGCTTCTATCAACAGTCACATCCACAGCTGGGTATTGTTTTTGCTTTGGCTCCATCCCTTCATTCTTTCTGGAGTTATTTCTCCACTGATCTCCAGTAGCAAATTGGGCCCCTACTGACCTGGGGAGTTTCTCGTTCAGTATCCTATCATTTTGCCTTTTCATACTGTTCATGGGGCTCTCAAGGCAAGAATACTGAAGTGGTTTGCCATTCCCTTCTCCAGTGGACCACATCCTGTCAGATCTCCCCACCATGACCTACCCATCTTGGGTTGCCCCACGGGCATGGCTTAGTTTCATTGAGTTAGACAAGGCTGTGATCCTAGTGTGATTAGATTGACTAGTTTTCTGTGAGTATGGTTTCAGTGTGTTTGCCCTCTGATCCCCTCTTGCAACACCTACCATCTTACTTGGGTTTCTCTTACCTTGGGCGTGGGGTATCTCTTCACGGCTGCTCCAGCAAAGCACAGCCATTGCTCCTTACCTTGGATGAGGGGTATCTCCTCACTGCCGCCCTTCCTGACCTTCAACGTGAGATAGCTCCTCTAGGCCCTCCTGTGCCTGCGCAGCCGTGGCTCCTTGGACATGGGGTTGCTCCTCCCACCCGCCGCCCCTGGCCTCGGGCGTGGGGTAGCTCCTCGCACCTGCCGCCCCTGGCCTTGGCCTTAGGAACTGGATTCAACTCCTTCTGGAAATATGGATATGACATTGTGTATAAAGGGATTCAGGCTTCCCCAGTGGCTCAGCAGTAAAGAGTCTGCCTGCTGAGTTGCCAGAGATGCAGGTTCAGTCCCTGGGTCAGGAAGATCCCTGGGGGAGAGTATGGCAATCCACTCCAGTGTTCTTTCCTAGAGAATCCCATAGACAGAGGAGTCTGTTGAGCTGCAGTCCAGAGGGTCAGAAAGAGTCGGACACGACTGCAGCAACTTAGAACTCATGCACATAAAGGGATTCATTTGACAAATTCATTTAGGACCACGGGAGGAGGTCATCAGGAGAAGATGATAACTGATTGACTGGCACACTGGACCTGTGTGCTTCTCACCCTCTCCCTTGTCTTTAGAATGTATCTTCTGTCCATCATTCCTTCAGTGAGAGATATTTTCAAAGACCACACACGCAGTCTTGAGAGAGAAACTTGTTGTTGAGACCATATGGACAGTATACATGCTTGAAGCTGGTTAAGACCTCTATATAAATATTTGAAATTCTGACTGGTGGGTATTGAGATCTACTTGTCTCACAGCCTCCCATGAAAAGCCCTATATGTGAGACTATCAGCAATGATTTGATGCTTATTCTAGAACATGAGTTCAACTTTAATTCAATGGTATTTTACTGACTTGCCGTAAAATTAATTTAACTTATTGGGATATCAGGGCTTCCCCAGTGGTTCAGTGATAAAGAATCCACCCACAGTGCAGGAGACCCAGATTTGATAACTGGGTCAGCAAGATCCCCTGCAGGAGGAAATGGCAACCCACTCCGGTATTCTTGCCTAGAGAATTCCATGGAAAGAGGAGCCTGGTGGGTTACAGTCCATGGGGTTGCAAAGAGTCAGACATGAATTAGAGACTAAACAACAACGAGAATATTTGGGTATTTACACCAAGGATGAGAAGAATCAGGACATTTTATTTAATGATGGTTTACTGAAACCTAAGAGTCACAGTTCCCTGCACAGAGAGAAGTATTATCAATTGACCAGGGAATGAGAGAATTTCTTAAAAGAATATTTAAATTTCTGAAAAAAACATATAAATGGTGAGAAACAGTACTAACATAATTGGAAATCTCAATTACACAAAAATCTTTAAGAACACTGAAAGTTTATTTTTCAGGACTGACTCAGAGGCATACTAACTAGATTAGATAGTTGTCTCTGGTGCCATCTATTGTCTGAAAGATGTAAGAATTCTAGGTTCTACAGTATATGGAAAACACTTTTTAAGTTCATTCCTCTCAAGCAGTGCCAATATGAAAGAGCATTTGATAGGAAAGTCTGTTTTCTTAAGGCCGGTTCATGGTGAGCATTTAAGTATTTGAGTGGAAGTAGCATATATTTCCGGAGAAGGCACTGGCACCCCACTCCAGTACTCTTGCCTGGAAAATCCCACGGACGGAGGAGCTTAGTAGGCTGCAGTCCATGGGGTCGCTAAGAGTCGGACATGACTCAGCGACTTCACTTTCTCTTTTCATTTTCATGCATTGGAGAAGAAAATGGCAACCCACTCCAGTGTTCTTGCCTGGAGAATCCCAGGGACGGGGAAGCCTGGTGGGCTGCCGTCTATGGGGTCACACGGAGTTGGACACGACTGAAGGGACTTAGCATAGCATAGCATAGCATATATTTCCCACTGTTTCCCCATCTATTTCCCATAGATGGGGAAATAGTGGAAACAGTGTCAGACTTTATTTCTTTGGGCTCCAAAATCATTGCAGATGGTGATTGCAGCCATGAAATTAAAAGATGCTTACTCCTTGGAAGGAAAGTTATGACCAACCTAGATAGCATATTAAAAAGCAGAGACATTACTTTGCCAACAAAGTTCTGTCTAATCAAGGCTATGGTTTTTCCAGTGGTCATGTATGGATGTGAAAGTTGGAATGTGAAGAAAGCTGAGCGCCAAAGAATTGATGCTTTGGAACTGTGGTGGGGGCAGGAGGAGAAGGGGACGACAGAGGATGAGATGGCTGGATGGCACCACCGACTCGATGGACATGAGTTTCGGTGAACTCTGGGAGTTGGTGATGGACAGGGAGGCCTGGCGAACTGCAATTCATAGGGTCGCAAAGAGTCAGACATGACTGAGCAACTGAACTGAACTGAACTGAGCATATATTTTCTTGATGACCTCCTTTACCACATTAGTTGCAAGTTCCAAATCAAAGACCCTTAATACAAACCCTTTTGACCTTGTCACTTTTCATCCAATTCTTTGTTTTTAAAAATTCAATGTATCAATAAATCCATTCAATATGTTGCTACTTTAGATGTATTTTTAAATTCTATTTTATTTTCTAAGGTTTCCAATCATTTGCGGGATGTCTCCCAAATTTTGTCATTTTCAATTTTATTTGACAATTTTCTTTAGGATGTTTTTAGAATTATTTTTAAATTCTTGCTTGCCAACTCGATTTTGGTTCAATGTATATTTGCTTTTGGCATTTTCCGTCTTGTATGGGCGTAAAATCTTTCCTGTTATCATGCTTAATACTTTGTTTATTACATGCCATACAAACTACACAGATGTTCTACAGGATTTCTCAAATTAATGAAGCTTCAATTATTTTTCTGATGCAATTAAGAGTGATAAGCTCCAGTCAATAGAAAACTGATTCTTTTGGTTTTGGCAACATGCACTGTATCTCCAGTTCACCCCTCTTACTAGGGCATAGTGATCTGGGACTTTCACATAAGTACTTGAGATTTCTTAGTCTCTTTAGCATGAAAGTAATATAGAATTGTCTACTCTTGTATTTCAGAGGTTTTTGACATATCTTTAACCCACCACCCCAAGCAATTTTAAATTTGGCAAATGCTGTGAAGGGTAGATAGCTCTGTGTTTGTAGCCATGTAAATTTCCAGTTTGGGTACTCTAAGTTCAGTTCAGTTCAGTCATTCAGTCATGTCTGACTCTTTGAGACTCCATGGATTCCAGGACAGCGGGCCTCCCTGTCCATCAACAACTCCTGGACTTCACTCAAACTCATGTCCATCGAGTCGGTGATGTCATCCAGCCATCTCATCCTCTGTCGTCCCCTTCTCCTCCTGCCTCCAATCTCTCCCAGCATCAGGGTCCTTTCCAATGAGTCAACTCTTCACACGAGGTGGCCAAAGTGCTGGAGTTTCAGCTTTAGCATCAGGCCTTCCAAGGAATACTCAGGACCGATCTCCTTTAGGATGGACTGGTTGGATCTCCTTGCAGTCCAAGGGACTCTCAAGAGTCTTCTCCAACACCACACTTCAAAAGCATCAATTCTTCAGCACTCAGCTTTCTTCACAGTCCAGCTCTCACATCCATACATGGCCACTGAAAAAACCATAGCTTTGAGTAGGCAGACCTTTGTTGGCAAAGTAATGTCTCTGCTTTTGAATATGCTGTCTAGGTTGGTCATAACTTTCCTTCCAATGAGTAAGTGTCTTTTAATTTCATGGCTGCAGTCACCATCTGCAGTGATTTTGGAGCCCAAAAAAATAAAGTCTGACACTGTTTCCCCATCTGTTTCCCATAAGTGATGGGACCAGATGCCATGATCTTAGTTTTCTGAATGTTGAGCTTTAAGCCAACTTTTTCACTCTCCTCTTCCACTTTCATCAAGAGGCTTTTTAGTTCCTCTTCACTTTCTGCCATAAGGGTGGTGTCATCTGCATATGTGAGGTTATTGATATTTCTTCCTGCAATCTTGATTCCAACTTGTATTTCTTCCAATCCAGCATTTCTCATGATGTACTCTGCATATAAGTTAAATAAACAGGGTGACCATATACAGCCTTGACGAACTCCTTTTCCTATTTGGAACCAGTCTGTTGTTCCATGTCCAATTCTAACTCTCACTTCCTGACCTGCATATAGGTTTCTCAAGAGGCAGGTCAGGTGGTCTGATCTCCCATCTCTTTCAGAATTTCCCACAGTTTATTGTGATCCACACAGTCAAAGGCTTTGGCATAGTCAATAAAGCAGAAATAGATGTTCTTTTGGAACTCCCTTGCTTTTTCAATGATCCAGCAAATGTTGGCAATTTGATCTCTGGTTCCTCTGCCTTTTCTAAAACCAGCTTGAACATTTGGAAGTTCATGGTTCACATATAGCTGAAGCCTGGCTTGGAGAATTTTGAGCATTACTTTACTAGCATATGAAATGAGTGCAATTGTGCGGTAGTTTGAGCATTCTTTGGCATTGCCTTTCTTTGGGATTGGAATAAAAACTGATCTTTTCCAGTCGTGTGGCCACTGCTGAGTTTTCCAAATTTGCTGGCATATTGAGTGCAGGACTTTCACAGCATCATCTTTCAGGATTTGGAATAGCTCAACTGGAATTCCATCACCTCCACTAGCTTTGTTTGTAGTGATGCTTTCTAAGGCCCACTTGACTTCACATTCCAGGATGTCTGGCTTTAGGTGAGTGATCATACCATCATGATTATCTGGGTCGTAAAGATCTTGGTTGTACCGTTCTTCTGTGTATTCTTGTCATCTCTTCTTAATATCTTCTGCTTCTGTTAGGTCCATACCATTTCTGTCCTTTATCGAGCCCATCTTTGCATGGAATGTTCCCTTGGTACCTCTAATTTACTGTGTAATTACCAAAAGTTCTGCAAGTTTTTCTGAAAGCAGCTGAAATATCATTGTCTTAGTGAAACTGTCATACAAAAAGCACATAAGAACAATCAAGTTGACGATGAAAAACTGTATTTACTAACTGGGATGGTTTTGCCTCCTTTTGATGCTCTTAGGTATAAGACTCGTATTTAAAAGTCCTTCTGGGACTTTCCTTGTGGTCCAGTGGTTAAGAGTTCACCTGCCACTACAGAGGACATGGGTTCAATCCCTGGTCCAGGAAGATAACCACAAGCTACATTCCATCTAAGCTGTGCACGCAACTGCTGAACCTGTGATATTAGAGACCATGGTCTGCAACAGAAAGTAGCCCCACTTTCTGCAACTAGAGAAAGCTCATGCACAGCAAGGAAGATCCTGCACAGCCAGAAGTAAACAGACAGGTAGATAGACAATTTTAAAAAATGAAGTCCTTTCATCTTCTCAGAAAGCACTTATGATAACAGGTTCTATAGCAGCCCCCGCTGGTCTCAAGCTTCAGTGCAACAAAAAATATTACATTTTAGTGCTGATGGTATCAAGTAACAATTTTAGGAACTTCCATGTGGTTTTTGAAAGAATTTAAATGAGAGTTACATTTTAAAATATATGAACTGTTTAAAAGAACCTCTACAGTATTAGAGTGTAGGACTCTAGTGGGATTTCAAGTGTCAGAAAAAAACAACCACAATATTACTGAGAGTAAAAATTGCCTCTTTAAACTAACAGAATTGGTATTGTAATTATGAAGTTGTTTCAAAATAATAATTCACAATAACCTACTAATTATGCCCTAAGAATCTCTTGGAAATTAACATGTTTGGAATCTTCAGTTATTATGTCTCTAATGACTTGAGAATGTATATAAAAGTCCTTGGTTCTATTGGTGAAATTATTCATCTAGGTAATGGATAATGTTTCCTTCTTTGGTGAGTAACTTCTGTGTTTACCATATTGTCTTTATTGATGCAAAACTAGACTATTATGGATCTGAGACCACTGACATGTGTCAAAACGGTTACAAAATCATACGTATTAGCATATTGCTGCTGCTAAGTCGCTTCAGTCATGTCTGACTCTGTGCAACCCCATAGACAGCAGCCTGCCAGGCTGCCCCATCCCTGGGATTCTCCAGGCAGGAACACTGGAGTGGGTTGCCATTTCATCTACCTGTGTCATTCTTCTATAGCTTCTACAGGGATCTGATACACTTAGCTTGTTTAAATAATTTTTTTGTTAACAGAAATAAACTGAAACATGATTGGCTACCTGATAGTTTCAATTAATTTATTTTCTATTCTAACATTGTTTTGCTATATGTTTATGAAAAATTTAGTGAGTCACTTCAGTTTGATTGAATCTTTTTGGTCATTCCCATTGAAAGCAAGAATCCAAGATTCACTCTCATCTCTGACTTCTCCCCTCGTGTTTCTCTTCTCACTCACCTTTCTCTACATGGATGGTGGTGGTGGTGATGGTGATGGAGGTGATTTAGTTACTAAGTCGTTCTCGACTCTTTGCAATCCCATGGACTGTGGCCCCGCCCAGCCCCTCTGTCCATTGTATTTCCCAGGTAAGAATACTAGAATGGGTTGCCAATTCTTTCACCAGGGAATCTTCCTGACTAGGGATCAAACCCAGGTCTCCTGAATTGTAGGCATTCTCCTGCATTGTAGGCAGATTCTTTAAGGGTGGAGCCACCAGGGAAACCCTTCCTAGTCTATTGGAAGGGATGCTCACTGTGAGTCCCCGAGAGTAATGGACTGTGTTTCCAGGGAATAACTGAGTCATTCAGCACTGCCTTCAGCAAGTCTGCACCACAGCATGTCTCACGGAGGCCGCACTGTTAATTCTCTAACCATCTTCATGGTTGTCCTCGTGAGCTTTGACTTCACACATATCTGAATTTGAATTACACCTGTCAACTACTTGCAGACTGACTCGGAACATTAAGCTTCAATGTCCCCATGCAACCTATGGAATCAATAATGAGAATCTAGCTTACACAGCCAATCTGTCTTGAGGTTTTGGAGGCAGGAGCCTGGGCTCCAATCCTATTTTCATCACGTCTTAGCTCTCCAGCTCTCTGTGCTTTAGCTTCCTCAACTGTAACAGAAAGACGACAGTGAC
Organism: Tragelaphus eurycerus; assembly: GCA_935064755.1. Taxonomy (NCBI): domain Eukaryota; kingdom Metazoa; phylum Chordata; class Mammalia; order Artiodactyla; family Bovidae; genus Tragelaphus; species Tragelaphus eurycerus. Next base: position 79,925 of record CAKXYN010000057.1, on the reverse strand, counting down.
AGCAACTGCTGTGAAACTTTGTTAGCATACTTTTGTGTGACAAGTAAATGAATTATATGTAAAGTGTTTAGAATATTGCATTTCACATCACAATCATTATATAAATGATAACTATTATTTAAAAAATCTAGTGACATAGTTCTAATTATTAGCTAGGGATAAGCGAGAGCAGTGGGGTTGCTTCTGTTGTTTAGTAGTTAAGCCGCGTCCAACTCTTTGTGACCCCATGGAACTGTAGCCCATCAGGCCTCTCTGTCCATGAGATTCTCCAGGCAAGGATGTTGGAGGAGGTTCCCATTTCCTTCTCTAGAAGGTCTTCCCAGATCAGGGATTGAACCCACATCTCCTGCTTTGGCAAGCGGATTCTTTACTGCCGAGCAGAGAGCAGTGGAGTAATTGAAACTAATCTTCACTCTTTACCTATTATTTGCCAGTCTATCTAAAGTGAAACAGCAAAAAAGTATAGATAGATAGTTTTCCTAATTTAACCTGGCAGAGAAACCATGTGAAATATTGTTGTCATTATTATAGTGACAGAAATGGTGTGGACCTAACGGAAGCAGAAGATATTAAGAAGAGATGGCAAGAATACACAGAAGAACTGTACAAAAAAGAGCTTCACGACCCAGATAATCATGATGGTGTGATCACTGACCTAGAGCCAGACATCCTGGAATGTGAAGTCAAGTGGGCCTTAGAAAGCATCACTACGAACAAAGCTAGTGGAGGTGATGGAATTCCAGTGGAGCTATTCCAAATCCTGAAAGATGATGCTGTGAAAGTGCTGCGCTCAATATGCCAGCAAATTTGGAAAACTCAGCAGTGGCCACAAGATTGGAAAAGGTCGGTTTTCATCCCAATCCCAAAGAAAGGCAATGCCAAAGAGTGCTCAAACTACCACACAATTGCACTCATCTCACACGCTAGTAAAGTAATGCTCAAAATTCTCCAAGCCAGGCTTCAGCAATATGTGAACCGTGAGCTTCCTGATGTTCAAGCTGGATTTAGAAAAGGCAGAGGAACCAGAGATCAAATTGCCAACATCCGCTGGATCATGGAAAAAGCAAGAGAGTTCCAGAAAAACATCTATTTCTGCTTTATTGACTATGTCAAAGCCTTTGACTGTGTAGATCACAATAAACTCTGGAAAATTCTGAGAGAGATGGGAATACCAGAGCACCTGATCTGCCTCTTGAGAAATATGTATGCAGGTCAGGAAGCAACAGCTAGAACTGGTCATGGAACAGCAGACTGGTTCCAAATAGGAAAAGGAGTACGTCAAGGCTGTATATTGTCACCATGTTTATTTAACTTATATGCAGAGTACATCATGAGAAATGCTGGACTGGAGGAAACACAAGCTGGAATCAAGATTTCTGGGAGAAATATCAATAACCTCAGATATGCAGATGATACCACCCTTATGGCAGAAAGTGAAGAGGAACTCAAAAGCCTCTTGATGAAAGTGAAAGTGGAGAGTGAAAAGGTTGGCTTAAAGCTCAACATTCAGAAAATGAAGATCGTGGCATCTGGTCCCATCACTTCATGGGAAATAGATGGAGAAACAGAGGAAACAGTGTCAGACTTTATTTTTGGGGGCTTCAAAATCACTGCACATGGTGAGTGCAGCCATGAAATTAAAAGACACTTACTCCTTGGAAGGAAAGTTATGACCAACCTAGATAGCATATTCAAAAGCAGAGACATCACTTTGCCAACAAAGGTTCGCCTAGTCAAGGCTATGGTCTTTCCTGTGGTCATGTATGGATGTGAGAGCTGGACTGTGAAGAAGGCTGAGTGCCGAAGAATTGATGCTTTTGAACTGTGGTTCAAGACTTCAAGAGTCTTGGAGAAGACTCTTGAGAGTCCCTTGGACTGCAAGGAGATCCAGCCGGTCCATTCTGAAGGAGATCAGCCCTGGGATTTCTTTGGAAGGAGTGATGCTCAAGCTGAAACTCCAGTATTTTGGCCACCTCATGCGAAGGGTTGACTCACTGGAGAAGACTCTGATGCTGGGAGGGATTGAGGGCAGGAGGAGAAGGGGATGACAGAGGATGAGATGGCTGGATGGCATCACTGATTCGATGAATGTGAGTCTGAGTGACCTCCGAGAGCTGGTGATGGATAGGGAGGCCTGGCGTGCTGCAGTTCATGGGGTCGCAAAGAGTCGGACACAACTGAGCGGCTGATCTGATCTGAATGTTATATATAGTAATATACATATAGTATATGTATTAAGTATAGCAGATTCTGTGTGTGTGTGTGTGTGTGTGTCTCTATATATATATATACACACATGCACACACACATACACACACATAATTGTGCAAGGTCATACAGTCCACGTGGCTAATATGAGATTCTAACCAAATGCTTATTAACTTTAAATTTAGGTCTTATCATTTCTGAACACTCTGATTACCTTGAAAACAGGTAAAATAAGAACAAATTAACTACTATCCTAACAAGGTACTGCATCTCATTCACACTCTTTGAGGTAATAACATAAGATAGCATCCTAACCCTTCTAATTCTCTTAGACTTTTCTGTGCCTATGTTACAGCATACTTTTAGTGATTAGATGATATTACAACAACGAAGTTCTTAGCCCTGTACTGTCTCAATAATTTTATATAAGTGAGAGAATGACCCCAACCATTTGTTCTAGCCGACTGTGGCAGTAGTAACAAAGCTCTTTGGAGGTTTCATTTGCTTGTTTTATAGATTTCCAAGTCATCATTCAAGCTTATAATAAAAAGTCTTATATTTCAAAGTCATGTTCAAATTCTCCTTGCTTCCAGAAATTTTCTGAGGTTACAGAAGCAGAAATTGACAAAATTCTTAGACTCAACTTCCTGAATTATACTAGGATAAAAATTAAACGCAGCTATTTGTGTTTGCTCACATATATAATTAGTGAGGAGGCTATATAGAATAATTTTTAAAGATGAGAAGTTAATACTAATTTTTTACCCACTTTACTCAGTCATCTTATATTTATGCTGTGCTTACTAGAAGCCAAGAATGATAAAGAATGCCAAAGAGAAAAGCAGTTAATTACTTTAATCTCTCATCACTTTCTAAAACATGCTCTCAGCTGATGTTTACTGACATTTGCTTTAATTTCACTAATATCATTTTTGCTTTGATTATTTTTTTAATAGCTGAAGTATATTTCATTGCATCACTCTAATCACAGTCAAGAGTACAACACACTGCTATCTATTAAATACTGGACAGAGGAGTACATTGTTCTAGAGTTATCATTGCAAGATGTACTCAAGTTAACATACTTTTAATAACAGATATATTTTTCCTCTTAGCATCATTTCATTTATTATTTCATTATTCATTTACTCCTCTGTAGTAGCTATAGGTCTATACTTGAGAATTAAAAAGTAAGAAATATGAGATGTTATATGCACATGTGTGTCCAGTGGAAGAACTAGCTATTAATCAAACAAAATAAAACTATCAACCATGAGATAAAGCTACTAAATTCTGAAATATGTTTCTTAGAATTTATATTTGGAAGGAGATTTGGTCTGGGACTTTTGACTTGATTGCTTGTTTGTTGAAACAATAAAATAACCTTATAATTATATCTATTTTTTCCCCTCTGTCAACATAGCATCTTAGGATGTTAGAATTCTCATAAGAAAACAGCACAGAATATGGACTTTTTAGATGGAAATTATACCTTGTTGCCTGAGTTTATTCTGTTAGGGTTTCCAATTCTCCCTGAACTGCAGATTGTCTTGTTTCTCCTGTTTCTGGCTTTGTACGCTATGATTTTAGTGGGGAACATTGGATTGATGATGTTAATCAGGGTTGATCTGCACCTTCAAACCCCCATGTATTTTTTCCTTAGTAACCTATCCTTTGTAGACCTTTGTTATTCTTCAGTCATCATTCCCAAAATGCTTGTCAACTTCCTCTCAGAACAAGTCAATTTCCTATCACAGCTGTGGCCTGCAGTTCTATTTCTTCTGTACTTTCGCAGATACCGAATCCTTTGTCTTGGCTACCATGGCGTATGACCTCTATGTCACCATCTGTAACCCTTTACTGTACACGGCTGTGATGTCTCAGGGCATCTGCATATGGTTGATCATCTTGTCATACTCTGGAGGCAGTATGAGTTCCCTGGTGCACACATCCTTTGCGTTTATTCTGAAATACTGTGATAGAAATGTCATTAATCATTTTTTCTGTGACCTCCCTCTCTTGCTTAAGTTTATCGTGCACAGACACGTCACTTAATGAGTAGCTTCTCTCCACATGTGGCAGCTCAGTGAAAATTATCTGCTTCATCATCATCATCATCATCTCCTACTTTTACATTCTCCTCTCAGTCTTAAAGATCCGTTCTTCCAGCGGGAGGAAGAAGACCTTCTCTACATGTGCTTCTCACCTGACATCCGTGGCCAGCTACCAGGGAACTCTGCTCTTAATTTACTCACGATCCAGCTATCTGTATTCTCCCAACACTGATAAAATCATCTCAGTGTTCTACACCATCATCATCTCAGTGCTGAATCCCTTGATTTATAGTTTGAGAAACGAAGACATAAAAGAAGCTGCTAAAAAAGTCTTAAAATGAAAGATAAATCCCTCCTGAGATATAAGGTTCCAGGATTCATCTAAATCCCTGATTACAAACTCCCGCTGTGTGTATGCTCAGTCATGTCCAACTCTGTGACACCATGGACTATAGCCCGCCAGGCTCTTTTGTCCTTGGAATTATCCAGACAAGAATACTGGAGTGGATTGCCATTTCCTACTCCAGGGAATCTTCCCCACCCAGGGGTGGAAACTGTATCTCTTGCTTATCCTGCATTGACAGGCAGATTCTTTACCCCTGCAGTGCCTGGGACAAACTGTAGCTAAGAACCTGCAACAACCTTGCCAGCACATACACAACTTCTCACACAAACATTTTGTCAAACACTTGCTTTCAAAGAGCCAAACACATTTCATAGCCCAAGATAAAGGAAACATTTAAAAGTTTCACAATTGCTGCAAACTAATATTCAGTTCAGTTCAGTCACTCAGTATTGTCTGACTCTTTGGAACCCCATGGACTGCAGCACTCCAGGCTTCCTTGTCCATCACCAACTCCTGCAGCTTGTTCAAACTCATGTCCACTGAGTTGGTGATGCCATCCAACCATCTCATCCTCTGTCATCTCCTTCTCCTCCTGCCTTCATTCTTTCCCAGCTATGGGGTCTTTTCCAGTGAGTCAGTTCTTCACATCAGGTGACAAAAGTATTGGCATTTCAGCTTCAGCATCAGTCCTTCCAATGAATATTCCTTTATTATTGACTGGTTTGATCATCTTACAGGCCAAGGGATTCTCAGGAGTCTTCTCCAACATGATAGTTCAAAAGCATCAGTTCTTTGGCACTCAGCTTTCTTTATGGTCCATTTTTATATCCATACATGACTACTGGAAAAACTATAGCTTTGACTCGATGGACCTTTGTTGCTAAAGTAATGTCTCTGCTTTTTAATATGCTGTCTAGGTTTGTCATACCTTTTCTTCCATGGAGCAAGCATCTTTTAATTTCATGGCTGCAGTCACCATCTGCAGTGATTTTGGAGCCCAAAAAAGTAAAGTCTGTCACTTCCAACCATTAGGAGTTGGGAGTTAATGCTAGAACAGATTGTAATAGGTTATCTTAAAAGATATAGTAAGAACCTCAGAGATTGTGTCTGTGTGTGTTTTCATGTGTAGAATATCTCATTAACAAGATTGCATTTACAAAATTACTGGATTAGGGAGAAAGCCAGATTCCTCTGGTTTCTGTGCTATCTCTTGTACCCAACTAGTCAATTGCACTTTGATCAAATTACTTAATTTTTCTGTCTGAATTGTCTGACCTGTAAAATGAGGAGAGTATAGTACCTACATCAATGACTGTTGCATGTTTGACTAAATGCTGAGAATCATGCCTGAATCATTCTAAGCACTTGATAGATCTTAAATACATATATTTCTTTAATCAGTTAAATGTACCAAGATGGTGTGAGGCAGGGATGCTAAGAAAGCAATAATATACAAAATCAAATACCTTTTCTTAAGTGCTGTCCAATACCAAGTCAAGAACCTTCTATATCCAATCTAATCCAAATGAATTTGAAAACTTTTTCTAAGTGGCATCTTGTAGACTAAAGGTTAATTGCAAGCAAAGTGCTTGTTTTCCTCCCTATTTTTTATTTTTATGTGTGAAAGTATTACTGAAATTATGGAACATCCTTCTCTGCTATCAGAAACACAATGAGCTACTAAGTGTATAACCTGTGTCTTCAATAGCTGATCAACTGATGTGACATTGGGAAGCACCACAGAGAACATTCACTTGAAGCCTGAACATAAAAGGACATGTATAATTGCAAAATATATTTCTATAACTTATGTTTTTGCTGTTTATTATTATTTTCATAATTATTATTTATTATATCATTATTTAATTGCCATTTAAATATCTATTGTTGAGGGATCTGTTCAAATCATGTACATATTTTTAATTAGGTTGTGTTTTTATTATTTATAAATATTTTTGTATAGTCTAGCTACAAATTCTTTGTTGCAAAAATGTTTTGCAAATATTTTCTTCACTTCCTCTGTAAATCTAACATCTATATTACATAATAATACATCAGATCAGATCAGATAGGTCACTCAGTCGTGTCTGACTCTTTTCGACCCCATGAATCGCAGCATGCCAGGCCTCCCTGTCCATCACCAACTCCCGGAGTTCACTCAGACTCATGTCCATCGAGTCAGTGATGCCATCCAGCCATCTCATCCTCTGTTGTCCCCTTCTCCTCTTGCCCCCAATCCCTCCCAACATCAGAGTCTTTTCCAATGAATCAACTCTTTGCATGAGGTGGTCAAAGTACTGGAGGCTTAGCTTTAGCATCATTCCTTCCAAAGAAATCCCAGGGCTGATCTCCTTCAGAATGGATTGGTTGGAGCTCCTTGCAGTCCAAGGGACTCTCAAGAGTCTTCTCCAACACCACAGTTCAAAGGCATCAATTCTTCGGCGCTCAGCCTTCTTCACAAACATTAAAAATGATTTCATAAAATTATGTAACAGGAATAATTAATAATCAACAAAACATTTTTTTCCCTTCTGCTTATATTCTATTCACACTGCTTCAGATTTCATTTGCTATATAACTACTATCTCAAAATGGCACAGGTTAAACAACTGGGCTGCATTATGTTATTCTTCATGTTGACCAGGGTCAGATGGTATCATACCATACAGCATCCCATGGACAGAGGAGCCTGGTGGGCTACAGTCCAGGGGGTTGCTAAAGTTCCAAACATGACTTAGTGACTAAACACAACAACAATCAAGTATAAACATTAGTTTGAAGGTTCTTGTTGCTTTATTTCAAAAGTAGTTGAGATTCCATCTTACAAATAACAACCTGTGAAAAACTGAACTTCACGTGAACAATATGTCATATTCTTTAGGTCCAAAAAATATACACATCACTCACATTCCAATTTTCACATATTATCCAAGACACACACACATGCAAACAGTTGACACACATATTAATGCATGCAAACACAATGGAGATGAGTCTATGTATTTCAGAAACAGTTGAAAGTGAAAATCACTCAGTTGTGTCTGACTCTTTGTGACCCCATGAACTATACAGTCCATGGAACACTCCAGGCTAGAACACTGGAGTGGGTAGCTATTTCCTTCTCTAAGAACTCATTCCCAATGCAGGGATCAAAGCCAGGTCTTGCTCAATGCAGGCAGATTCTTTACCAGCTGAACTATGAGGGAAGTCCACAGCATTTATTATCACTCATCTCATTTCCATTTTATAAAGAAAAAGTCTTTTTTATATTTCACTGGAGTGGGTAGCTGTTCTTTTCTCCAGGGGATCTTCCCAACCCAGGGATCGAACCCAGATCTCCCACATTGCAGGTAGATTATTTACCATCTGAGCCACCAGGGAAGTGCAAGAATATTGGAGTGCATAGCCTACCCATTCTCCAGGGATCTTCCTGGCACAGGAATTGAACCAGGGTCTCCTGTATTGCAGGCTGATTCTTTACCAGCTGAGCTACAGGGTAGCTCAAGAGATAAAAATATATGTGTTACATACGTTTGTAGAAATGTTTCCCTTCAATGAGTCAAGAGAGTTTTTCTTTGGCACCAGACAATTTCTACAAAAAGGTAATTAATATTATGACACACAAAATAATACATATCTAGAGAACTGCTCATTAATACTTGCTTAAAGTGAAGTCGCTCAGTCATGTCTGACTCTTAGTGACCCCATGGACTGCAGCCTGGTAAGGCTTCTCCGTCCATGGGATTTTCCAGGCAAGAATACTGGAGTGGGGTGCCATTGCCTTCTGCATAATACTTGCTTAATGTCTCACCAAATACTGAACATAACATAAACCAAAACCAAAAACATAATTATTTTACTATGATCAATCCATGATCAGATCAGATCAGATCAGATCAGTCGCTCAGTCGTGTCCGACTCTTTGCGACCCCATGAACTGCAGCACGCCAGGCCTCCCTATCCATCACCAGCTCTCGACTCACATTCATCAAGTCAGTGATGCCATCCAGCCATCTCATCCTCTGTCGTCCCCTTCTCCTCCTGCCCTCAATCCCTCCCAGCAACAGAGTCTTCTCCATGGAGTCAACTCTTCGCATGAGGTGGCCAAAATACTGGAGTTTCAGCTTTAGCATCATTCCTTCCAAAGAAATCCCAGGGCTGATCTCCTTCAGAATGGACCGGCTGGATCTCCTTGCAGTCCAAGGGACTCTCAAGAGTCTTCTCCAACACCACAGTTCAAAAGCATCAATTCTTTGGCGCTCAGCCTTCTTCACAGTCCAGCTCTCACATCCATACATGACCACAGGAAAGACCATAGCCTTGACTAGGCGAACCTTTGTTGGCAAAGTAATGTCTCTGCTTTTGAATATGCTATCTAGGTTGGTCATAACTTTCCTTCCAAGGAGTAAGCGTCTTTTAATTTCATGGCTGCAGTCACCATCTGCAGTGATTTTGGAGCCCAGAAAAATAAAGTCTGACACTGTTTCCACTGTTTCTCCATCTATTTTCCATGTAGTGATGGGACCAGATGCCATGATCTTCGTTTTCTGAATGTTGAGCTTTAAGCCAACCTTTTCACTCTCCACTTTCACTTTCATCAAGAGGCTTTTGAGTTCCTCTTCACTTTCTGCCATAAGGGTGGTATCATCTGCATATCTGAGGTTATTGATATTTCTCCCAGAAATCTTGATTCCAGCTTGTGTTTCTTCCAGTCCAGCATTTCTCATGATGTACTCTGCATATAAGTTAAATAAACATGGTGACAATATACAGCCTTGACGTACTCCTTTTCCTATTTGGAACCAATCCATGATATGCTCATTATTTTTGGAACTGATACAGATACTCTTAAAACAGTCATGGTTTTGAGAAATATTAAAATTGTTATCTTGGTTTGTATCCACATGAATATTCACAGAAAATGCTTAGTCCTGACTCTTACGGCCAGGTATCTCTAACATTAGAGTCTCATCCACATTATTTTGAAGAGGAGAAGATAGGTAAATTCATCAAATGTATTTTCTGAAGTAAAGAAAGGAAGGCTCAGAGACAAGCTTGTAGAAAATAACATGCCTCACAAATTACATTTAGATTTGGTTCAGTTTCGCAATGTTCTATACCAGGTATTTGTTTTTATTGAGTAATAACAGTTATGCCTTTTTAAAGAGTGGGTGCGTGAATGTATAATTTTCTGAATATAAAGACAATTGCAGATAGAATTGTGTTCTATCTTATGATATATTGCAGATGTGCAGAAGTGTTACATATCCATATGTTCTTTTCTTGATCATTTTCTAAAAGCTTAGACAAGAACAAAGAAAAATGGATGGAGGGAATTGCTCTTCCATGACTGGATTCATTTTCCTGGGAATTACTGATAACACTGAGGACCAAATGACCATATTTATCATGGTTCTAATTGTTTATCTGAAGGAGATCAATCCTGGAATTTCTTTAGAAGGAATGATGCTAAAGCTGAAACTCCAGTATTTTGGCCACCTCATGCGAAGAGTTGACTCATTGGAGAAGACTCTGATGCTGGGAGGGATTGAGGGCAGGAGGAGAAGGGGACGACAGAGGATGAGATGGCTGGATGGCATCACTGACTTGATGGGTGTGAGTCTGGGTGACCTCCGGGAGCTGGTGATGGACAGGGAGGCCTGGCGTGCTGCGGTTCATGGGGTCGCAAAGAGTCGGACATGACTGAGCGACTGACCTGATCTGAATTGTTTATCTCATTGGCCACTTGGCAAATCTTGGGATGATATTCCTGATTAAGATGGATCTGCAGCTTCACTACCCATGTACTTTTTCTTCAGTCACCTCTCCTTCTGTGTCCTCTGCTATTCCACTGCAATTCACCCCAAGATGCTCTTGGACCTATTTTCGAAGAAAAAATCAATCCCTTCTATGGCTGTTGCTGTGCAATTCTTGGTCTTCTGTACCTTTGCTGACTCTGAGTGTCTTCTGCTGGCCGTGATGGCCTATGACTGATACAAGGCCGTCAGCAGCCCCTTGCTCTATGTGGTCAGCGTGTCCAGCAGGGAGTGCTTCCTGCTCGTGGCTGGGGTTTATCTGGTGGGGATGACAGATGCTCTGATACACATGACATTGTGAAAGTCAAAGTCGCTCAGTCGTGTCCGACTCTTTGCGACCCGTGGACTAGTCTACGGAATTCTCCAGGCCAGAATACCGGAGTGGGTAACCTTTCCCTTCTCCAAGGATATTCCCAACTCAGGGATTGAACCCGGGTCTCCTGCATTGCAGGCAGATTCTTTACCAGCTGAGCCACAAGGGAAGCCCCACACACAAGACATTAACCTTCTGCTATGTTTCTGTGGGTCAAATGAGACTAACCATTTCTTCTGTGACTTACCTCCACTTTTCCTCCTTTCCTGCTCTGATATACAGGTAAATGAATTGGCATTATTCACTATTTTTTGGTTTTATTGAGCTGACTACCATTTCAGGAGTCCTTTTCTCTTATTGTTATAGCATCCTATGAATCTTGAAGATCCACTCTACTGAGGGGAAGTTCAAGCTTTCTCCACCTGCACCTCTCATTTAAATGTTGTGACAATTTTCTAGGGAACTGTACGTTTCTTGTATTTCAGGCCAAATACTTCCTGCTCTCCAGATCAAGACAAAATGACCTAATTGTTCTGCACCCTTGTGATTCCTATGTTAAATCCTCTGTTAAACAGGCCCTGATTCATTTTTATATATGGCAAAACCAATACAATATTGTAAAGTTAAATAAAATAAAATTTAAAAAAAAAAAACAGGCCCTGAAAAACTGGGAAATGAAAGGTGGTTTTAAAGGTTGTACTATAAATATATAGACACACATACATATGTCTGTTGTTTTTGTAAAATTATATTCATGATACAAGGGAAATGAAATTGTTTAAATACTTTAAAGGAGTAAATACATATTTGTAATGAAGTGTAATCTTTAAAATACTACCGTTCCAAAACATGGCATGATTCATTGTGCATATACAACTAATATATAGCACATCTTCTTTGCTGAATACTTCCAGAATTTTGCAATTTTGTCAAATATTATAATTATTTCATTCCAATATTATTTCAATTACACTAAGATTTATTGTATATCTACTGAGAGGCCTTTGAGCATTTAGGTCCTTTATATTCTATGATACACACTGCATTTTCTATATTATTAATTATAAGCTAGAGCTAATCAGATCAGATCAGTCGCTCAGTCGTGTCCGACTCTTTGCGACCCCATGAACTGCAGCACGCCAGGCCTCCCTATCCATCACCAGCTCTCGGAGGTCACTCAGACTCACATTCATCGAGTCAGTGATGCCGTCCAGCCATCTCATCTTCTGTCGTCCCCTTCTCCTTCTGCCCCCAATCCCTCCCATCATCAGAGTCTTCTCCAATGAGTCAACTCTTCGCATGAGGTGGCCAAAATACTGGAGTTTCAGCTTTAGCATCATTCCTTCCAAAGAAATCCCAGGGCTGATCTCCTTCAGAATGGACCAGTTGGATCTCCTTGCAGTCCAAGGGACTTTCAAGAGTCTTCTCCACCACCACAGTTCAAAAGCATCAATTCTTTGGCGCTCAGCCTTCTTCACAGTCCAGCTCTCACATCCATACATGACCACAGGAAAGACCATAGCCTTGACTAGGCGAACCTTTGTTGGCAAAGTAATGTCTCTGCTTTTGAATATGCTATCTAGGTTGGTCATAACTTTCCTTCCAAGGAGTAAGCGTCTTTTAATTTCATGGCTGCAGTCACCATCTGAAGTGATTTTGGAGCCCAGAAAAATAAAGTCTGACACTGTTTCCACTGTTTCTCCATCTATTTTCCATGTAGTGATGGGACCAGATGCCATGATCTTCGTTTTCTGAATGTTGAGCTTTGAGCCAACCTTTTCACTCTCCACTCTCACTTTCATCAAGAGGCTTTTGAGTTCCTCTTCACTTTCTGCCATAAGGGTGGTATCATCTGCATATCTGAGGTTATTGATATTTCTCCCAGAAATCTTGATTCCAGCTTGTGTTTCTTCCAGTCCAGAATTTCTCATGATGTACTCTGCATATAAGTTAAATAAACATGGTGACGATATACAGCCTTGATGTACTCCTTTTCCTATTTGGAACCAGTCTGTTGTTCCATGACCAGTTCTAACTGTTGCTTCCTGACCTGCATACATATTTCTCAAGAGGCAGATCAGGTGGTCTGGTATTCCCATCTCTCTCAGAATTTTCCACAGTTTATTGTGATCTACACAGTCAAAGGCTTTGGCATAGTCAATAAAGCAGAAATAGATGTTTTTCTGGAACTCTCTTGCTTTTTCGATGATCCAGAATATGTTGGCAATTTGATCTCTGGTTCCTCTGCCTTTTCTAAAACCAGCTTGAACATCAGGAAGTTCACGGTTCACATATTGCTGAAGCCTGGCTTGGAGAATTTTGAGCATTACTTTACTAGCGTGTGAGATGAGTGCAATTGTGCGGTAGTTTGAGCACTCTTTGGCATTGCCTTTCTTTGGGATTGGGATGAAAACTGACCTTTTCCAATCTTGTGGCCACTGCTGAGTTTTCCAAAGTTGCTGGCATATTGAGTGCAGCACTTTCACAGCATCATCTTTCAGGATTTGGAATAGCTCCACTGGAATTCCATCACCTCCACTAGCTTTGTTCGTAGTGATGCTTTCTAAAGCCCACTTGACTTCACATTCCAGGATGTCTGGCTCTAGGTCAGTGATCACACCATCATGATTATCTGGGTCGTGAAGCTCTTTTTTGTACAGTTCTTCTGTGTATTCTTGCCACCTCTTCTTAATATCTTCTGCTTCCGTTAGGTCTATACCATTTCTGTCCTTTATCGAGCCCATCTTTGCATGAAATGTTCCTTTGGTATCTCTGATTTTCTTGAATAGATCCTTAGTCTTTCCCATTCTGTTGTTTTCCTCTATTTCTTTGCATTGATCGCTGAGGAAAGCTTTCTTATCCCTTCTTGCTATTCTTTGGAACTCTGCATTCAGATGTTTATATCTTTCCTTTTCTCCTTTGCTTTTTGCTTCTCTTCTTTTCGTAGCTATTTGTAAGGCCTCCCCAGACAGCCATTTTGCTTTTTTGCATTTCTTTTCCATGGCGATGGTCTTGATCCCTGTCTCCTGTACAATGTCCCAAACCTCATTCCATAGTTCATCAGGCACTCTATCTATCAGATCTAGGCCCTTAAATCTATTTCTCACTTCCACTGTATAATCATAAGGGATTTGATTTAGGTCATACCTGAATAGTCTAGTGTTTTTCCCTACTTTCTTCAATTTAAGTCTGAATTTGGCAATAAGGAGTTCATGGTCCGAGCCACAGTCAGCTCCTGGTCTTGTTTTTGCTGATTGTATAGAGCTTCTCCATCTTTGGCTGCAAAGAATATAATCGATCTGATTTCAGTGTTGACCATCTGGTGATGTCCATGTATAGAGTCTTCTCTTGTGTTGTTGGAAGAGGGTATTTGCTATGACCAGTGCATTTTCTTGGCAAAACTCTGTTAGTCTTTGCCCTGCTTCATTCCGTATTCCAAGGCCAAATTTGCCTGTTACTCTGGGTGTTTCTTGACTTCCTTTAGAGCTAATAGCAAGCGTTAATTAGCTACACAGTCAAGTAATTCCTAACAAGCCTCAAAATCACTGAGAAATAAAAATTGAAGTCTATAAATTCAGCGGAGGCAAGATTATCAAAAGAGAAAGAGCGGTCTCTTCAATAAGTGGTGCTGGGAAAATAGTAAAGCCCATGTAAAAGAATGAAATTAGAATATTCTCTAACACTGTATACAAAAATAAATGCAAAATGGATTCAGATCAGATCAGTCACTAAGTCGAGTCCAACTCTGCCACCCCATGAATCGCAGCAAGCCAGGCCTCCCTGTCCATCACCAACTCCCAGAGTTCACTCAGACTCACTTCCATCGAGTCAGTGATGCCATCCGGCCATCTCATCCTCTGTCGTCCCCTTCTCCTCTTGTCCCCAATCTTGCCCAGCATCAGAGTCTTTTCCAATGAGTCAACTCTTTGCATGAGGTGGCCAAAGTACTGGAGTTTCAGCTTTAGCATCATTCCTTCCAAAGAAATCCCAGGGCTGATCTCCTTCAGAATGGACTGGTTGGATCTCCTTGAAGTCCAAGGGACTCTCAAGAGTCTTCTCCACCACCACAGTTCAAAAGCATCAATTCTTTGGCACTCAGCCTTCTTCACAGTCCAGCTCTCACATCCATACATGACCACAGGAAAAACCATAGCCTTGACTAGGCGAACCTTTGTTGGCAAAGTAATGTCTCTGCTTTTGAATATGCTATCTAGGTTGGTCATAAATTTCCTTCCAAGGAGTAAGCGTCTTTTAACTTCATGGCTGCAGTCACCATCTGTAGTGATTTTGGAGCCCAGAAAAATGAAGTCTGACACTGTTTCCACTGTTTCCCCATCTGTTTCCTATGAAGTGATGGGACCCGATGCCATGATCTTTGTTTCCTGAATGTTGAGCTTTAAGCCAACTTTTTCACTCTCCTCTTTCACTTTCACCAAGAGGCTTTTTAGTTCCTCTTCACTTTCTGCCATAAGGGTGGTGACATCTGCATATCTGAGGTTATTGATATTTCTCCCTGCAATCTTGATTCCAACTTGTGTTTCTTCCAGTCCAGCCTTTCTCATGATGTACTCTGCATATAAGTTAAATAAACAGGGTGACAATATACAGCCTTGATGACCTCCTTTTTCTATTTGGAACCAGTCTGAAACGGCCACCCACTCCAGTATTCATGCCTGGAAAATCCCATGGACCAAGGAGCCTTGTGAGCTAGAGTCCATGGGGTCGCAAAGAGTCAGACATGACTGAGTGACTTCTGTGTGTGTGTGTGTTGTTCCATGTCCAGTTCTAACTGTTGCTTCCTGACCTGCATACAAATTTCTCAAGATGCATATCAGGTGGCCTGGTATTCCCATCTCTTTCAGAATTTTCCACAGTTTATTGTGATCCACACAGTCAAAGGCTTTGGCATAGTCAATAAAGCAGAAATAGATGTTTTTCTGGAACTCTCTTGCTTTTTCCATGATCTAGCGGATGTTGACAATTTGGTCTCTGGTTCCTCTGCCTTTTCGAAAACCAGCTTGAACATCTGGAAGTTCACAGTTCATGTATTTATGAAGCCTGGCTTGGAGAATTTGAGCATTACTTGACTAGAGTGTGAGATGAGTGCAATTGTGCGGTAGTTTGAGCATTCTTTGGCATTGCCTTTCTTTGGGATTGGAATGAAAACTGCCCTTTTCCAGTCGTGTGGCCACTGCTGAGTTTTCCAAATTTGAGGGCATATTGAGTGTAGCACTTTCACAGCATCATCTTTCAGGATTTAAAAGACATGAATATAAGATGAGGTATTACAAAACTCTTAGAGGAAAACATAAGCATAACAGTCTTTGACATTCATCACAACAGTATTTTTTTTTTTTTTTGCATCCATCTCCTAAGGCAACAGAAATAAAAAACAAAAATAAACCAATGGACCTAATTAAACAAAAACAAAAACTTCTGCACAGCAAAAGATACCACAAACACAGTGAAAGGACAACCCATAGAATGGGAGACAATATTTGTAAACGATGTGAGCAACTAGGGATTAATTCCAAAATTTACAAACAGCTAATGCAGCTCAGTATACGAAACAAACAACCCAAACAAAATCATGTACAGAAAATCTGAATAGGCATTTCTCCAAACAAAACATACAGATGGCCAAGAGGCACATGATAAGATTCTCAACATGTGAGTCATTAAAGAAAAGCAAATTAAAACCACAAAGAGATATTATCTCACACTGGTTAAAATGGCCATCATCAAAAATCCTACAAACAATAAATGTTGGAGAGGGTGTCAATTCATTACAGTTCAGTCACTCAGTCATGTCCAACTCTTTGTGACTCCATGGACTGCAGCACGCCAGGCCTCCATGTCCATCACCAACTCCCGGAGCTTACTCAAACTTGTGTCCATTGAGTCGGTGATGCCATCCAACCATCTCATCCTTTTTCATTGTCATCCCCTTGTCCTCCTGCCTTCAATCTTTCCCAGCATGAGGGTCTTTTAAAATGAGTCAGCTCTTCGCATCAGGTGGCCATAGTTTTAGAGTTTCAGCTTTAGTATCAGTCCTTCCAATGAACACCCAGGACTGGTCTTTAGGATGGACTGGTTGGATCTCCTTGCAGTCCAAGGGACTCTCAAGAGTCTTCTCCAACATCACAGTTCAAAAGCATCAATTTTTCCAGTTTTCTTTCTAGTCCAACTCTCCAATCCATGCATGACTGCTGGAAAAACCATAGCCTTGACTAGACAGAACTTTGTTGGCAAAGTAATGTCTCTGTTTTTTAATATGTTGTCTAGGTTGGTCATAACTTTTCTTCCAAGGAGCAAGTGTCTTTTAGTTTCATGGCTGCAGTCACCATCTGCAGTGATTTTGGAACCTAAAAAATAAAGTCAGCCACTGTTTCCACTGTTTATCCATCTATTTGCCATGATGTGATGGGATTGGATGCCATGATCTTTGTTTCCTGAATGTTGAGCTTTAAGCAAACTTTTTCACTCTCCTCTTTCACTTTCATCAAGAGGCTTTTGTATACTTAGCTGTATATCTGAGGTTATTATTATTTCTCCCAGCAATCTTGATTCCAGCCTGTGTTTCATCCATCCCAGCATTTCACATGATGTAAAGCTGGATGGCATCACTGACTTGATGGGTGTGGGTCTGAGTGACCTCTGGGAGCTGGTGATGGACAGGAAGGCCTGGCGTGCTGCCGTTCATGGGGTCGCAAAGAGTCGGACACGACTGAGCGACTGATCTGATCTGACTCTCCATATACGTTGAATAAGCAGGGTGACAATATACAGCTTTGACATGCTCCTTTTCCTAATTGGAACCAGTCTGTTGTTCCATGTCCAGTTGCTTCCTGATCTGCATACAGATTTCTCAAGAAGCAGGTAAGGAGAGGGTGTGGAAAATAGAAAAACCTCCTACACTGTCGTGGGAATGTAAACTGGTACAGCCATTATGGAGAACAGTATGAATAAGGTCTCTTAAACTTAAAAATGGAGCTATAATACATGATCCAACCATCCCATTCCAGGGCATATATTCAGAGAAAACAGTACTTTGAAAGGATATGTGTACCCCTGTTCACTGCAGTGCTGTTTACAATAGCTAAGACATAGAAGTAACCTAAATAACTATGCCAAAGCCTTTGACTGTGTGGATCACAACAAACTGTGGAAAATTCTGAAAGAGATGGGAATACCAGACCACCTGACCTGCCTCTTGAGAAATCTGTATGCAGGTCAGGAAGCAACAGTTAGAACTGGACATGGAACAACAGACTGATTCCAAATAGGTAAAGAAGTATGTCAAGGCTGTATAGTGTCACCCTGCTTATTTAACTTATATGCAGAGTACATCATGAGAAAAGCTGGGCTGGAAGAAGCACAAGCTGGAATCAAGATTTCTGGGAGAAATATCAATAACCTCAGATATGCAGATGACACCACCCTAATGGCAGAAAACGAAGAGGAACTAAAATGCCTCTTGATGAAGGTCAAAGTGGAGAGTGAAAAAGTTGACCTAAAGCTCAACATTCAGAAAACGAAGATCATGGCATTTGGTCCCATCACTTCATAAGAAATAGATGGGGAAACAGTGGAAACAGTGGCAGACTTTTTTTTTGGGGGGAGGGCTCCAAATTCACTGCAGGTGATGATTGCAGCCATGAAATTCAAAGACGCTTACTCCTTGGAAGGAAAGTTATGACCAACCTAGATAGCATATTCAAAAGCAGAGACAATACTTTGCAACAAAGGTTCATCTAGTCAAGGCTATGGTTTTTCTTCTGGTCATGTACGGATGTGAGAGTTGTTCTGTGAAGAAGGCTGAGCGCCAAAGAATTGATGCTTTTGAACTGTGGTGTTGGAGACTCTTGAGAGTCCCTTGGACTGCAAGGAGATCCAATCAGTCCATTCTAAAGGAGATCAGTCCTGGGTGTTCTTTGGAAGGAATGATGCTAAAGCTGAAACTCCAGTACTTTGGCCACCTCATGCGAAGAGTTGACTCATTGGAAGAGACTCTAATGCTGGGAGGGATTGTGGGCAGGAGGAGAAGGGAACGACAGAGGATGAGATGGCTGGATGGTATCACCGACTCAATGGACATGAGTTTGGGTGAACTCCGGGAGTTGGTGATGGACAAGAAGGCCTGGCGTGCTGTGGTTCATGGGGTCGCAAAGATTCGGACATGGCTGAGTGACTGATCTGTACTGAACTGAAATATCTGTTAACAGATGAATGGATAAAGAAGATACAGTACATATTTATAATGGAGGATTTGTTGTTGTTCAGTCACTTAGTCATGTCCAACCCTTTGTGTCCTCATGGACTGCAGCATGCCAAGCCTCCTTGTCCTTCACTATCTCTCAGAGCTTGCTCAAACTCATGTCCATTGGGTCACCATCCAACCATCTCCTCCTCTGTCATCCCTTCTCATCCTACATTCAACCTTTCTCAGCATCAGGGTCTTTTCTAAAGAGTCAGTTCTTTGCATCAGGTGGCCAAAGTATTGGAGTTTCAGCTTCAGCATTAGTCCTTCCAATGAATATTCAGGACTGATTTCCTTTAGGATTGACTGCTTTGCTCTCATTGCAGCCCAAGCAACTTCATACTCAAAATTTGCTCTAAAATCTTCTTATCTGGTAAGATTGGGCTACTTCCAAAGATACCAGAACTATGACTCATTGGAAAATGAGTGTCCAGTGACTATGATTGTCATTGGAAAAGACCCTGATTCTGGGAATGATTGAAAGCCAGAGGAGAAGGGGATGATAGAGAATGAGATGGCTGGATGGCATCACCAAGTCAGTTCAGTTCAGTTCAGATGCTTAGTCATGTCTGACTCTTTGTAACCCCATGGACTGCAGGATGCCAGGCTTCCTTGTCCATCACAAACTCCCAAAGTTTACTCAAACTCATGTCCATTGAGTAGATGATGTCATCTTGTCCCATCACTTTGTGGCAACTGGATGAGGAATCAATGGAAACAGTGACAGACTTTATTTTCTTGGGCACAAAAGTCACTGACTCAATGGACATGAGTTTGAGCAAACTCCCGGAGTTTGTGATGGACAGGGTAGCTTGGCATGCTGCAGTTCATGGGGTAGCATAGAGTCAGACATTGAGTGACTGAAATGACTGACTGAAAGAGTTCTGTTGCTGTCTAGAAGGGAGAATTTGGGAGGATGTAATATTGAGACTTCTGTCTCATAGAATGAATGTGGATAGTAGCAAACAAATAACTTTTTTAAAAAAAATTATGAACTCTATTTAGAAAAATCATTCATGTGAAAATTTTTAAATGAGTCATCTTTGCATATATGAACTTTATCAGTAGAAAATTCTGAACACAGTTACCTTCTTATTTTTTGTTCCTCAGCCTCCACTTTAATAGATAGTAATATTAGTACTGTCAGATCAGATCAGATCAGATCAGTCGCTCAGTCGTGTCCGACTCTTTGCGACCCCATGAACCGCAGCACGCCAGGCCTCCCTGTCCATCACCAGCTCCCGGAGGTCACTCAGACTCGCATCCATCGAGTCAGTGATGCCATCCAGCCATCTCATCCTCTGTCGTCCCCTTTTCCTCCTGCCCTCAATCCCTCCCAGCATCAGAGTCTTCTCCAATGAGTCAACTCTTCGCATGAGGTGGCCAAAATACTGGAGTTTCAGCTTTAGCATCATTCCTTCTAAAGAAATTCCAGGATTGATCTCCTTCAGAATGGACTGGTTGGATCTTCTTGCAGTCCAAGGGACTCTCAAGAGTCTTCTCCAACACCACAGTTCAAAAGCATCAATTCTTCGGCGCTCAGCCTTCTTCACAGTCCAGCTCTCACATCCATACATGACCACAGGAAAGACCATAGCCTTGACTAGGCGAACCTTTGTTGGCAAAGTAATGTCTCTGCCTTTGAATATGCTATCTAGGTTGGTCATAACTTTCCTTCCAAGGAGTAAGCGTCCTTTAATTTCATGGCTGCAGTCACCATCTGCAGTGATCTTGGAGCCCAGAAAAACAAAGTCTGACACTGTTTCCACTGTTTCCCCATCTATTTCCCATGCAGTGATGGGACCAGATGCCATGATCTTCGTTTTCTGAATGTTGAGCTTTAAGCCAACCTTTTCACTCTCCACTTTCACTTTCATCAAGAGGCTTTTTAGCCCCTCTTCACTTTCTGCCATAAGGGTGGTGTCATCTGCATATCTGAGGTTATTGATATTTCTCCCGGCAATCTTGATTCCAACTTGTGTTTCTTCCAGTCCAGCATTTCTCATGATGTACTCTGCATATAAGTTAAATAAACATGGTGACAATATACAGCCTTGACGTACTCCTTTTCCTATTTGGAACCAGTCTGTTGTTCCATGACCAGTTCTAACTGTTGTAAAGTCATGCTCAAAATTCTCCAAGCCAGGCTTCAGCAATATGTGTACCATGAACTTCCTGATGTTCAAGCCAATTTTAGAAAAGGCAGAGGAACCAGAGATCAAATTGTCAACATCCGCTGGATCATGGAAAAAGCAAGAGAGTTCCAGAAAAGCATCTATTTCTGCTTTATTGACTATGCCAAAGCCTTTGACTGTGTGGATCACAATAAACTGGAAAATTCTGAAGAAGATGGAAGACCAGAGCACCTGATCTGCCTCTTGAGAAATCTGTATGCAGATCAGGAAGCAACAGTTAGAACTGGACATGGAACAACAGACTGGTTCCAAATAGCAAAAGGAGTACATCAAGGCTGTATATTGTCACCTTGTTTATTTAATTTATATGCAGAGTACATCATGAGGAACGCTGGGATCGAAGAAGCACAAGCTGGGATCAAGATTGCCGGGAGAAATATCAATAACCTCAGATATGCAGATGACACCACCCTAATGGCAGTAAGTGAAGAGAAACTAAAAAGCCTCTTGATGAAGGTGAAAGAGGAGAGTGAAAATGTTGGCTTAAAACTCAACACCCATGAAATTAAAATGCACTTGCTCCATGGGAGGAAAGTTATGACAAAACTAGGCAGCATATTAAAAACCAGAGACATCACTTTGCCAACAAAAGTCCATATAGTCAAAGCCATGGTTTTTCCAGTAGCCAGGTATGGATGTGAGAGTTGGACCATAAAGAAGACAAAATGCCAAAGAATTGTCCTTTCAAATTGTGGTGCTGGGGAAGACTCCTGAGAGTCTTTCGGACAGCAAGATCCAACCAGTCACTCCTGAAGCAATCAACCCTGAGTATTCATTGGAAGGACTGATGCTGAAGCTGAAGGTTCAGTATTTTGGCTGCCTGGCATTAAGAGCTGACTCACTGGAAAAGATCCTGATGCTGGGAATGATTGAAGGCTAGTGGAGAAGAGGGCAGCAGAGGATGAGATGGTCAGATGGTATCACCGACTCAATGGACATGAGTGTGAGCAAACTTCAGAAGACAGTGAAGGGCAGGGAAGTCTGGCGTGCTGCAGTCCATGGGGTGGCAAAGACTTGGATTCGACTTAGTGACTGAACAACAATAACAACAAGCTTATTTCTCACTAGTGGAAGATTCAAAATACATTTTGACTGGGTAGCTGTGCTCTATATGGGCTCTGATTTCTCCCAACTTGTACCTCATCATCATCATGGTGTTTCTGAGGTTATGATTCTCTTAATATTCATTGGAGAAAGAATAGATTCTTCTTCAAATAAGTGATGCCAGGACACTGGGTGTTCACAAGTAAAATTATGGGATTGGACACTTGCCTGATATTATATACAACAATTAACTCAGAAAGTGAACAAGGTCCTGAATGAGAGAGCATAAACTATAAAACTCTTACAAGAAAAACACAGGCCTTAAATTTCACGGCCTTGAATTTGACGGTAGATTCTTAGGGAAACAAAAACATAAATGACAATAAATAAATTGCTAAATTGAACTTCCTCAAAATTTAAAATATTTGTATATTAAAAACATTATCAATAAAGTGAAAGGAAAGGTACAGAATAGAAACAATGAAGACAAAAAGTCAAATTAGATACAACACAAAATTTACAAATGTCCAACAAGCATGTGAAAATATTGTCAACATATTTAGTTATTGAAGTCATGAAGTCGCTCAGTCGTGTCCGACTCTTTGTGATCCCATGGACTGTAGCCCACTAGGCTCTTCCATCCATGGAATTTTCTAGGCAAGAGTACTGGAGTGAGTTGCCATTTCCTTCTCCAGGGGATCTTCCCAACCCAGGGACTGAACCCATTTCTCCTATGTCTCCTGCATTGGTAGGCAGGTTCTTTACCACCACCTGGGAAGCACCAAGCATATGTCAAATAGAATTCACTCTATAGACTGGTTGTGAGTTTACTGTGAAGTGTGTTAGTTGCTCAGTCGTGTCTGAATCTTTGTTACTCCATGGACTGAAGCCTGCCAGGCTCCTCTGTAATGGGATTATCCAGGCAAGGATACTGGAGTGGGTTGCCCTCCCTTTCTCTAGGGAATCTTCCCAACCCAGGGATAGAACCAAGGTCTCCTGCATTGCAAACAGATTCTTTATCATCTGAGCCACCAGGGAAGTCCATGAGTTTGTTAGTTGGGGAAAATTAAATCAGGTTAACCAAGATGCTCTAATTAATATTAGCAGGGCCTCCATTCAATCCACCATTAATTTTACTTACCAATGAAATTCTGTTATCATTGTACATCAATAGCTATTTTATATGTAATGTGACTGACATGAAAGACTATTTTAGATTTAGCTGGAACTATTTCCGAAGTGTGCATTTCTTAATTTTATTTTGATGATTTATGTACAAAGAACAAATAAATATTATATTAACAATTAGAATTTTACCAAATCATATTCAGGATTTTGTGGGTGCAGAGACATGACTTCTTTGCACCTATAATGTACCGATTCTTTCTATGTGGTGTTAAATAAACATATCCTTTAAATTCAGGCTGCCCTGGTACCTTGCTGCTGCTGCTGCTGCGCTAAGTTGCTTCAGTCATGTCCGACTCTGTGTGACCCCATAGACAGCAGCCCATCAGGCTCCCCTGTCCCTGGAATTCTCCAGGCAAGAACACTGGAGTAGGTTGCCATTTCCTTCTCCCATGCATGAGAGTGAAAGTGAAGTTACTCAGTCGTGTCCGACTCTTAGAGACCCCATGGATTGCAGCCTACCAGGCTCCTCCGCCCATGGGATTTTCCAGACAAGAGTACTGGAGTGGGGGTGTCATCGCTTTCTCTGTCCCTGGTACCTTAGATGGTAAAGAATCTGCCTGCAATGCAGGAGACATAGGTTTGATTACTGGTAATGCAGATCCCCTGGAGAAGAGAATGACTAGCCACTCCAGTATTCTTGCCATGGGCACAGGAGCCTGGCAGGCTAAAGCCCATAGAATTGTAAAGAGTTGGACATGACTGAGCCACTAAGCACAGGCATGTCTTTTAACTTTAGTGTCTTAGTGTTGAACAACTCTTAGTTACTATGATTCAATTGATGTAACTCCCTCATGGTTAACTATAAACTTTCATTACAACTCAAATCCATTCTTCGATGACTTTTAATGACTTAAAGAAAAGAAAAAAAAAGACTCACCTGAACAGCCAAATGGTAATGCGTCTTTACTCAGAAATCTTTACATGACAAACACTTTATCTAGAGACTTCAGATCAGATCAGATCAGTCGCTCAGTCGTGTCCAACTCTTTGCGACCCCATGAATCGCAGCACGCCAGGCCTCCCTGTCCATCACCAACTCCCGGAGGTCACTCAGACTCACGTCCATCGAGTCAGTGATGCCATCCAGCCATCTCATCCTCTGTCGTCCCCTTCTCCTCTTGCCCTCAATCCCTCCCAGCATCAGAGTCTTCTCCAATGAGTCAACTCTTTGCATGAGGTGGCCAAAGTACTGGAGTTTCAGCTTTAGCATCATTCCTTCCAAAGAAATCCCAGGGCTGATCTCCTTCAGAATGGACTGGTTGGATCTCCTTGCAGTCCAAGGGACTCTCAAGAGTCTTCTCCAACACCACAGTTCAAAAGCATCAATTCTTCAGTGCTCAGCCTTCTTCACAGTCCAGCTCTCACATCCATACATGACCACAGGAAAGACCATAGCCTTGACTAGGCGAACCTAGGCTTTAATTAGGTGTTATTTATTATTTTATTGCTCATTCTCTACAGTTTACTAAAGTTGTTGAATGATGTACCAACAAGGGAATTTCGTTAAATGTGTGCACTGTTTTCCTTCCTAAAAATTGGAATTTGAAATGCTATTAAAAATGCTAGAAAACTTGGACAGTTCTCTGCAGTGCTCTTGTAAATGAAAAAGCAAACCTAAGCCATTTTACATTCATTGACATAATAATTTGGTATTGACTAGCTTCCTAGCAGTCTCTTTCACATCTTTGTTCCTGAGGCTGTAGATCACTGGGTTCAGCATGGAGGTGACCACTGTGTAAAAGACAGAGGCTGCCTTGACCATGAGCCATGAACTTCTGGAGTTAGGAACACAGTAAAGGAAAAAGATGGTCCCTTGGAAGACGGTAATGGCGGTCAGGTGGGAGGCACAGCTGAAGAAGGCTTTGTGGCGCCCTCAGTTGAAGGCATCTTCAGGACAGTGATAAAAATGAAAACATAGGAGGTGAGAATAATCATCAGGCTACTTACTTCATTAAACGTGGCAGAGACTAAAATGATCTGTTGGCTGATGCAGGGGTCACAGCAGGAAATAGCAACAATGGCCGCGTGCTCACAGACAAAGTTATTTATGATATTATTTCCTCTAAAGGACAATTCGGATAAAAAGTGGGTAAGAGTCAGGGAACAGACTGTACCCCAAGAGTATGATGAACCCACGAATAAGGAACAAAGCTTCTGGGACATGATAACTGTATAGAGAAGAGGGTTACAAATGGCCACAAATCAGTCATATGCCATCACTGCCAACAGGAATGTCTCTGTCACCACAAATATGCAGGCAAAGAAGAATTGCATGATGCATCCTATGAAGGAGATGGTTCTGTCTTCCACAATCAAGTTTTCTAGTAGCTTGGGTGTAACTACTGTTGAGTAACAGAGATGAACAAAGGATAAATGTCTGAGGAAGTAGTACATAGGGGTGTGGAGTAGGGATTTATCTTGATAATTCAGATCATGCCCAGTTTCCCCAGCACAGTGACGGAGTAGATGGTTAAGAATAACAGGACAAGGGGTATCTGGAGTTCAGGATATTCTGAGAAGCCCAAAGGAATGAAAGTGACTTCAGCACTCTGGTTCTCTTGGTTCCTGTGGACAAAATATAAAAGTTGATTCAGAGAAATCTGAAGCAAAATTTGAATGAAATGTAATGTTATTCCCTCAGTATTGTCGGATGTTTTTGTGACTCCATGGACTGTAGCCTTCCAGGTTCCTCTGTCCATGAGATTCTCTGGACAGGCACACTGGATGGGTTGTCACGCCTCCTCCAGGGGATCTTCCTGACCTAGGCATAGAATGAGAGTACTTATGGGGAAAAAGAGTGCATTGAATTATTATTATTATTATTATTATTATTATTAATTAGCCTCTTTCCCTCCAAAAGGTCTCTACTGTCTTTTTCTGACATTAAAATTCATTCTTTTCAAAGCTACTTCCTAAATTCTTATCAAAACCTGAAATAGTACTCAGTATAAAGGGAAGTTCATTCCACATGCTGCTGCTAAGTTGCTTCAGTCGTATCCGACTCTGTGCGACCCCATAGACGGCAGCCCACCAGGCTCATCCGTCCCTGGGATTCTCCAGGCAATAACATTGGAGTGGGTTGCCATTTCCTTCTCCAATGCATGATAGTGAAAAGTGAAAGGGAAGTCGCTCAGTTGTGTCCGACTCCTCGCGACCCCATGGTCTGCAGCCCACCAGGCTCCTCTGTCCATGGGATTTTCCAGGCAAGAGTACTGGAGTGGGGTGCCATTGCCTTCTCCGTCATTCCACATAGAATTCTCTAAAAATTCTGTATCTCATTAGGAGTTGAAATTAAACACTCTGTTATTTTCACTCAGGTTTTATAACTTTATGTTCCAAGAACACATATACCACTTCAAGATTTCCTGTACATGTATAACTATGTCATTCACATATTCTCCCACTGTTTTTCTTCAGTTATTCCTTTACATCCCTAAACATGTGATTAATTCCTGATTCTCTGAAAGTATGTTTCAGTTTAACATACAAATCATAGAGTGCATTCTCTAACTGAAAACACGTTTTCAAAAAGTCAGGATTTGTGCCCTATGTCTATGGTAACAAAGTTTGAATAGTCCAGGGAAACTATTTGAAAGTTTAATCTATTAAACTTTTGAAAGTTTAACTATTTAAAGTTTGAAAGGGAAATCTTCACCAAAGATGAATACAATTTCTGATGCACACTTTTTCCTTCTTCCCCACACTCCTTCTCCACACATGTAGCTTTTCACTCCACCTCCCACACTCTGTTTTTGTCAACAGGCTTGGGGGGCAATGATTACAATCCCCCGTGTAGCCCAGGAAGTGTCAGCCATGCTCAGCTGTGAGCCCAGGTGCTGTGCATGTATTTATCTTCTTTTCTGTGCAATTACCCTGGAATAATTTTCCCATTGCACACCCACCATGTACTCAGTCCTGTAACAGGCATTTTCGAAACTATAAAATTATAAAATCTCAGCCTCAATTTGTTTCTTCAAGCATTATTCCAGGATATAATCCATATAAGCACAAATGACAACTTGTAGTTCTTATTTATTATTAAAGTTTGATATGAAAATGAAAATATTGTGATCCAGAAAAAAACAACAACAAAAAATTCCTTGTGATGTAGCCTGGTGAACAATAATAAATGTGGTGAAAGATAAATAATCAAAGACTTCTAGTCAACTAAACAGGTAACCTGGCAGTTAGATTTATACACATGCTTGTTTGCCTCCTGCAAAGATTAATGGAGCATATTAGGAACATATTATATTCCTTTTAAAATGAAATAAAAATCAACTCACCTGAGTGTAGAAGAATTTGATTGGCTCATTTAATAAAGCTTCTTTTCTAAGTTTAATAGATTCCAGGAAAATTTCTGCTAAGAAGTCAATTTTTTTTTTTTAATATAGTAATAAGCCTGAAAAATAGTAACAGGAATCTAGAGTATATTGCAATGGATATTTCAGAAAAATAAATTTCTTTTATAATGTATTAAAAATATATTCAGACTTGACAAAGAGAAAAGGAGACTAAAAAAGCTGAACCCTAACATCAAACTGTCACATATATATGCCACCAAAACACTAAGGAGGTTAACCTTAGAGAATGTTATTTACCACCTGATCTGCCTCTTGAGAAATCTGTATGCAGGTCAGGAAGCAACAGTTAGAACTGGTCATGGAACAACAGACTGGTTCCAAATAGGAAAAGGAGTACGTCAAGGCTGTATATTGTCACCATGTTTATTTAACTTATATGCAGAGTACATCATGAGAAATGCTGGACTGGAAGAAACACAAGCTGGAATCAAGATTGCTGGGAGAAATATCAATAACCTCAGATATGCAGATGATACCACCCTTATGGCAGAAAGTGAAGAGGAACTAAAAAGCCTCTTGATGAAAGTGAAAGTGGAGAGTGAAAGTGTTGGCTTAAAGCTCAACATTCAGAAAACAAAGATCATGGCATCTGGTCCCATCACTACATGGGAAATAGATGGAGAAACAGTGGAAACAGTGTCAGACTTTATTTTTCTGGGCTCCAAAATCACTGCAGATGGTGACTGCAGCCATGAAATTAAAAGACGCTTACTCCTTGGAAGGAAAGTTATGACCAACCTAGATAGCATAGTCAAAAGCAGAGACATTACTTTGCAACAAAGGTTCGCCTAGTCAAAGCTATGGTCTTTCCTGTGGTCATGTATGGATGTGAGAGCTGGACTGTGAAGAAGGCTGAGCGCTGAAGAATTGATGCTTTTGAACTGTGGTGTTGGAGAAGACTCTTGAGAGTCCCTTGGACTGCAAGGAGATCCAACCGGTCCATTCTGAAGGAGATCAGCCCTGGGATTTCTTTGGAAGGAATGATGCTCAAGCTGAAACTCCAGTATTTTGGCCACCTCATGCAAAGAGTTGACTCATTGGAGAGGACTCTGATGCTGGGAGGAATTGGGGGCAGGAGGAGAAGGGGACGACAGAGGATGAGATGGCTGGATGGCATCACTGACTCGATGAATGTGAGTCTGAGTGACCTCCGAGAGCTGGTGATGGATAGGGAGGCCTGGCGTGCTGCGGTTCATGGGGTCGCAAAGAGTCGGACACGACTGAGCGACTGATCTGATCTGATTGCCTTGAGACCACAAATGGGGCAATTAGATGAAATAATGCCCTTGTGATACTTTGGTTGCATATGCATTTTTTCCCCCAAAGTTTGGGGAACAATTTCATCATGCACTCTAGCCCATTGGTCTTTTAAAAATGTTGAACTAGACACTATAGTTTTGTCTTTAAATACTTGCAAAATGTGGAAATATACAAAAGCAAAATCAGCTATTAGGCAACAATACAAAAATTCTTAATTTTTGTTGAATTTCTGGTTGTCTCTCTGTATCTTTAGGCTTCTCTCATAGCTCAGTTGGTAAAGAATCCGCCTGCAATGCAGGAGACCCTGGTTTGATTCCTGGGTCAGGAAGATCCCCTGGAGAAGGGATAGGCTCCCCATTCCAGTATTCTTGGGCTTCCCTTGTAGCTCAGTTGGCAAATAATCCACCTGCAATGTGGGAGACCTGGGTTTGATCCCTGGGTTGGGAATGTCAGGCGAGTGTATGTTCCTTGGTTTTTGTCTTGTCACAACAAAGATTTGGAGTGATGGACATTAAAGCCCCCTAGGCATGTCACAGCTCTCGGATCTTGGACAGACCATGTTATAGCTCTCAGGTCTTGAATGGACCATGTTATAGCGCTTAGACAAATCAGTGTTACAGCTCTATTTTATTTAGAAGATAGCAGGAAAATCCATCTTTGAGGCATGAGGGCACGTTGACTCAAAGATGTGAAAAGAAGAGCACCCCAGTGCACAGGAGAGAGAGAGAGCCAGAGAGCGAGCGAGCGAGAGAGCGAGAGGGCGAGAGGGCGAGAGAGCGAGAGAGCGAGAGCACTAGCCTTGGCTCCTCTTTTTCTATGTTTTTCTCTCCCTGGGCCTGTCCTATGTAAATTGGGTCAGCCACGAGTGTTGTTTGTTTTACCTGAGGTCCTCACTCTGGTCCTTTGTTCTATTTTTGTGGGCTTTTCTCTTCCTTATCTATTAGCCTCCACCATTCTGGACTCTTTTTCCCTATTCCAACTACCTAATATTTACCCCTCAAGAGATGGGAGGCCCAATTCTTTGGGAATAGGGGCGTCGAGGTCTTTCTGGCTAATTCCTGCTGAACTGGAATGGCGAGGGGTATTGGTCCTCCCCTTCTTGCTAGTCTCAGGCCTCAGAGTCCTCATAGCAGTGTCCATCTAAAGGTGTGTGATATTTTCTGTGGTCGGCTGTAGTTTTATATCTTTGTTGAACTGGCAGTGCATGTTGTAGCTTGTTGACCTGGGCAGAGACAAAACAGGTTAAACAATTGACAGTATGGAACAATCTGTCATTATGGAACAATCATAAGCATCATCAATATGGCATAACAAGGACTAGTAGGGGCATTAGCCAATTCTAAATTCACATCGCCAGGATGGCTCAAGTCCCTCCTTGTTCAGGGATCAGAAGATCTATCTCCTGTCTGTTTTGGAGTACAATCTCTGTCAAGTTGTGTTGGTTCTTTAGAGCTATCCTGAGAAATCTTATCCCCAGAAACCAGATTTTGGGGGTGTTCACTCATTGGTAGTTCTGAACAGGCATCTGGGATCTCCATGCTCACAGGTGCATTGAGTATTCTCTTCTGTTTTCTTCCATGGCTTGACTCGTGAGTAGTGAATCCAGGAGTCATGTCCTGGTATCTTGACTGCTGTGAGGATAGAAAGTAATACAGGGTAGGGGCCCTTCCATGTGGGCTGGAGTTGAGCCTTTGGGGACCCATCTTTCCAGGCTTTAATTAGGACTTGAGTCCCTGGAGCATATAGTGGTGACTCCTTAGAATCTTTTGAGTCCTGGTTCATACCCCACAAGTGTATATCCTGTTGGAATTGTCCAATGGCCATGGTATAAGACTGGAGGGTCTGAACCTCTGGATCTAGGAAGAGGTCATTGACATAAACAAAAGGTCTCCCATATAGCATCTCATAAGGACTAAGACCAATTTGTTCCTTAGGGACAATTCGGGTGCAAAGGAGGACTATTGGTAAAGCCTCTTTCCATCCCAGGGAGGTCTCCTGGGTTTTCTTTTTTATTGCTGATTTTAAGAATTGCTTGGTTCTTTCTACTTTTTCTGAAGATTGAGGCCTCCAGGCACAATGGAGATAATAAGTAATGCCCAATGCTTTCGAGACCCCTTGGGTGACCTTAAAAGTAAATGATACCCCATTGTCACTTTGTAATGACCTGGGCAGACCAAATCTTGGAATGATTTTATGGAGCCAGTTTCTGTACCACCTCCTCAGTCTTCTCAGTCCGGGTGGGAAAGCCTTCAATCCATCCTGTGAATGTATCTATCATGACTAATAGGTATTTATACCCTTGAGAAACTGGCACTGGGTGAAGTCTATCTGCCTCTCCTGGATAGGTCCCACGTCGTTGGACGGGCTGGGCCATCTGGGGTCTTCGAGCTCTTTGGGGGTTGTTTACTTGGCAAGTGGGACAAGAGGATACCACCTGTCTTATAGTTGTTTGGAAGCCTGGTCCTCTGAAGGATCTTTCTAGTAATTTTTGGAGGGCCTTTTCCCCTAAATGAATAGTGGCATGTAAGGAGTTAACCAACTTCTATTGGAGGTTCCCAGGCAGAAAAAGGAGTCCCTCCTTTTGGAACCACCTCATATGATCTTCTTGAAAGCCCTCGCTCTTAGCTTTAAGAGTCTCACCTTCAGTATATGAAGGAGTTTCTGGCAAATTAGTCTGTGGAACTAAGGTGGCAACCCCTATTAGGTCATGGTTCTGTAATGCTGCTCTCTTAGCTGCCTGATCAGCTGCTTGGTTCCCTCGTGCCACTTTCATGCTCCCTTTTTGGTGTCCTTTACATTGGGAGACTGAAACCTCAGAGGGCAGATGGACTGCCTCCAAGAGTCTAAGGATTTGATCATCATATTTGATTGAGGACCCCTGGGTGGTCAAGTGGCCCCTTTCTGCCAAAGAGTTTAGAACCTGAATTGCATGTTGTTGGGCACTTTTCTGATCTGGAGAGCAGATTAGTAGGTCATCTACATATTGTAATATTTTCCCATTACGTCCTGGGTCCAGATCTAGGAGATCAGGCTAAGGGCTTGTCCAAACAGATGGGGGCTATCTCTGAACCCCTGAGGTTATACTGTCCAAGTCATCTGTTGGTGTTTTTCTCCTGGGGCCTCCCACTCAAAAGCAAAAATATATTGGGATTTTTTAGCCAGTGGTATACCAAAAAAAAAAAAATGCATCTTTAAGATCCAAGACTGTAAACCACTTGATACTGGGTGGGATTTCTCCCAAGATTACATAGGGATTGGGTACTGTGGGGTGGAGGGGGACTACAGCTTCATTTATGATCCAGAGATCTTGAACTATTCACCAGGTTCCGTCCTTTTTCTTTACTGAGAGGATTGGGGTGTTACATGGTGAACTGGTGGGGACCAATAGCCCACAAGCAAGGAATTTATTTATTAAAGGCTGGAGTCCATCCTGAGCCTCTCTCTTGAGAGGATATTGTTTCCGGTTAGGAAACTGAGTGGAATCTTGGAGGACAATGATGACCTGTTCAGCTTGGTGGGTTCATCCAAGAATCCCCTGGTCCCACACTTGGGGGTTAATTTTGTCCTCCCATAGTTTTTTGGTCCCTCTCTATTGGAGAAGGTGTAATGTGTTCTTCAGTAGTAACCAGGAGTTGCAGGGTTCTAGGGGCTGAAAAGCTTCCCATCACAAGGGTGGTCACCAGTTTAGTGAGTATATCTCTTCCCAATAAGAGAGTAGGACACTTAGGCACCACCAGAAACTGTGTGAAAATATTTGTCCATCCCAGCAACAAAGAAGTGCTTGGGTGAATCTTTTAGTAGTTGTTTTTCCTGTAGCACCCAAAATAGTGCAGGTTAGGAGGAGAAGGCTCCAGAGTAGGAGATCAAGATAGAGTAGGTAGACCCTGTGTTAACCAAGAAATTCTCAGACCTACCTGCCACATCCAGTTACACCCTTGGCTCCAGCCCCGTGATGGCTATCTGTGACAGGCAGGCTGGCTGAAGCAGGATGCTTCAGTCCTCTTGAACCATCGTGAGGGAAGGCTTGGCACTTGACCTTGAGGCTCTTGGGGTCCAAGGGCAGAGTGCCACCCAATGTCCCAGCTGATGGTATTTGTGACAAGCCGTTCTAGGAGACTTATCACTCTTTGGCCCAAAGCCCCGCCTGTCTACAGATTAGACATTTGTCTCGTGCCTTGTCCTTCAAGGACTCGGGGTTTGCTATAGGCCTTCTCTGGAGGGTGGCCAGGATCTGGGCATGCCTTGTCTTTCCTTCTCTCCCTCTCCTGGGCCTTGGCCTCCTTCTCCTGTTCTCGGTTATAAAAGGTATTGGTGGCTGTCTGGACCATCTCATCTAAAGAGGCAGCAGGGCCCTGCTGCTGTAGCTGTTGTAACTTAATTCTGATATCTGATGCACACTGGGACAGGAATTTGTCCTTTAAAATCACCTGTCCCTCGTAACAGTCTAAGTCCAGATTGGTAAACTTTTGCCTTTCCAGAAAGGCAATGGGGTTCTCATTGGGCTCCTGAGTTATTGCTGAGACTGGGCACAGTCCCACAAGTACTAGGCTTCCTTCTGTTTCCATGGTGGACTTCCTTAAGGGTGAGTCTTTCTGAAGCTTGACTTACCCAGTACTGTTGCAACCTGAGAGCCAGGCATCCCCAGGTCAGGATGCAGATCCCCAGGCAGGCTGAGGCATGACAGCCTCCCAAGAATTGGGTCCCTGAGCAAGTTGAGGTGTGACAGCCTTTCGAGGACCAGATCTGTAGGCAGGTCAAGACGTGATGACCTCCTGGGACCCTTGGACTGGAGTTTGGGCATCCCCAAGGTCTTCAGCGTGACCAGTGCTGCATAGAATTAACGGGTTTGTAACTCATTGCTAGTTTTCGCACCGTGGACAGGAATAGATATCATGGTATAAGCTCATCCTACCTAGTGCTGTTGCAACCTGAGAGGCAGACATCCCCAGGTCAGGATGCAGATCCCCAGGCAGGCTGAGGCGTGACAGCCTCCTAGAGATTGAATCCCTGGGCAGGTTGAGGCGTGATGACCTCCTGGGACCCCTGGACTGGAGTTGGGCATCCCCAAGATCTCCATTGTGACCAGTGTTGGGTAGGATTAAGGGGTTGTAATCTTAACTAATTGCTAGTTTGTTCACTGCAGATGGGAATAGATATCATGATATAAAACAATCCAAGCCTGTGCCCTGAGACTGGGAAATAGTGAAACAGTCATATAAGCCTTGTCCTCTTACTCTAAGGGATTGTAAGTCATTGAGTTTTTTTCCCTAGTCCTCCTAAAGAGCAGGTTAGGGTGTCTCCCCTGGTAAGCATTGCGTTGTCATACTCACTTTAGGTAATAACAGAAGTAGTGACAAAGCAGTGAGTTATCTGATCCTGTTAGGGGCATTAAAGTATTTTAATAATAGGCTGGGTGGAGCAGCATTGCCTACAAGGGGGAAGGGTCCTGATTGTGTTAGGGGAAGCACACTGATTGAGACCGCCCACCCTGGCCAGGCATCATAGTAACCATTTGCATGAGTTGTTTTATGACAGGCGATCCTGATAAGGAATATGGAACTAACAAGCCACCACCAACCGGAAGAGTTCGGGAAAGGTCTAAAGGAGACACCGCGTGTCCATCCACTTCCCAGAATCCCTCTCGCTAGCATCCATCTTGGCTGAACAATGCATGTGCCACCAGGAAAGACTCTGAATTAGAATGATTGGCCAAAGACTACCCGGAAACTAATCCCATCACCATAAAACCAGAGACTGCGAGCCACGCAGCAGAGCAATTCTCCTGGGTTCCCTTACCCTACTGCTCTCCACCCGGGTGCCCTTTCCCAATAAAATTTCTTGCTTTGTCAGCACATGTGTCTCCTCAGACAATTCATTTCTGAGTGTTAGACAAGAGCCCAGTTTCTGGCCCTGGAAGGGGTCCATCTTGCTGCAACAAATGGCGACTCTGGTGGGACTCTTCTTCACTGAGACTGACATCTTGACCACTCAGGGTACTCAGGGGCCAGCTTGCCTGCCAATGGACCAGACCCAGCGGCCGCAACTGGGACCCTTTTTTCCCTGGTCTCCTCCTGACGCGACAACTGGCCAGAGTGCCCTGACCGGTAAGGAACAAGAGACTTTATTGACCCCTCTCCCCTTCCCTCTCTCTTTCCTCTCCTTAACCCTTCCTATCCTTCCCCCTTTTTCTAGTCCCCTGGTCCTGGACACAGGAATCTGGATGAAGAGCCCTCAGCCTGAGCTGAGGATTGGAGACTGATGACCTCCTCTTGGCAGAGAACTCGAATTCTGGTTCTGGTCTGGTCTGATTTCTGGTACAGCCGAGTTCCAGTCCTCCCTTTTCTGGAGGCCCAGGAAAAAGTCCCATAACGCATGGGTATCTGTAGGTGACAGGAGACGTCTGTAAGGCCACCCCTTTCACCCCCTTTCCCGCCTCCTCCCCCTTCTTCTTTCAACCTGGCTTCCTTTCCTCCCTTTGAAATCTTTGATGTTAGCACTTGGATCTGAAGTTCTGTGTCTCTATAGGAGGTTTTCTGAGGGACTGTATTCTTGTATTTAAGGGACTGTCTGATGAAGACTGCCAGGTTTATATGTGTGTTTTAACTCTGTGTTCTGTGTTGTGATTTTTGATGGCCATTTTGTTTTGTCTGGCCACCATTTGGTTTAGGCCTGCCGCCATTTTGTTAGAACTTGATTTTCTTTCCCTGTGCCTTGAGACCAGGGCTCTCAGGAACACTTATCTAGACCATCTCTAACTCCTGAGACTGAGGAAAAAGGGGAAAAGACTTTAAAAATTTTATTTCAACTGTTATTTTAAAAACTAGTAAATTTTATATTGTAATATCTAATTCATGACTAAACTTAGAAAAGGAAGCTAGATCTTGCACTGTGTCTGTCTAAATACATTTGGTATGTCTTTGTCTCTGGGTAATATTTTTGAGGTTTATTTGTAAATGAGATCTATTTAATTGGCTTAAAAAGGTAAGTGCTTACAAATCAAATAATTCTAAATTAAACAATAAATTCCAGGTTCATGTGAACTGGGAAATATTCAGTATTAAATACCTGATATTAATGTTTCTTTGTTGACCTATCTAATATAGACATGTCTTAGAGTAATTAGGCTGCGCGAGCGCAGGAGGGCCTAGAGGAGCTATCCCACATTAAAGGTCAGGAAGGGCGGCAGTGAGGAGATACCCCTTGTCCAAGGTAAGGAGCAAAGTCGGCGCTTTGCTGGAGTAGCCGTGAAGAGATACCCCACGCCCAAGGTAAGAGAAACCCAAGTAAGATGGTAGGTGTTGTAAGAGGGCATCAGAGGGCAAACACACTGAAACCATACTCACAGAAAACTAGTCAATCTAATCACACTAGGACCACAGCCTTGTCTAACACAATGAAACTAAGCCATGCCCATGGGGCTACCCAAGATGGGCAGGTTATGGTGGAGAGATCTGACAGAATGTGGTCCACTGGAGAAGGGAATAGCAAACCACTTCAGTATTCTTGCCTTGAGAACCCCATGAACAGTATGAAAAGGCAAAATGATAGGATACTGAAAGAGAAACTCCCCGGGTCAGTAGGTGCCCAATATGCTACTGGAGAACAGTGGAGAAATAACTCCAGAAAGAATGAAGGGATGGAGCCAAAACAAAAAGAATACCCAGCTGTGGATGCGTCTGGTGATAGAAGCAAAGTCCGATGCTGTAAAGAGCAATATTGCATAGGAACCTGGAATGTCAGGTCCATGAATCAAGGCAAATTGGAAGTGGTCAAACAAGAGATGGCCAGAGTGAATGTCGACATTCTAGGAATCAGCAAACTGAAATGGACTGGAATGGGTGAATTTAACTTGGATGACCATTATATCTACTACTGTGGGCAGGAATCCCTCAGAAGAAATGGAGTAGCCATCATGGTCCACAAAAGAGTCCGAAATGCAGCACTTGGATGCAATCTCAAAACCGACAGAATGATCTCTGTTCATTTCCAAGGCAAACCATTCAGTATCACAGTAATCCAAGTCTATGCCCCAACCAGTAACGCTGAAGAAGCTGAAGTTGAATGGTTCTATGAAGACCTACAAGACCTTTTAGAACTAACACCACAAAAAGATGTCCTTTTCATTATACGGGACTGAAATACAAAAGTAGGAAATCAAGAAACACCTGGAGTAACAGGCACATTTGGCTTTGGAATACGGAATGAAGCAGGGCAAAGACTAACAGAGTTTTGCCAAGAAAATGCACTGGTCATAACAAACACCCTCTTCCAACAACACAAGAGAAGACTATAAATGGACATCACCAGATGGTCAACACCGAAATCAGATCGATTATATTCTTTGCAGCCAAAGATGGAGAAGCTCTATACAGTCAGCAAAAACAAGACCAGGAGCTGACTGTGGCTCAGACCATGAACTCCTTATTGCCACATTCAGACATAAATTGAAGAAAGTAGGGAAAACCACTAGACCATTCAGGTATGACCTAAATCAAATCCCTTATGATTATACAGTGGAAGTGAGAAATAGATTTAAGGGCCTAGATCTGATAGATAGAGTGCCTGAAGAACTATGAAATGAGGTTCATGACATTGTACAGGAGACAGGGATCAAGAACATCCCCATGAAAAAGAAATGCAAAAAATCCAAAATGGCTGTCTGGGGAGGCCTTACAAATAGCTGTGAAAAGCAGAGAAGCGAAAAGCAAAGGAGAAAAGGCAAGATATAAGCATCTGAATGCAGTTTCAAAGAATAGCAAGAAGAGATAAAAAAAGCCTTAAGCGATCAATGCAAAGAAATAGAGGGAAACAACAGAATGGGAAAGACTAGAGATCTCTTCAAGAAAATCAGAGATACCATAGGAACATTTCATGCAAAGATGGGCTGGATAAAGGACAGAAATCGTATGGACCTAATGGAAGCAGAAGATATTAAGAAGAGATGGCAAGAATACATAGAAGAACTGTACAAAAAAGAGCTTCACGACCCAGATAATCACAATGGTGTGATCACTGACCTAGAGCCAGACATCCTGGAATGTGAAGTCAAGTGGGCCTTAGAAAGCATTACTACAAACAAAGCTAGTGGAGGTGATGGAATTCCAGTGGAGCTATTTGAAATCCTGAAAGATGATGCTGTGAAAGTGTTGCACTCAATATGCCAGCAAATTGGGAAAACTCAGCAGTGGCCACAGGACTGCAAAAAGTCAGTTTTCATTCCAATCCCAAAGAAAGGCAATGCCAAAGAATGCTCAAACTACCGAACAATTGCACTCATCTCACACGCTAGTAAAGTAATGCTCAAAATTCTCCAAGTCAGGCTTCAGCAATATGTGAACCGTGAACTTCCTGATGTGCAAGCTGGTTTTAGAAAAGGCAGAGGAACCAGAGATCAAATTGCCAACATCCGCTGGATCATGGAAAAAGCAAGAGAGTTCCAGAAAAACATCTATTTCTGGTTTATTGACTACGCCAAAGCCTTTGACTGTGTGGATCACAATAAACTGTGGAAAATTCTGAAAGAGATGGGAATACCAGACCATCTGATCTGCCTCTTGAGAAATATGTATGCAGGTCAGGAAGCAACAGTTAGAACTGGACATGGAACAACAGACTGGTTCCACATAGGAAAAGCAGTTCGTCAAGGCTGTATATTGTCACCATGTTTATTTAACTTATATGCAGAGTACATCACGAGGAATGCTGGACTGGAAGAAACACAAGCTGGAATCAAGATTGCCGGGAGAAATATCAATAACCTCAGATATGCAGATGATACCACCCTTATGGCAGAAAGTGAAGAGGAACTAAAAAGCCTCTTGATGAAAGTGAAAGAAGAGAGTGAAAAAGTTGGCTTAAAGCTCCACATTCAGAAAATGAAGATCATGGCATCCGGTCCCATCACTTCATGGGAAATAGATAGGGAAATAGTGGAAACAGTGTCAGACTTTATTTTTCTGGGCTCCAAAATCACTACAGATGGTGACTGCAGCCATGAAATTAAAGACACTTACTCCTTGGAAGGAAACTTATGACCAACTTAGGTAGCATATTCAAAAGCAGAGACATTACTTTGCCAACAAATGTCCGTCTAGTCAAGGCTATGGTTTTTCCTGTGGTCATGTATGGATGTGAGAGTTGGACTGTGAAGAAGGCTGAGCCCCGAAGAATTGCTGCTTTTGAACTGTGGTGTTGGAGAAGACTCTTGAGAGTCCCTTGGACTGCAAGGAGATCCAACCAGTCCATTCTGAAGGAGATCAGCCCTGGGATTTCTTTGGAAGGAATGATGCTAAAGCTGAACCTCCAGTACTTTGGCCACCTCATGGGAAGAGTTAACTCCTTGGAAAAGACTCTGATGCTGGGAAGGATTGGGGGCAAGAGGAGAAGGGGACGACATAGGATGAGATGGCTGGATGGCATCACTGACTCGATGGATGTGAGTCTGAGTGAACTCTGGGAGTTGGTGATGGGCAGGCAGGCCTGGCGTGCTGTGATTCATAGGGTCGCAAAGAGTCAGACATGACTGAGCGACTGATCTGAGAATATTTTCATTGTACCTAGGTTTAATATAAGTTAAATATTATATCTGTTACATATTTGTCAACAAGGAAATTACCTCGAGTGAAGAAACTTCTAAAAAATGTAAATGAGATATGATGTTTTATATAAACTCTATTAAGGATAATTATTCTATAGAAATATCTGTCTAAAATAGTCTCTCCAGATTGACGTAACTTAAATTTCTAAGGGTTGAGCTAAGTGTGCTAAGTGTTTGAAGTCTATTGAATAGTTAGGTCATTTCCAAATAAAATAAGGTTTTGAAACATTTGCTACTAAAAACTAATTTCGTTTTACAGAGAAACTATAGAGATTTGGGACTATAAATGAATAATATTTGGTGCCATCCTAAAATGTTCTAAGAAAGCAAGGGTTTTAGAAATTATCACTGGTATTTATGCTCACCAATCTATAAAATGCTAATATAAAAGTTAGTTCTTGGTTGCTAAATGAAAGTAAGAAGTGTGTTTTCAGTATAAAAAAAAAGAAAGAAAAAGGTGTGAAAAATACTGAAGAGTTATGCATGATCAGGATTTTGTAAAACTGGATTACAATTAGTTATTTGGAAATGACACAGCCATAAGAAAACTGGTTATGGTGTCCAACTAGGTCCAAGATGGCAGAGGTGATCTCTAATCTTCACTAGGTCTTGTGGTATTTAGGCCTATTGTGACATATCAACAAGCTAAATGATACACCCATCAACACTGACTAAATCTGACCAAATGTTCTAAACCCTTTTAATTCCTTTTTGATAAAACTTCCTAAATAGAATTCTTTTGAAGTTCTTTTGATCTCTAGCTAACTTTGTGGTGCTTCAGAGGGCCCCTGAAACATCCCAAAGAGAGATATTAAACTGTGTTTATTTGGTTGGTTAAATTACATGAAAATGGTTATCAAATGAGTAATAAATCTGTTCATGTTATAATGTATGGTAAAATTACTAATACAGATACCCTAGAAATTATATGGAGTTCTTAACATTCTGATATGTCCTGGTATTGGAAAACCTGATGACTTCACAAAAGTTAACAGAAGGGCTGAATGAACCAACGAATATGCTTTTAACTTTTATGGTTTCTATCTGAAAAATTATGGGTTTTCAGGGAGTAGGGAAATTCTTCCTCTCAAACTAATTATGACAATACTTTGGTAAAATTAAATGTTATAAACAAAACAATTATATTTTCTCTCTATCTGACTCCTCCAAAAATTGGAAATTCTTAGGTTTCCAGTAAGTTTATCAAATGAGTTAGGAAAGTTATCTCAGGGGTACAAAAATCTCAAGAAATTTTTGAGACCTTAAAAAGGGAAGAATTCACCTAGATTTGTTAGGCAAAATCTGTGATAAGCCTTTGGTGTGAGTTTCCCAGCCCTGTTTTATTTTAAAAGTTCAGTCTGAGACTATAATTGTTTCAGCAAAATAAAAAGTCTATAATAAATTATGGTTATATAAATCATCAGACCAAAATTAGTGAGAACAGACCTATTTTGCAAACAAACTAGCCTTAATTTGGTTATATTTGATGAAAATGAGGGTAACTTTAGGGAGAAAGAGATATTTCAAAAAATGTTAAATCCCAGTTTGTTAATGGAGGTCTGCATCTAGTAAGACTCATCTCTTTGATAGTTCTTTGCTGTTATGTGATATTAATGTAAAATTTAATTGAATTCTTAAAGAATACCCTAAGTTTGTTTCTGAAGCTTATGTCAGTAATCTGTCTTTGGATTAAGATCAGATGCCTCATGACCTGCAACCAGGACTAGAAAAAGACATAAGTTAAGGGACTGTCTCCATCCTGGATGGAAGGAATTTTTTTTTATCAGGAGAAACTACACTAAACCAGGATGAGAAGACAACGACATCAGAGGTAGACAGTTTCCCCAAGATGCTGGACCTGATTCGTATGATCATTTATGTTTTCTTGACTTCTTAGACCTCTGCATATAAATCAAATGCTTTTCTATCATAGGCCTGATTCTATGTTAGTTTTAGAAATCAGTTCAATCGTTGGGTTTGTGGCCAATTACCTGTGTCTAGTTCTGGGTTACTTTGATAAATTTCTCTACTACAAGACTCTAACTGGTTGGCCCTGAGAAGATTTACTTTAAATAAAAATTAATAGTCATATTCAGGTTACTGTGATATTACTAGATGGGATCCCCTCACTGGGCCAATTAATAATGCCTGCTCTGACTCTGGCCATAAATTTGAGCTTTTTTCTATTACTCAAGCTCAATCAGAGCAGTAAGATAAGTTTCAGCAAAGGAGGAAAAATCTCCCACAATTATGGGATGGATTTATATAGATAACACCAGGCTATGGTAATTTAGGTTTTAAGTCTCCTTCTGTGTTGGAAACAATTAAATCATACTAAGGACAATCAGTCTAGTAACACTAGAAAACAGAGCTATGTGCATTATAGATGGTGCCAATATATAATTTCCCTGGAAGATAAAGTTTCTGCAGAGCAGACTAAGTCAGATGACCTGAGATATACTGGGCTACATCTAATGGAAGCTCTTAACTTAAGTCTTACTTGTGACTTTACTAGTACTGCTGGCTATGTTATTTGTATTTCACCTGTTTTACAAAATTACTGTTTCTTACACCATCAAATGTGTGTGAGGCCTCTAATAGAATAAAATATAGTCCCATATGAGATAGATGATGGTAACAGTGTAACTCTAGATATAGGAAGAAGCAATAAGAGGGAATATTTTCCTGGACCAAGAGGCTAGTAAGACAAGTGGTCCAGAGAATTTTTGATACTGTTTTATGGCCTAGTCCAGTAACAGCACATTGAGTGGCCTGTCAACAAAATCTTTGCCAAATCTGAGAATGGACATTCTCAGCACCATGGGATAAAATGGTCATGAAATGCCCCCCTCAAAATCATCGTCAAGTTTATGAGCAAAAAGGGGCTCTTCCAACTGAAGACTGATACTTGCCATCTACATCTATAAAGATTAAATCACGGCTGCTGCAACTGCTGACTTTCAACGCTCCTGAAAGGAGTTCAGGGTGAAAATCAGGTATTAGCCACTCTGTGCTCTGGGAAAAACTGGCAGAACAGGCCTTCAGATAGTTAAATCTTTTCAGGAGAAGATTTTATGAGTCCCAATTATTGCATTTTCTCATACCTAGAGAAACACTGACGTCATTAATGGTGAAATCTGCTTTGGCTATTTAGGAAAAGTTTACAATTAAAAGTCAAAAT
This sequence comes from Tragelaphus eurycerus, assembly GCA_935064755.1. NCBI lineage: Eukaryota > Metazoa > Chordata > Mammalia > Artiodactyla > Bovidae > Tragelaphus > Tragelaphus eurycerus. The sequence goes on along the minus strand of CAKXYN010000057.1, from coordinate 37,099 downwards.
AGAGTAGCTATGGTTCAGATATCCTGGGAAATAACTAGGTGATGCTATGGGTGTAATTTCAGATTAGACCTTGTGTTGCTAAACAATTGAGTTTTCCGAGTTTTGTCAGGCTTGGATGCCACCATTCTCAAAACAATGTCTATTGGAAGCTAGTAACCTTACTTTTTATAAAACTAGGCAACTGGCTACCCGGCTACAAGTCTCACTGAAGTGCCAGGTCCGGACTGGGTTTCAGGCCTATTCTTCTAAAAAGAAATGAGATTTATTTTTTTCTACTGAATTCCAGTTATTACTCCTCCAACAACTTCTAATGGGGTCTGTTACACCATAATGACAGACCAAGGGATTGAGATTTTGTAATCATACAAGACTCAGATTTAAAACTTGGGACTCAGAAATACTTCCAATTCAGTGTCTATACTGCAAGCTGAGGCAGTCCTATGCTCCATTTTGACAGGAAGTTATCACAGTCATAGTTGCCTAGTTCCCTAAATTAAAACTGAGTGGAACTCTGTGGGGCTCTGGAGTAGAGATCTGTTCTGTGTTCTTCATTTCTTGTCTGTAGGATATATGCTTCATTCAGCCTCCTTGACCTTCCCTGAGTTCCAAAGGGAGGATTCAAACCGTTGCTAATCAGGGAAAGGAGGGGATACAGAAACAGGAGAAACAATCAAAGGTTGGTACAGCCTCCAGACACAGTCCTGGTTCCTATTCAAAGAAATATGCATAACAATGTCTTTGAGCCCCCACCCAGGTGGAGGATGGTAACTTCAGACTGAACACAAGATTCTTGGAGCACAGGTCTGTTGCTTCACCACCAACCAATCAAAAAGGGTCACAAACCCTGCAACCCTCACCCTAAATGTTGCCTTCTGTTTCCGGGGACCAGACATAACCATCCTGTTAGGTCTCCCGTTTGGCCCTTGTCTATTTCATCTCTGAGAGGGGCCAACAGTTTCAAACTAAATTGCTATTACTACAAGGGTGGAAGCTGATTTCAGATGTGGAACACCCCAACTTAGATCAGGTAGAGAGAGACTTCTGCTCTTCTGGGCAGGCCTATGCCCATGCTCAGCAGGAAGAAGTTACAGAAGGAAGAGACCTCAGCCCCAATTCCCAAGAAGCATCTTGAGTATAAAGTCTCTCAGGGGGGAGTTGTTAGGGGAAGCACACTGATTAAAACCGCCCACCCTGGCCAGGCACCATAGTAACCATTTGCATGAGTTGTTTTATTACAGGAGATCCTGATAAGCAATATGGAACTAACAAGCCACCACCAACCGGAAGAGTTCGGGAAAGGTCTAAAGGAGACACCGCGTGTCCATCCACTTCCCGGAATCCCTCTCGCTAGCATCCATCTTGGCTGAACAATGCATGTGCCACCAGGAAAGACTCTGAATTAGAATGATTGGCCAAAGACCACCCGGAAACTAATCCCATCACCATAAAACTGGAGACTGCTGAGCCACGCAGCAGAGCAATTCTCCTGGGTTCCCTGACCCTACTGCTCTCCACCCGGGTGCCCTTTCCCAATAAAATCTCTTGCTTTGTCAGCACATGTGTCTCCTCAGACAATTCATTTCTGGGTGTTAGACAAGAGCCCAGTTCTGGCCCTGGAAGGGGTCCGTCTTCCTGCAACAATTGTAGGAGTTAGTAATTGGCTTAAGAACCAATTTGTTTAGAGGCAACAGACCAAATGTTCCATAAAAGTGGGGTGGAGATTTGATCCAGAGGTATGTTTGTAACTTTAGGAGAAGGGTGGTAGGGGTTTGGGCCCAAATGGCCTGCAGGGCTAACTAACTCCCAAAATGGCAAACATTATCCCTGGAAGCCAAATTGCTTTTGAAGGGATGCCAACTGATGGACTTCTAGCAGGCATTGTGTGCCTGTCGCCCACCCTAGCGGGTTCACTGAGAGATACTGGTGTTGTACATGTTGTAGGAAACATGGAAGATGAAGGGCTGAATATCTAGAGGGGCTGGATAGTATACAATATTTCCCTCCCAAGGGCCAGCTATTTTCTTGTTGTCCCTCCAGAAGATTGTAGAGGCCACATTGTGGGCCTGGGTGGGGCTCAGGAAAGGAGCATGAAACAGAAGCGAAGGAGGCAGAGCACAACCTTTGAAAGAATGACATAGCACAAGGGCACAATGTAAACCAATTAAAATCAATTGGGTCCAAGATGGCAAGGCAAATTCAAGTAAACCTTAATCCCCAATCTGTAAACCAAAAGACACACCCAGAGGTGTCAGGACAGCTCTAAGGCACTGTCAAAACAGGGAGGAGTGGGTGGTTTCTCAATGGCTAGGATGATCCTCCCACTCATTAGCATATGAATTCACCCCACTGGCAAAACCTAGCCAGGCCACATTCCATTGCCTCAGCCCATGTCCTTGGTAATGGCCCATATCCTCAAGAGTGGGCTTCTTTCTGAATCCTAACAAATCCACCTCTTACTTATCACTTTGACTCTCAATGAGTTTTTGCAATGAGACCTCAGAGCCTGAGCTTTATTAGGTACCCGAAGCCATTCTGGGTTTTGGCTGGGTCCAAGTCCCTGGAGAAGGCTGAAGGACAAGAGGAAAAAGCAGTGGGAAAAACATGCCAAGGAACCCTTCTCAGCCTGTCGGAAAAATCTGCTAAATATCTGACCTGTGTTCACAGTTTTCATTGGCCTGATTCTTGGCACAGAGAAGAGTAAGGACAGAAGAACCCTGCCAGGCTTGGGTAACAGCTACTGGGGCCCAGCAGATAGTGCCTTTGGGACATACCAAGAGTAGCCTCTCCAGAGTCCCTCAGTTGCTCCCACTGCTGCCTGCCTGTTCGCGGGGGATTCAAGGAAACAAGAAACAAGAGATTGTAAAGGAATTAAGATTTTGTTAGGCATGTCCCTCCAGCCATAGGAGCGAGGACCTCCTACCTTAACCGGAGGTCTTCTGGAATCTGAGTCATGTGAGCTTTCTGCTGAGTTCGTTTTTCCGCTGTCCTGGTCTCCAGCATGATGGGCCTTCCCCTGCGCTGGGTTTTCTTTGCGTTCCGCTTCTACCATGGGAGATTTGCTGAGTTGGGCTTCTGCTGAACCTGGCCTCTTCGGCACAGAGGTTGTTTCAGCCAGGTTAAACCCGAGTCACAGCTCCATAGATGTCAGCCAAGTGTATGTTCCTTGGTTTTTGTCTTGTCACAATAAAGATTTGTAGTGATGGATATTAAAGCCCCCTCAGCGTGTCACAGCTCTCGGGTCTTGGACAGACCGTGTTATAGCTCTCAGGTCTCAAATGCACCATGTTATAGCTCTAAGACAAATCAGTGTTATAGCTCAGTGTTACAGCTTTATTTTATTTAGAAGATAGCAGGAAAATTCATCTTCGAGGTGTGAGGGCACATTGATCCAAAGATGCGAAGAGAAGAGTGCCCTGGCGCGCGGGAGAGCGAGCGAGCTAGCTTTGGCTCCTCTTTTATGTTTTTCTCTCCCTGGGCCTGTCCTATGTAAATTGGGCCAGCCAGGAGTGTTATTTGTTTTATTTGAGGTCCTCACTCCAGTCCTTGGACCTTCCTTTGTTCTATGTTTGTGGGCTTTTCTGTTCCTTATATATTAGCCACCGGCATTCTGGACTCCTTTTCCCTATTCTAATTACCTAATAGGAAGCTCCCCTGGAGAAGGGAAAGGCTACCCACTCCAGTATTCTGGCCTGGAGAATTTCATGGACTGTATAGTCCATGAGGTCGCAAAGAGTCAGACAGGACTGAGAGGCTTTCACTTTCTCTGTATCTGAGGGACATATTGATGTGTTTGGATGTAAAACTTATACAATATGAATCATATTATAGTGTTTTTTATCCTGTCTTTAACATTGTGTTGTGAGTTTCATTTTCTGTAAAAACCATTGGTTTTCCTTTTTTTTTTTTTTTTTGATCAAGAATCTCTTTTATTGATTATCAGAAACATTACAAACATCTAGTATGAACAAATTGTAACATGATAGTGTTTAGTTTGAACAATTAATACATTTCAGATATAATATTATACATATTTCAATGCTATTCTCCCCAATCATCTCACCCTCTCCCGGTCCCAGAGTCCAAAAGTCTGGTCTATACATCAGTGTCTCTTTTGTTGTCTCGTAAATAGTGGTTTTCTTAAGATAATACAACTTGCATTACTATTACAAATATGAGCACAATTCTTTTTTATTTTTACATTTATTATTGAAATTGCAAAAAAGCTGGTATTTCATTTTTCAATTTGTAGTCTAGGTTTATGGCAAGTATAGTATACTTATTATTTAAGAAGCTGCCATATCTTAACATATAAACATCTCAACTCCAGTTGCTGGGAGCGAGCTCTGCTCATGGCAAAGGTCATGAGGAAGGAGGCTCAGCAAACACAGATGCGAGATCAAGCCTCAGGAGCCCCCCTGGAAATTCTCAAGCATCTACCCCCAAAACCAGAGTCTGCCTACTTTCTACTTTGTGCTCTCACCTACACCTCTGACTTTACAGGGGGCTGTCCCCCACTACCTATCTCTGAAAAAAAGAGTTAACTTACAGCTCCAGTTAATAATTCCTGGGTGTGACAGTGTTTCAACCTACGAACTCTTGGAAATCCTCTAGCCTGCCTGAATAGGTTTTTCCGGCCACATGTGATTGTTCAGAGCCTCCCAACTGTGAGAGGCATGAGATGTTCTAAACTGTCTAAATACAGATTCCTTTGAGCAGTTAAAAGATTGATTAGAAATTGTATTGGTGAAGGGTTTTTCACTTGTTGGGCCAATGTTTGCTGCTAAGTCTCCATATCCCTTACCTACTGTGTCCTTGGCAGTGTATTGATTGATATAATTGGTATATAGAAATGTAAGTAGTAGCCTCAATGTTTGTAACCTTGGACCGTTGAGTTAATTCTTTTCTTGATTGAGCCCACCTCACCTTTGCCCTTTAGGAATGCAACTTTATCTAATGCTTTTTGGAGGCTGGTGCCTGACTTTAGAATAATCACCTTTAGAGAAAAATAAGTTTCTTAAAATGTTAACAGGCCTCCAGGCCAGAAGACGTGCAAATCACCTTAACTTTTGCATATGATAAGTTTGCAGGAAGAAAGCCTGGCTTACTGCATGACTCTACCCCTTCCCCCATTATCCTCTATGCATAACTTAAGGTATAAAAACTACATTGGAAAGTAAAGTGCGGGCCTTGTTCACCAAAGCGTCGTCTCCCCATGTCGTTCTTTCTCTCACCTTCTGGCTGAATTATTCAGCCTCTTTCCTCCACTGAATTTCCTCACTGAGCTATCCCTATTTAACCACTCTTTATATCCTTAATTAACGTTTAATTAAGCAGTTGTTTCCTGATCCTCGCCAACACCGTCCCTACTTCGAATTCCCTGGATCCACTGGGGCTGGACCTTGGCATCCAGTGACTTAATTTAATAGAACAAGGAGCAGCACTTTTTTCTAGAAAAAGTTGTACAGTAAATATTTTAGCCTTTGTGGGCCACATACTCTCAATTTCAGCTATGCACTTCTGCATCTTGCAGCCTGGATTCACCCATAGGCAATACATAAATCAATAGGCATGACTCTGTTCCAATAAAATTTTATTTATAAAAGATAGTAAGACAGATTTGGTTTGCAGATCACACCTTGTCAACCTATGCAATAGAATGCATTTCTTGATTGTTCAAAGTCTAAAATTATTTCCAGATCAATAGGCAGATGTCCTCTGAGTGGCAAGGGCAGACTTAAGCTTGTTCTCAATTATGGCTTATGATAATGTGACTGGGTGTATATGTGTTAAGTCACTTTAGTGGTGTCTGACTATGTGAGAGGGTATGGACTGAAGCCCACCAGGCTCCTCTGTTCATGGGATTCTCCAGGCAAAATTCTGGAGTGGGTTGCAGTGCTCTCCTCCAGGAAATCTTCCCAGCCCAGGGATCAAACCTGTCTCTTTTGGATTGGCACTTGGGTTGTTTACCACTAGCGCCACCTGGGAAGTTCAACAATGGGATTATTATGGTATAATTATAATGTAGTGAGAAAAATAATAATTTGCTTTAAAAAATACTACACTTTTCTGCATTGCCACTATGCATAAAATTTTTGTGTTTTGCTTATTTATTTTTCATTAAGCTTTTGTCAAGCATATTAAGAGTGTTCCTCACATGTTGAGATACTTGAATAATGACCAAGATATTTCCTGATCAATAAAATCACAATAGGACTTTGAACTTTGTGTCAAACTATAGTGTTAAGATAGATTCAAGGGATAAGAAAGAAAAACAAAAGACATTTTAAGCAGAGAAGACAGTCTGAATCAAGGTAGGAGTCTGAATATTTAAAGTGTTTTCAATTAGAAGTAGAGTTTATGCAGGGCAAACTTTGGGAGATGGTGAGGGACAGAGAAGCCTGGCATGCTGCAGGACATGGGGTTGCAAAGAGTCTTACATGACTGCGAGACTGAACAACAACAAAATGTATGAGATACGATCAGAGGAACAGAGAATTTAAATTGTGTAAAAAATGCAATTAGAATTAGTGCTGATTGCTGAATAGAGTTGAAATAGAGATCCATGTCCACAGGACAAGTATGTGGTAATGAAGAGGTTGTGGTTGTAAAACGGTGTCCACAATGGGAATGAAACTGACTCAGTTTCAATATTATAATCATGGCATTCAATCATGGTTCTATTACTAGTTGATGTAAACAGAAAGAAGTAACTCCCATTTTCATTTTGATTCAGAAACAAATATTACGTTCTTGACAGTATCTCACTGCAGAGGAGTCAATGATTCCCAGAAACTAGCAATAATTATATAGGCACCTACAATGTGAAGTAATAAACAGTGAGGTGTAATATGGGAGCTAGAGCATCTGATGCAAAAATCAAAGAACCAATCAAAGGCCTGAAGACATCTGGAACACAGAAGGAAAACAAAGGAGACTCTTACCACTGTCTTCAAATATTTCAAGGCTAAAATATGAAAGAAACACTGACCTTTTTTCTGTGTCCTGAGGAGAGAAATTTAATTTTAAATGAATTGAATTTTAAAAGCCATAGGAAGCTAATTTCAGACCACCAACAATAAAAGAACTTTCTTTTTTTTCTCCAGTGTCAATAAACAGAATAGTGTGAATTACTCAGAGTCTCTGGGTTTCCCAGTTTCACTAAAAGTATATAAGAAGGGGCTCTAGAGATACAAACTTTAATGTAAACAAAAGTAAGGGGGAGACTCTTCCGGAAGAAGGCAGACAAAATATTAAACTCCACAATGTCTCTCTACATTTCCCATATTCTGTGACTGGTCCTCACATTGGCTTAGAGCTTTCACTAAGATCACTTTTTGCTTGGTGTTCCCAAAATACTGTTTTAAAATTATCTGTATAATTCTCAAAATCCATAATTTACACATCTGTAACATGTTGATTTAACCACTCCACCTGATAAAAAATCTATTACTATAATTAAGTAGTACATTCTAACCACCTTAACACATAAGGATTGAGTTCAGTACAAACTTTATTAATCTTTGTCTATAACTGAGGAGGGGCTTCCCTGGTGACTCAGATGGTTAAGAATCCTCCTGCAATGCAGAAGACCCAGGTTCGATCCCTGGGTTGGGAAGATCCTCTGGAGGAGGGAATGGCAACTCACTCCAGTATTTTTGCCTGGAGAATTCCCATGGACAGAGGAGCTTGGTGGGCTCTAGTCCATGGGGTTGCAAAGAGCAGGACATGACTGAATGACTGAGCATAGCACATAACTGAAGAGATCACTCCTATAAGTGTATGTAGGTAAAGCATGCTTAAAATAAGTAAGAAATTCAATTCAAAATAGCCTCCTAAATTCAGTATGACATGCAAATACATAACTTTAGATAGATCCCTGGTGGCTCAGATGGTGAAGATTTGACCTGCAATGCAGGAGACCTGGCTTCTATCCCTAGATTGGGAAGACCCCCTGAAGAAGGGAATGGATACTCACTCCAGTATTCTTGCCTGGAGAATTCCATGAGTGGAGGAGCCTGGTGGGCTATAGTCCGTGGGGTCATGAAGAGTCAGACACGACAGAGCAACTAACACTTGCACCTTTCCCCCCCCATGCATTTATGTGTAGATACCTCTGAGAATGGCAAGCATGACCTGCAGGCCATCACGGGCACCCCGGTGTCTAGGGTCACTCAGTGTGCTCACAGGCAGTTTAATTTATCTTTCTTTGAGCTGTCTGGGCCTCCAGTCTGGCACATATTTCAGAAAAGATTAAAGAATTAAAGTAAATCTGATCATCTCAGTCCAGTATTATTTCTTATTACACAAGAGACTATTTTTTCCCCTTAAGTTTATATACAGTTTAAATACTAGTGTGACATAATGGGAAGGAAATGTTGGTTTTATTTCCCCCCAACATCCCCCAGTTTGACCCTACACTGTCTATTTGTATTCTCATTCTCAGGAAAACTGCATAGTAATTGGCAGAATTTTTTCATAGGATCGAAGAATATAAAGTGCTAACGGCTCAGTCATCGTTTTGCAGCCCTATGCACTGCAGCCCGCTAGGCTCCTCTGTGCCTGGAATGCTCCCGGCAAGAACACTGGAGTGGGTTGCCATTCCCTTCTCCAGGATATCTTCCCAATCCAGGAATCGAACCCAGAATCTCTCACATTCTAGACGGATCCTTTACCTTCTGAGCCACAAGTAGCATAAAATCCCTCTGCAAATTAGTAGGAAAGAGCATGAATTTGTCTTTCCCGGACGGGGGAGCTCGGTGGGCTTCCGTCTATGGGGTCGCACAGAGTTGGACACGACTGAAGCGACTTAGCAGCAGCAGCAGCAGCAGCAAGTGATGCAAATAGCATGTCCGCTAGATGGCAGAGTGACACTGTAATTTAAATAAAGCACAACTAATGTGCATTGATTGCTTTGGAGAAAGTAGCAGAAACTGATGGAAAACAAGATGTTCGTGGTTTAAATAGAACTTTGAAAACATTGTATTCCGTGAAGGAAAAATGTGCTCTGTCATGTCGACCGACAGAGGATTGCCGAGGCCACCAAGCCATCAGCTCGGCTCCTGCAGCCCCACCTCCCGCTCAGGCTGCTGAGCCCTGAGGAACTCTGGATCGAAACAGAGCTGCACCCTGAGGGAACACAGGATAGAAAACAGCAGGGCGCTGGCCCTAAGCAGTCAAGGTGCAGCTCAAAGGGATGATTTCAAGGTGCTCAGATTGTTCCCTCTCCCCAGGCGCAGAAAAGCCCTAAATTCGTTAATGTGAGCTTTCTGGTTTTCTTTAATTTCCGATAATCTTCTGATGGTCTGACTACCTGGTTTTTGTTGCAAAATGCATATACATTCTGACTCCTCCCTTCCCTTTTCAGAGCAGTTTCTCTGAACTACTGAGACGTTGCCTTCCAGGTTTGTGTGTGGGTGGCCGCTCGGTCATGTCCGACTCTTTTGTGACCCATGGACTGTAGCCCACCAGGCTCCTCTGTCCATGGGATTCTCCAGGCAAGAATATTGGAGTGGATAGCCAATTCCTCCTCCAGGGGATCTTCCTGACCTAGGGATTGAACCTGGGTCTCCTACATTACAGGTGAATTATTTATTATCTGAGCCACCAGGGAAGCCCTTTATTTTCTAGGATTAAGTCCATAGAATAAAAAATAATTCTGTTTTTAGGTTGTGTTTTATTTATTTTTTTGTTTTTTGGTCAGTTGGTAATTTCATGTCTCTTTCAGGAATAAGGAAACCAGTGTTCAAAGATGGCAATTTACTAGATCACATTCAAGCAGCAATTCACCTTTGATTTTTATCTTTGTTTTTCCAATTTTTGTTTTTGAACTAGGAGTAATGTGTTGGCTCTTGGTCACTTACATAATCACATAGTTTAGGTAATGAAGAGTGTTAACACTTCATCTCAGTTAATTTTATAAGAAGTAAATACACAAAAACATGGTTAATAATATGTGCAGTATTTGTATAAATATTAAAATCCTTACAGAAGCAAATACTATTAATATATTACCATAACAAGAATTCATAATGAAGTTATAATGTTGTTAACATATATATATATAATTCAATGACAAAGCAAAAATATTCATAAGCCAAAAACTATAGGAGATGAGAGGAAATAAACCAACTCTAAATTCAAACTAAAAACTAAATATATATATGTGATTGTGTTTCTGTTATAATCCCAAGTAACACAATTACATTATATGACAGAAATCTACTAATAAGGAATAGAACTTTTTTCAATCTTTCTTAAGAAATTTAAAAAATTGACTATGTCTTAGCCCGTAAGTAAAACACAACAATTTTAATAATAAAATTATCATTTATTAGTTACTAGTAAATACAAGAGTAAATAAGGCAATCTATTTAAACTGTAAAATCATGCCTTTAAAAAATTTCAAAGGAATAATATAGACTACCATAGCAAAAATTACTATATGAGCTATAATCTAGGTGATAAAATAAATTACATGGTATAGCATACTGATATCAACAAAAGTAAAATAGACAAAGCATTCTTCTGGCAAAGTCTATTAAAAGGCTTTAAGATACCGTGAGGACCTAAAATTTAATCTTCCCACCCATCCTCCCAAAAGCTTTCAGACCAGGGGAATCAAGTGAATAAACCACACTTTTTGTATCATGTGGGAAAGATAACAGCATGAAGTGAAATTTATCTGTAAGTAAATAAATACTCATACAAGGAGTGCAAGACCTCTGGGTCTCAAATTACCATAATTCTAAGTGTGTAGAATGAAGAAATCTGAAGACACAGTTTAGAAAAGAGAAAAGGAAAGTGGAGATCTTATTAGTGGGACAAAACAAGTAAAATAAATAATAGAGTTCTACTTACATAACCAGCAATTGAAAGCAGGTCAAAAGTCTGATAGGAAGTAGCACTGGCTGTGAGAAAAAGGCTAGCGATTGTACAGGATTTGAGGTGCAAACTTCAGGGATATTTCTTTCTAAGACTAAGGAGGAAAGGAAAAGGATGACAAGAGTTATAAATGTTAAGAGACGCAAAATGAGTAAATTGTGTTAAGGGTCTTCCAGAAACAAGAGAAAAGAAACATACTCACAAAAACTGATAATCAAAATGTCTCAACAATCATGCATTTTGCATACAGAGGGACATATCTATACATTTAGGTATATGCTGATGATGAAGCTGAAACTCTAGTACTCTGGCCACATGGTGTGAAGAACCGACGTGTTGGAAAAGACCCTGATGCTGGGAAAGATTGAAGGCAAAAGAAGAAGAGAGTGGCTGAGGGTGAGATGATTGGATGGCATCACTGACTCACCAGACATGAACTTCAGCAAATTTGGAGGGATAGTGAAGAATAGGGAAGCCTGGCATGCTGCAGTCCATAGAGTTTCTAAGAGTAAGACATGACTTAGCAACTGAACAACAACAAAATAGATACATTCATACACATCCATGTAAGTATGTGTGAGTATATGTATGTGTGTATGTATATTCACATATACTTCATTTCACTACACTACAGAAGAAAAGAGCATTAAACTAGAATTCTTGTAAGCCACAGAAAACCCAAAATTTACTCCACTATGTTATCAAAAAAAAGAAAAGAAAAAAATTTGTATCCCTACACTGCTACTATAAAGGGAGGGGGAAAAGCATAAAGTGTGTCAAAACATTGCAAATAATGAATATGTCTCTGTAATAACATCACATGTACACAAAGACACACTCAGAGAGAACAAACAAAAACTGTAACACTGAATTGAACTCTGACAGTTCAGTTCAGTTCAGTCGCTCAGTTGTGTCTCTTTGCTATCCCATGAATCACAGCACACTAGGCCTCCCTGTCCATCACCAACTCCCGGAGTTCACTCAGACTCACGTCCATCGAGTTGGTGATGCCACCCAGCCATCTCATCCTCTGTCATCCCCTTCTCCTCCTGCCCCCAATCCCTCCCAGCATCAGAGTCTTTTTCAATGGGTCAACTCTTCGCATGAGGTGGACAAAGTACTGGAGTTTCAGCTTGAGCAAAGTACTGGAGTTTCAGCTTGAGCATCATGCCTTCCAAAGAACACCCAGGGCTGAACTCCTTCAGAATGGACTGGTTGGATCTCCTTGCAGTCCAAGGGACTCTCAAGAGTCTTCTCCAACACCACAGTTCAAAAGCATCACTTCTTTGGTGCTCAGCTTTCTTCACAGTCCAACTCTCACATCCATACATGACCACAGGAAAGACCATAGCCTTGACTAGACTGAACCTTTGTTGGCAAAGTAATGTCTCTGCTTTTGAATATGCTCTCTAGGTTGGTCATAACTTTTCTTCAAAGGAGTAAGCGTCTTTTAATTTCATGGCTGCAGTCACCATCTGCAGTGATTTTGGAGCCCCCAAAATTAAGTCTGACACTGTTTCTACTGTTTCCCCGTCTATTTCCCATGAAGTGATGGGACCAGATGCCATGATCTTCATTTTCTGAATGTTGAGCTTTAAGCCAACTTTTCACTCTCCACTTTCACTTTCATCAAGAGGATTTTTAGTTCCTCTTCACTTTCTGCCGTAAGGGTGGTGTTATCTGCATATCTGAGGTGATTGATATTTCTCCCTGCAATATTGATTCCACCTTGTGTTTCTTCTAGTCCAGCGTTTCTCATGATGTACTCTGCATATAAGTTAAATAAGCAGGGTGATAATATACAGCCTTGACGTACTCCTTTTCCTATGTGGAACCAGTCTGTTGTTCCATGTCCAGTTCTAACTGTTGCTTCCTGACCTGCATACAGATTTCTCAAGAGGCAGGTCAGGGGGTCTGGTATTCCCATCTCTTTCAGACTTTTCCACAGTTTATTGTGATCCACACAGTCAAAGGCTTTGGCATAGTCAATAAAGCAGAAATAGATGTTTTTCTGGAACTCTCTTGCTTTTTCCAGGATCCAGCAAATGTTGGCAATTTGATCTCTGGTTCCTCTGCCTTTTCTAAAACCAGATTGAACATCAGGAAGTTCACGGTTCACATATTGCTGAAGCCTGGCTTGGAGAATTTTGAGCATTACTTTACTAGCATGTGAGATGAGTGCAATTGTGTGGTAGTTTGAGCATTCTTTGGCATTGCCTTTCTTTGGGATTGGAATGAAAACTGACCTTTTCCAGTCCTGTGGCCACTGCTGAGTTTTCCAAATTTGCTGGCATATTGAGTGCAGCACTTTCACAGCATCATCTTTCAGGATTTGAAATAGCTCCACTGGAATTCCATCACCTCCACTAGCTTTGTTCGTAGTGATGCTTTCTAAGGCCCACTTGACTTCACATTCCAGGATGTCTGGCTCTAGGTCAGTGATCACACCATTGTGATTATCTGGGTTGTGAAGATCTTTTTTGTACAGTTCTTCTGTGTATTCTTGCCACCTCTTCTTAATATCTTCTGCTTCTGTTAGGTCCATACCATTTCTGTCCTTTATCGAGCCCATCTTTGCATGAAATGTTCCCTTGGTATCTCTAATTTTCTTGAAGAGATCTCTAGTCTTTCCCATTCTGTTGTTTTCCTCTATTTCTTTGCACTGATCACTGAGGAAGGCTTTCTTATCTCTTCTTGCTATTCTTTGGAACTCTGCATTCAGATGCTTATATCTTTCCTTTTCTCCTTTGCTTTTTGCTTCTCTTCTTTTCACAGCTATTTGTAAGACCTCCCCAGACAGCCATTTTGCTTTTTTGCATTTCTTTTCCATGGGGATGGTCTTGTTCCCTGTCTCCTGTACCATGTCACAAACCTCATTCCATAGTCCATCAGGCACTCTATCTATCAGATCTAGTCCCTTAAATCTATTTCTCACTTCCACTGTATAATCCTAAGGGATTTGACTTAGGTCATACCTGAATGGTCTAGTGGTTTTCCCCAATTTCTTCAATTTCTGTCTGAATTTGGTAATAAGGAGTTCATGATCTGAGCCACAGTCAGCTCCTGGCCTTGTTTTGGCTGACTGTATAGAGCTTCTCCATCTTTGGCTGCAAATAATATAATCAATCTGATTTCGGTGTTGACCATCTGGTGATGTCCATGTGTAAAGTCTTCTCTTGTGTTGTTGGAAGAGGGTGTTTGTTATGACCAGTGCATTTTCTTGGCAAAACTCTGTTAGTCTTTGCCCTGCTTCATTCTGTAGTCCAAGGCCAAATTTGCCTGTTACTCCAGGTGTTTCCTGACTTCCTACTTTTGCATTCCAGTCCCCTGTAATGAAAAGGACATGTTTTTTGGGTGTTAGTTCTAAAAGGTCTTGTAGGTCTTCATAGAACCATTCAACTTCAGCTTCTTCAGCGTTACTGGTTAGGGCATAGACTTGGATTACTGTGATATTGAATAGTTTGCCTTGGAAACAAACAGAGATCATTCTGTCCTTTTTGAGATTGCATCCAAGTACTGCATTTCGGACTCTTTTGTTGACCATGAGGGCTACTCCATTTCTTCTGAGGGATTTCTGCCCACAGTAGTAGATATAACGGTCATCTGAGTTAAATTCACCCATTCCAGTCCATTTTAGTTTGCTGATTCCTAGAATGTCGACATTCACTCTTGCCATCTACAGTCCAGGGGGTCACAAAGAGTAGGAGCTGACTGAGTGACTAAGCACAACACAGTGTGCAATGGGCACCTATTACTGGTGAAATTAATTTTTTCTTAGAGTTGGCAAGTGGAGAATATCACTCAAAGTCAATGATCACATCTTTGGCACTGTTGAAGTTAATAGCAATTTTTCCAGTAGGAATTTAAAGTCATCCTGCAGCACCTTTGCCCAATGTCAGAAATGACTAGGAGCAAGATCAGGCTGCTAGATAACTGATTAGGAATGGGTAGAATCTCAAAAGTCTTTTGAAAACTTCGTGGATATGATGTACTTGCATGATAATTTATTTTCAAGTTGTAGAGAGAGCCAGGTAAGATAAAAATGAGTTGTCAATGTTGAGGATTCTTAAGATGGGTTCATAATATAAAAAAGAAAAATAGCATAGTTCTATGACTCAGTTGAAAATGCCCAACAAATAAACCCAAAAATATTATGTGCTAGAAATTCTTATAGAAAGATCCTAACATATTTGCCTGTTGTTGTTTTAAATCTAGATCTTGACAGCTATCTGAAAACTCCTGGATAGGGCATGCACATGTATACGTGTGCCTGTATACATGTCAGAGAACATAACAGAGCAGGAAAGTGAAAAATCACCTTCTGGTGTGAAATAAGCAGGGTCTTTAATAAGAAAACCAGCCAACCCTCAAAGTTTCCCTCTGCGTCAGAAGCCCTATCCTCCAACCAACCAGACTTGTATTATTGACAAATAAAACTTCAAAAATTAACACAAATGTTTCTGTTTTATTTGTATTCTTGGAATAAAAGTTGTGAATGTGGATTATTAAAATACTTGGAGTATTTGCAAGCATTGCAGCAACATGGATGGACCAATAAACTATATTACTAAGTAAAGTAAATCAGACAGAGAAAAACAAATATATACAATCACTTATATATGGTTTCTAAAAAACAAATTACACAGATGAACTTATTTACAAAACAGAAAAAGACTCACAGGCACAGAAAACAAACTTATGGTTACCAAAAGGAAAAGGGGAGGGGAGGGATAAATTGGGAGTTTAGGATTAACAGATACAGACTACCAAATATAAAATAGATAAACAACAATGGTCTATTGTATAGCACAGGAAACTATACTCAATGTCTTATAATAACCTATAATGAAAAGTAATCTGAGATGGAAAATATACATACATATGAACACACATATATATGAACTGAATCACACGACTATATACCCAAAACCAATACAACATTGTAAATAAACTATAGTTTAATAAGATAAGCAAGCAAACACTTCATTGTCAATATTAATCATTAATTAGGGAATTATGATTTAACTCCTTCACTTTTGCACTGTGATCTCCTCCCTTCTCAGCTTCTCAAGAGCATCAGCCATATTTCTCTCTTCAGTTGGATCATTAATAGCACATAATATCAAGAAAGAGCAGTGAGATTCTTTGTAATTTAGTGAGTGACCTTACTAGTTCTTGCATTCAGGTTATTATCTACCTTTCATTATTTTTGGCTAAGACATTTTACAACTCAAAATAGAGAAGCTGACACAAAATAATGTCACACATGAAATAATGTCAATGTCAACAATGTCTGGTCACAGAAATTCAAATTGTGTCAGGTGAAGTGCAAGTACTGATAGCCCTTTGGGACTTGACTAGTTTTGCATCAACTTATAAATTCATTTTAGCACCCCTTACTGATGATAAACATGTGGTGAACTGTTGCCTGAACTGATGGTAACATCTTACTGGTTTCTGCATTAAATATTAATAATAAACTCAATAGAATCTTTGACGTGTCCATTCATCATTTGCATAAAAGTTCAATAATATTCTCTTTTAAAATGTATCCTTTGACAAACGGTAAACTTTAAAGAAACTATAGAAATAGATCCATTCACAGATACCCACTGACTGTTTTAAAAAATGCAATGGTACATGAAAAGATCTTAGAAGCTTTCAGACAAACAATAAAGATTAAGTAAAATTTTTAAAAGGTGAATTCAGTCGTATGATTTCAACTTTTCAACAAATGTAAATACTACATTTGCAGGTAAAAAATGGATGAGAAAATACAGTTGTCTTATGGAATTACAGAAAGTAAAATTCAAGAGGCAACTAAGGAATATCTGTACAATATAAGAATGTCCAAGATTTACACTTGACTAAAACTTCTATAGATTGAAACTTCTATAGATTAAAAAGAAATGACCCACAACTTCCTATTCATTTATTTAAAATATACTATTTTTTTTATATTATTTTTATATTATACTTATATTGTATATATACTCTTATAATTATACATTTGCTTCCTTTCTTGTTTATTTCACTGTCTGTCTCTTTCCTTAGTCTCCAGCCTCACTGAGGACAAAGGCTGTTTTGTTCACCACTAAATACATTCTCTAGGGCTTCCCTGGTGGCTCTACGGTAAAGAACCCACCTGCCAATGCAGGAGATGAGTTTGATCCCAGGGTCAAGAAGTTCCCCTGGAGAAGGAAACATATTGCAGAAACTCACTCCAATATTCTTGCTGGAAAATTCCATGGACAGAGGAGGCTGGCTGGCTACATTCTGTGGGTTTGCAAAAGAGTGGGACATAACTTAGCGACTAAACAACACAGATGCATTCTCCATAGTAAGTTTTGTCCAAGTCAGACCTTTTAGAATTAGGAGATATTAAATATTTTTTTCTCTTTCTATTTTTTTAAATTTAAACTTATTTATTTTAATTGGAGGCTAATTACTTTACAATATTGTATTGGTTTTGCCATACATCAACATGGATTCAACATGAATCCGCCACTGGTTTACACGTGCTGCCCAACCTGAACCTCCCTCCCACCTCCCTCCCTGTATCATCCCTCTGGGTCATCCCAGTGCACCAGCCCCAAGCATCCTGTATGAATAAATTTATGAGACCATTTTATTTTTGTTATAGTTCTTTTTAAAATATATTTTCTGAAATATACATATGGACAATTCAATCAGAAAAAGCATATCATTTTACAAAGGGTGCCTATAAATATAAATTGGGAAATTGTCTGCACATCTGCAAGAGATGTGCAGATGCCCCATGGGGGTATGTGAGCCTCCCAGAAAAAAAAAAAAGCATAGGAGTAAAGCATAGGAGTCTTTTCCAGGCATCAGCCAGAAATTATAATGCCCCAACAAGCTTTTTTTTCTCTCCCAGGAAAAATTAAGTCTTAAATCTTGGGTCTACTCTCTGAACTTTTAATTCTAGCTGTAGGGTTCTCAGTATTTCCTGTGGCAGCTCACTTCAGTCTCCCTCACTTAACTGGTTCTGCCCTGTCTTGACAAATGAGCATTATATACTTCATGTCCATAGTCACTATATACTCCATTTCCTCATAGTCTCCATGTCCCATGTCTGATCTCAGTGCTTTAGATGTTGATACAATAGGGAAATATAATTAAGAACTTTGGCATATTTATTTATTAGGTAGAAATTGAGAAATTGAAGCTATGATTTACTTCTTTGGCAAAGTATACTGATGGGAAATTTCTATATTTTCAGAGATACTGAGACCTTTTCTATATTACACATTTTGTCAGAATTCTCCTTAAATGCCAATTTAACATCAAGCAGAATATATCATGTATATATGTATACATATATACATATGTATGTCGCTTTTCTATAGAGACAAAGGTAAAATATCAGAGAGACACATATTTATTTTTTAGAAATGGAAAAACTGCATGCTAAAAAAATCTCAAAATTAGTTCAATTTACCAAACATATCTGTAACAGTGGAACTCACAAGTTCTCTTGTAAGATTTTATGCAATTAGAGATGGATTACTGCATGGAAATTCTAATTTTTAAAATTCTGACTTTATCTTAGGTGTGAAGCCTCATCTTATAAGAAATCTGTCTGATGAGTTAAGCAGCTGGGAAGTTAAATCCAATTCCTAATTATAATAGTGATTTTCCTTAAAATGAATATTTGAATCATTCTGATTGTATTTATGATCTAAGCCTTCTAACTAACCTTTGAAAAATTCCAGAAACTTTAAAATGCTATTTTTACCATTTGGGAAAACCTGGCTTCAGCTATCATGAATTGTGATTTGTATATGAGCTCTTAAAGTTATCAGTGCCATGTCTCTCAGCAGCTATCAAAATATTGCTAGATTTATTTGTCTTTTCATATATCACAAATTAAATCATATTATTAGCTCTTTGGATTCCATTATGGAAAAAAGTTTAATATGAAGAAGAATGCACTGGCCCAGCAGATAAGTGGACAGTATTGCAGTGAAGGAACTGAAGATGTATTTAAAAAAATTAAAATCAAAACACCAGTATGCTTCTAAGATTATGGAGAAGCAAAAATGTATGATGAAATTTTCAAAGAAGCTATTTGAATGGATAGTATTTAAGTGGTAGGTTTCTTTTTCCTAAATTTAGTTGAGATGAAGAAAAATTATCAAAGGGGAACATACATATCTGTCTAATTTGGATAAGGTTAATTAATTCAAAAGAAAGCAAACAAAAGTATTAACTGGCTGAAATAAGCAGTACATTTATCTTCAGAAATGTGGAAAGTCAGCTCAACCCAGACCAAAGAGAACGATTTGGCTTAATGATAGGATGTTTCCCCACAGAGAGCAACCCCAGCAGCCTTCAGGTAAGAAAGAGCAGATTGTTTACAGCAGGGAAACTCTGCTATGTCGTATCCATATTTATCCCATGTTACAATATTACATATTTTAAATAAGCTGTTCAAAATATATAGTAAGAATGATACAGTGTACTCATTGATAGGACAAATATAATGTTAATGATAATGAATATTTACTAAATGTTTTATCTTAATATATACCAGTTTCTGTCCTAAGCTGTTATATAAGTGAACTCATCATATCTTTACAGCAGATCTCAGAGTTAATTACAGTATTATTCATTTTATACATGAAGAAGCTGAGGTTATATCTTTTATCTGTGATTATGCTCCAAGTGAATTTTGGAGCCAGTATCTCATTCTATGTAGGTCCAGAACTCATAACCTTAATTACCAGAATCTATTACCACTCGAATAGTGTGAGGACCTCCTAAATTTATAACCCTCTGGAGGATATAAATTTGACCCCCAAATTTATAACCAGCCTTTGACTGTGTGGATCACAATAAACTGTGGAAAATTCTGAAAGAGATGGGAATACCAGACCACCTGATCTGCCTCTTGAGAAATTTGTATGCACATCAGGAAGCAACAGTTAGAACTGAACATGGAACAACAGACTGGTTCCAAATAGGAAAAGGAGTACGTCAAGGCTGTATATTGTCACCCTGTTCATTTAACTTATATGCAGAGTACATCATGAGAAACGCTGGACTGGAAGAAACACAAGTTGGAATCAAGATTGCTGGGAGAAATATCAATAACCTCAGATATGCAGATGACACCACCCTTATGGCAGAAAGTGAAGAGGAACTAAAAATCCTCTTGATGAAAGTGAAAGTGGAGAGTGAAAAGTTGGCTTAAAGCTCAACATTCAGAGAACGAAGATCATGGCATCCGGTCCCATCACTTCATGGGAAATAGATGGGGAAACAGTGGAAGCAGTGTCAGACTTTATTTTTTCTGGGCTCCAAAATCACTGCAGATGGTGACTGCAGCCATGAAATTAAAAGACACTTACTCCTTGGAAGGAAAGTTATGACCAACCTAGATCACATATTCAAAAGCAGAGACATTACTTTGCCAACAAAGGTTCGCCTAGTCAAGGTTATGGTTTTTCCTGTGGTCACATATGGATGTGAGAGCTGGACTGTGAAGAAGGCTGAGTGCCGAAGAATGGATGCTTTTGAACTGTGGTGTTGGAGAAGACTCTTGAGAGTCCCTTGGACTGCAAGGAGATCCAACCAGTCCATTCTGAAGGAGATCAGCCCTGGGATTTCTTTGGAGGGAATGATGCTAAAGCTGAAACTCCAGTACTTTGGCCACCTCATGTGAAGAGTTGACCCATTGGAGAAGACTCTGATGCTGGGAGGGATTGAGGGCAAGAGGAGAAGGGGACGACAGATTATGAGATGGCTGGATGGCATCACTGACTTGATGGATGTGAGTCTCAGTGACCTCCGGGAGTTGGTGATGGACAGGGAGGCCCGGTGTGCTGTGATTCATGGGGTCGCAAAGAGTCGGACATGACTGAGCGAATGATCTGATCTGATCTGATCTGATCTGATGGGGGTTCCAAGAGGAAGGAGGGGAAACTAACATGTTTTTGAGCATCAAGTTCTGTATATGTAAGCTTATTTACATTCCACAGTAATCCAGTAACTTAGGCACTGCATGCTTATTTTAAGGAAGAATGAAAAAGTATTTAAGGAGGTGAAATCTCTTGCATCTGAGTATCAGAGCTGTGTCTGAACACGACTCTATCTTGACGTTTCTGATATTAATATTAATAATATTTCCTATCTTGTTCAGGGAAGGATAGTACAAAATACAATTCCTGAGATGGTGTACTTCCATTTTCTCTGGGGCCTTGATCTTATAGTTAATCATGTGCGTGTTATTTGCTCAGTTGTATCTGACTCTTTGTAGCCTACCAGGCTCCTCTGTCCATGGAATTCACCAGGCAAAAATATTTATTGAAGTGTGTAGCCATTCTCTTCTCCAGGAGATCTTCCCAACCCAGGGACTGAACCCTGGTCTCCTTCATGGCAAGCAGATTTTTATCATCGGAGCTACCAGGGAAGCCCTTAGTAATTCTTGAAGATGGCCAATAATTATTAAATATATAGTACTTTCCAGATATTGCTTTAAGAAATTTCATATTTAGAAACTAATTATTTTTAAAAAATCACCATATAAAGAGATATTATCTTTACCTTGATTTTACAGAGAAGTGAACTGAGGCACAGGAATTGTAATGAAACTGCCACTGTATTTGTTACTTTTTACAGTCTCAATGTATCAAGCAGAGAAGGGAAGGCAGGAGAGAGGTAAACAGATGTCTTCCCCAAATTAATGGAGAATCATAAGTCACACATTATTGGAATCTGGGGAAATCTTCAGAGATTATCTAATCACTTTTATTTTATGAATGGGAGCCTGGGATCCTAGGAAATGAACAATTAGGCAACAAAGTGGGAGGAAAAAAACAGATATTTTGTCTACTTACATAGTGTATTTACCAGATGATTACACGAATACAGGTATAAATGCTTCTATTTTAGAGAACCAAAGAGATTCCTTTATATAGTCATGCAGATTGTGTGGGTGAATTCTCTAAGAAATTAAGGGAAGAAGTGCTACATCTTGTTTATTGTATTGTGTTTGGGGGAACTATTTTGGAATTAGAGGAGCCCATTTCTCAGTATATTATTTCCAAACTAGGCAACTATAATTACAGTCTGATAAGATGTAAATCAAATAACTTCTGAATGTTAATTTATTTTGAAAGAGGAAATAATCTTGCAAGAGAAATATAGACAAATAGGAAAAGCAGAGTTGTAGATATATTAACCTAGAGATGCTACAAATAAAGTTTAAGAAAAATGAAAGTTTCATGGAGTATTTCACATGAAGGAATTATTTCCTCTTAAAAGTCAAAAGGGCTTCCCTGGTGGCTCAGAGGCTAAAGCATCTACCTGCAATGCAGGAGACCTGGGTTTGTTCCCTGAGTTGGGAAGATCCCCTGAAGAAGGAAATGGCAACCCACTCCAGTATTCTTGCCTGGAGAATCCCATGGACGGAGGAGCCTGGTGGGCTACAGTCCATGGGGTCGCAAAGAGCCGGACACTACTGAGCGACTTAACTAACTTTAACTTAAAAGTCAAAAAGGATTATGAGTCCACTCTTAAAATTGATTTGTTCTTCAGTTTTATTGTGAATTACCTGACTAAAGGATGATTGATTATTTGTTGTATTACTCCTTTAAAATTATAGCACATTGTTCACTTTCCAGATTTTTATTTAATTGATATTTATTTAACATTGACTCTGTGCCAGCACTGCAAAACCCACCCACACACCCTACACCAATTTTGTGATTTCATTAGAAACCACTTAATCAAGCAAATTCTATAGTTACCTCTATTTTACATCCTAAATTGCCACATTATATGTCACCCTACTTAATACTATTAAGATTATCTCTTTTTTTAAATTCTTGACAAATATAATTCCTTGCTTCCTCACAAAATAATTTAAATTATATAAAAACTGGAACTTTGTCTAATTTATCACTGTATTCTTAGCTCTTAGAAGAATATTAGCACTAGATATTCAAAAGACTCATATTAAATGAAAATGATTTCATTGGGTCTCAAAATAACTTATCTTTATTGAAACATGTATAATATCATATATGAAATGAGTCACCAGTCCAGGTTCGATCCACGATACTGGATGCTCGGGGCTGGTGCCCTGGGACGACCCAGAGGGATGGTACGGGGAGGGAGGAGGGAGTGGGGTTCAGGATGGGGAACACGTGTATACCTGTGGTGGATTCATGTTGATATATGGCAAAATCAATATAGTATTGTAAAGTTAAAAAATAAAATAAAATTTAAAAATAAATAAATAAAAGGCATTGGTGCCATTTTAAGTAGATATTAGGTTTCCATTTTCTCATCAATGGTTCATTTCATTGCTTTTGTCATTTCAGATAACCTTCTTGAACATCAGATCTTGGAAGATAGAAATAATGTTACTGAATTTATTCTCTTGGGACTTTCTATGGACAAGAAAGTCCAGATCCTCTGCTTTTTATTTTTCTTATTCTGTTACCTGGCTATTTGGTTGAGGAATTTGATCATTGTGATTTCTATTACATGCAGTCAGCTAATCACCCGGCCCATGTACTTCTTCCTTAACTACCTTGCACTCTCAGATCTCTTCTACACCTCCACTGTGACACCCAAAGTCATGACTGACTTACTGATTGAGAAAAAGGGCCATTTTCTATGAAAACTGCATGATACAGCTTTTCACTACCCACTTCTTTGGGGGGGATTGAGGTCTTCATCCTCACAGGGATGGCCTGTGACCACTATGTGGCCGTCTGCAAACCTCTCCACAACACCATCATCATGAACAGACAAAGACATCACCCAATTCTCATAGCATTGTGTGCAGGGGGACTTCTTCATTCTCTTGGCCTCTTTCTTCTTGAGACTGTTTTACCTCTCTGTGGCCCCAGTGAAATAGATCACTATTTCTGTGATGCATATCCTTTGTTGAAACTAGCCTGCACTGATACACACAAAATAGGCTTTTTTGTCGTTGCCAATTCTGCTTGATGGGACTGGTGCTCTTTGTGGTTTTGATGGCCTCCTACATTTTGATTCTGCATAATGTGCACACGTATTCTGCAGAAAGCCACCATAAAGCACTTTCCGCCTGTAGTTCCCAATCACAGTCATGGTCCTCTTTTTCGCACCTGTCATCTTTGTTTACATTAGACCTGCCACAACACTACCAGGAGATAAAGTGTTTACGCTCTTCTACACAATTATTGTCCCCATGCTCAACCCACTTATCTACACACTTAGAAACATGGAGAGGAAAAATTCCATAAGAAGAGTTTGGTGCAATAAGAGGTTCTGGGAAGGGAGGTTAATGACTTGAAGGTCATTCGTCTCTGACGCCAGTGACTGTCTTCTCATCACTCCCTCTGTTGCTGATTCTCTCCTGCTAAGGGAAAATCAATCTGAATGTGTAAAAGCCAAGCCTCCAACAACACCTTGTCTTCAGTGGTTTCTTCTTTATTTTCCTCTCAATGCATTTTCCTTGATTTCACTTTTCACTAATAATCCCCTTTGTTTAAAAAAAAGAAAAAAGAAAAGAAAACTTTTTACAGAGTAAAAACACACTGAAAAATCTGGACGGATGGTGATCCTGCCTGTATTGAAGGCAAAACCTGGGAGAGACCTAGCTCTCAACATACTTGGCCTCAAGGTATAAAAGGTAATAATATGTTAAAAGGTAAAAGACAATTAAAGAATCCGCCTGCTAATGCAGGACACACAGTTTCGATCCTTGGGCCAGGAAGATCCTCGGGAGAAGGAAATGGCTACCCACTCCAGTGTTTTTGCCTGGGAAATCCCATGGAGAGAGGAATCTGGTGGGCTACAGCCCATGGGGATGCAGAACAGCTGGACATGACTCAGTGACTAAACAACAATAAAAAGGCAGTTATCGGAAAATAAGGGGGCGCAAAGAGCGGACACGACTGAGCGACTGATCTGGACTGAACAATTGCATTCTGTCTGTCAAATTCTTTTCACGAACTACATACCTAGCCTCCAGATTTCTTTTAATCAAGTACCTAGAAGATTTTTTTGTGTATTTGTGAACTGCTATTATTTTACTTAAATGAATATATAGATCTAAATAGAACATAGTGTAAAGTCCAATCTTATAGTCTACATGGCAAGTCTTATAGTCTGAAAAGCAAGTCACTGTGTGATCTGTTGGTGAAGTAACATTGTAAGTATTGGGGAAAATATATGTGTTTATATATATATATATATATATATACACACACACACACACACACACACAACTCATGCTATTTTAACTGGGTTTGACATTAAGACATATATGATCAAGGAATAAATAAACTACAACTGATTTTGCTACATAAAAGAAGAAAATATAAATCCTTAGTTTTCTCAAAATAGATGATTTATCTCAAAGTAGACTTGCACTTACTATCTAAATTCAAGTGTAGAATAATCCTAAAATAATATTTGACAAAATATAGATCAGACTCATGATCTGGGAATATATATATATCCCGGCATATTGAGTCCAACTTCTGTTTCTTCCAGTCCAGCATTTCTCACTGATAGAGTACTCTGCATATAAGTTGAAGAAACAGTGGAAACAGTGTCAGACTTTATTTTTCTGGGCTCCAAAATCACTGCAGACTGGTGACTCCATGCCATGAAGTTAAAAGACGCTTGCTCCTTGGAAGGAAAGATTTCTTAAGACCAACCTAGATAGCATATTCAAAAGTCAGAGACATCACTTTGCCATAGTTTAAGGTGATCCACACAGTCAAGGCTATGGTCTTTCCTGTGGTCATGTATGGATGTGAGAGCTGGACTGTGAAGAAGGCTGTCCATGAGCCAGAAGAATTGATGCTATTTGAACTCTGGTGTTGGAGACTACTCTTGAGAGTCCCTTGGACTGCAGGGAGATCCACCGATTCATATTGCTGAAGCCTGGCTTGGAGAATTTTGAGCAACTAGCGTGTGAGATGAGTGCAATTGTTCGGTAGTTTGAGCACTCCGGCATTGCCTTTCTTTGGGATTGGGATGAAAACTGACCTTTTCCAATCTTGTGGCCACCCTGCTAAGAGTTTTCCAAATTTGAGAAGACTCTGGCATACTGAGAGGATTGCAGGGTCAGGAGGAGAAGGGGACGATTCAGGATTTGGATGAGATGTCCACTGGATGCCATCACCTCCACTCGATTTGTTTGTAGTCATGATTTCCTCAGGCCCATTGTGACTGGATAGGCCAAGAGGTCTGGCGTCTGCAGTTCATGGAGTCACAAAGAGTCGGATCACGATTATCTGGGAGTGACTGATCTGATATGTCTTTTTATATATATTTATATATATATATATATATATATTCTGCCTCTGCTTGATATCTTCTGCTTCTGTTAGATCCACATCATCTCTGTAGCCTTTATTGCTTCCATCTGTCCATGGAATGTTCCTCTAGGTATCTCAGATTATCTTGAGAGCCCTATCGTTCCCAGGCGTGGTTTTCCATCTTTCCCACTAAGTACTGAACTCAGGTCTCCCACACTGCAGGCATAGATGTTACCAACTGAGCCCAAGTCCAGAAGGCAACCAAGTACACTGGGATGGGTAGCGCCTATCTCTTCCCCAGGGATCTTCCCGCGCCCAGGAATCGACCAGCCGGCTGCGTCGCGCGCTAAGAGCGCCCCGCCGCGCTGCGTCGCGCGCTAAGAGCGCGGCCGAGAGGAGCTACCCCCACGACCGAGGAAGGACGGCGGTGAGGGCCTGTGCACTAAGCACGGCCGAGAAGAGCTACCCCACGACCGAGGTCAGGAAGGGCGGCGGTGAGGAGAGACCCCCGCGTCCAAGGTAAGGTGCGATGGCTGTGCTTTGCTGGCCGGGAGCAGCCAGGAGCAGCCGGGATGAGATACCCCACGCCCAAGGTAAGAGAAACCCGAGTAAGACAGTAGGTCTTGAAAGAGGGCATCAGAGGGCAAATACACTAAAACCATTCTCACAGATAACTAGTCAGTCTAATCACACAAGGACCACACCCTTGTCTAACTCAATGAGATTAAGCCATGCCCGAGGGGCAACTTGGGATGGGCGGGTCATGATGGAGAGATATGAGAGGGGGTGGTCCGCTGGAGAAGGGAATGGCAAACCACTTCAGTATTCTTGCCTTGAGAACCCCATGAACAGTATGAAAAGACAAAATGAAAAATAAAAAAAAACAGAAGGGCCAAAATAATAGAAAAAATGGAGAAAAAAAACCAAAAAAAAAAAAAAAAAGAGACCAAAAAAAAAAGAATACGCAGCTGTGGATGTGTCTGGTGATAGAAGCAAAGTCCGATGCTGTAAAGAGCAATATTGCATAGGAACCTGGAATGTCAGGTCCATGAATCAAGGCAAATTGGAAGTGGTCAAACAAGAGATGGCAAGAGTGAATGTCGACATTCTAGGAATTAGCGAACTAAAATGGACTGGAATGGGTGGGAATTTAACTCGGATGACCATTATATCTACTACTGTGGGCAGGAATCCCTCAGAAGAAATGGAGTGGCCATCATGGTCAACAAAAGAGTCCGAAATGCAGTACTTGGATGCAATCTCAAAACACGATAGAAGTGATCTCTGTTCGTTTCCAAGGCAAACCATTCAATGTCACAGTAATCCAAGTCTATGCCCCAACCAGTAACGCCGAAGAAGCTGAAGTTGAAAGGTTCTATGAAGACCTACAAGACCTTTTAGAACTAACACCCAAAAAAGATGTCCTTTTCATTATAGGGGGACTGGAATGCAAAAGTAGGAAGTCAAGAAACACCTGGAGTAACAGGCATAGCTTTGGCCTTGGAATACGGAATGAAGCAGGGCAAAGACTAATATATATATATTCTGCTGCTGTGCTTAGGTCGTATCTGACTCTGTGACCACATGGACTGTAGCCCACCAGGCTTCTCTGTCCATGGGGATTCTCCAGACACAATTATCAGAGTGGGTTGTCAGGGGATCTTCCCAAGCCAGGTACTGAACCCAGGTCTCCCACACTGCAGGCAGAGTCTTTACCAACTGAGCCATCAGGGAATCCCAAGTACACTGGAATGGGTAGCCTATCTCTTCTCCAGGGATCTTCCTGACCCAGGAATCAACCAGGTGTCTCCTGCATTGCAGGTGGATTCTTTACCAGCAAGCTACCAGTGAAGTTTAATGTGTATACATCCATAACCTACAGGATTTTCATGATTTTCTAGTGCAAAGTATACATTTTGTTTGAAGTACATTTTTAAGATTACTGCATTTTCTTATGAAAATGTGCATAGTTTTGTATATAAAATGTAACTATTAATAGTATAGATTTATATTCTATATAATGAGTTAAATTGTATTTAATACTAGAGTTTTATTTTAGGTAATAGGATATTTTCTAATGTTTCTCTCTCAAATAATGTAATATTTTTAGAATTAATAGGACTGATTATGAATTTTAAAGAATCATATTATTAATATGTCATAAAATTTTGTTTACTGTTCTCCACACAAAGATAGGCCATACTAATATTTGGCTATCTTATCTGTGTGTCTCCTTCGAATTTTCCACAGTCTATTGTGATCCACACAGTTAAAGGCTTTGGCATAGTCAATAAAGCAGAAATACATGTTTTTCTGGAACTCTCTTGCATTTTTGATGATCCAGCAGATGTTGGAAATTTGATCTCTGGTTCCTCTGCCTTTTCTAAAACCAGCTTGAACATCTGGAAGTTCACGGTGCACGTACTGCTGAAGCCTGGCTTGGAGAATTTTGAGCATTACTTTACTAGCAACAAAGGTCCATCTAGTCAAGGCTGTGGTTTTTCCAGCAGTCATGTATGGATGGGAGAGTTGGACTATAAAGCTGAACTAAGCAAAGAAAATTGATGCTTTTGAACTGTGGTGTTGGAGAACGAGAGACTCTTGAGGTCCCTGGACTGCAAGGAGATCCAACCAGTCCATTCTGAAGGAGATCAGCCCTGGGTGTCCCTTTGGAGGAAATGATGTTGAAGCTGAAACTCCAATACCTTGGCCACCTGATGAGAAGAGCTGACTCATTTGAAAAGACCCTGATGCTGGGAAAGTTTGAGGGGAAGAGGAGAAGGGGATGACGGAGGATGAGATGGCTGGATGGCATCACTGACTCAATGGACATGGGTTTGGATGGACTCTGGGAGCTGGTGATGGACAGCGAGGCCTGGCGTGCTGCAGTTCATGGGGTCACAAAGAGTCAGACACGACTGAGGGACTGAACTGAATATGTATGTGTCTTATTTTTGTACTTGCAAGATACTTTGCAAATATTATTTTGCATATTTTGCTTAATATTTAAATGTCAAAAAAGAATGGTGTTTCAGAATTGTAAATAATCATCTTAAGGAGGCAGAAGTTATCAAAGTAACTGAATGAATATGTTGTAAATGATGTAAATTAACCAAATCTTACTTGTTTTCCCAATTGAATTATCTCCTCAAGTGGGCCAGATTTGTTTGGAGTTACATTTTCATAAAGATCACCCGTTAATCTTCCCAGATAGTTATCTCTTCTCTGGTCAGATCGAGCCCTCCCGTCTGCCGTCCCCTTCCCGCCCCCCCGAACACCGCACCCCCCCCCCCCCCCTCCCCCACCACCACCCCCGGGAGGCCCACAACCCCCAACCACAGGGAAAGAGGGCCCCCAACCACCCCCTCCCCTCTCCTCCCCCCCCCCCCCCCCCCCCCCACCCCCCCCACCATAAGAGTCTTCTCCAATGAGTCAACTCTTCGCATGAGGTGGCCAAAGTACTGGAGTTTCAGCTTTAGCATCATTCCTTCTAAAGAAATTTCAGGATTGATCTCCTTCAGAATGGACCAGCTGGATCTTCTTGCAGTCCAAGGGACTCTCAAGAGTCTTCTCCAACACCACAGTTCAAAAGCATCAATTCTTCGGCGCTCAGCCTTCTTCACAGTCCAGCTCTCACATCCATACATGACCACAGGAAAGACCATAGCCTTGACTAGGCGAACCTTTGTTGGCAAAGAGATGTCTCTGCTTTTGAATATGCTATCTAGGTTGGTCATAACTTTCCTTCCAAGGAGTAAGTGTCTTTTAATTTCATGGCTGCAGTCACCATCTGCAGTGATTTTGGAGCCCAGAAAAACAAAGTCTGACACTGTTTCCACTGTTTCCCCATCTATTTCCCATGCAGTGATGGGACCAGATGCCATGATCTTCGTTTTCTGAATGTTGAGCTTTAAGCCAACCTTTTCACTCTCCACTCTCACTTTCATCAAGAGGCTTTTTAGCCCCTCTTCACTTTCTGCCATAAGAGTCGTGTCATCTGCATATCTGAGGTTATTGATATTTCTCCCGGCAATCTTGATTCCAACTTCTGTTTCTTCCAGTCCAGCATTTCTCATGATGTACTCTGCATATAAGTTAAATAAACATGGTGACAATATGCAGCCTTGACGTACTCCTTTTCCTATTTGGAACCAGTCTGTTGTTCCATGACCAGTTCTAACTGTTGCTTCCTGACCTGCATACAGATTTCTTAAGAGGCAGATCAGGTGGTCTGGTATTCCCATCTCTTTCAGAATTTTCCATAGTTTATTGTGATCCACACAGTCAAAGGCTTTGGCATAGTCAATAAAGCAGAAATAGATGTTTTTCTGGAACTCTCTTGCTTTTTCCATGATCCAGCGGATGTTGGCAATTTGATCTCTGGTTCCTCTGCCTTTTCTAAAACCAGCTTGAACATCAGGAAGTTCACGGTTCACATATTGCTGAAGCCTGGCTTGGAGAATTTTGAGCATTACTTTACTAGCGTGTGAGATGAGTGCAATTGTTCGGTAGTTTGAGCACTCCTTGGCATTGCCTTTCTTTGGGATTGGGATGAAAACTGACCTTTTCCAATCTTGTGGCCACTGCTGAGTTTTCCAAATTTGCTGGCATATTGAGTGTAGCACTTTCACAGCATCATCATTCAGGACTTGGAATAGCTCCACTGCAATTCCATCACCTCCACTAGCTTTGTTCGTAGTGATGCTTTCTAAGGCCCATTTGACTTCACATTCCAAGATGTCTGGCTCTAGGTCAGTGATCACATCATCATGATTGTCTAGGTCTTGAAGCTCTTTTTTGTACAGTTCTTCTGTGTATTCTTGCCACCTCTTCTTAATATCTTCTGCTTCTGTTAGGTCCACACCATCTCTGTCCTTTATCGTGCCCATCTTTGCATGAAATGTTCCTTTGGTATCTCTGATTTTCTTGAAGAGATCCCTATTCTTTCCCATTCTGTTGTTTTCCTCTATTTCTTTGCATTGATCACTGAAGAAGGCTTTCTTATCTCTTCTTGCTATTCTTTGGAACTCTGCATTCAGATGTTTATATCTTTCCTTTTCTCCTTTGCTTTTCACTTCTCTTCTTTTCACAGCTATTTGTAAGGCCTCCCCAGACAGCCATTTTGCTTTTTTGCATTTCTTTTCTATGGGGATGGTCTTGATCCCTGTCTCCTGTACAATGTCACGAACCTCATTCCATAGTTCATCAGGCATTCTATCTATCAGATCTAGGCCCTTAAATCTATTTCTCACTTCCACTGTATAATCATAAGGGATTTGATTTAGGTCATACCTGAATGGTCTAGTAGTTTTCCCTACTTTCTTCAATTTCAGTCTGAATTTGGCAATAAGGAGTTCATGGTCCGAGCCACAGTCAGCTCCTGGTCTTGTTTTTGCTGATTGTATAGAGCTTCTCCATCTTTGGCTGCAAAGAATATAATCGATCTGATTTCGGTGTTGACCATCTGGTGATGTCCATGTATAGAGTCTTCTCTTGTGTTGTTGAAAGAGGGTATTTACTATGACCAGTGCATTTTCTTGGCAAAACTCTATTAGTCTTTGCCCTGCTTCATTCCGTATTCCAAGGCCAAATTTGCCTGTTACTCCAGGTGTTTCTTGACTTCCTACTTTTGCATTCCAGTCCCCTATAATGAAAAGGACATCTTTTTGGGGTGTTAGTTCTAAAAGGTCTTGTAGGTCTTCATAGAACCTTTCAACTTCAGCTTCTTCGGCGTTACTGGTTGGGGCATAGTTTTGAATTACTGTTACATTGAATGGTTTGCCTTGGAAACGAACAGAGATCATTCTGTCATTTTTGAGATATTTTTCAATATCCCCATCTCTGTGTTTGCTTATAGTGTTTCATAGCCTTCCATAGAGACCTCGGCTCTGCCTTTCATGTGTAAATTAAGCATAAACCATAAATCCATGAGCTTCAGCCATGAACCACAGAGTTTAATACCAGATATTTTGAGTGAGGAATTTTAAGAAAGATCTTTACAGTATATGCCATTCTTATCTCTCTTGTTAATAAATACAAGTACTAGGAAATAAAGCTGAGCACCTAAGAATTGATGCTTTTGAACTGTGGTGTTGGAGAAGACTGTCGAGAGTCCCTTGGACTGCAAGGAGATCCAACCAGTGCATTCTGAAGGCGATCAGCCCTGGGATTTCTTTGGAAGGAATGATGCTAAAGCTGAAACTCCAGTACTTTGGCCACCTCATGCGAAGAGTTGACTCATCGGAAAAGAGTATGATGCTGGGAGGGATTGGGGGCAGGAGGAGAAGGGGATGACAGAGGATGAGATAGCTGGATGGCATCACTGACTCGATGGATGTGAGCCTGGGTGAACTCTGGGAGTTGGTGATGGACAGGGAGGCCTGGCGTGCTGCGATTCATGGGGTCGCAAAGAGTCGGACACGACTGAGTGACTGAACTGAACTGAACTGAGGAAATAAAGAGGCCAGAACCTATTGCTTTATTTCACAGAGACATCATTCATACAAACCTCTCTCTGAATGAGGCTTAAAATAAGACATTATTCTGCCTGCCTTATTCAGTCTGGATTCATGAGCAGTTCGGGTTGTGGGGTGGTGGTTGCTTTTCACTAGTACATCACACTGTATGAGAAAACTCACATATTGATTTTAATTCCTATTACATGGGGGACTTCTTATGTTATGTCAAAGGCTCCTAAAACGTGATACTATTTATCAAATAATACCAAGCATTTGAGCATATCAGATCTTATGTAATGTATTCCTCTGCTGTGGATGTTGTTATAGACTGAAAGTTCATACCTTAATTCTTTTTTAAAGTGATATTTGGAGGTGGGCCCTTTGGAAATGACTGGGCAACTTAGATAAGTTTCAAATTTATGTAGTTCTTCCAAACGATGAGATAAAACTTTTGGCTAATAATTTATGCTTATTGGTCTGTAATCTCCCTGAAGTCAGAGAAAAGTTACCTAATTGTCTTTGTGCACTCAGTCTATTACACAATGTGTAGAACATCGATTTTACCCTATAGACTTTGTCAATTAATTATTAATCTGTTGAAGTGAAAATTTTTACTGAATATGATTAACTCTTTATACATTATATATATATATATATATATATATAGGCTTCCCTGCCCTGCAGTTCAGGAGACCCAGATTTGATCCCTGGGTCAGGATGATCCACTGGAGAAAGTAATGGCTACTCGCTCCAGGATTCTTGCCTAGAGAATTACATGGACAGAAGAGCCTGGTGAGTCCTGGTCCATGGTGTTACAAAGAGTCGTACGCAACTCAGTAACACACACACACACACACACACACACACACACACACACCCAGTTTTCTAAATTATGTCCTTCACTGACATGCTGCTCAAGGTGACCACATTCTCTGGAGCCAATCCAGAATTATGTGTAATTCATTTTTCTTGCTAATGCAAGCATACTTGACCATGGTGAGCAAGTGTGATTCTAAGTAAGAATATATCTGAATTGAAGTCAGTTAAATTTATTTTCAATATAATTTCAAATATAGGTATATATTGACTTTAGTAGATAATTGCAATAGACCTCATATTAAGTGGCAACCTAAACTTGTCATGACACTTTAGTTGTAAAAGAGTAATTTAGAGAAAAGTATCCTGGCTTTTTATTTTGAGTTTGCAAATGGCATTCTGATTCCTTGTCTTATTTTCCTTGTTAATAATTGTGTCTGTTGATGCTTATACTTTCTATTTCATAAGGATATTATGAGATTAAATTTAAATGACTGAAATAAAAGCATTCTAGTATTTCTGAATATACTTGAAGAATACGATTATTTTCAATGTTAATCTAATTCCAGAAATGATGCTAGTATAACTAATTTGAAAAAGTATGTCACCTTTTACCTTGTGTGAAGTGCAAATATTATGATAGGGTTTATATAATCATTTAATGTACATGTGAAAGTGATATCTACAAGTTATAATTTGCATGAATGATAGATCAATTAAAAAACAAAATATAATAATGAAAAACAATTTAAATCTAATAGTCACCCACCTAAATGATTAACATTTACAATAGTTAATATCCAGGCTCCATATTAAGCTTGTTTGTTATCAAATAGCAATATTCATAAATGATTAATATATTTGTTCTCATCATAGTGTTTTGTCTTCATGTACATCTAAGGGGTAGATTAAAATTAAAGATGAGTGCTATAAAAGCTATCCTCTGAAGTTCAGCTGTGTGTTGTGTGCTTAGTCACTAAGTCATGTCTGACTCTTTGTGATCACACGCACTGTAGCCCGTCAGGCTCCTCTGTCCATGGGATTCTCCAGGAAAGAATGCTGGACTGGGTTGCCATGCCCTCCTCCAGGGGATCTTCCCAACCCAGGGATCAAACTCAGGTCTCCCACAATGAAGAAGGATGATTATTTACTTTCTGACCCTCCAGGGAAGCCTTCTGAAATAACTGATTTGTTGAGAAGATTTGCTAATAATGGTGTTACCACTGGGATCCACTTCAGTTCCGTTCAGTTGCTCAGCTGGGTCCGACTCTTTGTGACTCCATGAATTCCAGCATGCCAGGCCTCCCTGTCCATCATCAACTCCTGGAGTCACTCAAACTCATGTCCATCGAGTCGGTGATGCCATCCAGCCATCTCATCCTCTGTCGTCCCCTTTTACTCCTGCCCCCAATCCCTCCCAGCATCAAAGTCTTTTCCAGTGAGTCAACTCTTTGCATGAGTTAACCAAAGTACTGGAGTTTCAGCTTCAGCATCATGCCTTCCAAAGAAATCCTTTAGAATGGACTGGTTGGATCTCCTTGCAATCCAAGGGACTCTCAAGAATCTTCTCCAACACCACAGTTCAAAAGCATCAATTCTTCAGCGCTCAGCTTTCTTCACAGTCCAACTCTCGCATCCATACATTACCACTGGAAAAACCATAGCCTTGACTAGATGGACCTTTGTTGGCAAAGTAATGTCTCTGCTTTTCAATATGCTGTCTAGGTTGGTCATAACTTTCCTTCCAAGGAGTCTTTTAATTTCATGGCTACAGTCACCATCTGCAGTGATTTTGGAGCCACCAAAAAAATAAAGTCTGACACTGTTTCCACTGTTTCCCCATCTATTTCCCATGAAGTGATGGGACCGGCTGCCATGATCTTCATTTCCTGAATGTTGAGTTGTAAGCCAACTTTTTCACTCTCCTCTTTCACTTTCATCAAGAAGCTTTTTAGTTCCTCTTATCTTTCTGCCATAAGGGTGGTGTCATCTGCATATCTGAGATTATTGATATTTCTCCTGGCAATCTTGACTCCAAAGCTTGTGCTTCTTCCAGTCCAGAGATTTTCATGATGTATTCTGCATAGAAGTTAAATAAGCAGGGTGACAATGTACAGCCTTGACGTACTCCTTTTCCTATTTGGAACCACTCTGTTGTTCCATGTCCAGTTCTAACTGTTGCTTCCTGACCTGCATACAGGTTTCTCAAGAGGCAAGTCAGGTGCTCTGGTATTCCCATCTCTTTCAGAATTTTCCACAGTGTATTGTGATCTCTGAATTTGACTACTCCAGTACCTCATTTAAGTGAAATCATAAAATATTTGTCCTTTTGTGATTGGCTTTTTTCACTTTCTACAGTGTCTTCCAGATTCATTCATGTCATAACAAGTGTCAGAATTTCCTTCCTTTTTAAGACTGAATAATATTTCATTGTATATTTATGCCCAACATTTAGTTTAATCATTCATTCATGAGACACTTTAATTCCTTCCACTTTTTGGCTATTATGAATATAGCTGCTATGAACACAGATGTATAAATATTTTTTCCAGTCTTTGCTTTAAACATTTTTTGGTTATTCTCAGAAGTGAAATTTTAGGATAGCATGATAATTCTGTTTAATTTTCTTAGGACCCTCTGAACTGTTTTGTGTAGCAGCTGCCCCATTTTACATTTTTGCTAGCAACGCACAAGGGTTCCAGTATCTCTGTATCCTGACCAACACTAGTTATTTTCTGGGGTTTTGTTTTGGAATAATAGCCATTGTATTGGGTATGAACTTGTCCTCATTTTTAGTTCAGGTCCTACTGCAGGACATTTGCTTTTGAAAGCAGAACTTGCTATTGAGGTCCTTATTCATCTTTGTAAGGCGAGCAGGAAACATAGTACCTAACACATAATAACTGCTAAATAAATGTTTGAGTGAGTTAATGAACTTCATAAACTGTGAATTCCGAAAGAGGCAGTTCTAGTCGTGGTTGTGGTTGTAGAGCTGTACCCAAGCACGTGATCTCCTGGAATTGTAAGTAGCTGTGGGTTTGTTGGGGATAGTAATGGTAGTCCTGACAGGAGTACCAGAGATACCACTTTCCTGTGAACACCAGTGTTTTACTTGGCCCTTTTTTTTTTTTTTTTTTTGTGGGGAAAGTTCAAAGTGACTTGAAGCTTTCGACAGTATGTGTTTACACTTGTAAGTAGTAAAGTAAAGGACTAAAACAAACCCGCTTTCTTATCTCTAGACCTCTCTTTCTCTTTCTGCCTAAATAATCTCATCTCCATTTTTGTCTGTCAAATTCTAGTAGTTGTACTTGATGGATCCCTCCAGGCTTCTCTGTCTGTGGGATTTCCCAGGCAAGCATACTGGAGTGGCTTTGCCATGTCCTCCTCCAGGGAATCTCCCTGACCCAGGGATTGAACCAGCATCTCCTGCTTGGCAGGTGGATTCTTTACTACTGAGCCACCAGGGAAGCCAAATCTGATACATTGATTAATAGGAAAAAAATAGGAAGAGATAATAAAATAATATATATGGTATCTTCCTGTTTTTGTTGAAGAAAAGAAGTGTATTCATGTTCATGTAGAGTAAGTGATCTGGAAAGTTTTTTGTCAGGACCAACAGTGATTGTTCTTGAATTAGCACAATTTATTGAATTAGCA